>LR824627.2:2500-5002500 GCA_902829305.4 Spodoptera exigua | reverse complement strand
TAGCGCCGCTCAAGCCTATCAGTACATAATAATATATGCGCATATATTTGTTTCGGATGTCGTGTCGGCGCCCTATCGCACAAGTAGGGGTTCCTAACACCTATGAAAATGGTTTTAAAAATATAATATAAGGCTTGCCACAACGCCTATAACAATATTCGCTGAGGATTCATTGACCGGACTAGATGTGGATAAGGGTTGTTTATTATTATATGTCATGTTTCAAAGGGTAAACAGAGTTATGTTTACATTAAACCATTTTTTATTCTAGTTCTGTTATCATGTGAAAAGGGATTCATAGAATCTCGAGAAGAGTACACTTTAATACTACTAGATTTTTATGTCATATGTCGGCAAACGAGCAGGCGGCTTACCTGGTGGTAAGCAATCAGTGCAGCCGACCATAGACAGATAGGGGTTTGAGGATTAAGGTTTGGATCTCCAATAACCTCACTCACACGTCGAAACACAACGTAAGTGTTACTTCACGCCGGTTTCTGTAAGGTTACGACATTACTCGGGTCGTTACACATACATCACACCACAGCGTTGTGTTTCGCCATGTAAATGATGTTACCGGAACTCCGGAAGCCCAATTCTTCTGGGGTACGAGTGCGCTGCCGACCTTTTGGGGTTTAGGGATTTGGAGATTTTAGGAATGAGGAGGGATTAGGGAAGGTGGAGGATAGGGCCTCCGGTAACATCACTCACACGGCGAAACACAACGCTGTAGTTGTTTCGTTCGGTTTTCTGTGAGGCCGTGGTATCATTTCGGTCGAGCCGACCCATTCGTGCCGAAGCATGGCTCTCCCACACTAAAGTTAACCTTATAAAACAAAAACCTACTGGAACCAGGAATACAACTAAACTATCAGAAAGAACAGTTAAAATTAAGTTATAACTAAACTAAAACACTAACACGTTACCATTACACGAAACTTTAACTTTTATGGTTAACATTTAAAGTTCAAACGTTAACTTCAGTTATTTTGTATGTAAATAGACGCTAGAAATAACTGGACTGTTTCGTTGTAACTGTTATTTCTTACTCCAGTTAAAGTCTGTTAAAGGGTAACGTTTTCTTGCGTTCCTTACGTGTTTAACATTCCAACTAACACAAAATTTTCGTTATTTATTTTTAAAATTAAAAAAAACGTCAGACCTTCTTAAACAAGGATCAAAAATATTTCACACACATTTAAATAAAAAAAGATACCTACTTTTTAGCGCATAAAAAATCATTTTGTATGTCACACAGTCGATTATTTATGTTTTATTGAAGCTTTCAAATAAGTAATACTAAGATATAATTATTTTTCTTTTATATGTCTGCTAACGAGCATACGGATTACCTGATGGTAAGCAATCAGCGCCGCCCATGGACACTTGCAACAACAGAGGAGTTACGAGTGCGTTGCCAAACTTAAGGGGATTTGGGATTTGAGGTTGAGTCTCCTGCTTTAAGTTGGGCGAGTGAAACTATCAGAATGTTACCGACTAAAAACCACCCCATTCCTTTTCATGCAACGAACCTGGCTACAGTGCGTTATTGGGCTTGCACCCGCGACATTAGATGGAAAATATTGAGACCTTTGCTTAAGAAAATCTTCGGAATGAACAGTACCTATACCCGTCAATGAAATCAAACTTTTCATCGATTACGTCACCAGAGATCATCAAAAACTTGTTTTTTTTTTTTAAATCCTTTCCCACAGTAGGATTTTCTCCTGTGTCGTGGGTGCTGTTACAAACATACAACTTCACATGCACATGACAACACCCAGATCCGGAACAACAATTTGTGGATCGCACAAAGAGTTGTTCCGTGCGGGAATCGAACCCGCGACACATTGTACGGCAGCCAGTTGCCCAGCCACCGCACCAACCGTGCGCCGAAACTTAACCATTATAACCATAATTATAGCATTCCAATAAGAATTGACCAGTCTACCAATTCTACCCAGAATGGCTCTTAAGAATTCCAAACACGCTCATCTCGGTCCGTGGTTAGCAATACAACCAACGACCACATTCTGGGAGCATCTGGCTGCTAATAAAGCGATCCCGCGACCACAATCAGGGCATTCTGGATTCTTGGAATCTGAAAACGGGATCCCGATAATATTTAGTACAGTAGGATAGCGATCACTTTTTTGGGGATATTTTTAGCTTTATTTTTATTTACACATTTGTTATGATTGAGTTTAAATATGGAAGTCATATTTTTGTACTTACAGATAGATGGTTGTAGGTTGGTTGTGTGTAGTTGTCGTGGTAGCCCGGAGGTAAAGGAGCCCGCTTCTCATGCATAAGGGTGTGAGTCGAAACCTGGCAAGTACCAATGTGACTTTTTCCGAGTTATGTACTTTCCATGAGTAATTAGACACCACTGACATACGGTGATGGTAAACATGGTGAGGAGACCTGGACTTGTAATTTCTTATTATAAGTTTGAAATCGCCGAACCCGCATTGAGCAAGGGTGGTGATTAATGCTCTAACCTTCTCTGTATGAAAAGAGGCCTCTGCTCAGCAGTGGGCACTTATAGGCTAATGATGATGGTGATGATGAGATGGTTTCACACACAACTGGCGCGAAACAATACTCACGTTGTATGTGCGGCTTACCTGATATTAAGCAATTGGCGCCTTCCATAGACATCCACAACACGAAATAAGTTATAAATACGATGCGGAACCAAAAGGTTGGTTTCTTATAGGTTTTCTTTTGAAGATCCAAAAGAGTATGATAAATGTTGGACACAGCGATATTAATAAAAATATAGAGACACAAAAAAAATCTGATGACACCCCATATAACTTAAAACCAAAATCAGATTTCACAATTCCTTCAACACTACCCACACGTCTCCGTTATCAAGTCAATAATTATGTGCGAAATCTTGAAGAAGAATTTAAGTAAATCTTCACCGCCCTTCTTAACCGGCTGTTTGAAATTCCCCCCGAAGTAATAAAAGTAAACAACGTAACATTGCTTTAATTTCCGCACTCACATTACGTACCGTATATAATCTGAGCCTATCTGGGGCCACTACAACTGCGAGACAGATAATATGTTTCATATATAATTTACTTCTGGAATCGAAGAAACGAATACAACAAACAATACGTGAAGCAACGTGTGCGTTGATTTGCCATGTGAGTATGGTTATCGAAGGCGCAAACCTTTTCGGTACCAATTTTACCGGATGGCTATGTAAGTACTTATAACTCAATGTTCCATAGTTATGATTAGATTTTAAATGTGGTAGAGACATGCTGTGGCACGAATGTGGCTAGACTCGCGTGAAAGAACCACACTGATGGTCTAGCTGTATGAGTTAGGTTATCGGACACACAATCCTTTCTCTCTTACATTCCTCATCAATCCCGAAATTTCCAAAAGCAGCAACACACTCGAGACTCGTCTCCGTCTGGGCGTGCCGCTTGCTAACCATTCGGTAATAGGCGTGCCCTTTTGCCGGCCTATCTCATGAAGAAAAGGATTAAGGAACAACTCTCATCATCATCATCAGCCCGTTTCTTCCACCTAATAAACACAGCACTAAAAATCACAACACTTAACCTCCAAGAGACTTGACTTGAGTCTTTTATTTCATCTCGTACTCACATTTCCATTACTATGGAAGTAGATTATGGATTGGTAGGTCATTTTCAGTATTTAGGCAACTCAGGTCTTCATTTTTAGCAGATTTGGATATTTTGAAACCAACTACGACATCTTTTCGAATAACGGCTCAACATCCAACCATCTGTCTACTACTATGTTTATGCTCAGGGCTTAAAGCAAGTCCTGTATTACCAATCCAATTGGCCTAGTCTTTTATCATAACACAGCCCTTGTTAAGATACTAAAAACACACCACTAAATTACTTCAATAAATTAAAAAGAACAACCATCCCATTGCCAAATATTAATAGCATTTATTTCAAGGACGTTTTCAAAACAAACAATAGCCAATCGATCTTCACGTTCCACTCAAAATTAACCCTTAACACGAAGATATAGATAGCATTTTACAAACAGCAGTTTAGCCGTTGTAAAAACTGGGCTATAAATATGAGAAACTAACATACCGCCCCTATTGTTAGGCAAAAAAGGGGTTCATAGTTTAACTTTGATTTACATGCGGCCCTTATATCCATCAGCGCGGAGTTTTAGGGTTGGACTGTAAACAAACAGTATTAACACTTTGTGTGGTGGTTTTTACATATGTAAGTATGTATAAAACCTTCAAACTAAATCGAGCTTTATAATTGGGAACTAAAGTTTTTGTTCCAATATTTGGTTTTATCTATTTTTGTGAAATTGTCTTTAGTGAAGGCTATATATACACAGGTTGCATTTTGTTTGGAATTCAAGATCTATAACAAGTTTTTGATACCTAGAAATTATTTATTTTTTATATCATTTACGACGTATACACCGATAATTAGTGTCGGAGAGCCATGATTCGGCACGAATGGGTTGGCTCGAACAGAGTGGGACCACGGTCTTACAGAAAACCGACGTGATTCCACCACAGCATTATGTTTTGCCGTGTGAGTAAAGTTACCGGAGGCCCAATCCTTATCCTGCCCCACGAAGCAGGGCTATGCATTATCATCAACATCATCAGCCTATAAGAAGTGTCCTCTGTTGAGTAATGGCGTCCGCTCACACGGAGAAGGTTTGAGCAATAATCGCCACGGGCGGGATTAGCGATTTTAAACTAATAATTTGAAATTAAAGTCCAGGTTTCCTCACGATGTTCTTCTTCACCGTATGTCAAAGTAATCATAGAAAGTACATATTACTCAGAAAAAGACACATAGGTACTTACCAGGTTTCGAGCCCACACCCTCATTCATGATAAGTGGGCGCCTTAACCATGGGCCACCGTTGAGAGGAACTGGGACGCCGTCTCCTCCTTCTGTGAAGCAGTTATGCTCGCAAAGAGGGAGGCGGCCCGCGTGAGGGAGCAATCCTCCTCCTCACGCCCCAGCCGCCGCAATAGGCAACCATGAAAAAAAACCATGGGCCACCATGTAGAAAGCGTAGCAAGGCTATTACACACCTAAAATGTTGCTCTCCAGTCTAGTGAAACATAAAGTATCAATCAGATATGTGTTTTTCCTCTATATTGCAAATCCTACTGGAAAAGCAGTCAACTTTTCCTTTGGTTTAATATCACTTTTAATATTATGTATACAAAATTACTTATGCGACAGGAGTGGTGCCACGGCCTCACAGAAAACCAGCGTGAAACACAAAATGTGTTCGCCGTGTGAGTGAGGTTACCGGAAGCCACATCCTTCCCCTCCCCCAATCCCTAAATCTCCATATCCCTAATCCCTAAAAGGTCGGCAACGCACTCGTAACTCCTCCGTTGTGGGTGTCCATGGGCGGCGCTGATTGCTTACCATCAGGTAATCCGTCTGCTCGTTTACCGACATATTACATAAAAAAGAAACAATATACCCACTTACCTAATGGCCCAACACGGCGCATGTAGAACAATCATTCGCGAAATGAAATTATCACCCCACAAGTTTCGATGTTACCCTATTCTCACGAAATCTGTTAACATTTTTTCTACACTTTGTCTCACGCTACGAATTTCGTTTTAGATACTGAGCACTCAATAGATCATGTTTCTTATTCCCTGAAGGTTTTTATATGGTACTAGCGACCCGCCCTGGCGTTATAGGGTTGTAATGTTGATACTACCTAAATTTCTACGCTATTTAATAGCTGTTACTATACGCATAAACCTTCCTTTTCAATCACTCTAACTATTAAAAAAACGCACCAAAATCTGTTTTGTAGTTTTAAAGATTTAATCAAACATAGGTATATAGGGACAGAGAAAGTGACTTTGTTTTATACTATGTACTGATATGGCCGCAAAAAACTGACAGATCGCCTGATGGTAAACAAAAGCATCACCCGCGGATCCCAACTCTAAAATTAAATTAATTATCTTTAACGGCTAATTCGCGTAACTATTTGACAAGGTTGGATAACCGCGTGAAGTTTACTATGTTGTGTGTAGTGCAATGCTACTAATGAAAATACGCTCCATGCAATGCTTGAAGCAGTTGAGAATAGTTAGGTATACCACAAAAGTGTATCTGACCTTTTGGGATCCGAAATTTGGGGATTGTATCTTTGGAAGGATATAGGAATTGTGGCGGATGTGTGAGTCATATACATACATATGTGTAAGTGATTTTATTGAATAAAACAGACACGTTTTCAATTTTTTGTTTTCAATTCAATCAATTTTCTTTTGTTTGACTTAGAAATTGTTTAGAATGGTTTAATAACGTTGTAAGGGTATGACTCAACAACGCCTGGCGCCAATTTCGATATAATTTTTTGTTGTTGTATTTCTTATAGTCAGGAGAAGGTTTTTATGAGAGAAAATATTATAATAATACAGGGGCAAATTGGGAAAACTGACCCATTCGTCGTTAATTATATAGTTGAACCGACCATGCGAAGCTGGGCTTCAAGAACTAGTAATTTTCACACTCAACTTTAAGAACAAAAATCTTCATAACGTGGGCCACTTTAGAACGTAACATTCCTTCTATGGATACACCAACAATTTCTAAGTAATCCATCCACGGTACATCCGTGTACACAAGTGTTTCCACTTGAAAATTCCATTTGGCATCGTCTTTGTCCGCCCCCCTCTTGCCGACTGTCCGATTCCACGATACCTTAACGTAGGTATAACATGAATAATGCTGTACGCGTATATGTTTTATTTAAAAAAATATTTTTACTTTGTGGTGGAGTGGTTGTGTATGTAATTTTTAGACGCCTGTTTTAAATTTTTGTATAGAAGCTAGAGGCTTTTCGTCGCCTTTTAATTTTGATATCTTTGAAATAGATAAAAAATTACCGTACAGATATTTTTTCGATTCAAAACTTAATGAAATAAACTAGGTAATTCCGCTATTCCTTACTGTATATTTATTTATTTATTTATTTAACACTTTATGTTCATATAAAAAAAATACATACAAAGGCGGACTTAATGCCCGAAGGCATTCTCTACCAGTCAACCTCACGGGTGATGCAGAGAAGTGTTAACAATAGGTTCTAAACAAGCACACAAATAATTAAAAAGCATAGGCATATAAGGCGATATATACATATAATACAAAAATATAATATATGAATATAATAAATATAACCTACAAATACACATATAACATATAAATAATACATAAATAATATAATTAAATATGGGAAGAATAGATTACGAGTATATACAAGAACAAAAATAACAATACACTAATTAGTGGAATCTGTCAGTTTCTCTAGCAAATAATTGTGAACTTTAAGTTTGAAAGATAGCCGACTGGTTGCCGTCCTGATATCCGTGGGCAACGCATTCCACAGCAAAATTGATTGGACAGAAAAAGAATAATGTATAAAGTCAGTTCGGTGTGAGGGACAGTGGAGGAGACGATTATTTGTGGACCGAAGATATTTGCTGTGGTTGGCGCTTACATACTGAAAATAAGGGGCCAAATAACTAGGAGAAGTAGGGGAACAGAGAAGTGAGAATAAAGTGTATAAAATCCTTGTGCATCACTACATAGTATAAAACGAAGTCGCTTTCTCTATCCCTATATCCCTATGTATGTTTAAATCCCTATGTATCTTTTAAACTACGCATCAGATGTTTTTTAAATAGATTTAGTGATTTAAGAGGTACGTTTTATGTATAATCGAATTTAGAAGCAACATTGCACCCGTAGCGAAGTTGGAGCGAGTCACTAGTAAATATATGTTGTATAAAAACATTATTAAAATTCCATCACAGTATTTGTCATAAAATAAAAACTATATTTCTCGGCTATTATTCAAAAACAAAACAAAATCATTTGTTTTAACAACACAGATTCTGATCTTTGGTACCCATCTTTTTGATCCCCTTAATCGGCCGTTACGATACAAACATAAAAAGTTCAATCGTTCATTCAATATTTCATTCCCATGAATGATACGACGATCCCTTGCCGTTCATTTCCAACTGAATGAAAATCAACTTCATTCGTTCTACATTCTTTTTCGAGTACCCATTAAATGGTGCAGACTGAAATAAAGCGCACTCATTTCTTTGGAGATTTTCTTACTTTGCAATATGTTTATGGTTTATGTTTCTTTCTATAGAAGTATATATACATGAAGATTGATTCTGTGCAGAAGAAAGAGCTGCAGTAGCCAATGAAATTAGGTTCAGCCGAGTTTGTAGGGCAAGCGTAATAAAGGACCACAACCTCGGCCTATAGCATATTTAGGGTTTTTCGTTAGTTAGTAAGAGTCTGCCACTTCTTCTCTCCTAACCCTGGGTGAGACATTTGATGATTTATATTGGTAGGTTCTGTTTTCAATCCTCACTTACCCGCACCCTAAAGAAATTCTAATAAATCAACTAATAGATATGATTGTATAAGGCAAGCATACGCATTATAGCATTAAGGGCTGATTTTTCAATAGTTAGATAAATGTGGAATAAAATTGTAACTGTCACTGTCTTATACAAACATTCTGTCGCGACAACATCATAATTATTGCCCAGGTAACTGTTATCTAACCACTGGAAGATTAGTACTAAATAAAAAAAATTTATTGGAAAAAAAGTACTAAAACCTTTTTTTAAATTCAATTGTCGAATTCGAATCTTTACACTGGCTGGCAACTAGAATATCATCATTAAAAAGCTTCAATTCAAAATCAGAAAGAACAAGAGTAATTTTGAACACAAAAAGAAATGTACAATCAAATTCTCGCCACGTCCCTAATTGCCCATTCTCATTTTCACAATTTAAGTTGTTCAACCGTTTCCTACAAACGATTATTCACTTAAACCTCTACTCGGTATTGTCGTCAGCGAAAAGGTGGATACTACAATACACCAAAATGCCTGAATAAAATTCCTTTATAATTTATTAGTAAAAAACGTCGTGGTAACCCAGATCTCCTCATACGTGTGTGCGAAACATACCAAACTTGGCAAAAGTACCAACATTACTTTTTCCAAGACACTACTGACGTACGGTGACGAAAAACATCGTGAGGAAACCTGGACGTATAGTTAATAATCGTAAAGTCTGAAATCGCCTTCAGAAAGCATAGTGATTAATTCTCAAACCTTCTCCGTGTGAAAAGAGACGTTTGCTCAGCATTGGACATTTATAGGCTAATAATTGTGATGTGAATATAGTAGTAAGTTTTAACATAAAGTCGTTGTATACTGTCAGGGAAAATTTTTTTTTTGTTATCACTGCAAATAAGTATATCTAATCCAACTTGCCAGATAAGGAGAAACCCCTCTTAACACGAGTTCTCTTTACCGACACTTGAGTCTTTTACTTTTTTAAGTACTTTTCAAATACCCTACGTTCAAGTTGGCAACCAGAAGCGCATCAAATTGTTTTGTAAACACAAATGTTTAACAAAAATATTGGTGGATTGAAAACAGTTTTATTTAAGCGTCGCTCGTGCACGCAAAGACACTGCCTGCACGAGTCAACACGGAATACGTAATGTACGTCACCGTCTAGCCAGCATCGGAGATGAATACATCTGTAGGTAAGCACCATACTTTTGTGTATTCTTGACTGCCTCGTTGCTCTTGTAATTTTCCATATGGTTGTGAAACTGTGATGTTTAAAAATATTAATTTATTAATAAATGCTTTTGTTGTTTCCTTGCCTTAGAAATAAAAAAATGGCAGTAAAAAGGCTATCAACGCACTTGTAACACTTACGCCCGGTTTCCGAAAGGCTGTTCAGTGTTAAAATCAATTTAATCTCTTGCCAAGTCATCTGATTGGTTGACTGAATTATCAACAACCAATCAGATAACTTGACAAGAGATTTAACAGGAGATTATGTAATTTTAGCGTTTACAAGCCTTTCAGAAACCGAGTGTTAGTGTGTCAATTTTTGCCATCCTCTAATCGTCTTTCAAAACCACCCTTAAATAACGTACCTTGTGTTGTCGTTCGAGTAAGATTTCTAACGGCTTTCGTATATCATAATGGACTCGCTTCTCATGTATAAGGTTTAGAAACCTGGTAAGTTACTAAACTATTGAAACTATATGACACTATTTCCGAGTTATTATTACTTCCTATGATTATTTAGACACCACTGACATACTGTCACTGACACCTGGACTTATAATATCTAATTATAAGCTTGAAATCGCCAATCCGCCTTGCGCAAGCGTGTTGATCATGCTCAAACCTTCTCCGTGTAAGAACGTGTCCTTTGCTCAGCAGTAAGCACTTATACGGTCATGATGTGATGTGATATCAACCTAACACCTAACTCCAAAAGACCGGTAACGCACTTCAACTATTCTCTGGTGTTGCAGGTGTCCATGGACAGTAATCCATCTGCTCGCTGACCCATCCCATAAAAAAACCTTTGAATGGCTTTGTTAAACCATTGTCCCTAAATAGGCCCTTAATTAGTATACTCGCAATGCCCTACCATATTACTTTTTAAACAGAGGAACGGCAGGTAGACATTGTAGACACAAGATTCGTAAACAAAGGAAATCGATGCATCCACGAGTAAGCGTTAGGCAAATATAGTACAGCTCCGACATGCATAGAATGGAACAGACGATTGTACTAGTTGAATAAGCCTTTTACTACAAAGAGATAGTCAAACATTATTATGACCATACCAAACTATGTTACAATCTAGTCTACAACAACGCTTCTGTTGTGTTTTGCTTTGCTAGGTCACTGAAGGACCAATTCCTTCTCCCATTCTTAATCCTCAAAATTTTGAGAATCTCGTCTTGAAGGCGTCCATGAGCGGCGCTGACTGTTCAATATGAGGTGAGCCAAATGCTCGTTTGTTTTTGTACTTATGAGATAAATATCGTCTTTTGTTAATAATGAGAAGAGATCAAAGATTTGACCCCTTTTTGTGAGGGGAAAATCATCAAATGACTTCTCCCGCCCAGAGCGGGGCGGGAGGGAGTGTCAGACTCTTACTGACTAAAAACCCCCTGTTCCTACTCCTGCTCTAGGCCGTGGTCGTGGTGCCTCATTGCGCTTACCAAAAAAAAAATTGACCCCTAACACCATGAAAAAATTTGAAAGTATTTCTTATGTAACTCAATATTAGTTATGCTTGCAAAGTTACCAAAATAACCTATGTTAAAAAACAACAAATTCGTTGTATAAACCTCTTCATTATTTATTTTGTTCTGTTGTAAAAACGCCTCTGTACCATAAGCCAACTTTAATCAGAGCTGAGCAAACTACCTCGTTGAAAATTCCAGGAAATTCGTATCTCATCAAAACATTGAATTTTGGTCTACCCCATGGTACCAATCGGATTCTAATATCATTCCCTTGACTTCAGTCGAAACGGACGTAGAATAATGTAATTTGCTTCAGTTTTGGGCCAATACTTTTTTGGCCACTTTAACCTTTAACTTTAACTTTAACCTTTGGTAGCCAAAGCAATAGTAGGTACTGGGAAATTACATTGCGATAGCTGCTGTACTGTGTTGCATTCGCGTTTATAATAATTAAAGTGTAATTAATACTTTTGAGGAAACTTTCTTACTATATATCATATAACGTTAGATTCTATCATAGCTCAGCTCAGCTTATAGGAGTACTTACATATTGCGTTTTTATTACATAAATTTAGAAAACCGTGGTGGCCCGGAGGTTAAGGAGCCCGCTTCTCATGCATGAGGGCGTGAGTTCGAAACCTGGCAAGTACCAATGTGACTTTTTCCGAGTTATACTGACATATGGTGAAGGTAAACATCGTGAGGAAACCTGGGCTTATAAATTCTAATTATAGGTTTGAATTCACCAACCCTGCATTTAGCAATTGCATTGAGCAAGCGTGGTGATTAATGCTCAAATCTTCTCCGTGTGAGAAGAGGCCTTTGCTCAGCAGTGGGCACTTATAGGCTGATTGATGAATTTTGAAAACAAGTTCATACATTATTTTATTTATCAGTATCAGAATGAAGACCTATCAGCCGGGGTTGCGCGTTCAAGCGTACACTCTACTTCCAGGTTTTCAGTCAGTAAGAGTTTGACACTTGCTCTCGTCCTACTTGATGACTTTTAACCCACAAAAAAAACGTATAATCTCATGATGACACCCGGTATGAGCGATGGAAAGGTGTCACTGAGAAAAACAATTCGCTTCGGTGTAAGGGGGAGGCCTTTGTCCAGCAGCGGATGTCTTTCGGCTGATGATGATGATGATGATGATTATAATGATGAGGCGGTTATAACAAAACAAATTAAATCAACGTAATTCAAAAGGTAAGTAATTTTACTTTAAAGATAGGTTATAGGGATAGATAGGTACATTTACTTAGTGGCGACGTAAAAACCTCAATATATGAAGACGAGCTCTACAAACAGGAATAAATCAAGTATGACGTCACAAGATGGATGATCGTGGTAAGAGTTGGGTTTAAATATTGACATTGTACTATTATGGTTTTTATTTTTGAAGATCCGAGAAGAGTTTTTAATCAGGCGGCCTTGTATCTAACCCCCCCAAGCAAACAAAATTTCAGAGTCTGTATTATCTCTGAGATTTTGTAAAAGCTATAGAATATTCCTGCCTGCTTCAACAATCAACCCCGGAAACCTTACCCAACAGAATTTATTTGGTCATAAAAGAACATTTATTTGGTCTGTGTAAAATGAGTAGGTACTTTACTTAAGTGCCAAAATAAATTACTGATTGTTTATCCAAAATCTCAGAACTCTGAGAAAAGTTTAACAAACTAAGGTTAAAAACAATCATTATTACGTTATACCTACGGCCTCACAGAAAACCGGCGTGAAACAACTACAGCGTTGTGTTTCGACGTGTGAGTGAGGTTATCGGAGGCACAATCCTTTCCCACCCCCAACCCCTACTCAATCCCTAATCTCTTAAAGGTCGGCAACGCACCCGTAACTTCTCCGTTGCGGCTGTCCATGGGCGGCGCTGATTACTTACCATCAGGTAATCCGTCTGCTCGTTTGCCGATATATTACATAAAAAAAAAATACCAAGTTTTAGCAAATCCAGCGGGGAGAACAGTTGTTAGTCTAAACAGATTAGAATTCCTAACAGTTCCACGTAACACTGGCCTCGTCAAGTGCCAGACTTTTCACAAGGCGCGTAACGTTCCTTGCGCGCCTCAAAGAGCTAATAGATCACTACAGAGTCCAACAGGGCTATCAGTTGGGGTCAAGGGCAATGATGTACCGCGGCCTCAGCACAGAGTGGGAGAAGGAACGGGATGGTTTTTAGTCAGTAAGAGTTTGACACTCCGTCTCGCCTCACCCAGGGCAAGAGAATTCTCTTTTCTCATTTGATGGTTTTCTTCCTCAAAGACAAAGATGGGGGAATAGCGGTAATCATTCATATATTAGTCAGTCCTTACTTGTCAGTCTTATTCAGGCTTATTCCCATAATCTTATTAATGTCATGTTATTATTATTATATTCATGAAACACAAACATAAGCAATAATAATAAACATGAATTAAAATTGAGAAAATTATCGCTAAGCGCTAGTCGCATAGTTGGTGTAAATTTTCCTGTCACGATAACGCGCTGAATTTGCATGCAAAGAGGGGGATTCTATTCTCTGTGTATTTATAACGTAAAATATTATTTTTAGTTAGTTCAAGTTGGTATATGGATGCCTATTTTAGTGGGACGATAATTCGACGCGGCGACGTTGCGAATTCACTTCATCGAATTTTTGTTGTGACTTGAAATTAGTAGAACTTTTTTCAGTTAATTCATATGAGTAAGTATCAATTTCCGCTGTGCACATTTAAAATTAGTCCTTGATCCTAAAAAATATTCCGAGGTTGCGGGGTAAGCGCAATGAGCCACCGCGACCTCGGCCCAGAACAGGAGAAGGAACAGAGGGTTTTTAGTCAATAAGAGTCTGACACTCTCTCTCGCCTTACCCTGGGCGGGAGAAGTCATTTGATGATTTTCCACTGACAAAAAAAACCAAAGAATATTAAGTCACCATCTCATCAAGCTCTTAAAATAGACCAGAACGTTCCCAGAAAAAAATATCTTACACCACTTATTTTTACGTAATTACTTAACAGCTACTTAAAAACATAACCCTTTAGCCTTCAAAGTGAAACATTAACCTCGAATTGTTAACAAGAATGCCTCGAAAAACATCGCCAGTTATTAACCACTTAATCGCCGAAAGGGTTAATAATAAACGCAGAAAAAGATTAAAAACCAACCTTATAGCTAAATAAAAGGGCCTATAGGGAATATAATTTGTGGAATATCGTTTTAATTGTTGCCTAATTAAGGGTATGAATACACGAAATGGAACGGTACCGCTTGACCGCGTTTGGACGCGTTCGAGATAAAGAGTGAAATAATGTTTTTGACCATCCTGTCGCGCTCTTTTTTTAAAGGGTTGACAATCAACGACTTTTTCGCCCAGGGTGAGATGAGAGGGAGTGTCAGATTCTTCTGAATAAAATCGTTCTTTCTTCTCTGTTATAGGCCGGGGCAGCGGTAAATGAAACTCAAACTAAGCAACTTTATATAACTATAAATATTAGTTAAATCCTAATCCAGACACAAGTATAGTATAACGCAAATTAAGATAAACTTTTTGATTATAGTTACCGTCCATTCCCAAAATAGTTACCTAGAGGCCAAGTTATTTTAGGCAGGACAAGGTTAACTAATTCGACATAACAAGTTAAACAGACAATATATTCTATTTTAAGGGATTACTTGTTCCATTGTTAGACCTAATATAATTATAGGGTTAGATATTTGGTCTTATTTCAAAATCTGTTCAGGATATTAAGTAGGATATTTTTTATGTGACAACGTGACAACCCAGCTCACAGATTATCTGATGGTAAGCAATTGGCGCCGCTCATGTACACCTGCAACACTAAAGGAATTGCAAGAGTGTTTTCAGCCTTTTGGTAATAAAGGCTTTTAAGGATTTAGGTATTGCTGAAAGAGGAGAACTGAAAGAGGCTGACGAGGGGAAGGATTGGACATCGTAATGTTAGCAGAATCAACAATATTTTTCGAAGGCTGTCTTTTTTTATGGTATAAGTCGGCAAACGAGCAGACGGATTACCTAATAGTAAGCAATCGGCGCCGCCCATGGACACCCGCAACACCAAAGGAGTTACGAGTGCGTTGACAACCTTTTGGGGATACAGATATAAGAATCGAAGGGGATAGGGAAAGGGGCGGAGATCGGGCCTCCGGTAACCTCACTCATATGGCGAAACAATACGCCCAATCCTTCCATTCGTCTCGTCTTTCAGCAATCAAAATTTAAGTGTGGGAGAGCCATGCTTCGGTACGAATGGGTCGGCTCGACCGGAGTGATACCACTCAAGGTTTTTTTTGATTTTTGAAGGACGAGACGAAGGGAAGGATTGGGCGTCGTAATGTTAGCAGAATCAAGAATATTCTTCGAACCCGTGTTGTATGTAGTTTGAGTGATGTGAACTGATGAATTCAAGGTTTCGAATTCGTTTTATTTTTATATTTGAATAAATATTTGTGTAACACTGTTCTCACATAATTGAACCAACTGTTTGTAAAAGGAATCTGTATGTGAAAGTTCTCCATCGGAATCTACACTTTGGAACGAGCAAATAGCTTCACTAAGAGGACTGACCGACAGACTGACACTATAATATATTTTCAAAATTTTGTTTGACATTCAATTTGCCTGTAAAGGTATAATCGGAATAAATGATTTTTGACTTTTGCCTTTTTTTGTTTCTCAAAACTTATAGACTACTAGCTACTCACGCGCGGTTTCACTCGCTGCATGAATCTATTTGAGTGTAGTGTGTGTATAGCCAATAGCACTAAGGAATACTGCAGCTATCTATCAGTGAAAGAATTTTAGGAATCTGACCAGTGGTTCCAAATATAACCCCCTACATTTAAACTTACAAATATACAAATTTTACCTCTTTATAATACTAGTATAGATAAATAACAACATAAACAATGTAGTTTTTTAAGAGCAAGCTGTATAGTCGTAGCTTTTTTGAGTCCAATAACATAATAATTTCTTTGCATGATATCAAAACATCAATTAATGGAAGTGGGTATTTGTAAGTTTTTTAATGTTAATTTTCGACTGAGGAAACTGTCTCTAGAGGGAAAGAAAGAAAATCATTTATTTTTGCGCAAGCGCACACAGAAAACCAAAATACAAAAAAAGAAGAAAATAACTATTCGCTATGTGCGAAGTGGGTGGTGGGGAACGGCAAATCGATCGTAGCGCACGAGTTGGCAAAAATGTGAATTTATTCTGGACTGTTATGTATCAAATTGCTTTATTTTCATAACTTCCTTTATAATTTTAAGTAAAAACGTAAAAATTTGCGATATGGGTCATAGTACATGCTGTGTCGTAAGTAGTAAAAACAACGGGAAAAATAGTTCGTGCAAGTTTTATTCGTTTCCAACATCAAAGTGGACATTACAGCAAAGACAAAAATGGATAGCTGCTGTGAAGATAATTAAAATTCAAATCCCGTACGTATTATGATATCCATATGTTTCCGAGGACGAAAATCGCTAGGTATAATATACACACTCACTTTTTACACTATTTTTTTCATTTTCGATGAAACACTAGTCGAAAATCAATATCTTATCATCTAGTTGACATGATTTGACAGATGACAAGTCCAGAATAGTTGCGGCCACTAGGGGCGCTGTCCTCGCGCACACAACTAATACTAATAACCTAAAGTAAATGATAAAAATAATACCTACCTAAAATTAATTCTCTAGATTAATCAAACCTATTTTACCATAACTTCAGTATAAAATTTAAGTATTTATCGACTAAAATACACAACATACAACAACAACAAAAAAACAAAAACAAATCAAAATTTCATCACCTCAATAAAACTCAATTTACATAAAATACCACACCCACCCCGTATAAGGTGCAATTATTAAAAGCAAAGAGCACCGTGAACAAACAAGTCGCATTAATTTAAAAGTTGTTATTACCCCCCACCTTGGGGTGGGGGTAACCATTACCCCACAAAGTAATTGAGTCAAAAAACTTGCTTATTTGTAGGTAATGTGCACGGATTTTGAGCACGTAGATGAATTCGTGTCTGAAAAAAACGTTTCGAATTTTGATAGGAAACTATCGAAAAGGTTATCCAATGTTTTATATACTCAAAAAGTCAAAAAAAAAGTATAAAATCATTTATTTCAATTAGACCTTTACAGGCACTTTTAAACGTCAAACAAAATTTTGAAGATATAGTGTCAGTCTGTCGGTCAGTCCTCTTAGTGAAGCTATACTATAAACATTAAAAAAAACGGTTCCCCTCCTCGGATCTTCACCTGTGTCGTGGGTGCGTTTACAAACATACAATATTACATACACATCACACCCAGACCCGGAACAATAATACTATAAACATTATTTTACTAATATTTAAACTATAACCTGAATTTAAACTATTTTCTTCCAAACTAACTAAAAATCGCGGGTTACTTACGTGTGTGAGTAGCGTGCGCGGACGCGGCGACGTCGCGCATGTGGAAGAACCCCTCTGTGGTTCGAAACTAGTAGAGCTTTTCTCAATTACACACGTGAGTTACCCGCGATTTTTAGTTAATTTAGTATGTCTCACGATAGTTATTATAAAAATATTTTCTTCCAGTTGTATATGCATACAACGCTGAGCAGACTTGTGGCAGGAAAATCGATCAAATCAAATACATGTATTATCATGTAGGCATGTAGGTACGAAAATAAAGATTAACTCAATAGCTATAAAGACAGTAAGTAGCTATTAAATTATATTATTGTGGTTTTGTGTGACGGCATATCTTTTTATAGTATTGGTCGACAAACAGACCAAAGAATTGGGTGGGACGAGTGGAGTTGCTAACTCATACTATCAAAAACCAACTCCTTCAATTTCTTGAAGGAGAAAATCTATTGTATTCCACTACAAAAAATACCTACAAATTAGCTAATGATATTTTCTTTTGAAGTCTATCAATGATATAAAAAAAATCCAGTTCCTACTATTCCTACTAAACTAATATTATATATGTGTAAGTTTGTAAAAATATATGGATGTACGTTTATTACTCTTCCATGCAAAAACGACTGAACCGATTTGGTTGAAATTTGGTATAAAGATAGGCTATACCCTAGATTATAACATAGACTACTTTTTATCAACCGCACGGTTATCTAAAGTCGTGGGTAATACAAAATATTTCCAAACAAATCTACAGAATTTAAACCCTGCAAAAGGGGTAACAAATATAAGGCAATTCTATACGCTTCAAGAAGCAATTTTAAAGCAAGTTATCACTAGATCTAGGACAGGTAAGTTTACTGCTTCTAATTACTTGCATGAACCGAGTAGTTCCGCCTTATCTAAACAGGTGAAGCTTAAATACTCGAATAATGGAAGGTTTTGAAACAACTCGTATATAAGAAAGTACATACCTACTATATTTGGTTCTTATATGCATTTTTTTTATGTTGAGAGTTGTTTTAAGACTTTTTGAAGTTTAAATAATATGGGAAAAAATTCAATTTAATAATTTTATCGAAATTTCGAAAAATACTTTTTGCAGGAATTCTATATGAGATTCTAGAAACTTTTGAGGTACATATATGTCAGTGTGTAGATCTAAACTTAACCCAGACTGAAGACACTACTATGATTGACTAAGAAAAATATATTATTAAGAATGCACTTACTAAGTTTGGTATGTCCGACAGCAAACCACGTAAAACATCAATAGAAGTTAGCATTTTTGTCAAATAAAAATCATCAAATGACTCCTCCTGCCCAGGGTAAGGCGAGAGAGAGAGGGTTAGACTTTTACTCACTAAAAACCCCTCATTTCCTTCTCCTGCTTTGGGTCGAGGCCAGCAAAAAGTTGAATCATACCTTGATAACTCGTTAAGTACATGCAATGTGGGATAGAACTACTCATAGTACTATATTATTTCAATAACAAAACCTATAGAAACAAAACTACTACTATGAAAAACACTATTGCAATATCAATTCCATTCAATCCTTTCGTCAAAATATTCATTGAAACATAATATGTTAATACACAGGGCCGGACTAAATAATTCATATGACGTTTGGGCCCCGTGAGGTGAAGGGTGTAAAAAATATTACGCTACCGGGCCCCGCGGTAGAATCATGAATGTATTTTTTCTGCGAAAAAGGCATTGAAATTGTAACGTGTTTGTTTGATTTTCATTGTTATGTTCGAGGGAAAAAAGGTGTTTTTGCTTTGAGTGTCAGAATGAACAAGCATTCGGTTTGTAAGGGGTGATGTTGAAAATTAATGGATTATTTGAAACTGATTAATTAGTACTACGGGCCCACTGTTTGCTGTTTTATTCGAAAATGCTGTTTTGAATACTTAATTATAAGGTGTAATTAAGAAATGGATTATTGTTCTTGAATTTTTTAAACAAGAAAATAAACCGTGTGGGAGAGCCATGTTTCCGCACGAATGGGTCGGCTCGATCGGAGTTATAACACGGTGTCACAGAAAACCGGCGTGAAACAGAGCAGATGGATTCCCTGATTAGGACTAGGATTAGGACTTTCAGGAATGAGGAGGGATTGGGAGAAGGGAAGGTTTGGCCGTGGTATCACTCCGGTCGAGCCGACCCATTCGTGCCGGAGCACGACTCACCCACACAACTTGTGTGTTACTGTCAGGACATGGTTCTTATGAAAAAGTATTTTGTAAAGTCGAAGGTAAAATCGGGAAGAGAAGCATTTTGATATCCGTGCGAAGCAGGCGCTGTTCGCAAGTTTCATTATAACTGACTAGCAATCCACCCGGACTTTTGCACAGGTGCAATGCTGACACTCAAAATTCTGGACTATTTTAATGGATGTTATTATAGATGTAAACGTTTCTCTTCAATCATTCTATGTACTAGAAAAATTGCATCAAAATCCATAGCATAGTCATAAAGATTTAAGCATGCATCATCTAAGTAGGTATACTATTGTATTTTGACGTTTCAAAAGTAACTTTGACTGCATGGTTGGGCAACTGGCTGCCGTGCAACGTGTCGCGGGTTCGATTCCCGCACGGAACAACTCTTTGTGTATTCTCACAAATTGTTGTTCCGGGTCTTGGTCTCATGTGTATGTGAAATTGTATGTTTGTAACCGCACCCACGACGTAGGAAAAAATCCTAAAGAGGGGCAAAGTTTAAAAAAAAAAAACTATTTTTGGTTTATTTGAACGCGCTAATATCCGGAACTGCTGGTTCGAATTGAATAATTCTTTTTGTGTTTGTTATTAGTCTATTTATCGAGAAAGGCTATAAGTTATAAAACAAACCGCTAGAGTAGCTAGTAATTTTATAAGTTTAAAATCGCCAATCCACCTGAAATAAGATTTTGCTTAGCATTGCGCCCTTATAAGCTGGTGATTTGATAAGAAAACTGCACTATAACTAAGTTAACCAAATTTAAAAAAAACATTTAAGTCTTTTACCACAAAACCCATCAGAAAGATTAATACAAACGTACCATTGATATTCAAGATCATTTAACGGTAAAATAGGCCATTAGTTAGGCTAGGAGCTCGGTCCCAAGGAGCGATCGACATCTGAATATCTGAATTCGATATTCAAATTAATTGAAGTTTGCGTTTCGTTTCTTTTTTTTTGTATTTTGAGTACTTACCAAGTTTATGTTAATGTTCTGCGGGTAAATAAATATTTATTTTATCGTTTATTGGTTTTATTTGTTGTCGGTCGTTAGCGTGAGACGGAGCGCCTTAAGATTTTTGTTTTGTTTTGATTATAGGTATAGTGGCACAATATATTTTTGTTACTTTATTTTCTCGTTTTTTGAATATTTGTAAATGTTATTTATGATCGAGAACAAGATTCTCAAATCGAGATTAATAAAGTTCAAAATATAAGATTATTTTAGCGTTATGGTATTTAAATTAAGAACTTCTCTGATTTTTCTAATCTCATTTCATCCAATCGAAACTTTGCTCCCACGTGCTATTAATATTTTTTTATTGAAGAATGGCTATAATGATAAATGACATAAGATAAAATTTACAATTGATACACGAGCTTTCGGCCTATACTGATCAACAAAAAATGCTATTAAATAATTGGTTTAATTTCCTTTCACATAAATCATAGAGCAGCATACTGTAATGAATCATTTTTATTCAATGTTAGTACAGATACCAAGCAGATCAAGTTACCCCATACTAACAAAACAATTTCGACTTAAATGTGTTATAGTAAGATTGAAAACTGATTAAAATAATTGAACAAATTAAACTAGTTTGATGTGCCGGTATGTGTATACAACACGATCTAAATTGCTCCAATTTAAGACAGCAATTAAGACAATTTAGTCGGGAAGGTGTTCCCGTATGAAAGTGTTTTTTTTTTAATTATTCGATTAAGATGTACCGGGATTTTGTTTTGGTAGCATCCCAATATTATGATGTCGTTTTTTTTAATGTTGGAACGATTTGTTTTGCTTATTTGCCTATCCTATATAGGATTAAATAGAAGTGACATTTCTCCCAAAGCGAACGAAGTCATTTGACGAGTCTAGCACGTCGATTCTATAAAATTTGGTTTATTTTGAATCTTGTTCAAGGCCGAAGTGAGCGTCGAAGTGACGGGGTAATTAAATTTTAGAATGCCACTTTTAACGTCATCTCATACTTGATCTATCAAAATGTTGCTGTCAATTTAGTTCAACTCGCAAGTGTAGCGCTAGTGTACTACTACTCACAGCGGATTCAGATTCGAAGTTTAGAATGAAGTCTTACAGAATCACACCCCAGCACTCGTGTCGACCCAGGACAAGAAAAAATATTAATAGTATCCTCCCCTAAAAAAATATTATGGGCTTGCGACTGTGTACCTACAGTACTTAGACATAAGTGTTGCATAGATAGTAAGTCGTAGCGGGTAGCGACACAATTTATATGTGTTCTCATTTCAGGATAAAGCATGTAATTAACTAAATAGTTGTTTCGTTGTGATACTTCCTTTTCACCCTCGCACCCTAGAACATTACAGTGCCTAAAAATTAAAATCAAAAAATAAAATCTTTCTGAACACCGATGAAAGAACAAAAAGCCAGTTTATCTTTAAAAACCGAAGGGCTACAAACTATATAAAATATCAAGCCTTACCAAGCAATTACACATCGCTCGACCGAAACACGGAACCAAATCACCATTTTAAAAACTAAACTACCATAAAAATTCTACCCAACAATAACAAATAAAACACCTTCTAACGATAACATTAAGATCCATTTTGACAAGTTAAACAGTTACTCAAACCCTACGTCACTAAAGCGCCACCTGGTGTCCTAACTAAGAAACACCCTTTTCAAGTCCCAAGATGTTTCCAAATTAATATCCTCACTGATAGGTACAGGATGATTCGCTTGACAATTTACTGATGGTTTTAGTGCGAAAATTCTCTGAGTAGTCAAGTACTTGTGGGTGAAATTGCTGACCAAGATCTTGTACTATTAAGTCACCGCAGATGAGGCCTAGTATCGCCCATGTTAAGCCTGGCTTGACGGTGAAGCACAATGTACTGTGCTTCACCCTTACGAACCTACTAACTTACGAACTTCCTAACTTAGTAACATAGTAACTTGGTAACTTAGTAACTTAGTAGATTAGTAACTTAGTAACTTGGTGACTTAGTAACTTAGTAACTTGGTGACTTAGTAACTTAGTAACTTAGTAACTTAGTAACTTAGTAACTTAGTAACTTAGTAACTTAGTAACTTAGTAACTTAGTAACTTAGTAACTTAGTAACTTAGTAACTTAGTAACTTAGTAACTTAGTAACTTAGTAACTTAGTAACTTAGTAACTTAGTAACTTAGTAACTTAGTAACTTAGTAACTTAGTAACTTAGTAACTTAGTAACTTAGTAATTAAGTAGCTTAGTAACTTAGTAACTTGGTGACTTAGTTACTTACTAATTTACCAATGTACAAAGTTATTTAGTTTATTTACTAACTAACTTAGTAACATTGTTACTTAGTTACTTAGTAACTTAGCTACTAAGTTACTAAGTCACCAAGTTACTAAGTAACGTAGTAACTTGGTTACTTAGTAACTTAGTAGCTTAGTAACTTACTAATTTACCAACGAAAAAAGTAATTTAGTTTACTTACTACGAGTAAGTTACTAACTAACTTAGTAACGTCGTTTCTTAGTAAATTAGTGACCTCGTAAATAACTAACTTTTAGGGCAGACGCGTAGAAACCTTTTCAATTGTAATTTGAACCTATGATGTAAGGAAAGCTGCTTTATTGATTTATATTGTCACTATCTTGCCAGGTAAGATGCTATGCTATAAGCTATGATGCGACCTACGATGGAGTACAACCATAAGCAACCTTTTCATTCGACTCTTGAAGACAGTCAGAAGTATATCAGAACTGGGTTCAGATATACTTCGGGGACAGACTTTGGCTATGAATTCAAATTGCTTAAGTATGTTTTGTTTTTGCTTTGCAATTGAATTGGATAACGTCATATCACCATCAGGTAAGCGCCGCCGATGAATACCCACAATACCAGAGTTACGAGAACCGCAGTTGTTGTTGAACCGCACAAGAGTTGCTGGCCTTTAAGAGATTAGGGTAGAGTTACTGAGATATTGAGATTGGAGAGGGCGCTTATATAGTGAAACACAACGCTGTGGTAGGTTTACTTCACATACTTTTATATTTTATAAGCCAAGTCTCACAAAATCTATTCAAAGGTTGTTTCACGCCGGTTTTCTGTGACGCCGTAGTATCACTCCGTTCGAGCGTTGATTCGAGCCGAAGCTAAAAGGTACTTCCACAAACCAACTTACTATATGATTTAACTAAATAACATAGTTACTGTTTGACAGTTAATGGAATTTAACAATAATTAATTAGATTCGATGCTTATTAACTAAGTTGTAGGTCGTAGTTCAAATAGATATTTGTAATTTCAGAGAAGCTGTCGAATCGTTTGTGATTTTGGTAGACAAGGTAAGTGATGTATCTATCTGAGATTGGCATTTGCAAATTGTAATTGCTGATACCAATAGTTGGTGTAATAGTAATTGCTGCGCCTTTAAAAAATAGTATATGAAATCCAATGGCCATTCGATCCGTCGAAAACTAAGTTTTCTTTATATATAAATATAGCTCAATTTCATAATTTCAGAATTTGTTTCTTGTCTGGAACTCTCCTATAATCTCCTGAATCGATGATCATCGATATCGATATCGAGAAGGGCACAACATGCGGTTTAAAATAACATATTGGTTCCAAATTCTTACACGTCACGCTGCAATTGCAGAAGTCGTGACATCTTTAAAAACAAATTGTTTATATTAATAAAATGTTAACACATTGGCTTGATAAATTTGCTGAAGGGGAAAGTACCAATAGGTCCACACAACTGGACTGATACTATGACCTTACAAAAAATCGGCGTGTAATAATCACAGTGTTGTGTTTCGTCGTGTGAGTCAGGTTCCATTCAATCCCATTTTCCCCTAATTCTGAATTTTCAAAGGTCGGCCACGCATCGGTCTCCATGACTGCACGGTTGGTGCGGTGACTGGGCAACTGGCTGCCGTGCAACGTGTCGCGGGTTCGATTCCTGCACGGAACAACTCTTTATGTGATCCACAAATTGTTGTTCCGGATCTGGGTATGTGTATGTGAAATTGTATGTTTGTAACCGTAGACACTACGCAGAAGGGATTCTTTGACGGCGCTGATAGCTTACCGTCAAAAGAATCGTCAGCTTATTTGCCGACCTATTCCAGCTCACTAAGGCCGATCCATCTAAGGTTGGGTATCCAAGCGCAAACATGTACCATTACCACTACTAGTAGCAGAATGGATTGTAGTCATTTGATGAATTTCCCTTCACAAAAAAAACCCACAAGAATGACCCTATCCCAAACAAAAGCACTTTCCCTTTGATATTTTCGGAATTTTCGTTGCCCTGACAAATAGGGATTTAGAGAATATGATATGGAACAAAGGATGTTTCGATATTGTTCGGGATTGTATCGATGGCGTTTTAGGCTAAATCGCTCATCACGAGGCTTCCATTACAGTTCACTGGGAACATGGAACTAACAAACTTAGCTTAGAAGTTGATGTGGCATTATTTATGTAGCTTTTGTTAGGAAAAAATCGTATGTTTGTTTTAACTTCAGATAACGTTGCGGACTTTCATTCAGTACAGGATATAATAGAACTTCTAAACAATAGAAATAATGATGGGATATAGTTAAATTATAAAGCTATTAAATCCGTCAGTTAGATAATGTAAAAACATACACTTTTGTTTTAAAAGGGGGGAAATCATCAAATGTCTTCTCTCACCCAAGGTGTGGTGAAAGGACTGTCAGACTCTACTGACTCGGTGGTTTACACCGGGCCTTCTCCAAATGCCTACCCCAATCCTTAAATCTCCAAAACCCCTTATCCCCTAAAACGGCCGGCAACTCATTAGCAACTCCTCTGGTGTTGCGGGCGTCCACATGAAGCGCCTTCTGCCTACCGGCAGGTAATCCGAATGCTCAAACCGACTGTACCTGTTTAATCACTAATTATAAGTTTTACAAAAATTGAGTGTGTTTTCGTCGCGACTATTAGAATGGCAGTGTCCGGAAGGAGCGCAGCTCGGACCTCTCGCTCGCGCTACGGGTGCGTTCCATACACGACGAAGAGTGATGCGTTCCGGCGTAGACACCGACCGTATCACAAAAAACCGTCATATTATAAAAAAAATGTGTCAATTATTATGCCATATCTTCACCTGCTATAGTTTCCCAACTCTCTACTCTGTCCAATATTGAGTCATTAATTATTGCCGCATCGAGAGTGCTACCTTTAGTGAAGCCCGCTTTAGCCACGCTATTTTAACTATTCTATTATTTAACTAACATTTACCTACCATGGTCATTACATAATAAAATATCTGATTTCTGTGATTTTTATAATATCTTCAGATATTTTCATTCCTGAATTGGAAGACGGTCTGTGTCTCTTCGACCCGGTTGACAGGGAGAAAGAACGGGGTATTTTTTTCGTAATAGACCACTATTCTCAATAGACGGACATTCGTAATAGACGTTTCAAAAGTACCTATTATGGTTTAGTTGGAATAAATGATTTTGATTTTTTGATGTAACATTTGTACGCTATCAAGCCTAGTTAAGCAATGATGCGACCTACGATGGAGCACGCACCTGAAGATATCCAAGTATGTACCCTTCGTGAACACAGACTCCGGCAAAAGAATTAGTGGTTTTATTAGTCAGTAAAGAAATGACACTCCTTAATGCGGGAGAAGCCTTTGGGTATTATTCATTGTTTTTAAGTTCCATAAAATAGGGAGTGAGTCATTGTCATTACCATACATGTATGTATAGTACCTGAATACACTTTTGAACATTGTCAAAGAAACGATAATACACTAACAATACTATTTCCGAAACAAGCGAATCGATCGTGAAGGTTTTCATTTTGCTTTGTATCAGTCAGAAGCTTAATACCTTAGTAAAAATCATATGGAAAACAATTTCATTTTTTATGGTTAAAGGCGTTAAATTTACCATCAAATCACCTGATGATAAGCAATCGGCGCCACCCATATGCAGCCGCTATACCAAAGAAGTCACAAGTGCGTTGCTGACCTTTAAAGGGATGATCGGTATTTCAGGATTGGAGATGATGCAAGAGTTGGAGCTCTGGCAACCACATTGACACGACGAAATTCACCACAAGAGTTGTCTTAAGCCGGTTTTTCTGTCTGGTCATTGTAGCATTCCGGTCGAACCGACCCATTCGTGCCTAAGCATAAAATATTTACAACAAACCCTATAATACCTTTTCAAAATTCTGACACGTAATTAACACCTATATATTATGATTAAAGATGGCTTCCCTGAATAGGTTTTAGATGTCCCATTTTATATTCAAAGCACGAATTTATAGTCGCAGAATCCTTTAACAAATTAACCTAAAAGCTGACGGGTTAAGGGCATTATAAGAATTCCTAATGAGAAGATTCCTCTTCTGTAGGTTGTGAGGTGTTTTATGTAACTAGGGTTAGCAGACGGTGGATTCATAAGTTCTTAGAAAAATAATTATAGTAGCTACAGACGCGTCTAGCATTCTTAAACTATGATGATTCTTGAAGAAGATGATAAGGTTCAAGGACCCTAAAGACAATTGTGGGAATTCAAATAATTGGGAATTTCTTTGAAATGGAAACAATTGAAATGTTTTTGCAAACAGGCCATACATAATCATTTTATGTGTCAGTATAAAAAACTATAATATGAATTCGGTATTTACTATCTGACTACTCTGAAAAGAAATGCCGAAACAAATTCAGAGGTCAGTCTATTTTAAAGTCCTGCAAAAGCTGAATAGCATACTCGAATAATACTAATAACAATTTACATACTTGTCAAGTTGTCAAGTTAAAAACTTGGTTTCATTCAATGACTTTGAAGAATTGTCAAACTCTTACTGACTAAAAACCACTTCTTTCTTTTTCGTTCCTTCTTCTGCTCTAGGCCGAGGTCGCGGTACATTAATACACGTATCCCGTAAACCCATAATTACACACGTAAGTCTATAAATCCAGAATGCCGAAACAAACCGCAAGTTAAATCGTAAACACAATATCTGTGTCATGGTAACCCTGTTCAGCCCCTCAATTAAGCTGAAGTTAAAATTAATTTGTTTAACTAAAGGGCCGGACTGCATGCTGTAATTTTTAAAGAGATTGTTATTATGTTTCGAAAGGTAATTATAATTAATGTGATAATGGTACTTTGTCTAATTAGCTATTCGTACCCCAACATTGTGTTTAGGGTTGAAATTTAGATGTGTGTGTTTTTGTATTTGTGGAAGGTTGTACCGCGATGGTTTTGCTATGGAAAATGTGATAACGGAGCAAATTTTTTTGGAGTTCAGTGTCTTTATTATGTAAATCATAATCATTAATGAGTTCACTTCAGCGAGGGATGGAGGGCCCAATGTTATGATCGAACCGGTACAAAAACTACTAATTTTCCAAAAAAAGGAACTGTTTATTTTACATTTTGTAATGCTTCCACTAGTTTTAGCAATCATTCAGTAAGTTTATTTTCTGCTTGTCTAGTAGGAGTGCCTTCTGATTAATTTCATAACACATACCAAAAAGGATTTTAAACCTACTATCATCCATGATCTTTATTATTTGATAACTTTTGGTTTGGTTGTTGAAGAAGATTCTGGCGTGTAGATATTGAAGGGTATGTGAAGTACGATCTACGAAATCTAAATATATACGAGTGTGAGTATGGGTGTATTACAAAAATAAATTCGAAAATTTAAAAATCAAGAAGATTTTTCTTGATCCCTTTCGTAACATATGAGACAGTCACTGACGATCACCTACAATCTATACTAAATTATAAATGCTCTGTCTTTCTGTCTTTTTTTCACGCCTAAACTACTGAACCGATTTCTGTGAAATTTGGTGCAGATGTAGTTTGGAACTCGAAAAGGACATAGGACAAAAATCTGCAGGAAGTCACTATTCCACGCGAACTAAGTCGCGGGCAAAAGCTAGTCATGAGTAAATAGAGTTCAAATTCCAATAACCAATTTCCTATGATTCACAAACAGAATCGCATTTAACGCTTTGGTAATAAACAGTTAATAGCAAACAGGCTAAACCTAAGCTCGAATCCAGTAAATGCATTAGTTCTCTGCTAATCTTGGAAACATAGTACGAGGTTCATTAAAGACATATTAATATTCCTAGAAGGATATGTACAGGCTGTTAGTAATAGGTGATTGAATATACATTAGTATAAAATATGATTACTATGTTAATGTTGTGTTTATGTTAAAGGAAAGGAACTTTGTGTTTTTTTATTGTGCAAGCTGGAGCGCTCTGCTGCATACTGAAGTAATTTTTTTTTTAATTTTTATCGGAATTAAAACTTGGGTTTTTTACTGTAGTCTAAAGTAGCCGCCGCAGTAGGCGACATTCCTAGCGTCGGGGATCGAGAGATGATCTCCGGCCACCGTAAGCGTGGGCTGCGAACGGTGAGTAAGGGCAGCTCGCCGCCCGACCCAGAACCAGACCCGAGCGTAAGGCGCGTAGTATTCCGCGCGCCTCTCAAAGAGCCAATGGACCACCACAGACGGGGTTCTACAGGGCTGATGTTCAGTCGGATTTGCGAGTTAAGCGCAATGAGTCACCGCGGCCTCGGCCCAGAGCAGGAGAAGGAACGGGGGGGTTTTTAGTCAGTAACAGTAAGAGTCTGACTCTCTCTACCCAGGGCGGGAGAAGTCATTTGATGATTTTCCCCTGACAAAAAAAGGCCATGTATTATTATCACATACACATGTTTTGTGAATAAAGTTATCTCTATCTTCACTTTTGTAGTGGTCCGATAGCTCTTTAAAGAGCACACAGAACGCGACGCGCCATTCTGGTCTGACGGCAAGGTAGTTTTGCTGGGAAAATACAAGACTATCGCTAAATCTCAATCGGTACCTTAGTCACTGTTACAGACTATTAAAACTAGAAAATAGCCTATCCCATTAGCCAAAATATCAACACCAATCTTTTCGTCAGAAGATACTTCCGAATCACCTACTGAAAATTTTATTTTAAATCTAAATGAAAAATCTTTAATAGATTCTCGTATGTAGTAATTTCTCTTTCCTGAAGAGAGTTAAGGGTACTCCATCATTGAAGTACTCCAATAATTATATCTATAGACATAATATCACCAGCCTGTATATCAGGTGGATTACGCTGAAACTGTGCAGGTTAAGTCTATGTTCTGCAAAATATTGTGCCCTGTATTGAGCGTAGTTCTGTGCATAGCGGCCCAAGTTTCTAATCTACACTGCGAGTTTCATTTGCAAACGTGGACGTTTATTACACCGTTGCAAATTATAATACCTATAAATGTCTTACCCTGTTTATTATCACCATCTTACCCTTTTCGTTGTATTCGTCAAGGATTGTTTTCATGTCATTTTCTTGAACAAGTACTCTATTATTTATCTATTTTTGTGACACATGGTGATAAGTAATCGGCATTGCCTGTGACATGGCATGAACTCTTACAGCGTCAGAGTAGTATTGAATACGTTGCATTATGTGTCACCATACGATTCGTTCAGTGAGATTACCTATTCCAAATACCCCATCACCAATCCTAATACTAGCATTGTTTGCTTAAAAGGAGGCTCCAAACACGTTAACATGTAATGTGCTTTCCTATTGGCACAATAATCTATTTTGTATTTGTATAATCCCCAAATGGTCCAAATCTTAAAAAAATTTAACCTACAAAAGTCTAGCAGCGCACTTAAACTTATTTGGTGTTGCGGGTATCAGTATGTCTCCCTACAAACGCACCGCAACGCGCATGTTGATATTTTGGTATTGTGATTATTTACTATCCGTGACCCATCTGCTCGATTGTCGAAATTTTTTTTTATATAATAGTTCGGCAAACGAGCAGACGGATTACCTGATGGTAAGCAATCAGCGCCGTCCATGGACACCCGCAACGGAGGAGTTACGAGTGCATTGCCGACCTTTTAAGGATTAGGGATTTGGAGACTCAGGGATTGAGGAGGGATTGGGCATCTGGTCACTTCACTCACACGACGAAACACAACGCTGTGGTTGTTTCATGCCGGTTTTCTGTGTGGCCGTGGTATCACTCCGGTCGAGCCGACCCATTCGTGCCGAAGCTTGGCTCTCCCACACTTGACATATAACATATAAATTCAAAATAAACTCTTCTAAATTACGCTACGGTGTAAGACACAGTCTCTATAAGGTGCTTATGGCGCTTAGTTCTACTTGCTCGGGCTATGGGTATTAGATACATAATCAACTGTGAACTCTGGCTACCCTTTATATTAAACTGTTCAGGCTTCACGCTATTATCTCTAAGCAGATAAGGGAGTTTTAATGAATTTATCTTAAGACGATAAGAAAACTATGAGCCGATTTATCTTTGAATTTTGAACAGGTTCGGATAGCTTTGTTCTAGTTGGGTAGCGGTTAAAAGGAGAGTTTTTTCTAATGGTTTCATATTGTTGAGTTTTGGTACCGACCATTATATCGATTTGGAAATCAAATCACTATTGGATAAGAAATTCTCTCTTCATTTTTTTATAAGCTGTGGATTGCCGTCTTGTTCTGTGCGTTGTGTTCCACGTGCGCCTCAAAAAGTTTATATACCACAGATGGGGTCCAATAGGGCTTGAGGCATGTTCAGCTGGGGTCGAGAGGAACGGGGGTTTTGAGTCAGTAAAAGTCTGACACTCCGACGTCTCGCCTTACCGGTCGGCCTTTTGAGATTAGAATTCCGGATATATCCGGATACGGATGTGGGAGAGGAATGATTGAGCCTCCGGTAACTTCACTTACAGGGCGAAACACAACGCTGTGTTTGGTTCACGCCAGTTTTCTGCGAGGCCGTGTCACGAGGCACCCATTTCCTACCGAAGAATGGCACCAAAATTAAGCAGCAGGCAGGCTAAGCAACCTGTCTGTTGCGAAACGCATCGCCGCCGATTCGATTTCTGCATATGACAATTCTGGATGTGAATAACAACCAACCACGACACAGGTTTTTTTATTTTTTATAAAACATCAAATCTCTATGAAACTATATTTCGGTGGCCCAAGTTCGCGTGGTTCGAACCAGTTACGTGGAACCATTATTTAGTTAAGATAAGATTAAGCTCGCCAAAACATGGATTTAATGGCGGCTGGAACGAGCATTTTATGTATGACTTACGACGGTCGATGTAATTGAATTAAAATGTAATTTAATTTTATGTTTTTGTTATTGCTTTGTTAGTTACCACAACGCAACCACAAGTATTAGGCAGAGTTCGCGAACAGGGGGAGTCGCGTAGTACGTCGTGCGTTTGTCAATCATTCATTTGTTTCACAACTCGTCCGTACTCATATTTTTCTAATCGATTTTCAAGAAAAAAATAACCGTAGTATGGTGACGCACATAAATTGCCAGCAATGTACAACAGATGGCGTAACGAGTCTTACATCGCGCAAGTGAAGTTTGCGTGCTAATAAACACGTATAGCAAATCCCAAAATACAACTGTTGGGCTGGATGCCGCGTTAGTCTCCTGCCTGTCCGCGTCTGGCTGGCTGGTAGAGACATCACCCCCACCAGACTCGACTACGAGTCACTAACAGCTTGCCGCTCGCCGGACCTGCCCCGGCTCGAGCGCGGCTCATGGCGGCGCCAACGACTGAAGACGACCACATCGAGCACGGCAAGAGGTCTGACTACTCAAAGGCCTCGACAGGCATCGGATTGGATCGCGCGACCTCTCCTGTTGGGTAGTAGCCCGCTAGGTCTGGACCCCTCGCCTTGTCGGAGGATCCCCCTTTTCCGATCTTAAGGAACTTTACTCTCTGTTCCTTAAACTAGTTAACGCAAAAACAACACTTACACTAACGAAAATTGCATTTTTAACGAAACTTTCTGCAACTCACAGCAAAATTATGAACAGTAATTAGCAGTGTTTCTTCAAGATAAAAGCATACCTCAATCTTAAAGCTTAAGCTGGCACTGCACTTGTCTTTTGGTGTTGCAAGTGAGGATATCCCTTAGTTCGTTTGCCTTTACTAGCTATTTTATTAAAAAAAAAAACAATTAAAAAAAGTATTGAATTTGACTAAACTATTTCGAATTATGTAGCCAATTGTGTTTCCTATATTTATTTATATAAGTCATATTGTTTGTATAGTTCTTATCATAAGGTATGCAAAACACATTTATATAATAAAGACTTACTAAACTTACGGAACTAGTCGAGCTTTTATTGATGTGAATTACCTGAGAATAGCTCTACTAGTTTCAAGTCACAGCGGGACTCTTGTTCATGAGCAGCGTGCTACGTCATGGCGCCGTCGAGCATAGCTTTTCTCGCTTAATTGAAATAAATCGTTATTTTCAATAAACTTAGAAGTCGATAATCTAAATACATTAATGATCTGACAATTCCTACATCGCGCAAGAAAAGTTTGAAAGCAAAATATGACGCCGCGACGTATTCATTATTTTCAATAAAATGATCTTTAGATTGAAATCTTTTTGACATTGATTTTTCCAATAAATCTTCTACAGAATTTGTTTCAATAATCAATACCTTAATGAGTCCATTGGAATACTTAAAACTGTCTTAAATCCCGTAATCTATGTATGTAGGTATACTAGTATTAGAAAGAAGTAAAATTTTTAAAATGCATAAAAGACTTTGATCTTGGTAACTTGTCTTTAACAGCCATAGTACACAGTCGGGCAGCTCACTGCACCAGAGTTACATTTTCAATGGTCGGCAGTATGTCGACCAAGATATTTATAATACATAATGACAGCTCTAGTGTGATACTAATTAGTCATACCAATTAGTGATGTTACAACATTTTATGTAAGGGGTAATCATTGGAACCGCAGGTTTTTTTACATGACACGACATTACATGGTAAGCAATCAGCGTCGCCCATGGACACCCGCAACGACGGAGGATTTACGAGTGCGTTGTCGACCTTTTGGGGATTAGGGTTTTGGAGATTTTGGGAAAGGGAAGGCTGGTCGAGTTTCCAAAATTCTTTCACTGATAGATAGCTACAATTTTCCTGAGTGCTATAGGCTATAAATTATACTTGATTGACGTTAAGCACTGCTATTTTTAAAATACCGATACACAGCTAGAAAATAACAATTTCAGGTATATATATTATATCTTTCTGAATACAGTTCCAGGTAGCCACTTAGCTGATCCCATTGAAGTGAAAGAACCGTGATGTTATGCTAAGCTTGGAGAAAACATTTATTGTTAGAAGGCTATTAATCTTACTTACATACATCCGCAGAGAATCATCAATATTCCTTAATATTGATAACATACTGCGACTCAATGTAGACATAGATGTTTTATTTATATCGTAAGTTAGAATAGTTATATAAGGTAAATTATTGTGGATTGCATCGTCATCGTCAGCCGATAAGCAAATGCCTAAGCGAGAGCAATTGCCTCTTCGCACAATTGTTTGAGCTTTAATCACCACGTTTGTTCGAAGCGTATTGGTTACGAGTTACTGGTACACAATTTCAAATACAAAATTCATGCAAATTTCATAATTTTGGACTAGCTGCCAATTTCAAACGAAAATAAAAATTATTTAATAGTATTTACCCCCGCCCTTTATCCAATCTGCTTTCTTTAACTCTTGCAATGCACTTGGACATCCTTCTGCAAAAATCATTTTTGAACCAAAAAACAAATGTCGTGACACTACACAATCCCCAAAAAATTGACAATTGTCCACAATTTGAAAAACAGAACCAAATTTGAATAGACCAGATACATAAAATGATGACCGCACAATGAAAGAGGCACTCATTTAACAAACTCAAGCAGAAGTCGCGAATCACGATGCACAATGTCGACTAAACCAACGACACAATGCTAGCCGCACAAAGTTTTTAATTTCCTGTGTCTATTCGTGCTCGTTCTGTGTCGGTTTTCGTGCAGATTCCGACTGTAGTTGAGCTTGTCTTTGGTCCATTTTGATATGTGGAGGTTGCTATTGTTTTAGTTTTAAACCCGATACCAGACTGTCCATTGAATTATACCTGGCGTTTGGTAGGTATGTTCGATGCAGTTTTTGTTGTTGTCATTTTTTTTTGTTTCTGGGACAACGATGGATGTTATGAATAACGTTTTGTTTATTTGGTTTGCACTTATATTGATGATGATACCTTTCAATATTTTCCAAAGTTTTTTTTTACATATTGTTTCTTTTCAAAAAACGTGTCACTGCGCTTTAACAGTTACACACACAGAGACATTACACAAACTCCCGTGATATTTCCTTATTCTTTTCATTTTATGAAAAAATCCTAAAAATTCAGTGTTAGACAGATATGCATAATTATCAAGGAGTTGCCGCCAAATAATAACCGATACTTTTAGGGAAGATGCGTTCTTCATCATAACTACGATTTTAAGCCGTATTGAACTCTCAAAAATCCTCTCTCACCCTAACAGTTCCTAATATTATAGAGGAAGAATTCCTATAAATGACATCTCTATAATAATTGTAACACCCACGCTTTATCAGTTTGCCTCAAAGAGCCAATAGACCACTACCAATCAGCCCTGTGCTGATGCTTAGCCGACAATCGGGGCAAGCGCAATTATATGTATGATGCGGCTTCGGCCTCAAGTAGGAGTAGAAACGGGGTGGTATTTAGTCAGTAAGAGTTTGACACTCCTTTTTGCCTCATTCAGGGCGAGAAGTCATTTGATGATTTTCGACAGTCATAAGGCTCTGACTCCAGTCAACTAACAACGTGGTCCCCAACTAGAAGAAATGCAAAATTAACAAAAACATTTTAAAAAACCTAAAAAATTTACAACAACCCAGCAAAAAAAGGACATAATAAATAAAACATAAATATTTTTTTTGCCCTGGCAACAATTCTTTCGATTTATGTGTCTGTTACCCTTGTTTATATATACCGACGTAAACACACTTGTCTGTGGTTTCGTTGTCTGCTTATACAGCCAATCAAATGGCTGTATGTCACACGTGACTTTGTTTTACATTTAGCGAATTTTCTGTGAATGTCATAAAATCAGCCAGTATTTTTCTGCTCATTTAGATTTCAAATCAGAAAAGTTGTTATATGATGATAAAAAGAAAAAAGAACTATTTTATAAATCTACAATCTAGTGAGATTAAGGTCGATAATTATTGATGTTTGAATATATTAAAATGAGGCAAATTTAGAAAAAACTAATCTATTGTAAATTTGATATATACCATAAAAATAATAGGTTTAGTTATAATGTATGTACTTAGATTAATAAATAATAATTAATTTAAAAAAGACAGTTTCGATTCTGGTGGTTTCTGGATGTTTAAGTGATTCTATACGCTGTACCATCATCAGCTAATAGACGCTCACCACTGATCAAAGGCCTCTTATGATACGTATATTTGAGGATTAAGCACCACGTTTGCTGTGCAGAAAATTATAAGTCTAGTTCCTTACTATGTTTTCCTTCAACGTTTGTCAGTGGTTTTTTTTTTGTTGTCATCGTTTGTCAGTGGTTTGGTACTCGCCAGGTTTCGGACCTGCATCTTTACGAATGAAAAGCTTTGCGTGGTTGTTGATGGTGTTTCTAATATTTTTTGTTTCGTTATAACAAGGCATATTATTGAAAATATTTTGATGAGATGATTCTTATTATCATTATATCTTCTTATATCAGTAGAATAATACAATTAAACAAAAAATTGTGCCTAATGAGGTTATGTACTGCATATTTAGTTTGGAATTTTATTTTACCGCCCTTTTTTTGTCAGGGGAAAATCATCCAATGACTTCTCACGCCCATGGTAAGGCGAGAGAGAGTGTCAGACTCTTACTGACTAAAAACCCCCCTGTTCCTTCTCCTGCTCGGGGCCGAGATCGCGGTGCCTCATTGCGCTTACCCCGTCATCCTACCGCCCTGCGACCATGCTATAAACCCAAAAAATAAATCAATATATCTACACATATTTATAAAATATACGACTTATACGAGTATAACGGACATAACTCCATGCCTTTCGCACGCAAGTCCCGTACCACATAAAATATATTTGAGCACAATAAATACGTGGAGCGGTTTTATTGTTATTGGCACAATAACCGTAAGTTACCTGTGACTCGGTTGAATTAACTGTCTGTCGGTACGTGAAGCTAATTGTGGTTGCTTTTTATTGCCCAGTAGCGTAAATGAGACGTTATTGGATTTTGGCAATACATTGTACTATGTTTCCGTTTGTTTCTAGCTTTGGATTTGGATAAATAGGTCTTTTTTTCCTGATGGTTCTAGAGGACACGATTTTGTTTTGTGATAGAATAGTGTTCCTTTGTTTTCTCCCGCTCTGAGGGCGAGAGGGGGTGTCAAACTCTGAGTGACTTAAAACCACAGCGTTCCTTCTCCTGCTCTAGACCGTTATAATTGCAACCTTGGGAACAACAGATATTTTTTAGGCTAAGAAAAGGAATGATCTGAACCTAAAAACCCTGACTAGGCCGGTATATCCTGAATGGCTGGCAACTTACACAACAGTTGCTATTGTTATTTCGTTGCAAACTTTCCTTCCGCGATATGAAACTTACTTATGACGTTATCTGTGGATTTTGATCATCGACTTCGAAAATCTGTGTGTGTGTGTATTTGTGTGTGTGTCATCTTATGTTCTAATTACAAGGGAGAAACGCATTTATAAATAACGTCGAAGTATCACCACCTCCCAGAAATTGCACAATCATAAGATGGAACAAACGGAATCGTGGTGATTTTTACGAAGCTCGCTTAATCCTCGAATCCCAAACTCCCAAAAGGCTGATAATACATTCCTTCATAATGTTGCAGGGGACAAAGGGTGGTATCAATTGCTTACTACCAGATCATCCGTCTCCACGTTTGTCAACCATGCCGTAAACTAAAATAATGCACTTGCACAATAGTTTCAAATTCACAATAGGTATATTTCTTTCTAATCTGATTCTGATCGCCAATTTTTTTCTAGTAATCATTCGCTCAATAAGACAACTCATCAACTCATATTCGAGACGGTAAGTGTAGGCGCAATTATATGCCGAAGTCCCAGCTCGGAACAAAAGAAGGAATGAAATATTTTTTCGTTATTAAATGTCCCTCTTGCCCCATTTACAGTGGGTGAAGTCATTTGATGATAGTCTCCAATCAAAAAAGAAACTCATATTGGACTCACTTACTCTCATCTACATTCATATCAGTTATTATCTTGAACAGAACAAGGCACACGTTTCAAGTTTCGAACCAAAGGAATTGAATTTCTTCATCACTTTGCATCCAGTTTGAATTCAGCCAGTATTTGCATGTTAAAATGAGTTCCTTTAGTTAAAGGCTCGAAACGGAAACAAGATGGCAACAGGATTTTAGTTTAAAAAAGCTTTTGATAGGTAGACTTTAGATAGGTAAAAAATACATACTATAAGGTATATTTTAATCATTTGGTCTTTATTTCGGTGAAAAATTAGCAAATGCAACGTCTCAGCCTGGATAAGGCAAGAGATAGTATCGGACTCCTACTGAATTAAAACAATCCAGTCCAAATACTGCTTCTTATAATGGCTTCGGTTAGCCTTCATCCCCAAAAGAGGTAAGTCATATCTTCTTTCGGCTTTGGCAATCAACAGCGAGACATTAAAATTACTGTATCATCTTCTCGAGTCGAAGACGTTTTTTGTTCACATTCGAATAGCAAAAAAAAGTTCTAAAAACTATTGCTCAGATTACTTATGTAATGTTAAATTTGCTACTTTGATTTACAATAAAAAATTCTTCAGTTTTACTAAAAACCTAAAACCCAATCTTACTGCAAAAACATTCCCAATCAAAGCGAAAAATTATGGGAAAAAATGTCAAGTGAAAACGATGAAATTAACAAAAAAACAATTGTAATTAATGCAAAATGAGTAGAACAAAGGACCAAATGGCAGTCATTGCCGGTGAATTATGATGGATGGTCGTATGCCCCCAATTTAGGACGCCTTAAAAAAGGACAAAAGGTGGAAAAATCGCTTGCTATTAGTAATTGCTGGGGGTTGGTTCGGGTTTTCGAAGGTTCTTTTGTTTCTGATTTTGACATCTATATAGCCTGCATAAATGATATATCATGTGACTACTACACTGTCCTTGACTTTGTTTTTGGATGAAATATTAGCAGCTCCACGTTGTGATGCAAGGCTCAATTCTTCCCCTTTCCATCCCTAATCCTCAATCCTAAAATCCCATAAAAGTCAAAGCAACTTTTCCTTTGGTGTTATAAGTATCCACAGGTAGTATTGCCACCAGGCGAACCAAGTGCATGTTATTCAATTAAGCTATCCTAGAAAAAATCATATTATGAATCAAATTTCCTAACTGAACTTAAAGCATTTAAAAGTTACCAATTAAATTATTTTTTCTTCAAAATATACAATTTTGTATATCTATTGCTCTGATAAATGGAATCGCTCTCACATGTACCGAGCCTGTCCTTTGCCGCTAGAACTGAGACCAGACGCTCACATTTTCCAATTCTAATATTGATTTCCACCTCCCTCCTGTTACCCAAACATCGAAACATCTGCAGCCCAATAAACAAAACTTTTGCAAAAAAGAAAAGCGAAGCTTCCATACAACACACAATCCACAAAACGACGAAAGCGCCATATTTTTGCTACAAAAAATCTATCTTAACGCTCCTGTTTTAAAGTTTATTTAGGTCATTCCAATTAATGGGTATGAATTTGATTAGGAAATTTTTCCACAGTGTAGATTTAAGTATGTCGTGATTGTTTATTCTAAGTATGTGTATAACATAATGTAGTTTGTACTAAACCATTTTTGTATTATACGCACATTTTTTTTTCAAACGATCGTATCAGCGAAAGAGCCAAAACAAGATTTGAATCAATGAGGTGCTACCCATTCAATCCTGCTACACCAGAGAAATTATGTGTGCATTCCGCATTCAGAGGATTAGGGTTACGGAGATTTAGGGTTTGGAAAGAGATTGGAAGAAGAGAAGGGAGAATGATCGGGTGTCGGTAATCTCACTCAAACGGTGGAACACAACGCTGTGGTTGTTTCACGCCGGTTTTCTGTGAGGCTGTGGTATCATTTCGGTCGGGCCAACCCATTCGTGCCGAAGCTTGGTTTTTAAGTAATTGAAATAGTTAAAACAGCAAAATTACTTCAGAAATGATCAACCGTCAATCTTTAATAAAAGACGCAATTAAGCGATGTTGGCACTTTAGATGTTGTAGACATTGTCTTCTGTTGAGCTCAGCAACAAAACGACAGTTTTCCTCACTCAAAGTTTTAAGCGGCCATATTAATGGAATGGTGTATCTTGAAATCTAATTGTCAGATCGGAATTAAGTCTGTTAAGGGCTGATTTTCAATAATCAGATAAATGTTATCTGAGGAATAAAATTATTGCTGTCACAATCTTATACAAACATTCTGACGCGACAGCATCATCATTATTCCTTAGGTAACTTTTATCTAACCGTTGAAAAATCCGCCCTAAAATGATCCGTTGAATCTTAACTTATAAAATTTTTATTTTTGGTATGGCGGCAAACGAGCTGTTTTATTATCTGATGGTAAGCAATTGGCGGATGTCGTCAGTCCACCTAGCTGGAGGGTGCCCTACACTACGTTTGCTTAGACGTGGTCTCCACTCTAGAACACGTTTACCCCATCATCGAGCTCAGTGGCGTGCTAGAGTGGGGAGGCCTATGTCCAGCAGTGGACGACAACAGGCTGATGATGAAGTAATTGGCGCTGACCTTGGACACCTACAACACTTGTGGAGTTACGAGTGCGTTGGCATGTGGAATGTGTGGCAATCCTTTTGGGGATTAGAGATTGAAGAGGTAGGGGGAGGAGGGGGAGAATTGGGCCTCCGGTAATAAACGACGCTGCAATTGTTTCAAGCCAGTTTTCTGTGAGTTTAGTCCAGAATCGCCTTAAATTGATGAAAGGGTTGATTTTTGTTTATAATTCAAAGGGTTTATACATATATATCCCAGGGATGTGTGTGGGTGGCCGGTAGCCGGAGGTTAAGGCAAAAAGCAGGTGCTTCGTATACCTACATGTGAATCCAACCTAAAAAGTACCCATGTGTATTTGTTACAATTATTTATACTTTTTAAGATTATTTAGACACCAACAACATACGGTGAAGGAAAACAATTTTGATGAAACCTGGAATTATATGTTTTAAATTGCCCATCTGCCTTAAGCAAGCTTTATAATTAATGCTTATAGTATCATCTTCTCTTCTCCGTGTAAGGCCTGCCCTCAGCGACGTCTGGACGGCGAGTAAGGGTAGCTCGACCGACCCGAACCAGACCCGACCATACGGCGCGTAGTGTTCCGCGCGCGCCTCAAAGAGCTTATGGACCAGCACAGACGGGGCCCTATAGGGCTGATGTTCAGTCGGGATTTCAGTTCAACGCAATGAGTCACCGCGGCCTCGGCCCAGAGCAGGAGAAGGAACAGGGAGGTTTTTAGTCGGTAAGAGTCTGACACTTTCTCTCGCCTAACCCTGGGCGGGGTGATCTTTGCAAACGTTGGTCAGATTTCCAAAATTCTACATTTAATTTGCCGATTGATAGCTACAATGTTTCTAAATGCTGTAGGTTATAATATTTGATCTACATTCTATTTTAAACGCTGCTGATTTTAAAATCTCGGGATCATTACTTATTTACGCGTGCGAAGCCGCGGGCGGAAGCTTATATTAGCAAAATTAGAAAAATAGTCATATGATTTTATTCCCTTCAGCAAAATAAAAACATTAGAATATTAAAAGTATAACGTTTCTCAATAATTCGTCTAATTCATTCACTGAATGTCAGATTTTAACATTGGAAGGGGTGCAAATAAATCCTGAGAGTAAAATAATCAGTGATTCGGGGTGTCTACAACCCCGTGTCGGAGGTGGCAGTATTAAATTATTTCGACGTCCACCATCTGGGCGTCTAAAATTTGTAATTGAGACACGGATTTTTGACCCTCTCGGAATTGTATAGAGCTGTGAGTTAGAGGGAATGACGATATTTTTTTTTTCAATGTTAATGTAAGAGGTAATTGATAAATGAAGAAAACTCGTGTTCATTTAACGATGAGATTTTCGAATTCTTTGTCAAATTTATTTTGGAAAAATTTCTACCTTGGAGACTTGGGAATAAGGGATTGAAACTCACTTATACGAGTACAGTGAAACACAAGTCTGTGATATTACTTCGATCGCGCTGGTCCAATGTGCCAAAACATACATCATACATAACTACACACATCTAATTGTTAAAAAAAACTTCACTTAAGCAGTTTCTTTGAATTCACAGCTTGAGCTTCAGTAATGGATCATAAAAAATATTTTACTAAAATAAAACAGATTTTATTTAAAGCTAAAAATACAAAATAATGATCAAATATTTAATTATAACATTTTGAAATATTAACAAGCATTCGAAATTGAACAAGTTTCTAGTGGTTCCAACGTATTTATTAGTGCTATGTTCACAAACACTACTTATTTGACCTACTTTCAACTGAGTGGGATTTTAAAAGGTAAGTATTTCGATGATTTTGTTAAATTTTACTTTATACATTCCAAATTAACTTTAAAGCTTTTGTGATAAAGTTGAATTTGTTTTTTTGACTGTCGTGACTAGCTTGATATACTGGTGGATATAAACGTACGGGATTAATAAAATGATTCAGAATATTCTGGAAAATTCTACGTTTACATATTTTTATGTGATAGGAAGGCAAATGAGCTGAAGGATTACCTGATGGGTCCATCATGGTCACGCCGAAGTCCATGTAATACAAGAGCCTCCGTCTTCTCCAGTGCAACACGAAGTCCAAGCGCTTCAATACGGCTTACGACAAGGGACACACACTGCGTTGCTGAGTGCGCGGCTTCGTCATAAGTTTTTCCCCGAGCTGTCACTAGAGTGTCATCTGCATAGCATATTGCACCCTGCCCGGGGGTAAAGTCGCCACGTAAAGCCCAATCGTATCCGATGTTCCACAGGAGCGGTCCCAGGACAGACCCCTGTGAACACCACACGTAACCGGACAACGTACTATTTGCCCATCACATCCCTGATAACAGACACTCCGTCCTGTTAGGTAGTCTGCTACGAGCTGTCTCAGATATGTAGGCAATCCGAGAGAGTGGCAGAGAGTTAAATGCGTTGGCGATATCAAGTGACACCGCCGACAGCACATTTTCATTTGCAACTGCCTCTTTTGCCTCGGTTTTTAGGCGTAATATGGCATCAATGGTCGAACGTTTAGCCCTGAATCCATACTGAGCATTCGATAGATCAGGGCCGACCGTGCTAAGGTGCTGAGTAATGCGGCTGGCAAGAATCCTTTCTAACATCTTCTCGTCCTTCTTTCCATGGCTGGGGAAACTTTCTCGACAAGTGTCGAACAGTTCCTTCAGGTGATCTTCCATTGCATCGCTCAGTGCCATAGCCAGTACCTTTGAGGGCACGCCATCCGGACCGGGAGCTTTATTCTTGGAGCGAGCCTTTAGAATCACGGCACCCATCTCCGCATTAGTGACCGGTGGGATGTGCTCTTCATCGCTCTGTTCCTCCCCAGGTGGAACCATAACGGGGGGCGTATGCTCTGCCCGACTGGGAAACAATGCTCCGACTACTCTGCCAAGAAACTGAGGCTCAAGGGTTTTCGTAAGTGGGGGACCCCGAGCACGAAGTTTGTTCCTTGCCAAGAAATACGGGCGCCCCCAAGGATCGCGGTTAAGGCTCTCCAACATCTCGGCTCTGCTTTGGTCCTTCGCCCGAATAATCGCCAGCCGCAGAGAATCTCTTGTGGCCCGATACGACTCATAGAGTTCAGCCTCTAAGATATCGAGGCTATCACTGCGCTGGCGTCGCCTGCGGACGCTAGAGTAGCGCCTCCGCGCATGAATACAGGCTTGCCGAAGGTCAGCCAACTCCTGAGACCACCAGTAGACCTCCTTCTTAGGCGTTCGCCGCCGCACACGAGGCATAGCTGCATCACAGATCGCAGTTATGGCGTTCCGAAAACGATCGGCTCCAAAATCGACGTCACCCCCCTCTGAAAATGTCGGTGGCAATAGCCACGCCTGAACAATGGCAGCCTCTTCCAGCAACTCCCTATACATCTGTTTTTGTGCCCATCGTGGGAACTTTTGAGCATTCGAAAGTCGGGGAAGAATGCGATTGTGCGAAGTCGATAAATCTAGACGAATGTATCGATGGTCGGATAAGGTCTCAGTATCCTGCACAACACGCCAGTCCTGTACACGCAGGGATAAAGCCGGAGTAGCAAAGGTTAGATCCACTATCAAACCCCCTCCCTGCCGAACGCACGTATTTATTTACCCCCTATTCAGAAGAACAAGGCCAGTTACCGCCGCCCATTCTTCGACAACACGTCCCCGTACATCCGATCTAGGGGAGCCCCATGCAGTAGATTTTGCATTGAAGTCCCCCATAATCAGGACCTGGCTAGGTTTTTTTTTTTTTTTTTTTTTTGTGAGGGGAAAATCATCAAATGACTTCTCCCGCCCAGGGCCGGGCAGGAGGGAGTGTCAGACTCTTACTGACTAAAAACCCCCCTGTTCCTTCTCCTGCTCTGTGCCGAGGTCGCGGTACCTTATTGCGCTTACCCCGCAACCCCGGCTGAACATCAGCCCTTTAGGGCCCCGTCTGTGGTGGTCTATTGGCTCTTTGAGGCGCGCGCGGAACGCTACGCGCCGTACGCTCGGGCCTGGTTCTGGTCGGGCGGCGAGCTGCCCTTACTCGCCGACCGCAGGCCCGTACTTACGGTGGCCGGAGATCGTCCCTCGATCCCCGACGCCCGTAGTGTCGCCAGTTGCGGCTGCTGGGGCGTGAGGAGGAGGATTGCTCCCTCACGCGGGCCGCCTCTCTCTTTGCGAGCATGACTGCTTCACAAAAGGAGGAGACGGCGTCCCAGTTCCTCTCACTCCGCACCATGGCCTCGACTAAGGCCGGGCGCGAGAGGTCGCCGCCGCCGATCACTTCCCTGAGGATACGGCGGTGCTCAGCCCAGGCAGGGCATACCGCTACCGTATGCTCCACCGTATCCTCTAGGTGGTCCTCACAATGACGACACTCGGGCGTTTCCTCCCGCTGAATCCGAAACAGGAACCTACCGAAGCTGCCGTGCCCGGTAAGCACCTGCGTCAGACGGAAGGTGAGGACGCCGTGGCGTCTCTCAAGCCACTCCTCAAAGAGGGGTCTTACCGCTGCTATGGTAGCGTGCCCGGCCCTCGGTTGCGACAGTCGTTGTCTCCACTCTGCCGTGAGATCTCGCCGGAGCTCATTCCGCCACGCACTTATTTGGCGCGGCAGAGGATCTTCGCCCCGGCGACGCGCGTCTGCGCGCAAACTGTAGACGCGCGCGAGCGCCTTCGCTTCTAGATCCCACGGCGGTGATCCGGCAAGGAGGTTCGCCGCCTCCCCGGAGATCGTGCGATACCCGCGGATTACTCGTATAGCCATGACCCTCTGGGACGCGACCAGCGTACGAGCCGGCCGCCGCTTCAAGTCCGGCGCCCACACAGGGGCACCGTAGAGGGCCATGGATCGCACAATCCCCATATACAACCTCCGGCAGGAGGCGTTTGGCCCCCCGAGGTTGGGAAGGAGCCGCTTGAGCGCGGCCCCAGACCGTTCCAACTTAGGGGCCAAACGACGAAAATGCTCCGTGAAGTTCCATCGGCTGTCGAGGACGAGACCCAGGTACTTCATCGCCGACTCGACGCCGATGGTAACTCCTCCTGCCGTTACTTGGGACCCACCTGGAGGTGGCGCGCTCCGACGGCCATAGAAGCACATGGCCTCGGACTTGTGGAGCGCCACCTCGAGTCCCAACTGCCGGATCCTTGCAACGACTGTCGCAACCGCTTGTGACATCAGGTCGGCCGCCGCCTGATGCGACCTCCCGTTCGCCAGCACCAGCGTGTCGTCAGCATAGCAGACAATGCTGACGCCGCTCGGGAGGTCGGTGCGTAGCACCCAATCGTACCCGATGTTCCACAGGAGAGGTCCCAGGACCGATCCCTGTGGGACACCGCGCGACACCTCTCGCCGATTCCACACGCCCCGGTGACCGGGGTAGATGACGCATCTGTCCGTCAAGTAAGCCTCGACTACACGACGGAGATAGGCAGGCACCCGGTGATACCGGAGTGCCTCCAAAATGCAGCTCCAGGGGAGCGAGTTAAAGGCGTTGGCGATGTCCAGAGACACCGCCACGACGACTCGCCTCCCGGCCAACGCTGTCCCCGTCGTGAGGTCCCTCACGCGCATGATGGCGTCCACCGTGGAGCGCCCTCTTCGGAAGCCGAACTGGCCGTCCGCTAAATCCGGCCCCCTTCCAGACAGGTGCCCGACGAGGCGGTCTGAGATTATCCTCTCGAACAGCTTTCCCACCTCGTCGAGCAGCACAATGGGCCGGTACGCGGACGGGGAGTCCGCAGGACGCCCCGGCTTCTTCACGAGGACCAGTTTACCCGTCTTCCACGACAGCGGAAACTGGCCTCTCTCCAAACATGCGCTGAACAGACCAAGTAGTCGAGGCCTGAGAGCCTCCGACGCCAGGACCCAGACCTTGGCATGCAGCCCGTCAGGTCCTGGGGCGGTATTCTTGCCGCTCAGCCGGCGCACCGCCACTCTCAAATCTACCTCGGTCACTTCCGGAGCGGATTCGTCTTCGTCGTCGATGTAGCCCGCATTGGGCACCGCAGGGGGCGGGGGCATAGCCGGAGGCGTGTAACCCGTCTGTGGTCGGGGGAATAGCGCCCCAACCACTTCGTCCACGACCTCCGGCCGGAGACTCTGAGTCAGTGGGGGCGCCCAGGTGCGGAACTTATCACGCACCATCCGGTAGGGGCGTCCCCACGGGTCTCTGTTCAGAGTCTCCAACATCTCCTCGCGGGCCCGATCTTTGGCCCGCCGGATCTCCACCCTGAGGGTGGCCTTCGCCGCCCTGTACTCCTCGTATAGCTCCGCCTCTCTGGTTTCAGCGTCCAGAGGGCGGAGACGGAGCCTGCGGTGCCTGGTGTATCGGCGTCGCGCTGCGGTGCACTCACCGCGCAGGTCTGCCAATTCCCGCGACCACCAATACACCTGGCGCTTGCGTTGGCACGGTCGGATCCGGGGCATCGCCACGTCGCACATCCTTGACATGGCGTCCTGGAGCCATCTCGCCTCCTCGTTAATGTCGGCTGGCCTGACCGGTGGTATCACCCAGGCCTGCACGACTGCGGCTTCCAGGAAAAGCTCCCGGTCCAGTTGCCTAAGCGCCCAACGCGGGCCACACGGGGCCTGTCTGACTGGCGGGTCTGCGGACTCGGCGGAGACGTCGAACCGTATATACCGGTGGTCCGAAAACGTCTCCACCTCCTCCATGACGCGCCAGTCAACAACGCGCGATGACAGAGCGGGGCTGGCAAACGAAATGTCCACCACTGACTCGCCCCGCATCCGTACGCACGTGGGGACAGAACCCCGGTTCAGCACGACTAGGCCTGTCTCCAGAGCCCAGTCTTCGACCATCCTTCCCCGGACATCAGTGAGCCGGGAACCCCAAGCCAAATTCTTGGCATTGAAGTCCCCGAGGACCAACACGGGGAGGGGACGGAACCCGACGACGACGGTGACTAACTCCCTGAGGGAGTTGTGGAACTCGACGAGAGTTCGGTTCGGAGAGAAGTACACGCCCACCACGGCGATCTCTCCGAACCGAGCCGCGACGCAACCCCTGCCTCGCTGAGGCCCTTCGGGGGTTGGGGTACCGGCGGCGGCCGACGAGATGATGGTCACCGAGCCGTCCAGGTCTGACACCCAGTGTTCCCTGGCTGGAACGAAGTACGGCTCGGAGACCACAGCAACATTGATCGACCACTGCGCCATGCTCTGGAGCAGGAGATCCTGAGCAGCGACGCAGTGGTTGATGTTCGCCTGGAGGAGGCGTAATGGAGCCATTATTGGGTATCCATCACGACCTCCTCTCTGACGGCAGCGGCGACAGCAGCAGTCGCAGGGGTGTTGGCGACTGCGGCGGCAGCGGGAGCGACGGTGGGAGCGGTGGAGGTGGCTACAGGCCTACCTTTGCTCCTGGGTTTGGTGGGGGGGGAGCAGGTTTTGCCCCCAACCCGGTGATCGGCCGGTTTGCCAGCCGCCGCACATACTACGCAGTGCGGCGGGGCGGTACAAGCGCCGGCCCTGTGACCGGGCTGACCGCAGCGGAAGCAGCGGTCGCTGCGGTCCACCTCTGAGGTGCACTTGGCACCCACGTGGTGACCCACGAGGCAGCGGAAACACCTCAAAGGTCGGGGTTCCAGGAGCTTCACCTGCGCCGAAACCCAGCCCACCAGGAGCCTTTTACCCTCTGCCAGCTTTTTGGCCGCTGTGACGGGGCAGCTGACTACCACAGTCCGCAGCCCCGTATTGTCCGGGCGGATAGTGCCTGCCTTCACCTGGTCAGCAGGGCACCCCCCCGTCCTGGCGACAGCGGCCGCCACCTCATTCTCCGTCACGGAGTCGTCCAGGCCCATGATGCGTAGCTCCAGGCATTTGGTGGGCCTGGACACGCGAGCTTCGTCCGCCGCAATGCACGCCCTGAGCCTCTCGGCAAGGGCATCAGCGGACGGGCCGCTGGCCGCGCCGGGGACCTCCAAGAGACGGGCTCCAGTGGCAGTGACCCTCACTGCGAACCCGTCGGGTGCCCCAAACTCCGCGGGAGTTACCGCCCCCTTCAGTTTGGCGAGGACCTCGCCATACGTCACCCCCTTTTTCGCCGCGTCCGGCTGTAGTGTGATAACTACAGCCGAAGATTTTGGGGCGAGGAGCATTGCCGCAGCGCGCTTCTCCTTGCGCCGCTGCTGTCGCCGCTGCCGCTGCTCCTTCTTCCGGAGCTTCCTCCTCTCCTTGGCGACCTTCCTCACCTCCCCCGCCACTTGCCACTCGCTGCCAGCACGCGACTCAGACGGCGGAGTAGGTGCCGATGCGGCTGGGGCTCCAGCCGCTGCTCCTCTTCGTCTGCGGCTCAGACCACCAAGCGGGATAGCTCCCGCCGCATTCCAGCCAGCTCTTTTTGCATGGCGGCCATCTGCCGCTCAGCTGAGCCCGGCTGGGATACCGCCGACATAATAGCGGCTTCCGCGTGTTTAAGCACTCCATTTCTGCCAGCCTGGGTTTTCTGCCCAGCCAGCATGCGGAGTGCTTCCTTTACTTGTAGGCGGAGGCTCTCAGCGCCGCCTACAGAACCCTCACCACCGGAGGCCTCCATCTCCGAGGAGTCCGAGGGGGCAGCCTTTCCCAGGGCGCTCCCCTCCGCTGCCAGCCGCTCTGCCGGCTCGGATCGGCTCCCAGCCGCCCTTGTGGAGTCCTTCCCCTTGCCCCTACCCCGCGTAGCCGTGGGGATTTTGGGGGCTGGGGCCTCCTGCTCGTTGGTAGACGGCTCCAACCTGGGACGTTTAAAAACGCCCCGGTCTTTCTTGTGGCGCAGCGCGATGCTGACGCCAGACAATGATGAGTCGGACTCTGAGTCCGACTCCTTCCTGCTAGAGGCACGTGCACACGATGCATCTAGCGCCTCGGTTATATTCGCAAGCGAGCTGACCTCGCTTGCGTCCTCCTCACCGTTAGGTGGATTTTTCTTTTTATTTTTGTATTTAGGTATCTCCATGTGATTCCCACGAGTATGGGGGAAATAAAAGGTCCGCCCAGGGAGAGCCCCCTGTCCCTGGGTAAGTGTGCATTTGTCTCCCAACTAGGGGGTCCACCGGTCCCCTAGCTGGGGGTGCGCTCACGACTGATCCTACTCCTCAGCCATACATACCCTCGCCGCGCACCAGAACTTAGTATTGGAGGAATTTTTTATAGAGGTTATCTTCCTCGCGGTCCGGGCGGTTAAGCCAAGACCCTCGTCCCGGTCCGAGTCATAAAACATGACCATGATCTCTTCCCGGATTACGATATCGACGGGTGCAGTCGGGCGCAGCTAGTGCCCCGATGCTACTCATTGGCAGGGTGAGTGCACAACGAGTGCCGCCCTTGTTTCTCCGCCCCGCTCTCTGCTAGGTCCAGAGAGTCGTGCGGAGGAACGCCCCCACGGAGGCGTAGACTCCATGCCAGCATAGAGCCGGTCGCCTCTAGAACCCGACCGGGTTCTCCGCCCGGCCAGAAGTTCGCTGCGGGCGACAGTCAAACCAACCCTGTCACCATCCCGTTAGGGAGACTGTCGCCCGCACCCAGGGTGCACCACGGGGAGGTCTTCTGGCACGCACCCCATATAATAATACGCTGAGGATGCTGTTGAGACTCGATGGTGTATCGCGTCTGGAATGTTTGCGGAAGCCACAGCAGATAGATTCGTCCTAATAATATACAAGCTATACTGGCAGATAAAATTGATGGCCCGTTTGTTGGACACTCGGCAAGCAGTGCGTCCTGATGACCATGTCAATAATTATTAAACATTAACTAATGTTCCTATTGAACATTAGGGGAAGAACAAACACTTATGTATGGATCTCTGGTTTGAACCTGGTCTGGTCTGGTGTAACCTTAATGAGTTTCCACGGCTCAGGTCGGAACAGGAGAAGGAACGGATGACGAAATGACTACTCCCACCTAGGTAAGGCGAGAGTGCCAGATTCTTACTGACTTAAAACCCCTCAGTCCTTTCTCCTGTTTTAGCCAGAGACCACGGTGCCTCATTGCGTTTGCCCCGCAACCCTGTCTGAACTCCCTCTCGCCCTAAGGCGGAAGAAGGAAGGAGAATTCCCGATCAAGAAAAGAAAAAAATACCTCTTGAAATATTCAAATGTAAAAAATGTGCGCTCCATTTTTCGTGGTATTAACAACTCTATACAAATAGAGGGTGTTGCGTGTGACCTAATTGCGGGGTCCGTCGGACTTTTGGCAGAAATGTGTTATTTTTTTTTTCTTTTTAATGTATACGAACGAAACTTTGAAGTCGTTTTTATGTGAATTAGTATATCTGGTTTTATGAGTCCCTGTTTCTCGTTTGTAAATTCGAAATATTTTTAGAATAGCTGTATGTATGTAGCTATGTAATGATTAATTTGTTTTTCTTTCTCTCTTTCGGTTGTTATTCTTGATGTTTTTTATTATTTTGTTATTTGGATTTTATGTGTGGATTTTTTTATGTGATGGGACATCAAACGCGCAGAATGACACTCGCAACAAGAGAGGAGTTACTAGTCCGTTGCCGACCATTTGAGGATTAGGGGTTTGGAGGAAGGATTGAGGCTCCTGTAAGCTCACTCATACGGTGAAACACAACACTGTGGTTGTTTCACGCCAGTTTTCTGTGAGGCCGTGGTATCAATTCAGTCGAGCCGACCCATTCGTGCCAAAGCACGGCTCTCCGACACTTTTGATGGATTTAAGCGATATTTGTTTAGTATTTTATGTTTTTAATAGGAATTTGAGGGGTTAGAAAATAAAAAAAAATCCTTTTAGACACTGCAATTACCATATTAGTCATAATTTGACGTACTAGGTACAAACATCCAAGGATTTTAGCTATCCGTGTCAGAATATAACGATTGATTCAGTATTGAGACCCAAAATTGTATGATTTTCATCGAAATTGGTTTTGTCTCACTGCAGCAAGCGTAGTTATTGATGCAAAGTCAAAGTCAAAATCATTTATTTCAATTAGACCCTTACTGGCACATTTGAACGGTAAACAAAAGCTTAAAGATATAAAGTGTCAGTCTGTCGGTCAGTTCTCTTTGTGAATCTATTTGCTCGTGCTCAAAGTGTGGATTCCAATGGAGAAGAACGAGCAAGAAACTCCATGGTTATGCTTAAACATTATTGGACCTTCAAATGCTTTAACCTACTCCGTGTCGGAAGAGAATCAATCAACACATTTAGGTATGTAAATATTAAAAATCAATGATGATCTGTATATGTACTGGAATGTTCTATCAAAATTAGTCAAAATTTATAACAAATTACTCACACACATATTTTATTTTGACCCGCCAAAATATAAAAAATGTTGCCATCAACAATTTTCGCATCACACCAAATGCTGATTGCCACATGAAAAAACCGATTTTCCATTTTTAAAATTTCATAACTTCTCGTTTGCATGCTAATTTCCATCGATACTGTATATTGGAATATCGAATTGTCCGTGTGTTTATTTATTGGAATATAATATAAATTTACGGTTTTTATTTTCACCAAGGGGAAGGCATAACTTTTTTCATTACTAATTTTATTTTACTTATTAGACACAAAAAAACTTCCACATTTTTTATGGTATAAGTTGGCAAACGAGCAGACGGATTACCTGATGGTAAGCAATCGGCGCCGCCCATGGACACCCGCAACACCAAAGGAGTTACGAGTGCGTTGCCGGCCTTTTGGGGATAGGGGTTGTGGATATAAGGATCGGGAAGGGATAGGGGAAGGGAAGGGATTGGGCCTCCGGTAACCTCACTTACACACCGAAACACAACACTGTGGGTTGTTTCACGCCGGTATTCTGTGAGGCCAACCCATTCGTGCCGAAGCTTGGCTCTCCCACACTTGACTTCACATAGGAAGAAAAGGAGGCATTATAACCTTTTATTGCAAAATGAGCTTAAATCGTGCTTGTAATAAAATTATATTTACCGTGGCTTGATACGAAGTAGGTAAAAAAAACAGTGTTGATTTTAGTTACTAGGATACTCCTTCTTGCCCCTTTTTAAGCGGAAGAACTCATTGGATTGATTCCTCCCTCCCCCAAAAACGTACGAACGAACTAGATTAAAAAAAACCTAGTTCTTACTCGGTAAATGAAGCACTTTTAAAAGAAGTACCATTATTAAAACCGAAGATTATTTAAAGAATTAACTAAAAAGTTTCGAAATGAAAATCCTATTTATCAAATAGGATTAGGTTCAATAACAAAATCTTTAAAATTAGAGATCATACTGTTGCCAACAAAACAGAATACAGGATCAGAGACCGATAATAATATTTTTTAATTGATTTAGGGCTGATTTTTCAATGGTTAGATAAAAGTTACCTGAGATAGGAATAATAATAAAAGAGGAATAATTATGATGATGTCGCGTCAGAATGTTTGAATAAGACAGTGACAGCAATAATTTTATTCTTCACATAACATTTATCTGACTAATGAAAAATCAGCCCTATGTCAAGTAAAAAATAATTTAATTTCTTACTTTTATAAGAATTACTTAAACGGCTTCCTATTTTCTCCTCGATAATTCTATTTAATAAGAGCAACTGTTATTTATAAAGGTTTTTCTCTAGTTATTTAATCCTTTGAGCGAAATCTTATTAACTTTAGCTTCTTTAACAGATCATTTAAACAATTTGATTGCTATGATTAAATTTTTCTTACTATAAAAACTATTAACTTATTTCACGATGTTTCAAAAGCCATGTACGACATAATTATATGGAATGTAATTTGTATGAAACCACCACGTAAGTTTTGCTTCACGCTGGTTTGCTATGAGGCCGTGGTATCACTCCGACCTCACGTCGACCCGGCCCATTCGTGACGAAGACACTTAGACCTATCTTTTTTTTTATGTAATAAGTCGGCAAACGAGTAGACAGATTACCTGATGGTAAGCAATCAGCGCCACCCATGGATACCCGGAGGAGGTACGAGTGCGTTGCCGACCTTTTAGGGATTAGGGATTGGAGAAGGTTCGGGGAGGGGAAGGATTTTGTTATCTCATATCCTCCTACCCTTCTTAACCACTTTTCAATACATGAGGTCTCATGAAATTACTGGAAAGAGATTTCCTATCTCCTCGTACCATAAATTGACCCTGAATAACAAACAACAGCCTACAAACAAAAAATAAGCCCTAAATTAGAAAAATACAAACAAAAAAAAAAAGCAGACTTAAAAATCAGCAATTATAATTATTCACAGGCGTACAGACGTAGATATGAAACGCACATTCATATACAACATTGAAATGAATAAATGGAAAAAAAAAGAGTAAATAAATACAACAAACGGAACTGTACACAAGGCTGCACATTAAACTATACCAAACCAGCATATCTTGGCCTCTCTATGTATAATCTGTCCGCAGATTCGAAGTTCAGTTTATGGTGGTAATTGTAGCTTGATGTGCACGTAACGTACGGGTTCGCAAAAAAGGGTTAAAAACGGTCAACTGATAATGTTAATCACCGCGCAGTTAACGACGTGCGAGCCACGTGGGGCTTTAATCACTCTTAGCGACTTTTTGCCACGTTCCTGTTATATATTGTAGGGTTTTTCAGGTAAGGTCGGCATTTTTTTTTTATTTATATACCTTAACGTTTTGTGTTTATAGTTCATTTTGTTTTGTTTGCGATTTTTTTTCTTGAATGACGCATGTTTTTTTTTCGTCAGGTGAAAATCATCAAATGACTTCTCCCGCCCAGGGTAAGGCCAGACTCTTAATGACTAAAAATCCCCCGTTCCTTCTCCTGCTCTAGGCCGAGGTCGCGGTGCCTCATTGCGCTTACCCCGCAACCCCGGCTAAACATCAGCCCTCTATGGCCCCGTCTGTGGTGGTCTATGGGATATTTGAGTATACTCGTGTCTGTTTGTTCTGGGCGGGAGGTGAGCTACCTTAACTCGCCGTCCACAGAACCGCGCTTACAGTGCCCGGAGATCATCTCTCGTGAATATCGTTTGTTCGATCTTTGTTGTTCGTTTGATTGTGAGTGTGACTCCTGTATATGTGGCTTTCCATTCATTTTTGATCCTTATTTTTTCAATCAATAGAGTAATGGAATCTATGACAATATTTAGTGCTAGCCTTCTATCATAACAATTCAAATAACCGAATGGCACCGTTATCTGAATATTATTAATAGGAGAGCAAACATTGACAAATTACACATATAAAAGCTTAATATGCAAGTCTAAAACAACAGTAATATTACCTGAATGGCTGTTCTAATGTTATCCCAAGGATATTTGAATTAACTTTCAACACGATAAGTTACTCTTTGTTTGATCCACAAATTGTTGTTCCAGGACTAGGTGTAATGTGTATGTAAAACTGAATTGGCTACCTTTATTTCTATTTTCAAACCTGATCGACGGTAAGATATTTAATATTGCATGAGCATACACATCGTCTGATTATTGCTTGATGGGATAAGCTCCAAAGTGAGCTCATGGCGGAGTGGAAATTGCTAAATCACCGCCATGGGCAAGGATAGCTCACCGCCAGACTCGAACCAGACCCGAACGTAAATAGCAATCAGACCACCACAAATGGAACCAACTATTGCCGATGCCCAGATTCAAGTGCAAAGCGACCACATCTGGAGTTAGTGGTTAAGTAAAAGTCTGACACTGCCCACCCCGGGAGAAGTCATATGATGATTTTGCCACCTTAAAAATTCCATATCAGACCAATAAAAGCGTGTTAAATGGCATCATCAGCGAAATGACATGTTCAACATAATCCTTCAACAGGTCAACGCAGTCAATATTTCAAAAACATCCCGAAACCCCCAAGGACAGGTTACCCCATTTATAAAAAATACCTCTATCAATAATAACCCTCACAAAAACTATAATTCTTTACAGACATTTTGTAAAGGGTTTTCTAGCAAAAGGGTGGCCTATATTTCACATCGACAATCGATATTTGCTCCAATAATAGTTCTGATGCTCTCCATACGAATACAATGAGAATTCAGTCCCTTTTTCCAATCGAATAGTTTTTTAAGCGAAATATCGGGACGGATGTTAAAGTAAAAATTGGTTAGAGTGCTTTCTTTTACTTGTGCTAGTTACTATATTCTTTTTAAGGTACTTTTCTATTTGCCTTATTTCCTTTGCCTTTGGTTTTTGTTATATGGTATAGGAAGACTGGGAAAGCCTCTTTGGCACGTATGGACCGGCTCAATCGGAGTGATATCACAGGCTGACAGCACCGCCGTGAACCAACCACGTGTTTCGCCGTGTAATTGCGGCTACCGGAGGCCCAATCCTTCCCCTCCCCCAATCCCTAAATACCCAAAATCCTAATTCTGTCCGGTTTGCTTACCACCAGGTAAAATTTTTGCTCGTTTTCCGTCCTTAAAATAAAGAAATTTTTAAAATGTTAACGGGCAAACACAACACGCGGGCGAAGCCGTGGGTCGAAGCTGTTATCACATATAATATGTTCAATGAAATAAATCTTTGTATTACAATGGTAGGTATAAAAATTATTTTCGTCTCCAATTCAAGTTCATTTGTAGAAGCTTAGAATTCAAAAGGCAGTCGGTATTACAATATAATTGTACCCTAATTAAGCATCTTAGCGTTAACGAATCCGGTACAAACAGGGATTCGTCCTTTGATGTTAAAATTTCATACATACTAGTCGAATGTCGACTTTTCAAAGCCATTGTATAGCGAATTTGTTTGTTGTTTATTTATAAATTCATGTGTTTAACTTCTATTGTAATTGAAACTGGGTTTAAATAAAATTGTGTATATTTTTGGAAGATTTTTACCGATTCTGTTAATATGGTTTCTTTGTTCGAAGTCTTGGTTCAGATTTGAGTTATTATATTTATAAACATGCAAAACTTTAAGTATGGATGGATAGATGTATGTATGGTTGTTAATACGGGAGAGCAATGCTTCATCACGAATAGGTCGGCTCGACCGACTGAAACAACCACAACGTTGTGTTTCGCTCAGAACAAATATGAGAGGTGAAAAACCTACGCAAAATTGTCTTACAACTATGGCGTCTTAAAATATAGTATACTTGAGTGAATACATACAACATTATATTTAGAATGAGCGAATCTGATTAAAATGGCTCTTCCATGCCTCAATATCAATATGGCTGGCTCAATATGGCCGGGGTTGCGGATTAAGGCGACCACGGCCCAGAGCGGGAGAAGGAACGGGGGTTTTTAGTAAGTAAGAGTCTGACACTCTCTCTCGCCTTACCCTAGGCGGGATGGATGATATTCCCCTGACAAAAAAAAAATGCCTCAACATACGAATTGGAAGAGATCCGCAGCTTTTGTTGTGATAAAAACGACCTCTTTGACAAGAGTCTGACGAAAAATAAAAAATATTAACGTTACTGCTGGATGCAGATCCGGTCAGGTTCTGATGATTAATTGCCACGTAAGTAACTGTTGATTAATGTAAGTTATTTTTTTTTCAATTTTATTGAAGGGTCAAAATCATCGAATGACTTCTCCCGCCCTGTGTGACAGTGTGGGAGTGTCAGATACTAAAAAACCACCCAATACCTTCTCCTTTTGCAGATCAGGCCGTACATAACGGTAGACAATTTACTTCCAGCAGTTTTTACGCCATTTTTATTATCATTTGTCGTCTTTAAACAACAAAGAACTATTTGTGGACAAAGTAGTCCATCGAATGGTCATAGTATTGCTTTCTTACTGTTAAGGTTAAAAGCATTAGTTATTTCAAACAACAAAACCTTGCAAATACGCCATTACTTCGATACCCACGCTCATTTAGAACTAGTAAGCATGAAAATTCATTCCTAGAAATTATATTGAACCCGGCTAAGTTTATTCGCTCGACCTTGTTTTCCTTCATCAGTCAATTCGGACTAACCACCTACAATTGTTGTTGTTGGGTTATAGGTAAATGGGATTGTTAAACGGAAGATGTTATTTTTGAAGGTAAAATGTCATTCAATACCTGGCCCCCGCCCTGGTTGAGGCGAGAGGTAGTGTCAGACTCTTACTGACCAAAAAGAAACAGCCCGTTCCTTATCCTACTCATCATTTTGTGAAAGGACTTTTCCAACTTTTTCCAACTAAAAACTCGCCTATTACTTTTTCTGCTCAAAGTTGGTTATGGTGCCTCATTACGCTTACCCTGCAACCCCTGCTGAACATCAGCTCTAATAGAGCCCCGTCTGTGGTGATCTATTGGCGAGCGGATTGCAACGCGCCTTACGCTCGTCGGGCGGCGAGTTACCCTAACTCGACGACCACTCATCATCTCTTGATCCTCGACGCCCAGAGAGTGTCGCCAACTGCGGTAGCTGGGGAGTGAGGAGGATAGTTTACTCACGTACTCCGCTTCATCCTTTGCGAGCAGTACTGCTTCGCAGAAAGAGGAGCCGGCTTTCCAGTTCCTCTCGCTCCGCACGTCCTCGACTAAGGCTGGGCCTCTTTCTCGTACTCTTTGCTGGAGTTTGAGTTGTGGAAAAGGTCCTTAGGTATCAGATATTTTAAAAACCAACTTAAAGAGTTTTTTTGAGTACTAGCTTACTGCCAGTGCTTACTTGGTCTAATCCATAATAAATTACCATACCAATATTTTAACCATAAAATTTACCATCTACTCATATACCTATCAACGATAAGTATTCTTACATTTGAAGTATTTAATTTAAACCATCAGGAACATGTATGACGTCATTACAACATTAGCACCACAGGAGGTTAGCTTAGAGAACTCCCACATTAAAATGGATTCCTATTGGGGTGGTCGCACACAGAGACTGAGTCATTTTAATCTTGCCTATGAATGGTATTGAGGAGTGGAGATTGGTAAATATCACTATATAGTATAAAACAAAGTCGCTTTCTCTGTTCCTATATTCTCTGTACTTAAATCTTTTAATGGATTTTTATGTGTTTTATTATTAGGTAGAGTGATTGAAGAAGAAGTTGTATAGGTAGTGGAGAAAATTTGTATCGATAACAATTTTATGTACTAGGAAAAAAGATTAAGTAGGTAATGATTTCGAATTTAGGTTTCAACTGGTCCTAGGCGATAGATATTTCATTTGTGACGCTTATAATATATCAAAATAATAACTTTAACGAGCCATTTTTTCTTTTTTGATTGTTACAAGATATTTATTTTTTTTTTGTGAAAGAACTTATTTCTTTCTATCAACCTCTTTTGCAGAAAAGTCTACATGCGATGTATAAAATAAAAATTCGTTCGAATTTTAAAAATAAACAATTGTTAAGAAATTAAATAAAACCTTAAACGTAATTTAAAACTTAACCCTCCAACCGCCTTAGTGAAATAAAACCGCAAATATCTACTAAAACGGGAATATATTTGTCTGTACGTCCAACCTAACATAACCTCTTGCTCTGTAGAATTCGCAAATTGCAGCGCAAAGCAGTTTGTGGCCCTTTTCGAATGCTAAGTAATAATTATTCGAGCCAAACGATCTTGATTATTGCTCCTAAAAGTACCTGCTTAATGTTCTGTACGTACATGGGATGAAGATATTAAAAGCAAGCGCCTTTTATATGGGGCATGTTTTAAATATTGTATTACTATTCACTAGTAAGTACGGTTCTGGTCGATATTGATAGATTATTTAATTTAACTTTTTTTTAGGTTATTTTTGCTGTCAAAGCCTCAATGTTGAGGTACTGTTCACTTGACTTGTGAATAGTCTTTTTTGTACTGGTAACCTTTTGCCTGATTTATACTTGGCTAGCTTTTGCCCGCGACCCCGTTCGCGTGGAATAGTGACTTTCTGCAGATTTTTGGTATAAAAACTATCCCATGTCCTTTCTCGAGTTCCAAACTATGTCTGTACCAAATTTCACAGAAATCGGTTCAATAGTTTAGGCGTGAAGAAAGACAGACAGACAGAGTAACTCTCGCATTTATAGTAAGTATTAGTTTGGATAATTGCTTTAATTCGTCACAAGCGAAACCGAAAAACAAACGTAGTACGTCACATTATATTATTTGTCTTTATTCTTGTCACTCTGCCGTTGTTTTGTCTGTGACAAGTCAAGGTGACCGCAACACGAGTAATGTTGATCAACCTACTCTAGGTTCAAACCAAGTCTAGACACCATTAAGCATCAAAATATTTAAGTGTACACACACGAAATTAACCCTTATTCTCGTGTAACATAATATTACAATTGCACGATGATTTATAATGTAACATAACAAAGAAAAGTCCATCATTAATAATTCTTTAATGGCAACAAACGTACATTTGGGCCACAAAGCTGATTTATCCGGAAATTACCGGTTTGTGACACCTCCGTGTCACACTAATGACACGCTATTGCCGGAACACGTAACCCCGTGGCGGCGGACGGGTTGAAATGTTTTTTTTACGAATAAATAATAACATTGGTAGTTTTGTTGATTATGTGTCGAATAGTTTCAGAGTTATATAGGACTGTTATTTGAATGGATTGGTTCATGAGTTTTATGAGTATATTTTGTGCTTTCCAGCTGTGATAAGCGTTAAAACATTACCATTATTATAGACACAGGGCCTTATTAATAGAAGATGGCTCCAGTCTTCCGCGTCAAACGTTGTAACACTACCAAAAATGGTAGTAGTCGTCCAGGTTGGTCAGAGGATCCTCATTTTCCGATCGTAGGGAACTTTGCTCTCAGTTCCCTAAATACTTATAACCCTCCAGCAAAAAGAAATAGATTATAAAGGGCTGATCTTTCAATAGTCAGATAAATTATATGTATATTTGAGGAATAAAATTGTTGTTGTTACTGTCGTATACAAACATTAAGACGCGACAGCATCATAATTATTGCCCAGGTAACTTTTATCTAACCATTGAAAAATCTGCCCTAAATCAATAAAATCTATTGTTATCGGTCTCTGACCCTGTATTCTGTTTTGTTGGCAACAGTTCAGTCAACAGGACAGTACACTTATCATTCTATACCCACCTTAAACCCCATATTAAACCCACAACAGAAATCACAACACAATTAACCCAAAAATAATGACCCCATTAAAAAAATACCCCTGTATTATTATATTGCAAGCCAAAGCTCTTTGTGACGTGAAAAATTATTATCGAATGGCAGCATTTTTCACCTTTCGCCGTAGGAAATTCGCGGGGTAAACATGAATTAAAGTACTAGAAGGGCCCTAAGATTGAAACAATGAAACAATGAAACAATGAATTTATTTTTGCAAATAGGCCATAAAACGGCACTTTTACACGTCAATTTATATGTGAAAAACTAGATGAAGCCGGCATTTCCTATCTGACTACTCTGAGAAGAAATGCCGAAACAAACTCAGAGGTCAGTCTCTTTTCAAGTCCAGACAATGTAAAAATAACATAATGTGAGAGAATCGTGCAAGTTCATTCTGTAGTGGTCTTTTGAGGAAAGAACCACACCAGTTTAAGTGGACCCGTTCTGAAGACAGGCACGCAAGTGTCAGTTTGCAACCAGTATAGCTGATTGATGGGGTCTGCGAATTTTAGGGCCAGATTTATTGTAGTTTACAAAGGGGTCTTGGAATATGATTGGGAGTGATAAGAGGTAGCTATTGAAATCGGTTGTTAAGTCATTTTAGGGGAAATCTTGGTCCGGATAGCTTTTTTGGCGTTTGTATTACAGATTGTACTACAAAATAGCAAAAAAAAAATATAGTTGCGGGAAAGATTTAAAAACCAAAAGTGTATATGTAATAGGTATTTATAGTATTACCAACATTAAGTCCCATTTCTCTCAAATTGGAATGCGCAAGACATAGAGTTTAAAGCATTTGTTAAGGTCTTATTCATACATTATATGTTTTTGAATAATCTGTAGTAATGCCATGACCAATTGGTTTAGCAACTGCAGTTTGTGTGGCACAAACTATATCATAATCAGTTTAGTTATATGCGAAAAAATTAAGAAAAATCATACAGACATATATTATGATTCATCATCATCAGCCTATAAGTGCCCACTGCTAAGCTAAGGCCACTTCTCACACGGAGACGGTTTGAGCATTAATCATCACGCTCGCTCAAGGCGTATTGGAGATTTCAAACTTATAATTATTATAAACTAGAAGTTACGGTTTCCTAATGATGTTTTCCTTCACAGTATTTTAGTAGTGTCGAAATAGTGTCAACAACTGTGCGATTCTCGCGTAACTTTCTCCTCCGCACAGCAAAGCTTTCGAATGATCTTCCGGCGGCGGTGTTCCCGAACCGATACGACCTTCAAACCTTCAAAAAACGAGCGTACTCCTTCTTAAAAGGCCGGCAACGCACCTGTGACTCCTTTGGTGTTGCAGGTGTCCATGGGCGGCGCCGATCGCTTACCGTCAGGTGATCCATCTGCTCGTTTGCCTCCTATTCCATAAAAAAATATAATCATAGAAAGTACAATATGTCTCGGAAAAAGTCACATTGGTACTTGCCAGGTTTCAAAACCGCACCTCATGCATGAGATGCAGGTTAAGACATCCGTCTTAACCTCCACTAAAACACTTAAACATATTATTATACAGCTCAAAATGTGTACTCCCGATTTTTTGGAGTTGGTCACAAAAAAAAAGAAATTTGCATAAAAATAATGCCTGGATACGCCGCTTTATATCCTTGTACCAACCATGATTTATGAATCCCACGGCCAGAACATTTCAATTAGGAGTCTGACGAGTCACTCCAAACTGTTTATATTGATTTATTTTACCCAATCGCCTACTTATACACGTGGTATCAGCAGAACATTTCCCTATAAATGTATTATAGAAATATTTTCAAGGTTTTTATGTGAAAAGACGGCAAAAAAACATGTCTGACATTCGAAGTGCCAAAATAGTTACGAATACCTTGTTAGTCTTTTTGAAATTAGTTACTTGAGGATTGTCAATTTTGCCAATGAAGGTTGAGAAAGACAAAGAATTGGGTCCCTGGTAGCCTCACTCGTACGGCAAAACATAATGCAAGCTTATTTTTCGCCAGTTTTGTGTGTTGGACGCCGTGGTATAACGGCGTACGACCCGAGCCATTCGTGTCGAAACCTCGCTCTCCCACACTCACCTGTGCGTGAAATATCACGTAAAATATATCATAGCGTCACAGCTCCGTATTTTATACAAAATTCATTAAAAGTATCTATGAGTTTTTAACATTTCGATAATATAGGTATATTATCGAAATGTTACCTACCTATATACACATGTATTATTTCATTTGACAAGTTGTCAAATGCCGTAATTTTTTAACAGAACATCTGTTATAAAAATTTGATACCAGCAAAGGTATCAAAATGAAAATGTCGCCTATTTATATAAATAATAAACTTTTAAATAAACAAATTACCAGAGGCTAAAAGGTTCGTTTATTTATAAAATAATTGTTTGCGAATGGTCTATGGTAAAGTTTTAATACAAGGCCTGTCTAAACCAGAGGTGAGCTGTCTACACGCTGCGCCAAAGGGTAGCTTACACAGGGTTGTTGCTTAGAGAAATTATAATTATTTTTATTATATCACTTACTACAATCTCATTATACTGTTTTGTTGGGCGAAAATTTAGATTTTCAGATAGCTTTTATTTCTTTATTAAACTTTGCCTGATACTATAATTTTCTCCTGTATCGTGGAGACGTTTACAAACATACAAATTCATATACACATCATACCCAGACACAGAATAATTATTAGTAGATTATATAAACGGCTATTTTCGGGGGAATAGGAACCACGACACATTGCGTATAAGTCAGTGCTCAACCACTGCGCCAACCGTGAGTCGTGTAAGTACGTTGCCGGCATTTTAGAGATTTAAAGATTGGACGAATTCGGCCTTCAGTAACCTCACTTATTCGGCGAAATACAACGCTGTGGTTATTTTACGCCATTTTGTGAGTGTGACCGTGGTATCACTCTGGTCGAGCCTGGTCCATTCATGCTGAAGCATAGTTCTTCCACTCCTACTTAAGATATCCCTCTTTTGTACTTGACTTCTCTTTCTCTTTTGACTTCTCTCACCCTGGTTGGGGCGAAATGTCAGACCTTTTCTTACTAAAATCATCCCGTTACTTCTCCTACTCCAGGCCGGTATTGCACTTGTGTACGCAAATCCCGTTGAAAATATATAAACTCTCCTTAAACCAAGTAAGGGTAAGTGTGGAAGAGCCATGCTTCGGCATGAATGGGTCGAACGGAGTGGTACCACGGCCTCACAGAAAACCGGCGTGAAACAACTACAGCGTTGTGTTTCGCCGTATGGTGTGTCACTCACACGAACATTACATCCCGCCGGAGGAACATCGGTAACATCCTTACCCAATCTCTAAGTCTCCAAATCCCAAATCCTCAAAAGTTCGGTAACGCACTCGTAACTCTTCTGTTTTTACGGGTATCCATGGACGGCGCTAATTGTTTACCATCAGATAATCGACGCGTATTGCAAAGGTCATCATCGTCACCTGTGTGACAGCTTGATACTTCACTGCTCTCTGGAGCAGTGATGAATCACTTCTAAAAACAGGTTTGCCACAATTTCCATGCGGCGGTCGGGCTGAAGATTGCAGTTCAAAAGGTTCAGTTGTATCATAGAGCCCTGTCACTGTTATCAGGTCCCTAAAAAATGTCTCATCTTCAGTGAGTTCTTATTCACAAAACAATTTTCTCTGCTAATACATATTTCATACAAAAATATATGTACTCAAAGTTAGTTTATTGACAGTCGACTGGAAAAGGAGGCCTTTATGATGATTTTTTTTATGATATAAGTCGGCAAACGATATACGGATTACCTGATAGTAAGCAATCAGCGACCGCAACACCAAAGGCAACAAGTGCGTGGCCGACCTTTTAGGGATAAGGTTTTCAGATATTTAAGGATTGGGAAGAGATGGGGGGGAGGGATTGGGCCTCCGGTAACATCACTCAGATGTTGAGATGATGCAGAGAATTGTTTCAAGAGGTTTTAAACAGACGTTTATCAATGTGTAATGTGTTTGTAAACGCACCCACGACAGGTCGAGGGACGAGGAGAAAATCCTAGACGGGACAACGCTGCTTTTTCTAATAACATTAAAAGCAAAGGCACGTTTTAGATAGTTCCATATATGTATTTTGGAAACAAATTTTCATTATATTAAACAACCCTATTTAATAAATCGAATAGCTTGTTAGGAAATAAACGAGGTGCCTCCTTGTAAAGGGATAGAAACAAAATTAAAATGTTTCAGCTTTGAAATGGATCACTGAGTTGTTAGTCCTGAAATTCTGAAAGGACGAGTTTTAAGAACGAAATGTTTTGACTTACATGAAAAGGAGCGAGTGACAGTTGTTCTGTATAGAAAAATCGTATTTTAGCTGTATGTGTATTAATTGTGAACATCCACATTGAAAATGCGAAGGTAAAAATCAATTGATGACGTCATCAATCCCATGTTGTGTAAGTTACTTTTTACTTTCTACCGGTTTGACTGCACGGTTGGTGCGGTGGCTGGGCAACTGGCTGCCGTGCAACGTGTCGTGGGTTCGATTCCCGCTCGGAACAACTCTTTATGTGATCCACGAATTGTTGTTCCGGGTCTGGGTGTCATGTGTATTACACCCAGACCCGGGTGAAATACACCCAATACCAGAAGATCCTATTCGGTCTTCCTGTTCATACATGCAACACTACTTACCTGATGGTAAGCAATTGGCGCCGCCCGTGGACAGCCGCAGCATCAGAGTTAATAAGGAGTTTTGGGTGATTGGGGTGGAAGATGAGGGAGGGCAGGGGTAGGTTTGTATCACGCCAATTTTCTACGTGGTATCACGGTGGTATAAAAATGTTGTATAGCTGTATTCATAAACACTAAGTCTCCGAACAGTAACGTAATTAATAATCTCAGAAATTATTCCCAAACCCTTTCGAACGATATTAAATAAAACAATAGAATCTTGCTCATTGAAACCTAATTAACAAAATTAATGACGAGGCTCTATTGAATACATTTTTGACCTTGAACAATTGACCTTCGACTCACCTGTCGGGGTCTCGTAGGTCATAAATTATTCAAACACCGAAAAGGGTAAATATTGTAATTATTTCAGTAAATTTTGTTCGTAAAATCGTATCTAATTAAAGGAAATCGATTTATTCGATTTGATGATTCGTTTGTTTAGTGGCTGGTTTGAGTTGGAGGTCAAAGGTCCATTTTCTGGCTGATCAAACTGTTAGGATGGTTGAAAAAGTGTGAAAATTTTTTTGATTTTTCATCTCAAAGATTTTATGACAATAGCTAAGTGCTGGAAATATCTTAATCGATGTTGACTCATATCATGGTGGTCTAGAGGTAAAAGCTGTCCGCTTCTCATATGTATGAGAATCTGGTAAGTACCAATATGACTAAACTCTTACTGAATGATATGTACTTTCTATGACTATTTAGACGTTTATTATTTTGTGATTTAAGAGTACATATATGTGTGGTAAAAATTGTTTGTCTATCCGTGTATTTTAGACTTTTTCATTGGATAAGTGTGACTTTTTTCAAGTTTATGTACTTTCTATGATTATTTAGACACCACTGACCAACAGTGAAGGAAAACATAGTGGGAAAACCTGGAATTATAATTTCTATTTATAAGTTTGAAATCACCAATCCGCCCTGAGCAAGCGTGGTGATGAGTGCTCAAACATTTTCGGGTTGAGGAAACGCTTTTGCTGCAGCAGTAGGCACTTATAGGCTTATGATGTGACGTGATCATTTGATACTCAAACACAGTAAGATAACTTAATAGACGGTAGTGGAAGACACAAAAAAACTGGTATAAAGTAATGATTTGGGCTATCTTATTCTACCGTTGTCTTTGCACCAAAACAAGACATTTCTCAAATGGCTCCCGTACGCCAGTAGCCACACGTTTGCAGGTATAACCTAATTGCTTGGATTCCAGTCTGGCTGGATTCCAAATGTCATCGGTTAGCCTGTGTGGGACGATACAATTCCCATGGTCTTTTGTATGTATTAAGGATTGCCTTAATTGACTTAGGACGTGTAGCAAAGAAAAGAGTATACTTACATAATTTGTATGTATTATTAGTTTATGTAAGATTATATTGTTATTGAATTTGTTTAAATTTATACATTATTATATTGAGTCTTTGTTTTAGTCTTTAAAATTTTGCTGCTTGCGCTCACCGTTTTTACTCATCTCTGCATCACCCAAAGGTCAGACTGGTAGATAATGCCTACGGCATTAAGTCCGCCTATGTACAGAAATTTGTGTGCATAAAGTTTAATAAATAAATAAATAAATAAATATGTAGGGCCAATTTACTGTTTTCGTTTTATGTTTCGTATATTAGCTGTATGAGAATTATGTAGTGTCTATTCTTTGTTTTCTTCAAGAATTGTTCGTGAAGTGTCACCACGGCTTCTCAGAAAACCAGCGTAAAACAATCACAACGTTGTGTTTCGCTGTGTAAGTGATGTTACCGGTGGCCCAATTCTTCACCCCCTCTTCAATCCTCAAATGTCAGAAACCCTTATCTCCAAATGGCTCGCATTACACTAGTAACTACACTGGTGTTGCTAGTGCCTATGGGTGGCAAAAAAAACTATAAAATTATGTAATTATTAAATGTATCTTGCATACCCAGGAGTAAGTTTAGACAGTGGAGTAACTAATTATAAAGCAGTAAATAACAGTGAACTAATAGACCATAACCATAATATAAAAAAAAACTTGATATCTACACAATTAAAGACAGAAAGATTAAAGTTTAATTTAATTCAGTTATTTCCTTTTCTTCCATGTGTTCCTGAGACAAGCCCGCTACAACCTCACAAAACCACTGTAATTCCTGTAAGCCAGAATCTACACTAGATACAACCATGAAAACACCGAAACACTGAAATTCAGCGCCTCCCAGGGACATGTACGATTGTCACATATACCGAAACAAAATTAATCAGTAAAGAGAAGAAACTAAATATTAATATGTAGTTTCCATTACCTTTGGTTAATTTATTACAGGACACAGACAGACGAATAACAGAATGAAGCCTTAAAATTACAAAAGTAACTGCACAACTGTGAGAAGATCTATCACCAATCACCACGAAAAATGTGTAAGCTGCTATAATTGTTTCCAGTAACAGGTATGACAAAAACGCCTAAACGTATGGAAATTTGTTATACATTCTAAAAGATCCATGTAGTTAACTACTTCAGACAAAACATTCTCATCCAAGAAGCATAGAGAAGAAATGTAACATAAAAACAAAAACTTTAAAACACAAAAGACAGACCACAAAACTATGGTGCCCATTCATCCAATAAAGTGCTTTACCCCACAGTCATAGGTAGGCATACATCCAGGTAATTCTAATTGCATAGATTTGAGTCTGGCGCAGTGCCAAACGTCGCCGAGAGGTGGCAACGAGATTAATTACAAGAGATTTAGTGTTATAGGCCTATAGCTGGCACGCGTTCTTATTTATAGTACTAATGATTTGTTGCGTAAGCCCAATTGTGATGCCGCGTTGGGATATTCGAAAATTGTTGATGAAGCGAGCTTTGGCGGATTGATTTTTTAGATTAGATGGATGTTTTTGGTAAATGATTTTATGTTCAATAGTGAACAGTCAATGGCATTTTATAGGAATTTTGTTTTTTTTTCGCAATACTTGGAAGTCTATCATTTATCGGTACTAACGGACTGGCTTAACAGGAGTGATACCACGATACCACAAAAAACCAGTGTGCAATTAATGCCTTTGTTGTGTTTCACAATGTAAGTAAGGTTACAGGGGGCCCAATCTTTTAGAACTACTCACATCTTCTATTCTTAGCAACCTAATCTCACAATGACTGGCAAAGCTCTATTAAGTTCTCAGTTGAACAGGAGATCATTGGCGGTGCCAATAGCTTTGGATGAGGTTTGCTGCCCTTTACGATGTGTTTCGCTGTGATAGTTCTGCTACCAAAAATTGAATCACTTTCTCTCCCCATCCCTAATCCTCAAATCTCCAAAATTCAAAAGGCCCGCACACTTATATCTCCCACCGACCTGCAGGAAAAAAGGGAGGTGGTTTTTAGTCAGTAAGTGCCTTTCACTCCCTCTCGCATCACCCTGATTGGGAGAACTAATTCAAGATAATATATTCATACAAACAAAAAATTAAAATAAAAGACTATCGAAATACACGTCAATCTTAATTCTGACTCTTTAATACTGAACATTCAATTAATTTCAACTAAAAACACGACAGAGTAATACCTAAAATTAATAACGCAGGCAGTTCTAATCCTGATATAAAACGAAGCGTCTATACATTCGATGGCGACATTTGAATTATTTACAAGAAAATGGCCGGCCGGGCCGTCCCGACATAACTTCAATTAACACTGGGCAGGGGATGGTGTTATGCACTATGGATTAATCAAGCTAAATTATTATATTTAACTTTAATGAAATTTGTATTGTTACATTTTTTATTCGAAAAGTTTGAATAACATTGTCACTTTTCAATTTGTGTTTGATGTTTTGCAATATTTTTTACAACATCTACAGTAGTGCCAGCGTCATCTTATCAAATCAATTTTTAGGTACCGGTTTTTTTTTTTTTTTTTTTTGTGAGGGGAAAATCATCAAATGACTTCTCCCGCCCAGGGCCGGGCAGGAGGGAGTGTCAGACTCTTACTGACTAAAAACCCCCCTGTTCCTTCTCCTGCTCTGTGCCGAGGTCGCGGTACCTTATTGCGCTTACCCCGCAACCCCGGCTGAACATCAGCCCTTTAGGGCCCCGTCTGTGGTGGTCTATTGGCTCTTTGAGGCGCGCGCGGAACGCTACGCGCCGTACGCTCGGGCCTGGTTCTGGTCGGGCGGCGAGCTGCCCTTACTCGCCGACCGCAGGCCCGTACTTACGGTGGCCGGAGATCGTCCCTCGATCCCCGACGCCCGTAGTGTCGCCAGTTGCGGCTGCTGGGGCGTGAGGAGGAGGATTGCTCCCTCACGCGGGCCGCCTCTCTCTTTGCGAGCATGACTGCTTCACAAAAGGAGGAGACGGCGTCCCAGTTCCTCTCACTCCGCACCATGGCCTCGACTAAGGCCGGGCGCGAGAGGTCGCCGCCGCCGATCACTTCCCTGAGGATACGGCGGTGCTCAGCCCAGGCAGGGCATACCGCTACCGTATGCTCCACCGTATCCTCTAGGTGGTCCTCACAATGACGACACTCGGGCGTTTCCTCCCGCTGAATCCGAAACAGGAACCTACCGAAGCTGCCGTGCCCGGTAAGCACCTGCGTCAGACGGAAGGTGAGGACGCCGTGACGTCTCTCAAGCCACTCCTCAAAGAGGGGTCTTACCGCTGCTATGGTAGCGTGCCCGGCCCTCGGTTGCGACAGTCGTTGTCTCCACTCTGCCATGAGATCTCGCCGGAGCTCATTCCGCCACGCACTTATTTGGCGCGGCAAAGGATCTTCGCCCCGGCTACGCGCGTCTGCGCGCAAACTGTAGACGCGCGCGAGCGCCTTCGCTTCTAGATCCCACGGCGGTGATCCGGCAAGGAGGTTCGCCGCCTCCCCGGAGATCGTGCGATACCCGCGGATTACTCGTATAGCCATGACCCTCTGGGACGCGACCAGCGTACGAGCCGGCCGCCGCTTCAAGTCCGGCGCCCACACAGGGGCACCGTAGAGGGCCATGGATCGCACAATCCCCATATACAACCTCCGGCAGGAGGCGTTTGGCCCCCCGAGGTTGGGAAGGAGCCGCTTGAGCGCGGCCCCAGACCGTTCCAACTTAGGGGCCAAACGACGAAAATGCTCCGTGAAGTTCCATCGGCTGTCGAGGACGAGACCCAGGTACTTCATCGCCGACTCGACGCCGATGGTAACTCCTCCTGCCGTTACTTGGGACCCACCTGGAGGTGGCGCGCTCCGACGGCCATAGAAGCACATGGCCTCGGACTTGTGGAGCGCCACCTCGAGTCCCAACTGCCGGATCCTTGCAACGACTGTCGCAACCGCTTGTGACATCAGGTCGGCCGCCGCCTGATGCGACCTCCCGTTCGCCAGCACCAGCGTGTCGTCAGCATAGCAGACAATGCTGACGCCGCTCGGGAGGTCGGTGCGTAGCACCCAATCGTACCCGATGTTCCACAGGAGAGGTCCCAGGACCGATCCCTGCGGGACACCGCGCGACACCTCTCGCCGATTCCACACGCCCCGGTGACCGGGGTAGATGACGCATCTGTCCGTCAAGTAAGCCTCGACTACACGACGGAGATAGGCAGGCACCCGGTGATACCGGAGTGCCTCCAAAATGCAGCTCCAGGGCAGCGAGTTAAAGGCGTTGGCGATGTCCAGAGACACCGCCACGACGACTCGCCTCCCGGCCAACGCTGTCCCCGTCGTGAGGTCCCTCACGCGCATGATGGCGTCCACCGTGGAGCGCCCTCTTCGGAAGCCGAACTGGCCGTCCGCTAAATCCGGCCCCCTTCCAGACAGGTGCCCGACGAGGCGGTCTGAGATTATCCTCTCGAACAGCTTTCCCACCTCGTCGAGCAGCACAATGGGCCGGTACGCGGACGGGGAGTCCGCAGGACGCCCCGGCTTCTTCACGAGGACCAGTTTACCCGTCTTCCACGACAGCGGAAACTGACCTCTCTCCAAACATGCGCTGAACAGACCAAGTAGTCGAGGCCTGAGAGCCTCCGAGGCCAGGACCCAGACCTTGGCATGCAGCCCGTCAGGTCCTGGGGCGGTATTCTTGCCGCTCAGCCGGCGCACCGCCACTCTCAAATCTACCTCGGTCACTTCCGGAGCGGATTCGTCGTCGTCGTCGATGTAGCCCGCATTGGGCACCGCAGGGGGCGGGGGCATAGCCGGAGGCGTGTAACCCGTCTGTGGTCGGGGGAATAGCGCCCCAACCACTTCGTCCACGACCTCCGGCCGGAGACTCTGAGTCAGTGGGGGCGCCCAGGTGCGGAGCTTATCACGCACCATCCGGTAGGGGCGTCCCCACGGGTCTCTGTTCAGAGTCTCCAACATCTCCTCGCGGGCCCGATCTTTGGCCCGCCGGATCTCCACCCTGAGGGTGGCCTTCGCCGCCCTGTACTCCTCGTATAGCTCCGCCTCTCTGGTTTCAGCGTCCAGAGGGCGGAGACGGAGCCTGCGGTGCCTGGTGTATCGGCGTCGCGCTGCGGTGCACTCACCGCGCAGGTCTGCCAATTCCTGCGACCACCAATACACCTGGCGCTTGCGTTGGCACGGTCGGATCCGGGGCATCGCCACGTCGCACATCCTTGACATGGCGTCCTGGAGCCATCTCGCCTCCTCGTTAATGTCGGCTGGCCTGACCGGTGGTATCACCCAGGCCTGCACGACTGCGGCTTCCAGGAAAAGCTCCCGGTCCAGTTGCCTAAGCGCCCAACGCGGGCCACACGGGGCCTGTCTGACTGGCGGGTCTGCGGACTCGGCGGAGACGTCGAACCGTATATACCGGTGGTCCGAAAACGTCTCCACCTCCTCCATGACGCGCCAGTCAACAACGCGCGATGACAGAGCGGGGCTAGCAAACGAAATGTCCACCACTGACTCGCCCCGCATCCGTACGCACGTGGGGACAGAACCCCGGTTCAGCACGACTAGGCCTGTCTCCAGAGCCCAGTCTTCGACCATCCTTCCCCGGACATCAGTGAGCCGGGAACCCCAAGCCAAATTCTTGGCATTGAAGTCCCCGAGGACCAACACGGGGAGGGGACGGAACCCGACGACGACGGTGACTAACTCCCTGAGGGAGTTGTGGAACTCGACGAGAGTTCGGTTCGGAGAGAAGTACACGCCCACCACGGCGATCTCTCCGAACCGAGCCGCGACGCAACCCCTGCCTCGCTGAGGCCCTTCGGGGGTTGGGGTACCGGCGGCGGCCGACGAGATGATGGTCACCGAGCCGTCCAGGTCTGACACCCAGTGTTCCCTGGCTGGAACGAAGTACGGCTCGGAGACCACAGCAACATTGATCGACCACTGCGCCATGCTCTGGAGCAGGAGATCCTGAGCAGCGACGCAGTGGTTGATGTTCGCCTGGAGGAGGCGTAATGGAGCCATTATTGGGTATCCATCACGACCTCCTCTCTGACGGCAGCGGCGACAGCAGCAGTCGCAGGGGTGTTGGCGACTGCGGCGGCAGCGGGAGCGACGGTGGGAGCGGTGGAGGTGGCTAAGGGCCTACCTTTGCTCCTGGGCTTGGTGGGGGGGGAGCAGGTTTTGCCCCCAGCCCGGTGATCGGCCGGCTTGCCAGCCGCCGCACATACTACGCAGTGCGGCGGGGCGGTACAAGCGCCGGCCCTGTGACCGGGCTGACCGCAGCGGAAGCAGCGGTCGCTGCGGTCCACCTCTGAGGTGCATTTGGCGCCCACATGATGACCAATGAGGCAGCGGAAGCACCTCAAAGGTCGGGGTTCCAGCAGCTTCACCTGCGCCGAAACCCAGCCCACCAGGAGCCTTTTGCCCTCTGCCAGCTTTTTGGCCGCTGTGACGGGGCAGCTGACCACCACAGTCCGCAGCCCCGTATTGTCCGGGCGGATAGTGCCTGCCTTGACCTGGTCAGCAGGGCACCCCCCCGTCCTGGCGACAGCGGCCGCCACCTCATTCTCCGTCACGGAGTCGTCCAGGCCCATGATGCGTAGCTCCAGGCATTTGGTGGGCCTGGACACGCGAGCTTCGTCCGCCGCAATGCACGCCCTGAGCCTCTCGGCAAGGGCGTCAGCGGACGGGCCGCTGGCCGCGCCGGGGACCTCCAAGAGACGGGCTCCAGTGGCAGTGACCCTCACTGCGAACCCGTCGGGTGCCCCAAACTCCGCGGGAGTTACCGCCCCCTTCAATTTGGCGAGGACCTCGCCATACGTCACCCCCTTTTTCGCCGCGTCCGGCTGTAGTGTGATAACTACAGCCGAAGATTTTGGGGCGAGGAGCATTGCCGCAGCGCGCTTCTCCTTGCGCCGCTGCTGTCGCCGCTGCCGCTGCTCCTTCTTCCGGAGCTTCCTCCTCTCCTTGGCGACCTTCCTCACCTCCCCCGCCACTTGCCACTCGCTGCCAGCACGCGACTCAGACGGCGGAGTAGGTGCCGATGCGGCTGGGGCTCCAGCCGCTGCTCCTCTTCGTCTGCGGCTCATCGGCGCAGGAGCCAGCGCCGAGGGAGACTCGGGCGCCCTCGTCGGTGACAAGGCTGTCGGCGCTTTCGCCCCCTTCTTCACCGGTGCGCTGGCTTGTGCCCCACGGCTGGTTGGCGGCTTGGGCTTAGCCGCTGCGGCAGCGTACGACCCGGCTGCGAGTGGAGGTCGGAGGAGCCTACCCTCCAGCACGTCGAAACGCTGCTGGAAGGCGGCCATCTCCCGCCGCATAAGGCCGAGAAGGTCGGCCTCAGCTGGCTGCGAGGGTTGGGGACGACCCGCGCGAGCAGCGGCGAGTTCCGCCTTTGCTGCACGAAGTTCCGCCTCCAGGGCAGAGTTCGCAGCCGCTAATCGGGCCAGCTCGCGCCTCATTCCGGCCATCTCTTTTTGCAGAGCGGTCATCTGCCGCTCTGCTGAGCCCTGCTGGGATACCGCCGACATTATAGCGGCCTCCGCGTGCTTAAGCACTCCGTTCCTGCCAGCCTGGGTTTTTTGCCCAGCCAGCATGCGGAGTGCTTCCTTAACCTGGAGGCGGAGGCTCTCAGCGCCGCCTACAGGCCCCTCACCGCCGGACACCTCCATCTCCGAGGAGTCCGAGGGGGCAGCCTTTCCCAGGGCGCTCCCCTCCGCTGCCAGCCGCTCTGCCGGCTCAGAGCGGCTCCCAGCCGCTCTTGCGGAGCCCTTCCCCTTGCCCCTACCCCGCGCAGCCGTGGGGATTTTGGGGGCTGGGGCCTCCTGCTCGATGGAGGACGGCTCTCGACCATCCTCCAACCTGGGACGCTTAAAAACGCCCCGGTCCCTTTTGTGGCGCAGCGCAATGCTGGCGCCAGACAACGATGAGTCGGACTCCGAATCCGACCCCTTTCCTCCCTGTGCCTTTGCCCGGGACTCGCTGGACGGAACCAGCGTCTCCCCACAGGTCCGAGTGCCACCTTGGCTCTCGCTTTCACTTGCAAGCTGGCTTGCCCTCTCCTGCACTTTTGGTGGTGGTGTGTTTTTTTTAAAATTTGGGTCTATTTCTTCCATTTTATTCCCACGAGTATGGGGGAAATAAAGGGTCCGCCCAGGGAGAGCCCCCTGTCCCTGGGTAAGTGTAAATTTGTCTCCCAACTAGGAGGTCCACCGGTCCCCTAGCTGGGGGTGCGCTCACGACTGATCCTACTCCTCAGCCATACATACCCTCGCCGCGCACCAGAACTTAGTATTGGAGGAATTTTTTATAGAGGTTCTCTTCCTCGCGGTCCGGGCGGTTAAGCCAAGACCCTCGTCCCGGTCCGAGTCATAAAACATGACCATGATCTCTTCCCGGATTACGATATCGACGGGTGCAGTCGGGCGCAGCTAGTGCCCCGATGCTACTCATTGGCAGGGTGAGTGCACAACGAGCGCCGCCCTTGTTTCTCCACCCCGCTCTCTGCTAGGTCCAGAGAGTCGTGCGGAGGAACGCCCCCACGGAGGCGTAGACTCTATGCCAGCATAGAGCCGGTCGCCTCTAGAACCCGACCGGGTTCTCCGCCCGGCCAGAAGTTCGCTGCGGGCGACAGTCAAACCAACCCTGTCACCATCCCGTTAGGGAGACTGTCGCCCGCACCCAGGGTGCACCACGGGGAGGTCTTCTGGCACGCACCCCTTTAGGTACCGGTGATAAGTAAAAAAGAGTCATACTTCGGCACGAGCAGTCGTTCTCGAACAGACAAATAATGTTTGCATTGCGCTTTGCAGTATTTACTTTAGAGCGTAGGCCTAATCAAACCGGTCCTCTATCTCCAAAATCTTCAGCGATAGCCAATATTGAATCTTCTAACTCTGATATCCTTTAGCCCGAAAGTTTGTAAATGCTCTCATATTTCTGGTATTGCAGATATTATTCAGAACGATGCTGGTTATCTACCATCAGGTGATCCCTCCACTCATATGCCGCGTATCCCATAGAAAAGAAATAAAATTTCGGCTTGGTTCACTTTTACATAAAGTACTCTCAATTAACGTTCTGGTGACAAATTAATGTGGTCAATGTATACCGAGGGTGTGTCTCCGTTGGCCGTCATACACTGCCTTGGTACATCATAACAATGTATTGGTATGTTGTTATATATTGTATATACAATGAGGGTATTCTGTCTGGACAGGGTTTTCTTTTGGGGTTATTTTAGCATTCGAGTAAATTTTTAGTCTAATGAAGTCCAATAACTGTTTTTAAATTATTTAATTCACTTATCTCTTCTCACACGGAGAAGATTTGAGCATTAATCACCACGTTTGCTCAACACAGTTCGATGATTTATAATTTGAAATTTTACTAAAATGTCCATGTTTCCTCCCGATATTTTCCTTCATCGTTTGTCAGTGCTGTCTAATTACATTTAGAAAGTAGGTAAAAATAACTAACCTAGACTCTTCTAACGCCTTCGAGTCGCCTCAACGTTTCAATTACCGAGCAAGAAAATTTATCTTATAGACTTTCCCACTTATGACATCACACCACTGATCGAACCAGCTCAAAGGAAGTAATTCATTTAGTCATGCCATTTAATCCCCCAAAAAGAGAACCAGCAAACACCACCCTATGCATCAACATCATTGTTATTTAGGGGAAAATCATCAAATAACCTCTCTCGCCCAAGGTAAGGCGAGAGAGAGTGTCAGACTCTAACTGACTAAGAACCACTCGTTCCTTCACCTGCTCTGGGCCGAGGCCCCGGTGACTCATTGCACATCATCAGTCTCCTATAAGTGAAGGAGTACACCAACTACATAACTATTATTGTTAATGTTATACTTTGCCATGTTATGTGGACGTCTATTGTAGGCGATTTTTTTTATGTAATAGATCGGCAAACGAGCAGACGAATTACCTGATGGTAAGTAATCAGCGCCGCCCATGGACACCCGCAACGTAGAAGTTACGAGTGCGTTGCCGACCTTTTAGGGATTTGGTGATTTAGGGATTGGGGGTGGGGAAGGATTGGGTCTCCGGTAACCTCACTCACACGGCGAAACACAAACACAACGCTGTGGTTGTTTCATGCCGGTTTTCTGTGAGGCCGTGGTATAACTCCGGTCGAGCCGACCAATTCGTGCCGAAGCATGGCTCTCCCACAATTTAGTGTTGATTCAAAATAAAAAACACTAAATCCTTACATATCTGACGTATAGAAAATCAATCCTAAGTATAACAAAAAAACTATCAGGAAGGATGCGAACAAATTATGATGGATTACTAAACCAAACGGAGTTTAAGATGACGGCTGATGGTGATGTATGGAGTAATAATGAGACCATTTTGCCTTTCAATGTTATGAGTAATGTTTTAGTTTTCTAAACACCTATTTCACCACCTAGTTGTGGTAATTAGGTTGTAATATCTCCTTTAGGTTGTAATAGCTCAATCTAACAGGATTTAGCGATAATACTGTCCATTCTCAAGCTTTCCTGTATACCTTCATTGTGTACGATTCAAACTAATTATTATATAAATGCAAAAGTAACTTTGTCGGTCTGCCTGTCTTTTCTTTACACCTAAATTACTGAAACTATTTGTGTGAAGTTCGGTACATAGTTTGGAACTCGAGAAAGGATATAGGATAGTTTGGAACTCGAGAAAGGATATAGGATAGTTTTTACACGAAAAAACTGCAGGAACCAAGTCTGTCTCTCAAGTTTGTCTGTCAAGAATGATTAAATAATAATCACATGAGTAACCTACATATAGGTATCTATAAAGACCATAATGCACAACATGCTATTACACACACAAAAAAACACTACAAAGAAGATCAGTAATACCTAGCTGTTAATACCTAGTTCAGTTCATTTTGTATTGCTTAGCTCTGGAAGAGCTATTGGGTATTTTTTTATTTGGTATTGAAGTACCCGAAGAACTTATGTAGCACACAGTCCATCTACAATGTACTAGTGAACAAGTCGTTGGACGTAAATAAATAAATAAATATAAATTACGTTCTATATTCGAATATGTTTGGTATACATAGAGCCGAATCAGTGTTAGTGAAACAGGCGCTTGCTAAGTAACAACCGTTTTACGATGGTTAAATTTTCTTTTTAGTTTTTGAGGGAAAACATGCATTACAACTTTAGAAGGCACTTGAGGAACTAGCTTTTGGATAAAAACACTAAGGTGTGTGGGATTTCTACGTCACTGAGCACTCCATCACCAATTATAAGGGGTACCAGGCCCTCCGTATATAAACCTCTTTTTGTGACGCGAAATTCATGATACCTATGACTTCTAGTCCCTCCTAGGTCTCCTCCCGCCTAGGTAAGGCGAGAGGGAGGGTCAGACTCTTACTGTTTTTTTTTTGTCAAGGAAAAATCATCAAAAGTCTTCTCCCGCCCATGGTAAGGCTAGAGAGAGCGTCAGATTCTTACTGAATAAACCCCTTCCTTCTTCTGGTCTGGACCGAGGCCGCAGTGACTCATTGCGCTTAACCTTCTGAGTATAAGCCCCTACGGAGTAATTCCTGTTAATATACTCTAAGCGGTGTCTTAAGGTCAATGCAGATCGAGAGGCGACGGGTCAGAATTTTGCGTTGCAAATATGTGTCTCATTGTGTAAAAGTCGCGCTACCTTCTTGCGCTTGAACTGCAACCCCAGATCAGCATCAGCTCTATTGGTCTATTGGTCTTACCTGTTGTGGTCTATTGGGTCTTTGAGATACTTAGAACGCTACGCACCATGCTAATTCACTATTGAATCTATTACAATTATTTAACAGCGTTGTGTTTCGCCGTGTGAGTGAGGTTACCGGAGGCCCAAAATCCTCCCCTGATCCCTCCCAATCCCTAAATCTCCAAATCCCTAATCCCTAAAAGGTCGGCACCGCACTCGTAACTCCTCCGTTGCGAGTGTCCACAGGCGGCGCTGATTACTTACCATCAGGTAAACCGTCTGATCGTTTGCCGACAAATTCTATAAAAAAAAAATATTATTTGTCTCTTTTACAAGGCTCTTTACGCTTAACACCTTTTGGTAAGATACGAAAACTTTATATAACCAACCAAATTTAAAGCCTCATATAATAAGAATAAAGACCAATATACATTATGAAATTGCCCAGAAACATATCTTATATCAATACAATCATAGGCAATTGAAAACATAATAATCTTTCAGTTTACTGCCTATAATATCCACCCTGTTTGATACGATATTTTGTTACCCCATGGCTAGTAAAACGATTTAACGTGCACCATAAAGTGCTACGAACAATATTTGTTGATATGGCATAACGTTTCTGACATTCTTTTTGTAATAAAATTGTTGGCGATTTAGCTGGCTGGATGCGGTAATAAAAATAATTATATTTTTTATGTAATAGTTCGGCAAACGAGCGGACGAATTATCTGATGGTAAGCAATCAGCGTCGCCCATGGACACCCGCAATGGAGGAGTTACGAGTGCGTTGCCGACCTTTTAGGGATTTGGAGATTTAGGGATTGGGGGAGGGGAAGGATTGGGCCCCCGGTAACCTCACTCACACGGTGAAACACAACGCTGTGGTTGTTTCACGCCGGTTTTCTGTGAAGCCAAATATCATTCCAGTCGAGCCGACCCATTTGTGCCGAAGCATGGCTCTCCAACACTTAAAATTTAATATTTGATTGATTTTTAACAAAAAAAAAATACAAATATATATTAGGAAAGAATTTAGTCTCGTCTATTTAGCGTACCTAAACAAAAATGGCTACTTATTATTTTAACTAAAATTCGCGGGTTACTCACGTGTAAATGTTGAGAAAAGCTCTACTAGTTTCGAACCACAGAGGGGTTCTTCCTCATGAGCAGCGTGCGCGGACGCGGCGACGTCGCGCAGCCTACAGTACCTACTTTCAGTAGGCTGCGCGACGTCGCCGCGTCCGCGAATTTTGGTTAATTTAGTATGTCTCACGATAGTTATTATAAAAACTTATTATTTTCTTTAGAAAACAGATATAATTGTATACTCGTTTTTTTTTTTCAACGAATATTAAGAATTATACTTGTATAATTCTTACATAAAAGCTCCTATATTATTACTTATAACCTTCTTTTAAGAAAACCGATTTAAACCTCCTACCGTTCCTTCTCCTGGAATCTCTCCTGATGCCTAATTTCGCTCCCCTCAACCCCGACTCAACATCAGCCCTAATAGGATCCCATCTGTGGTGGTCTATTTGCTCTAAGACATGCTCGCGGAACAACGCGTGGGGCGGTGAGCTACCCTTACTTGCCGTCCGCGCTCACAGTGGCTAGAGATCATCACGCGATCACCGACGTCCGGTGTGTTGCCTACTGAGGTGGCTGCATCAGCATGCTTTGCAGAAAGAGGAGACCGCAACCTAGTTCATCTCTCGCGCCCGCAGCCAGCAGAAAACAGGTCGCCGCCGCCGAAATGTTTTCAATAAACAACTGCATTGATATCTTATTATAGTAGTTACAAAGTATTTTTTAATATTCGTTGTGTTAATTTAAAATAGACCATCAACTAATACTGGAATGCAAAAAAATAACAAGAAGTTTTTAAGTTGAAATAAAATTTTTATATACAGAACTTACCTAGCACACAAGTATAATACAAGTCTCAATATTGCAGCCTAGATGCACAGACCTCAAGAACAACAGAGATACTAGGAAACAAGCTAAACAGCCATGAGAGCTCAACAATTTTAATTATTCGCATCACAAAATGTAATTCTACTTAACTGCGCTTAGCCACTTCTAGTTAACACATATTCCGTGAACACTGTTGAGTTTGCTGGTTCACATTTAGCAATGCTGTGTAAGGTAACATAGATATAGAATTCTAGAATTTTCAAAACAACAAATTTTAGAAAACATAGTTATGTCAAATCTTACGTCTTACGTTGAATTTTTTCTTCAAAATGCAGTAAAAACTTATTTTACTTTTTTCTAAAACCCTAATATTACCAATCAATCGTAAATCCTCTTGTGTTGTTTGTGTCCACAGAAGGCGCCGATTGCTTACTATCAGGTAATACGAATGCTTGGTTGCCACCCAATTAATTATTAAAAAAATATTAAAACCATATTTTAAACTAATTTGGAAACCGACTTACTTTCCTGATTTAAAACTTAACTCTATACAATTAACTGTTATTTAAGGTTCTGTTCATATTTTTTTCTAAAACATAAGTATTTATATTTTTTAATTTTAAGTCCGTTCGCATTTTAATTTTATATTTGATTTGTTAAGCTGGGAATTGGCTGTACAGTACTGTAATTTGCATATCCTTTAATACAGTACCGTAAATCACATATTCTGTAATATATAAAATGTAACGCTGTTGGTTTTCTAAATAAATAAAATAAATAAATAAACAATCATATCAAAAAGCATAAAAATTTTAATTCCACATCACTTACCACCAGGTGATTTGGCATATAAAAAACATTATTAAGCAGACTATGCGACATCCAGTCCTCTATACCTCTTCTATTCTTCATACGCAAACCATATGAATCCTAGTCACCCCCCAGAGAGCTGAAGACTGACTGTAATTTTCAGCTAAAATGACCTGACATAGTCGTTCAGTGCAGACTCCTTTGTTTCTCCTATAGAGACACTTAGTGCTTAAGTTTCAAGACTAGATGTTGGAACGTTGATAGTCGGTAAAGGCTTATAAAAGACATGGTCAGCATTGTTAGGTTTTTTTTTTAAAGATCGTTGTCGTGTTTTGTATTTTAAGTAAAGGAGTCCGGAGTGATACCACGGCCTTACAGAAAACTGGCGTGAAACAACCACAGAGTTGTGTTTCGTCGTGTGATTGAGGTTACTCCCTCACCAATCCCTAAATCGCTAAATCCCTAATCTCTAAAAGGTTGGCAACGCACTTGTAACTCCTCTGTTGTTGCGGGTGTCCATGGGCGGCGCTGTTTGCTTACCAATACACGGTAATCCGTGTGCTCGTATGTGTGTAACATAAAAAAATAAGCTTGCTTTTTATAATGCCGAAGATAGGTTTATAATCGTACAAATATCATATTACGAATACTTACTAACTATTGTGAGACGTAATAAGTTTATTAAAATCTAGCGGCCTGCAACTGAACCTTTTGCAAGTGTAGTCCAACTACCTCGCTAACGAATGAGGAAAGGATTGCTGCATCCCGACTTTCCTCTCTACTTTTCTCAAAAATGTTCCTTCGTATGAACTTTCTCCTGACAATAACAAACACAACAAAAGCAACTTGCCAGAATACGACCGGGAGTTGTTGAGGTATGCGCTTACCAACTCATTTTGCGATTTATTTTTATATTATTACTAGCTTTTGACAGTGACTCCGTTTGCGCGGAATAGTGACTTCCTGCAGATTTTTGGTTTAAAAACTATTCTATGTCCTCTCTCGAGTTCCAAACTATGTCTGTGCCAAATTTCACAGAAATCTGTTCAGTATATTAGGTATGAAAAGACAGGCAAACAGACAGAGGTACTTTCGCATTTATAATATTAAAACCACGACGTCGCAGTGACAAGCACGCTGTATTCGAAACTAGTAGAGCTCTTCTCATATTATTATTGTTCTTTCCTTTCACGGGACCACAGGGTCCCGGATCTTTGGAAGGCGTGCGAGGGGCCGAAACCAACTCGCAGAGGCCCGTTGAACAGTTTTAATATAAATGTAATGGGACATTAGCCGGCAATTATCCCTGTGTGCACCATGAAAGTGCACCCAAGGACAATCCCCGGTGATGCAGGACTATTGTGCAAAATGGTAAAAGATTATATGGTTATGGGTGTGGGTGGCTATGGATTGGTAGATGATAACTATAGAAATACTATGGCCCCTGCCCCTGACCAATATTGTTACATACGGATAAACAGGCAGGGGGCGACTGGCAAACCCAATTAATGGGCCCCCGGAAACGGCCGCTAGCATGTAGCGACACGGAGACAACATACGTTCTGCTGCTCGGGGAAGGAGAGGCATCCCACGGCTATTAGACCAATCCCGGAAGTACGATCAAGACCCCTACCAGCACCTTACTGAAATACATCTTTCCCCCGAGTCTCCTTCAACTCCTATTCTTGCGAATCTCCACTCAAGCCAGCCAATTAAGGCAAGAATGAGGTAGGAGGGCTTGTTCTTCATCAGTTTACTGCACGGTTCTACACGGCACGGTCGAATGCACGGTTGGTGCGGTGGCTGGGCAACTGGCTGCCATACAACGTGTCGCGGGTTCGATTCCCGCACGGAACAACACTTTGTGTGATCCACAAATTGTTGTTTTGGGTCTGGGTGTCATGTGTATGTGACATTGTATGTTTGTAAATACACGCACAACACAGGAGAAAATCCTAAAGTGGAGCAACGTTTTTTAAAAAGAAAAAAAAGTTTTCTCTCCAGCTCGTCACGAGGACTAACCGGAGATGAAGATCAAGGCACCTCCCGGGAGTTAGGTCCGTGGGGTCGCCACTGCCCAACAGCTCGACACAAGCTGCCTTGCGGATATATTATTATTATTATATTAATTCACGTGCATAAGACATCATTTTCAATAAACTCATAATTTTATCAAAACCTCTGAAAGCCTTAACTTCTGTTTTGAGTGTCGCTGGCTAGCGTCTATTGCTTAACGTCAGGTGATTTGTTTGTTTGCTGACCTGCGATAAAATAAAAGAATTTTGGTGTGATGATCAAAGTCACAGCACGTTGCTATGTGTAACATGTTTATTTCATTGTGTTACAGTTTTATATACCACTCGTTACTCTCGCGCGGTTTCACCGGCTGCTCAGCTCCATTTAATCGTAGCGTAATGTTTCATAGCCTAAAGCATTCAGGAACATTGTGGCTATGTATCAGTGAAAAAATTTTAGCAATCTGACCAGCGGTTCCAAAGATTACCCCCTACATACAAACTTACAAATTTTACCTCTTTATAATATTAGTATAGATAGATGTTAAATATTAAAATTGAGCGTTCAGTTTCGCCCTCACCCCATACCTCCCCAATTCCTAAAAGGTCAGCAACGCACTCGCCCTCTACTGTAACGGGTGTACATGGAAGGCGCCGAATGCTTACCATCAGGTCACACGAGAGATCTACGAGAGAGGGCTCGTTTGCTGACCCATCATATAAAAAAACTACATTTGTACGCCCGTTTGATCAACTCTTCTGGTCTACTAGGTGTTCACAGGACTGATCATTTAGGTACAATCAGGTGATCCATCTGTTCGTTTTTCTCCTATTCCATAATAAAGGCATTTTATCATTGCTTCTGGGGTTGCTCTGCAAACACAATTGTACACCGTTGCCGGAGGCCACAGCCGGAGCTGCAGGGTAAGCGCAATGAGGCACCGCAGCTTCGGCCTAGAGCAGGAGAAGGAACGGGGGGGTTTTAGTCAGTAAGAATCTGACACTCCCAGAAGAAGTCATTTGATGATTTTCCCCTCACAAAAAATAAAAGCCCCCGGCCGGAGCAGGAGAACTAATGGATTGGTTTTTATTTAGAAGAGACTGACATCTTGCCCTATCCTTGGATTATTTAATAATTTTCAACTCTCTAAAAAGTCATATCTATCTATAGTCTATCATTGCTTCGATATGACATTAATACTTTCAAAATTCCCTTTCCAATACTAATTCTAACCTTAAAGAAACCTAAATTCAATTCGACTAAGTAAACAAGTTCAAATAAATCGAACCGCGTCTTCACTTAACTTCTTCAGTTAAATCAATGTTATCTTGTTTATCAAATACAAACTTTATAGTTAAAACTGAAACTATAACTTTGAATAGTTTATTTAGACATCTCGCCTCCAAACCTGAGAAAATTTTAGCTAATTTATACCTACCTGTATTTATCGATAGTTTTAACCTCACCATAATCATTATCCCGAGCGTACGGCGCGTAGCGTTCCGCGCGCGCCTCAAAGAGCCAATAGACCACCACAGACGGGGCCCTATAAGGCTAATGTTCAGCCGGGGTTGCGGGGTAAGCGCAATGAGGCACCGTGACCTCGGCCCAGAGCAGGAGAAGGAACCGGGGGGTTTTTAGTCAGTATGAGTCTTACACTCCCTCCCACCCGGCCCTGGGCGGGAGAAGTAATTTGATGATTTTCGCCTCACAAAAAAAAACCATAATCATCATCATCATCATCACCATTCGTCATCTATTTATTTACCTGCACCAAGTCAAAAGTGCGAATTCCAATCTCTATACCAAGCCTTTCAAGGTTCAAATGAAAACATACACATACACACACCGAGACGAGGAAGAAAACCAATATTACTACGATTAAAAATAATGGGTATTGAAGTTTGGGAGAGCAATGCTTCGGTGCGACTGGAGTGATACCACAGCACACAGAAAGTAAATTTACATTGTGCTTCGCAGTGTGAGTGAGGGTCAATCTTTGCCCACTCCTAAATCGCCGAAACCCTAATCTCCAATAGGCCGGTGACGCACTCGTAACTCCCTCTGGTGTTACAAGTCAAGATAGAAGTAGTTGCTGTTGTAATGTAATATATAAACAAATATTCATTTGTTTATCATTTATATGCAACCTCACATAAACATTCAAACTCAAGACTTCTCTTCAATAATTTCTTCATTCTAACCGCAAATCCAAAACCAGTCAGTCGGCATTTTTGCTTAGTGATTCTAGTGACATCTTGCGGTAAGGGTCTGAGGTTGAAAATCAATACGATTGTTGGATGTTGTCTATTATAAGTATTCGCACATTCCTTCTGGTTTCCTTGTGGGTACAGATTCCAGGAATGAAATGAATTAAGTATAAGCTTATGGCAAGGTATCGATATTGTTGTAGATACGTAATTAATGGGACATCGTTGTGGTTTTAATTTCTTGTGTGTTTCAAGTAACTTTTATGTATTTTTATGTTTTAAGTAGTACTATTTAAATGTTTTGTTGATAAAATTCTTAGTGTCATTTGAACTTACCAACGAGGTTTTTGATTTGAAATTTTCAGTAAGTACTAATAATGTTTAACTTACACAGTCTTCTGATTAAGGCAATAAATGTGCCGTGGCTGCGACATGGAGAAGCAGAAGTGTTGAAGTGGTTATGTTGGCGATTATTTAGCGAGATTTTTTTAAGGGATTGCGATTATCGATACAGAATTTGATGGTTTTCCCAGAAATGAAATGATTGGAGATAAGCAAGGTAAGCTTATGGTGACTCGACGTCACTGAGAATCTTTTTTTTTTTTGATGTATACACATTTCCATTTCTACTGTTTTTAGTAGAGCTTCTTTTAATAGTACTAGAAGAGCTACTTGTAAATAGTAATTACATATCTTACTTCTTAGAATATAAGCATCAAAATAAAAAACAACAGTGGCAGTCCCACTCACAGCCTTGTCGATCTTCCTACATATGTATAAAAGTACTATCTACTAACATTCTCGGCGACACATCACAACCATTAACTGCGAACTCCATCAAAAGCTCATCTAGTATTTTTTCAAACAACTCTGACACTTGATAAAAACTGCGAGATATAAGTGAGATGAGACGATTGTACATCTCCATCTATTATATAGAGGTGCTAATGTCTTTGAGAATAGCCTAAGATCTTGTAATTGATGGATGAATTTAGGTCCGTAATGATTACTGGATTCTTTCTAGACTTGTTAGTTTTTGTTTTAGAAAAGTTTGTGTTAGTTGTTTCTATAGAAATATACGAATGATAATATTTGATACCAAGGCCCTACCAGAAAACCTGAAACAACCACAGCGTTGTGTTTCGCCATGTAAGCGAGGTTACCGGAGGCCTAATCCTTCCCCTACCCGAATCCCTTTTCAGTCCCTAAATCTCCAAAATCCAAATTTCGAAAAAGGTCGGCAACACACTCGTAACTCTTCTGTGGCGCGTGTCTATGGGCGGCGCTGATCGCTTACCATCAGGTTATCCATCAGCTTGTTTGCCAAGTCAATCACATGAAAAACTGCTGAGCTTAGGCCTCTTCTCACTCCCAAGAAGGCCGTAGTTTGAGGCCTCGAAGTTGAGCAGGAGAAGAAACTAGATTTTAGCAAGAGTCTAAAACACCCTCATCCAGTCTCCTATCTAAGTTGGGATGGAGATTCTTGCTCGTTCTTTTTGATTCGAATCTACAATTTGGAACGAGCACCTCACTTGTCTGACGAACAGACTGACAGACTACTTTTCTATTTTGACGTTTCAAAAGTATCTATCTGTATTTATGGTTTAGTTGTAATAAATGATTTTAACTTTGACTTTAAGATAAGGCATTGGATGATTTACTACCTCAAAGCCTTCTTCTTCCAAGGAGATTGTTTATGTATTAATTACCACGTTTACTCTTAAAGTAGGTAGCAAGCAAGTTTTTAGGTGAACCCGCATATGCAATAATTTTATTGTATACATTCATTAACATCCCAAGCCTTCCTTAAAGTACTTTCTATGATTATTTCACTACTGACATACAGTGAAGGTAAACATAGTGAGAAAACCTGGAGTTAAGTCCTGGAGTGGAGTTTGAAATCGCCAACCCGCTTTGAGCAAGCGTGGTGATCAATGCTTTAACCTTCTCCGTATGAGAAGAGGCCTTTGCTCAGCAGTGGGCACTTAAAGGCTGATGATGATGGTGATGATTTACCATCAGGTAATCCGTCAGCTCGTTTGCCGACCAGTACCATAAAAAATCATCCTAAAGGGATCTAAAATACGAAAGAAAAATAAAACAACAAAAATATAATAAAATCAAAAGTTTTATTCTGATAATTATCATTATTCATTTAAAATAATGACAAATAATAATAATTATAATCGCATGCAAAGAACGAAAACACTGTATCATGCAATATTTTTTATACATTTTCATTACATTTTTTTTAACAACAGAAAATTGTTATTTTGCCATTAATAATTATGCCCATTCAATGAGGTGACATTTCGTAAAGCTGCAATAACTTACATTATTAACATCTATTTACATTTTAAATGAAAATTAAAATTAAAATAGTGGCACACGAATAACAAGGATATTTTTAAAACTATATTTTTTGGGTTGTCACACATTATTCGGAATCTTATCTATTACATATAATATGGAACTAAGAAGATGCGATCCTAATTTCTTTTCACTATATAATTATCACAGAAAATATGATTTTCCTATCATTGACATTTTTAGCTAATTAATTTATTCTATCTAGTCAAACTGTCGTATTATTATAAAGTTTAAAAACAACTAAGCGACAGTGAACAGACAACACAAAAAATCATCAACAATATCTACGAAGATATTTATTTTTCTTTTTTTCTATATAAATTTTATAAAATATTTTATTTTCAGTCTGTATAGTTTATATAATAAATGTTTTATATTATACTAATTGGAAATTAATGGAATTATAAATAAAAAATCGTTAACCGATTCATTTATTGAGCAATCGCATGAACTAAATAATCGGACTCGATATTAACAAATTAAAAAATAAATCTGTAATGTATATAGGTTTAAAATGCACTCATTATTCTCAGATAAAATTCTTTATACAGAATGTAACAAAAATATTTTAATTATTACAAAAAAAAATTAGATAGTTATTATTTTCATGCATTTCTTTATTTATTGTATTTACAAAAATATATTCCATTTAATTTTTATACAAAATACGAAGCAATAGAATTGCATAGTCCAATAATAATTACGACCAATTATTTTGACGATTTAACGCAAAATAATTAACACAAGAGACAGTTGAAATATTTCATTATTTTCGAAATGCAATAAATTATTCAAGTCATTATAATTCGAAGTACGAAAGTGAATGCAAAAGAGAAACAGAGAATTAATAATTAAATAATATTTTGGTGCAAATAAATACAATTTTCAATTCACTATCTTCGAGTAAATTATCGTCAAAATAATGATACCTTATACATTTTGTGATGAAATATAATCTCTTTTGCATGCACTTTTAGTAAAAAAATCTTCGATTTAGGCCTGATTTTCAACAGTCAGATAAATGTTATCTGAGGAATAAAACTGTTGCTGTCACTGTCTTATACAAACGTTCTGACGCGACAGCATCATAATTATTCCCCAGTTAACTTTTATCTAACCATTGAAAAATCAGCCCTAAGTCCTTCAAAATTATTAAACAAGCCTTCAGACTTATCCTATCATATATACACCTCAGTCGTATGAAAATTCAGGAACATAGTATGATAAACTTTCAGCTCATTACAGCTGATTTTTCAAGAGTCAATTTTACACTATTCTTATGATTTGACGCCTCTGTTATACATGGGTACCTTGAGACGGCTGACTGCCATTACCTGTAAAAAATGAAGACAATTAACTTAAGTGATATTACGAATAAAAGTAGAGAATGGTCATTTATTATTTTTAATACGGAATACAAATTGGTTGATATATTTTATGTAATAACTAGTATATTCCGGTACGGCCGCGGTGCTTAGAGAATTTCGTTTTAATAAAATAATAATGTTTTAATGCCTTGTTCTCGAAATTGTTTTCTTTATTACGTACCTACGTTTATGATTTTTTTAACCTTTACTAATTTGATTTTTAGTCTTATAGGGGATTTATGATGACTATATTTATTTTATCCTTTTAATAATTAACAATAATCAGTTTTTTTTTTCTTTTTTAAATATCTGTGACACTTTCATAACAGTTAGTAAGGAAAAGGTTTTCTATTTCAATATTTCACTAGCATTCTTATCACATTTTTTAATGTTTAAGCTTTCCCAGGATTTTCACATAAAAATATTTGAAAATTCAAATTAACTAAGTTAGTCCAGCAGTTTAAGAGTTTTAGCGAGACTAACGAACAATTATTCTCTTCTTATATACAAGTATAAGCGTTTTGTTATTTTATTGATACGACTAACATAAAAGTACGATCTTTAAAAAATAAACATTATAACCAGATAGCACAACGGTAGATAATCAAAAAGCTAAAATAGTACAAACCCCTTATTCACCCCCAAATATAAATTCAAGAAACAAAAGTTAAAATAAATATTTATTCAATTCATCAAAATTTTATTGCAAGCTCGAAGCACGACTTCACTATAAACCAAACAAAAACCCAATCCACAAAACCGCAAAAACCTCACCCAAAAAACCCATTACCAAATCGAAACCCTAAAATAAAACTAGCAACTTAAGTAGCAAGTTGGTCCAATAAATAATTCAAGTCTCACTTCGAATGCAATTAGATTTATGCGACTTTGCCAACACGTTGCGGTAAGATCGAACGTAATTCATTCGAAGTTACTAAACACAAACAATTGAGCTCGCGATGGCTGTACTTGCCAATATAACTTTGCAGACCGGTTAGATATTGTTTATTTATAAGTACCTATATTTGTTTGGAATTTCTGGTGTTCTTTTATGGAATGCACCATCTTGACTGATGGTAAGCAATGATTAAATTTGGGGGCACGAATGGTGCAGCTCGACGGGAGTGATACCACGGCCTCATAGAAAACCGGCGTGAAACAACTACAGCTTTGTGTTTCGCATTGTGATTGAGGTTACCAGAGGCCTAATTTAATCGTTGATTTCGTAGATTTTAGTTTGTTTAATTGAGTGGTGATGTACAAGTATAGCATGCTTTCTTATTAAATTAAACTAACGATACTATAATAGGGAGATGTAATTTGTAATATTATAATACTTAGTTTTAGTAAAACCAGGTACATGCTAAAATGTCTTCGTGCCATTAATAAAGATACAGTCGTTCAGGAAAGATGGTGCATTGTCGATAATACAGTGAGTAATTTAATAAATTTTTAGAAGAAATTAATAGTGCATCAGAGAAATATATTCGAAAATTATAGGAAATTAGCCACTAATAAAAAAACTAAGGAAAGGTTTGATGAATTTAAATCAAAGAATAGGTAATCGACAAAATCTTATGTTACATAATTATACTTGTAATTATTTCACAGCCAAGTAGCTTAATATCTATCAGCATAGCCTGTTTAACTTTAATTGCAATTCGAGGACTAGGTCACAGTTTTAATGTAACCTAACCCACCATCGGGGCAGAAACCTCTACACCCTTAAATTTAGGGTCTTAGGGTCTGAATAAGTATTTGATAAAATCATTATGGATAGAAATTCCTGCTATAACTTGAATAGCTAATTAAGCTGGGTCTGGGTGTGATGTGCATGTGAAATTGTATGTTTATAAACGCACCCACGACACAGGAGAAAATCCAAAGTGGGGCAACGTTTTTATTCAAAAAAAAATCATTCCTATCGTAAGATGAATAGCTAATTAAGTTATGTAGCTAAGAAAGATACATTAAAGATGAGTTAGGAAATTAATAAAGAAAAAGGTACTTAAGGCATTCTCAATAAGGAATCCTCCTTACCCTTTAACACCAGACGCGGACCTCTATTTACCTGTAGGTAAAACGGCTGAGTTTCGAACCGCCGAGTATGGAGGCGGCGCCGGTGTGGACGCTGGCTTCGCTGTATGCACTTGACTACTATAACCTGTATGGAGAAGTAAAAAGGTTTAATTTTGTAAAGCAGGTAAGTGTGGGAGAGCCATGCTAAGTGTGGGAGAGCCATGCTAAGTGTGGGAGAGCCATGCTTCGGCACGAATGGGTCGGCTCGACCGGAGTGATACCACGGCCTCACAGAAAACCGGCGTGAAACAACCACTTGTGTTTCTCCGTGTGAGTGAGGTGACCGGAGGCCCAATCCTTCCCCTTCCCAATCCCTCCCCAGTTCCTAAATCTCCAAATCCCTAATCCCTAAAAGGTCGGCAACGCACTCGTAACTCCTCCGTTACGGGTGTCCATAGGCGGCGCTGATTGCTTACCATCAGGTAATCCGTCTACTCGTTTGCCGACCTATTACATAAAAAAAAATCTTTTTTGAGGTTGCGGTTTTCGGTTTTTCTTCTGGATATTTATAGAAAAAGGAATTAAATCTCTTTGTAGTAGCACCAATATGAAGTTCAATATGGTTGTAAGTTCTTTCTTTCTAAAAATCATGTGAATACTTTTGACATGAAACCGAATTGTGACATCATAATATTTTTGTGCCAACTAGCATATTCTTCTATTGAAATTAGGTACAAATATTTAATACTTAGTAAGTATTGAAACTTTCAAATAATTATTTATTATTGACTGAAGAAAATAGTCAAGTGTCAAAATGCACATAGTGTTCTTAATTAAAACGTAAGAAAGAAGTTGAAAATGAATAAAGACGATTTTATTGCCCTTATATTTACATATAAGCAATGAGAGAAGACTTCTGCTAAGAGGACATGTCCACTTAACTAAACAAAATCATATAAATTAATTTTACACTCACCCATATTATTATTCCTCAAATACGGGTTTCCATACGTAGCCGAGTACCTCAAATCCACATTGGGTTGAGGTTTTGTATTTGGCTGGGCATATATAGGTGTCGGGGACGCTATAAACAAAAATAAAAATTAATTGGAACATAATTTTTACGTTTCTTAAATAGTCGTGACTACTCTCTAGTTAAGAGTGCTGGAACTAATTTTTCGTAGAAGCTACGAACTTTTTTTGTACTTTGTTTACGTTTCACTTAGGTCGTCTGTGGTTAATTTGTTTTTTGTTTTGTCAATCCAATGGTCAAGTGAACTTTTAATATATATAGCACATAGGAGAAAATTTGGTATTTTTTTTTAATTAGAAACAAAAGAAAAAGACTCGGAAAAATAAAAAAAGTGGTTAGGTTAGCGGGATTGTTGAATAAACCTAAGCAATACTGCTTAGGTTTATCCAACAATCCCGCTAATTTAAATGATTTAAAGAAGTGCAGTATAAATAGGTTTGCTGCGTATTTGATTCCTCTTTGTGTAATCCTCAAATAGTTATTCTGGGCTTCAATAACATGTGTATATATGTGAATTTGTAGATATACAAATTAAAGTATTAATAAACACATCCTCGACACACGTAAAAATACTAATGTAAGGCAACACTAAAAAAATTGGCCAATAATTTACAAAGAATCTTATACCCACCATCACCGACTGGAAGTCCCAGACTATTAATTGCGTCCGTTTCATCTGAAGACTTGGTCGTTCGTTGTAACGTATTATTTTGCGATCCATTGCCAGCTGACAATGGGAGCGTCGACGCCGTGTCGATGCTGCGCGTCAATGAACCTTGTAATGACCTGTCGAGGTAAAATTGTCGTTGAGGTTTCTGAGTTTTGTATTGATTACAAATATGTTGTTTTTATTTAAGATGTCTAGTAATTTTTATAGATTATATTTTTTTGTGTATATCTAAATCATTAGTTTAGACACAATTCAGAATACGAAAAGTATGAATAAAATATTTTACGATATAAACTCTTAACCTTTTTGCTACATAACATTTTTAACACAAATAAAGAAACACAATCGGATTTCCATTCTTTATTCAAAAATAAAAATAAATTTAAAATTCACAAACTATGTAAACGAAAGAAAACCGCATTTTTAAGTTCTATTAGGGTTGTCAGTTGACTGTTTTAATGGAATTACAAATCGGTATTTTAAAAGATTGAAGGTTCATAATTTTTTTTATACATTCTTATGAATAAATTTAGTATCGTTATATTTAACAACTGCTTACGAAAATACGTATATTTTATTGTTGTAAATTATACGTTAAATGGGCAACCATGGCTCAAAACTAGTCGAGCTTTATCGTCAAACAGTTACTTAAGTAAGTTGGTAAAAACATAATAAAATGATAAATTATGATTAACGAAAATTATAAAACAAAAGTCTTACGTGTATCGCAAACCAAGATAATATTTAAATAATTGACGAATTCTGTTTAAAGATCATATTATATATTCCACTAAAAAGACATTAACACAAAACAAAAATACAATAGGTACTTAAAAGATTTTTGTTAAAAGTATTTGTCACAAACAATCGATAGTCCAATAAATCCAACAAAGTCCTTAAGTGGGTGGCAACCCTGATTCCCCTTTTTAACTCTGACAATAAAGAAAATAAAAATAAAATAATCATGTACTTACCTACTAGGCGGCTCGAGGGGGGGTGACTGTACCCGGAGGTGGGGGGGAGGGGCGTACCCTTGTGGGTAGTCGTACACGTACCCCGCGGGGCTCTGCCATGAAACATGTAATACTACCTTTATTTCACCGCAGTAGGTTATATAGTGTAGTAAAGACAGAAAATCCATTTTGATTGTTTCTCGTTTTATTTAAACATGTTTGTCATTTATAATTAAGTATTTCATTAGTATTATAAATAGTAACAACGTTTTTAAAAATGTTCTTGAATATTCTCTACTTTTTAAAATACAATTCATCAAGCTTAATTTTTAATTTTAAACGTTCCTATAAACGCAACGTAACGTGTATAATTGTATAATTTATTTGTTGTAAAATAAATAATTTATATAATAAATACGGTACAGTCTATGAATATAAAATCAACAAAAGAAATTTACAAGAATAATAATTATAATAACACACAACATCAATTAAAATCGAAATTTGTCAACAGCCGGAAAATAATAAAAAAAAAATATTATATATTTTATACAAAATGGATTTTCTGCCTTGACTGTATTACTTTTTACACACAAAAGGTATTATTTCAGATAACTTGTGACTGTCAAATTGGTTTCTTTTTCGCTTTTGTAGTTTGATCTGAATTTCAGCTTGCGAAAATATGTTTTTCCTTTGATGTGGTATTAGCTGAGGTTTTTTTGTGATAAAAAAGGTAAACAGAAAATATTATGGTATGCTAAAGTGCTCGGTTGAGTTGCTTTTTTCATGTGATTTTGGCACTGAAAATGTTAGGCTGCTTCAATGGTACCTAGTGTCTTTATTATGCACATGACTAGATTGTAATGATTTAAGTACATCTTTAGTTCCCACTGCTGAGCAAAATAAATTATTTTATTAAATAATTCAAAAAATAATAATAATAATAATTTAGGCATTGATTCTATCCGGGTGATGTGTTTTTGACTTGGAATTTATTTGGCCTCAAAGTGTGCATGGATGCACCCCAATGACTTAAATGTATTTACAGACAGCTTGTTTGCATAGATTAGCTCTGCGAATTTTCAACATTATTTACTAAATGAAAGACCTGTACATAGTGTACATACCTACTATTTGTAGGAAATAACTAGGAAAATTTCGTTTTTAAAAACAACTCCTACAAAGCCTCAGAAAGCCTTCTTTTAAGTCCAAAACACAAGCCTTCCTTGAATCATGTTTTACAAAACCAACCCAACCAACCAACCAACTTTGTAACTATGAAACCGATATGGCAGTCACTGCAGAAAAAAAAATACACTATTATATGACTAAGCACTGACCTTGAAATAAGGATCACTATACGTTGGATCGGAGTAATCGTTGCTGTATCGGAATTGCATCAGAGGATCATCGTGTCGAAGGTTGGGGAGAGGCACAGGACCTGCTAGAGGTAGACCTGCATGCATCTTGCTATCTGAACGATCGGAGCTTGTGTAATCCTGTGAAGAAGTCGAATTATTGAATACAACAGTACGCTGCTAACATTTCTTAACTAAATGAATTCTGGTAAATATGTGTGCTATTTTGAGTTTATTTTTATCATTCAATCTTTATTTCGTTTTTCTAAACTGCGTAAAGAGATGAACCAGATATAAGAATATATTTTAATGTGTTGTGTTCTGTTAAATCTATTATATTATGCAGCACAACTGAATAATTGCTTGAGGATAAAACAATGGATGCTCAGAAATAACTGTATAAGACTAATGTTCTGGATTCAACTTACAATAATAAAACGATAGAAAAAACCGTAGACCAGATCCTAGATCACCCTGATCAAGAAGAAAGTACTTACCAATTCATAGCTCCCATCACTTTGAGGCAGCTGCAGCTTCAGATCACTTATATTAGAGCTCCTATCGCTCTCCTTGTTATACATATCTCCAGTAGTGACTGTAACATCTGGCTTCTCATTCATCTGACCCTTCTTCCGTCTCCTTCGGTGGCAGACCACCACCAGAATGATGAAGGCAGAGAACAGAACGATACCAGATGTCACACCGATCAGGATTATGTATAGCGGTAGGGTTTCTGCAAAGAAAACATCTGTTAGGAACTCCACTTTTGTTAAAGGATCTCAGATTTATATCAAGTGGAAATTAAGTGAACCTGGAACAGTTTAATCTGCTATTTCGATTTTGAAATCGACAATAAGCTTTTTACCTCTATTTTCTTGTTTTTAACGGTGATTGGAAAATACCAATATTCGTATAAATGTGCCATTCAAACGCCATACATGCCAGTGTCGACATAGGTAGATTAATCGAAAATTTAAAAAACAATTGTATTACACCTGGACCCCAAAAATTAAACTATATAAGTAATGAAGAAGTATAAAAGCATTGAATGAATGAAACTATTTGCTCAATATTCCAGGGACCTTTTTCAACGTTTTTGAGAATCTTATCAAATTTAATATCATACTTACTCAAAGGTTTCAGCAATATGGCCGCATTAGCGTTTCCATACTCATTGGTCACACTGCAGTTATACTGTCCATAGTGTCTGGACTGGCTGGCTCTGATCACCAAGCTGGACTTAATCACACCATCTGGTAAGGTCTCTTCTAAGGTCGCGTAATCCTGAGAAGGTATCATTAATTTAATTTTCTTGTAAATTTTTGTGTAGATCTAGTGTAGTACGGTTCTTACTCAGAGTCATTTAACTGTCCTAGGGAATGTTTTTCAGTATACCACCCATAATGCTACCCACTGATCTAAATTCTTTGTCAAGGAATAGTTTAAGTTATTATTGAATGTCGCTAAATGGTTCGGTTCAAGTATCAAGATAATATATGGTGTGTTTTTGTAGATATTATATTTATTTAATCTTGGAACTATAGTCTGGTAAATCAAACGCTTCGTCTCTAAGGACATGAAAAGCCGTTTTAACTTGCAGAACTAGGGAATAATTTGACAATGTAATGTTTAAGAATACATACTATAGGTATTGTCATAAAGAATACTTACAGGGTCCTGGATGACACTGATCTCTCGTCCCTCGAAGTACCACCTGATGTCATCAGGCTTTGGAACTGATCGTGCAGCGCATTCTATCCTCACACTCTCTCCTTCCATACCGAACTGAGTTCGGTTCGAAAGAATTTTGGGAGCACCTGCGAGAAAAAAGAATATAATGTTTAACAGACTGTCTATTTTTGAGACAGCTTTGTGCAAATTTCTGGGTCAGAAATAGGTTAGTTAGTTGCAAATATTGGAATACCATAGAACCCAATATCGAAAAATAGGGTCACCGCCTTACAATAGCTAGATTCTCTGTGGTTTTCACTTTAAAACCGTGACATGACGTGACAGGCTCGTCATGTTACACGTGTACAGTGAAGGAAAACATCGTCAGGAAACCTGGACTTATAATTTTCTAATTATAAATTAAATTGCCAATCGCCGCACGCCTTGAGCAAGCGTGGTAGTTAAAGTTCAAAACCTTTTTGTGTGAGAAGAGGTCTTTGCTCAGCAGTGGGCACTTATAGGCTGATGATATGATGTGTCATGAGGGTAGCGGAAAAGAACCAATTAATTCGGGTCAATGGTCGAATCAAAATGTTTCAATATTCGACCTTATAATATTGTGGTATTAAATTTCAAATTTCTTTATATCGGATGTTTTTTTCCATTTCGATAAATCCTTTTTTAAAATGTCAATGTCCCTGATATACAAAAATGAATCGGATTATGAACTTTATGTAATACATTTTAAAGCTGAAGGTGAATCGAATTTCAGTTGAATTTAAATAGATTTTCATGTCTGTGTAAAATAACAGTTTTAAAAGCAAACATTTTTCTAGCTCATTTATTTCGAAATATCATCTATGTAGATTTTAAATGACTTTTTTGATTGCAAAAATACACCACAAATTTATTCTTTAGTACATAAAATCACGATAATAGTGAGCTGAATAGAAAAAAAAACTTCAAAGGTTAAGTTAATAAAATATGTATTAAAAAGTTATTTAAAGCTAAAACTTTATTTTACTTATAAGTATCATGGGTATATTTCACAAATAGACACACACTGACAATCTTCAAATGTCCATTCGTGCCGAGGAATAGCTCTCCCACACATATGGGTGTGGGAGAGCCATGCTTCGGCACGAATGGGTCGGCTCCACCGGAGTGATACCACGTTCTCACAAAAAATCGGCGTGAAACAACCACAACGTTGTGTTTCGCCGTGTGAGTGACGTTACCGGAGGCCCAATCCCTAAATCCCCAAAATCCCAATCCTTAAAGGTCGGCAACGCACTCGTAACTCCTTCTTTGTTGCGGGTGTCCATGGGCGACGCCGATTGCTTACCATCAGGTAATCCGTCTGCTCGTTTGCCGTCCTATCACATAAAAGAAAATATACACATACATATACTTATACACTAATAACTTCGCGGTTTATGCGTAAATTATAGTGCACGTGGTGTTCTTTTATAAGTGATTAGGCACTTAGACTTAAGCTTGAATGTACAATCACAAATGTAACAGTGTACTCATTGTTAAATAACCAAATAAAATAAAATAAACTTACTCAAATATATTTATGAAAATAACTATTATGAAATTGTTCGGCTTATTACAATGATTATCAATCCTAGCATGGCTTGAAAGAAGTCGAGTTAATTCGTCAACTGCCAACGTCAATGTCTCTCAAGAGTTATAGCGCAGTAGAACTTACTCTTAATGAAGATGGTAGCTTCACTCTCGATCTCAGGGTACCCTTCCTCAATGACCTTGCAGATGTACCGTCCAGCTGTCTCCGCGTTCACGTAGACCTTCAAGTTGGGAGCCTTTCCTTTGACCTGCTGAAATATTACATGTTCAAATAATACTGTCTGCTGTCTCAAAACTGTGATGGTAAAAGTACCTATGTGGCATTGTTTTACGTTTTCGTGGGCCTTGAAATGTGTGCTCTATGTCCAATGCAGTTAGGTGTTTTATTGGTTTTAGTTACTAGTTCAGTATAATATAGCGCATATTTTATGGAACCAAAAATAAAACTCCCAAAAATCTCTAGGTAAGTACCTAACTAAAAATTACCAATATGGTGAGAAAGAAACAAATCGATGGCTTTGTCAAAATTCTGATTCTAATTTCGAAATTTAGCGTTCCATTTTTGAGCAAGTAATTTATGACAAAATTTAACAAATCGATTTCAATTGATGTAAGATCGATTTTTGAAATTGGTTGCATCGAGTTTCTATAAAAACCCCAGATTCATTTAGTAATTTTAAATCTAGACTGTTATACCTTTCAGACAGTTTATAGGAAAATAGCACTTAGTTGAAACTAGGGTAAAAAGCTATTGTAAAATTTAGCTTGTTCAAATTGTATATCGAAAACCTCAGTCTATTAAAATCTTGAAATAAAAACGATGACGGATCTACTGCTAGCAGATGTTTATGCGGTTAGATAGAGTTAGTCATACAGACAAATACATAAATTATGTTTGACGTAATACTTTAAAATGATTGCCTACACACTTCATACTAAATAACTAAAAGTATTGAATTTCATAAATCTTGGAAAGATTGTTTTGATGACACTTAAAGTCAAGTCAAGAGCAAAGATGAAAAACGAAGTCTAGACTATGTGGGTGCGTGTCTAAGTAACTTCAAAGTAAATATCACTGAGAATGCAACTGCTATATGTAACAAATTTATTGTACAAATCCTGTCAAAAACAATAAGAGTTGATATAGTTGATGTTAAACTTAAAGTATATTTTTTGCTATTTAGTATTTTATTGTTTTAAATATTTCATAAAATTAAAAAACAAGAATGTTTTTTTTTGTTGGTAAAAAAATGTGTTAGTAGCTAACTTCAGAGAGGAATAAGTCATAACAATATGGTTGATGCAACAAATTATGAGTTCATAAATTATGTAGGTATAGTTTTTTCATATTTGTTCCGTGCGAGAAACTAACCCATAAAGCATTTCACAGCAGCAAGTTGCCCAGCCACAGCGCCAACCGTGCAGTGTTCAAAATATGACATGTCATAAAAAGTATTAACTTTGGCTAGTCATAATCATTCCTATAGGCATTTCCTTCATGGATTAACTAAAAATCGCGGGTTACTCACGTGTCTATCTTGAGAAAAGCTCAACGTCGCCGCGTCCGCGCACGCTGCTCATGAGGAAGAGCCCCTCTGTGGTTCGAAACTAGTAGAGCTTTTCTCAAGATAGACACGTGAGTAACCCGCAATTTTTAGTTAATTTAGTATGTCTCACGATAGTTATTATAAAAACATTTCCTTCATGGTATTCACTTACCCCTATCCGTCCTGGCTCATGGAACAGCCACCTGATCTCCGGCTGGGGCTGACCATCGACATCACAGCTTAGTACTACACTGGAGCCGATGTCGGTCTCCACATTCTGAGGCCTCGTTCTGAAGGTTGGTGGATCTGCGAACAAGGAATTGTATTAGAAAATATATCAAGCAGTAGTTTTTTATTGAATTTTGTTGGATATAGTTTCTTCTAGTAAACGAAGTTATTTGTTCTTTTTAGTGGTCAAGTCCAACAAAATTTCGGAATTTTACTGATTAAAACCACAATGATCCAGCCCCTACTCCGCTCCAAGCTTTGGTATATCTTTGCGTGTATTTAGTTGATTTTTATGACCATATGGAATCAACCATACATTATGGAAACATAAAAACTGTCTACATAGTAGTATTATATTGTTTTTGATTTCTTAAATGGAACTGAGAATAGAACTGTGTTCACGCTGTCACTTATCAAGCTGTACACATCCAACATATCGCGGTCTCGCTTTATATGATCGTTCCGAACATTCACGGATCAGTTTATATTGGTCGATAAAGCGTAGCATGAGTTGGTAACAAAACTTCGGTAGCCCTTTTAATAAAATAAAGATTTAAAAAAAAAAACTTCGGTAATTAATCATGAACGTTTTTGAATTTGAAAATGTATCAATGTTACACAAAACAATCGTAATGTCAATTAAACGTCACGGGAACACCAAATGTTCTACAATTTCTCAAATGTTTTCCCGTTCGACCAATAAGCGTTTGGTGTCATGACGTCACAAGTAGTGGGTGCGCGCACGCATGTTATGGTGTTGTATCATCGGTATAAACATCGCGGCTATTTCTTCCACTAGAAAACCGGATCATGACGTGTTTGCTAAATAATAAAACTCTGAAATAATTGTTCGGTTCGGGTGTTTCGAATGTTTGGGCTAGATTCCTTTTTTTCTGTTACATTTTGTGTACAAAACATCATAATTTAGTACAAAAGATAAATCAGTTTTTTTTGTAGTTATATTATATTGTTCAGTCGGGTTGCGGTGCAAGCACAGTTAGGTACATCAGCTCCAGCCTAAAGCAGAAAAATGAACGGGGGGTTTTTAGTCAGTATGAGTCTGACACCCCTCCCTGGGCGACAAAAGTAATTTCACTACCCTCGCAAAAGACGTTTTAGATATAATTTCGATTTCAGAACCCTACAACTTATCCAGGATGGTGAGATACCTATCTTATAAGATGGATATAATTAGCCTTATGAAGTCCACGTAGTCTGAATAAGCCACATTATGGATGTTCAATGCTCTGAATGGCATATGATTGGCCTGCTCAGCGCAAAACTTGGTTTGTAGTTAGTAAAAGTCTAACACTCCTTCTCGGCGCCCCAGGGTAGGAAGCGTCATTCGATGACCACACACACCTTTCAAGGAGAATTACAGATACAAAAATATCAAAACAGTAATAATAATACTTACAGGTAACTTCTAAGGTGAGATTTCCATCACTTTTTCCGACGGAATTGCTGACTTCGCACTTGACTAGTGCGTTGTGGTGTTTTCGAGTCACATTGAAGATGATCTGCAACAAATGCATAATACTTAGTTTTCTATACTTAACAAAATTAAATATGTTGCTAAAATAAGTATGGGAGAGGCATACTTCCGCGCGAATGGGCCAGCTCAACCGGAGTAATACATTTACGGTGTGTTTTGCCGTGTGAGTGAGGTTACTGGAGACCCAATCCTTCCCCCGATCCTCAATCTTCAAATGCCCTAATAATCCACAAGAGCTCGGCAACAGGCGGAAGTTTTGGCAGGCGGATTGCTTACTATTAGGTAATCCATCCACTCGTTTGCCGACCGATGCTATAAAAAAAAACCAAGACCTTCAGACCATAGCTGGAGTTGGTCTCCACTACATAGACTTTTTAACACTGTTTTAACCGTACGTCAGTTGTTTTTAGACCATCTTACATATAACTCGGAAAAAGTCACATCGGTACTCGTCAGGTTTCAGACCCAAGCGTTTTAACCTCCAGGCTACGACGAAACATTACCAAATTATCCATAAATATTGTAAATAACCCGTAATAAACGGGACAAACAGACACGTTCTAAATTAGACGGAAATGCATACATATTTTGATTTAGTATGTAAGTTTGCACAACATGTAACAGTACGTTGCATAATGTTATAGTTAATGCATGAACGCGTTACCCGGCAAATTCAAATTGTACACTGACTTCAGAGCGAATTGCTCTCTGTTGCCTAATTAACGATTATGTTGCTTTGTTGTTCTTGTTTTATTTGCGTATGAAAGTGTACATTGTTGAGTGATCTAAGCTAATGTAGTATGGAAGTGTCTGTTTTGGGGTAGTTGCTGATGATTATTGGTTAGATGTTATCTTTTATTCTTTGAGAGTTGTTTAAAGATGTCTTGGTAATGTTGAGAAAGAGATGAACGATAGAAATCGGGAGAATTTAAATAATTGAATCCATAAAGTCTACGTTTTATGGTAATTTCATAAAAGTCAGTTTTATATATTACACAATAGTTGTATATGCCTAGCGACTTCGCCTATAATTTACGGAGAAAAATCGTTATAAAATGATTTGTTAGATTTATTAATTGATTTGTTTTTCACTTGAAAATAATCAAGTCAGCCTAACGAGTGTATACTCATGACATTTTACGTGTATGCTATAACGTAAAATGTCATGAGTATAGATGAATATATGCATGTGTCTTTTTCACAAGAAACTTCGGAACTCATCCGAACGAAACAAACCTTAATGACACACAACACTGAGATTACAGCCCTTATTACTGAATGCCTACTTTTTACCCTGGTGTTTGAGAAAAGAGCCTGGCAGAAGCTGATATAACAATCAACACAGATTTTAAAGTCTCACTGTTACATTTAGTAAGCAAAGCTTACATTGTATAGAACATGTTTCATTGCAGTATGTAACTAACATTTATTACGAAATCCCCTCAACTGTGAAGCGTGCACTACTAGACAATATTGTCTTCATTCCTCACACAGACTGCGTCACTTAATGTAGCTCTAGTAATTGATGTTGGAATAAATCATTAGTCCTTAAAAATTTGTTTAATGTTTGAACCAAATATAACAAACAATTTACATTCTCGTGAATGTATTTTTACATTTCAGGTCATTATTCGAATAATTAAAAATAACAAAATATACCACACAAGTTATAGATAAAACTGAACAAACAAAAAAATAATTTATTTTTGTACTCATTGTCTATGGTGGATATTTACATTATGCTCATGGTCTGAATCAGGGAATAGGAATTGCCGGCTACATCTAGTTTTTATACGCCATTTTGACGTATAGAATTCTGTAGAAGTAACGTTTAATGGCCCATTTGCCAAAATTATTTTATTGTTTTATTGTTTCAAATATCTTAGTATCAAGAAGGTTACTCACCATCTCATCAGCGTAATCCCCGATCACAGGGTTATTGTTGATGTACCACCGATAGAACTGTGCAGGAGGATTTGCGTCCACATCACACCGGACCCTCAACTCCGACCCTTCTGGTATCTTGCCTCTGTGCGCTCCGGAGCTGATTGATATGTTTACTTTTGGTATGTATTTGACCTTGAAAGAAAAACAAAGTTAGAACTGGGGTTTTGAATGAGCATTTAATCTTTTGGACTCGTGAAATACTTTAGTAAGGCCAGAGTATTAGATAGATTCAAAAACACGTGTTATATTTTTCTATATCTCCGAGCCTTTTTCAAATGGATTGCCACGAATTGTTTAAGAAAGACTCCGGAAAATAGTGAACCACTCTTTTAAAAATAAAAATCAGTAACCTAATAAAATGTTTGCACTTTTATCAAGTTATAGAAGTCATATTGCAATTGCTTATTTTATTAATATACCAATCTGGTAAGGAACCTCGTTTGATAACTATGAAAAATAGCATTCACTTGAATGGAGCTACAATCTTAACTCAAGTTCTTGATATTCGATCATAATTTATAACAGATATTAAATATATTTGTTAAATGATAACATCAGACATTCAAAAGTTATTGAAAAAACGACTTTGTGAATTATGTCAATTAATTGAGAAAAACTCTACTAGTTTCTAGTCACATCGGGCATTTTTTTCTTGAGCGTCCCCATCGCGTCGAACTTGCGTGACCTTGAAACTAGCAGATCTTTTTTCAGTCAAATCGCGTGATTTAATCATTATTTCTCATAAAATTAAGATAATTATTTACCTCTATATGTACAGTGGCCATCCTAGGAGCTCTGTCTGCCGTGTTCTGTGCTTGACACGTAATAGTTTGATTGTGGTGACCCTTCGTCGGGGTTAACCGCAATACCGACCTGTGATAGATGCATCTGTATTACTATCTATTCTATCTAATAAATAACTTACAATCCAGTGATCCGAAACGAATGATAGGGTTATTTAAAACAGTCCAATGAGCTAGATAGAATTTTAAGACGTTTGATGACAATTATATTTTGGCATTTTAATTTACTTAGGTTTTCTTCTTCAGGTAATCAATAAAGAGCATTTTAAAATGCAAGCAATGCATTTATTATTGTTTTTGTGATAAATTTATTGTGGGTTTTGTGAGGGCAAAATCATCAAATGACTTCTCCGGCCCAGGACTGGGCGGGAGGGAGTTTCAGGCTCTTACTGACTAAAAACCCCCCGTCCCTTCTCCTGCTCTGGGCCGAGGTCGCGGTGCCTCATTGCGCTTACCCCGCAACCACGGCAGAACATCAGCCCTATAGAGCCCCGTCTGTGGTGGTCTATTGGCTCTTTGAGGCGCGCTCTGGTTCTAGTCGGGCGAGACCTCTGACCTTACTCGCCATCCCCAGACCCGCGAAATTTATTGTGGGGATGATTTATCGAATTCATGGACAGATATTTTTTTAAGCATTTAAAATCATCTAATGGCTTCTCCTGCCCTGGGTGGTTCAAGACAGAGTGTCAAACTCTTACTGACAAAACACTACCCCTGTTTTCTTTCCTGCTCCGATGCATCTAGCCTCAGAGATCCACTCTATTGAATTAAAAGATGGTTAAGAATGTGACAATATCAGAAGAGAGACACTTGAATTTGGAATGTAATACAAACCTTGTAATATATCGTTGGCCGTCTGGCAACAATTCGACTGTACTCTTGACTGGCTTATTAATTACTTGCTGGTTCCCATCCAACCATGTGATCTAAACAAGAGAGAATAATATTATATATCAAAACTTTTTGCTCCTATCAAATTGATTTTATTTACTTCATTTGTAAAAGGAACCCCATTCAAATCCGTTCAGCGAATCAAAGGCAATCACGGAAAAATATGCATACATGAATAACGAAACTTATAACTTTTAATTTAAGTAAATAAAGACACTAAAACTTTTTCTTAAATATACTTCGTGTTTAATGTAATTTGTACACAATATCTTGTGCATTCAATGACTTGATTATTGAGTTTTTTGTATAACATTGGGTGATTGTCTTGTTATTGTGCTTATATTTAAATAAATAAATAAATAAAAACCGTATCAAAATCAGTTCACATACATTTTGCATGTAGAATCTCTTCCTCATTTTTTGAAGTTAGTTAAAAATAAGCTGTTTACTTTGTTCACGTGGTTTTTGGTAAAATGTTGCCTAATTTGCTATACAGAAGGAGATTTAATCATCCTAATGGTCCTATATGAACCAATACTAGCCAAAATTTACGCCAAAAATACAGAGACACGTACATATAGTCCGATCTTTATTCTAGAAATGGCGGCTTACAAAAATGCTGAGTAATTCCTCAAATGTATTACTTACCTCAGCAGCAGGTTTTCCTCCTGAAGAAACACACTCGATATCCACTGGCTGGTCTTCTGTGGCATCAATGAAGGCTCCTCTCAATATCCTGGGTGCTTCAGGAGCCACCAGAACTGTTAGCTGAGCGTAGCGCGACCGAATTGCTGGCTCATCTAAAAACAAATGCGTTGAAAATTATCTTCGGTAGTTTTGTGTTCCATGTTCTTTATCGTTTTTTTGCCTTCTTTCTGTCTTTAGTTCTTTTATGAGTCTAGAATGAGCTGGTAGCACTCGTTCACCAGAGTTTTCAGATGTTTGGTAGATAGGCGGGCGATTTGGGATTGTAGTCAAGAAAACTCGAAACATTGACAGACCAACCGATGCTGCGGAGCGTATTTCTTATACTCTATAATATAACATATGCGTTCAGTGGCGCCAATGTGTCACAGAATTCAAATAAAATGTACAGTGCTAGTTTTCTCTGATCTATTTCTAACAACCAATTTTCATCATCATCAGCCTATAAGTGCCCACTGCTGAGCAAAGGCCTCCTTAACCTCCGGGCCACCACGACTTTTACAACCAATTTTGATACCTACTAAATATTATTATCAGTTCCTTTTTTACTTCTATTTTAGAGAAGTTCTAAATCCAACTATCTAATATCACGCCAGACTTTGATATTTCTATGATCTCTCTGATCTGATTTATAATAGACAATGACAAACGAAATTCTTCAATATGGATCAAATACAAATATTTCTTTAAGCCAGCCAATTACTCTGAATATGGACTTAGTTACACAAATATATCTATTTTATTTAAGTAATATCTTGAGAATATTTCTCATTATTTCTTTAAGTAAAGCAATAAGTTTCTTGATAGTATGACCTAGTTATTGAAACAAATATAATTGTGTCCTTCTATTACTCGTGTTGAGAAGCTTATTGCTAGGTACATATGTACATATTAATATGATAATCGGAAAAGAAAAACATATAATAGTACTTTTGTGTATTCATATTGTGATAACATTGTATAATGTCAAAATAAGTTCTTTCAGTACCTATTTCTCTAAAGAGTCAGTCCCCTAACGCGTTTGGTTAAAACCTATCGTAGACTAGGCTGCTAAGTAATTTTTACTTGCTAAAAACTGACGCAGATACGCTACAAGGCGAACAGGACCGAAGACAAAATTCCATTAAATGTATTGAGAAATCCCCTATAACAAGCTTGTGGAATAGAATTGAGGTCAAAAAAGAAAATAAAATATTTCTTTATTTACTACAGTTGTACCATGTTAAAAATCAACCAAAGCCGAATATACATAGTTCGGATTGAACAGAATAAGCACTTCCAAAAAATAATAATAAATATTTTTAATGGTTTCTCCACTTACTATTTAGCCCGGAGCTAACTTGACATTGATACAGTCCGTCATCTTCTAGACTCACATCCCTGATATCGAGTGAGTAGTCTCCTGAAACAAAAATAATTTCATTAAGTACTAAAATATCGAAACTAAAATGCATAAATAAATATTTCGCTTTGCAAGTTCCCTTTTATCTTTTGCAAGTAAATGCCAAATGTGATATTTATTTTTGTCACTTAAATATGTTCGAGTCTCGTGTAAGAGTAGGACAGAAACCTTTTTCGTTATTTGGACTCAAGAAGACTTAAGGCATTAGTTTACACCTAAGTATTTAATTGCTAGATTTACCGAATGATATCCTTATATAATTTTTTATGTAATAGCAAGCACACGGATTACCCTATGGTAAGCAATTATCGCCGCCCATGGAAACCCACAATGGAGGAGTTACGAGTGCGTTGCCGACCATTTAGGGATTAGGGATTTGGAGATTTAGGGATTAGGGAAGGGAAAGGATTGGGCCTCCAGTAACCAAATTCACACGGCGAAACACAACCCTATGATTGTTTCACGCCGATTTTCTGTAAGGCCGTCGCATCACTGGTCGAGTCGACCCATTCGTGCCGAAGCATGGCTCTTTCACACTTGAATTTGTCATTATCGACAAAACATAGCGAAACATTATAAGAGTATTTGTAAGTGAGGTTATAGAAGGCCCAAAAGTGTATGGTCGTAATCCTCTTCCCTATTCCCAATCTCCAGATCCCCCAATCATCTAATCTCAAACCCTTTAAAGGCCGTCTGACTGAACTGCCTTGCAATTCCTATGGGATTATGGGTGTACATAAGCAGCGCTGATTGTTTACCATTAAGTGATCTATGCTGATTTCCTATCAAAGAAGAACTACCAGCTGAAATTAAAATGGAAATGTAACTAATCGTTTAAAAGTAACTGAAGAACGAACAAAGAACAAAAATACAAATAAATGCAGCCATTGTAAAATCTATCAATGATTAAGCAAAAAGGGAAATAATTAGACTCATAATCCTCATTAACATTCCTCTAGACAGAACTAAAGCTAATAAATTTACGACGAAAGGCGATGCAGCGTTTTAACTGAGAGATTTTATTAAATAAGCTGACAGAGGCATTTTGCAGGATTCCATTGTAATGGGCACAGTTGGATTTATTTCAATTGAGAACAATTGATTGGTACTCTTTAAGTGGACTTGAGAGAATATTTTTATTTGATTTTGAAGTGAAGAATTTATTTCATATGTCATAAGTTAAGTTCTTAAAGTTTTGTGGGACAGAATGTGTGGTCTAAATAATAAAAAAAATTTTTTTGAGCGTGGAACATGTTACGTTATTTGTCCCTCCCTGAGCGACGCGAGAGAGAGTGTCAGACACTTACTGTTGTTCTCCTGCTCAAGGCTTGGCGACATTAATACGCTTGCATATGCGCAATCGAGAAGCATGTCAGATAATTTTACGATTTCTATCTCTATTTTATGATCTATTTTAAACCTCTTGTTTTTTGTGTGTCAATTCCAAGTATGAGGTATCTCAAAATTTATTGATTTCTTTCTCTATTTTTGTTTTGAAATCGTATTGCAATTTATACAATACATATTCGTACCAAGTTTTAACATGCCTTTTACTAGTTCAGTTTTTTACTAATTTAATTTTAAATACGGAAAGACAGAGAGTCATGACGAATTTATTTGACGTGATTTCCCTACACAATCCTTTATGGTGACTAACTACTGAAATAACTTAACATAAAGAGTTACCATGCTTTTAATTCCCATGCTTAACAGACACTTCAGAGTATATAGCTAACAATATGCATAGATTTATCAGAAATCGCCACTGTCCAACCAACCACCGAGTTAGCCAAAGATATTCCGAACCAAATAATAAATGAATGTTTCCGACCGGATCAGATGAAATATTCATCTGAAAACCGCCAAACACCAAACGAAAACCTTTCATCTAACAGTAAAGTTTACGGTTCACTTTATAATTTAAACAAATAAATAATTAATAAGAACGAACTGATAATTACTTGGGAGCCAATTAGAGTTGGAAGTTAAGCTACAATTTTTGTTTGTAGCCGTTGTGAGTACTGACGTTATTTTCTTGTTAGTTTTCCGTGAAGTTTAAATATTTAGGTTGTAATTTACTGAACTCTGTATGTTAACGTTAGTATGTAGTAGTTTTCTAGTAGAATGTTATTTAACCTTGCAATCGTGGTAATTAGAGACAGAATGTCTTTACAATAGGTTGGGGTTTAATGAATTAATTGTCTTTTTTCCATATATCTTTGAAGAACGTCGTGGTAGCATGGTGATTATGGCTGCTGCTTCTCATACACGAGAGAGTGTTTTGAAAACCTGACAAGTACCAATATGACTTTTTCTACATTATATGTACTTTTAACTGTATTAAAGTCGAGAGGAAACCTAGACTCATAATTTCTAATTATAAGTTTGAAATAACCAATCCATCTTACAGCGATCGTGGTGATCAATGCACAAACCTTCTCTGAGTAAGAAGAGGTCTTTACTCAGCAGTGGCACTTATAGGACGATGATAATGATAATTATGATGATGATGATGAATATATCTTTTGATTTATTTTATTAGCACATTATTTAAGATGCACAATTTATTGACGCAATGATTTGAATAACCAAAACAAAAGAAGTATCGTGGGTACCATTCAAATTTAAATATGTGATTTTTAACAAAACTACGATGCAAGAGAAAATACAAATAGTAACGATACTGTTTTTTACAATCAACAATTTTAATTTCAGTAATATTTTTATTTTCAGTCATAAAAATATAAAGTATCATTTTCCATCTCACTCTCACATAATACTTCCAGTCCATACAACCGTCTTGAAACCGCTGTAAATTTCATTTTTAAATCATGAAAGCCGTCCGAAGACCCACTTAAGGAAATCTTTCAACGTGTCTTTAAAATGTTTCAAACGTATTTTTCAGCGCTTACCGTAAAACGTTCCAATGTACACAATGTGTAGGGTGTCCAGGATTTGTTATAAAACTAACGGAACATCATATGTTTCTTCAGAAAGTCTCTTAGAGAAGTTCTGTATACTAAACTTAATCAATAAAAGATTAATTATGACTTTTTAGGGTGTAATCTACACTAATATTATAAAGAGGTAAAATTTGTAAGTTTGTATGTAGGGGGTAATCTTTGGAACCGCTGGTCGTATTGTGAAAATTCTTTCACTGATAGAAAGCTACAATGTACAAATGGAGCTGAGCAGCGGGTTCACGCCGGTTTTCTGTGAGGCCGTGGTATCACTCCGGTCGAGCCGACCCATTCCAGCCGAAACATGGCTCTCCCACACTTGCTTACCATCAGGCTGGTGAACCGTTGACATATTTGCCGACCTGCGATGCTTCATAAAAATGAATGATAAGGTTTTTTTTATTCGAAAAAGGTCGAAGCGTCTGGCTATTGGTAAGCAATGTACCTACGCTGGAGCACACCTACCCATAAGCAACCTATTCTCTCTGTCCTTGAAAACATTAAAAAAGTATTATTTATAAATAAAATATAGTCTATATCATACACCAAGTTCAAATTCAGAACAGAAAACGCAAAATTTATTTCTTCGACTTGTAACTAGAAAAGAATTCTGCAATCGTTAATAGTGACCATCAATCCGAAAATCATTCCATCATTGTTTCTTAACAAACTCGATAACGTGAGAATAGCGTGTCATTGTACAAACTAGCGATGAAGTTATGCATTTAAAACGAAATTATAATAGCACGCATTCCATTAAAACATTATGAAATAGATAATTGAAATTAATTGGGGCAACAGATGTAGTGTATTATAATGATGATGTTGATGATAAAAGTACTGCAAAACGTATACGTTATACTTTTTCAATTATAAAATACACTATTATGACTATTTCAGTCTTTAATGAAATACACAGAAACGAAGTCTAAGAATCAAAATTAAAAAGGCCGTTTCTATAGAAATAGGACTTTTTCAAATCGTTCTTAAGAAAGCAGCGTCCGTTACACCAGCACCAAGTTCTTAATAAACTTATGTGCTACATCAAATTTATCAAGTATATGATGGGTATCTAGATATTGTGAAGCAGATATAATAGATTCGAATAGAACAACATGAAAATCCATAACAATAATTGATCGAACCAAAGACCACGTCCAAAAGAGAAAAGAGTCTTTAAAAAGAATTTTTATCTTGTCTATAAATAGGATATTTTCTGTCACACGTTCCTACAATTGATGACACTGTCCCTTCCTATTTTACTATTGTTTTCTGGCTGCCAAATAAATCTTGAATAACCTTGAAAACATGTATAATTCTGTGGCCGTCAAATCATTTCACTATTGCCAGCCAAGATTTCATCGGTCGATGACTTTTGTTGCGTAAAAATTCTAAGAATACGCCATGATGCAGAGATATGAAATGAAAAGTGAATATTTGCCGATCTGATTTGTATTACGAATTGGTTTAAGCATTGCGTAATTGAATTTTTGGTAGCAAACGATATATATGTTATTATGGAGATTGTTTAAGTATAGGGTTTGGAAAAGCCATGCTTTGATGCGAAAAGTAGGCTCCACTGAAGTGATTCCACGTGCTCAAATAAAGCTGGCATGACATTGCCAATCAATAAAAGTGCGGCAACACACCTACTGTCCACTGACAGCGAAGATTGCTTACTATCAGACAATATGTATGCTAGTTTGCCACCCTATTTCATGAAAACAAATATTCTGCAATTTTAAGTTACTTTTGAAGGATCACGAATCCGACAAATACCAATGTAACAAATGCGAAAGTTTCTATGCATAGATAAATAAATGTACTGTAATGTTGTTGGTTTTTTATGTATAAAACACTTAATAAATTTGAATGAAATACGGCGTAAGACAGATTATGCCACCGTAAGCGTGGGTCTACGTACGGCAAGCAAGGGTAGCTCATCGTCCGATTTGAACCAGACCCGAATGTATGAAGAGCCATTAGACAAGTGGATCCAATGGATGAGACAAAAAGCTTTATAACTCTCGGCCTGGCACAGCAGAAGAAACGGAGTGGCTTTAAGTCTATAACAGTCTGACACTCGCTCTCCTCAGCCGAAAGAACTCTTTTCACCTCCACAAAAAGCTTACGATTTTCTTCTGAAAACAATTACTAAGAAAAGCACCTATTATATTATTCTGAGTTCAGTCACCTGCACATCAGTGAACATACTTTGACCTTGAGCCCGCCTCTATTCCCTACGACATAAGAGCTGTTTTCGTAGTTCGAATGGGTTCACTGATCTGGTGGCTGTACAATTAGTTACCTTAACTTATGTATGAGAAACACGAAAAATCGTTCCTTAAGTTAAGCTAACATTATTTTACTCCTATCGAAGGTGTATATTTATACGCTGTGTAAGAATGACACGTTTTTAGGATTAAGAACTGTATCTACTGGCCAAACTAAATAAGTGTAGGCGTTATGATCCTAATTCAAATTGGGAAAGTCAAAGGTCCAAGCTATTTGAGATTTCTTTACAAATGGTGGATAAAACATTATTTTTTTTGTATCAAGTAGGATATTAAGTTGATTTTATTTTTAGTTACATTTATGGTATATTACTGACAGCCCTTTTTCATTTGTGACCCAGATTTTTTTTGGTCTTAGTGTAAATATTTTGACCAATGAACATTAGATTCTAAGTGTAGTTTTTTTTTTACAAGACAATTATAACAGATAACAATCGACATGTTACAATGTTTTATACAGTACAACATTTTGCAGAGGCTGCTACCGAAGCGTAATCACACAGCATGGTAAGTAAAATTATTCCAATGAAAACAAAAGTGCAGTATCTACACTATGACGTTGAATAAGTGTACTAACAGTAAAATTAATAATTAAAACCTAGACTACGCTAATAAATTAGCTAGTCAATGAAATAATTGACAACATTTCTCTTTAAGATCGCGGTACGGGAATCGAAAATATCGATATTCGACAATTTGACGAGTGAAATCGTCAATAGGGAAAGTAGGGTAGGTTAAAGTAGAGAAGAACAGGGTACAGCGTTAGAGATGCCACGGACAAAAGCTAGTTCTTAAATAATCCAATAATAATAAAAAAACAACTACATTACAACAAAAAAACTCCACAATAGACAAGAGACCAAGCTGGCTGAGGCGGTTAGACAGGAGAATTCATATAATACGTAAAGAGATAGGTAGACTGACACAATACATCAATGGTAATAGAAGTTTAGGACTAATAACACACATCGAAAGAATAAAACACAAATACCGTAAACATTCCAGTTATGAAGAGCCCAACACAACAAACGAACAATTTATGGATAGCTTAAAACAAAGACTTACCGCTATTACAAGTCGACGACGTAGATACTCAAATTGCACAAAGCGTAAAGATCAGAACACTCAATTCATTAATAGCGAAAGACAATTCTATAGAAACCTAACCATCGATACATCAAACACACATATTACACGACATACAGCACATGACACACACCCTAACTCTGAACAATTTCATTCGTACTGGTCTAACATTTGGTCAAAACCTTCACAACATAACCAAGCTGGTCCATGGACACAAATTGATAAACAAAAATTAGAAAATGTGCCAGAAATGACATTTGATGCAATACCGTTAGATATTTTTGCTAGTGTCATTCAAAAGATACATAACTGGAAGGCTCCAGGCACTGACCACATTCACAATTATTATTACAAGAAATTAACTTGTTTACACCCATCAATATACAGACATATTAATAATTTCATCACAAACCCCCAAACTATTCCCGAATTCGTCACACAAGGACTTACTTATATGATCCCCAAGGACTCTGATTACATGAACCCAGCTAAATACAGACCGATTACTTGCCTGCAAACTATTTATAAATTAACCACCGGTTGTATATCCGAAATGATGTACAAACACATATCACTAAACCATATTTTAGCCGAGGAGCAAAAAGGATGTCGTAAATATAGTCAGGGGTGTAAGGAGCAGTTAATTATAGATTCCATAGCCATCAAACACAATATTAAATTAAAGAACGATATTTGCACAATGTACATAGATTACCAGAAAGCATTTGACTCTGTCCCTCATAGTTGGCTGCTTTACATTTTAGAGCACTACAAAATCAATCCTGTCATCATAAATTTCTTAACAACAGCTATGAAACACTGGAACACCACATTAAAAGTAGGAAAACTAATAGAAACACAACCCATACCTATTAAACGCGGAATTTTCCAAGGAGACGCCTTAAGTCTCTGGTTTTGTCTTGCTCTAAACCCCCTATCTAATCTCCTTAACTCCTCTGAAAACGGACTCACAGTACAAGATAGTTGCACACCAGTTTTGCAACTGTCACATGTATTATTTATGGATGACATCAAACTATATAGTAACAATATATCAGGCCTCCACTCCCTTGCAGATCTCACGCAACAATTTTCAGACGACATTAACATGGCATTCGGTATAGACAAGTGCAAAACTTTTACACTCCGAAAAGGACGACATGTTGAAAGTAACCCATATACATTAGATTCTGGTCAGGAAATAGATCCAATGACACCAAACTGCACTTACAAATATTTAGGCTTTGAGCAATCACATAAAATCGATCAAAAGCTCACCAAAGATAAAATAACTACTAAATATAAGCAAAGACTGAACATGATCATACGATCGCAGCTAACATCCCGTAACCTGGTTAAATCCATAAACTCATTTGCCATCCCTGTACTAACTTACTCTTTCGGTATAATAAACTGGACAAAGACTGATCTAATTAAGCTACAACGACTAATCAACACCTGTTTGACTACTAATAGGAAGCACCACCCGCGATCGTGTGTGCAAAGATTAACGCTACCAAGGGACGAAGGAGGACGCGGCATTGTAGATATAACAAACTTACATAACCAGCAAATAACCAATTTGAGAAAATTTTTCCACCAGAAAGCCGATCAGTCCATTTTTCACAAGGCTATCTCAATATTAGATAAACAGTACACTCCACTCAATCTACACTCCACTGCCCCACAGATTAACGAGCAAATAACTAGTAAGATAGACAAAATAGCAACTTGGGCACAAAAATCTCTCCACGGAAGACATCGCCTTGACTTGCAGCAACCTCATGTCGACATGAAAGCGTCGAACGCGTGGCTGCGGCGAGGTGAACTCTTCCCTGAGACGGAGGGTTTTATGATTGCTATTCAAGATCAAGTGATAGACACAGCCAACTACCAAAAATTTATAATCCATAGACCCAACTACAATGACTCCTGTAGACGTTGCCATGGTGCCTCGGAAACCATCCAGCACATCACAGGGGGGTGTAGAGCCATAGCCCAAACCGATTATAAACATCGCCATGACCAAGTTGCCTCGATAATTCATGAGTCCTTAGCCATCCAAACGAAATTGATTACAGATAAAGTTGCTTATTATAAATATAAACCACAAGCTGTACTAGAAAATGAACACTTCAAACTGTATTGGGATAGAACCATTATAACCGATAAAACAGTATACAACAATAGACCTGATATAACATTACTAGACAAACGAAATAAATTAGTTTATATAATAGATATCGCCATATGTAACACACACAACCTTGTCAACACACATTCCGAAAAAATTGCTAAATACACAGATTTATCCATAAAACTAAAAACACAGTGGAATGTTGCCCACACCAAAACTATACCCATAATATTATCCACCACTGGAGTTATCCCAAAAACCCTTCACAATAGTCTCAGCACGTTGAAAATCAGTCCATCCACTTACCTTCTTATGCAAAAAGCTGTTATATTAAACACATGCCGCCTTACCCGCAAATTTTTAAATAATTAGTTTTAAGATTATGTACTTAATACGCACTTGGCTTCGGCCCGTGCTTCTGTGAACCCTACCAAGATGGGAGAAACATCTTTGAGATCTTTAGGAATAATAATAATAAACCTCATTCTTGCCTTAATTGGCTGGCTTGAGTGGAGATTCGCAAGAGTAGGAGTTGAAGGAGACTCGGGGGAAGGATGTATCTCAGTAAGATGCTGGTAGGGGTCTTGACCGTACTTCCGGGATTGCTCAGATAGCCGTGGGATGCCTCTCCTTCCCCAAGCAGCTCAACGTATGTTGCCCCCGTGTCGCTACATGCTAGCGGCCGTTTCCGGGGGCCCATTAATTGAGTTTGCCAGTCACCCCCTGCCTGTTTATCCGTATGTATCAATATTGGTCAGGGGCAGGGGCCATAGTATTTCCATAGTTTTCATCCACTAGTCCATAGCAACCCATACCCATAACCTTATAAATTTTTACCACATTTCGCAATAGTCCTCCATCAACCGGGGATTGTCCTTGGGTGCACTTTCATAGTGCATACAGGGATAACTGCCGGCTGATGTCACATTTCACTTATATTAAAGTTGTTCAAAGGGCCTCTGCGAGTTGGCTTCGGCCCCTCGTACGCCTTCCAAAAGTCCGGGACCCTGTGGTCCCGTGAGTGGAAAGGAACATACAAATAATAATAATCCAATCACTAGGTATAACCTATTTAAATCTCAAAAAACCAGTAAGGGAATAAATTGATGCGATTAAAAAGGTGCGATTGAAATAGGTGCGTTTAGGAACATGCCACGCTGTTACTAACCTACTTTAGTTCGGTTCTTGGATGTATCTGTCAACGGTACTCATTTACTTCGTTCTTTAAGAAGGTTATTAGTTACCTTTTCAAGGAAACGTAATTAAATAAGTATCTTATAATCTTGTTTATAAGAATTATATTTCAGTGGTTGGTAATTAATTAGATCCTAGGGATTTTTTATCGAAATTTATCTTTATTATATACAAAGCATGAAAGTGTACTATATAATCGTATTTTGTTATACATTAAATCATGTTGAACTAAAAGATATCATTATTTTCAACTCTATGCTAATACTGGTGGATACAAAAATCATTTCTTCCACCTGCGCCAATTAAAACTTATAATTATCTCTATATATAAAAATCAATGCCACTTTTCGTTGCAATGGTATAATAACTGAACAATGCCTTTACCGATTTACCTAATTATTAGTCTTAAATTATTCGTCGAAGTCCAGAGAAGATTTGTACGTAGAGTAAATTTAAAATTTAAAAAAGTATATAATCGACATTCACGCCGGCGGATCACGGGCGACCGCTAGAACATGTTTAATGACAGTTGACATAATTTGACTAGCATAGCCATTGACAACATTCTATAATCAAAGTATATCTAGCAAAATGCTGGCAAAGAAACAGGTGGATATACTGATGGTAAGCAATCGGCACGAGAGGGGTTACGAGAGCCTTGTCAGCTTTTTGAGGGTTAGGAGTTTGAGTATTGGCGATTTGGGGATGGGGAGAAGCAGAATAATACGAAATATTATTCTGGTCGAGTCGGCCCGTTCATGCCAAAGCATGGCTCACTTATAATTCAAATATTAAATCGTATGTGATAAAACATCAAACGATAAATCGCTTTATCTTTCGATCAATTTATTCACATAGACACTAGATCAAAGTAGATTTAAAAATTATATTTGAATTCAATTTTAAAACCCTCTTCTTTCAAAGGTTTTTGACATCCAATCAGTAACTGCATTGGCTAAGCAGTGAATTTTAAGCATAGTAAGGCAAGCTGATACCAATGTTACTTTCTCAAGTTATATGTACTTTCTATGATTATTTAGACACCACTGACATACGGTGAAGGAAAACATCGTGAGGAAACCTAGACCTATAATTTCTGATTATAAGTTTGAAATCGCCAACCCGCACTTGTAATTTAAATTTAATGTGTGACATGACGAGCGTTTCACGTCATGTCACTTTTAAAGTGAAAAGCACAGAGAATCTAGATCTTGTAAAGCGGTGATCCTATTCTTCGATATTGGGTACTATGCTATTCCAATATTTGCAGTGTCAGTGTGTCTATGTCAGTGGTGTCTAAATAATCATAGAAAGTACATATAACTCGGAAAAAGTCACGTTGGTACTTGCCAGGTTTCGAACCCACCTTATGCATGACAAGCGGACTCCTTAACCTCCGGGCCAATACGACAACTGACCTTGAGCAAATGTGGCGATTAATGCTCAAACCTTCCCTGTAAGCGAAAAGGCTTTTGCCTCTGATAGGCTGATAATGTGAAGTGATGTAATGGCAAGTCCATTTTGCCTTCAAATATATCTTTATATCAACGTATTTACATCGAGCAGAAAGTATCAAAGTCCCTATTTAACGAGAATCAACGGAACACGGATATTTATTTATAGAAAGGTAAAAGATAACAAAGAGTATTGATTACATACTTCCCTGGTTCGTTAGGGAGGTCGCTGGATGTTATATGGGGAAAGTACGATGGTTTTGATAACCTTTAGACAATGTATGGGACGATTAACTATAAGCTTGCTAAGTATTTTTTAGCTATCATGTATAGTATGATAGTGTTGTTAGATTCTGTGTCTTTGTTCCTTCTAGTAGAAATACATATGTATTTGTTCTATTATATATAGTATTTAAGAATTAAATGCGCACTTACACGATGATAATTTTTTGAACAAATAGGAGGAATAATTGTCGAACACTAGTCGAAAAAAGAGCTTGTTTCATTTAAGTTTTCTGTGATTTTCTATACCCATAGCACTGTTCCAGTCGGATGAGCCAGTTCCTTACCACAAAGAATATCATGACGGTCAAGTCAAAGCTTCAATTACCATTGGTCTGTTGATGGTGAAACAATTATTTATATTTTCTCCTTTTTTTAATGCCGTATCCTCGAGAAACTCCAATCGCTTAGCAAAAATGTGAACTACACGATGTACTTCTCTGCCTGCACCTTCAAATAACAGGCGATATGTTTATGCTCTATCACTATTTCACCACTAGCTTTCGCTCGCGACTTCGTACGCGTATATAAGTAACGTATACCGGGATTTAAAAACAGAAGCGTTTAAAGCTAGAGCTCGATTAAAATACGATATATTGATAAACATATAGCACTCAAGAACATTGTAGCTATCTATCAGAGACAGAATTTTGGAAATCCGACCAGCGGTTATAAAGATTACCCCCTACATACACAGTATACACACCTACAAATTTTACCTCTTCGTAATATTAGTATAGATTTAGCTCAAAATATTTAATTTTGCCTAGTTATATGCCTAAAATATCTTTCTAGCTTCAGTTTTTCTTATACTAGGTTTTCGTGCCAAAATAATCTAGAATTTTGTGAGTAATGATGTAGTATTATTGAAATACTACTGGGAAACAAGTTTAAACTTTCTACAAATAGATAGCAATATATTTTTCAATTTCCTTCCATAAAAAATCTATGTAATAGATTTATATTAAATTCAAAAATTATTTAGATTCTAATTTGTAAGATATTAATATATTTTAGTAACTTCATGAAGTCGTAGGTTTAGTGTTCCTATTTTAATAAATAGTCTTTTTATCAGATAAAAGTAATTGCGCTTTTTTTAGGGGAAAATCATCAAATGACTTTTCCCGCCCAGGGCCGGGCGGGAGGGAGTGTCAGACTCTTACTGACTAAAAACCCCCTGTTCCTTCTCCTGCTCTGGGCCGAGGTCGCGGTGCCTCATTGCGCTTACCCCGCAACCCCAGCTGAACATCAGCCCTATAGGGCCCCGTCTGTGGTGGTCTATTGGCTCTTTGAGGCGCGCGCGGAACGCTACGCGCCGTACACTCGGGCCTGGTTCTGGTCGGGCGGCGAGCTGCCCTTACTCGCCGACCGCAGACATGCGCTTACGGTGGCCGGAGATCGTCCCTTGCACTTACTTATTAGTATCTCTAGAAGATTAAAACGCTAGGCTTCAGCCAGCATCGTCTGCTTCAAGACCAGGGTAAAAAGTAGCTTATACCGAAATATGTTATACCTATGTAAGTTCCACATTGTAATCTATATCTATACCAAATTTTATTTAGAACTGTCCAGAAGTTTTTAAGTGAAAGAGATAGAATCATGCTGTCGCTTCTAAAGTGTGAGTAGGATAGCAGTAGGTGTAATTGTCAACCCCTCTATTTTATCCTTTTTTGTACGAAATGTTAATTGCCATGTTAATCTAATAATTAGTAAAAGAAAAGAGGATTATAATCAATAGATTCACAAAGTTCTTCTACCTAGTATGTGGCAAAAAAATATATATATTGTAATTAGGATTAAAAAAAACATAAATATCAATAAGGAGACTTGTGTACCTATTGAAAAATTTTTCGTGTGCTATTACATCACAATTCTACTTTAAACTCTTCTGTCTTCATTTTAGAGTTCAAAACCCGTTATTTCTCCTTGTTGCTGTGTGAAAAGTGCGTTTTTATTTACATTCTGAGTCATAACAAAAATGCGTAGCGATGACCGACACGAATATTTTCTTTTTTTATTGCAATAAAAACATTTTTACGCTAAACCTTTCTTATTTTAATATATTTTAAGGCGAAACTGCGAAAACAGCATGAATCTTAATAAACGACATTTTTTCCGAGAAACTTTTAGTTTTTCACTGAAAATGTAAACTTATAGTTTTTGTTTTAAGAGTTCTTTCGGAAAATAAAATGGGTTGTTTTTCCTCTTCCGTCGATTCTGTTGGTTGAAGTCGTAAAAGTTGAATAAAGAATTGTTAAGTTGGTTAAGTAACATAAGGAAAACTTGATAGGTGGAGTCAGAAACTGACCGATTATTCTCAGTCGAATAAGGTTGGTACTACAGTTCTTTATGATTGCTAGAATGTTGTCTTGTGAATGGTGTATGTCCAAAAACGCAATGATCAACCGAAGGGTGGACAGTAACGTCCTTGAAACGTTCTCAAGATTTTTGTTGGTCACGCTTTACTCTGAACTTGAGCTTTATTCGGCTAGACACTAGTTGAGGTAACTCACCAAACAGTTACGTAATGGCACCGTCAAACAAAAATATAAATTGTATACGTTTCACAAGAATTCTAATACCAAAATAATTGATCTCAATCTTACATTAGGGCTGAAAATTTTGAAATATATATGTATAATTTGTTGTGATATGTAACAGAACGGCAAACGAGCAGACGGATTACCTGATAGTAATCGATCAGCGCCGCCTATAGACTTCCGGATCAACGGAAAACTTACGAGTGCGTTGCCCACTTTTTGGGGATAAGAATTTGGAAGATTTAGGGATTGAGGGAGGTATAAGTTTGGGCCTCTGGTAACCTCGCTCACGCAGTCAAACACAAAGCAGTAGTTGTACTCCAGCCGAGCTGACATATTCGTGTCCGTGCCGAAACTTGGATCTCCCACACTCAAATAACTTAAATAAGTCTCTTATGGCTTACCTTCTTCGTCGCTCCCTATCATGGAGTACCGTTCGTATCCACTCAGGTTGCGATTCGTCCCCAGTCCAAAGTCGTCCTTTGTCCATTGTAGATGCCCCACCTTGTTCTCCACACGGCACGGCAGAGTCACTCGCGAACCGACTATGGCACTCTGTGAAGGGAAAAAATAACAATGTCTTATTAAAATGTTTTTGTAATTAATGTTATCGCTTGTCGAGGGTTAGACCAGCAGAATGTCGGTCCTTATATCAGCTTGGAGTTGTCATGCTCACTCAAAGGTCACAGTGGCTGTGGCACGGGCACTGGATCGCTTAATTCCCTATAATATGGTTGAATTTATCAGCAAAACTTTATGTGAAACTGATTTAAAAAGAGTAACCGTAGAGTTTCTTGCTCGTTCTTCTCCATAGGAATCTACGCTTTGGAACGAGCGAATAGCTTCAATAGAGAACTGACCGACAGATTGACACTTTATATCTTTAAATTTTGTTTGACGTTCAAAAGTGCCTGTATGGGTCTAATTGAAATAAAAGATTTTGACTTTGACTTTGAATTGGGCGATGCTGGTATACGTGTCAAGTTCGTGAACCGTACTGTCAGTTGGGACTGGTCAGCTCCAGACTGTCTTTTAATGGAGCAGTTCCAAAAGCGTTTACTAAGCAAATGGTCTTGGATTGGATTTCAGAATCGATAAATGTTACTAAATGCTACGGCAAAAATTGACCGGACAGTCTGGAGTGGTAGGTACCAAGGCTTTATTATAGATAGCTGGCGTTGAACAACGATAGTGTTGCCTTTCGTATTCGTTTCCATGAGTGGCTACCTAAGCTCCAATTTTCCTACCTCATCCCAAGTCCCCGAAATCTTTAATACTTAACAAGACAAGAATAAAGGATCGGCAATGCACTTCTAACTCTTTGGTGTTGGTTACCATCTACCATCAGGTGGTTCTTCAGTTTGTTTGAAGATCCTTGCCATAAAAACCTTAAGGAGTCTTGTAAGTAAGTCTACCTATCATTGTCAACCGGGGTTGCGGGCTAAGCACAATAATGTAACGCGGCAGCTGCCTAGAGCAAAAGATGGAACGGGGTATTTTTCAGCCAGTAACACTCTGACACGCCTTTTCGCCGCACCCAGGGCGAGATAAACCATTTGATGATTCATCATCATCAGCCTATAAGTGCCCACTGCTGAGTAAAGGCCTCTTCTCATACGGAGAAGGTTTGAGCATTAATTACCACGCTTGCTCAATGCGGGTTGGCGATTTCAAACTTGTTAAGTCTCTTTCAATCATTTGATTTGTCTAATGTTTTCCTTGAGCCCACCCGAGTAACATCCACCTCGGCAACTTGTATAGATAATATTTTCTGTAACTGTGATTATTTACAAAGTGAAATTGTAAATAGATTACCATCTGATCACAGTGGGCTCACAGTTAACTTTAATACTATCACAACTGTGCCAAAAAAGGAAATATTGTTTAGACAAATCACATACAAAAAAATTTATTCATTAAATAATGAGCTAAAACATGAATTATGCAGCCAAGTACAAGACAATAATTGCCCGAGTGAGATATATGCTAATTTATTATCCCTTATAAAAATACAGTTCGATAAACTATTTCCTTTAAAACGTAAAAATGTTCAGTGTAAATTTGTATTCTGTGACTGGGCTACACCAGGTATTCGTATAAGTAGAGACAGGTTATTTGAGCTATACGGCCTGAAACCATTTAATAGTAGCGAGGCTTTTCGCAGACACGTTTCCAAATATTCAAAAATATTTAAAATAGTATGTAAGCATGCTAAGTCGCTCCACATTAGTAATAAAATCAGGACCGCGGAAAACAAAATAAAAGCTACCTGGAATATAATTAATAAAGAAACAGGTAGAAATAAATCACAAAACAATGAATTTAATTTAAAAACCGAAAAGGGATATACTAGTTCAAATTCGTCAGTTGCCCAGGAATTCGAAAGATTCTTTAAAAATATTCCTCTTAAAACTACGGAAACGTTAAAATCATCTCCAGCTCTTTCTGTCGAGCTTCTCAGGGGTAACGTCAAAGAATGTCCTTCTGACTTTAGCTTTCAATACACAACCCCCCAGGCAGTAATAAAGGCGTTCAATGAGATCAAAGTAAAGTCAACTGAAGATCTTTGGGGAATGTCTGTTCGAGTGTGCAGGTCGTTTATAGAGACTATTGCGCCGCACTTAACTTTCATTTTTAATAAAAGTGTAGATCAAGGGGTTTTCCCGGATTTAATGAAACATAGTAAAGTAGTTCCATTATTTAAATCAGGCGATAGTACAGAACCTAATAACTATAGGCCGGTCTCTATTTTGCCAGTGCTCAGTAAAGTGTTCGAAAGGTTGATGCTTACTCAAATGCTGCGTCACTTTAACACGAATTCTATTTTCCATGACCATCAATACGGGTTCACCAAAGGACGTTGCACTACGGACGCAGGAGTATCACTTATAAAACAAGTTTTCAACTCGTGGGAAAAAGCACAGGATGCCATCGGAATATTTTGCGACCTTTCAAAGGCATTCGACTGTGTTGAGCACGAGACGCTGTTACTGAAGCTAGAACACTACGGCATTCGGGGGGTATCCCTAGATTTATTGAAATCATACCTTCAAGAAAGAAAAATTAAAGTACAAGTCAACAAAGTTAACTCACTGGGTGCTAGCGTATCTATGGGCGTACCGCAGGGCTCAATATTAGGTCCTTTTCTATTTTTAGTTTATGTGAATGACCTGCCCCATTTGTTCCAAAATGAACCGCATATGGTATTATTCGCTGATGACACTTCATTGATTTTTAAAATAAATAGACGAACAAACAAATATGACGAAGTTAATAATGCCTTAATGAAGGTTCAAAATTGGTTTACAATAAACAACTTACTACTAAATGATAAAAAGACTAAATGCATTAGATTTATTTTACCAAATGTTAAAAGAAACGTATGTGATGATATATTATTAAATGATCATAAACTAGAATTTGTAAAAGAGACTACTTTCCTGGGGATCACTGTAGATGAGAAGTTGCAATGGGGGCCCCACATCAGGTCTCTAGCAGGACGATTGAGCTCTGCAGCTTATGCTGTCTGGAAGATCCGACAGCTAACCGATGTAGGCACGGCAAGACTAGTGTACTTTAGCTACTTTCACAGCATCATGTCGTATGGAATTCTGTTGTGGGGACAGGCATCCGACGTTGAGTCTATTTTTATCTTGCAAAAGCGTGCCGTCAGAGCTATATATAACTTAGGTCGTCGCGAATCTCTCAGAGAAAAGTTTAAGGAGATCAACATTCTGACCGTACCGAGTCAATTTATTTATGAAAACATTATGTATGTTAGGAAAAACCTACACTTATTTGTAAAGGTATCTGACAAACATGATTATCATACTAGACATAGGAATAGATTGAGTCAGCCTTTATTTAGATTGGCAAAAGTGCATAAGTCATTTCTGGGTTTCTGTGTTAAATGTTATAATAAAATCCCAGTTGAAATTCAAAATCTAAATGAAAGCAAATTTAAATTATGTATAAAGAAACATTTATGTAAACTAGCATACTACAAACTAAATGATTATATACAAGATAAAAATGCTTGGAGGCTAGCTGGTCCTACTCCACAGGATGTTTAGAGGAATTTTTGATTTTAATTATTAAATTGTACACTATGTTGTTAATTGTTGATGAACTTCTAAGTTTTTGTAAATGTGAGTACCCTGTAACCTATTATAATTAAGTAAGACTTGTAGAATATAGGTACTTGTGTCGGCTGGGAGCTGTCATGCTCACTTAGAGGTCTCATTGGTGGTGGCACGGCCACTGGATCGCCCAATTCCCTATAATATGGTTGAGTTGGGCGGTGCTGGTGTACGTGTCATGTTCGTGAACGGGCGCCGCCTATTGGGATTGGTCATCTCCAGGCTGTCTAAATATGTTGTCCTTGAGGTTCACTTCTTTTTCGTACCTTTTGCCTGAACATTAGTGTTACATTGTTCTCACATATCAGAACCAACTAAATGATGTAACAAAGAAATGTATTGTAAAACTGATTGAAAAAGAGTAACCATGGAGTTTCTTGCTCGTTCTTCTCCATAGGAATCTACACTTTGGAACGAGCAAATAGCTTCACTAGAGGACAGACGGACAGACTGACATGCTTAATTTTAAAGCTCATGTTATATACTTTTTTCCTTTTTTGCTTGCTTGACGTTCAAAAGTGCCTACTGTGGTCTAATTGAAATAAATGATTTTTGACTTTTTTGACTTTTAAACTTATAATTAGAAATTATAAGTCCAGGTTTCCTCACGATGCATGTTTTCCTTCACCGTATGTCAGTGGTGTCTAAATAATTATAGGAAGTACATATAACTCGGAAAAAGTCACATTGGTACTTGCCAGGATTCGAACCTACACCCTCATGCATAAGAAGCGGGCTCCTTAACCTTTCGGGCCACCACGACCTTTCGATGATTATAACCCTCAAAAGGCCTTACATAACACATTGTACCTATTCATATGTCCATGAAGTTTCACATACGTAAACAAATAATATGTCTATAAAAAAATCATTCTATTGTTATGTAATTCCAATTACCCTTTACATGATTCAAAAATACAAATCCAAGGTCTTATTAACGAAACCGATAGTGCTATTACAATACTACACGTATTACGAAAAATACGAAATTGTATGCTTATGCGCGGATTAAAAAATAATAATTGGCGGTTCAGTCATGTGTATTAACTGTCTTATTATTGGTAAATCATAATGCAATTTGCGTTTCAGGTTATAATCAAATTGATTAAAGTAATGAGTCCAAGTTATTAGGTAGGTATATATCGATTTCTTGCAATCGTTTTGCAATTATTGGTATTGTAAATTGTGCATTATATTTTTAAATTTAGTTATTCTAAAAAGCTTTTTTCTTGTTTTTGTGGTGATCAGCCTGTAAGTTTCCACTGCTGAGCGAATGCCTCTTTTCACACGGAGAAGGTTTGAGCATTAGTCTTACTCAAGGCGTATCGGTTTCCTCGCGAATTTTTCAGTCACCGTGAATGCCAAATCCTGCCCAAACATGCGTGTAAGCAAATATACCGGTAAAAACATTCTATAATTACGGTTTCTTACTGTTTGAAAAAGATATTCTTTAAGATATTCCAGCCGTTTTTAATAGTTTACTTTATTTATTTTTTCGTACACATAATATCTTTCATATACGTAGATATTTGCATAAAAATATAACCTCAAAATGCTCGCTAAAAATTAAGACTTCTTTAATATCCCAAAATTTAATAAAAATATATTTACAACAACACAACTCTGTTGTGATTTTCTATTTATTGCAATTAATTTCATAAAAACGCAGTCTTGGTCCACGGCCCATAATACATCTGGCATCCTCCTTTACAGCTATAATCTTATTTTTTAAATATTTAACAACGACATATTCCATTATTTAAATTCTACTTCTTAATTCAAAATTCGGGGGCCGACAAAACACGAAGTAAGCACGAACGTTTCCGAACATTACCGAAATAAACAGATAACAAAAGATGAAAAGATTACTCTGAGTATTGCTTTTAAATAGCAATTTGTATTCATCGACCGATTACTATGTATGTCGAACACCCTGTATAAACAGTTATAAATTCGATAATTCTGGAATTTGGAGATCGTAGAAAGCGATTGAGATAAACGAGAAGGATGGGATTCGATTGCCGGGTCACACAGTTATATTATAGTTATATTATTATCGATTTCGATCCCTGCACGAAACAATATTTTGTGTGATACACAAATTCTTTTTCCGAATGTTAGTATCAAAAGAGTTTATAAAATTGTATTTATAAAAACTCATCCACGAAATAGGAGAAAAACCGATTTATTTATGAAAGTAAGATTTTCGACTTTATTCCTCGATGATTGAAAAAGAAAACACTAAAACAAAATGCCTATGATAATACGACTTATTACACATTTAAATTTATTCAGTTATACATTGCAAGTTGTAGGAGGATAGCGAAGTAAACATCGCCCGTAAAACCGGTAATGGTTATGGCATAATTTTAGTACTCATATTACTTGATACCTTACTTGATATTACAAGCATGTAATTCCTTTATGGAGATGGTAAAAGTTAATACCTTCATGATCATGACCTTCTTGCTGGGTATACAAAAATGTCACTAAGGACAAAAATAATTGTTAGTTGGATATGGCGGCAAATGAGCAGAAGGATGGCCCGAAGGTAAGCTATCGGTGCTACCTTTGCAAACTTGAAAAACCAGATGAGTTATTAGAATCAAGAATGGGTCTGCTCGACCGGACTTATATGGCTTCACAGAAAATCGTCGTGAAACAACCACCACGTTTTGTATCGCCCCATCCCTATCCAATACCTCATCATCATCATCATCATCATCAGGCCATAAGTGCCCACTGCTGAGCAAAGGCTTCTTCTCACACGGAGAAGGTTTGGGCATTAATCACCACGCTTGCTCAATGCGTGTTGACGATTTCAAACTTACAATTGGATATTATAAGTCCAGGTTTCCTCACGATGATTTCCTTCACCGTATTTCAGTGGTGTCTAAATATAAAATCATAGAAAGTACATAAGACTCGGAAAAAGTCACATTGGTACTTGCCAGGTTTCGGACCTACACCCTCATGCAAAAGAAACGGGCTCCTTAACCTCCGGGCCACCACGGCCACTGTAATATCCAAAACATTTCATTCCAAAAACGCCGGCAATGCAACTCTTCTATTGATGCGGAAGTCCTTGCGCGCGTCCGGTCTTTTGGGGTTTGGAGGTTTAAGGATTGAGGATAGGACGGGAGAGGGTTGGGGCTTCGACAACCTCATTCACAAGGCAAAACCGAATGGACGCGTTATAGTTGTAAGCGACATACTCATTCACGTTAGTAAAATGAGGGAACTTTAATAGTTAAGTCACATCGGGCAGTCGACGTCGCGTAACAGCTGCAACAGCCGCTCTGCTCATGAATCCCTCTGTGACTCGAAACTAGTAGAGCTTCTCTCGATTCATCCACATAAGTTAGGTATTTTTTTTAACCGACTTCAAAAAAAGGAGGAGGTGAAGTCGGTGCACTTGGCACCGACTTCACCTCCTCCTTTTTTTGTGTCCAAGTGTCAGGTGCCAAGTAAAACAACGATGATTACTAGGTACCGACTTCAAGATTATAAAAATAATTAATAATATTATTTTCTATTTACTTAAATGAAAACATGTATTACTTTGTACAAAGACAATTTATTTTTATTTTTATTTATTTATTTCAAGGAAAGCTTACAGACTAATAACATCTTATAGTTAGTATTACGTTTTTGTTATTTAGTTAACTTTTTGAAGTCGGTTTGTTTTTTGACAAAAATTATTTTATTCAAGTAAAGTGATATAGTTTGTTTTCCGATAGTATTGTGTTTCTTTGTTTTTAATTCCGGTTTCTTATTATTAGACTGTACAAAAGTAGAAAGGTAAGGATCACATACTGAATCTACTTATTTTGAGTCGCCGCAGACCCCCGTAAATGTCACCCCAATGTTTTATGCCTACCCTAGTCACGCGTGCTATTTCTGCTTAGCTACATCTATTTTTAAACACAGCTGTCCGTATTTTATCAACAGAAATGTGCTCTATATATAGATCATTTTAAGGAAATTTTGATTATTTTTTCATTTCAAGGTGATATTATGATGAGGAAGTTTGTCGAAGATTAAGGTTCACCAATACATAATCAACTGCCCGAAATGTTAATCATAATATGTTTATATTTAAGGAGGTTTATAATCAAACTACTTTTTACCCGCGGCTCGGTTCGCGTGGAATAGTGTTTTTTTTTGCAGATTTTTGGTATAAAAACTATTGTAGAGTCGACGCAAAAACCCAGAATGCTACTGAAATCGAAAATGGCATAAAAAATATTTCAAGTTTTTTTTAAGAAAATGTTACGGTGAAAAAGAAAAAATCACTCCTCGTTTAAATGTTTGTTGTCTGTTGAACCAGCCGATTCCGATATCATTATTAAAACGATTATAACTAATTATATGTGAACTTTTGGTAATATAAAGAGTTAGTTTTAATAAGTTGAAAAATCTACAAATGATCATAATATCTGCACTATATTTCAAAACAACACGATCAATTTTCTGAAATGTCTAATCATTTTTAAAAAGAGACAGGACGAATCCACTACTATCCTAGTATGTATAAGCCTTTACTCTCCGAAAATTAGCTCTCTGATTCTAAAATGGCATAATGGCTACATACAGTAGTAGCATAGATGTCATAATGACCACAATTTCCCTTATAGGAGAGTGTACTAATCTTAAACCTATTATTATTTACAAACTTTCTCTTCAATGAAGCTTGAAAATGATAAGAGTAATGCACACTGATTACGGTAAAAATATGAAATTGGTTAATATATCTTTTCACCAAATTATCTTAAATTCATGTCAGCTTTTGCGGAAATTATTATAACATTATAATGACGTGTAATGTAAAATGTTTTCTTTTTGGTCATATTTATTTTAATACGTTTGCAATTTTTTTGATTATGATTTTAACTGAAAATTGTTTCTTAGTGGACTAGTTGCTGTATAATTCCACACAGGGAATAGAACTGAGAAGACTTAAAATATTACTAAGATTTGTTTCTTTTTTTAGTTTTTTGGTCTCGTTAAATCTATAACAGATTTTAAGTTTTTCACTAGGTTTTTTTGTTATAATAGAATACAAGCATCAAATGTAAAGCGGTTAAAAACTCCATGGTACCGTGTTTGGGTGGACAAAGCCCTAAACCATAATTATTGTTAAAATACAGAAAATATGTTTTCAGAATCAGGAATAAGCACGAACAATTTTTTATTATAATATTGTTGTGAGTTCATGAAGGTATGTGTGAGTTTGTAATAAATATACTCAAAAACTACTGAGCCAATTTCATTTATTCTTTCATCAATGCAAAGCTACTTTCAGTATATTAGTTAGCCAGCCATAACCTATATTTACAGATACTAACATAACATAGAACTCACATAATATAAAAATAATACAATAACGTTATCAAAAATAACATTCACCAATCGCCTCTAACTTGAACCACCTCCAAAAATGTACAAAACATTTAAACAATTCAAAATCTGTTATATCTTCTTTACAAGCACATTTCGGTTCAAAAATCATAATCCTCTCATTATGTAAGTATGTTTGTATATCAAGATTCCGCTAATCTTTTTAATACATATTCATGAAGAATTGATTTAGGGACAGGCGTCTCCATAATTACAATAAAATATTTAATAGATTTTTTGGGTTCCTCAAGATATTTATTTATACGTAATAGTATAGGAGCTAGCAACGTTTTCGAGAAAGAATTTTAGGTCAGCTGATTTTGTGACATCTTGTCCTTCTTGCACTTTCGGTTAAAGTCTGGGCTATCTGGCTGGCGGTAGCGGTTGCGTTCATTACTGCGCATCCTACCTGTCCAGGTAATAATCCTGGATTTTAAAAACATTTTAGAAGGCGTAATTTTTATTTTTTCTTTTTAAATAAGTCTACCTGACAAACTTTTTTTATTGCCAGACATTTTTGACAATGCTAACGATGTGCCATACGCGATTATTTTTTTTTAAATATAAAAATTTCAAATTATTTTATAATGTCTGTAATTTTAATATTATGTTATATAATGAAGATATAAGATTTAGTTGTTAATGTTTCACAATTATGTTCAGCAGTTGATGAGAGATTAATAAAATGCTGCAAACTCATGAAAGACAGAAGATGGAAAAAAATATAACACATAATATTATGGCTTATTAGCAGCCTGATATTCTTTTTTTATTATTATTAATTAGATTTGTTTCACTGCACTATAAATGAATTCACTCGGACCGCATATAAAATAACTATGACGGTAGGAAAGTTTATATCTACAATTTTATTTTATAATTAGTATGTAAGTTTTCTATGATTTGTATTGGATTTTGTTTCTTTTGTATTTTTTTATGTAATAGATCGGCAAACAAGCAGACGGATTACCTGATGGTAAGTAATCAGCGCCGCCCATGCAACGCCCGCAACGGAGGAGTTACGAGTGCGTTGCCGACACTTTGGGAACTAAGGATTTGGAGATTTAGGGATTGGGGAGGAATGTGGGCAGGGGAAGGTTTGGGCGTTCGGTAACCTCACTCACACGCCGTGTGTGTAAGGTAGATTGCATGACGGTTCGCTAGTATTTCAGAAAACCTCATTATCCACAAAAGTAGGTGTGGTTACAAGAGTAAAAAATTTAACTTGACACACTCGGATCTACATGGCCCCATTATTAACCACGATTTACTCTTGAAGTTTAAATCTCAACAAAATCACACCAAAAGCTCACTATTTGGAAATACGTATGTACGTACGGAATCCACAGTGGATGGATCCAACTCGCATATATACATATTTTATTACTAAAACACACTGATTTATTAATTTATTCTGTTTAGTATGGCCTGATTAAATGGCGAGGAAGATTTATAGTTATTATTCTTTTGTTGATATAACGAGAGTTTTTAATTAATTTGAATACGAGTCTTGACATACGGTTAACGTTAATGAAACTATTGAGTTTTCTATTAAAAAAGCCGCTAGGAAATATAACCACTGTGTTATGTTTCGGTCTAACTTGTCGCAAGTCCACAATCCTAAAATTTCTAATCCACAAAAGGTATGCAACGCACTCCACAAAAGGTATGCAACGCACTCGCAACTTCTCGGGTGTCCCCATTTGTGACCCCTAGAATTCCAGGTATGGTCAATTATGTTTTTTTTATCTTATACGTCGGCAAACGAGCAAACGGATTACCTGATGGAAAGCAATCGGCAATCAGCGCCGCCCATGGACACCCGCAATAATGGATAAGTTACGAGTGCGTTGCCGATATTTTAGGGATTTGAGACTTGGGGATTTTGGGATTGGGAGACGGGAAGGATTGGGCCTCAGGTAATCTCAATCACACGGCGAAACACAACGCTGTGATTATTTCACGCCGGTTTTCTATGAGGACGTAGCATCAATCCGGTCGCGCCGACCTATTCGTGCCGAAGCATGGCGTTTTCACACTTAATAAATTAAAAAGGTATTCAACTCAACAACTTGATTTGTTGTAGTTATTGAAACAACATTTGACTTACAGTTCCCCATACGAAATTAAGAAATATTTAGGTTAACTTTTATATTAATTATATACCTTTAATATTCATTATAAAAAGCAAAAATTGATAACCGAAAACTCGTAAAGTAGTCGTAAACGTTTTTTTTAGGTGTCACCCTGTCGTTTTAACTATTAATTAAAAATTACCGAGTTATCTTTTTTTGACTGTAATATGAGGTCACTGGAGATTAACCGTGTTCGGTTAATGTAAAACCGTGGTTTTATTTTAATTAGTTTGCCCTTATTATTTGATTACTTTAACGAAATTGGTTAAATGGCTTGGTGTAACTATGAAGCGAAAGTTTTTAATGTTACTTATATTATTTTTATGGTGGTCGACATAGCCCACAGGCTTAGCAGACTGATATACCAGTAGGCAGGTCATATTTGTCGAACTTTTAAATTTGTTTTCTTTGTTGTATAGTGCACAAATTAATGAATTATTTATTATTGTTTTCATAAAGCGTGTAGAATCAAAAAACTTTTATATATATGTAAATGTTTTAGAGATAAAAATAAATGAAAAAAGTTTTGATTACAAATAAGTTTTTATTTATTAATAAACTTTATTTTTATATCTATATAATACCTACTAATGTTTGTAGATAAGGAACGATATATATAGATAACAATATACATAGATAAGAAAGTTTGATTTCGTAATACAATTTAAATACCTTATGTATTTAAGTAGCATTTCGTAATCAAACTTTCTTCTTTAATGCAACTACCATTCCTTCTCTACGTTAACCGAAGTTATTAATTTTATCTATAATACTAATATTAAAAAGAGGTTAAAGTTGTGAGTTTGTATGTAGGAGATAATCTTTGGAATCGCTGGTCGGGTTTCCAACATTCCTATTTTAGTCGAGCATTGATTTGCATATTTTATTTAAAAAGTCGCTTTAAACGCTGTTTTTTTTAAATAATTGTATACATTTCTTTCTCCTTTACGCGTACGAAGCCACGCATGGAAGCTTGTATTGAATAAATATTGAATAATAATACATTTAAAATATTCGGTACATATACGAAACACCAAAAAAAATCACACATCATTTAATATTTTATTATTTTATTCTTGGCTTTTAAGATTAGCGCGTATATGTCGTAAAAGTAATTAAAAAAAGATGGCTGATTATGTTAACTTTTTAATTATTTTTTAATAGCGATATACATTTTAAGTAAAAAGCTGTTTTATTGCACTTTTTATTTTTATGTTTATTGATTTAAATGGATACTTCTATGTACTGTTGTTTTTTAATTACCTATAAGTAAGTGTGTATTTTAAATTTATGAGCTTAACGTGTTTAATCTACATTATATAAATATGAATCGCAAAATGTCCGTACCAATTTTGACAATTATTTTTTTGTTGTGTTTGTTATTGTCACGAGGAAGTTCTTATGAAAGTTTTTTTTAGAAAAGTCGAGGGATGAGTTGGCTAGTCGGTACCTACCCTTTTGTCGTTAGTGAAGTAGTTAAAGACCTGTCGGAAGCAGGAATAAGTCGCTAGTTTAGTTATATTTTCATGGGTATAATTTATAACTCACTTAAAATGGAGGAAGTCTTACAACGCGTTGTATTTTTCTCTGCATTATTCTTCTTTTAAGTTACTGATAGGCTAGCGAGCAGATAGATTACTGTGGCCGGCGCTTATTGCTTACCATCAGATGCCACGACTGCCCAGTGCTCATACGCCGACGAAACTCAAAAAAATGTGGAAGTAATTTTGTTGACTCTCGTATCTCAATTTTAATTTTTGATATTTAAAGTTTATGAGCAACATTTAACAGTTTAATTCTTCATACAAAAAGAGGTAATTTTACTATCAAATATTATAATTAATTTATGTCGAAGTGTAATGTTCCATGACATCGAATGAAAGAATATATATATGGCTAGGTATACCAAGTAGTTGCTAATTTAAATTAATAATTAAAATGTGTTTACTAATAAATTAATTCCTTATCAGAATCACGAACCGTACGCGCGATTTAAGAACACGCTTTGATTTGTTTTACCGCAAATATTAACGACATTTATACAGCATGTTTACAAATGTTAAGAATTTATTTTTTTACAAAAATGCGTGAAATAATGTTATTGATTATTAATTTATTTAAATTCAAATATAATATATTTTAATCGACAGGCATTTGTTTTTGTTGCGTATAGAAATATATTTTTGGGGTTTTATCTTTAGATATACTGATAGTATGCATAAACGTTTTACCTAATACCCCTTTTAAACAACAAATAACGTAGTCTATAAATAAGTGGTATAAACAAATATATTAAATATTACCCAGAAAAACCTTATAACTAAAAAAACTGACCTGATCTTGTGGTTCCATGGCAAATCTCTGTTCTTGGTAACCATGGCAACCGACAATCAAAACGAAGAACGACAGGAAGCAAACGCCGACATCCGGCCGAGCCCATTTCCGGCGCCTTTCCGTGCTATATTTGAATTTGGAATCAGCCCTGCGCACGCGCAAGGATATTAATGGCGTTCCGTTTTCAAATGTCTCTTTGTATTGTACCGCCATATTTATATGTGTGGAGCATATTGATGACTGATATCCGTTTTTCTGTACATTTGTGTTGATTTTTCAGGAACTTTGGTTTAACATCTTATCTGAAACAAAAACGGAGAATGTCTATTAGTTATATTTGTGTGAAACTTATTAAGTATATGTATAATATTTTAGTAGCCTTGGCTTTGGCCTTGGCTTATTTTAAAGAAGTTACTACTTGCTTACTTATGTTGCGTTAGACTTCCAAGCTTTTTAAAATTGAAGTAAAAAACATTAACATAGGTATTATTGTAAACCTGTAATAAATGGTCAGATAGACCAAGTTTTCTTTCAGGAGATCCTCTCTTTCCTTATTCTATGAATAACTGTTTAAAGGCTGACTAACTGACTGACTGATTGACTACCAGAAAATACTTTTAGCACTAAGTCTTCCGATGTGTTGTTGTACACGAATCCAAACTAATATTATAAATGCGAAACTAACTCTGTCTGTCTATCTGTCTTTTCTTCACGCCTAAACTACTGAACCGATTTCTGTGAAATTTGGTAAAGACGTAGTTTGGAACTCGAGACTATCATATATCCATATATTATATAATAGTTTTTATACCAAGAATCTGCAGGAAATCACTATTAAACGTGAACGGAGCAAAGGCTAGTAATAAATAAATTATTAAATTCTACTTAATAATCGATAAATAGAATCTGAGATGATTACGACCAATACAGAAAATAGGTAGACAACCTAAAAAAATATGTAATTTTATCTCTATACGCCATTTTCTATCGAAACGATCAAGTTAATGTGGTCGAACTATTAATTATTTTTTAATTTATTTAATTGTGCCCGTTTTAAGTTTGATTTGCATAAGTGCGTAATAAATTTACATGGATTCTTAAAATGTTTGTATACCCGTTTAGGCATTATAGTAATTTAATTTGTTATTTCGATTTATTATTTAGACGCCACCATATTGATTGGAATGTAGACTTTATTGTTATCAAATTTAGATTTTTAATCCATTAAAGATACAACTTATTGTAGTTCAATGGGCTGTTGTCATGTTATTTCAAGTAGCTGGATATGTCTGTCGAATGCTCAGTTCCCACTGTTATTTTTGGGGAACAAAAGAAGAGAAAATACTTAATGTTTTATTATTCAAGACTAGTTTAAAAAGAAACTTTTTTCTAGGAAAGGCAATAATTTGCACATAATTTGACTGATAATGCCTCATAACAATATACCCAGGCCAGAATACCATACTTCGTGCTAAACAAGGCAAAAAAATATTAATAATTCTTTACCCTTTCTTTACCCCTATTTAAGTGTGGGAGAGCCGAATGGGTCGGCTCGACCGGAGTGATACCACGGCCTCACAGAAAACCGGCGTGAAATAACCACTGCGTTTGTTTGTTTGTTTCGCCGTGTGAGTGATGTTATCGGAGGCCCAATCCTTCCCCTTCCCCAATCCCTCCTCAATCCCTAAATCTCCAAATCCCTAATCCCTAAAAGGTCGGCAACGCACTCGTAACTTCTCCGTTGCGAGTTTCCATGGGCGGCGCTGATTGCTTACCATCAGGTAATCCGTCTGCTCGTTTGCCGACCTATAGCATAAAAAAAAACCCGATCCAGTAATCGAATCCCTAACACAACAGTCTTATAGGGCTACTCGAACAATGAAACAGTAGATATTTATGTGACTAAATCTCTATTGTCTTCTGCCTATCTTTATATAAATAAACGAGCATAATGATAAATTGTTAGTTAGTTATTATTCTTTAATTCAAAGGAAATGTTGGTCAACACTGTCGCTATTCAAAATAATTCGGTCCCAACTGACATGGGTGTTAAAAATTCAAAAGATCACCTATTAGGTACCCCCTGTAGCTTTATATAATTTTTGAGTAATTCTATTATAAATTATTGCATTTTGATCGGCAATTTTTATTTATATTTTATTATTACTGTCAATGTGTTATGTGTATAGGATGACAAATTTATGTAACGATATTCGTTTTTTGAAATATTTCCAGTATTTTTTTGGCGTTTTGTTTTTGAGTTGATCTGTGACCTACAACTTAAAATTGTTCTAAAAATGTATAAGAAATATGAGTAAGTATTTAAAAATGTAACATTATAAAATATATTAATTGTATTTTAGGATTTACATTAAAATTTTAATCCTGCTTTTTATTTTTTTCTTTGATTATGTAATGCTATGTGGGGACATGACGTGCCAACCTATAAGAAATTGTAACACAGATATCAGAATTTTTGCTATACAAAGGCCGTATATACAACAGCTAGTAAACCAGAAACAATGAAATAAAATAAAAATATACATATATACAAATTCGGGAGGCGAGCCAAAATTCTCCGGTTATTTATTTTTTTCGCACGCGTGGAATTGACCGAAAAGGCATAAGTACATAATATACAACATAAACTTGTTGAAAGGAAAACGTGTCATTTTATATTGTAAAGAAATAATAAATAAAATGTTATTTTCCACACAAACAAATATCTGAAAAACTTCTTTATTGTGTATTCCCTTTCCGAGAACTAATTAGACGACCACATAATGGGATGGAATTGTAAAGAAATAATTCTAAGTAAAGTAAAATGCCGATTGTAAATGATACGATTGATATCATCTATTTGTTTTTTCCATATTTTTTGTATAAATATATTTTTTTCTGAAATATTTTAGACGTAATTAGTATAATGCTTTTATAGTGTTGAAATCTTATTGTATTTTCATTAAATAAAATGTTGTCATTAAAAAAAGGCACCACATTTATAATTTTCTTAGGAAACCAGAAACTGACCTACTAAGATTTAATTGGTTGTGGTGTTTTCAAGATTATTGCCCTTTTATGACATAGGGTGGTATACAAGCAGACGGATCGCTGATGGTAAGCAATCTTCGCTGCTCCAATGGAGACAGGTTATACCAAATTAGTTCCAAGTGCGTTGGCTGGCCTTTCGAGGATAAGGGGCTTTAGCGATGTCGGAATTGGGGGCGGGGAAGGATTGTGTCTCCGGTAACCTCACTCACTCGGCATATCATAACACAGCCGTTGTTTCAGCTGGTTTTCTGTGAAGCTGTACTATCATTCCGGTCGAGCTATCCCATTCATCCCAAAGCATGGCTCCCTACATACCTCTTCAATATTTTTTAATTAAAACAAGGAAGATTTTTGGAACAAAATCCTGGTCCGGAATTTTTATAATTCAAAACTATTCAAATGTATGTCAGTTTAGTTGACATTAGTTTTTGAATGACGGGAAACCCGGTCTTATAATTTCTTATTATAAGTTTGAAATCGCCATTCTGACTTAAGCACGCGTGACTGTAGGTGCTCAAATCTATTACGTGTAAGAAATTTGAAATCTATGATTATTTAGACACCACTGACATACGGTGAAGGTAAACATCGTGAGGAAACCTGGACTTATAATTCCTATTTATAAGTTTTAGGTTTTTTTCTACTTATAATTCTAATTATAAGTTTGAAATTGCCAACCCGCATTGAGCAAGCGTGGTGATTAATGTTCTAACCTTCTCCGTATGAGAAGAAGCCTTTGCTCAGCAGTGGGCACTTATAGGCTGATGATGATGATGATGATGTTGATGAAACACATTCGTGTTGGTGGTGGTTACTAGGATTGGAATCCGCTCCTTCATTTGTTTTTTTTTTTTTTTGAAATTTGGTTGATGGCTTAATGGCCACCGCGACGTTTTTATTATTACCTCTTAAAATAAAAGTTCGTACATAACTTAAGATTAAAATACTAATCCGTATAAATATTTCGGAGATCCATTTAACATTTATTATAAAGGTAATGAAAACTAATCCTCATTTAAAATCATAATAATGATCTTAACATTCATAGCGTGTCAAAATTATGGGTTCTAAAAACTATATAGCTACATAATTTGTAATATCTTAAGCTACTCGTAGGTATATACTAATATAAGCCATTTCACCTTATAGTTACCCTACGAATTATAATATGCATAACAAAATGTGTAATCCGTTAATTATGAATCTGTGTATTACATATATTATTATTTTTCTTTTTCTAGGCAAACGGACCACCTGATTTTAAGCAAATGGCGCGGTCCACGAATACCCGCTTCATAAGATGAAGTACAAGTTCGTTTGCGGACTTTAGGGAATAGGGTTCTGAGGTTTGAGGATTGTGGATGGGGAAAGGGAAGTTCGGACCTCCAGTAACCTCACTCATATAGCGTTAAACAAGTCTGCACGCGACTGACTGCACGGTTGGTGCGGTGGCTGGGCAACTGGCTGCCGCGGGTTCGATTCCCGCACGGAACAATTCTTTGTGTGACCCACAAATTGTTGTTCCGGCTCTGGGTGTCATGTGCATATGGGGCAACGTTTTTTATTAACAGAAACAAAAAGTCTTGTGTTGTTTCATGCTGGTCTTCTGTGACACCATGTTGTGCCAGCCCATTCTAGCATAGTTTTCCTATACTAATATAATATTTATTAAACTATGTATATCCTAGGTGTCCTTGTTCTTTTAAGAAGAAGTGCTTCTCTTTATATTTGTAAATTGAGGTTTGAGAAATTCAAACTGCACGGTTGGCGCAGTGGCTCGGCAACTGGATGCTTCGCAACGTGTCGCGGGTTCGACTTTCGCATGAATCAACATGAACGTTTGTGTGAAACGACATAGGACAAAATTCTAGTATGGGGCAAAGTTGAAAAAAAAAAAAAGACGATCGATTAGACAAAAAGTCTGCTCGTTTGCAGCTCAACTGATAAAAAAATAGATATCCAATAAGAATCAAAAATAACCATCACGACCAACGCAAAACTCATGTCATTACCGAATATAATTAGTAATTACCACTTCAGTTCATTGACCTCTAAGTGGAATGTTCATTCATCAAATACCAACAGTCATATATAAAAATATGTTTAAGTACAGTCAGCGACAATCGACACATATGGTTTAAAACAGCCATGTGTGACAGTGTCGATTACATTGATATGCGCTATCTGGATGTGACAGTTCGGTGTTAGTGTGTATGTGTGTGAATAACTCATGATTTTTGAAATTGACTGATTTGATTGTGGCTTTTAGGACTTTGATTATGAATTGGGTTTTAATAGTAAAGTGTAAGAATGTTTGTTGATGAGAGTTAAATTTTTATAAAATCTTTCGTTATAAATGTTTTCAAGTTATCTAATCTATCTTGCTATATATTTAAATATAAAAATATGTTAAGATATTATTTAAAACGCGTTACAATAATTTTTATTTTTCATAGTCTACGGTGACGGGCTTGTTCATTACGAGTAAATTTCAAGACTAATCCAAGAAGAACATTAGAACACAAAAACTATCAAAATGACGTTACAAAACTATCAACTAAATTTACTTTGATCGCTAGACTGTCTCCACTTAACAAACCTCAAACACACTATTTAATAAAGAAAACATGAAATCACACTCAACTACACAAATAACTCAAAACACACCCTTTGATCATAACACCATTTACGACCATCAAACTACGCTCGTTCCCCAAAACTTAACACCCTTGTCGCATCCATTAGTTTGACATCTTTGTACCACATGGCCCTTACAAATATTATTTCAACGCCTTCCCTTATAATTATGTGTACTTTACTTAATTAGCATCTCCCACGGGATGCTCACATATATTTTTTTTTTTAGTTATTTTTTTTTTATTAACGATTTCCTTTTTGTTTTATGACGCTTTTGTTTTTTTTAGGTTTTGTGTTAGTTTGAGGTTATGATATGACAAGGGTGTTTGAAATTATTGTTCCACAATAATGTAACATGTGAAGTCTTTTATACATTCTTTATACGAGTAATTATGACATTCTGGATAAAGTCACCTCAAAAATAACGCGTTAGTATTTCGTCTAGCTCTCTCGATGGTGGAAAATTGGGTGTAATTGATTTTTAACTTTTTTGAGTCGGTTTAAAAAAAAAACTACATTAGAAAAAAGTGATTAGTATGGCTCAAAAAACATTTATTTAGGTAGGTACTTTCTACAGTTTGATAAGAGATTAAATTTTCAACATTCTCAATTCAATTGTTTTTTAACTAAGTAAGTACCTAAGTATATGTATTGTTGAATTAAAATCAAATGTTCTAATCTATGTGTGTTTAAAAAAAATAACGAATAGCTAAGTTTTTCTACCATATGCCACATTCCATTAAATGCATGCCCTATTTGGCACAGTGGGTGGTCGGACGGTTTTTAAAACAGATGAACCGATTCCATATACAACAAACCAATCCTTTAATTGATTTTTGTATTTGGACCAAAACTAAAAAGTATTTTTTTTTATTTCATTGACTAAAAAGAGTATTGTTTTTAGTCAGCTAGCAAAGATTTGGGGTTAGTTTTACTGCTTTAAGTCTAAATAAGTGATTAGTGGTCTCAAATACAATTTCTATACATTTTTTATGTGTAAGTTCGGCAAAATCAGACGTATTACGTATTATTGTGGATTAAAGTTTCCGAAATTTAGGGATTGGGGAAAGAAGGGATGGAAGGCAAGGAACGATTATAATCTCACTCACATGACGAAACAAAACGTTGAAATTAAAATATTGTTGGCTTCTTTATACAATAATGTTGCTAAATTTGTCACCCAGGATGGGAAAAGTCATATTGATGATAATCTCCACTCAAAAATGGAACTACTAAATAACGAAAACAACAAGAAATCAACACCTGCAGAAAGGAAAAGTTGGTGGCAAAATCCACTCTTCTATTCATCCAGCTGAGTTTCTCATACAATTGCCATTATTGAATTTATAAACAGTAAGAACAGGACAGAACATATGGTGATCTCTTTCTCACATTTTAGGTCAACGGAAGCTGCCGTGTAATGCGTAACACCCGTTGTTGGACATGACCTACGGAGACCGAACAACTTATTATGGAGTAAATGTATAGTATCCTTGACATGACTCGATGAATATTTTGAAGTACCACGATACTGTGACAAGTTATAGAATTATAAAAATAAAAGTTAGATTAAACTTATGTTTTCTGTTTTAATTTCGATTGAACACAATTTAACAAAATTATGTTAATGTAGGTAAATCATTTTGGTTAATTATTTTATCTTATGTAATGTAAGTCTGTTTAACTTATCTAAAGGAAATATCCAATCCCATGTATATAATATCAAAGAAGAAAAGCATTTGTCTCAATACAAATTATATGGTGCTTTATGTATGTAATTAAATAATATTATGAAGCATATTTTAGAACGGCCAAAGAGCATTACTAAGTAGAATTTCAATTCTGGATTGAACTAAAACCTATCATAAATAATATAACATATAATATCATTATGCAATTACATCCTAAAACAGCTTTTCTTTGCTATCTAGGATGTCCAAAGACAGAGGGAAATATCCAGAGACAGAGGGACTTAAAGTTCAACGCTCGTCCAGATATAGATTGGAATGCAAAACAAAAGCATACAGACAGACAGACAACCGCTACTAATGATGTTCTTAGAGGGACTTTGTATGAAGTTTGAAACTCACTCTTGAGTTAAGAAAAGATAATTTTGACTCAACTTTTGACTCTGGCTGGCATGAGAAGAGTTTCATTTTCTGGCTGTAGTGGTTGAAGTCTGTCTGCTTCAAGTATACTGATGAGGCTTTCTGTGTCCATAGGTATATCCCTATGTATGCTTAAATCTTTAAAACTACGCAATGGATTTTGATGTAGTATTTTTAATAGATAAAGTGATAGAACAGAAAGGTTTAAAAAATAACGTTTGGGAAAAGTTGGTATCAAAATTTCCACGCCAAGTCGGGGCTGGGTCGAAAACAAAAGAAAAGCCCCCAATAAATCTATACCTGGCCCTAAAATCGAACTTGGAACTCTCTTACAGGCTGTTCCACTAACAACCGTTCGACCAAAAAGACAAGAAAAAACGTGTAAATCCATAAAAGTCCAAAAAACTTTTTCACAACAAAGCCGTATTCTGAAACCTGAAATAAAAACGAAATGTGAACAAATGAAGCGAACAAACTTAGCCATTAAACCTTACAGTCTTCATTACCATCTCCTGAAAGTTAGCTGAAAAGGTAAACAAATGACTAACTTTCAGGATTTTCAGGTACCCACCGAACATTGTTACGTAAAAACTTTGTTACCCGACTTTCTAACGAAACCTATATTTTCAATTTAATTTGATAAATTATTTTCGGATTTTCACTTTCAGCGAGATTTCATTTTCAGTTTCAGGTGAATTTTAGACTTTTTGTTTTTGTTTTCGAAATCTTTGGATAAATATCGATAATTGACATTAATTGTATAGATTCTGAATTAATGTCGAGTTATATGAAGATCTATAGTTTTCACCCATGTGAAGAAGCAGGAACTGGTTTTCAACTGTAAACTGTACCGTGGCCCGGGTCAGAGCAGGAGAAGGAACGGGTGTTGGGTTTTAGTCAGTAAAAGTCTGACACACCGTCTACCTCTGGGTGGTGGAGAAGGCAAAAATGGACATCCGAAAAAGGGTGATCCTCCTTTCTTACAACAAAAACCACTTCTTCGTGTAAGAAGAGTCTTTACTAATGGACTGATGATGATAAAGACTAATGATTTGAAAAATTATATACATTAAATTCCGCTAGCTTTTAACCACTTAAAACTAAAACCTAAGCCTTTTTACGTAACTAAGCCAACGCAAACCACCCCTATACACAAAGCAATTAATTTCTCTGATAGTAGATACACGTTCCTACATGTCACACACGTCTGGACATGTCCAGACTTGTTTATCTAAACGAGACAGTGAAGTAAACGAATTCTTCACGTTTTGTATCTAGTCCATAGTTTATGTGGTAGAATTGCAGTTAAATGTACAATCAAATGCTTTTATTGTTAAGTAAGTGCCGTTGGAAAATGAACTTTAAAGTTTATTGGATAAAGATTGTTTCACTGATTGATGCGTATGATCCAATGACAATTATATTATTATATAAATGTCACGCTATTTTGTCTATATACGTAAATAAAAAAATGAATTATTTATATATAAGTGCATGAATCGCTCGACTAATTTCGAACCACGCTAGGGACCCATAAAAAAGTCCGCTGGCAATTGCATGCACGGTACAGTCAAGGTCAACTGTGCGTTGTCTGGACAAAACTGGTGCAATAACCTTCCTAATCTTGTCAAAATTTACGTAAGTAAGCCTTAGTACTATAACTTAATTTATTTAATCTGTCTCGATAGTTACAAATTAATCTTATAATACAAAAATAATTAAATTAATCTATAATAAACGGCATAGGAGACATAATCCTTCAGTAGGACTGGGATTTTCTCATGTAGTGTGGGTGCATTAAAAAAATGCTGTCATAGAATCCGTTAAATTTCTCGACATTTAACATACACTCAATTGCAGTGTATCAAATAAACCAGTACCTTTTAAAAGTAAGATCTCGTTTCCAAGAAACCAACCAAATAATTGATATGAAATCCCAATGTCAGGTTTGATGCTGTATTATCGGATAGAAGGGCCACACTTTAAAAATAGCATCTGCATCCAAGAATGTGAAACTATGAAAACTTTACTGATGAATCAGTTGACGAAGAATGAAGTGCATGTCTTTGAACCCACTTGCATAAATAAAACATATTCAAAACTAAAGTCAAAAAACATGTATTTTAACAAAATATGTAATATGGCGGCATAAGTTCAGTCGTCATGGCAAGCAATCGGCTCCGTCCATAGACACTTGCACGCCAGAGCAGAGAGATCAGAGTTGCAGGTGAGTTGCCGGCTTTCAAAGATTTTGAGGATTTGGGTTTCTGGAATTGGTCCTCAGTCACACGACGATACTAGCGTTACGCTAGTCTCCTGTGAGGCCATGATATCGCTTCAATTGAGCCGGCCTGGTATTACATGCATGACTCTCCCACACATGTTCACGTTGATAGTAATGTCAATTTGCATAGCTTTTATAACTAACTTTTCAGAAGCTCAAATAAAAATACAAATGCATTCAGCTAACAGCTTCCCGATTGAATTTAAAGTACCATTTCTCCATTCCATAAAATAACATTGGGACGGCGGAAAAAAATAACAATATTGTTCTGTAACTAAACTGTGAACGTTAAAATAAAAGTTAGTGGTTTCTTTTCTAGGGGTTCAGTAGGTACTTTTAGACAATGAAAAAAAAAACTTTATGGAAAAAAACTGTTTTTTTCTTTCTTATTTGTTTGGATTCGACTATAGAAGACCCAGTCTCTGGTTTGATACGTTAGTTTGACCCAATTATTATTAGGATTTTTCAAATGGTATCTGGAAAATTTATAGATTTATTTTCCCTACCGTTTATAAAATAAGAATAAAAATGTTAAGAAAAAATACATATGTTATGAAATTTCTAACTCAAGCGTAGTTGACTTGATGGTTGGGGGAACCGGCTGTCATGTTGTAGGTTGTAAGTTCGATTGGTTTGCCGCTTGAAACAACTGTTTCTGTGATCCACAAATCGTTATTTCGGGTCTGGGTGTTGTGTGTATATGAAATTGTATATGTGTAAAAGTACCCTCGACACATCAAAATAACAGAGTAGGGAGACCACATTAAAAAAAAACTAAGAAATAACACGAATAACTGACCTTTTCTGTACAGATCCCTAGAATTCGAAAAGAGAACAACAATATAAACGTCAACGGTTTTTAATTGAGCATTTGCTAGCGGAAACGCCCATACGTTTTATTTTTCACATAAAATATTGTTAAATAATTTATTTTATTTTATTGTTCAACTTATTCACTTTTATTGCTTTTAAAAGCAAATATTAACTTTATTTTGAACCAAATAAAACTGTTTTTCCAGGAACCGTTCGGCAATTTTGTTTTAAAATTTCCACCATCAGAATTCAGCTATTCTCAATATACTTGCAAAAATTAAAATCAGGAAGATGCAAGTTTTATTTTAATCGATCCGTGTGTCAGTTCTCGAGCACACCTTTTTATGAAGGTATGACTTATTTGGAAACAGACAACCACATTTTCACATCAATTTTTAGGTAAGCATTCATCAAATATCGGACTAACTAATAACAATGACTAACTAATAATTAAATATCGGATTGAGAAAAACGTTCTTCCATAAATAAGCGCATCTTTAAAATATAATATAATTCGAATCAAATTCATCCACGATCCAAAATTAACTTCAAATGACCACATACATACATCACCATAAGCCTATCCCCGTCCACAGCTAGATCTGCTATCTATCTATTATCTGGCTTCTCCAGCCCATTTCAAGCCCTTCCCATCCAACCACCACTACCTATAATATCGTCGCTACATATCCTTTTATTAATTTATTGAGTGGCGAAAATCCCCAATTATTTTCTTCCACTGTCAAAGTATCTGACTAAAACATCCTGCGTCTTCCCTAGCCAGAGTTGCGCTAGGACCGGCTACTCCAGCTGGATAAGTCCACATACCTAGAGTTTGTCCACTACATTACATTTACCTTAACTGATCACATTGTTTCTAATAAACATTACAAACCAAATTGAAACGATAACGTATTAAAAACTAGAGCAACATCGTAGGTGTGAAAGAACATTAACAGTTTTCATCAAAGTAAAAAAAAAACATAATATATTGTACGTAATGCCACGTGCCGTGTTTAGTTTGGTTAAGTTTCCGAAACTGCAGTTACATTTTTGATCGTTTACAAATTAATTATGGATCGGTGATAGATTTTATTGAGGATCGTGTGTTTTTTTATCAATTCAAACGAAAGTCGAAATTATAGATTGAAAAACATTTTCGAAATTTTTCGTTGTGTAAATGTTTGAGATTTGGCCATTATTTTGCCTGACAGATGGTAAGTGCCCATAAGTAACCTATTCGCTTTAGTCTTCAAGTCATCTAAGTTATACCTACCTAACTAATAACTATCTTAAGAGCTAGATTCTAGTCTAGAGTAACAATTATCAAGTTTACATGAGCTAACATAATTAAATTCTACTTTTATAATACTTAAGACCAATGCTACTGTAAATAAAACACGCTAAATCTTATATATAAAAATGAGTTGCTGTCCGTTAGTCTCGCTACAACTAGAGAAAAGCTGGACCGACATGGCTTATTTGCGGACTTGAAATATTCCTGGATATACAGGGAAGGTTTAAAAGGTCAGAAAGTATGAATTAAAAAAAATGAGGCGGTACGAAGTTTGTCGAGTCAGCTAGTATATGGTTATATTATATGAGCCATGATTCAACATATGTTTCGCCGTGTAATTGAAGTTACTGAAAACCCAATCCTTCCCTAATGCCTAAATCCCAAAAAATTCGGCTTTTATTCCCAAAAGGCAACTCTTGACTCTCGTTTGGGGTTGCGGGTGTCCATAGGCGATGCCGATTGCTAACCAATAGGCAATATGGCTGCTTGTGTTCCACCGACTTACATAGAAAATCTTTAAATATTATTCAAAGACTAAATAGTTAACAAAAAATGAAAATCCTCAAAAATGCTCTTTACCACAAACAGGTCTCTCTTAACTCAAACCAACAAACTATTGTAGTCGAAGATGAAATCATTCGTATTCTCAGCCTAGGACAACAGGAAGATAGTATCCGCTTAGATCTAAATTTAAATCTACTCTCAGCTGATAAATCAAATATCAAATGTATTGAAGATCTTTTGTTTGAAGTAATGTCTGTTAAAGACTGACAGGATAGAAATTGATACATTTTGTACAATGGTTGCGAAATAGAATGAAATTGTAAATGTTTTTTTCTTCCACACTGATTTCATAATTGATGCAAGAATTACAAAATGTGAGTATATACCTATCATCTTTAAGTGTACCTAAGTAGTAAGTATATCAGCCTTTCCACTGCCGAGCAAAGGCCTCTTCTCATACGTTACAAAGCTTGAGTATTAATCACCATGTTTGCGGAAAGGATTGGCGACTTCAAACTTATAATAAGAAATTATACGTCCAGCCTTCCTTGCGATGTTTTCCTTCAATGTCCAAATAGTTGTAGAAAGTAAATTATATTTATAAAAAGTCACATTGGTACTTGCCAGGCGTCGAACTCGCACTCTTGTGCATGCAAAGACGTTAAGCGTGAGTATAATTGCAATTGGGGTTAATTAACCCTGATTTCGCTCTAGAATAAACGTTTTGTGTGACAGAAGAATATCTGCTTAAGTATGTACAATTCTGATTAGTATTAAAAGACTTATTAGTCAAAATTGAAAAATGATTCAATTGATATTTTCTGTATTGCAAACGTAAATTGAGTAATCATATTACGCCCTTATGGTATTAACGAATCGGGTCGAAGCATGCTTCCTAATATCAAGGGTAGGTACAACAATAAAAACAGCATTCATATAAAGTGATAATTTCATACTTTTCAGTGCTTTGAAAATTAATTTGAGTTAAGTCTAGCTTAGACTGATTATGGAAAATTAAATGAAGAGAAAATAATATATAATAATGACAAAGATAACTACAATGATCATACTATTTCTTGAATAATAATGAGCTTTAAAATTGTATCTGCCATAACCCATTATAATTGTTCAATTATTTATTTAATTTAAAATATTAACAAAGAAAGTAAAACATCACAGTTTATAATAAACGGATTTTCTTTGTTCGCAATAACTTACAATATTTTATGGCCAGAGTTTTTCATGAGAAAATGCGTCCCGTAGACGCCAAAATGGCGTTAAATAAGCATTAAGTTTCTCAGATTCATATTTTATAGACGAACATAAAACCGAAAAATTTTCTATTGAAATGAGTAAAAAAATGTATAGAAAAAAAAACGATATTTTTCTTTTTTATTAAACTCAGAGAGAAGACATGAAAGTATCTTTAGTAAGAATTTGTAGCACGTACTATGTACATAGGTCTGGGAATAGTTTATTATTGTGCGAATTTAGAAATAAAAAAGAGGTCGGCCCGGTTTTTTCAACGCAAATAACCGCTTTGCGTGCAGAAAAGAATGAGGTTTGTTTACAAATAAATATTAAACGTCTCATTTAGAACAGAAAAATTGTCGCAGCTATAAAAAAAAATATAAAAAACAAATCTTACGTCAATAAAATCCACCGAAAAAAATAATCCACACAAGCACTTTAAACAAAAATTAAAATATGTCAAGTTATTCAAAAATTTCAGCACTAAGTACCATGATTCGAACAAAAGATTTTTCTCGTTTTTCGGGACTCGAGCACGGAATTCGGGACCGTGTTTCGTGATGAACGCGAAGTGACTAACCGAGCGTATTGCGTTCATAATATTCTGTGTTATATTTTTAGAAAACGCCCCCTTGTTAGAAATGTGCGTTTGCGCAGGGTAACACGTGGTCGGTATCCGGCCGAAGGGTTTCTAGATATTTTGTTTGTACTGAAGAATTGGTATGCTGTTAAATTTAACTGTTAAATGTTTTTTAGCAGAAAGGATATACTTTTTTTTCACTAAGCCCAGTGAATTCTCAGAATCATCGTATTACGCTACCTGCTGGTTATCACGCAAAAAAACAATCGTTTTTTTTTGTTTTGGAACTATCCAAAACTTATTCGACATCTCCAAAAATGTGAAGTTGGTAACAGAATTGAAATAAACGCTGTAAAACTTCAACCTACACCTTTCTACGTAACTAGTAAACACAAATTAGCTAAATAGGTTACGCTAGTAAGAACAGACGAATTGACACGAATCTAGTAAAATACTTAGTCGTGTGATGACAACAGAATATATATTTGTCTCCTTCATTTTTCTTGCTAGCGTTTCAGACATAAATTTGTATATTTAACAGTGCGGACACAAACTCTCTGACATTGGAGCCTTTTAAACTTCATTTCCCTTCCGTCCATTTGTGTAAAGTTCAAAAATCATCGAACGACATATCTCTCTCTTTTTTTTCTCTCACTCTTGCTCTCTCTCTCTCTCTCTCTCTCTCAGTTTCACATACACAAAGAGATCAGATCACAAAAAGAGTCGTTCCGTGCTGGAATCGCACCCACAACACGTTGCGCGACAGCCACCGTGCCAACCGTGCAGTAAAATTTCATCAATACCAACATATAAATTTTCTCCATTGTCTTCATCAAACGTCTTAAAAGACCACCCATCATCATTCATAGACATTTCATTTCCGTTCCACAGAGCAAGCTCAAACCTGACATTTAGGTCCAGCCAAAATTTAAGCGTCATAGCCATAAATTATTTCGCAATGTCTGTCGGGCTCCATATGGCCAGTATTAGTCCATAGTTCCCATTGAGTCATAGAGTTCATGTGGTGATATTAAACAATTGTTTCTGTATAATTATTCATGGTTATAATTAGATTAGGGTATACGACTTTGTTTTTGACTTGGAATTGTCTCACCGCTATTGAGTTTGTAAGCATGCTGAAGATGGTTTGAAAAACAACGTGGCTAAAATTCACATAGATCATACTCCGATCAGCGATTTCTGGGTGACTATATTATTTTGGGATTTTGGGGGTTAGATATTTGAGGATTTAGAAAATTACGGTTGGTAGAAGAGATAGATTTTGGCGTTCGTTATGTCCTCTAAGATTTTCAATTGTTCTGAAGCGGACTTTGTGTGTGAGTGAATAATTATGCACGAAATATGACCTTTACTAAGAGAACAATAGCCTTACTCTCAATTTTAGCTGCTTTTTTCATTTGCTAAAATAGGAATAATTTTATTTGAATTAGTTAATCTCAAGTTTGATACCAATGCATTTACCCTATTATTTTGGTTACTTGGACATTGGCCTTTGTCTACCAGATGCTGTGCAAATGTTGTTTAGTTTACTGTTAATCTATTATTGGAAGTAGATAAAAGTTCCTGAAGGTATTTATTACTTTAATTCTATACAACGGACACTACAAAGCCCTATGTTTTTAATAATATTTTCTGCGTGAATTATTTTTTAAATTTGTTCTTCTTTCTGGTTTGATAATTTCTATTGAGATCGTCCATTGAAATTGCTGTCACATCTTTAACGAATTCACTACTTAAAACACACACTTTTTTATCGTAATTGTTAAGAGGCTATTTTTCCTTATAATTTGGTCCAATCACAGTTTTTAGACTTAAAGTTTTAATCATTGCTGCCTCATTGGTACTTCATTGCCTGCTTCTTCTCCTGTTTTAGACTGGGACCACGGTACAATAATTCGCTTGTATTCGCAACAATGGCCTTTGTTCTTTAGTTACACTTAAAAAAACTAAAAAAAAAGAATACGTAAGAATTAGATTATAAAAAACTTTTTCCAAACAGTGATTTTGGAGTATCTTGCTCGTTCTACTCCATACGAATCTTCATTTTCAAACGAGCACCTATTTTCACTTTTTGGTTATGTCGAAAAGTTCCTTTCTAAGGCTATTTGAAATTAATACTTTGATTTTGACAAAATCCTACTGACGTTAGAATTCTTCTATACTGAAAAACTTAAATAAAATTATCTAAGATCATCCTGTTCCATAATGCGACACCAGACTATACTAGTTCAAAACCGCAATCAGTACCGCACTCAACTATACAAATAGTTTCACAAGCTCACCTGGTTGCGTTACGTAATTGTTAAGCTGGTTACAGACGGTATATCTACATATGAAATAACTTTGAATTTTTCGATAAATAGAATGTAATTTTTTGTAACTATAAGTACTGGCTGGTCTTAAATTATTCAACCACCGTATTACCAACATAATATAATGAAAGACCACTTTTTGATCTATTTTTTCACTCTTTGTTTTTTTTTCTTAATCAATAAATATTACTTAGGTTATTTAAAAATGGCGTTTTATGAGATTCACATGTGTCGTCCTTTCTCTGTTTAATACACGCTAATATTATAAACGCGAAATCTGTCTGTCTGTCTGTCTTTTGTTCACGTCTAAACTACTGATTTCTGTGAAATTTGGTACAGACATAGTTTGGAACTCGAGAAAGAACATAGGATAGTTTTTACACTAAGAATCCGCAGCAAGTCACTATTAAAAAAGCAAAAGCTAGTCTAAATATATTCGATTTTCGCACGAGGTACAATTCGCTTTGCGAACATAGCCTAAAAGTACGTTCGTGAATCCGCAGATCATGGCCACTCGGCTTTACGCTTCTCATATAGAACTATTTCGTACGTATTAATCATCGTCTCGATAGATGCGCGTGGGCCGACCATAACAGAGGTAATAGCGGGCGTGTTCGATATCACTAAAGTGAAACACGAAATAGACAATTTTTGGGAAAATCTTTGCTAAGTAGAGCTGTGTTTTCTTGTATTATTCCACATAATGTAAAATGGTTAGTTAATAACTGTCCTTGGTTATAACTTCCAAACGGCTGTGTCAAATTTGATGTACAGTTTTTTTATTAATTTATACCTCAACTTAAAGAACCTCTTAATGTTGATAAACATGTTGACGAAATGAATCGACCCTCCTAGCCCTGAGGATGATGGGCCTCCGGTAACCTCACTCACATGACGGAACACAACGCTGGTTGGTTTTCTGTAACGTCATGGTATCACTCCGGTCTAGTTGACCCATTCGTGCCAAAGCTTGGCTCTACCACACTTATACACACATACATATTATATCTTTAGGTATTCTTTACTTCTGCTACCGTCACGTTGACGTGACTGCCGATGGTTCCAAGAGTTATCGACAAATAACTATGGACGTCGTGCCAATAATACTTAATAGTGGAAAATATTCTTTACCCAGACCATTAGTCGTAATCACTCTTAATGATTAGTTATTTTTAGCCCTTTTAGGTTGGAGAGAAAATCATCAAATTTTAATGGCTTTTCTATAGAGGAGTGTCGGATTCTAACTAACTTTTCCACCCCGTTTCTATAGCTGCTCCATTGGTCCCGTGGTGCTTTATTGCGCTTTCACCCCCCTGATAAGTTAGCTGTTAGGTCTTTATAGAGTCTACATCCAAGGTCACCTGCTAAAACTCCAACCGAGTCGGCCTTTTCATTCTAAGCCATAATAAGAAACATATACTTTTATTAACAATAGATCGATGATTTAAAATGAAAGCTTAGTTTTATCAGTTAGATTTACAGGGTGAGAGGAACTGGGTAACCGTCTCATATTTCTGCAAAGTAGTGATACTTGAAAAAAGGGAGACGGAGCGCTGAACGGCGGAGAACTATCCGTAGGATACACTCCAGCCATCGAGGATCAGCCGGGGTTGCGGGGTAGGCGCAATGAGGCACCGCGATCTCGGCCCAGAGCAGGAGAAGGAACAAGGAAGGTTTTAGTCAGAAGAGTCAGACACGCCTTGGACGGGAGAAGTCATTTGATGATTTTCGCCTCACAAAAAAAGGCATCGTGGATCGTGTGACTATCTCTCTGGTGCGGTCGACGAGGAAGGTTAGCTCGGCGCCCGACCTTAATCAGACCCGAGCGTAAGGTACATAGTGTTCCGCGCGCCTCAACGAGTCAATAGACCGTCAATAGACCACAGACGGGGCCCTATAGGGCTGATGTTCAGCCGGGGTTGCGGGGTAAGCGCAATGAGGCACCGCGACCTCGGCCCAGAGCAGGAGAAGGAACGGGAGGGTTTTCAGTCAGTAAGAGTCTGATACTCCCTCCCACCCGGCCCTGGGCGGGAGAAGTCATTTTATGATTTTCCTCTCACAAAAAAAGCCCACCACAGATGGGGCCCTACATGGTCGATGTTCAGCCGGGGTTGCGGTGCTAGCGTAATAAGTTACAGTGACTTTGGCCTGGAGCATTTGAAAGAAAGAGGTGGTTTTGAGTCAATGAGAGTTTGTCCCCTCACACTGGGGGCGAGAGGGCATTTAAAAAAATTTTCAAGAGTTAGATACCTTCTATCAACTACGTAACCACAAAATCCACAAAAATATTTTTAAAAGCAAAACGATTGCCAAAACCATTTATAACATATACTTCTATTCATTATTATTTCCATCTCTTTCTAATCTTTAAATATTGTACTACACGTAAAAGAGACAACTTCTATTCTATTTTTAAATTAACAAAAACTATCTTCAATTGTTTCAACATTTATACTAATCTACTTTTCAACTAATTAGCACGTGCAAAGGATTCTGGGCTTTATCGCTCAGAGTTCAATGCCCAAATTACCGTATTCAACACTTGTATAATTAATCTATAGATCTCATTCAAACTAAAATCCTCTTGAAATAATTAGTTATTATGAATTCCCTTTAAGTTATTTGTGGTATAGGCTAACTACAAATTTCTTCAAATGTGAATCAACTTTATTTGTTGGAGATAAGGTCGATAGTCATGAAAACAAGTGAGTATAGCTCGATATGCTGTTTTTCGTACATTAAAAGCCAGACTAGTTTTTTTTAGTAATTGAAAGGAACTTGAACGCTAAATAGAAGAAAAAAAAATGTCTTAAATTAAAACTTTATTCACTGTGTTAATAAAAATGTTTCAGAGTGATATTTATTTTGTTAAAAATAGATATTTATTATATTATATGTTTTCTTATTTAAATTTAGTAATAGTATACCTATTTTTAAACAGTAGTATTTTTAGGTTTAATATTTATTTTATAGATACAAATTCGATAAAAAAGAAGATGTTTTTTGTAATAAATGAATTTCAGTTTTATTTGTAAATAATTAAAGTTTCGTATTTTGTGTAATACAAAATATGATAATAAGTTCTATAGAAGAAAATTAATAAAAATAAATTAAATTAATCCAGAGTTTTATTCCAACCCAATTCTTTTCGCCTACACATTTAATTAATGTCGTGGTGGCCAGAGATTAGGGCGCTCGCTTCTCATGCATAAAGGTGCGGGTTCGAAACCTGATAAGTACCAAAGTGACTTTTTTCCGATTTCTACGTACTTTCTTTCTCTAACCTCATTTGAAAAAGCGTTCCAAAAAGTTTTTGTTTTTTTGCAAAATATCTATAACAATAAAAGCTAAGAGTTATTTGTGAAAACCTTTGACTCAGAATACAATAAATCATTGCGAATAATCGTTAACCCAAAAATACTGTTTTAGTCAGTTCTCATAATGTATGTGTTTTGTGAAGAATTTATTTGTTAGTCTGTATGAGGCAAGTAATCCGCACTGTATCATATTTTTTGTGATTTAAGAGTACCTACATATACATATGTGTGGTGAAACTTGTCTGTCTGTCCGTGTATTTTAGAAATTTTCATTGGATAATTGGAGATTTGTACAATCATAATATCATGAATCTCGTATGTCGTGATGGCCCGGAGGTTAAGGCGCCCGCTTCTCATGCATGTAGAGGTTTCGAAACCTGGCAAGTACCAATGTGACTTTTTCCTTGGTATATGTACTTTCTATGATTATTCAGACACCACTGGCATACGGTGAAGGAAGACATCGTGAGGAAACCTGGACTTATAATTTCTCATTCTAAGTTTGAAATCGCCAATCCGCCTTGATGAGTAAGCGTGGTGATTAATGCTCAAACCTTCTCCGTGTGAGAAGAGACCTTTGCTCAGCAGTGGGCATTTATAGGCTGATGATGAATATCATAAATTATCATGCCGTAATTTTTGTGCTTATTACCTAGCAAGAAATAAAAAAGTTATTTAATGCAAAAATAAAATAGTGCGTTGAGGATGCTGTTAGAACTGCTTTGATGGTATAGCGCATCTGGAATTTTTGCGGAAGACAGAGGAGATGACTTTTACGTCATTATACTCAAACGCAGTGCATCCATGATGCGGCAATTGAGGGACAGTTCTAACAGAATACCAGCTATACTAACAAATAAAATTGATGGCCCGTTTATTAGACACTGGTCAAATACCTGGTGTCCATGACAATAATTGATAAATAAGTATTAAATTATTAAGTAATATTTTCTACCCCATGGATCTCTGGTGTGAAATAAGGAGTTAAATTTAATTTAAAAATCATACATTCCTGTACCGAAATCAAAATGAAGAAGGAGTCATTTCATGATTTTCCCCTGACAAAAAAAACTTCTTGTAGTTGTGGTACGGTGTAATACAATACAACCAATAATATTATAAGTAAAATGGTGTAGAATAGGTTACCTAAACAAAATTCGATTTTCAAAATGATGCACACATGAACAATCCATATGTTTATACGTCAAAGTGAGATGGCATGATTCAATAATCGCGAGTGAAAAAGAGACAATTATGAAAAAGTGTGGCTATTTAGCCACAATTTAATGTATCACTTGCTGAGCGCTTGTAACCTATCTACACCTTTTTAACCGACTTCAAAAAAAGGAGGAGGTTCTCAATTCGATTGTATTTTTTTTTTTTTTTTTTTTTTTATTTTTTTTTTTTATGTTTGTTACCTCAGAACTCCGTCGTTTATGGACGGATTTGCAAAATTTTTTTTATGATTGAAAGGATATGCTTCCAGATTGGTCCCATTCTTTTCAAAATCAAGTTTTGATGATGGGATCCATGAGAAATCGAGGGAACTCCTCAAATATTATAGGCAACTATATAGTAATTTTAATATTTTCATAGAGCACTCAAGCATTTACAGTCAAAAAGTAATGTTTGATGAGGTGGAACTGGTGAAGAAGATCAGAAATGGATGATGAAACTTGACACTCGCATAGATATCACAATCAAGGTAGTTCAGCAACTATGAAAATGCACTGTAAACCAATGATCTTAAATAATTATGTTGGAAATGTTATCATCGAACTGATTTAATGATGATTATGGAGCTGGAAGGTAGGCACTGGAACTGCGTACCTAATTAATATATCCTAGCCGTGTTTGGGCTTGTTAGAATTGTTATAAGATGCACTTTGGCTGTAAGGTACTATTGAACTGATGTGATGATGAAGCTGGAAGGTTGGCATGGGGCCTAGTATTGTGTAAGCTTATTAGAGCTGTCAAGAGCAATGGAAAGGGCTATGCTCATAGTTTCCGTGCATGTTCGAATCAGAAATGAAGAAATCCGCAGAAGAACCAGCGTCACCGACATAGCCCGAAGAAATGCCAAACTTAAGTGACAGTGGGCACGGCACATTGCTCGTAGAACAGATGGCCGATGGGGCCGAAAGGTTCTAGAGCGGGACCGCACACCTTTGGGGGCGGAGTTTGGCCTAGTATTGGCTATTTTGCATTAGTCCACGTGGACTGCGTTTACACATTAGTGGTGAAATGCGTCATTGTGTTCTTATCGTTTTCCTGGTAATAGGCTAAGAGAATTAATTGGCATTTTTAACAAAACAGTCGTTTTAAATGGGTTACAAAACAATAATTGCGTCGTACAAAACAATAATTGTGTTTCTTTTGTGTGCACATATGTAGATAATACTTACTTAAAAAAGGTTCATACATTGAATGAGTCATAAATGTATATTTACAATAGCGATGGTCTTTTATATTTTTACCAACTTGTCTATATATGAATGTTCTTAGTAATAACAAAATAGTATTCTTCATTTAATGGGTTACAATTGATACAAAACAATAATTGCATCGGTCTTTTTTCTATGTACGAATGTATTTAATCATAGATACTAAATTAGATTGCATTTGGTATCTTTGAACTTTATCTGTCTGTTGATGAAAATATCTAGTTTTTTGTTATTTGGCGAGAACTAATATGAATTTATGATAAGATTATTATTTTATTTTAACTATAAGTCATAAGTATCTCATGCATCATATCATCTCTCCTCGAGATCAAAACGATTACACAGTAACAATGTACTATGATATGTATTTCTACGTATAAGTATGACATTGGTAACTTTTTCAAAAGAAATGTAGGAACGATATTGACTTCTTTGCCATAACACATTATAATAAAAAAAAAAAACACTAAACGGCTACAAATAAAAAAAAATTTTACAAAATAAAAAAACCGCCTTCAAAAAAAGTCAAGCAATAAAAGTTCCTACACTAAAAAGTAAAAAATAACAATTTGAATTAACTGTAAAAAAACTTAATTTATAGGTAAACTTATTTGACATTAATATTTTGCAAATATTCAAAATTTATTACTTATTTTTGGAGTCGGTGCCAGCCCATGCAAGGAAATACAAATGGGCAACAATCCCTTGAAAAACTACCTCTTACTTAATTATAAAACTACTTAATACCTATTTGCATACTCAAATATAGGTATATTAATTAAGACATAAATACAGATTAGACTTCTCTACAAAAAATGTCCGATTTGCACATTTTTTTAAATAAAAAATATGTACTTACAAAAACATTTTAAGTACATTGAAAATGTTTAAGCATTATGTACGAAAAATGGCACCGGATATTAAAAACCTAACTAACATTAAGTTTCAACATCAAAATGCTGGCACCGACTCCAAAAATAAGTAATAAATTTTGAATATTTGCAAAATATTAATGTCAAATAAGTTTACCTATAAATTAAGTTTTTTTACAGTTAATTCAAATTGTTATTTTTTACTTTTTAGTGTAGGAACTTTTATTGCTTGACTTTTTTTGAAGGCGGTTTTTTTATTTTGTAAAATTTTTTTTTTTACTTACAATGTCATTTAATACAACCATACAATAAGTAATTGATGTTGCTTTTGTTTTTAATTTATACATATATGTACCAACACGAACCAATGAACGGAAACACCAAAAAATGTTTAACTTTTCCCAGAATAATAATATGTTCGACATGCAAACTTAATTACGATAAAATAAAATTCTCTCAAAAAAATTATAAAATTTAAATTTCATTTCAGTAGCCACTTTTTTTTTTGAGGTGAGCCTGCTGATCGTCTATCTCAGTGGCGTGCAATAGTGGAGGTCTATGTCCAGCAGTGGACGATATCAGGCTGATGATGATGATGATGATGATGAGATATTTTTTTACTCTGTTAAGTTTTTTTTTTCTATTACCATAAATATCGGCGTCTCTAAAAAACTTCAAGTAAAACCCGATCGCTTTCTTAGTACAGCTGTAGATATTATTTATTTGTTTTCCAAGAAAGCATCCTGCTCCGATTTGTGATGGATAAACAAACATTTCTATATGCAAAAACGATTGTATGACGAATCAATATGGCGGGTCGGGCTCAAAATCCGTGTGCAACGGAAATCAATATTTACAAATTTTGTTTTTTTTTTGTTTTTTTTGTAGAAAATGTTTATTCGGCCTGTGCTATGATTGTTGTTTCTGTTTTAAGTTGTAGTGTACAAGTATAACGCGAATATGGTTCTTTTTAGCATGAATGAGACAGAATATAGGTTTTATAACAAAACAAAGTATACGGAAAAATATCAATTGAAATGAACACACTAGGATTTTTTCCTGTTTCGTAAGTGCGTTCACAAACATACAATTTCACATACACATCACATCCAGCCCGGGAACAACAATTTGTGGATCACAGAAAGATTCGAGAGATCGAACCCACGACACGTTGCGCTACAGCCAGTTGCACAGCCACCGCGCCAACCGTGTAGTAATTTTGTATACTTACTAAGTACTACAAACATTTTGATAAAGCTTAAAACAAATACCTAATAATACTATAATATTAGTTAACGTGTAAAAATAAGTAGATACTTACGTTAACTCAAAAACAAAACACAATAAAAATAAATGTGTCAGAAAAACAGTCAAATCGAAACAGATCAAAATTCCTTTCATTCAGTAAAAACGTTATCTATATAGAATAGATACGTGACGAGTTTTCACAACACCATTTTAATCATCCCATTCCTAAAAACAGTGACCTAAATACCGACGTTGTTTGACAACATTTTTTCTATCGCAACAATCGCAAAACACACAGTGTAACTCCACTTCCATAATCAAGCAAAAAAAAGGAAAATACATTTCTAGAAAAAATACACGCGAAAAAATACCGCCCGTACCTATTTTAATTCCTGATGTGCTCGGAAAATTTACCTTGAAAAAGGGGCGCGAACGTCTGAGCTTACACTTTTTGCACGATTTTCGTCGTCTCTCGCTAAATTTGTCCGCAGTGCACCGCTTCGTTTTTTTTTCCCGGAGTTCCGACAGAATGCACCACTGTGTAATGCAAACGAAAATTCACTTTATAATTTCAGTGATATGTTCTAGTTTCAGAATGGCATTCGGATTTTAAGACATTTTCATCGGAGTGTTTGTACAGTGTAAAGTCAAATTTATTTCTAAGTCTAAATTAAGGATAACTGAATGTTGGATCTTGTTTTTTTAGTCGATCCCTGCCGATGGGATTTTGTTAAGCGTTTAATTCGGAGCGGAATGTTTATGAGGTATGTTTCATAGCTTTTGTAACGCCTTTTTTATTACTGCTGCTGACACCGATTGCTGTCCAGCGTGATAATAAAGTCTGCATTTATTTTTGGCAGCAAAATTAATTACCGTTTGTTTACTTCCTAGCCATGTAGATTACTTGCGCTATCAAAGTATTTTCTCTGTTTTTTGTGTTAGTTTTAAAACTTATGAAAACTTGACTACTTTTTGTTCAAACGAGCAGGAAACAAGGACGACTTATGAACATATTATTAAATATCTATATAAGATGAGAAAATCGCGAGTTTAATCTTTTATAGTTTTCATGTCATCATGACAAGTATGTGGAAGCCAAGCTTCGGCACGAATAAGTCGGCTCGACCGAGTCGAGTAATACCACAGCCTCACAGAAAACCGGTGTGAAATAACCACAGCTTTGTCTTTCGCCGTGTGAGGTTGTCGGTGGGCCAAACCCTTCCCTTCCAACCTAAAAGGATTGAACCTTAAAACTTAAATATCCGAAACCCTTATCCCTAAAAGGCCGGCAACGCACTTGTAACTGCTTTGGTGTTGCATGTGTCCATGGACGGCGATTGCTTACTATCAGGTAATCCGTCTGCTCGTTTGCCGACCTATACCACTCAAAAGGTATTCTTTAAATACGCATCTGTCTGGTGTATTAAGTTATATAAAATTACAGAAAAACCTTCATATGAATATCATTTAAAACGAAAATGCAATCAACGAAACACCCCTTGATTATATTTCCAAAGATCACAGAGACTTGTAATAATATTTTGTTTCGCTATTTTGACTACAAATCGCCCGTATTACTAGCAGTGTGCAGTTTATTAATAAAACGAGACGCAAAGGCGAGTTACTTGATTTAATTCATTCAGCTGCTTACATGTGTCACATGTTAATGTGTTCAATATAAATTTAGCGCCGGGTAAAAAAATGTGATTTACGCATTGATGAAACAGAGGACCTAAAATACTAAACGGATGTAACTTTTGGAGAGTTTTTTTCATGTCCAATACACGGATTTGTGAAAGAATATTATTATTTTTAATTTCAAATTAAATAATGTTATTTTTTATCATTAAATGAGCAAACTTGTATACAAATATGTATAAATTATGCAACATATACATATTTCTCGGAAAAGGCTCGAATGATTTTCATATTTTTTTTTTTATACTTACAGGGGTTTTCAAGGGCAATAAGTAAATGTTAAAAAATAAACAGCAAAGCTGTGGTCATTAAGGTACTATATACATATTTATACAGTGCAAAGGCAAGGGGTTTGTATGTTTCTACATTTATTTCTGTCATTCTGATTTTAAGGAATTCTTATACGTTTGAAATATCGAGATTTCGAGGTAATAGAATATACGGATCCATTCATCGATGGTTGATGATTGAAGAGCGACAATTAAGGATCAAGTAAACCGGTTATACCAACGTGAAACAACGATAGCGTGGTTTTTTGCCGTGAAATTGAGGATATCGGAAGTCTAAACCCAATTCTAAAATCCTAACAATCCAGAAAAGGCCAGAAATGCACTTTCACTCCTTTGGTGTTGCTTATGCCCATGGGCGGCACCGATTGCTTACCATCAGGTAATCTGTACGCTCATTAATTGCCTCTTTATACCATACTAGCTACTCTCACGCGGTTTCACCCGCTGCTCGGCTCCATTTAATTCTAGCGTGATGTTTTATAGCCTATAGCACTCAGGGACATTGTAGCTATCTAGCAGTAAATAGAATTTTGGCAATCCGACCAGCGGTTCCAAAGATTACTCCCTACATACAAACTTACAAATTTTACCACTTTATAATATTAGTATTAAAAAAACTTGTGTGAACCGTGGTTACACTTTTAAAGACAAAAGGAATATTTTATCCAAATTCGAAGCCACAAAGCATCAGATAAATACTACTTTTAATTCTTTCATTAAAAAATCCAGTTCACCTTTTTTAAATAAATACCTAAGCATTTGAATGTCGATCTCAAAATACAAGAAACAGCGGTAACATCATTAGCATACTTATCAATCGACAATTAAAAACATCGAAAATCTATTTTAATTACAACTGTTTTGAATACGTATAGCATAATTTTGTTCAAATCACGAGATCTTTGACCACTGTGCGTCGAATTTTTTACTTTATCCGACATCTTTTGGTGTAGGGAAAAAGTGAACTGATTAAATCTTTTTATTTGGACCGAATATTTTGTCCAGTTTTTCGACCACTGTGCATTAGTTGTTTGAATTGTAACTCGATACCGTTGATTTCTGTTTTTAGATAAAAGTAACAACACTAATGTAATTAAACTAATTGGTTAGTGAACCGGTTATAATTTGTGTTGTATTTTACGATCTTTAAGATTTTTCGAAGAGTTCATATTGATAGGCGGAGCGACTTTGATACTGTGAAAAAGAAAACTTGTGATTTCGTTTCGGCATTTCTTCTCAGAGTATGCAGATAAGAAATGTCCACTTCATCTAGATTTCTTTTCATATAATTTTGACGAGTAAATAATAGTCTATTTACAAAAATAAATAAATGGTTTCATGATGTAATAATAGAGAGAGTATTTTGTTTAGATATTAAAGATAAATGGTCAATAAAACGCTGTTTAACAATAAAACATTAATAATTTTCTCATAAATATCGGCCTTTTGGGTAAGTGCACATTGATGGGCAAGGCCTTTTCTAACGCGGTATATGTTCAGGCTTTTCACAATATTTTCCGTCTGCGGTGTCTAAATAATCTTAGAAAGTAGGTGGAAATAACTTCGGAAATAAACGTATAAGGAGTCTGCAGAGCCAGATTATTAAAATAATAATCTACATATTCATACATAGACGTAAGCGATTTTCTTAACCGCTACCTGTCGCTCACCCAATAAATCCACACCTTACTCTTATTAAATTAATATGCACTTACATGTTTGTTCAAATTTTTTATTATATTTAAGAAGCCATCTTGTTATGATGACGTCATCGATTTGTAAAAAATAAATTGATGACTTGGATTTGAATTTGTATAAAAATAAATAATTTTGAAAGTACTGATGCGCATTGAGTAAGCGTGGCGATTATTGCTTAATCCTTCTTCGTGTGAGAAGAGGTCTTTGCTCAGCAGTAGAAACTTATAGACTAATGATGATAATTATAACGAAGCGTTTATTAACGATGATAATTATAAAGAAAACGAACGAACGAACAATCAACCATTTTTTCATAATTGTAAAATCACATTCAAGGGACTACGGAATCATAGGGAATCAGGAATTAGATCTTTCCCACATTCATATGTGGCAATTATTATAAGTACCTACCTACATCTGCACACCCCTTTCCGAAATAACAGACGTGATGTTATATTACGCTAACCCTTAACGTTAATTCATTTTCTCTTATCAACAATAGCAAACTCTTTTGTTCTCGCAAACGTTTAGGGAGAGCCATGTAAATTAAATTAATTATTATTACAAACAAACATATACGCGTTATGTTGCTAAAACAATACTTTTATCTAGTGTATGTACATAAAAGATTCTGTGAGCGTCTTTGCCCGCATTTCTGATCCAGGAAAAAAGAACCCAATGTGTTAATCCAGAATACCCAATGTAGTATCTCCAATGGATCGACTCGACTGGAGTGTAATCACGGCCTCACAGAAAACCGACGTGGAACAACCACAGCGTTGTGTTTCGTCCTGTGAGTGAGGTAACCGGTGGCCCAATCTTATCCCTCCCCCAATCCCACTCCAATTCCTAAATCTCCTAAGCCTTTATCCCCAAAAGGTCCGTAACGTAGGTACTCGTAACTCCTCCACAGTTGTGGGTGTCCATGAGTGGCGCTGATTGCTTACCATCAGGTAATCCATCTACTGGGTTGCAGTCTTAGCACATAAAAAAATTAAAATAATCTATTTCTGTTTTACGTTTAGATAAACTTCCATTCATTGATAATTACAAACTTTCGCGTTTATTATTAAGTAAGTAGATTACTTAATTAGTAACTTTGAATTTGATTTTGTAGGATTTTAGTAAGTGGTGGTTTTTAATTTATTGTAATATTTCTGTGATATGTATTAGGACATACTTTCCTCTAGCGAACGACGGCCCAACGAGGGTCTCTATAAGAATTTTCCACTGTGGGTCAAAAAACATTTTTTTTTATTATTGTTGATTTTGTAAATGTCTTCACTGTGCTGTGCAACGTGGTCCGGGGTCGGTCGTTTCCCACACAGAAAAACATTTTGTATGATTTACAAATTGTTGTTTCTGGGTAGTTGGTGTATGTGAATTTGTATGTAAACGCACATATGTACGACACAGGACAAAATACACCAGCATGGGGAAACGTTTGTAAAAAAAAAATCTAGTTAGTTCTTATACCCTCATGGATATCAAATTAGGTCCCAGTATGTTCTATATAAAACAACCTGGTAGCGATTTTTAAATAACTTGTTTATCAATACTCAGTGTAGAACAGTAAATTATATCTGTGCAAACGATCCGGGGATATTACACACACACAAAGCAAGCAATTTGGGTAAACGCAATGACAGTACCCACCGAGCGATGTGGGGAGGGAAGATAGGTGTAAACGCATGGAGATAGGGCTGTGTCGTGTTTAAAAAAGTAAAAGAATAAAGCTGTTGGGGATGCCTAGATTTTCAACAATGAGTGATATTTATTACAATCTACATAGGTATGTATCTAAAAATCAATGCCACTTTTCGTTGTAATGTTGTAACTCGGCCCGGCTCGACCGGAGTGATACCACGGCCTCACAGAAAACCGGCGTGAAACAACTCAATACTTCCCCCCTACAATCCCCAAAATCTCCAAATACCTTATCCAGAAAAGTTCGCAACGCAATCGTAACTCTTCCGTCGTTGCGGGTCTCCATGGGCGGCACTGATTGCTTACCATCAGGTAATGCGTATGAACGTAGCCGACCCACCACAAAAAAAAAAATTGAAACTAGTAATAAAAATTATCCTACCATTCCACTCAAGTACCTGTGTATTGTTTTAGCCAAACAAAATCTTGTAACCCTACCTACGAATACATATAATTTAGACACAAAACCAAGAACACAATGATTTTGGTTAACAAGAGACAACCCTATTCACAGTCGTGTTAAAAGCATTTGCCTAATTGCGAAGATTTGTCTGAGGAATGCCTACAATGCATCTTGGGGCCCGTTTGAACTGACGCCTTACTTGCCATTACACGAAATTAATTAGAGGCGAGTACTCGATTACATTAAAACGTTTAATTAAACCTGTATGTTTGACGTTTGTAAACGATAGCAAAGTTTTGTTAATGGATTGTTGGGAAATAGTTTATTTAACTTTTAATTTTAACCCACACTAGATATAGGTACTATAATTGTAAATTACGACTTACTCGCTTGAGTTAGTTGAGAAAGCTCTACTAGTTTCAAGTCATAACGGGACTCTTATTCATGCACGTCGCGATGATATCGCACAGCCGACTCAAAGATTGAGAGATTGAGGGAGAGAGATAAATTGTGTGTGTGTGAGAGAGAGAGAGACAAAGTGAGTGTGGTAAGTTTTCATTTTCAATAAATTTGGTATATTTATTAGGTATGGGTTAATATAAACCAATCATAGATAAGCTAAAAATATTCCAAAGACTTTTTAGTTAGGGATTGCAAATCGTTATAATTACTAATCTTATTTATCCTCTTTCTTACATTTCTTGGAAAGATAAAATAATATCCAAACTGTTTTCATCACTTACTTTGAATGAAGCCAATAATAATATAAATCCATTTCTAAATCTTACCAATAATATTTTCTCTTTCCATTTCTCGACTTTAAACCCGTCTGATGAAGCGACGAAGGCTTGACCGTTGACTTTAATAAAATAATTTGATCCAACTGGAATTTACATTTATTTGTTATAAATAGAAACGCGAGCTAAGCGCCATCTACTACGTCAATATGGAACAACCGGTTCAACTTGTTTTTAAATTACCACTAACTCAGTATTATCATGCAAAAATCAAGAAAGTCATAAAGAAACGAAATAACAATTTTATTGGCTATATATTGTCAAAATTTAATGACTGATATACATTTTATGAATACAAAAATGTTAAAATGAATCCTTCTTTTGCATTTACAAAAAAGTCTTTTATTAAAACCTGGACATTTTAGTGGCCATAATGGTTTTTGTTAGTGGCAACATCGAATGGTTTTGTTAAATAAATTATATGATCTATGTTGTTAATGGTAGCAGGGTAAGGTTTTATTAAATAATTGACAATGTATTAAATTGATTAAAAAGTGTAAATAGCTGTTGGAATCTGGTTATTTGTTCTACTGATTCTTATTTATTGCATTTAAGTTTTTGTCGTAACGTTTTTTTTGCTTATTTTTTATGAATCTTTTCCTATTTAGGATTTAAAGGCGTACCAGTTTGGCTGCATGATAGGTGTAGTAGCTGGGTAACCGGCCGTTGGCCATTGAACCAGGTTCGAATCTTGCGCCGAACAACCCGTTGTGTGATCCACAAGCTGTTTTTACATGTCTCTGTGTGATTTTTTTATAAATGCAATTACCTGAGCTTTGTAAATGTCAGAGAAACAGCCTCTGGCATCCATAACACAATATCTTAGATTAGGTGTTTTTTTTTTGTGTGGAGAAAATCATCTAATGCTTTTTCTCGCCAGGCTAAGGTGAGAGGGAGTGTCAGACTCTTACCTATTGACTAAAAACCGCTTATTATTTCCCCGCAGCCCGCTTGTGCTTGAGGTTTAACAAAACTCAATATTTCAAGTAATTGTATTTATACATATGTCTAAAAAAATTTTGCTTTTCAACGCACTTTTTAAACTCTGTTTAAAAAATTTTATTCTACAAACTTTTCTAGCTCTTGCCGCCGTACAGGATCATTAAAATTTATTTTAGTAATCCTTTTAAAAAAACACAATTTTGGCATAAGGTAAAACTGTAGAGCGGTGCAAAAATGAAAAACTATTTAGCTACTGACTTTAATATTTTATGAATAGCGTAAAATATATCGAGTTCTAAGAAATAAAATATTGTCAGGATCTGATTGAAATTGCTGTGTCCATGATGACGGTCGGGCATTAAAATTTCTGTTGCATGTCTTAATAGCATTTTAATAATGGACTTTAGCTTGTAAATGATATGGTTGATATTTTACATGCAATCTCCATAACATTCCGAGAAATTTTATATTATAAAAATTTTATTTGAATATTTGTTTTCGTTTTCATTTTAGTTTTAATGTTAGACTTTAGATGTATATAATAAAAAAAACTTGGACATAAGTAGATATACAATTACCGAAGGGAATTGTTTAGAAAAACTTCTAGGATTCAGACACGTTTTTGAAACAGAATTACATCCGTTAACGAAACCTTTAAATAAAGCTAAAGTTTATCTTACTCGAGTTTTAGATCATAGTGGCGTTGGAGAGCCGTGCTTTGACACGAAAGGCGCGGCTCGACCGGAATGATACCACGGCCTCATAGAAAATAATATGAAACAACCACAGCTTTGTGTTTCGCCGTGTTGGTGACGTTAAGCCCTTCTTCCCCTATTGTTCCCCATTCCAAAATCTCCGAAACCCTAATCCCCAAAATACCCAGCAACGCACTCGTAACTCCTCTGGTGTTGCATGGACCCATGAGCAGCGCTGATTGCTTACCATCAGACAATCCATATCTTCGTTTGCCATCCTAACACATGATAAAAAAAAACTACCCAAAATCTTTTACTTATAAAAAGGCAACAAATAAATCCAATTTTCAAAATCTACTCATGTTCTAGTAACTAGCTTGCTAAGCAGTCTAAACGGAGCATGGAATTTGCTACGAGACGCAATGTATCGTTGGGTACATTACTGGCAACACAAGAAGCAGGCAGTGTTGCCATCAGAAATATTAATCAGCGTCATATGAGAAACTTGGTAATTAAGGATTTATAATACTTAGAATTGGTTTGCTAAATTAGTCTGAGATTAAGAACTAAGATTTTAGTGTGGAAATCTAAATAACAATTAATATTGTTTTAATAAAAAGCGTATTCCTTCCTTTAATGCTAATATCGCACTTGTGACCTTGTGTATAGTGGGTGTCCAAGAAGGCCGCTGATCGCTTATAATAATCAGGCTACATATGTATTAGTGTACTAGGTCGGAAAACACATAAGAATTATACTAAATTTATGCCCTGTTTGAAAGCTAATGTTAATATAGTAGTTTATATTATCATCATCGTCATCAGCCTATTAGTACCAACTGCTAAGCAAAGGCCTTATCTCATACGGCGAGGTTTTGAGCATTAAACACGACGCTTGATCAAAACGGATTTGTGATTTCAAACTTATAATTAGAAATTAAAGACTAGATTTCATGACGATATTATCCTTCACCGTTTGTCTGGGGTGTCTTAATAATATTAGAAAGTACATATAACTCGGAAAAAGTTACACAGATGTGTCAGTGTCTTAATAATCTTTGAAAGTACCTAAATATAACTCGAAATTTTTTACATAGGTACTTGCGTGTCAATGTATGACTGCTTACCAACAGTTGACAAGCTTCAATAGCCGCCCTATTCCATAAAAAAAGTATCAACAAGAACTATTTAAAAATTTCTTTAACATTAAACAAATACTTCAACTGAATTTTAAAAACAAAAGATCTTGAAATAAACAAAAAGTAACTCTAATACTTATTGTTTGAGTCCTATGTCGTATGAATATATGAGTTTATGTATGTATGTATATATGTATGTTTGACATCTCATTGGACTAATGGCAGTCCTCTTACAAAAGGTAGGAGCGAACGTTCCAACACTTCTTTATGTATGTATGTAGATTTGAAACGCAAGTAGATATGACAAAAAAGTGATTATATTGAGTTTCATCGGAAAATGGATTTTGTTTTTGTTTGATACTCTATGAAGAAGGTAGGTTATTTGCAGAAACCAAACGTCATCAGATAAGTTTAAATAAAGATTTATTTTTTGTCAGTTATCATTTTAATCTGAGTTTGATTCCAACCTAGTGTCGTGGATGAACAGACTGACATACTATTATATTCTATTTTTGGTTTAATTTTAGCCTGGGGTTGCAGGGCAAGCGCAATAAGGTACCGCGTACCTACTTGGCCTAGAGCAGGAGAAGGAACGTTGTTGGTTGGTTTTAGTTTAGTATGTAAGAGTCAAACACTTCCTCTCATCTCATCCCGGAGCGACGGAACCCATTTGATGATTATATCCGTTTCAATAAAAAGAAATGGTTTAATTGAAAATATGAACCAGGTATTAATTTCTTACTTAACAGAAAATAACAATAGTATTTCGTACATATTAATTAGTTAAGTACGTATTTAGACATTGTTACTATCAATTTCAATCTGAAATGAAAATTAAGATCAAACTAAATATTTTTGACAGTACACTCACTGTTATAACAAAAAGAGAGAAACGAAACTACAAAAAGAGAGAAACAAAACTAAAAAATAAAACGTTAATAAAAAATGTCATTCTCATCACGGAAATAACTTTAGTTTATGGTCATAACTTCAAACGTTCTTTCCACATCATCTCTCCATGTTCCGGTGACGTCAAATTTCAAGATGGCCGCTTGACATCGAACCACAGATATCATAAATAGGTATATTGGGATAGGTTCGTTATTATTTATAGAATTATAAAATTATTTGAAAAACGTATTCTATGCACTAGTCTAGTTTGATTCCCAAAAAGTCACAGAATATTTATATATGTTACGCCAATGAATTATTTACAAAAAACAGTACCTATTATATACATTTACGAGGTTACCCTGTTCAAAAAAGTTACTTATAGGATATAAATAAAATATTCAATATTTACAAAAGGTATTAAAAATATAATTACTTTTAGATACTAAAGAGTTAATTGGCATAAAAAAAATTAACATACAAAATTTCATCGAAATCGATACCGCCGTTCTCGAGATCAAAGTACCTACGAAAATTGATTGGTTAGTGATAATATACTATCTAAACAAACAAATGCTGCAAACCTTTATCTCTTGTATAGTTTTAAGTACACCAAGAAATTAACAAGTGATATATTATATATATATATATACATATATATATTATATATATATTATTATTATATACATATATTATATATATACCTTATCTTCAATGTCCATACCGATTTAATCGAAGCTCTCCTCAGCTTACCTGCGAATAAAAAAAAATAGTGTTTAAAGAAAGTCGTTACTTATTATTATAACACTTATAACTAAATCCTTAAAGTTCAATATGCAACAGTGAAAATATATCTACATTTTTCGTTTTTACAACATCTAATATTATCGTCATGAGCGCCCAGTGATTAGTGTCAACCAATTTATACTGATCCATAATGATAGCAGCACTGGTAATGACAAAAAACTATTGCACGTCACATTCCAGAACTTTATTTAGTTTGTTTTCTTGCCACGGGTCAGATTAAATTGGTTTTGTTTCGAGAACAGTTTAGTTAAATAGACCACTTATTGAGTAGAAATTCTGCACTCTTAATCTGTTTTGTGGATGGAAAATCATCAAATGACTTCTATCACCCCGGGGGAGGCAAGAGGGAGTGTTAGACTCTTACTGACTAAAAACCATCTCCTGTTCGAAGCTGAGGCCGTAGCACGTTACGGCCCCGCAAAGGAGGAGGCGGAGCGCGCGAGTGAACTATCCTCCTCGCGCCCCAGCCGCCGCAGAAGGCGACATTTCGGGCGTCGGGGATCGAGAGATGGTCTCCGGCCACCGTAAGCGCGGGTCTGCGGACGGCGAGTAAGGGTAGCTCGCCGCCCGACCAGAACCAGACCCAAGCGTACGGCGCGTAGCGTTCCACGTGCGCCTCAAAGAGCCAATAGACCACCACAGACGGGGCCCTATAGGGCTGATGTTCAGCCGGGGTTGCGGGTTAAGCGCAATGAGGCACCGCGACCTCGGCCGAGAGCAGGAGAAGGAACAGGGGGGTTTTTAGTCAGTAAGGGTCTGACACTCCCCCCTCCCGCCCGGCCCTAGGCGGGAGAAGTCATTTGATGATTTTCCACTCACAAAAAAAAAAAACAAAAAAAAAGCACGTTTTGGCGGTTGACCCGCAAACGCAACTGAATCTAACCATTTTCATTTCTATATGTGATGGATTACCTGATGTTAAGCAATCAGCGCCGCCCATGGACACCTGCAACGATAGAGGAGTAACGAGTGCGTTGCCGACCTTTTGGAGGCGAATTTGAGGATTGCGGGTGGCGAAAGATTGGGCCTACGGTAACCTCACTCACACGGCGAAACACAACGCTGTGGTTGTTTCACACCGGTTTTCTGGGAGGCTGTGGAATCCCTCCGGTTGACCCGACCCATTCGTGCCGAAGCATGGCTCTCCCGTACTGTTAAAGATTTTGCATTCCCGTTCATAGATGTTCCCAATAAACTTATATGACACTTTATGAAGTTAATACAATTACGTTCTTTATTCAAATTTATCTGATACATATGTAGTAGCTATCTAGTCATTGTAAGAAAGACCCTATTCGTTTACTGACATGACTGGAATTCGGTTACACTTTTGTGGCACAAATGCAGTTCTATATTTAAATTTATGTGATACATAGAGCCATTGTGAAACAGACCCTATTGTGTTAACTAATATGATTGGAATTCGGTCACACAGATAATTACGAATTAAAAACAATACTATGGTGCCCTTGAAATATATCTAAATCACAAATTAGTTTGAGCATATTTCCTGTTGCAAGATAAATATAACAGATGGCCCCGTTATGGATTTTTATCGGTCATAGCAATGTTTATAATAATTCGAGCACTGATCCTTTGAGTGGGCTTAATGACTATACTATCTCACCACTTTATTCTTAAACAGAATAAACAGAGATTCATGAATGAAATAATATTTTTTTTAGGTAATTCAAGTCGAACTCAATTGTTACTTAGCAATACAGCGGATTTTTTTTTTACTTTTTTTTCCTTTTTTATAAAAACGTTGTCCATTGTTGTATATTAGGATTTTCTCCTGTGTCGTGGGTGCTGTTACAAACATACATTTTCATATACACAAGACACCCAGACCCGAAAAAACAATTTGTAAATCACACAAAGAGTTGTTCCGTGCGGGAATCGAACCCGCGACACGTTGCACGGCAGCCAGTTGCCCAGCCACCGCATGCACCGCAGTATTAGTATAGTATAGTATACTATCAGTTAATTCACGTGAACAAGTCGTTATTGTCAATAAATCTTTTATCTAAAAAAAAATGTGAGAGTCGGCTCAACCCGGGTGATACCACGGCCTCACAGGAAACCAGCTCAGTTGTGTTTTGCCGTGTGAGTAAGGTTACCGGAAGCCTAATCCCTACCTCTCCCCCATCCCTTCCCAATCCTTAAAAATCGGAAACCCTTATCCCTAAAAGGCCTGCAACGCACTCGTAAGTACTTTGGTGTTGCGGGGATTGTCCATGGGCAGCGCCGATTGCTTACCATCAGGTAATCCGTCCGCTTGTTTGCCGACTTATCACATAAAATAATCTACATAGATCCAAGCAAAGGCACGTATTAAAAAACCCTACAAAAAACATTGCATTCACGAAACAAACTTGTGAGAAAAATTCCCATAAAACACAACACAATACAATGCATCCTTAACCCAACACATTTGACAAAATACTGAAATTTAACAGTACATTGACATTGACATCAATTCTGTAAGGTAATGATTTAGAAAATTGCTTCAATTAGACCAAACGATGCGTCTAAATGACTCGAGTCAAGCGAAAATGATTATTTAGTGGCTTATCAGACGACGGGAATTCATAATCTTTTGTTAAGGAAAGTGTGAGAGAGCCATTCTTCCGCACGAATGGGTCGGCTCGACTGGAGTGATACCACGGCTTCACAGAAATCCGGCGTGAAACAACCACAGCGTTGTCTTTCGTCGTATGAGTGAGGTTACCGGAGGCCCAATCCTTCCTATCCCAAATTCTTAATCCCAAAAAAAACATCGTGGAGTGTAACACGTAGTATAGCTTGAAATATAATTTTATTACTCTTAAACACATTAATCGATTAACAAGTTGGTATCGATTAGCATATCAATCCCAACACTCAGTCTTTCGTTCTGAATGTCAACGTCAAAAAGTGTCAAGGAGTCAGTTGGTTGATAATCGCCGAGGGTGCAATAGTGTAAGTGATGTTTCTGTAATTTTGATGTACCTATACTGTTTAGAATCTATTTAATGTTCGATTTTTGGCCTTTTTCCTTCTGAGTCTTTCAGGAGAAACCTAAACTTAATATTACTAATTAAAACTTTGAATTAGCTAGCGTGGTGATTAATAATCGTCCCTGTTTCACTTCCAAATCAGCACTGATAGGATGACGATGACGATGATTATGAATAAGACTTATTATGAATAATAAGTCTTCAGCTTAATTTGCTCGACTTTCCTGCTCTAACCTAGTCATTCTTATTATCATCATCATCATTATCCTGATATCCACTGCTGGACATAGGCCTCCCCAATTGCACGCGAATGAACTCGATGTTCAGCTCTTCTCATCCAACCACCGCCAGTCATTATTATATCAAGCAGAAAACCTCCAATACTGAACAAAGCTCTTTGCCCTAGTCCTTTAATATCAAAGAAAACTCAACATTTGCATTCAATAATGACATGAAAAGAATCGCAAAGAGCCATTGGATGCAAGGTATAAAGTAATAAGCTTCCACTGGTATCACCGTCCACGAATCTTAATAAATAATACACCACGGAAACTTCCTCTTAAATAATTGGGTCAAAAATAAACTAATTCGACGTTTCAATACAATAAAATATTGAAAAACAACTATAACTTTATTCATCGATCGATCGATACACTGAATTTAAGATATTTTTTAGCTAATAATTAAGAAATAAGTAAGCTAGTTGACGTCAATTGCTATGACGTCATAGCTCTGGTTTTCATACAAATTGCATAGAAAAGTATTGTTTTTGACGTTTGGATAATATGTAGTATTGAATTTGACTAGTTGGAAACTACCGTACGTCTACGTATTAAAAAAACATAAAAACTGAATCAAACTCTGTTAAGTACGTAATTTTAAAAATTTAAGCATGCACTGAAGAGGAACGTATCGCGTCTATGTATAAAAACATTAAAATTAATTTCACAAATATTTATAGTGATAATATGTATAATATATAATATAATCAACATTTTATTAGTGCTAAGCCGTTAGTAATAGTAGGTACCATTTCTTATAATAAAACACGAGTATTTTCAAAACCATCAAATTAAAAATATATATATATTGGCAAAAAATTAAAGAAATAAAAAATATTATCCCAAAAAGGTCCTAATTATTACAAACTTAACATAACGTAGATCATGTTTCATTTTATGATTCGAATGATTAACACAACGGCAAACTAATTTGTGAACTAATTAAGATGTTATTTTCTATCATAAATAACTCATAAATACGTATATGGCCATGTCATAAATTAACAGCCATTAAAAACTTAAGATTCCAACACTAGAATGTTGTGAAGATTATTACAATTAAAAATGTCGATAAAAAAATTATGTTTGTCGTTAAAAATCTGAGGATGTCATTAAATTTATTAACGGTAGGTCAATGACTTGAATTTTGGAAGGATATTTTTATTGGTTAGTTTAGTACTTATAAGGTCTTTTATTTTTATTAGACTTAGGATTGAGTAGGTATCAGTTTCAAGTAGTATACATGTGAGTAATGTAAGTGAAGTAAGTACGGCCTTTAAATTATTCGACCGAACTAAGGAGCATCCTCATTTTTTTTGATAAAAAAAATTAAATTGTGGTGCCTTGCCTCGACACTTTGGCGTCACAGAAAACCGGCGTCAAAATCACGGCAGTGTTGTGTTTGGCCGTGTAAATGATAAGCCGTGAGTTGAGGCTCCCCTATCCCAAAATTTCCAAGACACTTTTTTCCCAAAAGAACAGCAAAGCACTGTTGATTTCTACCCCGGGTTGTTACCATCAGTTAATCAGTATGCTTGTTCGCCTTTTATTACTTAGGGGGTTGTATGTATGTGTATGTTTTGCGTTTTTGTATATATGTGTGTGTGTGTGTGTGTGTGTGTGTGTGTATGTTTGTGTGTGTGTGTTTGTGTGTGTGTATGTGTGTTTGTGTGTGTGTATGTGTGTTTGTGTAGAGACTAATTATTTTAATAGAACAAGGAAGCAAACGAGCAGACGGCACCATATATACTCGCAACACTGAGAAGTGCGTTTTACCATCGTATTGCATTATCCTCGATTTCTTTCGTTATTATTTTTAATATTATGTGAGTTTGTAATCGCACACACTACACAGCAGATAATATTAATGTGAGGCAACTTTACCTTAACTGTGTATATCTGCTATACTTAGAATTTTCAAATCAAAACTTTCAAACAAAACATTAAGGTTTAATTTGCATTTTACATATTATTATGTCTCATTAATATCAATGTTTATTTATTACGCTTATTTATTTCATTTCATTTTACAATTCATTTCCTACTAGAAACGAAGTCTATAATTACATTAATTGACAACAAAAGTCGTTATAAATATCGACATTGTCGACATCTAATCGATATCCTACAGTCCTACAGCATTAGTTAACATAGGTTCAGATTACTGATAAAGATAATTTTATGTTCTGTACATAGGTACTTCGTTTTTCCACATTGCACCGTTTTAAAGACTCCTAATGATCTGATGCGTTATCTCTTTAACTTACTGTGGGAAATATTATGGTTTATAGATCGTCTTTTTTATGGGTTTTTAATTTATTTGCAGCTAACTTAAAATGGTCTATAGTTGTTTTGGTAACTTGGCTGTTAAGACATTTACCTAAATAACTGTAGTAAAGGTTTTTATTTTTATTTATTTTTTATTTATGGTTTAATTTTTATTTAATTAAACATAGATATAGAATTTAAGTATCGTTTTATCCTGGTATTTTTAATATAAATAGTAGCATTATTAAATAACACTTATGTACTTATGATTATTTAACAATGTATAATATCTTTTTACCCATTTTCGCCTGAAACACAGGTTGTCCTAGTTCAGGCACCCAATATTATGAACTTGGTATAGCTTTAAGCAAAACTGTATATTCTAGATTATGTGTTCTTCAATAAATTTTATTTATTATTATTATTATTTATATATGTACTAAAGGTTTTTTTTGTGAGGGGAAAATCATCAAATGACTTCTCCCGCCCAGGGTCGGGCGGGAGGGAGTGTTAGACTCTTACTGACTAAAAACCCCCCTGTTCCTTCTCCTGCTCTGGGCCGAGGTTGCGGTGCCTCATTTTGCTTACCCTGCAACCCCGGCTAATGATCATACCCCCTTAAAAGGAAAATAATGACATACAGTGTGAGAACTATTTGACGAAACCCGACCTTACAAGGTTGGAATTCGCCAATCCACTTTGAGCGAGCGTGGTGATAGCTCATGCCTTCTCATTGTGAGAAGATGCCTTTGCATCAGTAGACATTTTTAGGTTGGAGACAATAATGATATTCAGCGTAATATTCCAAGAATTTTCGGCTTCGACACACTTATTGGAAATTATTATGCATATGCATTAAATTGAACTGGATAGTCGAGTTTCAACAACTATTATAGTGTGGACTATACAGTAGCTAGAACGGGTTCAAAATACAGGGCAATCGTATGCGGTCAACCTGCTAGTAAAATGACTGGTTGGCGCTTATTATTTTAATAGATACATTTCTGAACACGTCCAGAGATACTGGTTATATTTAATGGATAGAGAGAGAGAGAGAGAGAACTTCTTCATGATTAATATGCTTTTGTAGAAATATTTTTTAAACAAAAATAAGTTATCCCACATACACATCACATTTACACTTAATATATGTCAATCACACAAAGACTTTTTCTGCGGGATGTCTTTTTTTTTGCGGGAATGGAAACCGCGACTCGTTGTTCGGCAGCCAGTTGCTCAGCCACCGCTTTAAACGTGCGTTCACAAACCAGTGTAATTATTAAATAGTATAAATATAAAAATTAATCCTAATCGGCGATTTCCATAATTATTTTCATGTTTGTTAAAGTTAGTGGGATGTTTTCATAAAATAATATTTGGAAGGTACATGGTTACATCTGTTTATATTTCTTTTTATGCTGTTGCTATGCTCTAAGGTATTTAGAGCTGGGCAATTTAAGGGTCGAGGATAAGGAAAGAAAGGATTGAGCCTCCAGTAACTTCATTCACAAGGCGACACAACGAATGCATTGTTTCACGCTTGCATTCAGTGAGGCCGTGGTATCACTCCGCTCGAGCCGACCCATTCAAGCCAAAGCCTTTATTTACTTAGGTAAGTTGTGCGTCTTTAATTTTTTCCTTACCTAACAAAAACAACATTTCAAAATAAAAACACTGAAACAAAACCGAAGCAGAACTCGAAGCAGTAACTCAACACCTATTCAAATTACTGAAGACATGCAAAGTTTCAAGTAAAAGTCATATTGATTTCAGAAGCCTTGCAACGTCGGTTATTTAAGTACACTTAGCTAGTACAGTCAAGTTTTCTTTTACAATAAGAAAAGGAATATTTTGTAAAACAAGTATGTTTGGTCGACCTGAATGATACCACGGCCTCACAGAACACCGGTGTGAAACAACCATAGCATTGTGTTTCGCTGTGTTAGTGAGGTTACCGGAGGCAATCTTTTTTTTGTCTTGGGAAAATCATCAAATGACTTCTCTCGCTCAGGGTAAGGCGAAAGAGAGAGTGTCAGACTCATACTGACTAAAATCCCCCCGTTCCTTCTCCTGCTCTAGGCCGAGGCCGATGTGACTCATTGCTCTTAACCCGCAACCCCGGCTGAATAAACAACAATGCACTCGTAACTCCTCTGTTGTTGCGGGTGTCCCAGGGCGGCGTTGTTTGCCTACCTATCACATAAAAAAAACATCTTGTAGGAATAATATTTTATAAAAAATAATCGCTAAATGTGTGTTGCTAAGCGCAAATCTCACGAGAACAGATAAACCTATTTCGGTAATCCTTTTTTTGTTGTGTTTGGTATTGTCAGGAGGAGGTTGGTAAGAAAAAAAGGGCAGCGAAAGGTAAAGAAAAATATCTTTTTTTTTAAACTCTATTAAACAATAGACAAGACGACCTACTAGCAGTATTATAGGTAGTAAAAGTATACGGTCATATGGCTTAAAAAATCTAATATGGAAATAAAGTGTAAAGAAACACAAAGGAACAAAAACAAGCCAAAATAAGCAAGATGCTTGAAGATAATTCGAAATAGAGCGATTCACAAAGAAACTAATAGATGAAACTGTTAGCGAACCAATTTTTATTCAAAGCCAGTGAATTATGTAAAATATATCGGTCGTATGGGAGTACGTGGGTAGCATTTTACACGTTGTACAAGTTTGAGAATAGCAAATAACATGTCGTGTGTAGTTTGGAAATACGCGGCTTTGTTTTGTGTAGGACTACAATTGAGGGCTTATTGACTTTTTTGTTTTTTTTTTATAGGACCACTCGTAGTTCATCACGCTACGGCTGTTAACTACTTAACCGGACTACTTCCAAAAGACACAAATTCCTGTTTATAATGGTATAAACTGGGTGTCTTAGAAGCCCAAGTGAATAGGTTGCTTATGGATAGGCGTGTTCCATCATAGGTTGCATCATCGCCTACCACCAGGCGTAATAGCGGCCAAATGCCTTCCCTGACTGATACGCAGAGGCTCAAAAATAATATTTTATACACACTATTTTTTACTTTTACCAATTGTAGCATGGGGTCCTATATAATAAAATTCAAAAGTAGTACTATCCGAACTGAGTTCTATACCTAAAGTATTTTCGAGATATTTTTATAAATAACTATCGTGAGACATACTAAATCAAATAAAAATCGCGGGTTACTCACGTGTAAATATTGAGAAAAGCTCTACTAGTTTCGAACCACAGAGGGGTTCTTCCTCATGAGTAGGCTGCGCGACGTCGCCGCGTCCGCGCACGCTGCTCATGAGGAAGAACACGTGAGTAACCCGCGATTTTTAGTTAATTTGGTATTTTCGAGAGTCCAGAACCCCCCAATAATGCTATGCCAGATCCGAGAACTTACCAAAACTTATTCCTTCATTAATCGCTCTAGCACTCTCTCGACCAAGGATGTTGTCACCTTCTAAGGATATGTTTAAATTCTTTCAAGGACAAGCTCGTAATAATATCTGCCCGTATGTTTCCCAATGTTTTTCTTGTAGTATACTTTTCGTATCTATGTAAATTGCATAACGTAACCTGGTCTTTCTCGTTGTTTTTTTTTAACAAAAATAATACCTACAAAACTTCTGGTACTTGTAACAAGACTCTTTAGACAAAAAAATCGTATTGTCTTATGTGACTGGTGTTGTGTGTAAGTAGTTGAAATTATCTGAGTACAGAAACAGCAGAAATTGTTGTTATTTAAAAAAAAAGACTAAAAAGATAGGCGATTGTCAGATAAGGTTTGAATATAATGTTAAGTTTTTATTTGCCTGATTGTGTAACCGGCGCCACTATCGCTTTTGGCGTATTGTCGTGAAAGCCTGTTGCCAAGTTTGTTGAACACTCGATTACAATTATGATATTGGTCTTATCGACTATCATTGCATTGTTTAAATAATAAGCTTCACTCTGCACTATGTAATGATACTACTGTACAATACATTATTTATCACCACTCCTGAACTTTCAGTAGATATTATAAGACCCGACTTTCAATGAAATTTGAACAGTTCAAACTGAGATTTTCAACCTGTCTGCCAAGTTCGGGGTTCACGGAAACCCCTCTCTATATAGAGCAGTCCTATCGCTTATTAGTTAATTATGACGTGCTTTATTATGCTGTTGATGTTGACACTAACGTATCTTGTAGTGTTGTGAAACAGACATTAGTGTTGTTGTCCGTTAGTCCTCAAACACTAAGATAATTATAGTGAGTTCGTAAGGAAAGCTGTACGCTTCTTATAATATGTATACTAGCGTTCCACCCTAGCTTCGCACTGGTGCAATACTGATACTCATATTTATTTAATATTATTATTCACATAAACATTCATTTTCAATCACTCTTTGCATAATGCAAAGAGTGAAATGAAATGAAAATGAATGTTTATTTAATAATAAACCGCATCAAAATCCGATGCGTAGTTGTAAAGATTTCAGCAAACATAAGGATATGGGGACAGAGAAAGCGATTTGGTTTTAAACTATGTAGTGATAAAGACCTTCGTCTCAATGTTAGAATAACTGAGAGAAGAATGAGTGTTATAAAGTTAAACAAACAATTTGTACATGTACAAACTAGCGGCATATATTCGCGGGTCCTACTTTCTCGCTAACAACGAAAAGGGCACTTTTTCCCAATTTTCCCCTCTACTTTTCTAATATTTTCTTTCATAAGAACCTTCTCCTGACAATAATAAATACAAAACCAAAGTATTTTTGGCAAAATTAGTCCTTTCGTTTTTGAGTTATGCGCTTACCAACATATTTTGCGATTCATTTTTATATTATAGATTTAGATTTTTGTATTTGCTTTTCGTTTACTTATTTGCAACATTTCAAATACAACGAGAAATACGGGTTATCTAAAAATAATACTACCAAACTAAACGTCGATAATTATAATTACTTTCTTATACGTTATTCTGTCTTTTACAACAGTTCACCAGTGAAAAAGTATAGAAAAAAACCAACAAACAAGTTTTGATAGTTCAATCAAAAATATATGTTTGCATGGTATTATGGTACATAGAACTTATGTATTCATAATATAACCGGCACAGCGGAAATGAGCGCTGGATTTTTTGAACATTGTGAACAAAAAACATGTGGGTACATATGTATGGAGAGTTTCAACCGGTTCGAGGAGACACGCAAGAGTTTCTTTACCGAAGGTCAAGTTTGATTTATTTAGTTTATATTGATGATGATGTTGATGACGATAATATTTTTATGTGATTAAGGAGGGGAAGAATTGGGCCTCCGGTAACCCCTTTCACATAGCAAAACAAAACGCTGTGGTTGTTTTACGCTGGTTTTCTTTAAGACCGTGGTATCACTTACGGTCAAATCGACCCATGTGCCGAAGCATGGCCTGCCCGCATTTAAAATGATGAACAATTTTATTAATATATGCGGTATTGCTTTTCAAATCTATTGTAGATACTAAAAACGTGTCTAAGTCATGTGTAATAACTCATAGATGCACAATATACCTACCCAGACTCAGAATAACAATTTATAGATCTCACAGAGTCTAGACTGAATCAGAAAAACCTTACATGGCAGCTGGTGGCCCAAAAACAGCCTCAAAATTTACAGTCTGGGACAATTCTAATAAGGCACCGCGACCTCGGCCTACAGCAGGAGAAGGAACAGGAGGGGTTTTAGTCAGTACGAGTCTGACACTCCCGAAAAAAACTTTGATGATTTTCCCCTCATTAAATAAAAATGTGGTTGTAGTGTCCCGGACGTTAAGAAGCTGCTTCCCATGCATGAGGGTTTGGGTTCAAAACCTGGCAAGTAGCAATGTGACTTTTTCCGAGTTATATGCAATTTAGACATCATTGACATGAGGTAAACATCGTGAGGAAACCTGGACTTATAATTTCTAATTATAAGTTTGAAATCGCCAACCCGTATTGAGCAAGCGTGGTGATTAATGCTCAAGCCTTCTCCGTTTGAGAAGAGGCCTTTGCTTTGCTCAACAGTGTGCACCTATAGGCTGATGATGATGATGAAAAAATAAAAATGTACAGTCAGTAAATAATAAGTTACGATGCCCAATGAAAACAAGTTTCGAAAATTTGGAGTGGAACTTCTGCTTTTTTCTATACCACATAAGGTAGCTGTGACGCAAAAAGGTTGGATATTAAATAAAATACAGTTATGAAAGTACACATATGGTTGTTTGTTTGGTAAGCAAATAAAGGCGAAATGAGTGCTTTAAATATTATAGTTTTATGATTAATTTTAATATTACTTACTCTTGCATTATATTTTTTAAAGAATTATTATTACTTTAATTCCTTCTTTGATTGAGCGGTAACTGAAGTGTCTTGACTAGTTTCATCGGTTAGTTGTTTATCCTAAGTTGGTCTAGTTTTTATTTCTTTTGTAATAGAATATAACGGAGTTTTGATAAGATATTTGGCAGAAAAATAAATGCTTCATTTGACACGTACATCTACCACATAGCCAGAACTAAATTCCAGAATCTCTACTCCATGCCCATATTCGCATCTTTTCGCTAGTTTTTCTCTGTTAGTTCAAGTGCGTGAGAGCCATGCTTCGGCAACAATAGATCAGCTCAATCGGAGTGATACCACAGCCTCACTGAAATCCGGCGTGAACCAACCGCCATTTTATTTCGCCATGTGAATGTGGCTATCAGAGGTTCAATGCTTTTCCCCTCCCCAAAATCCTAAATCTCCAAATCCCCAAAAAGCCGATAACTCTTCTAGAGATGCGGGTGTCCATGGGCAGCGTCGATTGCGTAACATCAGGTAATTAATTTATTTTATTTTATTAAATAACTATCATGTACTTACAATATTTATACAAAGGCGGACTTAATGCTCGAAGGCATTCTCTACCAGTCAACTTCAAGGGTTATGCAGAGAAGTGTTAACAATAGGTTCTAAACAAGCACACAAATTATTAATGAGCATAATCCATCCATCCATAAGCACATTGCGGTCATATTACATAAAAAAGTTGGCATCTGTTCGCGAGTATTCTTCCAATAACAAGCTACAACAATAAGACCGAATACGTTTTTAACTAAAGACTTACAAAACTACAATCTAGCATCCACCTGTTTAACAAGTAAAAAATACCAACCAGTCCCCGATTCCCATAATAGGTTGGCTTAAGAAAACAATCATCGGTAAAACAAGTTTATTCACGAACCTGTTCATCTTGAAGAATATCTAGGAACCCTATATGGTAACTAGATCTAGTTATAAAACTATTAAATACTAATAAGAAACTTGACTGCATACTTGCAAGTTTGTAGTGCTTGTCTGCGGTTTCTCTCACCATTTCCAACCTATGATTTGCGAAGACCATTTTTTAAGGGCTTCAGTTTGAAGAAAAAAGTATTAGTTTTTGCTCTCATATAGGCTACAGAGGGTTTTTCTCTTATTCTGTTATTAATTAAGTTTCATCATCATCATCATCAGCATATAAGTGCCCACTGCTGAGCAAAGGCCTCTTCTCATAGAGAAGGTTCGAGCATTAATCACCACGCTTGCTCAACGCGGGTTGGCGATTTCAAAATTTATAATTAGAAAGTATAAGTCCAAGTTTCCTCACGATATTTACCTTCACAATATGTCAGTGGTGTCTAAATAATCATAGAAAGTAGCCAGGTTTCGAACCCACGCCCTCGTGTATGAGAAGCGGGCTCCTTAACCTCCGAGCTACCACGATATTTAATAAACATTAATTAAGTTTAATATTGGATTTATACGATTTTTAGGCACCACAAGCCTCGTCTCTTAAGAAGATTCGAGCATTAATCACTACGCTTAAAGCTCAGGGCCATTCGGCGATTTTTAAGCTGCGGTTTTGTCAAGATGTTTCCGTTCATCGTTAATTAGTAGTATCTAAACACATTTAGAAAGCTAAAAAGGGTAATTGCTAGGTTTCGAAGTCGCCTTAATATTCGACGCACAACACGACCCGTCATCATTGGCTCATAAATATCACTGTGCTGAATTGCTGGAAAAGACCTCTTCTCACACGGAGAACGAATGAACATTAATAACGTCACAGAACCAACAAACACCTCTTCCTCTAGTTCTAGACTACCATATAATGTTGATAAACCACTAGACTACCATATAACGAAAATATTTTCAAAAATGTTGTATTACTTAATACCTCGGACCTTTATTTATTCTATCTTTAGTCATGACTGTCCCCACTACAGGTTAAAGGTCAACATTGAAATATAAAAATAGGTTGTTGTTGATATTCAGTATAAAAATAACGAAAGCCATTCTTCCTGTACAATTTTTCCCATTCTCATATATCTAATCTAAGGTAAGAAGTCAACACTATCACACAACGTTAATTGTCTCACGTAACAATCTCTGTGAAATCGATAAACGTCCCATCTCTTCCCACGGGTGTGAAATACTCGATTATCTCGATTATAAATCGATAAACAGTTGTTCACCGTATCGACTTAAGTGTTGAGATAACGATTTCTTGAGATGCTCTGTTTAACGAGCGTTCCTTTATTTGTAACAGAATAAATTGTTTGTGTATTTTTCCGATTTCGACATTGAGCTAAAATTCGGTTACGATCATTGTCGTGTTCTACAATTTTAATCCTATTTTTTGAGTTCTGAAAAGATGTTTAGAACCTAATTTAAATAAGTACAGTCAGGGGTCAAAAATGCACTTGCACTCTACCAATTTTAAAATGACTAAAATTTCTTTGTAGTAAAAGTTCAATGCAGCATGCCGTGAGGAACTATGGATGAACCGAAAAAGTCAACCTTTTTAAATTGCTATCTCCAACTCTGCCAAGTGTGGAGATTATGGCAGACCCTCTTATACATGTAGAAGAGACTTGAATGAAATATTTACAAATAATAAAACAGTCAACCAGTAGGTTTGTCGTGAACTTAAAAATGTCAACGAAAATTATGAACGAGGCTTCACACAAAATATAAGAAAAAAATGGTAAATGTTGTGGGTATTTAAGGAAATATGTCAAGTATCACTTAAGCAATTAAGTATACTTAGCATTTGGGTCAAGTTGGTTGAAGAGCGCCGAAGAAAAATTACAGCTTGAAAAATTTAAATTAAATATTGAGATGTTTGGTCGAAAATGAACGTGTGCTAACATTTTTATTTTTATTTGATGAGCTTTTAGAAATTTTTGTACTGAAATTGAATAATTTGAATAGTAGTATCTATAATATATATTGTGGATATTTCATTTTTATTTATAGACATTGTAACTGTAACGTAGATCATAACATTAGAAAGAAAAAAAAATCAATTAACATAATAAAATAAAAGATAAACAAACATTTTATGGGATTGTGCGGCAAAAAAGAATGCGTCACCTCATAATAAGCAATAGGTGCAGCCTCATGGACACACACCAGAAGACAAGCGTTATTTCACGACGGTTTTCTTTGGGGCCTTGATATCACTTCGATCTAATTACAACTGTATAGCTGACGCGGTGCCTATGCAACCGGAGGTTGCGCAACGTGTCGCAGGTTCAATTCCTGTATGGAACAACTCTTTGTGTGATATACAAATTGTTGATCCGGGTCTGCGTGTGATGGGTATGAGTAGTTTTATGTTTGTGAACGCACCCACGGTACATGAAAAAATCCTTTTGTTGAAAATAAAAAATCCTTTCAGCTCATTTGTACCGTAGCTCAAACTGAAGTTTAACTTGAGTCGAAACCAAAGTTCGTATCCAACTCTAAATAATAAAATCACTAAGTCAAAGACAAAGTCAAAATCATTTATTCCAACTAAACCATAAATAGGTACTTTTGAAACGTCAAAATAGAATAGTAGTCTATTAGTGAAGCTAGGTCTCGTTCCAAATTGTAGATTCGAATGGAGAAGAACGAGCAAGAAACTACATCGTTAAATTATGACATTACGAAAAAATGTCTAGCAAACAGCAATTAAGTGTCCCTATTGTCATAAATTGTCATTAATCAAAGGGAATGTTTTACAATACGTAAAACGTTTTGGTAGGAACTATTTAATCAACGCTAATTGTCTATTCCTGTGTGACGCATTCAAATTATTTTGTTGACACTAGTCATTGGGAATTTCGACAGTTACTCTTTCATTGACACGGGCTTTTATGCCGGCTACTTGACTTCTGTTAAGCGTAGTGTTCAGTTTTATGGCGTCTCAGTAGTATTATCTTATGTAGCGTTTCTCAAAATTAAAGATGCTTATATATCTATAAAAAACAAAAACAATTTGACTCAGTAGTAAAGTTAAAAGAGAGAGAGATTTCCAAGAAATCCGATAATCTTAATCCTAATAGTTTCATAATACATACGTTTAGATTGGACTGTGGCAGAACCATACTTCGAAACGAATCAGTCAGCTTGACTTGTGTGATACCACAGCCTTATAGAAAACTTTGTGTTTCTTACCCCAATCCATCCCCAATTCCAAAACCATCCTAACTCATACAAAAAAAAACCTAATAAGTACATATAACTTTGTTATATTTTTGATATATTTTCTGACATATCTATCAAGTACCCATTGCATTAGCCGGTGTTGGAAGCGCAAGCGCAACAATATACCGCGATCCCGTCCCGTAGTAATGGAACAGAGTGTTTTTAGTCAGTCTGTCACTCCCTCTTGCTTCATCTAGGGCAGGAGAAGTAATATGAAGATCCCCTACCTACCGAATAAAAACACCAATTGAGAGATTAAACAGAAACTAACAAACGAAAAATGCTATTGCTTCATATCATACAAAGACCCTAACTGTAGACAAGTGTAAGAAAAAAATTGTCACAACTCTGCGACATCGTGACAAAACAATACCAAGAAAATTACCTCTAATAAATAGTACGTGAACTCTCATTTCATATAATATAACTTTAAAATAATTGTGTTAACTACACCGGACCGGTTCGGACGCGATTGTCACTTGTCAACTTTCAAGTGTCCAGTTATATTCGATACTTTACGGATGCAGTTTCAAAATGAGATAAAAAAACTTCAATTGCTTCACGCTTGTCATTCCACAATAAGGAGAGTGTGTCTGTATTTGGACAGTTTTTTTATCACCATAATCTTAGGGAATTCCATCAAGGAAAAAGCGTACTTCGTCTTAAACGGTTGACCACTTCTTTGGCCTTGCCGATGTCCATGTGCGGCGATGAGCGCTTCCCGTCCCGAACGCTTCGTACTACCGTCAGGTGATCCAAGTGTTAATCTGCCTCATATTCCATAAAAAAATGAAACACATGTAACAACATACATTATATTTCCATAGCTTAGAGTGTAGGTACCTAATTGCCAAAGACCATAAGGCGTTGCAGACTACAACTTAAACAAGTTCATTCAAGTAAAAATTTTATACAATATCATTATTTTTTGTCCAGGCGAAAATTGTCGTAGACTGTAAAACGTATATGAAGATCTAATAGAAATTTAATAGGTATAACAAACTTGAAAGTAATATCTTATGTTTAGTGCAATAATAATAATATGGAAATGACTATAACCTATGACGTATGTTGTTACATTATCTTTTTGTGGGTTCAAGATTGTCCAATGTTTTCGAATCCTGGGTTGGGAAAAACGTAGTAACAGCTTTTTACTCAAAACCACTCAGTCCCTTCTCTTGCTCCAAGTTGCGGTATTTCATTGTGCTTGGACCGCAAAGCCCGACTGTCTCTAAAGACTTCAGCTTATAACCAATTTAATTTATTATTTCTTTAAAGAAAAAAAAACAGGATTTTCTCCTGTGTCATAGATCATCGTAACCAACGTGCAACTTTACATGCATAAACCACCCAGACCAGACACAACACTTTGTAGATCACACGTTGAACGAAGGGGATCGAACCTACGATACGTTGTACAGCAGCCAGTTGCCCAGCGACTACGCCAACCGTGCAGTATTCATTTAGATACTTATATCCCAGTCCATTATTAGTTAAACCAAACACAATGCAACATTATGAATTACAGTTTTATATTCAAAGCTCAACTTAAATTGGGCATCAACACCGTTATGTCAAACAACCACCAATTAACAGACTTTCTCTGTACTTTTGTATTTCGAATGTCATTTCCTGATGACGTTGACGTTTGTAATCCAAGATGGCGTTTTTATGACACGAACTGTCATTTTAAAATTGGTAATGACCGCTTGTAAACTTACTTCAAAGAAAATGAGATTGATTGTTTTTTAGTGTTTTTGTATCGCCTATGTGTTTCTTTGAAATTACCTATTAAACATGTTCCTGACATTTTATGAAAGTAGTTGGTATATTCAGGTTATTGTTTGGTATTGAATTTGCACGAATATAAACAGCTAATATGTATTTCAAATATGGAAAATCGTACGTACGTTAAAAGTTGTCTAGATTTTCAACATACTAAACAATAGCCCTTACCATATAAATTTTTACCAACAATTGTTGAAGATTTCTCTGTTCACACCATTTCACACGGATACAGAGATATTTTAATAAAAACAAAACAACAGAAATATTTACTAAACACTAAAAATAATTTTCTAAAAATCTGATATTGTGGAAAAAACTGACGGTTAGTTATAAAAGCATGGCAGCACGGTTTGGAGACAATTCAATTAGTGGGACAGCCATGTTTTTTTTTCATCTACCCCATCAAGCCTTTTGGTGGTAAATTGGAATGTATTGGAACTATGATCCGAATGTGGTGTCGGTAAATGTTTGTGTGCGCATTTCTACTGTTCATTTTTCATTGTTGCCTCAATTTCTGATTATTTTGTCACCTGTGCATACCGTTTCTGCATTGAGTCTGCAATAGCATTCGATATTATGGCAAAAGTTTTTTGTTGGGACAAGCCCGTCGCAACCTCCCAAAACCGCTGCAACTCCTGTAAGCCAAGATCTACAGTAGATAAAATCATGAAAACACCGGAACACTGAAGTCCGGCTCGTCCCAGGGACATGAATGACTGTCTTGGATCCCGCAACGTAATAAATCATAAGATATTATGATTGCTTGCAAAAATTTATTAAAAATGTACTAACTTTAGCTAGCGTTAAGCTAAAGCTAAGCCTAAGCTATGCTATGATCTACCTCCGTGCTAAATTAAGTTCAAATCTGTTCAGTAGTTTTTTGTGAAAGGTAACAAATATAATATCTATGCATAGGCATAGTACTTATATAACTATAGCGTTTATAATGTTAGCGGTATTACGACTCGTGACGTTGATGATTGGTTAATAAGAAAATCACAATCATACCTAAAACTTCGGGGTAGTGAGGTAAGGTACAACAGCCTCAGCCTGGAGCAGGAGAACGAACAGGGTGGATTTGAGTCAGTCTCTCGCCTCACCCTGGACGAGAGAAGTCATTTGATGATTTCTCCCATCAAAGAAAAACCATTACATAATTAATAAAATACATCATCATCATCATCATCATCAGCCTATAAGTGCCCACAGAGCAAAGGTCTCTTCTCATACGGAGAAGGTTAGAGCATTGATCACCACGCTGGCTCAATGCGGGTTGGCGATTTCAAACTTATAATTTATTTGAAATTATAAGTCCAGGTTTCCTCACGATGTTTACCTTCACCGTTTGTCAGTGTCTAAATAATCATAGAAAGTACATATAACTCGGAAAAAGTCACATTGGTACTTGCTAGGTTTCGAACACACACCCTCATGCATGAGAAGCGGGCTCCTCAACCTCCGGGCCACCACGACATATAAAATACACTTTGAAATAATTTGTTAAGCCCTAAACTATTCAAACTGAGAGCAAAGATTCAGTGCTACACAAATTCAGAAGCGTAGTGTATTAAATTATTCATAGCTTTGTATCTTTAGTGAAGCCGTTTATTTAATACCTTAACACTATCTAGGTATCCTAGGTGAAAGGTAGACTTAAATATATTGCTGTCTCTCTCACACTTATGGAAGAGAAAGAAATGGGTATATACTTGTTTGCCTAAAGCTGAATATACATTACATAAGTAGATATTTTACATCAGAACATACAATCCTGTAAAACATTAATAAAGTATATTATCAGTAAAAAAAGTATAGAGTTTTTGTATTTTTTTTTATGGAATAGGTCGACAAACCAGCATGCGGATTACCTGATGGTGAACAATCAGCGCCGCCTTTGGGCATTCGTAAGTTTGTAAGAGCTACTACAAGTGCGTTGACGACCTTTTGTTTTGTGGTAATTAGGGATTTTGGTTAAGGGATTTAGCGATTGAGGAAGGGGGTGCCCGGTAGCCTTACTAATACGGCGAAAAACAACGCTGTGGCTGTCCCACGCCGGTATTCTGTGAGGCCGTGGTATCACTCCTGTTGATCCAACCTATTCGCGCCAAAGCACAGATCTCCCACACTTATAATAGTTGACTGTACCAATGTCATTTATTAAAAAAAACATTAAATATCAGACTTAAATTAAGAGGGATTCAGAATTCATTCTTCATTAACAACTCATTACAGTTAAAATTGAAAACAGGACATATTTAAATTCAGTCAGGATCAGAATTTTCAACTGAAAACGTTGATTGAATTGAAGTTTGAGTCAGCACAGCTAATTGCTTGTCTGCATTCAAATTGTTATATGGATATGCACAGTGAATGAATGAATGAATGAATGAATGATATGCAGCACAAAATTCTTGGTAATCGTTCATTTGTTTCGTGTCGCGTCGCATTTCGTTCTTATGAAGAGATCAAAGGATGTGAATGTTGAGTGACGATTTCCATAGAATTTGTCAACTTGTTTATTAAGTATGATTCATTGCGAAGTTTTTTGGTACTCGTTAAGAATTTGAATGGATTAAGTTTTCTGAACTGAGTCACGATTAAGCTTATAAATACATAATATATTATGGTACACATGAAAACAAAACAGTCTCATTAATTTTCTCTACTATTTTATTTTTATTTTAGCCTTGAATCACCTCTACGGGATCATTTTTGTATTTAGGTGTCTTCAAGGCTAGAGTGAATAGGCTCTTTATAAACTAGCGCGCCTTACCATCAACGATTGCATCACTGCTTACCATCAGGGGGGATCGCAGTCAAGCACTTCTCTGCTATACATCAATTATTGAAATTGAAATTTCTGACCCATCGCCAAGTGTCAGACATTTTTTTTAAGTGTCGGTAAATGAACTGACGGATTATCTGATGGTAAGCAGTCGGCGCCGCCCATGGACACATGCTACATCAAAATAATTACGATGGCGTTGCCAGCCTTTTGGGGATAAGGTTTCGGATATTTAAAGATTGCAGAGGCATGAAGGAGGGGACGTATTGGGCCTTCGGTAACCTCACTTACAAGAAACCCAACACTGTGGTTGTTTTACGCCGATTTTCTGTAAGCCTGTGGCATCACACCGATCGAGCCGACCCATTCGTGCCGAAGCTTGGCTCTCCCACACTTAAAATTTGTACCGGATAGATTTTTTTTAAATAGTCTCAAAAATTAAATAATGAAGTGAAGTGTGAGAAGAAGACTTCGCTCATCAGTAGGGATATAAGGGAGGTATAAGGTAAATGGCATAAATAATTATGCTATTCTTTAATCTAGGAGATACAAATATATCTGCTTTTAAAATACAAATACTATCAAAATATAGTAAAATTACTATTCTATAGCTATTTACATGCCAATAACTATAATTTTTCGTCTCCATAACATTGTAAACGTCCTTACTTAAAACTTATGTACGAAATTGACCGTTACAACTTGAATAAGACTCGAGAACCTTATTATAAATAACAAAACAAGATATTACCAACTTTACATCTTTAGACTTAAGGTCGGAATTTAAAATTTAAACTGGTTACTTTAAGGTTCATTTGGTATTGTGATAAACAAAAATTACTTTAATAAATTACACCTACACACTAACAAAGTTGTCTGTTCAAGTAGTTATAGAATTATGTTTGGCTTTTGTAAATTGATCTGTCATTGTTTGAAGAAAACGGGAAGTTTTGTATGAGGCCAAAATCTTGCGAAGGTCTTTTTATAATGGTGGCTGGTAGGCATTGTTGAACATTGCTTCGGTGAGATACGACTACTATATATTTTTTTTAAATGCTATTATTATTATACTAGAGGTCAATGGGAAATCTATTGTTAGTATAAAGTGGGTACTATATAACATTGTTTATTTTGTAAAATATACATATTTTTGGGTGTTTAGTGACCTTGCTCTTTTGTCGTGGATTTTTTTTTTTTTTTGCTTACAACGCTTAAAATTCAGACTTTCTGCGGACGGCGAGTAAGGGCAACTCGCCGCCCGACAAGAACCAGACCCGAGCGGACGGCGCGTAGCGTTCCGCGCGTGCCTCAAAGAGCCAATAGACAACCGCAGACGGGGCCCTATAGGGCTGATGTTCAGCCAGGGTTACGGAGTAAGCGCAATGAGGCACCGCGACCTCGGCCCAGAACAGGAGAAGGAACAGGGGGGTTTTTAGTCAGTAAGAGTCTGACACTAAGTGCGGGAGAAGACATTTATTTTGATGATTTTCCCCTCACAAAAAACACATTTTAATGTGAAAGTCAAAGACAAAACATTTATCGAATCATAGTGCAAAAATGAGTTATAAACGAAAAAAATATTTTAGAACCTGTCAATCCTTCAGTCAGTAAAGATAGGTTTTAGGTTTTAGCCAGGGTTACGGGGTAAGCGCAATGAGGCACCGCGGCTTCGACCTAGAGGAGGAGAAGGAACAAGTTTAACTAAACTTGTGTGTGACTAACTACTCATAGTCTGACACTTCCTCTCGCCTCATCCTGGGCGGGGGAAATAGTTTGATGATTTTTCCCTAACAAAAAAATGCAGTAGATTCGAATGAAGAATACGTAACGAGAAAGAAATTTGATAAGAGGAGCCCTTAAGACAACAAATAAAAACACTACAACAACAAAAAAGAGGGAGTGTCAGACTCTTACTGACTAAAAACCCCCCCGTTGCTTCACCTGCTCTAGACCGAGACCGCGGTACCTATCTTATTTATAACTTAACCTAAGATAGGAAAGCAAATGCAATTGCTTTATCAATTCCTCCGCATAATATTAAGATTATCATTATCTTGTGAGTTAAGCAAATTGGTGCTGGTCTAGTGTCAACATTAATTTGTTACATTTGCAAATGTAGCAAGATAAAATGTTATCTTGCCGATCAACTTGTAAGTGTTAATGGAAACAAATTCCATAGTTGTAAGTGGGATGGATGTCTTGGATGCCGTGGACGATGGATGACAAGTGGGTTTATGACTTTGACATTTATTTAATTACTTAAAATGTATATATATATATTATATATATTACATATTTATAAGTTGCTAAAGTTAATTGAAACAAATTAATTGTAAGTGGAATGGATGTTGTGGATGTAAGGTGTTATATGGGTGATTTTTAAACTCTCTGTATACCAAATTGAGTAAGACTTATGGAAACCGCACACACACACACACTGGAAACGTAAAGAAAGCGTTGTTTCACGCTGAGTTTTTGTGAGGCAGTGACAGCATACCAGAAGTATGGCCCGTTAAATTTTTTTTTACCTTTTATAGTTTTATTAAATTGAAAAGTCAAATCATTTTTTTTATGCGATAGTTCGACAAACGAACAGAAGGATTACCTGATGGTAAGCAATTAGCTCCACCCATGGACGCCCGCAACAACAGAGGAATTACGAGTGCGTTGCTGACCTTTTGAGGATTAGGGATTTGGAGATTTAGGTATTGGGTGAGGGGAAGGATTGGGCATTCGGTAACCTCACTCACACGGCGAAACACAACGCTGTGGTTGTTTCACGCCGGGTTACTGCAAGGCCGTGGAATCACTCCAGTTGAGCCGACCCATTCGTGCCGAAGCATAGCTCTCCCATACTTATAATTTTTAGTTCAGTAAAAGAACAAGTATATAAATCTTAATCAAAACTGTTACAGAATTTAGACATACGTAACATGATACAGTATTAAGTATGCAACATGCAACGCAACACGATTGCACGGGCGATACAAGAGAGATGAAATAAACATAAATAATAAATATGTATGTAGGTATACGAAGATAGTTCTGGATGTTATACGGTGCAGTAAATGCATACATTTTGTAAAATGGTAGTATGTGTTTCGTTTTAGAGTCTTGCAAGTTCATAAATGTTATTATACCTACTGTTAGGTAAGTACCTACTGGTAAATATCTGGTGAAGGATTCTGAAATATTGACTGCACGGTTGGTTCGGTGGCTGGGCAACTGGCTGCCGTGCAACGTGTCTCGGGTTCGATTCCCGCACGGAACAAACGTTTGTGTGATCCACAATTGTTGTTCCGGGTCTGAGTGTCATGTGTATGTGAAATTGTATGTTTGTAACCGCACCCACAACACAGGAGAAAATCCTAGTGTGGGGCAACGTAACGCAACATTTTTTTTTTTTAAAGAAAAGTATATATTATATTTTTTATGTCATCATCATCAGCCTATAAGTGCCCACTGCTGAGCGAAGGCCTCTTCTCACACGGAGAAGATTTTGAGCATTAATCACCACGCTTGCTTAGTGCGGGTTGGTGATTTCAAACTTATAACTACAAATTACTATTATAGGTATATATTAGGTACTAGGTATTAGGTACTTGGCAGGTTTCGAACCCACACCCTCATGCATGAGAAGCGGGCTTCTTAAGCTCCGGGCCGCCACGACCTCTTACGAACAGATGCATTACCTGGGGGTAAGCAAACAGCGCCGCGCCTAGTTTCTTGTGGAAGGATAGGGGAGTTATAATACGTTTTTATCACATAGGTTCAGCAAACGAGCAGCTTACCTGGTCCTAAGCAAACAGTGCTGCCCAAGAGCAAAGTTATACTACAAGTAGGTTGCCGGCCTCTTGTGGGTTATTAGGGATTTAAGGATTAGGGATTTGAGGAGTGAGGAAGGTAGGGGGAAGGATTGGGCCTCTAGCAACGTCACTAATATGGCGAAACAAGAAGTAAGCTTTAGGCTCGTTTTCTGTCAGCCCGTGGTATCACTCCGGTCGAGCTGGCCCATTCATATTTATTATCGTTCGTTTCAATCGTACACTCTTGTCAGAGCGGTCGTGGTCATGTAATGTCCTTGGTGGATGCCTTTGCGATTTCTCTCCACTTTTTCCTGTTAGTGGCATTCCTCGCGCACTCCACAGTTGAGCTGGATGTCACTGAATTTATAATGTCCGTCCATTTAGTTGGTGACCGACCGAATGTTTATTATAGGTAATATCATATTATTATTTACATAGCAAGCTACTCTATCAGCTTCTTAGAAAAACTTTATTGAAATCTTACGTAATTAGTAACTCTATCCTTTAAGATAGTCTTACTATTATTGGCCACCAACGAAGAGAATTGTTTTTCGATCTCTTCAAAATTCAAATTAATAAAAACATTTATATTAATACAAAGATAAAGCTAGATTAATATCTAGATAAGAAATCGTTTATCTAGGAATTTAGTATTTTATCTCAATTCGATTTTGAATAGATAACACCGAATTTAGTTCTTAAAAAAAACTTGAATGCATTTTTATATAGTATATGTAAATAATGACGTGGTTATTGAACTCCTAAACGAATGAAACGATTTCGTTGTCATTTTGCAGTTTATACTATATTGAGATAGTTGAATAATCAGAAATAATAAGTCCAGATTTCTTCACGATGTTTTCCTGTATATGTAAAATGTGTTTAAATATTAATCATAGAAAGTACAAATGACTTGGAAAAGTCACACTGGACCTTGCTAAGTTTTGAACACGATATATTTTATTCAATACAAAAATAAAATAAATCCCTCACTGGGGTAAAGTCGGGAGACACACTAGTTTTACAATGACAGTTAAAGAAGATATCTACTTGCAAAAAATTGTGGCCATTTCATTATATGACTTGTGTAACATGACATAAGGTTAGAAAAAGGTTGTACAGGGTAACAGGTAGCAAATTGCCTGACTACGAAATACCTAGGCTAGATTGAAACATTTTTCTTAGACTAGTTTTACGACTGGGCCGGAATAATAAGCTTGAATCGCGCATCTAGATATATTTTTGGCTGTGTTAGGAACGAAGAGGTCTGAAGTCGTGGTGACCAGAGGTAAAGGACCCTTCTTCCCTTTCGCTTTAGAAGAACGCTTCTTATAACTTCATGAGTTCGAAACCTGGCAAGTACCAATGTGTCTCCTGCAGACTTACACATTAAACTTTCCAAGATAATTTAGACACCACTGACGTTGAAAACGGTAGTGAAAAACATCGTGAGGAAACCTAGACTTATGATTTGTAATTATAAGATTGAAATCGCTAATCCGCCTTGAGCTAGCGTTGTGGTTAATGCTTAAAAAGAAGAGGGAAGAGGCCTTTGCTCAGCAGTGGGCACTTACAGGCTGATGATTTGTGATATCAGGTATAATTTTTATCAATAGAGCAGGGTTTAGGTTAGCATTGATTCTAGCAGATGTTTTTTTTAAACCGTTCCCCACATAAAGTGTTTCTTCTGTGTCGTGGGTTGATTATTGGTATTGTGCGGGAATTGAACCTGTGACACGTTGCGAGCCAGCCGGTTGCCCAGCCACCACGCCAACCGTGAAGTCAGATCACATGTTGTACCACATTCTACCTCTGCGTCATCAAAGAAAAAAAAGTGACATACATCTCATCAGGCACCAAAATATTATCTACGCCGTCAATGAAAAGCAAACAATTAAACTGACTTTTACAAGTATTATTGGGTATTTCAATCTAGTAAATTTAGTAACAAAACTTAGTCTAGAATCGTATGAAAACCTCTATTAGACATTGGACTCTATAACTGACGATTTAAAGATGAATATTAAATAAACATACCCTTACCTACCCCGTGAACAGTTAGGTAAAATATTCATAAGACTAGACCCACGTCCGAGCTATTAATTTCATCAACGATTAAAGTACTGGTAGCATTAAAAATTCATGATAAAAAAAAGGTTTTTCTCAAAACAGCCTCCCAAGTCTCGCCACAAAAATAAGTAAAAATCGAACTGTACATGACAAAAAACCCGCCATGAACACCTGCCCTAATTACAATCCCTAACGAGTAAGTATCAAAACCAGTTCTTAAAAAAAAAAACTTACAAACATACTTTTACCGCCCGAAAGATGATTTATAACTCCTAACATAAGTGTGTAGGGTTGAAATTCGAAAGTTATTGTTTTTTCTAATGTCGTTGTTTTATTAGGGTCCATCTTGATTCTCGGGATGTCTTGTTTTTTGGACACTGACTACTTTATAATGTCTTTTTTATTGAAACACTGCGGTTTGTTTTAGAAGGAGAAGATACGCTGTAATCCAATTTTGGAATCCATTGATAAAGATTTTTATTACGTTTCCTGACATTTCTGGTTTAAAATGGGTTTTTTTATTGTTTTTTTTTTGTTGCTAGATTATGAATAGTTTTTTTTTGTTTTTTTCTATGTAATGTGGATTGATTGACAGCAGATATATTTCATCTCTAATTAGGCATTATTCTAATTACTATTTATAGTTAGAATATTATTATATACATGTTTATAAAATATGGATATATGAGTACATCGATAGTATACGAGGCCTTAGTAAAATATTAATTAAATTCTATTTTAAGATACTGATCAGATATTTTAATTGTGTGGTACATAGCTACTAGAACTATATTGAAACACATTGAACTGCTTATTATAATTTAAAAAGTAGATAAATACTATTCTATAAATAGCATTCGTTTTTTTTTAGAATGCGTTGATTGGAGACGAAACTAAAATAAAAAAACCAATTGTACGTGAGAAAATAATGTTCGAGAAACATTTCAAAAATGAATACTTTGCTTAATATAAAATTTAATAAAAAATAATTTACCTTTCATTCATGAATATGTTGTCCAAAGTTTAATTCACAATCCAAAATAGTCACAGAGTCACACACAAGTCAAACAACACTGTCAACAGTATCCTCGAAACACACAACACACGGAAAACAAACAATCCCGAAAACAAACAAACAAAACAAAAAAAAAACACCGGCAATTGTTTATTTAGCAAAAAAACACGAAAAGTCACGGAACACACGATCAACGTGAACTGTCAAAAAAGGTATTTTAATTAAAAACAATTTTACATTATCTGCAGGACCGTTTTCGTGTTTAATTAAAAACTTTTTTTTTGGCACAATCAAAGTCTTTATTCGTAAAACAATTTAATAATTTATTGAGAGTTAAAAGGTTGGATTGGAAACGCGAGAGGCAATGGCGGGAAACGTCAAAACGTCACGCAGACGTCCGCTTTGGCGCCTAGTTGACACCAGACTGGGTTCATTTTAATGAATGCATCGTGCGTTTGACTGTACCTTCCATTAAACATACATGATAAAGCCTTTCCTCATGTGTGTGTGCCTCACATTGTTCTTAAAACAATCCTATACATACGTAATTTAATAATATTAAATCTGTGTAATACAAACAATATCGTTTAATTTATCATTCAATTTACTAAATTGTTAATAACTTAAGAGTTGTATTGTCATTTATGTAACGTAGTGTTTTTATTTAAAAAATAATACGTTACTACGATTTTTTCGTGCATGGCGTGAGTGCGTTGACAAGAATACAATTTCACATACACATCACACCCAGACCCGGAACAACAATAAATTTAATGTATCACACAAAAAGTGGTTTCGTGTGGGAATCGAACCCGCGACAGCCAGTTGCCCAGCCAACGCGTGCAGTCTCAATAGTGTCTTTTTTGGTGTAATTAAGAATTAATCCGTAAAGTGACTGGCAGTGGTTGGGTGAGAGAAGCTGAACATCGAGCTCAGTTTCGTGCAATTCGAGAAGAATCTCCAGCAGTGGATGGAAACAGGCTGATGATGATGATGATGACGTAATGCTTTGGTTTTGGCTTGGTTTTGATGTTAAATTTTGCATAATAATATTTGTCATTAATTACGTTATTTGCCGAATTAGTTGCAAAGTAGGGATGCCAAAGATATTTCTTTAGCAATAAGTATTTTTATTTTTCTTTCATTTGTTTATGTTTGTCTAAAGTACATAAAATACGCAAGCATTGTTATTGATACGTTTTTTTCCTTTTCATATCGAAATTAAAAACTTTCCACTTCTTATTTGTTGACATTTGACGTCATGATTTATTACATTTTCCGCTTAGTATAAGCTGTGTAAACTCCCACCGGTTTTATTCAAATGTAATTAGATTTTTTTTATATAGTTATTATATACAGTAAAGTGAAAAATATATGTGTTTGTAATAGTATATATGTTACCATAATGAATCTTTAATAATATTTCATCATCATCATCAACCTATATACCTCTTCTCACACGGACAAGGTTTCAGCATTTATCACCACGCTTGCTCAATGCGGGTTGGCGATTTCAAACTTATAATTAGAAATTATAAGTCCAGGTTTCCTCACGATGTTGACCTTCACCGTATGTCAGTGGTGTCTAAATAATCCTAGAAACTACACACACGTACTCGGAAAAAGTAACATTGCTACTTGCCAGATTTCGAACCCACACTCTCATGCATGAGAAGCGGGCGTTTCTTTTATGTAATGTCTAGTAATAGGTCGGGAAACGAGCAGACGAATTACTTGATGGTAAGCAATCAGCGCCGCCCATAGACACCCGCAACGGAGGAGTTACGAGTGCGTTGCCGACCTTTTAGCAATTAGGGATTTGGAGATTTAGGGATTGAGGAGGGATTATGGGAGGGGAAGGATTGGGCATCCGGTATCCTCACTCACACGGCGAAACACAACGCTGTGGTTGTTTCACGCCGTTTTTCTGTGAGGCCGTGGTATCACTCCGGTCGAGCCGACCCATTTGTGCCGACATTTGGGCTCCTTAACCTTTTTTTTTATGTAATAAGTCGGCAAACGAGCCGTCGGATTACCTGATGGTAAGCAATCAACGCCGCCCATGGACACCCACAACGGAGGAGTTACGAGTGCGTTGCTGACCTTTTAGGGATTAGGGATTTGAAGATTTAGGGATTGGGGAAGGGTCCGGGAAGGGGAAGGATTGTGCCTCCGGTAACCTCACTTACACGGCGAAACACAACGCTGTGGTTGTTTTACGCCAGTTTTCTGTGAGGCCGTGGTATCACTCCAGTCGAGCCGACCCATTCGTGCCGAAGCATGGCTCTCCCACACTTAAAACCTCGGGGCCACCACGACCTTTAATATTATTTACCATCTTGAAACTGACAGACTAAATAGATTTTAAATTCATGTGCTGTCATCATCTCCATTTTCAGAACTCATAAATTTAAAAAGAAAAATAAGCACCAACAATTATACTTTTCTCTACCTTCTTTGCTTGGCAGTTTATGATAAATATAAAATAATTATATTGTTCAATTATAAAATAAAAAGTTAAACATTTTAATTATAAATAGAAATTCCAGAAATAAATTAAGTAGATACTTATCGGCCTCGAGTGAACAGATTTGGGGGTTTATTGTCGAGAACGATCCCAACAAGATTGCTTTTAGGTAGGTACGTCTCCTACTAAATTTCTTTAATTATTTATCTTAATTTTGATATTTAATAATTTACATTAATTCTGAGAAAAGGTTTTATAATTTGTTCGCGATTAAATTTTAATTTACTGTTTGTTTTGTTTCTTAATTTTAATATTAAGTGGGAGAGAACAATAACTTTGGGAGCTTCGGCAAGAATGGATCGGCTAACAGACACTGGATTAATATCACGTCCTCACAGACAGCGTGAAACAACGCTTGCGTTATGTTTCGCCCCGTGAGTGAGGTTAATTAATGGACCAAATTCACTGCCGTTTATAAGACCGACAACGTATTTGTGATACCACTGGTGTTACGGGTGTTTAGGCGATGGTTACCTTTTGGTAATCTGTTTGCTACAATATCTTTCCTCGCACGGCAAAACACAACGCAACATTTGTTTTACGCCGGTTATAAATAAAGAACTGGCAAAAAGTATGCGTTCTTTTACGCTGTATCTACCTACCCTACACCAATAACATGGCAATTGAGCAAACGGGCAACCTGATGGTAAACAATCAGCATCAACATAGGAGCTCCACCACAAATTTTTATACTTTGATACTACAGATAATCGGCGTGAAACAGTTACAGCTGTATGTTTGCTGTGTGAGGAAGGTTACCGGAGGCTCAATCCTTCCCCTCTCCTAGACCTCCCTTATTCCTAATTCTCCAAAATCTTCTTTGTAATGCGGATGTCCATAGGCGGCGCCGATTGCTTACCATTAGGTAATCAGTCTGCTCATAAAAATAAAATAAGTTACGAGTGCATTGCCGATCTTTTAGGAGTTGTAAGAAAATTGAGATTGATAATTGATTTACAATACAAAGGATGAAAAAGATTGAGGCCGTGGTATCACTCTGTTTGAACAAGCCTATACGTGCCGAAGCATGACACACCCGCATCATATACCTATAAATAATTAATATTAATATAAAATGCAACTGAACCAGTGACCTAATTTACTTATTAATATGTTACCTATTCGATTGGCAACCCGTCAACGCATAGTTGCATGTTATCGACTTTTAACCCTCTGTACGCCTGCCAAACAAGTACGCTTAGTATCCATTTCATGCATAATGGGTCTGCTTTACAACCATTACGAATTTATCCATAGGTAATTATTGATCAATATTGTTTTATGGTATTTTTAAAAAGAGATTTCAAGTGTGAGAGAACCCTTCTTTCGCACGAACGGGTCGGCTCGACCGGAGTGATACCACAGCCTCACAGAAAACCGGCGTGAAACACCCACAGTGTTATGTTTCGCCGTGTGACTGAGGTGATCGGAGGCCCAAGCCTTCCCCTCCCCAATCTGAAAATCTCTAAATCCCTAATCCCTAAAAGGTCGGCAATGCACTCATTATTTATCCGTTGTTCCGGGTGTCCATGGGCGGCGCCGATTGCTTACAAAAAACTCATCACATGAAAAAAACCTTTTTTCAAAATCTTACAAATACAGAAAGTAATTTATAAAATTTTGTATGCAATACGAGTATATGTTATATCTTAGTTTTTATGGAACATTTTTTTACTAGATATAGGGCGAGTTTTGTATTATTATTTGTATGTAGGGGGTAATCTTTGGAACCGCTGATCGGATTGCCAAAATTATTTCAGTGATAGATAGGTACAATGTTCTTGTTCTCGGCTAGGATAAACATCACGCTACGATCAAATGGAGCCGAGCAGCGGGTGAAACCGCGCGAGAGTTTTGGTCGCTAGTACTTAATAATTATTATGCGCAATTATGTTCTCGAGGCTTTGGCCTGGAGCAGAAGTAACGGGGTGGTTTTAAGTCAGTAAGAGTCAGAAGCTCCCTCTCGCCCTACTCAAGGCAGGGTAAAAATATCTGGATGACTTTTGCCCCCTTTAAAAAATCTAAATTTTTTTATCTATATAGGTTTAGGTACTCATATTACATATATAAAGAGGTAAAATTTGTAAGTTTGTATGTAGGGGTTAATCTTTGGAATCGCTGGTCGGATTGCCAAAATTATTTCATTGACAGATAGCTACAATGTTCCTGACTGATATAGGCTATAAAACATCACGCTACGATCAAATGGAGCCGAGCAGCGGCTGAAACCGCGCGAGAGGAGCTAGTAATTCATAAAATTCATATACTGTTAAGTTCAACATTGCAACAGTTGCACTAAAAGTACCTACGTCCTTTAAACTCCAAACAACTGCTAGGGTTGTCCCCGTACAAATCACGTAAACAAACATTGAGACAGGACAAATATCCTCTAGGCTCTATGTTTACTTCTGTACTAAGATTTCGTGCTAGCCCTGAGCTATAGGGGTTTACGAACAACGTTTGACAAACAGGAAAAAAAACTTTGTTTTTATGCTGAAAACAATGGTATTTTAAGAGTATTTAGGTATATTTTTGATTGACAGTTTGATTAATAAGCTTTTGATTTCCAAATTATTTTTTGTAATAGAATGACATGATTACTTGATGGAAAGCAAATGACGCCGCCCATGAACAACGAAGGAGTTACGCGTGTGGGTACCTTTTAAGGATTAGGCATTTGGTGATTTTGGGATTGGGGAAGAACTGGCCTTCTGTCACACGGCGAAACAGAACGCTGGGGTTGTTTCGCGCCGATTTCTTACTATAATAAAATACTCTATTTTATGCCATAAAAAAAATATTGTGACTCTAAACTGAATAGAAATTTTTCATACATATGTAATAATATAAATAATATACTTTTCATAATGAAGTGTGGGAGAGCCAAGCTTCGGCACGAATGGGGCTCCTTGATCGGAGTGATATGGCCTCACAGAAAACCAGTGTAAAACAACCACAGCTTTGTGTTTCGCCATGTGAGTGAACAGTGCCCCCTTCGCGGATTTCTTTCCAATCCTTAAATATCCAAAACCTCTAAAAAGCCGGCAACGCATTCGTAACTACTTCGATGTTGTGAGTGTCCATAGGCGGCGCCGACATCTTACCAACAGCTTGCTAATTTGCCGATGTTCGGTGTTCTATTTAACACCAAACACATTTTATGATTACGCAGCATCATGTCGCGTGCGCTTCAATATTAATTTAACTTATTCATTCTAGTGCATTTGACGGAAGCACCGCGACCGGATGTGCGTTCAATAACATTTTTAACATTTCCTTAACATTTATAATTCATTGTATCGTGTGTACGTGATATAATAAAACTATTTAAACTGAACATTAACAATTTTATCTTTCTTCTTCTCCACTAGAAATCACTCGCAATCCGAAAACTCTACAGCCGATCAATGCTATAAAAAAATTGACTCAAAACTGAATAGAATTTATTCATTCATACATTCTTATTGTGTCCCACATAAATAATTATGTTTGGAGCCGCTTTTTTTGTGTGGAAGTTGGCGACAAAAAAAAGAGCAACAATAGAAAAAAATGGAACATCCTGTTTAACTCTGATTGGTAAGCAATATTTTATGATAATCAAATTAATTTAAAATAAGAATAAATTAATGTTAAATTCGTTTCGTCGTCGCCGTTCGTTTTAGTAGTTTAGGAAATATATTTTTTTTGTAATTTGACTTCTTTTTTATAAAGGAAAATAAAAAAATGCTTGTAAATTGTACTAAAGACAATATCTAAGGTACTATTGATGTCTTTGAATGGTTTAATGATTATTAGTATAATGTAGTGAGTCAGGTGATCTGTCTGTACGTTTGTCACAGTAGTGAGGTTACCAGAGGCCCAATCCTTCCCTTCCCCCAATCCCTCCTCAATCCCTAATCCCTAAAAGGTCGGCAACGCACTCGTAGCTCCTCCGTTGTGGGTATCCATGGGCAGCGCTGATTACTTACCATCAGGTAATCCATCTGCTCATTTGCCGACCTATTACATAAAACAATAAAAAAAATGTAAAGAAAGTTGTAATTTCTCAAAGAGAACTTAAAGTAAATCTGGATCATAATGAAATTCAAATAAAATAATGTTTGTTCCTAATACATAAGGCCACCTACCGAACACAATAATTCACAGACTTATTAAAGAGTAGGTACCTACAATTTGAAAACTATACGAATTTCTTGTTCCTTAATTACGAATCAGAAACTATAAAGTATATGGAATTAAATGGATGGCTCCCGGGTCATTTATCATAATATTAGAAGTTCATTATTGTAAATTGGATCGACCTACAATTCTGACATGATTCATTATAAATTACACCAAAACTAGTTTCTGTTGAGTTTGGTCGAGTAATTAAGTAGCATTATATGGATATAAAACCTCCTTCTTAGTTGCTATTGCCGCTTTTAAACGCAGAAGTTTCGTTTCGATGTGTGGGTTGGGCAATTCTTTATTGGCTTTATAAGGAACAATGATTTTATTTTTGCAAATAGGCCATCCATAAAACAGTTTTATTACATGTCAAAATCTATATTTATACTTAATATTATAAAGAGGTAAAATCTGTAAGTTTATATGTAGGGGGTAATCTTTGGAATCACTGGTCGGATTACCAGAATTCTTTCACTGATAGATAGCTACGATGTTCCTGTGTGCTATAGGCTATAAAGCAGCAGGAGCAGAGCAGCGGGTGAAACCGCGCGAGAATAGCTAGTTATATGTATAAAAAACAAGATGAAGCCGGTATTTCCTATCTGACTACTCTGAAAAGAACAGCCAAAACAAACTCAGAAGACAGTCTCTTTATTTTTTCTCTAATCGATATTCCTAGCAAATTCGTTTAGAACAGCACACGTGTTGTGTTCTGCCATATTATGTGTTACACACTGGAGGCATAATCCTTCTCAATATTCCATAACCACCTCCAAAAAGCCAGCAACGAATGGGCAAGGCCGTGTGTTTATTTGCTTACCATCACTGTGTATGGCTGATTATTTGCCCCTTACTATCAAGTATGACAACGTTGTGATTGTTTCACGCCATCTTTGTATCAGGCAATTATATCATATGAGCGCAAACGAGCAAACTGATTACCTAGCAAACAATCGTCGCCACTCGTGCACATTTACTAGGGGGTAGCATCTAGGTTGCCAACCATTTGGAGATTTAAGGATCGTGGGCTAATAAAACAATAGGTAAAACACGTCGTGGTAGCCCATTCTCATGCATGAGGGTGCGTTCGAAACCTGGCAAATACCAATGTGACTTTTTCCGAGTTATATGTACTTTCTATGACTATTTAGACACCACTGACATACGGTGAAGGAAAACATCGTGAGGAAACCTGGACTTATAATTCTTATTATAAGTTGCAATCACCAATCCGCCTTAAGCAAGCGTGGTGATTAATGCTCAAACTTTCTCCTTACGGGAAGAGGCCTTGGCTCAGCTGTGGGCACTCATAGGCTGGTGATGTGATGTGATGTGTGTGGGTAATAGGAAGAGTAGAAGGTTTAGACCTAAGTTAACTTCACTAACAAAACAAAAAAGTGTGGGAGAGCCATGCTTCGGTACGAATGGGTCGGCTGGACCGAAGTGATACCACGGCCTCACAGAAAACCGGCGTGAAACAACCACAGCGTTGCGTTTCGCCGTGTGATTCTTCCCCTCCCCCAATCCCTAAATCTCCAAATCCCTAATCCCTAAAAGGTCGGCAACGCACTCGTAACTCCTCGGTTGCTTACCATCAGGTAATCCGACTGCTCGTTTGCCGACCTATTACATAAAAAAACAACCCTGTGATTGTACAAGAACTCAAGATACCTTGATCAGCATTCGCGCTTGCTAGCTCTAGACCAGCGAGATTCCAGTGTATTTAAATTAGTAACTTTAAACTACTTTTAAACAGACGTAATTAGTACTAAATCAAGTTGAACTACTTGCCTCGGGAATACAAAACCGTGACACGACAAATTATTATCACGCTCTTTGTTATTTATGGAGCTAACAACTGCTAACTAGTTTAAGTGTAAGTCATCAAATGGCCTTTTTAAAAGGATGGGAACGCGCCTGTGAGTCCTCTGGTGTTGCAGGTGACCTTAGGCGGAGCTGATCACCTAACATTAGGTGATCTGTCTGCTCATTTGCTTCATCTTCTATCTTGTATATAGTCGTCATCGTCCTACCCTTGTCCTGTTTTATTTGGGGTAATGTGGGCAATATGTTTTTTTCTTCTATTCTGTCCTGTCACCCGTCACACTATCACTGACTCCTCTGTCTTCCATATCATTTCTCACACAATCCATCCACATTTTCTTTGGTCTCCCTCTCCCTCTCCATCCATCCACATTTATACTCAATGCTTTTTTTGTAACATGCGTTACATCCCTCCTTTTCACATGGCCATACCAAGACAAACGGTTCCTTTTCAACTTTTCAGTCACTGGCGCCACTTTCAAACTTCCTCTAATATTTTTTTTTATATAGTATATATATAAAAATCAAATGATGTTCGAAAGTCCCGCTAAATCTCTAGAACGGCTGGTCCGTTTTGGATAATTTTGGTCTTAAAATGTTCGTTGAAGACAAGGGAAGGTTTAAAAGGTCAGAAATCGAAAAAACTAAATACAAAAATAGTTATACAGTAGTTACATAGTACATAGTTAAGGCGGTACGAAATTTGCCGGCCCAGCTAGTATTCCATAAAATATTACCTTTATCTTATGACGTTAGTGCGTTAAGACAAAGACCTTCACTTTAGGACATGGCTGGGGAAAGAGGGAGTGTCAGACTCTTACTGACTATAAACCACGATGTTCTTTGGCATGCGCCGAGCGGAGTCGCGGTACAATTTTTTTTAAATCTGGCTCTTTGCTATGACTTTCTACAAACATACAAATTTACATACACAAGCCACCCAGACCCAAAACAACAATTTATGGATCACACAAAGTGTTGTTCCGTGCTGGAATCGAACCAGCGTGTAAAACCGCGCGACAGAAGCTATTCGGCTATAAAACATCACACTATAACTGGAAGGGTCCGGCAGTGGGTGAAACCGCGAGACAGTAACTAGTCTTTTATACTTCGGTAGTTCATTAACTCGAAGCAACAAACTAGTTGGTTAATTACTCGCGTAATTACAGCAGTAACATAAATATATATCTTAACGCTACATCCATTAAGAGGTCGGCAGATAATAAAGTAAGTTGGTATCTAAGTTAATGTCGAGAATTGGTCTAAGGTTGTATGTCATTGTAAACATTTTTATAATCATTAGAACCGCTAAGGAGTGGCACTCCGTGCTAGAGTATGTGTTCCCCGTTCGTTCCTCTCGATTGAAATCTACACTTTAGAACGACCTTCACTAGACTGAACTGACTGACTAGAACTGACTAACAGACTTTAACTTTTGAAATTTTCTTATTTTGTTTGATATATGTAAAATTAATTATTTGACTTTGAGTCTTGATTAATTCGTCCCTCATTCCCAATCCCCAAATCGCCATTTGGTCTGTATGCTGGTCGACCATTCTATACTATAAAATATTAGCTATTCCTAGCTAACAAGGTTTACTCGACTGATTTCAAGCTACGTTAGGGTTCATAAAATTGCACATCATGCGGTAAACACTAAAATGGCGATGTCACGCGTCGCACGCATACCTTAGGGTTTCAACCTTCTGTTACAAAACATGGTAATAATAACATATCAAGAGGAAAATATATGCTATTTTTGTTGAAAGACGACGTTATATATAATGTTATGTTAGTTATAATAATAATATGTATCTATCCAGAGCGTGGCAGTGCACGTACATACATACATCATCATCATCAGCCCACTACTGCAAAGACCTCTTCACACACGGAAAAAGAAGAGTGCTAATCATCACGCTTTCTCATTCTCTCACGGATTGGCGATTTCAGACTCATAACTTAAAATTTCAAGTCCATGTTTCCCTTTGAAATTTTCCTTCGCCGTATGCCAGTAGTGTCTGAATATTCTTTGAAAATATTATACATATAGCTCAGAAAAAGTCACATTTGTATTTACCAAGACCATTGTTATGTATATAGAAACATTCCTATTTTGACAATTAAAACGATAAACTGAAACCTGAATATTTAAAAAGGTTTTATTTTTTCACCGTACCAGACTGAATTTCAGGCAGAAGACAGTCAGTCTGTCTGTAAATAACCGCCTTAATAAACTCAGAAATAGCCAACTCAAGCGAATGGTCGTCGTTTATTTTATTTTTATTTCACTGACAACAAGTTCTGTGTAGTTTATTTTATATAGCACAAGCTACTTTTGCGTGTTTTCACCCGCTGTTCGGCTCCATTTGATCATAGCGTGATGTTTTATAGCCTATAGCACTCAGGCACATTGTAGCTATCTATCAGTGAAATAATTTTGGCAATCCGACCAGCGGTTCTAAAGAATACCCCCTACATACAAACTTACAAACATTACCTCTTTATAATATTAGTATACATAGATGTAGTATAAATATATAAAATTTGTTTGGTTAGACGGTTAGCGCATTATATGGTCAATAAACCGTTGTTCTTCGTATCGCAGCTTCAATTCTGATTCGAAACAATTCTTTTTAATTAATTATTCGGGCCTACGTTTGTGAAAAAGTATGTGGAATTGTGGTATTTGTAAACGCAACCAGGACATAAGACATACTATAAAAATCTTTTATTATTATGATATAGTAAGTAGGTAAATAAAATAAAGTGTAAAGCTTACCTAAGCAATAAATCGTCAAAAATATTTGTTATGGTAAAAAAGAAAAACGACTTCCCTAATATTATAAAACATATCCACTACTTTGAAAATAAATAAAATTCGTAATTTTAAAATACATAATTTGACCTATTAATATTGTGTAGATACCTACTGCATACATACAGGTGACAGATACATAGCCCAAAAATATGTACTTACAAATTCATATTAAAAAATAATTTATTAAAGCTGAAAAATTTTGAAGTTTTCTACAAATTAAGTCTAAGTCTTCAAATATATACCTTACCAACATAAAATTAAATCCCTCAATTGAAATGAAACACGCAATATTTTACTAAAAATCAAACGCAACTAAAATAAACTGCATTCAAACTAACTTGGTCCACCATTGCCCCTCCCTCCTGGAATCCAGATATTTCCAGCCAGACTGCCTATAACTCAGTCTGAGCCAGACTATTTTTGTCTGGACTACTACCTAATTTATTATTCTTTGTTGTATTATTCTTGTTTTACAACGTCCACTAAAAATGGGTAAAAAATCAATATGATTAGATATTTTACACTTATTAGCTGGTACTCGAAGACTGCGTGCTCAATATAGATCTCTAACCTTTCAATTGTGGTTATTCGAGGCATAATAGAAGAATAATAGGATTAGGAGAGTTTACGCCGTTAATCAAACTTAATTTTTGCGGACTGCACGGTTGTCGCGGTGACTGCCAACTGCCAACCGGCTGCCGCGCTACGTGTCGCGGTTTCAATTCCAGGAACAACTCATATAAATATCATACCAAGACCCGGAACATTAATCTGTTGATCACAATTTTATGAGAAATCGTTCCATTTATGGGAAAATCGAACCGTCAACAATGCCTATTCAACGTCACAAAATTAAGAGTAGTCGTTCTATTTATAGGAAAATCGAACAGTCAACAAACGCACTAAACATGCATTCAAAGTTTTTTATGAGATGAGACGGCAAACCATTATAGACAGATTACTCGATAGTAAGCAATCGGCGCCCCCATAGACCAACACCAGAGTAGGCAATATTCCTGGCGTCGGGGATCGAGGGATGATCTCCGGCCACCGCGCCGTAAGCGCTGGTCTGCAGTCGGCGAGTAAGGGCAGCTCGCCGCCCGACCAGAACCAGGCCCGAGCGTACGGCGCGTAACGTTCCGCGCGCGCCTCAAAGAGCCAATAGACCACCACAGACGGGGCCCTATAGGGCTGATGTTCAGCCGGGGTTGCGGGTTAAGCGCTATGAGTCACCGCGGCTTCGGCTCAAAGCAGGAGAAGGAACGGGGGGGTTAGTCAATAAGAGTCTGACACTCTCTCTCGCTTAACCCTGGGCGGGAGAAATCATATGACGATTTTCCCCTGACAAAAAAAAAGTAGACCAACACCAGAAATTAGGTTTTAGAGATTGCTGTTGGAGATTAAAGTTGTAAATTAATTAATTTAAAATTGTATTGTTTTATTACTATCTGTCTTCTACGACATACTGATTATAATCATTAATAAAATAAAATAATTTCAAAATAAATATGTGTTGTTTGCTTTGTTACCCCAATAGTCAGGAGCGATCTGAAAATCAGTACTGTGCATTATACTAAGACGGACCCCTTGCCACATTGTTTTTTATTTGTACTATATTATGTTTTTTTATGTAAGTGTGTTAAAATGAATGGTTTAATTATGAAAAGTAGTACAGTACAGCACGTCGATTCTATAAAATTTGTTTGATTTTGAATCTTGTTCGAGTCCGAAGTGAGCGTCGAAGTGACGAGGAAATAAAAATTTAGAATGTCACTTTTAACGTCATCTCATACTTTATCTATCAAAATGTTGCTGTCAATTTAAAGCAACTCAACTTTTAAGTTCAACTCGCAAGTGTAGCGCTAGTGTAGTGCTACTCACGGCGGATTCAGATTCGAAGTTTAGAATGAAGTCTTACAGAATCACACTACAGTTATCGTAACAAAATATCCTAATCATGCTCAGTAAAATCGAGTTAACTACAAGTAATCATAGTTTACCGGTACGTACCCGATTAACTTTAATTTTACTATCTTCAATGTGCCGTTACATCAAGCGTATTTTATTAATGTTAAATTTATAAGTACTTACTATACATATCTTAATCTTCATGTGCCCACTACTGAGCAAAGGCCTCTTCTCACACGAAGAAGGAAGGAAGGAAAAAAAGTTTACGATTATGTCAGGCTGACTTAAATAAATCCAGGATTCCAAACTATGACTATATAGGGACTACTATAACCGATATCCAGCCAGGGTCAGCAAACGCAAATAATGTACCACCATAATTATTATATTTACTCCCGAATGAGGGATATGACTAGTTATGTTACAAGTCATAATAATAATAAAGGATAAAGGAAAAAATGCCCATCGCCTTACATTGTCAAAATCAACATTATCAAAAAAAAAATACATTTTATCTTATCCTGTTATTGAATTTCTTTTAATTGGAACCTTTACCTCGACCATAGCCCCAGCGAACAATCCAAAAATGAGACAGTCTTAATAATAACAAAATAAGAAATCAAAAATAAAATCTTTTAATAACTGCTATAATAAATTAATTTACATCGACCTCGCAACCAAGAACATTCGTATCCAACATAATTACCACGATTGAAAAAATGCAATACAAAAATAAGAAAAATATTTTATGCTTATAGTAATTTTTGTGACCATCTGTCGAGTCCAAGCGAACTGGTCAAGGAATTCTATTGGTTTTAAGTCCGACAGGCTTTTTACACCTGTCATGCAATAGACCAGTTTGAGCGGATGTATCGAGCATTCACCCAGCCTAACAAAGATGGCAACATAAGCGTGCCGTGTGACAGAGACAATAATACAACTTCAACACTTAAACAATAAGGATAGGAACAGCGTCGCGTGGCGAGCGAAAGAGATGAAAAAAGAACCTCGCTTGTTTTATTTAATAATCCAGTTATAATAAAGGTTGATGCTTCTGTGGGTGCAAGATTTTTAAAGGGTACTTGCAACTTTGTGTGTAGCGAGATTTATAACCTATTGTGTTGTTTGAAAACAATGGTGTTTTAAACTATTGTTTTGCAATATTGACACTTATTTGTAAGCTTGAATGGAAGGGTGGGATGAATGGTTTTTCGGGGGCGTTAAAGTTCAAAGTTATTGCATTCACAAACATGAATTGTGTTAGATTGTTTTGAAATATAGTAAATACAAAAATACCTCTTAAAAACCTATTACTGACGGTACTTATGGTTAAAATAGGAAATAAAGTATTGTGCACTAAATAAAAATAAATCCAAACGAACATTACTCTGTTTAATATCCGGAGGTTAATAATTTGCCCATTTCTTATGTATGAGGGTACGAAACCTGCCAAGTATCAATGTCACATTGATACTTTACAGTTTTATGAACCAAATTAAAATGTGGCTAAGCACCAAATTTGTTAAAATTGTGGGTATATATAGCATAGGATACTATGCTATGCACCTCTTTATGCACTTTAACACTCTTTATGCAATAGTATATGAGTGACCCTCGGTATCGCGAAGGTTAAGCTGGAGATTGATTTAAATAAAAGTACTAGGTAGTCGTTACAGAACACTTGCATTCCGAATAAAAACAACTCGCTGAATGATACCAATACCATAATTCACAAGAGACTTAACATGTGTTGGCGGAGAATCTTAACAACGCGATTTAGAAAACGGTCTCAAATAAAAAGCGCCAGTATGTATATTGAATGTACAGTCATGCACTATTTGGGTAACCGGCTGCTGTACGTCTATACTAATATTATAAAGAGGTAAAATTTGTAAGTTTGTATATAGGGGATAATATTTGAAATCGCTGGTCGGATGGACAAAATCCTTTCACTGATAGATAGCTACAATGTTCCTGAGTGCTATAGGCCATAAAACAACACGCTACAATTAAATGGAGCCGAGCAGCGGGTAAAACCGAACGAGAGTAGCTAGTATGTAATAAATCGCGAATTCAATTCCCGCATTAAATAATTCAATGCATGATCCACTAATTAATGTTATTCCCAGACTGGCTGTCTATACTCATATTATAAAGAGGTAAAACTTGTAAGTTTGTATGAAGGTTGCAATCTTTGGAACTGCTGGTCGGATATCTAAAATTAACTGATAGATAGCAACACTATTACTGAGTGCTGAGGCTGAAAATTACACTTTTAAAATTGCGTTTTTAAAATCCCAGGGTACATAACCTTTACAGGTACGCGTGCGAAGCTAGTATGCTTATAAACGCACCCACTATTCAACAGTCACATTACTGTATACGGATAACTCTTTTTACTAGAGAAAAAATGATGTCAATAATATTAAGTTATACTAATATTATAAAGAGGTAAAATTTGTAATTTTGTATGTTTGTAAGTTTGTATTTAGGAATGTAGTTTGTATTTTTGTATGTTTGGAACCGCTGGTCGTATTGACAAAATTCTTTCACTGATAGATAGCTACAATTTTCTTGAGTGCTATAGGCTATAAAACATCACGCTACGATTAAATGGAGCCGAGCAGCGGGTGAAACGCGCGTGAGCTAGTCTACCATATATTTATAAGTTTATCTAATTGTTACAATAATGAGAAAATGCGAATACAGTACATCTCTATAAAATTAAATTAATTTAAACCACCGTCCACCATCGATCAAACGACCAGGCTACCATAGATAATTATGCACAACCGATATAGGAGCTAAAGTATCGATTAAAATCACGACATGAAAATTAATGTCAGCGCTGAATGCACTTTCTAATCGATAGTAGGTATATCGATACTATCGAGTGTTTCCCGTCACTATTAATGGCAATGAATACTTGTTTAGATTAGCTAGTGAAATTGTGAATCTGTGGCCGACAAATTACTGAAGATAAGTAGTGAGTAAGTTTTGTATTAATCAACAAGAAATGAATGCTCAGACTTTTTAAAAATCACATTTTCAAGTGGGTCTAGGGTCCCATAGGGCTGATGTTCAGCCGGGGTTGCGGGGTAAGCGCAATGAGGCACCGCGACCTCGGCCTAGAGCAGGAGAAGGAACAGGGGGGTTTTTAGTCAGTAAGAGTCTGACACTCCCTCCCGCCCTGCCCTGGGCGGAAGAAGTCATTTGATGATTTTCCCTCACAAAAACAAAAACAAAAGTGGGTCTAGGGTTTTGGAGTTTTATTGAGAAGGTGGTTTTAATCATCAATGTTGATGATTAAAACCACGCACGCAAAATTTGGAGGAGACTATCGTGCGTCGTATCGTATCGTATTCCCAATAAATGTTTGTTTGAATTTGAGTAAGTACTCTTATAATATCCAAATGCACTATGAGTACTTCTGATGAGTCCTAATAGAACAGTACATCTGTGGACTGCATCAATTATTAAATTAATAATGCAGCAAGTGATTAGATAGTCATTAGTGATCAGCAAGTCATTAGATGTTTTTATTTTCTCAAAAAAAAAAAAATACAAAAATCTTTTTCAATATATTATACCTTAATATAAATGCCTATTATACCTTATTATGTAGGCGTAAACAGAAGCTTAGAGACCTTCAAAAAAACAAAAAAAATAAATAAAAAAAATCTTCAAACAACATTCTCAATCATAAACTCATTATTATACCTGCTTAAAAAATAACACCATGTTTATAACGGTTACACGATTGGCAATTAATTTCAAATCCCTTCAGATACATGTTGGAACACCCCGCGTAGTAACCTTTAATAAGCTTGGTGCAAAAAAAAATATCTCTCCAACATAATGTAGGAAAAATTCAGTAGGTTACAGGTAATTATATTCCATGTCCGTTGCAAACTGGCGCTTCCCACGGTACAATATATATGTACTTATTATATTATATACTAGCGACCCGCCCCGGTTTCGCACAGGTGCAATGTCGATACTAATTTCCTCCACTATTTAATAGACGAATGGGTCGGCTCGACCGGAGTGATACCACGGCCTCACAGAAAAATGGCGTGAAACAACCACACTGTTGTGTTTCGCTGTGTAAGTGATGAACCTCACTAAAGTGGTGAAACACAATGCTATGGTTGTTTCACGCCGGTTTTCTGTGAGGCCGTGGTATCAATCCGTTCGAGCTGACCCATCACTGCCGAAGCATGCCATGGCTCTCTCAAACTTGTAAATAGAAAATGCAGGATTAAGATCTCACGCACAAAAAAACCGCTTTATATATGTATATAGAAAAACACATGAAATAATCAACAAATTAATCTTTACATTATGCAAAAAAGAAAATACTTATAATTGGCATGTGAATTACTGATTAAATTTGTAATTGATTATAATTATAATTGATTGATTGAATGACAGATTTCGCTATATGAAATAGTTGCGTGTAATAATGCAGTGTTAATATCACAGAACAGAAAATATAATACATATACATAATAGTTTAACATTTCAACATAATTAATTAAAGATCAATAATGCAACCTTTTTTTATGTGATAGATTTGCAAACGAGCAGACGGATTACCTGATGGTAAGCAATCAGCGCCGCCCATGGACACCCGCAACAGAGTGTTACGAGTGTTTTCCTGACCTTTTAGGGATTAGGGATTTGAAGATTTAGGAACTGGGGAGGGATTGGGAAGGGGAAGGATTGGGCCTCCGGTAACCTCACTCACACGGCGAAACACAACACTGTGGTTGTTTCACGCCGGTTTTCTGTGAGGCCGTGGTATCACTCCGGTCGAGCCGACCTATTTGTTTGACTCCGGTTTTCTACGAGGCTGCGGTATCCCTCTTGCCAAACCGGACCATTCGTACCAGGCATGGCTCATCCACACTTGTTAAATATAATATACATATCATATAAACAAAGCTCTGTTAACAGCATTAAAACCTAAATGATTTTGTGAAGTAAACCCTTTAGCTAGTTACCTAGGATTACTTTAATACCTAAGGCTCGTACAGGTGTGTTCCTAACGGTATATAAGGCCCAGGGCTTTATACCGGCCGGTCTTATTTTACGACAGTCAATACCAAGCTGGGGTAGATATAAAGAACCTATACTACCTATTGTGGGTAGCAAGCCTTAGAATATGTATGAGTCGGCTCGACCGAAGTGATACCACGGTCTCACAGAAAGTTTAGTTGATGTGTGATAACGTTATAATGTAGGAGAGCTATGTTTCGGTACGAAGGGGTATGAAACTACAGTCTCGCCGAAAACCGGCGTGGAACAGTGATTTCGTTGTTTGGTAGAAAGTGATCAGCATTGCCCATAGAAGCTAACAATATAAAAAGAGAACAAGTGTTATACCGGAGGCCGGCCCAATCCTTCCCCTAACCCAATCCGTTCCCTTTCCCAAAATCTCCGAATCCCTAATCCCCAAAAGGTCGACAATGCACTGGTAACTCCTCCGTCGTTGCGTCGCCCATGGGCACGTGTCCATGGGCGGCGCTGATTGCTTACCATCAGGTAATCCGTTTACTCGTTTGTCGACCTATCACAGTAAAAAAGGTTACTTCCTTTGCAGCAACTGCGTGATTTCTCTGCACTACCCTATGGTTGACTGTTAGATAATATCTTAAAGCATAAAGTCCGCCATTCAGACTGTTTTGTGTGAAGAAGAAGAATAAAATAAATACGTTCAATCAAAAAAAAAAAAACAAAAAACTTAAGATTAAAATTTACAGGCGGGTTGCACAAAATAGATCCCAGTTAACGACACCTAATGTACCACTTGGTGAACTATGCCGGCAACCACAACTGCTCTATAACCAAAGGATCGTCGTACCCAAACTTCACTGTAAATATTTAAATTACTATGGAACCGAGGCACACTGGGAAATGCAGGAAAACACAAACAAGAGGTGAAAAATATTTTTCAAAAAGCTTTATAAAAAATTCAAACGGAGCGGAATGAATGTGCAAGTCTACCTATGTAGTTCTTTTTACAAAAAATATTTATATTATATTTCTTTTTTTGAGATGTACGTCGCTTCAGCTGTCTTGTTTAAATTTAAGCTTGTGTTTTTTTTTGTTAAGAGTAGAAATGTGTGAAATTTTCGCGTAAGGCTGCGTATTAGTCGAGTCCATGGTACGGAGCGAGAGGAACTGGGAAGCCGTCTCCTCTTTTTGCGAAGCAGTGATGGTCGCAAAAAAGGATGTGGAGCTATTTTCCTCATGTCGCAGCCGCCGCAGTTGATGAAACTCCGGGCATCAGGAATCAATAATTAATGACACATAATTTGATGATTTTCCCCTCAGTAAAATAAGGGCCGCGGCGGTCTTGTTTCACCATTGTGGCAGAACACACCGTCAGCCGTTTACACACCCGCAGCACCAGAGAAGTTGCAAGTACATTACCGGCTTTATAACTTACAAGCTAACCAGGCAAACACCGGTACCGTCTTAAAATAAACGCAAATCAAGTATAATTTATAGCCCTTAGCACTCAGTAACGTTGTAGGTATCTATCAGGCAAAGAATTTTGCAAAATCCGACCTGCGGTTCCAAAAAAATACCACTTTATAATATTAGTAATTTAGTATAGATCACTGGGCAAGAATACTATCTTTTGGACACACATTTTCTCTACATTTGAACTTTACACGGACTTCCACGAGTTTCTCAAGAAAATTAAAAGTCAGCCGTTTTCGAGTTTTGGCGAGATTAACTTACAGCAATTCATTTTTATTATTTATAGTAAGTTTTATATGTTCTTTTGTGCAAACGCGTAGTAATTATTTGCTGTGAAATTAATAAATTTTTAAATGTGATAATGTTAATCGTTTACATGTACATTACGTATAATTAATACCTATTCAAACAGTTGTGCATTTGAAAAAAATAATTATATCCATAATCAGAAATGCTGTAAAATTATGTCGTTACTAATCGCGATTACAAATTATTATGCATTTAGAAATAATTAGGAGTTAAATGATTTAAGTTGAAACATAAACTCACATTAAACATACAGAAATCAGTTTGCTTATTTATTTATTACTCGTTAAGATTTATCACCTAAAAGTTTATAAGTGTGTGTGGATGTTTAGATGATTTTTTTTACCCTTTAACACAAAAATTACAAAACAAATCTTTGATATTTGGTGTAGATTATAGGAGTAACACAAAGGTTACATTTAACTATAAAATAATATATTTGACAAGCCGCTGTAGAAGATGTTGGAATGGGCTTGGGCGGGAGGAGGAAGATTGCTCCCTCACGCATGACTGCTTCACAAAAGGAGGAGACGGCGTCCCAGTTCCTCTCACTCCGCACCATGGCCTCGACTAAAGCCGGGCGCGAAAGATCGCCGCCGCCAATCACTTCCCTGAGGACACGGCGGTGCTCAGCCCAGGCAGGGCATACCGCTACCGTATGCTCCATCGTATCCTCTAGGTGGTCCTCACAATGACGACGTCGGAGGAAACGCTAGGGCGAAACAGGAACCTACCGAAGCTGCCGTGCCCGGTAAGCACCTGCGTCAGGCGGAAGGTGAGGACGCTGTGGCGTCTCTCAAGCCACTCCTCAAAGAGGGGTCTTACCGCAGCTATTGTAGCGTGCCCGGTTGGGATTGAGATGGGCATCGGTATGACGTATAGAAGGTTGAAATTTGAAGCTTAAGTCTGACTGAGATCTAGGACCTCTGTAGTCGCCCTCTTCCCTTACCTGGGGGACTAGTTTAAGTCAAATACGCCATGGAGAAGGACAGGCCGACTTACGCATGAAACGCTAAAATAAAACGCTAAGATTGTCAAAATACTAATTCCTCTCTACCACTCCACCTAAAATACCCGGATAAAAAGTTAAACCTACTAATTATATCAGACTATAATCTTTCCAACACCATTTAAAACCGTTTATTAGTTTTTACGTGAATTAGTGACAAACAATTTAGTATTAATACTTAAAACTTTTGCGTTAATAATATATGTAAGTACGTAAACACGTCTTATATGAAATTACTTAGAAAAAAATAAAAGCCACGTTATGGCTTGAAACTAGAAGAGATATTCTCCGTTAACTAATGTGAGTAAATCGTTATTTTCCATAAATTCACCACCGATTTCCGAAAGGCCGATCAATGTTAAAATCAATTTAATCTCTTGTCAAGTCATCTGATTGGTTGACTGAATTATCAACAACCAATCAGATGACTTGACAAGAGATTTAACAGGAGATTAGTTAATTTTAGCGCTGACAAGCCTTTCAGAAACCGGCTGTTAGTATGTCTGACGATAGTTACAAAATTGAGTAGGACTATCACATTCACAAAAGTATAAGTAATACAATGAACAATAAAAATCTCGCACTTTAAATGAAACAAACACGTAACTTGCAACTTGCAACTGATCTGAATATAAAATAAGGACATTCGAAATAATTTTAAAGTTAAATTCTTCACGAATTTTCCTCCGTTACTTCCACTACGGACGCACTATCAAGCTGCCACTAAATGGAACACCAACAACAAATATATGGAAATTATACTCCACCTAAACCCATTCAGTTTGGATTTAATCCCGGATTATGATGGGATTAAGCCCTAACCCTTGAAAGTTTCTACGTCTTTGCGTGATTCAGTATTACGTATAGGATAATTATTATTTTAATCTTCGTTTTGTTTTGTGAAGCCGGCCGTTTATTGTTTAGCTGATATATAAGCTTTGGCTGTTCTTTTGGCGTGATGGGTGGACAAATGGCAGCTGCAGCAGCAACATGTTGTGGGTTCTATTCTCGCACGGAATCTTCGGAATCTTTGGTGATCAACAAATTTAAGTGTGGGAGAGCCATGCTTTGGCACAAATGGGTCGGCTCCAACGGAGTGATACCACAGCTTCACAGAAAATTTGCTTGAAACAACCACAGCGTTGTGTTTTGCCGTGTGTGTATGATTCCCTCCCCCAAATCCAAAATATCCGAGCCTCTAATCTCCAAAAAGTCGAAAATGAGTGCGTTTTAACTGATGTTAATTGCTTACTATCAGGTAATCCGTCTGCTCGTTTGTCGTAATAACCCATCAAAAAACATAGATAATATGGCATTATTTCACGCCGGTGTTCTACGAGGCCGTGTTATCACTCCGATATAATCAACCCATTCGTGCTAAAGCAAGGCTCTCTTATTTTAAAGTTTAATTTAAACATGTGCATACTAGACGGCAGTTGATGTAATTAGCTCACGCAACGTGCCGCGGCAACCGCCGACCAAACTTTACTCCTACCCGACTTTACCTGTTAACTAAATTACTTTTTTCCGGCTCACTGTGTATGCATACACATAGGTATTTACCTATATGCACTTATATCTACATTACAGTGAACGGTTGTGAATGAAAATTATAGGGTTATGTTCACATCATAGGATCATAGGAGGAGGATAGGGCACACGCTCCGAAGGGGTCCTGGCCACATACCCAAGCAAGCCTTGGATTGGAATCCCCAAGGGAAAAGAAAGCGTGGCCGTCCACGGCAAACCTGGCGTCGCACCGTACTGGCAGAAGCGACGAGCATCGGTATGACGTGGAGTGAGGTGAAGCGTGAAGCTCAAGACAGATCGCGATGGAGAACTTCAGTGGACGCCATCTGCCCCATCTAGGGGTCACAGGATATTAAGTCAATGTTCACATCATCATCATCATCAGCCTACAAGTGCCTACTATTGAGTAAAGAGCTCTTCTTAGCAGAAAAGGTTTGAGCATTAACCACCACGCTTGCTCAAAGTGGATTGGCGATTTCAAACTTACAATTCGAAGTCATAAGTCCACGTTTCCTCACGATGTTTTCATTCACCTTATGTCAGTGGTGTCTTAACTAAGTATCATAGAAAGTACATATAACTCAGAAAAAGTCACATTGGAACTTGCCAGGTTTCAAACCTTCATGCATGAGAAGCTGGCGCTTTGACCTCCAGGCCACCACTACTTTTTATTATTAAGGCAAAGTTATAATCAAATTCAAGTTTCCAATTAGATAAGATCAATGCTCGATTCTTCTCCGTGTAAGAAGAGGTCTTTGCTCAGCAGTGGGCACTTACAGGCTGATGATGTCATTCATAATAATAAAAAAAATAAGCTATCTACCGTTGAATACCGTACATCCTATTTCAATAAACTAGTTCAAAATATCATAAATACTAGTCGATTGATAAAAACCAATCCTTTACACCAACATTAAACTAAATACGTAAAAATACAGATCAAATAAAAAATTCAACTAAAATAACTTTTTAACTGTTAATATCTGTATATAAAGGTTTTAATTTTTTCCGTGAAATAGCTCCATTTTGTATTTTTGTGTTAAGTAACATAACGTTTAATAGTTTTTCACAAACAGAGCAAGTCAAATAGAGATCGGTTTAACTGTAAAAAAATATGCTTTATTAGTTGTAACTGTATGGTTATAGGATTAAAATGAATACAAATATCAGACGGGGCCCTAAAGGGCTGATGTTCAGCCAGGGTTGCGGGGTAAGCGCAATGAGGCACCACAATCAAAATCGTTCGAAATTCATCCCTGGGTATTCATTTGAATGTCTCTCTCTTTAGTCGAGGAGTAACGTATAAACCTGATGGTAAGCAATCCTTCCCACTCATGGATCCCTGCATCAACAGACGGGTGCATTGCCAGCTCTTCAGGGTCTTTGATGATACGATATGAGGATTGGAGATAGGAGAGGTTTAACTTTAATCATAAGCCGAAAAATTGGGTTCAAGATACTCGAGGAGGATAAGTGCTTTGCGACGTCTTGTGATTCAAGAATTTGAGGAGTGATAATTTGGAGATTAGAAATGTGGAAATTATTGGTCGTAAAGTATCTTCACTCATACGGCGAAATACAACGCGAGCTTTATTTCACGCCTGTCATTGTGAAACCAGTAGTTATTTTGATACACATCTCTACTTCAAACATTTTTAAACATTTTAAATGAACCTAATACTACACCATAAACATGCGAAATCCAACCTTATTACCTTGACTATAGATTTTAATTTCCTTTATATTAATGCTAGCGGTGCCACAAAATGGCGGTGGTTCTAATCGATTTTTTAATGCAGGAAGGTAAAGCTTAAATCACACCTCTACTTGAGCTAGCCTGTAAATCTTTTTCTGCATTAGTGCGGGATTAATTTTATCGATAAAACTGAGGATTATCGATAATGTTATGGACGACGATACTAAAAATAAAATGCACGTTGTAAAAGAGAAATAAACTGCGTTTAAAATGCGGGTCAGGAATTATTTTTAATAGTAACCCGTGTTTGAATTTAATCACATCATCAACCTATAAATTCCCACTGAGCTGTTTAGCAAAGGCCTCTTCTCACACTGAGAAAGTTACATTAGGTAATCACCACGCGGGCTCAAGGTGCATTGGCGATTTCAAAGTTATAATAAGAAGTCCAGGTTTCCTAACGATGTCTAAATTTTTTTATGGTATAAGTCGGCAAATTGTAAGTCGTGGTGGCTCGGAGTGTTTAAATAATTTAGGTGCCTAAAAATTAGCCCGTGTCGTGGTGGCCCGGAGGTTAAGGCGCCCGCTTCTCATTCATGAGGGTGCGGTTCGAAACCTGGCAAGTACCAATGTGACTTTTTCCGAGTTATATGTACTTTCTATGATTATTTAGACACCACTGACATACGGTGAAGGTAAACATCGTGAGGAAACCTGGACTTATAATTTCTAATTATAAGTTTGAAATCGCCAACCCGCATTGAGCAAGCGTGGTGATTAATGCTCAAACCTTCTCCGTGTGAAAAGAGGCCTTTGCTCAGCAGTGGGCACTTATAGGCTGATGATGATGATGATGATAAGTCGGCAAACATGCACACGGATTACCTGATGGTAATCCGTGTGCACGTTTCCGGAAGCAACCGGCACCGGCCATGGACCACCACCAAAGGAGTTACGAGTGCGTTGCCGGCCTTTTAGGGATAGGGGTTGCGGATATAAGGATCGGGAAGGGGTAGGGAAAGGGGAAGGATTGGGCCTCTGGTAACCTCGCTCACTCACAATATCACTCCGGTCGGGCTGACCCATTCGTGCCGAAGCTTGGCTCTCCCACACTTATAAATAATAAAAGAAAGTAAATACAACTGGGAATAAGTTACACTGTTACTTGGTAGGTTTCGAACCCCTTGCATGAGAAGCAGGCGATTTAACCTGCGGGCCGCCACGATCTAGTAATGCACCAAGACATATATGATTAAAAAGCACACCCAAGATGCGGCTTTGTGCCGACTATAATCTTGTTTATACTTGAATTTTTTACGTGGTGTGTCAGATTCTTACTGACTAAAGCTACCCCGTTCCTCCTCCTGCTCCAGGCTAGAACCGCGGTTCCAAATTGCGTTTGACCCCACAACCCCAAAACCCGGCTTCAAGACCTCTAAAACATTAAAAAACACACACAAAGTTCTGCTATATTCATTCTCCTCCACCTCGTTTATGGCTAAGTTCACACTCATACGTAAGCGTGGTCCGGGACACAAAGAATTTAACCAGAACCCCCCTCGCTGATAACGTACGATAAGTTAATTTGAATTTAAAAATGAATCCGCCAAAAGACACCCCTACGTTCCATGGTGGAGCTATGAAAGCCGCGGATCGCAAACTACATATTTTAATGTCTGTACTGTAATTTTAATATCTACATAATTGTGTAGTTTGTTCCTGCATTCTGATAACATCATCATCGAACTATAAGTGCCCACTGCTGAGCAAAAGTTTCTTCTAACACGGAAAAGGTTTGAGCATTAATCACCACGCTTACTCGGGATGGCTTGGCGATTTCAAATTAATAATCAGAAATTATCAGGCTTCCTGAGGATGTTTTCTTTCACCATGCGTCAGTGGTATCTAAATAATCATAGAAAGTACATGTACCTCGGAAAAAGTCACAATGGTACTTGCAAAGTTTCAAACCCAACATCAAAAGCAGGCGTCTTAACCTCCGGGCCACCACTACTTTTTCAGTATTTTAAGCAAATAAAGTTTTATTATGTTGTATTATATTATCTTTGGTGCTTGTTATTACAGGAACCTCCTAGAATTGCTTATTTGTGACATTATGTTTGCATTTGTACACCTCAGTTAATTTGAGAGACCCAAGCTTCGACCGGAGTAATGCCACGGCCCAACAGATAATTGGCGTGAAATTACCACAGAGTTGTATTTCGCCATGTCCATCCTTCCCCAATCCCTGTTTCTCCAAAACCCTAAACTAAAAGTCATGCAAAGCACTTGTAATTCTTCTGGTGTTGCAGGTGTCCATTGGCAGTACCGATAGCTTACCATCAGGTAATGCGCCTGCTCGTTTGCCGATACATCATATAAATGTATATATAGTATTTTTATGTCTGGCACAGAAGCCATACACAACTTTAATATAAATGAAATAAGACATGTAAATCGATACTTCTATAGAATTTATAGTAATATAATAAAACCGTAGAGTTTGTTTTTTATTTTAACACGCTAATCTCCCAAACTACTGGTTGAAATTGAATGATTCTTTTAAACATCACCCTAAGACCAATAGGAGCCGAAGAGTGGGCGAAACCGTGTGGCATTAACTTATGTTAAAATAAAAGAAAATAGAAAAGCTTAATTACCCGCTACCTCTATGGCCACAACAGTAAGATTCACCCATTTGAATCGATACGTTCCCCAGCTCTTATTAGAAGGAGATTCGAGAATGCAAACCCATTACGCTAGGTACCTACCTACCTATATTGTTGGAATGGTACCGAAGCTCACGGTACTAATATGACTGTGAAATGACTTTGAGAGAGCAATTTTATACTTAAAAGCGTTTAGACTGGATTACGTGAGTTTTCATACAACTATCATCATCATCATCATCATCGTCATTGTCTATAACTGCCGACTGCTGATCAAAGGCTTCCTTATTCGCCTCCCCCAATCTCTATATCTCAGAAACCCTGATCCTCAAAAGGTTACGGGTGTCCATGGACGGCGCCGATTGCTTTACATCAGGTAATCCGTCTACTTGTGAGCCATTATATCACGATGAAAACGGCATTTTTTGACACAGAAAACGTATGATAATTAATTACTATGCTGACCTAAGTAGGATTGGCTACAGCCATTATAATAATAAAATATAAAATTACTAGTCCAGATTTCCTTACGATTATTTCCTTCACTGTCAATTAATCTTAGAATTTACATATGTATATACTGCGGAAAAACTCATTTAGTGCTTGCCAATTTTCACGCTTTTTACCTCAGGACGCCATAACGCTGTAGTTGTTTCACGCCGGTTCTGTGAGTTTGTGCTTTCTCTCCGGTTAAGCTGAGCAAACTTTGCACCTATATATTTTACTTTACAGTATATTTAACGTTTATTAGTATCTATAATGTTAAGTAAATAGAGCCATACTAGTTATTGAGATACGTTACATGAAAAATGGCGCCCGCAGTATATCCGGCTCTGTCGCTTTCAGGAAATTATGTTGACGTGAATCGGCAAGTTTTGTGGGTGAGGCGCACACTTGCGATTACACCGTTAGTCGATAGATTATTTAATTTTTATTTGTTGTATTATTGTGCCTTTACAAATAGCTGGTTTTTCGCAGAATTAAAATACAAAAATAATAGTTTTTTCTCACTTTGAGAACGATTTTTTAGAAGTCAAAGTTAGTCATAGTCAGTCTGTATTTTTAATTAGAAATAAAAAAAATTACAATAACATACAATAACATACAATCATGGAACATAAATAACTGTTTTGGATCCGGCAACGAAGTAAATCTATTTGTGTAGTAGAAAGTCGAAATTGTTTCCACTACCTTCCGTGACTTGAGCCAGAAAGAATTAAAAGAGACCACACTACTGATAGAAGCCCAGTCACCAAGCATCAAGGTACATAGAGCACAACAGGGCCCAACAGGCCCTCAGCCTGGATCAGGAGAAGGAACGGAGGTGATTTAGTAAGTAAGAGTCTGACACACACGGACGGCAGAAGTAATTTGATGACATGTCCCCCACTAAACAAAATGCCAGCCAATGACGTTTATGACGAGACGAGGTATAAAAACGAAAGAAAAAGCCAAAAGCCAAGCTCATTCAAAATATAAAAATAAAATTTAAAAAGAACCGTAAATTTGACGTATGTATAGGTAACCTCATATCTCGACAATCCGTAAATATGGTTGAGAGCTAACTATAGCCAGTTCTGTTTGCTAATTACTCAAACTTTGTTATTGTAGCCCAGAGCTTCATTTCAGCTTACAGTTTCACCGATATTGGCAAATAATCATTGTATTAACGGCATCTAAGTAAGTTCGGTTTCTGTTCCGACTAAATTGATTAGTTTATTTTGAGGCTATGATTTCAAAATGGCGGATTTTGTGTTCAGGAAAATATTAGGAACGAACTTAGTATCATTTTTATTAACCGGTTTGTTGGGCAAATGGTAGTAATTGAGCAAAACTATTTAAATTTTTGATTTTCAAGATTCCTAATCCTTGAGTCGTTTCCATCATCGTATCACCAACAAATTGAACAAAACACCACTTCAAAATAATAGATATCCCACCTGCATACACGAAGCGTTTTGCCTGAAGTTTCACCAGAACCGCTAAGGGCTGGAATTCTCAACAAAAGTTGGTACTCCTTAATAACTAGGGTATCTTCAAGACCTAAGTCAATAGGTCACTTGTGGACAAGCGTGTTTTATCGTAGCCTGCATCATCGCTTACCACCAGGCAAGATAGTGGTCTGCGCGAAAAAACTCACTTTCAGCAAGAGGCTCGTAGAATTGTGGCAAAGACTTGGTTCTTGCTGAACTGGTATATGATATACTGAACTGGTGCTGTTTTTGGAGTGGACTTTGAACATGCACCCGCATCAAATTATTCTTTTTTTTATGTCAGGGTGGGAAACGAATTTGACTGATAACCTGATAATAAGCAATCAAAGCCGCCTATGGACATCCGCAACACCAAAGGAGTTACGACTGCGTTGCCGGCCTGTGGGGGATTGAAGAAAGAAGGATTGAGCCTCTGGTAACCTCAATCATGCGCCGAAACTATGTTTGGTTCACGCCGGTTTCTGTAAGACCGTGGCATCACTCCGGTCGAGCTGACCCATTCGTGCCGAAGCATGGCTCTCCCATATTTATCTGTACTTGTTTCTTATTTTGTAGAAAAAGAATATTGTTTATTCTCTTTTTCTTTACGCGACATATTTTTTACGCGATTTTTAAGAAATTGTTTAAAAAACGCCTAGTTTCCAACAAACCCTAAAAACTCTCAAACATGACTATAAAAACACATACAAACATAAAACAGAGAAAATAACCTCATATTTTTTTTATTATTACATAAAGAGATGTCATTTTTGTATCCACCCATATAGAACTATAAAGTCGTCTATCAAATAATATGGTTCCATGCATCCAAATACTAAACGGTCACAAAATGACGACCATTCTAAAAGCAGAGGTTGTTAAGACGAAAGGCTCGAGAGACGTACGCATTATACCCCTAAGATCGAAGCTAGCGCCCCCTACCCTGCGGAAAATTGAATTTATACTTCATTCTCCATAAAATGCCTATGCCAAATTTATTTTAGAGCATTAGCATATTAAAACGACTCTTACCTTTGCAGGGTTGGTAAAAAAATTTGTGCCCTCATATTCAACCTTTTTTGGTGTTTATTTATTTAAGTTTTTTTTCAGTTTGGTTTCAAATTAAATGGTTGAGATCTTCTTAAAGAAAAAACAAGTTTGTTCTATTTATTTTTTATGTGATAGGACGGCAAACGAACTGACGTATTACCTGATAGTAAGCAATCAGCGCCACCTATGGAAACCTCACCCGCAACGATGGATGAATTACGAGTGTTGGAATTGAGGAAGGAAAGAGTAAGAATTTGGCCTACTGTAACCTCGACGAAACACAAACGCTGTGGTTGTTTCACACTATTTTTCTGTGAGGCAGTGGTATCACTCCGCTCGAACCGATCCATTCATCACATATGTTTTTTTTTATTAAAAATATCTGGTTTATTATTTTTATACCTACTTACCTCAAATAAATAAAATGCCTTTACTTTATTTATTATTTTTAACAAATATCTTTTTTTTTTTTTTGTTAACCATACGACCGTCGTACTTTATATAATAAGATCAGTATTCTTATACGAGGCATAAAAATCTAGATGTGTTCCGAAACATCACGCTTAGTACCACTTGAGGTAAACAGGAAGAGTAATGTCTATTACCAAACATTTTCGTAAGAAAATGTTTTTTGTTCATGGCAAATTGGCTTTAGAATGCTTTATAGCCACCAAATTTTTTACTTGTAATTACTTTATACATTTTGAGTTGAACTAATAATTGTAATAGTTGCTATAATAGTATCGTATGAATTATGTTCCAATTTTACATTTTATAGAAAAAAAAAAACATTATTTTTTGCTTATGACTGGCGACTTTACTTGTCAAAACAATTAGGAAAAAAAACAAGATTACAAAAATTAAAAACATACTTTCATTACATCGATGTAATGAAATAAATTATTGTGAACATAACAAGGTTGTAATCGATTTTATTAATAAGCGATATTAATTAATTAAAAATGTACTAATAATAACGGTCAAAAAGCTAAGTTTTCACAGTCGTATCTTGATTTCATGGTAGGTTATGGGACCATGCAATTATTATCATTGATTTTTTACGGTCCTCGCTGTGTTTTTATTATATTCTGTGCAAGGAGGTTGTAGTTTTAGTCGTTGGGAACTCGCAGCAATGAGGTTGATTATCCTCTTTTCTCTCTGCCTGGTCGTTGTGCTAGCTGCGCCAGCGGTGAGTAAAAACAATTCCCGCCAATTTTTACCAATGACATAAAGAGGTTATGTTATGCGTTAAAGAAAATTCAATTTTAATTCTGACGACACAATGTTGTTTCTTGCTTTTAGTTTTTCAGTAATACGTAATTTAGATTAGACCTTATGTTTTACTTATATTATAAATGCGAAAGTTACGATGTTCGGATGTTTGTTACTCAATCACGCCAAAACGGCTGGACGGATCTGGAATAAAAATTTGGCACAGGCATAGGATACACACCGGATTAGGACATAGGCTACTTTTCATCGAAATACCATACGGTTGAGGCTGCGGGCGGAAGTTATTTATTGTATATTAGGCCTTGTATTCACTTAGACTTTTTATTAATGGGCCTTCCAACTTCTTCGTCTATCTTCTACATATAATTAATATGGTATTACTTTGTCAACGCATAGTGAAAAAGGACGTAACAAAATCCTTTAAGTGTGGATAAGCCGTGCTTCGGCACGAATGGGCCTGTTTGAATGGAGTAATACAACGGTCACATTGCAGAACATCACAAAAACAACACTTATATTGTGTTTCGCCGTGTGAGTGAGGTTACAAAAAGCCCCCACCTTCCCAGCCATCCACAATCTCCAAAACCCCTATCATTTTAATATTTTACAACCCAAAAAATGCCAGCAACACACTAGTAGTGGTGTTAAGAGCGTCCATAGGTGCTTCTTTACTAATGGTGCGTCGCCGGTTGGGGGATGTAAAGATGCCTATTTGTAATTTACTGTTCTTTCTATTACAGCCTAGTTTATCTAGAGACCAGGTAGGTTTTAATGCTATTTTTAATACACCTTATAAAAAAATGTTTTCATAGGCAATATGATGTACATATATATACAAGTCTTTGAGATTCAGAAAAATGTTTGCTAACTTCGTACTTAAGAATGCATCAAAAAACTGAATTCGTGTTGTTTACCTTATGCATTATTTTCATGACCAGGTCGAGGAGCGAAGCGATAATGACGTAAGTAATCTTTTTTTATTTAACTAAATAACAAGTAATTTTCTCTACAAATAAAACACGAATCCCAATTTTCTGCAAACTTAAGTACTGTAACTTAACGTAAATAGTAGAGATCGGTTCACCCTGTAGCCATGCCTAATCTTGAGGGGTGGCAAGAGAGCCGCCATGACTTTCTCGCTTCCTATCAGGCAAGAGGCGAGGCGTAATGCGTAATAGCATAATGGCGGCTCTTATACCGCAGGTGCTTACCGGGCACGGAAGCTTCTTCAGGTAACTGTTTCGGATCCGACGGGAGAAAACTTCAAGGTATCGTCATTGTGGGAACCATCCGGATAACACGAAAGAGCATACGGGGGCGGTGTGTGCGCCTTCGTTTCCCGATCTGTCTTAAAGTGCCAACAAACCAATGTTTCGGGTCAAGCGCAATAAGGTTCCGCAAGTCGGACTGGAGCCAAAGAAGGAACAGGGTGATTTTAGTCAGTAAGAGTCTGACACTCCCTCCAAGACATGAGTTTTGTTTGATGTTGCACCCTCAAAAAAATATTTATTTAATGTTGCTAAAAACTAGATTAGCGACAATTTTATAAAAAATACTTCATCAGAAACATTGAATCTAAAAATAAGTATCGCGCTAATGAAAAACTGTGTTGTACAGAGCGAACGAGATCGAGATGATGATGATGACGATGACAACGATGAAGATGATGAGGTATACAAATATATTTTCAAGAATTAATTTCTTATACAATATATGTATATCAAACTAAATTTTTGACCTTCACCGTTGGACGTGTTAAAAACCCATCTCCGAAATACACTAATCTGATGAGACCAATTCATTTGAGGAAAAACACTAAAGCATATTTGTTAATAAAGTAATATCAGTAAATTGTAAAATAATGGCACTGAGTGACATATCTTTGTTATCTACCTAATAAAATGTAAGAAAGCTCGGTATCATTTTTTTTTGTTTATGTGATAGGTCGGCAAACGAGCAGACGGATTACCTGATGGTAAGCAATCAGCGCCGCCCATGGACACCCGCAACAGAGGAGTTACGAGTGCGTTGCCGACCCTTTAGGGATTAGGGATTTGGAGATTTAGGGATTGGGGGAGGGGAAGGATTGGGCCTCCGGTAACCTCACTCACACGGCGAAACACAACGCTGTGGTTGTTTCACGCCGCCGTTTTTTCTGTGAGGCCGTGGTATCTCTCCGGTCGAGCTGATCGATTCGTGCCGAAGCATGGCTCTCCCACACTTATACACGAATCTGTCACACAGTATACATACGTATAACACAGTTAAGATGCAGTACAGTTTGACGCCAACATTAAATTTGAATCAGAGTTTAAATTCAGTCGACTGTTATGTGTGGGTCTCTGGACCTGTTTATGGGTCTTACTGATAGAACTCGCTATAAATAGAAGAAGAGTACTTGAGTGATACAGAATTTTGCTCTTAAGCTACCTCCCCGCGATGTGCCCGGCAAAAAACCAAGCATATGCCGCAAAGGAACTAAGGTAATGGTAGTATTTTGACGTATTAAATTTAAAGAATGCCTCCACTTTCTTCAAAATAAGGTTTATCAGTGTTTTTACATTATTTAGGTGATTTAACAGTTAACTTTAATTTGAATTTAACTCTCGTGACAAACTCAGTGAATTGGCTTATGAAAGGGTAGTCAAATTATTTTGTTTCTAAATCATGTAAGATGAACGGTGAAATGTTATACAACATCTAATTAACACCTCGATTTTAAACCCGCAGAGACTTGACAACGAAGCAGATACAAGAGAACATCTCAACCGAAGGGAACGTAGTCAATCATCCGATCGTAACGTTTACGACAAGTATAATAACGCACTAAAATATGAATATGACGACCAAATAAATGAGTACGACAAGGCTGAATACGACAAACAATATGATAATAGGCGAGACAAAAACAGTCAAGACAATGATTTGCAAGATGAAAACAGACGAGATAACGACAAACAAGTTAAAGAGAGACAATATGAAAACAAAAGAAACAACAACGAGCAAGATGAAGACGCACGAGAAAACGGCATACAAGAAGGCAATAGGCGTGATGATGACAGAGAAGAAGATGCAAGGCGAGACAAAGACAACCAAGAAACCCAGAAAGATTACGGCGAAGGAGCTATCGATCCAAGAGACGGAGAAGACAATTCACTTAGAGACAACAAAGAAAACACAAATGGTGGGACAACCGAAGAAAGACGCGATAACAATAGCAATCACAGTAACAGGAGATACAAAAGAAATAAAAAACTAAATTACAAAGTAAAAGAACGTTATGAACACGAACAAGATAACGATAGTAGTGAAGTAAGTGTAACTTAAAATGTTTTAGTGAATTCTCTAGTACAAAAGTATTTAATTATGTAAAATTTGTCATATAAATTTATATTATGGTTAAAGCTCTTATTCGTAATAAGTTTTGACAAGAGCAAACACTAACTGGCTACAGCAACACACACTAGGGACACTAATCCATCGTCATATGCGTTCTTCGTCCCTGGACATATTCATGGAGACCGTAAAAGGACGTTATGCACTCTTTACCTGCGCCAAGTGCGCGTTCTGACCATCAAACGGCATATGGCATCAAACGTCGTTTCCCAGTGCGAGCACCCCCGGGCTGTGCTCGTCGTCAAAATATCACGCCAAGACGGCGCCCGACGGGAGCTCGCCTCTCAAAACCCAATGATAAACCCAACCCTCTCAGGATACCTCGAAGTGTAGCCTACGCTCCACGTAAGCGCGGGTCTGCGGACGGCGAGTAATTGTAGCCTGCGGCCCGACCAGAACCAGACCCGAGTGTACGGCGCGTAGCGTTCTGCGCGTGCCTCGAAGAGCCAATAGACCACCTCAGACAGGGCCCTATAGGGCTGATGTTCAGCCGGGGTCGCATCTACCCTCCGAATAAGCCGCTACCGTAAGGGAGCGAGAGGCACCGTACCGGAGGGGATATGGATGCACGCAATGGTATTTCAGACCCAGAATACAACTCCAGAGAAGGGTGTATTGAATGCGTTATGGATGTCCAAAGACTAATGGTGACACCACCACACCCCGGGACCTGACTTCACCGCAAGGGCATTCAACCGCATCATGGAGTCTACGCTGAAGCGCCTCCAATGAAACCAAATTGATTGCCGTCCAAGTCTGGGTCAGAGGTCCTTTACAATCGGCTGATCGAGGCAATTTGCGATAATGCGGTCAAAAATGCCTGCCTCGTGTCATTATTAACTGTTACCTTATTTCACTTTTACTCTCAGTGCGTTAATAATCAAAATGTTTCCACTTTTAACTTAATCCGTGCTAAATTGAATATTTCCAGGATGACTGGCTTGAAAGAAGTAACAAAGATGTAAGTATCAAGGAGATTTCATTATTTTACAACAATATATATTTTACTTTATTTTTCCGTCATGGCGGTCAGATGGGCCAAACAGCATTTCTCACTAGTATGTCATTACACCTTCGTGGGCCAATGTCGCTCGACGTTTATTACATGTAAATGTTCTAAACATTCTAAATATTTAATGTACAAGGGGTTTCCATATTAATCCAATGTATTCAAGTTAAGACCTAATAAATGACTTATTAAGGTATGTTTGTGTAGGAATCGGGACGTCTAAAGTGGTGTTGAGAGTGTCTATGGGCGACGCAGATTACGTACAGCAAGATGATCCGTCTGCTCGTTTGCTGCCCACCACAAAAGAATCGGGCATAGCAACAACGAAATTAAGCTAAACCTGTTGGACATGATAGATTGATCGTAATTGAGCAAGTCCTTAAAAAAATGTAGATGCACACCGTTAAAAGAACGTTTTCGTTTTCAGAATGACGCGTTTAGCCGGATAACGCAGCAAGTGATCGCTCTGGCCGCAGTAAGTAATCAAATTGAAATAAATTATTTGATTCAGAATATTATTTATCTTTTAATTTTCTTTATCATAGTGTATTTCTGTGGTTAAGTCCGGCTATGGCACTTATAGTCCAGAGCCTTTTCTCAATCTTTCTATAGTACCAGATAAATTTGAATAAAGAACACAATTTGCATGAGCTGTCTGCCTCATAAGTTTATCGGAAACTTATATAGAGGAAAAAGCCTGCGCTTAATTAAAAAAAAATTGTTATTATAAATAATTTCTCTACGATCTTTAATTTAACCTTTTTCTTTTTGTGCGTAGCTTAAAACTGTTTTCTTTGTTTATCTAAAATATGTTCAAAAAATGAGTTAATGATTATTATTTTTGTTTAATATAGAAACATAGAGGAGGGGTAAGTATTCCAGTTTTGTTTTTATGTTTTTGGGTTCAAATGGTTTTTTTTTAAAATAATCAATTTAACATCTTAAAAAAAACTTTACTTTTGCAGAGTTTAAGAGTATCTTATGTAAGTTTTTTTTTACATTCATAACTTTTAATTATTAATTAAGTACTTTTAATTAGTAGTGATTTTGCCTATAATTTAAAACGCAAATGTATTTATCGTGTTTTGTTTTATAGAAACCAGCTTACCATCCAAATGTAAGTATAATTCAGAATATTCTTGGATTTTAATAAAATTTCGTATGTATATGTATACATAATAATATTTAAATGTCAAATGTTCGACTTTCAGAGAATAAAAAATGGAGCTTACGGCTTGGGCGTAAGTTTTTATTACTAATAACTCATTTTGCTTAGCCAACACTACGATATATACATATATTATGGTTTTTGTAGTATTTTATTGTTAAATAATTACATTTTTATTTCAGAATATTATTCTCCGTTACGTAAGTTAACAACAATCCGTAATTATAACAACTCAATACGCCAGAAAAGAAATTGTGCGCACGTCGCGCGGAGCGTCGTGCGTTAGTTGTACATTGCTGCGGCAGACCGCGGCATAGCCGGGCGCAAACACGAACATATGAACATTATCAGCAATGTATGAGGACACTACAATCCGTCATTCAACAGGAAAGAAAAGGACGACAAATGACCGCCATTTTTTACCTATTACTATTGTACCGACTTATAAAATGATATCTATCTGCTTGCTTTTTGCACCAATCATTGGTTCCTTCCCGCATCACCCATGGTTCAACTGGCAGAACATGCCTAAAGCATTAAGTCCAGCTATGCACACCTTCGCATAAATAAATAAGAAAATGTTTACTAACATTCACCATATTTTATTTTTATTTAGGTTGTATCTTCGTCCACTCACAAAACGAATGAAAAGGTAACTTTGAATTTTACTTTTGATTAGCTAGCTAGCCCTTGCCAGCGGCTTCACCCGTGTTGCCTGGCAGAATAATGTACTTGTGTTGTTCCAGACTATAATCTACATATCTATTATATGGATGATTTTTTATTACACATAAAAAATATATTTATATGGATGATTTTTTATTACACATAAAAAATCATCCATATAAGCTTTCGCTATTGTAGATAATAAGCCTGACATAGTGGTGGTAGACCGACTAGCGCGTCGCACGACGATAATCGATGTTGCCATTCCTCATGACGAGAACCTCGTGAAAGCTGAGAAAGATAAACAATTGAAATATCTTGACTTAGCTCACGAGGTTGTTGACATGTGGAGTGTGGACTCGGCTATTCGTTGTGCCGATAGTTGTGTCGGCAAATGGAGTTTGGAGACTAACGTCTCCAAAAGCCTCAACAACCACCTTAAGAGGCTGAAGTTAGGCGGATGGATCAAGGGCCTCATACAGGCAGTCCTCCTTGAAACGGCACGTATTGTGAGGAGATTTCTGTCTCTGGAGCCCTAACCGCCAGTGGCTTGGACCTTGCTCCCGCTACCGGCTGGCTCCTATTTTTATATTTTTAAATATTATTTTATTGTTTTTTTTTTAGTAATATTTAAAAATGTAATTGTAGGGTATTAAAATAAATATATATGTATCATACAGCATTTAATAGTCTCAAAGTATTCAATATTATTCTATATATAAAGTATTCGTGCACGGTTCCGAGCTCATTTTGTTACGTGATATTACGGCAAATGAGCGGACGGATTACCTGATGGTAAGCAACGCACTCGTAACTCCTCCGATGCGCGTCTCCATGGGCGGCGCTGATTGCTTACGATCAGGTAATCCGTATGCTCGTTTGCCGACCTATTACATAAAAAAAAATACAACCAAAGGGGTTACAATTGCGTTGCCGGATTTGGCTTCCCAAGATTTAAGAATAGATTGGTGTTGAGCCAAGAGAATGGATTGGGCCCTCCAATAACCTCGCTCACAAGACGAAACACAACGTTGTGGTTTCACGTCGTTTCTGAGAGGCCGTGGTATCACTCTTGTCCCACCACGCTTGCCGACCCATTCGTGCCGAAGCATGGCTCTGACTGTTTCTTCTCCTTACTTCTGGCTTTTGTTTTATTTAATTAAGTCCCGGCGCTAAGTTAACATCGAATTTGCCTGTATTTTAAATGAAACAACTGCCATATATTCCCTTTTAAGAGTGTAAAAGACCCTGTAAGTACTTTTATTTTAATAATGATTGATAATAAAGGTACAGATTCTGTAGAAGATTTCTTCTACAAAATTGTAAAATGTTATTTTGGTCCGAAAATTAAGTAACTATGCAACAAAATAATTTATCATTTTTTCTATTTCGCAGCCTTGGAAACCGTAAGTTACAAGTCATAATTATAACTATAAAATACTTTTACAAGTCGTTTTAGGCTTTTCTAATTTACAATATTCACTAGGTTACTACTAACAAACTATCGTATAAGTTTAATGGTAGTATATATATATAAAAGCAGTTTTTCACATATCAAACAATCTGACTGTATTGTCATAACAAAACACGAGCAACTCTAAGAGTATCTCTTGTTTCGATTTTAGTTAAATTGATTGTGTTGGGAAATCCGATTCATTCAAGTAGCTTGTGTCCATTAAAAATCGTAGTAAAATGCAAATTATCTGCTACGAAAGCGTAGTAATGTAGCTACGTCGTAGTAAATCAACGTAGTAACGTTTAAACAACGCTTGAATGTATGCAGAATTTTTAAAACTCTAATTTTATTATTTATCCCTGTAGTGGCAAGAAAGCCCAGAAAGGTGAAAATTGTGTCTGACGTCTAGATCTACTTCCTAGTTGTATTTACATCATTATGGCCTAATAATTAACAAAAGATTACGTCAGATCCCCGAGCGAAAGGCGCGTAGCGTTCCGCTTGCGCCTCAAAGAGCCAATAGACCACCACAGACGGGGCCCTATAGGGCTGATGTTCAGCTGGGGTTGTAGGGTAAGCGCAATGAGGCACCGCGACCTCAGCCCAGAGCAGGAGAAGGAACGGTGGGGTTTTTAGTCAGTAAGAGTCTGACACTCTCTCTCGCCTTACCCTGGCCGGGAGAAGTCATTAGATGATTTTCCCTTAAGAAAAAAAAGATGATGTCAAATTATTTAATGTCTTAGCATAGCTATAACAATAGCTGTCTAGTTAATCCCCTATGGCTAATTCATAGTACAAAATGAAGAATCAGTGGCGCTCTGATCGTCCTCGATGTCGATGACTTTGAGATGAGCTGCTATGATTAATCTTGGATGGTGTAAACCTTAATAGGATATTTTAGAGTATTTCTCAGTTTGGCTATCTGACAACCATTTATAATATAACTTTATTTATGTCGTTGCAGGGTAAACTTCGAAAAACCTAACAGTGGAAGAACTACGACTTCGTTCCCGTTCTCAAGGAGGTAAGGATTTTGAGGATCAGGGATTCGGGAACTGGGCAATTGGGGATAGGAGAGAGTAGTTCCTGTTTTAACACACCAGTCGAGCTGACTTTCAATTAGAGGAGCGTGGCTCTCCCACAAAATAAAGAAAACCATCACATCATCAGCCTATATGTGCCAACAGCTGAGCAAAGGCCTCTTGTCACAAGGAGAATGTTTGAGCATTAATCACCACGCTTGCTCAAGGTGGATTGGCGATTTCGTAACTTATAAGATTAAAAAGTCCAAGTTTCCTCACGATGTTTTCCTTCATCGTTTCTTAATGCTGTCTAAATAATCATAGAAAGCACATTAAAACTCGGCAAAAGTCACATTGGTACTTGTCAGGTTTTGAACCCGCACCTTATGTATAAGGCGCCTTAACCTCGGCACCGCACGTCATTAAAATAAAGAAAATATTTTATCAAAACTTTGTATTGATTTGATAAACGATGACGCTCTAGTAGAACAATGAAAAATTTACATCAATGGCACTTTTACCTAATTGCTCCAATTAAACTCTTTGCTAACCTTCCGTGAAGACTAAACTACCAACAAACACAGTTTCCACTGAATTGTTTCAAAATAAATATATTTATCTCGCTCTTAGTAGTTAGTAATTTAATGTTTCGACGTCAAAACTTTATTTGTGTACATTAAAATCACATCGTGAGGAAATTAAAATTTCTAAACAGAATCCCGAATTTTACGAATTGTAGAAAAAAGTACTTGGTCCTTAAGTTGGAGGTTTGGAACTGGGGAAACGAAGATTAGTATTGAAATGTGACCACGGAATGGCTAGGGAACATTCCATAAAAGTAAACATAAACTATGTTGTCACAAAATTATTATACAAGCTTAAAGAACCTGAAATGAACTCAGAACAAAATCTGATATTAATTTTTTTTTCAGCTCAAGATTGTGAGTTGCTTTATTTATTTTTTTCTTATTTAAAAAACGTTGTCCCACACTAGAATTTTCTCCTGTGTCGCGGGTGCGGTTTAATAATTTTCTTTATATCATACTTACAGCACAGTGCCGTGATTTACAATTAATTACAATAATATATTTTATAAGAGTTATAATTTTATGTTATAATTATCTAGAAGAAATCTGCTAGTATGACAGAAACTTAAAAAAATTGTATACGTTTGTTTTACATTTACAATTAATTATTACGTTTTTTTTTTTTAATTTTAATATCGATTACTACTTATACTAATTTATTCAAGTAGAGTTGTATAACTAAGCACTGTTTTTTTTTTGTTTCATGTTGATGATCTGCAGTGAATCGGTGTAAGTTATAATTATTCATTATAATTTATTTATATTAACGGCCTAATTATACTGATAAACCTATCAAAAATACATAGTTCATTTGTCAAAGAATACTAGAGTCCATCGTGGTAGGCTCGTGCGCCCTTCAAAGAGGTAATACACCACCACTGACGGAGTTGCGGGGTAAGCGCAATGAGGCACCGCGGCTTCGGTATAAAACAGGAGATGGAATGAGGCAGTTTTTAGCCAAGAGTCTGACACTCCTTCTCGCCTCACCCGGGGACAGGAGAAGTCATTCGATGATTTTCCACTGACAAAAAAAGCCGTAACTTACAAGTCATAATTATAATTTTATTATTAAACACTTTTACTGGTCGTTTTAAACTTTTTTCATTTACGATCTTCACAAGATTACCACTAACAAACTGTCGTAACAGCTCAGTGAGTGTGTACAAAACAGTATTTTATATTTAAGTACATAACAATAAAATATATCAGAATAATCATAAAAATATCTGCCTCCTAGATACATACAACTCTTATTTATTATGTTTTCGGCTTACTCACGTAATAATTTGACGAGATACTCGACTAGCCTCATGCATGAGAAGCGGGCTCCTTGACCTCCTGGCCACCACGACGTGATGATTTACAATACATTTATATGACATCCCAAACTCAATTATCACGCTTCTTATTCAAGCGCGTCACTTCCTTGCTTTCATTCAAGCCACCAACAGATGTTGTAAAGTTGTTTTTTCAACACAAATGTATTTTTGTTTATGAAATAAATAATAAATAAATAAATATTTGTCTGTATCTGCTCTAAATAATGCACAATAAACACTTTTTTTTATTTAATTGGTCGGCAAACGGCCAAACGGATTACCTGATAGTAAGCAATCAGCGCCGCCCATGGACACCCGCCACGGAGAAGTTACGAGTGCGTTGCCGACCTTTTAGGGATTAGGGATTTTGAGATTTAGGGATTGAGGAGGGATTGGGGGCGGGGAAGGATTGGGCCTCCAGTAACCTCACTCACACGGTGAAACACAACTCTTTGGTTATTTCACGCTGGTTTTCTGTGAGGCCGTGGTATCAGTCCGGTCGAGCCGAACCATTCGTGCCGAAGCATGGCTCTCCCACACTTAATGTATTCAAATTTTAAATAGCCCCTTTTATATACAGTAGTGTTGTGTTCCGAAAAATACGGACACACACACGGGTATGTTTCTTTATTTCATATATCTATTTATTCGTCATTTCCAGCGTCGGTCCCACCGTAAGTAACAATTATATAAGTTATATTTTTATACTCTGATTAGATCATTATTCCTCCTCAATCTAAAAAATATCCTTATACATATGTATCTACGAACAATAGTGCATACAGGGGAAATTGCCGGCTCAAATCAAATCAAAATCATTTATTCCAACTAAACCATAAATAGGTACTTTTGAAACGTCAAAATAGAATAGTAGTCTGTCAATCTGTTCGTCAGTGAAGCTAGGTGCTCGTTCCAAATTGTAGTTTCGAATGGAGAAGAATGATAAAGAAATCCAATTGTTACTCTTTTTAAAAATTATTATTTGTTATACAATTCACTAATAATGCAGAGACAAGTTGTTAATAAAAAGGAACAAATGACGGTATCTATGTTTTTTATGTTTATGAAATCAATAAATAAGCGTCGTATCGATGAGGCCAGGCTACTCATCGGCAAACTAACCTGCTTCAGGGAGGGGAATAACCGCCCTAGAGTGATGCGCTTTGTAAGGCGTGCATTTGTGGGGACTGAAACTAGTCCTCATGAATACCTTACACGTGTTACAGAGCGCATCGACTTCCTGAAGCAGAAAATCTATGCATGGGCAAACCGTATTAGAAGATATAAAAAAAGGGTAGAGCGCTATACTCAGAATCGTATGTTCCAAAGTGATCAGAGGTGGGTGTACAGAGACTGGGAACGGTCCAGTCAAGATGTGGTTAACGGTCGGCATCCGGACGATGAAACCACTAACTCATTTTGGCGCAACATCTGGTCGGTGCCTGTTAACCACACGGAGGCTGACTGGATGTGCGATGTTAAGTGGGAGTGTGAAACTTTACCAGAGATGGAGGAGGTAGTCATTACCTCCTCTAATGTAGCCAATGCAGCCTGTTCGGTCCCCAATTGGAAATCACCGGGGCCGGACGGACTGCACAACTTTTGGCTGAAATCATTTACCAGTTCACACGATCGCTTAGCGTCGCAGTTCCAGATGGCCTTAGAAGCTGGATCGTTGCCTCAGTTTCTGACTACAGGAATTACCCACCTGCTCCATAAATCGGGTAGTTACACTGAACCCAAAAATTATAGACCGATTACGCGTTTACCAACGGTCTATAAACTTTTTACATCCATTTTGAGAGCAAAAATTACAAAACATATAGAAAAAATTTCCATCATGTCGGTCTCTCAGAATGGATGTAGAAAGGGGTCACGTGGAACTAAGGAGCTACTCCTCATCGATATGGTCATTAGCCAGCAGGTTCGTCGATCTCGAAAGGATTTGTCTACATGCTGGATAGATTATAAAAAGGCTTATGACTCCGTACCACATACATGGCTTATGAGGGTGCTGGAGTTGTATAAAATTAATACAACTCTGCGCACCTTCTTACAGTCATGTATGAGGCAGTGGAGCACGGTGCTTTCCTACCCAGGATGTAAGCAAATCCAAAGGAGTGAAGAACCTGTAAGGATAGTGCGAGGAATATTCCAGGGTGATAGTCTGAGCCCACTGTGGTTCTGCTTGGCCTTGAATCCTCTCAGTACTTTACTTGAGGCTTCAGGGCTGGGCTATCGTTTGCGGAGAAAAGGTCACGTTATTTCCCACTTACTTTACATGGATGACCTCAAGTTGTTTGCACCAAACAAGGAGGAGCTGATGGAACTACTAAAAATAACTAAAAATTTTAGTAGTTCCATCAGAATGGAGTTTGGTGTTGATAAGTGTGCGGTCATGCATGTAAAGCGAGGCGGGATAGTGGAATCTGAAAGTATAGAGCTGTCAGATTTCACAAAACTGAGATCGCTCTCCGCAAATGATACCTACAAGTATTTGGGTATGTCGGAAGGATTGGGTATTAATGGGCCGCACATGAAACAATCTTTACAGGAGCGCTTCTTTGGCCGCCTGAATAAGGTACTGAAAAGTTCGTTATCAGGCGGCAACAAGGTACGCGCCTTTAACGGTTGGGTCATGCCGGTCCTGATGTATTCTTTTGGCATACTCAAATGGACTCAGACTGAACTTGACACCCTGGATAGGCGAGTCCGGATGCTGCTGACTGCAAATCGAATGCATCATCCTCGTTCATCAGTCATGAGGTTGTACATCCCGCGGAAGTGTGAGGGTCGAGGCTTTCTAAACGCCCTTCACAACCGTGAGGTGTGCAATCTCAGGGAACATTTCTTGAAAGTGGACGAGGATATGCATCGAGAAGTAGTCACAGTGGACAAGGGATTCACATCACTATCCTTGGCTAAAGAGAACTGGTGCAAACCCGTAGTACTGAGCGTCAATGACCGCAAGGCGATATGGAGTAGCAAGGAGCTTCACGGACGCTTCTTTCGGGCTCTCCACGGGCCCGATATAGATTTTCTAGCGTCCGTAGCTTGGCTACGATTCAGTAACCTCTTCGGAGAAACTGAAGGATTTGTATGTGCAATTATGGACGAAGTTATCCTCACGAATAACTACCGTAAATATATTATGAAGGATGGGACGGTTGACATATGTCGGGCATGTCATAGCTCCGGTGAATCCATCAGACATATTATTTCCGGCTGTGGTCGTTTGGCTAATGGCGAATACTTGCACAGACATAATCAGGTGGCCAAGATTATTCATCAACAACTTGCTTTGAAATACCAGCTTGTTGAGTCTGAGGTTCCGTACTACAAGTATGTGCCCGACCCAGTTCTCGAAAAAGACCATATCACTTTGTACTGGGATCGGTCTATCATCACAGACAGGACTATTGTAGCCAATAAGCCTGACATAGTGGTGGTAGACCGACTAGCGCGTCGCACGACGATAATCGATGTTGCCATTCCTCATGACGAGAACCTCGTGAAAGCTGAGAAAGATAAACAATTGAAATATCTTGACTTAGCTCACGAGGTTGTTGACATGTGGAATGTGGACTCGGCTATTCGTTGTGCCGATAGTTGTGTCGGCAAACGGGTTAGTCCCCAAAAGCCTCGACAACCACCTTAAGAGGCTGACGTTAGGCGGATGGATCAAGGGCCTCATACAGAAGGCAGTCCTCCTTGAAACGGCACGTATTGTGAGGAGGTTCTTGTCTCTGGAGCCCTAACCGCCGGCAGCTTGGACCTTGCTCCCGCTGCCAGCTGGCTCCTTTTATATTTTTAAATATTATTTTATTTTATAGTAATATTTAAAAATGTAATTTTAGAGCGATTTTAATAAATATATGTAAATAAATAAATAAATATTTGTCTGTATCTGCTCTAAATAATGCACAATAAACACTTTTTTTTTTATTCAATTGGTCGGCAAACGGCCAAACGGATTACCTGATGGGAAGCAATCAGCGCCGCCCATGGACACCCGCAACGGAGAAGTTACGAGTGCGTTGCCGACCTTTTAGGGATTAGGGATTTTGAGATTTAGGGATTGAGGAGGGATTGGAGGCGGGGAAGGATTGGGCCTCCAGTAATCTCACTCACACGGTGAAACACAACTCTTTGGTTTTTCACGCTGGTTTTCTGTGAGGCCGTGGTATCAGTCCTTTCGAGCCGAACCATTCGCGCCGAAGCATGGCTCTCCCACACTTAATGTATTCAAATTTTAAATAGCCCCTTTTATATACAGTAGTGTTGTGTTCCGAAAAATACGGACACACACACGGGTAAGGTTCTTTATTTCATATATCTATTTATTCGTCATTTCCAACGTAGGTCCCACCGTAAGTAACAATTATATAAGTTATATTTTTATACTCTGATTAGACCGTTATTCCTCCTCAATCTAAAAAATATCCTTATACATATGTATCTACGAACAATAGTGCATAAAGGGGAAATTGCCGGCTGAAATCAAATCAAAATCATTTATTCCAACTTAACCATAAATAGGTACTTTTGAAACGTCAAAATAGAATAGTAGTCTGTCAATCTGTTCGTCAGTGAAGCTAGGTGCTCGTTCCAAATTGTAGTTTCGAATGGAGAAAAATGATAAAGAAATTCATCCGTTACGCTTTTTAAAAAATATTATTTGTTTTACAATTCACTAATAATGCAGAGACAAGTTGTTAATAAAAAGGAACAAATGACGGTATCTATGTATTTTTGTTTATGAAATAAATAAATAAGCGTCGTATCGATGAGGCCAGGCTACTCATCGGCAAACTAACCTGCTTCAGGGAGGGGAATAACCGCCCTAGAGTGATGCGCTTTGTAAGGCGTGCATTTGTGGGGACTGAAACTAGTCCTCATGAATACCTTACACGTGTTACAGAGCGCATCGACTTCCTGAAGCAGAAAATCCATGCATGGGCAAACCGTATTAGAAGATATAAAAAAAGGGTAGAGCGCTATACTCAGAATCGTATCTTCCAAAGCGATCAGAGGTGTACAGAGACTGGGAACGGTCCAGCCAAGATGTGGTTAACGGTCGGCATCCGGACGATGAAACCACTAACTCATTTTGGCGCAACATCTGGTCAGTGCCTGTTAACCACACGGAGGCTGACTGGATGTGCGATGTTAAGCGGGAGTGTGAAACTTTACCAGAGATGGAGGAGGTAGTCATTACCTCCTCTAATGTAGCCAATGCAGCCTGTTCGGTCCCCAATTGGAAATCACCGGGGCCGGACGGACTGCACAACTTTTGGCTGAAATTATTTACCAGTTCACACGATCGCTTAGCGTCGCAGTTCCAGATGGCCTTAGAAGCTGGATCGTTGCCTCAGTTTCTGACTACAGGAATTACCCACCTGCTCCATAAATCGGGTAGTTACACTGAACCCAAAAATTATAGACCGATTACGCGTTTACCAACGGTCTATAAACTTTTTACATCCATTTTGAGAGCAAAAATTACAAAACATATAGAAAAAAAATCCATCATGTCGGTCTCTCAGAATGGATGTAGAAAGGGGTCACGTGGAACTAAGGAGCTACTCCTCATCGATATGGTCATTAGCCAGCAGGTTCGTCGATCTCGAAAGGATTTGTCTACATGCTGGATAGATTATAAAAAGGCTTATGACTCCGTACCACATACATGGCTTATGAGGGTGCTGGAGTTGTATAAAATTAATACAACTCTGCGCACCTTCTTACAGTCATGTATGAGGCAGTGGAGCACGGTGCTTTCCTACTCAGGATGTAAGCAAATCCAAAGGAGTGAAGAACCTGTAAGGATAGTGCGAGGAATATTCCAGGGTGATAGTCTGAGCCCACTGTGGTTCTGCTTGGCCTTGAATCCTCTCAGTACTTTACTTGAGGCTTCAGGGCTGGGCTATCGTTTGCGGAGAAAAGGTCACGTTATTTCCCACTTACTTTACATGGATGACCTCAAGTTGTTTGCACCAAACAAGGAGAAGCTGATGGAACTACTAAAAATAACTAAAAATTTTAGTAGATCCATCAGAATGGAGTTTGGTGTTGATAAGTGTGCGGTCATGCATGTAAAGCGAGGCGGGATAGTGGAATCTGAAAGTATAGAGCTGTCAGATTTCACAAAACTGAGATCGCTCTCCGCAAATGATACCTACAAGTATTTGGGTATGTCGGAAGGATTGGGTATTAATGGGCCGCACATGAAACAATCTTTACAGGAGCGCTTCTTTGGCCGCCTGAATAAGGTACTGAAAAGTTCGTTATCAGGCGGCAACAAGGTACGCGCCTTTAATGGTTGGGTCATGCCGGTCCTGATGTATTCTTTTGGCATACTCAAATGGACTCAGACTGAACTTGACACCCTGGATAGGCGAGTCCGGATGCTGCTGACTGCAAATCGAATGCATCATCCTCGTTCATCAGTCATGGGGTTGTACATCCCGCGGAAGTGTGAGGGTCGAGGCTTTCTAAACGCCCTTCACAACCTTGAGGTGTGCAATCTCAGGGAACATTTCTTGAAAGTGGACGAGGATATGCATCGAGAAGTAGTCACAGTGGACAAGGGATTCACATCACTATCCTTGGCTAAAGAGAACTGGTGCAAACCCGTAGTACTGAGCGTCAATGACCGCAAGGCGATATGGAGTAGCAAGGAGCTTCACGGACGCTTCTTTCGGGCTCTCCACGGGCCCGATATAGATTTTCTAGCGTCCGTAGCTTGGCTACGATTCAGTAACCTCTTCGGAGAAACTGAAGGATTTGTATGTGCAATTATGGACGAAGTTATCCTCACGAATAACTACCGTAAATATATTATGAAGGATGGGACGGTTGACATATGTCGGGCATGTCATAGCTCCGGTGAATCCATCAGACATATTATTTCCGGCTGTGGTCGTTTGGCTAATGGCGAATACTTGCACAGACATAATCAGGTGGCCAAGATTATTCATCAACAACTTGCTTTGAAATACCAGCTTGTTGAGTCTGAGGTTCCGTACTACAAGTATGTGCCCTACCCAGTTCTCGAAAAAGACCATATCACTTTGTACTGGGATCGGTCTATCATCACAGACAGGACTATTGTAGCCAATAAGCCTGACATAGTGGTGGTAGACCGACTAGCGCGTCGCACGACGATAATCGATGTTGCCATTCCTCATGACGAGAACCTCGTGAAAGCTGAGAAAGATAAACAATTGAAAAATCTTGACTTAGCTCACGAGGTTGTTGACATGTGAAATGTGGACTCGGCTATTCGTTGTGCCGATAGTTGTGTCGGCAAACGGGTTAGTCCCCAAAAGCCTCGACAACCACCTTAAGAGGCTGACGTTAGGCGGATGGATCAAGGGCCTCATACAGAAGGCAGTCCTCCTTGAAACGGCACGTATTGTGAGGAGGTTCTTGTCTCTGGAGCCCTAACCGCCGGCAGCTTGGACCTTGCTCCCGCTGCCAGCTGGCTCCTTTTATATTTTTAAATATTATTTTATTTTATAGTAATATTTAAAAATGTAATTTTAGAGCGATTTTAATAAATATATGTAAATAAATAAATAAATATTTGTCTGTATCTGCTCTAAATAATGCACAATAAACACTTTTTTTTTATTCAATTGGTCGGCAAACGGCCAAACGGATTACCTGATGGGAAGCAATCAGCGCCGCCCATGGACACCCGCAACGGAGAAGTTACGAGTGCGTTGCCGACCTTTTAGGGATTAGGGATTTTGAGATTTAGGGATTGAGGAGGGATTGGGGGCGGGGAAGGATTGGGCCTCCAGTAACCTCACTCACACGGTGAAACACAACTCTTTGGTTTTTCACGCTGGTTTTCTGTGAGGCCGTGGTATCAGTCCGGTCGAGCCGAACCATTCGTGCCGAAGCATGGCTCTCCCACACTTAATGTATTCAAATTTTAAATAGCCCCTTTTATATACAGTAGTGTTGTGTTCCGAAAAATACGGACACACACACGGGTAAGTTTCTTTATTTCATATATCTATTTATTCGTCATTTCCAACGTAGGTCCCACCGTAAGTAACAATTATATAAGTTATATTTTTATACTCTGATTAGATCGTTATTCCTCCTCAATCTAAAAAATATCCTTATACATATGTATCTACGAACAATAGTGCATACAGGGGAAATTGCCGGCTGAAATCAAATCAAAATCATTTATTCCAACTTAACCATAAATAGGTACTTTTGAAACGTCAAAATAGAATAGTAGTCTGTCAATCTGTTCGTCAGTGAAGCTAGGTGCTCGTTCCAAATTGTAGTTTCGAATGGAGAAAAATGATAAAGAAATTCATCCGTTACGCTTTTTAAAAATTATTATTTGTTTTACAATTCACTAATAATGCAGAGACAAGTTGTTAATAAAAAGGAACAAATGACGGTATCTATAATTAAAATTTTAATCCGTTGTCGTCTCGAACATGCTGGCGCTCATATTATATGCGTACTCACAATCCAAAAGAATGCTTCTATATAAACTCATTCAAGGTCTCATTAAATTTGAGAATTTTAGTAAATACTGACTATATAATATATTTGAGTATTGTCCAGTGGAGCCGAATCAACATGCTGCCAGGCATTCTTATCCTCAATATGATCTGATAGTTTGTAGTATGCCTGTCAACACAATTCGCGTTTAATATAAGTTTAAAATTTTCGTTCATTAAGATTAGATACACTTCTTGGAATTTTATTGTAATAATTTACACAGAACCCCATAAAGGATTTCTGTACTTTGGACAGATAGAATCGTGGCACAGCCGCCTATCTTTGCCTCTTGTATTAAAATTATGTCTATCGCTTCTTTTTTCAAATAATTGCAAATTTATTCTTACGTACTTACATAATATTTTCATATTTAAACTGACAAGGCACCGTTAGGATATTAATTATCGTTTTATATCTCTGTCTCTCAGAGATTCACGAGGGGGCAAGTTATATATCGCTCGGATAGCCCGCTTTTGCAGAATAAATATTGAATCTACTTCCGCAGCTCGACCCCACAGCAAAATTCCGTACGACATAATGCTGTGAATAGCTAAAATAGACAAGCCTTGCGGTGTTCACGTCTGTGAGCTGTCTTATCTATCTAACTGCAAAAACAGCTGAGCTTAGTCTTCCCGAAAGCGTCTTTATGTGGGAACCCCATTGAAGTTTATTGTCTACCTAGGAACGCATTGTCGTTGACAAATTCTAACTTTTGCCCATTTAAAATTATGTCACAATCATTACTGTGTACGTTGGGCAAGCTAAATTTAATACATTTTGTTTTTTTCTCGTTAAGTTAACCAATTATGAACTTGACGAATGGATCTTACTTAATTTACTTCGTCAAAGTATTATTTTACCCAATTTTAATTTTAATAAATGTCCACACCGTTTACAATATACCTTTTCTTCACATCTGATTCAGACATTCACGGCTGATGCCCCATTTCTTTAATATATATTACAGTTGTTCAAAGGGCCTATGCGGGTTGGCTTCGGCCTCGGCTTCCAAATGGGATCGAACATATAAAATAATATTAATATATCTCTATTCGCTTAGAATATAGGTGCAAAAATACGTTTGATGTAAGTGACAATGTTTTTTTTTTTTGGACCGTAGTATCATTCCGGTCGAACCGACCCATTGGTACTAAAGGTTGCTCTCCCACGCTTAGAACTACTGCAAACATATAAACTTCACCAAGTTTGTAAACACTTTTCGATGTCTATTAAACAAGTAAAAGTAAAGTCCTCTTTTTTTTCTTTTTATGTTTCTCTGTATATTAGCTTTACACTGTTCTCACATAATCAAACCAACTAAGTAATGTATCAAAGAATCTTTATGTGACACTGATTTAAAAAGAGTAACCATGGAGTTTCTTGCTCGTTCTTCTCTGTCGGAATTTACACTTTGGAATGAGCGAATAGCTTCACTAAAGAGGACTGACCGACAGACTGACACTTTATATCTTTAAAATTTTGTTTGACGTTCAAAAGTGCCTGTATGGGTCTAATTGAAATAGATGATTTTGACTTTGACTTTGACGTTGACTACATACGTTTTGCGTAACAAAAAAAATTCAAAAAAATATTATGTTATGATAAATATTTAGTTTTAATTCCGCAATCCCACTCCTATACACATGCAAAAACGGGAAAACATGTTTTTTCGTATTTATGTCGCGGAATTAAAACTAAATATTTTACATAACATGGATATTCTACATATAAAAAATCAGTAAAAAAATAAAAAATGTTTTTCTTTTTTTCTTATTATTAGGCATCATTTATGGGAAAGCGGTGTAAGTTACAATTAATATATTTAAATTACTAATAATATGTATTTAACCTAATACTAGCCTTTAAATGTAATTTTAAAGAATTTTTTGTTTGTGTAATCTACCAAAAATTTTTCAAATGTTACCGAATGATATATATTATTACGATTACAGAACTGTCGTGATTCATGATAATATTTATTAAAATAAGAAAAACATACAGAAAAAGTACTGAATATAACCATCCAAACTAATATTATAAATGCGAAAGTAACTCTGTCTGTCTGTCTGTCTTTTCTTCACGCCTAAACCACTGAACCAATTTCTGTGAAATTTGGTACAGACATAGTTTGGAACTCAAGAAAGGACATAGGATAATTTGTATACCAAAAACCTGCAGGAAGTCACTTTTCCACGCAAACGGAGCAGCTAGTATTAAATAAAAAAACACTATATGTATACTATTCATCTTATCCACCAGCTGCCCGAAAAAACCGCCTAAGAATATAATGTTATTGTAAACTTTAATTTAATAAAACAGTTTTTTTTTATTTTGCTTATTTTAAAGAAAAACATAATTTACATTTCAGGAACTGAATAAATAATAAGAAGTTTGAAAACATATATCTACAATCGTGACGTATTTTAACAACATACTGCTGCTGACCAATGGATTAGAAATATGTATTTTTTGATACAGCAATTATGAAAAGAAGTATTGAACATTATACATATAGCCGCAGCTACATTTTTTGTTTGTTTTTACACCCGTCGCATTATCCTTCTTGAAAACCGCATCAAGCACCGAAATAATCTCGTGTCTGAGATTGGGACCTCTTCTTTTTCTTATGTTAATTTATAGATCGGTAATGGTATGCAATCAGCGCCGCTCATGGACACGCGCAATCACAGAGGAGTTGCGTTGCCGACCTTTTGGGGATTAGGGATTTGGGAGATTTAGGGATTGGGGAGGGATTCGGGGAGAGGTACAGGGCAAAACACAACGCTGTGGTTGTTTTACGCTGGTTTTTAGGGAGGTCGTGGTATCACTCTCGTCGAGTCGACCCATTAGTGCCGAAGCATGGATCTTCCTTTCTTTTTCTAACACCCGGTTTCTGAAAGGCTTGTCTACGCTAAAATTAACTAATTTCCTGTTAAATCTGTTGTCAAATCATCTGATTGGTTGTTGATAATTCAGTCAACCAATCAGATGGCTTGACAAGAGATTAAATTGATTTTAACATTGATCGGCCTCTCAGAAACCGGGGGTTAGGAGTATCTTAAATTGATGAATATGCTTCAGTTTAACCTCACCAACATGATAGGTGGGTAAACGAGCAGACGGATTATCTGATGGTAAGCAATCAGCGCCGCAACACCGAACGATTTATGAGTGTTTTGCCGACCTTTCGGGGATTTGGGTTTTGCAGATTTAAGGATCAGACAGGACAGGACAGGACAGGAAGGATTGTGACTCCGATAACGTCACTCACACGGCGGCTGTCGCCGATATCGCCGATGCCGAAAGCATGGCTCTCCAATACTTAATACATATTACACTTACATTTTGTTTCATAAAGAATATTTCAATCACGACGTGGATGGATAATATAAAAAAATAATGGTTAGGTATTAAACTGTAAAGCATTACTAGTAGCTAGCTGCCCGACCAGTCCATCTTCCAGTCGAGAAAGAGAGATGGAGCTATACACCTTTTATAGCTCCATCCCTCTTTCTCGCCCAGAAGATTCACGCTATAGCACGTCATGGTGGGCTTTCTGATTTCAGTAGCGTTCTAAAAGAAACGATGTCCAGCCGCGACACTAGCCTGAAGTAGAAGAAGAATGGGTTGGTTCATCAGTAAGAGTCTTACATTCCCTATTGCGCCTTCCGAAGGCAGGAGAAGTCACAAAACGGTAACTACATTTGACAACACCCTAATAACAGTCACATTTCTTTACAATAATATAATGAAGGCAATAAACAGAAAACAAACAAATTTTAACAAAAAATGAAATTCAATTATTTTGATCTTTCTAAGCCGCAATCTGATGAAAACATAATCCTAAAAGCAATAATAAGTAATAGGGTGTCTTGTGACGTCATCAATCGTCTTAAACGAAACGATTTAAATTTGAAATTTGTCCTCATTTAAAGCCCCGAGTTGAACCAATGGGAACTCTTAGGTTTCGTAGACTCGCTCCTGAATGTCTTCCAGATTGGATGGTTATACTAATGGCCACTTTGGGTACACATTTGTGCTACGAATTGCTGTCTAAGGTTTCGGGTCACTGATTACGCTGGTATTTATTCTTTTATTTTTTAAGAGTTATTTAGGTTGTTCACAAAAACATAAAATTTATGTAGAATAGAAAATTTTCTTATTATATAATTTAACCCCATGAGGCGCGTGCGGAACGCTACGCGCTGTGCACTAGGGACTGGTTCTGGTCGGGCGGCGAGTTACCCTTACTCGCCATCCGCAAACCCACGCTTACGGTGGCCGGAGATCTTTCCATCAGCTGGGATTGCTGTATCAATAATCGGAAGAAGAAACAATGTGGTTTTTAGTCAGTAAGATTCTGGCGTTTCTCTGAGTCGAAAGTTGTAAAAAAAAACATTTTGAACACAAGGTTTTATCATGAAGTAAAACTACAACTAAACAACTTATGACATTTTATAGATTTGTAAAAAGAAACAGCTTAGTACTTGTTGCTTCATGGTAGTGCTTACGTTATACAAACTAAACGTCAGGTCATTAGTCTGTTTCACAGTGGTCCGGAGGACAAGACGCCCGCTTACTTTTATTAAGATACCACTGGCATACGGTGAAGAAATTTTTTCCTTAGTTCAGAGACTTGTGAGGAAACTTGGACTTATAATCTCTCTCATCTGGATATACATATGTTTGATATATCTAATCCCCCTTGAGCAAGCGTGGTGTTAAAAGATACCAGCTTCAAAAATTTCGATGCAAAATTCACAAACAAAACAAATACATCTTGTTTGTAAAGACTATATTCACATTACAATAATGGTAATAAATATTATATGTATGTATGTATAACTGACCATTCAAGTATTCACACTTAAGGCTTAACATATCAATTAACTGATACTTTCTAATCTCAAGCTTATAACTAAGATTACCTAGTAACGCGTATAAGAATCGCTGATTTTTATCCTGACAACCTGTTTTTATTAAGTAAAGGTAAAGTTAGATTGTTACAAGTAAAAACTAAACTAAAATATAAAGATTGCATGGTTGGCGTAGTGGATGGGCAGCTAGCTTCTGTGCAACGTGTCGCGCGTTCGATACTTGCAAACAACAGTTTGTGTGATCCACAAATTGTTGTTTCGGGTCTCATTGGTTTTTGCATGTTACACCATCAAATAGGGCTCGAAACCTGTCACGTACCAATGATACTTTTTCTTGGTTATACATATGTATTCTTTCTTTGGTTATTTACATACCACTGACATACGGTGAAGGAAAAATTTAATTTAATTTAATTTTAGGAATTTTTGGTATGAGAAGAGACCTGTGCTTAGCAGCGGGCACTTAAAGGCTGATGATGATGAGACCCAGGATAGGAGAAGTTATTAGACGATTTTCCCTTCAAAATAAAACAATGAATGAAATGCGTTTTGTTGATTGGCGGCAAGCGACTCAAATGTAGTAGGTACGTGTCGGAGAGCCATACTTCGGCACGAATGGGTCAGCTCGACTGGAATGGCACCACATAAATCGGCGTGAAACAACCACAGCATTGTGTTTCGCCGTGTAAGTGAGGTTACCGGAGGCCCAATCCCTTTCGCTCCCTCCATCCCTGCCCAATCCCTATGTCTAATAAGGGTTTGGATATTATCCCAATATCCAAACCCTTATCCCTAAAAGGCCGGCAAAGCACTCGTAACTCCTTTGGTCTTGCGAGTGATTGCTTACCATCAGGTAATCCATCTGTTCGTTTGCCAACCTATACCATAAAAAAGAGGTAGCTGCACTTACGAGTACAACAAATGAACCCAATGAGGCATAAAATACTTTAATTGTTTTAAAATACCGATGAAATATTTTGATAGAGGTATCGAAAACCGTTTTTGTTGATTGATTGTAACGGGTTCAGCGGACGCACGGCGAAACAACAGACCGCTTCAATGAACGCTTGCCTTAACGGTCTTATTGGGTACAATTGATTTAGTAATGCAATACTTGACTTATTCCTCGGTTTTACCTCTTTTCAACACGCTTTAAATGGTCATCAGTCGTGAGGAAACCTAGACTTTTCATTTCTAAATATAAGTTTGAAATCGCCAACCCGTCTTGAGCAAGCGTGTTGGTTAAGGCCTTACCTTCTCCATGTGAGAAGAGCGCTTTCAGCAGTGGGCTCCAATAGGCTGATGATGTGATGGTTGGGTGTCTGTGAAGTCAGTTTAAGGATGGAAGTTTGACCATACTGAGCTGAATCGAGCCGATCATGCGTCTCTCTCGTTTGTGTTGCGCTCTCGCTCGTATTTGCGTGGTGTCGATTTATTGGCTATGCTGGCTTCACACGTTGGCCCTAACGCTTGTACAAATATTTGGTGTAACGTTCACAATTTGGCTATTACACTAGTTACCGTCAGAGCAAATGTGAAGATACCTGATACTTAGATCGAAATTAATTAATTGATTTTAGTGACCCTTTCGAGATAGGTTCCTTATTATTGGATGTGTCTGTTATAACTTTTCACATGTTCAAATGAATTCTTTTTGATGAAGCTGACACTCGCCGGCCAACTAACGACGGTCGCTCCAATGTTGGAGCCAATATTATTTCTTAGATACACACATTGGACAAATGGCGTTGGGCGACGTTGGCGCCAACGTGTGTAGCCGGCGTTAGAAGTTGTCACAAAAAATTCTAAGAATCTTAATTATTTGTTGTATAATGATGAGACTTGGCAAATGTATGTATATTACATAACCAAGACCATACAATATGATATTATCATCGAGCTGGGGGCTAACCATGACGTTCAAAGTAAGATTGTTTTAATCGTACTTCAGTGTGGGTAAGAGAAAGAGCTATACGAGTTGTCTAGCTCTGTCTCTAGTCTGATGAAGGGCTACCAATTTGAAAGAAATACAAACAGACGGACTCGCGTTTTTTATTATTATTGATAGTAAGATTATATCGTAAGGCGTGATCAATGAAAAGAATTTGTGCCAATGTTTGACTAATAAATCTAACCGTTGCATTTATAATTAGTAATACTTCAACGGGTAAATAATTAATAAAAAAAACCTGACCACAATTGATTATTTTTTCAGTTCGTATCGTAACGCCAAACCTTTATAGCTACAGTATTAGAGTTGGTTTCAGTTGAACATTCCATTTTCAGTGTGCAAAATTTAGTTGGTCGATGTGAAAACTTTTAAACATTGCAAAGCAATTTTAGACCTTATTTTGAGGGTGTTAGAGTTGTATGATGCTTTATCGACAACCAGTTGATTACCGATGATTACCTACCGTCACACCTTTTTAATTATTTAGCACTTTATGGCCGGTGGAATTGTTGCGGTGTTAATATTTTTTTTATTCTTAACAGAAATTCATGCCTTTTATAGGTCATTTGATACTAATATTGTCTGTACCTTATGTAAAATGTATTTAATTAATTTGATACCCATTATTTTGTTGTGAAACGAAAATGATCAAATGACTGATGAGAGGAATGTCACAAAGTCTGACCCTCCTTCTCGCCCCACCTCAGGAGGGAAAAACACTGGTTGGTAATCATGTTGCATAATAAACGTGTACTTATGCAAAACTTCATCTCGATCAGTTAAAGATATCTGGTTCAAAACTTTGATGCAAAAATTAACTTCACAGACACATATATTTGAAAAAATAATGACCATGCTATTTACTATTGCTTTGTCTGAATATATTAAATACATTCTCCTGACAATAACAAACACTAAAAATAAAACTCTAAAACAAAAGTTTTTATTGTTTATTATTTTTAGTTTCGTCGTATTATTTAGTTCGTATTTGATTTGAATTTTACATATTCTGCAATATATCACATACAGCGCTGTTGGTTTTCTAAATAATAATAATAATTTTTTTATAGAAATCTGCCCAGCTGTTCCCGAGATTCAAAACATTGAACAATACATTTTTATATGATACATACATAGACTTAAATAGTTTTCACTAACTACATATATAATTAATTTTTATATCTGATTGAAGCTGATAACTGCAATACTTGTTAAACCAAAGTTATAAGAAGCTAACTAGATTATCCCAGCCTAATAGATCGGGGATTATTCTAATATAGATAAGTTTGATTTGATCGCTAGGCTTAACATATTTAAGGATCAATACCAAAAAAGTTTTAGATAGGCGTAGTGAAACTTACTGATTGGTGTATGAAGTCTAGTAATCCCATGATGGCGGCTTATGTTAAAAACTCATAATACTCATGTTTTTATGGATATAGGAGGGAAATGAGTATTACCTGATAATTTTAACACCAAAGGAGGCCCAATCCTTCCCCTTCCCGGACCCGTCCCTAATCCCTAAGTCTCCAAATCCCTAATCCCTAAAAGGTCGGCAACGCACTCGTAACTCCTCCGTTGCGGGTGTCCATGGGCGGCGTTGATTGCTTACCATCAAGTAATCTGTCTGCTCGTTTGCCGACAAATTACATAAAAAAAAGGAGTCACAAGTTTCTTAGAGTGTATTAGCTATTAGAAATCTATTGATGAACTTTGTCATAGACAATAGTTAAAGAAAAAAAAACTTCGTTACACTTTGGTTTGCTTTTCTTTGATGTAATCTTTGATCCTCTTTCTCTGTATTAGTGTACCTCATACACAACATTATAATCTTTTCTAATCTATTTTGTTGTTTAAGTTTCCTGCCATAATCCAACATTAACTATTACCAACAATTTCTGTGGAAATATTTTTTGAAACGTTGCCCCACACTATAATATTGTTCCAAGTCGAGGGCGCGTCTACAAAAGTCAAAAAGTCAAAAGTCCAATCTCATTTATTCCAATTAGACACTCACAGGCACTTTTGAATGTCAAACTAAATTTTTGAAGATTAGTGTCAGTCTGTTGGTCAGTCCTCTTAGTGAAGCTAAGTAATTGCTCATTCCAAAGTGTAGATTCCGATGGAGAAGAACGAGTAAGAAACTCCATGGTTACTCTTTTTAAATCAGTTTCACATACAGATTCCTTATACAAACAGTTGATTCAAAAGTGAGAACAGTGTAACACTAAGAGAAAGAGAAAAAAAAATACAAACATACAATTTTACACAAAATAACAATTTATGGATCACACAATGAGTTATTCCGTGCGGGATTCCAAGCCGCGACTCGTTGCGTGGCAGCCAGTTGCCCTGTCCACCGCGGAAACGTGCAGTCAATTAATTTTATTAATAGGGTGAAGGTATATAGTTTTTATTACTTTCCCTAACGTCCAAGAAGCCGATATCACACTGAAAACACAATTAAAATTTTTGGAAATTAAAAAACAGCTCTAACATTTAAAAGGACCTATAGCGAAGTATTTACACCAACAATAAAAAAAATAAACAGTGCATTAAAAAACTTACCAGAAATGAACCCAAATAATCTCCAAATAAGGGTCCATTCACACAATCAACTTTCGATCTATCTCTACACACACACACACACACACAAGGAACAATTAATCAATTTGCAATACTAGTATTAATCACTTTAATAGCTATGACGTCATACAGTTTACAAATGACGTCACAGAATAATGTCACTTCATAACTCGAGTGTACTATGTTCTATTGACAGCCAGTGTACTTGGCTACTAATCTCGACAAATTGACTGCAATACACTGCTGGCCATAATTAATTGGTCGCTTTGTTTGGCGAAGTAAGTTTTTTTGCTCCTTATTTTTCTTTGGAGTCGTGTTCGAATTTATTTTTTGTCGATATTTTGATGTGAGTGCAATTCATAAATGCCATAATAAGACACAAGCATACTATTAGTTTTTTAATGAGACGATTAGTGTGTAGATGATTGTGTTTTACAAGTCAGTTCATCCATTTTTTTCCAAAGCTATACATACATATGTTATAGGTAAGTTTTATTCTTATTGTTTAACTCGGAACTTTGTATTTCTATATGTTTTGAAACTGATGCTCTACTCCTTTGTTTCTCATCAGTTCATAGTTAGAGTCAAAATACAATCGTTTATTTCAATTAGACCAATATAAGACAGTTCTGAATTAAACGTATTGTCGATATGATTTGCAGCCTTAATTAAAGATTCTCAAAAGATCCGATATTTTAATTTGTTATCAACAGTTAAACGGTTATCTCTAATACATAGGTATCGTCGTTTGAGTTCAACGCAAGTAATGTATAAGCGTTTTTAACACAACGACAAAATGCCATTAGGACCATTTTAAGTACAAAACCACAAAACAATTTTAGGCATCTAAAATGAATGCACACAGTCACACAGCTAGATAAACTCATCAGGTAGTCCTAACAATAAGCAAACAACCCTTTTCGAAAGCAACTAACCTAATAAACTGATTATAACTAAAAACAACTAAAACCAAACTTAATAATTTATCATACCATCATTGAATAATATACCTAACGGACAGTTTGTCAAAACTTTCTCGGGATTTGGGGCACATTTTGTTTACTTTTCCATTCATGTCCCAAAATTTGGGCCTTATTGTTATTTGCTTCGTGTCAATTATACCGCTGGGTCTGGTTTGGGCGAATTAATTTGGAGGTCATTTGCGCTTTTTTCTCCGAGGTGAGCTAAATTTGATGTGATTATGTGTACGTGGTTGCGTGTTTCACAGATTTTTTCTGCGAAGGTAGGTTTGTAATTGTGTTTTATTTGCTTTTGTCTCGTTTGTCAAGTAGTTTTGTATCTGTTCGTTCGACTAGCTTCAATCTGCTGTCTGTCTATTTTCCGAAGGGCAATAATACCTAAATACTCCTACTTATCTGCGTAAGCTTTCCAAAGGCCTTTTCTCACTCGATGAAGGTTTGAATATTAGACAACATGTTACCCATAGGTAGACTCGTAGAAAATGCTCGATGCATTAAGTCAGTTTGGTGTATAATTTGTTTGTGCAGAAGACATAAAAACAAAAATCATGGTAGCGGTATCCTTCTTGGATTGGCGATTTCAAAGTTAAAATTATAAGTCTAAGTTTCTTACGTTTTTTTTCTTTGTCCGTGAATTAGTACTACCTAAACTGATTTTACTTTTTTGCCTAATTGTTTTTAAAATAACTTTACATTTTAAAACTTATTTTATAAGTTTACACACAACAAGGGAAATGTTTCAATGGTACTTATTAGGTTTAGAACCCGCACACTGATGCATGAGAAGCGGGATCCTAACTTCTAGGCCACCGCACACAAGCAAAACAACTAGTAAACAATTGAGACAGAATAAATAATCGAACTATTTTTCACAGTTTCAAAGTTTAAGTGTGGCCATTAAAATTTGCAAGCAAGTGTAACGACAAACAAAGCTTAGGTATGGGTGATACATTAGCCAGGAGAAATGGTTTCTATGTCGATCATCGTCATTATGATGATGTTCTACAAACTGATGTGTATAGAATTATTGCTTTGTTTGTTCGATAGTGGTTATACGGCTGTAGATCAGTATGGATGAGGATTTGATTTAATGATCTACTGAGTTTGCAATAAAGAAGTGTTTTAAGGGCTTATTTTAGGAGAACATAATATTTTAATAATGAAGTGTGGGAGAACCATGTTTCGGCACAAATGGGTCGGCTTGACCAGAGTGATACCACAGCCTGACAGAAAACCAGCGTGAAACAACCACAGCGTTGGTCTTGTCGTAGGTTACCGGAGGCCCAATCCTTCCCCTCCCTCAACCCTAAATCTTCAAACCCCTAATCTCCAAAAGATTGGCAACGGTCTTGTAACTCCTCTGTTGTTGCGGATGTCTATAGGAGGCGCTGATTGCTTACCTTCAGGTAAACCGTCAGCTAGTTTGCTGAACTATCACATAAAAAAAATACTGACACTTCTTTAGGCGGGAACTCGTCGAGTAACTGTTAATTAAAATATCGTGTGTTGTGTCCACAATTTTGTTATAAATACTGAGGAACGCAGCGACTATGAAATTCCGGTGGTCAGCGGCGCAAAGGTTAATTTGTTCGGCTTCAAGCTACCGTGCAGTGTAAATACCGCTCATATTTTTGCTTTAATGGAAAATTTTGTTGTTGATTTACTATGTAAGGATACTCAGAGAAGGTATTTTTATGAAGGAAAGAAAGATAACGTTCTGAAGTGTTTAAAAGTAGAATATACACTTCTAGATTCCGGTCTAAAAGTGGTTCTATTTTTTTAATTAGTAACTTTAGTTAGACGTAATATTCTTTATATGTATACGGTTTAAATTAGGAATCTCCAACTAAATGCACGTCGTCGCCACTACGAGTAGGTATGCTCTCAATTAACTTACGTGGGTAAGTTGTCATTTACAATTAATTTAATTTAAATTTTTAAACAGAAACTACTTTTAAAAACTTCTTGCTCGGCTTAAGCCAAAATTCTTAGTATTCATCCGTTTATTTAACGCCCTAATAATGTAGACAAGAAAGCAATGAGCACGTTCCTAAATCAAATGACTTAACAAAACCAGAAAAACAATACAATTACATTAGGGATTTTTTTTATGTAATAATGGCATGGTATGTTGATAAAACGCTAACCTAACTGAATTTCATCTAAATCAGTACAACCGTGAAAAAATAAGCGTGAGAGAGCCATGCTTCGGCACGAATGGGTCGGCTCGACCGGAGTGATACCACGGTCTCACAGAAAACCGGCGTGAAACAACGGCAGCGTTGTGTTACCGGAGGCCCAATCCTTCCCCACCCCCAATCCCTCCTCAATCCCTAAATCTCCAAATCCCTAATCCCTAAAAGGTCGGCAACGTACTCGTAACTCCTCCATTGCGGGTGTCCATGGGCGGCGCTGATTACTTACCATCAGGTAATCCGTCTGCTCGTTTGCCGATCTATTACATAAAAAAACATACAAAACAGCCGTACTACTACATTCTCACAAGCTCCTACATTTATAACATTAGTAGGATAATAAATAGTAAGACTTAACTAAAAATCGCGGGTTACTCACGTGTAAGTATTGAGAAAAGCTCTACTAGTTTCGAACCATAGAGGGGTTCTTCCTCATGAGCAGCGTCCGCTAAACTAGTAGAGCTTTTCTCAATACTTACACGTTAGTAACCCGCGATTTTTAGTTAATTTAGTATGTCTCACGATAGTTATTATAATAGTAAGACTTCTCCATTGATTCATTTATTTACCATATCCAACAATCCTTTACGTATTCGTTCATCCTTACTGATAGTACTTGTGTTTTGTGTGGCTTCTCTATGCTTTGCTCAGCCGGAGTTGGTTCTCCAGCATTATATTAAATTAGTTGATAACAAATATGACCTGGCGAACTTTGAGTCATTGGCTGTATGGCGCTTTCTACTGCAAAAACTTCTATTGAGAACTTTTTCGGTAATATTTATCATTTGTATAATCTCAAGTGTGGGAGAGCCATGCTTCGGCGCGAATGGGTCGGCAAGACCGGAGTGATACCACGGCCTCGTGAAACAACCACAGCGTTGTGTTTCGCCGTGTAAGTGAGGTTACCGGAGGCCCAATCCTTCCCCGCCCCCAATCCCTCCTTTATCCCTAAATCTCCAAATCCCTAATCCCTAAAAGGTCGGCAACGCACTCGTAACATCCCGTTGCGGGTGTCCATGGGCGGCGCTGATTGCTTACTATCAGGTACTAATCGTTTGCCGACTTATTACATAAAAAAAAGTCTCATACCTAGGTAGGAATGGAGAAAGGGCCCAAAACAGCTGATGTTCAGCCGGGGATGCGAGTCAAACGCAACATAATCAGCGGCTCTATAGTCTCTAAAAAACTATGCCAATTTTGATAGAAAACCCAATTTAAAATAGCCTAAATAACCTTATTCGAATGACCAAAATAAGCTTAAATCCAGTAACAGCTATAAGATGATTCTTGGGAATCGGTTTGCGTTACAATTTCCGTGGCGCAAGCACTGTGCTATAAATCGTCTTTAACATTACTATGTCTTAGGACACAAGTTTGCGACCAGTGTGCATCGTTCCTTGAATTGTAAAGATGATTGTACACCGATGGATTTGTTTAAATTCTTTTTGTTTATTTATTTGCGTACCATAATGTTATAGGTGTTAATAATGAGCTGATGTTGTAAAAGGCTTAAAGGTAGGTACATATTAACGACCCTGTTAGGGCACAGCAAAAAAAAGCAAACTAATTTTAACATTATAATAAGGGGGTTGAGATTAGGAAAGCGATATTTTATAAAGTAACTAGCTTTTGCCCGCGACTCCGTTCGCTTGGAAAAGTGACTTCCTGCAGATTTTTGGTATAAAAACTATACTATGTCCTTTCTCGAGTTCTAAACTATGTCTCTACCAAATTTCACAGAAATCGATTTAGCAGTTTAGGCGTGAAGAAAGACAGACATATTTACTTTCTTTATGATATTAGTATATCTATACTAATATTATAAATGCGTAGTCAAACAAGCAGACGTATTATCTGATGGAAAGTAATCAGCAGTCAAACACTAGAGGAGTCACAGGCGCCTTTCATGACGATTTCTTATTTTCTCCTGTTCCTGTTTGAACAGGCTAGTATCCCGCGCTGATCTCTGGAACTGCGAGTTTAAATTCTATTATTCATTTTTTTATTTTTTTTAACGTGTCCCAGCCAAGATTGTTTCCCTGTGTCGTGCGTTTACAAACATACGAATTCACACACAAAACCCAACCAGACCCGAAACAATAATTTCTGGATCACACAAAGTGTTGTTCCTTGAGGGAATCGAACTCTCGACACGTTGCACAGCGGCCAGTTGCCCAGCCCCTGCGCCAACCGTGCAGTCAATTTGGATAGGTAATTCCGTAAGGAAGGTTATAGGCTATATAATGCTACGCTGCCACTAATAAGGGCCGAGTGGTTGATGAAACTGAATGACATAAACAAAATACACTTGTTATAATAAAAAATCCCGTTTAAAACTGGACAAGTATTGTAAACCAGGTCTTAAGTGAAGTATAAATCGGACCTCAGTGCAATTTCGAAGCGGTCCACGGGCCTCGCGCAGCGGAACTATAAATCGTAGGAGTAGGTCCACCTAGGTGCTAATTATTACGTGGTATCATTACTAATGGGGACTACCGTTTTTTACAAACTAGATGGCGTTAGTGTGCCGCTCTCGTGTTTCGACCAATAGGAAATGAGCTAGTTTTACATTCACATCGTGGTTGGTCAAAGTGGCATTTTCTATGTCTCATCAATTTAAAAAAAAAGTTGCCCCACATTAGGATTTTCTCTTGTGTTATGGGTGCGTTTACAAACATCACATCACAACCAGACTCGGAACAACAATTTGTGGATCCCGCAAAGAGTTGTTCCCGACACGTTGCGCGGCAGCCAGTTACCCAGCCACCGCGCCAACCGTGCAGTCATATTTACATTTTTAATAGAGAGGGTGATTGAAGTGCAAACATCCATTGAATACCTACTGTAGAAATTTAGTATAAATCCCACGAGCAGCACGAATCCCTAAATCTCCCACATCTCTAATCCCCAAAATGTCAGCAACACACTCGTAGCTCTTCTGTTGTTGCAAGTGCCCATGGGCGGCGCTGATTGCCTACCATCAGGTAATCCGTGTGCTCGTTTGCCGACTTTATAAAAAAAAGAAAGCCTGCCAGGCTAATCACTTTGCCTGGTCTCCTATATTTCCGATATCAGGGAACTAAACTCTCTATTCCCTAAATATGATTAAGTGCTGTCGTTTGGATCGATAGCAAAATTATGACACAATAATTATTCATACTCGTAATCGCTTACATTATACGAAATAATAACTCAACCCTTACATAACCTAATGATGCTTAAAATTGACGCAAACTTCGGTCCTATTTCCTCTCGCTAGTTAACCCGTAAGCCCGGCCACCTAAACCCAAAAGTTTTTCAACTTAATCTGCAGTAAGGGTCTGACAGAGAATTAATCTATTGAACCAAACCCAGTTTTGTTATAGGGTTATCTAAAATCCCCACTTTATTTGCTAGTCGTTGTGTGCTTTACCCTCCAACGAGCCAGTTCTGCTTTTTAACGTGAAAATTGTTTCACAAAAATTTATTTTATGATATAAGGCCAAACGAGCATATATTTATTACCTGATGGTAAGCATCGGCGCGCAAAGACTACGTTACCATCCTTTTTGGGATAAGGGTTTTGGATATTATTTTTTTTTTTTGTGAGGGGGAAATCATCAAATGACTTCTCCCGCCCAAGGCCGGGCGGGAGGGAGTGTCAGACTCTTACTAACTAAAACCCCCCTGTTCCTTCTCCTGCTCTGGGCCGAGGTCGCGGTGCCTCATTGCGCTTACCCCGCAACCCCGGCTGAACATCAGCCCTATAGGTCCCCGTCTGTGGTGCTCTACTGGCTCTTTGAGGCGCGAGCGGAACGCTACGCGCCGTACGCTCGGGACTGGTTCTGGTCGGGCGGCGAGTTACCCTTACCTACTCGCCATCGGAAAACCCGCGCTTACGGTGGCCTCTGCAAGTAAGGGCAGCTCGCCGCCCGACCAGAACCAGGCCCGAGTGCCCAGCGCGTAGCGCTCCGCACGCACCTCATGGGGTTATACTACTCTGTCAAGAAAGTACCGGGAAAAAGTCAATAATACACAAAATGTTTGTTATTCATCTAAATTTATTTTATCACCTTCAAAGTATGCTCCTTCAGAAACGATACACTTACGCCAACGAATAATCCAATCATCGAAACTTTTTTTAAACGCTGTTTCCGGAATTGAGTCCAGTGCTCGCCGCGAATTCTCCTTTATGTCTTCTAACGATTGAAAACGGGTGCCACGAAGGGGTAATTTGAGTGTGGGAAAAAGAAAGAAGTCGGCTGGAACCATATCTGGTGAATATGGTGGCTGCTCGATGGTGTTTGTTGAGTGTTTGGACAAAAAATCGTTTACAATGATGGCCTTGTGCGAAGGCGCATTATCGTGATGCAAAATCCAAGAATTTTCTTTCCACATTTCTGGCCTTTTTCGTCGAATTTGTTCTCTTAAACGCCGCATAACGCTCAAATAATATTCTTTATTTACCGTTTGACCTTCGGGCAAGAATTCTGAGTGCACAACACCGCGATAGTCAAAGAAAACAGTCAACATGACTTTGACTTTTGATCGACTTTGTTCGGTCGTTCAGTTGGAAGGCGCCATTCCGAAGCTTGTTGACTAGTTTGCATGTCAAACTCGTAAACCCACGTCTCGTCACCAGTAACAATGCGTTTCATGAATGTTGGGTCGGTATTGACTCGTTCTAGCATGTCCTCAGCGACTTTTATGCGATTTCGTTTTTGAAGAAAATTCAGGTCTTTTGGGACTAGCCGAGCGGCAACACAAATTATTTGTTAAAATGGTACGGATCGACTCGTGACATACAGAAAGTTCGGCGGCCATCTCTCTCAAACTTGAATGAGGATTTTCAGTCACTATTTCCTTCACTTTTGCGATGTTAACTTCAGTTGCAGACGTTGATGGCCTACCAGAACGAGGCAAATCTTCCATCACATCTCGACCGCTTTTGAACGCTTTGTACCACTCATAAGCACGTGTTTTTGATAAAGTCGATTCACCGTAAGCCTTCTGTAACATTTTGAGTGCCTCCGAACACGAAATTTCATTGGCGATGCAAAATTTAAGACAAAATCTTTGTTCGATGTTTTTGTCCATTATGAAATTCGCAATACACACTAGATATTATAAAACTAAAAACAGCACTGTTTTTAATATAAATAACAGATGCAACTCAAATTCCGCGCCAAAATGGAAAACAGTTATGCCAATCTAACAACAACAAAAAAAAATAAAATTCGAATTTGGAACCATAAAAAAAACATTCATTCCCGATACTTTGTTGACTGAATGTATAAAAAGAAAATTTTCTTTTCTAAACAATCTAAATAACTCCTAAAAAATTAAAGAATAAATACCAGCGTAATCAGTGACCCGAAACCTTAGACAGCAATTCGTAGCACAAATGCGTACCCAAAGTGGCCATTAGTATAACCATCCTATCTGGAAGACATTCAGGAGCGAGTCTACGAAACCTAAGAGTTCCCATTTGTTCAACTCGGGGCTTTAAATGAGGACAAATTTCAAATTTAAATCGTTTCGTTTAAGACGATTGATGACGTCACAATCCTCGGAATATCACGTGACGAAGACACCCTATTACTTATTATTGCTTTTAGGATTATGTTTTCATCAGATTGAAGCTTAGAAAGATCAAAATAATTGAATTTTATTTTCTGTTTATATTTTTTTGAGAGTTTATTTGTTTTCTGTTTAGTGCCTTTATCTTATTATTGTATAGAGATGTGACTGTTATATTTTTTTCAAATTATTTTTTTTTGTCAAATACACTTGACTTTTCTTGCCTTGAGAAGCCGTAATAGGCAGTTGTTTTTTAGCCAGTAAAGAGTATTACTTCTCCTGCTTTAAGCCAAGGGCGCGGTATTGCGCTAGCCCTGCACACACTGCAACCTCGGCTGAACATCAGCCCTGTAGGACTTCGTCTGTAGTGGTTTATTAGTGCGCGCTCTGGCGTCCTCGCGCCCTGGCGTCATCGGGTAATCGCGCTTACAGTGACCAGAGTTCATAGCTCGATCCCAACACCCAGAGTGTCGCCTATTGCGGCGGCTGGGGCGTGAGGAAGACCTTACGCACTCCGCCTCCTCCTTTTGAGACCAAGACTTATACGGACTATATACGCAGAAAAAAGAGGCGGCTTCTTCGTTTCGTAAGCTGACATTGTTTGCTGGTGGGGTTAAACTGGAAACTGGAGCAAATTCAGTTTACCCGAATTTAAGAGTCTCTTAGACATAGGGCTGTTTCGGTTCTTGAAGACGTTTTTGAGAAGGGTAGCGCGATGGCCGTAAAATAAAACTAATAATTCAGCTGCAGCTATATAATCTTTGATATATTTATTTCCATTATTGCTTTAACGCTGATTTTTCATAGTCAGATAAATGTTATCTGAGGAATGAAATTGTTGCTGTCACTGTCTTATACAAACATTCTGATGCGACAGCATCATAATTATTCCCCAGACAAGTTTCATCTAACCATTGAAAAATCAGCACTTAACAAACAAATTGAGTACATATTTCTTATCCATTGGTGAGTAGCAGTTTGTCGTTAATATATGTCCATATATGTCTCCAAACTTTTTATTATTTATGTCAGAGCCTGAAAAGTAAATATTGGATTTTTTTAAATATTATACAAAACTGGCAAGAAAATTAACAATAGATAGAGATTCGTTTGTTTCATATTCATGTGAGTTATACTCATTACTTTTGTGTGCCTTTTTCATATGGTCTGTCAATATAATTATATTATTCAGTAATATAATACCTACACGAAATTAAGACCCGAAAAACGTTTGATATATTACACGAACAATTAGTAATTTCGGGAATCGAGCGAAACGAGCATGTGTAAAAAATTTACATTTTTAGACTATTATTTATTTATATAATTATATTTTATTGTACAAATGGGCACATACAACAGGCGGTTTTATCACACAGAGTGATTTCTTTTAGAAAACCTTTGGATAAATATTAAAAAGAAACTGGGAATGCCTAGGGTACTTAGTAAAATCAATTGTAACTTACGGATTCATATATCTAAAAATAAGAAACAAAAGGAATCATTATTTTGTTATCTGTTTTCGGTACAAAAAACTGAAGAAAGAAGAGGACTTTACAAATTTTGCTTGTTCAATAGACAGTTAAAATTCTTTATAAACCTCACCGCAGCATCAACTTAAGTTACCGGAGGACTAATCCTTTTTCTCTCCTCGTCTCTCCCTAGTCAGTAGTAGTAAGTGTGCACTCCCACACAACACATGCTTTGACACGAATGTGTCGGATCGACCCGAGTGATACCACGGCCTCACAGAAAACCGGCGTGGAACAACCACAGCGTTGTGTTTCGCCGGGTGAGTGAGTGAAATTGGTCGAGCCGTTGTTGAGTTATGCGCTTACCAACACATTTTGCGATCCATTTTTATATATAAAGATTATAACACTTATATAAATTATGATAAAGTCTAACTTACATCAATGGACTGGAAATAAGAAAGAAACATATGAATTAAAAAAACAGTGCTTAGTAACTAATACAATTCTACATTATTAGTATTAGTATTAGAAGTATTTGCTTTTCAATGGCCGTTACCTTCGTGTTCGACACAAATTAAAAAAAAACGTATTAATTTAACGTAAATGTAAAAAAAACTTTATTTTCTTCCATAACAGCAGGTTTTTTCTACATAATTATAAAATAAAATTATAACGCTAATAAAATATATTAATAAAATTAATTATAACTTACGACGGCGTTGTTCTGTGAATGAGGAATAAGTAAGAAATAAAGAAAAACAATATCAATGTTTGGCACTCTATTTTCAGAACACAACACTACAGCCAAAAATAAGTAAGTAAATTAAATTTATTTCAATTCAAGTTTTATCACTTTCATGAATATAGGGTCAGTAGCATTTGAGCATCAGGTAATGATTTGAATTGTAAATGACAATTACTCTTTACAATTTATCTTTATATTTTATGGAATGAGGCATAAATATTTTTAGATTAAGCTATTAAAATTCTTGGAATAAGCCATAAATTAAGTTATAAATATTTTTGGAATGAGTCATACACACTTATAACATTTTGACAAGTATTGGCGTTGAGGTACTGAATCACTGCCACTTACGACAAACGATATTTTTAAGGCTCATCACGAGGCATGGAATCAGTATATAAAAATAATAACTAAAATCAATTGTAACTTACTCTTTTAAACTGGAAATGAGAAATAAAAGTAAGATAAGAAAAAATTACAGTGTTTGGTACTTTTTTCGAAAAAAGACACAACAGATTTTTAAACTAAAAATAAAGGGTACTTAAAATATTACTACTTTAATGAATATTGAAGATTCTACGCAAAATTCATCTATAAAGAGAAAATCGAAGTATGTGAGTTGTAAATGAAGAAAATTGGAAATTGACTGGAGATCAGTTTTCCTTAATCTATCCGACCTCTTTGAGCGTACCATGCTGGTCACCATTTATATGTTTTTTTGACAATAGGTCAACTTTTCTCATATAACTTACCTCCTTTTTCTAGAAAACAGATATAACAATATATTTTATTTTATTTATTACACTTCTTGCACAACGTACAATGGCGATTATTAGAAGAACGGAGATTTTTGTTGTGTTGCGAGCAAACATACTGAAAGTGTAAAGTTAAATAGGAAGGTGAAGAGGTACACCCTCTTCTCTGGAGAATAGAAAAAAGAGTAGTTAATGCCCTCATCTCACGTCGCTGTCTTATCGGTAGCCATTTTAGTTGCGCTCGATACGCTGACACATGATCGTAATTGCGGAGATTAAAGACGAATCCAATGCAATTATTGAGAAACCGGTCAATTTTTGCATTCAGGTCTAAGTAGCAAACATCACCATAGTCGATTATAGGGAAGATAAGAGTTTGCACAAGCGTCGCCTTTACACTGAACGGTAGCAAGTTTTTGAAGCGATAGAGGAACCGTAACATTTTTGTGACTTTGTGACTGACAGCTGCTACTTGTGCTTGCCAGTTGAGCGAGGAGTCAAGGTGTAGGCCAAGATTATTTACAGTGCAGCTGTACGGTATATTTGTACCATCAAAGACAACAGTTGGCAAGTCATGAGCGTCAATTTTACCCACAATTCTTGAGCTACCAATAATTATGGCTTGACATTTGCCAGGATTAACTGTCACTCCAAACCTGTGAGACCAGTTCCTTACCAACTCCAAATCCTCGTTCATTTTTCTGAGAGTAACTTCCAGTTCGCTTACTTTAGTGTGACGATACAACTGCAAGTCATCGGCATAAAGATGATACGAACACTGAAGTTCAGAATTAAAGAAATTTATAAATATAGAGAATAATAGAGGTGAAAGTATGCTGCCTTGAGGAACGCCAGCATCCAAAGTACACCATGCTGATGAACCTTCATCCACCTGAACTGACTGCTGGCGATCCCGAAGATAAGATGAAAACCAGTCTAATGACTTAGAAGAGACCATAATATGGGACCGGATCGACAAAAGGATATCGTGACAGACAGTATTGAGCGCATTAGAGAAATCTATCAGCACCAACACAGTGATACTAGCGTCTTCCATAGCAGTTCTAATATCGCCAGTCACTTTAAAGAGGGCAGAGGAAGTGCTGTGTCCTGGCCTAAATCCGGATTGCATCGGACTCATGAGGTTGTTGCTATAAATAAAACGCGCAAACTGCTTATGAGCACAAGCCTCCAGCACTTTGGATAGGAATGGCAGGATAGAAATCGGACGAAAATGACTGGGAAGAGAAGGGTTGGAAATTTTGGGAAGAGGACGCACGTAAGCTTTCTTCCAATGTGAAGGGAAAACTCCTGGGAAGAAAGAAAAATTTACTATATGGGTGACAGCAGGAAGGATTGGGACAAGGATAGGGACAATTATCTGACGGCTGATGTTATCACACCCAACCGCTTTAGATTTGATGGATAGGATAATTTTTTTGATCTCTTCCTCATCAACTGGCGTAAAATCAAAACATTTGATGTCGGGACGCGTTAGACCAGATAAAAATTTATAGTATCCTGCTGTACTAAATAGTCCAAATGAGAAAAAGTGCAAAAATGACTATTTAAAGCATCTAAACTGTGTTAGTTTAGATGCTTTAAAGCATCTAAACTAAACCAGCAACCAGGTCGAAATGTCGCGATTTGCCAATACCCAAAGATCCAAGGAACTTCCAGATATCAGTCGAAGACGATGACGATATATTATTGAGTATATGGCGGCGTTTAGCGTTACGGATCATCATATTACACCGATTCCTTGCAGTTTTTAACTGAGACCAGTTTTCATCAGTGCGCTCTTTTTTAAATTTCCGGAACGCACGGTCTCTTCTACGCATTGCTATTTTTATAAGTTCTGTCAACCATGGTGCAGGTGGCCGTTTCAATCTGACACACTTAATTGGTGCATGGCGATCATATAAAATGTTCACCATGTTATTCAAAATTTGAAGTTTCTCGTCCACAGCATCGGAGCTCATTAGTGGTGTCCAATCGATGTCCTGCGCATCCTTAAGCAGCCGATCAGCATCCATCCTTGCAAAGCAACGCCTGTGCAAAATCCTAGGCTTAGGATTTGGAGGTTTAAGGATGTAGGAATGGAACATGAGGTCGTGATAAGAAAAACCGGGAGCAGCATATTGACCGTGAGAGGAAATAAGGGAAGGGTTAGACGTTAGAATTAAATCCAGCCAGGAATCATCACCAATTGTAGATCGATGTGTAGCCTGAAGAGGTAGAACACGTAAGCTACATGATTCCAAAACGTGCAAGAGTTGAGGGGTACGAGGAGAGTTAGGAGCAAGGAGATTTGTATTGAAGTCTCCCATGATGATGTAATGTGCATACTCAGAACCCAGCGATTCTAAAACCGATTCCAAAACAGTGAAGTACTCGAGAGAGGGTGGGCAATAAACAACACCAACGACAGCCTCGGCTCCTTTAACTGAAACCTCCAAAAAAAGAAATTCAGCGCTATGCAGTGGAGTAGACGAGGTAGCCAGCATCTTATAAGGAATGTCTGATCGAAGGTATATTGCCACGCCACTCCCTCTTCTCCCAAGCCGATCATTCCGAAAAAGAACGAAACCAGGAAGAGGGTACGAGGTGGACAAGAGATTTGGTTTGAGCCAGCTCTCAGAAATCAGATCTCAGTAATTTTGAAAAACATCAGAGCTTACAAATACAACTCCACATGTCATAAATATTTTTGGAATGAATCATAAATATTTTTTGATAACTAGGACTTTAGACTAAAGTAATGTTTCTCTGGTTGAAATCTATTTGTAGAAGAAAAGATAATGCGACGTTTTTACAAAGGGAGGCCCTGATTCACTGAGCAGCATGAAATAACCTTCAGACTAATTCTGGACAAATATCATAATTATAACTAAATATGCATTAAATTATAACTCACGTATATGGGCTGGAAAAGCCAATAAGAAAATTAATATCAGCATCATGTAAAAGTGACAAATTGAAAAAAACTTATAGTGCAAATAGAAACACAATAGAAATACAAGAGGTTTTGAGATTATCGAAATCCTTTTTGATAATCTCTTCAATCCATTCTCTAGCCATGCCGCTGTTACTTGTAAAGAAAGCAGCACTCGCACAGCGAATTTGTCGTAAAACATGTTTGCAAACAGTGGCTGGCAGTATGTACAATAATAAATAATTGATTTTATTGCTCGTTCTTCTCCACTCAAAACTACAATTTGGAATGAGCACCTAGCTTCACTGACGAACAGTCTGATAGACTACTATTTAATTCTATTTTGACGTGTCAAAAGTACCTATTTATGTTTAAGTTGGAACATTTTTTTGATTTGATTCGATTACATGACCTCTTGGAGTCACCAATCAAAAGGCCATTGTCATCTTTGTGCACGCGGTATCAACTAGTTTCGCGGTCAAGTCTATAGATTTCATACCTATCTTCAAATAGTTTAGCATCGTAAACACCGTTGTTAAGCAGTCTCCCTAAGCACAACTACGAGGTCATTTTGCATGGACATATACATACATACATACTATAGAAAATATTTATTTTCAACATTGGTTGGTATAATTAATATCATTGATGTTTAGAATGTGAAACGCGAAAGAGTAAAACTTAGTACTTATATCTTTTTTCGGTTTAAATCTACGTAGGTACATCTTAGTAGAAACTACCTAAGATTAGTTAGGCATACTCCTTACTTCGTTCCAACTCCTAAGGTTCAACTACTTCTTTCTACCTTCGTTACAAAAAATATGGAATTCTAATTTCTTCACGAAGTTATTATAGAGTCATCACAAAAATATTTTTTTGGCGTTGAACAATTAAATTAGTTACTCCTTAGAGCGAGATAAGTATATTTACTTTGAGACACTTTAGTGGAAACTGTGTTTATTTGTAGGTCACTCTTCATGGAAGATTAGCAAAGAGTATAATTAGAGCAATTAGGTAAAAGTGTCATTGATGTAAAGTTTTCATTGCTTTACTAGAGCGTCATCGTTAATCATAAAATATTTTCTTTATTTTGAGGGAGAGCCACGCTTCTCCACTTTAAGGCCAGCTTGAATGGCGTGAAAAAACAGGCAATACCCTTCCCAGTCCCAATTACCCAGTTCCCGAATTGATAAAATTAATCGTAAAAATCCTTACGTCCAAGAGAACGGCGTCTTATGTGGATATCTTCTAGTGGTTCGTTTATCCCTTATCCTGTTTTGACAAAAAAAGTTACATTATGAATAGATCAGAGACCAAAACTGAACAAAACAAACTCTAAAATTTGTTATTAAGGTATTCCAAGATTGATCATCACATCTCATTTCAAAGTCATTAACGATCAGTACGCCACTGATTCTTCATTTTGTACTGTGAATTAGCCATTGGGGATTATTAACTAGACAGCTATTGTTATAGCTATGCTAAGACATTAAATAATCTGACGTCATCTCGTGTTACATAAAAGTCCGTAATGAGGTAAATACAACTAGGAAGTAGGTCCAGAGATCAGACACAATTTTGACCTTTCTGGGCTTTCTTTTCACTAAAAGGAATCATATTTAAATAAGAGTTTTAAAATTTCTGCATACTCCTTAACTTCTGTGATAAAACTTATAATTCTATTGGCTTACTAACTTATAAGTCTGTGAGGTTACTGAACTTTTTACATTTCGATAGTATTATGATATTTAGTTAGGAATTTCCCGTTTCCCAAATTCCTAAGGTTAGGTACTTGTTAACTTTTATCTTTATTCAGACAATGAAAATTGAAAAAAGTCATAAATATTTTAGGATATAAGCTATTAATATTCTTGGAATAAGTCATAAATTAAGTTGTAAATATTTTTGGAATGAGTCATAAACACTTATAACATTTTGACAAGTATTGGCTGAGGCACTGAATCACTGCCACTTACGACAAACGGTATTTTTAAGGCTCATCACGAGGCATGAAATCAGTATATAAAAATAATAACTAAAATCAATTGTAACTTACTCTTTTAAACTGGAAATGAGAAATAAAAGTAAGATAAGAAAAAATTACAGTGTTTGGTACTTTTTTCGAAAAAAAGCACAACAGATTTTTAAACTAGAAATAAAGGGTACTTAAAATATTACCACTTTAATGAATATTGAAGATTCTACGCAAAATTCATCTATAAAGAGAAAATCGAAGTATGTGAGTTGTAAATGAAGAAAATTGGAAATTGACTGGAGATCAGTTTTCCTTAATCTATCCGACCTCATTGAGCGTACCGTGCTGGTCACCATTTATAAGTTTTTTTGACAATAGGTCAACTGTTCTCATATAACTTACCGTCTTTCACTGGAAAACAGATATAACAATATAGATTTTGAAAAATATCAGAGCTTACAAATACAACTCCACGTGTCATAAATATTTTTGGAATGAGTCATAAATATTTTTGATAACTAGGACTTTAGACTAAAGTAATTTTTAATAACAGCGCTATATTTGCGGCGTTTCTCTGGTTGAAATCTATTTTTAGAAATAAAGATAATGCGACGTTTTTACAAAGGGAGGCCCTGATTCACTGAGCAGCATGAAATAACCTTCAGACTAATTCTGGACAAATATCATAATTATAACTAAATATGCATTAAATTATAACTCACGTATATGGGCTGGAAAAGCCAATAAGAAAATTAATATCAGCATCATGTAAAAGAGACAAATTGAAAAAAACTTATAGTGCAAATAGAAACACAACAGAAATACAAGAGGTTTTGAGATTATCGAAATCATTTTTGATAATAACAGTTCTATACACCTACTAAACTGATACGATATAACTTACCTATTTTCACTGGAAAACAGATATATCAATATAAAATTTGAAAAACATCAGAGCTTACAAATACAACTCCACGTGTCATAAATATTTTTGGAATGAGTCATAAATATTTTAGGCTGGAAAAGCCAATAAGAAAATTAATATCAGCATCATGTAAAAGAGACAAATTGAAAAAACTTATAGTGCAAATAGAAACACAACAGAAATACAAGAGGTTTTGAGATTATCGAAATCATTTTTGATAATAACAGTTCTATACACCTACTAAACTGATACGATAGAACTTACCTATTTTCACTGGAAAACAGATATATAAATATAAAATTTGAAAAACATCAGAGCTTACAAATACAACTCCACATGTCATAAATATTTTTGGAATGAGTCATAAATATTTTTTGATAACTAGGACTTTAGACTAAAGTAAAATTAATATCAGCATCATGTAAAAGAGACAAATTGAAAAAAACTTATAGTGCAAATAGAAACACAAAAGAAATACAAGAGTTTTCGAGATTATCGAAATCCTTTTTGATAATCTCTTCAATCCATTCTCTAGCCATGCCGCTGTTACTTGTAAAGAAAGCAGCAGTCACACAGCGAATTTGTCGTAAAACATGTTTGCAAACAGTGGCTGGCAGTATGTACAATAATAAATAATGGAGTTTCCATTAACATATATATATATAAAGCTAGGTACTTGTTTCTTCTTTAGGTCGCTGAGCTGAGTAAAAATTTTGAGCTTGACAAACAGTTGTATGTAACTTAGAGGTAGATTTATTTATATTAATTTGGATATCCTTATATATACATATATATAAAAAACAGTTCTATACACCTACTAAACTGATACGACAGTTTGTTAGTGGCAATCTAGTGAAAAAGATCCCAAAACGACTTGACTCGACAAAAAGTATTTAATAATTATAATTACGACTTGTAACTTACGGTCTCCGAGGCTCCTAAATAAAAGAATGGATAATTAATTTTGGTGCATAGGTACTTTATTTTTGGACCAAAACAATACGAAATTACATACAGACATAAAATGTAGCAGGATTTATCTTTATGCATAATAATTGTATTTTTAAATAAATACTTTTAATTTTTTTCATTTAAAAAAAGTGCCCCACACTATGATTTTCAAAACAACTCTTTATGTGATCCACAAATTGTTGTTCCGTGCGGGAATCGAACTAGCGACACGTTGCGAAGCAGCTAGTAGCCTAGCCACCGCGCCAACCGTGCAATCTATACCAATGTTATAAAGAGGTAAAATTTGTTAGTTTGTATGTAGGGGGTAATCTTTGAAACCGCTGGTCGTAGTGCTAAAATTATTTCATTGACAGATAGCCACAAGGTTCCTGAGTGCTATAGGCTACAAAACATCAAGCGGGTGAAACCGCGCTACAGTAGCTAGTATACTTTAATATTACTCTTTAATGTTAGAAGTATCGAACGGATCTGAATGAAAGTAAGAACAAACATAGAAGCTAGCTAATCAAGAGTAAAATTCAATGTTACCTTTTTATGCGTTTTTAATCGGGCCGGAGATACAACCTTAATAAAAATAAAAACATGTTGAATGTTAGTAAACATTTTCTTATTTATTTATGCGCAGGTGTGCATAGCTGGACTAAATGCTTTAGGCATGTTCTGCCAGTTGAACCATGGGTGATGCAGGGACGATCCAATGATTGGTGCAAGAAGCAAGCAGATAGATATCATTTTATAAGTCGGTACAATAGTAGTAGGTAAAAAATGGCGGTCATTTGTCGTCCTTTTCTTTCCTGATGAATGACGGCTCGTCGTGTCCGACATACATTGCTGATAATGTTCATATATTTGGGTGTGCGCCGGCGATGCCGCGGTCTGCCGCAGCAATGTACACAACTAACGCACGACGCTACGCGCGACGTGCGTACAATTTCATTGTTGCCGTATTGAGTTATTATAATTCCAGATTGTTGGACTTACGTATTGGAGTTTGATATTCTGAAATGAAATTTGATTATTTAATAATCAAGTTGGTACTACAAAAACAACATAAGTTGTCGTATTACCTAAAAAAAATTAGATATTAATAAAAAAAAAACTTACGCCCAAGCCATAAGCTCCATTTCTTATTTTCTGAAAGTCGAACATTTTACATTTAAATATTATTATGTACCTATACATACCAAATTGTATTAAAAATCCAAGAACATTATCAAATATACTTACATTTGGATTAAAAGCTGGTTTCTATAAAACAAAACACGATACATACACTTGCGTTTAAAATTATGGGCAAAATCACAGTACTTAATTAAAAGTTATGAATGTAAAAAAAACTTACATAAGATACTCTTAAACTCTGCAAAAGTAAAGTTGTTTTAAGATATTAAAATTGATTATTTAAAAAAACCAATTGAACCCAAAAACATAAAAACTAAACTGGAATACTTACGCCTCCTCTATGTTTCTATATTAAAAAAAAACAATAATCATTAATTCATTTTTTGAACATATTTTAGATAAACACAGAAAACGGTTTTAAGCTACGCACAAAAAGAAAAAGGTTATAATAAAGATCGTAGTGAAATTAGTTATAATAACAATATTTTTTTATTTAATTAAGCGCAGGCTTTTTCCTCTATACATATAAGTTCCCGATAAACTTATGAGGCAGACAGCTAAGCAAATTGTGTTCTTTATTCAAATTTATCTGGTACTATAGAGCCATAAAGAAAAAGATCTAGACTACAAGTTCCATAGCCGGACTTAACCACAGAAATACATTATGATAAAGAAAATTAAAAGATTAATAATATTCAGAATGAGATAATTTATTACAATTTCATTACTTACTACGGCCAGAGCGATCACTTGCTGCGTTATACGGCTAAACAAGTCATTCTGAAAACGAAAACGTTCTTTTAACGGTGTGCATCTATCTATCTCTTTTTAAAAGACTTGCTTATTTGCGATCAATCTATGCTGTCCAACAGTTTTAGCTTAGTTTCATTGTCGCTATGTCTGATTCTTTTGTGGTTGACAGCAAACGAGCAGTCGGATCATCTTGCTGTACGTAATCTGCGTCGCCCATAGAAACTCTCAACACCACTTTAGACGTCCCGATTCCTACACAAACATACCTTAATAGGTCATTTATTAGGTCTCAACTTGAATACACTGGATTAATATGGAAGCCCCTGTTTATTAAATACTAGCTACTCTCGCGCGGTTTCACCCGCTGCTCGGCTCCATTTGATCGTAGCGTAATGTTTTATAGCCTATATCACTCAGGAACATTGTAGCTATCTGTCAATGAAAGAATTTTGGCAATTCAACAAGCGGTTCCAAAGATTACCCCCTACATACAAACTTACACATTTTACCTCTTTATAATATTAGTATAGATAATAGAAAGTTTAGAACATGTACATGTATTGTAATAAACGTCAAGCGACATTGTCCCACGAAGTTGCAGGGCCGTACTCGCGACTTGTAGTTCACCCAATGATAACGCGACTCCTGGCCGCCATGACAGTAAAATAAAGTAAAATATTCAAATATAACCTTGATACCTACATCTCTGATAGTTCTTTCAAACCCCTCCTCCTGAAAATATTTAATTTTAGCATGGATTAAGTTAATTGTTGAAACATTCCATTATTACCTCGTATACATGTATACAAACAACTAGCGATCGCCCGCGGCTCCACTCCCGTGGTTTTTTTATGGCATAGGTCGAGCAGACGGATTACCTGATGGTAAGACATCAGCGCCACCCATGGACACCCGCAACATCAAAGGAGTTGTTATCGAGTGCGTTGCTTGCCTTTTAGGGATAAAGGTTTAGGATAATTAAGGATTGGAATGAGATTGGGGTAGGGGGAGCGATTGGGCTCCGGTAAACTCACTCATTCGACGAAACACAACGCTGTGGCTGTTTCACGCCGGTTTTCTGTGAAGCCGTGGTATCACATTCGTGGCGAATTATGGCTCTCCCCACACGTGGATGGAAATAATTGTTTGCACTTTTTAATGTTTTTTTGGTCAAATTTTATCTACGTACTTACAATCCTTCTCTAGACTCTCACGAATAATTTAAGACCAAAATTAGCCAAATCGGTAAATGAATTATTGAGTTATAACATAACAACGAAAAATGGCATTGATTTTGATATATATAGACATATTATACGCATGTTTTATACTAAGAAGTTGATTGTTAAAAACATATTTGTATACCTCCTCGTCTTCAAACTCGACGTCACGTGCAGCCTGCATAACAAAGGTTTTTTTTAGTACGATACTAATTTTAACTTCAATATTTCTGATGAAGTATTTCCAATAAAATTGTCGCTTATTATGTTTTCACTTCATGGTCTCGGATAAAGCCGGACGCGAGAGGTCGCAGACACAATTACTTACCTGAGGACTCGATGGTACTCAGCCCAAGCAGGGCTAATGACACCGTCACCATATGCTCTACCGTGTCATCCGGGCATTTTCAATCCAAAACTGGTACCTCCGAAGCTTCCGTGCCCGGTAGCTACCAGCCTCCTCAAGTATGGGCATGGCTCGTTTTTTTTAAAGGGAAAGTTATGTATAAGTTTGCAACAAACGTAATACTAATATTCTTTTAGAGGATCAAAACAAAAAAGTAGCTACATAAGCTTTCGATGTAAAAAAACAGGATGTCAATGCATGATATTTCATAGAAAATATTAGTTTTATTTACATTTCGCCAAATGGATTGAATTTGACTTATTGGAAACTACCCTAATCAATGTTTTGTAGCATTGTCAAAAGCACATATTGCCTTTGAGATATTTTTTTTCTAACGCTCACTGAAAGGGTTTATAGTTAGGCCCTTTTTTCACTATGTATTGACATTGTAATACTAGATTAATTATATATAGAAGATAAAGCAGGATACCTATTACGGCAAATTATTAAAAAAACAAAAGTGAATCTAATATAAAATAATATAAGGTGTAATCTAAATCACGTAATATAATGAAAAAAAAGCAAGAAACAACATTGTGTCGTCAGAATTCAAATTCAATTTTCATTAACGTTTAACATAACCTTATTGTGTCATTAATAAAAATGGCGGGAAATGTTTTTACTCACCGCTGGCGCAGCTAGCACAACGACCAGGCATAGAGAAAAGAGTATAATCCACCTCATTGCTGCGAGTTCCCGACAACTGATAGTACAACCTCCTTGCACAGAATATATAAAAACACAGCAAGGACCGTAAAAAATCAATGATAATAATTACGCGGTCCCATAACCTACCATGAAATCAAGATGCGATTGTGAAAACTTAGCTTGTTAGCCATTATTATTAGTACACATTTAATTAATTAACTTCGTTTATTAATAAAATCGATTACAGCTTTGTGATGTTGTTCATAATTTGTCTCATTAGTGCGTTGTAATGAAAATATGTTTTTAATTTTTGTAATCTTGATTTGTGTGTAATAATTTTTAAAGCGGCCAGTTATAAGCACTTAGTCGTAGTAAATGAATTAAAAAAAAGAATGGGTTATTTTATAACGTGTACTTGGTACAGGATACATAACATAACCTTTATGATGCAGTGAGTAAAGCTATACGCCTGCTAAAGGTGAAAGCGTCAAGCAGCGCTTTAAAGGCGTAAGAAGAATCTGTCAAACAACAAAACTACAATGCAGTAATGCAAATAGATATCTAGAAATCAAGTAATATTAACTACTAGCTTTTACCCGCGACTTTGTTCGCGTGGAATGTCTGTACCAAATTTCACACAAATAGGTTCAGTAGTTTAGGAGTGAAGAAAAGACAGACAGGGTTACTTTCGCATTTACAATATAAGTTTGGATAAGTTCAAGCAATCGTAAATAAATTGAAGGTTTATTTTTAGCTCAATTTCATTTTATACTTTTCGGTTTTTCACCAGGTAAGTGCCTAAGTCTGTTAAGAGCATTCAACACATCATTAGTGCAAGGTTGGTTGCCAGTTAATTTTAAACAGTCCAGCTCTTCAATGAGAGTTCTTCTAATGATTTTGCTCTACTTAAGTCCCTTATTATGATTTAAATCAGCGGTTTCATCTTAGTTATCTTATCTTACTAGTATTATAAATGTGAAAGTTACGATGTTTGGATGTTTGTAATTCAATCACGCCAAAACGGCTCTACGGATTTGGTTGAAATTTAGCACAGGCACATAGGATACACTTCGGAATATGACATAGGCTACTTTTTATCAACATACAAGCCGCAGGTGGAAACTACTACTACTATTCTTAAACGCGTTACTAGGTAATCTTAGTTATAAGCTTGTGATTAGAAAGTATCAGTTAATTGATATGTTAAGCCTTAAGTGTGAATACTTGAATGGTCAGTTATACATAAGTAATGTGACAGAGTAATAAATATATTATAATCTTTAATTTTACAAGTATGTGTAGTAGTGTTTTTGAAGATGAATCCTGGACAGAAGTTTAGGAGATCCAAACTTCGGCACAACCGGAATGATACCACGGCCTCACAGAAAACCGGCGTGAAATAACCACAGCGTTATGTTACCGGAGGCCCAATCCTTCTCCTCCACCTCATTGCTCCCAAATCCCTAAATCTCCTGAATCCTAATCTCAAAAGACTGGCAAGGCACTCGTAACTCTTTTGGTGGCCGATTCCTTACCATCAGGTAACCAATCTATATAAACTATTTAGTAAAATGGCTCTATAGACTATTTAATCTCTTGACTTATTTACCTTTATATGTACAAAATAGTTTTTAATAAAATATTTTACATTGTAACATGTTCTTCGTGAGACTTTTGGGCCTTTTTTATCTTTCAAAGGCGGCGTCTATGAGTGGAAGAGAGGCGCGTCATACAGTCTGATAGTTAAATCAATTGGATACATTAGCCTAATAGCTTTGTATTGCAATGCTCGTAATGCCAACCAGATTAGTATGCTACGTTGTGTACTGCAAGCGATGAGAGGTAGCGATTTAAGATTACAAAAAAAATATCTTATATATAAAAATGGATCGCAAAATGTGTTGTAAGCGCATAACTCAACAACGCCTGGACTAATTTTGCTAATTCTTTTTTTGTTGTGTTTGTTATAGTCAGGAGAAGGTTCTTATCACAGAAAATATTAGAAAAGTAGAGGGGAAGTTTAGGAAAAAGTGACCTTTTGATAGCGAGATAGTTGGACCCGTGCGAAGCCGAGGCGGGCCGCTAGTATTATTATAAAAATATCTCTGGACGAGTGACTGCACAGGCTGGGCTACTGGCTATGGTGAACGTGGTGCGGATTTGATCCTAATTAAAAATCGCTTGTGTGAGTACCTATGAAGTATAATATATGTAATGTATGCCTCTATTCACCCAAAGATTTGATTCAAGATATTTAGTTTCTATGTCAATAATGTCACTAAAACGTATAACATATATAAACGGTTAAGTTTAAGTCTTAATGGATGGATATTTATTAGTTTATTAGTCAGGAAAAAACTACTTAATGGATTTTAACGAAGTTTGGCAAACAGATTATAACAGGGCTACTTTCAGCTTAATATCGGGTAAAATCACTGGTAGAAGCTAGTAGCTACTAGCTATTAATTACAATCCTAGATTTGTACAAAAACGCCCACCTCTTAACACTTGTACCACAACAAAACAAGCCTGATTACAGAGCGCGCCATACAACATACAAGTAACAACTCATGATAAACATTAGCCGTAGTTGTGCGCAGTACATTGCTGGGTACACACAGCAATCAACAATTACGGCGATACGATAACGTAATGTAATCTAAAGTTATTGACGACCTGCTTTTACACGCGGTTTCGTTCGTGTTTCAATTATATTTTTGGGGCTTTTGAGTAAAAGACCTTATTGACGAATTATGTATTTCTTTAAATGCTGTTCCCTTCGATGGTTAGATTGACTAGTAGAAGACACAGAAAAATCATTTTTATTTTTGAGCCAGAAAAAGCATCCTATAACTTTTTTCACCCTTTGTGGTGCAAGAGGCAGTGTCAGACTCGGCGGCGAGCTACCGTTGTTCGCCGTCCGCACGTCCGTAGTGAGGAGCAAATCATCGAATGGCTTCTCCCGCCCAGGGCCGGACGGGAGCGAGTGTCAGACTCTTACTGACTAAAAACCCCCCTGTTCCTTCTCCTGCTCTAGGCCGAGGCCGCGGTGACGCATTGTGCTTAACACGCAACCCTGGCTGAACATCAGCCCTATAGGGCCTCGTCTGTGGTAGTCTATTGGCTCTTTGAGGCGCGCGCGGAACACTACGCGCAGTACGCTCGGATATAACAACCCCACCTACGATTTCGAAGAAAACAAATATCTTAATGTTAAAGAAACAAATAATGATGAATATCTAAGTGTATGGGGCTGACATCTTTGCTGAAAACCCCTAAATAAAATTAGAATAAAAAAAAACAAAATCTAAGTGCGAAACCACAAACAGACATGAGAGAGATTAATTTTATTAGTAGTACTGAATCAAATAGGGACTACACTTTTATTTTGAAAAACAATTTAATAAGTATGCATCTTGCCTAAGTTTGCATAGTTGCACGTACTTAAAATAAACAAGGATAAGATGATTGATACCCTCAGTTCGATTCCCAAGATGGGTAGTGTTTTTTCATTAATTTTCCATTTCTTACTAGACTGATTTATATTTCCGATTGAAGTTATTAAGCAACAATGTTGTTGATATGTGTATGTAACAGAGGGATTACCTGATGGTAAGCAATCAGTGCCGCGTATGGACACTTGTAATACCAAAAGAGTTCTACAAGTGCGTTGCCAGACTTTTTGGGCAGTTAGGGATTCGAAGATTTTCTATGGCATAGGTCGGCAAACGAGCGGACGGATTACCTGATGGTAAGTTGGCGCCGCCCATGGACACTTTTAATACCAAAGGTGTTCTGTGTAACAGTGTAGGTGTTTAAGTGTAACAGTACTTTTGTGCTGTCAAAAACTCTTTACAATATAATAAACGGTTACGAAACAAAGGTAAATTGATAATACCGCAACCTCATAATGAAATGTATAAAAGAAACATGTATTTTACTAGTATAATGATCTACAACCATTTGCCCTGTAAAAAAGTGATATTCACTTTAACTAAAGAGCTTTAAACATGTAGTTAAAAGACTTTTAATATAACATTGTTTCTGTGATTTGAAAGAATATTTTGAAGCAAAGTCAAAGTCAAAAGTCAAGGTCGAAATCATTTATTCCAACTAACCATAAATAGGTACTTTTGAAACGTCAAAATAGAAAAGTAGTCTGTCAGTCTGTTCGTCAGTGAAGCTAGGTGCTCGTTCCAAATTGTAGATTCGAATGGAGAAGAACGAGCAAGAAACACAATCGTTAGGTACTCTTTTTAAAAAATATATATACATATATCTTTTACAATTTCAGTAATATAACATTTAGTATACATTATTGTACCCGTATGTGAGAACAATGCAGAGACAGGTTGTAAAAAAAAGAACAAATGATGGGATCTATCATTAGATTTTAATCCTTTGTCGTCTCGAACATGGCGCTCACATATGCGTACTCACAATCTTTAAGAGTGCTTCTATATAAACTCTTTGGATATATATATATATATATAAATTAAGGATTCATTCATTTTGAGAATTTTAGTAACTACTGACTATATACCTATATGTATTTGAGTTTTTATTATTAATTGAGAGAAAAGAAACAAGCGTGTACGTTGAAACTAACAGACTGAAGTTTGTTGCCATAGATTCACACACATAGAGTAAAAGAATGAACGGTTACATGCCAAATACAATTGGTGGAGTAGGTGGCGCCACTGTAGTTATAGCAATGATATTTATGATATACATATTTTAAGCATTACTACAACAGTTTTTTCCAGTGGAGCCGAAGCAAAATTATGAAAATTGAGATGCTTAAAGATTTATGTAAGAACACTGTAATTTTTTTTATACTTCTTATTGTTTTGTAGCTATAGTTTAAAGAAGCTAACATTTTATGTGATACCTACATTATGTGTCCAAGTGCATGCCTATGTAGGTAAATTGTGCAGAGCTGTACATTTATATTAAGAACATTCTTCTTTTTTTTCTTTAACCATAATAAGTGCAATAAAGATTTTTTATTATTATACAAAGCTTCTTGTGGGCTATGAGGGATTTAGGATTTGAGGATTGAGTATGGGGGGGAGGCAGAAGGCTATTACGCTGATTTTTTTATTGAAACGTTACTGCCTCCCTCTGAAATTATCTCCCGTGTGTTTTTACAAAAATATGAATTCACATACACATCACACCTAGACACAGTAAAACAATTTGTAGGTCAGACTAATAATGTAATTGTTCCGCTTGGTAAATCGACTATCGATAACTATTGACGATCCAAAAATATATGTATATTATTAATTACAAATGTTGAATAAGTTGCAAGCTGGGAATGAATTTAAGATAACTTATTTTTTATTTTATTTTTTTGAAGGGGACAATTCATTAATTTTTTATCTCGTCCTAGGTGGAGTGCGAGATAGTGTCAGCCTCTCAAAATAAGTTCGACGAAGACACGTGGTAAATATCGTATATACAAAATCACATGCTTATTTATTAATCGGAAATTAATCCAGAAAAACTAATAGCAGATCCAATCATCAAACATCAAAAATATAAGACAGAGAGAAAACATAATTTGAAAAATAAATCAAAACGGATCATTGATCTCAAAGGAAATTGCCTTCCAAAATATGCTTGATAATACATACATACTTGTTTAATAATATTAATTTATTATAAAAGTTTGTTTGTTTATTTGACGATATAATACCTACATGGGTCGAATTACCTGATGGTAAGCCATCGATGCCGCTCATAAATACCCACAAACCCAGAGGAGATACAATTACGTTGGGGGCCTTTTTGAGATTAAGAATTTGTAATAGGAGGATTTATAGGCCAATTTATATTTTTATTACAACTTTACCTCTCTAGAACTTTTTCGTCAGCCCTTAGAATTAGGAAATTAAGAATTTTTGTATCTTATCAATATCGTCTCAATATTAAATCAATTTGATAAAATAATTATCAAACTTTAAATACCACATTTAATTTCAAAGGTTCTGTTTTGTTATAATTCTACAGACGAAATCGCGCGCAAAAATTGGTTAGTACTTATCGATTCACATCAAAAGCAATCTCTCCTAAAAAAATATTTGCAATTGACAGATAATTTATGACGAGTAATGATATACGTTGATATGTCAATGTAAAAAATATTATTACTTACATGTACAGCATTATGACATATTCATCAAAGAATCCACTGATCTTCAAAGGTAACTTTGCATCTTTAATGTAATTTTGTAAAAATAATATTATTTTTTATCGTTTTTTTAAACCTTGCCTATACTAGGATTTTCTCCTGTGTCGTGGGTGCGATTACAAAACATACATTGTCACATACACATAACACCCAGACCCGGAACAACAATTTGTGGATCACACAAAGAGTGGTTCCGTGTGGGAATCGAACCCGCGACGGCACGGCAGCCAGTTGCCCAGCCACCGCACCAACCGTGGAAATTACTTTCACTATGAATTCTTGTTTAGATTACTAGTATTTAGCGAGGCAAAGTCATTGAGAGGAGGAAAAGGGTGGTTTCTAGTCCATAAAAATTTGATAGTCCGTCCTGCTAATGATGCAAGATGATGCATTTATTTTGATGATTTTCCATCCTCACAAGAAAAGGCTTACATGAAAATTGGGGTTGCACTGAAGAAAAACATTTTTATTATAACTTTCGTAAGACATTCTAAATTAATTATTATTTTTCGGCTTAATCACGCAATAATTTGACGAGATACTCGACTACTTTCAAGCCATGCTAGAGGCCTCTATTCATGAGCAGCATTCCGCGACACGGGACGCGGCGACTGTCGCGTTGCTACTCCTGAATATGGGCCTCTAAACCGATCTTCAATTTGATTTGCATTCCGTGTGCATTTTGATCCAACTTGAAAGATAGGATAGCTTACATCTCAATTTATAGTCACTATATTATTTACCTTAGCTACAGCAACGCGTGGCTGGGTCTGTTAGTATAATATTGTTACGTGCCTGACGTCACGTTCCTGACTATGCGGGCTTGGGTTACGGGATTGGATAAAATTAAACACTAATACCGGTTTTCAAGACTTTTTATTGCACTTAAATGACAGTGTCCACCGAGTTAAGTTTTCGGCGTTCCTCTCCGGCAGAGTCCGGGCGACTGACACAAACTTCCGTTTGCCGCTCACAGTTCACGCTGACTTTCACTTAACTCACTGCACTTCACTATTTCACTCACTTTTCTTCTTTTTCACTTCTTCCTTTTCTTCCGAGTCGCTTTGGACTTAGAACTCAACTGCCAGCGGTGAGCCGCAGTTCCGCTTATATACCCCCGGTCAGGTTCTGGAACATTCAATTTCGTTATTCTTTTTGATCGTCATGCCTCCAGAACCTTCCAATAATTTCGTTATTCATTTTTATTTATTCTCCTTCTCGCTCTTTAATTTTTAATTTCTTTCACACAAATAACTCCAGAAACTTCGACAAAACTTCTATCAACTAAAAAACTTCATGTTTACGGCGGGACTCGAACTCGGGATCTCTGTGGTGTAATCCACACGCTTTACCGATTACACCAACTCGTGTTGACAATTCGCGACGAAATTAACAATCTCTAGGCAACGTTTGACAACCATCCATTGACGTCATGATGTCAAAGAGTTTGAACCACTTTTCCGTCACAATATGTTTTATAATTTATTAATCATTAGTACTGTATGTTCTTAAATTTATAGACAGGTATATGTATATTTAAATAGCGTTTTGTAAATTCAGTTAATTACAAGTTTACCTTTTATTTTGCTTACAGTACTTTCTTTGCAACATGCTTTATTTTTAAAGTGCATACAATGTCTTCGCCCAGGCTGAGGCGAGGAGGGAGTGTCAAACTCTTACTGACTAAAAAAAAAACACCCCGTGGCCTCTCCTGCTTTATTCTCTTCATCACCCTAAGGTGGACCGGTGAGAATGCCCATAGCATTAAGTCCGTCTGTGTATTACTATGTTTTTTTATGTAATAGGTCGGCAAACGAACAGACGGATAACCTGATGGTAAACAATCAGCGACGCCCATGGACCCCCGCGACCACAGAGAAGTTACGAATGTGTTGCCGACCTTTTGGGGATTTGGGAGGTTTAGGGATTGGGAAGGGATATGGGGAGGAGAAGGATTGGGCCTCCGGTAACCTCACTCTCACGGCAATTCGCCTTAATTACTTCGACCGTACTTACAACGATTAAATAAATAAGACATTACGAAGTATATCCATATTGAATTGTTAAAAGAAAAGCAATTGTAAGAAAATGTAAAATAGCCATGTTGGCAGGTGCATACCAGCCTCAGCAGTAGTCAGACAATATAATACGTCTGTAATAGTATGACGGCCGCCCGCGAGACGCCGCGACGCTCTGCGACACAGATGTACGATGGACAAAATAATTTTAAGTCAGTAAAAATTTTAATTTTTAAAATTAATGTGATATTAAAGTTGTTCAACGAATCCTCTGTATGTTGGCTTTGGTTCCTCGTAGGCCTTCCAAAGATTTGGGACTTTATTGTGAAGGAGAATTCATTTAATGGCTTCTCTCGCCCAGGGTGAGGTGAGAGAGAGTGTCAGACTCTTACTCGCTACGCACCATAGGCTCGTGTGTGTCTCTAGAGCGGTGAACTACCCTAACTAGCCGTCCGCAGACCCGCGCTAACGGTGGCCAGAAATCATCCATTAATCCCCGACACCCGGTGTGTCATCTCCTTTTTGATTATCATTACTTCGCAGAAAGATGAGATGGATTCCCACATCCTCTCACTCCTCATGGCCTCGACTGCTGGCTGCAGGCTGGAAGCGAGAGGTCGCCATCGCCGACCACTCCCCTAAGGACACGCCGGTGCTCGGCCTAGGCAGGGAACACCGCTACTGTATGCTCCACCGTGAAGATCCGGAACCCTCTGGTCTCGTACATCGAAGCGGACACATAAATCTATATCACTATCACTATCTAGGCTAACACTGATACTATTTGTTTATCTAAAGTCCGAGTTCGCACCATTGGATTTCATATTTTCATTTAAGAAAATGTTTCGTTTGTTATTTTCAGCGTAAAAAATATTATACACAACATAACCATACACGGAAAAACAATCTGTGTATCAAGCGAAGAGTTGTTCCGTGCGAAAAATCGACCCGTGGGACTGCGCAATCGCAGTGGGCTTGACACTGAAATATTTAATATTTCACATGTAGGTATATTATAATAATATTATTGCGACACCTTTAATTAGCAACGTATTGTGGTAAAGCACATACATTGCCGACAATGTTCAACAGATGGCGTCACAAGTTTTATATCACGCTAGTAAAGTTTGCGCGCCAATAACCACGGATAGAAAATCCTTACGTAAAATGCAACGGTTGGGCAGTAGCTCGCTAGGCACGATTACATCGCCTGGTCGGAGGATTCACCTTTTCCGATATTAAGGAACTTCTACTCTCTGTTTCCAAAAGAATATTAAGGTTTATGTATGTACTTAGATTTGCATATATGAAGCTATGCAAGATTAATAGAAAATTATGGCTTACAAACTCTACTAGCTTTAGCTGAGCGCAAATAATTGGTCGTCGAGTTCAATAATTCCACTTTCAGATTACCAAGCATTATAAACACAAAAAACCTTATTATGGTCGTCTGCCAAATATGATACAAATTATTTCAAATAGAGATCCGAAACCAATTTTTTTGCAGTCAGTACTCACAAACAAAGAATAAAAAAACTAGTGCAAGGAAGAAAAGTGCGCGTTTTCCTGTATTTTGTCCAAGAAGCCTGAGAGCTTAATCATGCACAAGATAAGCAGGCCACGCCAGGGCTGTCTCGCCTTAAAATGAAACGGAATTAACATATTTTGAAGTTCGTTGTAGAAAAACAGTTTTTAGTATCAGCTAAGGGGTACACAGGGTTAATAAATACTACCTATTTGCCATACGGCACTGATGTCTTAAAAATTGTGAGATTTTAAAAAAAAAATATACTCAGGTCGTTAACCTGACCTCCAATTGTATAGAGGAATCAAAGACAAAGTCAAAAACCTTTATACCATCAAACCCATGTACAGGTTTTTTAGCGATAGGTTAATAAATGAACATACAGATTATCTAATAAACACCAAAGGGGTTACGAGTGCGTTGTCGGCCGTTTAAGGCCTAGGTTTGGCGATAAGAGTTTTGGATTGGTAAGGGGTGGGGGCAGGGGAAGGGATAGGGCCCCGGCAATCTCACTCATACGTCGAAACTCAACAAAACAGGTACTTTTATATAGACAACATAGAATCCGTCAGTTCTTCAGTGAAACTAGGTACTCGTTATAAAGAGAATAAATTAATATTGAAGTTTTTTTTTTATTATTATAAAACGTTGCCCCACACTAGGATTTTCTCCTGTGTCGTGGTTCTACAAAAAAATTCAATTTCACATACACATCACACCCAGACCCGGAATAACAATTCGTGAATCACACAAAGAATTGTTCCGTGCGGGAATCGAACTCTGAACACGCTGCGCGACTGCCAATTGCCTAGCCACCGGGCCAACCGTGCAGTCAAGTCAAAATGTAGAATTTAGATTATACTGACACACGAAGCAAGCGTTATGTCACGCCGGGTTTCGGTATTACTCCAGTCAAGCCGACTATCACCAAACAAAAAGTCTAACAAAAAAACAAGAATACACACACGAAAATCAAAGAAATACCTAACCAAACAAGCACAACCCTAAAACCATTTTCGCGTAGCACAAAACCCTACCTTTTGTCCCGTACCAATTCAATTTAGTGATAAGGGATAGAAAGATTCGTGATATACACTAAGACAAATAAAGTGGCCATCGATTGAAACACAGGGTTCGGGTGTTAAGGAAAAATAGAGGTCGTGAGTAGAATAGTAAGCGCTTCATCTAGGCTGCCTTATTAATGACGGTCGAAATGTTCAATAAGTATTTATGTATACTGAAGTCAGGGTTTTGTGTGAGGGGTGATGCTTTTGAATTAGATGCTTTAGCAGCTAAAGAATATTGTTTATTTTCCATAGCATAATTTTATACATAGCAGTGTGGTGTACAGTCTTTTGTATCTTTAAGGCTTTAGTGATAAAAGGATGGACGCTTTAGGCTCTAAAGAGTTTTAAATAACCATAGAAGAAATGACATTTTTATTACTTTTCTATGGTATATACTTTTTACTCGTCGTTCTATTAATACATTTTCCTTAAAAGTTATTCCTCAAATTGCTTATTTTATTTCATCATATAGTCATTCTAGTCTTCTGCTAAAATCACTAAGGGGAGTAGAAATTGTTTGGTGTTTTTCTCCCCTCCTCAAATAATATCCTCTGATATTTTTTGTTGCGGGATCCAAAGCAGTCATTGTGACCTTGGACTCGCTGGATTTCAGTGTTTTCTACCAATACCTCTCCTGACAGCCGGTTTCCGAAAGGCCGATCAATGTTAAAATCAATTTAATCTTTTGTCAAGTCATCTGATTGGTTGTTGATAATTCAGTCAACGGAGATTAGTTATTTTAGCGTTCACAAGCCTTTTAGCAACGGGTGTAAGTCTCACAAACCCTGGGCAAACAAAGGGCTGGTGACAATATATCCTGCTCTGTCATCTCCACGCGACTTTATACACAGTATGATTTACGTTACGACTTTGTATTTGTATGTAAGTATTTTAGTACAATACAGCATCAGCTCAAAATGTCCTCTGCTGAGCAAAGAATGAGGAGAGGCCTCACATGGAGAAGGTTTGAAAAATAACCACCACACTTACTCAAATTGGATAAGCAATTTCAATCTTACAATCAGATATTATAAGTCCAGGTTTCCAAGCGATGTTTCCCAACACCGTATGTCAATGAAAACTTAGAAAAAGTCAGTCACATTAGCGCTTGCTCAGCCTAAGAACCGCACCATCATGCATGAGAAGCGAGCGCCTTAACTTTCGGGTCATCACAATATTTGTACGTAAGGTCAAACAAAAAGAAAATATAAAAATAAATCCAGATTGAAACAAAGAAATGGATGGTAGGAGTCCGTGATACGAATACTAACAGTCTTGTATTAATGGTCGACCCCCTTAATATCTTTGGGGATACTACAGTCCCTTTATCTTCCATCCCTATTTCCTACAAGGATCAAAGATGAATCCAGTTTCCGATCGCCCACTCATCTATGCTTAAATGTCTGATATTAGGTTTTTTTATTATTTTGATTTTTACCCAAACTAATGGTCTTTACCTATGAAATTTCCATTTTGCATGAAAAAATTTAAACGATTTTTTTGATTTGAAATGCGATGGAAATGTAACACTAATCAATAAACAAATGACTACTTTTGGAAAAAGAATCCCATGTTTTAAAACAAAATTAATTAGCCTTAGCCTAACAAAAACTATTTTGATTTAAAATTGCCAGTACTGCAGAACGGCAATTTAATAGGTAAAGACCAATGCGAAAGTAACTCTGTCTGTCCATCTGTCTTTTCTTCACGCCTAAACTACTGAACCGATTTCTGTGAAACTTGGTACAGACATAGTTTGGAACTCGAGAAAGAAAATGGGATAGTTTTTATATCAAAAATCTGCAAGAAGTCACTAGTCCATGCGAAGGGAGTCGCGGGCAAAAACTAGTTTAGGAATAAAGATAGAATTTTTTATTTTTTTAAAGTGCAGGTATGGTAAGTAAATTTAACGTGTGACTACGCCTTTTAGTATTCTGAAAATCTTGCTTTATACTTTTTCAGCGTCGGTTTTTGTCGAAGTTGGGTTTTAGTTTTTATATTTTTTATTAAATATATACATACAAAGATTGGGCTTCGACTTGATGTCGGGTGGCCCGGTGGTTAAGGAGCCCGCTTCTCATGCATGAAGGCGTGGGTTCGAAACCTGGCAAGTACCAATCTGAATTTTTCCGAGTTATATGTACTTTCTATGATTATTTAGACACCTCTGACATACGGTGAAGGTAAACATCGTGAGGAAACCTGAACTTATATAATAACGCACGCGTGGTGATTAATGCTCAAACCTTCTCTGTGTGAGAAGAGGCCTTTGCTCATCAGTGGGCACTTATGGGCTGATGATGATGTGGGCTTCGCTAAAAATAAACAACAATATGATAATTGTTTCATATTTTGTGCAATTACCTTTAGTAAATAAAACATTATTGAAGTCAACTATGTATTTTTAAATTTGATTGCTGGTTAACTAACAGGGTAGACCGTGGGGCAGACTCAGTCTCATTCCATAGAACTCCTAACATTCGCATTTATTTATTGCATTTTAGCACCAAAAAACTATATTTTTCAATCTACAAACAAAATAACGTTAATTTAATAAAGAAACCCCGAAAACAACAAAACCCCACTCATTAACAAAACCCCGTAGCTACAAAATTAACAAATTCAAAAACAAAACAACTAAACATTGCCTATTAATATCGAATTATCTCGACAAATGTGCGACAATCGAAATGATCGAATGACCCATTTAAATCGACTAAATACCGATTCGATATCATCGAATCGTATCGAGTTTAATACCGATTGTTTATCGTAAACAGGGATCGGTATTGGCGTCCAGTCGACAATGAATAATGGCTATTCGTGTTACACCGATAGCCTAAAATCTGGGTTTAATCGAATTATAGGATTAACGCGTTTTCATTGTGAAGGAATATGGCAATTTGTTAAAGAATTCAACGTTTGAAAATTCATAATTGTTAGTCCAAATGATTTAAATTTCGAATTAATTTTGTTATTCAACGTTTGTTATAGCGTCTTTCATTTTGCTATTTCTTAAATGTGGTTATTAAATAAATGTAATAGAAATCGTTTATCTGTTTAATAAAGGCTATATAGTACATAAATATTAAATATAAATAATCTAAATAGTTTTGTTCGAAATGTCCATGCTCTTTGTTGTCTGACTACATGTTTTTATTCATGACGGTGACTATATTTGTTTCCTGAAAATATCATTACTAATATAATAAATGCAAAAGTGACGATGTTTGGATGTTTGTTACTCAATCACGCCAAAACGGCTGGACGCAAACTAGCAGACGGATTACCTAGCTGATGGTAAGCAACCAGGGCCGTCCAAGGAGTTACGTGTGCGTTGCCATCCTTTTGAGGGATAAAGGATTTGAAGATGTTTGGATTTGGGGGAGAGAAAGGACCAGAGGCCCGGTAACCTCACTCGCATGATGAAACACAATGCTGTGGTTGATTTCTGTGAGGCCGTGGTATCACTACGGTCGAGCTGACAAATGCCCGCCGAAATAAAAAAAAAAAGATTTTAAAAATCACAGTTAAGTAGTTACTTACGTCCGCCTCAGACGGGAGATTTTTTCGTCATCTCGTATCGTAACCGATAGTTAAGTTCCGTGCTCGCGGGATAATCGCCGGATGTTCGGCCGAAAATCGCGTCGTTAGTGCGCGCCGCATCTTAAAAAAATGTTCGAAAGTATGGACACGGATTTTGATATAATTTTTTTTTGACAGGAATTTATTATCAAGCTATTGTTAGTTAAATTAGAATTATGGAAACCTTTTTTTTATTAATCGTTGCCCCAAACTATTTTTTTTCCTGTAGGTATCGTTGGTTCGTTTACAACCATACAATTTCACATACATATCACACCCAGACCCGAAACAACAATTTGCGGATCACACAAAGAGTTGTTCCGTGCGGGAATGTAACCTGCGACACGTTGCGCGGCAGCCAGTTGCCCAGCCACCGCTCCAACCGCGCAGTCTACAAATCACTCAAATCCTAACTAATCTGTCAATTATACAAGACTTATATTATGCAGCTGTAGAGTTTGTTTACTTGTTTGTTCTTAAGAAAAGAAAAATGAGCCTAATATAAAATGAGTCTTCACTTTAAGAATTTCTAAATACTTCCAAAACAATCCATCTCTATCCAATACAACCTTAATTGACCAACATAGAGCTACCATACGCATCTCAAAAACAGTAGAGTCACAAAAAATTGTGACTCTACATTTTCAAATGAAAGGTTTGGTGTTTGATACACGAACAGTTGTTTTTTAACGAATTATTGCTCTACCAAATTTGTAGAGCGTGATCCACGAATGGTAGAGACGTTTTCATGTTTGTTTTCTATTAGATAGAGTTCATTGTACACTAGTTATGTCTGTGACTTCGTCTGCTTAGTTTGAATGATGTGTTTTTACTGGAAATGGATGGCAAAAAGATATGCAGACGGATCACCTGATGGTAAGCATTCAGCGTCGCTCATGGAAACTCGCAACACCAAAGTTGCAAGTGCGTTGCCGGCCATTTGGAGGTTAGGGAGATGATGATTGGGTGGGTTTGCGAACTGAGGATAGGGAGGAGAGAAGATTGGTTCTCCAGAATCTCACTTAGGTGGCGAAATAACACAAGCTTTGCTCTACGTCGGTTCTTCGAGAGATTGGCTGTGGTATCACCTTAGTCGTGCCGAAACATGGCTCTTCCACATTTAAATTACTTACAACAATGCCTCATAAAATAAATAGGATAAAATTTGAATTATAATAACTTTACTATAAAGTATCACAATTAAATGAAAGAAATTTTAAATTATGTGTAAAGAAAACTTTATGTAGAAAAGCATACTACACACTGAATGATTACATTGTAGATAAAGATGCTTGGAGACATGCTGGTCCTGCTCCACAGAATAGCAAACCTACACCAAAATAAATAACGTTCCAATGGATTTTGCTTGAACGGGACTTCTTCATTTTAGTGAAATTACATTATATTGTATAACTATAACTTGATAAATTTGTAAATGTGAGTGCCCTGTAACCTATTATAATTGGTTAGACTAGCAGAATGTCGGTCCTTATAACAGCTTGGAGTTGTCATGCTCACTGAAAGGTCACACTGGCGGTGGCAGTTGGGACTGGTCAGCTTCAGACTGTCTATTGTCCTTAAGGTTACTTTATTTTTATATTTGAATAAATATTAGTGTAACACTGTTCTCACATAATTGAACCAACTTTTTGTAAAAGGAATCTGTATGTGAAACTGATTTAAAAGAGTAACCATGGAGTTTCTTGCTCGTTCTTCTCCATCGGAACCTACACTTTGGAACGAGCAAATAGCTTCACTAAGAGGACTGACCGACAGACTGACACTATTTTTTATTTTAAATTTTGTTTGACGTTCAAAAGTGCCTGTAAAGGTCTAATTGGAATAAATGATTTTTGACTTTTTTTTGACTTTATCCCAATCCATGCCAAATTTCATCGGCATCAGGGCAGCAGTTTTAGCGAAATGCTTTTTCAAATACACAGACGGACAAACAGAACTCAAATTCCTATTATGTGTTTGTATAACCAAATAGAGTTTAATTATGTTGTGTTACCGTAATTGTAATTATGTCGTCCTTAGTCGAGTATGCGGTTGTTTTCCCACGGCTGGGCATTACTGTGGGCAATAAAATGTCTATTGTTGATACAAGATTGCTTTTCAATTGATTTGGTAATCATGTGAAAAGGGGTTCTGATCGAATACTTAGTTATTGTTTGTTGTCGTGGTGGCTTGTGGTGGTGGTTTAGGTACCGTCTTCTCCTACATGTGGGAGTGGTTTCGAATTGTTAAGTATCAATGTGATATTTCCCAAGTTATATATACTTTTAAATACCACTGACATACGGTGAAGAAAAAAGTCGTGAGGTAGATTGGCCTAATCATTTATTATTATTTTTTTTTTTTTTGTGAGGGGAAAATCATCAAATGACTTCTCCCGCCCAGGGCCGGGCAGGAGGGAGTGTCAGACTCTTACTGACTAAAAACCCCCCTGTTCCTTCTCCTGCTCTGTGCCGAGGTCGCGGTACCTCATTGCGCTTACCCCGCAACCCCGGCTGAACATCAGCCCTTTAGGGCCCCGTCTGTGGTGGTCGAATGGCTCTTTGAGGCGCGCGCGGAACGCTACGCGCCGTACGCTCGGGCCTGGTTCTGGTCGGGCGGCGAGCTGCCCTTACTCGCCGACCGCAGGCCCGTGCTTACGGTGGCCGGAGATCGTCCCTCGATCCCCGACGCCCGTAGTGTCGCCAGTTGCGGCTGCTGGGACGTGAGGAGGAGGATTGCTCCCTCACGCGGGCCGCCTCTCTCTTTGCGAGCATGACTGCTTCACAAAAGGAGGAGACGGCGTCCCAGTTCCTCTCACTCCGCACCATGGCCTCGACTAAGGCCGGGCGCGAGAGGTCGCCGCCGCCGATCACTTCCCTGAGGATACGGCGGTGCTCAGCCCAGGCAGGGCATACCGCTACCGTATGCTCCACCGTATCCTCTAGGTGGTCCTCACAATGACGACACTCGGGCGTTTCCTCCCGCTGAATCCGAAACAGGAACCTACCGAAGCTGCCGTGCCCGGTAAGCACCTGCGTCAGACGGAAGGTGAGGACGCCGTGGCGTCTCTCAAGTCACTCCTCAAAGAGGGGTCTTACCGCTGCTATAGTAGCGTGCCCGAATCATTTATTATTAAAAGTTTGAAATCATTAATCTGCCTTCAACGCTTTTCCGTGTGACAAGGAGCCTTTGCTTAGCAGTGAGCACTTTTTAGTCTAATAATGATGGTCTAGTTTATTGAAGGAATTAGTATTTAATTTTTTTTAATAGACTATGTTTGTGATGGATGTTTGGCGTTTGACTGCTTAGAGGTTTAATATTCCCGTGTTGGAAATTTGGAATCATGAAAGACCTCAAAACTTATTTGCGTGATCCAAAGATGAGACCTAAAAAAATTGCCTAGCATAAATTCAAGAAAAAAACTATCACAGAGTAAGCCATCAAGTGGCTTAGTTTTTACATGAGATTGTACGGTGGCAGACTTGGTGTAAAGACTATGTCTGTGAATCCTCTAGTGTTGCAAGGGTCCATGGGTAGTGCTAACAACATACATGCTGACAATTTGGAACGACCTCCTGAAGCTCCATTCGGACCTGGCTTAAAGGCTACCAATGCACTTGTGGATACTCTTATGTAGTGGATGTCCATGGACGACTCTGTTTACACCAATCACCTAGCTTCACTGATGGACAGTTCAATTTTGACGGTTCAAGGATTTATTGAAATAAATGTCTTTGATCGCTTAATGTCAGATGATCAGTGAGGGTGCTTAAGGCCTGTTTTACAAATAAAAAATAGGAAGCATAATGATCATAAAAAAAAAAATAGTAAAGTTATCCTCTTAATGATATACCATCATTAGCGTTATCAAATTAAGTTTGACACAATATTGACCTAATTAAAAAAACTTATCACAAAACGAGATTAAAATAAATCAGTTTACATTTTACCACTATTAATACCCAACGTATTTGGCAATAAGTTCATAAATGGTGATTATAAATTTAATTGTAAAATAAAACAGTAAGAAAATTCGCCAATAAAACCTAATACATGAAGTGATTAAAAAAATAGATGAGTACAAGTGAATAAATTAATAATCAAAATGGAAAATTACACGAACGTGTATGGATATCACGGACTGAACATAACCCTACCGGAAGATGTGGTTTTCGTACATCCATGGAGTCTTTTAGCGGTGACAATTCTTCTACTAGGACTAGCTATATACATGTGTATTTGGTCCAAAATACCTGAAGAACTCTACCGATGTTTGGCCATACAACATATTTTGTTCGGCTACTTTCACGTCATCTGCTTAACGTTCTACAACAAAAACTGGACCCTGGACTTTTTGGATTCATTTTTCGACGAAATGTATTCACAAATGGACCTCGTTATTACTTTCACGACATCCTCCTTGGCTTGGATTATATTTTTAAGAATGTTCCTATTCAGAAATGGTGAAGAGTTGTACACTTTGAAGGAGGTTACAATATTTTCTACATTGTCTATAGCTGTTATTGAAGCCTATCAACAGATGATGGAATTTATAGAATCAGCTCAAGTTGTAATTGATGCTTTAAGATTAACCTGTGTTCTTTTAATCATGTCTGTACCGATTGTAGTATTTTTATTATTACTTAGATCTATATTTTCGTCTACAACTGAAGTGCCTAAATATCAAGCATTGTTTTTCATGGCTTATTTATTTCTTTTTCTTTTAAGTGACGGTTTCTTGTTAAGGTTTAATTTGTACGGTGAAGACAGTTATGTGTTACTTTGGAATATTGTGTTGTATCTTCGATTGGTGGTTGAGATATTTTTTTATGTTGTGTTTGATCGGTATTTGGCTAGTTTCTTTGTGTATTAGTTTTTGTATTTTTTGTTATAATATAAGTGTTGTTAAGATCTTGTGTTGTTGTTTCAATGGTTTTTCTCTCTTAAGTTGTAACACATTTTATCTTCAGTGTTTAAAGCGTCTCTGCTAGTAGCAAATAATATTTTACGGATCTGGAATAGGAAAAAGGCCGGGGTGGTTTTCAGTCAGTAAGAGTCTGACAAGCTAAAAGCCGTTCCATAATTTCCCCACTCCAAAAAAAAAGAGAAATTCTGAGAGTATAATGAATAAATACTCTTTATACAGGATTACATGCGAGATACATGTTCACAGAAATGTTTACAACTAATGCCATTAAAGTGATCCGAAAATTCTTCAGTCACATTTCAGAGACACTTCTAACAAAATGCTCTAAGACGCATCCATCTTAAAACTACGCTTCTAATGTTGACAGTTTACATAGTAGGCAAGAGCACGTGAAGCTACACTGAATTATCTATACACTTTAAAACATTTTCCACCTTGTCCAAAAAACCATAAGGTTGAAATTCGCTTGGAAAAAATCGTCGATGTTTGCACAGACGTAGTCTTAAATGTCCGGGCTTGTAATTCTTCGGAACACATTAACGGTCCCGCTAAAAGTTACGCCACATGCAAACTCTATGGTGGTACTCTATGGTGTTCACACATGAACGTGCCATTTCAGCGAGATAATCCTACGTGATTAAAATAAGGAAAACATATTACTTATTAAATATATAAAACTAATAAAACATCACGTAATCACGTAAGGTATATAGCACTGAGATGGTACATTACACGCATAGCACACAATCATAATGTGGTATGTGTGTACATAGGATAAGTTTAGTATATAAGATCATGTAGATTAAGCAATAAAGGAGTCATTAAGTTGATTCCGACTTTGACTCACTACCCTTCCTCCACCTCTCACTGTGGCCAAGACACCTTTAGCCATCAACCGATCTGTCGTGTGAGTCTGCTCGACAGGCAGTGAGAAAACCATCACCACCATACCCCATTCCTACCCACATTCCGTCTGCCATCATAGGTCTCAGTTGGCAGATATCCTGCACCTATCTATATAAGTATATATAAATACGTATAGTAGGGCTAGGGTCTAGGGACTGTAGGGCTAGGGCATTAGGCGCGTACGAAGAGTAGGTCTGTATCACAGCATACCACAGTGTACCACTATAGTACGTGCCTTAGGTTAAGGGCTTGGTAGTAGGTGCGTAGAAGTGCTGGTCTGTATCACAGTATACCACAGAGTACCAAGCCTATACGCATTGTACGCTAGGCAAATATAGGATAGAACTTAGACTACATAGGTTATTGGGCTTAGGGGATCTAGGATAGGATATTGTAAGTGTTAGATTATCTAGGATAGTGTAGGATAACGTTAGCTAGTAGTACTTAGGATTAGGTATTTAGTCCTGTACAGCGCGATCTTAGCGTAAGGCTATTATCACGCTGTACATTTTGGTCCTTCGAGTCATCGGTAGAGAATCATCTTGTCCCTTAAATTGACTAATTGACTGACAGACAATTGGTATACAGCAGACTTGCGCATAAACCTAGCGCTTGTTTCGTTGTATATCAAGTGACTGACTAACTTAGTTTGCGTCGTTCGGTAGCGGATCAGGTATCGGTCTCCCTGAACAGGGTCGCCCCGGTGCTCGAGAAGTCGCACATACCGTAACGAGGATATAGATCGCAACTAAGTGTAATTGTTCTACCCCCTTATATCATTGTTAGGTTGGTTAGGATAGGATAGGGCAGCAAGATGGAAATACAACAAATCAACGAAATTGTGAAAAGTCAGGAGAGCCACTACAAAGAAATCGGACGCATATTCAACAACATCAAAAAGGATTCGACATCAAGAAAAACAGAGAAGTACATCGCAGAAAGAAGATCGCGACTCACAGAAGTCTTCACCAAAGCATCGGCAAACCATTCACTAATTGAAGACCAGGAGATCTTAGAAGAACATACCTATATGAAGTCTAATTACTTCGGGATCATCAAAGAGCTGTATAAAGATGCTATGGATTATTTGGAACAATGTGAGGCAAAACTTTCAATTTGTCAGCAACCTTGTGTTCGGGACCCAGAAGAAGTCAGAACCAACAGTAACAATTCAGCAAAAATGAATTTGCAATTGTACCGCATCAATCAGTTGCGTCAAAACCTCGAGAAAGCAGCCTTGGCGATTGAAGACGACAGATCCAGCTATCACTATAAAACATTGCTAGAAGCCTTGCAAAAACAGTGTGATAAAGTTGAAGAAGGCCACTTCAATATCTGTGAGGAAGAAAACATCTTAGAACATAGTTATTTGCAGGATGAAGTGTTTGAAAAACTGAAATCAGACTACGATAACATAATTGAACGACTATATGAAAAGCTACAACAACATCAAACTGATCACAAACCATCCGTGAAACTACCAAGAATAGTCATTCCAATGTTTATGGGAAGTTATGAGTCGTGGAGCTCGTTCTATGACTTATTTTTAAAAATCATTCATGAAGATAACTCACTCACAGATACAGAAAAGATGCAGTATTTAAAGACGCACGTGAAAGGTGATGCAGCCAGACTCATTAGGCATTTGACAGTTTGCGAATCTAACTATGCGACTGCGTGGACATTGCTTAAGAATCGCTACGAAAACGAGAGAATGATTATCACTAAGCACATTGACAACATTCTCAACATACAAAAACTGAAGGTGGGCTCTGCGAATAGTTTGAAGTTTCTGCATGATACAATTAAGGAGAACCTAGAGGCGATTAAAAATCAGAAAATTGATATCTCGTCATGGGATCCTATGTTAACAAGAATACTGAGTCGTATTTGGGATTCGGAAACTGACGAAAAATACGAACAACAACTCGTAACGCCGAACAAACCTCAAACATTTTCATCAATGATGTCATTTCTGGAAAAACGGTTTATGTGTCTCGAAAATACCATCTGTGAAGGAAAATCCGATTATAAACAACATTATATTCCTAAATCTATAAATAGCTACAAGTGCTGGCTATGTAATAGTTACAATCATAACATATACATGTGCGCACAATTTAAAGCATTGTCAGCAGAACAGCGTAACAATAAAGTGAAGGAGAATCGAAAATGCAAACAGTGCATAATACATGACTCATCCGTTCAATGTCATAGTAATGGAAAGTGTAAACATTGTGGCAAACTAGGTCACCATTCATTATTACACCTTGACATTCAAAAGAAGGGTAATGTCAACAATTACGTCACTAAAGATGACAACAATAAAGGGTCAAAGGATCGGAAAACCATTGAAAACCCTACTACAAGTACAACTTGGACAAAAACCAAGTCAAACATGTCGTCCACAACAGGACCGGACACACAGGATACAACGCTTTTAGCGACGGCCCTTGTGCATACATACACCAAAGATGGTACGTCACACCTACTAAGAGTGCTGTGTGATCAAGGTTCCCAGGCTTCATTCTGCACAGAAGAAGTAGCCCAATTACTATCCTACCCTCGCAGAAAAATAAAATGTGAGGTAGTAGGTATCGGTGACGAGACACCGAAGACTTCAAACTACAGTATTGAAGTGAACTTACAACCGAGATTTCCAAGCGAATTTAAGTTACCCGTAAAACTCATTATCTTACCAAAGTTAACGGGTTCATTACCAAATAAAACTATACAACCAATACAAGCGGAGTGCTTAGTAAACACTTTAATTGCAGATCCGACTTATTACAAACGAGGTCCAATAGACATAATATTGGGCGCTCAAGAATATAGCAGAATATTGTTGCAAGGCCTACACAAAATAGAAAGCGGTATTATTGCCCAGGACACCGAGTTTGGGTGGATATTATCCGGAATAAGCAGTAATCCTTCCACAAACAACATACGAATCACTAGTATGATAACTCGCTCAGTTGAAATGCACCAGTTAACAAAATTCTGGGAATTAGAAGAGATACCTGAGGGAGATAATCTATCTAACGAAGACCAATTATGTGAACATTTGTATCAACAAACCACAGAAAGAAATCGAGATGGCACTTATACTGTTCGACTTCCAATTAAAAACTCTGACGTCGTTTATGGAAATACGCGCCAAAGGGCCGCTGCAAGACTGTTTCAATTAGAACGAAAGTTTGAAGGAAACAAAACACTGAAAAACCAATACAAAGAATTCCTAGACGAATACCTTAGAATGGGTCACATGAGAAAAGTGCCACAATCAGATTACTACCAGGGAAAATATTATATACCTCACCAACCGGTGATTAAAGAAGACTCATTAACCACCAAATTACGGGTAGTATTTGATGCGTCAAGCAAGGCTAAATCACACACAAGCTTAAACTCTAATATGTACACGGGACCTAGGTTACAACAAGACTTGGCGTCTATATTACTACGGTGGCGTAAACATAGAATAGTATTCATGGCAGATATAGAGAAGATGTACAGATTTATAAAAGTAAATGAACAAGACTGGAAATATCAGAGAATATTATGGAGGGAGTCAATAAAGTATCCAATTGCGGAATACGAATTAACAACCGTTACGTACGGTACAGCATCTGCACCTTATTTGGCAGTAAGGACGTTACAGCAACTGGCAAATGACGAAAAAAGGAATTATCCTATTGCCAGTCGTATAGCACTTCAAGATTTCTATGTCGACGATATATTATCAGGGGAAAATGAAATCAAGGCCGCAAAGCAGTTACAAAAAGAATTAACATGTATGTTACAGACCGGTGGATTTAACCTCAGAAAGTGGTCATCGAATAGTGCGGAATTATTGGAGAGCATACCAAATGATAATCAAGATAACAAAATGTTTAGATTGCCAATAGACGAAGCCAGGAAGTCATTAGGAATTTGGTGGACACCGGATAAAGATAGCTTTTCATATGAAATCATAGTTAATAAAAACCAAAGTCCAACAAAACGGTTCATTCTGTCAGAAGTTTCCAAATTATTTGACCCACTTGGGTGGTTGGCACCAGTTATTATTAATATGAAACTAATCATCCAAGATCTTTGGGCAAATGGAAGTGAATGGGATCAGCCTGTAGAGGACTCTATAAAGAAAAGGTGGGAAGAGATACAAAGCCAATTGAAAGCACTGGAAAGTATATCAATTCCGAGATGGTGTCATTATACACCTAATGCGCAGATTGAACTTCACGGATTCAGCGATAGTTCCGAAAAAGCGTACGGCGCAGTGGTCTATTGTCGAGTAATAAAAAGTGATAACTCGGCTGACGTCACTTTATTACAAGCCAAGTCCAAAGTAGCGCCAAAGAAACGTAAAATAACTTTACCTAAACTCGAATTGTGTGCAGCGTTATTACTCGCAAAATTAATGAAAAACGTTATTAAGGACATGCAAATGGTTAACATAGATATATATTGCTGGACGGACTCAATGATCACGCTTGGATGGATCAAGGGAGAAGCAGATCGTTGGAAAACTTTCGTCGCTAACAGGGTGTCTGAAATTCAAACATTATTACCCAAGGCCAAGTGGAACTATGTTAATACGTGTCAGAACCCTGCCGATGTAATCTCAAGAGGTATCGCGCCAAGTAAATTACAACAATTAGATCTGTGGTGGAATGGCCCAGAGTGGCTAAAAAATAATTCAATACCAAGTACGAAAACTATTCCAGAAGTATGCGAAGAAATAAAACGCAGTTTTTACGTAAGCACTGAACCAAAGGAATCAATATGGGAAAGATTCTCAAGCTTCAAAAAGATGGTACGAGTCTTATCGTATTGTTATAGATTTATAAGACAAGGAAGGAACTATGGCCAATTAAGTTGTATGGAAATCAATAATACTGCCAATCATATTTTAAAGTTGGTACAAAAGGAAGTGTTCTCGGAAGAATATCGCGCGATTAGTGACGGGTTGTCGCTAAAGAAAGGCAATAAACTGGCTTGCTTAGACCCATTTATCGATAATGACGGCTTATTAAGAGTGGGAGGTAGGCTCCAAAGATCAAACCTACCTTACGATCAAAAACATCCTATTTTGTTACCGCAGAAGCATCACGTGACTTCAATTATAATTCATGACGCTCACTTGACAACATTACATGGAGGTAATACGTTAACATTGGCCTATATAAGACAAAAATATTGGGTGCTTGGCGGGAAACGTGTAGTAAAGAGCTACATAAGAAAATGTGTAAAATGTATTCGATATACAGCATCGGCAAGTAAACAAAAAATGGGGATACTACCGAGAGCCCGAGTAACAGAGTCATTTCCGTTTACTCATACTGGGGTCGATTATGCAGGACCCATAAAAGTGAGAACAATGAAAGGAAGAGGGCATAAATCGTACAAAGGATATATTGCAGTTTTTGTGTGTCTGGCGACAAAAGCTATACACCTTGAATTAGTAGGAGACTTGTCCACAGAAAGTTTCATAGCGGCATTACGGCGGTTTATGGCAAGAAGAGGCCCAGTATCACATATATACAGCGATAACGCTACAAACTTTGTGGGAGCAGCTAATTTCTTATACAAGGAGCTGTTAGAAATAACCCAATCAGACACATTTCAAAGCAGTGTGACAGCTATGGGAACGCAATGGCATTTTATTCCCCCATCGTCGCCACATTTCGGCGGTATTTGGGAAGCAGGAGTAAAATCAATGAAACACCACTTACACAGGGTAATAGGAGACCAAACATTAACTTACGAAGAATTATCTACATTTTTATATCAAACGGAAGCCTGTTTAAATTCTAGACCATTGTGTGCACAAAGTGAAGACATAAATGATAATGTAGTGCTAACACCAAGTCATTTTTTGATTGGACGAGAAGCAGTAGGAATACCTGATCCACTGTCTAACATTAATACGGATTTGTTAAATAGATGGAAAAATATTCAAAAAATGAAAAGAGACTTCTGGAAAAGTTGGACTCGTGATTATTTACAACAGTTACAACAAAGATACAAATGGAAAACAACGGAGAATAATATATCAATTGGAACGTTAGTACTTATGAAAGAAGATAATATTAATCCTAGCAATTGGCCACTTGCGAAAGTCAAGGAAATACATAAAGGCAATGATGGTTTAGTTAGAGTAGTTACTCTTAAAAAATCATCAGGCGCCATTCAGAAACGGTCGATACACACGCTCATTCCGTTGCCTATAAATGCGGACCTGAGTCATCAATCGCAAACCAAAGTTAATACGAATATGGTGTAAATGACGAGATATACAGAGACATAGATTCGTTAAACTCAAACCAACAAAAATTGATTGAAGCATCTAGTCACCAAACTAAAATCATGATATCGGCTATTTCCCAAGTAAATGGTACTGAAGAAAGAATAAGACATAAACTAGAAGGATTTCAAACAAAACTGTCACAAGTAATAGAGCGCATAAATAGCTATGACTATTGGTACATTAAAACTAATCACAATGATATAAAGATTCAGATTTTGCAAACGTTCCAAGTAGCCAATAATTACATTGACGAAATTTTAAACTACTACAATGGGTTATTAGAAGTATACTTAACAAAGGCTAGCGTGTATAGTGTCTTGCCACCCAAAAATGTTAGTGAATTAATATTTTCCGCAAATAGGAAGATGCCATCCAACATTAGAATAGTCCAAGAACTATTATTAGATACAAGGATAGTCGAGAATATGACTCATATACAAGTACACGCTTATTTTCCAATTAAAGATATTACAAAGTATACTTTAATTCATGTTACACCAGTACCTAAGAAGAATATGAACAATACGTTCGAAAGCATAGAAGTATCGAGAGCATTTTTAGCAATTGATTACAATAATGAATTATACTTCGAACTGGACCACGAAGAATTCAAAGAGTGTATACAAAGGCACGAACAGTTTCTTTGCTTCCCTGGAGTGGTGAAAAACATGCAATTAAATGAAAATTGCATCGTTGACCAATTATTCAAAAATCAAACTAACACTAAATGTCCTACCCATATCTTTGAAATGTCAAGTAATATAATTTGGAAACAGCTATGCATGCAAAACTCATGGTTGCTTATAACAAAAACTAGTAGCACTATATCCATAGTTTGTGATAGTAAGCGAGAAGAAATAACCATTCAAGACGTAGGAGTAATAAAAATCGCTGACAATTGTATCATAAAATCCGTTAACAACAGACTCGCTGCTAAGAGAACGTTATCAATTCAGGTAGCAGAGTCCTTTTCAAAACAACTAAATTTTAGTATATACACATATATATCAAATCGAAGTAAAAAACTAAATATATCTAAGGAGGCTGTAATAGAAAGTTCCAATGACTTTTATCAGCACTTAATAAATGAAGAGTCTGGATTGGAAATAGAACTTAACGATAACATATGGAAGGACATTCAATCTCACACATACTTAGTGAGCTGCGTATCATCAATAATATTGATGACAATTATAATTATAGGTGTTTGTTATGGTCCCAGGATAGTTACGTGTACGAAAACAGGAACACATCGACTTCGACAACACCCTAAATCATCAAAAGCTGATCCGCCACACCCACAACGTGCACCAGATCAAGGCAACAACCAGCCATCTACATGGAACGCCATCTACAGCCAGCCGAACCAACTACTGAAGCCTCCCAGGAAGCAGCCGGAGAACCAGGACGCAGCCAAGGATGACTCCATAGAACTATATCAAATGGAGTTGCCTGTTCCTCGGAGAGGGCAGAATGTTCACACATGAACGTGCCATTTCAGCGAGATAATCCTACGTGATTAAAATAAGGAAAACATATTACTTATTAAATATATAAAACTAATAAAACATCACGTAATCACGTAAGGTATATAGCACTGAGATGGTACATTACACGCATAGCACACAATCATAATGTGGTATGTGTGTACATAGGATAAGTTTAGTATATAAGATCATGTAGATTAAGCAATAAAGGAGTCATTAAGTTGATTCCGACTTTGACTCACTACCCTTCCTCCACCTCTCACTGTGGCCAAGACACCTTTAGCCATCAACCGATCTGTCGTGTGAGTCTGCTCGACAGGCAGTGAGAAAACCATCACCACCATACCCCATTCCTACCCACATTCCGTCTGCCATCATAGGTCTCAGTTGGCAGATATCCTGCACCTATCTATATAAGTATATATAAATACGTATAGTAGGGCTAGGGTCTAGGGACTGTAGGGCTAGGGCATTAGGCGCGTACGAAGAGTAGGTCTGTATCACAGCATACCACAGTGTACCACTATAGTACGTGCCTTAGGTTAAGGGCTTGGTAGTAGGTGCGTAGAAGTGCTGGTCTGTATCACAGTATACCACAGAGTACCAAGCCTATACGCATTGTACGCTAGGCAAATATAGGATAGAACTTAGACTACATAGGTTATTGGGCTTAGGGGATCTAGGATAGGATATTGTAAGTGTTAGATTATCTAGGATAGTGTAGGATAACGTTAGCTAGTAGTACTTAGGATTAGGTATTTAGTCCTGTACAGCGCGATCTTAGCGTAAGGCTATTATCACGCTGTACACGCATCCATCTTAAAACTACGCTTCTAATGTTGACAGTTTACATAGTAGGCAAGAGCACGTGAAGCTACACTGAATTATCTATACACTTTAAAACATTTTCCACCTTGTCCAAAAAACCATAAGGTTGAAATTCGCTTGGAAAAAATCGTCGATGTTTGCACAGACGTAGTCTTAAATGTCCGGGCTTGTAATTCTTCGGAACACATTAACGGTCCCGCTAAAAGTTACGCCACATGCAAACTCTATGGTGGAAGTTTCCCCGGAGTCCGGGGTCCGGTGTCAAGTTCCCGGGCGAGGATTTATTGATGTTAACTAACTGAAATGTGGTTTAGAAAGATTTTGTGTAATAGAATTATTATTATTATTTACACAGCAAAAATGTCGTGGTGGCCCGGAGGTTAAGGCGCCCACTTTTTATGCAGGAGGATAACATTTCGAAATCTGTAGTTCGAAGGACTAATGTGACTTTTTCCTAGTTATTATGTAGGTACTTTCTATTAGTAGTACTTTCTATTATTATTTAGACGCCACTGACATACGGTAAAGGCAAACGTCGTGAGGAAACCTCGACTTATAATTTTTAATTATAATTTTGAAATTTTCAATCCGCCTTGAGCGAGTGTGGTAAATAATGCTCAAACCTTCTCCGTGTGAGAAGTGGTATCTGCTCAACAATGGGCACTTATAGGCTAATTAGTTATATAGCAAAGAAACGAGAAACGGTAAAGGAAAAGATCGTGAGGAACACTTTTTTTAACTACAATATCGACTTTTGACTTCCCGTCGGGGTTGCGGGGTAAGCGCAATGTGGCACCGCGGCCCCGGCCCAAAACAGGGGAAGGAACGGGCGGGTTTTTAGTCAGTATGAGTCTGACAGTCTCTCGCCTTACCCTGGGCGGGAGCAGTCATTTGATGATTTTCCCCTGACAAAACAAAAACCTTTTGACTTCCCCGCTCTGGGCGTAGTACTTACTAATTATAAAGTTTAAAATTGCCAAATTGTTAAATAAGTATTTTAGATCACACAAAGTGTTGTTCAAACAGCCTGTTGTTTAATTCATAAATCTGTCGATACACAACATTTTCAATATTTTTTAGCTAGATTTAGATAGAGATTAATTGTGGGAGAGCCATGCTTCGGCACGAATGGGTCGGCTCGACCGGAGTGATACCACGGCCTCACAGAAAACCGGCGTGAAATAACCACAGCGTTGTGTTTCGCCGTGTGAGTGAGGTTACCGGAGGCCCAATCCTTCCCCTCCCCCAATCTCTCCTCAATCCCTTGCGAGTGTCCATGGGCGGCGCTGATTGCTTACCATCAGGTAATCCGTCTGCTCGTTTGCCGACCTATTACATAAAAAAAAGATAATTTTATTGTTATTACTTAATTGGTAAGTGACGCAAAAATACTATGACGTAATAATTTGGAGTTTCATTCAAATTTCATAAAAAACTATACGTTTTTGACATTTGGATAAAAGTATTGAATTTGACTAGTTGGAAACTACCGTATTGTCGGCGACTGTGGTTTTGAAGTGTGCGTAGGCGTCATCGTCAGTTAAATAAACGTGATTTTACGTTCAAGTTACTGTAAGTAGGTACTTATACAGCTTATACAAAAGCTTGTGAAAGTAAAAGTTGTAAGTTAAGGTAATTCTTTTTTTTTTAGCAGATAGAAGATCTGATGGTAAGCAATCAGCGGCGCTCATGGAAACTTTCAACAAAAGAGGTTTTACAAGTGCTCTGTTGGCCTTTTCGGGGTTATGAGGATTGGGGGAAATGATAATGAGAGGGCGAGGGTACTGTTTGGGACTCTGATAACCTCACACACACGACGGAACATTACGCAATTGTTTCAAGTGCGTATTCTGTGAGGCTATGGTATCACTCCAGTCAAGTCGACCCATTCGTGATGAAGCATTGATCTCACTTAGATAACAGTATATTATAATATAACTGAAGAATTTGCTTATTCGTTGCATTAGATATTCTATTTATCGAAGAAGAAATCATAATCCAATTTCAGGGTTCATGGCCATCATATATTATGTTATTGTTTTTTCTTTAGACATCTTAATACTTTGGTGGCACCCATTACAAGATAAGTACCTAATGCCTGTTGATAAAACTATCAATTTACAACATTATTAACAGAATATAATAATTTGCTTAAGATAATATGCAAAATAATTGTTACACAAAATTCCCCATCAGCAACAACATAGCGCCAAATCAATTAAAACGAATTATTTTTATTCGTTGATACCAATTTACAAAAATGCTCAAATTTTCTGCCCACTCCCGCAAACAAATAAACCTAAGAGGCGTTATTAGACGAATCATAATTTAATTCAAAGAAATGGAATTTATGGCGCCAACAACGAAAGCTTTGGTATATTTTTTTCTTCCTCTTCTTTTTTAATTCTATTTAATAGGAGACAGAGATATTATTGCCATACCATTCCTACGCTGATATATGAAATTAACTTTTTTTTTGTATCGGATTGGAATATCCTCATGGAGACCCATCGCCCTCGGGGAAGGGCGAAGGGTACTGTCAGACTCTTACTGACTAAAAACCAACCCGGTGTTCCTCCACTTACCCATGTGTCGGAGGGGCGGGTATCGCCGAAAAATTCGTCGCAACCCCCCGACGGGTATTGGCCCGCCAGATGGTTTGGCGGGCCCCGTCACCCACTGCAGCCGTCACCGCCGCCGCCGCCGCCTCGAGGATATATGAAATTAACTATTTTAAACTACTATTCTCGCGCGGTTTCACCCGTTGCTCGCCTCCATTTTATTGTAGCGTGCTGTTTTATAGAGTCGTAGTTTGCAGCTTGCAGCTTGTTGGTAGCCGAGTTGGAGGACTTGCAGGTCACTTTTTAAAAGGTTCGTGTTTATCAAAGATAAAAAGTGGTATTACCACACTGCTAAAGTCGATGAGTATAATATATAATAAGTATATTCGTAATACAATCTATACAAATATTATAAAGAGGAAAATTTGTAAGTTTGTATGTAGGGGGTAATCTTTGGAACCGCTTGTTGAATTGCCAAAATTCTTTCATTGACAGATAGCTACAATGTTCCTGAGTGCTATAGGCTATAAAACATCACGCTACGATCAAACGCAGCCGAGCAGCGGGTGAAACCGCGCGAGAGTAGCTAGTATATAATAAGTATATACGCTAAAAAAGTATAAGTATGAGAGAGCTAAGGTTTAAAACGAATGGATCGCCTCAACCTGAGTGATACCACCACCTCAGAGAAAACCGACGTGAAACAACCACAACTTTATGTTTTGCCGTGTGAGTGAGGTTACTAATCCTTCCTCGCCCCCTATCCCACCCCAATCTTTAAATATTCGAAACCCTTATCCCCAAAAGGCCGGCAACGCACTCGTAACTCTTTTGGTGGTACGCATGTCAACGGGCGGCACCGATTGCTTACCATCAGGAATTCCACTGGCGAGTAAACCTATGTCACAGAATGGCGGATTTTAGTATTATTATATTGAATTTCTCAAATAACTTTTTGAAAGACAACTTTGCCTATAGAAACAGCTCACGGATCTACGAAAATATGTTTTAATTATTATTATAACTTTACATAAATTTTATATATACAAATTAGGTGTTAATTATGATGGAAAATATGAGAAACTAATAAAACTATTCAGCTGACCTCGGTTTCATACAATAGCGTTTAGTAATATGACGGGTACAGTCGTAACAAAGATTTGGCCTTATTCGGAGACACCTACGCTTATTCTACTAGGTTTTTTTTTTGTTGGTTCTACGATGGTAGGTCATAATGTGGATATGACTTTGTTTAGTTGACTACAAAATATTGGTTATGTTTTTTTTATTCTTATGGTGTTCATTAGTACTTTTTTCATGAAATTTCAAATTAAGAGTTTATTTAATAATTGGTCAAGCTAGTTTCCGTCCAGAGCCAGATATAGGTCTCTGAGTTTAACGTTCAGGTCTTCAAATCCAACAACTGTCAGCCAAGTTACAAATCTTGTCACTAATTATTACACCATTACGATAAATAAAAACACAATGTCCGGATCGATCCCTAAATGCCGTACTAAGAGACGTTTTATAATAAGTAAAACTATTCCTAATGAACGATTTTGTTCCTATAAAATTGTTAAGGACTTGGTTTTTGGGAAGAGAGATCATCAAATTTTTTCTCTCACCCTGTGTGAGGCAAGAGGGTGTGTCAGATTCTTACTAAAAAATCTACTTTGTTTCTTCTCCTGCTCCAGACCTACATACACAACTTATAATAAATAGATTTACAATTTTATACACAGCGTTTTTGACTGAATACAACTCTTAGCACCTTTGACTAGATCTTTAAGAAAAGATGCTATCTTCTAATAAGTATCAAACTCATTCTTCCGTATTACTCAAATATAACAACTTTCTTAAACCATAAAATAGATTTCAAAATGATTATTGGGTACAACTTAGTGGTGACGCATCCACTCTAATCTTTCGTCCTCTCTTGCGCTCGCGCAGACTGGCGCCTCGAAGTCGCGTCTAGATCGCAAACACACCGTTACACCATAGACACGAGACATAGACGACAGCGGAAGCGGAAACTGAGATTGATTACTACGATTAATTAATCAAGGACAAACGATTAAACTATATAGATTAAATTAATGTGTCTATGGTGCTATAGAAAGTGGGTTTTTCTTAATTCTAATTATTTAACTGACGGTTATGTTTATCAGAAGGAAGTGTTCGAAATGATATGTACGGAGAAATGAATGATTAAAAATATAATCACGCTTGTTATTTCGAAGTGATGAGGCATGTATATATTATCTGCAATAAATGTAGGAAGCTTTCTTTAACCTATGTATCATTCAATGTGTTTTGGGTGCGTTACAAACATATAAATTGTGGGAGAACCATGCTTCGGCACGAATGGGCCGGCTCAACCAGAGTGATACAACCACAGCTTTGTGTTTCGCCATGTGAGTGAGGTTACTGGAGGCCCAATCCTTCTCCCTCTTCAATCCCTAAATCTCCAAATTCCTAATCCCTAAACAGTCGGCAACGCACTCGTAATTACGCCGTTGCGGGGGTCCATGGGCGGCGCTAATTGCTTACCATCAAGTAATACGTCTGCTCGTTTGCCGACCTATGCCATAAAAAAATGTATCCATATCCAGAAATCACCCGGACCCGAAACAACTTTGTTTTAGTTTGGAACTAGAAAATACAAAAAAAAAATCAGATCCTACTAACACCGTATTAGAAACGAGAAAGTTAGAAAGAGAGCGCTGTGTTTTGTCATGTTGTGTACCTACTACTATACCTACTCGTAACTGTTGCTTCATCACCATCAGCCTGATTCTGTCTGGACATAAGCCTCCCCAATCGCACGCCACTGAGCTCAATGTCCAACTTTTTTCATCCAACCACTGCCAGCCACCCTGCGGATATCGTCAGTTCACCTACCTGGAGGGCGCCCTACACTACGTTTGCCTAGACGTAGTCTCCACTCTAGAACACGTCTTTCTCAAACGTCATCGGTTCTTCGACAAATGTAACATCATATAATTCGCTATTTTGTCACCTGGGCAAATAAGGCACTTAAAAAAAAAGTTGCCCCACACTAGGATTTTCTCTTGTGTCGTGGATGCGTTTACAAACATACAATTTCACATACACATCACACCCAGACCCGGAACATCAATTTGTGGATCACACAAAGAATTGCTCCGTACGGGAATCGGACCCGCGACACGTTGCGCAGCAGCCAGTTGCCACCGCGCCAACCGTACTTACACCACACCAAAACCACATTATATTCTAGTGTTCATTTTAAAAATCGCTCTTCGTTTGTTCCATAAACTGTAAAGTTTTCGTCAATATGATTTGTTTAATAGTCTCTATGTTAAACTCGTCACTTATGATGCAATAACTTCAAACGAATGAATACGAAACTCGGAGATTGATAGAACGGCAATGAAAGTCAAGATCGTAATTGGCAGTTTCGATTTAAGACGTGTGATGTCAAAATCATGTCTTTCTGAAAATATTAGTTAGATAATATCAGAGATATGCGCAAAAATCTGGCTACGGATTCCAAAACTTAGTTAAATAATTGTAAGAAAGATTACACTACGATTTTCTCCTAATTTCTGTAGATACATTCTCCATTACAATTGGGTAGTTTCCTAGGTCAAAAATAAATTAATTCGACGTTTTTTAATATAAATAAATTTATCGATCGATCGATACACTAAATTTTAGATATTTTTAAGCTAATTTTTAAGCGAAATAAGTAAGCTATTTGACGTAAAAATACTATGACATCATAACTCAGTATTTCATACAAATTCCATAGAAAAGTGTAGTTTTTGACATTTCGATAAAAGTATTGAATTTGACTAGTTGGAAACTACCTTATTGTTAGTAACAGCAATAGAAAATGCAGGAAATTACTGAATTAAAAACTGCTTTATTCTTTTCTGTTTAACTTCAACCTAGTAGTTTTTGTTAAGTGTGCATTTACAAATATACAATTGCACATACACACCACATCTAGAAGCGGAATAAAAATTTGTGGATCAGTCAAAGAGTTGTTTCATATGGGAATCGGACCTGCAATACGTTTCACGGAAGGAATGGGAGGTTTTTAGTCAGTAAGGGTCTGACACTCCCAGCCCGACCGTGGGCGGGAGAAGTCATTTGATGATTTTCCCCTCACAAAAAAAACAGTATAAAAATAAATTACGAACTATTTCTTTCAAATAATTAATTTTTCTTTATTATTTTGTTTTCTGCAGTTTCTATCAAATAAGAATTTGTTTTATTTCAATCGGTTCATAAATAAAAAAGGTTATGTCAATCTAAAGAAATTTTCTGGAGCACTAAAAATCAATAAGTAAGCGGTTTTTGAGTTGTTTCAATGTATTGCTGTAAGCTTTCCTCAAAATTCTGTGTTTATTTAATTTCAAACCAATGCCATAAAAAGTAACTCTGTCTATCTCTCAAACTTAAACTACTAAACCAATTTAGATAAAATTTATACAGACACATAGTTTAAAACTCGAGAAAGGGCATAGGATAGTTTTCATCTCGGGAATTCAAAAGGAGAACTTCCTGAAAGTCCTACGAGATCGGGAACTATGTGGGTAAAATAAAAAATCTGCCAGAAGTCACTATTTCATGTGTCAAAGTCGCGGGTAAGTATAAAGTAGGTACAATTACTTGAAATAATGTACAATAGGTAGGTAGGTAGGTACTTTATAATAAGATAGGTACGCGTTACCCCACATCCGCCTTTCATTCCATTTTGACGAATACCCCACTCCAATAACATTCCCGTTCCTCAATCCTCATTCCTCAAAATTCCCCCGCATCGGAAACAAATCTGCTCGACACAGCCACCAATCGAATTCCCCCAGTCCCGGACAAATAAATAAAACTTATATTTTTCCATTCAAATTCCACAACGGTAAAATTTAATCTAAACTTGTGTAGTTGGAATAGGTTCTATTTTTCTATTCGCTTCGGTTTGTATGAAAGAAATTATATTCTGTATCCGTAGAAATATTTACATTGAGAAGTTTTAATGTTGAATTATTTAATGCTTTGAGATTAATTAATTATGAATACAGTTGTTAATTATGAATTTTTCAATTGGATAAAATCTCTAATGGGTTTGCTCGACCGAAGTGAAACAACCACAGCGTTGTGTTTTGTCGTGTGAGGTTACCGGTGGCCCAATCCTTACCCTTATCTCAAAAATCAAAGTTGAAGCCACTTGATTGAGCTCTAAGCGTTTGGCGCGTAGATACAAGTAGCGTTCCACGCGGGTCCCGAAGGGCCAGTAGACCACCACAGATGATGGAGCCGATGTTCAGCCTCGAGTAGGAGAAGGAACCGGGTGGCCCTATGTCAGTAAAAGTATGAAACTTTCTCTCGCCACACCTCCACTCCTTTGCGAGAGAAATAATTTGATGATCTTCCCCAATAAAAAAAAAGAAATAATAAACCTTCAAACCGAGCAATCACATATTATTATGCGAAATGTCTAGCTATAGGTACCAAAGGATAGTCATAATTTAAACCTATTAAAAATCATAATATCTCATAACGATCCGTCTGAATGTTTTTATATATTTATATTTAGTCATTCTGTTGTCGAGGTCATTATTATTATGATACTTGTACTAAGATGGCCGCCCACGCAGGATTAGGTAGCCATATCGTATTCCTATTATTTTTCACTGTCAGTTAAATTTGAACTTGTTTATGTACGATTCTAATACCAACTTTGTATTTGCTGTTGTTGTTGTAATAAATATATTTTTTTAATGTTATAAGACGGCAAAAAGCATTACCTGATGGTAAGCAATGAGCGCCGCCCATGAATACCTGCAACAACGGAGGAGATGCGAGGGCGAGTTGCCGATATGTTTTGAATTAGGGATTTGGAAATTTAGGGATTGAAAGGGAGGGAACCTCACAGAAACGTCAAAACCCACCGCTGGGGCAGACGAATTGTGGTTTTAACGCTGGGACTTTTCTGAGGCCGTGGTATCGCTCCGGTCAAGCCGATGCCAAAGCATCGTGCATCGCATCATGGCTCTCCCAATCCTTTCTTTTTGAAAACAAAGATAAATATACCTTCAAAAGATGCCTAGATACATGGGAAGAAACACTAAGGAATGACCTTACAATTACCAGTATTTTTTTTCCACACTTCTACGCGAACTAAGTATCCCTACTTATCTCCTTCAAACCGCTATGGCAGCTTCTATTAGAACATCTCCAAAAGCTTTAAAAGGAGTACCGTGTCCTTTAAATAGACCAGCTTCGGAGACTTCTCTGTGTAACACCTTTCCTACATGCTTAGCGAGATCTGCGGGTCCCGTGAGACCCTCGACCCTTTAACCTAAAATCCTCAGTGTAAGCTCAACAAAAAACAAGTTAATACGATCTCATAATACGACGGTCTCCTTTGTGTAACTTAGCCGTTTTTGTATACCTTAGAAAAGGTATTATGTGGGGGTAATGTTAGTGCAAATATCAGCAATCTGTCAAGTAAGCCTAGACTGAGTTGTGCCACTAAAAGAATATGAATTTTATTACGAAAGTTTTAAAGTTTATTATACGTTAAACATAAAGATAACTAACTTACTACTTAGACCTATAATATTGACATCCTTATTACAAAAGTGAGAAAGATGATATTGACGTTGTAAAAAATTTATATTTTAGTAACAGTGTGTGATAGTTCAATGTTGGACCTTGAACCTTGGATGATAGACCTCATCTACTCTATCCTGCAGTACCAATTATTTTGTCATCATCCTACTCTTCAGAAGACAGTCCTTAAAACTAATTGAGTACACAATTGACAGAGACCAGGCAGCTCTTTGGTGAACCTGAACACTGTTCCATTTTTATGTGACATGACGGCAAACGGGCAAACGAATTACCTGATGATAAACAATCGGCGCCGACCATAGACACCCGTCCCGTAACACTAGAGGAGTAACGAGTGCGTTACCGGCACTTTGAGGATTAAGATTTCGGATTTAGGGATTGGGCCTTTGGCAACCGCACTCACATGGTGAAACACAACGCTGTGGTTGTTTCACGCCGATATTCTGTGAGGCCATAGTATTACTTGGGCCGAGCCGACCCATACGCGCCGAAGCATAGCTCTCCTCTCTTTCACATACCTACTCCAGGCCGGGGTGTTCTTCTCACTTCATGTTTAAAGGGAATCTAATCAAAACGCTTTGATTTTTGAACTGACCTTTCCATTTCCATTTAGACGTAGATAATATCGGTATGTCCTGGCCTGGAGTAGAAAAAGGAAAGGGGAAGGTTTTTATTCAAAGAGACCAACACTCCCTCTCGCACCCAGTTTCCTCAGGAATAAACCAAAATACTAAGTCTTAAACACACATTAAAAATTTTAACATAACTTCCAATGTTAAAGAAGTAACCGAAGATTAAGTAAGGGAATCGCAACTGTCACTATAAAAGTTTAAGACATATTTTCGCGTAACACCATCTATTTTTGAATCGAGTTTCATTCATTACTTGTTTTGACATGTCTAGTGAAAAATGATGTCTCCTAACCTTACTTAGGTGATGAAAAGAACAGTTTTATGCGCTATGTAACCATGAAATGTAAGAGGGAAACATTTTTCTCGAAAAAACGGTCGAAGTTTTTGTGTTTTCAAGAGTTCTATTTCATGGGCGTTTAAGATTCTTTATAGTTTTTCAAGAAACAATAAATCACTTTTCTGCTTCATGTAGGTAAGTAGTTTTTTTATTTAGTAGGTACCTACCTTATTTTTCTTTGTTTTTAAACGTTGCCCCACACTTGGATTTTTTACTGTGTCGTGGATGCGGTTACAAACATACAAATTCACATGCACATGACACCCAGACCCGGAACAACAATTTGTGGATCACACAACGAGTTGTTCCGGCAGCCAGTTGCTCAGCCACCGCACCAACCGTGCAGTCATATAACCTAAATGTAAATACTAGGTCTAGAATTAAGCCTGGCGTGGTGATGATGAACTTTTGAGGGGCAAAAATCATCCAGGTTTTGTTTGTTGTTAATGTATAGTTTTATGGTAGCAGTAAGCTAAAGTGATTTCTTTTCAACTAAGGAAACTACCTTTTTTATAGCCTACTAGCGGCTCGCCCCCGCTTCGCACGGGTCCAACTATCCCGCTATCAAAGGGTCACATTTTCTCAATTTTCCCCTCTACTTTTCTAATATTGATAAGAACCTTCTCCTGACAATAACAAATACAACAAAAAAAGAATTAGCAAAATTGGTCCAGGCGTTGTTAAGTTGTGCGTTTACCAACACATTTTGCGATCCATTTTTATATATAAGATTGTGTGTCCCACTGCTGGGCAAAGGCCTCCCCTTTTCCCTTCCAAATTTCTCTGTCTAGAGCGATCTCCGGCCAAGTTTGCCCCGAAAACATGATCAGATCGTCACACCACCTTCGCCGTGGTCGACCTCGACGGAAACTACCTTATTATCTAAGTTTTTTTTTATCTGACGGGACGGCAAACTAGCCGGCGTATTACCTGATGGTAAGCAGTCGGCGTCACCCATGGACGCTCGGATCACCTAAGCAGTTACCAGAGCGTTGCCGGCCTTTTAGGGATTGGGGTTACGGTTGCCTTCGGTAACCTCATTAACATGGTGAAACACGACTCTGTGATCGATTCACGCCTGTTTTCTGTAAGGCTTTTTTTGCGAGGGTAAAATCATCAAATAACTTCTCCCGCCCAGGGTAGGGCGGGAGGGAGTGTCAGACTCTTACTGACTAAAAACTCCCCTGTTCCTACTCCTGTTCTAAGCCGAGGTCGCGGTGTCTCATTGCGCTTACCCCGCAACCCCGGCTGAACATCAGCCCTATGGGGCTCCGTCTGTGGTGGTCTATTGGCTCTTTGAGGCGCATCCGGAACACTACGCGCCGTACGTTTTCTGTGAAGCTGGGGTATCAGTCCGGTCGAGCTTACACTTTTTCGCGCTTACAATTAATTTATCTAGTCAGTTTCATATTTAACCAGCTCAAAACCAATTTCAATTGGTATCTTTTAATAGTTTTGTGATATCGTTCATAAAGCGGACCACCACAAATACATGATTGAAGTTACCTCCAGGTGGGAGGTGGCGCCCGTCCATTTATCAGACGGTTAACGTCAATATCGAAAGTCTTCATAATATCTTATATAAATTCTTAATCGATCAGTTTTTTGGCTACGAAGTGGAAAAATAGGTGACGAGATTTAAATATTAGGGATTACTTATAAAGACTTTTAGGTCGGTAAACGAGCAGATGGATTACCTGATGGTAAGCCATCAGTGCCGGCCATGGGCCCTTGTAATACCAAAGGTTATACTACAAGTGCATTACCGACCTCTTGTGGGTAATTAGGGATTTAAGGATAGGAGAGTTGAGGATTGCGGATGGGGGGGGGGGAAGAAGAGAAGGTTGTGACCCCCGATTACCTCACTTCCACAGCGATAAACAAAGTAAGTGTTGCTTTACGCCGGTTTTCTGTGAAGCCGTGGTATCACTCCTGTCGAGCCGGCCCCTTTCGTGCCGAAGTACCTACTTAAGTTGGTGTACTCATACAAACCTGTACGATTTTAGCAGCGATTACGGCAAACGAACGAAGTGGACTGTCAAGGGCTCCTGATTATGATGGTGTAGGGCTTATCCTTTTTTATACTGTACAGTGGCAAATGAACAGATTATCTCATGGTAAGCAATCAATACCTGTTTCGGATCTGGCGGGAGGAAACGCCCGAGTCTCGTCATTGTGAGGACCACCATCATAAGGTGGAGCATACGGGCGTGGCGGTGTGCCCTGCTTGACCTGAGTCCCGTCGTATCCTCAGTGAAGTGATTGGCAGTGGCAACCTCTAGCGCACGGCCTTAGTCGAGGCCATACACACCTGTAACACTAGTTATGTTACATTACCTACCTTTATACTTAGGTCACATCATCAGCCAATAAGTGCTGCTGAGTGTGAGCTGACTCCTGCCAATCCGACTTGAGCAAACGTAGTAATTAATGGTAAAACCTTCTCCGTGTGAAAAGTGGTCTTTTCTCAGCAATGGGTAGGTACTTATAGGGTAATAATATGTGTGTGTGATGTGTGCAAGTACCCGTTTCCACATCACGTGACCCAATAGTCTTTATCTATATCTTTATAAAAATTTCGTGTCACGTGTTTGTCCGCGATGGACTCCTAAACTACTTACCTGATTTTAAAATTGACTTGCATTCCGTGTGCATTTTAATTCAACTTGAAAGATAGGATAGCTTACATCTCAATTTATAATCACAATATTATGTGTCCATATCTAATATGACAAGAACGTTAGCCACAGCAACGCGTGGCTGGGTCTGCCAGTGTTTGATAAAATTTTGAGTGCCTTACAGACAAAACATAGCCAAAACTACTACTTGCAAATGGCTAACACTTAACAAGTAGGCAGTAACAAGAGGCATTTAATAAAAATAGTAATTTTATATAATACTAATAGAGCAAAAAAGAGGAATGCTAGTATTTTGATAATTAGATTAATAATAGTATTATGATAAAAGAGATTTTGCAAAAAGAGTAAGTAGCAATGGAGTTTCTTGCTCACTCTTCACAATACGAATCTACGGTTTGGAACGAGCGCATAAGTACATAGCTTCACTGACGAACAAGCAGACTTATTCTAATTTGACGTTTCAAAAGTATCTACGTTATTAAGGATTTGGTTGGAATAAATGATTTAAATTTTGAATTTGAAAAATCTAGACTTTTCACACATTCGAAACCATAGACAAGACACAAAAAATGAACAACACAGCCAATAAAAAGAACACAATGCTCTAATAAAAAGTTACAAAAAAACTAAAGAAACATATCGACAATTTGTTACTGACTTGACAAACAAAACAAATGAAACACCATCCGTACGTTTCCTTATAAGATTGACTAAATAATAATTAATTAAAATAAACAAAACGAAACCCAAGAAATATGTTGTTTGCTATTGTTTTATAATAATGTTGATTGTTTTCGTTGGAAACGCCTGTGAAATGAGTGTATGAGAACTGTGCTGAACTGCTCTTAATATATAAAGTGTTGATAATACTGAATACACATAGTTCGTTGAGACATGTACCACAGTTGAGTTACTCGCTTATTGGAATATTATTTCGCCGAAATAAAGGTATGTATTTAATTTTGCGATTTATTCTTGTGTGAATTTCATGTTTGTGAACACGGTTTCTTTTTAGTTAAGGTAGGGAGTTTAAATCTTATGATTAAGTAGTTATTTACTAAGATTAAAAAGTGTTTTTGAATATGGATTTTGGTCTTTAAAATTTGTTCTGTAGGTAATATTTTTGAGTGATTTTGATTAAAGTTTCGGACAGTATTTATTGTGATTTGTACGTACTAACTTATAGTAAATTATTGTAGTCTTATTAACTTTAATTATAGTGGTTTTCTTTTTGTAGCTTATTAACTGTAATGAACGTACGCCAACCAACAGCATTAGGTGTACACAATAAAAAATATGGATCACTTGGTCACAAAATAGAAACAAAGAAAGAAAGAAAAACCATTTATTTATATACATAAAATATTAGCATTCATAAAATATAGTATTGATTTATGTAATATAAAAGTAATAAAAGTAACTAATGAATTAATATAGATAGTTAATCTTTATAGGGATCTGCCCTGTATGCAATAGTTGGTACATCTAGAGTTGAATGACCCTTATTGTTATCTACATAATAATACATGTACCTTTTATATTTAATTTTAATTGAAATTGCTCTCTGATTACTTTTCTTCCTTATTAGATAGATACATGACTGTGTTTTGTGTTGTATTCCTATTTTAATGTTTGTGATATTATTTAAATGTCAAAAAAGAGGACATTACTAAAATCGTATCTACTGTCTAACATTAAAATCCGGAAAAACTCTTCTCTTCTCTTTAAAAACGATGTGCACGAATTTATTTAGACCTTCAATCGTTTTTCAGATGGAGAAAACAATATTACTACTCCTGTCCATAGCAACATCAATCAGCTCAACACCAGTAATGACAAGACAAAGTCTTCAGAGGCAGAAAACAAGAGACCATTTCTGTGCAAACCTTCTGAATTTTAACAATTTCTACTACTCATTAGAAGAACAAAAGAATGTGTCAGGTATCCCAGCAGACATGAGCATACACTGGAAGACTGGAAAAATATTCTTCACTTTGATCAGTGAAGATATGAAAATGAGTCTCCAAGTTTTAAATCCAAGCGGTGAACTTGATTTAATCAAAGTAGCTGGGCTGGGCCAGTCGACTTGTGTTGATAACCTAAATGACATTGTTTATTTAGCTACAGATAATGGTGTCTACAAATACAAAGATGACGGTTCCATCGAACTGTTCACTGCTTTAGGTGAAGATGTAATGTATATAGCTGTAACCAGCGATGGAAGTGCGATGTACATAGCTACATGGCCACAAAACAGAGTCCACAAGATCACAAATGACGGACAGAAACAGGAAATGTTTTCAGCCATACCCAACGGACATGGTCTAACAGTAGATCCAAGAAATAACATGTATTTTGTTGCCACAAAAACGTCTTACATCCTCAAGAATAGTTATACTGTTCCGATAAAAATCAAAGGCTTGCCAAGTGACAAAATGACTGGGCTATTCGTCAGCCGATCTGATGAAGTTTTCGCTATGGATGAGGACAGTAATTTGTATATGGTTAATCCAGAAAGTTCTAGTGCTAAGCATTTAGGGACTTTCAGTGTATCTGGAGTGAATTCTTTCGCTATGGACTCAGCTGATAATGTTTTGATTGGTGTCAAAGGGGCCATTTTGAAATTTAACGCGTACGAGCAGTCTCCGTGCCCAGAGTACGAGAAGTAAAATTCCTCTGTGTTGTATGTTTGTGTGTGACTAATTGATAGAAGTATTTATGTTTACAATAAACTCTTTGGATTTATTCTTTAGGCTAATCTGCAGTGTTCTTTGATTTTCTTCTTGTAAGTACTTACTTAATCTGTTCTGTTTTTTCTGTTTAATTTTGATGTTTGGGGTACATAATACGACTAACAATTACTTTTGTTTTGAAAGAGCTGTATGTAAACATGTATATAACGTCATACTTATTTTTTATGTGAAAATTCTGTTACCAAGCCAATGGATACCTACGTACCTGATGATAAGTAATCGGCGCCGCCCATGACAACGCCAGAGAAGGTAAAAACCTTCTGATAATAAGGGTTTCAGATTGTGGAGGGAAGGAGTGAGGGTAAGAATTGGGCCTACGGAAACCTCACTCACACGGCGAAACACAACGCTGTAGTTGTTTCATACAGGTTTTTTGTAAGGGCGTTAAATTCACTTTTCACCACTCGTGATTATTTATTGGTCTAGATCCCGTGAAATTGGGATGAAAGGTTGCTACACATTAAACACAATCCCTAACTTAGAAATTATCAGGAAAGTACAAAAACCATAGATTGCTTTTCAAAGAATTATCTTAAAAAAAAGAATATGAGGGTAAGGGAATAATATTGTTAATATTGATCAATAAATATAAGTACTTAACATAGGTATTATCTATTTCAACTTAACGTTTAGCTTTCCATACTAAATTAGTTGGATGTACCTACAAACCAAGCATAGATGGCCATTTATTCTTACTACCTGACCTGACAACTATAACGACAGATTTTAGTCAATTTGTAGTAAATTTTAAATAATAGATTCGCAACATTGGAGTAAATAAAAAATAAAGTAATTCATGGCGTGGCGACTAATTTTCCTTATAATCAATATCGAGATTTTAATCCTCGGAACAGATATGTTAATTTAATATTGTTTTTCATTCCCAGAACCAGCAAGAAAGGTAAGCGTCACAGCCGCAAAAGGAAAAACAAGAAACGTACTACAACTACCCCTGAGCCCACTGATGAAGACGAAGAAGAAGAATAAATTATTGTATATTTGTTGTTATATAACCATTATGCCACGTTCTAGTGTAATCCTTGTTGTCTACGGACTCTAATTTAACAATTATGTGAAACTTCATATAAATAAAAATTAAAAACACAAAGAATTTGTTTTAATGCCATCTATGAACGTTTAATAATATTGAGTTCCCATAGCTAGCGCCATCTGTTATGTTTTGTTCTAAGTGTTAGCTAACCATTTGTGTACTAGATGGCAGCACATTCGGTAGAACCTAATCAAAAGTTTCCAAAAATAAACTTCACGTAATAAACTAAATACGTAAAATATTCTACCCTAATCTAAAGATCTATTTCATTTTTTTCATTGATAATGATAACGTAAATCACTAAGATAAGAAATACTGAAACAAAACGATAAGGTAATAGCAGTATCAAAACGTGTTAGATTACACATTGCCATATTAAAAATATGATTCCATAACATGGAAAAGTTGAAAAGATCATGATTTTCGCTTTTATAAATTACAAACAACGCAATTAGGTAGGTAATTGACAAATAATTTTTCAATACACATATTGACGCTTAGCTTTTAAAATTATTCGGAAAATTATGTATTTCCATTTCATGTTTAATTTCCATAAATTCAAAGACTTAAAAAGATAAATCTAAAAAAAAACACACAAACTTGTTTGGTTCAGTGCTATTCTTTCAATTTTAAAGTAGACATAAACTTTGAAGAAGCTGCAAGAGAGATTTTAAAATCTTGCCATTTTTTAAGTAACTAATAGGTCCTAATTGAAAAAATTACTGTTTCAATAATTTTACATTTTAGCAATCCGTGTTTCAACAGACCTAACTACGATTTTGAAAAGCTTTCTTCCAAGTCATAATTATTTTATTTATGATTTAGAGGAAAATTGAACTTATACATGGCAACACCAAGTTGTCCTCCAAACCAACCTACCTATTTTATTTTCTGTCACTTAGTTCATTCATTTATTTGTCAAATTGTCATACGCGTCGCCGATGTGTCAGTGGGCGATCGTTGTATAGCGTGTTATTTGTGTCGTAAATGTGGTTCGATTATGTGATAATGAGAAGACATGCGCTTTACAACATTATTATTAAGTGATGCATGTGTTTTGAGTTCAGTGTCGTGTTAAAAAACGTTGTTTTCATTTGTATGTCATCGGACTCTTCAATATGGCGGCCCCTCGTCACAAATCACAACAGAAAAATATATCTTCGATATTTTCGAAGTTGCACGGGGCGTTCTCGGATGCGGTATGCCCTACTAAACTTGCGACCGATAAAAGGACATTGGATAAGACTTGGAAACTGATGGATAAAGTTGTGAAATTGTGTCAGCATCACAAGATGAATTTGAAAAACAGTCCGCCGTTTATTCTGGACATTCTGCCGGATACGTACCAGCGTCTGCGTATTATTTACTCGAAGTACGAGGACAATATGCAGGCGTTGAACAGTAACGAACATTTTAACATATTTATAATTAATTTGATAAGGAAATGTAAGCAGGCTATAAAGTTGTTCAAGGAAGGGAAGGAAAAGATGTTTGATGAGAACTCTCACTACAGACGTAACCTGACGAAGCTTAGTTTGGTGTTTAGCCACATGTTGAGTGAGCTGAAGGCAATGTTTCCGAACGGAACTTTTGCCGGCGACCAGTTCCGCATCACGAAAAGCGATGCTGCCGAGTTTTGGAGGACTAACTTTGGAAACAGGTTAGTTTTGCATTCTATATTTGAATACGGATGAGACTGTGCCATTTTGCTTCCTTATATGGCCAAGCCACATTCAATTGTTGATCAAACGGGAGAAAAATATCAAACCATAAAATTTGATATAAAACACTGTTATTCAGCTGGCTGAATGATATTAAGCTCTAGAGGTCTAAGAGACTAGTCTAGGCATAGAACAGACTAGGGATTTTATCCACTCAAACGATATGCCCCTGTTAGGGCAGGGACATCGGCCCCAACAGGGGTTCTATGAGAAGGTATTGCTTCCATGATTGATAGCATTGATTGAACTTTTAGGTTTCTTATGAAGATTCAAGGATTTGTATGTTAGCAGTCTTAAGCTCATAACTAGACTAAATGTATTCTCAACCAAAGAGATTTTAAATCATCACAATGCTTGGCTGGCAGATAAAAAGGTTTAAGGGAGACTGTATTACGGCCCAGCAATTTCTTAATACATAGCAATTTAGTCGGCTCTCTTACAGTACACATATTTGTGCAAAAAATAGAACTAATAAGTTATGACAAATAGACCCTAATACACCCTGTTCCACTATGTTCATTTAGGTTCTATATTAACTTATGTAGGACATTGCATTGCTTATATATATAAATCCTGTTCCATATTCAAATTTATTCAGACCTCTTTTGCAACAGATCCTAAATTTTCACATACCCTTCTTAGAGATTGCAGTACAGCCATCAAATCAAAACAGTTGTTAAATAGTTACAATCACATAACTTAATTATAACAATTTTAAAATAAAGATAGTATTTATCAAATATGATATTGAATACAAAACTTCTATTGTTTTAAAATTTTTCCTTGAAGTCTAGGTAAGTGTGTGTGTATAAACTCCATACTCACACTATGTTGTTGTGAATGTTAATGTAAACTGTTGTTTTTCCTACAAGGAAAAATATTGTATTTATTTATATTTTGCAATTTGTGTAAAGAAAGCAGTGTGTGGTGTTGTTGTGTTTACCAAACTATGTAACAGATGCTTAATTAAGTTACATATGATTTTTCAATGATTATATTATTCATCTTGAGGTTGGCAGAGAAGTCTATATATATAACATTAATTCCTTCCTCTGTGCCATTAATTTTCATTTTACACAAATAAAAGTTTCAAATTTTAGGATTTAATTGCTGTTTCAAATGTTTATTGAATAACAAATTGGTTGTAAACTTATGTGCTTAGGAAGATTTTGACCATGTTGTTGTATGGTCAATATTAATCATGTTTTTCCATTTTAACTGTTAGTTTTTTATATTTATTTATCCATAACATATATTATTAGGTATCAAATCCATCATTTAAGAAAGCAAATGCTCTACTAATTATAAATGCATAATCCAACCTGTCCTTACTTATTTCCCATAGGCTCTACTGAACTAAATTTCCCATCTCACAAGGGCTACTTTCAGAGATCCGTCTATTTCGTTTTTAGCTTTGATTATCTGGATAGGTAAAAACCTCAAACTTTATAAGGTCTGGCTAAGTAGCCAACAGTGTTATAAGACTGAACAACATGCAGTCCTATTAAATAAAAAACAAATGATGCACCAACACATAATTAGTTAGTTAACTTTTTTTTTTTTTGAATAAAATGTTCCCCACTTTAGGATTTTCTCCTGTGTTGTGGGTGCGTTTTCAAACATAACATGTCACATACACAAACTTTAAAATAAAATTGTATAAAAACTCCATAATACATTATTAATGAGTTTATCACTATTCATATGCAGTCTTTGACTATTCATTTCATCTAGAATGATGCTGCAACCCAGAATTCTTAGTATAACATTTTTGTATACTTTTTCATTTCAAAATTATACCAGAAATCTACAATAACATCTAATCCTTGTACAGTTTTTCATTAAAAAATACTATCAAATAACAGAAAACTAATGAAATTACAACAATTTAGCTGTCTATCTCTTCACAACATCAAGGAAAAAAGCTTGATAATATTTTTTTATCACGATAAAAAGATCTAACATCCTAGAGCTGATAAAAATGGCATCAACAGTCATTTAGCTGCTTCTATTGTCATACAATCTCCCTCACAATTGATAATTAGCTACATAAAACAATAGGTTTTTTAAATTCACATGTCATGCAACACTTCCTTATTGAATGTCACAGCTTTCCCGTGGGAAATAAGTGGAGATTTTTCTATTGGTGCTGCTGTATAATCTAGATTTTTTGCAGCAAATTTGTGTTATGTGAAATTATATCTGAATGGGCAGAATAGTGGATGATTTGTTTTTATTTTTTTAAGGCAATAAATAATGCTCAACTACAATGTTAGTGTGTCAGTCTCTCAGTTGGTAAATAACTCAGAAATTGCTAGAGAGATTTGGATACATTGATATTTTACTTTTGTGTACTTTTTGATTGTTATGCCTGGATGTTGAATAAGTATCTATTGAAGTATTTTTTTAATGAATTAGAGAAATGTTACCTAATCACATAAAAGTTATCATTACTACTCTTAATTTTTATCAAGTAATAAAGGAAGTTGTTATCTTAAAATGGTCTCGGTAAGCCCCCACGTAAGTTAGAAGTAGAAGTTGGTTGAAATCAATCATATTAATGCCAATCAGTGAATGGGTAAAAAACATGGCGCTTTTGTATTTTATGACGCAAATCATAAGATTGCTTATCCATTCATAAAATAAAATTCAAAGGAAATAAGTCATTTTATGAATGGACGTGCTTATCAATATTTTTTATCAGACGGATTGACTGAATTTACCTAGCTGCTTTATCTATGGTGAAATGGCATAACAGTATTTGAGTACAAACACCTGCGTGTTTGTACTTGGCTGTAGGTTAAAATCGGAACAATTTGAATTAGCCTTTGATACAAAGTTGTTTTTTATATAAGTTAATTTGTTAAGGTTTTATGTGTACATAAAATGAGAAAGATGGTACACGAAGCTGACTTAAAGCCATGTGTTGGAATATATAATAGACTAGCTACAGTCGCGCGGTTTCAGCCGCTGCTCAGCTCTATTTGATCGTAGCGTGATGTTTTATAGCGTATAGCACTCAGAGCACAAAGATTACCCTCTACATACAAACATATAAATTGTACATCTTTAAAATATTATTATAAATGAATAAACATGTTTTTTTAGTTTTGAATGCGTTTTAAAACATTCAATTTCACATAAATTTATACAGACCTGAAACAAGACTTTGTGGAACCCATAAAGAGTTGTTGCCTGTGTTGCATGACCGTCATTTTCAGAGCCACCGCGTCAACTGTTACTAATAGTAATCTACGGACAGTGGTTACTAAGTTTATTAAAAAATGCTAACAGGTTAACTATTTTTATGTTTTAAAGTCGAATAAAGTCGATCTGGTGGATACAATGCAATAAGTCCTAAATTCTGGTTTATTATTATTTTTAAAGGTTTTTTACGGCCCGGGGTTGCGGGGTAAGCGCAATGTGTGGCACCACGGCCTCGGCCCAAAACAGGAGAAGGAATGCAGTGTATTTAGTCAGTACGAGTCTGACACTCTCTCGCCCTTACCCTGGGCGGGCGAAGTCATTTGATGATTATCCTCTGAAAAAAAAGGCTTTTTATGATTTGATGATTGACTAACACTGGGGTGGTACATAGGTAGTTTACAAAATACACATAATATACATACAAAAGGTTTTGCCTCTAAGTCTTCTCCTTAATATCCATTTTGGAGGAATTATGGTATTCCAGAGGATATATTTAGATATAGGTAGGACATTACAAAACAAGCCAAGAAATACACTCTAATCAAGTTTAAATAGGGCCCATTTTAAATTAGCGATGACTATCAGAAATCTATGCAATTATTTTAGGAGGTACTTAGTGTGTAAAAATAAAATTATCGGGACATTACCTACCTATTTTTAAATATATAATTTTGATTAATCGTTCCCTTCGTCATGTTATCAATAGAAAATTGCAATGAAAATATAATTCTCAATGAACTGTTCCTAATCTATATTTGATATTATAATTCCGGATGTGTAATTGATATTTTATCGGTAATAATCTTTGAACGACCCGATCATTATTTTTCTTACGTAAAATTTGTGATTGTTAAATTGATAAGTTTTGGCCCTACCTACCTACCTACTTGGAGTTATGTATTTCTGTCTAATTAATAATGGGTTTACAACATAGTGACAAGGCGTAATAAGCCCATATCTACAGTTAGGATCCTCTCTCCGCAGTAATGCACCGCAACTCCGGCCGAGAAGGATAAGGAACTGGGTCGTTTTTTGTCAGTAATAATCTGACTCTCTCTCGCCTCACCCATGGCGGTAGAACTGATTTGATGATTCGAAGGTCCTTAACTATTTTGAAATAATTTCAAGAAAACCACTACTAAAAATATGTATTACAAGTTTGTTCTCATATCGAGAACTAATTCTCACAAACATAGACCACATACGGGGCCCTATAGGACTGATGTTCGGTGGCCTTGCTGGACAGGAGAAGAAACGGAGGGTTTTATTTTAGTCAGTGTGAGTCTGACACTCCCTCTCGCCTCACCTTGGGAGAGATATTTGACTATTTTCCACTCTCAAAAAAAAGATATAGACAATTAAATTAAGTATAATATTAACTATTATTTTACCATTACTGTAAAATCATTATTATTATTAAATACGTACACAAAGACCATCTTTTTTCGACACTTTCCTTTTTTCTATAATATTATTCATTTAAAATAGGATAGCGTATCTTATTAAAATATATATTATATACACAAAGCAACTATAAATATGACCATTGAATTTGGTGAAAACACGTGTAACCTTCCATTTGCAGAGTCCCGTTGCAATTGAATTCAGTGGAACTGCGCAGTTACTCGAAAATGTTCACCAAATAAATAATTAAACTGGGTTTAATGGAAACGCTAACAGGGAAAAACATTTTCGACCATCTACCTCACAATTTAGAGTGCAAAAACGGAAAATATATAAATTTATTTCGTTATCCAGTTTTGGTGTCGATTCTAACTAGTTGTTTGATCAACCCACGTCTCACCTGCAGTTGGTTTCAAATTAAATGAATTCATAGAACTGCTACTGGTTTTTCCGTTTGTTCCATTTTTGAACGAACTATTCCATTTTCCCGAAGCTTTGATTACTTTACTTCTTCGTGGTAGTAACAAATAATACTTGGAATATTCTGTGTTAATTGTTAACTTATATTAATGAAAATTCAAGGTGGAAACTTAATTCATCTTAGTTGGTTTATTGATCACAAATTTACGTATTGCAAAAACAGCAATATCACTAATTATCCACTAAATATACGTCTGTATCTGCGGTACACGAGGTAATAGGTCGGCAAACGAGCAGACGGATTACCTGATGGTAAGCAATCAGCGCCGCCCATGGACACCTGTAACGGAGGAGTAACGAGTGCTTTGCCGACCTTTTAGGGATTTGGAGATTTAGGAACTGGGGAGGGATTGGGAAGAGGAAGAATTGGGCCTCCGGTAACCTCACTCACGAAACACAACACTGTGGTTGTTTCACGCCGGCTTTCTGTGAGGCCGTGGTATCAATCCGGTCGAGCCGACCCATTCGTGCCGAAGCATGGCTCTCCCACACTTAAAAGCTGCTAAATATCCAAATTATTTGATTTCTTAATAAGTAAAAAAGGAAATTACTTTTCTTGTCTATTCTTGTTTTTAAATAGCAATATTTTTATGATTGCCGTAGTAAACGTAGACAGTTATTCGTTATTGTTATTTATCTATTACCCACGCGAACATAATAAACAACCCACTCTGGTTACGACAATGCCATCTAAGCAAGGACACAAATATTCCTCAGTCACACAGTTCATCTTCCATCTTCTTTCCAATGACAAGTCTAGAATTATTTCCCTTTAATTTAGAAATAGGTCAACCAATACACTTTTTTTTTTGCAGAAACATCGTTGAACGCAACGTTTACGCGAAGTGGGTATTTAAGACCCACACAAATCTTCCCACTCGTTTTATAAATAAACTTACGTAAAATATTATTTGATACGAAATATGTCACAGAAATGTATTGATGTGATTTGAAATTAGAATGTGGATGTATTTTTTTTTTCGGAATGTTTGTTGAATCGTTTTACAGTCGGATTCACAGCATTTCATTAAAGAGGTCTTACTCATTGCTCGAATATTAACATGCCTAGATCTTTCTGAAAACTCCAGTTTTAGTTCATGGATTACTTTTAAATCTCTTCTAGGTATCAGGATTTTAATCAGCACTTGTTCAGACATTTCCAGGAACGCATAAATGTCCTAACGTATTAGTAGATTTATCTAACGGATAAAGAGCTTTATGTTTCCTATTTATCCTCCACCTGCTTCATTACACGATTAACATTAAGTAACATAACATTATCTCACCAACGGAAACCAGTTGATACATTACTGTTGTTCGAGCTCAACCGACCGAACTGTTTCCAATCCAGTGACAACTTCACACACGCTAATGTCGGTTGGAAACGATAGCGCATTGAATGTTTGTGGCTGAATCAGATAACGTGTCTTTTGATACAAACCCCGTTTGTACAAATTGTTCCAAAGTTCTAAAATCGTCTCAATACGATTGTTACGCACAAAACATGGTATACTTTCTTCAGAATGTTCCAAAATATATTTTGTTAACTTTTTCCTTTAACTAGGTACCTGTACGGAATGGAAAGCAAATTATATCGTTCTAATGAAATTATTACAGCTTATTTATTTGTACCTCGTAATTTTCCAAAATCGATTACGGAGATTTTTTCGTGCGATTCCGAGAAAACATAACTGATTTAATAGTCACGTCTCAATATAAAGGAGCCGAGACACGAAAGATCGATGATCACCGACTTATTTCAGTTGTATCCGGTACTCCGAGAATTTGATTGGCTGTAAAAAATAAACGTGTAAGAAGTGACTGTGAGAAAATTTTATTTGCACTCCTTTTGGCGTTTATTTATGTCCTCGAATGGCATGGCTACTTTTCTGCGTGGTTATTCAAATTCTTGTCTGTGTGAAATAAATAATCACATCAAAACGTAACGGTTTTATTCTTATTTTTTATTATGTCGTTAAAAATCCTTTCCGTGTCAACGTTGTGTGTAATAAACTCAAGTGCAAATACCTCTTCGTACACGAAATTATTTAGGAACAAAATAATTTTGAACATTTTCACGTATTTCCCTGACGTGTCACCTAAAAGCTTATTTAACCTGAAATTAAATTTAGAAAGAGGTCTTGCTTTTACTTTTGAACATATTTAATTATGCTCTTTGTTCGTTACGTGCCTAACTGTGAACGTGTATATGACATGTTAAACATTTTACAGGGGAATACCTACTTGTTTCTAAGCAAAAATATTCAGACACCCGTCTAAGAAAACTTTTGTTTCACAGTAATTTGGAACTCCAAATATTCTATTAAATAATTATAAGACTTTGTCGGACTTAACCCAATGAATCAGAAATGAGGTCGGCGCATTTAGAAGCTTCTTTGAAAAAACTGCTTTACTTAAGACGAAATAAAGGATATGTCTGAAGGAGGTCAATAAAATTAAGCTCATTTAGGAAATACACAGATGTCTAGATGTTTTGTAAATTCTTAGTAATATTTACTTACATTATTCTTAACGTTGTAAGGTCATTCACCAAGCAAGCCCATTGCATGGCTCTCCTACCGTTAGTTTTTGCAAAAAGTCATTAAGGAAGTCTCAAACAGGATGACAGGTGTTGTAACACCTTTGTCAGCATTAAGGGGAAAGTATGTCCTCTTGAAAGTTTCTAGAGGGTTATAACGATCAAAACCAGTTCATGAATAAAAGAAATTATAAAAAATATCATCGAGTTCATTACCTTTTAAACTAAAGAAGTTTTTACGTATTCGCTACGTTGGGAGAATTAATGCGATTTTTTCATCGGTTAGCACGTGATTGTTGTTTCAAGTAGTGAAATCAATTCAGAAAACATTTTTAAGCCGTTTTAAAAGTGTCTTGTGATTAGGGAATGTGTTTTCTGACATCCTACCCTATATTTTTTTTATCAAACTTGAGCTATGTCCTTGACTTCATTAGAAATAAGAAGCTTCGCTGATTTATGTGGTTTCTTATTCGTGTTTTGCGACAAGGCAATAAAGGCTATATAGATAGACGGAAACGGTGTATTCCCGTCATGCCTGTCATCGACTTCATGATTCTTAAGATTTCCGTTGATTCCAACATTATGGTATAATGATCCATCATTTCCTTTTTCATTATCATTACCAATGAGCATTCTACGTTTACCGTACTACCGTATGAATTGCCTTTAATATCTTGATTCATTTCAAGAAACAGTTCCAATTTTTTTTTCTAAAACTTATCCCATTTTTTCTTTAAAATAAAGCACCATTTACATTGAGTTTTGTGACCAAAGACGTCCTTCACTTGACTATAATTTCATCTGTCTGCGACGTCAAACTTGTAGTTTCATCATTACCAGTTTAAAAGCAACCGATTGATAGAACTTCTAAAAGATGAAGTCTACAAACACTTTGCTAACATTCTAATGCTTTTAATTAACTTTCTACGCTAATGGTTTTCTGTACGTGCTACGTACGATATTCGTTGGAGCTGTATGTGTCATGTTCGAAGTATGACTGATATGAGGTGTTGAAATGTAACTGAATGAGTTCATGTGTATTATTGAAAAATGTGCAGATTAAGTGTTTATTGAATGTCGTTCCTTTGTCATATTTCTCAAAGGTGATGTTTCATTGACTGGATAGGCTTTATTGGAGCCAGCGTTGATATGACTGTTGTTGTTATAAAGATGTTACAATTTACGGACTCTGGAAATAAAATAACAAATATGCAAACGTAATTGTTTGTAGCTATATCCATCATCCGTCAACAGCGGATGGGGTAATTAAAGGTATGTTCACGTGTCCTAAAAGGGCAAAAACGGGGTTCACATTCGTTCCATTAAACAATAGCAGGTCTCTATTTTTGGGTCGCGTTTTATTTTAACACACAGTACCCACATCTCTATTTTGGGGATGTATTTTTATTTTCTATATTGCGTTTGGCTCTGTCGTCATAATGACATTTCAAAATTCGTTTTCGCACGCAAGGTTGACGCCTACACATACATTAAATCCCGTAATACAATGTTATTTTTATTAGCTGTATTAAGGTCTAAACCACCTAATGAAATGGTTTTACAGAATGACAAGTCTCACATTTTCCTCTTTTAAATCATACCTGTATTTTATTGTTGGGCGATATTGTTTTTTATCATTTTACTATAGCCCAATTTCTGCTTCGCCAGCGAAAAATATGGCAACGTTTGAGAATACCATAGTCTAGCTCTAGGGCATTTTATTATGTCCCGAGAAAATCGTTTGATGACTCAACTCAAGGAAACACAAACGATGAACGTAGGCGATGGTTTACAATTTAGGTATTGTTGGCTGTTTCATACTTACAGTGTGGCGTTCTTGAGCAGTGACCACTCGCATAAGTAGGTGGGTCTAGAAAGCCACTTTGGAGGCAGTTTGTAGTAAAATACGAAGCTAAACCATACCTTGAATGTCTTTGTACAATTTATTTCAGCCCTAAACACGTTTTATTTGATAACACATTAATATCTTTAAATGTTAAACATGTTTTTTATAATGATTGGTCTGTGGAGTTGAAATTTAGTATATAACCATGCATATGCGACACTGGTTCACAATTGCAGGGTCAAATCAGGAACCTGACGTCACTAACGATCTCCCGTCTGAATAGGGTCGTTAAGTCTGCCGGATACACGGAGTAGCTAACAAATGGATAGCCAACTTGTTTACAAACATTGCTTGTTTTACTGCCGTTTTCAGGTCACGCTAAAGCGCTCGTTACGTCCATAGTTGGATGTACTAAGACAGATTTTTCTATCCAAAAATGTCATTTTTATGATAGGAGTGATCTGCAAGACTCCTCTCTAAATTGATTTTGAAAACAGCGGAAAAACCTGTCATCTTTTTCAAAAAAATCTATCTTAAGGTATTTGGGCTACTTATATGATTGTAAAAATAAGAATATTTAAAATTCTATAAAAGAACAAGGGAATGCGTATTAACCATTTCATTTTTATGCTTCTCTGTGGCCGGATGTTTTGAGCGGATAAAAACCGGACGGATTCCGTCAGGTCGCCAGTTTTAGATAGCGTTTTTATTTTTAGTGTTCCGCACCGGAATCGTGTAAACGGAACCGTTGTCGGGGTTAATAGCTATCTTGGATCACTTTTGGATAATGATTCTTAGCTGGTAAGTAACAGAAAATCGTTTGTGGAACTCGGTATAATAAATAATAAATTATATTTATCCGTTTCCTTTTCATTACTTCTGTCAATCACCAGTTGATATACTTCGTTTTTTTTACGTGCAACAGTTTTTACGATAGATTTTGGTATCGGCATTAAAATCGATTGCATTAAACAAATACCGACGTTTTCTTCAATTATCTGCCAGCGGCGGTAACGCTCTAGAGGACGAAAGGTCAGGGTTATAGCTATCTGTTGAGGTCGTGGCGAGAATTTGAAACGTGATATAGATTGATGCTTCCCGCAGTAAACAGAGGCAAAATTGTTGGCGAAGACGTTACTGATGGTAAATTGCCTGTCTACTAAAGAATGTTTATTTTTTCTTAATTAGATTGATGTTTATTCTGCCATTAATCATATTTCCCCGGCGAAAGTTGAACGATATCAGAATCGAATGACTTCTTCCTACTTTGTTTCTCGTTCCAAGGTTACTTACTGTACGGGTCCTTAAAATACGTTACTTGAAATTGTTTTATTAAACATTATACTACTTACAATTCTATTTACATCGATCTTAATTAGGACTAATTCGACGAGGGAAATCCTCAACAAATCCACAAACCACAATTATATTTTATCAAACTGGATTCGAATCGAAATTCTGGATACTAATTCAGTCTGATTTCATAATTTCTCGCAATTTCCCCGTGGCATCCAACTCAAATATTAGATTCTAGTGCAATCTGCTTCAGGAAACGAAGCCCTTGAAAATTATGATGTTATTTACGCTTCATTAGGTTTAACACTTCCTTAGGTACGTTTTTAGCTCTTAACACGTGTAGGTAACCTTAATCTAAGTGAAAATTTAGTGACCAAGGCAACTTTTTTAATTCTAAGTTTTTCAGGAACTTAGGACCAAAGTGACCATTGTCTACTACCATAGTTAGTAAATGGAACTTCAGTTTCAAATTTGCAATGAAATCTTATAATCCACAACTGTCTTCACATATCCAAAATGAAACAAAATAGATGTTCAAGCCGTAAAGCACGTTAATATTATTATTATTATTCTTGATTCTCTTGATTATCTACAAAGAAATTGACCCAATTCTCCCAGTTACTCTAGTTTCTCAGTATTGTTTGTGTAACTTTGAAATACGCACTTACTTATATAAAAGACTACATAATACTAGAGTGGGCGTCCCTTACAGTACCTTTTATTTCAAGGCTTCAACTGCGTAGGAAATATAACAAACGAAGTAATTTATCGTTAGGATATATATATTGTTATCTTGTTTGTTCAGCTATATTTTTGTTAATACGGTAGGTATAGGAAAAACGCTGTGTTTGCGTAACACCCGCCTCTACCGTTGGGACGTTGTCGAGAAAATTGCCTGTTTACTGGCTCGTAATATTTCTGAATGACTATGTTTTAAAATGAAAATATAAATTTGTACAATGGGGACTGCAAAGGGATCATTTGTGGTCGATAAGTACCTTATGTGTTACATATTAAATTGATTGCCGAAAAATACTATCCATAGAAAAAAATCTCGAATCCAAACTGTCATTCTATAGAATAAATTAACTAACAACAAAATTAAATAACAACGCTTCATCTAACAGAAATTATCTTAAAATTACAAAGTCGTCGGCCCTAGGACCCGAAAATCCCTGCGGCCGCTTTGCTCGGGTACAATACAACTTGTCAAACTTTGACACTTGCCAACTTCAACCATGTTCTCTTCGTGATTAGTTGGAGCTTTTGATGGTAAAATTTATGACAGCGTCGCGTAAATGTTGCATTATTACTTCGTATCTGTTAATTATGATTTTGCCTTGTCATCTTTGAGCTTATGACCTGGAATTAAAATATTAATCGTTGGTTTACATTTTTTGTTTGTTTCTTATTACTAATGTACCTTGTCATGATTCTCTAGATATGAATTTATATCAGCAGTTGTGTGTCTTGGTACTTGAAAAGGTTGCATTATTTGCATTGATGACTTTCTGATTGTGATCGTAACCTGCTGTGGTTTGTTATTTTTTGCTCATTATAAACTTGACTTCGTGTTCATGGAAACAGGATTCGCTTACACGTATTATGGATGTTTCTGGAAAACTCAAACATTAAAAACTTTGGTATTAAACTTTCCTGCTTACGTAAGATATTCGTCTCACAAATTCGTTCAACCGAATTAGGTAAATGTATTGAGCTATAAAATTATTAAGTAATATCAATATTGGTAAAAAATATTACCATTTTTACGAGCTCACTTTATGGACTCCTCAAAACGTGTATGTTATGAAACGGTTACTTGCACATCATAAGTTATTATTGGTTCTGTTTTATAACGCAGTAAACGTTAACGGCGCTCGTGATCAGTTAAATGTCAAGATGTGTGCTGACATTTGAGATCGTCCAGTCGCTTGGAAAACGGTGTTCATCGATATCATTTTAAGTTCCCAAGGCTTTGTCTTGTGAGAGGCTAGCGACGGCATTAACGCTTTTTGAATAGAATAGGACAATGGCTTTTAATAAAACATATGTTATAACTATCACATGTTATTTAGACAAATATAAACGTTGTCTAAATAAAGAAAGAAATTGCTACGATGTCTCGCAGATGCAGCAATTTTCTCTACAATTTAACATTCTTTGAGAGGATTTTGAAAATGTTCGCTTTCATTCGAACCAGCTGACGCAACTTGAACCGAATTGAATGAAAATGTCAGTGGAGCAGTTCTAAAGTACTACTTATCTGAAACGAGCACTGTTCATACATAAAAATTAATTGCAAATGTAACAAAATGGGCTGCTCATAGCTCAAAGTATATTAATACCCCTTTTGCAAAAGCCCCCTTCTCGATTCCAGGAGATTGACGACATAATCAGATTTGCATCGTGTTATGAATAGATGGAGACATGACTGTAATACACTACATATGTATATAATATAGATATGAAGCGAAATAAACTGAATTTTTATGAACGGAATTTAATGGGGCCTAGGTTCTGTCACTTTATTGTGTTATTAATGCAAATCTTTCAAAAAGAGTTTAATTGTAAATTAGGTTAAATACCATGCCATTAATTAATAGAAACTTTCACATCGATTTCTTTTCTCCTAACTTAAACTAACACTGAGCTCAAACATTACAAAAACAGTCCACGTTATGCAGATCGTCGCATGAAAATGTAAAAAATTCCTAGTCAGACACAAATTTTACCGTATAATCTGAATTGTTCATTCATAAACCGTCCATTGATAAAATTCCAATTATGTCCTTGATATAGGCGTTCGGCGAGGACCGCGGGGAGAGATTTAAGCCGTTTGATAACTCTATTATCCCATCAATTGATTCCGGATGAAACACAATTTTAGCTTTATCCGATTTGCGGACAGCGTTTTTGTATTTCTTTCTTTGGACTCTGTATAAATCGAAATGATCTGTTTGCAATTACACTTACTTGACCACTACCATAATGCCTACCACTGTAATCATACCTTTTTCACTAAATATTATACCGTAATCCTTAACGTATACATTCATCAGATTCCTTAGCATTCCAACCATTGTTATAATTCCTCTCTTATTTGTAGCTGTTCTTTAGTGCCAGTTCATCATCGTTTTTTTCATTTATTGCTTTATATGCACTATGAAGTTCTTCAGTATATTATTCACCCTTAATACGGATCTTGTCCCAACCCATCAAGGCTTCCATAATTTCTCTGAATTTTCGGCTAGGGCTTCATCTTTAGCCAATTGATTTCGTGTTATGTGAACATGAACTCTTGGCTGTTACCTACTTTTATTAGCATTTTAATTACTGACCTATGTTAATACAACATTAAGCAATAATTTCATTACGTTTCAATGTTTTTCTTAATGTTATGGCCCGCTGTTAATATGTCTTGAATAGTCATTGTTTATCTTGATTCATTGGTGTAAACATTACAGTACCACATTTTTAAGGATTAGGCATTTCTTTTTGATATGTTTCAATTATTTGTTATTTGAAATTTTGTGTTTATATCTGTGCTGAAATTGTTCCAAAGTTGTTCCAATTTCTAGGTGTACTTTTTTACATAAAAGTGACAAATAACTGGTCTAAAACCTCCCTTTTGGAAAATTAAATGCTCATACATGAATACGCTTTAGCGTTTGTTTCTTTTTAGGATTGCAGTAACTATATTCAATATACCTCGGTTAGAGTCCAAATTTCGAATTAAATACAACATTTTTAAAGGAACACTATTGTCAGTAATAAAATCAATATCAGTTTCCATTTCAATTCACATGTCTCAAATATTTATTTCCTTCTGAATCGAAATTGTAATAAATGCTAATATCCCCCCCGAGTGACGTTATGATTTACGTCATCCACCTTTACGGGAAGCAGTGAATTCTTATTTGTTCTGTTTCAATGTATGGCTGTTGTGAATTTATATGGAATTCCCTAATGTTTCCCATAGGTGCTGTGTCTCGTGATTAAGTGAAAGGAAGGTATAAGTGAAGTAGTTGGTTTTAGGAACCATTACTTTGGTAAGGGAGGTACAGAGCCTTATTCGTGAACAACTTTGTATTACAATTGGCTGATATTCTGATTTGGATTACACATTACTTGTTTTAAATAAGCTTCGATTCTTTCTCGATCTTTGTAACTTCTTCAAAGGCGACAATACTTCTGGCTTTACTATACGGATATTTATTGTTAGAAGCAATCCTTTACGGTCTTAGAACTGATGTCTTATGACTAATTACTATCTTCCCGTGTCTCTTCAGATCAAACCCAATAATGACCTTACTTCCACAGTTAAAAATATCATCGTCGAGACCCGCTAAGCAATAAACCAATTGAGTTCGCCTCTATGAACTTGACCCCTCGTAAAACTAACGATACGCGCTATGCTTGCAATTTTTAGAACAAGCGTTGCCAATCCAACATCGCTTTTGTTTCTCGAAAGATTAGGTTCAATTTGAAATGAAGTTTATTTCTGGATTTCAGTCCAATTCACACGTCGTTCTATTCTCAATCTTATTGCTACTCGGCTTCGGTACAGCTTCAGTCGTGCCAAGTTTGGCGTTCATTGATTCCTTTATTCCACCTTGCGTCTTGAATGGAATATTTTTGCTACCATTGTGGGTACTTCATGTGTCGTATTGGACTCGTGCCAAGGGATTTCCGTTATCGGATACAAACGCCACTTTTATATTTTTTTAGATTTCTCTATTTATATTTATTGTATCTAATTCAAGATTTAAATGTGCCAATAAATGTGGATTCTGAATTTAGACAATTTGACCGCTAGAAAGTATTCGTTAAATGTTAAAAAGGATGATGTACACTGATTTCAGTGTTAACTTAATCTTTATTGAGGCCTTACTCGCTATCAACGTCTTGAGAACAGGTTTATAGTCAATAATAAATTAATGGGTCGCCTCCGCCTCTATGTGTAGCAGTACTGCCATTAACAGTTCATTAAGTAAAACTAGGATTTAGTAAGGATTTATAATTATAGAGGTGTGGACTGTTGGTGGTTTGATGAAATAATATCATACGGTTCGTCTGAATTGTAAATATGTAAATAAGGTGGTTGGATACCACCGATGAAAAATGATACCCAAACAGAAATAGGAGTAATTATTTATAAATCCGCAAGTAACAATCCTATTCGCACACACAAAGCCAGCCTCCGGAATGAAATTCTTTGCCAGAGTCTGTTCCATAACGACATAATCTTGGAGTTACCTAGGCCCTTGTGAATAGTCGTGCTCCATAATAGACCGCATTATCACTTACCACCGGGCGAGATAAAGAAAAGGACACAGAAGGGAAATTGGTCTGCATGCCCCCAAAATTTCCTTTTCGTTACCAAAATATGTTGTCATCTGAAAAGACTGTTGACGATGATGTTATTTATATACTGATTGATAATACTGTCCATCTATACGTCATAATCCTTAACTCGTCTCACGCACCCACGGAAAATATTATTCTTAGCTGGAAGCCAAACTGCTAATATTCCTCAGATCTTTCTTATATTTCACACCAGTAAGATAAGCGGCCGATACAAATACACAGACCACATTTTCATTCATTTCTCTACGTCAAAACATTCAAAGGAAACATTTATAACCTTGTTCCGAACTAAACAAACTCGAAATGATTTGAAGCCAATATCTATTCAGAATGCTTGTCTAAAAATACACACGTTATATTGTGGTTATAGTAAATAGCTATCAATGTTTCACTCGTGTTTCACATCAGTGAATATGTGTGCTCCATTATAACAAACTGTGACGTAATAGCTACGTAAACAAAATACAGAAAAATGCGCATGATACATAATGAAGACGTAGGAAAATAAGATGTATTAAGAATATTTGAGCCTGATCTACGTATTTATTAATAGTTTGAGAAAACGTATGTCTATCGTAGTCGCCCTTGAATCGACTTTCGTGGTTTTGAACGCGCGCTCGCTCATGAATGGTAGAGTTTCATTGATACTAGCGAATGGGCGTGTCTTGTGAATTAATATCTTTTATTCGACGCGCCCATATCACTAAATGTTTATCATTCATTCAGTTTGATATCATTAAGTAATACCGATCCTCGCTAGTATAACAGCGCAATATTTAATCTCGATTTTGGTGTCCGCCTTTCCTGATTAATGACTTGGTGGAATTGATTACCTTGTTTGAAAAATACTTGGAAACATTCGAGGCAAATTTTCTATTTGAAAAATTTCTTATTCAGAAACGTAATCATGTTTGTTGTTTGTTCACGGGTAAAGTTTTATTTCTATGTAACATGGAATGGAATAAATCAATCATTGTTTAAATGTGTCAAGATGTTTCCTTTGGGATTTGTAGGACAGCCTGTGATTGTACTAATATTATGAAAAGGGAACTTTTGTGTGCTGAGGTCTCGAGTCTCGACCCAAAAACTTTATCCATTTTATTTTAATGTTTGTGAATTTGTGGAGATCGGAACATGGATGTCATGTCGACAACATATTTAAAGGGACAATCCTTGGTCTAAAGCAAAGAGTTTTTAATCCGTTTTACTAAACTTCTTTCTCGAAGCTTCGATATTGTTGATGAAACCAAGGAAATCATACAGTTATGTGTTATTATTTGTGTACCCTTTGTGTACCATAATATAGGAGCTTATAGAATATCGCAATAGCATTCGAGTGTTTGCTGATAAAATGATAAGACTGCCCATGACTTTCAAGTACTTGAGTCACTTCCGTTCAGTCAACTGTCGATGTGACAATCGGCTGATATAATATCCTGTTTACTATCATGATTGTCTGAATGATTTTCTAATCACTTTTTTCGTTGAAAAAATTTAATGTTTGGTGAAATAATCGTTTTTAGGTAACATTGTTAATTCATTCATTGATTCGTTAAGATTTATTATGTTTCGTAAACATAAAAGTTTGAATTTTCGACGTACCGCCAAAAATTGTACAACTCAAATCATCGCCTTGTAGACTTGGTCATGTCCCTAACTGAAAAAAAAGTGAAAGCTTACTTTTAATTATAAATATGTTCATTTCAGCCAGCCCTTTTCAAAAATAGCCACCATGATTCAAAGAAAATAAAAAATATTTTTTTTTACATGACAAGAAACTCGTAAACCCCCGATTTTATAAGGAGTTTTGACGACGATACTTTTTTGTGTTGTTTCTCACAATTCCTTGTTTTCGTTTCATTTCCGAGTACTAAAGTGATAAGTATGTCGCGGAAATTGAATTTTTATGCGAGTTTCTCGATGATAGAGTAGTTTAAAATCCCTTGTATGTAGATTTGCACGGTATGTAGTAAAATTTTATGGTATAGTTTAATACTTCCGACGGCGCTATTCCCGAACCAATACGACATTCAAACCTTCAAGAAACTAGCGTACATAATCTTTTTCAAAGGCCTCGTCTCTTTTTTAAAGGCCGGCAACGCGCCTTTGACTCTTCTGGTGCTGCAGGTGTCCATGGACGCCGCTGATGGCTTACCATCAGGTGATCGGTCTGCTCGTTTGCGTCCTATTGCTTAAAAATATATGTATACTTTTTATTTAACAGACGGAATCCTTTTAAAGATGCTTAGGGTTAAAGTATGTCCAGAATTCCAGTTCATGGGGGATTTTTAAGTTACACAGTGCCTCATCACCATTGCCTTTAAGGAGCCACTGGTCCACTTGAAAGACCATTTAAAAGAAAAGTTCTCTGAAGACCACGGCACCCATTCATGAACGGATTTTTTTACGGAAATAGCAATTCATTCAGAACATAGACTCAGACCAAGGTCTTGTAATCAAAACACAATTTGAAGTTATCATGCTCTACATAAATTCTGATTAACCTGCGATAAGCTCGAAGGTTACATAGTTATTGATAAGATGCTATCTTACCTGATATGGTGTTATTGAAGGTAAGTACAAATGTACTAAGTGCGCCTTTTAAAAAAATGGAATCGGAAAGAAAAACGTCACCCAAATTTTTGGACTGCGCTTTTGGCGTAGTCGCTGGGTGAGTGGCTGCTGTGCAACGTGTCCCCGGTTCGGTTCCTGCACGGAATAACACAGAGATCTACAAATTGTTGTTTGCGTACTTATGTGAGTTTGTATGTTTGTAAAAGCACCCAAGACACAGGAATAACTCCATTTGTGGGGCAAAGTGTCTAAAAAGAAAAACAAAAGTGTTTGATATGCCATATTTGATACAAGCGCTTAGCAAATGCTTTTACTTGAAGATAAATTAAAAGTAGTTTGATTATTATCATTCAAAATAAGATACGGACTGTTGAATTTCCATTAATTTGTTAGGTAGCGGAACAATTTATCATAATAATTACGCACAAAGTTATCGATAAACGTTCATTCAATAAAGACCAAAATTGTGTACTTTATCAATAGGTACTGATACCTGTAGTCTTCTATTTAACAGTTTAAAGTCGAATTGTAGACGTTTTATAAAAACGTATTTTCATTAACTAATATTGAACTCTATGTAAAGGCTTTTAGGGACTATATTATAACTATAATTAATGAGCGAACAGTAATAATATTTACTTTGAACACAATAGGTTTATTACTACACCTTTGACTGCAAGTGTCGGAAGAACTCACTAAGAAACTATCCATTTGGTCCCAGCAACTGCAACGATGTTAGCAGAAGAAGTACAGGGGTCTTTTTAAGTCAGTTTAAGTCTGACTCCATCTCGGGCGATCCAGTCATTGGACGGTTTACCAACCTTGAAGAAGGGGCTAAAAACGCACTCCAAAGAATCCTTGCTGCAGCATTCTTTGATAAACCTTTTTTTAACTAGCTATCTCCAACCCTCTCCCTGTTCTTATGAAGAAAGTTCCATAGCCTGACTGTGAATTGTCACGGACCGTTATTGAAGACTTTCTTTTAAGGTTTTTTTTACCTTGATAGTAATTAACCGTAATAAAAATAATGAAGAGTTAATTGTGATATTTGCCTTCGCAACAGAAGTCATAATTTCAAAACAAAACTGTAGAATCGTAAAACAACCACATATTGTTGTGGTATCAATAAAATTTTCGGATGTTTAGAATCAACCCACACCAGGTTATAACTGCCCAGGATGTTACTATTTGATAAAACGCAACTACATGCGTGGGATATCGGTTGATTGTTTACGTCCTTTAACGGCGCCATCTTGAATTTTTCTGTTTTTATTTTCACGAGTGAGTGAGCGATTTGGATGAATGAACGGGTGAGTCATCGTGGGAATTGTTTTGAGCCAATTGAAGCAATTGAGCTGAATATTTTTTGCACTGGTCCATACTTATTGCATTTTTATATTTGTATGACTAAAGAGTTATTGCAATGTCCATTGTTATTTGAAAATGATGTTTGTGCAACTTTAGTATATGACTTATGAGTACATACCTATATAAAAAAAATCTTTGATAACATTGGCATTTAATATGGCTACAAAAGAAAATAATATAAGTAATATTAACCTAAATATTCTTGCTTTATATTCCAGAAGGAACGAAGTAATTATTATTATTTTAAGAGCTTCGTTTTAGTCGATGTTTTAATTATGAAAATGCAAACTGAAACTGACTAGGGACTCGGGGCTATTCTGTAAAAGTCCGGTCTTAATAGAAAATGTTTGCATTTCGAGCTCGTTTACAAACGAAAAGGAAAACACTTTTTTTTGTTCCCAACCAACGGAATTAATTTGGTCGGGCCAGTCTAGAACAAATCAATACCACAATTCTTGGTATTTTATAATAGGTTTTTTATTTCTTTTTCAAAGTATAAAAAGGATGATACAAAGTTTTTGCATAAGTAAATATGAAAGAAAGAAAGAAAGAAAACCATTTATTACGCCACGACATATAAAAGGAATACAGGTAGTGAGGGGCGCCGCCGAACGCTGAGTTGAGTGGACGTGTTTTTTGTGCTCGTAAACATTTAATTCCGAAAAGTTAGTCTAAAGTGCAGAATTCGTTTTAAAAGTTACGTCAATACGTGTGCAATAAAACTTTAAGTAAACAGTGAAAAAACCAGATCTGTGTACAAACTATTACCAGAGATATAAACAAAAACATTATAACATTTTAAAAAGTGATCGTTGCTAATTGCTTTGTCTCTGTGTCCAAGTGTATTGACCTTTGAACGGGTCAATGACACACGCTTCATTACCTCAACATATTGTCACCAGACCGTTTAATTCGCAACCAATATCTAAGCTTCGATAGTCAAGTGGCGTAAGACGCCTACCATCGATATAAGCTTACGGTCTCGAGTTCAAGCCCCGCAACCTGCAATAGTTTTTGTTATAGAAGAAATTGTTTTGAGCATTGTTACATATTAAACAAAGTTGTGTGAGCAAAATACCACAAATAAATTACGGGAACTACTGACTGAGTTCCAATAGCCCTGTGGTAAACGTGAGGTGCCTGCAGAAATTGTGATAGCAACAATACCTACGACCACCAATGGAGTCAAAATGTGCAGGATGTCTTCAAGTTCTACCTAATAAAGAAAAGATCACTTGTAAACTATGCAAAAAAACATATGATATACAATGCGCAAATATTACTATCACACATTTCAACAAAGTAATGACAGTAGCCCAAAAGAATTCATGGAATTGTCAAACATGCAAGTGTAAAATCCCAAAAACCGGGAATATAAACACACCTATACGTGCGCCAATCGAATCACAACCTACGGATTCCGAAGAAAACAATGTCACTCTTAGGAAATTGCCAACTAACTCCAACCTCGACATTTCTTCCTTCCAAGACCTGAGTGTTTTAGGTGATACACAATACTTGGAAGACAAAGAAACGCCATTGAGCACAACTAAGGGCGTACTAACATTGGAGAACCTGAGCGAAATGATAATTCTTCGTCTGCGGGAAAATAATCAATCAATCATAGCGGAGATACAAAACACTATCCAAATAGAAATTAATAAGGCGATCGCTAAAATGAGAGAAGATATTGATAGGAAAACAGACTCACTTTTTAAGGAAAACGAGCAAAGACTAGAAGATATAGAAATAATAAACAAGAAAATTGAAAAACTTAACATAGAAAACGAGAAACTGAGAAATGAGATTAAAGGCTTAAACAACCAAAAAACGGCAAAACACTTGACTTGTACTGAGAGCAACTGCAAGAAAATAGTACTCTACGGTTTTCCTGAACATTATAAAGAGCCAGATTATGACCAACAATATAGATTAATTGACCTATGTCGTGAAAAACTAAATATTGACCTTACAGGGTATATAGAAGAAACATATAGGCTAGGCAGAAACTATAATCAAAACCGACCTCTAGTAATAGAACTGATTAGTAAGAGAATGGCTAAATACATTGTAGAAAATAAACACTGTCTCAAAGGAACAAGATTGTTCTTATCTGAATTTTTAGATGTAAACGCAAGATTGGAAAGAAAGGAAATGCGTGAAGAAATGCTGAAAGCACGAAAAAAAGGATTTTATGCAATAATAAGAAACAATCAGTTGTTTATAGATGGAAAAAGAACAGAAATACAGAAGGAAAAAGCCGACATATACACTAAAATCCAACAAGTAAATGATGAACAGAACCAAACTCAACACATTATAAATGAAGATAACGACGATCGTATTTTTCGAAACCCCAGACCAACAATTTAACATTTTTTTCCAAAACGTTCAAAGCATTTACAACAAGCAACACCTTCTAGAGGCTTTCATCAACGATCAACCCATCTACAAAGCAATATGCATGTGTGAGACCTGGCTCACAAAAGACAAATTAGAAATAGTGCATTTTAGTGGATATAAGACTGCAGCATCGTATTGCCGCCGCTCCCGAAGTGGTGGCGGAGTGTGTATTATTTTAGAGGAAAGTGTAGAATGTATAGAGTGTTTTGATATTAGAGATATGACAATTGATTATTGTATAGAAGTATGTGCATGTAAGCTACCAAAGCAAAATCTGTTAATAGTCACTATGTACTGGAACAGAAGAGAGGAAGAAATTTTTGTTAGTCAGCTTAAACAAATATTGCAATATATAAACAATAAATACCAAAAACTTAACGTAATAAAAGGGGGAGATCTTAATATTAATATCTTAGAAAATAGCATAAAAACAAACCAATTGATTGATCTCATGCTAGAGTTTAAATTTGTACAACATATAAAAGAACCTACGCGTATCTCACAAACCACGTCAACATGCTTAGATTTGATTTTTACAAACTTTAACAATAACAAAATGTACACGATGGTAGAAGAATTGGGTTTTTCAGACCACTGCGGAACAACATTGCATATGATGCTTGAACAAAAAAGTAAGCAATCCGTTTGGTTTGCTAATAAAAGACTATTTCACAGAAGTAGTATTCAGAATTTTAAATCCAAACTAAAGACACTAAACTGGGATGAGATTATACAGCTGAATAAAAATGTTGATGAGAACTATCAGTCGTTCCATAAAACTCTGATAGATATCTTAGATGCATGTATCCCTAAACGTAGACTTAAACTAAAAACAAAACGCAATAATTCCTGGCTAACTGTTGGTATTAAACAATCTTGTAAAAATAAAAGACTACTAAAAGTTTTTTCGTCTAAAATTAATAATTCAATATTTACGAAATACTATAAAAAATATGAAAAAATATTAAAAAAATCTGTAACAGCGGCAAAACGAATACATTACATAAACAAAATGAATAAATCATCAAATAAAGTTAAAACCATGTGGAATATTGTAAAGGAACGGACAAACAAAAAAACCAAAAAAGACAAACAAAATATAACACTACAAACAACAAATCTAGTAAGTGAACCTAAACAAGTAGCTAACGTTTTCAATAACTTTTTTGCATCCATCGGGGAAAATACTACCCACACACCCGGCAGTGTACAGAGAGAAACATCAGTGATGAATCCTACTGAAAATACCATGTTTCTTACACCGGTCGACGGATACGAAGTAAACCAGATTTTAAAGAACCTTAAAAATAAAAACAGTCACGGCATAGACGAACTCCCACCGACTCTGTTCAGACAGTGCGCTGATGAACTAACCTTACCGTTCTATAAATTAATAAATCAATCTTTCGAGGAGGGCGCTTTCCCCAACCAACTAAAAAAGCTTTAATAAAACCTATCCATAAAAAGAACGCAAAAACAGACCCAAGCAACTATAGACCAATTTCCCTTCTTCCTACAGCATCCAAAATCTTCGAAAGAGCAATGTGTGATCGTGTATACTCCTTTTGTGAAAAATATAAGATTTTCGATGATTGCCAAAATGGATTTCGCAAAAACAGATCTACAACGCTAGCTGTTTTTAAATACATCCAAGAAGCAATTAATATTATAAATAACAAACAATATGCAGTAGGGATATTACTCGACATGACCAAGGCCTACGACAAAGTACAATTTAAAATATTATTGAATAAACTCTACGGAATAGGAATACGCGGGAAAGCTCATGACTGGTTCGCATCATATTTAAAGGATAGAGAGCAACTAGTTGAGATTGAATATTACAACGAAGAAACAAAGGAAATACAGATCATTAGATCTGATGTTAAAGCAATACACGCTTCAATTCCACAGGGAAGTGTTATAGGCTGCCTCCTTTTCCTAATATATATAAATGACCTCCCCAAAACCATAGACGGGCCATGTGTACTTTTTGCGGACGATATCTCGATCCTGACTTCTTGCCAAAGTAATGCCAATTTAAACGAAAAACTTGAGACTATTCTCGGAAAAACTGTAAACTGGATGAGTGACCATAATCTCGAAATAAATTTTACCAAAACCAAATTAATAGCGTTCCACCCCTGGCAGAAAAAACAAATAAATATAGATTTTACGTTTAATCAACATAAATTAGAAACAGTTAACAATTTCACACTCCTAGGTTTAACAATAGACACTCATATAAACTGGAAAACACATATACAGACAGTAAAATCAAAAATTTCAAAGTTTTCATATGCTCTCCGCGAAATAAAAAAGACTACAAACCTACAAACCGCACTAGCCACATACTACGCGTATGCTCATGCTTGGTTTAATTATGGCATCATCTTATGGGGAAATAGCACAGATGCTCCCTCCCTATTTACCCTCCAAAAAAAGCTAATACGAATAATTACCAATATAGAACCAACAGATAGCTGCAAGCCTCACTTTCAGAAACACAAGATTCTCACCTTAGTTGGTATTTATGTCTTGGAATTATGTAAACTCGTCCGTAAATATCCAGATTCTTACAGCACACGGGGAGACATACAAACAAATTATTCGTTGCGCCATAAAAATAGACTAAATTTGCCCCCCTCCCGCCTTAAATTACATTCATCTAGTCCTTATTCAATGTCAATAAAAATATATAATAAACTACCTGAAGACATAAAACAGCAAGAAAAAACCAGTATATTTCTAAATAAACTAAAGCAATACTTAATTAAAAAAAGCTATTACACAGTACAAGAATATCTTACAGATAAATAAATATTAATAGGTAAAACACAATTATGAATAACAGATTATCTTAATAAGTAAAATGACATAAACAATACTTAATAATTAAATTACAAAATGACATAAAAAATACTCACTGATCAAAATGACATAATATACAATACTTAATAATTGAATTACATAATAATAAAATAATAATATATATTATAATTGTACATACTAAATAAGCGATACTAAATATAATTAAATAAATAATAAATGTACAGATAGACCTGCATATACATTATTAATAGAATAAGTAAATAAATGGAAACATATAAATACATAAAAATATTAATAGAAGTGAATGAATTAAAATATAAAAATATAGTTATTAGGGTGGAAAATTATATGTAGCTGTGTTAATGAAGCGCTCTTTCTCTCTTTTACATTTACATTTACATTTTTTTTGTTTAAAACAAAAAATTGCTGTGCCCGACAGGGTCCGTAATTGTATCTAATATTTTTTTTTTTTTTACTACCACCTGTATTTGACATTATGGATTGCAATAAATTATTTGATTTGATTTGATTTGATTTGAGGTACACACACACACAAAAAGCCCATAGTGCGATGCAACATGTATTATATTGTGCGGAACATAGCACGGCATCACAGAAAACCGGCGTGACACAACCACAGCGTTGTGTTTTACGGTGTGATTGAGGTTACCGGAGGCCCAATCTTTCCTCTCCCCAATCCCTAAATCTCTAAACCCCAAATCCTCTGTTGTTGAGGTAGTCCATGGGCAGCGCTGAGGGCTTACCATCAGGTAATTCGTCACCTAGTTCGCCGACGTATCCGATAAAAAAAATGTCCGAAGCATATCGATACTATTCTCAACGGAAACAAGCTATCATCAAGAGATTCCCAAAAGTGATTGATTGATTGAAACCACGTGCTATCTAAAATATCAGGTCAACAGTACCAAGTCTAGACTAAATTCAGCCACATTATGAATGGTCCTACCAACCTATTCGTGCTATTGTACGTATTCAACCTTGTACGAGAAACATGCCAATCGGATGTTACTATTTTAGTTTAGTAGGTCATTAAACGAACGAGCAGACAGTTCTGGCACGTTTTTGGGGTTGGTGAGTATTATTATGATTGCTGTTCTTCGTTGAAGTTGATAAAGATTGATAAAGATTAAGAACTAAATGAAACATATCGGAGATGAAAATGACCAAATTTGTTTGTGTCTATCGTATTTATCCTAAATGTTAAAAAAAACAAGTTGTAAAATTCATCCATAAAATTTAAAGTAAAAATAAAAAAAAACTTCAGTTTTATATTAGTCTAAATATCAGAATTTCTAACGAAAGGAAAGTAGTGTACGTTGTGTTCAAATCAATAAGTGTTTTCCTATTGCAGAGATTCATAAAGGTCACAGCAAAATAACTTCCTTTTTAAAGGTCAAGATGTTGATATCGACAATTCGATTGAAACTAAACTTTGTGAAGGACCGAATCAGGATAAGTTTGATTTATTTTATTGGTAAAGAGAAATACAAACTTCTATATAATATAAATACAGAGCTCTCAACCAATCAATTGATACTGAATGAATTTAAAGATGTAAAATGTAACTAATTGAAATTGGGATTTGCACTGGTTTGACATGTGAAATTAAGACCGATTGATTCCCACAAGTCCATTCAAACCGTTCCCAAACGAACTACAAAGAATAAAAAACAACATGTGATGCAATTTGTGTGTATTTAAAAACGAATAAAATGAACCCCCTGCATTTGGTCTCACGCCAGACAAACACGGAGTGCTTTCCAATTGAATACTGTGTTTAGTTTGCGCCATGTCTGCTTGGCGATTCTGTTTGAACTTGGAAGTACTTGTAAATTAAATAAAAAGTAATACTGTTCGCTGGTTCCTTTGAGATGAACTTAGCAATTCAAATTGACTTGGACTTGTTAGTATAAGATTAAGATGAGATAAATAATACAGTGATAAGGAATGTCTTAATCGTTTCTCAGAGCCTTGGTGCTTTTCTTCAGTAATGTTGATTTAACCTTTACCTCCAAACCGATTTTGAATGTCGGTTACAGTTTTAATTCCTTTTGACGATCAAAATAAAAAAATATTGTACGTTCATTCATTAAAGTTACTCTCTGAAAAAAGAAGAAAAGTGTGCTGCTCTCGAAATAAACACAGTGCATCACATCGTAAAGCAAAGGTCACGCACTGTTCAGCCTCCCGCCAAAAGAGCAAAAAGGCGCGACCGGTAATGGTTGCGTTCAACGTCATCTGTCCGACGTTCACTGTTTCCGCCGCGGCCATATTAAATTTATGGTGGCTAAAAGTGTTAGCATCCGTGTAGCTCTTGTAAGTTCAGATAATAAACAAAATTGTTTTAAATTGAAGATCAAGCTTATGGGATAAAGACATTGCATACCATATGCATATTATTGATATTGGATTTTAGATGGCCTATTTTGCCGTAATCTGTCATTTGAAATGAAGGTCCTTTAACACGCAGATTTAGTATAAAGCCAAACGATGGTTTTCTCCAGAAGAAACTATGTTTAGTGTGAGAGAGCCAAGCATCGGCATGATTGGATCGGCTCATTCGGAGTGATACCACAGCCTCACAGAAAACCGGCGTGAAGCAACTACTGCGTTGTTTCGTCGTGTGAGTGAGGTTACCGGAGGTCCATTCCCTCCCACTCCCCCTATTCTTTCCCAATCCATAAATATCCAAAACTCTTATCCCTAAAAGGCTGGCAACGCGCTCGTAATTCCCTTGGTGGCTAGGGTGTCCATGGACCGCGCTAATTGCTTACCATCAGGTAATACGTATGCTCGTTTGTCGACCTATACCATAAAAAAGATCAAATGCAACAGTAAGCTTCCGCTGCATCCATAGCTAGTCCCCTCTAAATAAGCTGTTATAATCAAAGCAATAGTTATCGGAATGTTAGTGCCTAATGGTCCAGAAACTAAAAAGGCATGAATGCAGTTTCCCGGCGAATGAATAAAAAGATGACCGGTAATGGACGTTCAGCATCATCTGTTTGGCGCTATGAACGCATACATCCGGTTCCGTTGCAGCCATATTGAGATTAGTATCATAATGATCTGTATCTTGGTATCACGTCATCAGATCTTTGTGATTTAAGTGTGTAGATATTGTAATAATGTCATCAGTTTTGATATGCGAATTTAGTGAGAGTAGTTAGTAAGAAGTATTTCATGATTATTTTTATACTAGCTTTTACCTCGACTTTGTTGTGGAATAGTGACTTCCTGCCCGTTATTGGTTAAAAAACTATCCTATGTCCTTTCTCGAGTTCCAAACTATGTCTGTACCAAATTTCACACAAATAGGGTCAGTAGTTTAGGTCTGAAAAAAAGACAGACAGAGTTATTTTCGCATTTATAATATTAGTTTGGATTTACAGTCTACTGTCCTAATTTGTAGAGAAAAAACTCTGAAGTGTTGGTCTCCTGCTGTATTAAAACCTCTATCAGTACTTTTTCAATGCTACAATTCTTTTGTTGTTTTGTATTTGTTTAAAATATTACGTTACATTACGAGTTGTCTGCAATCGTAAACAAAAAAACAAACATCCTAGCACTGCTATTGTTTTTGATACATAATAGAAAACTTATCAATTTTTACTCACTGACAGACATAATAAATCAACAATTCCTACTCGGGTTTCAAAATAAAATCGATTTATACATCGATTTTGTTAACTGTGTGAACGGAATCGCGTGTTGAATGTTCGCGAGACGTTTCTTTGTTCGGATATTAACTATAAGTCTAATTAGAATCGTTTCGCCGACAATAGGTATGTTGCATGATCGTTCTCAGAACAACGTACATGTTAATTTTTTTTTTACAATATGCAACGCCTTCGTGTTTTTTTTTAAGTTTGCATGTGTCTGACGGAATTTTTGTGAAGGATTTTTCATGTGTGTGGAACAATTATTTTCGGTTGAATGAGTTTTTTACTTTCGATTCTGTAATTGGAACGAAAATGGAGAAACTGTTTTGCATCCACAATCAATATACTAAGGATTTTTGTCTGATTCCCAAACAGATTATTAGTACTTACGGTGTTTAATAGAGACAGCAATAATATGCGGAGCTCAGTAATTTATGACAAGCATTTATGCGTGATTAATGATCGTCTGCAAAAGCAATTTCCTATGCGATGATACATTTGACCTACATAATATTGCATTCCTGTAAAACTAAAACTGTTCCTAGTATTGTATAACTTGTTTCCTCTTGCATCTCGAGGAAAATTGAAAATTTGCGGATGAAATATAAAACCTTCCAACATTGACGCGGAGAAATTCCTAAAGCAATTAAAGTTTTAGCAGTTATGTCAATATTTGCGCTTTACTTAGACATATTTTTCCCCACAGCCTATATCCTGAGATTCTGAAATACTTTTTAAGATTACAGAAGTAACTATCATCTAATTAAAATCTACTATCTCACTTCCTATAAACTTTATATCCTCACTGATTACTATAAGCACATTGCATTGATATGACCTTGAAGTTCTGGCAAACGCTTAATTAAGTCATCCATCGACACTAATCAGTCTAATATGTATGCAACAACGTAGCTATTGAAGGTACATCCCACCTTTGTTACAAATGCAGTTGCATAAATACGGCACATGTTCTTGCACAAGTGTTAATTGGTACTGTCTACTCCACTTGCATTATCTTGGGCAAGAATTTTGAAAATCATGGAATCGTCTTGATTTTATCAACGCGTTACGAACAAACGTTTCTATCTGGAGCACGAACGTAGGATTGGTGAGAGAGGCAGCCCGCGTGAGGGAGCAATCCTCCTTCTCACGCCCCAGCAGCCGCAACTGGCGACACTACGGGCGTCGGGGATCAAGGGACGATCTCCGGCCACCGTAAGCACGGGCCTGCGGTCGGCGAGTAAGGGCAGCTCGCCGCCCGACCAGAACCAGGCCCGAGCGTACGGCGCGTAGCGTTCCGCGCGCGCCTCAAAGAGCCATTAGACCACCACAGACGGGGCCCTAAAGGGCCTGAAACTATTCAGCCGGGGTTGCGGGGTAAGCGCAATGAGGCACCGCGTCTTCGGCCCAGAGCAGGAGAAGGAACAGGGGGGTTTTTAGTCAGTAAGAGACAGACACTCCCTCCCGCCCGACCCTGGGCGGGAGAAGTCATTTGATGATTTTCCCTTCACAAAAAAAGGCCTGAAACTATTACTATATACCTGTTCGTTAACACACACGTAGCTGCTTAACTGGTCAGACAGATCTGATGTTGTATATGCGTTAATTACTAAAGCTTTTTCTATCGCAACTTTTCCATTTTTAAACCTTCCACAGAAATGGTGGTTGCAAACTAGAAAACAAGTTTTTAGCTCTCGTTTATGTACCAATGTTTCCGGATATGGAAATTTAAATATTCTCAGAAACGTTATCTTTAAGTGCACATCAATAAAATGTTTTATAGACACATTAGGTTGTGGTAGTCCAAGTATAGCATTAGCAACTTTGCTATTAACATAGCGATCTGCATCTTTATTCTAACTAAACGCTTCTCTAAGTACTATACAAGGTCTTGCTTCTGTTTTAAATTCTGTTCTATTATTGATTGAGCATACATCATTAATGTTATCATGTACATTAATGATTATATCAGCGTTCGTAAATTCATCAGTGCGTGCAGTTTGCGTGTCCGTTGCGCTTGTTAGTTCTGATTTTGCAATACTTAAGGCATTATCTGTAATTTTGCCTTCATCTTCAACGAATTCTTTCGGCCATCGTCTTATGATGCAAATTTCGTTGTTCAGAATTAAGAGTTATAGATCCTGTTACGTGTCTCAATTTGGTTTTAGTTGTTCTAGTAAATGTTATTTATTCGAAACCTGGCAAGTATCAATGTGACTTTTTCCGAGTTATATGTATTTTTTAAGATTATTTAGACACCATAGATCTGTGAAGGAAAATATAGTGAGGAAACCTGGACTTAAAAATTCTAACTAAAAGTTTGAAATCGCCCATCCGCCTTGAGCAAGGCCTTTGCTCAGCAGTGGGCACTTGTGGGCCGATGATATGATAAAGGGAGTACATGTATATCTTTTATTAAATTGCAATAAGAACAAATCATTACTAAAATGAATATTTTTGTCGGATAAACTGTCATAGTGACAATAAGGTCATAAAATATAAAGTAGGGGCGTCAATTTGACATATTCGACCCTATTCAAGTTATTGAAGAAGTCGCGAAATTCTCTTTAATCTTAATTCAAACCCTGAATGTTTAAACAAAGATGATTTTCCAAGACAACGTTGAATAACGAATCAAAGGCTACTTGTTAATTAAACAGCCTCTTGGGGCGATGAGTGTACGCCTGTTATCTTTGTCAATAATCACGTTTAGCATTTTATGAAATCTCAACTTTATCTTTCAATACAAAGGCTTTCATTTTGCTTTGACGTGTATTCGTTATTGTAAATATTGAATTTAGTTTTCTTACTACTTGAACATATGTTTTATCCTAATTTTGGTTGATGAAGGCATCTTCTGAAACTTACATTGGTTCGGTCATTTTCTTCATTTCATTTTTGCGAGTTACTAGTACTAAAAGAGCTAAGCTATTCTTGTATTAAAAATATATTTGCAAGTATGTTATATATTTACAGTTGAACAAACATGCCTAAATTAAAATGTATCCCTCAAAAGAATGCCAAAAGTTATTTTACTAATGCTTTATCTTAGGTATAAATTACTATATCAAAAATACTATAGCTCCTATCACCCTTTTCGAAAAACAATCACCTGTGGTACAGTTCGTGTACAATATATTCTATAACCGTAAGAGTAATTTCTGTTACCCCCCAAGCGAACACATTCCAAATGATTTCTCTAGAGGATACACAACCTAGGGGCAAGCGGCTGTGAAATTTATCCTTGTGATTTATTTGCCAACTGTACTTTTGTACAGTCAGTGTAGGAAATTAAAAAATAAATTCCATGTACTTAAACAGCGATGAATTTGTGACTATTAGCCTCAAAGGGATCGACGATAATGTTACAATATACATACTTTCACTAAGCTAAAAAAAGATTTCCCTCTTGAATTTTGAATTCATTATTTTTATGGTTAACCTTGACCTTGAAATCTTGTGATATTTAATTTTAATCCTCAAAACATCCTGTCATTGTGATCACTTTTTGTTTTTATTTAACTTATCTGCAAAATTACACTTAACGTCTTATTTTCGTTACTTTCGTCTCTGATTAGGCTTAAATGGTCTAAAAGTTTTGATATCATACCGTCGGATAAAATGTAAGACATGTTTAAGCAATGTCCATGTTTTTCCCTTTTTAACTATGTATATCTAATATCATTTTTTATTCTGTTTCAGGTAAGTTTTTTGCGAAAACGAGACTACTTTATCTGAAGAAAGAGAGCAGTATGTAATTACCTACCTATTCGAGTTAAAAAATAAAGCATTTATTGAAAATTGCTATATTTCTCAGAATGTCTGTCATTCTGAGCTTCATCATAAATGAACTACGTCAGCAAAATATCTTCTTGCCGTTGCTTTGTTTTGCAACGACAAAAAACTAAACGACCTTATAAATGCTTTCCTTAATTGAAAAATCGTATCCACTGTATTGAATAAAATAAAAAATACTCCACACACTTTCACTCCATTCCAAAAATTAATAAAAACCAAAATATCTTTAACATCCAATGTGTATTTCCATATCCACCATCCGACACCAATTAGATTTAGTTCAACAAATCACAAACACACCCCAATTTACATGTCAAACGTTGTTTCAAATCATAATTCGGTGTTACTAAACGTTGTTACCCAGTCGTGCTGTTGACGGGAACTTCAACTTAAACTGATTTACTCTATGCTGTGCGAAGATTAGCTTAACTTTGCCCTCTATTGAGCCAGTTTTGCAACCCTTCTCCGGTTACTCTCTTGAATAATAATTAAACATATGGTTTATGTGGTTTGTTTAAAGTTTAGTTTTGCTAGATATCCCCTTCCAAAAACACGTTTTTAGTTGTTAACCATTTATTAGAAATCACAAAGGAAAACACATTTTTGTGTTAACACACCAGTTGTGCTGTTGGATACAGTCATTTACTTCCATAACAAAATATTGACTGCTGCCATATTTATTACTGTAACATGGTCTTCAATTGATTATGAGCAAAATTGCATTCAGTAGCTTCCTGCGTCCTTAATGAGGTTATTTTTTCACCTTCATTGCATCGAATTCGCAATTACCTTTAACTTCTTATTATCGGGTGTTTATCTAACCTTAACCCAGAAAATCAATTCCCAAAAACATCGTTAGTCCTAGAAATGTCTCCTAATTTCTTTTGTCATACCGTTCCGAGTTTCTCCCGATCCTGTTTGTTAAATTAACTGTGTGACGAATTTAACCTCTGTTATATCTATTTTCGGAGCTTTATTTTTTTTCCTTTGACTCATTAAACGCCCGTTATTACGGCCAATCTTTTGTTTAAATGTACCGTTCTTGGGTTCGTTACATAAATGTCATATTTCTTTTGTACAGTGTAATAATTTCTCTGGAACCCCAAATTGCTTCGGGGTTTCTTGTTATCCAAGATTGGAGAGTTACAGAAGGCACATTTCGATTTTGATAATTGTTAAAATTTCGAGTAATAGTGTTGTAGATGCAATATAGCTAATGTTAATTGAAGTTATATAATATCTCGCTCCAATTTGATTTTTTATTGATTAAAAACATAATCTGTTTCCTTATTAAATTATTATTTTATGTCCTATGGACATTTTGTTCCACTTGTTTGATTATATCTCTTGCTTTTACGAACAATATAAATATTTTTGAATACTACTCGAACCCGTTTTATCATATGAACACAAAGGTCTATTGTACTTCTGAATGAAATACTCAATGTATATCTTAATACTGAAGCAAAGGTAATTCTTAAGAATTCGCCACAGGTACAATATATTTCAGATGTATTCTCTTATTAATTTTTGTTATCGTCTTATTTCCTGGGTTCTCTTCTTTATTTAATGTTATAATATTTTTGTGTTTACCAATAAGTTTTATTACTACCGTTGAATATATTTGTTCACCATAATCAATTGTCCTCTCCACAGTGTATAACATTTTCTTTTTTTTAAATGTCCTGAATATCTGCTTCACTCTAAAAACCTAGTCTACTCTCCCTTCAAGCAGACTAGCTGTATATCTTCTTTTGTAAATACTATTCAATTCACTAATTCAGTAAAATTTTGAAAGATCAAAATTCAGTCGCTTTTACCAATCCCTACGGCCATTACTCTTGCAGTATCCAAAAGCAGCGTATGTTGTTTCAAAACATGGAACTGGTAATCTCGCGACACAATCAGACATTCCTAACAAAACTGACACTATTTACACTACAAGATAAGAACTCGACACTCCGTTTTTCATTCCGACAGCGCCACGGAAATTCGTGACTGTCGATTACCCCATAGTAACCCCATAAAGCTATTATAGTGATGTAATTTTAGTACTTGTATCACGTACAATGTTTCGGAAGCAGTTACTTTAATGTCTTTATTAAACGTTTGTGTACCAAAGATATTGGAGGTTGTTGAAGTTATAATGCTTATACAACAGAATATGATCAATAATTAACTTGTAATGCTTCCAACTATTTCAAGAAGTATGATTTTTTTTTCACTTTGTGCCATTTTTTATATGGGCCTAATAAGATCGAGAATATTGCTATTTCAGAGTCCATAATGTGATGGGTTATCATTATTGAAACCTTACAAATCTCTACCTCGACAATATATTTGTGACTATTCCATCAATGTGACAGTCAACTTACAAAATATTATCTTTTTTTACGAAATAATTCCTCTCGTTCGAAAAGCTTAAACTGTCAGCGTATCCACATTTTTATTGGTCGAAAAATCACAAAGGTTTTATATTTTTGTTTGTTGTGAATGTGTGTAGCAAAATAGACACGGATTTTTGCGAGATACATGTTGCTAAGAATAGATTATCCCATTTTACGTGGGCGTGAGCATCAAAGAGATTCTGTACCAACTGACTGACGGGTTCACCTGTATTCAGGATATTATACTTTTTGAATGTTTGCTTTCCATATAATACGTTAGACAGACAGCCCTTGTTGAGACAGGACTTAGAGATTCTTATCCTTTCAGAAGTGACTCGATGTTTTCGTTTGTATTATTGTCGGGCGACTTGATTTTCCTATGAATGACAAAATATTAAGCATATTGACAGTTGATCATAACTATTGGTAGATTGTTGTAAAATGGAAGGATTTCGCTTAAAATTTTTCTCTTTAATCAAAATGCTGCTCAATGAATTCCTCATTGGTAGGGATGGTCCTAATCGTAAAATTTTCCAGTATCTATAAAACTATCTATGTAGTATTCTTCTGTAATGTCTTTGAATAACAGCAACTGTATTGTCTTTGTCTAATCTAAACAACTGCAATACAATCATTCCAATAAACAAACGAAATCTTATCCAACATTTCATCTTTAACTTACCGTGATTTGTCTTTACGACACAATTACACCTTCAAGTGGGTTACCACACAATAGACTGTCTTCCTCAGTTGTCAATCCACAGAAATTGCCTCAAGTAATTACTTTCACTTCCTTTATTACACTGCTTTGTAACAAATAGTGTCAGATCGGTGTTTGAACTAATTTGTGACTTATGCCTTTTGAAGGGAAATCCCATATTAAAATCTGTCAGACAGGTTTGTTTAACTAGTGTGAGTGACTTGAACGGTTTGGTTGATTTTTTGCATGTTGATTCTATAGGTGCTGGCACAACTATTTTTTTGGTAGTGTTTTGTCAAAGAAAATTCTAGGTGGTTTTTGAATTGAAGGAGTGGTCAAGGTATAAGATACATACATACTATTGACTTGGAAACTGTATACCCTACTAATATCATAGACGTTATAGTTTGTATGGATAAAAATGTTTTGCTACTTTTTGACGAAAATTATAAAATTGCCAAAAAGATAGATATTAGTCTAGAATAAGACATAGGCTACCTTTAAACGCAAAAAGGTCGCTGGTAGTTTCTACCCGCACAATAATAAGTATGCTAAATTGACTATAACAAAAAGTGCCAATGCTCAAACAAAATACCAGGAAATATGGCCCAGGCATTGAATTCAGCAATACAAAACAGACATTTCATGCTGCATCAATATCAGTAATTTAATCAGTTGGATTCAACGCCTCTCCATTGAAACCTCATGCCTGCCTTTTCAATATTGCGCAGGTATGCGAATACTATTCAGCTCGCTCGCTGCCGCTAAATTACATTTTAATTCGCCTCTTCTCTTCTTTAGTTGTGCTGTATTTCTGTGGTTTTAATTAAAATTTGATTTGTATTTTATTTTGTATGAGCTTTTAAAACTATTTCTCTTTTTCGTTAGTTCCTTAAAAAGTTTTCTTCGTTTTACTGGCATCTCTTATCTATAAGGTTTTAGATGATTTGTTGGTCTTTTTTCGGATTATGTCTAAAAGATTTGTATCTTAACAAAGAAAGGAAATGGAAACAGGCAAGGAAAATAAGTTGGTAAAGTCCAATATCGATATCCTTCTTAGCAAAGCGTCTGCGATATGTACCTGAAACATTTTTCGAACACGCGACCAAATACAAGCCAACCTTCTAAAATAAAAATAACTTTTTGTTGTCTCCACAAATGGATAATGCGAACACATTTATGGTATCTAACCAATAGAAAGCTTTTATTTCGACTCCATTTAGTTTCCCAAAGATTTTCCACTTAACAATTTTCTACCTTGAATTTTCGGTACACGTGTACAAGGTATTAATCTATTTATGTTATTTTGTTTTTCATCTTATTATTGTTGAAGATTACTCGTCAAATAAATAAGATGCTTTCGTGTTTATTTTGTTATGATTTTTGGAGTACATGTTCAAGTGTACCTATTTGATTTTTCGAAGGCATCGGCAGTTGTTTTTTCGGCGACTTATGTCTCAAGAGGTTGTTCAGTTATTGGCGAAGACAAGACATAATCAATATTTTCTTTGTTTAATTCTCTTCATATATTATGTATTTGATGAAAAGAATTGACATGGGAACATAATTTATTATTTATATACGTGCATATGTGAGCAGGCACAATTTCATGAAAATTTATACGTAGTACGTACAATAGCAAAACTTAAAACACAAAACAATCTTCTAAAGTGAAACCTTAATTAGCCAGAACATGATATTTTCCTTAATACATAATTATTTCTAATAAACAATTTATCTTCAAAATGAAAAACCATCAATAAAGATTTATCAACATTAATGTCATCATTAAAATGATGTAATTCCATAGAGTTTTTAATAAACCCCCTTCTATTCTTAATTTGACGACGTCGTGTCAAGTTTACTTAAATTTATGGCGGAGATAGGCTCATTAAGATATTATTGCTGCTGTAGTAAATTAAACAGTTTGGAGTCGATAGAAATTATAGAGAAATGGCCGTTACAGAAAATTTAGCTTTGAAATCTGATTTAGGCACGAAAACTTTTTGTTGAACTTTAGTTACAAATAATGGCAGCACAATTTATAGACTAGTGCAAATAGCATAACACTATAATGATCTACAGTGGAATTTCTGATTGTTCTGTTTCTAAGATGGAAGTTATGTTTTCATTCAGTCTCCAAAACCATTAACAATAATTTCAGATTTGTTTACCATACAATTTTCTCTTGTTACCCCCTTCACAACACACACCACAAACGCTTTTTGCTCGGTTTTGGTTTTCCGAAGTATATTAAAACTTTTCCTTTGTTCTTCAAAGAGTTTGCCATTCAATATGTTGAGGAAAGGTCCTTACTTATAAGGAGAGGTCCTTTTGCAGAAGTGGACCTTCTCCTCCGATGTTCTTTGTGGTCAAAAGTAATGAAATCCTATGTCGCAGTTTAAGTGTGTAATTGAATTCATAGTTGCAAAGAGTGACCGTAAAAGTGTCGTTTTGGTTTTATTGCATTGCATTCTGTGCTTTTATTAAAGTTTTACTTCGTTTTAGACGACCTTCTCGATATTGAACTCCAGTGTTTTAAATAGGTACAAATTTTCTAAGATTTTTATCGTTTGTTGTTGATTAGTGAAAGTGAAAGTATGCGTTACTGAAGGTTTCGTTGCGTTTTATTAGAAAACTTTTACACTTTCTTAATTGATATAATTCATATTTTTTGAAGATGGCTTCTTCCTTATTGTCTTTGTTTTACATTTATTTTTCGATATGTATTTTTTTTAATATTTTACTGTAGCTACCTTCTGCCCGCGACTTCGTTCACGTGGGATAGTGACTTCATGCAGATTTTTGGTATAAAAACTACTCTATGTCCTTTCTCGAGTTCTAAACTATGTACCAAATTTCACAGAAATCGGTTCAGTAGTGTAGGCTTCAAGAAAAGACATACAGAGTTACTTTCGAATTTATAATATTAGTTTGGATTGACGATACTATTTTAAGCTAAGTAATCAGAAGCAAGGTTATACTTAAAATAATCTTGACACAAGCCCTAGAAACCACAGCCGCCACTTTGACATTTAATAAGTCTGCTAAAATGCATTAGTTAGATAAGTTTTATACATCTCATATCGCAGCTTTAGTCATTAGACACAAGGAATGCGACTTAATGCCAATAGCCGGTTTGATAAGTCACTGACACCAAAAATGTATTAATATAAAAACCTAATACTTATTGCTATGCAACTATAAAGCAGTCGTTTTTTGTCCACTATTATTATTTTCGGCTATTTGGTTGTCGTATATATGAAATGTGCATTAATAAATATTAAATTGCTGTAACGATGGAGAATCTGTTTATGGATAAGAAATGGTTATGATGTTTTCAAAATTTCTCGATACTCATAAAGGTGTCTGATGGTTGGTAATTACGGAAACCTCCAGAAATAGAATACCTTGAAAATATTAGGTTTAAATTCGAATAACATGCATTGACTTGATCTTGAGCAGGTTTATATGAATATGACAAAATAATTCGAAGATTTCGTTTCGTATCTTCTGCGGCAGAGTAATCGCTAATACCATTTAGTTACTTCTAGAGATGTAATTGAATATGTTTAACAACAATAACACTATTCAAATGAAAGTTCCCAACCACAGTACCGACTATCGATTTCAAAACGTCATAATGAACCTCGTATGCTTGTACATAAACTTTTATATGAAGTGGAGGTTAGCTAACCGATCTTAGACAATGTTCCTTCTGACCGCAAACCGCGTTATAAATGAATCGATTTAATTAATACTGATCAGAATAATGTGTCCGTGATAAAAACTTGTCTTTTTTGTGGTTTTAAATACATTTAATGATGAAGGCTTTCTTGTACGGTTTCGAGTTCTTTTTTATCATTTTAGCATAGTATCGTTACAAAATTTGTTTGGTGGGTCTAACTCTAAATGTAAGAACCACATGTAATATTTACTCGATAACGATCAACAGCAATTCCAGATTTCTTTCAACGAGTCCCATAAAGCAATACTGAAGATAGCCGAAGTCCATTAAGTTTATCAAGATTTTCATCATCCATCATTAGTTCGTCCTTATCTACAGAACGTTTTAAAAGCTTGCCAATTATCTTTAAATCATGTACCATAACAGGTATCATCATGTTGTTGACCGCTGTATCTATTCTTGTCGCAGATGCATCGATTGCCAACCACCCATCAGACTTACCTTGCATTACCAGTTTTCCTGCATCGTCTAACTGTGCCATCTACCGTTACCCACAACAATCCAATATGGGTTTTATAGCGAACATTATACGTTTGCAATTTGCGTACAAAGGGATTGGCAATAAAAATTCGCGGTTTATACGAAAGTAATTGAGTTTATTGTTTATTGAATTGGTTTCGTTTTTTTTGGTTGATGTGTATCCAGTCCACTGTCTGGACTCCTGTTGAAAGGTTTTTACTTCGATGACAAATGTTTTGTTTTGAATGCAAAACCCAATGCACTAAGATAAAGGAACATAGTTAACATTTGACACGTTTAACAAATGCTGAATATGCCTTTTGTCTACAAAATTCAGCATTTGTTAAACGTGTCAAATGTTAACTATGTTCCTTTATCTTAGTGCGCAAAAAGACTATATTGGTATTCGATGGATGGAATATTGCTATTGACTTGTCTAAAACTGATGGCAAAACTTTTAATTCATATCCTGCCTATCCCAGAGTCAGAAGCAACCCTAACTACGTATAAATGTAATAGTAACCTTCAAATAACTGCTTACGTTTCCCTTTCTCTAAGCTTTGACACGCATTCTCTTATCGCTTTCATACATGAATACCAGCTTTGGCTTATCCCTTAGGGATTAAACGCGTTACACTAAGTTACCGCCGCGCTCTCGTATGAGTCGTATGCTAGAATATTCCCCAATATTGTACTTATTCCCTACAAAGTAATTCCATTTAAGTATTAATTTGTTCTCCCTCGTGAATTAAGAAAAAGACAAAAGTAATATGTGTACCTGTCAGCAGGTTTACGCCAGTTTCATGGCTGGCACGGTTACATGCGTTTTACGTCTACATTGAGCATTTTATTGTTCTTGTCTTGTAAAAGGGGTTTATTGCTCAATCTTATTTTATTTTCGTGTCGTTTGTCTTATTCGGAAATACACAGAAAATATGTCATCTAACACAGGAGTTTGATGACCACGTACTTTTTTATATTTGCTATCGAGTATATAAGTGTTGTTGCCTCACTCTCGCCTTGTGATAAGCGACGATGCTACCTACAATGGAGCATGCCTCCTACCCCATAAGCAACCTATTCACTTGGGCCTTGAAGACACACAGGTTCCTTTCGGGGAATACAGATTCCGGCAAAGAATGCCACTTCTTAGCGGTTCTGATGATAAAATTGGCGGCCATCCGCTTCGTGCATGTGGGTGGGCAAATTTTGTATTCGAACTCGAAGAGTTAAATAAAAATAAATGTAATGCAGTGCTAAGTAACACTCGACATGCTACATTGATAGATTCCAGACTATTAAATTAATCTTTGACCTTTTTTTCAAACTGGTTTTTGTTACAAATTGACAATAATTTAAAGACACATCTTGATATGCTAAGGCCTTCCAAAGAATCTCAGACCTTTATACTAAGCAACTTGTGAGAGCACAAGTCCACACAAGGCGAAGCTTGGGATACCAAACATTCCCGGATCTTTGAAGTTATCGCAGCTCGTTCAGAAAACCGCCGAGCCCTTTTAACGTACTTAAACCGAATAAATTAACAATAATTCTTTTCGATACCGTCTTATTTGCATACCGTTAGGAAATTATCATACGATTTGTTCATCCATGTTTGTTTCATGTTTAGTTTTATCAATTGATTTCAATCAAATTGCCGCTCCTTTACTTTATTGGTAAATTTTGTTACATAATTAAAGATGTTTGTTTGTTTTATGCAATGGCTTGTTATTTTTCTCTTTCTTTTAAGCGATGTTCTTAAGTTTGGAGTTTGTTCTTCTCATTGACTAACTAGGCTTACTCATGTTTACATATTCAGTCCGAATTGCATCTACAAGTTAGGGGACGACCAGCCACGGCTATTTCAAAAAAATACTTAAATAGACCAATGTTCATCGTATAATGGGCAACCTATTTTTAAAATGATTCATGTCCAACATAAACTCATAATATAATTACAAAGCAATGGATCCGAATTAATAATATGCCTTACGAAGTGTGTACAAAATTCGTCACTTATAAGCGAAATATTGCTCGTCACTCCAATCTCAGACTGCCGTTAATATTAACGACTCTATTAACCTGCTGACTCATGCTTATAATTCCTTTGTCTCAATTAAATGACTCTTCACTTTTTTTTGAGCATTTTTTTCACTTGTCTTTTCCAGCTCTTCAACTTTATACTGTTATTTTGCACTTCAATCAAAATAAACATAAAGAAAAACGCTTGTAACTTACACATTTGTTTAATAGGAACATGTAGAAAAATAGTGATGCACTACGCTTTTTAAAAAATCTTCCGCACTTGAACTCTGAAAAAATGGCAATGTCTCCCATTTCTTACATTGTTCCATAGGATTTCTACCATCGTTACAATTAACAAACCATACTATTATAGCTCAGACTTTAATTATATCTGGCGAAACGCATCATTGCAGCACTCTGTTTTTAAGAATTATAAATAATTTGTATTCGATTCAATGAGGACAGTATAATTTTATAACACTTATATCCTATGGTACACCAAGTGTGATAATCTTCTGAAAAGTTTCTCACCTTCCGCCCAAGTGGTCTCCACTTGTTCACCTTATACATGTGCTTCCAAAACTCACGTGCACCCCTTTCTCACGTGTAAATTTTCCACTGAGTTCTACCCACGTGTAATGGTTTTTCCTTACTTGCGCGTTGCCTAATTATATTCTGAATAGGTATGCTCCAATTACGCTGTTAATATTCGAACTAATTGTTACTGTTATTGTTCTCTATGATAAGCAATAGTTTCCAGGAATTGTATTAGGAATACATACATTGCTGTAACTATTATTTGAAATGAAATTCTGTTTCTACATCATAAAAGCTATTTTGACTCAAAGCAAGATTCGAAGCTTTTTCATTTTCTTCGGTGATTGGCGATCGGGCATCTGAATTGCATCGGCGCAGACAATTTCCTTGAACCGTATTTGTATTGAGGCTTCAAGTTTCTGAAAAGCAAAGAAATACCATTTGCATAAAAAATAAATGGCATGTCGCTTTGGCTTAACTATAACATTAAATTGAATACTAATATTAGTTTTATAATACGTCCTATTATGATAGACACATCTTTAAAACATACCTAATTAGAGTTTATACAACAGAAACTACAACTTTTAGACTCATTGTCTACGTCCTCTGTGGACCCTTAACTTTCATTTTTTTCTCTAATACGTCTGTAATAGTCCATTAATACGAAAAACATGTTCTATAAAGCTTGTACTTAAAACATCGGTAAAATAACAGAACAAGAACCTACACTATCGATAAATATTATCACAAACAAGTTTCGTCCTACACGTTTATAAGTACAACTTATAAAGACGTTAGACCAAAGATTTGACGCAGACATTCAACTTACGCTACACCAATTATAAAGCCGTGACGGCGACCTCAACTAATGAATTACATGCGGTTGTATTTTATAATAAAATTATGTTTGAGTTGCAAGCTTTTTTAATTGTTTTGTTTAAGGAATTATGTAGATTTTGTTCCTATTTTTATGGTTTATGGTTGATATCGAAGTAGAAAATTTGTACGTTGAACGGCACAATTTTACTAACTACTCTTTGTCCTTACATTCTTAAAATGCCTATTTAGTACTCAGCAAACTTAATTACGACAAAGGAAAATTTTGAAATAAGATCGATTCACTAAACCCTTCCTAAGATACAGGGTCAAAACCTTTCGACACAGCTTTAAAGTCACTTCACAGCATCAGCTAAGTATACCGTTGTAGATGGAACGAGATGAGCATAACGGTGCCTAACATTAATTGATACGAGTAAACGGTGCTAGCGAGCGGAATCGCGCACTTTACTGTAATACTATAATATTGTAATGTGGCTGTATTGTTTTCATGGTTTAACGGTCATCTAGAGGTACTAGACCATCGATTTGTACTACAAAGGCATGCTTTGGTCAGAAAAAAATGTTCGTTCCTTAGGATTCTTTAATTGTAGCTTTAAATATTTAAATATCCTGTAAAAGGATGCTAAACGTATACATGATATGACTTTTATAAATCGAGTCGTGCTCAAAATTAATTTCTCTCAGTTTTAGCACTCAAAAGCTAAGAGTGACATCACCAAAATCAATGCTCTTAAAACGCTGGCAACATTATAAAACAGCAAACATAAACTTAACGATCCACCTCCTCACCTTAGTAATAAAACCGAAAATTAAACCATTAACGTAGTCTGTATTTAAACAAGAGATACGGGTACACAAACTGAGTTAGTAATTATGAATGACAGTGTAAGGCTAAGAACTCACGGAGCGATTTTGAACCGTGCCCGCCGCGGTAGCGGAACTGCGGTTTTATTTCCAAACTCACGAGACCGGTTATTTGCGCGGTTACACAGCCGCCGCGGTTGCGATCATTGCCCGCAAACGTGGCGGGCGATGATCGCAAGATTGCAAGACGGGCGGTTAACGATCAGTTGAGGCCCAGACCGCTATGGACACACACCAGAAACGAGCTGTTGCGTTATATTTACATCACAGAAGGCCCCCGCGGTCGCTCGCCAACCGATCGCAAAGCGCACGGGTGCCACCCGCCGAGGCTGCGGGTAACCGCGGCCCGCGCGATTCTACTAGTTGCCCGCCGGTACAGCGGGAGCCGCATACAACCGCGTACACCGCGGGCGTAAAACGCGTCGTGAAATGTGCTTTAATTTTTTATATAAATATTTGAATTCTACAGAAGCTGCGGGCCCGCAACCGCAGCGGACGCGGGCGAAAATCGCTCCGTGAGTTCTTAGCCTTAATGAGTTAACTATCAATGTTAGTGGATCAGTAGTTAGCTTGAACTTTTACTGGCACGCCAGTAGGTTCTGACCTCAATAGAGTTGAGTGGTGGAGTTTATATAGTTAGTGTTTGATTGGAGATGGTGAATGTAGTATAAATGTGGATAATGGGTGATAATGAGGATGAGAAAGACGAGAAAATAGAAGAATTGGACGACGTGAAAGAAAATACAGCTGTAAACGAGATGGAAATCTGGTGAAAAAAGAGCCCATTTGGTATTCTGTAAACTTGTTTGGATACTTTTTGGTATAATTCTCAGATAGTGTAAACATGGAGTACGGAGTAATTGGCCAAAAGTGATGGTAAATCAACAATAACATGACATTATGAATGCCACCATGCCACAGGGCATAACTAATGAAGCATACGTTTTATAAACAAAAACATGTAACACGAAGAGTTTCACATTTCTTACGCTTGCAGTGAGAAATCTAACCATGGTACTAGAATATTCAAATGGTATGCACATAACAAATATGCATGACATTTTGTTTGTAAGTCATAATGCGTGTCTTGTGCTTAATTGGCCAAGGTACGATTACATTACAATGCTTTTAACGCGGACTTCCTTGCTTCTATCTATAACATCATTCGTTACTTGGCCTTCATTAACATCACGGCCGTTTGAATCCCATCGTCTATTACATTTTAATGTGCCTTTAAGATTTATCTGTCCTGTTTCTTTAGATATAATATAAATCGTGTTTTAAATCAAGCTGATATTAAAACAGCAGTTTCGTTATAGATTGCCATTACTTGGCTGATTCCTCTTATTTATCTACACCTTTTACATAAAAAACGACTTCTGGACTCTCGTTAGCCAATTTGTGACCAACATCAGCTATTGGGTGCTATAGATCAGGTGGTTTATGAGAAAGGTTTGAATTTAAAGCCAATTTATTGTTCCAATTAAATAAAGTTCCAGGGTCTTCCACACGACCGAGGAGATCGGTCGAGCAATTTCTTACGAACAAATTGAAATACAAACGCGCCAATTTATATAATAAGTGACTAAGACTTATGGAGACCATCAATATTATTTATGCATACGCCAGTTTGAAATAAGGTGTGCCGAGATGCAAATACTAGTTTGTTATTTGGAAGACTCTGTTATTTATTGCTTTTCCAGCAAGTTTAGTATACTCATATATGTATATATAAATTCACGCCTTGGTCCACTTACTTAGATCCTTAGATACTTTAGCTTCCTTTCACATTCTTGTGTGACCATACAGGTACCTCGCTCTTAGGTGTATTTTTGGTATCTCTGCAATGAGGTTAGTACATGTTCTACCAGAAAGTGACAGAGTTTGACTGACTAAACCCCCCTCCGCCCCGTTCCTTCTCCCGAGGCCGAGGTACATTTTTGCGCTTGCCCTACAACCCCAGCTGTCTGCTACCAGCTTTACCATTAACTAAGCTTTTTTTTTAATTCAATGTAAATCGGAATATTATTGCTTCTCTTTGTTCTTTGAAAGTTTATCATTATTAGTGGTCAATGACTCCTATAACTTCATGTCTGGTAGCCGGGTTTCCTATCATATTTAAAAGACAATAGTGAAAAGAGTAGGGGTCACAAGCTTGTTCTCACATCAGTTCAAAAATGTCAGTAAGTTTTAATTACATTTCACTGAAATTGTGCAATGTTGCCTTGAAATTTCACCAGTTTTTCCCCGAGCAGTAACAGATATCGACTTATCTGCGTGAGGTATAACAATATTTTTTTATCATTATCGCCTAAAATGTATAAAAGCACGTATTTCTGATTCGTTCGTCATCTGACAATATATTTTTAGGGTTGGCAGTAACCACAGCCTTACGGCGACTCTACTTCCCTTTACACACACAATTAACCATTAAACAGCTTAATAGGTACCTAGTACTGTACTAACCAGTCAGTTTCGATGTAAGTGTCATTATCAACCCGCCACATTCCTCATCCAGAAGAAGTAAACGAAGCCCAAGTACCAGGAGAGGGCCTTTTCTACTAAGGAGCCTCACTTTTCCGTAATTGGCAAATGGGTTCAGAATATTCACAAGGCACTGCTGTGCAGTCTGTGTCAAATGTGTAGCTTTTATCGATTCTTACGACACGTACAGGAAGAGATGGTCACCATACAGCTTAATTTTTTTTTTAATAATAACGTTCCCCCCCTTTGGGATTTTCTCCTGTGTTGTGGGTGCGTTTACAAACATACAATGTCACATACACATGACACCCAGACCCGAAACAACAATTTGTGGATCACACAAAGTGTTGTTCCGTGCGGGAATCGAACCCACGACACGTTGCACGGCAGCCAGTTGCCCGGCCACCGCACCAACCGTGCAGTCAAAATATAAGAAAAGATTGATTATTATCCTGCTACATTAACAGGGATGCGTTGTATAATTTACAAAATGTAACACAATATAGGCCGGACGACCTGCAACCACTGTTAACCACATTTCATCTGCCCGGGTTTACATCTTGGTGTAGGTAGGTGTTCTACAAATTCATGTTCAGATTAACTTTTGGTTTATTACTAGATACGATCAAATGAAATTCTACTTCTACTATACTATCTTCTGTAAGGTTGGAACTCCAAATTACTTTTTAAACGCAACAGATATCATAATAGATCTATATAAAATTTGACCGAATAGTCTATTTATTCTGGAGTGACATTCGTTGTTAGGTACTTATATCGATACAGCATTAAACAATTTCGCCTTCCCTCGCTTATATTTAATGTCGACCTTATAATAAAAATAATAATTTGGACTTATCTGATACCTACAGAACAAACAGGTTCATAAGGTAAATTATTGATTGAATCATAAATTGTTTTGATTCCAAAATTCTCGATAATAGTTTTAATAGCATTATAATTATGTGACATCGTGGAAAACCAATAATTCCCGGTATAGGAAAACAGACTACCCTATTTTTAATTCTATTAATATGTTTTTTAGGTACCTAATAAATAGTCATGGTAGCCATTTGACGATTGTCCACTAACATTCACATTATGTAAGAAAACTATATGTTTTTTTTATACCCAAACTACGAAATTTTTACTTATTGTATGTTACTTTCATTTATTAAATCTTCAATGTTTCATGATGACGTTTTTGTTTCAGGTAATTAATTAATTAATTTTACATTCGACACACATTCAGGCCACGCCATTTTCTAACTATCTCTATTTGTATTTCTTCTTTCTCTTTCCCACGTATAGTAAAAGTTTAGTCCAAACGTTGTAGTATCGTTTCAACGGATTAACGTACCAGTTAATTACTATTGCGACAATCAGTTAGAATTCAGGTCGACTTAACGTGTTAATGTTTCCCACCTTTTGTTTTCTTATCGTTATAAGTTAACCTTATTGTAGGACCATACACACGTTGTGTTCAGTAAAACAAACATGAATTATTTGCTATTATAATTTAACTTGTTGGAACTTAGAAATAAGATTAGTTTTAGGTATATTAGTTAAGCAAACGAAAACTAACAAACTATTCTGGTATACGGTATCAAATAATAAATTCAAATCAATAGACATGAGGTAATTAAAATCATTTTTTTAATCCTCATCAAAATCCATTTAGCCAACCACCATGTAATACGGACAAACATACATGCAAGGCAATCTAAGAACACCCTGTTATTTTTTCCATCATACATCAAGTCACTTTTTTTAATTTCCCTGTTAAACATAGTGAGATTCCGAAGATTTAGATCGATGCTCCGATTTAAAGAATAGGGTAAAACGTATCGACTTTTACATCTTGAGTTTTATGTAAATTGGGCTAGCATAAACTAACGCACAACTCGCGAAAATGTCTTAACGATTTGAAATACTTACCGCTAAACAATTTCATTTAGTTACACAAACATCCTACTATTATTTTTGTATTCATCTTGTTCCGAAAACAAAAGGATTTAAAGACTTGTTTGGTTGCAAGTGCAAGCGCAGTAATGTACCGGAGTCCAGCCGGAGAATCTCGCCCCACCCAGGCTGAGAGAGTTTTATTGATTTTTCGCCCTAAATTAAGTGTGGGAGAGCCATGCTTCGGCACGAATGGGTCGGCTCGACCGGAGTGATACCACGGCCTCACAGAAAACCGGCGTGAAACAACCACAGCGTTGTGTTTCGCCGTGTGAGTGAGGTTATCGAAGGCCCAATCCTTCCCCTCCCCCAATCCCTCCTCAATCGCTAAATCCCTAAAAGGTCGGCAACGCACTCGTAACTCCTCCGTTGCGAGTGTCCATGGGCGGCGATAATTGCTTACCATCTCCGTCTGCTCAGGCTCAGGCAGCTAAAAAAAGGGATTGGTTTAAGCATTAAATGACTCTGATTACGACTGTAATTCTTAAAGACAATACACATTAAACCTTCTGCATCTTTCTCTTGAATAACAAAGCGAAATCGGTGTGGGAGGTTTTTACTGTTCTGACTGGGATTGACAGTATCCGGAAATTCACACATGTCATGTTTATTTGTCGATATCATGATGACATTTTTGTGATAGATGTGGGTTGATATTTTATCTGTTGTTCGTTCGTATGCGTGGTTTTGACGTGCATCCTATTACGATGGACGGTGATGCCAATTGCCAACCGTTGTCGTCGTGTTTAAGGACTTATGGTATTATAAGGTATATTTAAAGAATACATACTCTTGAGAGTGGTAAGAGTTACTCCAGCTAGGTTTTTTTTTTTGTGAGGGGAAAATCATCAAATGACTTCTCCCGCCCAGGGCCGGGCAGGAGGGAGTGTCAGACTCTTACTGACTAAAAACCCCCCTGTTCCTTCTCCTGCTCTGTGCCGAGGTCGCGGCACCTCATTGCGCTTACCCCGCAACCCCGGCTGATACTCCAGCTAGGTGGAGTGATGATTAGTGACAATATCCGCAGGGTGGCTGGCAGTAGTTGGATGAGAAAAGCTGAGTACCGAGCTCAGTAGCATGTATAAAATTTGACCGAATAGTCTATTTATTCTGGAGTGACATTCGTTGTTAGGTACTTATATCGATACAGCATTAAACAATTTCGCCTTCCCTCGCTTATATTTAATGTCGACCTTATAATAAAAATAATAATTTGGACTTATCTGATACCTACAGAACAAACAGGTTCATAAGGTAAATTATTGATTGAATCATAAATTGTTTTGATTCCAAAATTCTCGATAATAGTTTTAATAGCATTATAATTATGTGACATCGTGGAAAACCAATAATTCCCGGTATAGGAAAACAGACTACCCTATTTTTAATTCTATTAATATGTTTTTTAGGTACCTAATAAATAGTCATGGTAGCCATTTGACGATTGTCCACTAACATTCACATTATGTAAGAAAACTATATGTTTTTTTTATACCCAAACTACGAAATTTTTACTTATTGTATGTTACTTTCATTTATTAAATCTTCAATGTTTCATGATGACGTTTTTGTTTCAGGTAATTAATTAATTAATTTTACATTCGACTTGTCTTGCTGGTGTCCGAGTATCGGTGAGTTTGTATGCCCTTAAACAGATAATGTAGAAATCACAAGTTGTCAAAGGAAAAACAAACATTTATTTGCTTTCTTGTTAAGTGCGTAATGTATATATACAAAACTTAATCGCAAAATGTGCTGGTTGGCGCATGACTCTATACCGCCTGGATCAATTTTTACAATATTTTTTTTGTTCTCATTGATATAGTCACGACAAGGTTTTTATGAAAGAAAATTATAGAAACTTAGAGGGGATGATAGGGAAAAAGCAACTCTGAATAAATATTCAGAGATAACCGCGGCGCAAAAATAGATTAACAGTTATATGGTGATCTACTACAGATGTTCCAGGTTGACAACCGCCTATTGTAGAGCAATTTTGTCCGCTTAATATTTCTTCAGATTATCATTAGCCATGTCTACCAAAAGGTAACCACACACACAAGGTTACAGCCGGAAATGATAACCCAATTAATCCAGTATCTGTCTTAATCTAAATTAATCCAGTATTGTCTAGGTCTTGAACATAGGGTTAATAGGTTAAATGTTAAAAATCGATTTTGCTCCCTTGAACTTTGGGTTGAAATTACTTAGTTAAAAATGTCGACCTTACACCTTTAATACAATAAGTCAGTTTCGCATTATACTTAGTGGCTAATGGTCGTATATAATCACGATTCAGGTCACGCCATTTTCTAACTATCTCTATTTGTATTTCTTCTTTCTCTTTCCCACAAATAGTAAAAGTTTAGTCCAAACAATTCACAAACAAAACTGCGTGCTTCCGTATCGTTCCAACGGATTAACGTACCAGTTAATTACTATTGCGACAATCAGTTAGAATTCAGGTCGACTTAACGTGTTAATGTTTCCCACCTTTTGTTTTCTTATCGTTATAAGTTAACCTTGTTGTAGGACCATACACACGTTGTGTTCAGTAAAACAAACATAAATTATTTGCTATTATAATTTAACTTCTTGAAACTTAGAAATAAGATTAGTTTTAGGTATATTACTTAAGCAAACAAAAACTAACAAACTATTCTGGTATACTATACCGAATAATATGCTAAAATCAATAGTATTAGATAAGAGAAAATTAATAACAAATAGTTTTCTGAAATCCGCATCAAAATCAGTTCAATCAATCACGATATTATCACGGACAAACGTACATACCAGTCAAAATAAGAACATCCTGCTATTTTCACGAAGTTACGTTTAATTTCCACTTAGTTACACAAATATAATACTATTATTTAGTATTGATCATGTTCCAAAAACAAAAGAAAAACGAATTTACTTGTATGGTTACGAGTGCAAGCGCAGTAATGTACCGGAGTCCAGTCTGAGAATCTTGCCCCACCCAGACTGAGAGAGTTTTATTGATTTTTCGCCCTAAATTATGTGTGGGAGAGCCATGCTTCGGCACGAATGGATCGGCTCGACCGGAATGATACCACGGCCTCACAGAAAACCGGCGTGAAACAACCACAGCGTTGTGTTTCGCCGTGTGAGTGAGGTTATCGGAGGCCCAATCCTTCCCCTCCCCCAATCTCTCAATCCCTAATCCTTAATCCCTAAAAGGTCGGCAACGCACTCGTAACTCCTCCGTCTGCTCATTTGCCGACCTATAACATCAAAAAAGGGATTGGTTTAAGCATTCAAATGCAATGCCTCTGATTACGACTGTAATTCTTAAAGACAATACACATTAAACCTTCTGCATCTTTCTCTTGAATAACAAAGCGAAATCGGTGTGGGAGGTTTTTACTGTTCTGACTGGGATTGACAGTATCCGGAAATTCACACATGTCATGTTTATTTGTCGATATCACAATGACATTTTTGTGATACATGTGGGTTGATATATTTTTATCTGTTCGTTCGTATGCGTGGTTTTGACGTGCATCCTATTACGATAGACGGTGATGCCAATCATTGCCGTCGTATTTAAGGACCTAAGGTGTTGTATTGCAAAGGTATATGTAAAGAATCTCCAGCTAGGTGGAGTGACGATTAGTGAGGATATCCGCAGGGTGGAGCATGAGAAAAGCTGAGTATTGAGTTCAGTGGCATGCAATTGGGGAGGCCTATGTTCAGCAGTGAACGAAATCAGGCTGATGATGACTCTTTAGTGTAAAATGACACAAGTATACTTTAATACGCTTTGTTTTATCGAAAGCCAGAGATGGACAAGTGGTCATTTTTATTTTTTTAAGTTGAGCGACGCTGAGTTGTTATAAAATATTAGATTCTGTGCTTTATTTTGTATTTTTTTTTGTTCATAATCAAACATTTCCAAGTCTAGCAGTCAATATTCCACCATGAATGGTAACCAAGGTTTAATGTTGACGGTCACAATTCGAATCAAAACCCACACTGCAAAGTATCGATTTTAAATTCCAATAATCCCTTTTCCGTTCCGAAGAACTGTGTCAAATAAATGATTCAAATAGCGTTTCCGTATATAAAATAATCGATAACGCTATGTACATACAAATGTATTTATGTAAGTATTGCACCGTTGTATACGATGAGACTTTTTAATTTAATTATACCAAAAATTTTAGTGCAATCTGCTGAGTAAAATGGATTAATATTTGTTTTTATTCTTGTTCCTTTTTTGAATTTCATTCGTGATTGATACCTATCATTATCACTGCATAGTATCCCTGTATCCCTATTTATGCTTAAACGTTCAAAACTACGCAACGGATTTTGATACCGATTTTTTTTTGTAATAGATAGAAAGTGATTGAAGAGGAAGGATCAAATGTATAATAATAGTCATTAAATAGTGGAGAAATTTAGTATCCTCTTGCGAAGTTACTTTGAAGGACTACATTACTTGGATATTGGAGTGGTCAATGGCCACCCAAGCATGCACAGGTTGAAAAACCAAAGCAAACGTCGAAACGTTCAATGACATCTGTCGCATAGCCACAAGCTTCCCTTTCCCTAAAAGAGACGTTCAACAAAATACCAGAGGCCATTTTCCTGGCCGACGACATGTGTACAAATCTGATCCATTAAGGCCGATAGACGGATGTTCAAAAGGCTACATCCCTCTCGACATGGACCCTTTCAGTGACAAATTTTCATTCAAAAGTAATTAATGGACTTGAAATGTGCGTAATAGTTTTGCCCGGTCGTATAACTAATGGATGTTTTGAGCCGTTGTGATACTGTTATAACTATGCTAGGGGGAATTGCTTAAGAACAAGCTGTTTAAATTTATTAATGCAAATCGGCTTTAATTCTTAATGATATGTCACGCAGAATTATGATTCTTGTCTACCTTAGATTTCGTACGACTTTTCCATTGTATTTAGTTCTTTTTGACAAAGTGCAAATTAACCGACATGACCTAACCAAAATAATATTGAAGTTTTGTTTAATGAGCAGTCGAATTACCTGACGATAGTAATCAATCAGCACCTCCCATAGACACCCGCAACAACGTAGGAGTTACGAGTGCGTTGCCGACCTGTTGGAGATTAGGAATTCGGAAATTTAGGGATTGGGGAGAGATTAGGTAAGTTGAAGGATTGGGCCTCCGGTAACCTCACTAACATGGCAAAACACAAAGCTGTGGTTGTTTCACGCTGGTTTTCTGTAAGGGGATGGTATCACTCCGGTCGAGCCCCGACCCATTTGTACCGAAGCATGATTCTCCCACACTTAAGAAAAAAGTCCGAACACTTACTAGGTTTTTTTTAGTTAATAACAAATATTTTAAATCCTATAAAACGCTCTTCAGTTTTCTTCGATGAATTTCATCCCACACCGTATTATGTTATTTTAAAACTATGGTGAATTGTTTGATATCATGGTTGAGAAACTTCAGAGTACACCGCCCACGATTTGCTACCTACTACCTCTTTCCACAAGGGATGTTCACATAATTATGAAGCATTTCAACATTATCTTCTTAGAAGAGTTTATTTATAAACAGCTTTCATCCTTCATTTTTAAATCCTAATTTTCTTGCATGAATTAATAATGGTCAGTCCAGTTTTTTAAAAAATACAGGAAAGTTTATTATTATTTTTTAAAGTGTCTTAAAAAATCAAGGATCTAGGACTTGGCCAGCAGTTATAAACTAATTAGCTAATACAGACACGCGTAGCTTAAAATACACCAATCCTAGAGATGATGAGACCAACTTTTGTCTTATTTCGTCATTGTGTCTATGTGTGGACCAAGATTCACAAGAGAAATAGGCAATGTATTTCAAAACAGATTACACGTACAATTAACGAGACAATTCAATATCCACTCAACAATTCCATCTAAAGAAGAATCAGGACTTCAATGCAAGTTTTTATCCCATCAATACTAAAGTCTTGCTACAAAGTAAACAAGATCACCAAGCCTCTCCAAGTAGTACTTTGTATTTTATGGAACGAGCATAAAGATAAAACTGCTGTGTTCAAGTACTTGTTGATATCAACTTTCATGCGAATGGCGCCATGCCAAACGAGACAAGCATGCACCATTTACATTTTAATATCGATACTGATTAAAAGTACTGGTGTACTGAACTAAATGGATGGAATAGGACGAATTAGGTAATGGCAAGAGAGGAAAATTGTTGTTATTAGTATTTAATTAAATAAAAGTTTTATAGTTCATTAAAAATGGCTGTGAAAGGAAGGAAATACGTATCTATAAACCCTATTTCGGTAATTTAATTTAAAACAGATCATCTTTCTCTCTCTCTCTCTCTCTCTCTCTCTCTCTCTCTCTCTCTCTCTCTTTATCATGTTGAAGAACGATAAATGTGGTAATGGCTTCTATATCATAAAGGCTATGCAGTCATAAATTTTCAGCTAGCTGTTATCCAGATCTTTAACTTCATCCACCTTGCATTTGACCCACTTTCTCATTAATTTAAAAACCAGCATAAAATCGATAATAGATCAGCCTGACACCAAGTAATTCCTTAACACACCTCACTCGTACACAGAAACTCAATACTTAAACATAATTAGCATAATCGAACACTTAATTACCTTAAAGGGCCCATAAAATTAGGAGTGGCTTTACTGAGTCATCCACGCCCTAAGCTAAGAAAGGTGGAAGCATAAATTTTGATACAATTACATTTAATTAGTTGTTCCGAGATACTTAAGGAAAATTTGCGTGGGTATCATATACATGTTTTCCTTTGGAAATTAAACCTACGCGTATCGGAAAGCCTTAAGTATTATGCTGCAAACCTGTAAAGGTGTAACAAAATTACTTCCTTGACTGTGAACACCACTATCGAGCTTGGTGGTCTGGGCTATAGGAACTACAAAACCTGGCTACCAAAATTTTCCGATTGGTATTGGAACCTTCTGATACAACGTTGTTCCTAATAATGTAACGAGCAGTGTGGGAGAAATGTGGGGCCAAGCTTCAGCACGAATGGGTTGGCTCGACCGAAGTGATACCACGGCCTCACAGAAAATCGGCGTGATACAACCACAGAGCGTGTAACTGAGGTTACCGAAGGCCCAATCCATCCCCCTCGCCTATCCTTCCCAATCCTTAAATATCCACAACCCTTATCCCCAAAAAGGCAGCAACGCACTCGTAACTCCTTTGGTGTAGCGGATGTCCATGGGCGGCACCGATGGGTTAACATCAGGTAATCTGTTAGCTCGTTTGCCGACTTATACCATAAAAAAGGAAGAAAATCTCAAAAAAATTTGTTCCAGGCATGTAAAAATCTCTTTAATGCAAAATCAACCAACAGTGTTTTAAAAAACTGGATTATCTACCTTCGTTCACATAACGTCGTCTTTTCCAACGACAAAATCCAATCTGCCCCAGTTAATTTTATGACTGATATTTTTAGTATGTGGTTTTATTACTCTATTGACTGGGCGACGCGAAAACGTCGTTAAAGATGTTAAGCTCATGCTGTGATTACGATGGTTCGCTTAGCTTAACCTTAACCTACACAACTTGACACTAGACATGTTTATATGTAAGCAATTCTTCTTAAGTAGTAACTTGGCTTACATTGGTCGTAACACTTCATTTACTTGAAGGCGCTCTTTATAATATTGACCATTTAAAATGGCGGCCAAAGCTTGGAGTTTAATGGGAAATGCGATTGCAAGGGTAGAGAGAGACGCAATTTTTTTGGTATGACTTGTATTGCTGCATTGAGTGTGGATGGTTTTCATGGGCTTTAATTATCTACGGAAAGAAAATGCAGATATAATTAGAATTATCTAGAACTTTAGAACACAGTTGAGACCAACCTCAACCATTAAACATAGAGTAGGTAGTGCCTGAACTTTTCAAATATATCGATAAAGTTTCAAAGAGGAAGTGTGTTCATTTAATTAGTTTTGTTGTTTCCAGTTTATATGGTTTCCTAGCTTTAATTAACAGTGCTAATAAATAAATGTAATTCATTAGTGCTGGAGTTGCCAGGAAAAGCTTCCTATGGTTCCTTTAATTTTGGCAGTCAAAAAAATATATTATAAAAATGCCATTATGTCGTTCAAAAAAATTTTTCTCTGACAAATTGGCTCTATTTTGCTAAATATTTCAGTATTGCAATTACCTGAATACAAATGCAACTGCATTTTCACTAAATCGATAGCGTTGTCATAGTATTTTTGTTAGTTTATAGGTGGCCATCGTCCGTCGAATCCATTAGCATTATCGTTGAAATGCAGTCACCAATATCGGAAAACGAGAACAAATGTGCAACATTTTAACAAGGTCGTTAACCTAATCCACATATTCATATCCTCTCTCCCCCGTTACGACAAAACGGCTATCCTTAATTCCTTATTCACTTTCACTCCGCTGGCATTTAAAACGCCACTTTCGAGTTCTCAAGCCATCAGTCGATAGTAAACTCCGTTATCATGAATATTTAAAACGATTCCAACTTTCAGAATTGCATCTGTTTGACAGGCTTTTATATTTAATCTCAACTGTTGTCAAACTTTCCACTCTTATTTTGTCATCTTAAAAAGTCCTATCTTCATATTGGATTTGCGTTTACAGTCCACTCTGCCCCGTTCCTTCTTGCTCGAAGCCGAGGCCGCGGTGCCTCATTGTCGTCAACGTTGTCTCTTCAAGATGACAACAGATGGTATAAATAGACGTTCAAGAAGAATAGATCTTCAGTCAAGTAAACAAGGCTGTTCTCATTTATCCGTTCGAATATGTTATCTTTTCTCAGCATCTATAATTCTAGATTCATTTTAAATCCCACAAACAATTCAACCATGTTTAAGAACTTAACATAATCACACAATTCATATTTTTTTACACGATATAACATCAGTACTGGAAAACGTGTCGAAACTACATTATTCTTCATTGCCGCATTATACTTGCTGCATTCATGTGGAAAATCATGCTAAACAGTTAGACAAACGTGTTGAGATGCAATTTACTTAATAAATTCTATTTAACATCCCCATAGCGTACGTTTTGTATGTGAATAATTTGTTACTTGAGTGTGCAAATGGAAATAACAGAAACGAATTGAATAAAATATGTTGTGGAATGAGCATTGTCAGTTTGTCGATCGATACGATAATCCTTTAAGGAGGTCCTTTACATTTGTCTGTTATGCTACGTATTTTTTGGTTATTATCTACTGCTTGTTTGTCAAGTAACTAGTTGAGGTATTTTGTTTTCTTTCAATAGAGTATAATTATCGGTTTACTAAAATGTATATACAAATGTCGCGTCGTCGTTTTGGCTAGTAAGAAATCTTAAAGCTGTCTACCTAACTCCAGTTTAAGCGTTTCCAGACCATGGTCTTCTGAGAAATCCAACAATAACATTGATGCACTAGATACTAGATACCAGTTAATCAATGTGATCAAAAAAATCTTTGTCAGTTTCTATTCTGAAACTATACAGCGTTAAAAATGCCATCTTACCTATCACAAAAGTGTCATCACTCAACACTCTTAAGTTCCAATCAATAAAGTAATGGAGCACTATCATAATGAACACTTTATCGTCACGTATCAACCCTAAGTTTACTCGTGTCTATTGTACAGACCCGTGTTAGACCTGTTGACCTATTTCCTAGTAGAAGAGCGATAGCGTTTCACAACCGGATCTTTCTTCCTGCTCTCAAGTCGTTTAAGTTCTTGGTAAGACAATGTTGAACTTAAATTGTACCTTTGTTTTATAATATAAAATGATATTTCTTTCTTCGGTATGTTTATTGTTATTTATGATATTTATTTTTTAACTTTTTATCAATTATTTTGTTCTGGGCCGATTTCTGTTTTTGAAAAAAAATCCACCAGTCAAAGTCAAAATCATTTATTCCAACTAAACCATAAACAGGTACTTTTGAAACTTCAAAATAGAATAGTAACTCTGTCTGAGTGGAGAGAACCGAGCAAGAAATTCACCACCGTTACTCTAGTAAAAAAAAAATCTTAGATGGCTTGGGTTCGTAAGCTCTTTCTGCCTCGTTATATGAGTATTTACAAATGTGCAGTCTATCAAATATGTAAAATTGAATTTTGAGCGTCATTCGTCGTCAAATTTCAACTTAGCGATGTGTATTAGGTTTCAGAAAAGGCACTCTTCAGTACATTAGTACTTGAGATTTGACCCATTTTCTCGTCTCCTGAAGTGTGATACACGATATTTTAGAGTGCTCCTCTTTGCCTTCACCCTAGTTTACTTACCAACATTACTTTCATAAAGTATTCCTTGCAACGTTGCCTTCTAGCAGTTAAGATTAGTTTTACCTTTATAAAATAATTGATCGATTCTTGCTAAGGAGAAACATACTAAAATCTTCGATACAAGTAATTTCTTAGTTTTCCAAAACACGCTAATCTGATACTTTATCCACCTCTAGTTTTGATTCAAAATTATTTGTGGACCCTCATCGATTCTTCTCAGCCAGTCTCATCAGTGTCCGATGTCTTCCAACTAAACCAACACCGTGTCGCAGATTAGTCGTTCCGACCCACTTCTCTTACCATGAAGCTGACACTGCAATTAATTAGCCAACCAATTTGCGTTTTATGTTTATTTTTATTGTCTTCACTTGGATTCTAGTTACAAAAACAAGGTCTTTTCAAGTTAGAATTGTGCAAAGGTTATTTTAATAGTGTTGTGTAGTCCCACTTAAATTAACGAATATTTACAGCCATTTTGATTTACTTTAAGCACACTGTTTCTTAAGCAAATACCTATTACTATTCACATTGCAATTTGCCTCTCAAGTCAATATCTTATAGATTTATCTAGGTACTTAAATAATTATGAGTACGGTTATTACTTATAGCAATGTCGGGCTTAATTTTGCTCCATTCATTGCTTCTGTCGCACGATACGATTTAAATGTCACAAACGTCTCTCCTGATTACGAGCCTGCAACATAGTTATGAGTTTCCATGACCCAACGTATGAATATTCATGTGACGTACATTTCTAACTGTCCCACAATTTTCCAACTGGAATTATGTATAGTTTCATCACTATTAATTTGCGTCCCGCTCTTGAATTTTCAGAGTTTAACATCAATTTTAGTAAAATATCCAGAAGCTTCGCACAAAATTAAATTAAAAGGTGCAATTCTAACACTAACTTCTGTGTAAAGGGAAACTTCCAGTCTCATGCTTCCAAGAAAATCTTCGCAGAAAAGTCTTACATTTATTCTAAAAATTCAAAAGGCTCACTGTAAAGTCACTCGTTAGTTGGCGGAAGTGGGTCAAGATCCGTATTCTGGTAAGATTATCTATTATAGTTTTTCGATGTAAAACTTGCGAGTATTATTTGATTTTTATTTAGTTTTAAAGCCAGCACGTTGTGTTAAATAACAAACATTTTGTAGAATACTTCGTTTACTAAGATGCTTGCTATGTCATCCATGAAATTGTCGAGTGTGTCATAAGGGTTTTATTCAAATATGCCATGTAATATTGCCTATAAGACATGTACCACTTTCAGAATATGACAGTCTGAAGCGCGTGCTATGCAATACTTCAGTGCACTTCATGTAGTATGCTAATGCTGAATACATTATCTGACTTGCGTAACTTTGTGATTAATTCCTCACATTCGTCTCAATGTGCCTTGATTTATGTATTTCAATATGAGCTTGCTTGATTTTAGGACGCCGTATTCTGCAGCTGCAGTGACTTCAGTCATAAGGTCTCGTCTGTTATCCGTATCTAGTCATTTATGTGCATCTGCTTGATAGAAACTACTTTATCAGTAATGTCACATTCACATCCATTCTTATTTCTTTTTACTATTAACTCCTGCCGAAAGAATATCATTGTATAATAAAAAAAAAGAATGCGAAGTGTACTCTTTTGAATCCATCATATATTTTCTCGGAAAACTATTCTTGATACTTCCGATACCTTTGATGGAGGGTAATCAATTATAACCACGTAGCCTCTGTTTTCGAAACGTGACCAAAATCTGAAAATGTTTTCCTTTATACTTGATTTCGAAGCGAGGACCTGTCGATACCAAAGCAAATCAATTTGTGGTTCTGTCCTCTGAACACCGCTAAGCAAAAAACTGTATGATTTTTTGTTGCGACGAATTTTTTTGTTGATACTTTTCCTCATACGTACTCCGATATTTTTATATTTCTTGTCAATGTCAACAATTTATTTGATGCTTCTTGCTTCTAAGATCTGGGTCAGTACACTCGGGAATATTGGAGTGAAAAATATTGAAAGCATACTAAGACAATAGGCGAAATATTTGTATCATTTTCTGAGCTTTTTTCTGATACTTTTACAAGATTACTGTCGTTATTCTTTAGTTTAATGTTATTGTTGGCAAATGAAGATATTGGAAGTATATTTTGAGATTTGCGACGCAACATTGACAAGAGGCTTTTCGCTTTATTCATCTGATCCAAATTATAGAAATCCAAAGTTATTATGAAATTATTATATTAGACTTGCCATATTTCCAGTTTGTAACCCCTACTCTTGAAGAAATTACTTTCAAATTGTTTATACAACATTATAATATTATTTTGTCTGTGTCAGTAAAACAGCATTTTTGCTGCAGCTCTGTATACTGTGTGTTTTGTACACTAATAAAATAAAAGGCAAAATAATGGAAAATTTAATAATTCAATCCACGCACCGAACCCTGGTCATTTTAAACTTATCCCACTTATGTGAGGTAACCTCCCTTAGAGTTTTGCATAATTGTCGTATTTTCGGAACTGCTTGGCAAACAGCCAAGGCCGGGACAGAAACTTGACGGGGTCACACTTATCGTCATAACATCCCCTCCAAACTTAGTTGTTGGTGATATTCAGGGATGTTTTGAATATTTTAAGAGCTTCGTATATAAACTTATTCGTTGAGGTTAAACAAGACTGGATGTTCTATCAGGTTTAGTCAGCATGTCGATCCTTTGAAGTTTTAGTGACGCTGATGGTAAAGTTTGCGTGTCGATGTAGTTGGGTTCATTTGGTATACGTTTTGTTAAGTGTATAATTTAGAAAAATGATGTTATTGGTATTAAATGCGTTATTGTCTATATCCAAATGATCGATTATCTTTGAAAAGTTTAGAAAAGATATTACTTTACAAGCTTCATTCGACTAAGACCAATTATCCTTCAAAATATAATTTTCAAAACTACTTTTGCTGTTTAGGTTTCGTCTCTAACTAGCGAAACCCGCCCTGACTTCGCACGAGTACAAACTTGGTACTAAATTCCTTCACTATTTAATAGACGTTATTAAACTTATAAAACAACCTCTTCAATTAACCCCTAAAAAATCCGCATCAAAATACGTTGTATCATTTTCAAGATTTAAGCATAGCTACAGAGACAGAAAAAACAGGGCTTTGTTTTTGATTTCACAAGAATGTTTGTTTGCAAAGTTTTGGGTATTGTACAGTTGTACACATTGTAAAGGTACACACTCAAAAGATACGTAAATAAAAACATTTGGTGGTTACGTTTACATTTGGCAATACTCATTGCAAGCAAAATGTTTTGATAAATCATCGTTTGCATTACTACACCAGTCCCTGGTACATTCAAAACAAAAAACAAATTGCTCGTAAAATATTTGTTCTCATATGTATGAGGAGTATTGTTTGAGTAACACTTGGGGATCTCGTGTGTAGTGGAAATGTGGCATCTACATTCGCATCCACAATTGTCAAGCATGTTAGACAATCACCCTGTCAACGGGTTTTGAATTTATGTTGCTTCTGTTTTGCATTTGTATTATTTGCGCCTGTGGGTTTTTGAAGTAATCTTATGGCCTTTTGTCCATAGGGTAATAGGTGTTTTCGCAATCCGCAGTCTGCACATAGCTCCAATATTTGTTTTTACAAATCTTATACTATTCAATTCCTAAATGGCCCGTAATATTCTACTAAGCTTAAACTGATCTTCACACTATGATCTAAAAGCCCTAGCAACAATCAAATAAGCGAAACTGTCGTGCGAATCGCATCAATTTGTATAATCGTTCACCAAAATCACGTTTACCTGATTTGATTGGAATATTCACACGAAACAGCGAAACTGATCCGATTATGTGCGCGATTTGACATACTATGACACATCGGTTGTTGAGACAATTCGTGCGTGACTAAGATGTAAAAAGGTATGCAGGTATGTCTATAAGGGCATTCATCTTTCCACCTGCAAGTGTATTACTTTTTCGGTCACATTCAATCGTCATCTTTGCGATCAATGTAGTTTTTACAGCTTTCGTTCAAATATGGTCTATTGTATTTTTAGGTCATCTCTTTATTTCGTTGTTGTCCTTTTTCTGCTTTAAAAGACACTCATGTAGGTTGATTTTATTCAATCTAACAGGTAAAATTTGCAAGTTAATTAATAGTTAAGTTAAATTATTTTACCACATTATTTATTGGTTAGTTAACGTGGTAGATAATCTTGAAGGTGGTGATAAGATCACATACAACCAAAACTATACATTAATGTAAAAACAATTCATAAACCAAAGACCAAATAGCAATGCAACACAATTTTCCTAAATACTAAAATGCCTTTACCATTTCTTATCGTTTTTCTCAAGTGCCGAAGACGATTAGCGATCGTTACGCGTTCTGCGACACGCTACGGTTGGTTGCGGTCCGCCATTAAGCTCTAGGCCCAACGTTCATTCAACTTCACGCTTTATCGCCTTGTAAAATGAATTGATTATAGCCTAATCTCATCCAGTTGTAAGAATTGCAGAAGTACAACAACCATGTCTCCTAACTTTCCTAAAATTTGTGTGTTTACCTAGGACTTCATCGGAAATGTATTTCACTTAGTGCAAAAAGATTTTATCATTTAATTTCGCGATGTTTTCGTCTATTATGTTTTTATCTATTTTAGTATTTGGGAGATAAGGTGATACAAACATGATATTATTACTTAAGAAATAACCCAAACCAATTATTATTGTTACATCCAAACCAGGCGTTTCATTTAAATAGTTTTGCTATTATCATTCATACAACATATTCCTTGTCAATCAAACTAAAAAGATTGCAATGACACTAAGACATTTTTTTTCAGTAAATGTTTTTTTTTATGTACATTGATTTGTCTAAAGCTTTGAAAAAAAGAACGGGTGTAAACACCAACACTTCATTCATTAAATACTTCACCACGGGTATTGGCATTTCGACCTTCTACCTTTATCTGTTGTACGATAAAGACTTGATATCCCCATTCATCTTTACCTATCAATATCGATATGTTATCGATTTAATCTCTTTCGGCCCTCACCTCGGTCATATCTTGCTTGAGATTCGATTGAAATACCGATTTTATCGATAGACGATTTCCTTTGTGGTCGTCGTGATGTGTAGGTACTTACGCGGAGGTGTCACTTTCTATGAATTGTTATCTGTGTTTTGTTTGGGATTAGGGTTTTTATTTTGTTTATTGGGTTTCGGAGGAAAATTCTTAAGTGCCACGCTTTCTTTTTGTCTTTGAAGGAGATGATTGGTTTGTGGGTCATCAATAAGAGACATGTAAACTGATTTAGAGCCGCTTTTGGCTTTAAGAATTCTGTCATGACGAAATTTCAGATTTTTAGCTAGAATATTTTCATTAAAGAAGTCAGCTCCAGCCATGACAAGAACCATTAACAAATATTAATTGGTCGCAAACATTTCACAGAACATGAGTCACAGCTTTGCAATACGAATCTATGTCACGTCGTTTCTCTATAAGGTGTTCTGCATTAGGAATTCATACAATACTCTTGACTTGACACAGATTGTGTAGTGAATGGAGTCTGCATTCGTATGCTTATCTGTTCGGATCTCAATGTTGTTTCAATATCGTCTTCACAAAGTTAAATACAGCTCAACGTAATGAAAAGATTTCCGGATCCATTCTTAAAGTATAATTTTTCATTATGTAAAGAAGTGAAAATCTGCTGTCTGCGTGTTTGTCTACTTCTTACTCAAGGACATCTGTTATTGTGATAAATATACAGGGATTTCTATTTCTAACTAAGCAAGTCACGGTCGTGGCATTGAATACTTATGTATCTTCGTTTTAAGTTCTGGTCAAATTTACACTCCATTTGTTCCCGTCCGCATGTCACTACTGTATATAGTCAGAGTGGGCTTCTTGTGCAACAATAGGCGTTAGATTAATATAACGCAGTTCACAATGCGATATTATACATGCTAAACTGATAAGCGTGTTTGTAATGTATGTGTTTCTATTCACTGTACATATTCGCGTATGCTGTAGTCATTGACTGGATGTGTGTTAGGTTGGTATGCGAGTATTGTAAGCACGGCTTCAGGTTGAGGTTCTTTGAATTTTTTGCAGTTTTTCGTGTCATTGTCTTTATATCACCAGTCACAATTCAGTATTGTACTTCTTCTTGCTTCTTCTGCCGTTGCGTTAGTTCATAATTATCAGAGAGCGGTTGCTGCCTGGTTTCTCTCATTGTGTAATTTCTTAGTTGGTTCTTGTAGTATCCTGATGATGATATCGGGGTGGTGGTAGGTGATAAACGTATTCCAATCTGACATCCCTCTAGACAAGACAATCAAGTGAAGACCCACGACCAACCATCAGATGTAAGTAGAAGGAGCCCATAGTCCAGCCATGATTTTCCCGAGATGTTGTTTGTTTGTATCACCGGAAAATTCCACCATACAAAATTTTCATTCAAAACATGAAACTGAAATTAACACAGAACTGTCAGTCGATACAAATGTTCTCGAAACCGCAAATAAAGTTGGTGGACGAAACAATAACTGGAGCCGACATTGTTCGGAAGTTAGTGTTCAATTCCATCATTTGGCATTCGTATAGTTATATTAGTACCTTTAATTAAAGCTAAATATTTGATCTTTAGAGACAGAATTTTAGAAGTGAATACTACTTTTCTATTAGTATTATTATTAATGAGGATACGATGAGTCTAGTTATATATTTTATAATAAAATGCATAAGTATGATGATGAGGGTTAAAATCTGACTAAATTTATCTTAAATCAAAAATTGTTACTCTTGTTTGTAATATAGTAACTTAAAATCGTGCCCAATGCGTTGCAGACACTCTGTCTACTAAACATTAGATCTTACACAATAACCTCATATTGAAAACTATTGGTAGGTACGCCTTCATTCCATTTCTCCCTTTTTCACATAAATGTATTTTCAGTGTTCATTTACGTCCCTTTCAAAACGACAGCAATGGCTTTACACGTGCTGAAATACTAAAAATTCAAGTGCAATTTCTACTTTTATTCGGCTGATGGATGAAAATTCAAAAGAGTAGTGGGGTACCTCTCTACCCCCTTGTTAAGCCGGGAGGATGGGGACGACACGCATAAATTGTGGGTGTATAAGTGTAGTTGTTTAATGAGCTTTATGTTGTAGTTTAGTTTGTGGAATGTCTAGCTCTCTTCCCCGGTTTACCTCGCAAACCAGAATGAAATACATAGAACTTTTTGCATTGAATGCTTCCTAAAATACTTTAGTAAATTTAATTCGTGTAAATTTCTCATCATCACCATGATCATCTTCATAGCGTTCAATATTCGGTTAGATCCTTTTCAGACTCAGACTGCTTTTCTGTTTCTATTCTTATAGGCTACTATTGCGCCTTACCAGCAACGATTGCATTATTGCTTATCATCAAGTGAAATTGCAGTCAAGCACTGGTTTATATGATTTAAAAAAATATGGTTAGAGCATTTAGGTTAAGTATAACACAAAACCTTCATGGTTTTCTTTCTTCTCTTTTCTATCAAGTCACCAATCTTGTCATTCTCTTGGGGCGTAAAAGAAGAACAAACAAACAAACAATCATACATACATACTTGTTGCATAATGTTTGCTTGACAGTATGAATGCGAGAATATTGTACTCGGCATGGGTGTAACTTCGTTATTTTTCATTTTTGAGGACAGTTCATTTTAATTGATGCATCGTACAAACACTGCATGTGAGGGTGGCGTTGATTTATGATTTCATTCGAACCCGACGGCTTTTGATTAACTTTGTCGGGCTGACGTGTTTTTGTATTCATAGTAATTGTATTTCCTGAAAAGCAAAACATTTCCTGCATGTAAAATACTACCTAAAAAGATTTGAAATCAACCACCTTCTTCTTGCCCTTATGCCGAGTTGCGTGGGTTTGGAACATTTGGTTGTCTTCTTGCTTTTTTTTTTCGATCGTATCATTCTGACGTCAAACACCAGTTGCATATTCATTGATGTCACTCCATATGCAATCATCTTTTGTTTGATCTTCCTTGTCCTTTTCATCAACTAAATCGATAAAACATCTAACATATTACCTACTTATAAAATCAACTTTCTCACTGAAAAACAACACAAATTTTCACTGGCTTCCTAAATAAAATATTGAGGTAGTCCCTATTCATTGATGAAATCACGCATCAGAATAGCGGCTGTGACTTGAATATTTTAATAATACTCCATATTAACCTGGATTGCGGGGAGCATACGTCATATTGGCACGTGTTTCGAGAACTTTCCGAGGAAATTTCGATCGGTTGAAATATGAACGCTTACATTATAAAGCGTACAGTCCATTTTTGCATAGTTGATGATACTCGTAGTTATTATTACAGATTGAAATGTATTGCATGTAAGCTCCGGAAATTAGTGAAAATCTTTTCGGATATACCTAATCGTCAACTGAATTTTGATTTTAGAAATGCTTAATCAGTTATTAGGGTAGGTTCTCAGCTTAACGTCAACTTAAGTATTCTGGTCCTTTTTTAAATTTGATCAGATGCCTATTATGTATTGATTTACTTTATCAGAATTTTTCGTTAATAAGACTGTATTTCTATACAAATTTTGATGGGGATTGGTTCTTCAAGATTCTATGTAGTTTGACTTTAATTAGGCAACATAATATTTAGGGAATAGTTTCCTTTTTTAATTACACACTTCATTGAACTCAAATATTTTATCTTTGGACACTACAGCCGCATCACAACCATTGTTTAAATATATTAATGTAACCGATAATATCTTTTGTATGCAAAATTTGCCTGAAAAATAATATGCAAATGTAAACAAGCCCAAATAACTAGTATCCATTATGGCAATGAAATCTTAACCGCAGTGAAGTCATAAATGTTGTGATTTATTTTCCCTGTCAATTGTAACGTTGGAAGAATTCGCTGTGAAGTCGTGTTTAAATACAATTTGTACATTTTTATGCCATTGTTGAAGCTTCGGCTCTAATAAGTTGGATCTTACAAACTTTCCCTTTATATTAATAAAATTAAAGTGATATTTCTATTTCTTATTACTTCATTGTAAATTATCATTAAAAATCTGTTTATATATTTATCTGTTTCTATCAGTAAACGCGACTTCATCGAATGTGTGTTATATGTAGTTTTCGTTTTCCTTATGTGGCGCCTCTGTCGTTTACGATCCTGACCACTATCAAGTAACGTAATATACTAGGTTGATGGCACAAAATTATAAACACCAAAAGCGCAAAAGCTAATAGAAACACTATTCTAAATAATAATTACACAGCACCGTCAAGACTCAAGAGGAACCTAATTATACCCAAACCAGGCATTTCATTCAAATTTTTACGCCGACATTCCTATTCTAGCAGCTCAATTTAATTTTCACCAACTATAATTAGACTTTAATAAATTACGAGTCTATTTTACTAGTCTAACAAGGCCACTACCCAATTGGATTTCAACCCTTTTTGCCTTACCAAAGCCGAGGGCTATTAAATAAAGACTTTTATGTGCTAATTAACCGCTAAGGCTAAACTTTTTCGTATTGAAACGTCGAAAAACTTTCACACTGTAGATGGCAGCTTTTATTTACTGGGAGACGCTGACGAAGCAAAAACCAACTTTTCGCCTGTTACTAACACCATAATGGGGTCTTAAACAACTGAAGGTGTTGTTTTACTAGCCTGTTAAAGTCTTAATGGATTTATATGGATGGATACTTACGTGTATTTTTACAATACGTTGTTTAACAGTTGATTCAAAGAATAGTACTCCTTACCTGGGTGTTACTTACGTTAAATTCAATGAAATTGAATGCTTAATAGACTAGGCAGTAGTTTTTCTTATAAACCCGAGCCTTTAGCCTTTTTTCAATCTCTCACTCGTCTTCCACCTCTTCGAGATGTTTATAACATACCTCTTCTACACAGAAGAGGTCCACATACCTTAAGTGGACTATCCACGCTTTACATGAGAAACTTCAAAATTGACAAGAATTGGCGAGAATTTTATAACAGTATTACTAAATAATTTTATAAGGTACTGGTGGCAAATAAGGCCCACCTAAAAGAATATAGCTATAAATCGGAATATAATGTGTGTAGGATGTCTAAAACATATTTTTTACATAGTTTGTACATGTTGCTGTAATAAATTGTGTATTAATATTAAGAAAGACATATTTTTTAACAAGAAAATATATTTTTAAAAACCCTTCTCATTAACCCTTAATACCAACCCTTATTATACTACGGTAGTACGAGTATATTAAAGCCCATATTAAAAATTGCTTTATTTTTACAGTAAATCGTCATAAATTAGAAATAAGTTAAAATAAAAGTCAATTGCTGTTTTTTAATAATTTAATCATTTTCCTTTATTTATTTAACATAGGCCTTATTGCGCTCTTAATATGAATGGTAGACAATTTAGTTTCAAGGAACTGGTCTTAATTAGATACATAGTAGAATCCCAACGGCCCAAGTACCTTTATAATGGGCCTTATTAACCTAATGTTTTTACAAAATAACCGAATAAACCTAAAAAATCTTTCACTGGATAGGAAAAACCATATCCTTTATATTGTACAACAAATACTTAAAATAATAAATATAGCAATATTAGTCAAATAATGAATTAGACATAAAAATACTTACAGTTTCTTGATCTAAAACTTATAGAATTGCACAGTAGCTGATCACTTCATCAACTCATCACACGTAACTGGCAACATGGCGGCGCTAGCGATTGCGGATGAATACCGAGAGATTCACACCGATAAATTGCACGAATGCGTAAAACAGTGAAGTGTTTGAGAAATAATTTTCCGCGAAATTTTAAATGTGGGCCTTATTACCCCCTGGGCCTTATTTACCTCAGGTACCTTAACCTTATTTTGCGGTTTCTTTACAAAATTGTTTACAAATGTGTCCTAAATTTGCAAAAAGCATTGCTTCAATAAATTGGTATAAATATAAAAACAGTACAATTCGAATGCTACAGTCTAGTTTATCTTCCTTCTTATAACATCGCATTTTCTCGCCTGTACCCCTACAGTATTATGAAAACGACACCCCTAAATCAATAAAGCTGGATGCATAAATTCAATAGAAAATGCACCAACCTGGACCTATTGAATATGTAAGCCAAGAGAGAATTTGACGCTTCAGAATTTTCATTGCAAAAAGCTTTTGCTGACGTTTCTACTGTGACAAACATGTTCATAACGTTTTTTCGTTATTCAGTTTGTAGAGAGAAATACCTCATGGATAATATTTTAGCTTGTATACGAGATTTTAGTCTATATAGATAGAGTTAGGTTCTTGTGGGGTAAGTGAGATTCCCTTTTGGGTCTATATGATATAACCACTGGATTGATCTCAAAAAAAGATCAGGAGGAGTACTTTAAACCCATCCAAAATTAGATATAGTTACTTACTTTTTCTGTAAAATGATTAAACAAAATAAACAACGGTGATATTAAGGAAACCCTACCTGTGTACGTAGGACAGATACTTTTGAAGTTAATTCATTTACAGTGGTTTACACTTCAAAGCTTTTAGAACATAATCTTATTACTTCACATACGAGGCAAAACGGTTCTTATAAAGGCGTCATATAAATAACTTGAAACTACGATGAACATTGGAAAGCTTGGTGACATTCTATGTAATTCTTAGACTAAGTTAGATTACAAACTTCAAGTGTCGTCAAAGGCAAAAGATGGAAATTCTGCAAACCTAACTGTACTTCCATACGCGCTTTAAGTAACTTCGAAAGTTCACCAACGTACCGTTTAAGTAGGATAGTTTTACTTGCTAGGTATTACACAACCTCTTTATATATTTTTAGACACTCATCATCGTCAACCAGTAAATATTCCACTGCTGAGGAAAAGCCTCTTTTGACATGGAAAAGTAACAATAACAAACGCTTACTTAAAGTCAAGTCTCCTCACGATGTTTTTTCCTTCAACGCCTGACTGTAATGTTTAAATATTTTTGGAAATCATATAACTCAAAGAATTACTGCACAGGCTATACACCTGTCCCCTCATACTTGAGAGGCGTGCTTAAAGAATTGGACCATCACAATGTGTAAAGTACTATAATTTAATTAATTTATTATCTGTGTTTTTAAAATAGACAATAAACGTTACACATCCATTTTCTTACTTTTCGTTCTCGTTATACCTATTGCATTGCCTTGCATTTAAGAATAATATCTTTACCCACTCTTAAATAGGCATATATCTGCATCTGCTTGTAAATGTGTACTTTCAACATTATCAACTTATCTTTGGTTACAAAAAGGGGCAGTTAACCGTCACGGATGCAGACAAATCGAATCACGCAGATGTTTAATCTACAAAGTAGTCCGACAATTACAATGTCAAACATCACGCTACAGCTGAATAGGTGGCAAATAATCGATAAGTCGGAACGTGAACGTGCAGTGTGCTGATGTTGACACAGACAAAAGAGAAGGCGAATTGATAGTGCAAAATTGCAATAACCATTTGGGGAACCTCAAATTTTATCACTAGGTTTGTCCAACATAAGTAATTTAATTGAATAAAATACGTGTGGGAGAGCCAAGCTTCGGCAAGGTCGGCTCGACTGGAGTGATACCACGGCCTCAGAATACCGGCGTGAAACAACCCACGTTGTGTTTCGCCGTGTGAGTGAGGTTACTGGAGGCCCAATCCCTCCCCTACCCCAATCCCTCCTCAATCCCTAAATCTCCAAATCCCTAATCGTCGGCAACACACTCGTAACTCCTCCGTTGCGGGTGTCCATGGGCGGCGCTGATTGCTTACCATCAGGTTATCCGTCTGCTCGTTTGCCGACCTATTACATAAAAAAACATAAGTAATTTAATTGATTAAAATACGTTGTTCATTACATTCTGACCCATAGGACCTGCAAATCCTTTTAATAATAGACAAATATACTCTTAATGTATCTGTATCTGCTGGTCTATCAGTTTCAAAAGATTGTCTGCCTTTAGGGAAGCGTTCGTATATATTGGATATACTAAGACTGAAATACAGATTTTTTAGATAATAAAACTAGTCGAGAAGGGGGTTCCATGTCTTTGTAGTTTGATATCCCACATGAACATCGCGCCAACCAGACCTTTTCCACTCACCTGCTCAACGGCTACCATATAAAATGAAGTGGGAGTGCGCGTGTTTTCCAATTACCTGAATTAATTTCCTATACGATCGAGGGGTCGACGTTGACAGTGGGCAGACGTAACGATTATTTGGGTGTCCCCTACGTCCCGTCTGAGATGAATTGCCCTGGATGTCATTAAAGTTGATTCTGAAGTTGTATTGGGGGCGTTGGACCTTTGAAGACCACTGAGTCTCTTTTAATATTTCATGTTGGAAAAAAACAGCTAACGTCCTTAAAGGAAGACGTATAAATTGTATCTTTTATAATATTTTAATAAGAAGAAATTAATTTTTAGTAAAAGAAATTAGGTTAATTACATAGTTAATATTAATAAAAGACACGATAGAATAAATGTTATCAAATGGCTTTGGCACTTGTAAGGTTTGGCAAAATATAGTCAATAAATATGAAAAAAAAAAGAACATTGTGTATCGATAACCATTTAGGGTATATTCCTACAAAAATGGGTTGAATTAATATTTGTATATGACATTATTTTAATAAAGCTTGATTTGCTTTGAAAGGATTTTGAAACTCATACAAACTTACCTAATATTATAAAAAAATCTTTAAAATATGTATAAAGAAAAACTACTAATTTTAGGAACTTTGATACTTTCTGTACTTTCGTGTACAGACGCCAGCAGGTCAACCTTAATATTTTGTTTGTTATTTGTTTTTAAATACTGTATCTAAATCATAAAGTTTGCAATGTAATACTCAATCATAAGACATTATAGAATATTGTATTTTAATTTAACCGATATTTTCTTCTCTTTCCAGCACCCTGGTACCATGGAAGATATTTAGGGAGGAATTGAACAACGTGCATCCCATATCATCTGGTTTGGAGACCATGGCGTTGAAAACCACTATCGATCTCACTTGCAACGACTTCATATCGAATTTTGAATTTGATGTTTTTACAAGGTAATTCTTTTGCTTTGAAGCTTTTAGCAAATACTACATAAATTGGTGATTGGTCATGTTCTTTCATTACAGAAATTATATTTCGCTCTATGCTTTTGGCTATGGCTTAGTACTTTGTAATACTTGGACTATTAGTCATGTTGATCATTATGATCTAAGCATACTTTATTATGAAATAAGAGGGAAACAAGTATACACATCCCCTGATGATAAGCGATTAACGCCGTCCATGGATCTCGCAACATCAGACGAGCAACACTTCTGTGATTTTACCTTTTTTTACTGTTAACAGCCATCAAGTCTTAAGTACCTACTACATACAGGCACGTATAAAATACATGGCTTTATATGCTTTGCAAAAAGGGAACTGTCGAAATATTATGACCACGGTTTAAATCAACCCAACCCTAAAAGAAGGGGTTCCCGCATCTATAACTTATTCATGAGGCTCAGCTTATTCGGACCGGACTGTCACCAAAAATAAAACTAACTGCTTGATGACTCGTTCATGCAAAATGGCTGCCTTTTATATTCCTTTGAATTTGAATAACACTGTCAGCTTGCACCTTTGAAAAACGATGCTGACCTAACGATGTTTTAATGACTCATGTACCTACCTACCTGTGATTCCGTTGACCTCTCGAATACAAATGTAAGCAATGTTTAAGAATGATTATGAAATTGTCAATGAACAATTTTCGATTACAACTTTGCTCTTGATGTCGAAATTTGTTTGCCATAGAAAGAGGCGCTAGTGTAATTTTAGGTCTATTTATTGTCGGCTGTAGTCGCGGTTTATTTGTCAGGGGAAAGTCATTAATTGACTTCTCCCGCCTAGGTTAAGGCGAGAAAGAGTGTCTCGCGGCCTCGGCCCAGAACAAGAGAAGGAACAGGGTGGTTTCTGTTAAATTAGGAAAGCTAAGATAATTGGACTAAATATAGTAAGACTTTTCCTGTCGCGGCTTAAATCGTAAAATAGACCATCTTTACTTTGCCGTTTTTTTAGTTATAGTCTCTTATGCCTATCCAAAATGTACTCTATTCTGTATCAAAATATTTTAAAACAAGTGTTTCCTTTTTTACCATCGACATTGACACAGCAGTTTAGGTATACAAGTGTAGGTAACATACAAACGAAATGTCGGGATAACAGTACGCTATTGTATTTTGCGATGCGGTTTCGACTCCCACGCTATCAAACGCGATAGGTGTAATGATTGGTTTAGCTAATTACTATTATGAGTTGATATCTATTGTCTAAGAAATACCTCTATGTATGCATATCAATTTATTAAATCTTCAAAAAATATTCATCTAAGAGATATCTAGGCTTTCAATCTCATATTTCCCCATCTATTTCCAGACTATTCCAACCATGGAGTACGTTACTCCGGAACTGGCAACTGTTAGCTGTCACGCATCCAGGATATGTGGCGTTTTTAACATACGACGAAGTCAAGGCGAGGCTCCAGAAGTATATACACAGGGCTGGCAGTTATGTGTTTAGGTAAGTTCTTGTTTTTATGTTTTATGATGGTAGATCTCGTTCAGCAGATTTTAGGGCTCATAATTATATATGAATCCTTACTTAAAGTCCAGTTCAGTATTAAAATCCAAATGGCTAAAATTAAAAACCGCCAATGCCAATAAGAAACCTTTGAATTAATTTCGGTTGTTACAGGGAATTCCATACAATAATTCTGAAATCGATCGCAAATAAGCGATTTAGATAGAACAATGATTTCGGCGATAAGTACGTGAAAAAGCAAACCAGTTTTAAGTTATTATTTGTTTTAACACATTCAGTGCCCCCGACGCGTATGTGCGTTTCCTTACGCTACTCTGTGAAACGCACATACGCGTCGGGGGCACTGAATGTGTTAAACTGACTGCTGAGCCTCAACAAAGCCTTGGGTTTAATTTCACATCAAAACAATGGTTTATGATTTTGAAATATCTACAGTAATACATAGATTTGACTCGTGATTGTCTCTGACAATAGGCTACATTCGACAAATTAAATAAATCGTGCTGAAATTCTTATACTTTGTGTATTAAAATAAAACGCAAAATCATGTGCGGGCATAGATTAAAGATTTTCTTTAAGCCGCAAATAATCTGACGGGTCACTTGATCGTAAGCAATCGACGCTGCGGATGCACTCCAACGGTAAAGCGCCTTTTATAGGCAAGTTTCGAGGATTGACACACGGCGGAACGTAACTTGAGCATTATTTCGTTATATTCTGAATCTGCTTATTCGTGCCGAAGCTTGGCTCTCCCACAGTGCAACCTCCGTGTACATGTGCATAATAAACTTGATTATATGTTAACAATTTTCATCCCGTTCTTACCAGGTTATCATGTACGCGGCTCGGCCAATGGGCGATAGGCTACGTGACGGTGGACGGTGAGATCCTACAGACGATACCACAGAACAAGAGCTTAGTGCAAGCTTTATTAGACGGATATAGAGAGGGATTGTAAGTACTACTTTGTTTCTATTATTTCCTAGTGTATTATGGGATAGGGTCTCAAACAGATCATAGACAACTGACAACATCAGACTGTTCTTTTATGGGTTTAGGTATTTGAGAATATGGGAAACAAGGCCACCGGTTACCGGTTGTACCGAAATTGTCTTTTGTAGAGGATATTCTATGAGTAAAGAAAATAAAATTTAAAACCTTTTCATTATAGCTCTTTATTTGGCATTTAGGGGTCTTTACATCCATGGAATATTTACCTTAACTCTCTTGTGGTTCTCTGTTATTTATACTAATATTATAAAGAGGTAAAATTCGTAAGTTTGTATGTAGGGGGTAATCTTTGGAACCGCTGGTCGGATTGCCAAAATTCTTTCACTGATAGATTACTACAATATTCCTGAAAGTAAAGTAAGACACAAAATGACTGCTCCCTTTTAAAATATTTTAATTTCCTTTCAGCTACCTTTACCCAGACGGTCGGGACGTGAACCCAGACCTAAGCAGTGCAATCATATCACCGGCAGAAGACCATATCACTGTTACACAGGAACAGTACGAGTTGTATTGTGAAATGGGTCAGTATAACAACCAATAGATAATTAAATCGTTTTTTTCTTGTGATAGGATAGTAAACGAGCAGACGGATTACCTGATGGTAAGCAATCAGCGCCGCCTATGGACACCCGAATCAACGGAGAAGTTACTAGTGCGTTGCTGGACTTTTGGTGATTAGATATTTGAGGAGGGTAGGGGTGAGGGGGAGGGGGAGGATTGGGCCTCCGGTAACCTCACTCACACGGCGAAATACAACGCTGTGATTGTTTCACGTTCGTTTTCTGTCAGATCGTGGTATTCTCCAGTTGAGCGGACTCATTTGCTAAAAAAATTGTTTTCGTATTGCAGGTAGCACTTTCCAGTTATGTAAAATTTGCGCGGAAAACGACAAGGACATCAGGATAGAACCTTGCGGACATCTATTATGTACGCCCTGCTTAACTGCGTGGCAAATTGTAAGTAAATAATAATAGAAAGAAAAAAAGCAAGGCTCTTAACAAACAAGCCATTACAAACATTGTCTCTCTCTGACTTCGGCCAGCCGGGGTTGCGGGTTAAGCGCAATGATGCACCGCGATCTCGGTCCAGAGCAAAAGAAGGGAGTTTTAGTCAGTAAGAGTCTGACACCCTCCCGTCCTTTAGTTTTACAGTTTCTCCTGTGTCAGGGGTGCACATATACAAAGATATAAATCCATAGTAACTATATGTAGATCACATAAAAGTAACTAAACGGTTGTTGTAGTAAGTCTGGGTAACTGGGTACTAAGCAACGTGTTGCAGTTTCCACCCACGACATGGGAGAATAATCATAATAGCTGGGCTAAGTAACAATCATTAATATTATGATTAGCTTATAAGTGCCCCGGGCTGAGCAAAGGCCCCTTCTCATATGGAGACGGTTTTCTTCCGTTCCATATGAGTAGAGGCCTTCGCTCAGCAATTAGAATATATAAAGCCCATGTTTTATCACGATATTTTCCTTCACCGTATGTGTGTGGTGTCTTAAGGAACTAAGATAGTTAATATGATTCCGAAGTAACATTAATACTTGCCAGATTTCGAACCTTCGGGCTACCGCGACGTTTTTAAATTACATATATCATGATCATTTACACTTATGCTTTACGTTATTCCAGGACTCGGAAGGTCAAGGTTGTCCCTTCTGTCGAGCAGAGATCAAAGGAACTGAACAGGTCGTAGTGGACGCATTTGTACCACCACGCCCGCCCAACACTACGTCAGATAAGTAAGTAAAATATTTTATTTTTGTAATGTATTATGTGCCATAAAACTACTCCTATAAGACTGAAAATCAAAATCAAAACTTCCAAACTAACATTATAAATGCGAAAGTAACTCTGTCTGTCTTTTCTTCACGCCTAAACTACTAAACCTATTTGTGTGAAATTTGGTGGAGACATAGTTTGGAACTCGAGAAAGGACGTAGGATAGTTTTTTAACCAGAAATCTGCAGGGAGTCACTTTTCCACGCGAACAAAGTCGTGGGCAAAAGCTAGTTACAAAATAAAATTTATTGGCCCAATATTGCCGTACAGTTTTGCGCAAAACATTTTTATGTTTAATTCGTGGCAGTGATAAAGCTAAATGTTGAATAATAAGCATAATGATGATTAAAATATAAGCGCAATTTTTGCGCAGTTAAGTAATACATTACTGGTAACTATAATGGTTTTACAAGTACTCATTGTTGGTTCGTTACAGAAACACAAAGACTGCAGTCAAACCGGTGTCGTCGAATTCATCCGGTTCATCCGGATCGTCCGGTTGTAATGGTTCAAGTAAGTGTTTTCTTATAAAAAACCTACTTTAATTATTTATTTGTTATCATTATCATCTAATACAATAAAACGCCCCCGTCCCTTCTCCTATTTTAGGCCTAGGCAGCGGCGCCTTATTGCGCCGCGAGGCTGGCGGAAATCATTCTTACTGAAGCAACCGATTTTGGCTTTTATTACTATGCTATTAATGTTCTCTTTATGCCCATGAAAAATAATCTTTATTTATACTTATAGAAGATAAAATCTGTTCAAGAGGCAGATAAAAAGATTTCTTTAGAAACTGAATTTGTAATGGTTAGACAAATGTTATCTAAGTAATAAAATTGTTGCTGTCACTGTCTTAAACAAACATTCTGACGCGACAACATTATTATTCCAAAGATAACTTTAATCTAACCATTGAAAAATCAGCCCTAAGTGTAAGAATTAAGCTTTGTAATGAATTGTAATAGAATTTACTATAACGCTATGGTACTTCAATTCCAGGTGTGGACGTGACGATATCAGGCAGTGCAAACGGCTGGGCGTCACGAAACACGACATTCAACGGCCTCACAGATGACATTGACGATGCTGAGGTAAATAATAATAAATCATACCTTAACACTCAAAATATAAGGTCTAATTTTCTTTATACAAAGCGTTTAGTAATGGGGAAATCTGGTTGTAAGTTATTAAAGCATACAGCTATTAAAATAGGGAAATAGGAGTGATAAAATAGTATTTTTAACACAAAAGCTACCGAGATCTCACAAATTAAGGTATAAAATCTCACACATTTGAGTACTAAAAAAGAACTTGTGAGTTTTAAAATAGGTACATATCAAAACAAATACATGATTCGATAACAATAGGTTCGAAGTCCCATCAATGAATATTAGTAGGTAAATTCATACGCCAAATCGATGATAAGGATTAAAATGCAGTATTTTTTATCAAATATACTATCTACGTACTTAAAAAGTACAAAGAAAATTATTGCATCATCCACCATCGATCACATTTTGACGTTATCATAAACAAGTGCCCACGTACTAAGATATTTTACGCTCAGATAAAATTACATGAATGAAGACCATATCTGATATTTCATGTTTATTTTTTCCCTATTCTTTATTTGATACTATCGTCTTGGATCTTTTTGGAACGGAAATCCGAATTAGGTGTTGATTTGCTATCGCTATGTCGATTGATAATTTTTCAATTGCGTTCCAAATTGCATTGTTTTTATACTGCGTATTTATTCGCTAGCGGCTTCGCTCTCGTGGTATGTTGATATAAAAGCATCTATCATCACGTATGTACATACAAAATTTCAAACAAATTGATCCAGCCGTTTGTCCATAAAAGAATAACAAACATACATCCATATGTAGATTCCTACCAACTTGTACATTTGTAATATTGGTAGGATAGTAGGATTGGTTATTAGATTAGTAAGATGTTATGGCACGTTGTATAAATTTTTATATGTACATATAAGGCATATCTATCAGACTATCAAGAGGTGTGTCAGACTCTGGCTGGTTAAAAACTTCTACTGGTCCGAGCCGGACTCCGCTAACTTCACCTACAGAAGCAAACATTAATATGTTGTGTTAATCCAGTAGTTCTATTCAAAAAGACTTCTAGCTATACTCAGAGGGATTTAATTTTTACCTCATCCAGTATTGAGCAGTAATTTTCCGAACCAATTAATTAAAATTAAATAACAATATAGAAATTACTAAACGTCTGTAAGCAGTGCAGTTCAAATGTGGATTTTAGTTACGTATATTTTAGGTCTGAATTACAATTTCATAATGTACAAGATAAAGCTGTATATATAACTGTTATGCTGTAATTTAAAGTTTACCGGCGACTGATATCCCAAAGATATTGAAATAAGCATTTTATAAAATACTAGCGACCCAGCTCGGCTTCGCACGGGTGCAAAGCCGATATTAAATTTCTCCACTATTTAATAGATGTTATTAAACATATGTATAAACCTTCCCCTTCAATCATTTTATCTGCAACAAAATCCATTGCGTAGCTTTAAAGATTTAAGCGTACATAGGGATATAGGGACAGAGAAAGCGACTTTGTTTTGTACTATGTAGTGAAAATCTCAGTGTGTTTAGTGTTTAAGAAAATTGTTTACTGTTTAGCATGGTGTGCATTTTTTGGCCGTGTGGCATGTTTTGTGTCGTTTTAAGCTTGTTTTGCGTTTTGTACCATTTTATGTTATTTATATTATTATCATTTATTTATAGTTGATTGGTTGACTGTGACTATATCCTATATGTAATCTTTTATTTTACCTAGGAACAAAGCTGCCCCTGCATTCTGCTTCCTTATAACTATCTCTAGACACAGAAATCTATACTTTTATATTTTGTCTTAATATAGTATTATAAAACAAAAGAGTTTGTTTGTTTCTAAGAATGCGCTCATTTCTGTAGTTTCTAGTTCGATTTGAACAATTGGTTTTGGTTTCGGATAGTACACTTATCGGGGATGGCTTTCTGTTATAAAACATCGCGCTACGGTCAATAGGAGCCACCAGCGAGAGAAAATGCGTATAAGTTGCTAGTGTTATCATAAAAACGTCTTTTTCAACTTTACAGAAAGAAAAAAAAAATAATAACTTCCCTTGTGTTACAAGTGATAATGGGCGGGGCTAATCAATCACCATCAGGCCGTCAAAAAATATATTTTATTAATTTTTGCAATGCAAAATCCATTTGTCGTGTCAGGCTATGGGAGTACGACCGAATCGATTGATTTGTCAAACAGCTGATGAAAGCGCGCTAGAATAGCTATATATATTATGTATTTAGAAATCGATAATTATCTGTATGTAATTAAATCTTTAATATTTATTAAAGTGATTGTGACACAAAACAATATCTGCTTGTACGACCAATTGTTCATAGATGGCGCCACTGTCGTTCAATTTTTTAAGTTTTTTTTTAAGTAAGTTAAGTTCAATATTAGTAGGGATGATAGTCACAGTCGGCTATGTCATGCATGCAACCACATACGAACATAATCATTATTTGTTTTGCAGATACAGCGACGGAAATCACCGCATGCTTAGCTTGACCGGGTAGTTTATTTGCTTGACTACGCGCCAAGGGAAAATACATTCCTCCTTGTTTTGTCATTTTGTTTTATTGTATCTGTATTGTTGATTTTGTTTTTTTTTATTGTCTATCGTTTTGCGAAATGGGCGTGGTTTCGACTGTTCAGTGTATAGGAATCATGAAGAATTTTTGGAAATCTCAAAAACTAGATATATACAACTTATTCAGTCATAGTTTTCGAGTTTAGAACCCTTGCTTTTCTAAAATTATCTAAAAAAATACTAAAACAAAAATCAAAATTAAATCAACGGATCAACGTAATTATTAATAAAAAAAAACTAGTCAGCACAGCTTATTTTTGGCGGAATCATCTTTCTCTATTGAGTTACTTCTTTTTTTTATTTCTGCGCACTATTTATTATTTGCTAAACTAACTAGAATCTACAATTTGGAACGAGCACAAACTTTCAATGACGAACGAAAATTTTTCAAAAATAAAAAAACGGTATAGACCTTTGAATTATTTAGCATGCATCTTATCATTCATGCTTTTAATTAAAGTTAATAGCATGCTTTTAGTATTGTTAAAATTTTATATAGCAGTTAATTTTTTTTTTTTGACAAAATACGATCCGTCCAAGCCCCGCCCATTTCGTAACGCTAGCTTTAGTGTTTTGTCGCATGATCTTATTGTGAATGTTATTGTAATTTGGGTGTAACATGTTCATTTTTTGGTTTGATGTCTATAGCCTGTGACTGTGATTATATTTTTCATTCAAATAAACATTTAGGTTATTTAACAAACTTGAGTCGATCATAACGGATGTTACTTCTAAAGGGTACTACATAGTCGTGATTTTTAAACTTACTTTTCATCATCCATTCAACTTTTTAGGACCACTGAATCTTGTGTATACAACTATTTTCATGATTAAGTAATTTATCTAATAATAAAACTCTCATCGGGTTATTTTTTAATAAGTTTGCTTTGCATGGCATGTGTTCGATTCTCATTTCAATTCTTTTTTTATAAATGTATAGGAGCTATTGAAATATTGACAATAAGCTCAAACCACACACAGAAGTCAATAAAGAATAAGATAAAAGAGTGACTGAAAAGTAGATGTAGGAATAATAAACCAAAACCCTCCAATACCAAATTATTGGATACAGTTTTATCTACCTTATGTAAATTAATATTGCGATTCAAAATCGATTGATAGAGCAGCAAATAAAAGTTTGTTAAAACCCTCTAATGTTTATTTTAATGCGGTTATTTATCGGGTGGGATTGTGATAGCGAAATAACGGATTATGATATTGTAATATTAATTTAATTTATATTTTATTCCTTAAAAGTGTTTGACGAGATAAGTTAAATAGACTTATTTCATGTCGCGCTATGGATCTATATTCATAATCAGTTTTGCGCATGCGTCGTCGCACAAGTAACAACTTAGTTATCCGAGTAAACAAATAATACAAAATATCATAATGTTGAGGTTATTTTCGCTATCCCAATCTCATTATAATCAAATTCTTTTAGCACGATTTTAACATAATTTCTTAAGAAGTATTTATTACAGCTTAAACACTGTTTTTTGTCATTTATTAAGTGACTTTTTGCGTTACAAATTCGACATCACTTTTTTGCCATATTCGCACAAAAGTATAGTAGTAGGTGATTTTTGCAGATAAACCTTCTTACATAGAGGGTGGCTTTTTTGACGTTTAGATAACTGTTTTGAGGTGTTAGAGAATGTTTTACTGCCATACTCAGAAACATCCAATGATTACTTAAACTATTAGGTACTATAGTAATGATTTTTTTCCCAAAACATGGTTTAGATTTGGTTAAATTGTTGCTTAAGACTGTAAGTAATGTCCAAAAGTTAAGTATTAACCCTTAAATGACTGGGTACGGTGGTTAGTGAGATCTAAATTTAAAGTTGTTGAAATCAATGGAATATTAGCAATAGTATTGATGGTATGTACAGCTTTATAGTACTTAATCATTATTTATGAAATCTTATTTGGAAATTAAAAATGATACGTAAAAATGTACTTTATAACTCTACCAGTAGGCTTATGATGCCTTAATGCACTCTCTGCCAAATAAGTTTCATTTGATTTTCGATATGAAAACGCATAAAAGTCACTTTTATGGAATGCGATTGGTGTTATCTCCATCATGCTTGTTGCAAAAGTGGTATTTAATTGTAGTTATTATTTGTTTTTAGAAATAGGACCTTATTGGCTAGTTAGCTAGATCATAGTTAGCTAGATAGATAATCATTCAAAAGTTGACACAATATGAATGACGACAGTCTAATCAAAAGCATTTTTTAATTAGTCTTTATGACTAATTATCAGGCACGTGTTTTAAATTTTATCGCAGTAAGCAGACAATATCTATATAAAACAAAATTATGCTTAGGTACGAGAACTACCTATGTAATTCTTATAAGTAATTCGTATTAAGTATATTCGTAACTAGAAATCGATAATAAAATATATAAAAAAAGATTTTGGGTCCGTAAGGAATTAAAAATACGTGTCTAATTCTCTAAAACAAACGAGTCACTGCCTGTGTTTTTTTTAAATTGTCATCCCTATTTCAGTGATTGTTTACGCTAACCTAATAAGTCTACAGCGCCATCAGCTTAGTGAGAAATTTTAAAACCTTCACAAGTCCATATAACTATTTACAAATACATATACATACCACTTTTGCAACCAACAAAACCCAACACTTTATTGCTATAATCTTAAGATACATTTTTCTACGTTTCATAAAATATTTAAAAAAAATAATTATTAATTCCAATTTGCTCACGAATTTTCAAGAATAGTGCTCATAATGCAATAGTATTAACTTATGTAATATTTAAACTATTTATATATAGGCATACATACATACATACATAAATAAAACCGTGACATTTCCCGTTAAAATATAATTTGTAAATATTATTAAATGTTAGGTATTTTGACGATTTTGGAGTTTAGTGATAGTGTAATTTTGTTTTTCTATTATTTGGAAATAATTTCCAATTTTATATTGTAGAATAAATAAAGACTGCTTTGTAGCGCAGAAAAAGTTCGTTCAGTTTGTATTTATCGAATGAATATGATAATTATTTTAACGTTTTTCGGGTTCTGTACATATTTCTACTTAATTATAAAGCTTGGTGGTTTAAGAATCACGTTTAATGAACTCCAGATAAAACAGAATTGTTTGTTTTCTCTGAATATCTTGTCGTTGTTAGTCTTAGCAAAATTAATTATGGATTATAAAATGTCGCAACATATTATTAAATTTACGCTTAGCCCTTATTATTTGACATAGGCAATAATTTAATTATTACTATTAATTATTATTTTGACGTATTATTATGACGATTTAACGATTTATTTATTTGTAAGTGTATTTTTTATGTTGAAAATATACGCTTGGTGATATGTGCTTTGTGTTTTTTGTTTCCTTTTACTGTTTTTGTTTTTGTATTGCATGTAAAGAGACTGAAAAATTAGACTTGAAAATCGAATAAATACTGAATATACATTCTAACATTGATTTGGTAAAGTTACTGGAAGTTGTTTCTGCGTGGCATTCCAATCACCTTTATAAATTGGGCCTTTGCTTCACGTAGGCCTTATGAATAGGCCTTAGGTCATCTAGCTAAAACCCCATTTAATGGCACTTTGCAGTGATCAGTTAAAATTACTTGTACTATAATTATTATATAAAGTTCTGACGGTGTTCATGTTCATTATTTTCACTATAAAAAAACAAAATTGCACCTATGGTTTAAAACGACTCGAATGTCAAGTATATTTGAATAAACATGTGTTTTTATTATCATGTTAAGTAAAAAAAAAGACTAAAAAGTACTACAGTATCAGTAACGAAAAAAATTGGTACCATCAGATTTTTTCGTTAGTTGCTAGTGAGGAGATTTAAAAAATGTGCTATTCCCGACTATTTTATCTACCTTGGCCAAATTTCATTTAGATCCGTTCTGTTGTTTACTTGCTAGAACAGTATACTTGCTTCGTATTATCTGTCACTCTCATCTCTCCATCACCAAGGCCAACGATTAAAAACACATATAATGCATAAAGTTCTCCTGTATACGTCTCTATGTACGAAATTTCAAATATCATATTATATTGAAATACATATTACATTGAAATAAATGGATAAATAAATAAAATTAAATTAAACTGTATTGTATTCCTTGCTGTATTAGCAGCGAGAACGAAACCAACAAACCTTCCATTGTACCAACAGGATTGGGCAGAATTCAACGCGGCTACTTCCACAATAGACGCTTTGCGGCCATCAGTGCGTTCGCCGGGCGCTTCGCCCCGTCACAGCCCAAGAGCGCCGCGTAGGGCTCCGCAGCCCAACGAGAATGCGTATGGGGAGTTACGAGCACCCCCATTACCGCCCAGGAAGAGCCTATCTCCGGCCGAACCTGCTATCGTTGCTGCTTCAAGTGTTCAAGATATTGCAGCTGCGAGTAGTGCTCACAGTAAGTACCTAGTATTAGAAAACAGACCCTTTTTTTGTCAGAGGAAAATCATCAAATGTTTCTCCCGCCGAGGGTGAGGTGAGGGGAGGAGAGCCTCTTACTAACTAAAACCCCCCCGTTCCTTCTCCTGCCTAAGGCAGAGGTCACGGTGCCTCATTGCGCTTACCCCGCAACCCTGACTAAACATCAGCCCTATAGGCCTCGTCTGTGGTGGTCTATTGGCTCTTTGAGGCACGCGCGGAACGCTACGCGCCGTACACTCGGGTCTGGTTCTGGTCGGGCGACGCGCTACCCTTACTCGCCGTCCGCAGAACCGCGCCTACGGTGGCTGAAGATCATACATTATTAATATCATAAAAAAACTTGTTGCACGAAAATGTTTCATAAGTCATCAGTATAAGGGTCTAAAATAAAAAGCTAGATTGGAAGTTGGATGTACAAATTGTTGTCTCATTTTTTTTTAACGCACCCTCGACACTTTAGAAATTTCTAGTGTAAGACCGGGTTTAAAATACTTAAGTACCATTGATGTGAACCTGAACTTTCCTCTTCAGCGGAGCCACGAAGACGATCCTCATTAGAACCGGAGCCTGATTCCCGACATCGGCTCACGTCAATCATCACTGGCTCCACGGAAACGATCACAGGGGTCATTGACACCAGACATGAGGTTAGTTGAATTTGGACCTTATTTTTATTCGGAAGTGAACTATTTTTCATTATGCAATACAAGAAATGTATAGAAATGTTATTTTAATCGAAACTGATGAAAGCTCTAGTATTTATAATGTAACATGTTTGATGAATAGAATAAAAAGAAAACGATTGTCTCTTTCAGGTGCCACCTGACCCAAGGGCCTTTGAGAAACCCCGCCGAGCTTGTACACCGCAGTCAAACAGCCGTCCCCTCCCAGCTCCCCCACCCGAACGACCCGCAGAAACCCCCACTCCCACCGAACCAAAACCAGAGCGACACCTACCAGACAACCGATACAATAACGAAAGACAAGAAATCCCAAATAGACAAGAAAGACCACCAGATAACCGCATAGACCGACATCCACCAAATCTCCCCGAAAATAGGCACCCTGTTGCAGAAAATAGGCACCCTGTCCCCGAAAATAGGCCGAATGAGAGACACGTGCCAGAACGTCACCAAGAAAATAGACCAGAAAGGGCCGAGAGGCAAGAACGCCACATCCCCACCCCAGAGAGGCAAGAAAGACATTTACCAGACAACAGGCATGAGATCCGAGTTCTGGATAACAGGCAAGAAAGGCACGTTGCTCCTATCGAAAAATCGGAGAGGCATTTACCAGTATCAGATTCTAGGCATACGGATTTCCGTCTACCTCCGGAAAGACCGCCAGAGAAACCCGATAGGATTATTGAATCTAGGAGTAGTTTTGATCGGGAGACACGGCTTGAGAATAGGGCGCCGCCCAGGCAAAGGTCTTTGCCAGCGACGACCAGTGGAAGTGTGGATCAGCCGACGAAGTCCACCACAATGCCCAAGTTTCCATCAGAAGACATAAAAGACCCACCGTACGAGAATGTGGCTGTGGAGAAGAACGAGTTGGCTGTAGCACGTAAGTACATTATTACTGAGTTGTTTAGTTTTGTTAAGGAAATTTGAACCTTATGTTTTAATTCTTAAATGGCCTTGTTGTAGTCATACGTAAATATATAGAGTGACTGATAATAGTGGCCGATATTTTGACTCGTGAGTGTTACTCAAGATAACAAATAAATTACCCAAAGAAACTTGTTTGCATGCGAAATTTGAACTTCTTTATAAAAACTTAGCCCCATACTAGGATTTTCTCCTGTGTCGTGGATGCGTTTACAAACATACAAATTCACATACACAAGCCACCCAGACCCCTAACAACAATTCGTGGATCACACAAAGTATTGTTCCGTGAGGGGATCAAACCCAGTTGCCCAGCCACTGCGCCAAACGTGCAGGAATTCTGTTATACTAAAAAAAATAAAACTAATAAGTAAATAAAAAAAGTTTCTTTGGGAAAGTTGTTTGTTATCATGAGTATACTTAATTACGTGTTTAAATATCAGTCACTATTTGCCAGTTTATATATACAGATAAGCTAACTTTAAAAGCACTATAATGTCCGTCTGTCTGTTATGTAACTAACCTAAACAATTATTTATTTCCAGCTAAAAAAATCAATCCTCTTACACACGACAAACATGGACGGAAGTACGGCGATAACGTGTCGTATGAAAACATAAATTTAGATTACATCGCTCGCTTGGTAGGAGAGGGGTACCCAAAAGATATCGTGGTCCGCGCATTGGGCATCACACGTAATGACCTTGAAATGGCTTGCGATATATTACACGAGTTTGGATCTAAAGTACCTAATAAATGTTAAAAGTAGATAGTTTGTTCTTTGAATTGGGCGTTGCTTGGAGTATGTTGAGGTTTTGTGTTCAAAAGTAATTAATATCAATCATTTTTTGTTCATTTTTCTGTCACAAACAAATGATAACATTTAAAGTTAGACAGGAATAAGATTAATGATATTTTAGATCTTATTTCTATGTCCGGAAAAGTTATATTCTTTTTTCAGATGTACACATATTCTGATATTACTTGAATGTATACGAAACGTGACAACCCTAACCTCAATATACTTCATGAAATACCCACATAACAGGTTTAGTAATTCGTACCTTATGAACTAAATATAAGTCTGATTTTACCGTGTACATATTTCAGTGTCATCGTTTGTTTATCATAGGAAAATAATTCTTGTAACTCTATACATACGCATTATTTCACTTTGAGCAATAGATGAGATAATAATCCTATAGTGTATAACGCTTGATACGGGTCTATCAATTAAAGAGGTTTGTAACAGTTAGTCAAGTAATAGGCAGATCAATAACAAGGTTGTTCGATTTTGCACTCACTAGATGGGATGCAGTGTTAGGTCCAATCAGCTAACACAACTGACAAATGTGTTGATATCAGAAAATATCCAATTGGTCAATAGATCTTAAGCTACACTAGCGCCTTTAGTGGATCGGAAACCCTCATTACATGAACAAATTAATCGCAGAAAAGTATCTGACAGTCACATAATAGTTATAATCGGATAAAACAAGAATACAATGGAAACCGGGGTTCCTAAATGTAAATACAATTATTAATATGAACCTAATCATTTCCAAAAATCATAAACAAAATGCTACTAAAATTTATTTTCAAACAATATCATTATTCTCTCAGGTATATGCCTGCAATCCTTTGAATTTAGTCGTGACATATTCGTAAACCATAAAATCGTTTCTATACAAAAATGGAAATGTCGACGAATTGCAAAATTAGTTTTTATCAAACACCCTTGAAAATACCTCATTGGTTTCCATAATTTGTAAAAAACAGAAAGCAAACATAACTATCAAACCAATTTCTAATTACCTGTAAAAATACGATAATTTGCTACTTATTAAATAACAGAATAGAGGTCATTGTCCGGTCAATGTTGACAGACGTTTTTGACATATACGTATCTGACTGGCTAATCGACAATTAGCTACTTTGATGAATTTTTAATGTTAATTATTATATAATATTTATATAAAACATTAATCGGATAGTGAACACTGAAATATTAGCTCGTAATATCGATCATTCGTTATATGATTCTCGTGCGTCAGCCATTTTACTTAAGGACGCAAAAATGCAAATGGCCGTCGTTAGACCGCCACCCTGTCACATTGACAGATCGACAAATTGTCAACACGGGTAGTGTTCAACTATGTCATTAATCATCTACTAATCGAGAAAATTGTCTTTGAAAAATCTAAAATCGTGTGATAGTATTATAGATTAATAAATAAAAATATATTTAAGGCACATTTAATGTATTTATTTCGCATCATTTTAGTGACAGTAATACATTTTAATTCCAATTGTTTTTAATCAGTATTCATTTTAACTCAATATATTTTTCATTAATTAAATATAATAAATAAATGCTTTGTAAATAGTCACTTGTATGAATAAATATTGCCTATATTTTCATATAAAAATAGCTCACATAATAATGTTTACTTAATAGTGGTTCATATAGAATATATTTTTTCATAATTACGTCATAAATATAATATATGTATGTGGGATAATACAAATTTTGACACTTTGACTTATGACACTTGCAATATTTAATATCTAGAATACTACTTAATATTGTTGATGTAAATAATAATTAATATTTATATTTTTTTGGAAAAAAAAAACTCGTACATGTTGCATTGATCTTCCTTTCGGTATAATATTAGAAATAAAAAAGAAGTAGTTAGTTTGATAAGTTTTTACTTAAATAAAGAAAAAAAAACAAATTCTTTTTGAAATTCGAAGAGCTTACAACGGCACCAACGTTTCCTGATATTGTTCTTCGTATTTTTCTATATGAAAAAACATTTTTGTAAATTGCAATTTTTCTAATTCGTCTTTTTCCTTTTTTATATTGCTTATACAAATCTGAGCTAGAAGTCTCGGCAGGGATAACGATAGAAATCGATCGCTTTGTTAGTATCGATAGTAGATTTTCGAGTTTATTCTTTTAAAACAACCTTGAAAATTTATTTATCTGTCGTTATCATTTTCAAGACTTGCAACTCCACAAATGAACCGCTTGAAACTTTAATATTTGTGCGTTTTTTTTAAATAAAATTCTTGATACTGTTTGACCTATTGACGGTTGATTTTCAACCAATCTATACACAGATTAAGCAAGACAGTGTGCTTTAGTAAATGACTTGACTGAATTTTTAGGTTATAATCTATCTAGTCCTAATATTTCACTATTTGCAAGTTTTATTTCTTCGTTTAAATAATATTTAAATGATGCTATACATTGTAATTAAAGCCAGTTATTAATGTAACGAATATAAATAATAGTTTTTAGTACCCAAAATGTTTAGACACCTACCAATTAATTGTGAGTATACATATCCACCATTCTACTAGTCAAATTTCACATTTACTATATAAAAATGTTCTGCAAATTTTGCCTATACGTTTTTATTTTGAACTTGTCATGTTAGTATTTTGTGTACATTCTATTATTTAAAATGTGTTCTAAATGAAATACTAAAACTTGGATATCTGTAAACTCTTACTCCATTGTCATTCAAATTTTAAAATGCACACCAACTTACTTTGTAATTCCATATAACTTAAATTATCGAATACGCAACCTATAGTCAACATTTTATTTAATTTAAAAAGCGCTTATTATTTTCATTGTACTACAAAATTAATATTAAATATTTATATTTAGTCAAATAATTGTTTATAATCTCGTGGATATCACAAAAAGTATAATTGGAGTAGAACAAAATTGTTGTAAAATTATTAATAGTATGTCATTAATACCTATTATATAACAAAAAATGTCTCGGAAATAATAGAAAATCATCTAAATGTTGCCGCATTTTTGTATAATTTCAATATCTGTTTTATTAAAATAAAGATGTTTAAACTTGTATTAAATTTATGCGATTTGTCCAACATGTGACAAAGGTTAGTAGAATTTCATATCATGGGACAATATTGCGATTGCCATAATAAATAAATAATAAAACCTTCATGTACAACACTTTTACCAGTGTTAATTGTTACTGGAAAATGTTATTATTATGGGATCCTGATGTTAAGGAATAGTGACATTAGTAGGAAATTGACAATGTAGAAATTATTACAAATTTCTCAAAAAAGTATCGTTTATGTTATTTTTTTTGTAAAACATTTCTCAAATAATATCTTGATTACCTATTATGGTCAACGAATTAATGCTGTAATCCACTTTTTAAAATATCGCTTGATCATTTTGGCAGCTGTCAAATCTTACCACAGAGGCTCAAACAAAATGGCGGCTAATGTCAATTAAAAAGTCAAGCGATATTTGTCACGTGTTTTTTTAATGTTGTCATTGGCATCTAAAATTGTTCTGTTTTATGTTTTTTTTTTGTTCTTTGTTTATTGCGTTTCAAATTGATGTTAATTTTGGTGGATTGTATGAATTAAAATAGAAATGTAAAAGCATAAAAATGTTGTTGTATAAAATTCAGGAAGGAATGGATTGATGATGAAAATTGTGATTTCTTTTTAAAACCGCCATCTGTCGGATTACTTGTCAACGGAATGTTTTGGGGGAGGCTACGTTTTGTTTTACGCTTTAGTAAAAATACGTTGCTAAATATATTTAAGTAAAATTACTTTTGTTGTTTTTATTCATAAATCTCCTTATTTATACGTATACTTAGATTTCGGACGCGGTTTCGCCTGCTAGGTATGTTGATAAAAAGTAGCCTATGTGTTTATCCAAGATCACCTATCTTCATACCTAACTTCAACCCGTTGTTGCGTGACAGAATAACAAACACACATTCATACATTCTCATCAACTTTCACATAGGTAAATATTGGTAGGATTTACTGGAACATAAGAGGAATCATAAGAGCTTAAAATATTGAAAAAGACAATCAATACCTCATCTGTAACCAGAGGAGTTCAAGTTACTGACAGTGGGGAGCAGAGAGAGAAATTAAGCCATTGACAATTTTGTTTTTTGTGAGGGGAAAATCATCAAATGGCTTTTGTCGTCTATGGTTAGGCGAGAGTGAGTGTCCAGACTCTTGTTGACTAAAAACAACTCCGTTGCTTCTCCTATTATAGGCCAGTAGCCGCAGCACCTAATTGCCTCGCAACCCCGGCTGAAAATCGGCCCTGTACGGCCCTGACTATGGTAGTCTATTTTGTCTTTGAGGTGTGCGCTCGCGTCTGGTTCTAGTTGGACAGCGAGCTACCCTTGCTCGTCGTCTGCAGACCCGCGTTTACGGTGGCCGGAGGTCATCTCTCTTTCCCCTACGCCTGAGTGTTCTACGCCTACTTCAAACGAATAAAAGTACTAAAAATAATAAAAAGTTTGAAAGATCTGCAATTGCAGCCATGAGCAAGAATCGTTATCAACTGTGTATCTAAGCGCATTGATTGAACCGAACAATTATTGATTAAATGTTTTACGACTTCATCCATCACTTGTTATTAAACGGCATACCAAATATTTGACTCTAGTTAATCGGAATTATAACTCAAAATGGTTTTATAAATAATCCAAAAATGCATTTTGCTCTGCTAGGCTTTTTTATTTTAAAGGTATGTAGACTCTAATTTTTAAAACCTATGTATAGTTTGGTTTATTTCCCGCCACATCACTTCGCAATTGACCCACGCGAAAACATTTTCATTCTCATCATATAGATGGTTGGCAGTCAACAACTGTGCGATTTCCGCAAAACTTTCTTCATCGCACAACAACATTTTGAAATTATGTTTTGGTGGCGGTATTTCCGAACCCATACGTCCATTAAACCTTCAAGAAACATGCGTATTCTTTTTTAAAACTGGAATCGTGACTGTGGCTCCTCTGGTGTTGAAGGTGTCCATAGGCGGCGCTGATCACTTACCATTTGTATCCGTTAAATTAAGTTTTCCTATTAAGAGCACTAAGTCATTATCAATCATTGAATTCATATGTTCTATTCGGGTAATAAATAACAAGGGTCACCAGGAAACTTTCAGAACACACAATCATAGTTTCAAAGTCGAATTTAACTCATCGAGTCGAGCTCAACTCATCAGATTTATACAATGCTTTGCGCACTTAGGTACGTCGGAAAGACCAACAAGGCAGTATAATTTGATTTTAATGTAATACAATTTCAGTTACAAACATCAGCGGCTCAATTCCCATCGCACATAGATCTACAAAAAGTCGGCGATGTAATATTTAACAATGAAAAATACAACGTTTTAAAACCAACCGTACACGTCGTTACGGACTATTTCAAAGACTTCATGTTAAGACAAGAGGAGAAGTCCCCAACAAAAAGAATATTCATTGACCACAACGGTTTCAGACACGCTTGGTCAGGCTTCGGCAATAAAGTTCAAAGTCTAAGAAAGACAGACTTGAAAAATGCTATATTGAATAAAAATTTCACGAGTACTGAGAAACCGGCAAATAATCTTAATGCGACTACTGAAACGGTTGAATCAAAAACCACAAATGAGACAGATGTGCCAAAAACGAAAGTGTTTAGATCTGAAGACAATAGTAATAAACAAGTAAATGAAACGAAAAAGTCAGATGGACAAAGAACCGTAGCTAAGACAACTTTCTTTTGTCCTTTCTTTGGCGTTATAACAATGTCCGCATTTATCGACTAAGACTATTATCGTTCATTGATTTAGAAAATATTTTTATAGAATAAATATTTTAGTAGACAATTAGTTCATCAAAACCCAAACTAACGCCGGTGTTCGCGCACTTATTTTGCTATTGTTCTTCTATTGTGTCTCGAGTTGCCGAAATTGCAAGGTTAATAAAAAATATCCTTGAAGGAATAGAATATACCTAAGCATCCTAGGTAAATCCTCATTTATAGGGGTAAAAAATGCCTCTTCAAAAATGGTTCAGGTTACTTCGAACTGCAGCCGAATGTTCTGCAGGCCTACCATGACGTGTTAAAGCGTGAATCTTCTGGGCGAAAAAGAGGGATGGAGCTCTACACCTATTATAATTATGTACACCTTTTATTATTTCTTTCTTGTCCGGAAGATTCATTAACACGTCATGATAGGCTCTCTGATAACCAGATAAAACAGTGACTTTGTCACAATAAGTAGGGCTCTTTTAAATTCAGATAAGTAGGTAGTAACAATACCTCAAACGTATTCACCAAACTTGTATCCTTTATTTATATTCCCTCGTAAAATAAAAACCAAAATATTAAGCAAATTATCATTTTATTCAACTAATTAATTATGATCTTTTTTAGTAAAATCATCACCACCGAATCTTCTGTTAAACCTTCTAGTCATGTAAGGATCATACTCTTCTTCAACTTTGTATTTATCAAAAGTGCTTAAAAAACTGCTCATGGCTGTTTGAAAAGCCCTTCTGTAACTGGTGACAGGCATTCTTTCTTTTAACATAACTACTGGTTCGAACGGGATAAATAAACCTGCGGCTGATGCTATTAAAGGCATGAACGGGGCTGGCAGATAGTAAGAAAATAATTCCATAGCCCCATTGACAACACATGTACCGATATTTCTTAAAACAGCGCTTACTTTTGGGGTGTTAATAACTTTTGTTATTGGTTCGGATATAAACTTATATATTCGCACAGAAAAACTGACTTCTGGTAAGGCAAGTTGAGTTGAAGGTTCATTTGTGTTAACTTGCTGTACTACTTCAGTTGTTGTTTCTTCTGTCGGTTTTTCTGTTTCAGTAAGTATTTCTGTTTGGTTGGTATTCTGGGAAACTTGTTGGTCTGGACTCGTTGGTTGGACTGGTTGTTCAGTAATTAAATCGGTTATTTTGAACTGGTCGTTTATTTCTGGCTGTTGAGGCTACGGGTAAAACGGTTAATGCATTAGATCCCCTGAAGAATTTTTTTTATGTAATAGGTCGGCAAACGAGCTGACCTTTTACCTGATGATGAGCATACATCGCCGACCATGGACTCCCGCAACAGAGGATTTACAAGTGCGTTTAACCTTCTTGGGATTATGGATTTGGAGATTTAGGGATTGATGGAGGGGGAGGATTGGGCCTCCGGTAACCTCACTCACAGAGCGAAACACAACGTTGTGGTTGTTTCACGCCGGTTTTCTGTGAGGCCGTGGCATCACTCCGGTAGAGTCGAGATGACTAGAATTCACATTAAACCTCCGTACAATATCGTAACGTGTATCTAGTCCATGCAGATTCAAATTGCATTATGGCATTACGAATGCATTGGTTATGCATTTGTAATCATATTCCAATCAATATGTTGATATTGTAATACACAGCGCGGGGTGTAATTCGGTTGTGATGCCAATTTACAAACTGGCCTATATTTGGATTATTATTGACCTATATTGGATTATTTATTTATTGACATAACAACTTGCTCACATAAACTAAACTGAGAAAACCTCTACCCGTTTCAAATCACAACGGGACTCTTAATCATTAGCAGATTTTGAGTACTTACTCATGCTATGTTCATTACTTACTTTCCGATTTAGTTCAAGTGCAATCGGCCTTTTTTTGGGGATTTGAAGAGTTTCACTTTTTGAAACATTTATTACTGGGTCTAATATATAGGTTTGGTCAGGGTCAAACAGTACTTATTATATATGTCGAATATTATGATAATGTAGTCGATGATATATCGACCTTCCTACGACAAAGGACACAATCCTAAAGTTATTTTTGAGACGAGTGCGGAACGCAACCCTCCGTACGCTCGGGTCTGGTTCTGGTAGGGCGGCGAGTAACCCTTGGTCGCTGTACACAGATCCGCGCTCACGCTGGCCGGAGATCATCGCGCGATCCCCGACACTCTGATTGTCGTGTGAAGTGTGAGGAGGACAGTTCGTTCAGTTTCGAAAGAGGAGATGGCTCCCCAGTTCCTTGTGCTCTGCACCATGGCTTGAACATCGTAAGACCGGTCACGAAAACCAACGCCCCAGATTACTTCCCTGAGGACACGGCGGTACTAAGCCCAAGCAGGGTACTACTAAATAAAAAGCCGTACTTACTGCAGCAAACGCAGTACAAAACAGCGACAAAATGAAGTTTGTGCCAAGTAATCTCATTTTATCGATACTTTCTTAAAACTTTTACAAATAGAAAGGGAATATAAATAAACAAACATTATATTCACACGAGAAACGAATAACTATAAAATGGAACTAAAAACAATGAGTATAAAAGTTATTTTATGTTGCATTTCCGCCGGTATAAATATAATATATTATGAGGTTGAATTATAATATAGCGTTTCTCATAATTTGTTATTCTACACTAGCTGTTGCCCGCGACTTCGTCCGCGCGGACGCCGTGAAGCACCAAAAATACTATGCCTGCGTCATTTTAAGTGTAGTTTTTTAGTGAGCAACTTTTAAGATCACATTCCCTTGCAGTTGGCGCTGCAGTATAACTTCACCTCATGAGTACCTACCTCTCATAGCGCAGGTGAATTTTGAATATGGTTTAATTCCTACATCCCACGAATAACAGAATTTAAAGAAACACAATTATAAAATTTCTCTATAAACTACATTTGTAGTTTTGCTCTCAGTAGCCAAAATGTATAGAGAGTCAGGACTGGTGACGCGGGAGCAAGCGACGTACAGTTGTCCGTGTGAGAAGCAGCTCGTCCTTAGGTCGACACCCGCAGCCTTCAGTGTCTGTCCCTGTGACTTATTGATAGTCATCGCGAAGCAAACACTCACAGGGAACTGCACGCGCTTGAACTGGAAGGGGTAGTTATGAGGTATGAGGGGAATGCGTGGTATTAACACTGCCTCGCCGACGCCACAACCCGTCAAAATATCCGCCTCGATAATATTTCTATGCAGTGAGATGACTTTAAGGCGGGTCCCGTTACACAAACGTTAACTTCGGAGAAGACAAGTTCCGAAGAAGCATGATCGGGACGCCAACCTTCAGCTTGATGTTATGTGCTGGAAGTCCACTTGCTGTGAGGGAGTTGAGAAATTCCACCGGATAGTGTGTGGCGTCATCTTGCTCGACTACGGTGTTTATGGAGGTGTACACCACTTCATTCCCCTCAATTTCCGAGAGAATGCTTTCATTGATTGCTGCAGCTTGATCATTTTTAGGCGTCAAAATAGCCCGCTCGCATGCCCAAGAATTCGGCTGGTGCGGTATTCGACTGATATCCCCGTACACGCAGCGAATGAGTTCATCTAAGGTGGATACCACTCTACCGAGAGATTCTGGGAGCACCACCTGTCCGTCCCTCTCCTCTGGTATAGTACCGTCGCCGAGACTTAGAAGGACATCAGAGAATTCTTGAGCGCGTGCATTGCCGCCGAGCTGAGCTCTCATATTGATGGTCAAGCGCAGCGTATGAACGCGTGACCATAAAGCAGATCGTTTCAACGAAGCATTCACCTCGTCAGCCCTAGATCCCCGCGTTACCACGGGAAGCGTTTGTCGGAAATCACCACTAAACAGAACTGTAACACCGCCCATCAAGTGTTCGTTCCTGCGGATGTCCTGCAGGGTTCTATCCACGGCCTCAACTGCCTTCCTATTCGCCATCGTGCACTCATCCCATACGACCAGAGAGCAATCCTTTAGCACGTGTCCCTTGTCACTGTTGCGTGACACACCACAAACAGGAGTTTCGGTGCTCCCTAAGTCGATGGGAATTTTGAACATGGCTTGTGCCGTTTTGCCACCAGGAAGTAGTGTAGCAGCGATTCCCGACGACGCTACAGCAATGGCAATTTTGCCTTGCCTCCTGACCTCTGCAAGTATGCCAGTGGTAACAAATGTTTTTCCTGTTCCACCAGGAGCATCCAAGAAAAACATTTTACCCTGGTTGAGCCCAACGCTTTCAAGGACGATGTCGTAAATTTCTTTTTGCTCTGAAGAGAACAAAGCGACGTGGTCATTTCGTATTGTGGTCATTACGGCCGGATCGTAATGTGTCTCAGCGGCATACTCCCGATTTCCACGGTCTTGACGTAATGGTGATTGGGGAGCTGGTAACCCGTATTCAACCAGTGGATTGCCGCCGATAGAAATGACCACGTCTTGAAGTGAACTGAGACAGGTGTTCAACACGCGTCCATCAGTTACTTCGACTTCATCTTCATTAGCACGCCTCTCGAACTCAGCCTCGTCTCTCGCTGCGTGAACGTCTCTGACGCGCGTGACTTAGCATGGCGCTCTCGGTCAATTGACAGCCGCATCTCATGTGTTTCTGCACTTTCCTGGGACCGCGACAATGCATTTTGAGTGCGCATGGTATCTAATCGCGACTGGCGCGCCGTACTTCATTCTCCTCTTCGAGTCTCTGCAATTTGTTCACGAACAGCAGTCAACCTGGCCTCACGCTCGTCAGCGGTTTCAAGGGATCGAGCTAACCTTCTTTTTCGCGAATGGTATGACGATTGTGATAGATTAGACCGCTTTCTGGGCATTTTTACTACTAAAAGACAAATTAACACGAAGTAAACAGAATAATTTGAGAATCTCGATAACTTATAAACAACGCAGGTAACCCCCGTTTCTATAGGTTGAAGCGGCGACATCGGTACTCATAACATCACTTTTTGTGAACGAAACCATAGCGCGATCTAATTCGACGCCAACACCATCTAGTTAGGAAAATGGAAACATTTTTATATGTAAACAATAAGAATTTCTCAATTACGACTGAATACGTTTTTAACGTGAAAAAAACGTAACCGCATATGAATAAAAAAAAATTGCTAGTTCTTCATCACACCTATGTGTGTTAATATATAATAATAATATTGTATAAATTCCGAAGCAACAATTTTACCAATATAAGTCTATGTTTTATTTTATATTTCATTTTTTTTTGTGTCTAGGTTTGTGATAGCACGTCCTGTCAAACAACCTGCTTACAAATTAAATGTGTATGATGTAACACTACATGCTGCTTCAGTAAAGTTTACAAATATAAAGGTTCATTACTCATCCCCCGTAGGTGATAGCGTGATAATATGTAGCCTATGTGATGAACCGACCTGTCAGTTATGTTCATGCAAAATTTCAATTTAATCCATGCAGTACTTTTTGAGTTTATCCGTAACAAACATACAGACAAACAGACAAAAATTCTAAAAACCATATTTTTGGCTTCAGTATCGATTGTACATCACGCCCCAAGTATTATTTCAAAAATATATTCAATGTATAGTTTTGACTTTCCTACGATTTTATTATATGTATAGATTAATCCAATGACGATATAATCTCTTTGCATTAATCCCTCGACGAGTACCTAAGAAAGAGTATGCAAATTAAAAGGCTAAGGGGTTTTTCAATAGTCAGACAAATGCTATCTGAGGAATAAAATTGTTGCTGTCACTGTCTTATACAAACATTCTGACGCGACAGCATCATATTATTCTCCAGATAACTTTTATCTAACCATTGAAAAATCAGCCCTAAATGTCCATCAGTTAGTTCAAAAATATTACCTACACACTTTTTTGTCGTGTTGATAATACTCAGACAACGAATTTAAGTTAAGAAGTAGGAGTGGGCTACGTTTTGCCCAGTGTATAAAATTGTCACGGCTCGCGATATTTCAAAACAAAATATCGTCAAAAGTCTTCGATACCGCAAGAAAAGAGAAATACACGTATAATGTTTAGTGTTAATCTATTCGACTGAAATGATATAATTTTATCATCATTATTTTTATAAATAATGTATTTACATACGGAGGCCCAATCCTTCCCCTACCCCAATCTGTTCCGTTTCCCAAAATCTTCAAATCCCTAATCCCCAAAAGGTCGACATCGCACTCGTAACTCCTTCGTCGTTGCGGGTGCCCATGGGCGACGCTGATTGCTTACCATCAGGTAATCCGTTTGCTCGTTTGCCGACCTATCACATAATTTTTTTTTCCTACCACATTTTTTGTTTTATTTTTTTAATCAGCTCAATTTCAAAATCCTCTATTCTGAAATCCCTAATACAACCACAAGAGGCCGGCAACGCACTTGTAGTACTCCTTTGGTATTACGAGTGTCAATGGGCGGCATTGATTCGTTTTTTTCGTTATAATATAAATAATATTTTAATGGTATTTTACTAAAGAGAACTACTGCCTTTGCCCAGAGTAGAGGCGAGATGGAGTGTCAGACTCTTACTGACTATAAACCATCCCTTCTTCTCCTACTCCAGTCCGAGTCTACAGAAGGTACATCATCGCAATAGCACCCGCAATCCGTCATTCAAACATCTGAAATCAAGAAACATTGAGGAAAAGTATAAAAACGCAAATAAAAGAAATCTATTGCCAATAAAAATGCCATAAACTCCAGCGCAGGTATTTTAATTAAAGTCAACTCAATATCGCCGAAGCCAATACGCCGCAACGCAATACAATATGTTCATCTTGTATTACATTCTTGCTAGTTGTGTGTTTTTGTTCTATACTGTGGATTCTGTGCCTCAGGTGAATATTTTATAATTTAATCTCGAACTTGGAAAGGGATATCTCAAAATGTCTGTAGGTATTCTGCCGGCAATCAAATATCAAGGCTGTCGTATTTTTTATAAGGTAGGGCTGCAAATATTCAGACGGATCACCAGATTCTAAACAATGGCGCCGCTTTTGGAACTCTCGACGAGTGCGTTGCTGACATTTAGGGGTCAGGGATTAATTCTGCGGCTATCACTCGATCGAAGGAGACGGCGAACGGCATTGCCAAATCACCGGATCTGGAAGCGAAAGCGCTCGCACGCGTCTACAGTTTGCGCGCAGCGATAGTCTTCTGCCGCTCCTAATAAGTGCGTGGCAAAATGAGCAGAGTGGAAGCATCGTCTGTCGCAACCCAAGGCCTTGCACGGTCTTATAGTAGCAGTAAGACCCCACTTTAAGGAGTGGCTAGAGAGACGCCATGGCGTCCTCACCTTTCGCTTTATGCAGGTGCTTGCTGGACACGAAAGCTTCGGTTCGCAACCCTGGTTGGGTTTTCTGTGAGGTGGTATCTTTTTTATGGAATAGGAGGCCAACGAGCTGACAGATCACCTGATGGTAAGTGATCAGCGTTGCCCTTGTACACCTGCAACACCAGACAGACATAAAAACAACGGCAAACCCTTTATGCTTAAAACGCCTTTGGTGTGCCGGCAAAACACAACACTGTAAGCTTTTCACGCCGGTTTTCTGTGAGGCCGTGGTATCAGGTCGAGCCGACCCATTCGTGCCGAAGTTTGGCTATCCCACACTCAATATTGCTTGTTGTATTTCCTTTGTTCACAGGTTCCTTACGACTACATACCATTAGGTCGTGATAATCGTCGCCATGCTGAAGCTGGCCATCCACACGACGTTAATTTGAATTACGAACGCCTTTTTCCAGCAAGGCGTAAATATATCGATTCACCCGCCGTTCAGTTCGAGCCAGATCTAGACATTGTTAAGAAGTGATCATTTTTATAATAAATCGATTTTTGTAGTGATGTGACACACTATGAAAATATCGATGTCGATAGTACTTTACGATACGACATTAAGTAATAATGTCGTATTTTAATTTAATGCAAGTTTTATTTAAAGGTCTTCCAATTATTTATTAATCCGATCGAATACTTAAATAAATTTATTATACTTTAATGAAATATCACGTCTACAAAATACTACAATGGTGAAACGAGAAAGGTTAGCTGCTTCAAAAGAATCTGAGCTATGCCAGAAAATACGTCATATTATAAGATGTATATTTTTTGTAGTAAAATGTATCCTTCGTCCATTTTGCTATCGTACCACAAATCGAACTTTACCTGGGTACGATCAAAGTCCAAATTTGATTGAGGATGTAATTTAGTTTTGTTTTTTATAATTAGTTACTATTTTTGTTGCCTTTTCTTAGCTTATTACGTAATGACGTTCGATTATTGATCGATTATCTTTTACGTGCAGGAATTTTCTGAATATAAGTTTTAATTAGCTGCTTTTTGGAGAGTCTGTTATGTATAGGAATAAGGTCTAGTGTCTTTATTGATGAAAGATTTATTAAAGCATGACGCCAGTTTTTGTAAAAAAGTACTAATGGTACGATAGTGACTTTGTTTTAAATTATTGGTTATTGTTATTATTATAATCTTTGGAACGTCTGTTTTTATTTTATGTAACACATATGAAAAAGGTTCATGTAAATTGATATATTTTATAGATATTGTTGTTAATGCTTCATAGTATAATTTGTGTGTCCCATCACTATTTTTAAATCAATTAAATATTATCCTATTATTAACTTTCAAGTTTTTCCCCCTTCATTTTTGATTGGGTTTAGTAATCTTATTACGTAAATATCACATTTTTATTTATGACGTTGAAGGCATTTTAAAATGGGTAATATATCAATTTAAAGTCTTGCTAATTTTATAAATGCAAAGGTTACGATGTTTGTTACTCAATCACGCCAAAACGGCTGGACGGATATGTATGAAATTTGGCACAGGCATAGGATACACTCCGGAATAGGACATAGTCTTTTATCAACATACCACACGGACGAAGCCGCGGGCGGAAGCTAGTGGGTAAATAAATAAAGAGTTAAGAACGAGCAAACTTACACTTTAATATAAAAATACATAGAAATTCAGAAGCGTTTCAAACTTTTGATCATATCAATAATACACGAAATAAAATAGTATTTTAAGACACGAAAATCTCCAATTACAAGCACTAGTGGGTATAATATCATCAAGCAAACAGAAATGACCACAGAATTTAAAACACTAAATTAATTTACGTTTTTTAAAAAGAAATTACGAAACAAAAAATCGTATTTTTAAAAACATAAATATTTATATTTTGTGTCATAAATACCTACATATTTTTTGTGTCATAAAATAAATTCTGTGATCCGTGAACAAACAAATTTCATAGTTGTGTGAGTTTTAGGAAAATGGTGATGGTTTTTTAATTATTTTTGAGAATTAAGGGGACCTGGATTTTTTAATATAGATGACGGGCAGCTGCAAGAGATGATACCAGGGCCTGTGCATTGATATGAGATGGTAAAGGCGAGGCCAGTTCAGCATATCGACTGGTATAGTCTGGCGCTCCATCCCGGGAGTCCTGGTCGTCAGCCTGGGAAAATTAATAACAAAAATAGTATCAGCATCGTCAAAAGAAATATTATGATAATACGTTACTGTTAAAGACTAAGTACCTATATTTATTGAAATTTACGACGTACTCATGTGAATGAACTGAGAAAATCGCTACTAGTTTAAAGTCACTTCTAAATCGTTGGCTGCGCGACGTCGCCGCGACGCGGACGCTGCTCACGAATAAGAGTCCCGTTTTAACTTGAAACTAGTAGAGTTTTTCGCTTTTTTCTATGTAATAGGTCGGCAAACGAGCAGACGGATTACCTGATGGTAAAACGCAAGAGCTGTTGTGTCACGATGGAGAACGTAGTATCCCACCGATTGACGTGACCCATTTCCTCTTTTCTTTTTTTTGTAATTGTTGGCCATAATTAAGTTCTTCTCCTCTACCGTGGGTGCCTTAACAAACTTACAAATTCACGGGTAAACCGGACTGCCTGGGCTGAGCACCGCCGTATCCTCAGGGAAGTGATCGGCGGCGGCGACCTCTCGCGCCCGGCCTTAGTCGAGGCCATGGTGCGGAGTGAGAGGAACTGGGACCCGTCTCCTCCTTTTGTGAAGCAGTCATGCTCGCAAAGAGAGAGGCGGCCCGCGTGAGAGAGCAATCCTCCTCCTCACGCCCCAGCAGCCGCAACTGGCGACACTACGGGCGTCGGGGATCGAGGGACGATCTCCGGCCACCGTAAGTACGAGCCTGCGGTCGGCGAGTAAGGGCAGCTCGCCGCCCGACCAGAACCAGGCCCGAGCGTACGGCGCGTAGCGTTCCGCGCGCGCCTCAAAGAGCCAATAGACCACCACAGACGGGGCCCTAAAGGGCTGATGTTCAGCCGGGGTTGCGGGGTAAGCGCAATAAGGTACCGCGACCTCGGCACAGAGCAGGAGAAGGAACAGGGGGGTTTTTAGTCAGTAAGAGTCTGACACTCCCTCCTGCCCGGCCCTGGGCGGGAGAAGTCATTTGATGATTTTCCCCTCACAAAAAAAAAAAAAAAAAACGGGTAAACCGGAAACGACAATTAGTGGATCACACTGGCGAAGTGACTGGGAAACTGATGATCCGCAAATTGTTGAAACGAGTCTGAGTGGCTGGTTTACATATATGAATTTGTATGTTTCACACACTAACGAAAACCCAAGCCAAGCTTGGGTTAATGCACGCAATAATTAAAAAAAATGTGGGAGAGCCAAGCTTCGGCTCGATCGGAGTAATCCACAGAAAACCGACGTGAAGCAACTACAGCGTTGTCTTTCGCCGTGTAAGTGAGGTTACCGGAGGCCCAATCCCCCTTTGCCCATCCCTTCCCAATCCTTAAATATCCGAAAACTTTATCGCTATAAGGCCGTCAACGCACTCGTTACTCCTCCGTTGTTGAAGGTGTCCATGGACGGCGCTGATTGCTTACCATCAGGTAATCCGACTGTATGTTTGCCGAACTATACTATAAAAAAGAAATGCTGAGGATGATGTTGAGGATGAGAAATTATAAATGTTTACTCACCATGGCCGACATTAGGCCCAGCATGAGACACAGTAAGGAGAGCCACTTCATTATGCTGTAGGCTCTTCGTGCAGTCACAAAAAACATTAATCTAAACCCTTTTATATACCACAGCTACATTTAATTAAGGATCTAATATCCAAGGGTGACGGATCAATCTTGAGTGACGGTTTTATTTATTGATTTCGTATGATTTATTATGGTAAGTATGCTTAGATAAAAAACATGTTATAAATATTTTTTCTTTTACTAGTGTTCGGACATAATCTTTGTACCTACAGTTACTATCATATCACCTACTTTTTACCCGACTGCCAAAGAAGGAGGGTAATGTTTTTCGAGTGTATGTAAGTATGTATGTATGTCTTTTCCTTTGTGACCTCCTGTAGCCTAAACGGCTTGATGGATTTTGATGTATGAGGTATCGTTAGATTTGTCTTGATTACGGGAGTGTCATAGGATACATTTTATCCTAAAAGTCCCATGGGATAAAGACATAATAATATTTTTTCTAAATTTCCCTTTAAAAAATATGAATGCGGTATCATTAGATTCATTTCAATCACGGGAGTAATTAATATAGGATACGTTTTTTCTCAAAATTCCCACGGGAACATGTTAATTCTGCGTCAACGCAAAGCAACTCATGCGTTAGCAAGCAAAAAGATAGGGCGTGGCCTGGCATGCGGCGCCAAATGTCGTCGAAATAATTTAAAATGGTACTTACATATACATAGTCTTCTACATCTACAACATTTTCGTTAAATAAATACAGCTAAAAAGTTATAAATAAAAAAATTATTATTAAAAAAACAAAATACCCGACTGCACACTAAAAAAAGAGTAAAACAAACCCCACAATACAAATTTACTGAATATAATTTATAAATGTTGATGGAAAGCATCGCAGGCGGGGACCACCTTGACCGCCACCAACGAAAATTCTGCTAAATGGTGCACAACAGAAATGACTATAAATAAGCCTCTGTTGGTCCCCGCCTGCGATGCTTTCCATCAACATTTATAAATTATATTCAGTAAATTTGTATTGTGGGGTTTGTTTTACTCTTTTTTTAGTGTGCAGTCGGGTATTTTGTTTTTTTAATAATAATTTTTTTATTTAAATTGAAAAGACTTTTATCAAGCATAATTTCCTGATTTTCTTCAATTAATTTGTCGTTCAAATCATTTTCTTTTTTTTAGTTTCACTTCTTTATCCTCGCCTAAATCCTATCGGTTTTACTTTTACCGTACCTTAGGCGTGTTTTCACCAGCCGGGGCCGCGGGGTAAGCGCAATGAGGCACCGCGACCTCGGCCCAGAGCAGGAGAAGGAACGGGGGGGTTTTTAGTCAGTAAGAGTTTAACACTCTCTCTCGCCTTACCCTGGACGAGAGAAGTCATTGGATGATTTTCCTCTGATAAAAAAAAGGCGTGGTTTCACGGCGATTTTGTATAAGTTCATGGTTTCAGTCGGGTTCTAGTTGATTTGAAGGCGTTAGAGTGAGAAGATATACGTTATGGATTGTATGTCCATTTGTTGAAATGTATTTCATTACTAATAAATTAAATTATACTTTTTACAATTTAAATAAAATGTCCACTTCCTCGGAGATAATTGTTCTAAAATAATAATTTAGAAATATACACAACCTTATCTAATTTTCTAACATTATTTTTCGTAAATAAAAGTAGAAATATAGTCATACTAATACTCATGTATGTATATAGTAATATAATACAGAGATTGTCACGGATTAACATTTGAATTTAATTAAAAATATGACTCATATCGAGGAGTAGTCGTACTAATATTATAAATGTGATAGTTTGTGAGAATGTATGGTATGTTTGTTTGTTATTCTTTTACTCAAAAATTACTGTACCGATTTGGTTGACATTTAGTATGTAGATAGATGACATTCTGGATTAACACATAGACTGTTTATGAATATACCGCGCATGTGAAGCCGCAAGCAGAAGCTCGTACGATGACTCTTATCATTTCACGATATTTTCGAGTGTGATTTATACCACAGCCTCACAGAAGAACAACACATGAAACAAAGCATTCGTTGTGTCTCAATCATTCCCAATATGTACATCCCTAAAAGGCTTTTCTTTGAAGAAGAAATTATCTAATCACTTCCCTCGTCCAGTGCAAGAGAGAGTGTCAGATTGTTACTGACTAAAAACCTCCCGTTCCTTATCCTGCTCTGGCCCAAAGACTTAGTACCTTACCGCGGTACAGAAAGCGGAGACGGCTTTCCAGTTCCTTGACAAAGGCTGGATGGTAGAGGTCACTGCGGCCGATCACTTACCTGAGAACATGGGCACATCGGCACCGTACCTATGCTTCACCGTGTCTTCTGTGTGGTCTCCACAATGACGACACCCAGGCGTGCCCGGTAAGCACATGCGTCAGCTGGCAGTTGAGGACACCATGACTACGTTTCTCAAGCCACTGCTCAAAGGATATCCTGCTATAACAGCGTGTCCATGCTTGCTCAGCATAGATTGATGATTTCGAAGTTATAGTTAAAAATTTATAGTGGGATTTCCTCAGGAAATTTACTTTAACTAGCTGCCGCCCGCAGCTCCGCCCGCGTTGTTGCTGATTTTACATTATTTCAAGAGTTTTTTTTTATTTAATCCACGTACAAACCCTCTCTGGACTTCCACGAATAATTCAAGACCATACTTAGACAAATCGGTAAACGCATTGTTTTATATAATTATACATAGATAGAAGATATGTCAGCAAACTTGAAAATGATTAAAGGTAACAGTAAAAATAATTAGGTAAGCAAGCACTTATAGTTTAGTGGTAAATCGATCGACTCAAATTAACACAATGCAATTTCTAGATTGGACATATAATGTATAGACACATTGCACGTTGTCATTCGCTGAAACCCTGAATTTTTCATGAAGGTAGCTTTACGATCGATATTACAGGACACGGTTAATAGTCAGTCGATTCACTATCAAGTTTAGATTTCATGCAACTATTGTTTCTTTTTTTATGGTTAGCAAACGAGCAAATTAATTACCTGATGGTAAGCAAAATCAGCTTCGTCCATGGACACTCTCAAAGAAATTAATACAAGTGCGTTTCCGGCCTTTTCTTGGTTATTGGGTATTTAAGGATTACCTAAGGATAGGAAATTTGGGGATTGAGAATTGTGGTGGGGGATTGGGAAGGTAGGGACCTCCGTTAACCTCAAACGGTGAAACATAACGTTCCCGTTTTCTTCCATTATTCCCCGTTTATCTCGAACCTTTTACCTTTAGGCACATAGTTTTTAATAATTGTGCAATTTCACAACTTTTCAATATTAAGAATGATTAAAGTATAGGTAATTAGACTTTTATTCATTTATTTACGATATACTAAATCTATACCTAATATATAAAAGAAAGTCGTGTTAGTTACACTATTTATAACTCAAGAACGGCTAAACCTATTTGGCTGAAAATTCGTAGGGAGGTAAGAATCTCCCAGTTCCCAGGACATAGGATAGAGTAGGGAGTAGGTAGAGTAGGGTAGGTAAAGTAGGGTAGGTAGAGTAGGGTAGGTAAAGTAGGGTAGGTAGAGTAGGGTAGGTATTTTGTTCCTAATTTCTCATAAATAAGTGTGACGTAAAAACATAACAATGTCATGTCGCAATTTAATACAAAATTCATAGAAAAGCATCGTTTTAAACATTTCAATAAAAGTATTGAATTTAAATAGGTAGATAGTTGGAAACTATCGTATTGTTTTAAACAGCAAATACATATATCGTAGAATTTAAAATAATGTATACTTCTTTTTTTATTGTATTGAGAACTAATTGATGTATATCGTAATTACCCGACTGCCAAAGAAGGAGGGTAATGTTTTTCGAGTGTATGTAAGTATGTATGTATGTCTTTTCCTTTGTGACCTCCTGTAGCCTAAACGGCTTGATGGATTTTGATGTATGAGGTATCGTTAGATTTGTCTTGATTACGGGAGTGTCATAGGATACATTTTATCCTAAAAGTCCCACGGGATAAAGACATAATAATATTTTTTCTAAATTTCCCTTTAAAAAATATGAATGCGGTATCATTAGATTCATTTCAATCACGGGAGTAATTAATATAGGATACGTTTTTTCTCAAAATTCCCACGGGAACATGTTAATTCTGCGTCAACGCAAAGCAACTCATGCGTTAGCAAGCAAAAAGATAGGGCGTGGCCTGGCATGCGGCGCCAAATGTCGTCGAAATAATTTAAAATGGTACTTACATATACATAGTCTTCTACATCTACAACATTTTCGTTAAATAAATACAGCTAAAAAGTTATAAATAAAAAAATTATTATTAAAAAAACAAAATACCCGACTGCACACTAAAAAAAGAGTAAAACAAACCCCACAATACAAATTTACTGAATATAATTTATAAATGTTGATGGAAAGCATCGCAGGCGGGGACCACCTTGACCGCCACCAACGAAAATTCTGCTAAATGGTGCACAACAGAAATGACTATAAATAAGCCTCTGTTGGTCCCCGCCTGCGATGCTTTCCATCAACATTTATAAATTATATTCAGTAAATTTGTATTGTGGGGTTTGTTTTACTCTTTTTTTAGTGTGCAGTCGGGTATTTTGTTTTTTTAATAATAATTTTTTTATTTAAATTGAAAAGACTTTTATCAAGCATAATTTCCTGATTTTCTTCAATTAATTTGTCGTTCAAATCATTTTCTTTTTTTTAGTTTCACTTCTTTATCCTCGCCTAAATCCTATCGGTTTTACTTTTACCGTACCTTAGGCGTGTTTTCACCAGCCGGGGCCGCGGGGTAAGCGCAATGAGGCACCGCGACCTCGGCCCAGAGCAGGAGAAGGAACGGGGGGGTTTTTAGTCAGTAAGAGTTTAACACTCTCTCTCGCCTTACCCTGGACGAGAGAAGTCATTGGATGATTTTCCTCTGATAAAAAAAAGGCGTGGTTTCACGGCGATTTTGTATAAGTTCATGGTTTCAGTCGGGTTCTAGTTGATTTGAAGGCGTTAGAGTGAGAAGATATACGTTATGGATTGTATGTCCATTTGTTGAAATGTATTTCATTACTAATAAATTAAATTATACTTTTTACAATTTAAATAAAATGTCCACTTCCTCGGAGATAATTGTTCTAAAATAATAATTTAGAAATATACACAACCTTATCTAATTTTCTAACATTATTTTTCGTAAATAAAAGTAGAAATATAGTCATACTAATACTCATGTATGTATATAGTAATATAATACAGAGATTGTCACGGATTAACATTTGAATTTAATTAAAAATATGACTCATATCGAGGAGTAGTCGTACTAATATTATAAATGTGATAGTTTGTGAGAATGTATGGTATGTTTCTTTGTTATTCTTTTACTCAAAAATTACTGTACCGATTTGGTTGACATTTAGTATGTAGATAGATGACATTCTGGATTAACACATAGACTGTTTATGAATATACCGCGCATGTGAAGCCGCAAGCAGAAGCTCGTACGATGACTCTTATCATTTCACGATATTTTCGAGTGTGATTTATACCACAGCCTCACAGAAGAACAACACATGAAACAAAGCATTCGTTGTGTCTCAATCATTCCCAATATGTACATCCCTAAAAGGCTTTTCTTTGAAGAAGAAATTATCTAATCACTTCCCTCGTCCAGTGCAAGAGAGAGTGTCAGATTGTTACTGACTAAAAACCTCCCGTTCCTTATCCTGCTCTGGCCCAAAGACTTAGTACCTTAGCGCGGTACAGAAAGCGGAGACGGCTTTCCAGTTCCTTGACAAAGGCTGGATGGTAGAGGTCACTGCGGCCGATCACTTACCTGAGAACATGGGCACATCGGCACCGTACCTATGCTTCACCGTGTCTTCTGTGTGGTCTCCACAATGACGACACCCAGGCGTGCCCGGTAAGCACATGCGTCAGCTGGCAGTTGAGGACACCATGACTACGTTTCTCAAGCCACTGCTCAAAGGATATCCTGCTATAACAGCGTGTCCATGCTTGCTCAGCATAGATTGATGATTTCGAAGTTATAGTTAAAAATTTATAGTGGGATTTCCTCAGGAAATTTACTTTAACTAGCTGCCGCCCGCAGCTCCGCCCGCGTTGTTGCTGATTTTACATTATTTCAAGAGTTTTTTTTTATTTAATCCACGTACAAACCCTCTCTGGACTTCCACGAATAATTCAAGACCATACTTAGACAAATCGGTAAACGCATTGTTTTATATAATTATACATAGATAGAAGATATGTCAGCAAACTTGAAAATGATTAAAGGTAACAGTAAAAATAATTAGGTAAGCAAGCACTTATAGTTTAGTGGTAAATCGATCGACTCAAATTAACACAATGCAATTTCTAGATTGGACATATAATGTATAGACACATTGCACGTTGTCATTCGCTGAAACCCTGAATTTTTCATGAAGGTAGCTTTACGATCGATATTACAGGACACGGTTAATAGTCAGTCGATTCACTATCAAGTTTAGATTTCATGCAACTATTGTTTCTTTTTTTATGGTTAGCAAACGAGCAAATTAATTACCTGATGGTAAGCAAAATCAGCTTCGTCCATGGACACTCTCAAAGAAATTAATACAAGTGCGTTTCCGGCCTTTTCTTGGTTATTGGGTATTTAAGGATTACCTAAGGATAGGAAATTTGGGGATTGAGAATTGTGGTGGGGGATTGGGAAGGTAGGGACCTCCGTTAACCTCAAACGGTGAAACATAACGTTCCCGTTTTCTTCCATTATTCCCCGTTTATCTCGAACCTTTTACCTTTAGGCACATAGTTTTTAATAATTGTGCAATTTCACAACTTTTCAATATTAAGAATGATTAAAGTATAGGTAATTAGACTTTTATTCATTTATTTACGATATTTTTTTTTTTATTTAATAGGTCGGCAAACGAGCATACGGATTACCTGATGGTAAGCAATCAGCGCCGCCCATGGACACTCGCAACAGAGGAGTTACGAGTGCGTTGCCGACCTTTTAGGGATTAGGGATTTGGAGATTTAGGGATTTAGGAGGGATTGGGGGAGGTGAAGGATTGGGCCTCCGGTAACCTCACTCAATCAATCAATGTACTATGTTTGTATTCATTTTATAGTATTGGGAAATCCAAATAATTAATTTTGATTTTGACCAAGTCAAAAGGTACACTAATTGCGACCTCTAACCCGCATTGACTACTCTCAACTAACTTAGTTTTGCTTAAATATAACAAGGATAAAAATAAAGCACAAATCGACAAAATGATATCAACACCAATATATTCAAGTTACAGTATAAAACTCGACTACATACAAAATAATCTCGACAATCGCAGCGATGGCTAGTGAGATACACGTGGCAATGCGACTGTATACCTTCAAACTGTGCGATACAGTCGCAGGTGTTGGTGTATTTTCCACGACTTCAAGGTCACGTCGCATCCGTTCGAGGGGGAACACAGCACGCCACGGTGCGTCCTGAAATAACTTAAATATATTCTGAACTCTGCTAGAAGTATTATGACATAAGTCGGCAAACGAGACGACGGTTTACCTGATGGTAAGCAATCGGCGCCCCCCATGGACACACGCAACCCCAAAAGGAGTTAAGAGTACAGTAGGCTGCGCGACGTCGCCGCGTTCGCGCACGCTGCTCATGAGGAAGAACCCCTCTGTGGTTCGAAACTAGTAGAGTTTTTCTCAATATTTACACGTGAGTAACCCGCGATTTTTAGTTAATTTAGTATGTCTCACGATAGTTATTATAAAAACAGTTAAGAGTACGTTGCGGAATAAGGGTTGCGGATATTTAAGTATTAGGAAGGGTTAGAGGAAGGAAAGGGATTGGGTCTCCGGTAACCTCACTGATACGGCGAAACACAACGCTGTGGTTGTTTCAGCGCGGATTGGCTATGTTGCATCGCTTATTTTAGAAACTAAAAAATAAACTTTATAATAACGTACCTTTTCAGGAACAAATGCTGGATTCAATTCCTGGGGCATCAATGCTGATTGGATATCTGCATCACTTAATAACTGATTCTGCAATGATTTAAATTTTATTATTAGTTACATATTAATTCAGAACAGAAGTGGCTGATGTGGGCCAAAAGGCGGTAAAATTAAAATGGAACTGGGCCGGACTCGACAGCCGAATGCATCCGGAGAGATGGGCCACTATTGTCACACAGTGGACACCTCAGGAGTTTCGTCTTCAGTAGGAGAGCCAATATATTTGACAGCTCAGATCATCACTCATCAGCGATTTCTGATAAACTTGAACCTTATATGTATACTGGGACGAATAGAGAGCAGTAAGTCTTATCGACACTCAAAAGTAAAATCATACCTATTTTTTAACCGACTTCAAAAAAAGGAGGAGGTTCTCAATTCGATTGTATTTTTTTTTTTTTTTTTTTTTTTATTTTTTTTTTTATGTTTGTTACCTCAGAACTCCGTCGTTTATGGACGGATTTGCAAAATTTTTTTTATGATTGAAGGGATATGCTTCCAGATTGGTCCCATCCTTTTCAAAATTGAGTTTTGATGATGGGATCCATGAGAAATCGAGGGAACTCCTCAAATATTATAGGCAACTATATAGTAATTTTAATATTTTCATAGAGCACTCAAGCATTTACAGTCAAAAAGTAATATTTGATGGGGTGGAACTGGTGAAGAAGATCAGAAATGGGTGATGAAACTTGACACTCGCATAGATATCACAATCAAGGTAGTTCAGCAACTATGAAAATGCACTGTAAACCAATGATCTTAAATAATTATGTTGGAAATGTTATCATCGAACTGATTTAATGATGATTATGGAGCTGGAAGGTAGGCACTGGAACTGCGTACCTAATTAATATATCCTAGCCGTGTTTGGGCTTGTTAGAATTGTTATAAGATGCACTTTGGCTGTAAGGTACTATTGAACTGATGTGATGATGAAGCTGGAAGGTTGGCATGGGGCCTAGTATTGTGTAAGCTTATTAGAGCTGTCAAGAGCAATGGAAAGGGCTATGCTCATAGTTTCCGTGCATGTTCGAATCAGAAATGAAGAAATCCGCAGAAGAACCAGCGTCACCGACATAGCCCGAAGAAATGCCAAACTTAAGTGACAGTGGGCACGGCACATTGCTCGTAGAACAGATGGCCGATGGGGCCGAAAGGTTCTAGAGCGGGACCGCACACCTTTGGGGGCGGAGTTTGGCCTAGTATTGGCTATTTTGCATTAGTCCACGTGGACTGCGTTTACACATTAGTGGTGAAATGCGTCATTGTGTTCTTATCGTTTTCCTGGTAATAGGCTAAGAGAATTCATTGGCATTTTTAACAAAACAGTCGTTTTAAATGGGTTACAAAACAATAATTGCGTCGTACAAAACAATAATTGTGTTTCTTTTGTGTGCACATATGTAGATAATACTTACTTAAAAAAGGTTCATACATTGAATGACTCATAAATGTATATTTACAATAGCGATGGTCTTTTGTATTTTTACCAACTTGTCTATATATGAATGTTCTTAGTAATAACAAAATAGTATTCTTCATTTAATGGGTTACAATTGATACAAAACAATAATTGCATCGGTCTTTTTTCTATGTACGAATGTATTTAATCATAGATACTAAATTAGATTGCATTTGGTATCTTTGAACTTTATCTGTCTGTTGATGAAAATATCTAGTTTTTTGTTATTTGGCGAGAACTAATATGAATTTATGATAAGATTATTATTTTTTTTAACTATAAGTCATAAGTATCTCATGCATCATATCATCTCTCCTCGAGATCAAAACGATTACACAGTAACAATGTACTATGATATGTATTTCTACGTATAAGTATGACATTGGTAACTTTTTCAAAAGAAATGTAGGAACGATATTGACTTCTTTGCCATAACACATTATAATAAAAAAAAACACTAAACGGCTACAAATAAAAAAAAATTTTACAAAATAAAAAAACCGCCTTCAAAAAAAGTCAAGCAATAAAAGTTCCTACACTAAAAAGTAAAAAATAACAATTTGAATTACTGTAAAAAAACTTAGTTTATAGGTAAACTTATTTGACATTAATATTTTGCAAATATTCAAAATTTATTACTTATTTTTGGAGTCGGTGCCAGCCCATGCAAGGAAATACAAATGGGCAACAATCCCTTGAAAAACTACCTCTTACTTAATTATAAAACTACTTAATACCTATTTGCATACTCAAATATAGGTATATTAATTAAGACATAAATACAGATTAGACTTCTCTACAAAAAATGTCCGATTTGCACATTTTTTTTAAATAAAAAATATATACTTACAAAAACATTTTAAGTACATTGAAAATGTTTAAGCAATGTACGAAAAATGGCACCGGATATTAAAAAGCTAACTAACATTAAGTTTCAACATTAAAATGCTGGCACCGACTCCAAAAATAAGTAATAAATTTTGAATATTTGCAAAATATTAATGTCAAATAAGTTTACCTATAAACTAAGTTTTTTTACAGTAATTCAAATTGTTATTTTTTACTTTTTAGTGTAGGAACTTTTATTGCTTGACTTTTTTTGAAGGCGGTTTTTTTATTTTGTAAAATTTTTTTTAATCATATAAACGAATGCTTGGCTGCAATCCCATTTGATGGTAAGCAGTGATGCAATCGTTTGATGATAAGGCGCACTCGTTTATTAAGAGCCTATTCACTCTAGCCTTGAAGACACCTAAATCATAACTGGCCGGGAAGACCTTGTAGGCAAGCTATTCCAATCCTTAGACATGCATGGTATAAATGATGAAGCGAAAACTTCAATCTATACCTCTGCATACCACTTTATGAAATAAAAGCGGATCGTTTTAACTTACGATTTATATTATGTATATGTAAAAGTGTATAAATAGTTAAATACTAACTGTTTGTTTTAAATTAGTACCATAAGCTGACTGCGGCTGGAATAAAAAGGTTATATACAAATTAAATGCATGTTGACTCCTATGTCGCCACCTTACAGCTTCTAGACAACACGTTATATTTCGTTATGTGAATTTTACATTATCGAAAGAACAATCCTTTCTTCATTTTTTTTTCTACTGCTGCGGTGGTGGTTATTTAAGCACCTAAATGTACCAATCCTTAAATCTCAAATCAATCAATCAATCAATGCTAGAAACATTTCTATAGTCTGATGGATCTTCGAAGCACTTGTAAAACGCGACGCGCCGTATACTTTGGTTCGGTTTTGGTCCCCCGCTAAGGAAGGTTGAAGATTATTATCCTTAAAGCTTTTTCTTTTGTTAGGGGAAATCCATCAAACGACTTCTCTCATCCACAGTAAGAGGGAGTGTCATACTCTTACTGACTAAAGACCTCCATTTTCCTTCTCCTGCTCCAGGCTGAGGCCTAATTACGCTTGCCCCGCAACCCCGGCTGAACATCGGCTCTGTTGGGCTTCGTCTGTAGTGGTCTATCAATTCTTTGAGGCTTGTGCGGAGGAAAGTTACGCGCCGTACGCACGGGTCTGGTTCTGGTCGGGCGGCGAGCTACTTTTGCTCGCCGTCCGTCCACTTACGTTGGCGATCCTTAATACTTTAATAGTATTTGGGCCGAGGTCTGATTGGATAGTTCCGCCACGGTCTCCATTCACGGTCATCATTCCTTTTTGAGCATGATTGCACGTTACCAACATATTCTCTACCGAGTGTCCTTTGAGAGGGTGAGGAGGGATTGAACTTCCGACAAACACAATCACCCGATGTTGATATTGTTGTTGATTGCTTGCTAATGCATTCATTACGGCTACAATACTACTCTGTCAAGAAAGTACCGGGAAAAAGTCAATAATACACAAAATGTTTGTTATTCATCTCAATTTATTTTATCACCTTCAAAGTATGCTCCTTCAGAAACGATACACTTACGTCAACGAATAATCCAATCATCGAAACTTTTTTTAAACGCTGTTTCCGGAATTGAGTTCAGTGCTCGCCGCGAATTCTCCTTTATGTCTTCTAACGATTGAAAACGGGTGCCACGAAGGGGTAATTTGAGTGTGGGAAAAAGAAAGAAGTCGGCTGGAGCCATATCTGGTGAATATGGTGGCTGCTCGATAGTGTTTGTTGAGTGTTTGGACAAAAAATCGTTTACAATGATGGCCTTGTGCGAAGGCGCATTATCGTGATGCAAAATCCAAGAATTTTCTTTCCACATTTCTGGCCTTTTTCGTCGAATTTGTTCTCTTAAACGCCGCATAACGCTCAAATAATATTCTTTATTAACCGTTTGATCTTCGGGCAAGAATTCTGAGTGCACAACACCGCGATAGTCAAAGAACAGTCAACATGACTTTGACTTTTGATCGACTTTGACGTGGTTTTTTCGGTTTTGGTTCAGTTGGAAGGCGCCATTCCGAAGCTTGTTGACTAGTTTGCATGTCAAACTCGTAAACTCACGTCTCGTCACCAGTAACAATGCGTTTCATGAATGTTGGGTCGGTATTGACTCGTTCTAGCATGTCCTCAGCGACTTTCATGCGATTTAGTTTTTGAAGAAAATTCAGGTCTTTTGTGTTTCATACCCAAATTATTTGTTAAAATGGTACGGATCGACTCGTGAGATACAGAAAGTTCGGCGGCCATCTCTCTCAAACTTGAATGAGGATTTTCAGTCACTATTTCCTTCACTTTTGCGATGTTAACTTCAGTTGCAGACGTTGATAGCCTACCAGAACGAGGCAAATCTTCCATCACATCTCGACAGCTTTTGAACGCTTTGTACCACTCATAAGCACGTGTTTTTGATAAAGTCGATTCACCGTAAGCCTTCTGTAACATTTTGAGTGCCTCCGAACACGAAATTTCATTGGCGATGCAAAATTTAAGACAAACTCTTTGTTCGATGTTTTTGTCCATTATGAAATTCGCAATACACACTAGATATTATAAAACTATAAACAGCACTGTTTTTAATATAAATAACAGATGCAACTCAAATTCCGCGCACAAATGGAAAACAGTTATGCCAATCTAAAAACACCAAAAAAAATTAAAATTCGAATTTGGAACCATAAAAAAAAACATTCATTCCCGATACTTTGTTGACTGAATGTATATCGATCTAGCAGTGTCGCCTATGTACTTTAAAGCCACACGTATTCGCGTATTATGTAGCTAGTTTCAAATCCTAGTAATATTATAAACGCGAAGGATTTATAAGGTTGTATGAAGCGATGGAGGAAAGTTTGTCACTCTTTCACTTAAAAAAAAGCCGTTGCAGTAATTCGTGGATTGTACTGGAACGTTTATAATCACGTATTTAAATTTACTTACTTATCATCAGTTTTCCTATAATTACAATGTACCTATAATAGGGTGTGATTCTATTACCATACATCGGCCACTAATCGCAACTATGGAGTTTCTTGCCCGTTCTTCTCCATTCGAATCTACACTTTGGGACGAGCGCTTAGCTTCACTGACGAACAGACTGGAAGACTTATTTTATTTTGATGTTATAAAAGTATTTGTTTATGGATTAGTTGACTTTAGCTTTGACTTCGAATCCGTGCTTTACTTTAACCTTAATCCTTCCCCTAGCCCATTACTCCCCAATCCTTAAATATTCAAAACTCTAATCCCGATGCAATGCACTCATAACTCCTTTGGTGATCCCAATGATCAGATAACGGGTACGTCCGTTGGCCATAATATGAGTAAATTAATTTTAAAGTGCACCTAAAACATTAGGACTTCTAAAACTTTCATGAACACCTTTTCAGAAAAGACTAAGGTAGCTGGAATTCGAAACTTAGAACGCTTGGTAGGCAGCTGGTATTTGTTTTCTTAGTCAACAAAAAAGAATAATAAAAAAATATTTTATTAAAAAAATTATAAAAAACAGTATCCCACGGGTAACGGGAAGAATCCATGCTACCGGCGTACTGCAGGGAAGACATCCCTGAAAAGGAATTTCCGGACGGAAAGTCTTCCGGTTACCAGGGAGATGCCATTTTATTATATTTTTAGAATAATAATATTTTTGTAAATATTAACCGCACTCAAAAACGAGACATCAAACGTCGTCATAGTCTTGAAACTTAGTTTATTGAAATAAAAACTTATTAAAATAATTTATGAAATTCACACCCGGTTTCTGAAAGGCTTGTCAACGCTAAAATTAACTAATCTCCTGTTAAATCTCTTGTCAAATTCATCTGATTGGGTGTAGATAATACAGTCAACCAATCAGATGCCTTGAAAAGAGATTAAATTGATTTTAACATTGATCGGCCTTTCGGAAACCGGGTGTTAGAGTCACAAATTCGCCCTCTCTCTCATACCATCCCGCTCTCTCTCAACAGCCTTGACACCCAGTCCTTTCATCCTCGCATATATAAATTATATTATATGCTGCACGTTCAAAGGAAAATAGAAACTTTATAAAGAAATGATAATTACTGAGAAATAGACACAAAGACTGCAATTTACTACTAAGAATGGCACCACCTGCATTCAGACGCTTCAAATTACACTGTCTGTCTGTTTGTCTGTTAAAAGTTAGCACTATGTATACCTATGATATCAAGAATGATTTTATCTGGAGAATGGAGTTGGAGATTATATAGTATGGTTTGAATGATTTAATCTGTGGATGAGTGGAGTAGAAGATATGGAATAGTTTTTATTTTATTCAGTAAGATATCACTCCCTCTCGATCAAACTAAAAAATGTGTTGGAAATAAATGTCGTGAAAATAAATTAGTATGTCGCGGTGGCCCCCAAGGTTAAGGCACCCGCTTCTCACGCATGAGGAGGGTTCGAAATCTGGCAAGTACCAATGTGACTTTTTCCAAGTTAGATGTACTTTCTATGGTTATTTAGACACCACTGACATACGGTAAAGGTTGACATCGTAAGGAAACCTGAACTTATAATTTCTAATTATAAGTTTGTAGTGTGGTGTGGTGGTGGTGTAGTGTAGTGATTAATGCTCAAACCTTATCCGTGTGAGAAGAGGCCTTTGCTCAGCAGTGGGTACTTATAGGCTGATGATGATGATGATAAAGTTAGTATGAATTAAGTCTGTAAACCGAGGAAGGGTACAAGATGTTTACCTACCATAAAATTATTCTTCCAATTGTGAATGAGACATTAATTAATTTAATTTTTGGTTGGTTGAAAACAAATGATATTATTGTATTAAATTAATAACTTAATTTGAATTTCGAATCTACAATTTGGAATGAGCACCTAGCTTCACTGACGAACAGTCTGACAGACTACTATTCTATTTTGACGTTTCAAAAGTATCTATTTTTTGGAAATGGTTTAGTTGGAATAGAAGATTTTAATTCGATTTGAAGAAATATGCTAAAATTATGAAGATTGTTTTCTAATTGTCAATTCTCTCTCTTTTTAAATATAATTATTATTTAATAAATTAATTATAATAAATCTATGAAATTAAGTATTACCTAGTAATTTATTTGCCAATTATTTTTGAGGAGTAAAAAATATATATCAGATATATCTACAAATGAAACGTAGCTTCCATTTAAAAAAATAATAGTAGGTGCTAACACAGACGACGATGCGAGCAATAACAAGTGCAACACAACTAAAGTATAGCGTTGGTCAGTTGTGAATTTTCTCACAATACATTCTTTAATCTGTATGAGAACTCCACACATGTCATTTTAAAATACGTACTAAGTATCTTAATTCCTTATATTCTTTGTAAATACAATGCAACTTGTAGCTTTTGGAGGCGTTAGCATGCTTATGTGCGTGTGCATTCAGAAATCTTTTCGAAAAATCTATTCTAATCCCAACCAAATTATAAGAGCATTTAAGAAATGATTGTGACAACTGCATGGTGAGGTATAAAATTTCTGAATCCTAAACCAACTAATTAACTGGATCTCTCAATCTGGACACCTGTAGGCCTAGTAGGCGAGAAAGAGAGATGGAGCTATAAAAGGTGTATAGCTCCCTCTCTCTCTCGCCCGGAAGATTGGCGATTTAACACGTCATGGTAGGCTTTCTGAAGACAAAGCCTGCGTTTTTGCCTGCGACTTCGTTCGCGTGGAATAGTGACCAACACACAAATAGGTTCAGTAGTATAGGCGTGAAGAAAAGACAGACAGACAGACTGAGCTACTTTCGCAATTAGACTGCACGTTTGGTGCGGTGGCCGGGCAACTGGCTGCCGTGCAACGTGTCGCGGGTTCGATTCCCGCACGGAACAACTCTTTGTGTAATCCACAGATTATTGTTCCGGGTCTGGGTGTCATGTGTATGTGTAATTGTATGTTTGTAACCGCACCCACGACACAGGAGAAATCCTAACGTGGGGCAACGTTTAATTAAAAAAAAATATATAATATTAAGTTTGGATGAACTACTGGCGGGGTAAAAAAACAGGGTGTTGTTGTACCCCATTGTCGAGTTGTCGCACGTGCAAAGTCACCAATTCCTCACAGTCTAGTCTCGCTTAACGATCTCCTTTAATCTTCAACGATTAATCTGTTTGCAAGCCAAGCTTCGGCACAAATGGGCTGATACTACGCCCTCACAGAACACCGGCGTAAAACAACCACAGCGTTATGTTTCGTCGTGTGAGTTGGGTGGCCAAATTTTTGATAATACTGGTAGCTGGGATATCGGCTGCCTTGTAACGTATCGCGGTTTCAAATCTCGTATGGAACGTTGTTGTTCCGGGTTTGAGCGTGTAATTGGAAGTTTGTAAACGCACCCACCACAGAGGCCAGGGTCCTAGTGAGGGACAACGTTTTTTTAATTAAAAAAACCTTGTGCTATCACCAGTTCTCAATTAATAATCCACATAAGGCCAGCCACGCACTTGTAACTCCTTTTTACTCGTCTTTAAGAATGGAAGGTCGCTACGTGACCGCTCATTATAAAATGTACTAAACCGTGACGTCATATCACATATTATTGTTGCCTTAAAGAGCCAACAGACCACTGCAAACGGGGCCCAAAAATGCCGATGTTCAGCCGGGACAAGCGCAACAAGGTACCGTGGCCTCGGCCTAAACTAATAAAAGAGACGTGGATTTTAGTCAGTAAGAGTCTGACATTCTCTCTCGCCATACCCTAAGCGAGAAAAGTCATTTGATGAAAAAAAAACATTATTTTAAATGTTAGAAAAGTAAATAAATAAAAATTCTTTGGCTTAATATTCTAAATTCATCTACCGTCTACCTAAACATTTAAAATGTCATTATCACCGTCGATCCCGCGGTTCATTTCATCACAGCTATAAATATCAGTTGCTGCCACATCTCTAAAGTCCCGGGGTCCCGTTATTATAGGCCTACCGACCTCCTGATTTCCCCAGGGAACTTTAAATTTACCGGGACACGAGTATCTCTAGCACCACCACCATGTCTATGGTGTCTATTAATCATTATTGTCTATATTTTTAAGGAAAAGACATTTAATAGGGATGTTGAATCAGTTACAACATAGTGGGTGGCCCGGACGATAGGGCGCCCGCTTCTCATGCAAGAGTGCAGGTTCCTAGCAACTACTTATATGACTTTTTTCGAGTTAAATGTACCTACTTTTTATGATTATTTAGACACCTACGGTGAAGGAAAACATCGTGAGGAAACCTTGACTTAAAATTTCTTACTATAAGTTTGAAATTGACAATCTGCCTTGAGCAAGCGTGGTGATTAATGCTTCTCCGTGTAAGCAGAGGTTTTTGCTCAGCAGTGGGCACTTATAGGCTGATGATGATGATGATGTAATATATATGTATAAGCAGAAGGTAATACTGGCATGTACAATACAAATAACAAACGATTTTACATTATTTTTAATGTGACAGAGCGGAAAACTAGCTGTCGGATTATGTGATGGTAAGCAATTAGCGTTGCTCATAATAGCAGAGAACTTACAAATGCGTTGCTATTCTTTTAGGTGATTGGGATTTGGGGATAAGGTCGAAAAGGTCCGAGCCTCCGGTAACCACACGCTCACAGTGAAAACAACGCGAACGGTGTTTCACACTGTTTAGAGGGAAAACTATCAAATGAATTCTCTCGTCCAGGGTGAGGCGAGAGGGAGTGTCAGACGCTTACTGACTCAAAAAATTCTTTTCCTTCTCCGGCCCTAGGCCGAGGCTGTGGTACTTATTGCTCTTGCCCCGCTACCCTGGCTAAAAATCAACCCTGACGAAATGTTATGTGGCTCAAAACCTGTCTATTCGTACCGAACCATGGCACTACTACATTTAAATTTACAGTTTAATATTATACCTTTTATTCAATAAATATCCAATATTGTGTAACGATAAGAATATTTAAATAAACATAAAAAAACTTACAACGGCTAAGCTGTGTCCTCGGCCATGGCAGAGTAAAACGAAAAGTACGAAAAACATTGACAAAATTTTAGACATTGTGGATTTTCTTCGTAACCGCTTCAAACATTCCCAACTTCAAATGAGATACGAAAAAGAGAGAGGAAAAATACAAAAAAAATATATAATATATATATGTACAGGAAATGTAAAATAAAATATTTATTCTTTATTTATAGTCAGTGGGTTCGATAACGGCATATACATAGTTTTTATGGTCGCCTCGCGTTCGTAATAAAATATCGAAAATGACCATTTTCATTACGTGAAAATTTTCAACGAACAATGAGAAAAAAATGAAGTTCTATGTTTTATTTTTTATTCTTTCCTCTGCCTGTGCGCACGTTGACGAAACGGTAAGATTTATACAAAACTAGCTTTTCCCCGCGACTCCTTTCGCGTGGAATAGTGACTTCCTGCAGATTTTTGGTATAAAAACTATTCTATGTCCTTTTTCTAGTTCCAAACTATGTACCAAATTTCACAGAAATCGGTTCAGTAGTTTAGGCGTGAAGAAAAGACAGACAGACAGACAGAATTACTCTCGCATTTATAATATTAGTTTTTATAATGAACGTCTAGACGTCATCGTCAGCCCATTCTTGGACCAGAACTATTGGCGTTATCTGCATAAACGGATACGTGCTTACAATTTGTGCTTATAGGTTCATGACCTGAAAACTGCGATCGTGAGAAAGCATTGCTGCTCTCTCTGAGTTCAATGGTCCCTCGGTGGGCTCTTAAAAAACCTCTGGAAAGAGCTCTTCGACAAGGTGTAGATGAGTAGTTAGGTCAAATAAGTTAATAAAATTTACAATTTCAGAATCGAGTAAAGCGAGGCGCCACTGGAGCGCTGCACATAGTAACCAATCATGCACAACCAATACACGCTGATGTCAAATCTGAAGTTCCAACTGATAATACGGAAAAAACTGGTGAACAGGTAAATTATACTGTATTAAAAAAAGCAATAAAGTCTAAAGTCTAAATTCATGAGCAGCCAGCTTAGTGAGACGGCGAGCGAGCAGAACTAAACCTGATAACACGGCGCATGATGTACCGCGCGTGTCTCAAAGAGGCAATTAGCCCAACAGTACAGTCCAGTAGCCGTGGTACAATAAAGTACCACGGCCTTGACCTGGAGCAGAAGAAGGAACGAGGTGGTTTTTAATCAGTAAGAGTCTGACACTCCATCTCGTCTCACCCTGGACGAGAGAATTCATTTGATAGTTTTCCCTCTAAAAGAAGCCACACTGAAAAACAGTGTGAAACACCGTTCGCGTTGTTTTTCGCTGTGAGAGTGTGGTGTATATATAGTTAGCCGTTATATTATGATAATTAATAATAGAATAGTCAGGTTAGTACAGTATTCTATAATTTCCAGCCATGCATAGGTAAAGGTCCTGCTCATATCGAACCTGGAGTAGGATTTAAGGTAATAACAGGTTATGTGGGAGAGTCATGCTTCTTCACGAATGGGAAGATTAGATCGGAGTGCTACCATGGTAGGAGAAGGAAAGGGGGTTTTTAGTCAGTAAAAGTCTGACACTCCCTCTGGCCTCACCCTGGGCAAGAGAAACCATTTGATGATTTTCAATTTACAATAAAAAAATCGTCATAGAAAATCTTCGTGAGACAATGTGAACATTTTCTTTTGCCCTTTTTGTTTATTCGTTGTGTTTCGCCGTGTAAGTGAGATTACCGGAGCCCCAATCCTTTCCCTCCATAGTCAATCCCCAAATCCCACTTCCGATTATCCCTAATGTCGAGCTGATCGAGCGTCCACAGGAGGCACCGATTGCTTACCATCAGATAACAGTATGCTCGTTAGTCGAACTATCTCTTAAAAAAATTCTCCCTTCCTGGGCGGGGCGGGGGTTGATAGAGAGAATATAAAACCCTTACTAACTAAAAACTATTATAACTTTCGTGGGACATTCTAAATTAATTATTATGTTTTCGGCTTACTCACGTAATAATTTGACGAGATAAAGAGCGACGCGGAATGCCACTCATGAATATGGGCCTCTAAGCATGGCTTGAAACAGTATCTCGTCAAATTATTACGTGAGTAAGCCGAAAACATAATAATTGAGTAAAAATTATCCTGTTCCTGAATATAATTTAAGAACAAAATTAAAAGAACAATTTTTTTTCCAGGTAACATCACCTAACGATGCAGTGACAACTTATGAAGTAAAATCTTTAAGAAAATCTCTCGTGGTCACGCCTCCGACAACCCTAACACTAGTGCGAAGCGTCAGTAGGGTTGCCACTCTAATAGTACTGTTTGTATCCGCCATCTTGGAATTCTATCCAACGTTCCACGGATTGATTTGTACAATTTTTAGCTTTATGACTTCGAAATAAAGGTTTAGATTTGACTGTTCATGTGTTTTTTTTTTGTTGTGTTTGTAGAATTCTCTTGAGAAAACTTATGTAATCGATTATGGACCGATTATTTTATTTTTCCGAATTGTTTCCCCACACTAGGATTTTGTGACAACAATACATTACAATTTCACATACACCGGAACAACAAGAGTCCACACAAAGAGTTGTTCCGTGCGGGAATCGAACCCGCGGCACGTTGCACGGCGGCCAGTTGCCCAGCTACCGCGCCAATGTGCAGTAGAATTTCTATGTGGTATAAAGATCCTGTGAAACCCGATATGGTTCTTCCATATTATTATCTACCACTTATCACGGAAATAATCAACACAAATAAATTATTTCAATCAAAAAAGTCTCGTGTCCTGAGCAATAATTATAACTATTGCCCCCATGGAGAATCGATTAATGTAGTTTGTTTTAAATTTGTACAAACATTAGATTAGAACGATCGTCATTTGATTTCATTAGTTGATAATAAACGAACGAACTGTTAGACTGTATTTCAAGGATAACGATGGAGTTCGTAAAATTTGTGATTTATTTTTTAATTTTTATATCAAATTGTTTCGCTGATGTGAAGACGGCTGTTACAAATTTGGTAAGTGTTTTTTTGATACATGCTATAACGCAAATTTAGCTAGTAAACATCATACCATCGGCCAATAAGTGCCCACTGCTGTATAAAGGACTCTTCTCACACGGAAGTAATTGGATGATCTTAAATCCTAAAAAAATATTTGAAAGACACCTGGGAGATACATAAATAGAAGAATTTAATAGATTTATTTATTTTTTTATTTAATTTTGGACACCTAGTACCTAGTTGTTACATTTAAACTTATATCTAAAAACGTAATAATAAAATCAAATGCACAACATTTTAAAGTGTCACAACATGCTCTGTAACGTAACGACAACACTTAGTATATTACAATTACAATTACAAACTAGAAAAAACATTTAAAAAAAGGAAAAAAATTACTACAATAATGCGGAACAATAAAATTAAAGTGAAAAATAACAATAAAAACAACCGAATAAACATATAATATATAAACATATAAATATAATAAACATATAATAATAGATAAACATATCAAAGTCTATCTTATAAGAAATTCTAGTTCCTTAACTTACTTTTGAAGATAAATAAGCGTGTTGTCAAATAAAACTAATTTATCGTTAGGCGTAATCCAAATGTAATTAAGCAGCGTTGCCACCCAACTTGTTCCCAATATCGGCCTTACAAACTTTAGTCTCAAGCTATTTTCGTCTAAATCTTTGTAATTATTTGATTGATTACTTTTCTTAAGTCTAATATAGATCATCACATAGTATACATCATCAGCCAATAAGTGCCCACTGCTGAGCAAAGGCCTCTTCTCACACGGAGAAGGTTTGAGCATTAATCACCAAGCTTGCTCAAAGTAGATTGGCGATTTCAAACTTTTAATTAGAAATTACATATCAGGTTCCTCACGATGTTTTCCTTTACCCTATGTCCGTTGTGCCTAAATAGTCATTGAAAGTCATGTAATTTACATTAGTTCTTGTCAAGCTTTGAACTAGCACCGTCAGGCATGATATACGTATGTCATACGACGTCATTGGAATTGTATTTGTCATGTAACTAGATTTGTTCTTGGACAACGCAAACACAGTGTAGGGTGCCTTCCAGTGAGATGGATTTACGATACCCGCAAGGTATACCTACATATTAGGCAGTGGTTGGACGTGTATAGCTTTTTTTGTAGGGGATAATCTTCAAATGACAACCCGCCCACTGTGCGGCGAGAGGGAGTGTCAAACTCTTACTGACTAAACCCCCCGTCCTTCTTCTGCTTTACTCCAAGCAAGGGCCTGGTTGTGGTGGGGCGGCGAGCTACCTTTACTCGCCGTCCGCTATCCACACTGTCCTCTGGGTGGTCCTCACCATGACGACACTCGGCCGTTTCTTTGTTGGATCTGAAACAGGAACCTACCGAAGCTGCCGTATCCAGCAAGCACCTGCAAGCATCAGGTGGAAAGTGAGGACGCCACGGCTTCTCTCAAACGACTCTTCAAAGAGATGTATAACAGCTAGCTGCTTACCGCTGCTATAACAGCGTGCCCGGGATGTGTACAGCTGAATATCAAGTTCAGAAGTTTATCATTGGAGAGACCTTTTACCAGTAGTGGACGTACATGGGGTGACGATGATGACAACGAACGCCACACAACGGAACCTCGTGTTCGATCCTAGTGTAGGGCTAAAATTGTTGTTTTCTTATAATCGGTAAATTTGTTAGTAGTACCGAAGAAATTGTGCCATAGCAATGACCTCCTGTTACACGAGATTTATTAAATAAATTATATAAAGTGAATGTTATATATTATATGCGCATCTCTGCTTTATAGGTCAATCAAAAAATATTATTAAATTAAAGAACTTAATCGCTTTATGCTACGCTCGAAAAGATTTAATAAAAATATTTCAAAAAAAGTTTTGATTGCTTTAATTAAAACATCTACGCTTTGATATAATATACGATATAAAAATAATTTATTATATAAACAAAACGAAATAATGACTTCGTCAGTAATTTAAAAGAGAAATTGATATTTTTTTGTAATGAGCGCCAATTATAATGGACTTACCTATTATTTTGTTCTGAAGTTTATTTAGTTAACGAAATCTTTTGTCATTATTAAAATTTGAAACTTTAGTGATGATATAAATTTTATTCTCTGTTTCCTAAACACTTATCTAAACTAATATTATATTTTTTTTTCTTTACGCCTAAACTAATGAACCTATTTGTCTGAGATTTGGTACAGCCATACTTTGGAACTCGAGAAAGGACATAGGATAGTTTTTAAAGCAAAAATCTGCAGAAAGTCACTACTCCAGGCGAGCAAAAGCTAGTATTGAAAAAAATTTTTCTATCTCATAATCAATTTCAGCTTTTGTTTGATTTTTGAGACCAGTTCTTATTTATATTTAGATAAGACTACTGTCAAAGCTGGTTAAGTTAAATACGAGTATAAATGTCTATGGAATTAATAAAAGACTTAATTTTAATTAATCCGAATACACATTATACTCAAAACGGCAATAAAATGACAAACATATTTTTTTACAGACGGAATTGGAACATCCGCTCAATGTGAACAAAAGGGAAAAGCAGTACCTTATAGAAGATGATCCCTTCGAAGGATCAGAGCAGAGGAGAGATGGAAGACAAAGTACTCCTAAAAACAATCAAATCGATTCTAACCCAAGTTCAAATGCTGCAAAAGTACGCTATCAACCTAAAATACTGACTGCGCCACCTAAACCAACAATGAAACCAATGCTTACTAAACCGCTTCGGGTAGACAAAACACCACAAAGAATTCCAACAAAAATACCTATCGTTCTCAAATCGGCTAAAGTCGTACCCACTCCAGCAAATGCTTTACGAATGAAGATATTGGAAAGTAAATATAATGAAACGCTTGCTAATCAAGAGAAACAAGAAACCAATACTAATCAACCTCCACAATTTACTGTATATCTACTTAATGAAAGTCATCCCAATTCAAATGATAACGAAAATTTTAATGTTAATACAATATCTAGTGATAGTACAGATCCAAGTGACAATACAAATGATAAAGATGCTAAAGATAGAAAAAGCAACAATAATGAGGATGAGAAAATTACACCAACTAATATCAAAAAACCTATACATTACTTCGTAGACGAACCAGAGCCGCTACCACCCAAAATCCTACGCATCCCTGAAATTGATATCAAGGAAACAGAACCAAATAAAATAAAAGAGATACCAATAGCTAAGAAGCCCAAAAATAAAGCTAAGAAAGATGAAATCAAATCCAGAATTTCTTCTACTGACTCTGATGATGATTTAGAAATTACAAGGATTTCCAATGGGACACATTTGATTAGTATTAAGAAACTTCGTGATGACGGCAGGCCATATCATAATGTCAAAGAAATTTCAATTGAGGAAAGAATTATGAATAAACCAATAAAACCCACACCCGTAGTAGAGACAGAACCTAGAAAGCCAGAAAATTTTGAGCCATATGTTAAAGAAACCATTACAGCTGGAGTTTTGTTAGATGGTACTAAAATGGAAACTAAAGGTAAGTAAAATATATTCTCAGGAGAAATATTTTTTTATTCGGAACTGGAACTTTGCCAGATTTTTTATGATATATCTTATGATTGGCTGGCCGTGGTGGTGGTAAAGTCTTCGGAAGGCCTTGGCCTAAGTCTGTTTAGTTGCAACAGGATAGTTTTTAATCAATAGGAGTTTAATACTTCCTTATAGGAATAAGGAAGTAGGTCATCCTCATCTAGGTCATAAGTCCTTTAGAGACTTCTCTTTCTAAAAAAAAAATGGGATTTATTACTCAGGTCAGGTCGGAATGTCTGAATGAAACTAGTCTTCGATAATTAATGACCGGGTAAGCTCGAGTTACTTTGATCCGAAACTGTTAACCAATAATAACATAGAACAAAACGTACATACGGTTGATTTGAAAGTTTGGATCAAAGACGTCTTCCAGGGGCAAAGTAATCCGAATTTACGGTATGATTGTAATAATTTCAGGCCGATGTGGATGTTCGCGGATGATATCAGTCTTCTAAGAAGACCGTCATTATAAAAGACTAGTTTCATTCTGGTGAGTTTTGGTTTAATAATGTTTACTGTGGTTTTGCTTTCCTCTATGCTCCCCATGGTTTTAGTAGCCAAAAGAGTAGTCAAAAGAGTGTTTCGGGTATTTTCTCCTTTTCTAATATTGCTCTACCCTAAGGACTTTTTCTAATGTGACAAAAATAGAGAATGACATATATGTACGTCACAACTAAGAACAACAATCTATGCAAGGTGTCGCTTGTTCAGCAGCTAGTTGGCCAGCTATTTAGCAAATCACTCTAATTGAACTTCCTTTTTACAAGTAAACACAAAGTGTATACAAGTAAATTATGCCTTCTTTAATAGAAAGCACACTCATAGCTCAGAAGTGAACTGTGACCTAGGCTTTTTATAGTTAATTTTTGTATATGAAGAAAATTTTTTAATGATTACTTACTTTATTTATTCTTGATAGTACTAATGATAATATTATTTGACCAGCACTTAATTTAACATATATATTTCCAGATCAAAACTGCATAACGATAAGAAATCATAATTATGAAGAGATAGAAGAAAAATCGCCTCTATCAGAACCGATATCCGTTCAACCAGTGTGTAATGATTTCAACCAAGACTACTTGAGATACCTCCAAAATTCTTATTATAACCCTTATTACCAAACCATTAACGACCAATATCGAAGGAACTATGGATTAATACGAAGCTCACCAAATATTTATTTGGCTGACAATAACAATCCTTGTGTAAACAACGAAGAAATAATCCAACCGAATTACGATTCGAATAATGAATATGGAAATTCCGAAAACATTAACGTTATTCAACAAGAAGTTGACTCATATCCAGAAAATAGTCCAGAAAATATTTTAGACAGAAAATGGAAGAACTGGAAAGACGTTGAAATCAAAATAAGAAATGCTAAAATTGCTGAGCCCTATGATATCGATATAAGATCTATGGCCCAAAATAGTGATGACATTTTAAAGAACGGATTGACCGATGGTGAATCAACGCCATCTACTGGTCGATTCGGGAATTTATATAACAGAAATGGAATTGTTTATCCATATTTCAAACCTAGCTATAAAAATGCTCATTGATTTTTTTTAGTTAATAAGATTTTAGTAATAATATCATCACTATGATTAATTTATTCTTTCCTTTATTTATGATACGCCAATAATTTTAAATTGTAATTAACTTAATACATAAGTAATTGATTAATATGTAAGATAACTTTGTCTAAATTTTTTCCCCATCCCTCCTCAATCCTTAAATCTCCGAAACTCTAATCTCCAAAAGACGTCTAGTAGGTCCTCTGGTGTTCCAGTTGTCCATGGACGGCGCTGATCACCATTAGTGACCATAAGACAAGATAAAAAATCCTATCTTATCCAGTCACGGTACCACAGGCTCCCGGACTTTTGGAAGGGCGTACGAGGGGCCGAAGCCAACTGTGCAGAGGCCATTTGAAAAACTTTAATATGTATTAGTGAAATGGGGCATCAGCCGGAAATTGTCCCTGTATGCACTATGGAAGCAAGGGCAATCCCCCGTTCAAGCAGGACTATTGTAAAATGCGCTAAAAATTGAAAGGGTTATAAGTATTACTAATTATAATTATAAGATAATATGATTCCTATTATAATTTCTATATATAACATTATTTTTAATATCATCATTCTATTTCGATAGTTTTTTAACATTACATGAAATCTCAAAAAACCATAGATCTATTAAATAAAATCTCTTTTTATTGTTATTATTTTAGTTTCATCATTCCGATCGTGTTATATGTATGTTCCAAAGCAATAAATAAACGCTTCGTTCACAAAACAATAGCTTTCATACACAAACAGTTCTGCGATAAATCAGTTGCCATAATTAAAAATCGTTCATAGCTTCAAAATTTATTTAACCAAATTCGTTCAAGCTATTTTGGGCTTTGTTCCCATTGTTTTATCTGTTATAATCATTTGAATTTATTCATGAAAGTAATGAAATTTTATTCGAACGTCCAGTACTGACGTTGATAAGGGTGAAATGGTATATTGTGCTACCCTTTTAATATAAAATAAAATGTAAATTAGGAACATCGTACTTATGCTGCGTAAAATAGCAACATTAGGTAGACATTTTTGATGCAAGTACCGAAAAAAATACACCATATACATTGCCTAGACTTGTTAGCTATGCAACGAAAAAAGTTTCATTTAAATTAGTCTATTAGTTTCGTAGATCAGCGAATACAAACAGATGAACGCGCAAACAGGGTTTTCGTCTCTCTATTATTTTTACGGATTTTATTTTTACGGATAATGATGAAAGCTCCTCTGGTGCAGCAGGTGTTCATGGGCGGCGCCGATTTCTTACCATCAGGTGATATGTCGGCTCGTTTGCCTCCTATCCTTAAAAAAGCTGTACGTCTAATCTAACCAATGAAAGAATCATTCTACGAATGAGATAAAAATGACTAACATCATTGTTTAATTGTCCCAGGGATAAGCAAAGGCCTTGTCTCTTCCGGAGAAGGAATAAACTTTAATCTTTCGTATTTTAAACGTGGATCCACGCGAGACACAATGTATTTTCTATTGTGTCTCATAAACCGACATTCAACGGGTTAATTAATCCTTAAAAGGACTTCTCTGGAGTTGCGGGTGTCCATGGGAGGCGCCGATTGCTTACCATCAGGTAATCATCGGGTCGGCCCTCCTACCACAAAAAAAAACATTCACCATGCCTGCTAAATGGATGATGGAATGGAATGGAATGGAAAATGGATTGGAGATTTGGAATCTTGAAGCTCTTTCTTTATTTCCTTCAACTTAGTTTACGATGAGGAACATTCCTATCTATCGCATTAGGGAATAATGTAATGAGAGATTTATGTAAGATTTTATAACAAATAGACACTTCAGTTCAATCAAAATTAAATCAAAAGAATAGGAATGCCTAACATAAATAAAACACACATTTTAATATAGGCGAATATTAAATATTTTATTTAATATAAACCCTAAATATACCAGCAATTTACAGGAAAATCCAGCGAAATTGTGTCGTAATTAAATAATAAAATTATATTCCACAACAAAATAAATAAATAAATTTAAAAAAATAATATTGTGTTTCACAAAATAAATTAAACAATGAAGCATTTTGGTTGCCACTAAAACTATTTAATCTTAAAAACTACATTAATCTAAATTAAAATATAAATTTTTCAACAAACATTAATACTTGGAATGTAATTAATAAATAGAAAAGAAATAATAATAATAATAAAATGCCCATATTTACTTATATAGGTATAAGGTACACGAAATAGTGTGATGAAAATTTATAATAGAAAAAACGGGATAGATATTTTTTTTAGTATATTATAAATAGTTCAATTCACCCCATACAGTATTTTCTACTATTTTTGGTATTCATGAGACACGTCAATCCAATGCTATGGAAAAAATACCTATCTTAAAAAATCACAATTTAAATATTAAAAAAAAATACTTAACATTTTGTTTCACGGAATTTATTTTTAACATTTGACTTTTATTATTGTTTAGGGAAATGATTAGAAATACCAGTGAGAGTCCTCCATAAATCGTTTTTGTTTTTTTTTTCGGTAAATTAACAAAACTTTTGACATTTTAACAATTATATAAATACGTGACATAAAATTGACAACGATACAAGTAGAGAATTGACATACTCTACACGATTACTCACTTTACTTTGACTATTCAGTAAACACATCGAATGTTCTCATTTTGCAAATACGACTATCCAAAAACAAAAAAAATACTAAAAGTATTTTTTCATATGCAGACAAAAAAATGTTTTCACATCAATATATTTAAAGATTAGTGATGTGGGGATATACCAAAGAGAATCGATTAAATATCGACGATTGTTAGAATACATCGGATGGTAGGTTGGATCGGATAGGTGGACGATCAAACCATCTATCCGATTCGGATGTATACTAATAATCGTTTACAATTTAATCAACATAGTTTCGAATTGAAAAGGATATTAAACTTACTACTTTTATGTAATAAAAAAATGAAAATGAAATTCATATTTCCTTCACAAAAAAAAAACACATAAAAATGATGAAATAGTAATTAAATTTTTCAATTAGTAAATAAAAATAATCGTATTTGCAAAGTCAGAGACCTTCCTTCCCTGTTTAGACCTTTAGGTCTCTTTATTTGACGTCCTTGCGAACTTTGTGGCCACGGAAGGAGGCCTGGATCTTAGTCGCGGCCTTGTTCAGGTCGGGATCGGCGAGGTCAATCTTTTCAATGTCCTCCTGTGAAGATAAGAAAAGGTATCGTTACAAAAGCTTCCTACATAAATCCTATTAATATTATGAAGGCGAAAGTTTGTAAGCGTGGCAGGATGGCAGCAATAAATTAAATTTATCACAATACAGTCGTTCGGCACTCAGATGGAACACCTTCTTATTTTTGAGAAGGAAAGGGGTGGTATTTAGTCAGTAAGCGTGGGAGAGCCATGCTTCGGCACGAATGGGTCGGCTCGACCGGAGTGATACCACGACCTCACAGAAAACCGGCGTGGAACAACCACAGCGTTGTGTTTCGCCGTGTGAGTGAGGTTACCGGAGGCCCAATCCTTCCCCTCCCCCAATCCCTCCTCAATCCCAAATCCCTAATCCCTAAAAGGTCGGCAACGCACTCGTAACTCCTCCGTTGCGGGTGTCCATGGGCGGTGCTGATTGCTTACTATCAGGTAATCCGTCAGCTCGTTTGCCGACCTATTACATAAAAAAAAGTAAGAACCTGAACATCCACTCCAGGTGGAGGTGGGGAGCCATAGCGAAATAAAAAAACACGATTTTGCCCTCGAAAACAAAAATACACAGGAGTTACAGCGGATTTTTTAAGTGGTGTTCAACTTGCCCCATTCAACAACTCGTATGGCAAGATTATATAATGAAAGGGCCATTATGACAGATTATCCCATCGATATTTTCTCCATGAACTTCGCATCATACAGACGCTCCCTACTTAAACAATGTGAACAGTGCCCATCGTTATTGCTTTAACACGTTTTTTGTTTTTTTGTTTAATTATTAGCTTAGTTATATAAGTCTCAAAAACCTTTCATTTTCAATGTCATGCACACCTGTAATTTGTACAATTGCTTGTGCATCCAATTATTTGATTATTGTGTTTTTTGTATAACATTGGGTGATTGTATTGTTGGTGTGCTTATTTTTAAATAAATAAATTTGTAAATATTCTTTCTCTTACCTTATCCTGTTGTTCCTGATCCTTGACAGCCTGCTCCTTCTCCTTGCGAGCCTGGTGACCTCTGAAGGAAGCCTGGATCTTGGTAGCTGCGTTGCATAGCTCTGTTGACAATGAAAAGTTGGGAATTAATTATTTATAAGCTTGGGAGACCAAGCTTTGGCACGAATGGGCCGGCTCGTCAGGAGATATCACGGCCTCACAGAAAGCCGGAGTGAAACAACCACAGCGTTGTGTTTTGCCGTGTGAGTGAGGTTACTGGAGGCCCAATCCTTCCCCTCCCCCAATCCCTCCCCAATCACTAAATCTCTAAATCCCTAATTCCTAAAAGGTCGCCAACGCATTCGTAACTCCTCCGTTGCAGGTGTCCATGGGTGGCGCTGATTGCTTACCATCAGGTAATCCGTCTGCTCGTTTGCCGACCTATTACATAAAAAAATGCTTCGAAACGAATGGGCCGAAGATACCACGGCCTCACATAAAACTGGCGAATAAACAACCACAGCGTTGTATTTTGCCATGTCATTGACTGCCAGTCAAACTACCATAGACGGGCCTCAACAGGGCAGATGTTCTGGGTTGTGACGTAGGCACAATAATGTACGGGAACGGTGTGATTTTAAGCCAGTAAAGGTGCTCCCACACAGCAGTTATATAACGTTAGAGACTGACTTTTTTAAACAAATTATAACAAAAGTCATAAATTGTTACAAATTATAATAAATTGTTATTGATGTTATAAAACTTCATTAAACAATTTTTATTTTTCAAACTAAAGATAAACGCTAAACCTATCAGCACTTCCTCCATTATTGGTTCACTACCACCTTCCTCGAAAGACAAACCCGAACTGATTGAACAGAATGTTATACGATGTTATACAACGAGTTTAACTAATTTGGGAGCGTTTATAACATATAACATTTCTTAACATGTTGTAGAGTATTGTTACACGCTGTTATAAATGTCACAATGTTGTATAACGTTATATAACTGCTGTGTGGGAGCACCTTAAGAGTATAAATTCTCTCTCTCGCCTTACTTTGGGCGAGAGAAAACATGTGATCAATTTATCCAATCAAACAAAAAGACTATCATCTATCATCATCATCAGCCTATAAGAGCCCACTGCTGAGCAAAGGCCTCTTCTCATATGGAGAAGGTTAGAGCATTAATCGCCACGCTTGCTCAATGCGGGTTGGCGATTTCAGACTTATAATTAGAAATTATAAGTCCTGGTTACCTCACGATGTTTACCTTCACCGTATGTCAGTGGTGTCTAAATAATCATAGAAAGTACATATAACTCGGAAAAGGTCACATTGGTACTTGCCAGGTTTCGAACCCGCACCCTCATGCATGAGAAGCGGGCTCCTTAACCTCCGGGCCACCAAGACCCTTTTTATCGTCTATCACTATGCCAAATTTCATTCACACTCATTAGTTTTTACGTGAAAGAGTAACAAACATCCGTCCCTACTTACAAACTTTCTTGTTTATAATATAAGCAGGATATTACAAAATCTAAGTAATAACCTAGGGAATCTGCAATCAAAATGGCTAGTTTATTAGTAAACCGCAGCATCGAAGCGTCCATTTCATCTCGAAATACCTGAGGCCACTGTTTTCGACGTTCAACTGAATGCGGGTGGAATTTCATCAGGTCTCGGCGATCCGTGCCGTTGCCAACTAGTACCTAAGCGGTTTATAGAACTATCGCTAAGTATCTTTGACCTAATATCTATAAATTATGTAATGGAATTTAATGGAGGATATCCCTTATGATTTCAAGGGTCGACCGTGAGAATTGAAATTTGAATTCTATATGAACAACAATAAAGACAACAATTCTGTACTCAAACATATTATTTCAAACGATTATCGCCATTAAGAGAAAGGAGTAGAAATTATCGTTAATGAGAATAAGAATTAAAGCTGAAAAGAATTGCTTGACAGTCACATCACTTGCATCCTTTATAACGTAATCTTCGTTAAAATAATTTAATTTAAATAAAAATGGATTGCAAAATGTGTTGTAAGCGCATAACTCAAAAACGCCTGGACCAATTTGGCCAATTCTTTTTTTGTTGTGTTTGTTATTGTCAGGAGAAGGTTCTTATCAAAGAAAATATTAGAAAAGTAGAGGGGAAGTTTAGGAAAAAGTGACCCTTTGATATCGAGATAGCTGGACCCGCGCGAAGCGGGGGCGGGCCGCTAGTTTAAAATAAAATACAGTAATATTTTAATATTAAACACGCATCATTTTGAATATAAATTTACAAGGAATATTTTTGTTCCGAAAAAACTGCTAAGGACTGAGTTATATGTTTATTTTAGTTGGTCACACACCCTAGACCTTCTCAAAGAATTTTCTCTGATAGCCAGAGACTAAATTCTATACTAGCACCACTCCAACTTAGTAAGACAAATAAAACGAAAACTACATATTGTATAATCAATGAAAACTGTTCTTATTTATACTTTTTTCCGCTTAGGTAAAACCTTTGGATCAAGTATGTAAAAGTTTGTTTAAATCACAATATAAACGTTTGATTTTTGATAAAAACATATTATTTTATAACACACACATAGCACCGATATATCTGATACTATTCTGAATTTAGTATCCATTTCAATAAATATAAAATACCTACAAAACTAACCACATTTAATGCTAATCCTTGTGCCAAATAAAATCTGTATATCCGGTTTAAATTTTCAAATACAAAAAGCATCCTTTTGCCATTTGCAATATAGAAAAATAAATTGCACATTTGAAAGGATGTTTGTATGGCACGTTTTCAACTGTGGCAATACTCGCAATCGAGCGTGATGACGTGGCAATTATTTCGTACGTGTCAAAACTTCATTGTTTGTCCTTCGGCTGTTTGGTACTCGATCGATTTGGAAGGGCTTAGAAGAATATTGCGGTGCAAAGGTTCCTAGAACACTTTTTAAAATAAAACCTCTTTAAAAAATGGATCTGTATACTTTATTACATGTACAAAACTTAAAATACAATATGTACAATGGGCGGTCTTATCGCTAAATTCTATTTCTTACAGTTTCTGTGGGAAACAGGGTCGTCAAATGTACAATAATGATTTTTGACCTGATGGTAAGCTATCGGCGCCGCCAATGGAGAATGCCTCGACAACAGAGGAGTGACGAGTGCGTTGCCAGCCTATTGCAGATTAGAGTTTCAGGGATTTAGGGATTGGGAGGTCCTTGAAAATAAACAGCTTATAAAATACCGTTTGGGGAACACAGACTCTGGCAAAGAAGTCCGCTCCTTAGCGGTTCTGATGAATATGACGAACTACTTGTACAATCAATTTGTACAAGCAGTGAGTTTGGCCATAAAATTATATAGTAAATAACGAAACAGTGATGGCATTTAAAACCAATTTATAAAAATAAATAAAAATCACGAACAATTTTGGTGACATTTGGTACACAGTACACACACAGATGCGTGACCTAGATTATTTTAGTAGGTTCATTTTTTTCTGAAAAATACTGGTGAGCTTAGGTCACAGATTTATTATCAGTTTATTTAACAGAATTAAAGTCTACGTTGGACTTGAGTAATTGATTGCAAAAATCACCCAACTACTTCACGACTAAAATCTCCCCTGTTCCTTCCACTGCTCCAGGCCAAGGACGCAGTTCCTTATTGCGCTTACCCCGCAACTTTTGCTGAACATCAGCCATGTTGTGTCACATCTGTGGTGGTTTAATGCCGGAACTCTACGCGCTGTACGCTGGTCAAGTGGCGAGCTACTCTTGCTAGCCATCCACAGACCCGCGCTTACGCGTTCACTTGGTAATATTTTTTGTCAGTGATTGTTCACAGTTTTTCATTTTATATACATACGGCATTTAAACTGTAACGTAGCATGATTTATTACCGTACTTACATCATCTTTATCAATAAAACCCTCATATGATCTTCTGTCTACCCATCATTTATTACCAAGTGTAGTCGTGATCAAAAATCAAAAACAGACAATGACGTCATCATTGTCGTATACATGCTAGACTCCTTGGTCCGTGTTTCAATCGTCGGTGAGCCGTCGGTCAAACGTCGGTTCAATATCAAAATCCTATCGCGGTGCTCTTCAATGAGTGTCGAGGTGGGCCGTCGTGCAGCCCGTAGTACCAGCTTATTAGACGTTTTCACGTCAATAAATCCAAATGTGAGACAAAAAACAATCTCTGATACTGAATCTAAACATTGTTATTTAGACAACAGAAAAACAACACGGGAATAAACAAACGTAGTTACAATTTCCGCCATGTATTTATTCAGTTACGCCCGCAGGCTAAAGGTTAAACATAGTTCAGTTCAGTTAAGTTTACACAGTTAAACGGAAAACCAGTTAAAACGTGTGTACTCGTATCAGTTAGTGTTTGTTAACACAACAAACACTTTTAGTCCAGAACGTTAGGCTTAGATACATTTTTGAGCAGCCAGGTTTAATTCTTTTTATGTATATAATACTGACAGCAAGTCACATTATATTTTTTTAAATATATAATACTGACAGCATGTCACATTATATTTTTTCGCGTTATAACTTTCTTTAGATATTTTGTGATATTTTTTTATGTTGTTGGGCCGCAAATGATCCAAAACTTTTCTTGGTGGTAAGCAATTAGCACCGCCCATGGGCCGAGAGATGATCTCCGGCCACCGTAAGCGCGGGTCTGCGGTCGGCGAGTAAGGGCAGCTCGCCGCCCGACCAGAACCAGACCCGAGTGTACGGCACGTAGCGTTCCGCGCGCGCCTCAAAGAGCCAATAGACCACTACAGACGGGGCCCTATCGGGCTGATGTTCAGCCGGTGTTGCGGGGTAAGCGCAATGAGGCACCGCGACCTCGGCCCAGAGCAGGAGAAGGAGCAGGGGGGTTTTTAGTCAGTAAGAATCTGACACTCCCTCTCACTCTGCCCTGGGCGGGAGAAGTCATTTGATGATTTTCTCCTCACAAAAAATGGAGACACACCAGAGGAGTTACGCCAGCCAGCCTTTTGAGGATAAAGGTTTCGGAGATTTTGGGGTTAGGGAGGGATGGAGGGATTGGACCTCTGTTAACCTCATTCACACGGCGCAACGCAACACTGTAATTGTTTCACGCCGGTTATCGGTGAAGCCGTGGTGTCACTTCTTTATCAATATCTAACATCGTCAGCATTTTCAGCCTGTAAACATCCTACTACCTAAAGCTCTATCTCTAGCTTCTTCTCACATGGAATAAGCATAAACTAATCACCACGCTCCCCAAGGTGCATTGAAGATTTCCAATGACATGATGTTTTTCTAAGAAAGTATTTACAAGTGTGGGAGAGCCATGCTTCGGCACGAATGGGTCGGCTCGACCGGAGTGATACCACGGCCTCACAGAAAACCGGCGTCAAATAACCACAGCGTTGTGGTTCGCCGTGTGAGTGAGGTTACCGGAGACCAAAACCTTCCCCTCCCCCAATCCCTCCTCAATCCCTACATCTCCAAATCCGTAATCCCTAAAAGGTCGGCAACGCACTCGTAACTCCTCCGTTGCGGGTGTCCATGGGCGGCGCTGATTGCTTGCCATCAGGTAATCCGTCTGCTCGTTTGTCGACCTATTACATAAAAAAAAATGTAAATCGGAAAAATCATGCTGGTATTGTCAGGTTTCGCATATTCTCGTCTTTATGTCTTAGCGTTCATGTCACCACTACATTTTTGTAATAGTCTTATATTGTACAAAGGGTTTCCCTTTAATGTAACACTAAGCCATGCTAAAGCACGAATGGGTCGGTACTACCGATGTTTTTTTTTTGGGAGTTGGTTCGAGATGGTGCGTCATACTCTTACTGACTAAAAACTACCTAGTTCCTTTCCCTGCTTAAGACCGATTGCGCGGTAGCTTATTACGCTTCCCCTACAACCTTGGCCAAAGGCTCGACCGGAGTGATACCACGATACCAAGGCCTTACAGAATACCGACATGGAACAACACTGACATTGTGTTATGTAAGTCCTCTCACACAGGGCATGCTTTTCCAAACTAACAAATAAAAAAAAATACTTCATAGAATAATACTATTGCATAAAATTTTAGGCCACTTGCGACTCACCCCGGCTTTGCCGAGGTCGATTTCTCCTACATTTAATGGATATTTTGTTATGTGTATAAATCGTTCCCCGAAATCCTTTTTCTTTTAAAAAAACCGTGTTAAAATCTATTGCGTAGTTTTAAAGATTTAAGCATACACAGGGATATAGAAACATAGAAAGCGACTTTGTTTTGAACTATTTTTTTCTTAGAACAAACGTTACTCCACACTAGGATTTTCTCCTTTGTCGTGGGTGCGTTTACAAACATACACATCACAGTCAGACCCGGAACAACATTTCGTGGATCACAAAAAGAGTTGTTCCGCGCGGGAATCGAAGCCGCGATACGTTGCGTGCAGCCCAGCCACCGCGCCAACCGTGCAGTCGTGATCTCGATACTATGTAGTGATAACACAAAAAAGTGAATTCCTATTTCAAATAAGTAGAAAGGTACTTTAGTTAGCATTTATTTACGATAGAATTTTATGGCTACGAATCAATGCTTGCCTTATTTTGAAAGGTCTATTATAATAGGCTATAAGCCTGTCGAGTTTATCGGCCTTACCCCAACCTATTTATTAGGGTAATAAATGCCTAAAACAAGGGAAATTTATTACACGAAGTTTCAGTTCGACAGGATTTTTTACAAGACATTAATGAGTTTTCTTTTTAAGTCACTGGAAGATATTATAATAATATGTTTATTATTTTCATATTAAAACTTATTCGGTAGCGGTAAATAAGAAAAAGAGGGTGAATAATAGATTTATAATATAACGAGAAGTCTTGGATTTAATTCTTGGGGCATGGGAAATTTAGTTATAATTTAAAAAAAGAATTGTTAAATATGTTGTTAAGCGCAAATGTCGAGAATAGCTTTCGTTTTCTATTTTTCGTATTGTCTTACAAGGTTTTTGTGGAAAAAAACTTTGACATTGTATAAGGGAATATCGGGAAATAGCGACCTTGCTTAATTCGTCATTAGCGGGGTAGTTTAACACCCGTGATTATTTTTGTGATCTATTCGGCTCCAAACAAAAGGCTCGCCTATCATCACCATCATCAAAATGTCAATCAGAACACGTTGCTTACCTAAAATTAACATGGACCTTACCCAGCTTTAAAGACTATGAGAAACCAAAAGTCTACCCCATTTTTAACAGGACCAAATCGTTAAATGACTTCTCCTGCCCAGCGAGATGCAGCCTCAGACTCTTACTGGTCTCACCCAACTTTATGGAGCTGAAGTAAGAACGAAACGGAATTGAGTAATCTTTTTCTGACAATCTCTTTCTTCACTCAGGGCGGGAGAATTTGTTCGATTCGTTTCCCCTAAAGAACTTAAAACACATAATAAAATACCTTTAAGGAAATCTAGATTGCCCCTAAACATATTAAATCATACCATAACAACTAACTCGCACAGCACTATCAAATATCGCTATATCGATATCAGCACACAACTTTGTCGACAGTCCTTTGTTCCCACCACTATCAGTAATGTAATAGGCTCTCGAAACTCTTCTAAGCCGTCAGCCGAGTACGCTCCTTGAAAACGATATCAATTTTCTTTACCGAAGAGTACCTCCTTGAAATTATTATCAGGGTTCCTTAGTGAAGGACTCCTTTTAACTATGTTTACTCGACATTGTCATAAAGTCCTCTTTTTCCCCAAAATGTTGGCAACGCTTTGTAATTTGTGTGGTTTTTTATGAAATAAGATGGCAAACGACTAGCTGGTTGCAGGCTGCGTCAGTTATTGTATACAGTAGGTATATAGTTCCCCCGTATACACGGGGTTACTGGGGGCCATTACTTCTATAACTACATTTTTTATGTCATCGTTTGTGCCAAAGGATCTTTCGAATAGACGCAGACTGTCTACCCGATTATGGAGATTTGGGGTTGATAGTGCTCCGGTAACCTCACTTAATTTTTTCTCAAAAAATGTTTGAATTCTTCTGCTAAATCCAAAAATAAACATTTTAGCAACAAAATCAAAATAAAATATAGTTTCATAAAAGTGATTAGTACAATCGTACAAAGACTCCAAAAAGTTTCCGGTATATTTCGGAGGTACAGAACCCAAATTTTCCGAGAGGACTCGTATACATATTTGTTCCGTTTCAAATAGATTTTTGTTTTTAGGTTCAGACTTATTGAGAAAGAGAGAAAGAGATTTCTTGTTTACTGTTTATGTTCTGTTTTTTTTTTACAATATTGTTGGAAATGTTTTTTTGATGACGGAAAATGTTTCATTTAATTAAATTTTATAGATTTTTTAACATCAATAAATTAACTTAGTCTGTTTTTATGAAGGAGGAAATATACCAAATCATTCTTCCCGCTCTTCTCGATATTGATAATCAAATTTGATAGTCAGCAATTGCAGCGGGCTACCGGGTTTTTCGTTCATCAAATTATTATTACATGGCGCTAACCTAGCAACAAGTCAATTTTCCAATCAATCTTAATGTAAAATTGAACGTCTATTGGTGTGACTTACGCTAATTTTCTATCGGTTCAAAAGACGAAGACGCTGTCGTGGTGGCCCGGAGTTTAAGGAGCTTGCTTCTCATGCACAAGGGTATGAGCTCGAAACCTGGCAAGTACCAATGTGACTTTTTCCGAGTTATATGTACTTTCTATGATTATTTAGACACCACTGACATATGGTGAATGTAAAAATCGTGAGGAAACCTGGACTAATAATTTCTAATTATAAGTTTGAAATCGCCAAACCGCATTGAGCAAAGCTCAGTAGTGGGCACTTATGGGCTGATGATGATGAAAAAAAGAAAAGACCACACTAGCATCATAATTTGATCAACTTAAAACTGTTGCTCGTATTTCGATATTGCCACAGTAAGCGCGGATCTGACACCAGAACCATACCCGAGCGTACGGCGTGTATCGTTCCGCGCGGGCCTCAAAGAGCTAATACTTAGATCACTATAGGTGGGGCCCAACAATGCTGATGTTCAGCCAGGGTTGAGGGGCAAACGCAAGTAGTCCTACGCTTAGAGCAGGAGAAGGAACGGGATGATTTTTAGTCGGTTAACGTCTGACACTGACAACAAACAGTCGCCATTTTGACTCGGGTTTTTTTTTGTGAGGGGAAAAACATCAAATGACTTCTCCCGCCCAGGGCCGGGCAGGAGGAAGTGTCATACTCTTACTGACTAAAAACCTCCCTGTTCCTTCTCCTGCTCTGGGCCGAGGTCGGGGTGCCTCATTGCGCTTACCCCGCAACCCCGGCTAATTTTCACTCGGGTAGTCATTCATACGATAATACACATAAAAACACACACATATTAAATAACTCAAAGAAAATATTAAAACAACTTCAGATAACTTCGTAAAGAAAATTGTTATAACACATTTTCTTTTCATATTTAATACCAGATCTGTAAAGGCTCTTGAGAAGATTATATGAAAATTTAATAAAGCTTACAATTTGAGGAAACGTCTGACGCGATCGTTGCTTAGCAACCTTTGATATCGTGTTTTGTTTAGTTATAATTCCAATAGAAGCGTTCTCCTTCTTAAAAAGCTCAATACTTTATACTTCTATTGCTTTTTTCCACATGTATTCTTAGGTATATTTATAAATAGTTCACATGGACCCTTTCAGGCACAGCAAAATAAGCGGGATAGGAGAGAGGAAGCTCTTATCGGCTATATTAGGTACTTATTATTGTTGACTAAGACTATATAGGCAAATAAGCTGGCGACGCACTTATGAATCCTCTGTTGTTGCGGGTAAAAAATCTTTTTTTTTATTTAATTAATTTTTCTTTCTGTGTGTTCTAAAAAACCTCAAAGCTAATAACTCAAGTTGGTATAACAAGTATGTCTAAACGACAAGGTCTCATCAGACGAAATATTTCTCTGATCTGATAAGTTCGAAAATTCAATTTATTCGAGGAAGCTGTACCCGTGTTAAATATTAGTCAGTTTCCCCTTTGTTCCATGGGAATTTGGACCCTATGGAGTTAAGGGAAAGTATTGTTCATTAAAATTTAAAATGAAGGATCTTGTTTACAGTTTTGCAATTTCTTTTGGTTTATAGAATGTAGGTACTATTGACCATTATTTGTAGACTTTGGACTTTATTACCAATCGTATAAAATTCAATTCAATCTTAGATTCACTTAGGTCATTTTGATGTTGAAATGTGTGTAAAGATTCGGGAACCGTTTAATGAAATGGAAAAAATATATCGAAAAATTGTGTATAATTTGTTTTTTCGAAAAAAGTGCCTAGCTAGTGACAACAAATTGTATTAATTAATAAAATTTGAATAGAAATATCGAAGCGATACTTACGTAGTTCGACAGGTCATTTAGAAGTTTAAATTTCTTTTTTTTATGTAAAATATAGATTTGAACAAATTCTCAGCAGTGGCAGCAGCAAACGATCTAACAGATACCTGATGGTAAGCAATCGATGTCACCCATGGATACCCGCAGCAAGAACTAGAAGATTTTATAAAAATGAGTTACCGACCTTTAAGTTTCGGGTCTTAGGAATGAAAAGGGAGACCTCCGAGTTGTCCCCAAAGGTCGGCAACGCACTCGTAACTACGTTGTTGCCATCAGGAAATCCGTTTACTCGTTTGTCGACGAATTGCATAAAAATGCCGTATGTCGACTTCTAGTTCAGGTGACTTTTTTTGTTTCGCCTTATTCCGTAACGCAAAAGGTTTATAATTGATTGCAGTTATGACGAAGCAATGATAACAATTACTCGAGTCATTAATTCTTTGACTACCCTCTACTACATTAGTTGCTGAGTCATGACAAATAGGGTGACTAAAATATCACTTTGTTTGCCAAGATTAATAGTCAAAAAGGAAAAATTAGGATCTTTATTTTTTTCGACTTTTCACTTTATATCTATTCGCATTAAAGTTGATATTCCATTGACCATTGAAAAGGTAAAAGAAACAAAAGAAATGCGAATGAAACGTTTAGATTTTTCACCCTATATCTGTGCAGTTAAAGTCGGTTTTCGATTGCGCGTTGATATTATTATTTGGAATGTAAAAATGTTTTCTTCGTTACGGAAATAATATTTTTTTTTGTCATGGAATAAGTCCCGGTACATTATTTTTTGTATTAATTTAATTTTACTTTTTAATTATTTTAATTTTGTTGTATTTTTCCTGTTTTTTTCCAAATGTTTTAAGTGATTGCGCAGATTCTGAAATTGCGTTTACCTATATGGACAACATAGTTTTAGCAAATCCTGGGTTAATCATTAATCATAATTGTATATGACGGCGCATGCGTCAATATCAAACATGAGGCTAACTTTTGGCTGTCAAAGTTAGCCTAGCGAAGCGTCATGGTCGAGGGTTGTGAGGACGATATGAACACACCACGCTTGTGGCGAATCCATGTTATTAATGTCATTGTAACTCTCTCACTTGCCTAAATACCTACTCACATACGTCATATAAGATGAGTCCTGACGAAGGCCCTCCAGCTCTTTCATAATAGGTCTTTACCTATGAAATTGCCGTTTTGCATGAAAAAATTTAAACGAATTTTTTGATTTGAAATGCGATGAAAATGTAAAACTAATCAATAAACAAATGACTACTTTTGGTAAAAGAATCCCATGTTTTTAAAACAAAATTAATTAGAAATAGCCTAACAAAAACTATTTTGATTTGAAATGGCCAGTACTGCAGAACGGCAATTTCATAGGTAAAGACCTATTATATATGCTTTTATTTACAAACAATGAAAAGAGTCGGTACGTAAGGCGGTCTTAATGCTTTATGACATTCTAACCATCAGCCGGGGATTGCGTATCCACGATCCCGGTCGTGAGCAGGACAAGGAACGGGGTGAAATTTAGTCGGTAAGAGTTTGACGCCCCTTCTTCGCATACCTTGGGCAAAGAAGTCATTTGATGATTTTCCCCGCTCAAAAAAAAAAGTATTCCCTGCCAGTCAAACTTTAGGTCGAGTAGAGAAATACGCGAAATATATGTACGAAATGCTTATGTATTAACAAAATAAAGTTAACATTAAAATCAACTGAAAGACCACTCAATACAGATAATAAAAAAACTCGATTAAAAAGCCGTTGTTTTAATAAAATTACGTGACAATTGGATGGTATCGATTAGGTAGCTAATCCACCTTTAGAGAACTGATGGCGTGGAATCGATTAAAATTGTACTCGATTTCAAATCGAGTTGACCATTACAATGGAATGAATGTGAAATTTTAATTAATAAGATATAATTCAAATTAGTTTATAATTTTTGAGTAAAAGGTTTTCTACGATATTATTGGGTGAAATCTTTAACAAGTAATTACATATTTTTCTTTCTTTTTAAAATAACGTTGCCACACACTAGGATTTTCTCCTGTGTCGTGGGTGCGGTTACAAACATACAATTTCACATGCACATGACACCCAGACCCTTTATTTTTTTTTGTGAGGGGAAAATCATCAAATTACTTCTCCCGCCCAGGGTCAGGCGGGAGGGAGTGTCAGACTCTTACTGACTAAAAACCTCCCTGTTCCTACTCCTGCTCTAGGCCGAGGTCACGGTGCCTCATTGCGCTTACCCCGCAACCCCGGCTGAACATCAGCCCTATAGGGCCCCGTCTGTGTATTGGCTCTTCGAGGCGCGCGCGGAACGCTACGCGCCGTACGCTCGGGATGACACCCAGCACGGAACAACAATTTGTGGGTCACACAAAGAGTTGTTTCGCGGTAATCGAACCCGCGACACGTTGCACGGCAGCCAGTTGCCTAGACACCGCACCAACCGTACAGTCAAATTTCGAAGTCAAACATATCGGAAAACTTTATTCAAGGGTGGAAAATCATCCGATGGCTTCTCCTACTCTTAGTAGGCCGAGAGAGAGTGACTTATTGGCTTGCCCCACAACCTTGGCTGAACAACAGCATCAGCTCTATAGGATCTCTTCTGCAGTGGTCGGTTGGCTCTTAGAGGCGCGCGCGGATTGCTACATGCCGACCTATCGGGTCTGCTTCCGGTCGTGTAGCGAGCTACGCTTTGGCCGGAGATATCCTAAAGATTCGCACGATCCCTGACGCCCAGTATAAGTGAGGGCCATTGATGTGATGATATTGTGTCTTATTTTTCTCAACAAATGATTGCTTTTGCTATAATTCCCACACCTACCAAGCGAGCTGGGTGACACAATTTTTGAAGGATCAGGTTTATCACAGAAAGTTTGCTACGGATTTTAGCAAAAGTGTAGGCTAATTTGAGAATTTATTATTTTTATCCAAATACGATTAACCTGAATCGAATCGTATTCGAAAACTCTAGATTCGCTATCTCACAGTTGTAAACAAAAGACCAATGAATCAGCCCTCTACACTAATACATTTTGTTCCATAACCAAGGTCTTGGCCTCGGCTTTTGCTTGGTTTTCACAACGAAGATAGATGATCCGCTCTGCCATAAGTTCGTTCATATTAACGTTGAAAATATTAACTTTAGTCAATCAATCTTAGTTTCAGATAGTTTCTGAATCTTTGAGGCGTTTACTAAAGGTTTTTGCGAGGGCTTATAATTTTTTTTCAGAAAACCGCCCGTGGACATCTGCAATATCAAAGGAGATACAGATGCCTTGGTTATGGTATTTGGCAATTTATATCGGGATTTGGAGAATGGGGTTGGAGGAGGATCGACCATCAGTAACTTCACCACCGAAGCCCAAGGAGGATGCACCTCCAAAGTATACTTTGTGACCTCCGGTTGGTCCTTGCGGGGACAAAACTGATTGATTTCTCGCTCCACCTGGTAATCCCAAAATAGTAGGTTCCTATACTGAACAGTTTTGGAATAGTTTTGGAACTGGATAGACGAAGTTTATTGATATTGAAATTAGATAAAATGCGTATTTGAGTATAAAGCAACAAAATCTTATTATTATTATTTTTTGACGGATTACCTTATGGTAAGCAATCAGCGCCGCCCATGGACACCCGCATCCGCAAGGAGGTACTTATTTATTTTATTTATTTATTGAAAGGTTCTTCACAGCTTACAAAATTACATTATTACAACTAAAACAGATACTTGATTCATTACGCCAATTATGAGGAACACGTGAAAAAGTAGAATTATATTACAGAAGTGTTGCTACATTTATAAAGAAAGCAGCTATCTATGTCAGTCGATGATGTTACTGTATAAATTATAGGTACATAATGATATATAATGATATAATGATATATAATGATACATAATGATAGTACGAATGCGTTTGGGATTAGGGATTTGGAGACTTAGGGATTGAGTAGGGATTGGGGGTGGGGAAGAATTGGGCCTCCAGTAACCTCACTCACACGGCGAAACACAAAGCTGTGGTTGTTTTACGACGGTTTTCTGTGAGGCCGTGGTATCACTCCGGTCGGGCCGACCCGACTTGTTATTTTATACTTTTGTATCGATATATTTATGTTTGTCTATAATTTATATGTGCGATGTTAAATTTAGGTTTGGTTTGGTCTTTTAAATAAATAATTTAATAGTTTAATTTTGACCTTTTAAATAAATAAATAAATAATTGAGTCTTGAGAAAAAAATCAGTCTCAATTTCTGTATTCTACCAAAATTATCATATTGAAAATCTTAAGGCAACAGCTGTCTTATTTTCAAATACAGTGTAATGAGATTCGTCGAGCAAATTTGGCTTGGAAGAACAGTTCGTTTTTTCATTATACCCAAGTTATTAAAGTTCAAAATGGTTTGCTTATTCAGTGATTACTTAAGATCTTTTCTGAATACAAAAACGAGTTCATTTGTTTTTTTGAGTTCTTCGAAATTCGTTAGTATTGTTTTGGCGAATGATAAAAAGAAGATTGTTGCTTTTCCTTTAGGGGGGGAGGGGAGGGGACATTATCAAATAACTTCTCTCGCTCTAAATAAGACGAGAAGTCAGACTCTTACTGACTAAAAACTTTCTTGTTCCTTCTCTTGCTTCAGGCTACGGTCGCAGTACTTAATCACACTTGACCCGCAACCTCTTCTAGACATCCCTGTTCAACATAGAGGGGATTTTCTAAAAACTCTCATAAGGACAGTAAAACATAAAAAACGAATCGTAACGAAACAAAAAAAAAATACACATTTATAAGATTAACTATACCTAGATGCTTGCATGTGATCTTATGTAGCTGTCAAAGTTCCACCTACAGTCAATTTTAAGACTTCCCAGAAAAAAGTAATTGTTTCTATCCGTTTTTAAATAAAGCGGTAAAATCATACCCGGAGGGTATATTTAGTACTAGGATTTCAGACTTCAAATCAAAATATTCCATGATCCTTTGTCAAACCTGAGAATTCAACTCGCCATCTCTAGTTGTTTTTAACGCTTTAGTACGTCTATTTTCTAGAAAGACCCAAGGACGACCAATTTACGCAATATTACAGCGACATCTACATTTCTTTACCGTAGACATAAATACAATTTGAATGTCTCTCATGATTTATTCCCATGTCGTTACCAAAAGATTGAGGGCGCACTTCAAACGTTCAGCTCGTTAAATCGATTTGTATCTTAAGTAGTAGGTAGTTGAGGTGAAATTGTATTGTTGATGTGATTTTAATTATATTGAATTGTTTTCTGAGGTATTTTTTTGTATTCGATGAACGATATTTTTTTAGGTGCGTAATATAAATACGAGATTTTAGCACTTTTGACTTCCTCGAGAATTATTACACTATGTTTATTGAAATTAACGGCTTACTCAACTTACGTTACTTAACGTTTTACTAGTTTTAAGTCAAAACGAGACTATAAAAGCCTAACAATAATAATTAGCATTGCAAAAATTAATGATTTAGCACTCTATATTTAGCACTAGGGCCTGCGGTCGGCGAGTATGGGCAGCTCGCCGCCCGACCAGAACCAGGCCCGAGCGTACGGCGCGTAGCGTTCCGCGCGCGCCTCAAAGAGCCATTAGACCACCACAGACGGGGCCCTAAAGGGCTGATGTTCAGCCGGGGTTGCGGGGTAAGCGCAATGAGGCACCGCGACCTCGGCATAGAGCAGGAGAAGGAACAGGGGGGTTTTTAGTCAGTAAGAGTCTGGACACTCCCTCCTGCCCGGCCCTGGGCGGGAGAAGTCACTTGATGATTTTCCCCTCACAAAAAAAAAACACTCTAAGTAAATTGTGAGACTTGCCAACTTTTAAATCCAAACTACTCCAGCACGATGTAATTCCAAGTTTACCGACTACCAAAAAAGTTAGTCAGCATATAGTTTTTATTCAATCGAACGAAGGTATTTCTTAACGGCCAAGTTTTTTTCAATTACCTTCCATTTTTGAATTAACGGTCGGGCGGTTAGAACTATTAAGGAATTATGTAATGGTTTTTGTCACGCAATAAAATTCTTTCGTTTTTTTAAGAATAATTGATTCGTATGATTTTTGTTTGAATTCTTCTTGCAAAAAGGAGTTGCTATCTTGAGATTTTAAATGATAAATTAAGTAATATATTATTTAGTCATTTCGAAAAGAGAAATTGATGGTGACATTAAAATTTAAGGTGTTTCATTATCAACATTTGTTTTTTGTCCTTTCTCTTGATTAAGATTATAAATGTTATAATTTATTTTCAACCTTACTTGTCTTTTAAATATTAATTGTGCCATACCCGGGGTCGCGGGACTAGCGCATTAAGGTACCGTGGCCTCGGCCTAAGACAGAAGGTACGAGGGTATTTGTAGTCAGTACGAGTCTGACACTCTCTTTCGCCTCTTCGAGTAAGTCATTTGATGGTTTTCCCCTCACAAAAAAAGGCACGTAAAGTAGCCTAATAAACATGTTTTCAACTAACTAGCTACTCTCCGCGGTTTCACCCTCTGCTCGGCTCTATTTGATCGTAGCATGATGTTTTATAGCCTATAGCATTTAGGAATATTGTAGCTATTTATCAGTGAAAGAATTTTGGCAATCCGACCAGCGGTTCCAAAGATTACCCCCTACATACAAACTTATAAACATACCAACCTACAAATTTTACCTTTTTTAATATTAGGTACCATAGACTATTACTGAGCAATTCAACACGCTGCGCAACTTCTTATAGCCGTACCTAGATGTTTTATAGCCTAATAGAATTTCATGATAACAGTTGTATCCAACACAAAAAGATTTATTCAATTCGAATTAGTAGTTCCGAAGACAAGCGCTTACAAACAAACAAACTCTTGAGCTTTATAATAAACGACTCGTTTCGAATGCGGTAAATGTAGCCAGGTATATCTTAAATGTTATATAAGCCTTGCGATATACACTCAACAATATACTCTAAGTTAACTTCCTTAGAGGTTGATTTTCCTTCAACAGAATTTTAAGTGGTTCGTTAGTGTAGTTTCCGGAGTGGTTCCAATCGGTATACCTACTTGCAGAACTTCTCGATCAAGAAATGAGGATGAATATTGTATTCAATATATGGTAATAGCTGCAGGCTTGCCAGTCTCTTCGAGCCAGTCAATTTTGAAGTGATTGGGGTGGACCTAAGTTTAAAATTGGAAGTAAGTACTTCATATCAGCTACGAAGTTGTATCATAAATCGTCACTCCTTGGTTTTTTATGTACACACCATCCCATCTGACCGTAGGCATTTTCTCACACGGAGAAGGTTTCAGCTTTAATCATTACGCTTGGTCAAAGCGGATCGACGATTGATTTCAGACTTTACATTATTTTATTTGCGCTATAATATGCTATTGATGTCTAAATAAACTTACTAATTACAAATACCTACATTTGGAAAAATAACATCGATACTAAAGCGGCCACTTTACCCATGGACCAGGGTCCATTTTAGTCTTTCTTTTTGTCAGGTTTCAATCATTAAATGACTTCTCCCGCCCAGAGAAAGACGAGGAAGAGTGTCAGATTCTTACTGACTGAAATTCCCTTTCCTTCGTTGCGTTACGTAAGTACGTACGTACGTTGCGCTTACCCCAAAAACACAATATCTCAAACATTTTCAAATTACCTTTTTAAAAAGAAGCCAATTAATAATAGCTAACCCAAATTAGTCCCACTTTAAAACTTACCGTTTTTTTTTAATTTAAAAAGATTTAAAACTTGGAAACTTTTATAATATTCGAGCATTTGGTCTCTAACGAGTTCATTAAGGTATAATAATTAATGGCGGTAGCAATTTTGACGACTTTATTGGTACCTTACTTGGGTTGATAGCCATAGTTTTGTCAGAATTATAAGTGAGTAATATAATTGCGTGATTACTTGTGTTTTTAGTGAGTACTTATACCGTGTAACCCCATATTATAAAAGATCTATTAAACCACTCGTGTGCCCGAGTGTGTCGTGGTGGCCCGGCAGTTAAGGCTCCTGCTCCTCATGCATGAGGGTCCGAAACCTGGCAATTACCAATGTGACTTTTTCCGAGTTATACCTATGTACTTTCTATGATTATTTAGACACCACTGACTTACAGTGAAAGAAAAACATCTTGAGGAAAGCTGGTCTTATAATTTCTAATTATAAGTTTGAAATCGCCAACCCTTGAGTAAGCGTGCTGATTAATATTCAAAACTTCTCCGTGCGAGTAGAGGCTCTGCTTAGCAGTGGGCACTAAGAAGAAGAGAAGAACATTAATAGATTTTTAGCTAACCAAAGCATTGTTTCGGTGTATGAGTCAAGTTTCCGACATCTCCATTCACCAATCGAATCCCGAGCAAAGCGAATCCCCAAAAGTTGTGTGTATTTCGCCGCCTGAGTGAGGTTGCCGAAAGCCCTTTCTCGTCTCCCCAAGTCCCAAAATCTCCAATAGGTCGGCAACGCACTCGTAACTCCTCCATTGTTACGGTTTTCCATGGGCGGCGCTGATTGCTTACCATCAGATAATCCGGATTTTCGGTGAAACTCAGCGATAGTGATACGTATATAAGAAATATTTGTATTAAAACAATGCAAAACGTAAATCTCATTTAATTCGGTTTGTGAGAACTTGTAACTAAGTTCCGAGAGTCGTGTGGCTTTGGTCCAAATGCCGCATTAGGGAGTTAGCCGATTAAGACAGTTCCATATTTACGACTACATATTCATTTTAAGTTAGATAAATGTCTTTGTTGGAATTTCTCAATGGATTATAATGTATAACGCTAGCTTCCGCCAACGGCTTTTTTGTGAGGGGAAAACCATCAAATGACATTTCCCGCAGGGTGGGGCGGGAGAGAGTGTCAGACCCTTACTGACTAAAAAACCCCCCCGTTCTTTCTCTTGCACTGGGCCTCATTGCGCTTACCCCGCAACCCTGGTTAAACATCAGCCCTATAGGGCCCCGTCCGCGGTGGTCTATTGGATCTTTGAGGCGCGCGCGGAACGCTACGCGCCGTACGCTCGGGTCTGGTTTTGGTCGGGCGGCGCGCTATCCTTACTCGCCGACCGCAGACATCCGCCAACGGCTGCGTCCGAGTTTTCATTTCATCATCAAATTTCATTCAAATCCATTCAGTAGTTCTATTATGGATATCATCCATCTTTAATTCTAAACTTTGGCGTTTATAATATGTATAAAAGTAAGATAACGTCAAAGATCTAACATACTGAAAATACTATTCCCGAACTGGGAATCGAACTCAGGCTACGAGTGATTCGTCACTTAACTTGTCCCACGCAAATAAAAAAAAGTAAGTCTTTTGTTTTAAAAAAAAGTAACTAAAGTTATTTCTAGCGTAATCTGCTAATTATTTTTTTTTAATTGACTCTGTCGCAATGTCTGGGACTGTTTGCATCCAACTTCATTGTTTCAGTACTTGTTTTAGTTAATTACTGAACTTTATTAATTAAACGGCTAGTCTAGGCAAATATGTAAGTAAGACTAATGATATAATTTTAAAACGAAACAAAAATTTGTTTAAAAGAAATCTAAGTACGAAAAAAGCCTTTATGAAAAAGTTTCTAATTAAATAGAAAAGTTATTTTGTTAAGGAAAATTTGAGTCGGCTCACATACAATGTGTTTTTTATGTTGTAGGACGGCAAACGAGCCGACGGATTACCTCATGTTAAGCAATCAGCGCCGCCCATGGACGCTCGCAACAACGGATGAGTTATGAGTACGTCGCCAACCTTATTAGGATTAGGGATTTGGAGATTTTGGGATTGGGGAGGAATTGGGCCTCCGGTAATCTCACTCACACGGCGAAACACAACGCTGTGGTTGTTTTACGCCGTGAGGCCGTGGTATCACTCCGGTAGAGTCGACCCACTCGTGCCGAAGCATGGCTCTCCCACACTTATTTGTACGTCGAACATACAGGATGTTGTTATAAATCATTGTTGTTTAATCACGAACCTATCTGTGAGTTATGAGTTGTCGATGGTGTGTCCTAACTGTTCAGATGTAGGGTGACCATGATATGAAATTTACAAAATGTCCGTTTACAGATATAAAAGTTTTCTAAGTAACTTAATCAACATACTCTATTCTATATGGCAATGGTAAAAAATATCAGAAAAATCTACGATGTTGAGTACTTTTCATTATGCGAACTTCTTTACATAAAACAGATCTAAACCAGTCACTGGTAGGTATTTTCGTCGTGACCCGTAAGTCAGGCCGTGCAGATTCGAAAACTAGTAAGTGCTTATGTGACTTACTTTTTCCGCGTTATATGTGCTTAGAAAGATTATTTTGACACCACTGACATGGCAAAGGCAAACATTGTAAGGACACCTGGACGTTTAATTTTTAATAATTGTCATAAGTAATTTTTAATAATTGTAATAATCGTCAATCCGCATTGAGCAAGAGATTAATGCTCAAACACACTCAGTGTGAGAAGAGGCCTTTTCAGCATTGCGTCCTTAAAGGCTGACGATGATGAAGAAAGAGTTACATAATAAATTATGATACTTCTTGAAAATCTAAAAACAAACGTTGAAAATATTGGTTTTTATAAAAAGAAAATTTTCTCTTTGAAATGATGGCTAACCTACTCTTTTGGTACTAGTTATGACATGGTGCCCGCACAGCTTATTCTTCAGCAATAAATTCATTTCCAGCACACGCGTAAAGTGGTGGAAATCAGTATTGATGGCTTGCTGTATATGTATACGGAGTATTATGTATTCAATTTTGACTATATTGTCTGCTAGTTGATTTTGGTCTTTACTGCGTAGTGTTAAGAGTGTATTTTGTAGCATGTCAGATAGTTTTATTGTTTTTTACTTTCACACACTAAAATATCTTTTGTTTATAGTTAAGTATGTATATTTTATACAAATATATATTTACTAGTTATAAACCCAGCTTTACTCGGGAGAAATGTGACTAATATTAAACATCTTGGTTTGAGGAGGAAAAACAATCAACACTATCGAAATAAAACCAAATCTACAATTGAATTATTATCTAAAAATTATCGTTGTTTTGTGTACAATCCATAGTATATTATTATGCAAAAAAAACCGATTTTAGGTTTATAGAAAAATCGAAACGACTGAAGAAAAAATTTTTTAAACGCGTCTACGAGCTAGGTACATTTATTCACTAGCCAAGATGGCGACTATGGTTTATTTCACAGTGCTATTAGAATTTAACGAAATTTTCCATAATCCGAATTTTACGGATTTATTATGTTGTCGACTCCAAATCAATATTTTTATTTTATTTTTTTATTGATTCATATAAGGTTTCGTTCGAGTCTACTGTACCACTTGACGAAATTATAATATATAATTAATATAGATGTGCAATGATATACCTACAGTTCTTTTATTTTATTTTATAATTTAGTATTATCTCTTAAAAAGTATAACAATATTGTTTAGTTTTTGAATAAAGATTATAGTTTTTAGCCTGTTCAAGCAAAAACATCAGCATTTTGTGTTCTTATACGGATATCAAAATGGAAAACACGCTGTATTTCCCCGATGGTCCGTTCGAATTGAGCTGACTACATTATGAGACATGCTGTATATAGAGGACGACGACACGATTCTGTTTGTGGTCGCTCGTCTATTTGTTAGTGCATTCCATAGAGATATTATCCGATATTCTGCGGCATGTATTATACGTGAAGAATTGTACCTATTTGACGGAAATATCCTACCAAAAGCAAAGACTTCGTTAGATCAAAGGCCATATTTTTTACAGTGAAAAAAAAAAACATTATTAGTTTTTATTAGCTAACTGTATTTTGCAGCCTTAATAATTGTTTATCTGAATGTTTTTTTTTAGTGTTGCAATTAATTTTTTTATGTCATTGGTTGGCTAACGACCTTACGGAATACCCTATAATAAGCAAGCAGCGCCGTCCATGGACACTCGAAGTATCAAAGGAGTAACTACAAGTACGTTACCGACCTCTTCTGTGTTATGGTTTTGAGGATTGAAGATGGGGGAGGAGGGAAGAATTGGGAAAGAAAAATCTCACACTGGTTTTCTGTGAGGTTATGGTATCGGTTAAGCCGGCCCTTTCGTGCCGAAACATGGCGCTCCCACACTGGGTAAGGCCAGAGAGAGAGAGAGAGAGAGAGAGAGAGAGAGAGAGAGAGAGAGAGAGAGAGTCAGACTCTACAGATTATTTATCCGACTTAAGAGTAAGTTACCTAACAATAACTTTGAAAACAAAACGATATTTAAATCGGAAAGGTAATAAAAATAAAATGTGACTTTAAATTTTTAACACTCCGTATAGTAATCTTGTACTGAAGAGAACATCCTATATGTACCCTAAAAGGCTCGTTCGAAAATGTCGTTGTCGACATGTTAAACCACTGTACATATTCGATGACGTCACAGAAACCGTTGCGGTGCGCCAACCATGTCTGTTAGTACATCCCCTTAGGATTTGTGGGCCATTCTATCTATATATTTACAGGATACAAAAATAATTTAAAAAGTATTGAAGATTAGTTTCACTTAAAAGAATTATGCTTTCTATGAGTAAAAAACTAAGGCCTCACAGAATAGGGGCAAGCAGCAATTCTTGCGATATCTGATTGATGATCAATGTTACCCTTTCCCCAATCCTCTAATCTCCTAATGCCCAAATACTCAAATCCCAAGTCCACAATAGACCGGCAAGCACTCGTAATACATTTAGTAGCAGGTTTCCCTTAGCGGCAAACGAGCAGTTAGATTACCTGCTCTTAAGCCATACTACCATAAAACAAAACACACAATTTGTGTCAACATAACATTAAAGTAAGTACTTATCACAAAAAAGCCGATAGTAAATAGTAATACATAATAGTACTAGCTTTTGCCCGCGATTCAGTTCGCGTGAAATAGTGACTTTCTGCAACCTTTTGGTATAAAAATTTTCCTATTATCTTTCTCGAGTTCCAAACTATGTCTGTACTAAATTGGACAGAAATCGGTTCAGTAGTTTAGGCGTGAAGAAAAGGCAGACAGACAGAGAGAGAGACAGTTTAAAATATTAGTAGAGATATAGATTATACCGTTATATAGCATTATAGAATACTAGCGACCCGCCCCGGCTTCGCACACGTGTAATGGTAATATTATACAAATAAACCTAACTCTTTAATTACTCTGTCTATTAAAAAAACCGCATCAAGATCCGTTGCCTAGTTTGCAAGATCTAAGCATACATAGGGATATAGTAACAGAGAAAGTGACTTTGTTTTATACTATGTAGTGATAATATGTACTCATAGATTCTATATGTACTACTATAAAACAGAATGCATCAACTAGAGTGCTGATACTAGCATATAATCCTAACTCAGTTACGCTAAAAGCCTTTTCAGCTGTAAACATAGCTGAAGTTTCAGTGTAAACGGCAAGACGATTACCTGAAACGGCAGAGTGATATTGAAAACGTAATTGGAAACGGCAAATTGCTTTTTATATTGCTTCGTTTTATATTAATTGGTTATATAAAAATACTGTTTTGTTTTTATTTATATAAACAGAGATTTTACATACGTCACACAACGCTGTGGTTGTTTCACGCCGGTGTTCTGTGAGGCCGTGGTATCACTCGAGTCAAGCAGACTGGAGAATCATGGCACTTCCATACTTGAAATGTCACAGAGCATACATATAATTAGAAATTATAAGTCCAGGTTTCCTCACGATGTTTACCTTCACCGTATGTCAGTGGTGTCTAAATAATCATAGAAAGTACATATAACTCGGAAAAAGTCACATTGGTACTTGCCAAGTTTCGAACCCACAACCTCATGTATGAGAAGCGGGCTCCTTAACCTCCGGGCCACCACGACATACGTCACAGAACATATAGATGGATGTTTGTTCTTCTTTTCCTCGACAACGTCTGGAGCGATTTGGTTGAAATTTGGTATGCAGATCAGCGATATCCTGGATTAACGCATACTACGTGGGCGAAGCCGCGGGCGGAAGCTAGTACTTACACAGCGCAGAACTAAACAGCCAGATTATTTAAAGTAACTTAAAGCAATACTTTTTCATTCTATTAAAGATAATCTACATAAGCAAATGTTGCTATGGTTCCATGGTCACCCTTTTGACATCCAAGGCAAGCCCTCAAGGGGTGTGCCAGTACGAAAAACAACGCCCTTGACCTCAAATAACCTTCCGCAGTGGGGTCGAAACGGAACCTCTTTGGTCCCAATCGATACTGTTTCCTTTTTCAAATGTAAAAAAGGTTCTAATGGGGAGCTGTTGCAAAAAGGTTTGGTTTTTGCTTTGATTATTTATTTTTAAGAGTATATTTATGGTCTGTTTGTTAACCACTATGTATCAGATTTTGAATATAGAACGTAATTTGAACTACATATATGCCACAAATAAACAAGATTTTTTATGACAGCGATGTATTTATAATGTTTTTAATTTTTAATGAAATGAAACCTTTGGATGATCTCTTGATTTGTTTAGCTTTTATGTCGAACTTCACGACGAAAAATCTAATAAATAAAAAATATTATAATTTTAGTTAACCACATATTATTATGTTACAGCACAAAGCACTAAATAAATATTGACAAAAGATATATAAAAAATCATATAATTTTGAGGCAAAATATCAACTGCCTCTATACCGACTCAATCATTATATTTTAGCGCCAAATTTAAATTATGGAATGTAAATAAATATTTCTAAATTTATTTCACCACTTCACAACATGGCCGTTCCAAATTTCAAATTTCGAAAGAAAATTTTAATACAAAATTTATAATCATAATATGCGACGAAAATGTAATTACTATACAACTGTACAACGTTCAAGGTAAAATGAACCGTAATCCTACACAATAAAGATTACACAGGCTGGTACAGAAAGGAAGCTTTCATACATTCAAATTAGCAGTACAATGGTTTTACATTTACAATGGACTTACTAAAAGATTTTGAGACAATCATTAATTTAGCTTTCTTTAATGTTCCTTTGACAATATGTATGTATTAATAAAGAGCTTTGTCATAGAAATATAATTAATCTTCTGTATTATACTAAAATGTAGGTAGTTCTAGAATATGGCTTTTAAAAGTAAATTAGTCTTGGTGGCATATTAGGGTACAACGGTACATACTATACATATAAAGTTTAAAAAAATCAGCACGAATGACTCATCAAATGACTTCTCCTGGCTAGTTTGAGGCAAGAGAGAGTGTCAAACTCTTACTGACTAAAAACCACTCCGTTCCTTCTCCTGCAGCAAACATACATCGGCAAACGAGCAGATGGATTACCTGATGGCAAGCAATCAGCGCCGCTCAGACCCCTGCAACATCAGAGGAATTACGAGTGCCTTGCTGACCTTTGGAGCGTTGCCGGATTTGGAGATTTAAGGATTGGAGGAAGGGTAGGATTGGGCCTCGCATAGCTTTCCCAAAACAGTGAAATAACCACAGCGTTGTGTTTCGCCGTGTGAGTGAGGTTACCGGAGGCCCAATCCTTCCTCTCCCCCAATCCCTCCTCAATCCCTAAATTTCCAAATCTCTAATCCCTAAAAGGTTGCCAACGCACTTGTAATTCCTTCGTTGCGGGTGCGGGTGTCCTTGGGCGGCGCTAATTGATCAGGTAATCCGTCTGCTCGTTTGCCGACCTATTACATAAAAAAAACAGTATAATCTAAACACGGCACAGGTACATATTTTTCAAGACGACACCATCTTCCATTTCGTAACAGAGCGTGAAATCCAGTATTTTGTGGATCGTGACTAATGCCCTGCGATTGTCGGAGCAGATAAAATCTGTGATAGCTAAGCCGGCCATACATTCTCAGCGGCTATTACTAACAAAAAGTATTTCCTTTTGATTTCTTTCTTTTATGCTCTCTTTTATCTTTTCTTTTCTTTTTAGTTTTATTAATGCGTTCATTTTTTTAAGTTTAACGCAGTGGTGTTTTTATACTGAAATTTAATTCACTAAACACCAAGCGAACGCCTGCGTTTGCCCACCTATTGTTTTACTATTATGTCTCGAATTACCACGATAGAAAGGTTAATTGGTATACTAGGGTTTCTAAACTAGCAAACGGATCACCTGATGGTAAGTGATCGGCGCTGCCCATAGACTCCCGCAACACCAGAGGAGTCACAGGCCCATTTTCGGCATTTTAATAAAGACTTGTTTCATGAAGTTTTGAAGGTCGTGTTGATTTGGAATTAACTTAATCCATGAATTTCTGTGCGGCGCAGAAAATTTCGCGAAATTCGCTCAGTTGTTGACTGCCAACCGTCTATAGGATGGGGATAAAAATAAAATACAAATTAATGAAAGACATAAGCTGAAAATTAAACACAACCTTCAACCTCAAACAGAAACTACCTATTACAAAGACGGTAACAATTGTCATTTGAATTGAAAAAAAAATGACAATCCTCAAAGTCAATTTACCTAAAATCTAGTTAGCCATAACTGTATGTAAAACAGAAAAAACGAATTCTTTCATACTCATTTCGCATTTTAAATACACTACACTGCAGTCTGTAGTAAACAAAGAATATTTTTCAAGATTTTTATCAAGTAACTTTACTAAGAACTCATATGTGTGTATGAAAAATACGCGAGTCCAAGAAAAGTTTTTAAGTGCCACTATGTAGAAAAAACTTCACATTTTTCCAAGCAAAGAAAAATTACTCCAAGTACTTTCACTATAAAGACTAATTTGTTTTGTTTTTAAAGCTGTTCCTAAGATTAATCATAAACTTTTTCTTTTCAAAGAAATTTACAGTCTTCACAGACGGGCAACTTAGTTGTTGACATTGTCAACTTTGTTGCTTGTGTTTTATGTTGGTGCAATAAACATTTGCATTTTATGGTTGCTCTGTTCGAATGACTTGCTTTAAATGTATGCTGTAATTAAAAGTCATTGTTTCTTTTTTAATTTTGGTAGTTCAAAGAAATCTTTAATTATTCTCATCACTACAAAGTATAAAACAAAGTCGCCTTTTCTGTCCCTATATCTCTATGTATTATGTACAATTATAAGTTTCAGGAATCACCAAATCACGCTGCCTACTACTTTCTAAGATTACTTAGTCACCACTGGTATACGGTGAAGTTATAATTTCTTATTATGAATTTGAAATCGCCGATCCACCTTGAGCAAGCGTGGTGAAAATTTCTAACCTTCTCCGTAAGAAGAGGCCTTTATTAAGCAGCAGACACTTATAGGCGAATAATAACAATCATAAAGAATGGAAATTCTGATTCCGTCTAACGAGTCAGACTGGAATTGAAGACTGAAATAAAAGCACAGTTAATTAACGAAACTTAAACAAAAAGATGAAGCTAACTACACATACAAAGGAACGGCTATAGTTAGGATGCTTTTATTCTAGAAATTCTATTCATTTCGTGCATAGCTCCTGTTGTATCTTTAACCTGATTCTGTGAAACGTGACCTACATACGGTATAACCTACCTCGCGGTTTCATTATATTTCAGAGTGCTATGCAGTTTGAAATATTTTTAGTTCTGATTATTTCTGGGTTAGTAGATGTGAGTTGTTTTTTTTTTATGGAACACGGCGGTAAATAAGCTGATTTCCCGTATTATTTAATAGTCGTTTCATTGGGAACATTGGGATCGATTGAAGGGATTAGACTTACGGTAACTGTACATCCTATTTATGACGAAGCTTTCTTATAGTTCTCCGTGTGAGAAAGGATGTTCACAATAAGTAGTGTCTTATTTTAAGTTTGAACTGATATGTAATATTTGAAGTTTATATAGAGTTTTTACTGAGTTTGTTTCGGTATTATGCACATTAATGAGATAGATAGAGAATGAAAGAGCTATTTGGTTGTCTATAAATCTATATTTTATAGCATTTGAAAAAAAGTACAAATTGGAAAGGTATACATAGATACTAATAAAATGAAATTGATTTAAAAATAACACCCTAAAAATACTTTCATGTTAGGTATAATGTTGTTTTTTCGAAACATTCAGTTCACACAAGTTTCAAGTACAAATAAATCTTAGATTACTTTGTAAAGTGTTGGCTCGCGTGACGCTGTACTCCGGAAAACGAAGTATTAAGTGTTCAGCACTAATTGTATTTTAATTTGTTTCTTTGTTAACAATAGAATGGAGTGTATTGCTTTTAGAACTGAGTGGGAAATTGCTGTGGAGACTTTGATTATTGGGTTAAAGTATAGTTTATTAAAAGGTGGGCTTGGTAAAATAATCAATACTTATTTTTTATTATTCTACCGGCTGTATTAATAACTGTTTTAAAAATTAGTGAGCAATATTAGATTATTTATAGGACTTTTTGTTGGGAAAATCATTAAATGACTTCTTTCGCCCATTTTAAGGCGAGTGGGAGTGTCAGGCTCTTGCCGACAAAAACCCGTCCGCTACACCTCCAGCCCAGGCCAAGGCTGACGCCTATTGCGCCGCTCAACCCCGGCTGCGATTAATTACACATAACAATGAATCTGTATAATATGAAACTGATTATAAAAGTGTAACTATTGATAATGCGTATAGCAGCTAGAACAATCCTTGTGACATTGAATATACGCAACTTAGGCTAGCGTTATTCTCAAAAACTAAAGCAAATATTATTTCAGTGAAACACCAACGCAATCTGAACTAAAGTAATATATTTCCGAACGACTACGCTGCCATAAAATAATACTATTTCGGGGCACAGACAATATATCTGTCGAAGGCAACACAATTCAATAAGCGATCGCTCAATAAAATTCAAGATATACAAAAAAGTCGTCCGTGTGCTCAGTCAAAATGGTGAACGAATTTTACGAGTACAAGTCGCGTTTAGAATATATTTTTTATTCCATAAAAACATTAACATTTACTTATTGTTTTTGTAGTCTTATTTTTTAGATTTGTGAATGGATATGTATATAATACGCAAATCAGTATAATTTATAACCTAAAGTAATCAGGAACATTGTAGTTATCTATTTATGAAATCATTTTGGAAATATGGCCAGCAGTTCCTTGTTCCCCTACGAAAAATATCAAGGTGTTATAAAAATCTAATCATACTTTCGTTCCTTCAAAGTCGGTTAACATTTCCGTGGATACGGTCAGCGTATTGTGTAGACGGCCTAATATGGTAGAAAAAGTAAATTTAATTGTTATTAAACATACTCACTGACCCCACAGTCAAACCATTATAACGGTTTTGTGGGGCTTAGCTCATAAGATGACCTTTGTGATATAAAATAAATAAATAAATAAAATAAGGTGGTAGATGAAAATTTATCGCCCAATCATGCGGGGAGCTGTGACATCGCATCTTCAGTCTGCTTGTGACCACGACCTGTGCAACCAGGTCGAAACGACAAGCCTACCAAGGTTTATAAATAATTATTTTTCGTGTTAATACCTGTTTAATAATATGTTGAAAACATTAGAATATAAGCGACATATTTATATTAATATGGCTTTATATTAACAGGATTGTTTTCTCTTACAAATAAGGTAAAATATACTGCAAATCAATAAGAAATAAGGTACAGTTTCAATATTTCACCAAAATTACTCCCATCAAGTGGTTTGATTGCTCGAGGCGGTCCATTCGACCCCAATATCTCTTAGACCTTAATATACTTAATTATATTTCGTAAGAGTAATAAACAGACCTGACGTTTGTTACATAACAACGTATAACCACTGAAGAGGAAGGACTATTTTCGTGTTGATTTTTGCTATTGGTATTTTCAAAGCTATGTAATTTTATAAGTCGGCAAAAGTGGAAGCGGATTACCCGATGGTAAGCATTCGGCGCCGCCCATGGACATCCACCACTAGAGTAACCAATATATTAATAATAATATAAAATTTATTTTCAGATATTACAGTGATATATATCAGTGAGGCAATTCTATGCCTAATTTGGATATATAAATCTGGTACGCCCGGCTTCTGCGAACATCCTAGATGTAGGTACTACAGAATTGCAGCTGCCCCAACGAAACCCTAAGGGTATTGTTGTATTGCATACAGAGCATTGTATTGTCGGCTTTTGGGGATTAGGGTTTCGAAACTTAGGGATTGGGGAGGGACGAGGAAAAGGGGAACAATTGGGCCTCCAGTTGCCTCATTTCTGCGTTGGAATGTAACGATAGTATTGTTTGACGCCAGTATTCTCTAAGCAGCCTCGGTCGAGCCGGTCCATTCGTGCCAAAGCTTGGCTCTCCCACACTTATAGGGACTATTTGTAAACCTTAAGGCTTTCTAAAGTCTTTTTTGTTTATAGGACTTATTTCTTCTCTTAATTATCTTAAGATGTTACAAAACCACACAAGCGAATGACAGATCTTTAAATACTTAAGTGTTGGTATTACTTGAGAGGTAAACTTTAAAACAAGTGAACTTCTTTGCCTTAAGTGCTAAGTTACTGCTTGTCGTATTTCAACATACCTTCTTAGTTTTTATAAAAAAGTTTTTACTTAATGTAAATATCGACATCTTACGTATACTTCCAAATAGGTTGACAAACTTGACCTGGTTTCCTTCAAATTTTTTTTTGAACTCACGAGAATGGCAATGTATTTAACTCTTTTGTGACACTGACTTTTTAATGTAAGAGAAACGTTCTTAGACAAAAATCAGAATTGGATAAAAACATCATAATCAACTGTTATAGTTTCATTTGTATAGTTTCTTGTAGTTTTGTGATAGTTTTTTGTTTGTCCATGGCAAAAAAGGGTTCTCGTGGGACTTCTCCTAGCTATCCTATTACAACCGAGGTTGGAAATTTAACAATAAAAAGTTGACCTTGTTATTACTAAAAGTGGGTCTGTATTTAAATATATCTTCCCCAATTCACCGTACGACAATGCGAAGACTACTCCTACTGACTGGAGTATCACACCTCATCGCTTTACCAGAATTACTGGAACTTCAATAAACAGTTGAATCAAAGGCTATGGCATCATGGGTTCGTAAAAGACAAAGTTGACCTTGTTTCTTCTAAGAGCGGGTTCTTAAAAGACTACTCCAATTATCTGGAATATCACGTCTCATCTCTTAACCCTTCTTACTCAAAATTCAATGAACAGTTTACTAGTATTTTAACTTTGGCGGTACTTAGGTTGGAATTACATGGATGGCGAGGCTAGCGCCATAAAGTACTGCAGCCTCGGCCTGAAGCAGGTGAGGGCACTAAGAGTTTATTAGTTAGTAAGAGTCTGACACTCTCTCTTGCCTCACACTGAAAGACACGCCGACAGAAATAATTTGATGATTTTCCGCTCGTAATAGGTTTGAAATAGACATTTTACAATGGCTCTATCACTCATCCGAAGCGTCGAGAGTTGTCTTAATAAGACCAACTTCCAGTTTTGGGTGGAGTAATGGCGAATAACTTCAATTCGTACCTATTTGTATCTGGATTGTGTTAATGGTCACTTAAATGTTACGTGACGTTTACAGAAAAAGTTTATGTTGCATTACATGGAGGAGGAGGGCTTAAAACCATCAATTTAAATCATTTGATGATTTTCCGCTCGTAAAAAAGTATAGGTTGGAAATAGGCATATTACAATGGCTCTGAAGCATCGAGAGTCGTGTTAATAAGACCAACTTCCAGTTTTGGGTTTAGTCATGTGACGAATCATATAAATCGATGGTCAAACATTACGGATGACGTCACATCGCTAGCTAAATAGAGTGGACAGAAAATTCCAATTCGTAATTGTTGAGCCCATCACGCCTGATCGGAAAATCATCCCTTTCCGAAGCACAAGGAATATTTAGCTGTGGTCTCTAATTACCAACTCTGCGGTTTTCGCTTACCCTCAAATTTGATGTAAAAGCCTTATTCTCCACATTGTAAATATTTCATACAAATTAATGTCAATAACTCTTTCCATATGATGAATGACGCATTAACTTCACACGCATTTCCGCCCAGAATAATACCTTTCAAAGTAAACACATATCGCGACTTGCTACACCCTGTATAAATTCAACAAAATGGCCGCCAGTAAACGTGACGGATGAGAACATCATGTATAATTCCTTCTTACATTAATCCATTGGGTAAAATTGTGTTGTTCATCTCTTTTACACGTATTCTGCCGAAAAGGGATGCAAAATAATGGAATAACCCTTTCCATCAGTGACGTCATAGGCTAAGTTTGTTTTGAAGTTACGTAACATCTGGTGAAATATACACCAAGTTGTATTTCAAGACTTTTTTCTAACATACAACATTGAAGGGTTAAGTTAGGGATAAAAAGGGCTTGAGCCGGGTATATAAATGGGGGTTATTACCCGGTCCTCGGATCACGGTGAGCGAAAACCTAAAAAGTCGTCGCCCCTAAAAGGATTGAAAAGTTAGGAACGAATTTTCGAAACTTCCCTTTTTTAATTATTCACCCGTTCCGAGCGGTTCACCCGAGCTTTTAGGATAAATCAATTTAACAGCTGAGAGTACTTTCACAAACAAACAGTTCTGTTGAAAAACACAAGGAAATTGTTTTTGTACCAAATTGTCAACAACGTCTTTGCTTTCCGTCAGTGTTTTAGTTATAAAACCTGTCTTAATGAAATTTAAGTTTATTTTCATTAGTAGCTTTCATAGAAATGTATTAATAGAAAAACCACTAGTAAGGGACTTAATTTTTTTTTTAGTACATACCTAATAATTCGACAAATTTAATGCTTTTTTGGCGATGCCGCCTTTTAGACGTAATGATTGACTTTAGGACCCCCCCCCCCCCGAAATAGTATCGAAACACAATGCCTCGTAAATGTTGTTTACTTTCCTGGGAGGCCGTGATATCGCTCCAGTCGAGCTGGCCCATCGTACCGAAGCATGAGCCTTCCAGACTTGAAATCACATGGCATTTACCTATTCCTTCAATATCATGTTTTTTTTTCGTTGGTTGCAAACGAAGGCACGAGTTACCTGATCGTAAGCAATTGGCGCCGCATATGGACGTTCGCAACACCAGAGGCGTAACGAGTATGTTGCCGGCCTTTTAGGGATAGGAGAAGGGTTGGGTCTCCGGTAACCTAATGTACACCGCGAAACACAACGCTGTGGTGGTTTCACGCCGGTTTTCTATAGGGTCGTGGTAATATACCGGTCGAGCTTTCCCATTCGGCTTTCCCACACTTGGAATAAAAACGCTACATAACATGCCATTTATGTTTTGAATGCTGCCTACTTTTATTAAAACTGCAGCTATTATTCAGTCCGTACTAGCAAACAAAACTACACGCGGCCATTTTGTTTGGACACGCGATAAAAATGTGTTGGACATTCACGTTGATTTGTTTATACAAAGCCAATGTTGTGTGGGCGCCATGCAAGTATTTTGTTGACCACTTTCCCTTTAAATTGCATCTTTATTTAAAATATATTTTGACCGAAAAACATAGCTATTAAAAACTTTGATCGAGTTATCTCAATCTATCTATATTTACAAAAATCAATGCCTGACTATCCTGGATTCAAGCCGGTTAAACCCGTATTCGGTAATAATTTTTATGCTGTGTTTGTTTAGATCTGGAAAAAGTTATGTTAATATATGTTTTTTTTTTTGAGGCAATCATAAATAAATAGCAATCCTTTTGATAAGCGGTTCTCTTTTTCGTTCATTTCGTTATGAAGTCATTTGGCTGTTATCGCGCTTGGTGGTATGCGATGATGCTACCTACGATGGAGCACACATACCAATAAGCAACCTATTCGCTCAGGCCTTAAAGACACCCAGGTATAGCCTATAATTAGTGCTTACTGCTGAGCAAAGACCTTTTTCACAGAGAAGTTGCTTAAGTCGGATTGGCGATTTCAAACTTCTCGAAATCCTTCACCGTTCAGGGAACACAGATTCCGGCCAAGAATTCCACTCCTTAGCGGTTCGCTTTTAAAACTAATGATTGATACAAAAGTAGTTGGATATCGTCGTGAAATTTATTCTAGCTAAGAATAAAATTACCGACGTATTCTACGACGGACTTTGGACTTATGACTAGAAACTGCTAGTCCTCTAGGTCCTTCGCCCAGTATCGTATCGGATCATTATGCAGCTAGATTATGCTCTTTCTAAGCTAAATTTTCACAACAAAATTGATTTAAATGTAATAACATTCTAACCATCACGATACAAAATAAAATTGACAGACCACATCCAAACTGACTGCATGGTTGCCGTATTCGTTGGGCAACAGGCTGCTGTGCAACGTTAATGGCTTCGGTTCCCGCACGGAACAACACTTTGTGTGATTTACAAATTGTTGTTTCAATGGGCAACGTTTATTTTTAAACAAATCAAAAAGAGACATCTCTCTTTAAAATATTAATCCTGATACCACATACAAAGCCACTGTCTTATCTAAAAACGGATATACAAAAAGACTTTATTTCTACAAAAGGTCCCTTTGAACCAAAGATTGATTGGTTCATAGATTCTAAGCGGTAGGGTGACAATCAATCACTGGAACCCGGGCAGTCCTATTTAAAAAATAGTTTCAACCCTCTAAAATCTCTCTAAAAAATGGAACGATTTTGTATTGTAAACAAGCTATTTGTTTTTGGTGCGTGTCCTCTATAAATTTGGGCACCACCGTTGCGATTTTTTTTTAATTGTATTTAAAAACAGAACTGTGTCTATTTTTGCAGTTGTCGAGTAGTTTCAAATATAACTGTCGAACCTTTTCTTATCACGAATTTGATTTCTGCTTATAATAAAAAGTGTGGGTGAGCCATGCTTCGGCACGAATGGGACGGTTAAAGGATTCGAAATTCTCTAAAGCCGATTTATCACTACGGCTTCAGAGAATATCGGAGTGAAACAACAATGACGTTGTGTTTCGCCCTGTGAGTAGGATGCTGGAATCCCAACCCATAATCCCGCTCATTCTCAAACCAAAAATCTCTAATAACTTCCAAAATGTTGGCAAGGCACTTGAAGTAAGCCCTTCAGCGGTGCAAGTGGCGTTTCCGATAGCTTACCATCAGGTTATCATCCGTCTCTTTGTTTGCTTACCTATCCCATAAAAAAGCAAAGGGCTTACGAAGATTTTTTGGGTTTTACGATATGTTTTCAATTAATTGCTATAACTGAAAACATCGAAAAACCGGACTCTGCAACTGTGCAATATGTATATGGCAATAGGCTTAACCTCAATATATAAGGGGAAGAAGGAAGTAACTAGGTGGCTTTTAGTCAGTAAGAGTCTGTAACTCACTCTCGCTGACTGCCTTTAAAAAATGGCAAATGTTCAATTTTGTTATGTATACCTCTATCTACCCCAACGAGCTCTGACTTATTACTTAATATTACAAATTATATTCAGCATCTACGAGGATACATATAAAATGTCGTGGAATTAGTCGCCTTTGTAATTAAAAGTACATTTTTCTTTATTTGAACCTTGTGAGCGAATTTAATAAATTTTAGTATTTTATTGACGAAAACCAGGTATATTCCCTTTTAGTCTAGGCCACTGTTTTTAATACACCTTGTTTACTTTAGTAACTTCGTAAATGCAAATAAATGAAATGTAAATGAAATATTACTACAGCATGACTAGGCAGACATTTTGATGATACCAACTCACGCATTTCTCGCGTTAGTGATCTAGGCTGAGATTTCAGGTCAAGGTGGCTTTTTAGGCACGGAATTAGGTACACTGTAAATTTATTACTGTTTCAAAATAAGTTGACGTTTTTCAGGGTTTTATTAATTTATAGGTTTTCTTGTACCTATATTTTTTTAAGGAATAGAGGAGATAGGATTTTATGAATCTCAATATGTTTTAACAATTTTTACAAAATGTTTTTTTTTTTTTTGTTACCGTGGACAAAGTTTAATATAAATCCAAAATATAAATGTAGTATCCTTGATTTTTAAATTCGATGTTTGTTTTAATAAAATATGACTGCACGGTTGGTGCGGTGGCTGGGCAACTGGCTGCCGTGCAACGTGTCGCGGGTTCGATTCCCGCACCGAACAACTCTTTGTGTGATCCACAAATTGTTGTGCCGGGTCTGGGTGTCATGTGTATGTAAAATTGTGTGTTTGTAACAGCACCCACGACACAGGAGAAAATCCTAATGTGGGGCAACGTTTTTTTAAAAAAAAAGAAAAACTTGTTTTTTTTTTAGTGCGCAACAGCCATGTTTCGACACGATTACATGGCTTAGCCAGATATTGATACTACGGTCTCACAGCAAACCAGCATGAAATAAAGCTCGCTTTGTGTTTCGACATATGAGTGAAATTACTGAAGACCTCATACATTCCCAATCTCCAAATCCAAAACCCTCATATCCCAAAAAACCCATAAAAGACCATACCGACTGTTTACAATCGCAGTAGGTAAGCTAGTTTGCAAACCTATAGCAAAAACAAAAAGAAAATTCGTATCACTTAAATGCTCGTAGCAAAAGCCAAGAAATCTTCACACCAATTTAATCCAGTGCTGTGTTTCTCGTCTATAATTAAGTGCTTCAAGGTATAAGCGACTTTTACTAGCACTAAAGATAACCACTAACCTTGGAAAAAGGTGTGGGCTTTCTATCGGAACTGGGTTCCACCTCACAGTACAGTCCTATAGTAAATTAGATAGAAGGTTAGAGGTTTAGTTTATTATAGGGCAGTGTCTTGCAAATTGCTTAGTGCAGTTTAAAATTCTTTAAGTAGTAGGTTGTTTTAAAGTTAGCTATTTTATTATTCTTTCAAGACATAAGGTAACCTGTGAAAATCCCACACTATAATGGCTATAATCTTGTCACTACAAAATAAAGAATTTATGTACTCGAGTTATGTACGTATGTTTTTATGTACGTAATAATAAATTGGCTAAGATAGTTGGTCCATAAAGTGCGATCACTGTTTTTTGAGGTCATAGAGCTAAGTTAAAAGGCATTTATTTTGGCTTTTTTAAACATCAAGATGGGCCAGTCAGTTTTGGCAGTCTTCACTCAATTTGAAAACGTCTTTACTAGACAGACAATACAAAACAAAACAACCTGGTCATAGAAAAAACAAAAGGATGTCGAAACAATATAAAAAAGGTTTTTTGAAATTTGTATATGATCATCTATTTAATCATCAGCCGGAAGATGTCCACTGCTGGACAAAGGCATTCATTAGCTCCCTGGGACTATGACGATGTCGATAGTGCACAAAAACAAAAACTATATATAACTATACTAATAAGTTTACACGTATACGTTATCCTAATCGCATCATGGTCACCCCACATGGATCCCCACCACCCTCAACATATCTCCCACTTGACGGATTCGCTTCCAATTAGGAAGACAATTTACAATGAAGGGCCGCACCATTTATACGCTGCCCAATTTCCACAAGAATTGAATGAACGTGTAAGATTATTATACCATAGAAATGTTATATTAATATTTCCTTTATTACATGTTCCATATGGTAGCAAATAAATAGACAGATGACGGATATCTTTCAAGGTCAGAGGTGTTATGGATGCTCTGTTGCCGTTTTGGAGGTTAGAGATTTGACGAATTTCGCAGAACTTTTATTAGAGAGCCTTATTCACATGGCGAAACACAAGCGTGGTTCACGAAGGTTTTATTTAACACCATGTAATCACTCCAGTCAATTTCTGTTAAGGATCATTTGTTGAAGCAGAGCTCTCATGAATTATTGATAAAAATTAGGGGCCGATTCTGCCACAGATACTTAATTTATTCTTATTATAGTAGGAGTAAAAGTCATAGGTAACTTTTTATTCTACTACATTTTGCGAAAAATATTTCAGTAAACGTTTTATCATGAATATTGTTACAGTTGCAAATGAAATGAAAACAAAGTTTTATCAACCGATAAAAAAATAAAGGCGCTTACTTTATTTTGCTATTTTCCAATGCGGCAAAATATTTTTATATAAGGTCATTTTTTTATTGAGGATGCCCAAGACATATCATTACTGAACCATGAACCACACCTCTGCAAGTGGCCTTCGTACCATAATCCATAAGTTCAGGATTATGGTGGGGCGTAAGCGCATTAAAAAAATCTTTACTTCAGACCAGAGATCCATTCAAAAGAGTTTGTAATTTCCTATCCTACTGTTAGTAAGAAAACATAAGTTAATATTTATCAATTATTGACATGTACATCAAGAGGCACATGTCTACTTGCCCAGTGTCGAATAAACGGCCCATTAATTTTGCCTGCTAGTATAGCTAGTATACTGTTAGGACTGTCCCTCAATCGCTTGCGTATAATGGCATATAAGTAATTTAATCTGGCTTCCGCAAACATTCCGGACGCGCTACACCATCGGGGCAGTCCCAACAGAATCCTATTAATGTACCATGGCCCGAAACGATTTGGTTTTTAGTCAACAAGAATGTGGCACTCCCGCTTGCTCCATTTGGGCGGGAGAAGTCACTATAAAACAAACATGAGAAGCCATTATAATAAAAAAAATGTTTTTTTTTTTATGTTATAGGTCGGCAAACGAGCTGACTGATACTCCTACTACCTTTTAGGGATAAGGGCTTTGGAGATTTAGGGATCGGGAGGGATCGGCGGAGTAAAAGGATTGGGCCTCCGGTAACCTCACTCACACGGCGAAACACAACGCAGCGCTGTGGTTGTTTCACGGCGGTTTTCTATGAGGCCGTGGTATCACTTCGGTAGAACCAACCCATTCGTGCCGAAGCATGGTTCTCACACACTTTGTATAATGCTAAACGTATGAATAATTAAATTTTCTACTTCATTAGCGAAATTGCATTTGACTTCAAGCAACAACTGTTTTAAATCCTAATTATAATTTCTACCCACATACCTTAATGAAAATAATTCGTTTAGCTGCAGGATAATTAAAAGATAACAAGGTTGAGAGTGCTCAGAGAGGGTAAGCAGAGTTCTTACGTAAACATAGCTTATACGTATAGACCTTGACGTGAACCGTACTCATCAAGAAACATAATATTGACGGATGCTACTGTACTAAGGGGCAGACAGAACACTTATCTTCAAGGCACTTATCTATTCCATTTTATTATTTGTCTCTTTCCAACAGTTTCGAAAGTGGTTTAAGTGTGGGAGAGCCATGTTTTGACACGAATGGGTCGGCTCGACCGGAGTGATACCACGGCCTTACAGAAAAACCAGCGTGAAACAACCGCAGCGTTGTGTTTTGCCATGTGAGAAAAGTTACCGGAGGCCCAATCCTTCCCCATCTCCAATCCCTCTCCAAATCCTAAATCTCCAAAACCCATATCGCCAAAAGGTCGGCAACGCACTCGTAACTCCTCCGTTGTTGCGAGGTAATCATGGACGGTGATTACTAACCATCAGGTAATCCTATACATGTATCCTAATAAAAAAAACTTCGTGCTTCGGTCTAAAATTCGTTGGATAAAGAAAAATTAGAACCCGGTAAAAGCCCCACTCGGGACAGGACATGGAATGGGGTGGTGTTTAGTCAGTTGGTCTGGCACTCACTCTCGCCTCAATCAGAGTCAAAGAAGTCATTTGATTATGTATCTATGATCAAGGGACGATCTCCGGCCACCGTAAGCGCGGGTCTGCGGTCGGCGAGTAAGGGCAGCTCGCCGCCCGACCAGAACCAGGCCCGAGCGCACGGCGCGTAGCGTTCCGCGCGCGCCTCAAAGAGCCAATAGACCACCACAGACGGGGCCCTAAAGGGCTGATGTTCAGCCGGGGTTGCGGGGTAAGCGCAATGAGGCACCGCGACTTCGGCCCAGAGCAGGAGAAGGAATAGGGGGGTTTTTAGTCAGTAAGAGTCTGACACTCCCTCCCGCCCGGCCCTGGGCGGGAGAAGTCATTTGATTTTCCCCTCACAAAAAAAATATGTATCTATCCCCCCTGAAAAAAGGCATAAACATTTCACAGGACCCTTTAAAAGTCATGATCGCTTGCCCAACCGAGATTGAGAGATTAAAATTTAATTTGTACTGTAAAATTTATTGCGCTCTTGAATTTTTTAGTATTGCCAATGTAATCCTGCAAAATTGTGGCCTTGCAAAAACGTATTGATCGATGGTTTCTTTTTATTGTAAGAGGGAATTTAAGTGGCTATAAAAATGTTATCTTTATTGGAAATTAGGAATAAAGGAGAAATTATGGTGATTAGGTTGGCAAGGTGTTTTGATGGAAGAAGGCCGAAGAATGGTGTTCTGAAAATGTGTTTTTAAAAAAACGTTGCCCCACATTGGGATTTTCTCATGTGTCGTGGGTGCGTTTACAAACATACAATTTCACATTCACATCACACCCAGACCCGGAACAACAATCTGTGGATCACACAAAGAGTTGTTCCGTGCGGGAATCGAACCTGCGACACGTTGCGCGACAGCCAGTTGCCCAGCCACCGCACCAACCGTGCAGTCAAATGTATTAGCCGGCTAATAATTATAACGCAGGGTTGGCATTTCAGTGGGTTTTGCGGGTCAAGGTCGATGATGTACCGCGGCTCTAGCATAAAGCAGGAGAAGAAACGTTATGGTTATAGTCAGTAAGAGTTACTTCTTTTCGCTTCACCCTGAGCGTGAGTAGTCATTTCATGATATACTTTCTCAAAAAAGGAGATGGCCGCAACTAATATGCAACCAGTTCCACTCCCATCATCATCATCATCAGCCTATAAGTGCCCACTGCTGAGCAATGGCCTCTTCTCACACGGAGAAGGTTTGAGCATTAATCACCACGCTTGCTCAAGGCGGATTGGCGATTTCAAACTTAATAAGAAATTATAAGTCCAGGTTCCTCGCGATGTTTTCCTTCACCGTATGTCAGTGGTGTCTATATAATCATAGAAAGTACATGTAACTTGGTAAAAGTTACATTGGTACTTGCCAGGTTTCGAACCCGCACCCTCATGCATGAGAAGCGGGCACATTAACCTCTGGGCCACCACGACATTAGTTCCACTCCCGTATTGTCAAAATATCCCCTGCCTGTGTATCCGTATGTATCAATCTTGGTAGGGGCAGGGGCCATAGTATTTCTATAGTTATTATCTACCAGTGCATAGCCACCCACACCTGTAATCATATAATTTTCCACCATATTGTCCAGTAGACCTGTATCAACCGGGGATTGTCTTTCGGTGCACTTTTATAGTGCATAGGGATTATTGCCGGCTGATGTCCCATTTCACTAATATTAAAGCTGTTCAAAGGGTCTTTGCGATTTGGCTTTGGCCCCTCGTATTCCTTCCAAAGGCCTTTAAAAGAAAGCTCACCTGAATATAATATCACCTATTTTTAAATAGTACATAATTGAAAATAACAGTTCACTGCGCGATTCCAAACAAAATTTTACCCTCATACAGCTACCGACGCTACATTGGATCCACTTAATCATGCTAAGCGTTATTTCCTCAAAGCGCACATGAGGCCTAAAAGACAAGGACAAATTGTAACATCTCACTTCATTTCTTAAACCCTCTCTAGGTTTATATTATGTTCTCATAGATTTCTTGGAGCTCATTTGAAGAATTAAATTTGAATAATCTTTGATAACAACTCTTTTTTTGTAAAATGATCTGCAAATATTTATGTAATACAAGGCTCGACTTGTTTCAAGTCATAACGGGACTCTTATATTTGTGAACAGTGTGCGCATAGCGAGGACTTTATTGTATTTAAATAAAAAGAGGTGATAGTTGAAATCCGTATACATGCGGATAACAAAAAGGTCACTGGCCAATTTTAAAGCGTTCAAATTAGGGAAAAATCTTGTACCATATAGCCGTTGTGAGATAGTTCCTACTGAAGTACTTTTGGAACTCACTTGGATTACCTCAATATTTTAATAAAACAATTTATTAATTAAACTTTAGAAACATTTTTCTAAGAATTCTTCATAAAACAAAGATTTATTTTTTCCCAAAAAATGATATTTCATATGACATGGTAGAAAGAATTTTATAAAAATTCGCGCACACTTCAGATTTACGACCACGATGAACTGATTATGATCCCACATGCGCCATAAAAGTTAAGGATTACCTAACTCATGTCGTTTTGTGTGTAATGTTATACAACCACTTAAATAATACTGAAAGATTACTTTACACGTGATAAAGGGTTTTCTTTTGTTGTAGAATAAGCTTTTCGCTTTGAGGGGGCAAAATCGTCGAATGTCTTCTCTCGCCCTGCGTAGAGAGAGAGAGAGAGAGAGACAGAGAGAGAGAGAGAGAGAGAGAGAGAGAGCGAGAGAGTAAGAGAGAGAGAGAGAGAGAGAGAGAGAGACTCTTACTGACTAAAACACGCCTGTCCTTTCTCCTACTCGCGCGTGCGGAACGCTACTCGCCGTACGCTCGGGTCTGGTTCTGATCGGGCGGCTTTACGCTACCATTTAGAGTGTGAGTTTGCATGTTCGACAATGAAGTCCGATGTAAACTGATCAACTGCTACAGCAGTATCAAAGTTCACTATAGACCTTCACTAGATAGGTAAATAAGGCCCAATTCTGACCTTACTCCCATCCCCAATCCACAAAATACAAAGCAATTTACCAGGCAAACTACTCTGTCCAAGGGTGCCACCGATTGCTTTCTATCACATAAAAAAATAGCCATAATGTCAAGGCTTGGCGCTTGGTAAGAACGAACATTCCACCTGAAAGTAAGCAAAACAAATCTAAAGGAGTCACAAATGTATTGCCAGCCTTTTCAGTAGGGGTCGCGCTTTATTAAAGGTTTAAAAATGATTTTGACAAATTTTAATGCAATTAAAGATGATGAATGACATGCTCAACCTATGGAGTTCAAATGATCCACACTTTACGTAAAGTTCATTGACCTTTAACTATTCAAGCCAGTAGTTACCCCAAGTCCTTCATTTTGGATAATGTTCCTTGAACCATAAACCTTAGTGGGATCTGTTTAAGCTATATGATGCGTATCGCTTTCCTAGTTCTTGGCACTGATTTCATCTAAAATTTTCCAAAAAAAAAACGTATTTTGTATTTTATTTTTATAGAGAAATATGTTTAGGTGGAAGTAATACGCATTTCTTTTGTTTATATCATTCGCTGGCAAACAAGCTAACGGATTACCTGATGGTAAGCAAACGGCGTCACTCATAGACACCCGCGACAACAAATGTGTTGCAATTGCGTTGTCAGCATTATGGCGATAGATGATTTTGGGGATTTTAGGATTGGGGAGGGGAGGGACAGGATTGGGCCTTAGGTAACCTCAATCACACGGCGAAACACAACGCTGTGGTGTTTCACACTGGCTTTTTTTGAGGCCGTGGTCACGAACCTCGAACGAACGCGTGCCGAATCATGGCTTTCTCACAATTAAAAAGTGTTGGTGTATTAGGTAGTATTATTATATAACAGCTATTGCTATATAACGAGCACAATTTAAACTCCGATTTATGATCGGGAACTTATTGAACAATCTCAATAATACTATGGCAAACCTAGAATAAATCCCAAAATCCACTGCTAATTTGAAAAAAGTATTTAAAGCGGCTTATTGTCGAGGTTCCAATTATTACAATTATAACATAATTACATTCTCAGATTGAAAAAAAAAAACCTTTTAACACGGAAATCTTCAGACTGAGAATTAACTCGGAAAACAAAAGACTGAATTCTTTTTTTAGAAACCAACTTAGGTAATTCCTTTGGGAATTGTTGAACATGCTAATTTTATGTTCCATTGACGAAGCTGGAGAATTTCAATGAATCCTATTTTATTTCGTCGCAGACCAGTGAGTACCTGAGGAATTATTTAAGTGGTTTGCAAATACCTGGCTTCTGTAGCGTCGGGAACAACTTTAGTCATTAAATGACCTAGCGTTTTCGTTCGCTGAAACAGTTTCGATAAAATAGTTTGGTTTTTTGGAGGTATTTTCAATTGGTTTTTGTTCGAAACAGACTTTTAGAGCTATTATATAATAAGGATTAACTACTCATAGAGTAGATCATACCACTATGAATATAATTTACCAGCCAAACTGGTTAATTCTGTACTGCCTCAAAATCAACTATTGTGTCATTTTAATGTTGGAGTTTTAATTATTTGTAATGTACCTACTACGTAAACACATTCTTAACTTACTGGCATGAGGTTTTGAAAAAAAGTTTGTTTGCTTCCCACCAAAATATCCAACATGTAATGACAGTCTTGTTAAAAAAAAGATTTGTTCACCATTTAAAAACATTTAATCCTTTTGTTTGTGGCATTTAATCCTTTATAATTAATTTGATTGTAAAAATATATATCAAATTAGTAATCTTATCACCATATTATCCAATATCGCGCTGTATAATGCAAAAAAACGTAAAATTTTATATAACTTCCTGGACTTTTTTTGACATTAACAATAAACGAAGCTGAGTCTATTTTGTTCGTTTTTAATTAACTCTATCAAAGGTTTGTTCACTTTAAGTGTCAACTTACTTAAATATAACCTTACCCTTCTATTAAAGCGGTCTCTGGTTTGTGTTGTAGTTTTAGTATTTACCTGAAAAAAGGAAAAAAATAATAATTAAATTGTGTATAGCGAAAAAAATCGGTCTCGTAGAGTGTGGATAATAATTTATATCAAATAATAATTTTAATTAAACGTGTTTTTTTATAACAAGAACTAACGAATCGCTCCAGCTTCGTATAGGTGCAACGCTGATACAAAATTTCTCCACTATTTAAAGGATGGTACGTAAAAAACTTTATCTTCGATCAATCTATCTACATATATTAAAAAACCGCATCACAATTCGTTGCGTTGTTTTAAAGATTCAAGCATACACAGAGATTTAGGGACGGAGAGCGCGAAAAAAATAAATTGAAATGTATTTTGTTCCTTATGACAATTTTAAGTACGAAAAAAGTCATATTTTTATGAATAACCTTTTTTTGCACAATGGAAAAACAACCTTCTCCATCGACAACAAAGTATAAAACAACACACAAATCACTGCGAAACCCTTTTTATTTCTATAAAAAGAGAACGTAAAACAATAAGGCACATTTTTGCTCAGCAATGATGAAACAAAAGGTTACTGTTGACGCTACCGGGTAAATAATCCGTGTCGAGTTCGGGCCAAACTAATGACCTGCCCCAGTGCCCATTGTTTATTCATATATTGAAATACTCCTTGTTATATAAATAAAATCGGTTGGTTGTTGGTTTAATCTACAACCTATGCATAGAGGTCGCTTTTTAAATTGTTCGTATTTATTCACATAACATTCATCAGCCCATAAGTGCACACTGCTGAGCATAGGCATTGATAATTACCACCAGGCCTGCTCAAGGCGATTGGCGATTACAAACTGAAAAAAGTTAGAAGGCCAGGCTTCCTCACGATGTTTTCCTTCACCGTATTGGGAGTGTGGTCTAAATAATCATAGAAAGTACATATAACTTGGCAAAAGTCACATTGGTTGCCAGGTTTTAAACCCTCATACATGAGGAGCGCCTTAGCCTCTGAGACACCACGATTGGCGAATTCATTGCCTAAATATTAATATTTCTTTATACCATAAATCTCATGGCTCATTTGTCGACCACAAATGAGCCGACGATGGATTGCTTTATGGTAAGCAATCAGCGCCGCCTATGGACAAGGTTATTAGGGATTTATAGGATAGGGGATTTGGGGATTGTGCAAGAATTGGGTTTCCAGTAAAGCTTCACGCTGGTTTTCTATGAAGCTGCGGTATTACTTCGATCGAGAATAACCCACAAAACGCAGAACTTGTAGTAAATCGTATGTCTATACTAATATTATAAAGAGGTAAAATTTGTAAGTTTGTATGTAGGGGGTAATCTTTGGAACCGTCGGATTGTCAAAATTCTTTCAGTGGTAGATAGCTACAATGTTCCTGAGTACTATAGGCTATAAAACATCACACTACGATCAAATGGAACTGAGCAGCGGGTGAAACCGCGCGAGAGTTATTATATGTATATTATAGGTAGATTATATATTTTTCAAGAAAGAAAGAGGTATATTATATGTTTTTCAAGAACGTAAAAAGGAACTTTAGCTTATGAAGGATTCATCCCCAAGTCAACTTGTATTTTACGTGAGCTAAAAATACTGCCCACACACATTCATATATGTTTGTTTGAAAAAGTCTAGATTCTAACAGTCAGTATAAAAACTCCAGCAAATTTCAGCTCTAGGAAATATAAAGTTCCAATCCCATTAGGGATCGTACCCAGTGTTCTGATGTAATTGCCTTACTTTCACACAGTACCATTACTATGTCTGGCTGACTACCAACTGTACAGTTGCATTACAGTAATAACTACTCAATGTAATGAAAATGTTTGTGCTAAGTTTTTATATGGGACATTTTAGAGCATTCTTCTTTAAGCAGGGGCGATCATCTGTATCTATACTAATATTATAAAGAGGTAAAATTTGTAAGTTTGTATGTACGGGTAATCTCTGGAACCGTTGGTCGGATTGCCAAATTTCTTTCATTAATGAATAGCTACAATAATAGGAATATAAAACATGACGCTACGATCAAATGGAACCGAGCAGCGGGTGAAACCGTGTGGGAGTAGCAAATATAGTAATTTAGACAGACATTTCGTTTTTCCAGAGATTACATATAGAACAACAACCATTTATGTTTTTTTTTATGTGATAGCTCAACAAACGAGCCTACGGATTATATGATGGTAAGCAATGGGCGTCGCTCATAGATACCCGTAAAACCAGAGAAGTTACGAGTGCGTTATCACCTTTTTGGAGATTAAGGATTGAACAGGCATAGGGGTGGGAACGGATGTGGTTCCCATTTATCACGTGGGTATCGTAAAAGCTGACTAAGGGGATACATATTAAGCAGAAACCAGACAGCATAGTTCTTTGATAAACTTGACCCTTATTTGAAGTGCTACCAACAAACCGCCTACCAAGTTTTTGTGCAGCCCAGGTTCTGGGGTAACAAGCGCAATAAGGTACCACGGCCAAGGCCTGGAACTGGAGAAGAAACGGGTTTTTTTGCTGCCATGCACCAGCGTCAGGCGGAAGGTTAGGATGCCTGCACGCAAGATGTAGATGCGCGCGAGCGCCTTCGCTTCCAGATCCCATGGCGCTGATAGGGCAAGGAGGTTTTCCGCCCCCCCGGAGATCGTGCGATAGCCGCGGATTATGCGGATGGCCATGACCCTCTGGGATACGACAAGCATACGAGCTGGTCGCCGCCTTAAGTCTGGCGGAGTAGTTTTATATTTCTTACCTACTCCTGCCCCAGTGCTCCAAGCCGCGGCCGTGGTACACAAAAAAAGACTAAGATTATGAGTTTTTTTTTAAGAATATTAACCTTTATTTGACAACGTTTATTTTTCAAAGACATAGACAGAAGTTAATGTTAGACCTTACACAATTTTATCAGATACATAACTTCCATATAATCAAGGCTTAGCTAGGGCCTATAATCGTCCCCATTCCTCAAATAACAAGACCCGAGTACATCCATTGAAAATGTAGGTCAATAACATAATAAGAACTTGTAAATAAAATAAATCTTACTCAACGACGCTTAATCTGATTCCCGTGACGGAAAAATAAGATAATATTTTTCGTAAGAAGAAATCCTGTCAAATATTATATTAATGGTGAATGGTTCCGTAGTACGTAACAAATATTTTTTGTTCATTTTAAGACATTGTTTCCAGCATAATCTTACTTCTTACTAATGTTATAAATGCGAAAGTTACGATGTTTGGATGTTTGTTACTCAATCACGCTAAAACAGCCCGACGGATCTGGATGAAATTTGGCACAAGCATAGGATACACTCCGGAATAGGAAATAGGCTACTTTTTAACAACATACTACACGGGAGGCGGCGAGTACATACATATTTATTTATTTGTTTTCTTTATTTAAACTTATTACTTACAGAAAAATATTTACAGGCAGATTTAATGCCTTGGGCATTGACATACAGTCAGTCATGAAGAAATAGGATTGGTAGGTGGCATTGAGTTCTGGGGTGGTTTATGGAAGCGCAATAATGTACCGGAACCCTACCCCGGAGCAGCGGGATGGTTTTTAGTCAGTAAGAGTCTGACACTCCCTCTTAACCCACCCAGGGCAGCAGTAGCAGTCATTTGATGACTTTAAGTCAAGTCAAAATCATTTATTTCAATTAGGCCACAGTGGGCACTTTTGAAAGTCAAGCAAAAAAAAGAAAAAATATATATTTCAAGAGGTTTAAATTTTTGCGTGTCAGTCTGTCCGTCTGTCTTCTAGTGAAGCTATTTGCTCGTTCCAAAGTGTAGATTTCGATAGAGAAGAACGAGTAAGAAACTCCATGGTTACTCTACATAAAAAAACTATAAGTATAACATACAACTGATATACTACCTTGATAATAGGTTTATACCGTGACACAAGAAGACTCCGTTCTAATATGCACATTAAAATGATAAAGGAATTTATCTATGGGGGTGTCAATTTTTAATAACAAAACGCTTATTTTTTGTAAAATGTAATAACATCGCAAACAATCGTGAGGTATAAAAAATAACTAATTTTAGATGAAGATATTGAATATTCTAGATCTTTCCGTATAAGGAATAATAGGTCACTCTTTATGGAGGGGACTGCTACAGCGAACAAATACAACGAAAAAAAATACCTATCAGAGCCAATTTACTGTAACTTCAATCAACGGGCATGCGTGAAAATATTGACGGATGTAGAAAATAAGAATTTCCAATGCATTTTCACTTCAGAACGCATTCAGGAGTACCTATATGAATATAAAATTACTAGCTGACCTGTGAAACTTCATTCCGCCTCAAAATTAACTTAAGCCCCTGGACTTCCACGAATGATTCAAGACCAAAATTAGCCAAATGGGTAAAGGCATTGTTGAGTTATAACATTACAACCAATAGTGGCATTGAATTTTATATATGTAGATTACTACAGCTTCCTACATATTATTTTATTCACATCACGCATCATCAGCTTGTTAGTGCCCACTGCTGAGCTGAGCAAAAGACTCTTCGTTTGGGTAAACTGGCCGTTGATTATTCGGAGAGACCACACAACATGAGACCAGGATATACTGGTTATAACATTTTGATGTGACACCGTCTTAGTCCAAGGCTTTCATATCGTTCACCAGGGAACCCTAAAAATGGTGCCGGAATTTCATTTCATTTTTAACAACAGTTACAAACTCCCGTCCCGGGTACGATTTCCAGTTTTATTTTTAACAACAAACGCGACGGTCTTTCTTGAATATAATTTCAAATAAGACCTACATTTTTGTTTTATTGTTCGTGGTCTGTTACTCTGCCAATCCCTTTTCTTTTTCTTTTTTAAGATAGTTGACGCGGTGCCTGAGCTGTCAGCTGTTGCAACGTTTTGCGGGCTCGATGCCCGCAAGAAGCAATTCTTAGTGTACACAAATTGTTATTCCGGTCTGGGTGTGATGTGTACCTATGTAAAATTCTATAATAAAATCCTTTTTTATGAGGTAAGTCGTCATACGGATATACGGATTACCTGATGGTCAGTAACCAGCGCCTTCCATGGACACGTGTAATACCAAAAGAGTTTAGAATGCGTTGAATTGGGGATAAGGGTTTCGGATATTTTAGAATTGCGATGGGATAAGGGGATCCTAATGTAGGGCAATGTTTATTTAAGACCAGACAGTTTCTCTAGATCGAGGTTTTCTTCAGAGACCAACGATTCTATTATATAATATTTTTAATCACGCATTTTATTTGGTTCGATTATGACGAACTCTGTGATGCAACTAAAGAACCTGAATTGGACACACTTCTAAAATTAAATTGGCAACTAAAATATGTGGATTATGTGAACCATACAGCATCGCATCGAGATGGTTTGTTAATGAAATTGCATTGATGATGGAACATTGGGTTGCCTCCTTATAAACATGAAATATGCATGTCAAATTAGGGCTCATTAGATTAGTTACGTAAATTTTTCTTAAAATCCTACTATATAAAGTAGGATTTTAAGATTTTTTATTATCATTATAACTGTGAAACTTTCTGAGAAAGCATCGATGTTGTCTGTTATCTTAGTAACAAAGTTGTTGCTGTCACTGTCTTATACAAACATTATGAAGCGACAGGGATATAATTATTCCCCAGATAACTTTTATGAAACATTGAAAGATCAGCCCTAAATAATCTTTTTAGCCAACTATTTTTCTACAAAACCTACTTATACAAAAAGTCTAAGTAAACATAGGCATATAACTAAATATAATAGGTATTATGTGTATTGTGTATGTTTGTTTGTTCGCATACGCGTTTAATCCGTGGGTAGAATGAGGTTTTCCAATAATTGTTCATTCAGTGTATCAAGGCTTAGGGGTAGAAATGTTTTGTTAATTCCTATTTTACGGTAGACAGGAGAAATTGGCTGGGGTCTGGGATCAAGTAATTTATTTATGGAACGAACGTGTAGGTACCTATAACACGATTTCTTGCACAAAAACAAAAGTATGAGGTAATCTATACAACATAGTGATATATATGTATATATATAATTATATTATCTGTAGTCTATACTTCTATACTAATAATATAAAGAGGTAAAATTTGTAAGTTTGTATGTGGGTAATCTGTGGAACCGCTGGTCGTATTGCCAATATTCATTCACTGATAGATAGCTACAATGTTCCTGAGTGCAGAGTATGATTGTCCGGCAACGAGCCTGATTACCTGATAATCAGGATTACCTGATGGTAAGCAACTGGCATCCCCAACGGACACACTCAACATCAGAGGAGTTACGAGTGCGTTACCGGTATTTTGGGGATTAGGGTTTTGAATACTCATGAATCTCCGTGAGGTTCAAGGAAGGATTGATCCTCTGGTAAGCTCACTCACACGGCGAAACACAACGCTATGGTTTTTTCACGCCGATTTTCTGCGAGGATGTGGTATCACTCCAGTCGAGCCGACTCATTTGTGGAGATTCATGTTTAATAAGCTTAGAAAGCATATTTAACTTGAATGAAGTCCTGTTGGTACTTGCAGGTTTTGGACCTGTACCCTCATCCATGAGAAAAACCTTCTTTTCATCCAGGCCAGTACGAACATTTTGCTTTGTATTAGGTACTTCTATATAGTAGTAAAGTTTAACATAATCGAAACGATTCATCAGAACGATTTTACAAAACTGCATTTCAGCACGATTTACCCTGAAATGAGAATGAAAATCACTATTCTACACGCGAATGTATTGCCGACAAAATAGAAGAAAACAAAACACAATACAGCATTCGATTTTCAATCGGTTTTTGAAAACTGAGAAACGGGTTTACGGGTCGATAGTACCTACTGTTTTTGTAATTAAACTAGATAAGTGTGGGAGAGCCATGCTTTGGCACGAATGGGTCGGCTCGACCGGAGTGATACCACGGCCTCACAGAAAACCGGCGTGAAACAACCACAGCGTTGTGTTTCGCAGTGTGAGTGAGGTTACCGGAGGCCCAATCCTTCCCTTCCCCCAATCCCTAAATTTCCAAAACCCTATTCCATAAAAGGTCGGCAACGCACTCGTAACTCCTCCGTTGCGGGTGTCCATGGGCGGCGCTGATTGCTTACCATCAAGTAATCCGACTGCTCGTTTGCCGACCTATTACATAAAAAAAAAGATTAATTTGAATATATTTAATGATATTTTTGCTATAGTAATTATAGAAGGGAAATGTTGGAAAAACGCAGAAGATACTCCCTTTTTTAAGTTTCCGTCGCGTGTGTAGCCTTAAGAGTTAAAGTTACACAGAAATTATGTGTGACGGAAATATTTTATATAAAATTATGTAAAAAAAAATCTTTTACAGTACTATCTTTTATGATTATCTCACAATAGCACGTGTAACACCTGATAGCTTACCAGTTCGGATACTAAGCCATCGCGCCGTCGCATGTGAACACTGAATCATGCTATAAGGATTATTTTTGTGTACGTAACGGTTGCCGCTCTCGACGCGACACAGTATAAAATCAAAGTCAAAGTCAAAATCATTTATTCCAACTAAACCATAAATAGGTACTTTTGAAACGTCAAAATAGAAAAGTAGTCTGTCAGTCTGTTCGTCAGTGAAGCTAGGTGCTCATTCCAAATTGTAGATTCGAATGGAGAAGAACGAGAAAGAAACTCCATTCGTTACTCTTTTAAAAAAATGTTTTACAATTTCAATAATATAACATTTATATTTATAGTAATATATATAGAAATATAATATAATATACACGTTAAGCGCCATGGGGGTCACCGGTGACCTCCGTTAGCGGAGGATTTGCCTTCAACATTTTTCTGTCGGCAGACAAAGGCTTAATAGGTTTTATGAAATATTTGTAATAGGTACTTATTTATTGGTACGGATCTACCATAGCATTCTATCTATGGACGGACGGATAGCGGAGACTTAGTAAGTAATAGGGTATTTACCCATTAGAGATATACCCATAAAAACGAGGCGATTGATAACAAATTTTATGTATACTTCGATTTTGTTGTATTGCTGTAGGTTGTTTTTTATCAATAAAGCACGCGGGCGAAGCTGCTGGCGAAAGCTAGTGTAAAATAATGTTTTGTTTAAGATTTTTAATACCGATACTAATCTACATAAAGTATCACTTTGTAAACAATATTATACAAAACCCTGACCTCAAAACGAAATCCGGAACCCAAACCTTGAGAAAAGTAGCAAAAACAGTAAAGTTCGCGCCAGACATAGAGGCGCCATGATAGATATAAACTCATGAAAGGGAAAGAACTATTGTCGATAGCTACTCTATATATTTCCACTTTCTATAGGTTTATTTTGTTTGGTTAGCTGCTGATGTAAACACGGATTTGTAGCAATAATTTTGTATGTTTTAACCCGGTTTTATTAGGTATATATTTTAGGTATCAATAATAAAAATAATCGTTATGGTTATTAATAGACATGCGATATTATGATGCCATTTAGTCTTTTTTAATATAAAAATAAGTTTGATGTATTTTTTAATGAAAACTAGCGGCCCGCCCCCGCTTCGCACGGGTCCAACTATCTCGCTATCAAAGTGTCACTTTTTCCTAATCTTCCCCTCTACTTTTATAATATTTTCCTTGATAAGAACCTTCTCCTGACAATAACGAACATAACAAAAAAAGAATTAGCAAAATTGATCCAGGCGTTGTTGAGTTATGCGCTTTTACTAACACATTTTGCGATTCATTTTTATATATGTAGTTATATAGATTACGACTTATTCACGTGTCGTAATCCACAAGTCACAACATTGCCGTGACGCGCACGCTACCTATGAATCCCGTTGTAACTTGAAACTAGTAGAGCTTTTATTAGTGAATTCATTCATTTCTTTCACGAAAGTTTTTTTTTCGTCAGAGGATAACCATCAAATGGCGCTTACGGTGGCCCAAGATCGTCTCTCAATCCCCGCACGCATGCCCGGAGTGTCGCGAGGATAGCTCGCTCACGCGGTCCGCCTCCTTTGCGAGCATAACAGCTTCACAGAAAGAGGAGACGGCTTCCCAAACCATGGCCGCGAGTTAAAGAGAAAGCTATAACATACATTTTAAAAGGTGTACTATAAAATAATATACTCCTCTACTCACATCTTTAGGGAATAAAAAATGTAATAGCAAAACAGTTTTATTTGGAAATCATTAATACATTACTAGCGGCTTATCGAGTGGAAACTCAATAACAAGTCCCAAGGGCAGTATTTAGTCTGTTTGTTTGTTTGTTTGGACTTGTTTAAACAACATTAGGCAGGATTTAGATCGAATAATACAATAATATGTATGAGTTATATAGAGCTACAAACTTGATGCCGAGGGGATAGACAGAAAAAGAAGATTTTTACTTCTTTCATAGCAATTCTTTTTGCGAAGTTTAGCTAAAAAAATAATAACCAATAACTCCAGACCCCTGGCCCGTGAAACTGTTTTTTATTCCTACATAAAATTCTATTGTTCGATGGTTGATTTTATTCTTTATATAAATTCAGCATAGAAACCAAACCATTCATCATTACCAATACCGTATTATGTGAAACATTCATAGCTCGACTATGAAACTAAATCTTTACTTATTCCTGTTTCAAAACGTCACAATATCATCAGCCAATAAGTGCCTACTGCGAAGTATCTCTTCTAACACGGAGAAGGTTTGTCCATTAACATTACGCTTGCTCAAGGTAGATTGGCTGTTTCAAACTTATAATTAGAAATTATAAGACACGGTTTCCTCACGATGTTCTCCTTTACCGAACGTCAATGGTGTCTAAATAATCATAGAAAGAGCATTATAACTTGGAAAAAGTCCCAATGGTACTTGTCAGGCTCGTTTCCAAACCACATTGATAACTATTCTGGTGCTGCAGAAATCAAAATGGCGGCACTAATTGTACCATCAGGTAAAAGACTAGGCCCTTCACTTCTTTATGAAATAAAAAAAAAACAAAGTACATGTCTGCTAGCTCTCCAATGTAATAATAAGCCGTGAATATAACATCTAAACCACAAGATGTGGGTACATTGAAAACTTTGTTCTGTTCTTAACTCTAAGAGATTGCTTTGTGAGAGATTGTATCTTAAAACTTAACGCAATCCTGGAGTAAGTTGAGATGTTCTATTTCATAACATAGAACTTAACATACAGTGTCCCTATATTTTTTTTTCTAAATAATAGGTCGGCAAACGAGCAGACGGATTACCTGACGGTAAGCAATCAGCCATGGACACCCGCCGTTGCCGACCTTTAAGGGATTACGGATTGAGGTGGGATTGGGGGAGGAGAAGGATTGGGCCTCCGGTAACCTCACCCACACGGCGAAACACAACGCTGTGGTTGTTTCACGCCGGTCTTCTGTGAGGCCGTGGTATCACTCCGGTCGAGCCGACCCATTCGTGCCGAAGCATGGCTCTCCCACACTTTAATAGTTGTATTTTGAAGTTTTACATAAATATATTATGTTGCGGTGGCCCAGTGAAGGACCCGCTTCTAAAGCATAGAAGGCAAGTACAAATGTGACTAATTCCGAGTTATATTAACTTTCTATGATTATTTAGACACCACTGACATACAACGAAGGAAAAGATCGTATGGAAACTGGGATTAAATTTCTAATTATATGTTTGAAATTGTCAATCCGTCTTGAGCAAGCATGGTGATAAATGCTCGAACCTTCTCCGTTGAGAAGAGGCCTTTGCACAGCAGTGGGCACATACATATAGGCTGATAATGTATGTATGTATATTACGTGAAGATCAATATTAGACTTAAGAGAAGTAATCAATCAAATAATTACAAAGATATAGACGAAAATAGCTTGAGAGTAAAGTTTGTAAGGCCTTTATTGGGAACAAGTTGGGTGGTAACGCTGCTTAATTACATTTGGATTACGCCTAACGATAAATTAGTTTTATTTGACATTACGCGTATTTGCATATCCTCAAAGGGTAAGTTAAGAAGTAGAATTGCTTATAAGATGGACTGTTATATATTTATCTATATAATTCTTCTATTTATATAATTATCCTTCAGATGTCATTCAAGTAATTTTTCTGGGGATTTAAGATTATTCAATGACTTTTGCCATAGTTGCAGCGAGAGGGATTTTCAGACTCTTACTGGCTTAAAACCACCTCCTTACTTCTATCTCATCTTTTCCTAGATCAGGTTGGGCACCGGCACATTGTTGCACTTTGCACCTGCAAGCCCAGGTGGACATCGCTCTTGTGGGTCCCATATGCAATGGTCTGATGGCGTTTTGGGGCGCGCGAAGACCGCGTTGCTATCTCGTGTGAAGTTCTGGTCCCAGACCCACGCAGGTACTGGTCTTATATGTGTTTTGAGTGAAAAAGAATGAGTAAATAACAAAAAAATTTTGTAATCACTATCGCAAGACGTATGTTTTTGCTGGAAATATTTAATTACCACCTTATTATTAAACAACTTAAATACTTTTATAGAAAAGTATTGTTTTTAACATTACGATAAAAGTACTGAATTATCAAATAGCGTATTCTTTCTTGTACATAATCTAAGTTTATCAATTGCCTCTTCCAAAGCAAACAAGTCAGTAACAATGATAATAACAATATCTCCACGGTCACTACCAAAACAAATCCGAATCTACATCCTCAAAATGGCCTCCGGACTATTCCTATTACAATGAAACATCAAAATACGATCAAAATCGTAATGCGCAATTGGTCCGCAATGATCCAATTACCGGTCGAACAGATGTAACAATGGTTGAGCTAGCGCAAAATGGTGTTCGTTATACGTTCGTTAGTACGACTGGACAAAAAGAAAATATATGAAAGGGAATTATCATTATCTTTTTTTAGGCTAAAAAATCGTCAAATTAGTCTTCTCCCCCTGTATGGGGCGTTTGATGCGCTTTTCTTATACTGTTTAAGGGTGAGGAGGTAATGTGTTTTGAAGAATCTTTAATAACATCAAACAATAAAATTATTTAACCGTGTGAAACATAAGTGTGTTTATCAATTTTCTATGTAAACATAGGCAAGATATAATTTAAGCAGAATATCATAATATATACATATTCACAACGCAATAAAATTAAACTTCTTAATTCAGATCAAATCTTTCTTTCCAACTGTACAAAAAAATTTAAGGGGAAGTTGGAGTAGCCTCTCGTGTAATGAGCTTGTGTGAATGACCCATCATGTATACGCAGCGTCTGCAGCTGGCCCCAAAACAGCACATAACAAAACGAACTGAAATAACATTCCCCTTAAATCTAATGGTTCTGTAAAATTGTTTTTTTGCTACAAGCTTAAAATGCTAGTTCGTGCTGTTTTGCTTGAAATGGTTGGCATATGGAGCTTTGAGTTACTCGGAAATGCTAAATAGCAAACATTTTAAATTGGTTCTTTGTTAGAAATAAATACGCCTTTTAAACATGAATACAAGTGTTTCACGGTTGTGCCCCGTAATAAAACATTGAGTTGTAGACAATGATATTATATATTATAACAGATATGTTATAAGCGCGCAAAAGTGAAGACTCGAAAAGGATACAATTGTACGCGAGCGCAATTAGTCTCTCTTAGAATAATGTTTGTTTACGTTGAGATCGTAATTGATAACAATAGCTAATTCGTTTTTTATTGTTTTATTTATCATACTAACCTTTTTTCTACAATTTTAACGTGTGTTGAGTGACATGTACATAAAATTAATGAAAGGTATGTGAGTGTGGTCACGCTTGGCGCGGCACACATTTTTCGTGCGTTTTGTGAGGGTATAACATATCTGTGTTAATTTAATATGATTGGTTTTGACTACTTATTTCTCATACACCAGCGTCCATAAACCGTTATACCAAACTACATTATAATTCAGTCATTTTTTATTAATTACCATGGATCCTTTCACACATGCCCTATACACCTCATTCTACCCTCCAAGGGAATAGCAGTCATGATGGATGATACATAAGAAAGAATAAAGTATTAATACAGACATACAACGTACGTAAAACGTAACCTGAAAATTAAAACACCTCCAAAAAACTTCTGAATTCAGTAAAAATGAAAATACTGAAGCCTCCACCTAGAACTTTTGTTAATCAAAAAAAGAAATATTGTATAACAAAGCTGAAATAGATAAAATATTCATTTGTTTCGAAATATCAAAAGAATTTCAGTTAAAAAGAGAACTCGAATATTCAATGTGGATGCTGAAAAACCACTGAAATATGTCTGTTAACATTCTTCATTATCAATTTTCATGATTCAGTCGGCACGTCGTTGAATTAAAAATACCGAGAGCGATATTCAGTTTCAGGCTCGTATTTACATATGAAATGAAACAAATAATGCGTTTCGGAATACAGAAAACTTGCATGAAAATGAATTTTGTTATTTTAACCTTTTTCAGATGACTGCCTGAAAAATGAACGCATTGACTTTTCATGGGAAATCTGTGATATCAATAATAATCAGTTTCCGATTATGGCGATGACAGCTCGATAGATGGCGTTAGGATCGAATTAAATTTCGTTTTGGTTTCTTTACACGTATCACATAAAAAATCACATCAGTCATTAAGAGGTCCAACTTGTTTTATATGTTAGGCCGGCAAATGTGCACACGGATTACCTGATGGTAAGCAATCGACACCTGCAATACCAAAGGAGTTACGAGTGCGTTGCCGGCCTTTTGTGGCCGGCAAACCCAACATTGTGTTTGTTTCACACCGGTTTTCTGTGAGGCCGTTTACTACGTTTGAGTATACCTATTCGTTTTGAAGCTTGCCTCTCCCATACTTGATTGCTTTATATCTTAATTCAGGAACAGGAATTCTTTGTTTATACAAACGATTCCGTTTTAATTCCAATTTAGTACTGCACTCTCTTAGGGTTCAAAACATTTCAAATAAAAACTATATCCATAGCAACACTCCACTTAACAACACGAAGTAATTTTACTAGAACATAAACTTCATCTTCTAGAAACTAGTTTATGGACTCAAGTTTTGATGCTGTGTTTTGAGACTACGCCTTCCGGCGTTTATTATCTGATTGTGTGCTCGTCCAATATTTATGTCTGTTGGCGGTCAAAGGGTTAGTTGGTCAATATTTACAATAAACTACAACGTAAGCTCCTTTATTCTTCAATAAAATTAACTTAATATATTAAGTTAAACGTTTTAAACTGGCTGATTTTACTATTAATTGCAAAAGGCTTAGATTTTCATACCTCAATTACATTATTAAATACTTATTATTTTCAATTTAACTGAAACTACGCATTACTTCGTACCTTCGTACGATGTTATGAATACAGGAAATACATATTTTTGCTAAGAAATATATAATTGATTTGTAGGATGTTTAGTTGACATTAAAATGATTAACAAATTAGTTAAATTCTTATTAGGATATTGAAAATAAAGTGTACAACATTCCTTTTTATACTTACAATTTGTATGGATTTACAGCTTATTTTTATTTATACACGAACTAGGTCGGTGTCCACAAATCATTGAACCAATTAATAGGAACGGTAGCGCCCAGTCATGTCATGTCATATCTTAACGCCTAGTTACACATCACCCCTTAGGGAAATAACTAGAACCTGTATGTTGTTAACTGACATGTTCTACATATACCTAGTTATAGATACACGTCTAGTCGATATAGCTCGAAACATCTCCAAGCTGAAGTGGGTATGTGGCTCAAAGGACGAACGGTTGGTAGATCCAGAAAATACTTGAGTGGCGATCATGGACTGGAAAAAGTAGCGTAGGCAGGCTTCCCACTAGGTGGATGGACGACATCGTCAAAGTCGCGGGGAGCCAATGATTGCAGGTAATAAGATGTCGTTCGACGCAGATGACTAAGGTAAGGTAGAGAGAGGTCTTTGCTCAGCAGTGGACGTATCCGGCTGACAATGATTAAGATGATGACGATGACGATTTGTAACCCGATGGCTACTCTGTCTTTCTGGAAAGAGGCCCCGGTTTTATGCAGAAGAGCGAAGGGGTTTTTGAGTCAGTGGGCAAATCCTGAATCCATGGCGGCGGAAACCAATTAATATTATTGAAAACACGTCATGTAACTTTGAAAACATCATATCAGTACAATTGCCAGAGTTAAACTCAGAAGTCACGTACAAAAACATTGTCAAACTAAGTAAAATGTGTTGTGATGTCAAGCACTATGTCTCAAAATCGGTTACTTATTCATAAGATTGTGCTAAAACATATTCCAGCTGAATCAGATAAAATAATAAACGCAACCCTGAAACATTAAAGTTTCGACAAAACAAAAACTTATATAAGCATTATCAACTTAAGATTCAAATCAAATAAATTGTTCCTTGGAGACGAAATCTTCTTAAAATTCGTACAATAAAAAATTGTTGGACTTAAGAAAATACGGGCAGACAAAGATTTAAAATATTTAAAACGTACAAAGTTTGCGTGAAATTTTGAGTCGTGTTATGAAACTTATCATCTTGTATGACACCCTAAGGAATACTAAAATGTTTCCTTTGCAGGAATTCGAGCACTAAAAGACATTTTTGGGTCGTTAGTATATAGGTTCTTAGAGCACAGAATAGGGGTTTTAAAATGGTCCTTGTTTCGCTGTCAGCTGTATTGCTAGAGCCATTACTGACCACAGAATAGGGGTTTTAAAATGGCACTCGAAATATCGCTGCCTGCCGTATCGATTATCAAAATAAGTTAATGTTAGCTTATACAAGACATGAAATGATTCAGAAGTCTGTTGATTTATCAGACGAAAATGTTTCAAAATGGAAACAGTAAAATTAAATTATAAAACATATACAAGTTTGCTAAATTAATTTTAAACCATAACTTTAAACCCTCAAACCACATTTTCCTACAAAACAAGACCTCGGCGGAATGCCAAGAAGCTGCTATGCTTAAAAGAAGCAATGCGCTCATTATGAACAAACATATATGTTTTGTCTCTTTCTTTCACCCATTGCATGGCGAATTTATGGTCTTGGCACGATAGAGCTGCCAACTTCCTGTTTAGTACAAGAATTATGTAAGATGCAATTTCTCCTTGGATTATTTGGGTCATGTTTTTTTTTTTGTGAGGGGAAAATCTTCACATGACTTCTCCGCAGGGATTGTCAGACCCTTAATGACTAAAAACCCCCTGTTCCTTCTCCTGCTCTAGGCCGAAGTCGCGGTGCCTCATTGCGCTTAGAAGGAACAGGGCGGTTTTTAGTCAGTAAGTGTCTGAGTCTGGGCGAGAAAAGTAAGTCAGTCAGTTGATTTCCCCTTTAAAAAAACCTTATTTAGACTATATTTATCATAATTCTACATTTCCATACTCAATTTAAAATCCGAACGATCGTGCCCATATCCTGATCGCTGGGATAAACACATGATAGAACTGTTTGTTTTCAATTGGTTCGAATTATGCCAAATGTTTGTTATTTACTGTATTATCTTATTTACTTAAAGGTAAATGTACATTGTTAATATTACTGACAATAGCACAATGTAATGTAAAATTGTATGTTCCTTCAGTACATAATTTAAAACAAGAACGCTTTCTCTATCCCTATATCGCTATGTTTGCTAAAATCTTTACAACTACGCAAAGGATTTTGATGTGATTTATTTTAATAGATAGATTGATTATAGAGTACTTTTTTTTTGTATTATACCATTCATTACATAGAAGAAGAATGTAGTATCACTAGTGCGAAGTGCTAGTGTAAAATATTAAGCAATCAGCCGAACACAGTACCTCCTACTTCTTTTGAAGTCAGTGACAAAAACACAGTGAGAAAACGAATTAAATGTAAAATCGACACATACGATGCTATGTCGTAGACCTGTATGAATGTAAAAATACATAATAATCTGTTTTATATGAAAGACCAGCGGCCTGGCCTTGCTTCGCACGAATATCCAACAACAAGGGTTATTTGGCATAGATGTAAATAAGCAGGTATATCATGGAATGCCAATAGTGATCACCATCAACCATGGAGTGGAAAACGAGCTATAATCCTTTTGGTTGAAGAGTTAAAGTTATAATTGTGTTAATTCTGCATTAAATATAAACGTAGTCGCTTTAAGGTTAAAGAAAAAAAATCCTTAGCATTTGTCTAACACTATCATATTAGATTTTTATATACAATATTTTAAATGGACAGATAGTTATTAAAAATCATAAGGCTTTTACACATCTTTGTACAATCCTTAAAAACTGATTTAATGATTTAATGAAACAGAAAAGACGAGCAAGTAAAACATGCGAGAGCAAGCAAAATATAAAATTATTCAATTTCCAAGGACAAAAACAGCAAAAAAACATTTGCAAAAATAAAGCGTTTTCCTTATAAAAGACCGAACTATTATCAATAAATAATACGAGATAACTATCTTTGAGGAAAAACTTGGTTTATTAGTAATTACTAATAAACCGAGTAGGGGGGCTGCCCCAGCCCCCTACTCGGATCATCCCCAACTTCGGTACCACCCCTCGTCCTCCTTGGCAGAAATAATTTCCTTTTCAAACTTTCAGGAGGACTTTACCCACTATTTTAACGACAGAAGGTCTCGCGACCTCAGTTACTGAATAAAATATTTCTGTTTTACCGTCCAGCAGTTAATTCCGCTACTTTTCAGGATCATTTCGTACCGTTTGGAAGCTTAAATATTAATATCACGTTCGAGCGGACGTTTACTTTTTTAAATGATATTTATTTTAAGGGTTAATTTAATATTTTATTTTATCTTGATTTTGTTTAGGGCCTTTTATCTAATACCCGCCCGCGTCTCCGTTCGCGTGGAATAGTGACTTTCTGCAAATTTTTGGGTATAAAAACTATCCTATGTCATTTATTGAAAATCAAAATGTTATTTATTTTATGGGTTAATTGAATATTTTATTTTATCTTGATTTTGTTTAGAGCCTTTTATCTAATTAGCTTTTGCCCGCAACTCCGTTGGCGTGGAATAGTGACTTCCTGCAATTTTTTGGTATAAAAACTATCCTATGTCCTTTCTCAAATTATGTCTGTACCAAATTTCACAGAAATCGGTTCAGTAGTTTTGGCGTAAAGAAAAAACAGACAGGCAGACAGAGTTACTTTCGCCCTTATAATATTAAGTTTGGATTTGTTAGCTCAATCGTACCTTTTTACATACCTAAAAGCTAATGAATAGTTATTCTCACAGCTTTCTAGTAATATCAACATTCAACACTTTTTAATGAAGATTAATAGGTAATTACTGAAATTAGGGCTAAGGTACATGACATAAAAGAGCCTTACAGCCTATTGTCAGCAATATGGCGCTTGAACATCTTATATTGCTACATCAGAGCCTTAATGTACTAACACTAAAGGTGAGATCACACAGCTATGAAGCCTCTATATTAGTTTTAGAAATTCTAATACGTAACTTCAATAACCGTGTAATTATATGAGCATTTAGGTAATGATAATTGCTTGCTAATGTCTCATTACATTTTGATAAAAATTGTTCAACGGACCTCTGCGTACGCCTTTCAAAGGTCCGGGACCCTGAGGTCCTGTGAATGGAAGCGAACGTGCTTTTTAATTTGACGACAATTTTTTTTTGTTTTAATGTCACTCAAGTAGGTTCCTTAGTTGTTTTTTGTGTGAATGGAGTGTGAACGAGCTGATATATTACTTGATCGTGCTACCGGAATGACAGAATAGTCACATGGTTATCCTTTTGGAGACTAGGGTTCTAGGATTTTACATCAATCATCAGTTGGCTTCATGTCAAAAAAATGGTGAACTAAAATAAAGTTTTAGCCTCGGCGTGACAATATAAAAAGTTGGTATTATTTTTTAAATTGAGATAGCAAAATAATAATACCATATTTACATAAAGAATATGTAAATAAATAAATAACAAACCACAAACTGGGTTGCGGATCAAGCGCAAAAATGCATTGAGGTTTTTAGTCAGTAAGAGTCTGACACTCCCACTCGACCCATCTAGAGCGAAATAAGTCAAATGATCGAGCGAAAGAGTATAACGATGCTCGTTCTTTTCCATTTGAATCTTTAATTTCGAACGAGCAAGCTCGTCGGTGAAGCTACTTAGCTTCACCGACGAGCAGGCTGACAGGCTACTATTATATTTTGTTGTTTCAAAAGTACCTGCTTATGGTTTAGTTGGAATAAATGAATTTGACTTTGGATTGAAACCCCTAAAAAAACAACAACAAACCAAAACATAAGTGATTAGCACTCATTTCTTAAACAAATACATCCCGTTTAATTGTGAAGGACGTTTGGAAGTTTTTATCAACTTCGATACTAAATAATAATACAACGAAACAATCTCAGAAGTTCCGTTCTGCTCGCAGCCTTACTCGGGCGATACTAAGGTAGGCCTAATCCGATTAAACAGTCTACAGTATGATATGTACACTGGTACAGTTTATTGGCGAACGTTTACGAAGTAAGCCTCGGACTTATTCCGTGTGTACGGAGTTAGGTAATAGGCGTATATTTGCATAGACTGTTTCATGAATGTATGTATTTCCAGTACAATTGTACTGCTGTTATGATAACTATCAGACATTAATCTTTGCTTGGATTTCTTTTCACAAATCGACTGAACATTTTCGTTTGAGTCGGACTTTGTATTTTGTACGTAATATTTTTGTGTCGTAGTCTTTTCATAAAGCTACACTTAAATTGTAGGACATCCAAAAATTGTAAGCTCAATCAAAAAAGTTTATACTGGCATTGATTTTAATAATTAAAAAAATCGTGAATAGAAATACTGCTGAAAAAGAAGAATGTACCAAAAACATTAGGAATTTAAGGATAGGGGAGGATTGAGGAAGTTGGGGAATTGGGCTTCCAGTAACCTCACTCACACGGCGAAAAACATCGTAAGTATTGCGAATCACAACGGTTTTCTGTGTGGCCGGTCAAGCGGGCCCATTCGTGCCGAAGCATTTAATGTTTATCGACAATCTTTTTCAAACCCGTTTGATTAACTTCAAAACAATGTAGATAGTAAACATAACTTTCTACGTAGTTAAACAAATATGAATTCACCGAAATTTCAGTAGCGAATACACTAAAAAACATTGTAGCATTATATCATACGTAAAATCGCGGCTCATGCTACGAAACGCTACGAAATTTGTAGCACCGGATCGTAGCATGTTTATGCATTTTGGCGTAGCAAAAAGTGGCGGACTACGGGTAGTTTGTTCTCTAATATAGTGGTTTTACGTGTGTCTGACATGTCTGGTATAATAGTGTACAGGGTCGGATTAACCAATAGGCGGAATAGGCCTGCCTAGGGGCCTCGAGTTGACAAAGACCCCAATGCCGCCAAGTAAAAATGTGTATTTCTTTTAAACGTTGCCCCACATGAAGATTTTCTTATGTGTTGTGGGTACCAAAACACAATTTAATGCATTACACCCAGACCCAGAATCACAAATTGTAGATCAAAAAGTGTTGTTTCGTGCCCAAGTCGAACCCGTGTTCGAACCCCGAACAAGTTGCAACCGTGCAATCTTTTGACTTTAATAGAAAAAGACAAGAAAGTAATTGCAATACCGTTTCCTTCCTTCAATCGATCGTTCTTCTTTCAATCAACAATGTCTCAAAATCACTAATTCATTTGCGAGAAAAAGAGCCTGACAAATTGTTGTAGACCAGTCAATAGCTCACTATAGGACAGACGGACAGACTGACACATATAAAGTTATACCTTATGATATCTTTTTTGCTTGACGTTCAAAAGTGCCTTTTTTTGGTCTATTCGAAATAAAGAATTTTATTTGATTTTGATTTGATTTGAATAAACCTTTATTCATTACTATAACGTTTTATACACAAAAATATGCAACTAACCAGTAGAAAATAACCAATACCTATACATATTAATAAAGTGTCCAGAGTCGTTGATATTACATATATAATTACAAAGATACCTCTGGGATTGCTCAAATCATAAGTTATATAAAGAAACCGCAAAAATATTTCTCTTTTGTTTTATTTTACCACACTTATGCCTTTGCACATAATATGGTCCGTCATCATTTTTATTGTGTTGTAAAGTTATACAAATAACTTCTTATATTTTCGAAATTCTTACAAAAATGTTCACTTCTTTGCATAAATAGTAAATATCGAAAGATATACCTACTAAATAAACTCATAAACAATTTAAACACACAAAAGTCGTCTAAATACCTTACGTTTTTGCTGAAGAAATAAATGGAATTTTCCGTTACCTTATCTTAAATTAGCATAAAATATACAAATGCTCATTGTAAATAGGTAAACATTTTACTAATAAGTGTCGAATCCGAATTTAAATACGATTTACGTTGGCAGCTGTTTCTAAATCGTAAGGCTGTGGGCACACTGGAAGCTTCGAATGTACTGTTTTATTTTAAGAAATAGTTTCAGCACCTGTGTAGATTGCGTGGTGGTCTGAGGTTCTCATACATGATGGGTTCTGGTTCTCGTTCCAAATCAAGCACCAACATGAAACATCACTAGATATAGTGTTTAAATCAACCCGTTGAACAGGATGATTTAAAGACATAAGATTAAACAAAACATTTTTTAAATTTTAAATTTAAGTTTGAATTTTCTTACTCTTTGTGAGAAAAAGCGTTTTCTCAACAATGTGCACCAATATTAATGACATGACTAAGCAAGGGTAACCGCCCAACCAGAACCAGACTCGAGTGTACGGCGCATAGCGTTCCGCGAGAGCGTCAATGAGCTAACAGACCACTATAGACCTACAGGGCAGATGTTTAGCCAGGGTTGCGGGGCTAGCTTGGCCCAAAGCAGGCGAATGAACGAGGGTTTTTAGTCAGAAAGAGTCTGACAGAAATCGAGAGGAGTAATTTGATAATTTTCTCATCAGAAAAAACGTATACCAAATTTCATTAAATAGCAACTCAAAACGAATATCTCACCATTGTGAACGTGGCTTAACAGAATTTAGTAACTCGCTCCGAAGTAGACATTTTCCCAGAAATTATATTTGTACCTAACGTAAATTGATATTGAGGAAGGAATTATGAAGATGCCTCTATTTTGTGAAAGGGGAAGTTGATATGTATTTACAATTGTATATTTGTGTTCTACTTAATTTTTTGTACGGTTTTTCGAGTATTGTATTACAATATACTTTTCTTTGATATTGAAAAGAATGAATATTTTTGTTTTTGTTATACATGAAAACATTACAAATCTTCTATCAGGTTGATTCATAGGTAACGAATCGTGTGACGCCGAAAAGATCATTTGTTTACTTTTAATTTTGTATCACAAGAAACCGCGAAGAAAACATCGCCAAAAAGTTTCTGCCCGCAGAAAAACTTGTGTAAAATATCACGAGCGATTTAACTGTCTTAACCGGCTTTAAGTAAGAGGAATCGGGTGGATTTTAGTCAGTAAGATAGAGACACTCCTTCGTGGGCCACCTAGAGCAGAATAAGAAATTTGATGAGTTCTTCCCTCAAAAAAAATTTGGTTATTTAACCACTCGGTGTAGCGGGCAAATGAACAATGGCGTACACTCACCCGGATTGATTGGAGCAAGAGCAGATAAAATCAAAATCAAACTCAAAGTCAAAGTATTTATTTTCTCTTGAATTCAGTTACATAAAAGGTGTTACTATATATCAATAAGTTCAGTTTTCAGTCATAAGATAATGACATGCAAAACCTTCATAACAAGTTTTTTAGATTTTTTTGTTTTTTATTTAAAAAAAATAACGTTGTCCATCATTAGGATTTTCTCCTGTGTCGTGGGTGCGGTTACAAACATACAATATCACATACACATCACACCCAGACCCGGAACAACAATTTGTGGATCACAAAAGAGTTGTTTCGTGCGGGAATCGAACCCACGACACGTTGCACGGTAGCCAGTTGCCCAGCTACCGCACCAAACGTGCAGACAAAATATTAATTAATGGCATTACTTTGGAAACTTTTTTAAGGTGTTATTTTTAGTCAGTAACAGCCTCACGCCATTTAGGTGGGAGAAGTCATAGGACGACTGCTCCTCCTCACCTCTCCAAATAAAAATGTGATGATCTCCGACCAATAAAGGTCAAATCACCTAAGCCTAAACGTGACATATTAATAGCTATATGAATAGTGACTTTCAGCGGATTTTTGGTTTAAGAACTATCCTATGTCCTATCTCGAGTTCCAAACTAAGTCTGTACCAAATACACAAAAATGTTCAGCAGTTTAGGCGTGAAGAAAAGACAGACAGGCTGACAGACAGGGTTACTTTCGCATTTCATATGGGAATAAAGTTCTAGGATTAGTACAAGTTTCTTTTGATACGACGGGGAAGGGAAAACTTTATGTACGTGAGTTCCTGTGGGTGATAAACAACTGTTAAGTTTTGGTGCATTAACGAATAGGTACTCGTAATTGTATGTCTGATTCATTATGTAGACGGTACGGTTGATTTTGTACAATCATCGATAGATTCTGTGATTATTTTATTTCATTTTATGAAATCATTTAGTTTTATCTTGTTTGTTTTCTTAGAACAAAGTTATAGTGCGTAAGTATAATGAGATGAATATGATTTTTGTGTGAATGTATTTTCATGGTGTTACACATGAGACGTTTGCTTGTACTCGTATAAATAAAATATTAAAGATTCTGGGGTGTTTATTGAAGCTGAGGTGTGATGTGATATTGAATATGATTCGCATTATATTCACTTTTTGCAAGAAAACCAAATAAGTTTAAAAAGGAAAACCAGTCAACAAACGATACACAAACAAAATTGTTGCCACGTCTTTTCAGAAAGGTCATTGCCCTCAGGCCTGCCCCGAGTTATAAATAGACTTATATTATTTCTTTATCTATCATATCAAATAAATGTTATATACAAATAAATATTTAGCTGTACGAGTATATATATTATACTACATTAAAGAGTCCTGTTATAGTTAATAATAACAAGGAGTAGTTAATATAGGAATTTATCGGAGGGAATAGATATACTAGTATTGGTAGAACATTCTAGATTTATTTTAGTGACCTTAGCTAATAGGTTGAAGTTTATGAAGGCTTATATGTATGTGTTTGGAGAGCGATGCTTCGGCGCAAATGAGTCGGCTCGATCGGAGTGATACCACGGCCTCACAGAAAACCAGCGTGGTCGGAGGCCAAATTTCCCTATACCCATCCTTCCCCAAGTGAAACGCCAGACAACGCATTCGCTACCCCTCTGGTGTCCAAGGGCGGTGTGGGCTGCTTACCATCAGATAACGAGTATTCTTGTTCAAAAATATATCACATAATAAAATGAAACTAGCTTTTATGATAAAGTGTTAATTAACTATGGTCTTAGTACGTTGACGTGTATTTTATTGTAGAAACGCTGCCTCGTCGCTCTAACAAAATGGTTACAGGAAAACATAAACCAATATTATTATGATTTCCCTATTGCAAAATCCCCAGTAACAATAATAATCTAGATCGTGACTAGCCTTTAACTTAGGAACTAATAAAAATTATAATCAAGAGAAAGAAAACAGTTTCTATTCGGAATTATGTAGACTTGAAGGCCTAAAACAATAAAAAAATACAACATAAAAAATTAAATAAAAGGTTTGAAAAATAGAACCACAAAAAAAATATTATTAAAAACAATAACCTTGAAACAGACTAACAATAATAGTACTCTGGGTTGGCGGACATGCCCAATCCGAATGGGTCGCCGACTCAGGAAAAGCTGGGCACAGAGCACCCGACACTGATTTTCAGTTAGCACCCCTGCGGTGACGCATGGACAAAAGCAACACTTACAAGAGACATTTAATGATTCCAAAACCTCATCTTTATTTAACCCTTTGGAAAGTAAGAACAATCTTTAGCATCCAGAAGGCAAAAAGGGTTAAAAAACAGCAAAATAATCTAGTCATTGTCACGCAAATTTCACCCTACGCTCTTAACCGAATGTATACATTTGAGGCTAAATTCAAATTTTTAGGTCCAGAAATAGTCGTTAAGGGACATTGTATCGCGTTTTCTAGATCTTGCAAAAATAGATAGTCATCTAAGAACATGGTGTAAGTATTTGCGGTTTTGCCTATTTTCGACATTCACAAAATACTGAATACTTTATTTTGTCGCTCGAAACAAAAGAGTAAAAGAATTCGTTTATGAGCATCGGCGCTCTTGTGTATAACTGAGCCTTGTATCCATGGACAGTTAACACGGAGACGCCTCGCGACGCGACGTTGCGCTGAATACAAAAACCTCTTTTTTGAAGTCGGTTAAAACTATTTTTTTATTCTAAAAGAGCCGAATTTCATACAAAGTGTCTTATACAGTTGCGTCGCATCGCGTTTCGGTGATAATTTAGTAGTTTTTTTGACAAAGGAAAATCATCAAATGACTTTTGTCGCACAGTGTAAACCTAGCTAGAAGAAGAGTCAGACTCTTACTGACTGAAATCCCCCCATCCATTCTCCTAGTCCAGCCCGAGGCTGTAGGACCTAATTACGCTTGACCCGCGACCCTGGCTAAACTTTGGCCATTTAGGGCCCCGTGGCCGTGGCCCACATTTAGCGCGTGGAACGCTACGCTCGGCACTCTCGGTTCTGGTTCTAGTCGAGCGGGACCTGGCTAAGAATTCATGATTATCGTAGGAAAATTCAAACTGTTGTTACAAAAAGTGTTCAAGAATATACTGACACGTGAGTAACCCGCAATTTTTAGTTAATTTAGTATGTCTCACGATAGTTATTATAAAAAATATACTGAGGATTGAAAATCTTTTGTACGATGATAAGAGGTCTTACATTCCCTGTGGGGTAGGCCGAATAAGACATCCTTGTTCCTATATACATTACTTAGTTATAAATGCCAATGTGAATTAAATGTGAATTTAACAATGAACAGAAAATTATTTTAGGAAAACTTACCTGATGGTAAGTGATCTGTGATCCCCATGGACAACACCAGAAAGGACACAGTCCGCTACCGGCACGCAAGAAAAGGTATCCTCTTTTTTTGAAGATTTGAAGGTCATACGATTAAATTTATGTAACTTCTTTTTTATTGTCTCACGCCGGTTTTAGTTAGGTATCAATGGTTATTATGTGTTTATGTAAATATGTGTTATGTTAATAGAAAACATAATATACAGGGTGTAAAAAGACACTTAACAAAGCCGAAAGTCACGTATTCTACCCATTATTTGAATCATTTTTTCTTTAAGACCATAGCTGGGACTCCACGGGTTCTCGAGATATTGAAGGTCAAAGATGCATTTTTAAATTATTTTTTTTTGCGCAATCGAATTCTAAGTATTGTTACAAAACTTTTTTCCAAACAAACATTACCTGAATTTTCAATTTTTCTAAATAAATTATGCATTTGAAGTTACGAACAGTAATGTACGTAATAAATAAATGCAGAACCGCACAAAAAACATCGTGCATCTCAGTAGGATTTTTATTTTACAGTATTGTTTTGTTGTTGTGAAGTAAAACGTCGACCTACGTACTTATCACAGCGTTTTCATGCTAAGCTGTGAACCTACGCACACAGTGACACGAAGCCCGTTTGCTTTACATTGTACGCAATTTTTTTTTTTTTTTTGATACCTTAACATAAATGTCGTTTCCCAGTGATAATTTTAGAGTAAAGCTACTTAGTTAGAACTGCAGTATGCGTAGTTTACGGCTTCGTTAAGTGTCTTTTTACACACTGTATATATTCTACAAATTATAGTTTCACACTCACATCATCAGCCTATAAGTGCCCACTGGTGAACTCCTAAATTGAGTGTTTGTAAACGCACGATACAGGAGTACATCCTAATTTAGTGTGGGGCAACGTTTTTTTTTATATTTTTTATCACCATGCTTGCTCAAGGCGGATTGGTAATTTAAAACCCAGTCCAGGTTTCCTCATCATTCCTTCCTTCATCGTAGGTCAGTAGTGTTTAAATAGAAATAGAAAGTATTTTAGCTTTAAAAAAGTCATATTGTCACTTCCCGTTTTACGAACCCGCACGCTCATACTATTGTTATAAGAACAGCTGGTGCTTTTACCTCTGGGCCACCCCGAAGTTACAAATTATAGTTTATTAATGTGATCGTATCACATTATAAAATATTTTTGCAATATAAAAATGTTGTGTTTACAATGGGAATCAAATTATAATTATGTAATTATTCTAGGTGAAATGAAATGGCCCAATTATACCATTTAGGTTCAAATAAGCCATAAAACAGCCATGAAATCCTAGCTAAAGGTTCATAAAATTTGATCGTCTACAAAACTAATTGTTCTTTTACAAGCTTACTTTTGTTTTAATTTATTGACTGTCATAACTACCCTGTAACAGTGTCTTCTTTGAGATTTTTAGGTCAAGTATATGATTTTGTCTATTTAGCCGTTTCTGTGGAATTTTGTTTTGTGTTATACGTAAAACATTTTTAGAACATAATATCATAATTATCTTTTTCTATAATCATTTAGACAACAATGGCATACGGTGAAGAAAAACATCGCGAAGAAACATGGACTTATGATTTCTAATTATAACTTTGAAATCGCCAATCCACTTTGAGCAAGCGTGGTGATTAATGCTCAAACTTTTTAAGTGTAGGAAGAAGCCTTTGCTCAACAGTATTCACTTGTAGGCTGATGATGTTTGTATGTATAATACTTTAAAAGCAAATTGGTATACTTGATGGTAACCAATGAATACCGCCTATGAATACTAGCAACACCAGAGAAGTTATAGGTTCATCATCGGCCTTATGTGGGTTTGAGAATTGGTTCGGTAAGAGAAGTATTGCCTCCATGAGCTTCAATCACATGTTGAAACTCAACGTAAACGCTGTTTCGCGAAGGATATCTGTGAAGCCGTTATTATAAGATCGGTAGAGCCTATTCGTGTAGAAACGTAGCTCTCCAATACCTGTTTATAGTTGAAATGCCTTCTAAATTAAAATAAAATAATAGTAATTTTGTAAAGGGACAAGTATACGATGACTAATCTCCCCCAAAGTGAGGCGTGAGGAAGAGTCAGACTCTTACTGACTAAAAACCCCGGTCACTTCTTCATCAAATGGTTAAGAAAGCATTATTGAAATTTATATCCGGCAGATGGCGCGTTGGACTCGCTGCAACTATCAACAGCGATGCAGGCGCCATCGCTAACCAGTAGGCTCAGTGTGTTTCTGTAAGACTTCATTCTAAACTTCGAATCTCGCGTCCGCGCACGCTGCTCATGAGAAAGAACCCCTCTGTGGTTTAAAGTTTAAAACTAGTAGGGCTTTTCTCAGTATATACACGTGAATAACCCGCGATTTTTTAATTATTGTAATTTATACCCCGTTTTCTATCATTGGTCAACCAAGCATTTCATTTTAATAGCCATTAAAACTTATTCCAAACGATATATACATAGTTACCTACAATCGAATATATTCCTTCTCAAGATATATATTATATGTGTATATGGGAAAAAATGAGATACTCTCACTCCAATAAAAGTCGTTTAATTAAACTTTGTGAAGGAACATCGAAAATTCGGAGAATCCAAAACTTTTATATAAAAACCTTGAAATTTATTAATGGTTGGCGCACAAGGGAAAATACTTTTATCTTTTAATACACTAAAAAGGGAAAATGTATTAATGTTATATTTTCAGTAATAATATTTCTCACAGTTTCCGTGTGGATATTTATGTATTTTCACACTAAAAATTCAAATTATTATTATAGATTGCTAGCTTTTGCTCCCGCTCAGCGCTACTCTACCCTACCTTGCCATATACCCTACCGTGCCTACCTAACCTACCTACCTAACTACCCTACATACACTTGACTACTTATCCTATCTACCCTACATGCCCTACCTACTCTTCTTACCCTACATACAATACTTAACCTACCTACCCTACATACTCTACCTACCCTACCTACACTACTTACCCTACCTACCCTACATACCCTACCTACCCTACCTACCTTACATACACTACTTATCCCAACCTACATACCCTACCTATCTTACATACACTACTTATCCTACCTACCCTACATACCCTACCTACCCTACCTACACTACTTACCCTACCTACCCTACATACCCTACATACCCTACCTACCCTACCTACCCTACCTACCCTACATACCCTACCTACCTTACATACACTACTTACCCTACCTACCCTACATACCCTACCTACCCTACCTACACTACTTACCCTACCTACCCTACATACCCTACATACCCTACCTACCCTACCTACACTACTTACCCTACATACCCTACCTACCTTACATACACTACTTACCCTACCTACCCTACATACCCTACCTACCCTACCTAAACTACATACCCTACCTCTGATTCAGATCTTACCCTATCTACGTACACTACCTAGGGTAAGAAGGGTAGGTCCAACCTACCCACCCTAGCCTACCCTACCTACCCTGGACCTACCCTTCTTACCCTAGGTAGTGTAAGAAGGGTAGGTCCTACTCTACTTATCCTACCTACCCTACCTACCTTAACCATCCTACCAAAACAACCTACAAAAAATTGTCTTCTTAAAAACAGTTTCAAATACACATGACACACATATTTGCAACTCGGAACATCTTCAGTAAAGGCAGTCTTTGCGCCAAAATCTCTCAGCTCTTTATCCATTACAGATATTCCATAACTACCAGTTCTGAGATTAAACCTAGCTATGCCAGTCAGCTAACATAATTAATTAAGATTGAAAAGTGAGACCACTAATATAATAAGGCGGGTGGACCGTCATCAATCATTGTTACACTGAGTAGTTCTGCTTTCGGGATTTGCGATCTTTATCCGTTAACTTCGAATTTGGTGAGGTGTTTCATGTTGTATTTGATGTACAAGTTATTAAGGGAACATTTACGTATTTGTGTGCATACAATCTATACTTATTTATCTATACTAATATTATAAAGAGGTAAAATTTGTAAGTTTGTAAGTTTTTATGTAGTGGGTATTCTTTGGAACCACTGGTCAGATTGCCGAAATTCTTTCACTGATGGATAGCTACAATGTTCCTGGGTGCTATAGGCTATAAAACATCACGCTACAATCGGATGGATCCGAGCAGCGGTTGAAACCGCGTGAGAGTATCTAGTATAATATATTGATATTATAAAGCTGTAGAGTTTGTTTGTTTGTTTGTTTGAACGCGCTAATCTCCGGAACTACTGGTCCGAATTGAACCATTATTTTTGTGTTCGTTAGTCCATTTATCGAGGAAAGCTATGGGCTATAAACATCACGCTACGATTTGTAGGAACCGAGCAGCGAGTGAAACTACGCAACAGAAGCTAGTATAGTATACACAAATTTGCATGCAGTTCCACTGCTTGAAGTTAATCATAGATGTCGCTAGTGGTCTGTTATTAATATTTTTGTAAAATAATTACTAATCGATTTTTGCATTCGCTACGATATGAAGAATCCGAGTCGGGGGTCATACCGCGGGACAGTAGATAGTCTTTAATATAAGAATGTTGTTGTGCCTTAAAACAAGTAGGACTTTTATCACTTTATTCACGTGAATGAGTTAAAAATGAAACGCTTAACATGTTTCTAAGCGCAAAATATCTCAAGAACGGCTGAACTGACAAAAAATTTTGTTGGTGTTTTTTTTTATTAATTAAAAAAGACCTTTTCTCCTGTGTTGAGAGTGCGTTTCAATCATACACATAAAGAATGAAACTAAAAATTATTCCTTGGATAATCGAACCCGCAACACGTTGCAAGGTAGCCGGTTGTCTAGCCACCGTGTTAAGCGGAGATGATGAGATATTTAGGAGAAGGATCTTATAAAAGGAGTGTTTTTAAGGAGTAGCGTGTTCGTTTAGAGAACACTCTAGTTATCACACACTGCCATAATCACGATTTTCATTTTTCTGTTTTTTTTTTGTTTTTATTTGTTTTTATAAAAATGTGTACCTAACTTATACCGAACTAGCACAACAAAATTGTAACTCAATTGAGGAAGAGCGAGGTCCATCCCAACACAAGTATCTTCGGATTACTTTCTGGGAAGCCCCGGCAGCACAATTGTATAGATTTGAGATAATAAAACACATTGTAATTTTAATTTTAGAGTGGTAAATTTTGAAGAAGAAAGAACGCCATGACGGTTCGTTTTGAGGAGAATATCATAGAAGACCACCTAGAACTAAATGGTCTTTTATGAAATATTCGATACAGAATTTTAATCTTAAAGGTCCAAACTCATCAAATTTTCCAATAAAACCACCCCTCTTCACCCTTGTCACAGACTCTGGCAGAATTTAAATGAACTATTGATGTAGGTCATCCCCTTTTTGTTTAAGACCTAAATCTATTGGCAGGACCTGACAGATAAATCGATAAACGTTGGTGACAATGAGACCCTTTCTGGTTGGATGTTATAGCAAAAACACGGCTACAAAATATATTGGCATATAGTTTTATTTTATCAGTATAATATAGAGGCTTGGCAGATGACAGTATTATACACAAAGACCAAAAAAGGTTTTCAAAATAAGAGTTGTTCGAAATCCGAGTCTAAGACAAAATTTATAAAATAAAACATATCTTCGTCGTCACAGAAGCCATTGTTTATTATTGACGATTGTATGTTACGACGATACGATACTTGTAATTAATGCAGGTTTGAAGATTATCAACTGTCGTAATTGCGATCAAGATTGTCGCAAACATTGATGAACCTCCAAAATGTTAACCGATAGAAGAAAAACAAACAATTCACAAGCTCACCTCTTACAAAATCTACTCCAAAAAATGCCATACATGTATTACAAAATACTCTCTATCAGAAAAGCGACTAACCTTTATCATCAGCTCGGAATTCTGCCTCCAGCTCAGCCTTGGTAGGCTGGGGTTCTGGCTGTGGTTGCTGCTTGCTGGTCTTCATGCTCATTGATTTCCTCGTTCGATGTCCACGGAAAGCCGCTTGGATCTTTGTCGCTGCCTGCTCTTCTGACTTCACGTCAGAATTGGCCTCTGTCTCTTTGGCTTTCTCTTCTGTAAAAAGAGAAGACGAGGTTAGCAAAATGCCGCTTTAGTTCTTAAAAATAAATCACTTAGGTATATCCAACAATTACTTATTTAATTAAAAGCATATTTTTTATTTAAAGCATTTTAATAAATTACTAGCAGACCCAGCCACGCGTTGCTGTGGCTAACGTAAAAAATATTGTGACTATAAACTGAGATGTAAGCTATCCTATCTTTCAAGTTGGATCAAAATGCATACGGAATGCAAATCAAATTAAAAATCGGTTTAGTAGTTTAGGAGTCCATCGCGGACAAACACGTGACACGAAATTTTTATCTACATATATATAAAAAAAGTCGAGTTAGTTACACTATTTATAACTCAAGAACGGCTGAACCGATTTGGCTGAAAATGCGTAGGGAGGTAACTAAGAACTGGGAGAAGGACATAGGATAGGATAGAGTAGGTACTAGGTAGTGTAGGTTTTGTAGAGTAGGGTAGGTAGAGTAAGGTAGGCAGTGTAGGGTAAATAGAGTAGGCTAGGTAGAGTAGGGTATGTAGGGTAGGTAGAATAGGGAAGGTAGTCAAATGACGGGAGCGACGCCGCTGGTAAGAGCTAGTATACTTATAAAGATTACAAAACAACAAACAAAACACCGTTTTGGTTAGCCTTTTCTATAACTTAGTTTGTTTACCAATACTTTTTTTCAGTTTTATCATTTATAATACGAACATCTATCAGTTCTCAGTTGAATTTCGTGCTAGATAATTGTCCAAAATATTGGCAATGGCCGCACTCTTGACGTTTTATGGCCCACCCAAAGCATTCATTATAATAACTGATTCATAAATCAAGATCATTCGAAAGATTATACAACAGATCCCACATACAATTTCAATCTCAATACCATAAAAATAATATTCTAAAATACATTTATTTAAACAAACTATTTGTACTAACGCTACACTTTTCTTAAGAGAATTGAATTTCAAACAAATGGCCACGCAATTTAGAACTATTTGCGGAATGAAATAAGGCGTGTGGAATAGTGGCAATAATTCTTTCACCTGCCAAGAAAGTTCTCAATGGCTTTATCTGGAATCTACAGTTTGATGCCAAACAAACACTTTCAAAGTAAATCGAGTGAAACTTTTTAGTTATTCGACTTATTTTTTTTTCAAAAGAACCATGGCCAAGTTTGAAATTTGGGTCAAGTATGACCTACAAACATTTTTGAGCTGATTAATCGATTCAGTGTATTTGGATTTAAAAGTAGAGCAATGTTATCGATCTTTTTAAATAAACTGAAAAGGAATGTAAACAAATTTTGTTTAGGAATTATATCACTTTGTAGAATTATCTTTTTTTTAAAGGAGTCAGCGCAGGAAACGGCGAAGCCATTATAAATTGGTATGCAGGCGCTCATGATTACCCGCAACAAGAGAAGTGACAAAAGCGTAACCGGCCTTTTTATTGTGAGGGATTTTGACTCTTCGATTTCTCACTTACATAGTTTTGTATCGTGTCAGTTTTAAGTGAAGCCGTGTTATGACTCCGCTCGAGCCAGCCCACTTGTCCCGAATCATGGCTCTCACATTTTAAACAGAATAAATGCAAGGCCTCTGTGACTAAAAGTGACTGACAGACAAGGTTCAGCTGTGTGATTCTGTAAGACTTCATTCTAAACTTCGAATCGGAATCCACCCTGAGTAGTAGTACACTAGCGCTACACTTGCGAGTTGAACTAAATTGACAGCATCATTTTGAAAGATAAAATATGAAATGACGTTAAAAGTGGCATTCAAAAATTTAATTTCTTCGTCAATTCGACGCTCACTTCGCACTCGAACACGATTCAAAATCAAACAAATTTTATAGAATCGACGTGCAGTTCTCAGCTAAGATGATTCGCGACGGATTATGATACTTTTTTAATAGAATAATTAAAGAGTAAGGTTTATATTATATAATAACATCCATTAAATAGTTGAGTTTATCATCAGCATAACATCTGTGCAAAGCCAGGGCGCGTATCTAGGAATGAGAAACTCAGCTTATTGCTATGCGAAGCACAACTTCAGACTTCATAGAAAGCCACTACTAAGAAGTTCAATAAATGGAGAAACCTAATATATTTTTCTGAGGTCAATCCCAACACTCGGATTGAGGATAAAACACTTAGCATAACAAAGTCCCTGAAAAAAATTGTTGGGTCTACTTGGCAAAATAATAAATATGAAGTTTTGTAAGTGATTTTCAGAAAAAAACCAATTCGCATCACATCACGTCGCCAGCCCATAAATGTCGACTGCTAAGTAAAGGCTTCAGCTAACACAGAGAACCATCACGCTTTCTCAAGGCAGATTGGCGATTTTGAATTCAATAACGTGGACCAATTAACTTTCCATCCAACATCAATTGTCATCATAATCATTGATTCAGCATCATCATCATGAACCACAGAACCAAGACTTCCTTTTTGAGATGTTTGGCTTAATCCCTACACGGGCGTAGACTTGGGCAGCAAATAGCATAGTTCGGAGTTGGTTGCAGTATCTACATATTTTTGTGGCTGGTTGCAGTTTTAAGACGTGTCAAAGTTAAGGACGCATATATTTTTTTTTGCTGAGACATGATTTGGCATCACCATGTGTTTGCTGTTTGGATGAAAATGGTTCTCTAATGATCACCGCATATGAGCCCTCAGCGTGGCCTGAAACTAGTCGAGATCCTAGTCAAACAGCTACGTACTTTTTTTTTTATTTTGTGGGCCCGCGTTTGGCCTCTATCGATGGTAAGAGATGATTCCTCATACAATGGAGAATGCTTAATTAAACGGTCATTCAATACAAAGAAGACCCTTCCACAGTTCTACTTTAATATTTTCTTTATTCACATTATGATTAAGTACCTACCTAAAAAATAGTCTAAATAGTGTTTGGTAGGTATAAGTCTGTATAGTATTAATTTAGCTAGTCTAAGCAATCAGAAAATGAAACTAGCAAACTATCCACAGACCATTAAAGTTTGAAACGTTCTTGAAAGGCTCGCTCTAACCAAGAACTATAATGGAAATTAGCTGTAACTCTCAAGAACTGGGTAGATGAGGAAATTTTCTCCGCATTGCGAAGGACGTTACTCTAAGATGGTTGTTTTTTTATTAAATTTTAAAGTAATTACTGACCATAATTCATCTTTAGTTCAGCATTTTACGAGTAGAGGTATGTGTTTTTGGCATATTTTTTGTGACCGAGCTGTTGCGCGAATGGAATAAAACCAAGGTCTCACAGAAAACCGACATAAAACAACTACAACGTTGTATTTTGCCGTATAGGTAAGGTTACCGAAAGCCCTTCATCATCATCATCATACCAGTCATAGGACGTCCACTCCTGAACAAAGGCCTCCCCCTTAGACTTCCAGATAGGCCAGTTGGAATTGACCTGCATCCAGCACCTTCCTGCAACCTTAATTAGGTCGTCTGACCTCCTTGCGGGTGGACGTCCTACGCTGCGCTTGCCGGTAAGTGGTTAAGCCGAATCCTTCCCCTTCCATCACCCTGCCACGACCGCACTCGTAAGTTCTCCAGTTTTGCCGATGTAAAGACGGCACCGATTGCGTACCACCAGGTCCGTCTGCTCGTTAGCCGAATTAATACCATAAGTAAATATGTATATTTTAAATTGACACTCTACATTGATAACTTGTAGAACAGTAGCAATATACCTAATATATAATGGAAATAGTATAACAGTATATAAGTTATAATATACATTATTTTAACAATGACACTGCACGGTTCCGCACCAACCGTGCAGTGTTGGTTGGCCTGCTAAACAGCGTATCGCAGGATCAATACTCGCATGGAAACACGACGATGCATAAACTGTTATTTCCAGTCTGGGTGTCACGTGTACGTGAAATTGTATGTTTGTAAACGCAGGACATCGGAGAAAATCTTAGTCTAGAATAGCGTTTAAAAACTTATTACCTAAACAAGTACTCGTTCAATACCAACCAAATATGCCAACACAAAAACCCACGCTCGACACCTTATCACCCTCCATTTTACCAACAATAGCACTGAAAAATTAACCAAGGTCCAATTTAACACACAAAAAGGTCTAGACTAGGTCGAAATTTAAGACTTTTATAACGATACAGAGATTTTTCAAAGGTAAAATTTGACATGGAAACATTATTCAAAAATGTTAGAATGTTTTTTTGACGAGTAGAAATAAAAATATAAAGGATATTTATTGTGGGAGTGGCGGGGCGGAAAGATGGCTGTAAATTCAAGGGGATTTTTTGTACACGTGTTTATTTATTTTCTTTGTTTTTTAATCTTTATTAAAGACTGTTGGATGTGTAATTTAAGATGTGTTTTCTAGATGTCTTTTTTGCTTTTAATTTTTCTCAGAAAACCATCGACATCATTTGCGTTTTGCCATCTGAGTACTGTAATCGGAGCATCAATCGGGAGGATTCATTTCCCATTATTCATCTTGTTTCCGAAAGCCAGCAACTCGCTTTTAACTTCTCTTGTTGCTGGAGTTGCAGATAATTATGGGCAGCATAAATTGCTTAACAAAAAGGGCTAAGAGTGAGAGTTATCAAAAAAAAAAACTGCGATTAGTAGTATAATATTCTTACATAAATATTTTTTTTATGTCTAAAGTCAGCAGACGATCAGATGGATGTCCTGATGGTAAGCAATCAGCGCCCCCCATGGACACTTAGTACCAAAGAAGTTTATTTCTACAAGTGCGATGCCGGTCTCTTGTGGGTTCTTAAGGTATAAGGGATAGGGGATTTGAGGATTGAGGATAGGGAGAAAGAGGCCTCCAGTAACCACACCACACACTCCGGTCACTCACACGACGAAACACAACAAAAGTATTGCATCACGCCGATTTTCTGTAAGACCGTGATATTTTCCGGCGTGAAATAACCACAGCGTTGTGTTTCGCCGCGTAAGTAAGGTTACCGGAGACCCAATCCTTCCCCTCCCCCAATCCCTCCTCAATCCCTAAATCTCCTAATCCCTAAAATGTCAGCAACGCGCTCGTAACTCCTCCGGGTGTCCATGGGCGGCGATGATTGCTTACCATCAGGTAATCCATCTGCCCGTTTGCCGACCTATTACACAAAAAAGAACACTCCTACATCAGCTAAAACTTCGAAAACACACTTCGAAACGCGTCAACGGGTTGTTAGCTTGTAGCTCTTACAAAAAGTACTTTCAGTAATAATAAAAACCGAGTCACTTTTATAGCTGAAGCACTAAAACCTAACCTTTATAATGTTGTTAAATGTTAGTTCGTCCCACATAATGCGACATTTTAGTCGTCCATAAAAGATAGTGTGGAAGAAAGTAATTTGATTATCTTTGCTAACTTTCTTTCTTTTATTCATGGTATCGAATTTCAGGACAAATAGAAGCAAGGTCAGGTGTCTTTATATAACGAATAGTGGTGCTCTTGCTATATATACGCCCTTTTCTTGTTTGTTTTGCAAAAGCCCTTATAATATCGCCTATAAAATGGATCTTATAGCATTTATAACCATACGTAGGTCTTTTTCTTCATAGTTTAAGTTGATAATCGAGCAGACGAATCACCTAATGGTAAGTTGGTGGGAATGGGAATGGTTATTAGGGATTTTTTTTTATTAGAGATATTGGGGCAATGTCTTTAATTAAACTTACAAACATACAATATCACATACACATCACACCCAGACCCGGAACAACAATCTCTGGATCACACAAAGAGTTGTTCCGTGCGGAAATCGAACCCGCGACACGTTGCGCGGCAGCCAGTTGCCCAGCCACCGCGCCAACCGTGCAGTCAAATCAAAGATAGCATCATCGTCATCATCATCATCATCATCATCATCACCACCACTACCCTTTAGTATAACTAGTCTACTGCTGAGCAAATGCCTTTTTGCATACAGAGAGGGTTTTTATATCATAGGCCGGCAAACGAACTGACGGATTACCTAGTGGTTAGTCAATGGAGTTGTGTGATGTGTTATGTGACAAGTGCGGTCTCTAGTGGGTTCTTAGGGATTTAAGGATAGATGATTTGAGGATTTAGGATGAGAGGCCAAGAATTGGGGCTCTGGTAACCTCACTCACACGGCGAAACACAACTTAAATGTTGTTTCACGCCGGTTTTCTATGAGGCCGTGGTATTGCTCCGGTCGAGCCGACCCATTCGTACCGAAGCTTAGTCCTACCACACTTAAATTAAAGAATTCTATTTTTATTCTTATATAAGACGAAATTTGTTACTGTAAGCACTTATTTTAGATGTCTTTGTCTTCTAAATAGGCACTTACATTGATTTACTAGACTTAGCTTAGACCTCGTTTACGAAGAAGCGGCGATTCGGGAGTGTAGCGTGCATTGTTCATGTGTTAATAGTTATTGAAAGGGAAAAAAACCCGTTTTTGTTAAAATATAATTTTAATAAAAAAGAACCAACTTCAAGCAGTAAACAGAACAAAAAATCTAAAATTAATTAACTTCGTACAAAGTAATACCTACGTATTTTCATTTAGTTAAATAGAAGATTATGTTGAATTATTATCAATAATTTTGAAATCAATTCCAAAAGGTTATCGGTGAACAAATATAAAAAAGTATAATAATAAACATCTACGGTCGAATTAGAAACCTGCTCCTTTTGGTAGTCAATTATAAGACAGACTTTTTTAAAAGAAATACGTATAACATCATACCAAACAAAACAACATGAAAAAGGAAATATAATTCAGTTAGCACTAAAAGAAACATTTCGTATATATAAGAACAACATTAATTATTATACTTTCGGATTAATCTCGTAACGCATGGCTTGTAACTAGTCGAGTATCTCGTCAAATTATTACGTGATTAAGCCGAAAACATAATAATTAATTTAGAATGTCTCACGAAAAAAAAGAATAACATTTGTTGATTTTCAACTGATACGACGTACGTAAAATTTACATGTAAAACTTAGTACCCAGACATTGGACCTAGCCCGCTAGACTGACTAGTTTCTAAATTATTTATGAACAGGGAAGGCACACGAGTGAAACCGCAGTACAAGCTAATGCATAAGTAATTTGCGGTCGATCTATAGGAAATGTTCGTTAGAACTTACATTTTGAAATCACGTATATTCCTATCATGATTATATATTTAGCAACGTATTGGAAATGGATTGAAATGCTGTTTGTTCGTTGTGTTGTTTCGAGGTTAAGGCACTATTTCTCTATATTTGTTTGATTTAGAATCTTGTTCTCGTCGAGTGTGAAGTAAGCGTCGAAGTGACGGGAAAATTACATTATAGAATGCCACTTTTAACGTCATCTCATACTTTATCAATCAAAATGTTGCGGTCAATTTAGTTCAACTCGCAAGTGTAGCGCTAGTGTACTACTATTCACAGCGGATTCAGTTTCGAAGTTTAGAATGAAGTCTTTCAGAATCACACTGCAGAACGGTTTTTAGTCAGTAAAAGTCTGACACTTCCTCCCCTTCAATAAACCAAGGGTCGAAGGAGTCACTCGATCATTGACCCTCAAAAAACGCTGTTTTCGATAAGCATCCTGATATAATTCTTTAAACCTGTTAGACACGTGGACGAAGATCTCACCCTCAGTAGGAGTTGGCTTCAAAAATATACCGTACTCTCCCGTCAGCATGCCAATCTGTTATACGGGGCAAACACAATTAAGTACCGCAGCCTCGGCTTTGGGCAGGAGGAGGAACGGTCTGGTTTTTAGTCAGTAAGAGTCTGACACTCCCTCTCGCCTCACCCTGGGCGAGAAAATTCATTGGATAATTTTTCCTCCTCAAAAAAGCATCCAGTCTGTTTCAAATGAATATTAACTTATTTTTCCATTCTATTCCAAAGCAATAACTAAACATTAATTACAACAATTTTCTTTATACTTTCAGGAAATTACTTATGTCAAGAAATGGTAATCTTTCAATCAGCCTTCGTATTTCAGCCTTTCCTCGTTCGTTCATTTATTTCTTTTTGAATACAAAATAATAATACGCTAGCTAGATCAGACTATTAGGGGCAGGAAAAGTTATTCTTTTATTTCGTTTGTAATAACTTCAACAGAATTAGTTGGAAAATATTCTAATTTCAAAAGTTTTGGTTCTGTAGAAGAGGTATATTTTTTTTAAACAGAATTCAAATAGTATCTCTTGTGGTCTATAATTGTGGCCAGATAGCGAGAAACGAGTTCGCATACACTTTCATAATCGGGGTCGTTTAAAAATATCACTCAACTAGTATGGCTGGTACGGGTGTGAGGGTGGTTTTTGGGACACTGAACCCTCAAAATTACTCGAATATGACCTTTATATTGTACAAATTCAGACTTATTATATACTGAAAAACAAATAAATTTGTACACCAATTTCATTGGTAAGACATGTATTGTAATATCTATATTCACAAATAAAGTTTGATTTGATTTGTAATGAGGCCAAAGTTCATAGCCCTTTTTTGTGAGGGGAAAAAAACTAATGACTTATCCAACCCAGTCTGAGGTTGAGAGTGTCAGACTCTTACTGACTAAAAGACACTCCCATTCCTTCTTGTGTTCTAGGCCGAGGCCGCGGTGCCTTGTGGCGCTTACAGCCCTACTGAAAGATTCATAAGCCCTGGAGTTGTGATTAAAAGCGGGCCTGCTCGGAGCAAAAGCAAAGGGGTCGTTTAGTCAGTAAGTGTCTGACTCTCCCTGTTGCCCCACCATAGTCATTCTAAAAAAAAACCTCTACATACTAATTCCCAACAAGGTAATATAAATAAAAACCCCAATTAACAATGATTGTTGACAGTTATCGTATAGTTTATATTAATTTATTGAAGTTCATAATTTTATTGCTAGTTCACACGTGATGAACGGGCCAGTATTTTTTATTTAATTGCTTTTTAAAATGTTTGTTATAAAATAGCGGCTATTTTTGGTTTGGGAACGATTATAAATATTTGTTGAATAGTCGTGGATTTCATACAAAAAGCTTCATTTATCGGTTAGGTATATAAGACACACTAGAAAATACATCATCTGTCCTTAAAATCATAATTTCGATAAACAGCCGGTTCGTTTCAAATACAAGACAGCACAAAAGTTGATTGACAACCTCATTAAATTGTTGTCTATATTTTAACATAATATCAACTATCATCATCATCATCATCAGCCTGTTGTCGTCCACTGCTGGACATAGGCCTCCCCAATTGCACGCCACTGAGCTCGATGTTCAGCTCTTCTCATCCAACCACTGCCAGCCACCCTGCGGATGTCGTCAGTCCACCTAGCTGGAGGGCGCCCTACGCTAGGTCTTTAGACTCCGCGGTAGCAAGCGTATACATATGTACCGCATTTCTGGCTTAGAGCGAGAACAGCATGGTTTTTAGTCAGTAAGAGTCTGGCACTCCCCCTCACCTATTTTGGGCGAGAGGGAGTGATTTTCCATTATCATAAAAGTCCTTTATACTATTATTCTAGAAACGCGGGTGAAGTCACTGGTGACAGCTAGAATCACAAGATTTTTTTTTAAAAAAAACTTTGCCTTACATTAGGATTTTCTCCTGTGTCGTTGGTGCGGCAACAACTATACAATTTCACATGACACCCAGACCCGGAACAACAATTTGTGAATCACACAAAGAGTTGTTCCGTGCGGGAATCGAACCCGCGACACGTTGCACGGTAGCCAGTTGCCCAGCCACCGCACCAACCGTGCAGTCAAACTACCTAACCTAACTGATAGTATCAGTTAATAATATAAATCTAGACTTTTATTCAGGCTACGGAATCCTAAATCCTTTCGTCTGTTATTATGTAGAAATAAACAGCTCGTCGGTTTGTAATGATAGTTTCACACGCTAACTTAATTGGCTCGCTTTGTTTGGCTATAACAGTACACCTATTTTTCTGTAAAGAGGTTTTTTTTATGTAATTGGTCGGTAAACGAGCAGACGGATTACCCGATGGTAAGCAATCAGCGCCGCCCATGGACACCCGCAACGGAGGAGTTACGAGTGCGTTGCAGACCTTTTAGGGATTAGGGATTTGGGGATTTAGGGATTAAGGAGGGATTGGGGGCGGGGAAGGATTGGGCCTCCGGTTACCTCACTCACACGGCGAAACACAACGCTGTGGTTGTTTCACGTCGGTCTTCTGTGAGGCCGTGGTATCACTCCGATCGAGCCGACCCATTCGTGCCGAAGCATGGCTCTCCCACACAAACGAGGTTTAGGAAAAAAGTTTTTTATTGAAAGTTGTTTCGTCTGTTGACTGGCTACTGGTCTTATGGACGAGTTCTTTTTTTAAATACGACTGTCAAGGAAGGTAGTTTCATACTCGTTCTTATTTTCGAAAATTTAAATTATGAAACGAACAAGTGCTTATTTATTTATTTTATTTATTGAATTGATTTTTAACTCTCTTTTGTTTGACGTATTTAGTGGACTGTGTAATAAAATCTGAAAATCATAATTATAACTAGTTTCTCGATTCTTTTAGGCTAGGCCAGGCTTAACAGAATTGGAAGGTGACAGATATATTGACTAGTCTATGACATAGGGTGTTTGACTAGTTAGTAAATATATTGAGTTTGATATCTCAATTACTTTTAGCGACTTATGCCTAAAAGCGTACTCGCGTATATAGTTTTATTTTATTTATATACTTATTAAATAGTTTATATACACAAAACTGAGACAAGAAGAATAAGACAACAATTAGGTACAAAGGCACGGTTTATTTCTTCTGAAATCTCTTCCAGCAGGCCCATTATGGGAGAGTTAGAATTCACAGAGAACTTATTTAACTATTAATTTAACTAAGAAGCTTTTTTATGTCATAGGACGGCAAACGAGCTGGATTAGCTGATGGTAAGCAATCGACGCCGCCCATGTCACCCGTAACACCAGCGGAGTTACAAGTTCGTTGTCGGTCTTTTATTAGGGGAAGAAAGATTGGGCCTCTATTAATCACACACATACAGCGTTATACAACGCTTTAGTTGTTTCACGCCAGTTTTCTGTGAGACCGTGGTATCACTCCGGTCGAGCCGACCCACTCATGTAACTAAATATAACCATTACATTTAATATTTTGAAATAAAAATATTTAATTGAAACAAATAAGGTATACACGAGAGAAGCCACAGGCGTAGCTAATGGGCGTTTATTTATCGAAAAGCAGGTCGACCATTAATTATACCGAGTGTCATAATAAATGGTATATAATATTGTATATAATGACAACATTATTTGACATTAAATAAATTACTGTTTCATTAACTGGGTATTACATAATTATAACAGATGATATTAATGTGTCCCGAGTATTTTTCGCGAGAATTAATCTTGTTATAGAAGAGTAACTTGTAATTTATTATTTATATTTTTCGATTGATCAATCGTGTTGATATTTATCATACGATTGTTAGTATTAGGTAATGAAGTATTTGAGTCTAAAATTAGGACTAAAGTCCTAAACACTGGGTGTTAGTGTGATTTAGAATATTATTGTGACACGAAATATGAAATTATGTAGTTTCTTCAGAAAAACATCAAAAAAGAATTTATATATTTTTATTTTCCGAATTATGCTTGATAGGTACTTAATTAAACTTAAAAAGATAACAATATGACGTCATAAGTTACGGTCTTAAGCACAATTCATAGACATTCATTCATATCGTTTTAAAAGTTTGGTGTTTTTTTTTAGGGTAGATATAGGTCGGCAAACTAGTAGACGAATTATTACCTGATGGTAAGCGCCGTCCATGAATACCCACTATACCAAAGGGGTTACGAGTGCGTTGTCGGCCTTCTATTGATAAATGCTTCGGATATTTAAGGATTGGGAAGGGATAGGGAGAGGGGGAGGATTGGGCCTCCGGTGACCATACTCACACGGCGAAGCACAACGCTGTGTTTCACGCCGGTTTTCTGTAATGCCATGGTATCACTCCGGTAGAGCCGACCCATTCGTGTCAAAGCTTGGCTATCCCAAACTTGTGTTGATACGCTCGTAACTCAACAACGTTGGACCAATTTTGTCTATTTTTGTTTTATTTTTATTTTTTTGTCAGGAGAAGGTCAAAGTTCATTGCGACAATTTTAGGAAAATGGAGGCAAGTCTTGTAAATAGGGACCCTTTCGTCGTTAACGAGATAGTTTCAAACCCGTGCGAAGCAGGGGCGGCCTGCTAGTACTAAATACCAATATTATACTTTTATATCTTTAACAAAATGTTCTTTTTATATCTCGTTCTTGGTGTCTCCTTTTAAGCATCTTCATGTGTCAGGAGGCTCCGCTCTACCTAAAAGTATTCATACTAAGAGACACGTAAGCATAGTAGGTATTATTATACTATTTAATCTTAATTCATCAGAAGAATGGATGATGACGATCGCCTACACATCTATCCGTCACTTATATATACTTACAAAACTTTTCCGTAAATTTTTAAAACAAATTCAAGTATAACCCTAATGACACGAAACATTAATCTAATTGATATTCTAAACCTCCGTCGATATTGGATATATTTTCCAGTCACGGAGAGATGACAAGCATTAATATAAATAACTTTTCAATGTAAAATGGAAGTCGACGATTTAATATTTCCTGGTTTTATTACGATCTTTCGCTGGGAGGACACGTTGTTGATACATCAACAGTATATAAGTGCCTATTGCTGAGTAAAGGCTTCTTATCACGCGGAGAAGATTTGAGTTTTAATCACTACGCTTGCTCAAGGCGAATTGGATAATTCAAAAATATAACTAGAAATTATATAGGTGCAGATAAGTATATTTTCCTTGGTGCCTATATAAACTAAGAAAGCACATACACCTCGGAAAAAGTCATATTGGTACTGGCCAGATTTCAAAATTTCCTCTTCGTGTATGAGAAACGCTCGCCTTAACTCCCAGGTCATTTTTGTCATGTTGGTACAAAGATATAAAATTACGAGTATTAGTGTGGTCGATCAATTTATTATTACAAATTCGTTTCGCAATTTCGTACCATTCAAGTGTGGAAGAGCATGCTTTCAGCGCAAATTTGCCAGCTCAACCGAAATAACACAATGGCTTCACAGATAATCAACATCAAACAATACTTGAGTTGTGTTTCACCTTATCCTTTTTTCCCCCCTTAATTCGTGACTCGGACCTATGAGTATTTTCTTGAAAAAAAAAAATTAGTTTTTTTTATGTAATTGGTCGGCAAACGAGCAGACGGATAACCTGATGGTAAGTAGTCAGCGCCGCCCATGGACACCCGCAACGGAGGAGTTACGAGTGCGTTGCCGACCTTTTAGGGATGAGGGATTTGGAGATTTAGGGATTTAGGAGGGATTGGGGGCGGGGAAGGATTGGTCCTCCGGTTACCTCATTCACACGGCAAAACACAACGCTGTAGTTGTTTCACGCCGGTCTTCTGTGAGGCCGTGGTATCACTCCGGTCGAGCCGACCCATTCGTGCCGAAGCATGGCTCTCCCACATTCAAAGTAATTAATTTTATTTTTTGTATAAAACGAAACACAAGTCTAACCATATTTTATAATTGGTAAGATAGTAACACAGTCTTATAGTATAAGTAGCCTTTTATCTAAAGAATATTCAACGATATTTTCGTAACAATATTCAACTCTATTTCAGTCGGTAATTATCTTTATTTTCAGCTGAAACGCCACTTCAAAAGTTTTCAGATTACAGGGGTATTCAATTTCAATAGTATGGAATTTCAAAATTATCAAATTGAGTTCAGATCTGTGGGGTTCATTCTATTTTTAGCCATGCTAAGAGGCTTGTGAAGGAGTGTAGGTATACGCTTTGGGAAACTACTTAAAACTTAAAAAAAGGAATGGTAAAAAATAACGTGGTTGAAAAAATGTCATGGTGCCCGGAGATTAAGGCGCCCGCTTCTCATACATAAACCGGTTTCGAAACCTGGCAAGTATCAGTGTGATTATTGCCGAGCTATATGTACTTTCCATGATTATTAAGTGTGGGAGAGCCATGCTGCGGTACGAATGGGTCGGCTCGACCGGAGTGATACCGGGGCCTCACAGAAAACCGGCGTGTTTTGCCGTGTGAGTGAGGTTACCGGAGGCCCAATCCTTTCCCTCCCCCTATCCCAAAATCTCCAAATCCCTAATCCCTATAAGGTCGACAACGCACTCCTAACTCCTCCTTGCGGGTGCGGGTGTCCATGGGCGGCGCTGATTGCTTACCATCAGGTAACAGTCTGCGCGTTTGCCGATCTATTACATAAAAAAAAAACTTAAGATAGCTCTGGCATCATCTGACTGGTAAAAGAAAACATCGTAAGGAAACCTGGACTTATGATTTCTAAGGTGATATCGCCTATGCACCTTGAGCAAGCGTGGTGATTAGTGCTCAAACCATCCTCCTTGTAAGAAGAGGCTTTAGCTCGGCAGTGGGCTCTTATAGGCTGATGATGTGACGAAATGAGAACCGGGAATGTAAATTTAAAATCTACTTAATGGAAAATTATCAATATCTAACTGTTTTATATCAGAAAATTTATTTTCGGATAACTAGAATTGAAGTTTTGGAATGAGCTAATTACGTCATTTCTAAGTTTATAACGTACTTAGAATTGATATCACGAAATATTTTACATCGATAATTATGTCGTCGAAAGTTTTTTTGTTTTCTTTAGGACAGACTTTTCAATAGTCTGATAAATGTTATCTTTAAAATAAAATTGTTGCTGTCACTGTCTTATACAAACATTCTGACGCGACAGCATCATAATTATTTCTCAGATAACTTAATCAGCCCTTACACAATAAAAAAATATGAGTACGTATATATTTTTTGCATTTTAAAAATCTACCAGATGAAAAGGAATACGTTATCCCTCTATTCTTTATAGATAGGATTCTTTTCTAGGTATCATGAATATGATCATAAAAAATCTATGAGACAGTTCCTCCACCTTCATGTATCAGATAGCCTTATGTGATGTACCAGATAAGGCCTATTAAAAATAAAATTCTATAGTCAAATTTATTTGGTACATTTGGCTACCCAGACGTTAAAAAAAAGTCTTTTAAACAACAGAAAATTAATAATTATGGATTTGCTATCCATTAATGTTTATTATTTAATAAAAAAACACTATTTATTCAAAATTTATAAAATACGTCTCAGCCAAAGCTATTAAAAAAAAGAGTAACCATGGAGTTTCTTGCTCGTTCTTGTCCATCGGAATCTATTACTTTGGAACCAGCGAATAGTTTCACTAAGAGGACTGACCGACAGACTGTCTTCTATCTTCAAGATTTTGTTTGACTTTCAAAAGTGCCTGTAAGGGTCTAATTGGAATAAATGATTTTGACTTTTTTTAACTTTTTTTGGCAATACAAAATTCCAACCATTTTATCAAGGAATAAAAACGATTTCTTCAGTAACCAAACTCTTTACTTCATGATTTATTTTCCTGCCCTCAGTTTTCATGAACCCACCCGACATATGAACCTCTTCGGTCATATCAAACAAAGCGGGCCACTGAAATGCGCTGAAATGCGCTGAAACACGAACGCTTTGACGAGCACAAAGGCATTGCATGTAGCTTGAGACACTATGTAGGTATCGTGCACAGAATATATTGTGCGCTATGAAATTCTGAATTTCAGGAGACTAAATTATGTAAAAAGCTTTTTATGTAAATAGGTGGCATCGTTATAACGATGGACTTTCATGCTCGTTCATCTCAATTTAAATCTATATTATGGAACGAAGATCTGGCTTGACAGACTGACTGACGTATTTTATTTCTTGACGCGTCAAAAGTGCATATATATGCACTTATTAATAAAATAATATTTATTTATAGTAAAAACTACGCATTGCCCGCGATTTCCTGCAGATTTTTGGTATAAAAACTGCCTTGTGTCCTTTCTCGAGTTTCAAACTATGCGTATACCAAATTTCACACAAATAGTTTCAGTAGTTTAGACATGAAGAAAAGACAGACAGACAGAGTTACTTGCGCATGTTTGAATATAATTTAGTTTGGATAAATTTATTTTGTGCTTTATTTATGTTTTTCATTGCCTGATTTACAAGTTATTTAGAAAGATCTACATTCAGTTCTGGATGTCTGTTTTTTACCTGAATGTAAGTGTTCTGCGCCGCCCATATACACCTGCGGTACCGAAGGAATCGTAGAAGCAATTTTGGATAGTTTGTACCGAATATAACTCTCCCACATTTGACAACAAAAACATATTGTTATTTTCCAAAATTTTATTATTTTATCTTTATATCTATTTTATATATTTTAACAAACAAAACACTCTCTTTTGCGCATAGAAATTGGATTTATCTAGGCTAAAATCTATAAAAATGTAAAATTAAGACCTCCTTCAATGGTTAAGTATGTCCTGTATTGACAGGCACCCAATTATTTTTGAGTATTCTTTGAAAAAGTGTCGAGTATGCTTGTGTTAAGATATAAGATAAGAAAATACGAACAAACAAAAACAACAACCGCTGATCTAGCACTTAGGATCATAACTTCGTTCAAGATGTTGGTAGAAGCAGTTACTTACATGTTGAGGCAAAATAGCACCTATAGGTCGAAGAAATAAGAACTAAAATGAATTGGAAAAGTCTTTTAATGAACACAGAACATAAATGTGATATAAAATATGATATTTAACATAACTTGACTATATTCAAACAATGCTTGAGGCTTATAACAACACAATATCATTTAACCCATCACAATCAGGTCCAAATCTACAATTTGTGTCAAAAAATGCAAAGGGTGCGTAAAGAGGCAATTGACCACCTCAAACGGGGGCCAACAGTGCCTATGTTAAGCCAGGGTTGCGGGGCAAGCGCAATAAAGTAACACGGCCTCGGCCCAGAACATGAGAAGGAACAGTTGGTTTTTCATAGTAAGAATCTTGCTCACCCTGGGCGTGAAAATTCATTTCATGATTTGCCCATTTTTTGATTTTCGTAATTGGGTAAACCAAATATGATACCTTAAATGAAGGAGCCAATTGTAACAAACCTCATCATACTGTCAATTTTCCAAAACCTTCTTACATAGCTATTAAGAAAATACAAACACCAAATAATCTATTAAGATCTCACACTACATTCCGAAGCAATCATTTCAAAGCAATCAAAAGAAAAACTGCATCAGCAAAATAGTATTTATTCCATGGTGTCAAGTGTCAAAGTGTATCGGCAGGCAGTTCTCACGTACAGCTGACAAAGCTAGCGCACTCGAGGCAAGTGCTCTCAGGCTCAGGCAAGTTGAGGAGTTTGTAACGAAGTAAGAACTTGCTAAGATAGGCTTCAAGCTAGCCTAGCTTGTTTTGTTTGGTCACTGAAGAATTTGGGCTTGCATTTTTATTTTTTTGCAATGACCCTTTTTTGGCCTCTATCTAGCCTCATAAATGTAGCCTATGATTCAGCACGCCTGCTTCCAAGAATCGAGGAAGGTTTATGTTCAGCAGTTTTGTTTTTATTATAACTTTCGTGAGACATTCTAAATTAATTATTATGTTTTCGGCTTACTCACGTAATAATTTGACGAGATACTCGACTATTTTCAAGCCATGCTAGAGGCCCATATTCATGAGCAGCATTTCGCGACACCCGACGCGGTGACTGTCGCGCTGCTACTCAGTAGCATAATAATTAATAATTAATTTAGAATGTCTCACGAAAGTTATAATAAAAATATAGTAAACCGTTACGGTTCGGTATTGCTAAACACAGCAGTTTTGTGGTTGATATGATGTTGATGGTGATAAAAACACCACTGGTAGCGCCAATAAAGGAATGTACATATATATTTAACGAAATTCAGTTGAAATTCAAGCTACGGAAAGACGTATTTTGCATGTCATTGATTTTAGGCTGCTACTGTGCAGTCTCAAATATTGTCAAAAATTTAAAAACTTTGTCGGTTCTAGCGACCCTTGATAAGAGTTTGGTATTGGTAAAAAATACATTCCGACTACCATAGTCAAAGTCAAAGTCAAAATCATTGATTCCAACTAAACTATAAATAAGTACTTTTGAAATTTCAAAATATTCAATAAACCCTTGTCTGCACTTAATGATTTTTAAACGAGACCGTCTTGTAAATCTGACATTTTTTCAGAGACTCGTATGTTCAACGATACCTTATAAATAAAGAGGTAAATAACTTTAACTTTACTGTATAAATTAATACAGTAAACCAACCAGCAAATATAAGAAAGAACGGGTGAATTTTCATAAAATATTGCAAATCGTTTAATAGCTATATCGTGTGCTGTCATACCCACGTTTTCACCCACCCTTTGAGTCGGGCGAGAAAAATCGACACGTAATAGAAATATTTACCAAAACTTCGCCTTAATACAAATTTCTTAACTATGTAGGCCTAAATAAAATTGAAAACGACAGAAAAAAAAATAAGGTTTTCTTGAGTTAATTTTAAATATGGTTATTTGCCATGATACATATGCTCCTAGCTTTACTGACGAACAGACAGACAGACATTACAGGGTGGTTACTATGGAACCCTAAAAATAAAACGTATAGTGTGTTGGTGTGCGTATAAGTCAACAATGGCTGAACCATTTTTGCCAATTCTTTTCTTTATCACCAGGAGAAGGTTCTTAGGAAAGAAAATTTTAAAAAGTATGTAGGAAGTAAAATTAGGACCTAGCGACTCTTTACGCGCAAAGCAGGTGTGAGCCACTAGTTTATAATAAAAATCAAAATGAAAACAAACAAACAATTCAACCACATAAGTCAACATAACTCTTTAACTTTGCAATTTCAATTCGGCCATCTTAGTAAACTCCACATTGGGATGCTAGCCGTTTACAAAATGGCGGAATTATGTGAAACTGTCCAGAAAATTTCGGATGAGAGGGTGGGCTCACCGCAAGCATCCTCAATGGCCGTCGGAGGAACTGGAATGTACTGCGCACTTGTGTTGGCATTGTTTGCTTACCGAGAGGTTGGGTTTTATGGACATTTTAACAACTTTCTTACTAACCTGATATGTTTTTTTGAATAGCAAAATAAATTAGAAATGCCCTACTAGTTTCTAGCCTCCACGGGACTCATGTTCATAAGCAGAGTCCGACGCTGCGATATCCAACAGTTGATTCAAGCGTTTTTTTCAAAAGATCATATAGTAAATATATCATATCATATAATAAAAAAAAAGAATTAATTTACAGAAAAACTGTTAAAACCCCTATATTATATAATTATATTTGAATATGTAAAGCAATTTGTATAATATATGTGGTAAGTACATATAAGTTTATCAGACACATTATATGAAGGTGATGATAAATACAGACCTTTAGTCTTATGTATAAAAGTAATAAAAGCTATTCTATAGTAGATATTTCCTTTCCTTTACCAAGTAGAGCAAATAAACTATAGTTATACTAAGCTGGGAGGACATTCAGTAAATGCGTTCACCTACACCTTTATTAACATACGAGCTTCGCCTTTCTCCGCTATTTAATGGATGTTAGTATAGATATGTACATATAAACATTCTTCTTTAACCACTCTATCATTTAAAAAACCGCATCAAAATCCGTTGTGCAGTTTTGAAGATTTAAGCGTACATAGGGACGACAAAGACGACGAAGATGACGAAGCGACTTTGTTTTATACTATGTTGTAATTATCGATGTTTACGACTTTACACTAATTTTTTTATGTGATACGACGAATTAGCTGATAGCAAGCAATCAGCGCCGCCCATGGACACTTGCCGTTACCGACCTTGTCCCCACACACACACACATTAGGGATTTGGAGATTTTGGAATTGGGGGAGATTCCAGTAACCTTACTCACACGGCCAACAAACGCTGTGATTATTTCACGCCGATTTTATGTAAGGCCGTTATCACTCTAGTCGAGCCGACCCATTCGTGCCGAAGCATGGCTACCTCATAATTATACCAGGAAAACAGACACGATCTTTCAATAAATTAGCTATACTTCATTGAACACAATACACAAACACCTAGGTCCTAGAACATCCAGTAGCTACGTAGAGCTACATAGTGCTATTTCAAAACCAGTATAAACTTACAGCTGAAAGTGCGGAAAGATCATTCGAAGGGAGGCCAACGTATACTGGTTGTTTAACATTATGTGTAGGCTTGTGTACATAAGGTTTATGTACCTTAGTATATAAGCAACCATTATGTACTAAGCTAACGAACGGTATATGGAACAATGGGAACATATTCGATGCACACGGTGATAATAAGATTCTATTGTTTCGTAACTAGTGGACTTAAAGCAATGTGTATCGGTTATCCCAGTGTGTATAAAGCTTAACCTGGTTTAACGTTATTATTAGAATATTCTCTCTTGTGATAAAGTAGATATTGTGTTCTGACAGAATTTTTTGCATGGAGGATTACATAGATTTTAGAAATTATGCATTTGTATATTTCATGGTCCCACTTTCACAAATTGAGTTAAGATGGCTAACATAGAGATACTGTAAAAATTGTTAATAACAAAAATAGCCATTTTTTTTTAATTTTTCTTCTAATTCTTTAAATGAGTATAAAAAATGCAAGTAATGTAATTTTAGGATGCATATGCATAGTTAATTCGGTCGATTTTGATTATAAGTACAACGAAACGAAGTGAATAATTGTATTAAAATGATTAATTCATTAGTCGCATCACACGAAAACTTCCTGAAGAATTGAGAGCTAGAAACAAAATCGTATTTAACTGTTCCATTCACTTTCTTTCTTTCTTTCTTTTTAAAAAAACGTTGCCCCGCTTTAGGTCTTTCTCCTGTGTTGTGGGTGCGTTTACAAACATACAACGTCACATACACATGACACCCAGACCCGAAACAACAATTTGTGGATCACACAAAGTGTTGTTCCGTGCGGGATTCGAATCTGCGACACGTTGCCAGTTGCCCAGTCTCTGTGTCAACCGTGCAGTCCGGATTACCTGATGGTAAGCAATCAGCGCCGCAACGGAGGAGTTACGAGTGCGTTGCCGACCTTTTAGGAAGTAGGGTTTTGGAGATTTAGGAATTCGGGAGGGATTGCGGGAGGAGAAGGATTGGGAATCCAGTAACCTCACTTAAATGGCAAAACATAACGCTGGTTGTGTCAAACCGACCCATTCGTGCCCAACCACGGCTCTCTCACACTTAAAAATGGGTAATTTTTAGTCAAATCACCCGAAAACCTCCTGAAGAATTGAGAGCTAAAAACAAAGTCGTATTTAACTGTTTTATCACTAATAAGCTACTCAACAAAACACAAAATAAACACATTCGTTATTATAATGGGAAACTCAAACACAACCTTTAGCACTGACCAAATCCATTTAAGAAATCCCCAACTCCAATTAAGTACAAATTAATGGTTAAATAAATTATAAGCCAAGTAAATATCAAGGCCTCTCATTGAATATGCAGTAATTACTTTTGTTCTATCTCGAGGAACATCCGTCTTTATTATGTTGAGTGTAGGATTTAGTTTCCTTTAAAAGCGTGTTGTTTGCTTGTACTTAGTGGAGTTCCAATAAGTGTGATGATATTGTGTTGTGTAAACTGAAATTAGTATTTAAGCGTAGGAAAGAAAATTGAAGAATGGAACTGCTAATAGAAAACATTAAAACAATTGGTAAATAATGCCCATGGACACCCACCACGCCAGTGTTTTACGAGTGCGTTGCGGTCTATTGTAGAGAAAGGAGGAGAAGAAGAAGATTACGAAACTGGAAAGAGAGAGGATTGGGGATCTTTGACTGCACCGTTGGCGCCACACCACCATACAGAGTAAGTTGGCTGGGTAACAGGCTGCCGTGCAATGTGTAGCACGAAACTCTTTGTGTGATCCACAAATTGTTATTTCGGGTCTGGTTGTCATGTATATCTGAAATTGTATACCCATCCACGACACAGGTGAAAATTCTAGTGATGGGCAACCTGTTTTTTTTTAAATGAATCTCATTTTTTTCTCTCGTTCAATCATTTGTGAATTTTCTTTCCTAAAACCAGTTGGTTTTCTGAAAGGTTTCTGAAAGGCCATGGTTTTTTTTTTTTATGTAATAGGTCGGCAAACGAGCAGACGGATTACCTGATGGTAAGCAATCAGCGCCGCCCATGGACACTCGCAACGGCGGAGTTACGAGTGCGTTGCCGACCTTTTAGGGATTAGGGATTTGGAGATTTAGGGATTGAGGAGGGATTGGGGAAGGGGAAGGATTGGGCCTCCGGTAACCTCACTCACACGGCGCAACACAACGCAGTGGTTATTTTACGCCGGTTTTCTGTGAGGCCGTGGTATCACTCCGGTCGAGCCGACCCATTCGTGCCGAAGCATGGCTCTCCCACACTTAGCATGGCTCTCCCACACTTACTACTACTCTACTCCGGTCGAGCTGGCCTATTTATGCCGAAGCGTCGAATATATATATATATCTATATGTAAGTTACACGGTAATTAGTTACTGTACATAGTTCTTGTTTATGCGTACATTGTAATTTACCGTATGACGACAGGTAATACGCACTGATCTGCTCACAAAAGCCTTATAAGTGTGCGATATACACTAAGCTTGTATGCGGGTTCAAATGCTCACCGCCTACTCAAATTACTAAGTTCGTAGATTTTCGTTGATTTTCATATATGTATGTAGTTTTAGCTAGTAATTTTATGTAATACTAGCAACACTGCGCGGTTTCACCCGCTGTTCGGCTCCATTTGATCGTAGCGTGATGTTTTCTAGCCTATAGCACTGAGGAACATTGTAGCTATCTATCAGTGCAAGAATTTTGGCAATCCGACCAGCGGTTCCAGAGATTACCCCCTACATACAAACTTACAAATTTTAACTCTTTATAATATTAGTATAGATAGTTCTGAGGAGGGAAAATTATTTCTTTCGCCTAGCGAATGGCGAGAAGAAGTGTCAGACTCTTACTGACTAAAAAGCGTTTCTTCTCCTGGTCCAAGTTGAGGCCACTGTTTCACATAGCGCGTGAGCCGCGACCCCAGCTAAGGAAACCTGGACTTATAAGTAATTATACCGTAAGTAAGCGTGGTGGTTAATGCTCAAACCTTCTTCGTGTGAGAAGAGGTCTTTGCTCAGCAGTGGGCGCTTAAAAGCTGGAGGTGACGATGAAATATTTCAATAATACTTTTTACAAATCCATATCACTCGATCGAACAAAAAAAACACCAATAAGTTTAATACTAAAAGAATGTGTGCCTTCTTGAAATTGTGCCGTTTATTCACTAAGACATAAATTTTCATTTAAGTACTTCACAATTTATAAAAGTAATTACCCTACTTAGAACCTGTTTCAGAGTCTCAATGCTACTGTGTACGAAAGAAATTTGAATATAGAACGAAATTGGTTTGAAATATGTACCACATAAGTTTGTGAGCGTCAGGACGGTTGGACCAAACGAGATATGTCCTTAAGACCACGTGCACTATTTACTATCTGTAGTGAACTTTTTCGTTAAGAAATATATCACAGAAATATAAAGTGGTCACTTTTTTTATTTATTTCATTTTAACTTTCTATTACATTTCACTACATGCCATTTCCTAACAAAATCCTTCCCTTTGTAAATTCGAGTCCAAAAAATCTATGAATATTAATTCGGTCCCTAAGGACTCTCAATACCTCGATCTTACCAAAGCCGGACAAACGAAACCCAAGTTAAGGGCAAGTAAGTCAACATTTACCTAAAAAAACCTTGAGAAGTGAAATTTATTTAATGACACTCATCTTTAAAAATTTTGATTTGTTATTAGAATATCTAGGCCAGGTTATGGGTCTCCTCTACTTAAATTGACCACCAGTCAGATCACCCGATGGTAAGCACTTGGGCACCGCCCATGAAACACCGAAGGGGTTGTAGGACAGATGCGATGCCAGCTTTTTCTGAATTGTTTAGGATTTGGGCCTGGAGGATGGGTTGCTATGTTTTTAGCAGGCAGATTGATCGCAGTTTAAAAGGTTCAGGTTCATCATAGTTTTGGACTCCTGTCCTATCATCTATTTAGCTCTTACGGCATCCTCAGCAGTTTGAACCACACACTATTAATAATACGGGCCTATGTTTTTATAATAACTATCGTGAGACATTCTAAATTAACTTAAAATCGCGGGTTACTCACGTCAACCGTCAACAGCGATGCAGGTGCCAACGCTAACCAGTAGGCTGCGCGACGTTGCCGCGTACGCGCACGCTGCTCATGAGAAAGAACCCCTCTGTGGTTCGAAACTAGTAGAGCTTTTCTCAATATAGACGTGAGTAACCCGCGATTTTAAGTTAATACGGGCCTAGTTGTGATGCGTACGTAAGTTTATAAACTCACTCATGACACACGAGAAAATACTAGCGTAGGGCAATGTTTGTTTTTTAAAGAAAAAAAGTAGAAAGACTAAAGATAGAAATAATACACCCTCAAAATCAAAGAAGAGTACGTTGAAGGCCTTTGGGAGTTAGGGATTTGGGCATTTGGGTACAGAAGCGAGGGTTGGGTCTGCGGTACCGTCACTCACACGGCGAAACAAGATTAAAGATAACGAAGACCGAAGCCCTTTGATTAAAAAGTCCCGAAAAGGAATTTGGCGAAAAATTTGCTGTAAATAGGTCTAATACTGCAATATTAAAGAAATGTTCTGTAATGGTTCCGCGAAATCGTGACTACGGACCGGCTAGTAATTTCCTGAGGAAGCCGCTAAAAGGGCCGGAGATTGAAATGTGACGTCACATTAACAATGGCGTTTGCAGATATCATTGTGACGTCATACGTTCTATTTTAAGAATTTTATAATAAACTACGCCCTCCCACGTGGTTTTACTGTGATACTTTTACGCCTACAAACTTCCCCGAATTGGACTATTCAAGACAAAAAGAATCGTTTAATTCGGACCAGTAGTCAAGTTCCGGAGATTAGCGCGTTCCAAGAAACTCTTCAGCTTTATAATGGTAACAATAGCTACGTATCTTCCATTCGGACATAATGACCCAATTTTCATGTATATTGTCTGTCTTGTTCATTACTTTGCATATAATAACTGAGAATATGTTCTACCGAATTTTATATCATTACATATTTATTTATTAAAATACTGCAATAAACTAAAAAGAAGCCTGTAATATAACTGTAGTCAGTAGGCTGCGCGACATCGCCGCGTCCGCGCACGCTGCTCATGAGGAAGAAGCCCTCTGTGGTTCGAAACTAGTAGAACTTTTCTCAATTTACACACGTGAGTAACCCGCGATTTCTAGTTAATGTAGTGTGTCTCAAGATAGTTATTATAAAAACTGCAATAAACATTATATATTCCGTCTTCTTGGAGGTATTGTACCGACAACCAACAATTATACAAGCAATCAAATAGTTAAAAATGCGAAGAAATATAACAAAATATAATCAACTCCTTCAACGCTAACTGGGATAGAAACGTGTCCAAAATCCACATAAAAGTCACACGTTTGAAACTAAAAATAATCCCGCAGTGGTATCAGATGTTTCTGTGGAAGTTTCCAAGAGTCAATTATAAAAAATGGGTCACTAGGCAACGGATAAGCAACCTGTAAGGCTTTCACACCGAACCGTAACGTAACTTTTTATGTTACGGTTATTTTTCGTTGGTACTTAACTAAATGGCATGTTTTTCGTACATTGAAATAAAAAAAATTGTTTTCATACTATTTGTCATTGGTTTGAATTTACCGTAGTACTCTGCTAAGGCAGTTTATTTTTAATGATGGATAGTTAAAAAATATCTATTTGGACAGTTTTGAATCTCCGGAGTTGGTTTGTTTAAAGGACCCGGTGTCCCTTTCAGGTATTGATGGTTACCAGCGGGGAGGTTTCCGTGAAGTAAAAATACCACACATCAAAGTTTTTTTTTTCAAAATCCATGTTAGTTGAAGGTAAGGCCCAAGATATAATACTAGATTAGCAGAAAGAGGTATTTTTTTTTCGAAATCACATTCTTTAACCATGTGAGCATCTCTGGCTCGTTTAAAGAAAATTTATGGGATGAACCTCTTTGGCTTTTCAGATACCATTTTGCGAACGTAACGTTATCCATTTTCGTTCCATTTTTATTCTGCCTAATCTGTTAGACCGTACCTGGAGAGCAAAAATAGACCTTTAAAGCCCTAACATCAAAAAAACTGTCGTAAAAGGGACAGTGGTCAAATAAAGTACATTTTTATCTCCAAGAGGTCTCGTTAGCTACAGTTTGGTCGAGGGTACTTTAGACCAGTGCCCACCGGTTGAGTGAGCGATTGGACCACATTATCTGCAGGGTTAAAGTGGGTATTATTACTCGTTTGCGTTTCATGTTTTTTCCATTGGGATAAAGGAAAAAGTTTCTTTTTTTGGCGCACTTAGCTTCGATTTATTGTTCTGAGTGCATATTTTTTCTCAGGACATTTTTTTTAGAAAGTAATACCCTGTAGTGCTCTTTTAGAATCCAATATTATTCTTATTGTGTATATATATATAAAATATTATTGCTGGTTTTGTTTGTAACAAATAATCACAGGAGAGCCCATTCCTAAACATTACAAATACATTATGTACTTGTTTAAAGAAATTATGGATCAAGGTGATCTTTGCACATTTAAGATTCAAATTGAAGATATAGTTCCAGCGAACATCAAAATCACAATCAATTTTTTCTTCGCAGATTGCGCTAATCCACAAGAGGTTAGTTGGTTTAATAAAAATAGTCGGAAGCCATAAAAAAGCTAACGGACAATGGTTTTACACTAGTTATTCGCTATTGGCAAAAACGACAAGATATAAACACTAGTGCCGTCTTGTGACCAAAAAAGCGGCAGCCCTCAGTAAATCACTAATCAAAGTACTTCTTTCAATAAATCTATTCATCCATTAGCTAAGCTAAGTGCTAGCAATGCTCAATAACAAAACCTTTAAAGAATCCAAGCAAAATGATTTCTCAGTCTTCCATTTTTAATACGACGCCATTACAAAGCAAACTGCTTAATAGTAAGCAAAATCGGTTTCCAATATCCGCATTGTAACTTAGTTTCTGTGTTGGGTTAAAGTGTTTATAACAGTTGGAAACCCATGAACCTTTGATCTAAGTAGTTAAAAGCTTACCTTGTTGCGTAAATTGTATCTTAAGGCATTCATAATAAAGGTCTTTTCAGACTATAGTATACTATTACGCTAAACAGGAGTGTTTTGAGTAAATCAACAATGTCACTAGACCGAATTGATAATATTATAAAAATCAACTAATGTTCCACAAATCCTTAAAATTTATCAGATATCAAGTGATTTTGTTACAAATATAAAAACTTTAATAATTTCTTTTCCTTTATATATCTGCATTTTTTATATAACAGAAGGTTAAGGAGAAGAATGATCACCTGATTGTAAGTAATCTGCACAGTTCATGGACAGCTGCAACACCATAGGAGTCACGGCGCGTTGCCGGCCTTTTAAGAAAGAGTACGTTCGTTTGTTGAAGTTTGGAAGGTGGTATCGCTTCGGAAATACCACCGACGAAATTTAATTCCAAAGTTTTTCTGTGTGAGGCAGAAAGTTTCGCAAAAATCGCACAGTTGTTGACTGTCAACCATCTATGTGATGCTGGATATTCCTAGTTAGTCAATTTATAATACTAACTAGCAGCTTGCCCCTGCTTTGCACGGGTCTCATCATCTCGCTTATGATGAAAGAGTCCCTATAACCCAACTCTAAACTCTACTTTTCAAAAAAAAAAATCATAATAACCTTTTTCTGACAATAACAAACACGACAAAAAAAGAATTAGCAAAATTGGTCCGGGCGTTGTTGAGTTATGCGCTTATCAACACATTTTGCGATCCATTTTTATATATAAGATACCTAAAAACCACCGGTGACAGTCTTTTGTCTTGATAGCAAATCGCCACTGTGTTGAAATAGTAGCTATAAAACGATATTCCCTACTACATTCTAGATATTTCTTTCATAAAGAACCACAGAAGGACATATATTCAGACAATAACAAAAAAATATTAGCGAAATAGAGTCAGCTGTTCTTAATATTTTGTTAAAAACGTATAATAATAGTATACTATCATATTCGGTCCCAAAACTTTCATTTAAATTTCTTTGTTACAGTAAATATTTGAAATTTAGCAAACCACAGTCGCCTCGTTATCGCATCCATACATTTGTAACATTCGAAATGAATTATTCAGATCCTTTGTTACACGTCAAACGGCTGATATATTACCTCTAGCAAATCCATTTAAATATTTTAAAGAATTCTGTTTAAATGTACATATTCTGAATCAAAGGTAAAGCCCTTGCTTCTAATGTTTGACCACTGTAAACCTTTTGTTTTGTTAATTGGACAAAAAGAACAGGTTTGTGTTCGTCTTATTTCTTTTTAATCCAAGAAACGCATATTTTATTGTTTTTAATTTTAAATTGTGGTGTTTATTTATATTTAAATGTGGAAGAGCCACGCTTCGGCACGAATGGGTCGGCTCGACCGGAGTAATACCACGGCCTCACAGAAAACCGGCGTGAAACAACCACAGCGTTGTGCTTCGCCGTGTGAGTGAGGTTACCGGAGGCCCAATCCGTCCCCTACCTCAATCCCTAAATCTCCAAATCCCTAATCCATGAAAGATCGGCAACGCACTAGTAACTCCTCTGATGCGGGTGTTCTTGGGCGGCGCTGGTTGCTTACCAACACAATTGCTCGTTTGCCGACGTATTACATAAAAAAAATGTTCTATTTAAAGCCGTAGTCAAATGATCATTTAAAATTAAAGACTGTTGTATCATCAATAGAGTGACTAATTAGTTCACCACTAGAACGTCCAACATTGTCTGTTACAAATATCATGGTCGATATACTGTGGACCATTGACAATGTTATTCTGGTGGAGTGAACTGCCCGACTGTGTACTGTGATATTAAACTCAAATAACTAAGATCCAAGTCTTTTATCCATATTACAAATACATACAAATTTTGCTTAATTTATGGTAAACTGCATTTACATTTGAAAAATAAAATAATTGATTAATCAATTTATTACAAGAATCATTAATCAAAATTGCAAAATGCACAAGAACTATTGTAATAAATCAACTATGACAAACTACCCTTCACGTACAATAATGATCAGGAACAATAACTCGCCGCGTTACAGATCTGCTACGGCGTAGCCTTACTACGTCGTAGCGAGCGTAGCTGACGGAGCAATCTTATTGTTTGGGATACCGGTATTATGAAGTGCTAGGAATTGTATGGACTCGTGCCATTTGTTATTAAATAAGGTAATTTGTAAAAACCTTTATTAATATTATAATATGACAGGTTTTACCCGCATTAATTTTTGTACACGTTAGCGTCAGCGGAAATTCCGTACATTTAAATAACTAATTTACTTTTGTAGAGGATAGTTCTTTGAAAATGACGATATAATTGAATAATCACTTGTTTTCTAAAATTGTCAGTTAGTCAGATTAATGATGGTAAGCAAATGGCACCGTACGTGGACCCGCAGCATCAGAAGAGTTGCCACTAAGGCCGTTTCCTAAACTTTGTTGCTTTGGATGTTACTATAGTATCTTTTGAGCTTATGATCCGCCCCAGTTTCACCTGGAAATGGAAATTAAAAAATAAATGTTATTTTCAGTCATTTGACAGTTAAGGTCGAACACGCATTTGCCGATTCATATTTCCTAGACCTATAGATTTTAGAGAAAACGTAAAAAGAATACCATTTTTATAGTAAAAGTTTTTGTATAAAGCTCAGGTCCGATCGTCTTTGGAGTACTGCAGCCACATATGGGCTGGTGCTGCAATATGCCACCTAGCGGCTTTGGATTCAGTGGAAAGGCGTGCAAAAAGGCTGATTGGTGATTCAGATTTGGTTCTATATAATAGATAGGCTCTAGAATAGGCTCTTAATAAACTAGTGCGCCTTACCATCAACAATTGCATCACTGCTTACCATAAAAAATAAATACTTGAGTAAAGTAAGCAATTTGCATACAAATTTACCACGAATACGGCCTAATTACTACTGTTCCTCCTCAGTAATAGAAATCGGGACACATTAACTTGTTACCATGTTCTCAGATCGTTCGAAGCGTCTCGCTTGAATAATTCATTCCAAACGAACGTATACTGTACTTGGCAACGGTAAGAGAATGGTAAATGCTATGCACGAACCAAAATTAAGATTACTAGAAAGTGCTAAGACAGTCGTAATAGTCGTTAAAACATTATAATATGAAAAGTGTAAGTTGTTTTTTGTTTTTAAATCATATAAACTAGAAACTTGACTGCAATCCCACCCGATGGTAAACAGTGACGCAATCGTTGATGGTAAGGCGTTCTAGATTATTAAGAGCCTATTGTCTCTAGTTTTAAAGACGCATTAATCATAACTGGACGGGAAGACTGTTGCAGGCAAGCTATTTCAATCCTTAGATATGCGTGGACTTAAATATTTTTCAAAGCTATGGTTTAGATGTTGTTTTGGTTGATTTATCACGAGCGGCTGTCTAGCATGGAGTCACGGACTAGATTGATTATCTAGATTATTCATATTTTTTTTTTATTTTCAAAATATTTTCATAAAAACTTTAATTATGGCTCTTTGTGCGGACTGTTTTAGGTAAACATAGAACAATAATATTGTACATTTGTAAAAATGTATTTTTACACTCTTCAGATTTTTGAGGCTGGAAAATCATCCAATAATTTTTGCTTTCCAGATAATGGCGAGTGAGAAAGAGAGAGAGAGAGAGAGAGAGAGAATATAACCAAAAGCTTTTGTCTTTGGTGTATATTTCCCACAAGTCAACATATTAACTATAACAATAACTTAATGCAAGATGTCACTTGACACTATGTGAGAGTCATCAATCCCCGTCAAACCCATGGCTCCTTTGACATCGTTCTGATTATAATATCTGATGGTTAAATAACAATTTAGGTACTTGAACTGTCGTCTCTTTGTTTGTTTTATTATCACTAAGAAAGGTGATAAAAAAATAAAGAAGGAGCATTAGACAAGAAGTTATAATTGTTTCCCAATGTTTTCCATCACCGCAAATGGGTCGACTCGACCTGAGTGATACCACGGTATTACAGACAACAAGCGTGAAACAATTACAGCATTGTGTTTCAATATGTGAGTGAGGTTACCAGAGACACCATCCCTCTTCACTTCCCCCAATCCTTAAACTTCCGAAACCCTTATCCCCAAAAAGACGGCAACCCATTCGTAAGCCCTTTGCGGGAGTCTGTAGGCGGCGCCGATTGTTTACCATTAGGTAATCCGTCTGTTCTTTGCCCTCTCTATCACATAAAAAAGTGGTGTTTTAATAGTCTTAGAAAGTACATATAACTCTAAAAAGCTACATCGATACTTGCCAAGTTTCAAAACTGCATCTTCAAACATGATAAGCGTATAGCTCCAGGCTGGCTGGCAGACGATGTCTTACTCATGTTAAAACAAATATTATCTTGTCTCTTCTAGTAATTATGTTCACATAGAATATGTATGTGTATCTATGTTTTCGCAATTTCCAACATAAATAACTTAGTTTAGGATTCCTTTATGGTTACTAATTACAGTTGACTCTAAGGCACTGTTTGTGGAGTATAGCTGTGTAATTAACGCTTAGTTTGTCAAGTTTTGATATCGTTTAATTGTTTGTGTTAATTGCCGCTTGAGCTATTTATATCACACTTGTTTAGCTTTGAGATGAAAGTTAGTTTAACTGACTTTAAAAGTAACATGGTTGTGTGAAGTGAAAATATAAAGTATTTATATTGAGAATAACACCATTATTATGGCGTTGTGTTTCGCCGTGTGAGTGAGGTTACCGGAGGCCCAATCCATCCCCGCCCCCAATCCCTCCTCAATCCCTAAATCTCCAAATCCCTAATCCCTAAAAGGTCGGCAACGCACTCGTAACTCCTCCGTTGCGGATGTCCATGGGCGGCGCTGATTGCTTACCATCAGGTAATCCGTCTGCTCGTTTGCCGACCAATTACATTACAAAAAAAAATCCTTTTGTTGAGTTAATAAAATTTTTATAATACATGAAGAAACCATTATGCAGCAGTGATATTAATTATAAGTGATGCTTGAATGGCTCTATTTTAAAAATATGGAGGCAGGAAAAGCACAATATTGTATTGAGAAACTTTAGGTTTTCATCATTATCATGATCGTTAACAGCCTTTAAGTGCTCACTAATAGGCAATGGCTTCTTCTTTCGTGAAGAAGGTAGTAGCACTACCTCCTCACGCATTAGTAGTGGACGCTTTAACCTTCGTATCAACATGACATCATAGCGTGGTATATACGAGCTTTTTAACAAAACAAAGCTATTCTTAAACATCATTGGAAATTATTCCTCACATCTAAAATAAGAACTTGGGTTTGCCACCTCGATTTTCATTTCTATTTCAGACATCAAGCCTTACGTCGTCTTTCAGGAGGACGTCTTCAGTATATAAATAAGGCTACATAAAATAACTACGAAAGAAAAGGTCGTCAACATAGAGATATAGTGTTTTTGTATATTATCCTACTGCCAGTCGACATTCACAACTCAACGTAATACCTAAGTATACTAACTTTTCCCAGGTAACAATTTTTTTCTAAAGAACTTTATTCTCTGAATATTTCAATAGTTTTCGTAGTATAAGCATTTATTATTGTCTGGGATTTTTAACAAAAAGGACATAATTCTGACAGTATAATTTTCTCCTATTTATTTCTAAATTGAACATTTTTTTATGGTTTATTTTCTCCTAATTAAATTATAATGTATGTATGTACATGTGAAAGTTTTTGAGAATGAATGGATGTATGTTTGTAATTCTTTAATACAAAAACAGCAAGACTGATTTGGTTGTAATTCGTTGTGTAGATAGATGATACTATAGATTAACACTATAGGCCACAGGCTTTAGTTCGAAGCCGCTAGCAGAAGCTAGTTTCACAATGATTACAGTGAAAAATAACAGTTTTTTACCAAAGGATACCGGAATACGGCATTTTCTTATCAACATTCACTCACACTCCGCTGAACTGACAAGGCATATTCTATTCACCGCAAATCCAGTGGTATTACACAAGGCTCCGCCAACTTCCAGGGATTGTCAAGCCGTCGGAAAAACTTGAATAATTCATTGTGATGAAAACGTTTACAAGGACCTCCTTAGATGAGACCTCACCTCTTATATAACTAAATATTTTGAAGAATATCAATATTTTAGTGTTTTGTGCAAAAGTAACTTTTAATATATCGTAAATAAAGATGATTATACAGTGACCGTGACAGTATTTACCAAAGTTTCAGAATACATTACTTAATTCTTTTTTTTTATTTATTTGGGTTTTGGGCTGTTTATTATGTCTTTAGTTATATAGTAGAGCTCGTATATAAATGAGGAATAAAAAACACTAGCTTCAACATAACCTCCCGGTTTCCAGTTATTTTGCGAATCCAATAAGGATTACTGCGAATTTTCAACAAGCCGAAAAAATCTATATATTCTATTCCAAAAAATCTATATATTTTATTCCATCTTGTCAAATCAATACTATTTCTAAAATATCAAAAAACGTCAATGTTCACATAACAGTACTTCGTGACGTCGTCTTTTTATGAATACGAATTCAAAGTATATCTTGAAATTAACTAATAAAAGTGTGACTATTTTTAAATATTTTTAGGGTTGTAATATTTTGTTTTACATTAGTTGTAAAAACGTTTTATAAACTCAAAACTAGACTTAAAAATTGGACTAGAGGCACTATGTTCGGCAGTACCGCTGGCCTAATGAGTCTGAACTATCCTGACTAAAAAATACCAAAATGATAACACCTTATTTACAACCGCCATCGTGTCTTTGAACGTCCAGTATTTACATTTTATTAAATAGCGGCCCGTCTCGGTTTCGCACGGATAAAATTACGTGTCGCGCGTATGTGCATTCAAATTGACAACTCAAAAAGACATGGGATAAGACGAAAATTTACCGTCGCCACATATCAAGTACGGTAAAAGAAACCCAAAAATTAATCTCCGATTGTGACAAATCGTAAACTTTCTTTAAAGGCCTACACAAATAATTGAATATTGTAATGAGCAGCGACTGTCATTTGCCCTCAACAACCGAAAATGTTATAAGAAAATCGTGATTAGATCGTTGATCTGACTTTTGGATTCTAAACACGTACCCAATTAACTTTGTAAGAAGCATCTCCAAATTTATTTGATCAATTTCAGCAGCTACTTTCAACAATACTTATCAAGAAAGAAGGAAGGAAAGTTATGCAGTAGACTTTTTTGTGCGAGTGGAAAATCATCAAATTACTTCTGTCGCCGAAGGTGAGGCCAGAAGGAGTGTCAGACTCTTACTACCAAAAAACAACCCCGTTCCCTCTCCTGCTTTAGGCCTAGGTTTCGGTACCTTATTCCGCTTGCTTGGCCCTGTCTGTGGTGGTCTATTGGCTCTTTTTTACGGCGAGTTACCCTGACTCGCCGTCCGCAGACACGCACTTACGGTGGCCGGAAATCGTCTCTCGGTCCCTGACGCCCGGAGTGTCGCCTTCTGCAGTGGTTAGGGCGTAATAAGGACAGTTTTCTCGTGCTGTAGATGGTTGTACTAATTATTTTATTTGTTTTATCTTACGTCGTTTTTCTAATCCAAAGCGACGGTAATACGTCACAATTGTAAAAAGTAAACAGCTTTGAGTCCATAGCAAGCCAGAGTTGCGTGACTGCGGCTTTCAAGCGATTTCAAGGTTCTGACCTTGAAATCGCTCTGGTATTATGTAGATTTTTAGTTTCACTGGTCCTCTGTAAGGGTTTAGTATCTGAAATTGTGCACTGACATTAGGCTCATTGCTATAAAACAGACATACTTTACAAGTACAAAACGATTTTCGCAAGTACATAAAACAATTCTGCACGTTACTTGTGAATCTATATACATATATATATTACTAATATATTAATCTAAATAGTTTGTTTGTTTGTTTGAACGCGCTTGTCTCGGGAACTACTGGTTCGCATTGAAAACTTCTTTTTGTGTTTAATAGACAATTTATTATGGAAGGCTTTAGGCTATAAAACATCAGCCTACGATCTGAAGAAGTCGATCAGCTAGTTTAGAATAAAACCAAAGAACATATTTCTAAATTTTTTTTACAAAGATAAGACAGAATACCAGAAGTATGTAATTTGTTTGGCATAGCAGACGAGCAGACATATTACCTGATTATTAGCAATTGGTACCGCCACACAGATTTGAGATATGGAGACATAGAAATTGGCAATGACCGGCAAAGAATTTAGAATCTAGCACGTCGAAACACAACGAAAACGCTATTTCACACCGATTATCTATGAGGCCGTGATATCACTTCACTCAAGCCACCTCAGTCGTGATAAAGGACGTAAAAGTACGTTCGTAACATAAATATATTATAGAAAAACTACACAGAAAAAGCAACAAGGAAAAACTTATACCCAACACCAACCAACACTAAAATGTCAAGTAAGTGATGTGGAGTCGTATTTTTAACGTCTTGGGGCGAGGGAAAATATTGTGACAGAGTCTAGACAGGCACGTCGGTTGTAAAAACAAAATAGTACAGTAATGTGTTTGTTGTACCGCTATAAATATATCTGGGAAAGGTTATTTTTATTCGTGTAATTTAGTTTTATAGAAATTATGTGTTTATAAAGAAATGTCTTTAACAGATGACTTTATCGGTCGAGCTGTAATCGCAGAAGCAAATTAGGCTGAAAAGAATGAAGTTTTTAGACGTTTTCTTTTGGTTTTTGACATTATTTTAAATTCAGGTTAACAAACGCAAATACCATTTGTTCTGTGTTGTGGACGGGTTTACAAAAACACAATTTCGCATACACATTACACCCAGACCCGGAACGGTGCCGGCAACACGTTGCGTGGCAAGCGATTGCCCAGCCACTATGGCAACTGTGCACGCAAATTTTAATCCTTTATAGTGTTTAAATATAATTAGCACATAATCAATATAACATTCGCAATTACCTAGAGAGTTAGGTTTCGGAAACGACTTAGACAGCTAATAGACCTTCGTTTCATTTTACGGAATCGTCGCTAAATTTAATAGACAGCCATAATTTCAGATATCCCTTAACCATTAGCTGGTAAGTTTTATGGGACGAAATGTTTCCACATTTTCGCCATCGCGACATCTTATTGAGGCAATCTTTAGCAAAAATCTCTAGTTCAGCGCTGGTACTGGGATGTATTTATTATCAAAATGTCATTATCCGTATATTCAAATACATGCAAAGCGAATTGAGAGCAAAACATCCGAATATAATTATTTTATTTTATTTATTTATTTTATTTAAACTTCATGCACAATGGGTACATAGGCGGACTTAATGCCTAAGGCATTTTCTACCAGTCAAACCTTGGGTGATGCAGAGATGAGCCAATGGTCGGTGCAAGAAGCAAGCAAACGGCTTAACTTTAAATCTGATAAGACATAGGAGATAGATATATTATGTGCGTATTATTAACGTACAAGTTACTATATCCCTAATATATACCTACATTCATACTCAAATTATATTATATAATAATAAATAACTGCTACATATATATACTATATACATACATAAGTATACTACATACATACATATACTATATACATACATATACTAATACTTATTAATAATAATGTATGGTGGTCACGATTTAGCCAAACTTTCAATAAAAGCTCACGAACCTTTTGTTTAAAAGTCAAGCGACTAGACACCATCCTGACATCCGGGGGGAGCGCATTCCACAGCAAGACAGACTGGACAAAAAAGGAGGAGTGGAGGAAATCAGTGCGGTGAGTGGGACATTGGAGAAGACGGTTATGGGAAGAACGAAGATTTTTGCTGTGGTTTGCGCACAAGTATTGAAAGTAAGAGGATAGATAGCTAGGCGAACAAGGTGAGTTGAGGAAAGAGAACAGAGTGGTTAGCGCCCTTTGCTCCCTGCGCTGGCGTATGGGCAACCACTTCAATTGCAACCGATGTGCAGAAACATGATCATATTTACGCAGGTTGAAAACGAATCGAATGCAGTTGTTAAGAAGTCGGTCGAGTTTATTGAGTAGATCAGCATTCAGGTCGTAGTAACAAACATCAGCATAATCTATAATAGGAAAAACCAAGGCCTGCACCAGCATTGCTTTCGTAGCAGACGGAAGCAAATTCTTCAGGCGATACAGTGTCCGCAGGGATCCGGTGACCCTTTTACATACACTAGCGACATGAGTATGCCACTTCAAATGACTGTCAATGTACAGGCCCAGATCCTTAACTTCACTACTAAGTGGGATTGTGGCACTGTCAAAGACAATATTCGGTAAATTTGGGTCCATTCCGCTCAAAGTACGAGGGCTGCCTATGACGATTGCTTGGCATTTAAGAGGATTCACCGCTATGCCAAACGTTTCAGACCAGTCCTTAATGGTACCCAAGTCATTATTGATCATCGTTATTGCATCGGACAGCCTATCAATATTAGCATGACAGTATAGCTGCAAGTCATCAGCATACAGATGGTACGCACACTGAAGTTGGGAAGTTATAAAATTAATGAAGATGGAAAATAAAAGAGGAGATAGTATACCGCCTTGAGGAACGCCAGTTTCCAATTTGCACCAATTAGATGAAACCTCATCAAGCTTAATGGACTGTTGACGCTCCTGAAGATAGGAAGAGAACCATTCCAGTGATTTGCCAGAGATCGCAAGATGGGATAAGATTGCTAAAAGGATATCGTGACTGACCATATTGAAAGCGTTCGAAAAATCAACCAAAACCAGAATAGTGGCCTTGGAGTCCTCAAGGCCCGCTCTAATATCGCCAGTCACTTTAAGGAGAGCGGAAACCGTGCTATGCCCAGGCCTGAATCCAGATTGTAGAGGGCTGATAAGCCCATTCATGTAAATGAATCTGGATAGCTGCTTATGTACACAGGCTTCAAGGACTTTGGATAGGAACGGGAGTATAGATATAGGCCGAAAATGAGAGGGAATAGTAGGGACAGAGACTTTTGGAAGAGGACGGACATAGGCATTACGCCACAGGGATGGGAAGGTTCCGGAAAAGAGGGAATAATTTATGATGTGAGTTAAAGCTGGCAGGAGGTGGTCCAAGATATTAGAGATCATATGGCGAGAAATGTTATCACAACCTACCGCTTTGGACTTGATGGATAGGATACACCTGACAAATTATATTCCATAGATACTGGTTATTAGCCGAACTTTAAGGGTTTCCCATTTGGGGCCTTACAGGGCTCATGTTTAGCCAGGGCGACAGGAAAAGCGCAATGAGTCATCGCGGCCTCGGCCCAGAACAGGAGAACAGGAGAAGGAACGGGGGGGGGGGAGGGGGGTTTAGTGAGTAAGAGTCTGACACTCTCTTTCGCCTAACCCTGGGCGGGAGAAGTGCCATTTGATGATTTTCCCCTGACAAAAAAAAGGCAAGCGCAATAACGTACCGTGGTCTTGGCTTGAAGCAGAGGAACGAATGATTTGGTGTTTAGTCAGTAAGTGTCGGACACTCCCTTTTGCCTCACCCAGGGCGAGAAGAGTCGTGAAAAAAATTATTTACTAGCTTCCAAACAAAGTGCTTTCCGAAGCTACAACCGAGAATGATAACCAAGTTACAATTTTACTAATATTTTGATAATCTACGGATATAATGTTTTGCAAAGAGTCATTCCTCGCTAGGTTGGGTTGCAGGCCCAGCACAGAGCAAAAGACGCGAAGTTCTAGTTTCTAGTCAGTGAGAGTCCGAAACTATCTGTTACACCACTTACTAAATATCTCTTCAAAAAAGGACTTTTGTTTTAAGGATATACACGTGCTGTTTGGATTGAATTGATTCGAACCAAGAAACCAATTTCCAGCTCTGGCTTAACTTGACCAATGACGGCCAAACTATAGCAAATAGTAACACGAATTTATAATACTGTTTGAACTAATTACACTCCACTCATCCTTGATAACAATCAACGTTACAATGCATTTTCGACCTAATTACATTTCGAAATGGAAGCACCATACATTATTGCTGGTCGACAAACAACAAAAGTTTACTCACTAATAACCAACCCTCACACGATTTTCAACTTTCCATCAAAGTACCAACGTACATTATCCCTTGCGGAAAAGTTATATTACTTCCCATTGTACATAAGAGTGTGTTTTCATTGTACATGCTGTGGAGTAGCGATAAAATGTGACAGCGGAATATCAACTGTTTATGTATTATTCATTAAGGTTGATATTTCGTCAAAAAGATAGTATGTTGATGAAATGTATTGTGGGCGAATTTTTGGGGTAAAATTTTGGTCCTTTTTACAATGTAGGCTGTATTGTTTGAAATTTTCATGTGTAGGTATGTACTGAAAGTCGGTCAAGGGTTTATTGTTGACGTACCGTATATGTTCATGTACACTAACTACATAAGCACTTATTTCTGCCCGCTTCTCATGCATGAGGGTGTGGGTTCGAAACCAGGCAAGTACCAATGTGACTTTTACCAAGTTTTATGTACTTTCTATGATTATTTAGACACCACTGACATACGGTGAAGGTAAACATCGTGAGGAAACCTGGACTTGTAATTTCTAATTATAAGTTTGTAATCGCCAACCCGCATTGAGCAAGCGTGGTGATTAATACTCTAACCTTCTCCGTATGAGAAGAGGCCTTTGCTCGGCAGTGGGCAATTATAGGCTGATGATGAAACATCTGTACCAACTGATAGAATACGATCTAGTTAAGTAAAACAGTAACCGAGGTACTCAGAGACATTTAATGATTACTTTACTACCAGTCGGGGTCAAGTACTTTAATGTAACGCGACCTCGGCCTAGAGCAGGATAAATAACGAGTGGTTTTTATTCAATATGGGTCTGAGAAAAGATTTTTTTATGTAATAGGCCGGCAAACGAGCAGCCGGATTACCTGATGGTAAGCAATTAGCGCCGCCCACGGACACCCGCAACGGAGGAGTTACGAGTGCGTTGCCGACCTTCGGGATTTGGAGATTTGATGATTATCGCTTATCTAAGTTTAAGGAATCATTATTTATCTCTAAGTAAGACGAAAAGATACTTATTTTACGAGAAAAAGGCTGTTTATAATCAATCCAATTTTAAATCTCGTTGTAATGCCAAATATGAAGCTCATATTTGAAATAAGCATTGAAAGTATATTTTTTAGTATCCAAACGATGGTTGGCTTGGAGGTATTCAACCATTGTTTGATCCGTGTCCTATATCGAGGCGCATACTGCTCATGTGTTTGTGCCGTTGCGAAAATAATAGAATTTTTTTTTAGTTATTCCACGTTAATCGTTATCGTAACATTAGTTTAAAACTAAGTCGCTTGGTCTGTCCCTATATCCCTATGTATGATAAAATGTTTAAAACTACGCAACGGAATTCGATGCAGTTTTTTTAATAGATAGATTGATTTAATAGAAGTTGATGACTTCAAACATTTTTATTAAAAAAATTGCACAATGAATATGAAAGCAAAACGCGCTCAAATTGCCTCAAAGTCACACTGCGCGAGTTGCCCTCTGAAGGTTTTTAAGGGAGAGGGGGGAGTGTCAGGTGGGCTTATGACGTCACAGATAAAACCCTGGTTAACGCGTCCTCCATTGTAAGGGGAGGTTCGTATTTTCAATGAATTGTTTTGTCGTTTCATGTTCGTTCATTTTACGGAGAATTTTTGCAACGCTCTTTTGTTCTGCATTCAAAAATATGTGTTTTTTTGTTTTTGTTTTTGTTTATCTTTTTTTTGTTGTTGTTGTTGTTTATATGTATTGTGTACGAGATTGGTTCTGTTTAATTGAGTGTAACTGTAAACTTTTTTAGAAATTGCTTTTGTCTATTGTGAGGTTTGATTTTTTTCTGATTGTTTTAGAAGTCTTCGTATTTAGTTTATAGTTTTTTTGAGGATGAAAAATCATCAGATAACTTCTCTCGTCTTATTTAAAATACATTATCAGTTTAGAGAAGCTTAATAGGTACATTTTCTTCGTTTGTTCCTGTGTAGCTGTTTCTTTATTAATTTATTTTAATAAATTACCGTTGTTTTATTTTAGCTCAGTTGGGAACACCTAAAATTTACCCTAGATACTTATATAAAAACATTGCCAGGAAAAAACCAAACACCACTATAAATATTGGAAATCTATACGTCATAACAGAACAGGTGTTCCTTCCAAGGTTCAAGGCAACTTGGAATAGATTGTAATAAAATTACCCATCAATATTTACTCAGGCAACATCGACACACACGTGGCATCCATCCTGAATATACACGAACCTATGTATACATAAATTGTATTTTCTGTGCAGGAATTTGGTACGCTGCTAAGAAAAGAAATATTACTACAGTACAGATACAATCCCTACAGCTTTGAGCTAATGGGATCAATCTATTCATTCAATCAAACGGCTCACCATCCAGGCCTATAGTAAACACCAAGCAAGAGAAGTTCGCCCCTCGACCAGAACTAGACCCGAGCGTAAGGCGCGTAGCCTTGTTCCATTAGGGCCGATGTTTAGCCGGGGTTGCGGGACAAGCGCAGTATAGAATGTGGTCTTGGCCTGGATCAGGAGAGGAAATGGGAGTCTGAGCAAGAGTCTGATATACACGCCATACCCTGAGCTAAAGAGGACATATGATGACTTACCCTTTTTTTCTTAAAAATAAAGGCCACTTGGCTGTGTTATTTCCACAATTCCATGCAACAGTTGAAGCAATGGAATGTAAAAAATCTAAACAATTTTAATGTCAATCAGCCAAGGTTGCAGGACAAGCGCAATAAGGTCCCGCGGCCTTGGCCTTGGAGATGGAACGGTTTTGAGCCAGTAAACTGTAGCACGTCCTCTCACCTTAACCGAGATGATAGAAGGCTGAAATTTTCCCCTGACACAAAAAGACCATTACAAAAAACAATAAAGGAAAATTTGGTAACAATTATACTTTAAAGAATATCAATAACAGATTTAACTAACATTTCGAAATCACTTCGTGGAAACACTAGATGCAGTGTTAAAATAAATAAACATTCAAAGCGTAAATATTTGGTGATACTCACTTCAAAGGGAAATGATTACAAAACTTCAAATGATCTTGGAAACAGAAACAGTCGTAAAAAGAATTATGATGTTTTCTGTTTACCCTTTTAGAAAACTACAAGCGTGATATTAACAGATGGCTCAACATAGCTACTTAGCTGGGGTCGTGGGTCAAGCGCAATAAGGGTGCCGCGGCCTCGGCCCAGAGCAGGAGAAGGAAGGGGGGGTTTTTAGTCAGGAAGAGTCTGACACTTCATCTCGCCATATGTAGCAAATGCGCCATAATTATGTGACTGTGTATTGTATATAATTTTTCTTCTACAAAAAAACAGCGTAACATAGATGTTTGCTGATCGTTGAACTGTTTAACATAATAATATACGTACATAGCTTTTTTGAGGGGGTAAAATCGTCAAATGGCTAGCAACAAGATGATAAAATTGTGTGATTATTTATTTCAGACCAAAAAAAACAATCAAAATCTTTTTACCATACCTACTTAGAAACAATTAATTATTTATTACCCAAACTATTTTTTAAAAAACTTTGGTAAAAGGTCAAAATGTTAAAAATAAAATTGTCCAAGGGTTACAGGCTAGAACTACGAAACATTATTGAACGCAACACAAAAATATAGAATCAGAAAGAATTTAAGATTGAATAAATGTTATGAAACAAAACACGACCACAAAAAAGGTCTTTACCGCAAACTATGCTTATATTAATTAAATCAAAAATTACTCAATGTTTTGCTACCAGTTCCTACTACAAAAAAACTGCAATGAATTCATTGTACTGAAACTTCACATCATTATAATATTGAAATTCAGAACAACATTATCATAATAATGTACTACAAACACGCTATATTTCAGGAAGTTGCCGATTCAGCGCAACTTGCACAAACATTACAATTGAAACCTCAACTTGACAGCTTTAAAGTCCATATTCGTTTGCCATATAAATTCTAAAATAACACAACAGGTCAGGTCACTTTGGTACATAACGTTTTATTGTTGGAACAAAAGTCTTATGGCAGTTAAGTTAGGGTTTATTTTCCAATAAATTTGTACAATACAGGGTGTCAGGTCAATTTAGTGCGAAAATTCACACGGTATCAATAGTAGGAACACGTTTCATGTTCTAGTATTCGTTGCAAAGAGCTGAACAAAAATTTTGCACAAAATTATTGGCGTTTTTAAAATGGGTGGTATTTCATACTTTAACTGTAAATTTTCAATGAAAATATTCGAAATTGCCACCGAAAATACTGAATTGCACATTAAATTTGTTCATCTAATAAATCAGTTATACTGTTTTTTTATGTTATATGTCGGCAAATGAGCAGACGGATAACCTGACGGTAAGCAATAAGCGCAGCCGCGCCGACACCAGCAAAGGAGGAGTTACGAGTGCGTTGCCGACCTTTGGAGGGGTTTCGGAGATTTAGGGATTGGGGAGGGGAAGGATGGGGCCTCTGGTAACCTCACTCACATGGCGAAACACAACGCTGTGGTTGTTTCACGCCGGTTTTCTGTGAGACCCATTTGTGCCAAAGCATGGCTCTCCCAAACTTTGTTATACTGTTAGATCATTAAAGCTTAACTGTCTACTATCTATCAACTAAAAGTAAGTAAGTAACTAATCTTACCTAAAATTCCGTTCTATTATTGAATAATATGTGTGCAATTCAGAATTTTGGTTTGAATTATTTAAGTTTCAAAATGCGAATCATAAGGATTGGGCCTCTAGTAAGACGATGAAATACAACATAAGTGTCTTAACGCTGGTTTTATGGGAGGCTGCATGTGGTATCACTCCGGTCGAACGGGCTCATTGGTGCTAAAGCATGGCTTTAAAATATTCAGCGACACATCTTTGCAAGCACTTTTGCAATCAATTAACCATTTGTCAATTAATTAGAACTAATAAAAACCTCACATTAATTCCTACTTAATCCTAATCTATACCTTTGTATCCCTTGTCACTTTGTTTTAAATTCAGCATGTGAATTTTACAATTCCTTTTTGTCTTCACAAGACACTCGAACGACCCACATACTCCCCGAAAGGATGACGTCATTAGTTAAGGTTGTGTACACACCGAGTGATATGCGACGCAAAAAGGGTCGGTTTTATTTGACTGTTCTTAATATACCTAAGCATTATTACCTGGGATTTTGCGCAGTGAATTTTGGACAGGACCAGATTTGATAATTAATGTAGTATATTCCAAAAAAACAACTGCCATCTGCTCTTCGTATCTTTTTTTTTGTTTAGTTTTGTTTAAACGTGAAACGGTTATGATAACGATTGTTTTCTCATTTCTAAGGTTATATGCAAACAACATGTAATAAGGTGGAAAATCAAAGATTTCTCTTGCCTTGCGAGAATCGAGTGCTAGACTCTTACTGATCTTAAACCAACCCGTGTCATCTCGTGTTTCGAGCTGAGCTATGTTTTATTATTGCACTTTTTTTATGTAAACGATCGGCAAACGAGTAGGCGGATTACCTGATGGTAAGCAATCAGCGCCGCCCATGGACACTCGCAACGGAGTAGTTACGAGTGCGTTGCCGACCTTTTAGGGATTAGGGATTTGGAGATTTAGGGATTGAGGAGGGATTGGGAGAGGGGAAGGATTGGGCCTCCGGTAACCTCACTCACACGGCGAAACACAACGCTGTGGTTATTTCACGCCAGTTTTCTGTGAGGCCGTGGTATCACTCTGGTCGAGCCGACCCATTAGTGCCGAAGCATGGCTCTCCCGCACTTGCATTACACCTCCAGACATCTTAGACCTACCTAGTAGATTGTAGATGGACCAAAAGATCCTTGAGGTGCGACTGAAACGCGACGCTCCGTACGCTCAATACGGCCGGGTTCTGATCAGGCGGCGAGCTACCCTTGATTCGTTCATAGATCCGCGCTTACGGTATTCTAATTCAAGGTATTAAGTGTGGGAGAACCAAGCTTCTCTTTTTGTATTGTCTATGATTAGTATTACTAATCAGTGTTGCACTATTATTGTCTATGTCGTCATATCACTATAAAGAGGGTGGCCGAGCAAGTGTCGGCCATTGACAATGTAACTCTGGTGCAGTGAGCTGCAGGACTGTGTAACGTATAAATAAAGTCAAGTATCCAAGATCCAAGTCTTTCAATCATATTACATGGTGTCAGAAGTGAAAAGAACAATTTATTTCACGTAAGTCGGTCACAAAAATGGACCAGTCGAGTTCCGAGCCATGCGGCGTGGGCGACCAAGATGGCGTCCAAGGTCTCAACACGAGGATGAAATCATTAAATATTTCGTCGGATTCCACAAATAATAATGCGGAAGCGTGGAAACGGTGGTCGCAGCAACTGGACCTATATCTACTCGCCACGGGTTTAGACAGGGCACCCGAGAAGAGAAAAATAGCCATACTGCTGCATCTTATAGGTGAGAAAGGCCTAAACATTTATAACACATTTAACCTCAACATCGACAAGACCACGCTTGCCGAAGTGAAGCAGAAATTCAATAATTTTTTTGAGCCCCGGAGGAACATAACCATGTGTCGTCACATGTTCTTCACGAGGAGGCAGAAGCAATCCGAGTCCATCGAAGGATTCCTGGCAGACCTGGAAAATAAGAGCCAGGATTGTGAATTCGGAACGCTCAAGGAGTCCCTCATCAGGGATATTTTCATTGCCAATCTGCACATGGACCTGGCACATGTCCGTCAGAGATTGCTTCAGGAGCCTGATCTGACATATCAAAGGATGCGCGAACTGGCGAGAACATTAATCGTCGCACAGCAGGATGCTGAGAAGATCGTCGGTTCCAGCGAGAAACAGGAAAATGTAATGCATCTACGTCGGAGGAGCCGTAGTCGAGGAGATCGTCGACAGCGAGCTTCACCAGTCGGTCGGCAGGGTCCTGGTACGAGGCAGTCTCCCAACCCTGAAAGGCGCACGAGGCCGTGTAGCCGCTGTGGGCAGTCTCATCGATACAAGTGCCCAGCGCAGGGAGTCCAATGCAGGTCATGTAATTCTTTTGGTCATTTCGCTAAATTTTGCTTCAAAAATAAAAATGTAAGTCGTTTAGAGTCGTTTAATTCAAATAGTAACAGTAGTCAGGATCATTATTTCATTGGAACATTAAACAGTCATTGTCAAAGTCATATAAAGTCAAATAAAAGTAAAAAATATAGTCAATATAATGTTAGGTCAAATAAAAAGTCAGTCAGCACACAGTCACATCGTCAGTCCTCACTATCACCACCACAGTTACATTGTCAATCACCATCACCACCACAATTACATTGTCAACCACCATCGGAATGGTCTCATAAAGATCAATTACAGTTGAGGAATGATTCCGATGATGAAACTTATGTCATGTCTGAGAGATCTCACCGAGACTCATATTGTCAATCTGAGAAAATCATTCTCATGTCAAATTTCTGTGATGATAGTGGTGATAATGTCATGTCTAAGAGGTCTAAAAAGAACCTCGGTGATGAAAACAGTCACCTGTCTGAGAAATCTATTCTCATGTCATATGGTCACAATATAAACAAATGTTGTGATAGTCAAAGTGTGTATCTCAATGATGAGTACAGACACATGTCTGAGGAATCACCTCACACGCTCACACCACCACATCAAAGTCATCAGTCATTGAACAACATTAATACAGTTCAATCAGAACCTAACATTAAAAAAAGTAAACAGTCCTGGAATATTAATTTAAAAGTAGGTAATTTAAAATTTAATTGCATCATAGATTCAGGAGCTGATTTAAACATTATGTCGAAGCAAACTTTTAATTATTTAAAACATAAGCTTAAACAGTTGTCAATTGTCAAAAGTCATATAAATGTCACAGGATTTAGTGGCAAATCAATACCCATTATGGGAAAGGTCAATATTAAATGTAATTTAATATTAAATAATAACAATGTCAGTGAGAACATAGTGTTCATAGTCGCAAATTTAGAGTGTCCCAATGTCTTAGGTCTTCCTACATGTGAAAGGTTAGGAATAATTAAAAGAGTTTTTTCAGTGTCTAAACAAAATTTTTGTCAACAAATTCTAACAAAATACAATGATGTCTTCCAGGGTCTTGGCTGTCTACCTCCTGTCTGTCACCTGAAACTCAAACCTGATGCAGTACCATGTGTGGATCCTCCCAGGAGAGTACCATTTGCGTTACTTGGAAAGCTACGCGAGGAGTTGGATCGCATGGAGAGCATGAAAGTCATAGAAAAAGTCACTAAGCCTACTGAGTGGGTGAATAGTATAGTTATAACTGTAAAAAGTTCAGGTCAGTTACGAATTTGTTTAGATCCTAGAAATTTAAATAAAAATATCATAAGGGAAATATATCCACTTAAGTCAATTGATGAGATAAGATCTCAACTAGTTGGAGCTGTTTGTTTTTCTCATTTAGATGCATTTTCGGGTTTTTGGATGTTAAAATTAGATGAATATAGTTCTAAATTATGTACTTTTCAAACACCATTTGGTAGATATAAATATTTAAGGTTACCTTTTGGAATAAATGCATCATCAGAAATATTTCAAAGAGTTATGATGAATTTGTTTGGTGATTTGGAAGGAGTCTTAATATTCATTGATGACATTCTAGTCTATGGCCCAAATGAGTCTGTACATAATGAGAGATTACATAAAGTCATGCAAAGAGCACGTCAAGTTAATTTAAAATTTAACAAATCTAAATGTAAATTTCTAGTGTCTGAAGTCTGTTTCCTAGGTTATATCTTTAGTAAAGATGGTGCAAGGGTGGACCAGGAGAAAGTTAAAGCAATTGTCAATATGCCTACACCAAAAAATGTCAAAGAATTACAAAGAATATTAGGTATGATCAATTATTTAGGTCCCTTTATTAGTAATTTGTCAGAAAAAACTCAAATTTTAAGAAATCTTTTGAAAAAGGATTCTGTCTGGTCTTGGGATGAGAATCACAATAAATGTCTTAAGGATTTAATAGATGAAATCACAAAGTCACCTGTCTTAGCTCACTATAACCCCAATATTCCATTAGTCTTGTCAGTAGATTCGTCTAAATCAGCATTGGGAGCAGTCATTTTACAAAATAATAAACCCATTGCTTATAGTTCTAAAACTTTAACCACAACCCAGTCAAGGTATGCTCAAATAGAGAAAGAATTGCTTGCAATTCAATTTGGTTGTGAAAAATTTCACCAGTATGTATATGGTCACAGAGTTACAGTTCACACAGATCACAAACCTTTAGTCTACCTGTTTGATAAACCATTACATGATGTACCAGCTAGGTTACAGCGAATGATGTTAACTTTGCAAAAGTATGATTTGAAAGTTATACATGTCCCAGGTAAACAAATGTTCATATCTGATACTTTGTCGAGAGCAGCCTTAAAAGATCATTATATTCCAGAGAATGAGTCTGAAATAACCTGTCATGTCAATTTAATGCATTCAAATTTAGCAATTACTAAGGATTACAGTACAAAATTGTCACAACAAACTAATAAAGATGAAAGTTTGCAATTGTTAAAGAAATATTATTATGAAGGATGGCCAAAAAGTAAAAACAAAGTTAGTCAATTAGTGAAACCATATTGGAATGTACAAGCTGAAATACATGTAGTTAAGGATTTGTTATTTAAAGGATCAAAATTAATAGTACCACAGTCTATGTATAAAGAAATGTTGGATAAAATTCATGAAGGTCACCAAGGAATAAATAAATGTCTTAAATTAGCTAGAGATTCTTTATATTGGCCAAACATGTCAGTTGATATTAAAAATTTAGTAGAACAATGTCTTATATGTGCAAAATTTAAAACTGCTAACCAAAAAGAGCCATTACAAAATTTTGAAATTAACAAATATCCATGGCAACAAGTTGGTATTGATTTAATGTACTTTGATGGTCTTTCTTATTTAATTGTTACAGATTATTATTCTAAATACATAGAAATAGCTTTGTTAAATAAGAATAGTACAGCCAAAAATGTAATTACACATTTAAAGTCGATTTTTGCCCGTCATGGTATACCTTTGTCATTAGTGTCTGACGGTGGACCTCCTTTCCAATCTTTAGAATTTAAAAATTTCTTACATGAATGGGACATAGAACATGTTGTTACTAGTCCATATCATGCACAGTCTAATGGTCAAGCTGAAAGTTCAGTTAAAATTGTCAAAAATATGCTGAAAAAATGCAAAGAAAATTCGTCTGATCCTTATATAGCTTTGTTGCAATATAGAAACACACCTAAGAATAATTTACCGTCCCCAGCTCAACTCTTAATGTCTAGGAATTTAAGAGACAATGTCCCTAAGTCGTATAAGAAATTAAAACCAAAGGTAGTAACATTTAAAGATTACAAAGAATGTGTAACTAAGAATAATGATTGTAAGTCTAAATATTATAATAGAAGTGCTAAGCCTTTACCATTGTTATATCCCAATGATCATGTCTACTTCAAAAGACAACCTAGTTGTAATTGGGAACAGGCTATTGTCAAGCAAAGGCTAGCAAATAATAGGTCATATGTCGTTGAGGATGTCAATGGAGTTAGGTATAGGAGAAATAGGATTCACTTAAGGCATAAGTTCTCTCCTATGCTATCCAACTCATCGTCGTCGTCGTCTTTGTCATCGCAAGGGAGAGAGGATGGTGACAGTCAGAAGGCTGGACCTCAAGAACTCTCATCTCGATCCTCAAGTAGTCAATTTGTTACACGTTCAGGTCGTATTGTAAAGCCCACAAGAAGGCTAATAGAAGAAATAGATTAAGATAAGAAATATATTTTGTAATCTTATATGTTGTAAATTAAGTACCTAGTCAAGTTATATAAGTATAAGTCGTTTATAATATTGTCAAGTTGTCATAGTGATAAGTCTGTTTTGTAAAGGGTTAATTTAAACTTAACAAGGGGGATGTTGTATTGTCTATGATTAGTATTACTAATCAGTGTTGCACTATTATTGTCTATGTCGTCATATCACTATAAAGAGGGTGGCCGAGCAAGTGTCGGCCATTGACAATGTAACTCTGGTGCAGTGAGCTGCAGGACTGTGTAACGTATAAATAAAGTCAAGTATCCAAGATCCAAGTCTTTCAATCATATTACAGGCACGAATGGGTTGGCTCGACCGGAGTGATACCACGGCCTCACAGAATACCGACGTGAAACAACCACAGCGTTGTGTTCCGCCGTGTGAGTGAGGTTACCGGAGACCCAATCCTTCCCCTCCCCCGATCCCTCCCAATCCCTAAATCTCCAAAACCCCTAAAACGTCGGCAAGGCACTCGTTACTCCTCCGTTACGGGTGTCCATGGGCGGCGCTGATTACTTACCATCAGGTAATCCGTCTGCTCGTTTGCCGACCTATTCAATACAAAAAAAAGGACGCATTTACACTTGGATGCATTTTACAAGACTGTTAAGTTTATTTTAAAAAACAGATGTCATTTTTTATCTTTCCATACTGAAAAAACTATACTAATCGAATAGCCAGAAGCCAAAAGACGCGTTTACTGTGGCCCCACCTTATACAGAAAAGATTAATTATGTAAACAAAAGACTGTGCTCCTAAAGGAGCGCGGGGCCATGAAGACAGCGGAGATTGATCGCCGGAGTTAGCTTACGCCGTAATATGATACCTTAAATTACGGTGTTTGGTGAATTACCGTACGTGCTAAAATGGGATAATTTGCACGCTTAGATAGTATGCGTGAAATATGGGTAGTTTGGATAATTGGTAGCTATATGACCAAAGGTTTTTTTCGTTTTGTAGTGTTTGTACGCGATTTTTGATGTTTCATTACGCCTCCATAATCTTTTACGTATGTACTTTACTTACTTACCCAATGATGTGTAAATTTGAAATAAATATAGGTACCTGAAACAAAAATAATATACAGATAAGTAAAATTAATTCATAAATGATTTAATTAACATATTATTAAATTGATAAATTAGAATACTCTCTATATTGCATTAAATCAAATAATCCGAATGAACATTAATAAGAAATAGTTTCAAACATCGATATATTTTTCTTTTGTTGTAATAATAATTATTATTTATTTTATCTTGACTTGGCTCACGAGGTTCTTGACATGTGGAGTGTGGACTGGGCTATCATTGTGACGATAGTTGTGTCGGCAATAGGGTTAGTCCCCAAAAGCCTCGACAACCACCTTAAGAGGTTGACGTTAGGAGGATGGATCAAGGGCCTCATACAGGAGACAGTCCTCCTTGAAACGGCACGTATTGTGAGGAGTCTCTGGAGCCCCAACCACCTTGCTCCCGCTACCGGCTGGCTCCTATTTTATATTTTTAAATATTATTTTATTGTTTGTTTAGTAATATTTAAAAATGTAATTGTAGAGTTATTAAAATTAATATGTGAATCATTTATTTATTTACAATAATTGCCTATTATTAAAGAAAACATGAAACTATTTCGGGGCTCTGTCAAAATTACGATAACCAAAAGGGTTTTACTGCAACAAAAAAATTGAGAGCCGCTGGTTTGTGCCCCCACTTTTCCATTGATGACTACTATTATAACTTTCAAGTAATATTACGATATTGAAAAATGAACTTTATCTACGATAAAAATTGAGTGTTAATTTGAACTAAGAACGCTTTTTCCAAGGCTCAAATCGTCTTGACAACTCAGATTACTCAAACATCACTTTCGTTAATTAAAATAGTTTGCGCTCAAGGCGCCTCCGAGATGTTTGGATCAACAATAATGCTTTAGAAATGTGGAAGCGAGGTCTAAAGGTGATTAAATAGCTATTATTAGAGTACTTTAAGACAGGAAACTATCTCAAATACTGACAATTTAAAGAAAGTTGGAAAAACTTTTTTGACTTTTGGTATGTGATTTTTTTATGTGATAGGTCGGCAAACGAGGTTTACCTGTTAAGCAATCAGCACCGCCCATGGACACCCGAAACAACAGATGAGTTAGGTGCGTTGCTCACCTTTTGGGGATAAGGGATTTAGAGATTTAGGGATTGGAGGAGGGGAAAGATTGGGTCTCCAGTAACGTCACTCACACAGCTTTGGTTATTTTACGCTAGTTTTCTATGACGCCAATGTACCACTATCGACGAGCCACCTCATTTGTGACGAAGCATAGGTAGAAAAAGTCTTTTCATTCCTTTTTCAGCGATCAATTTCATTATATTAGCTCCTACCTACAGCCATTATAATATCACACAGATGTGTGAGACAACTGACCCGTTTTAATATTACATGGTCCAATAATAACACAGTGGAGCATTCTGAGAATATTGACATATTAATAGACATTTTTAATTTTTTTTATTCTTGTTAATTCTGGCATGACGTAGAAAATTGAGTTCTTATATACCAATAGAGCAATTGCTTTATTTAATTAAGTTAACACATTTGCAAATCGAATAACTGCATCAAAACTGGAGAAACATACATATTTTCATACAGACAGACACATATTGATTGACATGTTTTTGATGTCGTTTAAAAGTAAGAAGCAGCTCTGCGAGAATTTGCGTAAAGCTTTGGATTCTTATATTTATAATATGAGTCTAGTGACAGCAAAACCAACTTATACTTGCTTACATCAATCTATAAGGGAAACGTATATTGTATTTTAATATTTTGATAAAATAAAGTTTTAATATTTTGATAAAATAAAGTTTTAATATTTTGATAAAGTTAGTTTGATAAAAGACGTATATTGTATTTTAATATTTTGATAAAATATTTAATTATTAAATATTTTGATAAAATATTAAAATACAATATACGTTTTATAGAAGTAGCAGTTTCGAAGCAGCGAAATATCATCTGAAAATTTATCCGACGTCATTTACGTCAAAATTACACCTGAACTTTCACCTTTATCACGTAAATCCTTTCGAACATAATCCACATTAAAATCCGTAGATATTACTTTATCAACCTTAACACGAAAGACAGGGACCAACGTACGAAATAATTGCTATCCCTTTCTCTAACATAAATCCATAAAATGTAAATGAGTTCCCCGGTGTAAGTAATTAAATTCACACCAGTTAATCATCTACCTACAAAGCCCCCCAAACCTTGTTTCATATCAATCAAGCCTAAAAACAAGCAAAATTAACCTCAGTCACCTCCAAAGGAAAATTAATGGCCATCAATAAAGTTTCAATCTTTTGGCGGGGAACTACGCGTCCATTACCGCCGCCATTTTGTGCCACAGATAATTTAGTAAAATGGTGGATGACTGGCAAGTTGCGTTCGGATACACAGATTTATTGAGGCATTTAGTTGAAAACATTCCGGCTTTGTAGGTAATTGCTTTCCTTTCTTGGAAATGGAGGTGTTTTTCGCGAATTCCACTATTTTTTTTTTTTTTTGTTGAGGAAAATACAAATATTTTTACTTAGACGACAGGCAAAAAGTTGTATAATATTGTAATGGAACGTTTTCGTAAATACAAAACTTGTATAACGGTGATACTTATTATGTATTTCTATATTTTATTTATCATAGAATAATTTCTGAGCATTTTTCCTTGTTTGTCAATGTTTATCATCCATCCACGTGTCGTCTTTATCAAGAACAAAATTAAATCGAAAAAATAAACCTTTGTGTCGTATTGCTAGGTAACACTAGTATCGCATCATCATCGCAATAAAATTAATGTAAGATCAAAAAAAGGATAAAAATTTGTTTAGTTTCCACAGTCAAAAGGGAATTATTTTAATAGACATTTAAAAACAGAACAATAATCAGGAGTTCAGTATATACCTAATTTAACGATTCTTATTTGTTTAGTTAATTCAAAAGAAATAAGTGAGATATTTGACGTAAAACAATTATGACCTCACAGCGTGTATTTTATTATATATTATATTTCATATAAAATTTGTGTTTGATATTTCGGAAAAAGTAATAATGATTAGTTAGAAACTTCCCTTGTGTTAGATTATGACAAAACTTCAAATACTTGGTCTTAGAGTAATTGGAGACGTACTCAGAGAAATTTTTTGCTAGTATAACTAAGTACACGTTTTTGGAACAAAATCATTACTAAGCTTAAGTGTACCATAGTTTAAGTAACCATTACACATGTCTGAGTACGATTATACACATATTCCGATTAAAAAAAGAATGGAAAAAAGAAACCTTTTAAAAAACCAACTTACATAAAATAACCTCAAAAGAGACCCTCACTCACCGACGACTGTACCCAATTTTTTGCTCTTAAAAAGCCCTTGGTAATAACTTTGCTAATAAAAGCCGAAAGGTAAACTGCACGTATTATTGACTACAAACCTTTTTGAATGTGAACATGGTTACGTGGGTGAAGCCAGTCTACCTATTTATGCTCAAGCCCTGAGACGAACTAAAAAACGTGTAGGTACTTTAAAATTAATGGGATTTTGGTAGTATTGTCATAATTGTAAGTTTGATGAAAAGTTTTATTTTAATAATGAATTATTAGCAATTTGCTACTTAATCACCATGAAATATAAATTGTATTTTATGGTGACCCATGAGGTCAGTACGAAATGGCAACTTTTTGCATTTTCCTTTTTACGTCATTAACATACCTACTTAATTTTTATCAGTAAAATGGGCTAGCGAAATACTTACTAATCTTAAAATAAATTATAGCAAAAACAAAAATGTTTATTTGATGATATTTTCACTAAACATTCAAAATAATGAATTTATGACTACGTCGAGTAAACAGTAATTCATAATTTATATATGGACTATCAAATCTTAGAAATTTATACACAACCATTGCTAAGTAATATCAATATCCCGAACAACCATTTCATAAAGTAACCTTACTAGGCCTCTAAGCCTGGGCCACCATAAAACCACATAAACCAAGGAAAACCGACCATTCGTGGACATCGTGACACCAGCCAAATTTACGACATTAACTCTTTCGAACGAGCATTTTTATCGATACGGGAACATCAATGTTTATTACACGATGTATCGATTCTGAAATCGATATAAATGGAGATTGCCATGGATACGCTATTTCAGTATTTGATGACTGGCGATAGTATCTTTTCTATGTTTTATGCTAAAATACAGCCTTCTATAACGATTGAAGGTTTTGTTGAAATGTGGTAATGAAATGAGGCATGATATAACCCTGTTGTGGTTTGACAAAATAGGTCGTTGTATGAATACAGTTCTGGCATTCGAATAGCGAATAAGACTAGAATAAAATCATAAATCGCATAGCATTCATCATCATCATCAGCCTATAAGTGCCTACTGCTGAGCAAATTCTTCAAATCTTCTCATACAGAGAAGGTTAGAGCATTAATCACCACGCTTGCTCAATGCGGGTTTAAGATTTCAGACTTATAATTTGAAATTATAAGTCCAGGTTTCCTTACGATGTTTACCTTAGTCGTATGTCAGTGGTGTCTTAATAATCATAGCATTATTTGTCATAATCTTTGCACATACCAAGTAATGTCCAAGAGGACTGACCGACAGACTGACGCTTAAAATCTTTAAAATTAAGTTTGACGTTCAAAAGTGCCTGTAAGGTTCTAATTGAATTAAATGATTTTACTTTTTGACTTTGAAATTATTTTGACGCAAATAATCATGAATGATTTTTTCGCACTGTGTGGAGCGTGATGGAATGTCAGACTCTTACTGACTAAAAACCATTGCGTTCGTTCTCCTGCTCCAGGCCGGGACAACCGTAAATTTTTGCGCTTGCTCTCGCAACTCAGGCTGAGCATCAGCCCTATTGGGCTCAGTCTATAGTGGCAGATCTCTCGACCGAGCTCGTGGGACCACTTGGGCAACGAATTAATTGTACGTTTTTTAGATTGTTATTTATGTATAGTGTTTATGGGCCTTAGCCGTAGCCTGAAATAAAGAGTGAAATAAAAAAAATCTTAATCAATTTGCGAGAGCATTTTCGAAAATGAATTATTTTGTACAAACAAAATTGAGAGTTGAAACTAGTAATATTTGTAAGTAAAACTAATTAATCAATAACTACTTACGAAAGTAATCTTTAACCACGCGACTAATTAAATTTTGAGCGTACCATTATTTTACATGGCTTTTAAATTAATTACCCCTTAAATTTATGTTTTATTGGAAAACTAAAATGTATATTTTAAGAGGTTGGAAGCTTAAAATTTAACGATTTTGAAGAAATGGAGGTAGTTATTTTATGATTTTTATCTGTATTAGACTATGGACTGTAGACTGTGTAGACTGGTAAAAAATACAGACTTGTACATACGTACAGGGATCAGCAGGTTGCCTTGTGCGAATTCCATCGCCGAATTTGATCGTGTTAAAGTTAATTAGGATTTGTCTAGGACGACAAGGAAGGCCAACAGCGTAGTTACAGCACATCGAGAGTTCGCTGCTCCAGGCCCGCACAAATCGTAGAAACTTTAAGCTGTTACAACCAATTAGGTGACTGGACTTGAATCGGTTAAAAACTTAAATTAATCTCTCAAGTCGTAAGTTGGCCTTAGTGGCTAATATGAGTCAAACTCCTACCTGTGAAATATTTTTGTCGATCTTCAACTTTGTAATTTTTGTCTAAAGTCGAAAATCGAATAAACATAGTGATGAACTGGATTTGGTTAACCTTTTTTTCATATAATAAATCGGCAAAAATGAGCTGACGGATTACCTGATGGTAAGCAACAAGCGCCGCCCATGGCCACCCGTAACGAAGGCGTTACGAGTTAGTTTCCGACCCTTTAGGGATTAGGGATTTGAAGATTTGGGGATTTGGAGATTTAAGGATTTGGGGATTTGGAGATTTAGGGATTGAGGAGAGGTTGGGGGAGGGGAAGGATTGGCCTCTGGTAACCTCACTCACACGGCGAAACACAACGCTGTGGTTGTTTCACGCCGGTTTTCTGTGTCATCATTCATAATTCATATGAAATTGAATGCAGTTTATTTGAAAAAGTTTTGATTGTAACCCTCTGGTCATATATTGGCAAATACCATAATACTTCCATTCATCGCGAGAGAAGCGAAGAAGATTTTTCCTGTCTCAAAAAGAGTCTTAAAAGCAAATATAAGCCGCAAACAAGAAAATAGATCATAATCCATTTTATTTAATGTTCCCATGACAACACATAATATATCATTCATGTATGTATGTATGTAGATATATCTCCCACAGATAAATCCTCTTTACAAATAAATAGAGCCTTTCAATGCTTTCAATACAATATTAATCCCACACACGACTAACATAAAAGAACTCTACAAAGAGCTCAGCAAAGATTAAATTTTGCTCTACATTATATGGTAGAGTTCACCATAAAGGAACGCTAGGTAGGTAGGTAAGGAAAGTTGGTAATAATAATCAGGGAAACTTGGTCGTAGAGTTTGTAAATAATTATGTAGAGTTCTTTGTAGAGTCACTTTGTTGTTTATTGTGTTTTGTAGTTTGATGAGATTTTGTTAGTGATTTTGTTTGTTACTGTTTTAGTTTTATTTTACTGTAACCTAGTTTTTCTTATGATTGGCGCTGTCAATGAGAACCCACAGGGTTTTGGTGATTTAGGGATAGGAGAAGGATTGGAGTAGGAGCTTTACTCATTCACTCGGCGAAAGACACAAAAGACTGTGGTTGTCTACTCCATTTTTCTCTGAGGCTACGGTTTCACTCCGGTTGAACCGGCCCATTCATCCAAAAATGCGTTGAGCGGAATATTTCTTTATTAGATTTATGGAAACAGATGTACCTATGTTGCCTAAAACAAAGGTCCCAGTATTAGAGGTTTTGGAATATTAAGGCTGATGAAAATGATTAATTGAATTGGAGATTCTAAACAAAAACATATGAAGGCTTATGCATCGATCAGAGAAGTGCTTTAGTTCCGATGGATTGGATGGTATGATCGCTGTTAGGCTGTTAGTGCCCTAAGTCGGGCGATCAATAATGCTGGACCACCTTTTTTTTGTCAGGGGAAAACCATCAAGTGACTTCTTCCGCCCACGGTAAGGCGAGAGAGAGAGAGTTTCAGACTCTTATTATTTATTTATTTATTATGGCTTAAAAACTTACATTTTAGATTATAAAAAGTATAAAATGTCCAACAAAACTGTATACACAGTTTGTCTGTTGGATCGGATTTCAAAAACTAACTTAATAGAACCTATAGTAAGTCAATAGGACTAACTATAGGTTCTATTAAGTTAAGTTTACAATAATAATAAAATTGATAATAAATGCGATGGACGCAAATTAATATATTAGTATTATATATGTTAAGTTATATAAGTAGTATTAGCAGGTTAATATTAAGAACATAAGTATGAAAATCAAATATTAGATAGATATAATCGGAGTATAGATATAGCATAAGTAAGAAAAGTAGTCGGTAGTTAGGTAGTAGTAGTAGTTAGTACTTACTAAAACCCCCCCTCGTTCCTTCTACTGCTCTGCTTGCGCTTAACCCGCAACCCTGGCTAAATGCTCGACCACCCTAAGACCCTTAAGCTAAAGATGAATCATACCTTCTAATCACTGCCTAAGTTAAGGCACCATCATCATCTTGCTCCCTTTTCCTTTCACTGTTGGACATAGACTTGTCTAATAGCACACCACCGGGCCCGATTTTCAGCTCTTTACTTTTATCCATTGCTAGCCACTTCATGGACCTCGGCCCTCTATAAATATTTACCGTCTCATTTCATTAAACAAAGAAACAAACTAAAATCCTCACCTGAAAACAGTATTATGTACTTCCTTTCAACTGAAAATAGCCTGAAATAACAAAAACAATCTATTTTCGGAGTTTCTTCATAGTATATGTTGATACATTTTCAGGATGATTTCATAATATTGAATCTACTTTTCATGAATCCCACGTTGAGATGTTTTTTGGATCACTATTTTTAGGATACAAGCTTTGAAGGCTTATTACTTATGAATAATGCGATGTTTTGTAAATGACATTAAGCTTTGAGTCCCTGAAATTATAGGGAAATGCGTGTTTAGTATGGATATCGTGGTGGCACCGAGGTCAAGGCTTTTCATGCATAAGGAAGCGGGTCTGAACCCTGACAAGTACCAATGTTACTTTTTCTCCTGTAAGATGGGGAAGAAAAACACCGTGACGATAGTTGTTTTTGATGGATTAAATCACCCTGGATATAAGCTATTTGATGATTTGATTACGCTCTGGATGAGGCAAAAGGGAGTGTCAGATTTACTGACAGACTAAAACCCACCCCGCTCCATATCACGATCCAGGCCGAAACTGCCTTCGTTAACTGCGCTTGCCTTCGTGGCAACTCTGGCTGAACATCAGCCCTATTGGGCATCATCTGTAGTGATCTATTGGTTACATAAGGCGCACGCGGAACACAACGCGCCGTGAAGAAACCTATACCTGATTACTTATTATAAGTTTTAAGATGACAACTCGCATCGAGCAAGCGTGGTGATTAATGCTCAAATCTTTTCCGTGTTAGAAGAGGTCTTTTGAACTTAAAGGCTGGTGACGATGATACGACGTGCATGTGGAACAGCAGAATATAATATATTTTATCAGTATTCTGGTCCTCCTCTCTTTGTAGCTGTAAGAGTCAACAAAGAAACTTATATGGAAAAAAAATCGGACAGCAGCAGCAAAAACAAAACTTTGAATAAATTCTGGCTGAATACGTGACATATTGGTCTTGAATTCAAAATAACCAACCAATCACGTCACTTTGATTAACTAGAGCTCATACGAAAGATTGATGACTTCAGCTCTGATGAAAAACCTGCGATTAACCGTATCATCAATCACATGGTGGCTTTATGAAACTACCCTCATTTTTTGAGGTCGATCCTCAGGTAAAATATAAAGATATTTTAATAGTTTGTTTGAGAATTTTGATTTATTCGCGTGCTTTGTTATAAGGCTACCTGGAATTTTGTAGGCAGTATTTTTATAGAAAAATATGCGGGTTTTTTTTACATTCTGTTGTCTAAAAGTGTCCCGAATATTAACTGGAAATTTTGCTCGTACTATTTATTATTTTAGTGACGTAGGTATCTCTTTGGTAACTTTTTAAATGAAAAACTTTTCGCCATATTAGGATTTTCTCCTGTGTCGTGGGTGCTTTTACAAATATACATATCAATTCACATAATAATATACAAGCCACCCAGGCCCGAAACAACAAGTTGTGATTCACATAGTGTCACGGTTAGCGCGATGGCTGAGCAACTATCTGCCGCGCAACGTGTCGCGGGATCGAATCCCGCACGGAACAACTCTTTATGTGATCCACAAGTTGTGAAATTGTATGTTTGTAAACGCACCCACAACACAGGAGAACCCTAGTGTGGGGCAACGTTTTTTTGAAAGAAAGAAAAATGAAAGTGAGGCTTGTTCTATAGGGGAATCGAAGGAGAGTGCGGTTGCATATGTAGGAACTATCGTGTGTCACTTTTAATTGATTGAAAATAGTGACTTTTATTAACTCAAAAAGGCTCTATTAGTCTCAAGTCACAGCGATGACACTCATTCATGAGCATTGTGCGCATCGTGACGTTATTTTCATGAAGAATAAATTCGTATGAAGTTGCTTACATAAAACGAAAATGTTTGTGATAAGTTACTGTATGTTTAAGGAACCATTTCTCGTAATATTTTCTTACTGAATAAGCTGTACTTGATAACTTCTGAAGCAACGGTAATTTAAATTTATACTTTATGCGTAATATCCATGTACCATGTACATATGCAACAGAGTTCGGCCAGCAGCATTCGCTGGCAAAAGCGATCTTTTTAAACTGCAATCTCAAATTGTTTTGTGAAGCATTGGGAAAATAACCTCCTTTGTGGATGAGGCCGCTTTTAGTTTTTATTTCAATTATCTATGGTCGGGGTAAATCATTTACTATCAGGTGATCCGTCTGCTAATGCCTGCTATTCCACAAAAAAGCGACCAATTTACGATGACATCGCAGCCCGCATAAACAGCACTCAATCAGATAGATACTTAGTCCCGATTCAACCTACTTTTGTTATCGCCCGCATGGCATGGATCACAGATAATAATATGATTTGAACTTTCCATTATAGCTTTTGCAAACATCATTTAAATGAGAATTACTTGGTTAATTTAAATGTAAGAAAACTGGAGGGTATTTTGGGAGGACTGTCTCAGTCGTTCTGTGGTTTATTATTTGGATCTAGGATTAATTTTTCCGGGTATACGGGGACATCGTTTTATATCTATATATATAAAAAAAAGTCGTGTTAGTTACTCCACTTATAACTCAAGAACGGCTGAACCGATTTAGCTGAAAATTGGCAGGGAGGTAGTTTAGAGCCAGGAGAAGGACATAGGATAGGATAGCGTAGATAGTGTAGGTTAGGTAGAGTAGGGTAGGTAGAGTAGGATAGGTAGAGTAGGATAGGTAGACTAGGGTAGGTAGAGTAGGGTAAGTAGAGTAGGGTAGGTAGAGTAGGGTAGGTAGAGTAGGGTAAGTAGAGTAGGGTAGGTAGAGTAGGATAGGTAGACTAGGGTAGGTAGAGTAGGGTAAGTAGAGTAGGGTAGGTAGAGTAGGGTAGGTAGAGTAGGGTAGGTAGAGTGGGGTCGGTAGAGTAGGGTAGGTAGAGTAGGGTAGGTAGAGTAGGGTAGATAGAGTAGGGTAGGTAGAGTAGAGTAGGTAGAGTAGGGTAGGTAGAGTAGGGTAGGTAGAGTAGGGTAGGTAGAGTAGGGTAGGTAGAGTGGGGTCGGTAGAGTAGGGTAGGTAGAGTAGGGTAGGTAGAGTAGGGTAGATAGAGTAGGGTAGGTAGAGTAGAGTAGGTAGAGTAGGGTAGGTAGAGTAGGGTTGGTAGAGTAGGGTAGGTAGAGTAGGGTATGTAGAGTAGTAGGGTTTGTAGAGTAGGGTATGTAGTCAAATGACGGGAGTGACGCCGCGGGTAAGAGCTAGTATTTTGATTAAATCAGATAGTTTCAAAGGTCTGCTTACACCATCGAGGACAAAAGGCGCAGTGTAATTTAAAGTACAACATCACATCATCAGCCTAAAAGTGCCCACTGCTGAGCAAAGCCGCTTCTCAAACCGAGAAGGTTTGACCATTTATCACCACGCTTGCTCAACTCAGATTAGCGATTTCAAACTTATAATTCGAAATCGGAAGTCCATGTGTTCGCACCATATTTGCTTACACCGTATCACAGCGGTGTCTACATAATTTAAGACAATACGTTATAAGTCGGTAAAAGTCTCATTTATACTTGAAATTCTTTCTTCCTCGTGTAATAGAAACGGGTGCACATATGTATTCAGACACAGGCAAAGGCCTGCCTACACCTCCAGGGATAAAAGGCGTAGTGTTATCTATACTATTATTATAAAGAGGTAAAATTTGTAAGTTTGTATGTAGGGGGTAATCTTTGGAACCGCTGGTCGGATTGCCAAAATTATTTCACTGATAGATAGCTACAATGTTCCTGAGTGCTATAGGCTAAAACATCACGCTACGATTAAATGGAGCTGAGCAGCCGGTAAAACCGCGCAAGAGAAGCTAGTTTTAAATATACATACAACCATGTTAGTAGCTTTGCTTATTTTCAGAGGTAATTTTAGCCAATGAAAGCAATACTTGATCCGTATCAGATGTTTCGTTCCCACGCGAATTTCAATTTTATACAAAACATACGTACCGTAAATATTTATGCCAAAGAGATTATCTTCTTAAAATATACGCAAAGAGTTTGGTTTTATTTGATGTAGTAAAACAGTTTTATGAATTTATTTTTAAATACCTACCTAACTTTTTGGTCAAGAAGCAAAGTTAAAACAGTTTATCTTAATAAATAGCAAGAGTAAGCAAGTATTTTGGTGCGTTTTTTATTAGATAGAGTGATGGAAAAGAGGTTTATGTTCATAATAACATCAATATTGAATAGTAAGGATTTTTTTCTCTTTTACACACATGTCCTCTCTTTCTCACATTTACCCATGCTTACAGTCCAACATTGATGTTATATTTTCCGGTGTGAAGTGAACAACAAATGACTAGCAAATGAGACAGATATTGCGTAAGTTTGATTTCGAAGGGTTTTACAACTATTTTTACATCTAGGTATTTCATTTGTAAGACCAACAACTTTTTTTGTGCTAGGACAGCATACTAACATTATCATTACCTGATGGTAAGCAATCAACGACACCCATGGACACCCACAAAAGCAGAGGAGTTACGAGTGTGTTGCCGATCTTTTGAAAATTAGGGATTCGGAGATTTAGGGATTGGGGGAGGGGAAGCTCTGGGCCTCCGGTAACGGCCACGGCGAAACACAACGTTGTATCACGCTGTTGCTAACCATGCTTTGTCAGCTGAACACATTCGTGCCGAAGCATACCTTTATACCCACTATGATAAATAATATTCTCTGTAATTAACCTTAAAAATAAACGGTTTTTTGACACAAATTCTCAAAAGACCTCTTTCTCAATCACAACGTTGTTTCACAATTCTTTGAAGGCTTCGTTTTATCAAGGTAAGAAACTGTATACAAATCTAAATACTTCAAGCCTCTGGAAGTGCTAAATTGACATTTAAAGAATCAAAAAACCTTTTGAGATAGGAGAGAATTGTATTATTCGATTGCCGTCAATAGAACAATGAAATACTGGGAATTTTTCTCTAACTTGCGAGCTTGCGAATAGGACAAAAATATTTATTTAGAGCCAATTTCTGTTTGTTACTTCGTGTACAGACCCACTCAGTAGTTTGAGCTTTTTTTTAAGTAATAAGTCGGCAAACGAGCAGACGGATTACCTGATGGTAAGTAATCAACGCCGCCCATGGACACCCGCAACGGAGGAGTTACGAGTTCGTTGCCGACCTTTTAGGGATTAGGGATTTGGAGATTTAGGTATTGGGGAAGGGACCGGGAAGGGGAAGGATTGGGCCTCCGGTAACCTCACTCACACGGCGAAACACAACGCTGTGGTTGTTTCACGCCGGTTTTCTGTGAGGCCGTGGTATCACTCTGGTCGAGCCGACCCATTCGTGCTGAAGCATGGCTCTCCCACGCTTAAAGCTTGAACGAATAATATCCAGAACAGTTAATAAAGATCGATCTATAATTACGAATCCAACACGCTGTTATAGCAGCGATAAGACCCCTCTTTGAGAAGGGACGCCATGTCGGCGTCGTCATTGTCAGGATCACCTAGAGGATAACGGTGGAGGTATGCCGGGGCTGAGCACCGCCGTGTCCTCAGGGAAGTTATCGGCTGCGGTGACCTGCTGAAACACTTTCAGTTTATGGCACCCTACACCTATCTCTTTCTATGAATCTTAAGCAAATATTCCGCCCAACGTATTTTTGGATAAATGGGCCGGTTCAATCGGAGTGAAACCCACACTGAAAACTGGCGGCGATGAGACGGCCATGGTGCGGAGCGAGAGGAACTGGGACGCCGTTTCCTCCTTCTGTGAAGCAGTCATGCTCACAAAGAAGGAGGTGGACTGCGTAAGGGAGCGATCTTCCTCCTCACGCTGCAGCCGCCGCAGCAGGCGTCACTTCGGCCGTCGGGGATCAAGAGACGATCTCCGGCCACCGTAAGCGCGGGTCTGCGGACGGCGAGTAAGGGCAGCTCGCCGCCCGAGCAGAACCAGACCCGAGCGTACGGAGCGTAGCGTTCCGCGCGTGCCTCAAAGAGCCAATAGACCACCACAGACGGGGCCCTATAGCGCTGAGGTTCAGTCGGGGTTATGGATTAAGCGCAATGAGGCACCGTGATCTCGACCCAGAGCAGGAGAAGGAACAGGGGGGTTGTTAGTCAGTAAGAGTCTGACACTCCCTCCCATGTCCCCAAGTCATTTGATGACGGTGAACCTTCCTTATTAGTAGTTCTTCAGCAATCATATCGTGAATTAGAGGCAAAATTCTTACAAACTATGACTGCTATAATAAGTAAGAAATTAGAAACTACATATAATTATCACAAATGTATTTACTTCCAAATTAATTAGAACACAATATCTGTCACGTTCCTTATGGAATAACTATTACTAATTAGCCTTGGAGTTACTTAATCAATTAAGACGATTAGCTACCAACCAGTACATACCGACATTAGGGCACGGCCAACGCAATGTTCAGACATCTCTCTAGACTGACTGGCTTATTAAAGCTTATATTAAATTATTTTAAGAACAGTTTCTTGTGGAGAATTTCCTTTCTTATGAAGATGAATTGATGTTCTGTTTTTCTCGTTATTATCGTCTATGGAAATTTTAAGAAAGGCACTACGTAATTTCTAAGTTTAAATTGTAATGTATATTTGTTTAAATGTAAAATTTTGATGTGTAAACACGCACTTTGATCAATGATAGTTTATATATGGAACCTTAAAAACTAAACGAGAATAACGAAGTACTTAAATATTTTTTTTAGCTTAACAAATACTTTGCTGACTTTTCTTATGGAATAGGAGGCAAACGAGCAGATCACCTGATGGTAAGCAATCGGCGCCCATGGACACCTGCTACACCAGAGGAGTCACAGGTGCGTTGCCGGCCTTTTATTGTCATTTTATGTCAAATTGCACACTTATTTCTTTTGAATCACCTACAAATACTACATCACAAAATTAATTAATGAACTTTTGATTATTTTTTAATGTTCATATTTGGTTTTATAAGATGAAAAATAATTTTTTGTTGTTGACCGAGGAACTAGCGAATTGTGGATCGGAGATTTAAGTCATTCGGGTTGCAAACTTGAGAATCGTCACTTACACCAGAAAATACAATCGTTAGCGTTTCTCTTAACGAAAATATATTTGCAAGAAACTATACCAACAAAATTTGCAAAACAACAACAAAATTCAATTCCTTTTCTTGTATTCAATATACAAAAACTTTTACCCAGAATTCTATCTCAATTCTTTTATTTTAATACAAAGAAACAATTGACAGGACCACTCAACCTGTCCAACCTACATTACCTATATTGTCAGTGACAAAACAAATTGACGATCGCAACTTTGAAAGCATACAAAAGGGACACGTATTTCCCTAATTTATTCCCTTCTCCGTACAAGCGACAAAACCATTATAAATAGCCCCCTCAATATAGCAAAACCTACATAACACTAGGCCAAATTATACTGGAAATATATGACCATCATCGTACAATAGTCGGTGTCCTCTCCTTGGGTGATAGACGAAGGTAGCTCTTATTGCTTTGACATAAGAACGATGTTGATGTCAAAAGGTTGTGCGGAATGAGAGATGGATCATCCCGTCTCGGTTTGAATGTATTCAAATCGATTCCGTTATATTTTATTTTAGTCTTTATTGAATTTTCTCCTGCTGAATTTCGGTTGAAGGTTCGTTGATAATTTTATTTTTGCTTAAGTCTGCCCATTGTGTTGTATGATTTTTTTGACGATGTAGTTAAATATATCACACTTATATATAGGCATATAGCTTCATAGTAAGACTTAAGAAAGTAGAAGACAATACATTACAAATCCTTAGTAGAGTAGAATAGAAGCATCATTTACTTAAACGAAATTTGTTTTCCAAGGGGAAGAGTTGGGTGTCTTCAAGGCCTAGCCAAATGGGTGGCTTATGGATAGGCGTGAACCATTTTAGGTTGCAAAAAACAGAAAACAATACAAATACCAACAACAAAAGCTATCAAAATATAATATAAAACATTGCGTGATAAAACTTACTACAGAAAGCTCAGTTAAAAAATTAATCTTTTCATTCTGAACAACTGCTGAGCAAGACTTTAACTCGAATGGAAAAAATTGAAAAGGATTGAGCATCGCTTGCTCAAGGTGAATTAGCGATTTTAAACTTAACACTAGTTAGAAATTATAGGACCAGGAATCCTTCAGTCCTGCAGTCGCAGTTACGGATGTATGTGCAATCACGAAGTCATATTTTTCGTAAAAATTCAGACGGCTCACGCTCCTTTCTGGATACCGAAAAAATCTTATAGTGATTTTCCACCTGCCAGTAAGTATCCTCTGTCTCAATGTTTCCCTTCACTGTTTGCCAGTGGTATCAAAAATATCGTGTCAACTAAAAGTGAGTAGTCCACGATCACAGTCACTGTTCTTGATAGATATCCTCTGTGTTGGTAAATTTATTTACTTCAGAGAATTTGCTAATTAACTGAACTGCTGACTTTGTTGTGACATTCAAATGATCTTGACGTAATTATTATGCTCTGGTCTTGGTATTGTTTCGAGCCTGCCTTTACAAATATTGTTAGAATTTAGTGTTGGATGAAACTTTTAGAAGATAGGGGACTGTTTACACGTGTCGTTTTAATTATAAGTACCTTTACTTGTCCTCTTTTGACTCCAAAACATTCTTACTTGCTTAATTGCTTATTGAATTTATATTTTTAATTTTATTGCTTGAACTACTAAAGACTACCAGTCATTTTCCAAAATTAATTGTTAATTATTATGTTTTCGGCTTACTCACGTAATAATTTGACGAGTTTCAGGCCATGCTAGAGGCCCATATTCATCAGCAGCATTCTGCGACACGCGACGCGGCGACTGTTGCGCTGCTACTCTAGAAAGTACTCACGAAGGTTATAATATTTGTTTTCAAAATGTTCATATGGTTACGAACTAGAATATGTTTCTGAAGATGTATCTTAACAAAATTCAAATATTGGTCAACGCCGAACGTCAGCGTTGATTTCATCCCTTTATGACCAAGAAGAAGAAAACATTAAAGCGAAAGAATACGTCACAATTATGTTGTTGTCAACTTATATTTTTGACTGCATGGTTGGCGCGGTGGCTAGGCAACTGGCTACTGCGTAACGTGTCGCGGCTTCGATTCCCGCACGGAACAACTCTTTGTGTGATCCACAAATTGTTGTCCCGGGTCTAGGTGTGATGTGTATGTGGAATTGTATGTTTGTAAACGCACCCACGACACAGGAAAAAATCCTAGTGTGGACCAACGTTTTTTTTAAAAAATAAACAAATATCTAGTCCCGGAAGCTCTGTCTTAGACTTCCTTCTATAAGTATTATCATTATAACTCCAAAAAAGAAACATTGAATAAGACTGCAAAAATAAACAAATAAGTCAACTTTACAATTTCAATTTACGTAAATAACCATATTTTCAAAGCCAGTTGTCCAATCACAAATTCAGAATGGATCACAAATCACCAGCCGCTGACTAGCTGACTAGCGAGCGCTGTCCTCGCCCGAGTTACTCGCTCGAGTGGTTCAGCTCATTCGGCTGGAAAGACTAAGGGCGAGCTTACACAAGAATATAAAACGAGTGAACGCCTTGAATTTTCAACGATGTACCATTTTTTATTTTTTTACTTGTTTTTATTTTATTTTTACCCTTGAATGTTGTTTTGTTTATTCGCAATTTGCTGTCGAGGATTTGAAATTCAACAAGTTTTTAAATTGTGAGGTTTTGGTTACTGATTATTGTGTTAAGAGTATCTTTAGAAGAGATCTTGAGAGATGTATTTGAACTTGATCAAAATTTTCTTCATTGATAGACTCGTTTCATTATTTCTCACAAACAGTCGGTATAACACGTGTGGGAGAGCCATGCTTCGGCACGAATGGGTCAGCTCGACCGGAGTAATACCACGGCTTCACGGAAAACCAGCGTGAAACAACCACAGTGTTGTGTTTCTTCATGTGAGTGAGGTTACCAGAGGCCCATTCCTTCGCCTTCCCCAATCCCAAAATCTCCAAATCCCTAATCCTCAAAAGGTCAGTAACGCCCTCGTGACTCCTCCTTTGTTGATTGCTTACCATCAGGTAATCCGTCTGCTCGTTTTCTGACTTATCACATAAAAAAGCATCACCACCAACACCATCTTCAAAAAAGTAATTAGATTGGGGCCTTAACAAAATCTTTTTAAATTAAAGCTCTTCAAAGAACTCAAGACTTCCTTGCTATGTAATGACATAGACATGGCGTTAGGTATTGCGTTCAACTAAGATGTAGCCTTAAGAATCGTGTAGACAGCGCGGCGCCGCACACCGTTTAAGCGTGGGATGATAACAGGCCGACACACTTGTGACTTACAAAGACAGCTATATTTAGAGAGCTTAGAGTCAAATAAAGCCATACAATAGGAATTGAACTTTAAGAATAAGCATTTTACGACTGATTTTGTTTGAAGCATATCTATACTAATATTATAAAGAGATAAAGTTTGTAAGTTTGTATGTAGAGGGTAATCTTTGAAACCGCTGCTGGTCGTATTTCAAAATTCTGTCACTGATAGATAGCTACAATGTAAAGTCAGGGGTCAAAAATGCAATTACGCTCTACCAATTTGAAAATGACTAAAATTTTTTTGTAGTAAAAGTTCAATGGTTCATAGCCAGTTTATTCAATAATTTAGATTCTATGCTATAAATTGAAGCAGTCCTCGACCATTGACTCTATTCATTCAGTCATTTTAAAATTGGTAGAGTGCAAAAGCATTTTTGACCCCTACTGTAACTGAGTGAAGAAAGAAAGAAATAAAGAAAGAAATAATTTTATGTGCACAACCTGGACACAGATACAAAAGTAGATAAAAAAAAAACCAGTAAAAATTAATCAAAACAAAAATAGTAATAAAAAAAAAAAACAGTGATGTGTGTCTCAGCGTTGGACAAATAGGCCCAGTTCAGCTTCGATGCCAGGCGGTTATTGCCTGGCGCTGGTTTTCAACTGGACCTTCAAGTGATCAGATCACGGATGTAACCAGTCCCTGATAATATATTATAACATTAAAGAATTAAATAAAAGTAAACAGATAAATATAAATGCCAAATTGGTGATAAATAAATATGTGTTGTGTCGTGTGATTTGAGTAGGTGTGTATGTGTGAGTGCTATCTATAGCTATAAAACATCACGCTACGATCAAATGGAGACGAGCAGCGGGTGAAACCGTGCGAGAATAGCTAGTTTTGGATACGATAATAGGGTTTTATCTGCGGCTTAAACAATAACTATTTTTAATATAGATCCAAAAAGTAGTGAGGGTTCGAAAGCAATATTATAAAGTTTGAACAAAATATGTTTTAATAATGAAGTTTATAAATAAGTGGCCTAGTTTGATCGCTTTATTTTCCAATTTGTTGAAAGCCTTTATAAATAATTAATCGAAAAACTTTAAGTATGTAGCTCATTTACCATGCAACATGCCCCTTTGTATATTTGTTTATTTTACACAAGCTTCCGCCCACGGCTTCGACCGCGTGGTTAGCCTAGGTCCTATTCCGAAGTGTATCCTATGCCTGTGCCATATTTTATCCAGATCCGTCCAGTCGTTTTGGCATGATTTTAGATCTTTCAAGATGGCGAATAGTTAAGTTTTTTTTGCATACGTTGTAATATTTTTATCATAGACATACTATCATGAAACGGACGGGCATGATTCCATAAAATAAAAGACTATATAGAAAATCCTCAAGGGTTAACCAAAAGTCCTTAAGAACTAATATTTAATCCGCAAGCAGAAGAGTTCAGCAAACAAAAATGAAACTTTTCCCTGTCGTAATAAGGCCCTTGTGCCTTTTCCTTTAATCCTCTCTTTGTAAACTAGCCTCAAAGGGAAGTTAATTAAAATGGCGTTCCCGTACACACTGACCTGAATTCTATTGTATACAACTTGATGAAGATCGTGTGTACAAGAGCTTAGAAAAAATAACACATAGTTAATTGATGCTTGTTAAAAATAACACGTTATGTTTATGGATAATATAACACTAGTGGAGGTAAATACATTATCAGCCTTTTGGGGATTTGGAGATTGGGGTTTGAAGATGTGGGGGACAATTGGACGTCCGCTAACCTCACTCATACGACAAAACATACGAGTAGCGTAAATATGAGTTCACGCCGTCTTTCTGAACGAAGTTGTTCATAATACATAATATATATAAATATTTGTGAAATAACCACAGCGTTGTGTTTCGCCACAGTAGCTAGAAGATAGGATAGGATAGAGTAGGTAGTGTAGGTTAGATAGAGTAGGATAGGGAGAGCAGTATAGTTAGAGTAGGGTAGGAAGAATAGGGTAGGTAGAGTAGGGTAGGTAGAGTAGGGTAGGTAGAGTAGGGTAAGTAGAGTAGGGTAGGTAGAGTAGGGTAGGTAGAGTAGGGTAGGTAGAATAGGGTAGGTAGAGTAGGGTAGGAAGAGTAGGGTAGGTAGAGTAGGGTAAGTAGAGTAGGGTAGGTAGAGTAGGGTAAGTAGAGTAGGGTAGGTAGAGTAGGGTAGGTAGATTAGGGTAGGTAGAGTAGGGTAGGTAGAGTAGGGTAGGTAGAGTAGGGTAGGTAGAATAGGGTAGGTAGAGTAGGGTAGGTAGAGTAGGGTAGGTAGAGTAGGGTAAGTAGAGTAGGGTAGGTAGAGTAGGGTAGGTAGATTAGGGTAGGTAGAGTAGGGTAGGTAGAGTAGGGTAAGTAGAGTAGGGTAGGTAGAGTAGGGTAGGTAGAATAGGGTAGGTAGAGTAGGGTAGGTAGAGTAGGGTAGGTAGAATAGGGTAGGTAGTGAAATGACGGGAGCGATGCCGCGGATAAGAGCTAGTATAACATAATGTTATCAACTGTGTAGCTAGCACAATGTATGATATACAGCTTAGTATCTATCAGAATCCATTTTTCAGCTTAAGATACAGAACTATCAATATAAATAGACTAGTAAGTCAAGTAGCATTAAAAAAAAAATTGAATTAATTTATTTCAAATTCGAAATTTTTCGGTTCGGAATTACACATGGATGTGGTGGCTCCAAATTTTCCTAATTAGATTAATTCTAGAAATTAACAACTTTAATATTACATGTTGATATTAAGTTATTTCGAAAGCCATTTTGAATTACAATTACAACTATTTAACATGAGAATAATAATAGAACTTTTCTCCTAACAAAATATTAGAAGAAAACATTGAACTATAATTTGCGAAACTTTACTATCGACTTTAGAAACCATATGGAATCTTTTCAGTCTCGATTCTGGATATATCTAAACTAATATTATAAATGCAAAAGTAACTGTCTGTCTGTCAGTCATTTCTTCACGCCTAAACTACTGAACCTATTTGTTTGAAATTTGGTACAGACATAGTTCGGAACTCGAGAAAGGACATAGTATTAGGATAGTTTTTAAACCAAAAATCTGCAGGAAGTCACTATTTCACGCGAGCAAAGCTGGTGTTCTATATATTCACGTCATCAGCCTATGTATATGTTCCCTTTTTTGACACGGAGAAGGTATGAGCATTAATTACTATGCTTGATGGAAGCGAATTGGAAATTACAACCTTATGATTGGAAATTATAAGGTTTTTCTTACAATGTTTTCCATTGACGTACATCGGTGGTGTCTTAATAATCTTAGAAAGTACATGTAGCTTGCGATGGCTCAGGGTACGATGTTCAGCCAGGGTTGCGGGACTAGCCCAATAAGCAACCGCGGCTTTGACCTGGAGCAAGAGCAGGAACGGAAGGGGATTTTAGTCAGTAAGAATCTGACACTCATTCTCGCCTAACCCTGGGTAAAAGAAGTCATCTGATTATTTATTTTCGCGTCACAAAAAAAAAGAGTTTCACGTGTGTGATGTTGTCACGATGTTTTTCTCCAACGTATATCAGTGTGCCTAAATAATCTTAGATAGTACATTTAGCTTGAAACACTTTTTAACTTTCGCATTCATATTTAAAACATATACTCCAAAAAATAGTTATTTAAAATTGACAAAAACTTGGTAAGCTTGACGTTTCGACCAGTCTGCTTACGACCACGACCTGTGCAACCTGGTCGAAATGTCAATGTATGTGTGTGTGTAATTGTATGTTGTAAAGAGGGCGTATAACATCAAGACCACCACTTCGTAACACAAAATAGAATTTGTCAATTTGAATTTGTAGCTTCAGTGTGAAAATTCATATAGGTAGTATAAGAGACATAACAAAGATCTCACGTCCACGTCAAAAGTACAGAGTACATTTATTTACATACATATATATACTCCTTTATGCCACTCTCTTGTTCTCTGGAGAATGGTCGGTTAACCCAAAACGTTGAAAACAATGTTAGAAAACTATTTCGTACCTGTTTTGTTATAAAATATGCCGCTTCGTGTATATTGTTTTGAGATGGAAGAAGTTGTGTTTGGACTAAGATGAGTTCTTATATAGTTTTATTTTGAACGTTCTCTACACTACGATAGGTTATTTTTTTCAATGTCATGTGCTTTTTCTTATAATATGTATACAATTACAAGTACACGCCATATCAGATCACGATCAGAACAACACTCTATCAATCAAACGAAGTCTTACAAAATCAAAAGTTTATTTAAATTACATTAGGATTGTATTGGTATCACTACGCGATATGGGAAGGCAAGCGTTAAATATATGAATTAAAAAAAAAATTGACAGAAACAACAAACAGTTTCAATAGTTTGTCACTAAAAAAAACACAATACAAAAATATATAATTCATAACACAAATAACCTATAAAATCGCGAAACATTTCCCGCCATAATGCATAACCTAGTTTAAAAATCAAATATGGCGGTCGCGTGCTAAAAATTCAATTTAATTCGTTTCGTTTTGTTCCTGTTCTGTTGTTTTAAATCAAATTTGTTCTGCCAGAGTTTGTTCGATGCACTAAAAGTTTTTAAAAATGAGGAAAGTATAATAATATTCGACATTGTACTAGTTTTATGTGGCTTTAATATAACGCTGTTTTTTAGGAGCCGGAACAGGGTGGTTTTTGGTTAGGACGAGGGACACTCTTAAAGTCTTCTCGTCACACCCATGATGGGATGAATTTCATTTGTTTTTTTTCGAATGTATTCCATAAAATGCTTCTACTTTAGGTACCAGAGCATCCACAATTTTATTTTATTTAACGAAAAAAAAAACATCTATGTATTATTAAGAAGGACCAAACTTTTTTGGTTTTAGTGTCAGAAATAAAAAGTTTATAACCACACATTTTATGAATAAGATCGGAATTAAGAATAATAAAAAATATAATCACGACTGCTGAACATCAAAAATTTACAAAGGAAATTTACATGAAACCTACGTCTTAGTAAAAAGAAAGCATTATAAACTTGTTAGAAACATAAACAAATTAATATTATGTATAGTATGTTCATGTTTGAGTAAAATACAGTCGAATAATTGAGCGTCTTTTCCGTTTTTAAAGAAACTACACTCAAGCTAAGCTAAAATCAATTTTTTTTTTATGTAATAGGTCGGCAAACGAGCAAACGGATTACCTGATGGTAAGCAATCAGCGCCGCCCATGGACACCCGTAACAAGGAGTTACGAGTGCGTTGCCGACCTTTTAGGTATTAGGGATTTGGAGATTTAGGGATTGAGGAGGGATTGAGGGAGGGGAAGGATTGGGCCTCCGGTAACCTCACTCACACGGCGAAACACAACGCTGTGTGTTGTTTCAAGCCGGTTTTCTGTGAGGCCGTGGTATCACTCCGGTCGAGCCGAAGCATGGCTCTCCCACACTTAAATGAAATGGATGTATTTTTAATATTATTAATTTATGCACACAAAATTATTAGGTACCGTACACATTAATATACGATACTTATATTAATATTAATATAAATAGATACAACATATTCCTAAAGGAATTTCTTCCTGTGACAGGTGAACCTAGCTACGTATTATGTTTTAGTTTGGTAACCAAACCAACATTTAATTACCGAAATATTCAGATAATTGTATCACGGTAACCATCTATACTAATATTATAAAGAGGTAAAATTTGTAAGTTTCTATGTTTGTAAGTTTATATGTAGGGGGTAACCTTTGGAACCGCTGGTCGGATTGCCAAAATTCTTTCACTGATAGATAGCTACAATGTTCTTGAGTGCTATAAAACATTACGCTACGATTAAATGGGGCCGAGCAGCGAGTGAAACCGCGCGAGAGTAGCTAGTTTCCAATAAAATAGCTATAACTAATTATCTATGTACGTTTCAGACTATCAACAATATTTTGTCCCAAATCCTCATGGTTGATAGTAATCCATCATAAAAAAGGGGGGAAATTCTTTTCTTAGAGAGTCAAAAGTCAACGATGGCCTGTTTGTATCGTACCTAAGTACATTTCATGGAATGATTTGTCCCCTCAATATAGACCCCCACAGATGGGTCCCAGTATGGGGCTACACAATAGGGGTAGCGGGTGCAAACGCTATGGTCTACCACAGTCCAATTTTAAGCAACAGAATGAACAAGGTGGTTTTCAGTTAGTCAGAGATTGGCAATTTCACCCAGAAAAACTTCTCGGTCAACACAAAGGTCTCGGGTTTATTTATTTATTTATTTATTTAATAAAAAGGTTTACCAACAGCTTCTGTGTAGATAACACTTAAAGTAATTTTTTTTACATTACTAGGACTTACACAGTTGCCAATTATACGTTAACCAACATTCCTAAAATAATGATAGGATAAGTACATAACAGGAGAACTAAAATGAGTAAAGAAATATTAGTATACGTTTATTATATTGATGATGTATTTATGATGGCTGGACTCTGTGTCTAAGGGTGCAGTTCCATTGAGACGGCATCGAGCACAGCGGAGAAGAGCTGAAATCCGCATCTCTTCTCCGAGAATTTGGCATGTGTGTGTGTCCAAGCCATGTGATTGGTGAATCGCAGCACAGCTCTTCTCCGCTCTGCTGCGCTCCGTCTCAATGGAACTGCATCCTAATGTGTTGTCCCATTGGTTGACTCTATCAGTTCTGTATTTGGTTTTTGTCAGTTTTGTTTTGTCTCCAGCTTTGCAGACCTTTGACTTTTACGACCCGAAGAGATGGAGTGATGACAAATACATTGTACTTCGACGTCACCACGCCGTTTGATTGACATTATTGCGCCCTATTCAATACTGAATTGAACTCTATTGAATAATTGCATTTGTACTGCATACAAAGGATTATCTGAATTGATTAATTAGTTTACTGTAATATAGGTACTTAGTTAAAACGTTCTTTTCAAGGTCAGGGATTTTCCTGGTATGTAGTTTAAAATTAGCTTTTGCCTTTTATTTTCAAACTGGATTTGATATATCTCTTTTTATATACATACCAGCGGACCCTCCCCGAAAACTCCGACGTATCAAATTTCATCGAAATTGTTAGGGCCGTTTCCGAGATCACATACTTTTTCAAGCAATCATCGCCACCTGCTAGGCTGAAAAACCATTTATATAATTCAAGCCGTTTAGGAGGTGTTCAATGACATACACACGTGTGCAAGTACAGCAGAATTATATACATAAATATAGCTACAAATACAGCTAAACTGAGATGAGTAAAAATCAGTAGAGGTGTTACTTAGGACCAGGAGAAGGACACAGGATACTTGTTGTCCTTGTTTCAAATCAGGAAAGGGGAACCAAGATAATCCAAATTTTGAAAACTAAAGCTTAGACAGCCAAATTTTCAAAGCTAGAGATTAGACGGTTTTTTAGTATTTTTTTTATGGAATCGGAGGCAGACGAGCAGTTGTATCATCTGATAGTAAGCGATCGGCGACGCCCATGGACACCTGCAACACCAGAGGAGTCACAAGTGCGTTGCCGGCCTTTAAGAAGGAGTACGCTCGTTTCTTGAAGGTTTGAAGGTCGTTAATATCCTACAATCACATTTAATAATTGAGAGGACTAATATAACAGGGTTGTCCTAACACAAAAACGATTTATTTGAAATAATAAAGTACAAAATACAAATTTCCAACCCCATTTAATTTTGCACTCATTAACACTAATAAATGGCTACCAAAGTCATCACAAAATACAGACTCGCCATTGTTCCTAGCTCAAAAATTTAGCTTCAGCAGAACAGCGCGGAGACTAATCGGATTTTTTAGGACGATGGCTCAGCTCTTCAGCCTTATTGTGTCTAATTCGATTCCCCGACGATAACGAAGTGCGATACCCTTTCTGCACGTCACGTCAACTTGATAAAGTTGATGTTCTAAATAAATTATGCATTTTAATGGAGTTTTTTAACGACATTCTCGCACGACTATGCTATGAGTAGGGCGACTTGAAGTGTCAGATTCTTACTGACTGATTAAGTACGTACAATTCTAAAATTCCGACTTAGGCTAAGAACTCACGGAGCGATTTTCGTCCGCGTCCGCTGCGGTTGCGGGCCCGCAGCTTCTGTAGAATTCAAATATTCATATAAAAAATTAAAGCATATTTCACGACGCGTTTTACGCCCGCGGTGTACGCGGTTGTATGCGGCTCCCGCTGTACCGGCGGGCAACTAGTAGAATCGCGCGGACCGCGGTTACCCGCAGCCTCGGCGGGTGGCACCCGCGCGCTTTGCGATCGGTTGGCGGGCGACCGCGGGGGCCGGCGGGTCTTCTGTGAAGTAGTCTTGCAATCTTGCGATCATCGCCCGCCACGTTTGCGGGCGATGATCGCAACCGCGGCGGCTGTGTAACCGCGCAAATAACCGGTCTCGTGAGTTTGGAAATAAAACCGCAGTTCCGCTACCGCGGCGGGCACGGTTCAAAATCGCTCTGTGAGTTCTTAGCCTCAAGAGTTTTTTTTTTATAATTAGGCCAGTTAATTTTATCAACGTTTTAATATACCTATATCTATTGATAAAAACTAAATCATTATATTATAAGTTTTTGAACGACTTTTATAGTCGCTCAAAAACTTATAATATAATCAAAAAAAAAAAAACACAAACACAGAGCCTTTTTCTAAGAAATAATTAAATTACGAATTTTTTTTAAACTAATGGTTACCAATTTATATTCCAAAATACAAAAAGAATAATAACAATCATATCACATCTAAAATGACGTAACAACCATTAGTTTTTATGCAAGCTTCGCCCTTTGTGCTAACATAATACGTCTATTTGTAATTTACATTGAAATTGTTCTTTACTACTTTATTTATGCGTGTTGTTGTTGAAACTGCTTCAGTGCCCAATGGGTCGTATCGCCGTTATTTTTCGTTCTCCACACACGATTATTTATCCCCCATTTTCGGTCTAAAGAAAAATTTATGGTGGAAATTTATGAAGAAATATTGCATTCTTTTCAAATTTAATTGCCTTTTTCCTAGGATAGATCAGGAAACCTGCAGACCACTTTTTTGTGAGAGGAAGATCATCAAACGTCTGGTCTTGCCCAATGTGCAGGCAGAGGAAGCGTCAGACTTCACCCGTTCCATCTCCTGCTCCAGGCCGAGGCGAAACGAGCAAGTTCATTTCGTATTGGTCTTTTGAGGAAAGAACCACACTAGTTTAAGTAGACCCGTTCTGAAGAAAGGCACGCAAGTGTCGGTTTACAACCAAACAGGTGTCAATTTACAATAGTAAATTTAAACAATTTTTTCCTAAAATACTTTATATTTTGTAAATGTGTAATGTGTGTATGTGTGAGTGGGTTTGTCCAAAAACAGTTTTGATTCCATATAAAATAGGAATACGTGTAGGAGAGCCGTGCTCCAGCACAAATTAAACCACGACCACACACAAAACAGAAGTGAAACAAAGCTTACATATTTGTATAAATGAGATTAACAAAAACGAGCACTCCCTCCCCCTTCCCCTTTACATCTACAATCCTCAAATCTCCCCATCCTCAAGTTCCTAACACTCACAGGCAACGCACTTGAAAATCCTTTCTTCCCTCAATTGTTGAGTGTCCATGAGCGACACGTACCGCTTTACTACCAGGTGATTTGCAAAAAAAATATCCGAAAGTACGTAGTCCGTAAATAATCATATTATTATGTTGGCAAACGAACAGACTGATCACCTGATGTCAAGCAATCAGCACCGTCCATGAACACTCGTAAAACCAAAGAAGTTACTTCAAGTACATTACCGGCTTCTTGTACCTACAAGAAGTGGGCGAGGCCAGGGTATTAGGTAGTTATCAGGGGTTTGAAGAAGGGGTGGGGAGGATTGGGCCCTGGAATCCTCACTGACACGATGAAACACAACGCAGGTAATTGCTTCAGGCTAGTTTTCTGAGAGGCCATGATATCACTCCGGTTGAGCTCAACCGGAGTGATATCATGGCCTCTCTGGGCCAGCTGGCCTATTCATGCCGAAGCTCTCCCACAATTTGTGTTGTTTGGTTGTATTAGAATTTCAACTAGAACTACGAATGGGTTTTACGATTGGTAACGCTACAAATTCTTTATGTTACTTACAGTGGAAAGATGTCACACGGCGAAACAAAACGCTGTTGTATCACACCGGTTCAGCTGGCCCAGTCATGCGAGTCATGCCAGTGTGGCTCTACCACACTTATATTAATTAACTTCTTGGTATACTACACTTTAAGATATAGCTATCATAAAACAAACTTACCTAATACTTATGACTGACATAACAAAAGAGTCTTATAACCACGATAAAATAATACAAAGTTAAAAGCATTTCCATCCATCGATAAACAAAGAACCGAAGGTTAACTTTAACTGCGGTTCACGTATGGCATTTGAACGGCCGTGGTGGATTCAGACAAAGCAAACATGCAAGAATAATAAATTGAATGGATTTCGATGGATTTTTGTCGATAGTACAATCCGTTCTATAAAACTGTTGGCTACTACGATATGTACGCTTTATGCATCTATTATTTAGGTCTATTACAGCTATCTATACTAATATTATAAAGAGGTAACATTTTTAACTTTGTATTAAGGAGCTATGACTGCACGGTTGGTGTGTAGTGGCTGGGCAAGGCTGCCGCGGAACGTGTCACGGGTTAGATTCCCGCACCGGAACAACTCTTTGTGCAATCTACAACTTATTGTTCCGAGCCTAGGTGTGATGTGTATGTGAAATCAATGATATTATAAGTTAAAAGGTGTAGATTGGTTACAAGCGCTCAGCAAGTGATACATTAAAATGTGGCTGACTAGCCACACTTTTTTCACATTTTTTTGTCTCTTTTTCACTCGCGATTATTGAATCATGCCATCGCACTTTGACGTCTAAACATACGAATTGTTCACGTGTGTATCACTGTGTCGTTTTTGAAAATCGAATTTTGTTTAGGTAACCTATATGTTTGTAAACGCACCCACAACACAGGAGAAAACCGAGGAGATTTTTTTTTAAATGACAAGTACAGACAAGATAATAATGCAACCACTGGTCCGATTCCCAAAATTCTTTCACTGATAGAGCTACACTGAACCTGATTGCTATAGGCTTTAAATTATACTTGATGTGCTTATTTTAGTCGAGCTATCGCCTTAAACGCTAAGGTTTTCAAAATCAGGGGATACATTTCTTTTATACGAGTCCTATGTAAAATTTTGTTGCATAGAAATTAACAAAATATATAAAACAATCATGGACAACATTTATTCGATAAAGTTCTTAAGATTAATTCGCGCGTCCCGTTATAAACTTAAGTATAATATACAGATGTTTATAGGTATATATACGACAGGTTGCTAAGCACCTGTGAAGACATCGTGACCTAGTTACGAAGGTTCCCGATTGATTTTCATTCGGTCATCAGTCATTTGTCGTTGATAGTTGTAATCATGTTGGTTCGGTTCAAGCACTTTTTATCGACTTAAGAAAGGAGGCGGTACTGTGTTTTGTTTTTTGTGATTAGTTTTTGTCTATGTGTGCTAGGATTTCTCTGTTAATAATTGTGAGTCGTAAAGAAAATTATTTCTTGTTTGATTATATTTTTATCGTGTTTTTTTTTTTGTTGCTTGGTTGTACTTGGAATTTTTTCGAATGGATTTTATGTTTTGAAAAATATTTTAATAATTGCAGAAAAATATCAGGCAAGATCGCAGATTTCGATATGGTAAACTTATCTGTCTTTCTATTGTTAGATTTATAACAATATTAAGGTTAAATAAATAAATAGAGAATTGAAATGTATTTTTTCTAGATATGGCAATTTAACAATGTTTTATATATTATTAGTTCAATATGAATAAACAGACTTATTTTATAACTTTTAGTTTATGTATAAAAATATTATCTAGAGAAAGCGTAATCAAGAAGAATTGTGTTTCCATTTATTTTCTTGTCATTGGTTAGCAAATTCTGAAAACAATTTACGAATCTAATTATCTTTTTAATAAAATTATTAAAAAACAGAAAAAAATAGGATTAAAAATAAAATCATTGCTGTCCTTAAATAATAATATATTTATATTTAAAAATTAACAAAAAAACTCTTTAACAAATCAGAAGAAACAGATAGTCTCAATATAAACACAAATTTTAAAAAGAGAACAACAAAAATTCGTTGTACAACGTCAAAGAATAGCTATCTACTCGTATGTATACCTATACCATACATTAATACCTTTTACGAAATTTAATAAGAACTTCACAGCTTTTTGCCTAAAATTCCTGCAAAAATATCAGCGCATTTTTCAGGGAAAATTCAAAATGATCATGCCAGTAACACGTTTCAGCGTAGCGTGAATGATATTTCAGTCGTTTGGGACAGATTGGTATGGACTGAAAACCAAAAAAAAGATGTATTACGTTTTTTTTTCAAAACGATATGGTAATCCATAAAGTTTTCATGGATCTAAGGAGTCTTGTGATATTTTTATCAAAATGTCAAATTTAGTTGATGTCAATTGAAACTATTTTTTATGTGATAGGACAGCAAACGACCCGGTCATGAACATCCGCAGCAATAGAGGAGTTACAAGTGCATTGCAGATTTTAGGGATTAGTGTTTTGGAGATTTAGGGATTGGGAAGGAGAAGGATTGGGCCTTCAGTAACCTCACTCACACGGCGAAGTGCAACAAAATTGTTTCTGTGAGGCCATGATATAATACCAAATGTTGAATTTTTATATATGAAGATTACATATTATATAATATTTGCTAAGGCTGTAATAAAACCTTTTAACCGCAACATGGGTCCCGTCTCTTTACTTACAACGGGGCAACCATATTTTATTTTTAATTTTCGACCCTAAAAACCTTTTTTGTCACTCCTTTATGCCAATATCAAATGTTTTAGTATGAAACAAATACAGAAATTTTGATCTAAATAATATTATAAACGTAACAGTTTATGAGTAGAGATGGATAATAAAGTAAGGTCTTATACGTAAATTCTTACGTAAAAGACCTTAAATAAAAAATATGAATAAAATTTGGCATAAAGATAGATATATAGTATAGCTAAAAAAAATTGTTTAGTTAAATAAATTATAGAAATAATAATCTACCCTTCTTTGCTGAGCCTTTAATAAATGTGTAATATTTTAAAAATTATATTCGACAACTATACTAATCCTTGATAGCCTGAAACACAGAGTTCATTAAACCTTGTTCGGGTGGTCCCTATACTTAAAACTCGAGTTGTTTTTATTTCATTGCTGCCGGTATGGATCAGCCTAGAATAAGTTAGCTTATGCGATTGCTATTATTAATTGTTTTTTTACCACAACATCTAGTTTAATTCGTGTGATCTATGTTTTTAATAAAATTTTATTTTTTATATAGTTTGAAAAGCACGTTTAGCAAGAAAACTATAGGCTATTTTATACCAACACTTATTAACAGTCTACACTCAGAAATTAATATATGAACTCAGAAACTATAACTGATAAGAATATCAAAAGGAAAGCTGACCAGCCCTAGCTTTTGCACGGGTGCTATGCTGGCACATAATTTCTCCACTATTTAATAGATGTTATTATACATATAAACCTTCTTCTTCAATCACTCTATCTATTAAAATTCCGTATCAATATCCGTTGCGTAGTTTCAAAGATTGAAGCGTACATAGGTATATAGGGACAGAGAAAGCGACTTTGTTTTATACTAAACTGGTCACTTATAAAATGATGTTAATTCGGTATTCATCATCATCATCATCATCAGCCGGAAGACGTCTACTGCTGGACAAAAGCCTCCCGCTTAGCTCTCCACGTCGAACGACAAGTTGCCGCCTGCACCCATTGCCTCCCTGCGACTCTGACGATGTCGTCGCTCCACCTAGTGGGAGGCCTGCCCATACTACGTTTTTCGGTCCTTGGTCGCCACTCTAGTACTTTTCGGGCCCATCGACCGTCCGTCTTTCGAATTCGGTATTGCATTTTACTAAATTCTTCTATTTTTTTCAAATAAAGTCTCCTCTTCCTATCTTGTGAATGCCATTACAAACATACAATTTACACATCACACCCAGACCCGGAACAAAAATATGTGGATCACACATAATTGACTAATGAATGATGAAAAAATGGGCTACTTTTTACCTTGATAACCTGGATGAAGTGTCAGCGCTTGCAGAAACTAGTTTGTAATATTTTACTGCGAGAGTAGTCATTGAATACCTCATTCGTCAGTAGAGTGGTCGCAAATGAAGCTGCTGAACAAAAGAACTCGTTTTTTTTTAAATCTCAATATAGCCCGAGGTTCATTATAATGCCCAGTAGGTATATAGGCAATATGCTCACCCATTTTAAATTGAACTCAAACACAACTAATGAAAAGTACATTTTACATTGTAGATCTGAATTTTGAGAATTAATACGGATTCACATTTGTGGCTAGTACTTGAATGCATTGCAAGTAATTCTGAGCCGCCCCTACATTACACCAGGGTGGGTCTCATAACACAATTAGATCAATTTATTTTCCAATATATGAATATAAATAGCTTGATAGTCTACATAGGTCGGTAAACGAGCTTTCGGATTACCTGATGGTAAGCAATCGATGCTGCGCATGGACACCAGTAACACAGGAATTACGAGTGCTTTGCCGACCTTTGGGGTTTAGAATTCCGGAGAGTTATGATGAGAAGAGAGGAAGGACACTCCAGGAGGTGGTATCACTCCGGTCGAGCCGAGCCATTCGTGGCGAAGCTTGGCTCTCCCTGACCGGGTTGCAAGCGTAATAACGAACCGCAGTTCTGGTCTAGAGCCGAAGAATGAATGGGGTGACTTTTAGTCAGAAATAGTCTGACTCTCCCTCCCGACTCAACCCGGTGAGAAAAGTAATTTAATCATTTTCTCCTCTTAAAGCCAAGCGTATTATTACCAAATACTAAAGATTTTTTTATAGACAACGTTACTGGAATTGAACAGAAAATCGATTTTGGTTAAATATTAACACAATGGGCGAGTGAAGTTGTTAATTATTCACGTTTTGTTAACACACGGGAAGTGAGCTTGGTGTTGGCTTACTACATCCTACTATAAATATAAACGAGAAACTTTAAATTATGGATGCACGAATTATTGAACGGTACTGAATCAAACTTAGCACAGAAATACATTGATAATAAAATTTTATTTTATTGAAATAAATATTCATTAATCTTATAAATTCGCTATTTAAATGCAATTCAATAAATAAAAATTATAACATTTTGCAATATTCAATTTCTTTGTTACATTAAATTTACAATTATAATAGCCCTATAATAATTAACCCTATATTCTCAGGTTAGCCATAATAGCCACTAGAATAGCCGTACCCTTCGCACGTACCTAGTATAAATATAAACAAGCGAAGGGAAACCCTCCCCTACTAATTAGTTCTAACCTAATTAGCGCGTACCCTTCTTTAACCGACCTTTAAGAGACAAACGCTTCGCCGAACGTTAAGAAATTAAACAATCATCATTACACAAAACTTTACAATACAGAAAAAAATATAACTACAAAAATAATTATTACACTTTTAAAAAATTAATATTACATTTTATAAAAATATTTTTTATATTTTATAATTTTAAACTTACCTCGCTTTAACGGCAGTAGGTCGCGATCCAATTTCGAAATTCACGAATGCGATTTGTCCGCCCGCGGCCGGGATAGGTCGGGGAGTGATAAGGTAGTATGTACTAGGAGACTGCGAACGCGTGCGTCCAAGCCGGCTACCCGTGAGACTGTGCCGTGCGGTGTGAACCAAGCTAACGGACTGTCGTACTAAGCCTCCCCGCGTCATATCAATAACTTTTATGGATTTAGGTACGCGTTTATTTAGAAGCTTTTTATTTTATTATATATTATTTTGTCCAAATAAATATTTTAATGTAAAATATTTTAGCAATGTTAAACTCTATTTTTATACCGAGTGGGCTTTAACAAGGAAATTATTTGCGTAGATAAAGTTGACCTAGTTTTGTGGCCAGTCCGGAATATAAAGTGGGTAGGTAGTATTATAACTCTCGCTTTGTTACGATCGATTTATTTTGTTATTTATTTCGATAGAATTTACTATTTTTAGAATATAACTTAGCGATAGATTGTCGATAAATATATTTTGTTTCGTACCGTTTCACATTATCAGCCCATAAATGCCCACTGTTGAGCAAAGGCCTCTTATCACACAGAGAAGGTTTGAGCATTAATCACCACGCTTGCTCAATGCGGGTTGGCGATTTCAAACTTATAATTAGAAATTATAAGTCCAGGTTTCCTCACGCTGTTAACCTTCACCATATGTCAGATGTGTCGAAATAATCATAGAAAGTACATATGTATAACTCGGAAAAAGTCACATTGGTACTTGCCAGGTTTCGAAACCACGCCCTCATGCATGAGAAGCGGGCGCCTTAACCTCCGGGCCACCACGACACTTCGTACCGTTTAAAAGTATAAAATAGATGTTATAAAAATTTAAGACCAAAACACAATTGTAATTTCAAATGCGAGCGGTATAAACTTACAATTTAGATTAATTAATTATTTAATTACTAACAGAAAACTGTAAAAGTTGCAACAAGTACTCTAGCATAATAAACTTGCATAAGGGAACAACGTTTTCTCAGTAATTAGTGACTTAATTATAACTTTTCATAAAAAGGACGCCTTTTTTCCTTAAAAGCTTTGGATGCACAATTTTCGCCACTCACTTTAATTTTCTTCAATTACGTATAATTATTTTTTATTTAAACGTGGAAGAGCCATGCTTCTGCACGAATGGGTCGGCTCGACCGGAGTGATACCACGGCCTCACAGAAAACCGGCATGAAACAACCACAGCGTTGTGTATCGCCGTGTGAGTGAGGTTACCGGAGGCCCAATCCTTCCTCAATCCCTAAATCTCCTAATCCCTAATCCCTAAAAGGTCGGCAACGCACTCGTAATTCCTCCGTTACGGGTGTCCATATGGGCGGCGCTGATTGCTTACCATCAGGTAATCCGTCTACTCGTTAGCCGACCTATTACATAAAAAAAACTGTGTCGAAAATGTGCAACAAATTTAATTTATTAATGAAAAACATAATTAAAACCCTTTCAGCGTACAAACAAACTATCACCGATATTTCTAAATGAAAAAAAAAAGAAATCCGTGATGAAAATCGGTCTGCAAGCCAACTAACCCGGTTGACAAATCCGTCCGGTATCGACGTCCGGTTAATTATAAATCGGACGGCGCCAGCCACCGGTATCCGGTCCATACTGATGCACTCACCTCAATCCGGCACGGTTTTAAATCGAAAATGGATTAATTTCTAACTCATCTATACATTTTTAAGGGAGACTAGAGGGTAAAATATAATTGTCATTTTTCGAAATTTTTGTTTTATTTTTCTGGAGTGTATTTATTTCAGTGGCGGCATTGATATGGCGGCGATTGGTTCAAATTGAAATCAAATTGCCTATTCTTATATTCATAACTAGTAACCCGGAATCACACGGCTGTAATGCTGATACCAAAAGCCGCTATTTAATGGATGTTATACATATAAACCTTCCTCTTCAATTACTCTATCTATTAAAATAAGCGCATCAAGATTCGTCGCATAGTTTAACGATTTAACCATATACCTATATATAATTTGTTTTTATACTGCGTAGTGTTGTGCAAGGCTTTTTTTGCAGCATTTCAAATATTGATCATGGAGTTAGGATTCTACCTATGGTTCAGTTTTTTCGACATGTTTAGGCATTTAAAGTCCCAAAACATGGAAACAACTGAACCGATTTGAATAAAACTTAGTACTCATACGCATTTTATCAAGATTTAAAATATCTTTATGTAAATTTTCGCAATATTCTTTAATCGAGCATTTATAGGCGATTTAATTTTTTCATAGATACATAAAATATATATAGATATTTCATGGATATTAAAATCATCATAATCACCCTCTGAATCGTTGCAATTCGAGACAGAATAAAAGAATAATAGGTATACGAACGCCGGCGTTCGCTTGCGGTTAGATGAAAGAAAGTTAGGTAAGCCGTGGACAAAACATAATAATTAATTTCAAAAGTCTCACGAAACTTATCTCTGTGTGCGTCTCATATGAACCTCTGACTTGACTAGTAGAAAATGCCTGAAGCATTAAGTCCGCCTTTGTACCTTCCAGTACTCGTGCTAGTATACCTTATAAAAAACTATTTACCTCCAACAAAACATAACTTAGTATTAATTACTAGCGATCACCTGCGACTCTGCCCGCGTAGATGTCGATTTTACACATTTTCAAGATGTAATCAGAATTTTTCGCTACGGACAAACCTTCTCTGGACTTCCACGAATAATTCAAGACCAAAATTAGCCAAATCGGTAGGTTGAGCTATAACATTTTTTTTTAAACTAATAGGTCGGCAAACGAGCAGACGGATTACCTGTGGAAGCAATCAGCGCCGCCCATAGACATCCGCAACGGAGGAGTTACGAGTGCGTTACCGACCTTTTAGGGATTAGGGATTTGGAGATTTAGGGATGATATGAGGAGGGATTGGGGGAGGGGAAGGATTGGGCCTCTGGTTACCTCAATCACACGGCGAAACACAACATTACAACGAAAAGTGGCATCAACATAATATATACCTATAGATTTACCTACACAGAGTTACACATATGTACTACGATCATTAATCAACAAAAGTACTTTACAATTAACTGTAGTATGCAATCAGAACAAAAACAAACATTACATGAAAACATAAATAAAGCGTACCAAAATAAATACAAACTAGTAATTACCGATAGATGCACTCAGCTGGGTAAACAGAAAGGGAGGGAAAGGAGGGTTAATGTCAAAGCTACGAGTATCGAGCGATCGTCAACTTTAATAATTAATGTCGACGCTAATAATAAAAACTTTGTTCTACATTTTGATCACAAATAAAATGTTTCAACTTTTTATTACAATGAAATATCTTTTAATATATAAAAATGGATCGCAAAATGTGTTTGTAAGCGCATAACTCAACAACGCCTGGACCAATTTTGCTAATTCTTTTTTTGTTATGTTTGTTATTGTCAGGAGAAGGTTCTTATCAACGAAAATATTAGAAAAGTAGAGGGGAAGATTAGGAAAAGGTGACCCTTTTATAGCGAAATAGTTGGACCAGTGATAAGTTGGGGCGGGCCGCTAGTTTTAAAAAAAAACCTCAATATCGTCAATTGTTTTTCACGAGAACGTGTCAGACGGGTTCGGACATGGAGATGGAGAGGAGAAGGTTTGGACCTCCAGTAACCATACTCATAAGACAAAAAAGGTTTTTTTTCTGACGGTAAAATCGTCATCTGACTTTTCTCACCCAGGATGAAGCGAGAATAGTCATGTGATGAACGACTTACTGACTTTAAAACTCGTTTCTTCTCCTACTTTAAATCAAGGCACCTGTACCTTATTGCACTAGCCCTACAACCCCGGACTGTTGGTTGCCTTGTGGTTGGTTGGTGGTTTCACGCTGGTTTTCTGTGTGGCCAAGATATCTCAAGTCAAACTGACCCATTCGTGCCAAAGCATGACTCTTCCACACAAAAGTTCTGGCTTAGAGATTTAGGAATTATTGATAAGTGACGGTTGACGGTGAAGGTAAACATAGTGAGGAAACCTGGACTTATAATTTCTAATTATAAGTTTGAAATCGCCAACCCGCATTGAGTAAGCATGGTGATTAATGCTCTAACCTTCTCCGTATGAGAAGAGGCCTTTGCTCAGCAGTGGGCACTTATAGGCTGATGATGATGATGATGATGAGTGAGGCTAATAAACCCTTTAGTAATGCAAGCCTTATTTCACGGCAGTTTGCTATAAAGCCTTGATACCACAGCGGTTGATCTTTATCAAAGTCTTTCATGCCAAAGCATTCCTCTGAAACGTCAAGGCAGTAAAGAAAACAAAAGTATGAGGGCAATATCAACGCTCCCAGTATCAAGCATTCATCAAGTTTAATTATAAATGTGGACGGCAGGAACTGTCGTGTCTACCTTACGACCGATCGATATACGGAAATTATGTACCGACAATGTTGTTTTGAATGATAGGCTGAATTCTGTTGTTCACGTTTTAACTTTAGACTGTCGTATTTGGAGTGTTATTTTGATCTTAATTATAAGGAGGTGTTATGCTATTATGCATATTGTTTTTAAAGAAACGAAAATGTCAAGTAAAGTAAAATTTATAATCGGCGAACACAATGGTAAAAATTTTATGCTGATATGGTGGCAGACGAACAGACTGATCATTTGATGGTAAGCCATCGGCGTTCTTACCATTTTGTTATAAAACAGCAACAGTTAAAAAAAACCTAGAATATGTTTTCAAAATCTCAAAAACTGTCACTAATATTCAAAGTCAAAGTCAAGTCAAAATCATTTATTCCAACTAAACCATATATAGGTACTTTTGAAACGTCAAAATAGAATAGTAGTCTGTCAGTCTGTTCGTCACTGAAGCTAGGTGCTCATTCCAAATTGTAGATTCGAATGGAGAAGAACGAGCAAGAAACTCCATATAAAGAGCGCTGGTCGAATTTCCAAAATTCACTACAATATTCCTAAGTGCTACAGGCTATAAAACATCACGCTACCACAAAACCGCGCAAGAGTAGCTAGTCAGATATATGAATTTTCATCATCATCAGCCTATAAGTGCCCACTGCTGAGCAAAGGCCTCTTCCCATACGGAGAAGGTTAGAGCATTGATCACCACGCTTGCTCAATGCGGGTTGGCGATGTCAAACTTGCAATTAGAACTTATAAGTCCAGGTTTCCTCACGATATTTACCTTCACCGTATGCCAGTAGTGTCTAAATAAAATAATCATAGAAAGTACATATATCGCGGAAAAAGTCACATTGGTACCGGGTAAGTTCGGGTTACTTTGACCCTGCGGGGTAACTTTGATCCAAACCCTTTAACCAATAATAATTGAGAACCAAACATATATTCGTTTTTCATTGGTTCGAAAATTTGGATCAAAGTTACCTCCCAGGGTCAAAGTAACCCGAACTTACGGTACTTGCCAGGTTTCGAACCTACATCCTCAAGCATGAGAAGCGGGCTCCTTAACCTCCGGGCCACCACGACTTTACCTATATGTATATTTATTCAGTTAATTAACGCTTCTTGCTCAAAAAACTTATACACAAATTGGACTTTATGCCATGGGCATTCTTCTTATGGCTATATAAAAATGTTGCAGTTTCTATAAACGCAAATAAAAATAGCTTTCAGTTCAGTCGACCCTGACCACGGGAAAGAGAAAACAAACCATTCTATCATCTATCAATAGACCATACGTCGAGTTGATTATAAATTGCACGAGCCGCTGATGCGTGCCTTCAACACGTTGTTTTAGTTTTAAACAAAAAAACTATTTTTAGATGTTAATGTTTTCTGTCGGTTTTTTTTATTCAATACTTGTATCTCTTCAATCTATATTTTTATTACATGAAAGGTCTGTCTGTATTTTTTTTACAAAATCGTTAAAAATATGCATTTCGTTGTGTGATGATCTTCCTTAAACTTGTTGTTCAGGAACCCATGTAGGATTTTAAATTGGTATGCCTAATTTTCCGTAGATGTCACTACTGTCAGACAGGACAAAAATGTATGCATCACTAGCTCGTAGCCTACTCTACCTACCCTACTCTACCTAACCTACACTGCCTACTCTACCCTATCCTATGTCTTTCTCTCAGTTCTTAGCTACCTCCCTACGAATGTTCAGCCAAATCGGTTTAGTCGTTCTTAAGTTATAAATAGTGTAACTAACATAACTTTCTTTTATATACATAATATATAGGTAGATATAGATTTAGCTGGGGGCTCAGTTATCGCCTCAATTTTATTGTGGAGACAATTTAAGTTCTTATAAATATAAAGTAAGTATATAAGTTTGATCAATACCTAGATGACCTATATTACATATATAGGTCATCTAGGTAGGTAGTTGATAAAAATTACGTTCTATATTTAAATTTATTTAGTACATAGTAGCTATTTCGACAGTCTGAAAAGGTCCTAAATGAAAATATGAATAATACAATAACAAACGAAGAATACGAAACACAATTAACCGCATACAATACACAATACATATACAAATTATTGTTCATTTAATACAACAAAGGATTCATTTGAAATGAACAAAAATGAGAGTATTTAATTTAAATGTTTGCGTTAATTAACATGGTTAATTGGTTATGCACGCCACAACAGCTAGTTAATTTTGACGCTGCGTATAATTAAATGTAAAATCAATTTTAGGTTTTCCATTATACATATTTAATCTGTTGTTCAGTTGTAGGATAAGCTTTCGCTTATTCTGCACTTCTGTACAGAAAACTGGCGTGAAATAACGCTTATATTATGTTTTGCCATGCGAATGATTTTACTGGACGCCTTTTCCCAATGTCGAAATTTTAAATACTCAAATACATAATATATAGGTACCACTAAAACGCTGACGATACACATCTGACTCTTCTATAACCCTTTTCCCTATTTCCTAATTTCCTAAATTCCCTAACGGGATTACAAATTGGTGATTGGGCTGCTCGTTTACAACCTTTTGCCATAAAAAAAACATATACCCAATTCTTCTTTGGACCGAAGGCTTCGACCACGGACAATGACGTTGTCTTTTTAGGTGTAAACACGTGCGCGGGTACCACAGGCACACGCGAACACGTGAGCTACATGGTAAATGTAATCATAGAACAAATCACTTTTCAATTTGTTATGAAATTACATGTAGTAATGTCCTTGCATCAATGAGCAAGCAGCCATTTCTGGGGTGTGGCCGTATTACAATTCAGCTAAATACAACCTCCATTATATGCCATTCCTCATGACTAAACCCTCAACAGTCCAACTCTGAAAAGTTCCCTATTAATGTGAATTTCGATGGGCGACACCGAATGCTTACCATCAAGCGACTTGTTTACTCGATGCTTCAAAAGAAAAGTATAACAGTATAGAGTAAATTAATACTATGTTTTTATAATAACTATCGTGAGACATACTAAATTAACTAAAAATCGCAGGTTACTCACGTGTAAATATTGAGAAAAGCTCTACTAGTTTCGAACCACAGAGGGGTTCTTCCTCATGAGCAGCGTGCGCGGACGCGGCGACGTCGCGCAGCCTACTACGTTGGACTCGCCGCAGCGCAACCATCAACAGCGATGCAGGCGCCAACGCTAACCAGTAAGCTGCGCGACGTCGCCGCGTCCGCGCACGCTGCTCATGAGGAAGAACCCCTCTGTGGTTCGAAACTAGTAGAGCTTTTCTCAATATTTACACGTGAGTAACCCGCGATTTTTAATTAAATTAATGCTGTTGTACCGAAAATCTCAAAAAGAAAAACTAGGCTTTAACAGATGTTATACTTATCTCATTACATAACACAAGACCAAAAAGCCGGTCTAATTATAAGCCAGTAAAACCTTAAAACCAATTTAATTTCAGTAAGGCTTTAGCCTGAAAACAAACTCTTAGATTGACACTGAAATTCTTGCTTCAAGTTAATGAAGTAATTCTGAAAATGAATTAAAGTTTTATTAACTTTAAAATAAAAAAATATGATGCTTGGAGACAAAAATAATGTGTCAGTTTTACAGTTTTTTGTCAAATTTGACTGCACAGTTGGTGCGGTGGCTGGGCAACTGGCTGTCGTGAAACGTGTCGCGGGTTCGATTCCCGCACGGAACAAGTCTTTGTGTGATCCACAAATTGTTGTTCCGGGTCTGGGTGTCATGTGTATGTGAAATTGTATGTTTGTAACCGCACCCACGATACAGGAGAAAAACCTATGGTGGGGCAAGTTTATATTAAAAAAAAAATCATCATCATCATCACCAGCCTATAAAAAAAAATCTCATCTACTCTGTTTCTTTAAAAATTGTTTTACCCTCTCTATTCTAAATAAAACACTGTTTTATAATACTAGTTTAATTTTGATTCCTTCATATGCCGTTATAAAGAAGTACCAACATGGTATTCCAGACACATTAATCAATCTGTTTCCAATGTCATTCAAATCTATTCAGTAACTTATTCGTAATACAACAAACATACAAACATTCACATTTATATTAGTATGCCTATAGTAAAAACTGGTATACCAACCTTTTCTTTAAGGTCCACAAAAATAAAACTAAACGACGGCTACGAGTGTTCGTAGCGGCGTAGTAGCGTAGCATGTCTACGAGATGTGTAGAGCTCTCGTAGACGCTTGTGTAGTCAAACGTTAACAGTATGTCAAGTTTTACTTTGTATTGAAATTTAGTGCGTTAAATACGATAGTTAGGTATTCGCGGTTTCACCTGCGTAGTGTGCATAAAAAAGTAATTGTGTTAATCCATCCTTCTAAGTACAAATTTTTACCATGGGGGTGGAAGAGTCATACTTCAACACGAATGGGTCGTCTCGACCAAAGTGATTGACATGACACCTTCACAAAAACTCGCGTGCAATAACCACAGCGTTGTGTTTCGCCTTGTGAGTGAAGTTACCGGAGACCCAATTTTTCTTCCCCTAAATCTCCGAAACCCTAACCCTTAAAAGGCTTTTAACGCAATTGTAACTCCTCTGATATTGCGAGTATCCATGAGCGGCGCATATTGCTTACTAAACTCCTGTAAAACAGTCTAGTCACAAAATTACTACTTTAAAACAAATAGTATTATGTAGTTTTCAAAAATATCTGACTACTACATAAGTAAAACAAAACAGATGACTGCTATCTGGGATTTTACAAAATATTGATTCAATAGTAATATTTTGATCAAACCAGTCCATGAAAACCAAGTCCACAGGAAAATCGACAAGAATTTTCAAACTCCACTCTATTAACAACCACTCTGCAAACTATACATAAAATTAATCTGTAGTCCGTGCTAAATACATTCATTAATAATTTAAAACGGCCATGACATAGCAAAACCGTTTTTATTCGCAAAAGTTTAAAGTTTATTTTCCATCGCACAAACAGAAACTAGAAAACATTTAAAACGCTACGCGCTGTCACAATTAATTGTGAAGAAAACCGAAAACGTGTAGTGAATGCTCTGGACAGTCTGTATAATCGAATTGATACTTTATACAGTTACTGTAAAGTTTAAAATGCTTTAATACATTTTAAATTCATTTTTGTTTCCCTAGATTGAGGCTTACCAGTGAACAACGACTTAGTACCAGAACGCCTAATAATTTTTAAAATTTCTTAGGGAATAACACATTGCACCGTTTCTCCCATAAATATAAGACTTAACGAGACTTTGTTTTGTGAAGAGAAAATCATCAAATGGCTTCTCTCCTCATCCACGTTGAGACGAGAGGGAGTGTCTGACTCTTACTGACTAAAAACTTCCCCGTTCCTCCTCTTGCTCTAGGCCAAGGTCTAATGGAGCCCTTAACATGGCTAGAAACTATTCCAATTGCCTCGTCATTCAGTTATTTTCTAGGATAGGTCGGTAAACAAGCAGGCGGATCACCTGAAAGTAAGCAATCAGCTCCGTCCATCGGATACACGCACCACCAGAACAGAGATTTAAGGATTGGGGTAATTGCGGATGGGGGTCATGATTTAGGCCTTTGACACAGCGATACACAACGCAAGAGTAGTTTAAAAAAGCTTTACTGTTCTGAAACTGCTCTGATAACGCCGGCCCAATGGCACGGAAGCATGGCGCTGACAAGTTTTTTCACACGTTTCGTCTATACTAATATTATAAAGAGGTAAAATTTGTAAGTTTGTATGTAGGGGGTAATCTTTGGAACCACTGGTCGGATTGCCAAAATTTTTTCATTGATACAATGTTCCTGATTGCTATGGCTATAAAACATGTGTAATAAAATTAAAGAAAATTTACTATTATTTCATCATTGAAAAAAACAAATGAATATATTGCTTCGCTATTAAACCTGCACTGTGATCATTATTAATAATGAGATGTGTTGTATTTACATACCTCAGGAATCGTTACAGCAAAAATTTAAAATAACGTTCCGATATTTACATATTTACTAGCATTGGTTAGTACAATATTTTGCTAAAATACTTATTACAGTTTTAGTACCATATGTATATATGTCTATGTAGTTGTAAATTTGGTACGATAAACTTTCTAAGGGGCAAACAAAATAAAAACTACTCACTAGTAAACCAATCCTACGAATATTACATTGGTGAAATTTTTTAATGCTGTTATTTAAAATATTTCAAGTAACAATTATTTAACAAATCTATTTAGATTATAGTCTGGTATTTCACACAAACTACTATTATCTGGGATTGCGAGTGAAACCAGTGGTAGAAACTAATATGCTATAGTTACAAAAATCCTTTCCTACTAATCCTACTAACTTAATGAAAGATTACATGATAAGATAACATATGGATGTATGTTGGTTGTTCTTTCACACAAAAACGGATGGACCGATTTGGTTGAAATTTGGTATACAGTTAGATTATACCCTGGAATGACACATTTTATTCACCAACATTCAAAACCGCAGGCAAAAGCTAGTATATCATAGTCTAAAATGAAATCCATAACTTAGTACACATTTATAGCACAAATTGTATAATCCTGAAACCTTACAAAAACTCGTTCGATTCAAAAGTAATACATTATCGTGAAAAAGCGCTGTAAAAAGCCTTCCTTTCGTTTTCAGTGAAGGCTGGCTTATGTGTGCCATGTAATCAACTCTTACAAGATTTGACGCAGCAATCGAAATGCCTTTTGTAAATGGTCCGCCATTTTTGTTTTACATGTTTTAACAGGCTGAAATTCAAATAACATTGTCTTATATTACTTGACGCAGTTTCCTTTACAAGTGTTAAGTATAGTTATATGCATTAAGTCCTTTTTAAATCGAATTTAAAAAAGAGGAAGTGGTTCTTAATTTGACCATAAATACGTATATTTTTATAGATAACTTACCATCCACCACTGATAATCCAGTAGACAGTCCAGTTGATTGCGCACCACTGATAATTCGTAACAATTTATTTTTGAAAAAGGATTGTAGTCAATTCTGTTGTGAAGTATTTGGCATATTTTTTTTTAAGTCCTTGCCCCACACTATGATTATCTCCTGTCTGCGGTTACAAATATTCAACTACACATACACACCACACCCAGACCCGGAATTACAAATTGTGAATCACACAAAGAGTTGATCCGTGATTAAACACGCGACACGTTGCGTGGGAGTTGCCCAGCCACCGCCCCAACCATGCAGTTAAATTCACGTTCTACCTTCAATAATAACATTAACAAGCAAAATTTGGTGATTCCAAACACTATTCTGCCTACCCTTTTCACAAATATCAAGACTAATACAACGTTTTTGTGTCAACGACTCTATTGTTAGCCAACAAAGTTCAGAGATATCGAAATAGTTTCACAAACTAAATGGATTGTTTATGGAAGTTCAACCTCAGTAAGATTACCTCATTTCTGGCTTAGAGTTCTAAACAGGATCAGGTTTAATATTCTGTGTTTAGTCTGTGGTATTCATTGCTTTGTTGTATTGTCAGAAATATTTTGTTTAAACATACATATGTATTTGTGGTTAAAACAACTTTTTTACTTATTAATTTGTTCCTCTTCAAAGGCTAAACTTTTTAGTTTGAGCATTAATCACAACGCTTGCTGAAGGCGGAATTGCGATTTCAAACTTATAATTAAGATTTATTTCTGGTTCCCTTCACCATATGTCAGTGGTATCGAAATAATCATAGAAAGCTGAAAAAAATCATACGTACCTAACTCGTAAAAACTTACAATTAGGCGTTGACCTCGAGGCCAGCAAGACAATATGTTAACATACTGTAGCTTAAAATGCATGTAGACATATATTTAATCAAATAATCATGATAGAAAACAATACAATGTAGGTATTATAATGTACTCGAAATCTCAACTGGAGCATAATAAAATTTTATTAAACACTAATGTTAAACAGAAATATTTTGAACGTATAAATTTTGTATTAAAATAACAAGTCAAAACACGTTTTATTTTCATCTTACCATAAAAAATAAAGACACAAACAATATCCATTGGAACTTAAAATATATCTTTGACGGACGAAAAAAAGAAAAAATCCTTGACACAGATGGGTACACAAAATGGCGGATTATTCAAGTAGATATTATTTATGGAGGGAAAAAAGGCCGAGCCGAACGAAGCACGGGAACCGGTACATATTTTATAAGCTGAACTGGGACGGAGAACATGGAAAATTATTTAGTCTTGAAGTTTCTTTAAGATGTGCAAGAATTACTTAATTTTCTTTCATAGCCGGCTTTTATATGGCTTTCTGCAAACGTTGGTAGAAGTGGGTTTATAACTTTGAAGCCAGTTTCAATAACTTTTATTTTTCGTAAAGAAACTATCGCGAAACATGCTCAATTAATTGAAAATAACGGTTTACTAAGTTACAATGACGCACACCGCGTACGCTTTTCATAAGTCTCGTTGTGGCTTGAAATGAGTAGAGCTATTCTCGGTTAATTCGATTCAAAATGGACGGCACTGATTGCTTATCATAGTTTTTTTGTCTCTTTATATTAGCCTAATCTAGTTTAGTTTGAAATATATAGGTATTATTTTATCATTTAATTAATATTTAAGAACAACTTATTACAAGCGTAATAAGGTACCGCGAACAGAAGATGAAGATGATGAACAGGGATTTTTAGTCAGTAAGTGTCTGACACTCGCTTTTGCCCCACCCAGAGTGGAAAAAGAAAATCATTGGGATACCAAATTTTTTTTATATCAGTCGATCGATAGTATAAGAAGTACAAATATATTAACTTAAACCAAAAAGAGAAAAACCAACAATAAAACACATCTAGCCTGTAATGGATAGGACATTTTCTTGTCCTTGTAACTGCCTAAAACATAAAGCAACCGAAATAATGTCTCCTGTCTCATCAGTGAAACATTTATCATTTCTCAAATTGATATGTCAGGCGTATGTTTACAACTGAGGCCATTACATGAGGAGTAAATGTTTATTCTTCATATTACATCTTTTGTTAGGACTTTTTTTGTGAGGTGAAAATCATCAAATGACTTCTCCCGCCCAGGGCAGGGCGGGAGGGAGTGTCAGACTCTTACTGACTAAAAATCCCCCTGTTACTTCTCCTGCTCTGGGCCGAGGTCGCGGTGCCTTATTGCGCTTACCCCGCAACCCCGGCTGAACATCAGCTCTATAGGGCCCCGTCTGTGGTGGTCTATTGGCTCTTTGAGGCATCTTTTGTTAGGACTAAGACAATTATTGAAAGTGTACACGACTAGTATTGAGAAATGTTTTTTTATGAAGGGAAATCATAACGTGTTAACTAGTAAGTATCCAAAAAATAACAGACAAAATAATGTATGACAAAATAATATAATACCAAGTTAAGAAACATCAATGTGACCAAAGCTAATCGAGTTATCTCACCAAATATTTATGTGAGTAAGCCGTTCTTTTTATGTGACAGGTCGGCAAACGTGCTGTTGGATTACCACCCGCAACAACAAAGGAGTTACAAGTGCGTTGCCGACCTTTTGGGGATTAGGGCTTTGGAGATTTAGGTATTGACTCACTCACACCACGAAACACAATGCTGCGATTTTTTCACGCCGGTTTTCTGTGAGGGCGTGGCATCAATCTGGTCGCGCCGACCCATTCGTGCCGGAGCATGTCTCTCTTACACTTAAACTTCAATATAATTAATACTTATAAGTAGTATTATTTATCACGGTAGTTGTAATTCTGAAAACGAATATTTAATTTTGATGTAGGTACTTTTTCTATCGGAGTTTTGAAGCTTTCAGCTTCTTTATTTCATTACATTATATCATATAATTAAAAAATACATAAAAATAAAATTAAATTTTCAACCAAAATATACTTTACTCCTTATGGAATAAAATTTTCAAAAATAAATGGTTGTGAGCTTCAACTATATAGTGTATACTGTTGGGCAAGCTACAATCAAACCTACAACCAAGAGCCATCTATGAACCGTTAACTAAAACTACAACCACCAATTAAGTCCCAAGCGTTTTCCACCCGTTTCAGCCCGGCTCTTTGTGTGGTAGTAAAGGAAAATTCTCATAGATGGCGCTGTTTTAAAACAATGATACGTTTGCTTAGTTCACAGTTCATTTACTTACTCTCCACTCTTCTTAAATTTAAACTCCTAAAAAATGGACAATTGGACAGGAGCTAAAAACGTAAGCAAATCAATATGACTTCAGTCTTAAATAGATTTTTAACTTTATCATTTTTACATAGAGTCTAATACTGATTGACAGACTGGATTTCGTTGATATACTAACTCTTAAACTATAAAAATCATTTAAATACCTGTAGCCGCATTTGTTTGGTTTTCCTGCGCGTTAGTCTTCTCATCTTTGGCAGTCTTCGCTTCGGAGCTAGTGTTGCAACCCATTTTGGAAACTATTTAGTTCACTAACACAAAGTATTATCAAAATACTTATATATAGGAACACAGCACTTTATTAATAGGGTTTATGAACTTGCCACTATAACATAGTTGGTCTGTTGAAGCTCTCGTTTTAGTAGAAAAATCTGAAACAAAAGACAATTTGAATTAATATTTCTTTTTTTATTGTCACTAATATATAAGTATGTTATGTATCCCGAGATTTTAAAAATAGCAGCGTTTAGCTCGACTAAAATACGCAAATCATCATCATCATCTTCCTGCCCTTGTCCCGTTTTATTTGGGGTCGGCGCAATATGTTTTTTTCTTCCATTCTGTCCTGTCACTCGTCACGCTATCGCTAACTCCTCTGTCTTCCATATCACTTATCACACAATCCATCCATATTTTCTTTGGTCTCCCTCTCCCTCTCCATCCATCCACATTTATACTCATGGCTTTTTTGTTACATGCTTTTCATCCCTCCTTTTCACATAGCCATACCAAGACAAACGGTTCCCTTTCAACTTTTCAGTCACTGGAGCCACTTTCAAACTTCCTCTAATATACTCATTTCTCACTTTATCCATTCTCGTCACACCACATATCCATCTCAACATTCTAAAATAAAATACGCAAATCAAGTAGAATTTATAGCCTAAAGCACTCAGGAAGTCCACCATTCAGACTGTTTTGTGTGAAGAAGAAATAATTAATTAATTAATGCGACCAGGCAGCGCTTCCAAAGATTACCCCCCTACATACACACTTACAAATCGTATTTTTTTATAATATTAGTATCTATAGATGGACAAGCATTTGGCTGCCCTCACGACTGGTGGCAAATGACGATGCGATATTTTTCATTGAATCCTAAAATCCCCAAAAAGTACTTGCAAATTCTTGGATGTTGGGTGCAAATATTTATGTGTATGCTGCACTGAGCAGCTCCACGCAAGGCATGACTGCCTCGGCCTGAAGCAGGAGAAGAAAGGTGGTGGTTTATAGTCAGTAAGAGTCTGACACTCTCTCTCGCCCCATCCTGGACGAGAGAAGCCATTTGTTGTTTTTTTTATGGAATAGAACGGCAAACGATTAAGTACCTGATATAAGCAACCAGCGCCGCACATGGAAACCCTGCACGACACAGGAGTTACAAGTCCGTTGCCGACCTTTTATGGTTTAGGGATTTGGGAGATTTAGTGATTAGGGAAGGATTGGGGAAGGGGAAGAAAAAGTATCCTTGGGTAGTACCAATTGCTTAGCAGTAGGTAATATGTCTGCTGGTTTGTCGCCGTATCTAACTAAAATTTTATCAATTCAAAATTTAATTATAAATAGATGTTAACAAACAAATGAAACGACATCTAAATTTTAATTAAAATAAAAGTCACATTAATTTATTTTATTTAATACATTCTTAAACATATTAAATCGAATTGAAGTATAAGCATTGTGAAAATTAATATACATTAATTCATTTTTTTATTTCATGCAAATTTCACGAGACGCTTTCCTAAAATAATTCCGTGCTAATTTTGTTGTACGTACGAGTATAACAAGCTTTAAGAGTTAATTAATTATAAGTTATTTGGGAAACTTTGAAACAAAAACATAAAGGCATTAAAGCTTATTTTTGTTTGTATTTTAAAACGCTTGAGTTGGTATTTAACTTGCCTACATTTAGTAACTGGAGGTCCGTGCTGACGGCAGACTTTTTTGTGTGATAACTTCTCCCACCCAGGGAGCTGTGAGGAGTTGTCAAACTTTTACTGACTAAAAACCACCCCATTTCTTCTTCTGTTCTGTTCGATGTCCTCTTAGTGAAGCTATTTACAAAGTGTAGTTGCATTAACCACTTGACTAGCTCAAGGCTGATTGTTTATATATTTCTTATAATTTGACATTATGAATCAAGATTTCCTTACGATGTTTTCCTACACCATAAAGTATGTCAGTGGTGTTAAAATAATCTTCATCATCAGCCTATAAGTGTCCACTGCTGAGCAAAGGCCTCTTCTCACACGGAGAAGGTTTGAGCATTAATCACCACGCTTGCTCAATGCGGGTTGGCGATTTCCAACTTATAATTAGACATTATAAGTCCAGGTTTCCTATCGATGTTTACCTTCACCGTATGTCAGTGGTGTCTAAATAATCATAGAAAGTACATATAACTCGGAAAAAGTCACATTGGTACTTGCTAGGTTTTGAACCCACACCCTCATGCATGAGAAGCGGGCTCCTTAACCTCCGGGCCACCACGACGAAAATAATCTTAGAAAGTACTTAATATAACACGGAAAAAATCTCATTATTTCTGCGTTCATGAGAAGCGGGTGTCTTAACTTCATAGAGCCATAATAAAAACACAAATACATAATATGCTAGTACATATTACATAGCACCTGGCAGGCCACACAATCACACTGGCCCAGCCTCCCCCTGAATGCGAACATTCGACTGAGGGATTCTCAAACAAAAGGGGAGAAATGGCAGCTACTAATGAATCCTATTCATAGTGAAACAGGGGAGATTTGCACAAATGGAATAGTTATATATACGGTACGGTTTGTTCTTGTGAATGTAATCGACTTTTAGTTTATTTTTTATTGTTGTTATAATGTTTGCTGTATAAAGGGCCATGCTTTAATATTAATGGACTGGCTCAGTCATACCTGGGCCATTAAGAAAATCGACGAGAAACAACGATCGTTGTTTTGAGGACTGAAAATTATTAAATGTTTTTTCTCCCCCAGAATGAGGCGTGAGGCAATGTCAGACTCTTCATCATCATCAGCCCATAAGTGCCCACTGCTGAGCAAAGGCCTCTTCTCACGCGGAGAAGGTTTGAGCATTAATCAAAACGCTTGTTCAATGCGGGTTCGCGATTTCAAACTTATAATTAGAAATTCTAAGTCCAGGTTTCCTCACGATGTTTATACCTTTATCGAATGTCAGTGGTGTCTAAAATAATCATAGAAAGTACATATAACTCGGAAAAAGTCACATTGGTACTTGCCAGGTTTCGAGTTCATACCCTTATGCATGAGAAGCTCCTTAACCTACGGGCCACCACGACAAGTCATGTCAGACTCTTACTGACTAAAAACTACCTCGTTCCATTTCCTGCTCTATGCTGAGGTGGTGGTACCCGCATCCCCAGTTGAACATCAGCGCTATTCGGTACCATCTGTGATGATCAGTTGGGTCTGCAAGGCGCGCGCGTAATGCTAAGCGCATTACGCTCGGGTCTGGTTCTGGTCGTGTGGATTTGCGGACGGCGAGCGAGGGCAGCTCACCCATAGAATGTTTTGTAGATCTGTCATTAGTATGCATATCAGAATTCATTTTGTATTTATCTTATGTGTGGGAGAGCTATACTTCGGCACAAATGGGGCAAATGGTTTTACAGAAAACAACAAAAGTGCTGCGTAAAAAAAAAAAAGTTTGTTTTCGCCTGTGTCGTGGTTGCGTTTACAAACATACAATTTCACATACACATCACACCCAGACCCGGAACAACAATTTTTGGATCACACAAAGAGTTGTTCCGTGCGGGAATCGAAACCGCGCAACACGTTGCGTAGCAGCCAGTTGCCCAGCCACCGTGCCAACCGTGCAACCGGCTACATAAAAGACATATAAATAAAAAGGTAGACCAAATCGTCAGGGGAATAAAGGTTAATAATAATTCACGAACTTCCTTGTAAATCTAAGATTAGCCCTTATTTGAAGTGTTACTTCAATCAGCGTTTATCAGCGCGTATAACTGGCGATACGAGGTTTTCCACTCCACTGGCCGTATTGATCAAACGCCGTCTGGCCCAGGATACACAGGATAATTCGTATTCAAACTGCATAAGGTTCATTTTAGATGCCATTTTTAAACTTCATACGGTTCTAGGACTCAATGGAATGTATGTGCTTGAATGGGAGCTGTGATTTTTCGTGTGGATATAAGAATTCATTTATTTTTTACATTTTCTTGAACTGGAATTCGCTAAAGGTGACAAGAATTGTCATTTAAGGTTTCCATTGTTTTTGCCTACTCCAATGGAAGACTGTTTTGTTGGTATGTATGTACCGTGTCACCTGCCTCGAATATTCTAAATTGTTTTGCTATGTAACTCTTGTGAGACATACACTATTAAAAATAAGTAATGACAGTTTCGAAATACAACGTGAATCTTATTCATTTATGTATTTATGTCAAACGATCAGACTCATTATCATAATTATCATGTTTTGAGTAATCGGTTCGTACCATGGACACCCGCAACACCAGAGAAGATACAATTGCGTTGCTTGCCTTTAGGGAATAGGTGTTTTAGAGATTGAGGCATTGGGGAAGAGCAGGACTGGGTCTCCGGTTACCTCATTGAAACACAACGCTGTGGTTTTTTCACACCGGTTTCTGTAAGGCTTTGTTGTCAGGGGAAAATCATCAAATAACTTTCCCGCCCAGGGTGGGGCGGGATTTAGTATCAGACTCTAACTGGCTAAAAACTCCGCCGTCACAACGTGATTGTTGGTTCGCACCGGTTTTATGTAAGTCCGTCGCCAGCCCATTCGTGCCGAAGCATGGCTGTCCCAGCCACGCAACAGCGTTGTTCCGCCATGTGAGTGAGTTTCCCGGAGGAAAAGTCTTTTCCGTTCCCCAATCCCTAAATCCTCTAAACCCTAATCCCCAAAAGGGCAACGCACTTGTAACTTCTCTGTTGTTGCGGTTGTCAATGGGGGCAGCACTGATTATCATAAAGTAATCCGTCGTAGCATATAAAAAAACGATATTGAAATTTATCTGTTACTTTGTAATGTGATATCATTACTCAATGGTGTCGCTACCAAATATAAAACGAAAAGTAGTTTGAAAAACGAGAAACTGAAAATCATTAAAACAAATTTTTTATCGTGAAAGTTTCAGAGACCTGAAAACTAGGACGCGATTAATATCCTTTAGACTGAAAAGTTACACTCGAAAATGATTCGGTTAATCCTCGTCAGAGAATCGTATCTCATAGCCGGGAGCTAATTAAAACGATTCTAGATTCAAAAAAAAAATACTTTGAGTTCTTAATAGGTCTTGCTTTTAACTAACCTCCTTTGAGAGTTGTTGGTCTAATAGTCTTTGACGGTCCATTTTTTACGAGGGACATATTCAAAAAGCACAATTTAGTGCTCACATCATCAGGCCTTAACCGCAGCTGAGCAAAGGCCTCTTCTCACACGGAGAAGGTTTGAGCATTAATCACCACGCTTAAACTTGTAGACTACTGAACCTATTTGTACGAAATTTGATACAGACATAGTTTGGAACTCGAGAAAGGACATAGGATAGTTTTTAAACAAAAAATCTGCAGGAAGTCACTATTCCACTGGAACAAAATTGCGGGCAAAAGTTATACATAAACTTTACATTACACCATTTTATAACAAAACAAGCAATCAATCAACGAACACAGTGCCGTATATTATGCAATGCAAGTAGTGGGTACCTACTTAAAAATATTCGGCAGTGTGTATTTATAATGCATTCGGTAGTGTTCTGTTACAAATTTGAGATAAAATGTGTTGTTATATTTTATTTTTGGTTATGGCATTACGCTTAATTTAGACTTTACGTTTAATTTTAATGTTGCGTTTATTATTTATTCAGTTTTTTTTTGCAAAAATTGTACCGAAGTTTCATATATCCATTTAAATAAACTATATTTTTCGTTTTCTTTTAAAGGTTACATAAAAACTCATCCTCATTAAAACCAGTTTACATCGCCCACGTTTCATACTCGCTGAAATCTGAAAGGCACAATTATCATGCACGGGTGTAATTATTAAAATGTGTGACAACCCTACCATAGCACGTTATGCATACGTAATGCGTACCTCTAATTACATCGAGAGACATCCCTATTTGTCGGGTACAGTTTATCATACTTTTAATCAGAGTTCGAGTTTAAATTAAACGTATATTTTTTTGTTTTTAACTAGATCACCGACCTTTCTTCCTAAGCCTGTCCAACTCAGCGTTGGTTGGTGTCATATGTTTTTTAAGCGCAACGCCACGGCATCATAATGGTACCTATTTTCCGATTAGTGGAGTTACAATTGCGATGTCGGGCTTTTAGGGATTAGAGTCTCGGAGTTTTAGAGATTGGGTGGGGAACCATTCACATATCGCTACCTGGATTGGGCCTCTGGTAACCTCATTCACACGGCGAAATGAATGAGGTTACCAGAAATGTATTTCACCCGCAATTTTTCCGTTTAAGACCGTGGTATCACTCTAGTCGAGCCGAACTATTCGTGCCGAAGCTTGGATCTCATACGGTGTCGTAAGGCTTGCTATTTTCTGATTTATTTTTCAACACACACGTGTGACACGAATGAAAATCTTAATGAAGAGCAATATTTAAAATAAACATACTTAATTAGGATATGAAAATTAAAATTAAATTTAATTCAATATTCTTAATTTTAGGCAATTTTAAACCCATAGCAATATATTACACAAATTTTCAATTCTAATTCTGTAAAAAAATAAATTTCATTAAGAATTCTAAATACGAAAATAGATTTGTGAATTGTTCTTGTTATTTTATTTAAGTAACCAACAAAGCATACACTGAAAATAAATGATTTTTAAACATTGTATAAGTAGTCTTCATCAAACTCTAATTAAACCGTTATAACAAAAATAATACAAAACAAAACTAAATCCAGCTAAAATTTCACCAGACAAAAATAACAAATGGAAAATGGTTTCCCCTAATAATTGGAGACACTCCTAACAATTGGTGGTGGAAATAAAGAACTTGTGTCACGCACAGAACATAAATCTAAATCAGTCGATGATTGTGATGAAGTGTCCTCCGAAATAGACCGGGAACTGTTGTAGTGGATCATTTTGTGATAAATAGGTTCATAGTAATAGAGAGTTTGGGTTTTAATCACAAGTCCCACTGTCGCACTCAGAGATATTTAATGATGTGAAGTTCTCAATTGTTATTATATATCACTTTTTATTTATTATTAATTTTAGTTTCTGCACCGATTGGCGTCAGATGTTAGAAAGTTGTCGGCCATCGCTGAAAATCAGCGCTGCGACACTGTCTCGCATAGTGCCGCTGCATATGCTGAGCGAGGGCCATTTCGCGTGCTTGTGACGCATATTTTTCTTTATATTACTCTTTTTTTTTATATTGTATTACCATGTTTTTTTTTGCTTGTGTTTAAACACTTGTTTGTTCTGTGTCTCATGTCGTCCTAGACGCGAATAAATACTTTTTCTTTCTTTCTTTTCTTTCAATAATTGTTTAGGTTGGCGCGGTGGCTAGGTAACCGAACAAAGTGTCGCGGGTCAGATTCACGCAGGGAACAGCTCTTTCTTTATGCCACAAGTTAAACCTTTCCTTAGTAAATACTGATTCAAAATTAACGACTAAGCTGATTTTTCAATGGTTAGGTTAAAGTTATCTTGGAGAATAATTGTGATGCTGTCGCGTCACAATGTTTGTATAAGACAGTAACAGCAACAATTTTATTCCTCAGATAATATTTATCGGACTATTGAAAAATCAGCCCTAAGTCAAGTAACTATAAAGAGCGATTACACGGCGCCGGTTTCCATGCAAACTTTTTACACCAAATAATGGAAACTACTAAACCAATTTTAATGAATCTTGTATGGGGGACTTATACGCAAAATATCATTGTTTAAAAACGGAATCAGGCAAATTTTCAATTTAGAGTGTCAGGAAAAGCCATTTTAGGTTTTCATGGAAACATGATAACTACTAGATTAAATATTATTTTGTGATTTTCGGTTTTTCTTATAATTGATAACAAGAGCGGAGAAAACGTTGTTTAATGAGTATAAGTCATTCTATCATATCATATCATATCATAAATTAAGACCAAAACCGTATTAATTTGTTTTACAAGTACATATATTTCTAGATACACAATATAGATTTCCCTCATTCTCAAAGCATGCAAAAGGTGTTCAAACACGTATTATTAAATAAAAAGTACACCTATAAATAACAACAATTAAACTGTAAATACCAGGTTTCAAAATAAACAATATTATTTAAAAAGGCTCTCGTAAAACCGAAACCAAACTTGGATTACAACGGTCTTCTCTCAGAATAGTCAGATACCCTAGTTCTTTACATATAATTTGACGTGTAAAAGTGCCGTTTTATGGCCTATTCGCAAAAATAAATTAATTTTTTCATTATTTCAATATAATCTATGAATTTGCACGTCATACCACTGACTGACCCATATATTTTTGTACATTAAATAAAACACAATTAGTTCGTTTCCCATTAGAATAATTTGTGTAATTAAATTTAGCATGAAGTCGATCATGGCGAGCCTTAGTCCGTTACGGGAGTGTGACGCATAGAAGAATGAGTCAGGCTTTCCAGAATTTCTAAATATGACTAACATGTGAAATGTGGGAGAGCCAAACTTCGGCACGAATGGGTCGGCTCGACCGGAGTGATACCAGGGCCTCACAGAATACCGGCGTGAAACAACCCAGCGTTGTGTTTCGCCGTGTGAGTGAGGTTACCGGAGGCCTAATCCCTCCCCTTCCCCTATCCCTTCCCGATCCTTTTACCCGCAACCCATATCCCCAAAAGGCCGGCAATAGGGTGCCCATGGGCGGCGCCGATTGCTTACCATCAGGTAATCCGTCTGCTCGTTTGCCGACTTATACCATAAAAAAAACATTTACGAATATTCCAACATAATACATATTAAGATGTCAAATTTTACACATGAATTCGTAAATGTATGTATTTATGTATGTAAGTTCTGAGTTATATAGGTACTCCATTATTTTCACAATTTTCGTACTTCATATAAGATCCTACTACTTCTTAGATTATATATGTGTAGGTAGATTTTTTATTTCATTATTTGTAACAAAAAAACATACAACATTTTGGGCGAGTTTTGGCTTACGGTGAACAATTTTTTGAAAATTTTTACTACATTCTATATGGTCCATATAATAAACTTGATGATACATTCATTTAAATTATCTAACATTTTGTGAGGTTACCGGAGGCCCAATCCTTCCCCACCCTCCTCAATCCCTTATCCCTAAAAGGTGTCCATGGGCAGCGCTGATTACTTACCATCAGGTAGTCCGTTAGCTCGTATGCTGATCTACTACATAAAAAATAGTGTTACAGTATGGTGTTGCATTGGCCTTTAAAAATAAAAAGACGAATTTCGGCTAAAGATGAACTTTATTTTGGGAAATTTGTTCTACATTCCATAAGTTCCAAATAATAAACTACCTACACACAACAATTTAATTTAAATTATCTGTTATAAAGTTCAAAATTCCGTAAAAAACACAGCGCCTATAAATAAATATTTAACTAACATCATACTAAGTTCAAATAGCGAACCGCTCTCAGGTAAATTAACCGTCTAGGCAAACTATTCACCCTCGGCGTTACAAACCCACAACCATACTCCCGAAGGTCTAATTACCTTCGAAACCCTTTCGCTTTTCAAAGGTATTCATTCAAAAAATAAATTATTTCACCAACGCGTTACCGGACGGTCAAACCACGGACCGGGTCCGACGGACTACCGGCTATTACAGACCGGATTTTATTCTAAATACCGGAATATTCTCGTGAAATGGTTTTCACCGGGTAAATGCTTCAGTGATTCTTTTGTTTTAGTTGTGAAGGCTGTACCGTGTTTTCTGCATGGTCGAATAGTTATTTATAATTCTGTTAGTTTATTGAATATTTTAACACTCGGTTTCCGAAAGGCCTATCAATGTTAAAATCAATTTAATCTCTTGTCAAGTTATCTGATTGGTTGTTGATAATTCAGGTTGACTGAATTATAACAACACTAAAATTATGTTTATAATTTTAGCGTTGACAAGCCTTTCAGAAACCGGGTGTAAGAGTTGGTTGTTATTTATCTTTATTTATCAATGTGCTTTGTTGACTGGCTGCTGATAGCTAGTCATAATATTGAGGAATAGTTCTCAGCTCCGACTTCAGCTCGAGTCACCCCAAAATATTGTTTGAATATTTTTATTTTAAAAATTGACATTTTTATTAGTTCTCAATACTGAGGCTTTAGAATCTAGCAACTGAAATATATCAATGTACCAAGAATAATAACAAACTTTTTTTCTATTTTCTTTTTTTATGTAATAGATCGGCAAACGAGCGCACGCGCCGCAACGGAAGAGTAACGAGTGCGTTGCCGACCTTTTAGGGATTAGGGTTTGGAGATTTAGGGATTGGGAGGGATCGGGAGAGGGGAAGAATTGGGCCTCCGGGAACCTCACTCACACGGCGAATCACAACGCTGTGGTTGTTTCACGCCGGTTTTCTGTGAGGCCGTGGTATCACTCCGGTCGAGCTGACACATTCGTACCGAAGCTTGAGTCTCCCACAAATATGGCCGGTTTTCTATGAACGATTTACAAATTAATGGTTATTGATTGGCAGGCCAAAACGAAATTTTACTAAGCCACGACGATTAAAACAAAAAAAAGTTCCAAATCAAATATTTAAACAAATATATACCTTAAGGCCACTAGCGCAGATATCATAATGATAAGCTAACCCGACCTTATGGGCATGACCCATACACTAATTGGCCTCTATTAAGGTCCCTAATTAGACGCGAAGGCCAAACTAATAGCAATCTGACCCCAATTAAGTATAATGGTCTGATTGTCACTAGTTCTCTCAAATGCATCTCAATTGAGATTGTGCAATGGGTAAGAAAAAATAAAATATGTGTCAAGTGATGGTAGCAGTGTATAAGATATTTTTTTTTTGTAGTTTTACCAACAATATTGTTTGCACAGGAAATAATACCTTACGAGCTAGTTGATAGAATTTCATAAGTGTAACAATTACTTATAGGTAAACTCGGCATTTCAAATACATAGACATATTATTTGAATGAATATTAATACATTTTTTAGATCATAAAAAAAATTAAATATAAATAAATTTGATTATATTTGTCTACCTCTATTCTTGCAGCGAGTATCGTAAGAGTCTTCTTAGGCTTATTTTGTGATAGATCGGCAAACCAGCAGTCGAATTACCTGATGGTAAGTTATCGAAGGAGTAACAGAGATAAAAGTTTTGGAGATGTAGGGATTATGGTAAGTAGGGAAAATATTGGCCTCCATTAACCTCGCTCAACAAACTCTCTAATTTTCAACTCTGTGAAAAACGCTATGGTTGTTTCACGCCGACCTTCTGTGAGGCCATGATATTACTCCAATCGAGCCGACTAACTAGTGCCGAAGCTTGACTCTCTCATACTTAATTATAACTATGGGCTTTTTTTGAGAAAATCTTTGAATGAGAGAATGAGAAAATCTTTAAATGGCTTTCTCCCACCTCGGATGAAGCGTGAGGGAGTGGCTCTTTCACTCCTTAGCTTTGTTTCGTTGAAATCCACAATATAAATATCCTGACTTACATGAGTAACAGTTTTTGGACGTTGTAGAGAGCTAGTCCCAAAATAATAAGACTCCAAATTAATCACGGAAACACAGTACTAGTCCATCAAGGTAAACTTGTAGGGAAACTCTTAATTGATGACGGAGTGTCGTAATTTAATAACTGAAGCTCAATCGTCTACTATTGTTCCACAGCCCCTGTAATTAGACCCGACTTGATTGAGTTAAAAATAATTCTGATGAAAGGAACGTTTGGATACAAAATAGGCATTTAATGAAAACAATGGCCGAGTTAACCGTTTTAATTTTTGTCGTTTTTTTGTTTTTCGTTGGTCATTTTGTTCTTCTTTGGCGATTGCAGGTTGAAAACGAAATGGTATGTTTTTCAAAATGTTAACCTTGTTTTTTTCAAGTCGTATTAAATAAAACGCTGATACAAACGTAGTGCTTAAGAAAAAAAAGGTCCTATTAGAAACATTTTTGAAATTAGCGACCCACTATTAATTAAATGGATTTTATTACACAGATTACCATTCCTCTTTAATCTAAATCAAAAACGTCTACTAAAAAGAGCAACAAAATATGTTGCGTAGTTTTAAAGAATTGAGCATACATAGGGATTATAGAGACATAGAAAGCGACTTTATTTTATAACACAAATAAATCCGGCTCATGTCATAGACTACTAATTAATCAAAATTTAAGATCATGCATCCAGATTATTCGACACAAACGTTGTTCTACGTCAGTTTTCAGTTTCTTGTGAGGCAATATGGCAGCCACGAGCTAACTCGTTCCCAATGTTCTTCCACTATACCAACTTATCACGTAGGTAGATACTAGAAATTCTTGATTATTATAATAAATATTCTTAAGGTCAGCATTAAGTCATATCCAGGTTACTCCCTCCACACATTTTTAGGCAATATATTTCTGTACATCCAAATAACTCTTCTTCATCAATTACCATAAATCATAAAGAACCTTCAAAAAAGCAATACCATATCATCCCCATTCCACCATCCCATCAGAACCCATCACAATTTGGTTTCTGTCAACTTGTAACTGGGTCGAACTAGTTAAAACCAGTTTCCGTGGTATATCGAACAAACTAGCGAACAGGTGGGTGACCTTGGTTGTTTGCATGCAGCGGTAACAGCTATATCTGGATGTTAGATTACTACTTGAAATACAACAGGTATAAAAATTTCATAGCAATATTGTTCCACAGCTTAACATTGGTATGTAGAACTACGCCAAAGAATGCTTCGGCCTCACTGAAAACCGTCGTGAAAAAACCACAGCGTTGTGTTTCGCCATGTGAGTGAGGTTACCGGAGGCCCAAACTTACTTCTCCTCTCCCAATCCCTAAATCTCCATAACCCTAATCCCCAAAAGGCTTCCAACGCACAAGTAATAACTCCTCTGCTATTAGGTACGAGTTACGAGTGACCAATTATGACTCGTGATCATGTAATGTACACCATCATGTAATTGGGCAATTCGTATGCAGTCTTATGATTAATAAACCAATACTGCTTCTACAAAATACATATAATATGAGTGACCATATTATGGAGTCAAGAATATCCAAGATTAGTGTGATTGTGGCAGGGCAGAAAGAATATCGAGGATACAATAAAAACAATTGACAGATGAGTTCGCAAATGCCCAATCTCGCGAGTGAAGTTTTCGAACGATTAAACATGGATAGAAATTCCCAAAGAACAACTGTTGGGCAGTAGCCCGCCAGGCTGATCACCCGGCCTGAAGAATCCTCCTTTTATAATCTTAGGACTCTTATTGTTACCATCGCACTCCGAGTATTTTTTTTTATAAAACCGTTGCCCCACACAGTATGATTTCTCCTGTGTCGTGGGTGTGGTTACAAATATACAATTCTACATACACATCACACCTAGACCCGAAACAACAATTTGTGGGTCACACAAAGAGTTGTTCCGTGCGGGAATGGAACCCGCGACACGTTGCAGGGCAGCCAGTTGCCCAACCACCGCACCAACCGCGCAGTCATTAATGGTTCCTTACTAAGCCCAGTTCGCCAGATGCAGACCTAATAATGTATCGCAGTCCCAGAGAGAAGTCATTTGATGACGATACCCGGTCAAAAAAACGAGTTATTATCAATAGTTTTAGGAACAAATTCGTTACTAAGTAATGGTTAAAGTCATTATTAAGTATTTGGAGACAGTTATACAAACAAAAACTTGCCAAGACATTGCAAAAATAACCATCTATAGAAGAATTATGATTTCATTTTGTTCAGCCAACCTTCCCCCAGCCTTATACTTCAACAAAAACCTTAAAAAGTTACATGACTACTAACTAACTAGCTTAACCTTAAAACCCAACTATCAGTTAAGTTTAACCTTTAAATGAAGTAGATTAACTGCAAAGTAACAAGGTTCTACCCATGTGTAACAGTTACCGTATCTACGTGATAACTGGCTGTTTGAACGCGAAAATAAACTCACGTTAACCGTAGCCTTTGAAGCTTTTTAATGTACATTCCTTGCTGTATGTATAATGTCAGTGCACAGTAATAACAGTTAAGTGTGGGATAGCCAAACTTCGACACGTATGAGTCGGGCCGACCTGAGTAATACCATGGCCTCATAAGAAACCAAAAAAAATAGTAATAACATATAAATCTTATTCTTTTTGGGATTTGGGACCCATCTGGAGGAGGGGCGTTCCAAAGGCCATAAAAACACATGGCCTCGGACTTGGGGAGCGCCACCTCGAGTCCCAACTGTCGGCCGCCGCCTGATGCGACCTCCCGTTCGCCAGCACTAGCGTGTCGTCAGCGTAGCAAACTATGTTGACGCCGCTCAGGAGGTCGGTGCGTAGCACCCTATCGTACCCGATGTTCCACAGAATAGATCCCAAGACCGATCCCTGTAGGACACCGCGCGACATCTCTCGCAGATTCCACACGCCCCGGTGACTGGGGTAGATGACGGATCTGTCCTACAAGTAAGCCTCGACTCCAGAATGCAGCTCCAGGGCAACGAGTTGCTTTTTTTATGGTTGTCATTGGTTTTTTATGGCATAGGTTGGCTACCAAGCGGATGGATTACCTGATGGTTAGCAGTCGGCGCCACCCACGGACACCCGCAACCCACGGACAACACCATAGAAGTAACGAGTGCGTTGCCGGTCTTTTGGGGGTTTCGGACTCGGTCACTATCCTTAATAGTAAAGAGATGAAGGGATTAGGCCTCCGGTAAACTCACACGGCGAAACACAACACTGTGGTTGTTTCACGCCGTTTTTCCACGCTAGCCGTGGTATCACTCCTGTCGGGCTGACCCATTCGTGCCTTGCTTGGTTCTCCCACATTTTATAAATATTTAAAAAAAAACTGCCCAGCATAAGCATTTTTTTGTATATTCGCTAGGGGGTACCCCAATCCCTTTAGTTGGCAACCCCTGTAAGAGGGTAGTAATAAATTATATGCGGTTGTTACGTCACCTGTTACATATTAATATAACATAATAGAGACATTTGTTATGATAAATTGCCAGTTGTTATATAAAGTGTGCTTTGTCATGGCACATTTTTATAGTTATCGGAATTATGATAAATAAAATAGCGATTTTTCTTTCCTTACACTACTTTTTCCCCTGAAGTTAAAAATGCTAGTACTATATATTTGTAATCCTGCTAGAAAAGAAAGAAAAATGCGTTTATTCGGCATTAGACAAAAAGGCCAAGAACAAAAACGTAAAAAACCATAAAAAGGTTAAAAAACAGAAAATCAAAATAATAACTTCGATTTTTTTTTTGCGCGCGACTTCTTTCGCTTGGAATAGTGACTTTCTGTGATACCAAAAATCGGCATTTTTGGTAAAATCTTTAAAACTACGGAACAGATTTTATGGCAGTTTTTTTTTTACTAGATAGAGTAATGAAAGTGGAAGGTTTATATTGGAAATAACATCCATTACATATTGAAAAAAATTTGTGTCTTCATTGCACCCGTGCAAAGCTGGGGTGGGTCGCTAGTCTTCGTATATTTTTATATGTTATCTTTGTGTATAATAAAATAAATAAATATTTGATCTACCCTTACATTTTATTAAAGTCTACACTTTTTGGAAATCTTCAATAGGCGCTTAAGTGGAATCTGTAATTTTATTTCACAATAAACAAGCATAAGGCCAAAAGTTTAATAAGCCTTCAGCAGAATTTGTTTTGATTTCCATTTTAAAAATCCCCATAGTCACATAGAATGTGCAATTTGTGCCCAGAGTTAAGCAATTAGGTCGTCCCCTATTAAAACTAGGTTCCATAACGTAAATAATTGATGAACATACTATAAGATTCACCCCGACCCTTTGGGGATATAAAAGTTATTTTTATTTCGTTTCCTTTAGTCATAAACCTTTTGAATGGGGTTTTTATAACTGTCCGTAGAAGGGTGAAAATAAAATTTTAATTTTAAATTATTTTCAAATGTGGGAGAGCCATGCTTCGGCACGAATGGGCCGGCTCGACCGGAGTGATACCACGGCCTCACAGAAGACCGGCGTGAAATAACCACAGCGTTGTGTTTCGCCGTGTGAGTGAGGTTACCGGAGGCCCAATCCTTCCCCGCCCCCAATCCCTCCTCAATCCCTAAATCTCCAAATACCTAATCCCTAAAAGGTCGGAACGCACTCGTAACTCCTCTCCGTTGCAGGTGTCCATGGGCGGCGCTGATTGCTTACCATCAGGTAATCCGCCTGCTCGTTTGCCGAGCAATTACATAAAAAAAAATTCTACATTGACTGCACGATTGGTGCGGTGGCTGGGCAACGTGTCGCGGGTCCGATTCCCGCACAGAAAAACAATTTATAGATCTCAAAAATTGTTATTCCTCGACCGGAATAAATCCTAATGCGGGGTGAAGTTTTTTTTAATTATGACTGCAGCGTAGTAATATATATTGTCACAACTCCTTTTCTTTCCGCGTTTGTTGCAAGAGTACATATACAACAAAGACCGGTTTTTTTGTTAATAAGTCGGCCAACGAGCAGGCTGTTTGACCTGATGGTAAGCAATCGACTCCTCCTACTAGGGGATTTACTAATGCGTTGGTGGCCTATTGTGGATTAGGGTTTGAGAGATTTACGGTTTGAGGATAAGGGAAGAGGATAGTTTGAACCTCTGGTATCCTTATAAAATTTAGAGATTAAAACTTTCAGAGATTAAAGTTTTGAAGGCATGTTTCTTAGAAAGTGTTGCCACCAGTGTTGATATTATCTATTTTATAGTATGTAATCCAAAAACTAGCGATAGTGATAGATGTATAAAGATAAAATTAAATCATAATATTAATCCGTACAAATCCTAATAAATCTTATTCGGTTTCAAGACAGTTTAGCCACAAAATGTCACGATTGGAGCACGCTGAGTGAATCTGTTTGCACAGCTCTGTACAAATACAGGACGAGAGAATCCGAGGTTTCAGTATTAAGTTGTGGCTTTAAATATAGCCGCCATCTTGATCTGTTTAGTTTGTACAAATTCTATTTAATTTGTTCTGTTTTTTTTTTCTTAAAACATAGGTTCTATATTAAGGAATAAAATCGTTATTAAGAAGTGAATTCCTACTAATATACATAGGTAGTTTTTTCGTTTTTTTTAAACGTTGCCCCACACTAGGATTTAGTCCTGTGTCGTGGGTACATTTACAAACATACAAATCCACATACACATCACACCCGGACCCGGAACAACAATTTGTGGTTCACAGAAAGAGTGGTTCCGTGCGGTAATCGAACCCACGACACGTTGCGCGGCAGCCAGTTGCCCAGCCACCGCGCCAACCGTGCAGTCAAGTAATATGATAGTTTGTAAGAATATATGAGTGTTTTTTTTTTTTGTGAGGGGATTATCGTCAAATGACTTTTCCCGCCCAGGGTGGGGCGGGAGGGAGTGTCAGACTCTTACTGACTAAAAACACCCCGTTTCTGCTCCAGCTCTGGGCCGAGGTCGCGGTGCCTCATTGCGCTTACCCCGCAACGCTGGCTGAACATCAGCCCAATTGGGCCCCGTCTGTGGTGGTCTATTGGCTCTTTGAGGCGCGCGGAACGCTACGCGCCGTACGCTCGGGTCTGGTTCTGGTCGGGCGGCGATCTAAAGGCGTATGTTTGTTATACTTTCACGCAAAAGCGGCTGGTCATTGGATTTGGTTGAAATTTCGTTGGTAGATTGGTGATAGATACCCTTTTTCTGTAGTGAAAATCATCGAATGACTTCTCTCGCCCAGGTAGGTGGCAAGGGTCCCACGTAGGCAGCTTTTTATCAACATACACGGGCGACATTTAGTAGTTTATCATTCATAACAATGATTATTAAATTTCTAAGAAGAGTAGTGAGTTCATTAACCTTTTCAGTAATGCTAAGTCCACAAGAAAACTAAATTTTGAATGCAATGTGAAAAATTAAATGATTTATTAACTTTGGGCTGTTTGCCAAGGAGTTTTCTTATGTCGTCGTGTCCTCTGAACGATGCCAGGACATGCACTGACTAAAAGGTCATAAGTAGGTTTACGGAGTCATAACCTATTTTAAATGACAAACGTATTGTTTGCCTACGCAGGCAAAGGCTCCCCATAATAACTTTAAATTTTGTAGAGTGCCTAAATGAGGAGTTCTGTTTTTACCTAACCTTCAACAAGAGAACAACAACTTTGTTTATTTATTTACTATAGCTAACAAAAAATGGACAATGGTTTAAATTAATCCTTCTCCGCCCCCAATCCCTCCTCAATCCCTAAATTTCCAAATCCCTAATCCCTAAAAGGTCGGCAACGTTCTCGTAACTCCCCCGTTGCGGGTGTCCATGGGCGGCGCTGATTGCTTACCATCAGGTAATCCGTCTGCTCGTTTGCCGACCAATTACATGAAAAAAAAATGTAGTGATCGTCAAAATGATAACCTATGTTGAGTTCGCTGTGTCAGTTTTTATGAGGTCATTGACCGTAAAATGTTGACAGTTTTGTCTGATATACGATTATGTATTGTATGTACATACGCTTACAGATCAAGGTTGTAAATACCTTCACTTTATATAAGTGATAAGTTGCTGTTTTAAAGTTGCCATGAAATTAATTACTTTATTGTACTTTTTTGTTTAAGGAAAATTATGAAATGGGTCCTTCCGCCCTGGGTGGGTGGGAGCAAGTGTCAGACTTTTACTGATGGGGCGAAAGAAAATGTAATTTATCACAAAATATTATAAACGTAACGTAAGGATGGGTGGCTGTTGATACATAGCATTTTTAAGTTTCATATTGTTTATATAGTGTTGTATATGTTTATATGGGCCTTGAATGCCTCAAATAAATGGACAAATAAATAGAAAAAAATACTCATTTACGTAAAATCTACTAAATGGATTTTAATGAAAACTATACACACAAATAGATAGTCTGGAATGACAAAGACTGCTTTTCATTCAGGTAACTCTAGTAAAGGTAGTATAATGTAATGGATGCTTTAAATTCAATATTTCCCTATTTGTAATTGGTGACGCGACACTAGCCCTGCCTAGTCATTCGTCACGCAATGCTACAAGTATGACTAAAAGCCACTTCAATGGCTATTCTAATCATTTTACCTCGTGAAATAATAACTTGCGAAATCAGTGTGTTATTTAGGGCTTAAAATATAGTTACTTAAGTGTGAAAGAGTATGCTTCGACTCGAATCAGCCGGCTCGACAACAGTGATACCACGGTCTCGCAGGAAAACGACGTGAAACAACGCTTGCTTTACATCGCTCTGATTGCTGAACAATGAGCCGTGTGTTCATTTGCCATATTATCTCATAAAAATAACGAAAAGGACATAATAAAACTAAATTTGAATAATATTTTCGTATACCCTATTCAACAATATTTTCAGCCAGATTTATTTTATTTACTAACTAGGTACGTAGTAGCTATCTATCTGTGACGAAGCGGCCCTGTCCTGCCCTTGACGTCACTCTGGGTCGGGAACGAATAAAGTAGATAGAAAATTCGCGTCGATGAAAGAAAAGTGGGTGGTTCTGATCTGGCAGACCAATGCAAGTATGTACGCCTTACCTTGGTAATCCACGCCAACGAATCCTCTGACCTCCAGGGTAGTCGGATGGAGCCCACCGCGTGGTTGCCGGCCGGCGTCGTTTGCACCACACAGTATTTCGATGAAAATACGAGAAATATTGCTAGTTCCACACACTCCCGCGGGATCTCGTTATAGAAACAGTCTAAGTACACCAGAATATGGAAGATTTGGTCAGGTTTTGAGGGTTTTTCGGATTAGAAGGTTTTTTCTTACACAGCGCGTTGTGCGGTTCCGTTGCGACTCGAATGCCGCGATCAGCCATTGGTTCGGCGTATGCGCGAATAGCGCCTTGCGATTGGCTAACCGCCCGATACCACCCATGATACGTCATAGGCGGGAATATTTGAATTTAGAATTTTTACGAATAGTGAACACTATCAGTGAAAGAACTTTGACAATCAGACCAGCGGTTACAAAGAATTACCTACATACAAACTTACAAATTTTACCTCTTTATAATATTAATATAGATCTTAAATCTAGATCTGTATTAATATTATAAAGAGGCTTAACAAAATACTTAAAAATGCAAAGTGGAATAAAATTCTGACAAAAGGGGGACCTTTTTACCTTAATATAGAAACCACAAAAAAAAATAATAAATAAAAACACCAACTATTTTGTCAAGACCTGACGACGACAATTTAAAGCCGTCCTCCCGATTGAAATTATTTGGGCCTTTCTTGTCAGTGATTCGCAAAACACAACCTCGCTTTCCTTCAAAGTCGGTTAACAGATCTGTGGACACAGTCAGCGTAGACTGTAGACGGCCTAATATGGTAGAAACTGAAAATAAGGGGGTAGATGAAGATTCGTCGCTCGAATGCAGGGAGCTGTGATATCGCATCTTCAGTCTGTTTGCGACCACGACCTGTGCAACCGGGTCGAAACGTCAAGCCTTCCAAGGTATTCAAATAATAATATTCCGCGTTAATACCCGCGTAAATAAAAGTTAATATGAAACGCGAACGAAACGCGAAGATCTGACGACATATGAATTTCAATGTAGATTTGAAAGCGCGATAAAATATTGGAAACACATTGAAATTGAAACTCAAAGTGATTGAACAGACATCAGGTGCCATAAGGAGACATTGTACACACCTTTTATTGTCCTTTGACATGTTAACTATGAAACACAATTGCTTTGGTACCCAACTATATTATGGTCTGTACTAGTATGTAAATTGGAATCAGTCATTACTATATTATCTGTATTTCCTTTAGGGAAGGTTTGTTTTTAATGTTTTTTTCTGATAAACATCGCCCCACTCTCGGGTTCACTCTTGAGTTGTGGGTGCATTAACAAACATACAATTTCACATACACATCACACCGAGACCTGGAACAACAATTTGTGGATCACACAAAGAGTTGTTCCGTGTGCGAATCGAGCCTGGGACACTTGAGCGGCAGAAAGTTCCCAGCCATCACGCCAACCGTGCATCCAAGTATGCTTACTTATACAATTTATTTTTAATTTACTTCTTAAAACAGGTTCTATTTTTGTCCCGTTGCCATGAAACGTTGCCCCAATCCAAATAGTTGTATTAATAAATATTTTCAAATTCATTTATTTCGTAAACATAGGGTACAATGACCTTATGCAAATATATGTAAGTGGTTTTGATTAAGACCTCTGTACCAATAACTCAATAAAAAGTTAAAACACTACATATACAGCATTATCAGTTATTCAACTATTGCCCTACTAAATAAACTGAATTATTAATATGAACACAAGGTAATAATACTTTAGTGTCGCTACGCCGTAGCACATATAGTCACGGCTACGACTCGCTACGCCGTAGCACGTAGTCAGCTATGCGTCTTGAATGGTTAACTCATTTTCCTTGAATACAATTAACATCATTTTTGTTGTAGTTAATTTATAATATAATAAAATACTATTTTATGGCCTAAAATTATCAAAGATTGCAGAATTTAGGATGACTTTTATCTAGCTTGTAAAAATAAGTTATTATATACGGGTGTATTTTTAAATTAATTCTTATGTTAAACACCTTATTTATAAATCTATTTGACCCGTAATTCAGTCAGCTGAGCGTCGTTCGCCGCGTGTCGCGCAAATCTGTTAATTAATATGAGCCCTCCTCTTTAAATATTTATGTAATTTACAATTACTATAGAAAAAGGTAAGCATATTTTGAACACTCGAAGAAAAATTAATATATAAATGGCGACGATTACGACTGTGCAAGGTACAGAAATCTTACATTGGATTATGCGATAAATGTTAAAATAAGATATCACATCTAAACAAGCATACTTCAAACTGTCATATTATATTGAGGATAGCAGTATGTTGGTTCGACTCAACTGGACACTGCTCAAATACGAAAAAAAAAGTACGACGTAGGTATACCAATTTTTATTAAATTTCACTAAGAATGAAAATGAAACTTCTTTTTCCTAAGACACAGTTTTATAAACATACAAGAAGCCTCGGTATTGATATAGTAAAAGCAATATCTTCTGAAATGCGATGCCTTAAAATGTCGAGTTAGAGGTTAAATTCGGTGACAGGTTTCATCACAACTTCTCTGTATATAAAAGTTCTATCATTTCGTTTGTCACAAAACTCACTTTCATGGACTAGCAAACGAAAGTTTGAATGATAAATTACAAAGTTTTAACGAATGGAGATTTTTAGGACTCTTACGTTAAAATTAGAGAAGAGATTTGAATAAATTGTGGCTCAGAGATAGATTATAACTTACAGAGTTTTCACCTTGGTTAATACTATAATATTTACAACATATAATTACGTATATATTTGACTTTGACTGTACAGTTTGGCAACTAACTGCCTATTGTTGTTACGGGTCTGCGTGTGTACCTACAAAACAGGAGAAAATCCTAGAGTCGAGAAAATTTTCTTTAAAAAAAATAACATAAGGTGATGGCAGAATAGAGAAAATGAGTCACCAGACATTTTTATTAGTCATATTATTTTGTGTTTTTCTTGAACTTTTTTTCCTCAACAAGAATACATCATCTATAAATCTGCCTAGCTATGGCCTTTCAAAAAACAATCGTTGACTAATAGTCAGTGGATCTCTAATTAAGTACAAGAAACAAAGCTCAAGTTACGAGTTACAGGACCCGTTCGTATAGAGCACCCTAAAAATAAAAGTAGTAATTGGATAGTTAATGTATGATTTTAACGGGTAAGGCGTTTTTACTCGGACCTCCTATTTTTAAATGTGTTGACCCTCAGTCAGCTTTTATATATATTTATTTTCATGCTCCCTTATTTCAAACTTATAATAAAAAATGATAGTAAAGGAAATATGTCAAATTTATTATTACACTATGCTGTCACCAGACGACAGAAATCCAATCACTCACCGAAAAAATTCAAAGTTAAATAAAATTCACCAAAATTCACAATCTCTTGTTCACGCGTGTTATCGATTTTCCTCGTCTGTCTGCCAGTAATTTGTAGAAAAAGTCGAAGTCTAGACCCAAGTAATTGTCTGGAAAAACCGCAACGTGCTAAAATAAAATGTTTACAGATGCAAATATACTGCTTTCTGAAAGTCTAGAGTTTTCTAACTACGACTGCACGACCTGTTGCCATTTTTCGTGTTGCCGGTTTGATTCGCTAACGGAAATGCATTCTTTGTTGTTTTTATTAACCCCCGACGCAAAAATAGCGGTGTTATAAGTTTGACGTGTCTGTCTGTCTGTGGCATCATAGCTCCTGAACGACTGAACCGATTTCAATTTAGTTTTTTATTTTGTATTACAAGTGTTTTACGGGTGAGTGTTCTTAGACATGTTTGATGAAAATCGATTGAAACATTTAAAAGTTATGGGGGGTTAAAGTGGGGAAGAAAAACCGAATGTCTGCGAATATGCTCAAGTGGGGTATCAAATGAAAGGTTATGACTTCTACGTCACAAAAAACATAAGTATGACGTGTCTGTCTGTGTGTCTGTGGCATCATAGCTCCTGAACGGATGAAACGATTTCAATAAAAGAAAAAAATTTTTTTTTGTATTATAATAATAATAATAAATAAATAATAAATACACTTTATTGTACACCAAAAGAGTTGACATGCATAGTACAAAATGAGTGAATCCAAAGTACTGGGTACAAAGGCGGCCTTATCGCTAAAAGCGATCTCTACCAGGCAACCTTTAGGTGGACGGAGTATTGTAGTAGTGGGTGGCAGTCTAGGTATAACAATAGAATTAAAAACATTAACAAGCTATATACAATATTCATGCATACATACATACATACACACATACTTACACATACATACATACATATATACATACATACATATATACATACATACATACATACATACATACATCAAAGATATACCTAACTATAATTATAGCGTGGCCAGATAATGTTCTTTCACGAGCGATTTGAAAGTGACAAGGGACTGTGCTTGTCTAATGGAGACTGGTAGAGCATTCCACAGTCGAACAGCTTGAACCGAAAAGGATTTGTCAAAGCACCTGCTCTCGTGCTGGGGCATCTCATATATACTTTTTAAAGGCTTATGTTTATTGTGTTGGGGGTTTTTTAAATTTTAAATTTATTAAATATTTTATTTATGAGATATGTTGACAAACGAGCAAACGTTTTTGTGTAATAGATAGGACGGCAAAGTTTTGTGATAGGTAAGACAGATTACCTTATGATAAATATGGAGACAAGAGCGTCGGAGATTTAGGATGATTTGAGGAGGGATAAAACGCTGTGGTTGTTTCACGCCGGCTTTCTGTGACGCTGTGTATCATTATGGTCCTACCGAAGCATGGGTCTCCCACATTTAAAAAAAAAAGTACTTGTAACAAAATTATTTGTGATCCACAAATTATAGTTTTGGCTCAGAATACAGAACAAACCAGAAGCCGCGTTCACTCATAATTACATGTCGTCAAATGTGTCCAAAAACAATACGTCAATCCCCCCGCCAGCCGCACTTCCCACCCGCGTAGTGTTGCCGACAGTGGAACAATTCCTTTGGTTTGGGGTAATTTTACAACAGGCGGGTAAGATATGGGTAAACCCAACAAAATAGGTAAACTTACGAAAAATGCAACAGACTAGTTGTTCACACATTTCATAGAGGTATCATTAAAGTTAACGATTTCTGACTGTTTTAATTTTTTAATTACACCTTACTATACACAACAAATAAAACAAAGCTTCAATAAGTACAAAGGTTTTATTGCGTTTTTTGATGGTTTAGTTTTTTTAATATGTATTGTCATAATTTAAATTAATATTGTCAGAAATAATTTGTCATAAATATATTCTTCAAGGTGAATTGAGCAAACTATGCTCTGGCTAGATGGTTTCCGAAATTAATGTAACCGTGCCCTTTGTATGATTTTTTTTTGTTAGTCGTCAGGGGAACTAGTATGACATAGGCTCCATAATGGACAAAAATATAACCCACAACAAATAAATAAGTGGGTAAAATTTTCACCAAAAATGACAACACTCACAAAATGGCCGCATCATTTTCATAGAAAAATAAATCGATAAAAAAAATTCAATAATTAATTAAATATACTATTGCAGTCGATGCTTGCAGATGAAATGTAATCTTATCCACTTTTTTCGTAATTCCAGTCGCATTTTTACTCGTAGTAATAACACAAGACGGCATAATGAAATTAAAATTGATACTCGTAAATACGTCACGACATGCCACGTGCCAAAATTGACTAATCGTAGAAATTTCATACTACTCTAGTTGAGAATGGTTTTAGTTGCTTTAGTTTGAAGCGCGATGACGCCTTCTGGTTTGTTCTATATTCTGAGAGTTTTGGGTTGTTTTTTGTTAGTTTTGTAAACGCACCCACGATAAAGGAAATCATAGTAAAAGGCAAAGACAAAAAAAACTACTTAAACATCAAAAGAATACTATCTAAAGCTTTGCGATTTCGAATCTTATTTCCATTACCAAAAGATCAATAATGGCCAAAGAAAACCTGACACACACACACACTTACAGAAGCTATTTATATAACTTAGGATCGTTTCCGATACATATGTACTCTATATATAAGATGGAGTTCGAAACAAAATACAATTATATATAAAGCCGTATTCACACGACCCTCATGCTATATGTATGTTGTCAAACTTCGTGAGTTTCTTCATATATTAGGTTACGGCCACACTACGGTTTTTTCTTTGTGAAGATATTAACCACAGAACCGCCATAGCGCACGCACTAAGGTTACAAACCACGAAACCAGACACGATAATTTCAACTTTAACTCATGTGACTAAGGTTCTCTATGTATAACAAATTCATGGCGGTTATTATATTTACTTATAATTAATCCCGCTAACATTATAAACGCTAAAGTTTGTAACTCCTTGTCTAGAAACAACTAAACAGGTTTGAATGAAATTTGGTCTGAATAATAGTCTGGTCTGCGTGTGTTTTAACGCAAATTTTACCCACTGAACTAAAAGTTCTCAATATAAATTTATAAGCTAGTGTCTTGTGTAAAACACACAAGACACTAGCTTTTGCTCGCGAATCCGTTCGAGTGGAATAGTGACTCATGACAGATTTTTGGTAAAAAAAACTATACTGTGTCCTTTCTCGAGTTCCAAACTATGTCTGTACCAAATATCACAGTAATCGGTTCAGTAGTTTAGGCGTGAAGAAAAGACAGACAGACAGAGTTACTTTCACATTTATAATACCAGTATGGATTTGATATAGATAGAACTACCAAAAAGCTGTAAAATTGAAAAATGGAAATAGGTAATACTTATTTTTGAGATAGCTCAAAGTTCGTCGGGTCATATTAGAAAAAAATAAAAAAAAACTGCAATGCAATCGCAATTCGCTTGTCATTTTCTTGTATCAAAAAACCCACGCTGTTAAAACCCACAGCTGTATGGCGGCAGTGCAGTTGAGCTTCAAATTACCACGTCTGGCAAAACCTTTATACACGTCTGCTACGTTTATTAGCACTATCTATTAATTAGCTTCATGTTACGTTGTATACAGGATGTGGTTTTTTTGGCAACATGTTTCGACGCAAGAATTTCAGTTCGTTTTTGATATTAAGTTTCTTTTAATGATGATTTTGATGATGGCGTTTAATTCGGCAATCCTTGTTATTGAACACAAAGTTACATTTTGTAACATTCTCAAATAACAACATTATATTCTCAGAACTATGATGATCTACGGCCACCGTAAGCGCGGGTCTGCGGACGGCGTGTAAGGGTAGCTCGCCGCCCGACCGGAACTAGACCCGAGCGTAAGGCGCCTCGAGCCAATGGACCACCACAGACGGGGCCCTAGAGGGCTGATGTTCAGCCGGGGTTGCGGGTTAAGCGCAATGAGTTACCGCGGCCTCGGCTCAGAGCAGGAGAAGGAACGGGTTTTAGTCAGTAAGAGTCTGACACTCTCTCTCGCCTAACCCTGGGCGGGAAAAGTCGTTTGATGATTTTGCCCTGACAAAAAAAAAACAAAAAAAAGGCTTAGGAGCTATTCGATGAGTAACAAGAATTCAAAATATGTAGGGTCGCGTAAGCTCAGAATATCAATAGTCTAGACCATCTCATATTCTATGCTATTACGAAAATTTTCAAATAACCAAAACTCAACACTTTATTGCATGATATGATGTAGAATTCTACTATTAATATAAATGTGAAAGTTTGTGAGTATGTATCTTATTCTTTACTCATAAACGCCTGGCCCGATTTAGTTGAAATTTGACATGTAGGTAGGTGATACTCTTAACACATAGGCTGTTTTTATCAACATACCGCGCGGGTAAAGCCGCGAGCAAGGCAGTGTGTACATAAAAACAGTTGGTATGTTAGACAAAGAATCCCTATTGGGCACAACAAAATAGTTTTTTACAATTTTTTTTTTTTTGCAATTTATTTGACTTGATATATGTTTCATTTGGTCTAATGTTACTGTCTTATTCAAATAAATATTTAATTAAATTAAAAATAAATAAACTACTATAACTTGTTTTTTACAGTTTTTAATGTATGACATATATACGTGGTTTTAATAATATAAGTCGGCTAACGAACAGACGGATGGCCAATGGTTGGTTATCTGCGCCATCCATGGACAACATGGGACTCACAATTGTGTAAGCCTGTTGGAGATTTGAAGATTGCACGACTGGGTCGCTCATAATTTCAAAACACAGTTTTTTATAGTAACTATCGGAAGACATACTTGAGAAAAGCTCTACTATTTTCATGGCGACAACGAGACGTCGCCGCGACGAGCACGGTGCTCATGAATAGAAAGAAAGAAAGAAAGAAAAGACATTTATTCAGCACCAGGCACGATGCAGCATATAAAAAGCCAATAAAAGTGTGACAGTAGAAGTAAGACAAACATGAGTTAAAGATTAAAACAGATGAATCAGAAAATAGACGCTACAACATGCCCATGCTAAATGGGTTACCCACACAGTGTAAGCTAGGCATACAAGTCCCAAGAATAAGAGTCCCGTTATGACTTGAAACTCTTCTAGTTTCTAGCTCTAGCTCTCAGTTAATTCACATAATTAAGTAGTTATCTATATTAGTCTATATCTACTCGTATACTAATATTATAAAGGTAAAATTTGTAAGTTTGTGAGTTTGTAAGTTTGTATGTTTGTAAGTTTGTATGTTTGTAAGTTTGTAAGTTTGTAAGTGTGTATGTTTGTAAGTTTATATGTAGGGGGTAATCCATGAAACCGTTGGTCGGATTTCTAGTTTTTAAAAAATTCAAAATTTCTTCATCATTTACAACTACTTTTGTTCAAACCCTAAGCGAAACAACGAAATTTTATTACCATCCTGTATCTAACGTATAGGTACCTAACGTACGGTTAACACGACCAGCGCATGTGGAGAGATTCATTAGCGTTTTAATGGAATTATGTAAAATGGGAATGCTGACCATACTTTTAATGAAAATTGACACAATACTATTAGACTGATTAACATGTAGTACGGTTTGACCGGCTTCAGTACTATGGTTGTTTTATTTGTATTAGGTATTGTAGACATTATAACATAACGAAGTTCCTTCAGAAAGATAAATATTAGAGGGTATTTTTTGCGTGGAATAGTGACTTCTTGCAGATTTTTGGTATAAAAACTATCCTATGTTCTTTCTCGAGTTCCAAAATATGTCTGTACCACACAGAAATCGGTTCAGTAGTTTAGGCGTGAAGAAAAGACAGATAGACAGACGAGTTACTTTCGCATTTATAATAACCAGTACGGATTAGTATGGATTTGATATAGACATAACTACTAAAAAATAGGACTATAACTACTAAAAGATTTTTCATTTTAAGATGGCACAAAAGTCGTCGGGTCATATTAGAAAAAAATCAAGAAAAAACTGCAATGCGATCGCCATTCGCTTGTCATTTTCTTGTATCAAAAAAGCCACGGCGTTAAAACCCACAGCTGTATGGCCGCAGTGCAGTTGAGCTTCAAATTACCACGTCTGGCATCTGGATCTGTCGAGGTTTTTTATGTAATAGGACACGAATGAGTGATGAATGATGGTAAGTGATCAGCGCCACGCATGAACATCCGTAACAAAAGACGAGTAACTTTAACATACTAATGTTTTCACTAATATTCACGCATATCAAGACATGGTTTCGAAACCTGTGTCTTTTTCCGAAATATATATACTTTCCAAGTTCCTTAAGACACCACAGACATGTGATGCAGGAAAACATCGTGAGGAAACCAGTTTTTAACCGACAATCCGCCTTGAGCAAGCCGTGTTGATTCTACTTCCAGTGAGAAGAGGATTTTGCTCAGCATTGGGCACTTACAGGCTGATGATTTTGTGTATAGTACTCATAATACCAATGCTGGCAAATACATCAGAAGGATTGGCCCTCCGGTAACCTCACTTACACAGTGCAACAACGCTTTGCTTGTTTCACGCCCATTATTTGCTGTGAGGCCGTGGTATCACTCGAGCCGATCCATTCGTGCCGAAGAATGGCTCTCCCACTTAAACTGATACAAAAATTTATTTTAAGAAATACATTGTAATCGTATTCTATTCTCAATGTACAGAACTAAAGTTATCACAAACTCGGTTCGACCTTTATCGTGTTTACTAACATGAGGTCGTAAATATTATTATGAGGGATTGACTTCAATCGATGGATAAGCGTATCTACGGAACGTCGCTATCTAAACGACTATACAGGCTTATGTTGAAGTTTCGATAAGAATTATTTTTGGCACACTACGTCATTTGTTGGGCGTAGATGATAAATACATTTTGTTTTACCACATTGGAGAGTGAAACAGGAATAAGCCGGCTCGAATGGAGTGATACCACTGCAAAAATCCTGCGTGAAGCAACGCTTTTTATTTTGGAGATGTGTTTCTTCTACATGGCATGTCAGACTCATACTGACTAAAAACCACCCCGCTCCTTCATGATACTTAACCGTCTTGTTTTTCATCTATTTTGATGCCAGAAAAACGTTTAAAGAAATGTATACTTTTCAAAATATTACAAGTCTAGTCAAGTGTCAACTCAAGTGTGGGAGAGCCAAGCTTTGGCACGAATGGGTCGGCTCGACCGGAGTGATATCACGGCCTCACAGAATACCGGCGTGAAACAACCCACAGCGTTGTATTTTGCCGTGTGAGTGAGGTTACCGGAGGCCCAAACCCTCCCCTTCCCCTATCCCTTCCTTATATCTTCAACCCCCATCCCCAAAAGGCCGGCAACGCACTCGTAACTCCTTCAGTGTTGCGGGTGTCCATGGGCGGCGCCCATTGCTTACCATCAGGTAATCCGTCTGCTCGTTTGCCGACTTATACCATAAAAAAAGTCAGCCTTAGGCAACATTGTGATTGCTTGCTGATGTTGAAGACTGGTACGGTACAGAAAAATGTCTTTAACAATTAATAATCGGATTATAATAAGTTTAGAATCACCAACCTACTTTGTGCAAACATGATAATTGCTTGTTGATGGTGCAGGGAAAAGAAACAAAAGAACTCGCGAGCGTTTTCCGTCGCGACGGACCTAATTAATAATCCTTGCTCTCGTTCTCTCCGTAGGAGAAGGAATGAGACAGAACGATAACACGCTGATAATGATTGTCTTTTTATAATGTTAGCCCTCACCACAACGGTAGCTTTTTTTCCTGTTCCTCCAATAACATAACTAAGGATAAGGGCCAGTGCACACTTACAACCTTTTCATTGACCAAACTATTTAGTCGAAGAATATAGTTCTCGTGGTTCAATTTGTACATTTTTTCTGGTGGACCTGTAATCGAGCTGACGAATTTTCTGATGGTAAGCAATTGGCGCCGCCCTTGGACAACCGTAACACCAGATCAGGCACGAATTTGTTGCCAGCGTTGTTGCTTTGGATCAGGGTTTTGGAGATTTAGGATTTTTTTTATGTAATAGGTCGGCAAACGAGCAGACGGATTACCTGCTGGTGAGCAATCAGCGCCGCCCATGGACACCTGCAACGGAGGAGTTACGAGTGCGTTGCCGACCTTTTAGGGATTAGGGATAAAGAGATTTAAGGATTGGGGGAGGGGAAGGATTGGGCCTCCCGGAAACCTCAGTCACAAGGCGAAACACAACGCTGTGGCTGTGTCATACCACTTTTCTATACGGCAGTGATACCACTCGGGTTGAGCCGATCCATTAATACAATGCAATAAAATATTCGGTTTTTCTTGGAATTCGATAGTAAAATGGCTTATGATGCTTAACAAATGATCTCAATGTGAGAAGAGGTTCTTCCTCAACAGTGGACACTTATAGACTGGCGATGATAATGATGAATAAACTTATAAAAAAAACAACAAAATAATTTTGCCACTAAAACTTGTATGTATGGGCTAGCCTTAAGAAGAGGTACCAAGGGTCGAGTACCCAAGTCCTGCCCGCAGGCGAAATGGATGTAACTTCTAAATTGCTTGCTCTATCTATCTTTATATAAACTTAAGTAAACTGGTGATGAAAGGAAAGTTTTTTTTTTTTCTTAAAAAAGTATTTATGTTGCCCATTTGTATTTGATTGCTCGTCAAATGCTTTCGGTCTTATTTGAAGGCACAGAGTTATTTTTTTATACTATGGGTATAAGGTATAAGGTAAATGAACTGTCTAATTACCTGATAGTTAGCTACCGATGTAACAGTTACAAGTGGGTTGCTAGCCTTTTGGAGATTAGGTTTTCGGAGTAAACCTTAATTATCTCCTCAAGAGTTCCGCGAAAACCACGACCTCACAGAAAACCGGCGGCATAAAATAACCACAGCGATGCGTTTCGCCGTTGAGTAAGGTGACAGGAGGCCCAATTCTTCCCCTCTCCCAATCTCCAAATTTCCACAACCACAATACGGTAGTTTCCAACTAGTCAAATTCAATACTTTCATCCAAATGTCAAAAACGATACTTTTCTATGAGATTTGTATGAAACACTGAGTTATGACGTCATAATATTTTGGCGTCAAATAGCTTATCTACTTATTTCTTAATAATTACCTATTTAAAATGTAGTATATCGACCGATCGATAAATAAAAGTATAGTTATTTTTAAATATTTTATTGTATTGAAACGTCGAATTAATTTATTTTTGACATAGGAAACTACCCAATTCCCAAAAGGCCTGCAAAGCAGTCGTAACTTCTCCAGTATTGCAGTTGTCCTTAGGCGACACCGAATGCTTACCATCAGGTAATGCGTATTGGGTCCAACTCTTAATTCCATAACTCTAAAATTCCATCAACGCACTCGTGGTGTTGTATCCATGGATGGCGCCGATTGCTAACTGTCAGGAAATCTGTCTACTCGTTTCCCGCCCTTTTCCATAAAAAAAGGTTTTAATAAATTCTCTTTTGAATTCTACCGTTGCGCAAGGTCTTCTCAGTTTTATTTCAAACAAGCTTTGAGGCAAGAAAATGTAATTTCTCATTTAAATTCCGGTCTGTCTCTGTGAATGTTATACCTTATAACTTTTAGATGTTGTAGCCTAGATTTAAGGTAAAATTGTGCGACAAATTTTGTGTAGGTTCTTATTTGCTTTTTATTTTATTTTTATCTCTCTTGCGTTGTGTATGCGTTTCTAAATTCAAAACAAATAAGAAATCCGGAACCAGAACACCAATTAGTTCACTCATTCGTTATTAATTTGAATTGTATTGCTTGTTCTTTATTTAAAATATTTGGCGGTTGAGTTTTTTGGCAAATAATTCAAATTTATGAATCAACTTCTAGTTTTAAAACCTTTTTATATAGTTTTTTATAATTATTTGTAACTAGCTGTTGATGATCGTGATGTTTTTATAATCTATCGCCTTCCATTAATGGACTAGTCAACACTAAAATAATTGTTCTATCCGATACGGAGATTCGCAAACAAAGCGTTCAAACAAACAAATAAAATCTACAGCTTAATAAAACATATTCGTATAGAATTTATACAACGTAAGACTAAAATGTGCGCAAATATCATTTTCATATTACTCAACAGCAAGAATTAAAAAAACTGAATGTTTGGGTCATTGACCTACATTTTAAAATAATATGCAAATCAAACTATGACCATAAACGGAAACGGAATTTGGAAATGTGGAGAATAACCACATTTCCAAATTCCGTGCTATAAAAACTCAGAAATTTACGAAAGCCCTCCGACCTAAGATCCTCAATAATATTTTGCTTGACTATTGAGGCTAAAGACCCATATGCTTGGTAGTGGCAAACAACGAGGCAATTTTATGAAACAAACAAATAAAAATTGTTGGACAAAAAATTCATCTGTAAGTGCCGGTCGATATTACGCCGCGCTGTCTGGTGATAAAACAATAGGCAAGTTTGCTGGTTCACAGTACGGTTGAGTCAACAAGATTTTCATTACTTTGTAGGCAGGAGTCTATGTTGTAACACAGCTTAGTTATATGCTTCTGTGTATTGCCGATACGATAGTGTATTGTTTTTATGTGATAGCTAGGTCAGCAAACGAACAGACGGATTACCGTAAGTTCGGGTTACTTTGACCCTGGGAGGTAACTTTGATCCAAATTTTCGAACCAATGAAAAACGAATATACGTTTGGTTCTAAGTTATTATTGGTTAAGGGGTTTGGATCAAAGTTACCCCGCAGGGTCAAAGTAACCCGAATTTACCCGGTACCTGATGGTAAGCAATCGGCGCCGCCCATGGACACCTACAAAACTAAGAAGTTACGAGTCCATTGCCTTTTGGAGCTTAGGATTTTACAGATTTAGGGATCAGGGAGAGGAATGATTAGGCCTACGGTAACCTTACTCAAGGCGAAAAACAACGCTGTGATTGTTTCACGCTGGTTTTCTGTGAGGCCGTAGTATCGCTCCCGTCAAGCCGACCCATGCGTACCGAAGCTTGGTTCTCCCACAATTCAAAATTTGTTTATTTATTTGATCGTACAAGCTCAAACAGATATGACATCTAAACCGATTACAAGATTAATTTCCCATCAATTAAATAATAGCTTATAGCTTAACTAGCGACCGCCCCGGTTAAGCAAAGGTGAAATTCTGATTCTTGATTCCTTCACTATTTAATTGATGTTATTATTATACTAAATCTATAAATCTTCCTCTTTAATCACTCTATATATTAAAGAAACCGCATCAAAATCCATACCGTAGTTTTAAAGATTTAGGCATACATAAAGATAAGATTTAAACATAGGGACAAAGAAACCGACTTTGTTTTATACTATGTAGTGATTGATATAAAGAAATTATAAGCATATTAAAATATTATATGTCCAAAAAATTAGAACAGGCTCTCAAGAAGGTTATGTTAACGCTATGAGCCCCAAGCTTAACTTGAAACTAGCCGAAGCCTCGTCAAATAAACCGATTAACAAAAAAAAATTGTGTAACAATAGCTATCTGACTGTGGGTGTAGGCACATAATTAAAACCCAATATTAGGCTTCAATGCTCATTAATTTATTTTCAGTATCAATTAATTGTACCGGAGAGGGATGAACGTAATTAAATCCTTATTAATGTGAGGTCACTAACCAGACTTGTTTTTTAACTTTATTATTGAAATTTAATTATTATCGTGCAGTTAATGAGTGTTTTTTGTCATTATGAGAAAAGTAAATTTTGTTTTGCAGTGGTTGCAGATTTGAATCCATCTGTCACCAACTCTGCTCCTCTAGCGATTATCAAAGAGCTGACTTATTGAAGTTAATATTCCATCTAACAATCCTAAACTAGCCAAATGCCTAAAAGCAAATAAATAAATCCCCGATCCAAGTGTGAGAGCGCCATGCTTTGGCACGAATTGGTCGGCTCGACCGGAATAGCTTTAGAGAAAACGCGCGAAAACTTACATTGTGTTTCGCCGTGTGAGTAAGTTTACAGGAGGCCCAATTCTTCCACCCTGCCCATCCTCAATCCTCAAATCCCCTATCCTTATATTCCGAATAACCCTCAAAAGGTCGGCAAAGCATGTGTAGTCCTTTGGAACCACGAGTGTCCATGGGCGGAGCTGATTGCTTACCATCAGGTTATCCGTGTACTCGTTTGCCGTGCAGTACAACTTAGAGATCTTTTTTTGTAAAATTATTCAAAGGCCTTCGATACGTCTGAACTATTTATTCAACAGTGGACTCTCACAGACTTTTGATGTATCTAATAATCTTATTCAAAGGTAACCACATGAGCAACTACTCCGTAAATATACTACCAATCGTCTCCAACCCCTAACTAACCCTTAACGGAAGAAAAGGAAACATATATATTGTCCACTCCCTCACACTTCACAACAATTGTCCAAGCACACGTGTAACAAATAAAGTAGGGATGTAGTAATATCACAAGTCAAATCCGATACCTGTTACTCCTGTAACTGTTCTCTAACTTTCTCAATACCTGTTCATTCCTTCCTTCTCGTATAAGTACTTATCTGTTGATTCAGGTGACAGATAACTATCTGAATCAACACGACCTTCATACCTTAAAGAGGACTACTTCTCCTTAAGGGACAGACCTTCTACTCCTCTATTGCTGCGAGTGTCCTTGGGTGGTGATTCTTTATTTTTTAAAAAAAAACGTTGCCCCACTTTAGGATTTTCTCCTGTATCGTGGGTGCGGTTACAAACATACAATTTTACATGCACATGACACCCAGACCCGGAACAACAATTTGTGGAATTCTGCTAATTTGACCAAATTTCATTAAAGAGATAACAAGTTCTTATTCGACCTGTCGTTGTAACAAGGTGAATCTTATATCTGTTATCTGCGTAACATCTGTTATCCATACCCGCGAGTACTGTTCTCGATTTAGTATCGGTACCTGTTACGTATACCTGTACTAACAAGTATGTCTCACGCCTACAAACAAACATTGGTACATATTGTTCAGGCCGGACATATCTCTGTCAGAGATGAAGGCTTTATGATGAGGTTTCTTTGTCTCAAGTAAGAATAGTATGTGGAGGGTGTCGTGGAGAGAAAGAAAATGGTTTCGAGAACATTCTGTTGGTAATTGTTTCAGAGTTGTTACTTGTATGATTGATTAATAAAACTCAATGATTTATCGTGTAAGGGTAGAACTTGCTCTCTTGCTTCTCGTCCAGAACCAGAAAGAGATAATAGATATGATATTATTATCAGACCACCATACTTGTGACCCATTAGAGCTAATGCCATGTTCAGTTAAGCAACCGTAAAGTTGATCCGCTACCTGGCTCAGAAGAGAAGGTTTTGTTTTTAGTCAGTAAGAGTCTGACACTTCCCTCGTCTAAGAGAAAAGAAGTTATTGAAACATTTTTCAATCTTAAAAAAGAGTTGAACACAATTGTCACTACGAGTAACCTTTGCTCTTGCCACGAAAATCGTAAGAATTGATTAACTGACTACATAATCAACAAAAATCTTATATTTTATTAGATTTTATTTCAAAATTCGTTGCAAGGAGGCCTAACAGAAGCATGGGAATAAATCGTAAGTCACATACTCTGACCTAGTCAAAAAATTCCAAACCAATTATAGTTTTTTTGAAAGTTAAAACGTACATACAATACATAATGATATATGTAACTAATAGGTACAAAAGTTAAATAGACGAAAGATACACATGTGACCATTCATCAGATATTTCTATGAGAAAGGTCGAACGAAACAGCTCTTTGTAGAAAGGATCTCTCACACAATACAATGGACTCGGGCGATAATAGGGGACCTCCTAAAATGGGTCATTCAACATAAAACAAATTGACCTTCAAAATCAGGTTACACCTGGACTTTTGCACAATGTGCGAATGGGAGACTTATTAAGAGACTAGCTACTTCGAGTTTCACCCACTGCTCGGCTCCATTTGATTTTAGCGTGATGTTTTATAGCCTATAGGACTGAGGAACAATGTAGCTATGCGGGCGCCTTCGGGCCACCAATAGTCGAATGCGTGACGTCACCAAGTTATTCGGATGATTTTGCTGACGCGATTCTGAGTTACCTTAATGAGGACCCGGTGAATCATTTGTTCGGTAAAATTTGGTAATTCATTTTCGTACATAGTGTTTTATGTATTTATTTGTATATACCTATACTTAATTGCATACATTATCTTATAACTATATAATACAGTGAACAATGAACGATCCCATCACACAAAAAGATTTCTTCCAATCGACCTATGGCAATTTAAAAGATTAAAAAATTAAGTCGAAAAAAGTATTAGCAAACAACATTAATATTCTAACGTTTCAAAAAAATTGAGCTTATGAAATCTCTAACAAAATCTTATACCACATACTACATACAATACCCACATAAGTACATTCAACCATTTCATAAAACAACAGAAGGAAAACCATTCACCGAATAACTTGAGATCAAAGAAGAAAATAAATGTAGGTAGGTAGCAACAAAAAAATGGAGCGAAAAATCGTTACAATAAACATAATATAAGTAACTGTGTAAGGCTGAAAACGGATGTCTTTGATCAATTTCAGTGTTTCAGGCATAACATCATTTGAATTCATAATAGGGGTAACCTTACTTATATTTCGAAAGCTTTTACCTCCATGAAATTCAAGAAAATTACGTAAAAACACAACAAACAAAATTACATTATACCATATCTTATTATTTGAATATTTATTTTATTTTTAATAGATTTAGTTTCGAAAATTTGTTGCTATGTAAGTCCATCACAAAACGATGCAACTCCTGTAAGCCAGGATCTACAATAGATAGAACCATGAAAACACTGAAACACTAAAGCCCTGTGCGTCCCAGAGACATGAATGACTGTCTTGGATCCCGCAACGAAATAAATCAGAAGATATTATTTGAGGAGAAGGAAAACAAAATAGGTACAGTTTTGGAGATTTAGGGATTAGGGAGAGATTGTGGGAAGGGAAAGATTGGGCCCCGGTAACCTTACTCACACGGCGAAGCACAACGCTGTGATTGTTTCACACCGGTTTTCTGTGAGGCCGAGGTATCAATCCGGTCGAGCCGAAACACTGAGTGACAGTGAATGATAATAATGTAAAAATTATTTTATAATAATTTTACGAGACTTATTAACAAGGACACAGGGTAATTATTCTGCCGGCTTTTATATTCACGAAATTGAAGATAATAAAAAAAATATGTTTATTCGGTTTAAATATCGAATTTTCTTATGTGGGTAGAAGGATATTCTGTTTCGCGTCACTGTAATTGAATTTAGAACGCTGCTAACGTACGCCACGGCGTTCTAAAAAGAAAAATGTCCGTTGCTAAAATAAAAGATGGCTTCCGAAACATATTGATCGATTTATTGACAGGTTTCATCGATGATGTAAAATCTAAAGTGTATAAATAAGCGTGGGAGAGTCATGCTAAGGCACGAATGGGTCGGCTCGACCGGAGTGACACCACGCTCTCACAGAAAACCCAAGTGAAATAACCATACCGTTGTATTTCACCGTGTGAGTGAGGTTATCGGAGACCCAATCCTTCCCGTCTCCCCTCTCTCCTTCGCTTCCAGCCACCCCTCTCCCCCCCCCCCTCCCTCAGGTCCCATCTCGTCCCGATCCTTAAATATCCGAAACCCATATCCCCAAAAGGCAGGCAACGCAGAGTGCCTTGCACTGTTGCGTTTCATTGTATCAGTCATAATCCAGCAGTGCAAGTCACGAATTCAACTCGAATCATAATAGAGTCAATACGATTAAGTGTTTTAGTAGGTACTTTCTTTATTATTGCAACGCATTGAAAGATCTGAATCAAGTTCTGTTAGACTCAAAGACGTAAAAGAAAATACTGAAGAAAATATCCAACAAAAACAACGATTTTTACAAAAAAAAAGGAATGTAGAGAAATAATATTATTTACACCAATTAAGAGACAAAAGCCTCTTTTTCTCAGGAAACAATTCAACAAGCTCTAATGAGTCACATCAAAAGAATACGAGAGGAGAGTCAGCAGAAATAATGATAAAGTCTCAAATTATCTTGATTGAATCAGATACACCCGCACCACCTCGCCTTTGATACCAGTAAGACTTGATTAAAATTGAAGTCAAAATTAGACCACAGTAGTCACTTTTGAACGTCAATGAAAATGTATTTCAAGAGCTTTAACATCAAGCGTGTCAGTCTGTCCTCTAGTGAAGCTATTTGCTCGTTTCAAAGTGTAGATTCCTATGGAGAAAAACGAGCAAGAAACTCCATGGTTAGGTTAGGTTTTACAATTAGTTTTACAATACATTTCTTTCTTACATCATTTAGTCGACACAGAAATATTTTCCCTTACACTTTGAATTTTATATTGGTTGATTAAATTGTGTTGTTTTTCTGGAATACGGTTACAAAATAGAAGACAGTTCACCTGAAGTTAAGCAATCGACACGGCTAATGAATATGGAAAATACTGCTCAAGGTTTCTGAAGGGATACTTTCTAGACGGTGGAAAGATCGGAAAGGTATATCTTCTCTCTTTCTCTCTTCTCTAATTATACTGTACGAGTGTATGTCATTTAACTCCTCCTAAACGGCTTAACCGATATCAATTTTTTTTTCTGTATGCGTTACAGTGGCACCCTGGATGGTGTAGATTCACAAATCATCCTGGCAGATGGCGCTGTTTGCTTGAAAAAGCATGTGATGTCGGAAACAGCTCAAACGATTTTTTTGCTGAGTTATACAGTAGTTATGAATGTATGTTTATTACACAGATTCTACGATTTTATAAAATGCTTCATAACAAATCGACCTGATAATACTGAGTTAAAAATGATACTTCGTATTGTGAGAGAAACAAACTCACTATTGCATTCTCATTGGTAATGTTAAAAATCATTTGAAAACAATTAAATAATAATGTTCGTTACACTACAAATTCAACTGGCTGCCGCGCAACGTGTCTCGGGTTCAATTCCTGCACGGAACTCTTTGTGCGATGCACAAATTGTTGTTCCGGGTCTGGGTGTGAAATTGTATGTTTGTAAACACACCTACGACACAGGAATTACGCAGCGCCACTCTATGAGGACCGATGACAGTGCATTGCCCCACATCCTGTTTACTGCATTAAACTGCTGATGCATCTATGACGTCTATCGATTTCGTAAATTAATTTTAATACAGAATATTGTAAGAACAACATTCCATATTCCGACTTAGATGTGGAACATTGTTCACTAGGGTTAATTTGTAATATTAATTTCTATTCAATAAATTAATTTTTATAAGATCATTTCGGTTTTTTTTCGATCACTCTGCTGCCGCAAACGTAATTGGCGCAGTCGGTAGGATATCCGCGGGAGATATCGTGACCATCTCACATCGATAATCGCGTCGCGAGTCACTCGGGTGGCTATCAAGCACCGTTCCGGATATCCTGAATCTACGGACCTGCTGCAGACCAGAAGAAGAATCAAGAAATCGATTCACGGAGGAAACCAGAAATGAATTATCTGTAAGTACGCTCACAATTCTCGTGTTGCATCCTTTGAATCTTATACCTCAAGATTTATCATCCCAGAGCCTTTAGTTCGCGGGAGCCTGAATTACGCCAGGCCCGTAACCGTGTAGCTGATAATAATAGAGATATTAAATTAGAAGATTTAGATTTAGACATCATGACTCAGTGTAACCCGGATATTATTTATAAGGCCCTTCGCCTTGTCCCGGAATTCGACGGGAACCCAAATGTCCTTACCCGGTTTATTAAAATATGTGACTCGTTAGCTACCCAGTACTTAAATGCAACACCCGGGCAAGAATTTAATAACCAATGCTTGTTAAACGGCATACTTAATAAAATCACTGGAACCGCTGCATGTACTATTAATGCTAATGGAATACCAGAAAATTGGTCCGGTATTCGAACTGCCTTGATTAATAACTTCTCAGATCAACGTGATGAGACTGCGTTGTATAATGACCTCTCTTTAGCTTCTCAGGGTAATAGAACGCCGCAAGAATTTTATAATCATTGTCAGACACTGTTTAGTACGCTCATGACTTATGTGACTTTACATGAGACTGTATCGACTACTATAGAAGCCAAGCGCGATTTGTATAAAAAAGTTACCATGCAGGCATATGTTAGAGGGTTAAAAGAACCTTTAGGATCCCGTATACGCTGCATGCGTCCACCCACTATTGAAAAGGCGCTTGAGTTTGTTCAAGAAGAACTCAACGTCATGTATTTGCAGCAACGCGAATTCCCGAAAGTTCAAGCTTCTCATAGAGTTACTCCTCAATCATCTCCACGAGCACACAACTTCCCAACACCTGTACCTAATTGGCCATCACCAATGGGTCAGCGCCCTGCAGGACCAGCACCGCAACCTTTCAAATTCCCTGCACCGCACCCTGTACAACACCAACAACGGATGCCGACGAACACACAAAGGATGTTCAGTGCTCCACCTCCTAATTACAATCCACGCAGTAATGTCTTTAGATTACCACCCAGAAACAATGTACCACAAGGCCCCCAGCCTATGAGTGGTGTCCAACGTTTTACCCCAAAACCATTGCCTCCAACAAATGCCCCAGTATTCCATGACTGGAGACAGGCTGGAAACCCTCCGGCTTCCAACTATTTCAGGACCAGGGAAATGAATATGAACGAGTGCGCGGCTTACAATGACTCGTACTATGACTATTACTGTGAACCAGATTACAACTACTACACTGACTATAATAATGACATGGAATTTACCCCTGAGTATACTTGTGACTCAACTTACTATAATACGACTACAGACAACCATGTTTATGAAGAACCTCAGCCACAAGCAGCCATTGCTAACCATGTTCAACAGGATTTTCAGGAGGATCCGAACTCACTAAAACCAAAATAGAGCTTAATCTTCAAACCCAGAGGCAGCTCCCGTACATACAAATCTCAGAGCCCCCTTTGAAACTATTGATAGATACAGGTGCTAACCAATCATTTATAAGCCCTGAAGCTGTAGAAAAGTACTTTTCCGAATATCCTCTTAATTTTGATCCGTTTGAAATAACTAACATTCACGCGACAACTAGAAATGACTATTCAATTACTTTGCCATGTTTTCCAGAGTTCAATGATTCTAATAGTATGAAATTATTCATTTATCGTTTTCATGACTACTTTGACGGGCTCATAGGTTTAGACTTGTTAAATAATTGGGAAGCACGAATTGATTTAAAAGAAAATCAATTACTGACTCGTTCTGCGACAAACCCTATTAGGATGTATAACTCACGTAACGTAAATCTATATGAGGATATCATACCGGCACGAACATCAAAAGTTATTCGTATTCCTATTAACACACCAGATGGCGACGTTTTTATTCCTGAACAAATTCTTTGCAATTGTATAGTTCATAATTGTATGACCACCGTTGTTAATAGCCGTGGATATCTAGAGATCGAAAATCCTACTCAAAATGACATTATATTTTCACTCAACCGCCCAGCACATGCAGAGTTGTTTAACACTGAGTGCTCTAGTACTACTCAGCAGCCTTCAGCTCGTACTCAGGATGTAATATCACGCCTAAGAACTGACCACCTCAATCCAGAAGAGAAGGCTAATCTTATAGCTCTTTGTTCTCGCTATTCTGACGTTTTTTATATTGAAGGCGAGAGGTTAACTTTTACTAATAAAGTAAAGCACCGCATTAGAACTACCGACGAAGTCCCAGTACACGCTAAAACATATAGATACCCTTTCGTGCACCGTCAAGAAGTTAGGGACCAGATAAGGAAAATGTTAGACCAGGGTATCATACGACCATCAGAATCTGCCTGGAGCTCCCCTATTTGGGTAGTGCCAAAAAAAATGGATGCGTCAGGAAAACAGAAGTGGCGTCTCGTGGTTGACTTTCGCAAACTAAACGAAAAGACATTAGACGATAAATACCCAATCCCAAATATTAGTGACGTTCTCGACAAGTTAGGGAAGTGCCAGTATTTTACAACCTTAGATTTGGCAAGTGGTTTCTACCAAGTGGAAATGGACCCCAATGACGTAGAAAAGACCGCATTCAATGTTGAGCACGGGCACTTCGAATTCCTCAGAATGCCCATGGGTCTAAAAAATTCTCCATCTACATTTCAACGTGTGATGGACAATGTCCTCCGAGGGCTTCAAAACGAGATATGTTTGGTCTATTTAGATGACATCATTGTATTCAGTACATCCCTTCAAGAGCACATGACCAACCTAGAAAAGGTATTCCAAAGACTTCGAGAATCTAAATTCAAAATCCAGATGGATAAATCTGAATTCCTGAAGCTTGAAACAGCCTATCTCGGTCATGTCATCACTAGAGACGGCATAAAGCCAAATCCCGATAAAATTTCTGCCATTAATAAATATCCCATACCCAAGACACCTAAAGAGATTAAGCAATTTTTAGGTCTTCTCGGCTATTACCGAAAATTCATTCCTGACTTTGCCCGCATTACCAAACCACTCACTCAATGCCTAAAGAAAGGACGTAAAATCACTTTTGACCCCGAATACGTACAATGCTTCGAAAAATGCAAGGCGTTACTGACTAATGACCCCATTTTACAATATCCGGACTTTACTAAAGAATTTAACTTGACTACTGACGCTTCTAATGTAGCCATTGGCGCTGTTCTATCTCAAGGACCCATAAACGCCGATAAACCCATCTGTTATGCATCCCGTACCCTAAATGAAAGTGAAATAAACTATAGTACAATAGAGAAAGAACTTCTTGCTATCGTATGGGCTACGAAATATTTTCGACCTTACCTATTTGGACGTAAATTCAAAATTCTGACTGATCATAAACCGTTACAATGGATGGTGAACATGAAAGAACCGAACTCGCGACTGACAAGATGGAGACTTAGACTGAGTGAATATGACTTTACCGTTACTTACAAAAAAGGAAAATCCAATACTAATGCTGATGCCTTATCCCGAATTGAAATTAACACTAAAGAAATGTCTCTTATAGAAGAAATCGATGAACTTAACTCTTTAATGGGTAACCCATCAGAATCAATTCTCGCTAAGCCAAACTCCTCCACTGAAACGGTACATACAAGTGTTGAAAACCCGATTTTAGAAGTCCCTATAACAGATGAACCTCGAAATAAATTCCACAGGCAACTATACCTGACTATTGTAGATGACGTTAGGAGACGACCTGTAGTTACTAAACCATTTGACACCCATACCCGAGTAAATATACAACTGTCTGAATCAAATTTAGAAGAAGACCTAATTAATGCTATTAAAGAATACGTTAATCCAAAGGTTAAGACAGCAATTTTAATAAATCCACCATTAGCCATATATTCCATTATACCTATTCTACAGGACAAATTCAGAAGCTCATCCATGAATCTCGTCGTAGCCAAGACTGAAGTCGAAAATATCAAAGAGTATCTTCGACAACAGGAAATTATACGGCATTATCATGATGGCAAAACGAACCATCGTGGAATTAATGAATGTCACTTAGCTTTGTCCCGCAAATACTATTGGCCAAAAATGAAGGACCAAATAACCAAGTTCATAAATGAGTGTACCATCTGCGGTCAGGCTAAATATGATAGGAATCCGATAAGACCCCAATTCAATGTTGTACCGCCAGCCACTAAGCCATTTGAGATTATACATATGGATTTATTCACTATACAGGGCGAAAAATACGTAACATTCATAGACGTATTCACTAAGTACGGCCAAGCTTATCATTTACGCGACGGAACAGCTGTTAGCATCTTACAAGCTCTTTTACAGTATTGTACCCACCATGGTGTGCCTATGACCATTATTACAGACAATGGAACTGAGTTTACGAATCAGTTATTCATGTAATTTACACGACTTCATAAAATCAACCATCACAGGATACTAGCCCATTCACCTAATGATAATGGTAATATTGAACGGTTCCATCTGACTCTTTTAGAACATCTTAGATTACTAAAATTACAACATAAAGATGAACCAATAGTTAACTTAATGCCCCATGCTATAATTGCCTACAACAGTTCCATACACAGTTTCACGAGATGTCGACCATTTGACTTATTGACTGGACACTTCGACCCGAGGGACTGCAATGACATTGACATAACACAGCATTTGTTACAGCAATATACTCAAGCCCATAGGGATAAGATGAAAATAGTCTTTGACATCATTAACTCGACATCACTTGCTAACCGAAGTGCTATAATAGAGAAAAGAAATGAGACTCGAGAACCCGAAGTAGAATATACACCTCAACAGCAAATTTTCATAAAGAACCCCCTTGCTAGTCGACAGAAAACTGCCCCACGATATACACAAGATACGGTTTTAGCTGATTTACCAATTCACATTTATACTTCAAAGAAACGCGGCCCTATAGCAAAATCTAGACTTAAACGCGTACCTAAGACGGCGAATTTGTTACAGGATCCTACTAATAACGACTCTCCCAATGATGCGACCTCAAGAGATAAAACTTGAGAGCCTCGACGATGGACCAGGACTTCTGCCTTATAAACTAGGACTCATGAAACTTACGACTCATCATCATACGTTCATACAATATGTGCAACTGAGTAACATAGAAAATAACGTTCAGTCATTACGAACTCAATTAGTAACTTGCCAAAATCGATTGACTAACGACACTTATGCACTATACGAAATTCAAATAAAGTATCTCACTAACAAGCTTGACAGTGTCCTAAGACAACTTAAATCTCTAGAACCCAGTAGAACCAAAAGAGGTCTTGTAGACGGATTAGGTTCAATAATAAAAAGCCTAACTGGAAACCTAGATCATGAGGATGCATTAAAATATAATGAAGCTATTAAGTTACTAGAGAATAACCAGTATAAAATAACAGCCGAATTAAACAATCATATCAGCTTAAGTAAAGAATGGATATCCAAACATACTAATGTACTTACACAGATGTTAGAAAACCAGCGTAAAATTAATATAACCCTAGAAACAATTTTACAGAGTAATGCTTTAAGAGAAGACAGTTTGATAAAATATGCTCAGTTTGCTCAACTTCTAGAAGTCTTAGGAGATAATATAGAAGATTTAACCCAGGAATTATTTAGAATAGAAAATAGTTTAGCCTTCGCTCATGCTTCTAGCATGCACCATTCTATGGTAGACATAGAAATATTAGAATCTATGGTTAAGAAACTTAGAATTACTTATGCTCAAGAGCAGATATTAGATTTAGAACTTAGAGAATATTACGAAATCATAAAACCAGGGTCATATTATGTAGACAATCAAATAGTTTTCATTTTTAACTTTCCAATCTTTTCCAAATCTACTTATGATTTTTATAAATTGTCAGTTGTTCCTAATAAGCATTTACAGGCTCTTATCCCATCCTTTCCCTTCCTTGCGACTAACGAGATGTCGTACGTGTACATAGAGGCAGAATGCCCGAAGTTAAAACACTGGTACCTCTGCGAAGCAGGAATCACCCACCAGATCCGCACCAAAGCTGACTGCGTCCAAGAACTGATCACCAATCAAGTCTTACAAGAATCCTGCAAGTTTACCACGGTAACCCTGATGAGAGAAGCCATGGAAAAGTTGGATGACCAACATTATGTTCTATCATTTCCTCAGCAGACAAAGACACAATTAATCTGCAAACAGAAGGACTACACGTCGCTGCAAGGAAGTTATCTTGCTACCATTCCCAAGGGATGTCGCCTGATATCAGAAGAATTCACTGTTGCAAATGACTATGATGAAATTAAAGGCCAACCTCTGAAATTAATGAAGATACCATATGATGTCGAGAAACACTCCGCAACTGCTGCTCGTGTCCATCTGAACTCCATTGATCTGCAAGGACTACACGGCATCCAAGAAAAACTTATGATCCAGTCTCCTGTTCAACTCGACAGTCTTCAAACGGACGCCTTCTACCACACTACAATCCCATTCTATGGAATACTAATGGTTGCAGGCATACTCTTCAGCATCATGATTTCCCGGCGTTATCTACGCAAACGAGATAAAACTACGACGAAGGTCCAGCAACCTCCAACTGCCATCCTGGGAAGCAATGAAAACCCTGACAATCTTCCTGCAACATTTTCACTCAACGTGCTAAAATAGTTGCCCTTCTAAGGGGGGAGGAATTACGCAGCGCCACTCTATGAGGACCGATGACAGTGCATTGCCCCACATCCTGTTTACTGCATTAAACTGCTGATGCATCTATGACGTCTATCGATTTCGTAAATTAATTTTAATACAGAATATTGTAAGAACAACATTCCATATTCCGACTTAGATGTGGAACATTGTTCACTAGGGTTAATTTGTAATATTAATTTCTATTCAATAAATTAATTTTTATAAGATCATTTCGGTTTTTTTTCGATCACTCTGCTGCCGCAAACGTAATTCAGGACTAAACCCTACTGTTAGCCAACGTTTTTAAAATAACAAAAAACAAACTTTATTATCTAGAGTTTAAGATTCTTTCTCATAACTACTAACCTAACTTAGCACTTAAGCTAAATCGTAAATATGAAACGATCTACGATACCAAAATAAACGCCAAGCTTGCTAACTTATGATTGGAAAACTTTCGGCTTTGAAATGCATTAATGATTTATATTTTAAATTTTGATTAGTTTTTTAATTCAATAAAATACCCTAATAGAAGCTTAGAATATTAAAATTGTGTTTTTAAAAACAGCGCAAGCAAATTCCTTATCCATTCTGTGTTGCCCGAGGTTTAACTTGAGTTTAAGTGTAGGAGAGCCATGCTTCGGCACGAATGGGTCGGCTCGACCGGAGTGATACCACAGCCTCACAGAAGACCGACGTGAAACAACCACAGCGTTGTGTTTCGCCGTGTGAGTGTGGTTACCGGAGGCCCAATCCTTCCCCTCCCCCAATCCCTCCTCAATCCCTAAATCTCCTAATCCCTTATCCCTAAAAGGTCGGCAATGCACTCATAACTCCTCCGTTGCGGGTGTCTATGGGCGGCGCTGATTGCTTGCCATCAGGTAATGCGTCGAGTGCGTTGCCGGTCTTTTGGGGATAGGGGTTGCGGATATAAGGATCGGGAAGGGATAGGGGAAGGGTAGGGATTAGGCTTCCGGTAACATCACTCTCACGGCGAAACACAACGTTGTGGTTGTTTCTCGCCGGTATTCTGTGAGGACGTGGTATCACTCCGGTTGAGCCGACCCATTCGTTCCGAAGCTTGGCTCTCCCACACTTAATTGAATTATTTGTTAACTACCAGGCGGGACGGAGGCCAAACGCCTATCGCAAATAATAAAGCCATAAAATATACCCCTTTTCAGCTCTTGTAGTGCGGAATATGGAATAGAATGAAAGAATGGGTTTTTACCAGGACAGAGAAGAATCTGTCACTTCCTCTCGCTTCTCCTTGGAGTGCCATTCGATAATTTCCCAGTGGAGTAACGCCACAAGATTATTTCCTGCTGCAATTGCTAAGCTATCTTAACTTATTTAGCGTGCTTAACCTATGTAACCAAATCGTAGATGTGTATTGTTTGTGTTTTTATCTTGTCTTTTGGGAATGAGTATTGTTCGTGGTCCGCGACCGCTGCGATCGGCGGTCATTCATTCATTCACTCGCTTGCCCGACACGACACCGTGCGCACATATCGGCTGACTACAATCAGAACCTACATATTAAATACAGTCTATTTCGCATCTGCCGAAGTCTTTTATTAGTCAAGACCACCAGCAACACACCTGGAGCTTGGCATTCAAACAGTATTATTGTGAAGAAATTATTTTCTTTCCCTTTTCTTTTTTTACAATAATGTAGTACATTATGATTGCCTCCTGTATCGTGGATGCGTTTTCTAATATACAAGTTTATACACACATCACACCCAAACCTGGATCAACAATTTGCGGATCACCCAAAGAGTTGGACCGGGTGGATCCAACTTTCAAAGGCGATAAAAGTCAAGTGCTGATTGATGATCCCCTCCAAAAAAAATATTCACGATGATTCAGTACACAACAAACATCCTTATCTAAACACAGGCAAGGTTGAATTTACCCCAAAAATCCAATCTCTTGTAATAATATTACCTATCTATTTGCATTTCAACATTTGAAAATGTCTAATAAGCTTACCTTAAACCAGTACGATAGTCGATAGCCCGTCCGACATACAACCACAGAACAGAGAATCCCAAATGAGTTAGAACACATTTAAAATTAAATTCTCAATGGACTCTCTTCGTACTCGTGAGCTGAGAAGAGAATGCCCATGTAGAGGTACATGAATGTTCAGCCCCTAGAGCAACCGTGAGGGTTTTCGGACAAATTGTTATTTAGTGTTTTGTAATTGGGGCGAATTTTCTTGATGACAATGTGTAAAGGAATGAATAAATAGGTCCTCATTTGTTTTATAGTCAGAACACGCAACAAAGCAGATATAAATATAATTTTAATGAAACTATTCAAGTTGAGAACTAATTCTTGAGACATTGATATTGTGAATTAAATTATATGCTAAACAGACGTTGTCCTACCCATAATAGCGGCTCTAAATATCGCTAAAATTATTTGAATAACACTGAGATTTCATATGGTTCATTACTTTTTGTTTGCGTGGCAGATCATGCCACCTTAGCAAGAATTAGGTGCTAATTCTCAATTATCACAGCAAGTTTTCTACAAATCCATTACCTTCAAACCTTTTCTAACCAATGTTTATTTTTAAATTAGTCCAAACGTGCCATGTGGCATATCAATTCTTACTCAAAACTTCACTTAAACCCAAGATCCAAAATGTAAAACAATATCTCAACCGACCAAAGTATCAGAAACTTATAAAACTGTCAAGCGTAGTGAAGGAAGCAATCTCGAACTATTCTTAAAGGAGGACAATCCCTTAAGAGGGTTGTAAAGGGGTCGAGAATCTGTTACCGGGAAACAGGGGGTTATAAACAGGGTTAGATAATGTTTGATATTTGAACCCTTCACGCGACGAGAGGGGTACAAATTGACGACGCCAGGCTTCGGGGAACTCAGGGTGGTGAAATAAGCGATTAGCGGTTATTGAAATTATGTGATGTGTCATACTAGCTTTTTTACTAGCGATTTTGGGGTTTTTACCGGGCATTCACTTGTTTTGTTGAAATAGATACGTTTATATTATCTAAACCGAAAACAGAACTAGTGCTATACAATTTTGTGACTTTCATAAATCTTATAAAATCCTTGGCATAGGACTAAAGAACTCACGATAAAAATTTTTTTTCACAACTCGAGAACCGCTTGTTATTTTTAAGTTCCGTTTTCACTGATACAAAGAACACTAATTGTCGCGGAACGCCACAATATATTTCACCTATACGTTTTTTTCGATTTTGCACTATTTTCGAATTTAAAACACTAAGCTAACTTTTAAACTTTCGCGTTTCATCTTAACAACATTATATTTACGCGGGTATTAACGCGGAAAATTATAATTTGAATACCTTGGTAGTTTTCCGCGTTAATACCCGCGTAAATATAATGTTGTTAAAACACTAAGGTCATTTCGACACTACACTCTAGAACGTAGGTGAGGGTAGACTGAATTGACTGAACTGAACTACATTGAATGTCGAATTCAATGAAACTACAAACAAAATTTCTGGTTGACTACACGAAATCACCTTTATTTTTCTAAAATGTTCATTCATAACCTGAACCTTTTCCTGACAATAACAAACACAACATACGAAGAATCGATAAAATTGGTACAGCCGTTTTTGAGTAATGCGCTTATCAACAAGTTTTGCGATTAATACTTATGTACAAACTAGCGGTCCTGCTTCGCACGGGTCCATCTTTCACGCTAACAAAGAAAAGAGTAACGTTTTCCCATTTTCCCCTCCATTTTCCAATATTTTTTGTCGTAAGAAACTTTTCCAGTCAATAACAAACCCAACAAACAAAAATCGATAAAATTGGTACAGCCGTTTCTGAGTTATGCGGTTACCAACAAATTTTGCGTATTAATAATTATGTGTAAATATATATAGTTTGCTAAACGAGCAGAGATCACTTGATATAACTTCTACTTATGCCATAGGGGATAAAATGGCTCTCAATCCGCTTACTTCATTACGAATTCGTCCCTAAACTTAGCCGTATCATATACTAAGCACCTAGTACTTAGTTTAAAGTTGTACAAATGGGAGCGAAATATGGTTCCGTGTTAGTTACGGTCCAACTATCTATGTAATGAAAACGTCACGTTCATGTGGATTTCAATTACAAGACTGGTTATGTACACAACAAATGAGGATGTCGTGATGATTATCATCGAATAGTTTGAATCGTATTACCTAATTCTGCAGATATAACCAAGTTTCAAATGTTGCTTGTTCTAGTAGCTCTCTCTCTCTCTCTCTCTGGAAGCGATTATTAGCAATTCTTTTCTCTCAATTTTGTAAAAAAAAACGTTACTCGGGAATATTTTAAGAATTTAATTAATATTAAAACTTATTTTCCGACTGCCACATACAAAAGTGATCTAAATATTAATTTAATTTTATTTAAATTCGTCTGCTAAGTTAACAATTAAAAATAGAGATAGAAAAGGGCACGCTTAATTTAATATACCTATACATACATTTTCAACTACACTTTACCATAAAAAATGTGGCGTGTTTGTAACAAATCATTTAGGGCAGGTGCGGAGCACAACGCCTTAGTAAGAAGGTCTGGTATTTTTCAAATAAAGATTTTACCGCATAAAAAATGGTGCAAAATGTTAGGGAGCCATGCCTCGGCACGAATGGATCGGCTCGACTAGAGTGAGACACGCGGTCTCAAAGAAAACATTGCATTGTGTTTAAACTTGCAAGTGAAGTTTCTAGAAGAATGATTCTCACCCCATTTCTTGCACTCTTTGTGCCCCACGGATCTGACTTGTATCATGTTCTTCATTACAGTTAGGCCTTGTAACTAGCTGAAATCAACACAATGAGGAACAAGCCTTTTTCTGAGCGGATCGAAGAAGATCATGAAATGCCTTCCCTCAGTTTGGGTGGGGCGAGAGATGGAACACACCAATCAGTCTCTTACTAAAACCGACTCAGTTTATTCTTCTGTTCCAGGCCGAGGCCACGGTGCATTATTGCACTCGACCTGCAACTCCACCTCATTTTTACCTTAATAGACTTGTTTGAGAGAGTAGGAGTTGAAGGAGAATAGGATGTATTTTAATAAGGTCCTTGTACAGGTCAGTACTGTACTTCTGGGATTGCTCTGAGAATCGACGCATACCTCTCCATCCTCAAGCAGTTCAACGTATTACCCCCATGCTGGCAGCCATTTTAGGGGACCATTAATTGAGTTTCCCAGTTACCCCTGTCTGTCTATCCGTATGTCACCAACTGGTCAATGTAAGGTCCATGGTATTCCTTACTTATCATGTCTACTAATCCTCCATGACTTCCAAAAGTGAGGACCATATGGTTCCATGAGTGGACAGAACAGAGATTGCCCTTATAACTTTGTTGTTTTGAAAATTCAGTCTTAAAGTCAGACGTGGAATTAGAGCAACGAAAGGTCATTTTGTTCTATTATCATATAAAAATGCTAAATGCGAATATAATAATAATGTAGATACTCTTCATGAATTCATGACGGGACAAGCCCTAGTTGAAGTAGGACATCAAAACCGCGGGAGTGGCAGCCATGATGGTAATCTATGGCGCACGTAAACGAAATTAGGATAACCTAGAATCGTAGAAACCTTGACTAGTTGAAACACGTGTATCTTTAAACTGTAATAGTTGATAATAGGTATTTAGTACTTAATTTCTATTTTCTTTGGATAAACGGTGAATACTGCATCGTCATCATCAGCCTATGATTGTCTACTACTGAGTAAAGACCTCTTTTCGTTCGTAGAATGTTTGAGAATTAATTGCCACTAATAATTTTAATCTATAATAGCATAGCTCTCCCCGAAAACGCCCACATTTCAAATTTCAGCGAAATCGTCAGGGAATTTTCCAAGATAACATGCTTTTTCAAGCAATCAGCTTTATCTGCCGGGCTGATTTGTGAATCTTAACACTCAAACGCATACGGAAAAAAATCATTTAAATCGGTCAAGCCGTTTAGGAGGAGTGTAATGACATACACATGTACAGCAGAATTATATATCTAAATATCCATGTTTCCCCTAAAAATTTCAAGTTAATCTTTTATATCTCTCACGTAAACTATGGAGTCTATAGTCAGAACTTTATAAGAAAGTCAACTGTTAAGTCAAATAATTGAAAACAGCTGCAAGTTCAAATTTGCTACAAAACCTGCCAAAAATAGAAGTTAAAAAGTGTACCGTGAAAGGAAGACATGTTTGTGTTCTTTTTTCCTTCTTCTTCTTCTCTCTTATTTTCCAAATCCAAACTCGAAACTCTCTAACAATACTGAATATCAAACAGCATGCACCGCAAACTCTAAAAAGTGAATTACGTCAGAGAGCGAAACTTTGAAAATCATTGGTTCAGACAGTTTGAAAACTTTAGCTAGACTGACTTGTAGTGAAACGACTGGGAATTACAAACGCGAACTAAGTTTAAAGACTATTTTGTTATTAAGTATTCCAAGTACAGTGGGAAAGTTTGAGAAACATTAGATTAATAACCTTTTAGTTTTGGTGGTCGTTCACCAACCAGATGAACCGATCAAGTGAAAGAATCATTGTCCTCCGAATTGTTTGCGGTAGTGACAGATGCGCTTGATCGAAACCGGTGGAGGCAGATCCGCTCCGGATGTTACCCTGATGCTGACCACGATCCTCAGACATGAAAGACCGACTAAAAGAAACTTAAATTTTGGGGTTTTTTCAGCTGTTACTAGTTGTATATGCGGTAGAACTACATAAAAAATGTTTGCAAGCTCCAGCGACATAAGAAAAGTCTACATACCTACCTAATTTATAACATAAAGAGACGACAATATATAAATCGTGAGAACAGAAAATGATCGTGTCTGTCTATCTCAAACAATTGAAGAGCGCATACGTTATTTGCCACAAAGCACTGATTTAGTACGTAGCCAGAACAATTCTCAATAAAACAAAAAATACTTAATACAAACTTGGAAGAAAAAGTTTAATCCCCAAGATATTGCTTGGAAACTTTCTATTGTAACATTCAAGTAGTATCGAGGTTCTATTGACTGGGCGCTGTATTTATTGTACACTAGCTTTTGCCCGCGACTCCGTTCGCGTGGAAGGCTTCCTGCAGATTTTTGGTTAAAAACTATCCTATGTCCTTTCTCGAGCTCCAAACTATGTCTGCACCAAATTTCACACAAATATATAACTGAACCTATTTGTGTGAAATTTGGTAGTTAAGGCGTGAAGAAAAGACAGACAGACAGACAGAAAGACAGAGTATATTAGTTTGGATTTATCAAGAGCCTACCCAGAACCGTAATATTCTTGAAGTAAACAAGGCAACCCTCTAGGGTGCCAGGTTGCAGAAGCGCACCGCGGACGTTGCGTATCATAATGTTATTTCAGATTTTTTTAGGAAAGCTTATGCGGTGGTTCATCGCTCACCAGGCTTATTCCAACTCTGAGTTCACAAATTAATTTATTGTTTGTTACATCTTTACAATTAATAATAGTAGCAATGTAACATACCTATAAGGTGTACAATCATTTATGATAATTATTTGAAATTAGGTATTCTACTTTAGTATTTTAACATAATTCACAACTGAATTCTCTGCCTTCTAAAACTACTCTACGCTCTGCGTTTATCAGAGTCGGTTTTTTTGTGGTTGGAAATTCATCAGAACATCCTGAACGCTTTGTTATAATTATTTTTTATGTCATAGGTCTCAAAACAAGCAGGCGGATTACCTGGTGATCAATCAGCGCCGCCCATGGACACTTGTAATTACATAGGAGTTACTACAAGTGCGTTACCAGCCTGTTGTTTATTAAGGATTTGAGCTTCAATGTGGGTTGTAGATATATACTTAAATAGTATATAAGTAATTATTAGTTAATACAAACTGTCCGTCTGTTTACTGAACGCTCTCAATGTTTATATAACGGCATAAGCTCTGTTTGTATTGTGCAGTATATAATTGCATTGCAGAACGTCATATCAATTCTACTTAGACAAATACACAGTAAAGATGGAATATTGAAAAAAAAACACGCAATATAGAAATATGGATATTCCTAATCTTACTAATATTATAAATGCGAAAGTTACGATGTTTAGATGTTTGTTACTCAACCACGCCAAAACGGCTGAACGGATCTGGATGAAATTTGGTACAGGCATAGGATATACTCTGAGATAGGACATAGGCTACTTTTTATCAGCATACCACGCGGGCGAAGCCGCGGGCGGAAGCTAATCATCGATCATTTTCGTGGCTGGATCAGCCACGAAAATGATCGATGATCAGCCGGTGGTGTGGGTGAAGCACAATTTTGTACCACGGCCTCGGCTCAGAATAGGAGAACGAACGGTTTTAATTCAGTCAGACACAGGGAGAGTCTCACCACACTAAAAAAAAATGAAAGACACCGGGGGTTGGTACAAACATCAACATCCCGAGCATCGTCTTCACAGTACATCGCAGGGCGTAGGATTTTATAATCAGACCGAATAAATTACAAAAATAACGGACGTTGGCGATCCGTCTCATATGACAGCCACAGCGCTCGCTTTCCACCATAATGCGCCATTTGACGTTCCGCCAGAGTACGATTCATTGTACCCTCGTCCAATGAATTGTTTTATAACCTCCTTCAAAATTCAATTTAAATAATCGAAGCGACGTCAAATCCATATACATCGGTTTCGAATGACGCCCCGCGGATGCTAAAAGATGCCTAAGAGGAGATATCTCTTAAAACACAGACACCCGGTTTCTGAGAGACCAATCAATGTTAAAATAAATATAATCTCTTGTCAAGTCATCTAATTGGTTGACTGAATTATCAACAACCAATCAGATGACTTGACAAGAGATTTAACAGGAGATTAGTTAATTTCATCTTCAGCTCAATTTCAGCTCAATATCATAATACCAGCTACTGTCGTGCGTTTTCACGCTGCTCGCCCCCTATTGGTCATAGGGTGATGCTTTATAGCCTTTAGCATTTAAGAACATTAAAGCTACCTATCAGTGATCAGAGTGAAGAATTTTGTCAATCCGACCAGCCGTTTCAAAGATTACCCCTTACAACAGTTACGAGTTCGTTGCCGAGCTTTTGGGGATTGGGGTTTTGGAGATTTAGGGATTAGGGGAGGGGAAGGATTGGGCCTCCGGTAACTTCACTTTCACGGCGAAACACAACGCTGTGGTTGTTTCACGCCTGTATTCTGTGAGATAATGTAAACAGTGAACAAATCCAGTACGTAATAATATTTACGGCCGACTTAATCCAAGGGTTTTAACTAAACACACGCAACGTGGCGCTGTATTTAGTTTATTATGTTGTAAACAAGAGATTCGAAGCGTCGCCTCTAGTTATTTGAAGAGGGGGATATCGTTCCGCAGCATGAGGTCAAATATTGGAAAACGTAAATAGTATTAAGTTTATCTTGTGTATTTTGCTTGTCTGGCCTTTAGGGATAGTGGATTGTTAGTAATTTTGTTGGAGTTACATTTTAAAGTCTAAGATTTTATATCTTCCAACCCTCCAGCCGCAAATACCTAAACCTCGTGGCCGTCAACGCGATTGTAGGTCCTCTGGCGTTTCAGCTATGGTTGCGGGTTAATCGCAAAAATTTATCACAGCCTTGGCTTGGAGTCGGAAACCGGCGGCGACGTCTCGCGCCCGGCCTTAGTCAAGGCCATGGTTCGTAGCGAGAGGAACTGGGAAGCTGTCTCCTCTTTCTGCGAAGCAGTGATGCTCGCAAAGGAAGAGGCGGAGTGCGTGAGGGAGCAATCCTCCTCCTCACACCCCAGCCGCTGCAGCAGGCGTCACTCCGGGCATCGGGGATCAAGAGACGATCTCTGGCCACCATAAGCGCGGGTTTGCAGACGGCGAGTAAGGGTAGCTCGCCGCCCGACCAGCACCAGACCCGAGCGTACGGCGCGTAGAATTCATTTGGTGATAATTCCTTCACAAAAAAAGAAGCCTTGGCTTGAAGTAGGAGAAGGATCAGAGTACTTTTTAGTCAGAAAGAGTCGGACATGCTCTCTCGCTCCCTCCAGGGGAAAGTAATTTTATGCCTTTCCGACCCCAGCAAATAGCTGTCCTGGAAGAGCTGGATTTCCTGTTCTATCTTTAGAAACATATGTATTTATACTACACTAATTAGTATAATGAATTTTGTTTGTGAACAAATAACAACAACAATATTTTACAAAAAGCTAATCAACACTTTAAACGGGGTCAGTAATTCTCTAGAGAACTGGAATATTTTACGCTAAAGTCAGAATTAGTTAACCTATATATGGAAAAAACGTATCGTCTACTACAGCATTACTCGAAAACAGGTTGATCGTTCTTAATAATAATTCAAACATACAAAACGCAATTGGTGCAGTGGCTGAGCTACCTGCTATTTATAGAAATTTATAGAAAATTGCATATTTCCGTAACTATGCAACAGCATAAAACTCTGTGATTTTGCATATTTCGAATCTTTGAGAATTGGTAGGGAATATAGTAATAAAGAAAATATGAAGCTAGATAACAATCGACTTGTCGTTCGGCATGTAGAACTGAGGGGGAGGCCTTTGTCAAGCAATGGACTTCTTCCGGCTGATGATGATGATGACAATCAATTATGATTTCTACTCTAGTTTTTTAGTTTAGATTTTTCCAGAAATTGACTAATGTGACAACCACGAAGGATTGTATGGGTTGGTATGGATGGATGTTTCTTATGCTTAACTAATTATTGAATGTGTAATGATGAAAATAGGACTAATGCTCATCCGGGGCCAATCCATGTTGGTCATTGTTGGTGCAAGCGCAATAATGTACCACAACCCCGGCCTGTAGCCTGGAGCAGGCAAAGGAACGGGTTGATTACCTAAGTCAGTTAGCCTCTGAAACTCTCGTCCCTCCCTGAACGGGAGAAGTTAATTGGTGCTTTTCCCCCCTCAAAAGAAAGGTACTATTTATCAGGGTAATAGGGGCGAAGCAGCTGGCATACGCTATATTTTAGGCATTTTGTTTCATTTAATTCACGAAACCCCAAGCTTTCTTCTTTCGATTACTATTGTTCTTCTATTGTGTCTCGAAATACCACGATTGAAAGTTTAAGGCATATTTAGGCTTTTTATCAAGTATCTTATGCATGCATATTTCTGTATTTTCATTATAAAAAATTAATTAGCGCTTTGTTTTTCTCCATGCATATTGTAGAAGTCGATACATTTATTATTGACCCCTAGGTAGTGGTTATAAAGTAACTAGAGTGAACTAGTGAAAAATAAAGAAGGTTTCAGGCATGAAGTTTATACATAATTCCACCTAAATTACTTTTTCGACCTTGCTTACATACCTACTTGCTTATTTACAAACGCCTGTAGTAACTTTTATGACCATTGTAACGTCTATTTTGATCGGCAAGAAGTAAATGATATTAATTTTCAAATATCTTACGTAATAAGCCAGAGATTAAGACACCAGACTGAAACATTAAGGTATAGGTTCCAAACATGCTAGCAAGTGTGGGAGAGCCATACTCCGGCACGAATGGGTTGGCTCGACCGGAGTGATACCAAGGCCTCACAAAAAACCGGCGTGAAAAAACCATGGAGTCGTGTTTCGCCGTGTAAGAGAGGTTACCGGAGGCCCATCCCTTCCTCTTCCCCAATCCCTTCCCAAACCCTAAATCTCCAAATCCCTTATCCCTTAAAGGTCCATAAAGGGCGGCGCTGATTGCTTACCGTCAGGTAATCCGCCTGCTCGTTTGCCGACCTATTACATAAAAAAGACGCTACAATACTTCGGAAAGCATACTGAAAATACCACTGAAATACACGTGGACACTTAATTATCAACGTCCCTTGTGAAAACCGAGCACAGAGGTCACCTGAAACTCAAAAAGACACGTAAATAAATACTAAAACAAAACGTAAAATGCCCCTGTTTAGGGGCCCGTCGACAGAGGGGCTGCCTAGAGAAACGATCGATAGAGGCGCTCCGTATGTCTGTTACACCGGATCGCATCTTTTAAATATGATGGACGTGCCCATTTTAAACTTGTCGGTGTATATTGAATTGTTTTTTATTTTTATGTTATGTTTTTTTTGTTTTAGTTTCTCTTTGTAAAGAGCTGCTATGTTTCCTCAGTTGAAAATATGTAAATAAATTATAATTACAATCTGAGTTTTCAGACATCACTAACATCAAACGCCCGACCATTGCAATAACGAACTTATTTCATTGTATGTAACGTACATATTTCTGTTTAATGTAATGTGCAATAAATAATGAATCTATACTTACTTAATATTATAAAGCTGAAGAGTTTGTTTGTTTGTTTGTACGCGCTAACCTCCAGAACTACTGGTGTGAATTTAATAATTATTTTTGTGTTTGTTATGTTAGTCCATTTATTGGGGAAGGCTTTAAGCTACAAAATATCACGCTATGAAACCGCGTGAGTGTAACTAGTAAATGTATTTTTATTCGTTTACGATATGGTTTAATTTACAGCGCATCGGATAAATATACTATTTTAAAAAGTTTTTATCACATCACACTACTATAAAACAAACTCGATTTTCTGTCCCTATGTATGCTTAAATCTTTAAAACTAAGCAACGAGTTTTGATGCGGTTTTTTTGATAGATAAAGTAATTGAAGATGAAGGTTTATATGTATAATAACATCCCTTAAATAGTGAAGAAATTTGTTATAAGCATTGTTTTTTAATAAGGCAATCAGCGACTACTACTTCGAAAGTCCGTTTCTACCCTGTCTCTTTCACACAATACTATCTCTTGACTGCTCTCTCATTAATTATGTACGGATTCACAATGAAGTCCGTACTATTTGTTCTAGAAGTTGTTGGAACTTTGATGTCGACTTTCATGGTCTTGTGGTCTGCTCAATATTAATATCAATTTGAATTTTCATCGAGTGTCAGGATATGCCTTATGATGAAAGGGTTATGAGTGAAATTGGCGTATCATTGGTTTGTCAAATAAAAACAATAATTGCATGACAAGAAATTTTCACTACATAGTATAAAACAAAGTCGCTTTCTCTGTTCCTATATCCTCCTATGTGCATATGCTTAAATCTTTAAAACTACGTAACGGATTTTGATACGGTTTCTTTAATAGATAGAGTGATTGAAGAGGAAGGTTTATATGTGTAATAACATCCATTAAATAGTGGAGAAATTTATTATCAGCATTGCACCAGCACGAAGCCGTTTCGCTAGTACATTATAATCTGAAAACAGAAAATGTAACGAAGGACAAAAAAGGTCAAAAGTCAAAAAAAACAATCGTGCTCCATTGTAGGCGGGATAGCGATCAACCTACCCATTACATATAGAAAGCAAAAATGGACTTGAAACCAACTGGATAATTCTTAAAACCATACTTGAAGTAATAAAAAAAAAGTCAGCAACAAACTCTGCCTAACAATATTATATTTTTCATCAAAATACCAGCCAGTTACAAAAACAAAAAATAATTAAGTTTGCTAAAACAATCAACAGATAGAACGTTCACGAAATTTTTCAAATTTAATTTATGTTTATTCAACTAACAGCTGTTTTCTACTCACACTAATTACGACGCAAACCGCTATATAATAAACTTTCAGAGAATTAGCTGTGTGGTTTTCAGCAAATATTTCGGGTTTCAGTGCTGTAAAACAGCTCGTTATAATGACAAACGAAAATACTGAAGACAAATTACTTCTTTTTTCATTCTGTTCCATTCATACTATACTATCTAGTTTTTTTTATGGTTTAAGTCGGCAAACGAGAAGACGGATTACCTGATGGTAAGCAATCGGCGCCGCCCATGGATACCCGCAACACAAAAGAGTGAGTTGCCGGCCTTTTGGGGATGGGGGTTGCGGATATAAGGATTCGGAAGAAATAGGGAAAGGGGAGGGATTGGACCTCCGGTAACCTCACTCACACGGCGAAACACAACGCTGTGGGTTGTTTCACGCCGGTATTTTGCGAGGCCGTGGTATCACTCCGGTCGAGCCGACCCATTCGTGCCGAAGCTTGGCTCTCTCACACTTAGTCTTTAGAAGTTAAAAGCTCAATAGTCTTATAGGTCCTAAATATACCACTAATTAATTATTTATTAGAAACGCTCTGTATGAAAATCTTGAAACAGCCATGGTTTGCCACCGGCTTCACCAGAATGATGCCACGGCCTCAAACGATACGAAGCTCTATGCTCTGCGTTACACCGGGCACGCTGTTATAGCAGCGGTAACACCCCTCTGAGGAGTTGCTTCAGAGACGCCACGGCGTCCTCACCTTCCGCCTGATGCAGGTGCTTACCGGACACGGCAGCTTCGGTAGGTTCCTGCTTCGAATTCGGTGGGACGAAACTCCGAGTGCCGTCATTGTGAGGACCTTGACGACACGGTGGAGCATACGTTGGCAGTGTGCGCTTAGGCTAAGCCTGAGCTGAGTTATCTTACTGGCCTTCTTCTGGCGTAGTCCATTATTGAGAACCGCTGCACCTTCTTTGGTAATCAATTATTATGACTAATAACGAAAAAAGATCAATTATGCGACTTAAAACATACACTACCTATAATTATGACAGATAAAAATTAATACCAGTGTAATTATTTCTTTGTTCAAATTAATTAAAAACTACTTGGTATAGACGTAATTATAGAGTGTGCGCTTTAATGGTAAAATGGCCGTCATGTGACATTCTGACATAATTAATTTTAATTTGTTAATTACAAAAAAGAAAAAGAAAAATTAAACACTTATTTCATTTTGCTTAACAGCACAACACCAAAATCCTCGTCTTAGTTAATAATATCCATAATTGCAAAATTCCAAAATTAACCTTTAAAAAAAACATCTTATCCTTATCCTATCCACACGCCATTTCAAATTTAAAAACCGAATGATTTAATTTCAAACCCCATCGCCATCTTGATTTAGAATTCACGTCGAGATCGCAATCCTGATTAAACGTCGGATCGAAATTATCTGTGGTAGGTGCCACAGGATATAAAATACCGCCGCCAAAAGGCATAGACTAGAGAAATGTCTACGGTCAGCATAACAGAGTTTATTTGTCTGTGAATACTCTATGCACAGAACATATATCATTTGTTTAATGCCAGTGTTGTTTGGATTTACGGCCGTAGCCTGATTGGATTGGGTCTGGCTAGACATGAAAATACGTTTTTATACTTTATTTTTAAACAGATAGAGTTGATTTTGCTGTTCTTGAGTTATTATTCAGAGAGGTAATGTAATGAAATAATGTAGTTAAAGTCAAAGTCAAAATAGTTTATTTCAATTAAACCTCTACAGACACTTGAAGGTCAAACAAAGCTTAAAGATAAAAAGAGCCAGTCTGTCGGTGAGTCCTCTAAGTGAAGCTACTTGTATGTGTAGGTAGGTATGTAATTCAGTGTACTTTAAGCAAAACTTAGTTCTTCATTTTATTCATCATTAGCCGTCAATGGTCTCTAGAGGTCACGGTGTTCGCTTTTCATATACATACTTTCTTAATTTATTAAGAAATAACTAATACAGGATGATGGAAAAATATCATGAGAAAACCCTTTTTTGGGGAAGGCAAATCATCCAATGTGGTGGTGGCCCAGAGGTATACACCCTCAAGCATGAGAAGCGGGCTAAGGAGCCTGCTTCTCATGCATGAGGTTGTGGGTTCGAAACCTGGCAAACATAAATGTGACTTTTTCCGAGTTAAATGTACTTACTATAATTATTTAGACACCACTGACATACGGTAAAGGTAAACATCGTGAGGGAACCTGGACTTATAATTTCTAATAATAAGTTTGAAATCGCCAATCCTTATTGAGTAAGCGTGGTGATTAATGCTCTAACCTTCTCCGTGTAAGAAGATGCCTTTGCTCAGCAGTGGGCACCTATAGGCTGATGATGATGATTATGAAATCATCCATGATTAGTAACAGACTGTAACTGAAAAAAAAAACCCCGTTTCTTCTCCTGCTTCAAGCTGAGGCCGCGGTAGCTTATTGCGCGTGACCCGTGGCCCTGGCTAAGCATTGGCAATTGGCATTTTTAGTATTTTGGATTGATGATTGGTTATCAAAATCAATTTTCGTGGTTGTTTTAAGCCGGTTTTCTGTGAGACCGTGCATTTATGCCAAAGCACGACTCTCCCACACTTGGCAATCAATCCAATCGTCAAATTCATCAATGAAGTACAATGTATTTAAATCTTGGAGAAATTTATTCGTGTTCGTGGAAAATTCCCAATTTCTAGTTTGTACACCTAGAGAATGCAATAAATCATATTGTTTTAATGGCAGAACGTGATTGGTTCTTTTGCCAACATGTAGTCGGTTGAAAAGGGGTCGAAATCGTTACAATACAGGGATAAAAGTCCACAGCACGCCAGAGATGGGTCACTGACCGCTGCAAGTCTAGACAAACAGTCGACCTATCTGATTTTTATCGTCTGATATGCCAAAATAGCCTGCAAAGTAATTAGTTAATAGGAATATTGTATTTTCATTCAAAAAGCATTTTAATGAATGTAATATGGACACTAAATGTGGACATATTTAATTCGGAAAATTACATCTACAGAAAAAAATAATTTATTTTTTCGCAAAGAACGTTCTTGTGTTCTTTATTTAAATTAAAAAAAAAAGAAATATATTACGTAAATAAAAAAAAAGTTCTCTTTTTTTTCAATAAGCCGCTTTCCAAATTCGAATATCGAAATATAAGCACGTTTACCTCATAAGAATCATAAATTAGCTGACACTTCAATAATCACAAAAACTTAGGTTGCCAAGTTAGCCCAAAACACTGTTAGCTAAAAATAGTCCTGTCTGAAAATAGAACATGAGTACATTATTTACCGAGCCCTACCTTCGAAATATTTAGCTAACTAGTAATAGGCTTACCCTCCTACAGAAATTAACAAAATGAAATGGATATACCGTGATAAAACCTCATTATTTAAACACAAAGGTCGGAGACAGCCATTTGTTTTGTAAATGTTGCAAAAATAAATGAATACAGTCATGATTGAAATGGAACCAATACGAAGCGTGAAAAATCAGAATAATGTCTTAATAATCGAAACATTTATATTCCATAAAAGAAAAATGAACTTTTCATTCATGTTTTCTACAAAAAACACATTTTCCCATTCAACTTTCGAGGCATTAAGCCCTTACAATCGATTCGCCGTCAAATAAAGCCAGACAGAGAAAAATATATAAAAAAGAGGGTTACTTACAAAAAAGGTGGTATACCGGGATAATTGTGCGTAGAAAAAATCCAAATGTCACACACACAACACGCTCACAAAAGATTCTAAATTCAAAAATGACACTAGCACAGAGAATAAAGCGCGGGATTATTTGCGACGAAGGGACGCGACTGTACCGAGCAAGGGTGCGAGACCGACTAGTCTCCTCCTGTCTAACCGGGAGCGTCTCGCAGAATTCGATGACTAATATCATATTAAATATTATTTTTATAGCCCATAAAGTGAAAAATAAGGATAAATATCTGTAATTTAATTTACATAATGGCTGCAAAGTAAAGTATTGATGTTTTTGCGCGTACAAAGCCAAAACACGGGTTGATATTCCATGTTTTTGTGGACACGTGGTTTCTATAAATAGCCTTATCTTTGTTTAGAATGATTCTGAATTTAACCTCGAAGTGACTGAGCTTTTTTGTTTTCCACCGTGTAGGTAAGTTGTTCAACAAAAAAATAATATTTTCATTTAACTTTTCTTCCGTAAAGTTCGTTTTTTGTCGGGAAAAATTCATCAAATTACTTCTCTCGAATTCATTCGTCCAGATTGTGGCCAAAGTGAGTGCCAGACTCATATTGACTAAAAGCCGTGGCCATGGTTCCTTATTCAGAGTTATTATTACCTTATTTGATACAGATACTCCCTCTGGCCGAAGGCTAGGCTAGAGAAAACGGAGAGACAGAGTGGGACGGTTACCTACTGCTTAAAAACAGCGCGTTCGAGAAAAATCCGTAATGCAGCCTTTACCTTATGCGTTGGTTATATTAAATAATACAAACTGTACTCCTCACAATTGCAAAATAAAAAAAATAAAAACAATTCTGCCGTAACCGTCATACAGCTTTATCGAAGAAGTTATAATATATTTTTTAATGATTATTGACGAACCATTATTGCGTGCATAACTCTACATTATCTATATATAGCTTCGCTGTTATACATACATTTGATGCTATGGCAACCCTGAATAAAATATGTGGCTATGTAGCACACGGCCAACCATCTTGAGACATCCCTAGACGGACCCACAGAATCGTACAATTACCTAATTATTTATTTATTTATTTATTTACCGCCTTGTAAGTGCAATACGAGTAGTAACAGTTTATCGATTGTTCTTTCTAGAACAATGATTTGAATTTTAAATAATTTCTTTTTAAGCTATTGGTTATGTACGTTGTTGTTCGTTCTGACTAAATTGCAATTGTTTGGTTCTTCTTTTTATGGAATAGATCGGCAAACGAGCAGACGGATTACCTGATGGTAAGCAATTAGAGCCTCCCATAGACACCCGCAACACCAAAAAAGTTACGAATGCGTTTCCGGCCTTTTAGGGAAAGGATAAGGAAGGGATGGGGTATTGGGCCTCCGGTAACTTCACTCACACGGTGAAATAACGCTGTGGTTGTTTCACGCCGGTTTTCTGGCCGTGGTTCAACTCCGGTCGAGTCGACCTTCGTGCCGAAACTTGGCTCTACCACACTTCAAATAATTATTCAAATAACAATTTGGTTTTTTTTTATAGAAGAAGTAAGTATTGGTGAATGTTTTCTACTCTCTTACGTAAAAACTACTGAACGGATTTGATTGAAATTTGGCACAGAGATAGATTATAGTTTGAATTAACACATGCACAAAAGAAAACTAGTCGCGAAAGCAATTCCTTTATAAACTAAAGTTATTTCAATCCACAATCTGTACGCTTAATAATTCACTTATCTGAAGCTTGTTTCAGAACTGTCTTTCAGACATAAAGCCTCTTAGGACAAGCTCCAGTTGATACTAATTTAATGCTCAGTCCAGGCACTACGAGCAAAGAGCTTTCCCGTGTTTAGCATTTGGGATAATCCGGTTAAAAATATACTAGGAAAAATAGGGAATGTTTGCTGTGAATGTTGATGGTGGAAAACTATAATATTGTGACGGAAAAGTGGTTCAAACTCTTTGAAACCATGACGTCAATGGATGGTTGTGAAACGTTGCCTAGAGATTGTAAATTTCGTCGTGAATTGTCAACACGAGTTGGTGTAATCGGTAAGGCGTGTGGATTACACCACAGAGACCCCGAGTTCGAGTCCCGCCGTAAACATGAAGTTTTTTAGTTGATAGAAGTTTTGTGGAACTTTCTGGAATTATTTATGTGAAAGAAATGAAAAATTAAAGAGCGAGAAGGAGAATAAATAAAAATGAGTAACGAAATTATTGGAAGGTTCTGGAGTCATGACGATCAAAAAGAATAACGAAATTGATGTTCCAGAACCTGAACCGGGGGTATATAAGCGGAACTGCGGCTCACCGCTGGCAGTTGAGTTCTAAGTCTAAAGCGATTCGGAAGAAAAGGAAGAAGTGGAAAAGAAGAAAAGTGAGTGAAATAGTGAAGTGCAGTCAGTTAAGTGAGTTAAGTCAGCGTGAACAGCAAAGTTGTGTCAGTCGGCCGGACTCTGATGGAGAGGAACGCCGATAACTTAACTCCGTGGACGCTGTAAGTTAGGTGCAATAGAAAGTCTGAAAACCGGTATTAGTGTTTCATTTCATCCAATCCCGTAACCCAAGCCCGCATAGTCAGGAACGTGACGTCAGGCTCGTAACATTTGGTGTCAGAAGTGGGATTGGAGAAAAATGCCGCTAGTGCCGCAGGACGTAAGAGGAGTGAGTACCCGTGCAATGTCAGAAGCGCAGCGTGTGAGGGAAGAGGGTGCTGCAGCGCAAACCAGCGTTGCAGAAGCCAAGCCTGTGCAGGTGGATCTTCTGCTACAGCTGCAGCAAATGATGGCAGAGCAAGCGCGCCGCCTAGAACAGCAAGCACGCTGTCAGGCAGAACAGCTGCGGGAGCTGAAAGAAGATCAAGCGCGCCGCCAAGAAGAGCAAGCGCGCCGCCAAGAAGAGCAAGCGCGCCGCCAAGAAGAGCAAGCACGCTGTCAGGCAGAACAGCTGCGGGAGCTGAAAGAAGATCAAGCTCGTCGTCAAGAGGAGCAAGCTCGTCGCCAAGAGGAGCAAGCACGCTGTCAGGCAGAACAGCTGCGGGAGCTGAAAGAAGATCAAGCTCGTCGCCAAGAGGAGCAAGCGCGTCGCTTGGAAGAGATGCATAAGGATTTCACGAAGGGACTGCAAAAGGCTGTCGAACGGGTACAAGAAGTGGAGGAAGGGTTAGGCAAGTTGGAACATCGCGTCATGGCCATAGAGGAGAGAGTGGAAGAAGAGATCCCCAAAATCAAGCAGGAAGTGGCAAGCCCAAGCCCTTTGAAGAGCCGAAGCCGTCTTGCAGCCGTTTTTGACGCCCCAAATGTGGCCTCAACCGCAACGAAAGGGCTCAAGATTCCCCATTACGACGGAACAACATCCTGGAACGCGTTCAAGCTACAGTTTGAGACACTTATGGAGGCTTATGGTTGGACTCAGAAGGAAGCACAGTCAGCCCTCACCCTGGCCCTCCGTGATCAAGCGCTCTCAGTGCTGGAAGCTATCGGCGCAAGTGGGGATCTCAGCTTTAGTGCCCTCCTCGACGCACTTGAGGCACGTTTTGGAGACAGCCACCTCAAACACTTGTACAGAGCGCAATTAAAAGAGCGTACTCAGCGTGCTAATGAGAGTCTACAGCAATGGTCCGTGGAAATCGAGAAACTTGTGCGTCGAGCTTTCCGGTCGACTCCGTCAATGTTTGAAGGCACGCTTCTCCAAGCGTTCATTGACGGTATTCGGGACCCCGAAGTACGAGCTGCTGTTCATCTGGGCCATCACAAGAACATGAAAGAAGCTCTGGCCCATGCATTGGAAGTGGAAGCCGTGCGTGGCAACTCCCGTACCTTACGTCTGCGGGAAATGACGACAACGGAGCAGGTACCTCCACGCCGTCGGAACTTCATGTGCTATGGATGTGGAGAGCGTGGGCACATACGGAGCGACTGCCCGAAGAAGATGAACCGCAAGGACGCGGCGGTCTCAACTTCTGACCAGCAGGGAAACTTAAATCCAGCCAGGGCTGCGGGGTGGGCGCTGGCTGGTAGTGGAACAACCCCAACAATCTACATCAAGCAAACCAACGATGGAAATACTCTGGTGATAGACGGTCAAGTAAATGGGAAAAACAGTCAGCTAACATTAGATACTGGAGCTTCAAGGACGGTGATAAATGTTCGGCTGCTCGAGCAAAACATCAGGAAACACCTTAAACCAATTGTTGGCCTACAAATGAAATCAGCTACCGGCCAGTGCATACCGATAAGTGGAAAACTGCATGTAACAATCAAAATTGGGAACGTGTTTATCGACATGAGGTTATTGTGGCCAAAATTCTGGATGACTGCATCCTGGGACTTGACTTCCTGCAAGGGCACCAGTGTAACATCAACTTAAAATCTGGAGTTTTATTATGTGGAACTGAGGAAATTCCGATGAAGGGTGGAACCCTGGGAAAAGTTTGCTGTTTAAGAAGAACTGTTCTTGCACCAAAATCACAGACTCTCGTACCAATCGCATTACCTAGGAGGAAGGAAGGAAGTTTACCTCGAAGGTGCGCTGTGATTGATAAATCGGAACACGTAAGCTCATGGCTACCGGCAAGAACTGTCGTGGGGTCATCTGATGTCAACCACATTCCGGTATTCAACTTCAGTGATTCAAAAATTACGATTGAAGAAGGAGAGCCTGTGGGCGTATTGGAAGAAGTGGCCTGGATAAGAAAATGCTCGGAGAATCTTGTGAAGAAGGACAGTACGGGAATTGACTTTGTAACGAAAATCTTAGACGAAAACAAAAGTCTGACAAAAGTGGAGACTATGAAAGCTAGAAATTTACTTCTTCGATTCTCTGATGTGTTTTCAAGAAGCGATGGTGATATTGGCCGAACTGGTTTGGTGAAGCATAAAATAAACACAGGTGATACAATGCCAATTCGTCAAAGGCCCAGACGCATACCATTTGCTCGTGAGAAAGAGGTTGAAGAAATGATTGACGATATGAGGAAAAATGACGTGATAGAGCCCTCTTCTAGCCCTTGGTGTTCACCTGTCGTGCTTGTCAAGAAGAAAGATGGTTCAACGAGGTTTTGCGTAGACTATCGACGATTGAATGATGTAACCAAGAAGGATAGCTACCCGTTACCAAGAATCGATGACACACTTGACACACTGAGTGGCATGAAATGGTTTTCAACGCTCGATCTGAAAAGCGGCTATTGGCAGGTGGATTTGGATCCCAAGGACAAGGAAAAGACCGCATTCTCAACTGGGAAGGGACTCTGGCAATTTAAGGTGATGCCATTTGGATTATGCAATGCACCGGCAACCTTTGAGCGTTTGATGGAACAGGTGCTGGCGGGACTGCTGGGCGAAACCTGCCTAGTTTACCTCGATGACATCATCATTGTTGGACGGGATTTTGACGATCATCTAAGGAAATTGGAAAAGGTACTCGACAAGCTGCGTGGAGCAAATTTAAAGTTGAGTCCAAAGAAATGCTCTTTCTTCAAGCGCGAAGTGAATTATCTAGGACATGTTATTTCTGAGAGAGGAATTGAGACTGATCCAGCCAAGACTGTCGCTGTTAAGGAATGGCCAACACCTAAAGACAAAACGCAAGTTCGGGCATTTCTTGGATTGTGCTCGTATTATCGGCGGTTTGTGAAAGGATTCTCGGTCATTGCCAAGCCTTTGCATCGATTGACAGAGGAGAAACGTGCCTTTATCTGGGACGAGGATTGTGAGCAAGCCTTTCGAGAACTAAAAGAACGGTTTTGTAACACACCAATTCTCGGATACCCCAGCGCGAAGGATGCCAGCAATATTGGAATAGGAGGTGTCCTTTCACAACGCGATGGTGAGCAGGAGAAGGTTATTGCTTACTTCAGCAAGTCACTATCCAAGCCGGAGAGGAATTATTGCGTGACCAAGAGGGAATTGCTGGCCGTAGTCAAAACTCTGCACCATTTCAAGAAGTATTTACTGGGACGGAAATTTTTGATCAGAACTGATCACGCTGCTTTGAAATGGCTGCTTCAGTTTAAGGATCCCGAAGGCCAAGTAGCCAGATGGTTGGAACAACTTCAGGAATTTGACTTTGAAATCGAACATCGCGGCGGAAGAATTCATGGCAACGCAGATGCATTATCGAGACGCCCATGCGTGGAAGATTGCAAGCATTGTGCCAAGAAGGAAACTGCTTTTCTTAAGGTGATAAGGACTGATACTGTTGACGAGGCATGGGGAGATGATGCGATGAAATTAGAACAGGAAAGAGATGCAGATATTAAACCAATACTGGAGTGGCTACGAAGTGGTAACAAGCCAAGTTGGAGTGACGTCGCCCAATATAGCGCGGTAACGAAAGGTTTATGGGCACAGTGGAAAAGCCTTACGCTGCATAATGGACTTCTGTGCAGGAAATGGGAATCAACAAACGGCAAGGACGAGCATTTGCAATTGGTGGTGCCTCGTTCAAAAATAAGGGATGTATTAAAAGCGTTCCATGATGGATCTTCTGGAGGACATTTGGGAATTAGGAGGACTTTGGTGAAGATCAAGGAGAGGTTTTATTGGCTGCATTGCAAATATGACGTCGAAGATTGGTGCCGGAAATGCACTAATTGTGCAGCTGTCAAGGGTCCACAAACAAGAAGCAGAGGGGCGATGAAAATCTACAATGTTGGTATGCCTTGGGAGAGAATAGCCTTAGACATCGCTGGACCATTTCCAATCACTGATTCGGGCAATCGCTACGTTTTAGTGGTTATGGATTATTTTACAAAATGGCCGGAGGTCTTTGCCATACCGAATCAAGAGGCAGTAACTGTAGCCACGAAGTTGGTAAACGAGGTATTCACCCGATTCGGAGTGCCCTTGGAGATGCACAGTGATCAAGGACGGAACTTTGAATCCCAAGTTTTTCAGGAAACTTGTAAACTTTTGGGAATCCATAAGACTCGAACGACCCCTTATCATCCACAGTCAGATGGAATGGTCGAACGTTTCAACCAAACATTGGAGCGACACTTAGCAAAGGTGGTTGACAGCCATCAGAGAGATTGGGATACTTACATACCTCTCTTCTTGCTTGCCTATCGGACTGCTGTACATGAAAGTACCACAAAGACGCCTGCATTTGCAAATTTTGGAAGGGAATTGAGATTACCGGCAGATCTTGTATCGGGCTGTCCACCTGGCGACACTCGCACTGAGTTTAGCGATTACATAAGCGAGTTAAGGGCAAAAATGTTGGACATTTACGAGCAGATCAGAGAGGCCGGTCTTCAAGCTAGTGATCGCGCAAAGACGCGCTATGATCGACGAGCCAATTCTGTTGGGTTTGAAGAGGGGTCATTGGTCTGGCTTCATAATCCAGTCAGAAGAAAGGGCAAATCTCTGAAGCTGCAACCGAGTTGGGAAGGTCCTTATGAGATAGTCACGAAGATCAATGACATTACTTACAGAATTCGGAAGACTTCAAGGAGCCCTTTGAAAGTTGTCCATATAGACAGGTTGGCGAGGTATTACGGCAGCAACGATGCTCGGGACGAGCGAATCTAAGAGGGGGGCAGTGTGACGGAAAAGTGGTTCAAACTCTTTGAAACGTAAAAACGTAAAAACTACTGAACGGATTTGATTGAAATTTGGCACAGAGATAGATTATAGTTTGAATTAACACATGCACAAAAGAAAACTAGTCGCGAAAGCAATTCCGTTATAAACTAAAGTTATTTCAATCCACAATCTGTACGCTTAATAATTCACTTATCTGAAGCTTGTTTCAGAACTGTCTTTCAGACATAAAGCCTCTTAGGACAAGCTCCAGTTGATACTAATTTAATGCTCAGTCCAGGCACTACGAGCAAAGAGCTTTCCCGTGTTTAGCATTTGGGATAATCCGGTTAAAAATATACTAAGAAAAATAGGGAATGTTTGCTGTGAATGTTGATGGTGGAAAACTATAATATTGTGACGGAAAAGTGGTTCAAACTCTTTGAAACCATGACGTCAATGGATGGTTGTGAAACGTTGCCTAGAGATTGTAAATTTCGTCGTGAATTGTCAACACGAGTTGGTGTAATCGGTAAGGCGTGTGGATTACACCACAGAGACCCCGAGTTCAAGTCCCGCCGTAAACATGAAGTTTTTTAGTTGATAGAAGTTTTGTGGAACTTTCTGGAATTGTGTGAAAGAAATGAAAAATTAAAGAGCGAGAAGGAGAATAAATAAAAATGAGTAACGAAATTATTGGAAGGTTCTGGAGTCATGACGATCAAAAAGAATAACGAAATTGAATGTTCCAGAACCTGAACCGGGGGTATATAAGCGGAACTGCGGCTCACCGCTGGCAGTTGAGTTCTAAGTCTAAAGCGATTCGGAAGAAAAGGAAGAAGTGGAAAAGAAGAAAAGTGAGTAAAATAGTGAAGTGCAGTGAAATAGTGAAGTGCAGTCAGTTAAGTGAGTTAAGTCAGCGTGAACAGCAAAGTTGTGTCAGTCGGCCGGACTCTGATGGAGAGGAACGCCGATAACTTAACTCCGTGGACGCTGTAACTTAGGTGCAATAGAAAGTCTGAAAACCGGTATTAGTGTTTCATTTCATCCAATCCCGTAACCCAAGCCCGCATAGTCAGGAACGTGACGTCAGGCTCGTAACAATATGTCTTCTCCCGTCGTAGATGGGGCTAAAAGAAGTTCCAACGGTGGACCCAAAGCAGGCGAAGCGACTGACACTCCCACCCCACTTTAATGGGATAGTAAGGCAAAGAGGCTGACGCATTAACTGATGGTAAGCATTCAGAGCCGCCCATGACACTCGCAACAATAAAATATTTACGAGTGCGTTGCCAACTTTTGGGAATTAGGGATTTGGAGATTTAGGGATTGGTGGAGAGGAAGTATTGTAACTCCAGTAACCCCACTCACACGGCGAAACACAACGCTGTGGTTGTTTCACGTCGGTTTTCTGTGCAGCCGTAGTACCACTACGTGGTATCACTCCGGTCCATTCGTGTCGAAACATGGCTTACTCACACTTGAAGTGCTTAGATGATTATTTTCCCTTAAAAAACAACCATCGATCTTGGAATCATACGAAAACACAATGAGCAGATGAAAATGACAAATATATTCCGAGACATTCTCAAAGTAGAATGTAAGTAGATAGGGCGTGGACCTCGTGAATTTCACAAATCATTGGTGAACCCTTGGTACGGGATCCCTTCCTAGTGGAATGTTAGGGACGCTGTTTTAGAATTAGAACCGTGACTGGCTTTTTTCAGGGTTGACAAAGATTAACTTTTTCTTCTTGGATTGTGTAGTAAGTAGACGGATCGCCATGAATACAAATAGCCATACCAGAAGAATTAGAAATGGTTAGCCGATGTTTTGGGCGTTGATATGTGATTTTAGTGTTGATATTTTGAGATTTGGGGATTAGATTTCGGAAAAAGAAGTTTTGCCTCCTGTAATAACTTGACTCATATTGTAAAACACAACACTGTGGTTTTATCACACTGGTTTCCTGTAAAGCCTTGTTCTTTTTCAGGTCTTGCCGGTCCATTCGTGGAGAAGCATGGGACTCATACTTTTCTGTTTTTGTGAGGGGAAAATCTAAAAGGGTGGGAGGGAGTGTCAGACTCTTACTAACTAAAGATCCCCCTGTTCCTTCTCCTGCTCTAGGACGACGTCGAGCATTGCGCTTACCCCGCAACCCCGGCTGAACATCAGCCCTAAAGGGCCCCGTCTGTGGTGGTCTATTGGGTCTGTGAGGCGCGCGTGGTCTCTCACACTTGAGAATACTTATTAGTATTTTGTGAATTTAAAGCACATATCAACAGCTATATTGTCACTAGTTTCAGGAAAAAATCTGTGTAGTAGTTAGTATTACATGGCTCTATAGAAACATTGGTCAATGTTCTAGTCATTTTCAAGTACCTACGTAAAACAATAAAATATTAATCAACAAAAGCTCACTAAGTTGTTACTTCGTGAGAATGTTGCCAGATGCCCCCTTGCATATTAACCTTGGCTTATAAAGTAGGCAGGTGGATACTAGGTGACACAATATTACTGAGTTTTTTCTACCTTTTTCTAGATTTTACTTGCTGCTTTGCTCCCATTTTTGACAACCTACATTTCCCCTACCTACACTATCTTCACTACACTACCTATCCTACACTACCTACTCTACCCTCCCTAATCTCGGTGGCGGTGTCTACACTACCTGCTCTACCCTCCCTAATCTCGCGCCTAGCCTTAGTCGAGGCCATGGTGTGGAGGGAGAGGAACTGGGAAGCAGTCTCTTCTTTCTGCAAAGCAGTTTATCGTTGTAAAGAAGAGGGCGGCGTAAGGAAAGAGCCCCACAGACGGGGTCCTTTAGAGCAAATGTTCAGCCAGGGCTGCGGTGCAAGAGCAATGAGTCTCGGCCTAAAACAGGAGAAGGAACGGGGGCGGGGAGTTTAGTCAGTAAGAGTCTGACACTCCCTCCTGCCCTACCCTGGGCCGGAGAAGTCATTTGATGATTTTCCCCATACAAAAAAAACCTACCTTATTACACTATCCTATCTTCTTCTGGTTGTAAACTATATTTCTATCAATTTTCAACTAAATTGGTTCAGCCGTTCTTGAGTTAGTGTAACTAAAACAATTTTCTTTTAGGTGTATAATTATTATACTAATTTAAATTGGAAATGTATAATAAAGGTACTTTTATTAACTTATATTTGGAGGCAGGTGGACATGTAATAATGTCTCAACACGACATAGTACAAAATAAAGTCGCTTTTTGTCTCTATTTCTATCCCTATGTCCCTATGATAAAGGGGCAGAAACATGTTTCTTTCAGACTGCAAACGATTGGAAAATGTATGTTATGTTTCAAACCGTGTCTCTGTAGAGAGAGACAGTTAAAAATTTTTCACAACATATTTGATGTTGATTTTTATAGATAGAGTGATAAATGAGAAAGGTTTAATATGTATAGTAACATCTATTAAATAGTGGAGAAACTTTTAGCATTGCACCATTTTGAAGCGGGCGGATCGCTAGTATAATAATTCCTAATTTCCAAAACTGAAAAGTTTACTACAATTTTTCGCGATAAAATAATCCTTCTTCAGCATTTCACCAAGATCAAGGTTGTAGTAATTACACTTATTGTTTCAATTCACTTCGATAAATGATAAAATCATTATTATATGTATGTCCGGCTTATACTACAGACCCATCCGGGCCTTTGATTTTTTTATGTAATAGACTGGCAAACGAGCCGACGGATTACCTGATGGTAAGCAATCAGCGCCGCCCATGGACACTCGTAACAGAGAAGCTACGAGCATGTTGCCAACCTTATGGGGATTAGGGAATTTGGAGATTTAGGGATTGGGGGAGGGGAAGGATTGGGCATCCGGTAACCGCACTCACACGGCGCAACACAACGCTGTGGTTATTTCACGCCGGTATTCTGTGAGGCCGTGGTATCACTCCGGTCGATGATTGATGGGAAGACTCCGACATTTTTTTTTAAGTTTCTTTTCCGTGTTTATAATAATGAATACCACAAAAGAAGGTTTTACCTATTCAATTCCGTTTCGCAGATACATTTTTAATCTTATGTCATATAAAATTCAGTACAAATTTCGCCAAGTCATCCAGTCGACTATAAGGTCTAAATTCGCATGGCACAAACACGTGTCTAGATCCTAAGTTAGTGTTATGAGTTCGTGAGGTCTATCCTGTGAGTTACAGCCTACATTAAAAGCTGGGCGCCTTGAAAATTGCTTAACTAAGCCGTTAGACTCTTATTTTGTTGCAAGTCTGCAACAGACTTCATTAGAAAAGAGTTTTAAAATTGTATGTACTTATTAAGCTTTAAAAAGACATATGTTTTTTTAATCAGCGCCGCCCATGGACACTTACAAGAACGGAGGAGTTACGAATGCATTGCCGACCTTTTGGGGATAAGGGTTTGGGGAGGGGTCGGAGGAGAGAAAGGATTGGGCCTCCGGTAACCTAACTTAAACGGATAAACACCGGTTTTCTGTGATGCCGTGTTATCACTCCGTCAGCAGTGGGCACTTATAGGCTGATGATGATGATGATGACGTAAAAAAAATAAAAAATACTTCTACTTACCCCTTCAAAGCTTAATAGTAAACTCCACCTAAGCAAAAACCTTTCAAAATAAACAGAAATTGAATACAAAGTCGTTACGTTGCAGCTTTCAAAGCAAATTGAACCTTATTTACCTTGCTAAGTACTTTAGCTTTACTTAAGTTCATAAAGTGACTATAAAACCGTGATATAAGTGAGTTGAGTTCAAAGTCGTTTGCCAACGTAACCATGGCCAGTAAGGGGATCAAAGTGACGAGTTGCTTACGTTTGAGATTTTGTTCTGTAACATAATTTCATGATGATCGGTATAAGCTGACGGTATTAAACTTCACTGCCGCTGTTCTAACTTAAATAAAACTGCAAAAAAAAACAATTGATAAGATCAGTTAGAAATGGAACGCAATCAAATAAGTAGTTCGCATTTTTGCCGCTGTGAGGCGTTCTAACTTCTTTTGTTTTTTTTTTCACTTTTTGACACATGTTTGTAACACTTACGCTTTAAGAAATAAATTACACAATATTTAAAGTTAATATTGCTTTATTCAATAATTCCTACAAGATCCAATTACAATAACAAGAAAAAGAACAAGAAAAATATAAATTAACAACATTCGTCAGTTTCTGTGGCAGTATTCTAATAAAATTTCCTTCCATCCATCTGCAAAAACATCAATATTTTCATGTGATATGTCGGCAAACAATCAGACATATTACGAACGGATGGTAAGCAATCAGCGCCGCCCATGGACACCCGCAACAACGGAGGAGTTGCGAGTGCGTTGCCGACCTTTTGGGCATTAGGGATGTGAGCGATTTTGGTATTGGAGAGGAGAAAGTTGGGCCTCCTGTAACCTCACTCACACGGCGAAACACAACATAAATATTGCTTCACGCTAGTTTTCTGTGAGGCCGTAGTTATAACTCTGGTCGAGCCAGCCCATTCGTGCCGAAGCTTGGCTCTCCCACACTTGAATTTCATAAAGATCCGTCATATTGCATAAGAACATTAATTCTACAGTTTCAATTGGACAAAAGTGACAAACAGAAAAACTCCAATAATACTTTGCTTTACCCAAAAACACACTTGCTTGGTACTTGTATGCGGGTGTCACAACAACAAGAATAAGTATTTTCCCTCAAAGTAGGGTAAAAATTCAACGAAAACATGCAGGAATGGCACATAATATAATACCGATTACTTACAAGTTTAAGTAAAATCCCCCTTCTAACGCCATTACAGGGCAGTGTTTCCCAAAGTTTGACCTGCCAGAAACCCATATTTTTTTCAAAGCCTACTCGTGACCCCTTAGGTAGGTGACCAAATATTTAGTTTCAAACAATACACAGTAACACAATGTTAATGTGAAAAAGCTTGCTAATATTATAAACGGTTAGTTTGTTAGTATTAGGGCTGATTTTTCAATAGTCAGACAAATATTATCTAAGGAATAAAGTTGTTGCTGTCCCTGTCTTATACAAACATTCTGACGCGACAGCATCATAATAATTCCCGAGGCAACTTTTATCTAACTATTGAAAAAGTAGCTCTTAGTAGGATATTTGCTACTCTTTAGGATGAAACAAGAAAACGGATCTGAATAAAATTTGACACAGAGATTGATTGTTGTGTAGAATAAACACGTAAGCTACTATTTATCATAATACTAAAGGGAAAACGACAGAACTATAATTTGTCCGTCGCCGACAGCAAGAAGCTTAGATTAAAAAAAAAACAAAAACAAATGTTTAAATGTACATAATCGAGATTTTTCATAGTTGGCATGATTCAAGGGAAAGATTCTCTTCAACTGTTATTAATTTAATAAAGTTTGCGGACGAAGTTGCAAGCATGAAGATAGTTAAACATAAATAATTCCATAGTTTCCAACTTAAAATTTCAATAAAAAATTGACTATTTTTATTGAAATTTCAAAAACGATACATTAGTCTGAGATCATAACATGGCGTCATAACGTTTTTACGTCAAACAGGATACTTATTTAGAAAAATAATAAATAGAAAATATCTAAAATTAATTAGGTACCTATATCAATAAATCAAAGAACGAAAGTACGGTTATATCTTAAAAAATCCTTTTATTAAAAGTTAAAAAAATAATTTAAGTATTTTGTATTGATCTAAAAAACTACTCAATTGATTATTAGTGAGAAAACATAACTTATAAACATACTTAATATCTGACTGTGTTATATCACCGACCGATCTAAGCCGGGTCGATATGTTTGGGAAACGCTTGTTATAACGAGAGGGGACTTCCGACATTTTCCGGCTTAACAAATTTGAGTTATTTGGAGATAGTAGAAGTAGTAGAAGCACCCATAAATGTTTGTCACAGAAACTGAGTTTTTGTTCCGGAATTATTTTCAAAATGGATAAGTCAGAGATACTAATATTGTGAGTTATAGGACCTTAAATGACGTGGTGGCCCGGAGGTTAAGGAGCCCGCTTCTCGTGCATGAGGGTGTGGGTTCGAAACCTGGCAAATACCAAAGCGTTTTTTTTCCGAGTTATATGTACTTTCTATGATTATTTTGACACCACTGACATACGGGAGGGTAAACATCGTGATGAAACCTGGACTTATAATTTCTAATTATAAGTTTAAAATCGCAAACCCGCAGTGAGCAAGCGTGGTGATTAATGCTCTAACCTTCTCCGTATGAGAAGAGGCCTTTGCTCAGCAGTGGGCACTTATAGGCTGATGATGATGATGATAGGACCTTAATATACATATTTGTATTCTGTTAAATATTGTGGTGACCTGGAGCTTAAGCCGTCCGCTACTCATGTATGAGGACGCGGGTTCGAAACCTGGCACAAGTCAGGAAGGTTACTGCCAACACAACTCTTCCCCCCATCTCCAATCCACTACCTAATTCTCAATCAACAAATACGAACAACTACCCAAAAAACTTCTTTGATGTTGTGGGTGCCCATGGGCAGCGTCTATCCTTACTCCGGTGCTTATAAAGTTTAATTTTATGTGTTAGGTCGGCAAATGAGCAGGCGGTATACCTGATGGTAAGCAATCAACGCCGCCCACGGACACCCACAAGACATCGCAAGTATGAGGATAAATGATTTGGAGATTTTGGGATTAGGAAGGGATGGGGGAGGGGAAGGATAACTATATAAGGATTAAGCTTCCGATAACCTCAATCACACGGCGAAACACAAGTTTGAAGTCAAGCGATCCAATCTCCTTATAACTTCAATAAAAAACCTATAGTCACACACACACACACAAAACCCTTTTGCATATTTTCCGAATCCATTCAAACTCCAAACGCTACAATACAAATACGAAGAAAATCATATAAACCTGTCACAATTTTATTGATTTTCTTTCAACGCAACGATTAAACGATATTGCACCCTAACACGTCATGTAAAGACATATAATCCTATCGATACGTTATCAAAAAGTTTGGATACTATAATTACACGTCTGCGTTATACCAAGCGCAAACGTGTGAACTTTATTTGATAGCATTATAGGTCTTATATGGTGGTAGTAAGGTTGTTTTTGTGGTTTACTGATAGGTGGTTCAGTACAGTTTGTTTTGTATCTGGGATCAAAGCCTAGTATTTAGTAAATGGTGCTCATTCCCTCGGAATAATCCCCTAATTAGGTTTAATGGCACGCATGAATAACTATCGTGTTTCATCTACATGATTAGTGGTATAAACTATGTATCTTTAGTTCCCTATCTCCAATCTATTTTTAAATGAGCAACTCTTCTATATAAATATACTAGTGTTTTTTTTTGTGGGGGGAAAATCATCAAATTACTTCTCCCGCCCAGGGCAGGTCGGGAGGGAGTGTCAGACTCTTACTGACTAAAAACCCCCTGTTCCTTCTCCTGCTCTGTGCTGAGGTCGCGGTGCCTCATTGCGCTTACCCCGCAACCCCGGCTGAACATCAGCTCTTTAGGGCCCCGTCTGTGGTGGTCTAATGGCTCTTTGAAGCGCGCGCGGAACGCTACGCGCCGTACGCTCGGGCCTGGTTCTGGTCGGGCGGCGAGCTGCCCTTACTCGCCGACCGCAGCCCCTTAAATTTACTAGTGTAAGGTCGCATCGAAGAGATTGAAGAAAGTGTGGGAGAGCCATGCTTCGGCACATATGTGTCGGCTCGACCGGAGCGATACCACGGCCTCACAGAAAACCGGCGTCGAACAACCGCAGAGTTGTGTTTCGCCGTGTGAGTAAGGTTACCGGAGGCCCAATCTCTCCCCCTCCCCTATCCCTTCCCATTTCTTATCCCGACCCTTATCCCCAAAAGGCCGGTAACGCACTCGTAACTCCTCTGGTGTTACGGATGTCCATGGGCGGCGCCGATTGCTTACCATCAGGTAATCCGTCTGCTCGTTTGCCGACTTATTCCATAAAAAAGTTACATTACCTAGATACAATCGGATATAATAATATATATTGATAGCACGCTTAGATCTAGCAGTGGTTATACATAGTAAAAAACCGCATCAAAATCCGTTGCGAACTTATAAAGATTTGAGCAAACTTTGAGCACAGGAGACAGAGAAAGCGGCTTTGTTTTATACTATGTAGTTACCTATTATATGCATCTCGAAAAATGCTCTCCAACGATTTTCATAAAAAAAAATATACTTATAGGCGTTTTCGGAGGAGATAAATCGTTCTAGCCAGGATTTTTTTATATTTCCTGAGAATGACTCAGGAAAAAAATGCTGATCAAAACTAAGTCAGCCAGGTAGGTACTTAAATATACCTTTACAAATTGAGTAATTCACACTTGTGTAAATACATGCATATATATATAAAGTGTCTTAAATCTTGAACACGTTCTCTCTCCTACAAAGTAAAATGTACATTATATTGGAAAGTAAACAGTTCAATTTACGCTATGCAAACACTTCAACGTTTCCTCAAAGACACGATCAAAGCAAATTCAACCTTAAAAGCTTTAAAAGATGAGAAAATCGACAACAAAATTGCTCAAAGTGTCTAAGCACACAATAAACGGTCGTATCTAATTAATAGCTGTGTTTGTGCACCTTCGTCTCGATAATCGAATACACTTGAGATTTGAAACGCAGATGGCGTTGGGATCGCAAATGGGATGTTATGGCCTAACCGCACTCCGTCTCGGATCCGTGTCGTGTCCGTGACGTTTCGGTGTTTGCTGAAGATCCCGGATGGAATAAATTTGTATGTGTTAGTGATTGGAGTTGACTGGCTTGTTGATTTAGTGGTTCTGTACATTGAAGTGAGAGGAAGGGTTATGCTGTCTCATTCTGTAGTAAAACAAAATGTGTCTACCTCTTTTGTCGAGTAGTTGTAACTGCGATAAAGCCAATGCGTCTGGGTCAGGCAAAGTATTATTGAACTTTCTTTGGATATATTGTGTGCGCCATGTTCGAGACGATATTTTCACATACACATCACCCATGTTCCGGATGGAACAACAATTTGAGGATCACACAAAGAGTTGTTCCGTGCGTCAATTCTTAATTTTATTTAATTTTAAGTATTTATTTGTGTTATATAACTTTCAGAAATACAACATCTTCCAAAATGTGAACCATTTCTCCATCAACGGTCTTGATACAGACAGATTTGATAGACAAACATAGATTTGAGTACAGAGGGTCTACCATGACGTGCTAAAGAGGGATGGAGATATAAAAGGTGTCCATCCCTCTTTCTCGCCCGGAAGATTGACGCTTCGCCTTCAGAACTTAAAAAAAATGATTTACGGCTGCTCGTTTGTCATACTATCACATAAAAGAAAAGCTCAAACAACTGCAAAAAAAAATTGACACGCCAGGTTTCTGCGAGGGCTTGGTAAGTTAACTTAAAAAAATTTATTTAATCACGTTATTTTAATATACTTATCGAATGTACACATATATTGTTTTTTAAAAAAAAAAACGTTACTTATAATAAATATAAAATTCTAATGTGGGGCATTAGAATTTTCTCCTGTGTCGTGGGTGCGGTTACAAACATACAATTTCACATGCACATGACACCCAGACCCCGAACAACAATTTCGTTTCCGTTCGTTTCGTTTGTTCGATTCCGTACGGGAATCGAACCCGCGACACATTGCACGGCAGCCAGTTGCCCAGCCACCGCACCAACCGTGCAGTCAACGTAGTCAGTGTATTGTCACCGCTTATGGAGAAAATAGCTTTTGCCCGCGACTTTGTTCTCGTGGAACAGTAACTTTCTGCAGATTTTTGGTTTATGAACTATCCTATGTCCTTTCTCGAGTTCCAAGCTATGTCTTTACCAAATATCACACAAATAGGTTCAGTAGTTTAGGCGTGAAGAAAAGACAGACAGACAGAGTTAGCATTTATAATATTAGTTTGGATGTATAAAGTTTGAATGAAATCTGTCCACTGTAAAGTCGGTCAAAATCGAATCCGAAGATGTCGGTAACAAAGTGAGATGTGTGTGAGGTTACCGGGGACCCAATCCTTAATTCCTCAATACCGGAATATCCTTTCCTTGAAACCCTAAAAACCCACAAAAGGCCAGCAACGCCGTTAAAGTAACTCCTTTAGTTTTAATAGTGTCCATGAGCAGCGTTGATTGCTTACCATCAGGTAATCCGTAAGCTCGTTAGGCATAAAAAAGACAAGTAAACATAAATGCAAAGCTAACAAAAGCGTCTTAAAATACCAACCACTAAACCAAACATTTACACCGTAAGTGTGAGTCAGCAGACTGCGAGTAAGGGTAGCTCGCCGCCGGACCAGAACCAGCCCGAGCGTACGGCGCGTAGCGTTCCAGGGGCTCCTCAAAAAACCAATAGACCACTACAGACGGGGCCCTACAGAGCCATTCAATTGATGATTTTCCTCTTTATCAAAAGTAATGTAACAAATTGTTAAAGAAAATGTAGCGTATGGTATAGATTTCTGTCTTTCAAGGCAGTCGAATTTTGCTTCAATTGCCATAAACACGGCGTTAAATAAATTACTAACTGTAGATCTTACATGATAGAAAAACGGACAAGCCAGCGTTATAAAACACAGACGGGGCCTATAGGGCTGATGTTTAGGGTGGTTTTTAGTCAGTTAGGGTCTGGCAGTCCCTCACGCCTCATCCCGGGCGAGAGAAGTCATTGGATGATTTTCGACTCACAATTTTTCTTTTTATTTTCTTTTTTTTAAACGTTGCCTTACAGTAGAATTTGCTGTCGTATCCTGTGTCGTAGGTGCATTTACAAACAAAATTGCACATTCACATACACCCAGACCCGGAACAACAATTTGTGGATCACACAAAGAGTTTTTCTCTGCGGGAATCGGACCCGCGACGCGTTGCGCGGCAGCCAGTTGCCCAGCTACTACGCCAACCGTGTTGTCAGATAAAAATTGTTCGCTTTTTAAAACATTTTAAACCAATAGAATTCGAGAGCGATAATCATTCGTTAAGTGGTTACAATATATAATAATACAGACTATAAATGTCGCCACGACACAACAGTGAGCCTCATAGTAGCGGGTCAGATACGCTGGCGACGTGACGTCTACCTCTGCAAAGCACAGACTTAAGAAAACAGACAAAGGGGTCTGTATTACATTTGATGAACCTATAAATACTTACTGCTGACCAAAGGCCTCTTCTCACACGGAGAAGGTTTGAGGATTAATCACCGCTCTTGTTAAAGGCTGACGGCGTTTACCTTCGCCGTATGTCAGTGGTGTCTAAACTATCATAGAAAGTACATGCAACTCGGAAAATGTCACATTGCTACTTGCCAGGTTTCGAAACAGCACCCTCATGCTTGGCGCCTTAATCACCACGACAATAATTACATTTGTTACAATATAATATTTATATTTCTCGGGGTAACCGGTGCAAACGCAATAATATACGGACACGGCCCGGAGCAGAGAAAGAATGGGTGGTTTCTAGTCAGTAAGTGTCTGACACTCTCTCTCGACCTACACGGGAGGGAAGAAGACATTGGACCATTATTTTCTCCTGTGTCGTGGGTGCGTTTACAAACATACAATTTCACATGCACATCACACCCATACCCGAAACAACAATTTGTGGATCACTCAAACTGTTGTTCCGTGCGGGAATCGAAACCGCCACACATTATATGTATTGTAATAAGTTTAAATAAATCCAAACTAATATTATAAATGCGACAGTAACTCTGTCTTTACTTCACGCCTAAACTACGGAACCGATTTCTGTGAAATTTGGTACAGACATAGTTTGGAACGCGAGAAAGGACATAGTTTTTATGCCAAAAATCTACAGGCAGTCACTATTCCACGCGAACGGAGTCGCGGGCAGAAGCTAGTAAATGAATAAATCCGAAACGAAACTGAAACAGATACATTCAATTTCCGACTGTGTTGGACTGATCATATCAATTGAATTAATAAATTTGACTGACGTCGCCACATTTTTTAAATATAAAATTGAAATTGTATTTATTTAAACATAAATTTACTATTTTCAAGATATAAATAACCTTCAGACTTTTCCACTGTTTATTTATTTGGTAAACGGCAAAATGTGATTTGGTAGGTATAAAACGTGTTTTTCTAAACTGGCAAAATAAATCGTTTTTAATGGAATATGAGGATAGTTATAAGTTATATAAGCCTATCTACATAAAAACAATGAAAAATTGTAAACATATATTTATACTAGCCCTCCTCATAAAAATTACTACTATTGTTATGCCCGACAGGGCCCACAATGCTCCTAAACTAATATAAGTATGTAAATCCTTATGTACCCTACCACCTAAGTTCACATTGTGGAATGCAATAAATATATGGAGTATTGAGTATTGAGGATGAGTGATCAATGCCCAACGACACCTGCGGCACCAGTGGAGTCAGTCACGGCATCTTGTCGGCATTTTGAGGAGTACGATCGTTTCTTGAAGATTTGCAGGTCGTAACGGTTCGGAAATACCGTCGCCGAAAGATCAGGCTTAGTGCTTCAAATATGTTGGTATTGGTATACTCATACATTTCAATATAATAAAGAACCATATAAATGATCAATATAATGATAGAGATAATTTAGTTACACAAAAAAACACTTTTCTGAAATCAGCCACAGATAATGAATAGCGGTTAATTAAAAAGTTGCATCGTCATTACTGTCATGGCGGGCGGGTCGCTGTGGAACACATTCGAAATTCAAACCAATTAGCACGCATCAATCAATTAGTTTGTGTCGGGTACCGTGGGTTCCTGAGCCTAGATCAGATTCAGGACGACATAGGCAAGAAATTGTATTTTTTTAATTTTAAATTAAAACAACTAGTCTGTTGTCTAAGAAAAGAGAATTAAATATTGAAGTATCCATTCCATATGCAAATTTTTCCGCTCAAAAAAAAAAAGTTTTTCGCTGTTTAAATAATGAATATATTATTTTTAAATAACATAGGTTTAGGTACTTATTGATGAGATATTTAAAAGACTAAAAGTGCTGAAATATTAAATATCCAAATAACACTACAATTTTATTGTTCACAGAATTATATTTTTTGTTGTACAAAGAGCGGTATGGTATAACACAAAAATCGAAGTGTGGGAGAGCCATCCTTCGGCACGAATGGGTCAGCTCGACCGGAGTGATACCACAGCCTCACAGAAAACTGGCGTAAAACAACCACGGCGTTGTGTTTCGCTGGTTGAGTGAGGCTATCGGAGGCGCAAACCTTCCCCTCCCCCAATCCCTAAATCTCCAAATACCTAATCCCCAAAAGGTCGGCAACGCACTCGTAACTCCTCTGTTGTTGTGGGTATCCATAGGCGGCGCTGATGGCTTAACTTCAGGTAATACGTCTGTTCGTTTGCCAACATACCTAATGAAAAAAACGGACTGTTATCGTCTATCAGTGTATTAGGTCTATGGTTACCGCCCGGAGACGGTTGCTAGGCAACGAGCGATCGTTCCCCCGACGCGACGCGAGTTACGCTCCGATTTCGTTGCGTATTTTCAATTTTTAAATATCGCTTTAGCACTTGTTTTTAAACATGGCCTTATCATTGTAAAAACTGTCCCTGTCAATAAGGTAGTGTTCTAAATTCCAATGCATTCATTGATACGACATTTTTTATATGATAGGTCAATTTTTTATATGATATATCCGCAACCCCCCCAAAAGGTCGGCAACGCACTCGTAACTACTTTGGTGTTGCGGGTGTCCATTGGCGGCGCCGATGTCTTACCATCAGGTAATCCGTCCGCTTGTTTGCCGACTTATACTATAAAAAAAATACCAATTTAGTTACATACATCAATGAACTAGTAAACACAATCGTTGCTTAAGTTAGTGCTGTCTTTATGGACTTTGCAAAAGCGTTCAACATAGTATGTCACAGGGTGTTCCTAAAGAAGTTTTATTTTGCGTAAGCGGTTTAATTTTTAAATCGTTTTAGTCCTACTTACCCGAAAGCAAACTATATTTAGAAGTTAAAGGCTACAAACCTAAAACATTTACAGCGTTATCAGGTATGCCCCAGGGTTCCTATTTGGGTCCCTGACTTTTGTTCTTCCTATTTATTAACGATATTGTCTCCTGCATTAAACATAAATCGGCTTACCTCTTTGCTATTGATTTAAAACTATGTTAAACTTTAACAGGATCTTTGGATGGCGAACTGCTTCAAAAAGACCTTGACTCAATTAGTGGTGACTGGTGTGTTATCAACAAAATATCCTGGAACGCCAATAAATGCTGCTCTGTCACTTTTACGCGTAACCACAATACAATTGAGACTCAATATTATATCGATGGAATAATACTTAAGGAAAAAGCAAAATAAAGTGATTTAAGTGTCATTTTCGATTCAAGACTAACATTCTTACCACACTAAGATTTCATTCAAAAGTTCTCCAAAATGTTAGACGACACCCGGGCGTTTCCAAAACCTATCGAAGTTAGTGTGCCTGGTAAGCCCCTGCGTCAGGCGGAAGGTGAGAACGCCATGGCGTCTCTCAAGCATTTCCTCAAAGAGGTGTCTTAGCGCTGTTATAAATATAGTTGCCATGTAGACACTTTTCACCTTTCACTTCATACCTAGCAATAATTTTTGTGGCAAAAGAATAATTACAAAGTAATCAATATAATTACAAAATCAAAACCAATTTGTCTCACAACGAAATAAATGTAAAAAATAATGATGTACATCACAAAGCTATAAATCAATGGGTTAATAAAACAAATTAATTCATTAAAAAAAGACCATGAAATAATTAATATTGATTTTTTACGGTCCTCGCTGTGTTTTAATATAATTATGCTATGCTATAGGTGGTAGTATCAGCGTTGTTGGGACCTTGCAGCTATGAGGTGGATCATTCTATTTTGTCTTTGCCTGATCGTTGTGCTAGCTGTGCCAGAGGTGAGTATAAAAAATATGAGTATGTACCTTTAAAATGATATTGTATATCTGAAATGTTACTAACTTTTCAAAGCAACAAAACAAATACTGCCTACACGTGCTGGGATCTCTCCTAAAAATGTCGCGGTGGGCCGGATGTTTCGAAACCTTGATGGGAGGAGCCAGGACGTGCGTTGCACCTTTTAAAAAGAAATATATTCATTCAAATAATTCTAAAATCACAGACCCAATTCAAATTGCTAATCAGTTTGATCAATTCTTCGTAAACACTGCAACTAATGCACGAAAACCTAAAGTTGACGGTTCTGTAAATACAAATATAAATTACACGAATTATACTATATTGTCTACTATTATTCAAGTGGGAGATCCATTCTTTAACGAAATGAGTCGGCTCGACCGGAGTGGTACCAAGGCCTCACAGAAGACCGGCGTGAAACAAACAGCGTTGTGTTTCACCGTGTGAGTGAGGCCTCCGGTAAGGCCCAATTCCTCCCCTCACCCAGTCCCTTAATCTGCAAATCCCAAATCCTCAAAGGGTCGGCAACGCCCTCGTAACTCCTCTGTTGTTGCAGGTGTCCATGGGTCGTCATCGCAATTAAACGTTTCTTTCTTTCTTTCAGGACAAACGAGACCGCTACGGTGACGATGATGCCGCCAATGACAAAGACAATTTGGTACACAAATATTATGTTTTTAACAATTACCTTTGACTATAAGGGTTATCATACTAAATGTATTGAAAATAACGACTTACTCACGTGCATTAACTGAGAAAAGCTCTAGTGCTAAGACAAAAAAGACACACAGAACTTTATTAAACAGCTCCATTTTAATTGTGCAGATACTTGGCCGTGTCAACAACGCTGATAGAAAAGAACGTTACGACAGCAGAGATCAATCCAACCGAAGGGAAATTAGTAAATCAGTCAAACGCAACTGGTACTATAGCCCAAAAAGAAACAATAATGGCAAAAACTCTGTTCAAAATACTGATAGGAAGGACGCTGACCAAAACTTATATAGCAACGATAGACAAAACAATCTTGAAAGCAGATACGACAATCATAGACATGATGATATAAATGATAATGACAGAACTAGTTACAGTAACAGCAATTATGATCGATATGATAACGGCCGACAAGACGAAGACCGTAGAGACAACGCAAAAAACCAGAACATCTATAACTATGTCCGCTCTGGCTTAAAATACAACTATGACAACAACAGATACAATCAACCTGACAGATCTTATGATAATCCAGCTAACGATGACCGAAGAGACAACGACAGGCAAGAGGCATACAGACAAGTTAACGACACGCCAGACGAAGATAGACAATATGACGACAGGCGTGATTACGATAGGCGTGATGAGGATAAGCGTGATGATGACATGCAAGATGATGAGAGACAAGATAACGACCGCAGAGATGATGATATACGAGATGAAGTCAGACGAAACAACGAAAGACGTGAAAATGACAGGCGAGATAATGACAGACAAGATAATGACAGGCAAGATAATGACAGGCGAGATAATGACAGGCAAGATGATGACAGGCGAGATGATGAGAGACAAGATAATGACCGCAGAGACGATGATGGACGAGATGAAGTCAGACGAAACAACGAAAGACGTGAAAATGACAGGCGAGATAATGACAGACAAGATAATGACAGACAAGATAATGACAGGCAAGATGATGACAGGCCAGATAATGACAGGCAAGATGATGAGAGAGAAGATGACGATCGCAGAGTCTATGACAGGCGAAGAGAAGACCATACACTTAATGATGACAGACGAGACGAAGACAGACGATATAATGAGAGACGTGACAAAGAACGCAACTACAATAACAGGAGTTATAAAAGACTTCGTTTAGGTGAGGCAATGAAGATTTATGACCAACTTTGTAGACTCTGTTTTGCGAGACAGGGAAATATTGATGTACACGTTGAGGACAAAAGAGATAAAAATAATAACAGGCAAGATGCAAATAGGCGAGATGACCACTGTAGAGAAAACGATGATAGTGATGAGATGGAAAGAAATTATAATTCACACACTTACAAGAGCAACAAAAAATGCAGCAACAGATTTAGAGGCTTTATTAGTCCGATAACAATATGGAGGATGTTTAAACGAATTTGTATTATCTGTGCTGAGCCTACGTCAAATAAAGAAACAATTTATTAAGAGAGACGTTATTAATATATAAACATTGTCGTAATATAAGCTTCATTTAGAAACTATTAAAGAAGAATGACAGATAAATGTAAAAATCGATATTATTCTTCGATATTATTCTTTTTGTTGAAAGTCGATATAAGCTACAAAAAAAAAATTTGATCGTCTATAATAAAGTCTAAATCAAATTAAACCATTATAGCTACTTTGCAGCATTTTGACGTCCAACAGTAGAACATTCATTGTGGTACAAGTGTGTAAAATTGGTGATTACCGCAGTGGTGTATTGAGGCCCTAGCCGTTAGGCGAGGGTCTTAACCCTTTAACCGCCGACACCGTTGTTCTACAAGATGCATTTTGGAGAGTGTGCAAAATGCACGATTTGATCCCGCCATCCCCATTTCACTTTCGGACATCCCGGCGTACGGCAAATTTCCACCCTTACGTTGTTGAGACATCTGCGGCCCGGACTAAGCGTTTTGCCTCATCATTTATACCGCGTACATCAAGGGATTGGAACAGTTTGCCGGCTGCAGTCTTTCCGTCCAAATATAATTTAGATGTCTTCAAGGATAGAGTGAATATGCTCTTAATAAACTAGTGCGCCTTACCATCAACGATTGCATCACTGCTTACCATCAGGTGGGATCGCAGTCAAGCACTAGTTTATATCAAGTAAAAAAACCGTAATATTACGGGCTCTGAAATCTGTGTCCGAATCGCCACACACGTATAATTACCAAAAAAGTTCCGATACCTACTCCAGTAACTCCATAATAAAATGTGTCAATATTTTAAGAATTAGGGTATAATCTTCATTGTCATGGACGTTTCTCAATGTTTTGAATGATAAATACTATGAATGTTTCAAGTTTTAAGTACGTTGTGGTCACTGTCTCCTTAACTGTTTGGCCAATCACGTCATTTTACGAGCACTGCGGATAATTTTGAAAATACTTAGGTATAGGTTGTCAAAGATTAAACAAAGAAGTACCTATTGAAATGACTGTCACTATTTGCAATTAAAGTGTGCACTTTCATTACAAAATAACAATAGTGTTACTCTGATACAAGTAATTGTACAGAATAAAATGTATTTAAGTAGAAAATGAACACAAAACTGTAACATGTTCTGTATCACCATATGTATTTCTGGCAAATAAATGATTTATTATTATGGGTAGGTCTTTAGCAATTACGGAACAAGGGGCCGGAGCCACCTGCGCAGAGGCAATGAAATGGGACACAAACCAGCGACTATCCTTGTATGCACTATGGAAACGCACCCAAGGACAGTCCCCGGTTAGTGTGAGACTATTGCGGATAATGGAAACAAGGGATAAGACTATGGGTTGTTGTTATGGACTGGTATAATAGGAACTATGGAAGGACTATGGCACCTGCCGAAACAATGTAAAAATGGCAATGGTGGGACTCGCCACCTCACCGACCGGGCCCCCGGGAATGGTTGCTAGTAATAGCAACGGAGGGACAACGTATATGAGTGGCTGAAGAATGAAGAAATTGCCACCAGATTTCTACACAGATCATATGCATTTGCCTAAGCATCCTGCATCATTGGCCTACTCGCCGCTTACGAACAGCTTCCACCCTCAGGATCACTTCTTTCGCGACTTCACTCTGGACGGCCAATGAAGACAAGCCAGAGGTGGAAGACCTGTTCCTCGTCATCGTTCACTCCGGCCAGCCAAAAAAGGCAAGCCGGAGATGAGGAACGGTGACTCCTCTCTGGAGCAATCGAGATGATGGTAGCCCGCGGGATTGCTAATTCTCACCTCGCCTCAAAATGCCCTGCGGGTTTATTATTATTACTAAATAATGTAACAAAGAATCATAGAACCTGTAAAATTTGTTGAAAAAGAGGAACCATTGAATTTGTTGCTCGTTCTTCCCCATTTAATTGGAATCTAAACTTTCGTATGAGCAAATAGTTTCAATAAGGCTTGATTTTTCAATAGTCAGATAAGTGTTGTTTGAGGAATAAAATTGTTGCTGTCACTGTCTTATACAAACATTCTGATGCGACAGCATCATAATTGTTCCCCAGAACTTTTATCCAACCATCGAAAAATCAGCCCTAAGAGAATTAACCAACAGACTGTCAATATCATTTTTAATAACATATATTTACGCGAGTATTAACGCGGGAAATTATTATTTGAATACCTTGGTAGGCTTGACGTTTCGACCCAGGCAGCCAGCACAGGTCGTGGTCACAAGCAGAGTGAAGACCCGCGTACCCGCGTAAATATACCTAATGTTATTAATATGAAACGCGAAAGTTTAAAAATGAATGTTATTTTTATCTTTAATATTTGTTTGAGTAGTAATCTAACGGCCGTTCCCTATATATTGTATCATAGATAGCTATCCTCGATCGACAGTACTCGGTAAACAGATAGGCATTGACTATCTCTAGTTAACAACAGTACAATAACGTCAACATATCTTGGCGAGTCCACAATGTTGTTCCTAAAAGATCCATTGCGCAGTCAAACAGCTAACTTCAGACTCGCCAAGATAAGTCGGCTGAACTGTAGATAGGCTGCTTAACCGAGCTCTCCCAAACGTTTCGAAATACGCAGCACTATAAAGCATTTTCAATTACGTTACTTCAATGTTTTTTTTTCTGTAAAATTATGTAAGTTATAGGAAATACGAACTTAATAAGAAATAATGGGTTCAATACATATTACTTATAATCGTTTGATTATTATTTGTAATAAAAAGTGAATAATATCTGTACAATATTTTGATATTTCGTGAAAAGAAACATGACAGGCATCTGACAATTTTGACTTCGACATTTGTATTGTTTTTGTTTATACTTTGTGTGGTTATAGGTGAAGTGATTTGAATAGTTTCATATTTTACTACGTTTATTTTACCGATTTAAATATTTAATTTGGATAAAATGAGTGCGGTAAGTATTTTATTTGTATTATTAAGCTTACTCAAGTCGATATCACACTGCACTGCATGTGGGGGACGTGGAATCGACCGCCATACAACAAACTTACGCGGGCAAACGTATAATGTGTTTGTTTTGGAGGCAAATTGAAATACTATCACACAATATTATATTCATTATATCAAAGAGTCACTGTGCTTGGCAACGTAGCGCCGGCATTGTGATTGTCACCCTACTTTCTAATAAATATTTTGTTTAATTCTTTCTTACCTACACCTTTCTTAAGTTTTATATTTTTTTTTAACAAACAGCAAAAAGCGCTACCGTTGACGAAGGAAGAAGTGATGATGTTGGTGAAATTAGTTGAAGCTCATCCGGTGCTATTTAGTAAAGCCACCAATGCTACCAACAACCGATTGAAAGAAGTAACTTGGGCTAAACTAACAACAAGATTCAACTCGATGATTTCCAGTTCTCCTCGTAAACCGGAACAGCTGCGGTCAAAGTGGGAAAACTTGAAAAAAGCTGCCCGGAAAAGAAGTCAGATAAGAATGAATAACTTGAAGGTATTTTATGTACAGACAGTTCTATGCAATTTATGCTTTTTATCAAGGGTCCATGAATATTTTTTTCTAATATCTAACTAATATATTAAATAGATAACTAATAAAATATTCATTTTCAGACTGGAGGTGGGAACCCCGACTTCACGCCACCATATGAGGCACTGGACAAAGTTGCATCAATTTTACGTGCAAGTTGTGATAGCCACCGGGTCCCATTTAGAGGTAATGCAGAATGAAGAATTGATGGTATACTCGATGGTTACCTTTCCTTCTCCACAACCTGCTCAACCTATTTAACCCCAACCAACCAATAATTTTTATTTCCTCAACACAAAGTAAAGTGGGAGCTTTGCACTCGAGCCAACCAATTCTTGGATTCTTAGGTTTCTTTACGTTGTAGCTTCAAAATAGTTGTTATTATACTAATTTATTATCTGTGATACATACATAACAATGGTTTGAAGGGCTTGCTGTGCCATTGGTTTCGGTACTCATATGAACTTGGTTTTGGTTTATTTGCATAAATAGACCTTAAAATTAATTGTAGGTACATTTATGATATTATTTTATTTTATGGGTAGCACAATGATGCATAATTTTCAAGCAAAGAGTGTGAGGGTTAAGATATAATTAATTAATTATGTATAAAATAACTCTATCATTAATTTTTTTAGGAACGTTGAAACACAGTGTCGCAGCTACTGAGTCTAAGGCGTCTGTGATAGCCAGGAACAGAGCTATTGCAGAGTACTATGTAACAAAAAAGAAAAATGAAAGTGAACTGGCTCCTTTAAAAAAAAGAAAATTAGAGTTAGAAATCTTAGAATTAGAAAAAAGATTTTGCTGTGACCCTAGTGATACCAACAAAGAGTCTCATCAATAGATAAAATATTTTTCGTCTTTTCTTTGTTGATGAGACTCTGTTATTTCTATGTAAATATTGTACATAATTAATAATTAATTAAAAATAAAATTTTATGGTCTAATAATACATGTTTATTTTTATCCACTAATTTAAATAATTGAAACACAGGTATACAAATCATGTATATGTTACGGCTAAAGGTCGGTGTGAACGTAAACTTAAGATTAGCCGGCTAAACTTAAGTTTATCTTCGAGAAGCAGCTAAAGTTCGATAACATGTTAGTTTACGTCGTGATATTCCATCTTTAGCCGGTTAATGTGCACATTAACCGAAACGAAACGGCTAAAAATGTATTCGATAGGCGCGCCGGGCCGGCGGAAGGCTTAAGGGGGCGCGGGCGGTGGAAGAAGTTTTATTTTGTAATTTTAAATACCTACAGAAGATTCTGTAATGACCAAATGGTTCCTTATTATTTTATTTTAATGATTAGGTTAATATTGTTTTAGCGACGACACATTTGGTCTAGTGGTTAGTAAGGCTAGTCACAAGACCAAACGGTCGCGGGTTCAAATCCCGCTAGGGGCAGATGTTTGTGTGATGAGCACGAATATTTGTACCCGAGTCATGGATGTTTGTTATATTTATCCGTTATCTAGTATCCATAGTACAAGCTTTGCTTAGTTTGGTACTAGGTTATTGGCGTGAATGTCAAAAAAAACTAATTAAAATTTTGTAATTGTAATAATTGTTACTTTGAATACCTACATAGTACATAAAAGTATGTGTAATGAAAGTGATTGTTTTTTAATAAAGTTTTCGTGTCAAAATAGTAAACATTATTACATTGTTTCCTTTTCCATTTCCTTCTACATTTTTAGCCAAGGACCTGCAGCTACACCTAAGTTTAGCCGGCTAAAGATAGAACAAACTAACATTAACATTTCGTTGAAGATAAACCTAGGTTTAGCCGGCTAATCTTAAGTTTAGGTTCACACCTACCTTTAGCCGTAACATATATAAACTAAAACTAATAAATATTAATAAAATTAATAATTTATTGGTAATTGCTTAGCACTCAATTATTGGAAATTATTTATTAAAGATCGACATCCAGTTATTTCATTTCCTATGTTTTTTATGGTAGGTATAAGTCGGCAAACGAGCAGACGGATTACCTCATGGTAAGCAATCGGGATAACCTTTTGGGGATAGGGGTTGCGGAAATAAGGATTGGGACCGGTAACCTCACTCACGCGGCGAAACACAACAATGTGGGTTGTTTCACACTTATGTGATTTTCAGTAATATTTGCATAAGTAATATTATGCTTTGTTCAGGAATTAATGTACCTGCTCTGCTCTTCTGTACCTATTGTGTAGAACTGCAGTTGCAATAGCTATTGCCTGGGTTGTTTGTAAAAATAGCCACATTTTCAAAGAAAATATTGGAAATTGTCTTTTCCAAACTCCAAAACATCTGTCAATAAAAATCTTCTTGTGTATTCCCCTAAGGCTACCCACTAATGAATTTGGGTATCATTTAGCGATAGCCTGAGAGACATCTCTGACTATGCGTGAAGCTGCAGACTTTGATACCCCTATGTAGTATGTAGTAGTACTAGTAGTTGGTTGAGGAGCCCGCTGCCCATGCATGAGGATGTGGGTTCGAAACCTGGCAAGTACCTACCAATGTGACTTTTTCAGTTATAGGTACTACTCTGTCAAGAAAGTACCGGGAAAAAGTCAATAATACACAAAATGTTTGTTATTCATCTAAATTTATTTTATCACCTTCAAAGTATGCTCCTTCAGAAACGATACACTTACGCCAACGAATAATCCAATCATCGAAACTTTTTTTAAACGCTGTTTCCGGAATTGAGTTCAGTGCTCGCCGCGAATTCTCCTTTATGTCTTTCAACGATTGAAAACGGGTGCCACGAAGGGGTAATTTGAGTGTGGGAAAAAGAAAGAAGTCGGCTGGAGCCATATCTGGTGAATATGGTGGCTGCTCGATGGTGTTTGTGATGATGAGTGATGAATGATGATGTATGAGTGTTTGGACAAAAAATCGTTTACAATGATGGCCTTGTGCGAAGACGCATTATCGTGATGCAAAATCCAAGAATTTTCTTTCCACATTTCTGGCCTTTTTCGTCGAATTTGTTCTCTTAAACGCCGCATAACGCTCAAATAATATTCTTTATTTACCGTTTGACCTTCGGGCAAGAATTCTGAGTGCACAACACCGCGATAGTCAAAGAAAACAGTCAACATGACTTTGACTTTTGATCGACTTTGACGTGGTTTTTTCGGTTTTGGTTCAGTTGGAAGGCGCCATTCCGAAGCTTGTTGACTAGTTTGCATGTCAAACTCGTAAACCCACGTCTCGTCACCAGTAACAATGCGTTTCATGAATGTTGGGTCGGTATTGACTCGTTCTAGCATGTCCTCAGCGACTTTCATGCGATTTAGTTTTTGAAGAAAATTCAGGTCTTTTGGGACTAGCCGAGCGGCAACACGTTTCATACCCAAATTATTTGTTAAAATGGTACGGATCGACCCGTGAGACACAGGAAGTTCGGCGGCCATCTCTCTCAAACTTGAATGAGGATTTTCAGTCACTATTTCCTTCAATTTTGCGATGTTAACTTCAGTTGCAGACGTTGATGGCCTACCAGAACGAGGCAAATCTTCCATCACATCTCGACCGCTTTTGAACGCTTTGTACCACTCATAAGCACGTGTTTTTGATAAAGTCGATTCACCGTAAGCCTTCTGTAACATTTTGAGTGCCTCCGAACACGAAATTTCATTGGCGATGCAAAATTTAAGACAAACTCTTTGCTCGATGTTTTTGTCCATTATGAAATTCGCAATACACACTAGATATTATAAAACTAAAAACAGCACTGTTTTTAATATAAATAACAGATGCAACTCAAATTCCGCGCCAAAATGGAAAACAGTTATGCCAATCTAACAACAACAAAAAAAAAATCGAATTTGAAACCATAAAAAAAACATTCATTCCCGAAACTTTTTTTTTTTTTTTTTAGTTTCGGGTTGGAAAATCCTCATGGAGACCCACCACCCTCGGGGAAGGGCGAAGGGTACTGTCAGACTCATACTGACTAAAAACCAACCCGGTGTTCCTCCACTTACCCATGTGTCGGAGGGGCGGGTATCGCCGAAGCATTCGTCGCATCCCCCCGACGGGTATTGGCTCGCCAGATGGTTCGGCGGGCCCCGTCACCCACTGCGGCCGTCACCCCGACCGCAGGACTCCATTATGAGGCGCGCGCGGAACACGGCGCCGCCGCCTCGAGGCCTGCTGCTGGTCGGACGACAAGACGCCCCGAGTCTGTCGTCCGCAGGCCGCACCCTACGGTGGCCGCAGGTCGGCCACCCTACGACGTCTAGTGCGTCTGCTGCGGGAGGGGAGAGAGGAGGCAGCCTCTCTCTCCCTTTCCGCCGCCTCCTTTGCGAGCATCACGGCTTCGCAGAAGGTAGCGACGGCACTCCACCCTGACTCGCTCCCGACCATAGTAGACACTACAGCCGGAAGCGAGAGATTTCCCGCAGCACCTACGGCCGCGACCAGGTCACGGCGCTGCTCGGCCCAAGCTGGGCACTCCACCAAGGTATGCAGCGCCGTATCATTTCATTCCCGATACTTTGTTGACTGAATGTATGTACTTTCTATGATTATTTAGACACCACTGACATACGGTGAAGGTAAACATCGTGAGGAAACCTGGACTTATAATTTCTAATTATTATAAATTTGAAATCGCCAACCTGCAACCAAAAACAAGCCTGGTGATTAATGCTCAAACCTTCTCCGTGTGAGAAGAGGCCTTTGCTCACCAGTGGGCACTTATAGGCTGATGATGATAAAACAAACTTACTAACAGATAGACGTCAATCTTCAAAAATGTCTATCCCTATACTCGGAATTTTAATTCCATTCCAGATTTGACAATTTCAATGTTGCAACGTTATGACACGTAATAAATAGTGACGTTGCGAAATTATTCGATATGGAAATCGAATATTTCTGAATCGATTCCTCTCGTTTATAAATTTACTCTCGTAGACTAAGTTTATCAGGAAATAAAATATTTCTGAACCGATTTCTGAATTTAGTTTTGACAATTAATTAACGATCTGAGACTTTTCTTTTGTAATTGTGTGTGAAAATAATAAAAAATGTGATCATGAAGGAACGTGACAAATAAAACAGACATTTTTTATATTGTCACCGTCATCGCTATCGCTATCGCCGTTACTCTATGTAACATTTATTATGAATTGTGTCTTTGATATTTATTGTCAATTAACATATCTAGTTTACTCATTTTTTCCTCTTCTTTGAAAACATGGGATACACATTTAGACCATTCGGTAGCCGTAATTTTTTGAATGCCTTCCTGAAACTGATTCACTGATTGTTTATCGATTTTTGTGTTCATCACTACACTGTTATATGTGGTATCATTATTTCACAAAATGACAGTGGTCAATGTCAAATCAGGAATCGAATTAAAAGTCTGACTATAGTAACCTATCCGGCCTCCCAACGATAGATAGCCTCTAGAGATAGATTTCATATCGTCGCCATCGACGATATGAAACAGCCTAGCGCAACTTAGAAGAAAAATAAAAATGTATGGGCTTGGCACGGCAAATAATGGCACACGGAAGTAGCCGGATATTGCCATCCCACTCCCTCAGTACAGTTCTCTTTCTTTCACTAATCCGTCGGCCATTTTAATTGAAGTTTTGAACTTTGAATGTCGTTGCTTTTGTAAGTTTATGTTGTTATTTTCATAATTTCATAAATTTACGTATAATTTGTTTAGTTAATTAGTGGTTAGTGATACGGCTGTGACTAGTTACGTGTTCAAGTAAAATGCCACCAAAAAAAACGGTTTCTAACTTGTGAAATCTGCGGAGGACGATCCGGTCGTACAAATGGCGAGAAAAGGATGTTTATGGCGAAATTTCCTTTGGATGAGGACCGGTAAGCATTAAATGATATAATTTTATTTAATTCTAAGTATAAAAGGCTACAAATACATGTAAATTGATTTTCATGTACTTATTGTGTACTAGTGATGTACCTCAAGTATCGATAGTCACAGACTTATGTGTGGGCTAAACTCCAAAGATCCCTTGATTTATTTATTCTTTCGTGATTTACTTTCTAGACCACACCAAAGAAGAAATGATGTTATTAGATGTTGTTGAACAAAGTTGTGACACGACAAACCCAGTAGATTTTAAGAAATTAATGATTAAACGTAGATAAAAATGTATGTATACTGTATTCGTAAAATTTATTCATTTATTATATAAGGAACGCCAGCTGTTTACACAATTTAGAGTTATTCATGTCAGGGACTGTCCATTTTGATTTTTTCCATTTTTCAGGTGCCGGCAGTGGGTGAAAGTTGTTGGCAAAGAAGATTTAGTGTATGTGCCCATAGAACCAATTTACTGAACCAATATATGTATTAAGTATTAGAGTCCACTTAATTTAAATAATTTTAGTTAGGTCCTTAACACACCGTCCGTATATAACATGAATTTGAATATTATTACAAAAATATATTTTTTAGTTTTTAATATAACACAATGTTTTATTTCAAATCCGAACTTTATCTTAAAGATTGAAACTAAAAATTAAAAAAGTAGTATGACCTCGATTTCTACCCTATAAATATTATCGATATCGATACTAAACCTAGTATACAGCTACCACAGAACTATTTGGTCTTTTAGGTTGGTACTATTGATTTTGACGGCTGACATCTTTTATTTATTGCAATGTAGGTATTAGAGTGCCGTGTAAATTGATTCCACTGGCTTGTATGGGAGTCCCGTCTCTTAAACGTAGTGGTTACATACTCTTTGATATGAAATCCCTATAAATCCATTTTATAGGGACAAAAAGTTCCAAGATAGATAACTGTTTCTATCTTTAGTAAGGCGAAACCAGATATAGATTGAATATGTTTTGGGAACGACCGTAATAGAATAGACTATTATTGTAATCCAATCGTAATTAATGATTTGAATTTGACTTCAGATCTTAGTCAAAATCAATTATATTATTTTTATACTATCTATGACAACTTCATAAAAAAAATCACGATTTATATCATAGAGATATTGAGGGAATGTGTTTTTTGATAATTAAGAGTTAAAATAAAACGGCTTAAATAATTCTCATTTTTTTCTATAAAAAAGAAATATTTACATATTTATTTCATAAAAAAAAATTGTTTTACACAGTTTGATCACGGTAAATTGAAATGTATGCTAATAAAAAGAGTAGAATAAAGATTACAAGTCTTCTGTACTCCATTTGTAGGCTTCTTCCTCTTGTGCTTTGCGCTTGCTTTGTTGTTCGAAGTATTTCTTTTCGTAGCCGTTGGAGCGGTCCACGCCATCCCACCGGTAACCGGGTCGAATGTTGAACCGATTTGGGGGGAAATTGCCCTTGTACATTGGTTTCTCTGGGGATAAAAATAACATTAAACATGTTTAAGATCTCAATATGAAGATAAGTTATGCTTAGGTACGGTCAGCTGCAGAGAAATGGACCACCTGAAGTACAAATATGTATGCAGCTATCTGCATAGGGGAATCCTTTCTCTGCAGCTGACTGTACATATAAAACTTCTTTATTGACAAATAGTGTCATGGGTATGGCTCCTATCATCTTCAACCTTCTACCAAAAATGATAAAAGAGCTACCATTAAGAAAATTCAAAAACACACTTAAAGCTTTACTAGTTAAAAGTGTGACTACTCTGCATCTGATTACTTGAATGACAAGTCAATTTAGTGAACAGTGTTTGTGTACTTAAATTAAATGAATATAGAGTAATAAGTGATACCTAGATTATAGTTTTTTATAGCATAAGTCATATTTTAGCATGCCATTTAGGCAGAATGTACACGGGTCAAATAATATTGTAACACCTAATTGTAAAATCACCTACACTTTATGCAAATAAATATATTCTATTCCACTAATTTTAAGACTGCGATGATTTCTGTACCGAACAACTATTTGTGTAGATCACCACAAATTGTTATTCCCAGTTCCGGGAGTACTATCTTGGGCAAAAAGGGAACTACTATCTTTTTTTTTTAACAACCTTGTTCCACACTAGGTTTTTCTCCTGTGTCGTGGGTTGCGTGTACAAACATACAATTTGACATACACATCACACCCAGACCCGAAAGAGCAATTTGTGGATCACACGAAGAGTTGCTCCGTGCGGGATCGAACACGCGACACGTTGCGCGGCAGCCAGTTGTCCAGCCACCGCGCCAACCATGCAATCAGCTGTGGACGACTTCTGACTGATGGTGATGATGTTTTTCAAGGAGTATGTGAAATTGTACTTATGTTTGCAAACGCGCCCACGACACAGAACAAAACTATCGTACTAATTTTTGTTTTTGTAAAACCTTTGCTCTAGTAAGAATTCAAAAGAAGGAAAAACAAAGTATTGTCTCAAAATCTCCTTAAAGGTAGTACAGCTTTATAAGAAATAAAAGCTAGGCAAAATAAAGCGATAAGGGTTGTCCACCGGCAAACAACCGGTGAACAACTTTATCACTTACAGTGCGGCCGACGTATCTTGGCGAGTCTGAAGTTAGCCGATTAGCTGCGCAGTACACAATTTCGTTCCTAAAAGATCCATTGCGCAAAAAAACGGCTAACTTCAGACTCGCCAAGATACGTCGGCCTCACTGTAGGGGTATGAAAAATAGCCAGTAAGTACCCGATTGTCGGACCAACTGAATATGCAACGGCTTTGCTCCCATCATTCGACTACCTACACTACCCAACCTTTTTTCTACTTAATTTTATTTTAGATTAATTTTGAGGCGCTTACACGCCCTGTTAGAATAACAAAAAACAAACTATTTACATAGTTTCTCACGACACGACACTATTATAGGTGCCTTAAGTGGCCTACCCAAACCATTTTAGTTACCTACCTACACTTCTCACGCTCCACTATCTGCCCTACGCTACCTACCCTACCTTACACTAACTACTTATGCAAGATTTAAAAAAAGGCAACATTTTACCTGGCCCCAACTCTCCTCTTTCCCGTTTGCGATCCCTCATATACTTCAACATGGGGTCTCCATCTCTCTCCACCTGCCGCAGACTATCCTCAAGGTCCTTGTCATCACGGAGCCGAGCCAGGGGTTTCGAAGACTCATGCATAAACTCCTGAACACGAGCTTCCTGTTCTTCCAGTTGCTTGATCCTGAAATAAATTTGGAATTTTATACAAATAGCCGACAATATTGTCTTTCGATTCAGTAGTACTACAGTTAGTTCCGTAAGGGACCACTAGATGGCGCTGTAACATATAAAAAATAGCCATATAAAAAAAATATGTAATCATCGTCATCCATTCATTGGTTTTATGTATAACAATCTATTAGGTGCTATTTAGGCGTTATTAAACCCATTCTGCACGGGAACTTAATTAATATGTTATCTGCCGTTATATGAGACACAGTAAGAAAAAAAATATCTTGTGTTCTTTTACTTTCTTTTCAGATAAATGGAACATTATGTAGATACTAAACAGTTTAATAACTAATTATTGCCAAGCACAGATATTTTATTTAACTTTATTTTGTACGTCACGAATGGCTGAAATGCAGATCGATTGTATATTTTAAGATCTGGCACATTTTGGCACAAATGAGTCGTGAAATTGGAAAGAGTGGTTCTCTTTACTTCAGCCACACAGAAAAAAGGCGTGAAAACAGAGCTGTGATTCGCCGTGTGAGTGAAGTTTACCGGAGGCCCAACTCTTCCGCCTCCCCCAATCCCAAAAGGTCGGCCACGCCCTTGTTCCGGGTGTCCATTGGCGACGCTGAATGCTCTCCATCAGGTAATCCGTTTGCCCGTTTGCCGACCTATTACATACTAAAAGCAAAATACTATTGTAAGACAAGACATACCCTTTAGACCACTTCTTGTATTTTTCATCCAATTCCCTCTGTCTATCAGCCTTTTCTTTCTGCTTTTGCCTGTCTTCCGATGTCTCTCGTTTTACTGTAACAGTACAATTTTAATCTTTATAAAAGCAAATAAGGAATCGAGTAAAAAAATACAAGTTAAACAAGATTTCTTCCAGAGTAATTCGTGTATGTAGTTGTTTAGGAAGTCCGAATATCGGGAAAACGTGCAATGTTTTTTGGGATATAAAATGTTGAATACAAATTTTAAAATAGCTGAGTTTTGACCAAAAGGGACCATCTAAAGGCAACTCTGGTATCATGGCCAGTCACTGTAGTCACCAATTGAAAAGACCTGCAAAAGGAACGAAGGAAGAAAAGGTTTTGAAGTTATGCGGAGATAAATACCTAATCGCTGAGCGAGCTTCACAGACAAAAAGAACATACTATAATTGTTTCTTGAATTGAATGAGCGAATACTTTTAAGGACACAAAATGGAAATTAATAAATATAAAATATAAACATCGCCGTATTTTCCAACACATCATACACTAAGCAGTGTAAGTGAAAAAAAATGGTTGAGACATACAAGCGACGAACGGACAGACATGACGAACCTCTGAGGGTTCCGTTTTTTTGCCATTTGGCTAAAAGTACTACATAAATACTCACATTTCCTTGACACAACTTGAGCATTCCTTCCAGAGACTTCGTCAGACATCTTATTGAAAACTTCATCTTCCTTTCTCCTAAAAGTATCATTCTCTTGTCTCAACTGTCTTGCATCTTGCAAACCCGCCATCTTGCCTTCTAGAGTTTTCGCCATCTTCTTATTGGTAGGTGGAGGGCTATCACTCTCTCTCTTTCTATTTTTATCAGAATTATTGTTATAGCTCCTTTTTGGCGACTTATTTGGACTTCTCCTTTTAAATGATCTCTCAGGACTTCTTTTGGGTGACCCTGTATCCCACCTGGTGTTTCTTTTTCTTGGAGGACTTATGTCACTATCGTTGTCGCGCCGTTTGGAAGCTTTGGGTCTTTCAGAATCCCGCTTTCTTGACGGAGAATGATTTTTTCTAGGCGGACTAAAATCACTGTCACTGTCGTGCCGTTTAGAAGCTTTAGGTCTTTCGGAATCCTTCTTTCTTGGCGGAGAATGGTTTTTTCTTCTAGGAGGGCTTATATCACTATCACTGTCTCGTCGTTTGGAAGCTTTGGGTCTTTCAGAATCCCGCTTTCTTGAAGGAGAATGGTTTTTTCTAGGCGGACTAAAATCACTATCACTGTCTCGTCGTTTGGAAGCTTTAGGTCTTTCAGAATCCCGCTTTCTTGATGGAGATTGGTTTTTTCTTCTAGGAGGACTACAGTCACTATCACTGTCTCGTCGTTTGGAAGATTTAGGTCTTTCAGAATCCTTCTTTCTTGACGGAGAATGGTTTTTTCTAGGAGGACTAATGTCACTATCACTGTTTCTTCGTTTGGAAGGTTTAGGCCTTTCAGTATCCTGCTTTCTTGGTGGAGATAGGTCAGAACCATTTGCTTTTTCATCCTCAGAATCACTGTACATTTTACCAAAAATCAATTCATTTTCTTTCTCTGTCTGTTTTATGTCTCTTTTTATCTCTTCTATTTGTAATTTACTGCTGAATCCGTCATCCTGTGAATGCAATTTTTGTTACTTTCAACTCACATCTATACTCAATTTCAGTTTCCTGAAAGTTGACATGCCTTGTTAAGTTCTAGTTGTTATGAATACTGCTTATTATAATTTTGATTATTTGGTACATATCTCTTTAATATATAAAGCTTATGTTTACATGAACTTCAACATTAATAGTAAAAACTTTTAATGGACACGGACAGGGCACTGTAAGTGCTTGACAAAAAGTATTACAATAGTTTAACCAATTTGTTATGCACTGATCAACATTACATGACACCAGGGATTAATAAAGATCTGGAATAGTCTCATCATCTCGCTTATGATGAAATGGTCCCTATAAGCCAACTCTACCCTCTACTTTTCAAATTTTTTTTTCATAAGAACCTTCCCCTGACAATAACAAACACAACAAAAAAAGAATTAGCAAAATTGGTCCCGGCGTTGTTGAGTTATGCGCTTACCAACACATTTTGCGATCCATTTTTATATATAAGAAGATATACAAATTAATGAATATAGAAGAAGTATTAGTTTGTATGATTCATTTACTTACCTGATTAATTACTTTCCATTTTGTGCTAGAGCTAAACTGTTCAGCCTTTTTGACTTCTTCTGGCCTGTCATCAATTATGCCCACAATTTGGGGCGCGTCCTCACCCTGGTCAAACACATCCAGCTCATCACCTTCCAGTGTGCGAAGCTTAGACAGATCAATGTCATCATCAATTATTTTTAATCTGGAATTTAAATATTAATTTTTATCAGTGATTGGTTATTCTAACTGAATAGTGACTGACAAATACTTTTTTTCTGGAGGGTCAGACTCTTACTGACTAAAAACCCCCTGTTCCTTCTCCTGCTCTGGGCCGAGGTCGCCTCATTGCGCTTACCCCGCAACGCCGGCTGAACATCAGCCCTATAGGACCCCGTCTGTGGTGGTCTATTGGCTCTTAGTAACTCAAATACTGGTGTTAGAATTTGACATTTCACATCCAACTATAGTATTTTGGCTTTGAATTGGACTGATCAATATGGTATTTTACATCTAGTCAAATTCAATACTTTTATTAAAATGTCAAAAACGAAACTGTTTTAAGAATTTGGTATGGAAAACACCAATGTGACGTCTTTATATTTTTTGGTCAAACAGAAATACTTTTTTCTTAAATTGTTGCAAAAGCGCCACCTGACATCTATGGCCGTCAAAAACTATTTTTTTAAAGTGCAAAATAAATAATTTTAGTAAATTAAATTTTCTAGGTTTCATTTTGCTATTATTTAAAACTTCATTGATGAAATATTGCACAATGTATATTTGTTAGTAACATTGCATTAGAAAAATGAAATCATGAAAAAATGTTTTAAATGCTGTAAAATTGAAATCTGTAAAAAGTGTTCTGTAACAATCTGTAATTAATGTGAAAATTTGTGAAATGTATGAATGAATGAATGTTTGTTATTCTTTCATGCAAAACCAACAGCAAATGATGTCATAAACAAGATTAGTGATGCACCTTACTACGGTTGATTTATTAAATTGTATTTCCAATCTAGGTATGCCTTATTAAAAATTTTGTAACTGCTAATAAATGACATTACGAGTAACATTTTACCAAAAAATTATGGGTCTAAAAGCAGTGTATAATTGCTTATCAATAAGATGCTGGAAAGCCTATTTTTTATCTGTATTTGTGGCTTGGTATGGGAGAGTAGCTGATACATTTATGTTAGTACAGTCGAAAGGTTAAAAATGGAAAATGAAGAAGACTCAAGAGTTTAATTCTCTGGTAATATTCTATTGGATTATTTAAGAAAACACTGTAAGTAATCAAGTATACCCCTCTGGTAGTATTTGACTAGCTCCACGCTGACAGTGTTAGATCCTCTGAACGTCTACCTTCAAGAAATTCTCTTTCATTTAACATTTGTAGGTTATTTAAAGTACGTAAATTTAAATGACAAGAGATCAAAGTTCTTTTTGTTGATTACTTGTACTGTTTCACATAAAAACTTTTTAAATATTTCATATCTAAGATAATGGTGATATTTGTACTATCTAGGAATCTAACCTTTTTTTATAAACTGTGGACTGTTTGTTCAATGGTGGTGGTAGTGGCTTCCACAAGCAACTACCATGAGTAGGATCTTAGTTATTGTGAAACATTCTATTTATTATTATATGGAATATATCACACTGATTTTAACAGAAGGTATGTTTATTGTATGTTCTTCACAATGTTGTAGTGACAAAAAGGAGGGAAACACTAATATCTAAGAATATCACGAATTACACTGTTAACAAGTTTGTAAATCACTGTTACCTATATTTGTAATAAGAACAAGTATCTATTTACTGTTTTTATCACAAAATCCATAATTTTGTTAAAGCTTAACTTACCCAGTTCCTTTAATAGCTTTTTTCTTCTTCTTCTTTTTGTCTCCTGACGATCCACTAAGGTATTTTTGCAAATACGCTTTCTGGTTTATAGTTGTAGCCATTTTTATTAATTTATGTTATAATTTAATTTGGTACAATTAGAAAAAATATCACACACGACACCATATCAACTAGGTAGGTACCATCAAACAAAATTTTTGACATTTACTTGAGTTCTAGGTAAATATAATGTGCGTTAATCATAAGTTTGGCATAGAATATGTCTTTCTCTTTTGCACTTGCAATAACTTGAGACAAAAAACCGTCCTAAAAATGTAAAAATGATCATTCATTTTTACAGAATAAACTTAACTATTATTTTATAGAATACTTAGGTGTGCATATTTCGTTTTGAACTTTGTGGACTTGTGGAGACCTGTAGGGACAGATAAAATATTCAGGATAGAATAATGCAGAGTATATTGACACTACGTTCTAGGCGTGCGTTCGTGCAGCGCAATGTTGTTGAATTTAAAGATTTTAATTATGCAGATATTTAGTGTATGACGTCGTATAATTGTGTATGGTAAAAAAAAAAATTGTGCACGCAACCATTGTGGAGAAATTCACCAAAAACTGATTCCGCTGGGCGAACGTTGTCCTGGCGGAACTTTTTTTAATCCATAGACTTTAGAAGAAAAGAGATGTAACCAAAAATTAGTGTGTATTTGTGTGTAATTGTGTATGTATGAATAAAACTAGTGCATGCATAAACTTCGGAGAAATGCAAGTTTCCGCTACGCGAACGTTTGGCCATTACCTAGTTTTCATATAAAGCGCTTACATAGAGAGCTGTAGATTTTTACATACGTTGTTTTGAATTTGTGTATATTTGTTTAAAAAACAGATTTAGAAAAAATCGTAGGGTTTAAAAGATAAAAATATAAACGTAAAATACGCTTATTAGGTCTTAGTTCTTAAAGTATGCACTTTGGGGTCTAGATTCTTTTTTGTAGCCATCCGAACTTGGTCGGGTTATGTAGGTTTTCGATGCTTCGTCAGTATTATAGTTGTTTTTCTTTAATTACTGAATTTAATGACATGAAATTTTGAATGTGAATAGTTGAATGAATACACTAATTATTGGCATACATTTTACCATGCAATTCATTTAGAAAGTCGTGATATTTGACTGCTTCGTAAACAGTGATCTATTCATGGTAAATTTGTCCTATAACTATTTAATTACTAACGGAACATCCTTGATACTTGGCAACATGTTGCAGACACTTACAAGGTTTGTATAAACGTGAAAATCTAGACCCCAAAGTGCATACTTTAAGAACTAAGACCTAATAAGCGTATTTTACGTTTATATTTTTATCTTTTAAACCCTACGATTTTTTCTAAATCTGTTTTTTAAACAAATATACACAAATTCAAAACAACGTATGTAAAAATCTACAGCTCTCTATGTAAGCGCTTTATATGAAAACTAGGTAATGGCCAAACGTTCGCGTAGCGGAAACTTGCATTTCTCCGAAGTTTATGCATGCACTAGTTTTATTCATACATACACAATTACACACAAATACACACTAATTTTTGGTTACATCTCTTTTCTTCTAAAGTCTATGGATTAAAAAAAGTTCCGCCAGGACAACGTTCGCCCAGCGGAATCAGTTTTCGGTGAATTTCTCCACAATGGTTGCGTGCACAATTTTTTTTTTTCATACACAATTATACGACGTCATACACTAAATATCTGCATAATTAAAATCTTTAAATTCAACAACATTCCGCTGCACGAACGCACGCACGTTCTAGGATAACGTTTAGTGGTATTTAGGAACTAGAAATTATTTTTTACGTGATCATAAAGCTATGAATAAACATATTATTTATCTCTCTATACTATTCTTATCTCCTTCCCCGTCATACTGGTGGTCGGGGTCACGGGGGAAGAACGCGTAAGCTATGGCCGAAGACAAAACGGTGAGCTGCGCCGCGGCCGGCGGCATGAGTACGGTACGAAAAGGACCACCACGGAGAAGGACACGGCTGCAGCGAAGACGCGGAAGCCTAGTCTTCCCTACGGCCTCATCAGTGTCTAGACACAGCACTTTTGCTCACGGTTTCGAAGGGGACACCTCCCATTCAAACGCAGACGCCCGCCACTAAGTCAAAGTCAAAGTCAAAATTATTTATTTCAATTGGACCCATACAGGCACTTTTGAACGTCAACACAACTTTAAAGATACAAAGTGTCAGTCTGTCGGTCAGTCCTCTTAGTGAAGCTATTCGCTCGTTCCAAAGTGTAGATTCCGATGGAGAAGAATGAGCAAGAAACTCCATGGTTACTCTTTTAAAATCAGTGTCACATAAACATTCTTTGATACATTATTTAGTTAGTTTGAATATGTGAGAACAGTGTAACGCGTGTATACAGAGAAACATAAAAAGAAAATAACCTTAAGGACAATAGACAGTCCGGAGCTGACCAGTCCCAATTGACGGCGCCCGTTCACGAGCATGACACGTACACCAGCATCGCCCAACTCAACCATAATATAGGGAATCGAGCGATCCAGTGACCGTACCACCGCCAATGTGACCTTTGAGTGAGCATGACAACTCCAAGCTGACATATGGACCGACATTCTGCTTTCTGCACTACGCACCTAACCTCTTCCCCGACTCACCGTGGGACACTGCGACGACTCCGACTCACTGGTGTTCCTTATTAGCCCGCATCGCTTCACCCGACTCACTGGGAATCAGCGGGCCGCGCAGTCGACTCAAAGGCTATCGCGGCACAATTTCGACACACTGAAATTAAGGGCAACCTTAATTTCAGTGTGTCAAGAAGGGTTTTTAGTCAGTAAGAGTCTGACACTCCCTCCCGCCCGGCCCTGGGCGGGAGAATTCATTTGATGATTTTCCCCTCACAAAAAAAACCCAAACCCGAAAGTACAATTTGTGGGTCACACAATGTGTTGTACCGTGCGGAAATCGAACCCGCGACAAGTTGCACAGCGGCCAGTTGCTTAGCCACTGCGCCAACCTTGCAATCCAACAATTTTTATTTCATTAATCACACTACTGGAAAAAAGAACGGAACTACAAGAACATGTTAACACTGAAAGGGAAAAAGGAAACCTCGCCACCATATAGTATGACAAATTGATAATACACAATAAAAATGCAGACAACTCAAACAAGAAAAAAAGGGCTTTACCAATATCACCAAATGGTATTGATCCTACCCAAGAAGAATCAAAATCACAAGTTCACAAAAAGAATAAAACCCAAATAAGAATGCAAAGATCTGCAAGTTTAACAGAAGGAGTGGTCAAACCTGGCATCCTTGGTTTCCTAACATCTAAAACTCAAACTACTAACAATCAAAATATCTTACCAAACGCCATAATTAATAAAAACCAAAATCAATAACAATTACTTCCCCCTCTCGCGAATAACACGGAAAATAAATTACAAATTGAAGCGTATATAAAACCACATCTTCCAAGCCGGCTGGTCCCCGTGGAAGATTATGACCAAAACCCTCCAGGAGAAATAAAAGTAACGACAAACACTACAGAAAACAATCATCAAGATGTCTTATATATAGGCACTTACAATGTAAAAACCTTATCAACTTATTCACGTCTACTGGAATTGACAGAATCTTTGAGAAATGTAAAATATGAAATTATTGGCCTCTCAGAAGTAAGAAGACTCGGCATCAAAATAGAAGAACATGATGAGTTTATTCTCTACCACATCGGAAGTACCCCAGGATTACACGGAGTAGGTTTTATCATCAAAAAACATCTAAAAAAATTCATAACATGTTTTAAGGGACTGTCAGAACGAGTAGCACTGCTAAAAATACATATTAACAATCTAGACTTAAATATCATACAGGCTTACGCCCCAACAGAAGATGCGAAAGATGAAGATCTTGACTTTTTCTACAACACTGTTGATAACGCCATACAGCTTTCAGGAAATAACATAATAGTCATGGGTGACTTTAATGCTAAAATTGGGCAACCCAAACTAAACGAAACCTGCGTGAGAAAATATGGATACGGCAAAAGAAACAGTAGAGGAAGCAGACTTATTGATTTTGCGCATGCTAACAATTTAACCATTATGAATACTTATTTTAAGAAGAACAATAAACAGAGATGGACTTGGAAATGGTTATACCAAAAATGAAATAGACTTCATCTTGACAAATTTGCAAAAAAACGTAGACAATATACAGGTCTTAAACGTGACCTATCCATCAGACCATAGGCCGGTTAGGATATCACTCAAAACATTTTCAAAGCCAAAAACCCGTTGCAAATTCGGTCAATGTCCTAAATCACAGTTAAAGAAGGAAGATGAAGTGCAAAATTACACCAAATCACTGAAAAGTTTCTCTACAAATCTACTTGAATACTGTGACGACGCAGACTCCGTTCAGGACTACTACGACAAAATAACAAACGCAATCAATACCAGTATGAAGAAAGCAAGCGAACCGACACCTAACGCAAACACAAAGAAAAACCAAATACCTTCTGTCAGCACGTACAAAGGCATTGATTAACAGAAGACACGTTATACATAGAACAAAACAGAAAACTCGAGCAATGAAAAAAGAACTGACAGCACTGTATAAGCTCATAAGTAAGTATATCAAACAAGATTACAAAGTACACCGCACACAAATCATTGAAAAACATATTTATACCACGGGAAGCGTTAAAAAAGCGTACAAAGAACTAAGAACACATAAATCATGGATGAAGAGCTGAAAAACAAAAATAGTACCACACAAAATAGAACCGAAATACTAAAAATAGCTACAGATTTTTACAGAAACCTATATAGCTCACCAAACCAACCAACATATACATTACCGAGTAACGTTGAAGAAATGGAGAAAGAAAGCATTGATGAAGACGAAGTGCTAAATGGTATTAAAGCACTAAAAACTGATAAAAGTCCAGGGCCTGAAAAAATAACAAATGAAGCTATAAAATCAGGTTGCATGTAATTGGTCAGACCTCTAACCAGACTGTTTAACATGATACTGAGTAGCAAAAACACTCCAAAACAGTGGTCAGAGTCGGAAATAATCTTACTCTACAAAAAGGGAGATCCAAATGATGTTAGCAACTACAAGCCTATCAGCCTACTGCCATCAATATATAAACTTTTTTCCTCCATAATAGAGAAAAGAATTAAAGAAACAACAGAAAAATTTCAACCGGTCGAACAGGCAGGCTTAAGGCGAGGTTACTCTACAGTTGACCATATACACACGCTAGAGATGATTATAGAAAAATTCCAAGAGTTCAACAGACCACTCTATGTTGTTTTTATCGACTATCAAAAAGCCTTTGATACTCTACTCCACACCTCGATCTGGGAAGCTCTCCTCTCCCAAAAAGTTAAATTGGATTATATACAAGTCCTAAAAAATATTTATGACAATAACACTAGCCGAGTCAAGTTGGAGACCACAGGGCCTGCAATACAAATAAAGAGAGGTGTTAGACAGGGAGACCCAATTTCTCCAACAATATTTATAACGGTACTAGAGTCCATCATCCGTAATCTCAACTGGGAGAAAGCCGGCATAAATATAAACGGAAAATACCTGAGCCATCTTAGGTTCGCTGATGACATAGTTCTACTATCTGAAAACATTAGTCAACTACAAATGATGATAAATTCTTTACACGAAGAAAGTCGTAAAGTAGGATTGGAAATCAACATTAACAAAACGAGAGTGATGACGAACCATACTGAAAAACCTATATACCTTGAAAATATGACCTTAACCTATGTTGATACCTACATTTATCTAGGAAAACAACTTTCATTCAGACGACACAACAACGAAAGAGAAGTAGAGAGAAGAGCAAACATCACGTGAAAAAGTTCTGGAGTCTAAAAGAAATTTTTAAAAGCGATATGAGCATAAAACTGAAAATCAAAGTCATGAACACCTGCCTACTACCCTCACTGACATACGCCTGTCAAACATGGAAATTTACAAAGAAAACAAAAAATAAGATCACAACAACACAAAGAAGCATGGAAAGAAGCATACTAAAGATCAGAAAGATCCAAAAAATCCGCCATGCCAAAATCAGGCAAAAAACTAAAGTCATCGACGCTCTCAGCTATGCTCAGAAAATGAAATGGAGATGGGCTGGGCATGTGGCAAGAATTAACGACAATCGCTGGACTAAACATCAGCAACATCATGGTTGGGACCATCGGGCCACAGAAAAAGGGGTAGACCAAATACACGCTGGACAGATGACATCACAAAAGTAGTAGGTGCCCACTGGATGAGAGCAGCGGAAGATAGACAGCACTGGTTGTCCCTGGAGGAGGCCTTCACCTTCTAATGAGAGGGGTTCTTGCAGAAAAAAAAAATAAAAAAAAACCTTTTAACTGTTTTTATTTTATAACTATATATTTTTTTTATGATACTTTTTTTGTTTTTTCTTAATTATAAGTGTACATTTACTGTGTGTAGCAAGAAATAATAGGCTTTTTTATTTTTTTATTTTATTTATTTATTTAATCACACTACCCACCCATCTTTCAAGTCACGCGCCAAAAATTGGTATTAACTAAGGTTATGATACTTTGAAAACAAATCTGTCTGTTTTTGCCTTCTTTGAGCGTGGATACTTTGTTCAGATTACTTTTAGCAGAACTAAATAGCAAATCTTCGCACATTGTACCTCCTCTTATAAGTCTCCACTGCTGAGCAAAGGCTTCTTCTCACATGGAGAAGGTTTAAACATTATGTGTGGGAGAGCCAAGCTTCGGCACGAATGGGTCGGCTCGACCGGAGTGATGGGCCTCATTCTGAGTGGGCCTCATAGAATACCGTCGTGCAACAACCCACAGTGTTGTGTTTCGCCGTGTGAGTGAGGTTACCGGAGGCCCAATCCCTCCCCTTCCACTATCCCTTCCCAATCCTTATATCCCCAAAAGGCCGGCAATGCACTTGTAACTCATTTGGTGTTGCGGGTGTCCATGGGCGGCGCCGATTGCCATCACATCTATCCTCACGATATCTCGTTCACCGTATGTCAGCGTTATCTAAATAATCACAGACAGTACCTACATCTAAACTTTTTCCTTGAGGTTATTTTCTTGTTTGATTGTACTTTGAAATTTAATAATGTAACAAAGAACTTGTTTGCTAAATTGATGAAAAATATAAAGAGTAAAATGGAGTTCCTAGCTGGGGAAGGAAAATATAGGAATCTAAGCTTTAAAGGGTTAACAGACAAACTGGCACTTTTAATTATTTTTTCAGACGTTGAAAAGTGGGTAGACGAGTAAAATGGTTCCTTTGAAGTAGGTAATGTCAGTTTTCTAACAAAAAAAAGAAAGGCAGTAAACGTTTGCCAGAATGTTTATTTTAATATCGATTTTTACATTTATCTGTCTTTCTCATTTAATAGTTTATAAATTACGAAAAATAAATTCAGGAACATCACGTCAATCTTAAACAGCTTTTTCATTATTTGCCTCAATATTTGCCTGTGTCTCAAAACATAGTCCCTGTACACGATACGCCTAAACGAAGTCTTTTATATCTGCTGTTAGTGTTGTTGTTGTCTTTGTCACGCTTGTCATTATTTGTCCTTTTGATGTTTCGTCTGTCATCATTTTTTCTATCGTTTTCTCTGCGGTCGTCATCTTGCCTGCCTTGCCTGTTATTACCTTGTCTATCATCATCCCGCCTCTCATCATCTCGCTTGTCGTTATCACGCCTTTCGTTGTTTTGCCTGCCTTCGCTTCGCCTGTTATAGACTCTGCGGTAGTTAACTTGTCTGCCATCATCTTCCCTGTCATTTTCACTTCTTTCGCTGTTTTGTCTATCATCGTCTCTGCGGTTGTTTTCTTGCCTGTCATTGTCTCGCCTGTCGTCATCACGCCTTTCATTGTTTCGTCTGTCTTCATCATCTCTGCGGTCGTTATCTTGTCTGTCATCATCACGTCTGTCATTTTCACGTCTGTCATTATCTCGCCTGTCATTTTCACGTCTGTCTTCATCCTCTCTGCGGTCGTTATCTTGTCTGTCATTATCTCGTCTGTCATTTTCACGTCTGTCTTCATCCTCTCTGCGGTCGTTATCTTGCCTGTCATTATCTCGCCTGTCATTTTCACGTCTGTCTTCATCCTCTCTTCGGTCGTTATCTTGTCTGTCATTATCTCGCCTGTCATTTTCACGTCTGTCTTCATCCTCTCTGCGGTCGTTATCTTGTCTGTCATTTTCTCGTCTGTCGTCACGACGCCTGTCATTATCACGCCTGTCATTTTCACGTTTTTCATTGTTTCGTCTTTCTTCATCATCTCTGCGGTCGTTATCTTGTCTGTCATTATCTTGCCTGTCATCATCTCGCCTGTCATCATTTTGTCTGTCGTTATCACGCCTGTCATTTTCACGTCTTTCATCGTTTCGTCTGTCTTCATCGTCTCTGCGGTCGTTATTTTGTCTGTCATTATCTCGTCTGTCGTCGTCACGTCTGTCATTTTCACGTCTGTCATTATCACGCCTGTCATTTTCACGTCTTTCATTGTTTCGTCTGTCTTCATCATCTCTGCGGTCGTTATCTTGTCTGTTGTTATTTTGCCTGTCATCATCTCGCCTGTCATCATTTTGTCTGTCATTATCACGCCCGTCATTTTCACGTCTTTCATTGTTTCGTCTGTCTTCATCATCTCTGCGGTCGTTATCTTGTCTGTCATTATCTTGCCTGTCATCATCAGGCCTGTCATCATCTTGTCTGTCTTTATCACGCCTGTCATTTTCACGTCTTTCATTGTTTCGCCTTTCTTCATCGTCTCTGCGGTCGTTATCTTGTCTGTCATTATCTCTGCGGTCGTTATCTTGTCTGTCATTATCTCGTCTGTCGTCATCACGCCTGTCATTTTCACGTCTGTCATTATCACGCCTGTCATTTTCACGTCTTTCATTGTTTCGTCTGTCTTCATCATCTCTGCGGTCGTTATCTTGCCTGTCATTATCTCGCCTGTCATTTTCACGCCATTCGTTGTTTCGTCTGTCTTCATCTCGTCTATCATCGTCTCTGCGGTCGTCATCTTGTCTGTAGGCATCACGCCTATCATTACCACGCCTTTCGTTGTTTACTTTGTCCTCATTTCGTCTATCATCGTCCCCGCGGTTTCTATATCGCCTGTCCTCATCACGCCTGTCCTCGTCTCGCCTATCCTCATCACGCCTATCGTCATCTAGCCTGTCATTCCCACGTCTTTCTTTGTTTCGTCTCTCTTCATCTCGTCTATCATCGTCTCTGCGGTCGTCATCTTGTCTGTCATTATCACGCCTGTCGTCATCTCGCCTGTCATTATCTCGCCTGTCATTTTCACGTCTTTCATTGTTTCGTCTGTCTTCATCATCTCTGCGGTCATCATCTCGCCTGTCATTTTCACGTCTTTCTTTATTTCGTCTCTCTTCATCTCGTCTATCATCGTCTCTGCGGTCGTCATCTTGTCTGTCATTATCACGCCTATCGTCATTTCGCCTTTCATCATCTCGTCGGTCGACTTCACGCCTGCCGTCCTCTTGACTATCGTTATCTCGCCTATCGTCATCACGCCTGTCGTCATATCGTCTATCATCGTCTCGCCTGTCGTTAACTTGTCTGTATGCCTCTCGCCTGTCGTTGTCCCTTCGGTCATCGTTAGCCCGATTATCATAAGATCTCTCCCGTTGATCGTATCTGTCGTTAACATAGTTGTATTTTGAGCCAGATCTGTTGTCCCAACGGTCTTTGTCTTGTCTGCCGTTATCATATCGATCGTAGTTGCTGTTACTGTAGCTAGTCCTCTCATTATTATTTCTATCATCATATCTATGATTGTCGTATCTGCTTTCGCGTTTGTTTTGTCTGTCGTTGTTATATACGTTTCGCCAGTCGTCATTTTTGCTATTATAATTTTGAGCACGATTTCTGCTATCATCGTATCTTTTTGAGACATAATACCAGTAATTACGTTTGTAGGATCTACTACTTTCCCTTTGGTTGGATTGGTCACTCCTGCCGTAGCGTTCTCTTCTATCAGCGTTGTTGACACGGCCAAGTCTCTGCAGATTTAAAATAAAGCTGGTAAACATTTATTGAAAAAAAAACAGCTTACCCATGTGAATAAATTGAGAAAAGATCTACAATAGTCGACCGCTCGACGTGGCATTGACACGAATGCTTTTTATGAATACCTAAGAGCTTTGCTCAGTTAATGCATGTGAGTCAGTCGTTATTTTCAATAAATTTAGTAAGATAGTTATGATTCTTAGCTCTAATCCAAATTATATAATATTATAAATGCGAAAGAAACTCTGTCTGTCTGTCTTTTCTTCACGCCTAAACTACTGAACCTATTTGTGTAATTTTGTACAGACATAGTTTTAAAATCGAGAAAAACATAGGATAGTTTTTTAATCAAAAATCTGCAGAAAGTCACTATTCCACGCGAACAAAGTAGCGGGCAAAAGCTAGTAGTCAAAGTCAAAGGTAATTATTATAAACATAATATTTATGTACCAAATTGTCTTTGTCGTTGGAGTCATCATCGTCATCGTAGCGGTCGCGTTTGTCCTGTGAAAAAATGTTCATCAATAAATTCGCTCATTTTAAGGGATACTTTCAGTAGAAAGTTTATGGAAAAATATTTTTTATTCTAACGTTTGGTCAGTTAGACTATCAGGTGACGGAAATTAGGGCGGTAAATGGCCATTCGCATCGCATCAGGATATCTACTGATCGATACCCTTTGAGGCGGCAACCCTCCAGGCTCGTTTTCCGCTGATATCCTGATATAGGCGTGAAGGTCTATAGCCAGGAAAGCGTTCGTTAAACTGAGGCAAGAGGAAAGGCGATACGTGCTTGGACGGTGGCGTGGGGGGTTACAACAGCCGAATTACTCACGCAAGCGCTTCGTCGAACCATTTTGTCACACTGCCGACCTTGGCTGAAAAGGGAGTAGCTAGCGTCCTTCAGGCTCACTCAGGTCCTTTGCTTTGGTCAGTACCTGAATAGAATAGGGCAAGAGGCCACGGCAAACTGCCACCCATATGGAGGGCCTTTGCGTTTTTAAGCGGCGAATCTTGGTTGCCATACTGACAGAAACGGAAAATTGCTATTGAGCGGGATCGCGATAAGACCGCTTCTGCTCGTAGAAAGCGTTTAACACGCCGAAATCCTGATTGCATTTGGTGAGGGCACTTTGCAGTAGGTGAACCTTTGACAGTGGGATCTTTAGACGTCCACCCAGTAACCTCAGGAAAGCCCTCGTGTACAACGATTCGAGATGTGCCGTAACAGGCGTTGAATCATCAATCCTCTGGAGCAGGTTTATAGGAAATCTCAGTGTCCTTTACAGGTGGCCACCAGGACCATGACGCTGCACACCATCTTCAAGGCCCTGCGATTCGTACAGAACGCGACACCTCGGCGTAGAGAACGTCAAAGCCTTCCACCTTGAGCTAGAATGATACCACGCAGACAGCCATCGACCTAGATGGCGCTTCCTCACACCTTATCCAGATTTCGCAACATCCGGCCCACTACAACATTTTTAGGAGAACACCCAGCACCTACAGTTATTTTACTCACCGCTGGCGCAGCTAGCACAACGACCAGGCAAAGACAAAAGAGAATAATCCACCTCATTGCTTCGAGGTCGCTAATACTACAACCTCCTTGCACAGCATATATAAAATCTCAGCGAGGACCGTAAAAAATCAATGTTAATTATTCCATGGTTCTCTTTTATTTTAAGTAGGTACATTTTTAATGAATTAATTTGTTATATTAATCCAATGGATTATAGCTTTGCGATGTTCATCATTATTTTTTCCATTTATTTCGTTGTTAGTCAAATTGATTTTAATTTTTTACTAATTTTGATTAGTTCTTCATTAATTTTGTGTGAATTCTAAGGTAAAAAGTGCCTGCATCACAAGTACATTTGTGTGTTTAATATAATAATGTTATATAATAAATAAGAATGAATTGTTGTTTGTTAGTCTTCCTAAAAACTTACACATATAATACAATACAACCTAGCTAGCCTATGTCACTCGGGATGATTTAAGGATTCCAACAATATGCTACATGTCTATATCAGCCCAGGCGTTTGAAACTTTGGAAGTTACAGTGGAATACACTCACATACTAAAAACATAACACTTTTGGACAGTTGTGTAATAAAATACTTACACGCTTGTACTTATATATTATATGGGCATTTTCGATTTCGTTAGTAGGCTATCACCGTCCTTAACGGTATATATAGGTTGCCTTGCCGAATTTATTGTACCTACCTACCTAGTTAGTTTATCAGCAGTTTTATTCCAAGGCCGCTTTCATCTAATTATCCAGTGGCCATCCAAAAAAGCCACCCATCACCAAACCTTTACGATCTCATTCCCTCCACAATTTTTTTATGTCATAGGTCGACAAACGGGCAGGTGGATTACCTGATGGTAAGCAATAAGCGCCGCCTGTGGACACTCGTAGTGCCTAAAGAGCTACCACAAGAGCGTTGCTGGCCTCTTGGTACGGGATCGACAGGGGATTTGAGGATTGACGATAGGGTAGGGGAGAAAAATTGGGCCGGTAACCTCACAAGGCGAAACAAAACTTAAGTGTTGCTTAACGCCGATTTTTTTTTACCGACTTCAAACAAAGGAGGAGGTACTATATGTTCGGCTGATTGTTTTTTTTTTCTGTGTGACAGGCAGTGACTCTCAAATAAAATTACAAAACATTCATGATATAATTTATTTATTTAATAAGAAAACTTGTAAATCAGAAGATACTTTCGAGACTTGCATTACAATAATAAATAATAAAATAAAATATAAGCTTATTAATAACATTGTCAATGTTAAATTAATATAAGTATTGCAATTAATTACTTAAAGGTTTCGAGTACTTTAAAATGTATTCTATAGCGAACAACACACAGTATCGAATTGAATTTTGTTAATAAAGGGCTAATTTTTCAATGATTAGATAAAAGTAATCTGGGAAATAATTATGATGCTGTCGCGTCAGAATGTTTGTATAAGACAGTGACAGTCAGATAACATTTATGAGACTATTGAAAAATCAGCACTAAATAAATCCTTTAGTTATTACAAATAAAGAAGTGAAAGAATGAGAGATAACATTAATTAATAATATAAATTATACGGCAATAAAGAAAAACATCTTCAGGAAACCAGGACATATTGATTGATATCTGAAATGACTAATCTGCCCATATCTTCGCCCTTTGCGCTGAGTACAGTAATACGCTGACACTACTTTCCTACGAATACAAGAATTCATATTATGTAAAGTATTCTTAAAAAATTAACAACTGATCAATTAAATCCCCATTTACACGATGCCCGTTGTTTGATCAATTAATCAAAGTAATTATTCACTTGCATGGTCTTAACTATAAACAATATGCATGATACAATGTAAACGAGACTTCAGTTTACTGAATACAATAATTATTGCTCCTGTTTATTCAAGAGAATGTTATCGTGAAAAAGAGCCTTAATTATATTTTGTGTTTACTGCTGAATTAAAAAAACTTTAATAAGTACGTTGATTAGAAAAGGAGATTCAATTTAGTGCAAAATTAATGTTATTATTATTATGTTTCGGCAAGGACAACAAACTTATGAAAATGTCGATGACACACACACGTTAGTTCCGTGCGGGAGTCAAATCCCAAACACTATTCACATGCAAAAAGATGTCTTTTACAAAAAAAAAACTTGAGTTTACAAAAAAAAAAGAAAAACCTAACAATTCTGTAGAAATAAAAAAAGTTTTTACATTTACTATTTTTATATAATTTGCGTAGTAATAATTGTGGCGAGGTATATGCGAGTAGTACATTTTATATAATTGTAAATATGTTTAATTTAAGTATATTTCATACAATAAAATTAGATACTGTAGTACTGATATCACTTTATGTTTTTTCCTTATTTCGTTTAGGACATTTTTCAATGGTTAGGTAAAAGTTATCTACGGAATAATTATGATGCTATCGCGTCACAATGTTTGTATAAGACAGTGACAGCAACAATTTCATTCCTTAGATAACATTTATTTGTCTATTGAAAAATCAGCCCTTGTATGTGCTTTTTTTGTTTGATGGATAAGTAAAGCCAATCCGCAATTGCAAAGAGTGGTTCAGATTAAAAAAATAACCTTTTTTTAAAAGTTTCACTACTTAAACAAGAAAACTGAATTTGTACAGCATGAAATCCCATAGGAAAATCAAAATATGGACTCGAGTAGATGGCGCTGCTGTCGGAAATGGACATGAGTGTTTATTGAGCTTACAACTTTTATATTGGAGCGCCCAATGTAAAATTGTAAGTAAAAATTAATGTTATTATTGCTAAATCTTATACATATTACTGGACTAAAATATTGATAATAATATTTTTTTCTGTTAATAAGAAAAATCTATAAAAAACATCTTTTCATTGGCTCATTTAACATGAATGTAGAATTTCTATTAAAACAAAAAAACTTTGAAAGTTATCACATCAAAACCAACATACACAGGGTAATTTTGAATTGAAAATTGTGCATATATTGTATTGTGAATTATTGAAAACCCAGTCTGTTTTGATCACAGTATACTTTTTAATGTATTTTTCTATCTATACAACCTGCTATTTACTTAATTAATTATATGAATATAAATTACTTTTCAATGGACTATATAAAAGTTTCTTGGGGAAAAATTATGATGCTGTCGCGTCAGAATGTTTGTATAAGACAGTGACAGCAACAATTTTATTCCTCAGATAACATTTACCTGACTATTGAAAAATCAGATCTAAATGATGTTGAAACAATATATTATTCATTTGAAATATCGAGCGACGACACGAAAGAGTATTTTGTTCAGACCGTAGCGATCACCTAGTTTTTTTTTTTAAGTGGGAAAGTCGTCAGTTGGTTTGTGGTTGGAAAGAGGGAGTGTCTCGAGACTCTTACTGACTATAACCACCCCGTCGCTTCTACTTCTTGGGGCCGGAGCCGCGGTACACTATTCACACTCCTAAACTTGCATCGCTTTTTATGTTTTTGGCTCGGGGAAGGTTTATTGCTGGGAGTTTAATAACCGGTATAAATTCTGTTATACCATATTCGCGCTTGGCCAAGGACAGTGAGATTATATATTTTTTTTAAAAGTATCTATGGTTTGACATACTTATCTATACTACAGTTCGTTCCATAATTAGAGACAACCATTTGACAACTGCAAACGTCAAACTACAAAATTATGTTGCCAGATTTTTAACACAGAAAAAATAACCATGGACCGACCAGTGGTTCCAAAGATTACCCTCTACATAAAAACTTACAAACTTACGTTTTATCTCTTTATAATATTAGTATAGATTATAAAGAGGTAAAATTTGTAAGATTGTATGTTAAAGGAGTCACAACAAGTGCGTTGCCGACCTTGTTGAAAATTTGAGGACTGGAGATGGATTCGAGTTTTCTCAGTCAAGTTACTTTTATAAATAGTTAATATCAATTAATACCAAAACAATGTTGTTTACCTAATTTTTGAAATTCAACTAATGACATGAAAATCAACACAAGAAACATTATATTTTGTCCTAAAAGAAGATGAAAAACATATTATTATTAACTAGCAGTCCCTCCCGAAAAACCTTACACATCAAATTTCAGCAAAATCGTTAGGGTCGTTTCCGAGATCACACATTCTTTATCAAGCAATCAGCGCCATCTGCCGGGCTGGATTGTGAAACAAAACCATTCAGGGCGCCACTCAAACGCATACAGAAAAAATCATTTAAATCAGTCAAGCCGTTGAGGAGGAGTTCAATGACATATGTACATACGTAAAGCAGGATTATATATATAAATTATAATTAATAAGTAATGTATTATTGTTGGCAACATTTTACCTATGTAGATCAACGTCTCCCGCCTCTGTAGCCTCCCCGACCACGGCGGTCTCTATCGTCGTGTTCATTCTGATACCCTCCTCTGCCTTGATAGCCCTGGTTGGACTGGTAGCCCTGGTTGGCCTGGTACCCTTGGTTATGTTGGTAGCCTTGATTGTTTTGGTAAGGTTTCTTGTAGCCACCGCCGCCGCCGCCACCTAGCAATCAAAAACAATATTTTTATGTAATTGTAATATAAAAATGGTGAGAGGTAGGTACCTATTACTAAAGGATTTGTTGAAGTATAGTAATTAAATTGCTCCCAAAACCAGTCCACCAGTCAATAACGGTCTTCAATCTCGCAATAAGACCAATAAGAAAATATTTTTAGTGAGAACAAAACGAAATAGTTTTCGCACTTCTATGAATGTAATGCAGAAGCCAAAAAACGTAATACTAGGCACAAAGGAAATACAGACGGAGCCCGATAGAGCCCCGAGTTGCGGGGTAAGCGCAATGAGGCACCGCGACCTGGTACCAGACCAGGAGGAGGAACGGGGGGGTTTTTATGTCAGTAAGTTCACTTCTCCTTACACAAAAAAAAGACACAAAGGAAATAGAATAAACAATTCTGTTTTACTTTTCTCATATTCGATTTCTAAGAATTAAAATAAGTATACTTTTATTTCGTTTTTTAAAATACGTTACCCCACACTAGGATTTTCTCCTGTGTCGTGGATGCGGTTACAAACATAATATTTCACGTGCACATGATACCAAGGAATAAAAATAAATGACGCCCAGACCCGGAACAACAACTTGTCGATCACAGAAAGTGTTGTTTAGTGCGGGAATTGAACCCGCGACACGTTGCACGGCAGCCAGTTGCCCGGCCACTGCACCAACCGTGCAGTCAAAATATTATCTGCTTAGATCCAATCTTCAGTTCAAATGGGTTGACTCGACCTGAGTTAGAAAAACGAAGCTTGCTTGCCTGCTTCAACGTATGAATGACGTTACTGGAGGCCAAATTCCCCACCTCCTCCAAAATCCGTCAGCAATCCTCTTATCCCTAATAACCCACAAGAGGCCGGTAAATCGGTCAAGCAAATTTTTAAGTGTGGGAGAGCCAAGCTTCGGCTCGTGAGTGAGGTTACCGGAGGCCCAATCCCTCCCCTTCCACTATCCCTTCCCGATCCTTATATCCGCAACCCCTATCCCCAAAAGGCCGGCAACGCACTTGTATGTTGCGTTGGTGTATGTAACTCCTTTGGTGTTGCGGGTGTCCATAGGCGGCACCGATTGCTTACCATCAGGTAATCCGTCCGCTCGTTTGCCTACATATCACATACAAAGATCAGAGCTACATACCTTGATACCCCTGGTTATAACTGCCCATGCTGTCGTAACCACCTTGGCCATAACCGCTGTAGCCCTGGTTATGTTGGTTGTAGTTCTGGTCTGGTTCATACGTCTGAGCATGGCTGTACTGGTTCTGGTTGCTGTAACCACCCGGAGGAACCTCGTACGTCTGGTAGTTTCTGTTCTGTTGAGACCTGGCGAAATAATATACAGTCCATCATCGTCATCGATAAGCCTATAAGTGCCCACAGCTGAACAAAGGCATCTTCTCACACGGAGAAGGTTTGAGCATTAATCACTACGCTTGCTCAAGGCAGATTGGCGATGCCAAACTAATAATTAATATTGCCAAACTAAAAATTAAAACACGTTGCCCTACACTAGGATTTTCTCCTGTGTCGTGGTTGCATTTCCAAACATACGATTTCACATGCACATCACACTACAATTTCGAGGTACATACAAAATTGTTCCGTGCGGGAATCGAACGCGCGACACGTTGTACGGCAGCTTTGTCCAGCCATCGCGTCAATGGTGCAGTAAATTTATCGACTTTCAAAACAATATTATTTTAACTGAGCAAAATGCACAATTTTAGGGCGATACCTCAGAATACAGAACAAACCAGAAGGCGTCAACGCGCTTCAAACTGAAGCAACTAAAACCATTCTTAACTAGAGAATTATAAAATTTCTACGATTAGTCAATTTTGGCACGTGGCATGTCGTGACGTATTTACGAGTATCAATTTTAATTTCATTATGCCGTCTTGTGTTATTCCTACGAGTAAAAATGCGGCTGGAATTACGAAAAAAGTGGATAAGATTACATTTCATCTGCATATTGAATTTTTTATCGATTTATTTTTCTATGAAAATGATGCGGCCATTTTGTAAGTGTTGTCATTTTTGGTGAAAATTTTACCCACTTATTTATTTGTTGTGAGTTATATTTTTGTCCATTATGGAGCCTATGTCATATGAGTTTCACTGCCCACTAACAAAAAAAATAATAATCATACAAAGGGCACGGTTAGATTAATTTTGGAAACCATCTAGCCAGAGCATAGTTTGCTCGATTCACTTTGAAGAGATATATTTATGACAAAGGTGGTTTGAAAATAGCATTTCCTACTGAGATATATCTATACTAATTATAATACTGAAGAATTTGTTTGTTTGCTTGAATGCGCTAATCTCAGGAACTAAGTAAAGTATGTAGACTTCTAATCTTTAGTTCCGAGTCTAAAGACAATACATATAATAAAAAACTAAACCAGCAAAAGGGAACGCAATAAAACCTTGTACCTATAGAAGCTTTGTTTTATTTGTTGTGTATGGTAAGGTGTAATTAAAATTAACACAGTCAGAAATCGTCAACTTCTATGATACCTCCATGAAATGTGTGAACAACTGCTCTGTTGCATTTATCGTAAGTTTACCTATTTTTTTGGGTTTACCCAACAAAATATATATGTTACCCTCCTGTTGTAAAATTACCCCAAACCAAGGGAATTGTTCCACTGTCGGCAACACTACGCGGGTGGGAAGTGCGGCTGGCGGGGGGATTGACGTATTGTTTTTGGACACATTTGACGACATGTAATTATGAGTGAACGCGGATTCTGGTTTGTTCTGTATTCTTAGGGCGATACGAAGTTCAGTTAGCACACACACACACACATATTGGTTTGAACAAACGAAATTTACCTACACATATTAGTATTATTAGCTTAGAGCAGATTTTTCAGTACTCAGACAAATATTATCTGAAAAATAAAATTGTTGCTCTCACAGTCTTATACAAACATTCTGACAGAATCAATTTTATTCCGCAGGTAACATTAATCTGACTGTTGAAAAATCAGCCCTTAAAACATATATAAATAAACACATAAATTGGACAAAACACAATAGGATTAGAAGAAGAATGCATGCTTTTTATATTAATTTATTTAACAAAAAAAATACACATATTAATAATAAAAATTATATTACAAAAATACTAACATTAATGTCATAACAATTTATAATATAAACATAAAATATTAATCTAAATATACATATTTACATAATTAAATAACTATGAATAATTAGTTTTTTTAGGTTATATTAGTTTAAAACGCGGATATTATAAATTATAAGTTTAATATACTCTTTCACATAAAAATTCTGAAAGCTAGTCTAATATACATAAAAGAATACATAAGTTCTGCCAGTGGCTTTTTTAAAACTATAATTTATTGTATTCCAAACTATAATCTATGTATAAGGCAATTGTCATCAAAATCGGATCAGTAGTTTTTATGTGTGAGTAACAAACTTTCATCTATCCATCCAATCATACTTACAAACTTCCGCATTTATAGTATTAGCAGGATTCAAAACAAATGCTAATTGAATGTCAAAGAAAAACTTATTTGGATATATAAAATAAAAAGAAGAGGGGAAATACATGTATTCACATGTATGACACATAAACGAACAAAAATTGGATAGTTTCCTAGGTCAAAAATAAATTAATTCGATGCTTCAATACAATAAAATATTGAAAAATAACTATAATAATGACTATACTACTACTTTTTTCATTTTTTAGGTAATTTTTAAGAAATAAGAAAGTTATATGACGCAAAAATAAAAATACTATGACGTCATAACTCAGTGTTTCATAGAAAAGTATCGGTTAACCCGCGACACGTTGCGCGGCAGCCAGTTGCCCAGCCACCACGCCAACCGTGCAGTCAAAATACACAAAAATAAAATGAGTTATTCTAGAAAATATATATATGTAATATTATATATCCGTCAGTTACCTGCCGTGGTCTCCAGCCCCCTGGCTATATCCGCCCTGCACTCGTCCTCCGCGGCCGCCTCGTCCCCCGCGCCCTCCATGACCTCCCTGTCCTCCTCCCCCTCCACTCGGGCCAGAGTTGCTAAAGTTGGAACTAGAGTTATTGAAGTTTGAGTTAGAGTTGTAGTTGCCACCTCCACCGCCGCCACCCCTACCACCTCTACCACCTCCGCCGCCTCCCTGAAAAATATAAAATACATGTATTAATATTATCCAAAAACGTAGATCTAGTCTATTTTTAAAAGTTGTAAATCGAATTTATTTCAAACGAGGTAAGTGTGTTTAATATAATCTCGTATGATGAGGTGGGCGAATTTTGATGAATAAAAACCTCATATGAATTATTTTTAGAATAAAAAAAACTTAAATAAAGATGAGTTGATGAAAGATTTTTCTTGTTTCTCTTTTTGTTTTAATTATCGTATCGAACGCTTATATTTCTTTGCACCTAGGTAGGTGATATAAGTATATAAAGGCATTCTCTAACCCTCACAGTCAACCATAGGTATGGTTTTTGTGCTGTTAAAAAATGCCTTCAGTAATTTAGACCATGCATTGTCTGACGAAAAAATAAATAAACTGCTTAACTTACAGCATTTCTCTGTTGCCAGGAAGGCATTTCTGGTGGTGGGGGCTGTTGTTCATTGGGCCTGCCTCCTCTATCTGGTACCTGGATGAAATATATTTATATTAATACGCTTATGAACGACGACCTGAAACGATATCTTACAATAAAATTGAATATATTATATATGTTTGAGTGCGAAGTTAAGGAGTGGTACGACGGCCTCACAGAAAACCGGCGTGAAACAACCACACAGCGTTGTGTGACGACCTTTTTCGGTATTAGTAAATTTAAGATTGGGAAGGGAGGAGGGAAAGAGGAAGGATGGGGCCACCGGTAACCTCAATCACACGGCGAAACAACAACGCTGTGGTTGTTTTACGCCGGTGTTCTGTGAGGCCGTGGCGTCACTCCGGTCGAGCCGACACATTTTTGTCAATATGAGACACATTACTCGAGTAATAAATTCTTATCTTTATATATAAAAATGGATCGTAAAATGTGTTGGTAAGCGCATAACTCAACAACGCCTGGACCAATTTTGCTAATTCTTTTTTTGTTGTGATTGTTATTATCAGGAGAAGGTTCTTATCAAGAAAATATTAGAAAAGTAGAGGGGATGATTAGGAAAAAGTGAGCCTTTCATAGCGAGATAGTTGGACCCGTGCGAAGCAGGGGCGGGCCTCTAGTTATTTATATATTTTAGTACTAACCCGACCAATAATAACTTTGTTGACATCAGTTTGAGTATTCTTCCGTACGGATGCGCTCGAAGTTTTTTCCACTTGCAACAGTGAGGTCCTAGCTGCTAGGAAGTCGGCCAGCTTGACATCAGGTTTGACTTTCAAAGTCTCCCTTTTGGGACGGTACGTTGACTGAATTATATCTCTCTTCGTTTTGAGACGGTCCGACCACTGTGGGAACAAAAAAATATCGATATTAAAAAAATTAAACCCTTCGTTGTCACGCCGTAACATGAAAACGGCTAGACCGATTTGGATAATTTGTTTTTATATAGTTTACTAATACTCTGTAGAAGGTTCTTACAGGAAAATATGTTAAGAATATCAAAGTCGAAGTGAAAATCATTTATTCCAACTAAACCATAAATAGGTACTTTTGAAACGTCAAAATAGAAAAGTAGTCTCTGTCAGTCTGTTCGTCAGTAAAGCTAGGTGCTCGTTTCAAGTTGTAGATTCGAATGGAGAAGAAAGAGCAAGAAACTCAAAAAGCAAAAGGATTACGGGGCAACGAGGAGGCTGACCGGTTGGCAAAACTGGCAATTGAAACAGGAAGTCAAATTTCTTATTTACCTGATCACTGGGAATATGTTCCAAGATTTAAGCTCACTTGTTTTAAGAATTGGAAAGATCTCTTCAACAAGATCTCTTGCGAAAAAGGAATATGGTACAAAGCCATTCAAACTGAACCTCCTCGTGTGCCTTGGTTCGATGACAGTAACTTAAGTAGGAGTTATGTCAAAGTTGCCCTAAGACTTCGTTCTGGACACTTTCCATCAGCAAAATTTGCTTTCCTCATGCGAAAGGCAACATCTCCAAACTGCGATGTCTGCAACCGATTAGAAGATGTGCAACACTTGCTGATGGAATGTGTTAAGAACAAAACTGAAAGGGATTCATTGTTTAAGGACTTTAAACTAAATGTCTTAGATCTTGGACTTATCCAGAGTATTTTGGCGAACCCTAAATCCTATGTTGCTAAAAGGTTGTGTGGTTTAGTTCTGAGGCTTAAGCAATGAATAACTGTGTATTTATAGATAGGTTTCTGTATACCTTTATGTAGAACCTAGGCGAGTTAGGATTGCATGTAATAGTATTAGGTAAAATCTAAATAATATGTCGTTGTTATAAGGTACAATGGGGTTGACGTATCCATGTGGATAAAAACCCCATATACTCATGTCAGAATTAAAAAAAAAAATAAAAAAAAAAAAAAAAAGAAACTCCAACGTTACTCTTTTTAAAAACAATATGTATCTTTTACAATTTCACTAATATAACATTTAGTATACATTACATCTCTCAGAAAGATTGAAAAATAAACATTTCATATACCTAACATAACGAATTTCAACGTCATTCAGTCATAGATTACATTGAAAGACCATCATTTGCAGTATATTTTTTAAAGTTACGATCTTACCTCAAAACTCTGTATGGTGCACTCTAAACGAGTAATGAGTGTTTCCCTCCTCAGCCGATACTCCTCAAACATTTCGGTGAAGGCATTCTCGAGTTGCTTCCATTCTTTCTCCGAGAGAGCCTTGTTGTATAGGGGTTTCCCAACCAACTGGTTACCTGGGAAAATGAAGAACAAAATATTGTGAAATCGTATTATTAGACAGGTATTAACGCGAAAAGTTGACTTGAAAGCACGGTTGGTGCATTGGCTGGGCAACTGGCTGCCGTGCAACGAGTCGCAGGTTCGATTACCCGCACGGAACAACTCTTTGTGTGATCCACAAATTGCTGTTCCGGGTGTGGGTGTCTTGTGTATGTGAAATTGTATGTTTATAACAGCACCCACGACACAGGAGAAAATCCTAACGTGGGGCAACAATTTTTTTATACAAAACAAAAAAATAAAATGCGAAAAGTAATTACTTAAATTCCTTAACATGAGACGCAAAAGTTTAAAAGTTAGTGTTGTGAAACCAGCCGGCCAGGGCAGCGCAAGCGATGCGATCTACTGAGACCACACTGAGTTTTTTGTGAGGGGAAAATCGTACCAGGGTGGGGCGGGATGGAGTGTTCGACTCTTACTGCCTAAAAATCCCCCGATCCTTCTCCTGCTCTGGGCCGAGGTCGAGGTGCCTTAATACGCATGCCTCGCAACCCCAGCTGAACATCAGCCCTATAAGACCCCGTCTGTAGTGGTCTATTGGCTCTTTAAGGCGCGCCCGGAAGACTACGCGCCTTACGCCTGGGTCTGGTTCTGGTCAGACGTCGAGCTACCCTTACTCGTCGTCCGCAGACCCATTAAGAAATCCTTTGATATTACGAGTGCCCATGGGCGGTGCTGATTGCTTACCATCAGGTAATCTGTGTGCTTGTTTGCCGACCAATGACATAAAAAAAATATAGTTGGACACCAATGCCAAGCAGTGGCGGGCCACTAGTTTTTATATAAAACAAACATTATCCGAATTTTTGTATACTCCTATCTATAATGTCTAAAATAATAACTTCATTACACTTTCATGTAGCATAATTCTAAATTTATAAAAGGTAGCCCATATCAAAATTTATTTTTTATTTTATTTAGTTAATACTTTACTATGAGTAATACTGTTGTCCTACCTATGTTAATTAAATTAGTTCTAGTTATAATTTCTATAATTTTGTCTGTATAAACACATAATTTATAGAATGTTGGTTAGCTCATAACTGGCTAATGTATATGCCTATAACCAATACTTTAAACCACTTTGTATACATAAGCTGTGAGCCTACCTTATAATAAATAAATAAATAAACATTTACCTTCTTTCTGTATGGTATCCTTGAGTTTAGCTTCGAGTTTGGAGAATAACATTTCCGCTGTAATGTTAGGAGGTGGTTTGTTGAACTTCAATGCTATCAGAATGTTCTTTAGGTCTCTAGCAGTCGGTGATTCTTGCTGTAAATAAAAAAAAAATATTCGATCTATTATGAAACTAGATCAAGACGTTGACTTAAGATCGATTATTATAAATCCTACTCATATAAACGAGAAAGTTTATAAGTATAAATGGATGGATGTTTGTTACTCTTTCTTTATGGGAATCGAGAATAGTCTGAATTACGGAGGCTACTTTTGATCTGGGCCAAGTTACATGTAAAAACTAGTCGCTACATTGTATAAAACAAAGTTGCTTTCTCTGTCCCTTTATCTCTATGTACCTATGCTTAAATGTTTGAAGCTAAGGAAAGGATTTTGAAGCCGTTTTTTAATAGAGAGAGTTTTTGAACAGGAAGATTATTTTAGAAGCATTTATTAAATAATGGAGAAATCAAGTATCATCAATTCATCATACACCTTTGCGAAGTCGAGACGGGTCGATAGTTAGTAGTTCAAGTGTGAGAGAACCATGCACGAATGGGCCGGCTAACCGGAGTGATACCACGGCCTCATAGAAGACCAGCGCAATCCTCCAAAATTCCTTAAAGGTAAATAACCCACAAGAGAGCAATGCACATGTTGAAACTCCTTTGGTATTACAAGGCGGCGCTAATTGCTTACCATCAGGTAATCTGTCTTGTTCCTTTGCAGACTTATACATACAAAAAAGAAATAAATTAAACTTACAACAACAATTTCCATGCCGGCCCCCTGCTTTTCTTTGGGACCGTCTACATTGACCATTCTGGCAGCCATCAGCTCCGATATTAAATAGTCTAACAATAAAAGCCGATCCTCTTTCGTTTGCAGACGGGAAGACATGTGACCTAGAACAATGGATTATTTAGTAATTATGTAATAATCTGTTTGTATAACTTAGAAAAAAGTGGCTTTTCGGTGGGACTTGCTTTATAAACTACTAGCTTCTGTCGCGTGGTTTCACTCGCTGCTCGGCTCCTACAAATCGTAGCGGGTTCGTTGTCAGTAAGAGTCTGACACTCACGTGTGACACCACTTAAGTATGGGAGAGCCATGCTTCGGCACGAATGTGTCGGCTCGACTGGAGTGATAGAAGGGAAGAGGCCTCACAGAAAACCGGCGTCGGCAACGCACTTGTAACTCCTCCGTTGCGGGTGTTCATGGGCGGCGCTGATTGCTTACCATCAGGTAATCCGTCTGCTCGTTTGCCGACATATAAGATAAAAAAAACTCGCACCATGGGCACCGGCAGACGAAATTAGATTATTAACCCCTCACAAAAAAAAATGCACACACATAGAAACTACACATAAAAACTTGTAAAAGCATTATACCTGTAACTAATTTCTTATATGGACACTTGAGCTCCTTTAAAAAGGAACTAAGCTCAAGTAGGAAGGAACTAGATTCATCGGGATCATTCATCATGTTGACCGTCTCCTCCAAATTGCACAACTTTTTAATCTCTTCCGCCAAAATGTGAACGAGTTTTGTGAAGTCCAACGACTTCGGGCCACCATCCAGGGCTTTGGCGAAGGCTGCCTCTTCCGTGAGAGGGCCTTCATACCTGAAACATTAGCAAAGTTAATTTTCAATTTTCCAATGCATATATTTTGTTTTAATTTTAAAATGATATACTGATTGTAAAATGTACATTATTATGTAGTCTTTATGAATTTTTTATTTAGTTATTTCTTTTTATAACAATATAGACTAACTTGTCAAAATAATTTATATCTAGAGTTATATATTATTATTATAAAAGTTTGACACACTTAACCCGTGAGCACAGATCTACACGAGACACAATTTGTTTTCTATTGTGTGTCATATACCAGCAGACAAGAGGTTAAATATAACTTTAATAATAATTTTATTTATTTAAATTCCACAACATGTTTTATATGTGGTAGGTATACAAAGCTTAAAGCTATAGTACATTTATGGACCTGTTAGGGTGCAAGGGTGCAACATAAATAAAAATAACAATAAATACAATTGATGAATGAGGCAATTGGCACCTTAACCAAAAATTTTTTAGTCCTAGTTCAATTTATCAAAATTACTTGTTCTCGACAAATATATAATGCAATGTTGTGACATCATGCTTAAAATGTAAAAATCTTTTTTTTTTTTGCCATCACCTTTTAAGAAGTGTATGTGATAATTCATGAGTCATCACACATAATTCTTGTCTAATAAGAAAGTCTTAAGTAATAGAGTAATTTATATTTTAAACTTTATAATAGAAAATTTTTTGTTGAAATTAAATTGGAGTCTATTTCAATCATGATGAAAGATGTTATTGTTTATAGGATTTTATATTGTAAACAATTTCCTTATATTGCACAACTTACAAACTATATTACTCATGTAAAGGAGATATTGATCAGTCATTGAGTATCCTCAGATTATGAGGATAAGTATTTTAATAAATTTCATAACAATTTTAGTTGTTTTATAATTCATCTATTGGCTGTTCACATATTGACCTTAGCTTTGCCATATTTAAAACAATATTTCATTAATAAACTCACAGATTATAAATTTGCTGTATCTAAGTCTTGATAAATTAATTTCCTAACTATATTTTTTTTATTTGTCTTATCTATTGTTGATTATGAACCCTAGAAAGGAAGTTAAGACCAACGCCAAAGCAACAAATCAATTAGTTATATATTAGCTTATTGATTAGTTTCCAGATCATAATATTCTAGCCACGTTACAGCTAATTAGAACATTTTAGCGTAATATTTCAATAGAAAATTATAAATAAAAACATATCTAAAATATAATATGTAATATTGTAAAAATATTTGTAATTACACATTTTGTTTTATTAATAGAGGTTTTGGTAAATCAAAGTTAATGATATTATAACCTATAACTGCATAAAAAATCTTACCCCAAATCGTTTAATGAATCCAATATATCGTTTTCCATGTTTATGGAAACATACAGATATTGTAGGACTAAGAAATTCTTCTACAGCAGAAGAAAATTTCTCTGCCGGTAGCGAATTCAGCAGAGAAAATCAGTCAAACGTCAGATTAAAAATGTCGCTACTAGAGATGTTCATTTAAAATCGAGTTCAGTTTAGTCGATTATCTTAATTTAAAATTGAGTTGTATTTGTAGTATTCGAATTATTTCATGAAAATAATTATCCGCAAAAAACCCTATGAAACAAAATTTTCATAGTGCATTTTTTGCGGTTTTTAATTTTTTGGAGGTACGCGGTAGTTGGAGTTGGACGAGACTCAGAGGAAGGATGAATCTCGGTAAGATGCTGGTAGGAGTCTTGACCGTTGGTACTTCAGGGATTGCTCTGACAGCCGTGGGATGCCTCTCCTTCTACAAGCAACTTAACGTAACGGTCGTTTTCGGGGGGTTTCATTCTCTTTTTATCCATGTATCAATATTGGTCAGGGGCAGGGACCATTGTATTTCCATAGTTATCGTCTACCAGTCCATAACCAGTAGCCACCCACACCCGTAATCATATAATTTTCTACCATATTGCACAATAGTCCTTTATCAGCCGGGGATTGTCCATGGGTGCACTTTAATAAAGGGCTAATTGCCGACTGATGTCCCGCCACAATTAGATTAAAACTGTTCAACGGACCCTCGTACGCCTTCCAAAGGTCCGGGATCCTGTGTTCCCCTGAAACGAAAGAACAAACAATATTATACAATTACATCATTTTGACATCTAACATAACAAGACGTTAATAAATAAAGAGTTTGGTATCGACTAAATAATCAACTTATTATAGAAAATATTTAACAGTGTATTGACAACACTACTTACTAATGTCAACACGACGCATTTTAACGTTTCACCGCTAGATGCCGCTACTAGTTTACTAGGTTTATGGGGTGGCGCAGGCAGATTAGAAAAAAGAAAAAAGTAAAACCTATTGATGATAGACTTGATATTTGCTAGGACTATTTTGTAGTTTTAGTTCTTCCGATGTTTGTTTTAATAATCCTATACAAAATAGCTTTTCATGGACCTACGCGTCGATTATTCGATTGAATATTGAATATCCAGAACCAGTTAATCTGCTAGCAACCACAGCCAGGGCTTGGAAAATGGGACCTAGTAGGAGAGTGATTTAATTTATCAATAATAATCCAAGCACATTAAAAATCAATTAATTGAATTATGTCGGCATTTGTATACGCGGTAGCGTGTCAAGCCAAGTTCAAGAAACAGAACTGGCGAGCCGCACCGCCTGTAATATTATAAGTATACATATTATACTTAAATCGGTGCAACAAATAACCCGAATAAGGGCTTTAGTTTTTTTAAGTAGTAGGTATTAATAACGTTCTTTATTCCAGACAAAGAATGAGTTATACAATTTATTTAAAAATAGTATATTTCATGATAGCAACAACTTTAGACAGACCTACCGAATATTTGCAATAAGTATCTAGGTAGGTAGGTATAATTATGAACTGAAATAAATTGCATTGTTATATCATGTTAGATACATATAGGTAGGTACATAATATATAACACGAGGTAACGCTATAAATCGACAATATTCATGTTGTTATTGTTTTTCTTCAATGCTATGAGAAATGATGTCATGCAACTATTATCTACAATTTACTTACGTCTTACGCCGCACCTGTTTGAGAGTTTAATAGTTTGTCATGCAAACGAATAATCTCACAATAATTAGTATCATAAACATAATGTAACTGCACTTGCATGACATGTTTTGTAAGATTTGTTGAGAATTCTTTTCGAAGATGAGACATTGGCTAGTTAGGAGTAGCGTCGAGACTGTTATACTAGTTGGAAGTGTCAAGATATTTGTTAATCGCATGTGACTGGTTGAATAAAAAACTTTATTTTTTTTTTTTTTATTTTACTTTATTGGGACATAAAACAGTTACACATTACAATAAAGTATGACACAATATATTTAAAACTAAGTAAACGTGTAACCCACACCAATGTCCGCGAAATAATAGCTTAAAAAATTATTAAACGCGTGCGTTAATCATGTTATTTAATCTTTTTTAAAACGATTTTATTCTAACGATGTAACGTTTTTAAATCGATATCAGAATCTTGTTGGACTAGTCGGCTGTCTTTCAAGCAGAGAGTTCGGGAGCTTCTTTTGAAGAGGTTGGAGAAATCATCGTGACCATGACTGCGATATAATATGTGTTGTTTTTTACTGCCTTATAAATATATATTATAATATGTACTTATATTCAAGTATGTGTGTATTTAAAGTTTAGTGTATTATGTATATTTTTATATATTTTCTGGTATATTTAGTAGAACTTGCTTGCTTCTTGCACCTGCCATTAGATTATCTCTGCATCACCGAAAGGTTGACTGGTAGAGAATGCTTATTGCGTTAAGTCCGCCTATGTTCAGTGGGTTGTGCATTAAGTTTTAAATTAATTAATTAAATCTTAGTTACGCTCAGTCTGACAGTAACTATTTATGTATCTGAGGGTTTTTATCACCACCAAGACTAACACATACTACGGCATATTTATGTAAAATAACCGGCTCCGATAGTCACCATAAAGTTGAATAACCAAACACAATCCTCCTTCGTAGGAATACTCGCATTTTATATAATGTTCTCTAAGTAACAATCTAAGGTACAATATCCTCTTCTATCCTTTATTTTTTTATATTACCTGTGGTTAGCAATCAGCACCCATGGATTACCTTGCCCATGGATACCCGCAACACCAAAAGGAGTTACGAGTGGTATGTCGGCCTTATAAGGATAAGGGTTTCGGATATTTAAGGGTTGGTAAGAAATGGGGGGAGTGGGAGGCATTGGGCCCCACCCCGGTAAACTCACACGACGAAATACAACGCTTTGGTTGTTTCACGCCGGTTTTCGGTGAGGGTGGTATAACTCCGGTCGAGCCGACCCATTCGTGCCGAAACTTAGCTCTCCCACACTTAATATCCTCTTAACCTAGCCTATGCTTTTAACCTTTGTGAATAATACTCCTTTGCCCGTCGTCCTGAAATTCAAACACAAAAAACTTTTATTCCTTTTCCTCACTCCCGCCTAACATACACTTTGATATCAATTTTTCAAGAGACTTCTGAAAATACATTATGGTATCTTTTTCCTTGAATACATTTGCTTATTTATATAGTTACATGTTTTTTTTTCTTTTTATATGAACCTAAACCTATATGCACCCTCAGCACATATAGCTCGCTATTTTCCTTGTCAATGGTCTAAGAATAATTAATCGCACTTGGCCTAACTCGATCAACAAACAATACAAATATTCCAAGACTAATACAAAACTAACAACAATCAATCTCTACATAGTCATAGTATTATTGAGTATTGTTAATAATAATGGCTTGGGGAATAGGTAAATACATTCCGATCCGATTCAGGTGTGTTTTTACCTTTACTCAGTATTGTATTGTACGCAATGAATGACAGGCACATTGTAATCGCCACAGATAACGACCCAAGCATACCAATCCAGCGTCTATGAATGAAACGCAACTAAACGCATTGTGGGAGAGCCATATTCGGCACGAATGGGTGGGATCGACCGGAGTGATGTTACGGCCTCACAGAAAACCGGCGTGAAATAACCACAGCGTTATGTTTCGCCATGTGAGTGAGGTTACCAGAGGCCTAATCCTTCCCCTCCCCTGATACCAAAATCTCCAAATCCCTAATCCCCAAAAGATCGGCACTCGTAACGCTACGATTGTTGCGGGTGTCCATGGGCGGCGCTGATTGCTTACCAGGTAATATAGTCTTCTAGTTTCCCTTTACCTTTAAAAAAATGATGGATGTAACTCTTCAAATGACTTCTTCCACCCTGGGAGGGATAAAAGGAAGTGTCAGGCTTTTACTGACTAAAAACTACCTATATAATTCCTTCTCCTGCTACAAGTCAAGGCCTTTGTAGGCCCCATCTGTGGTCATAGGCTAAGCTGTATTACAAGATGTTACAATTAACAAATGGGTATGGTTTGAATCCCCGAAAAGGTATTATGTTTTAGTGAATATATAAATATTTAGGAATTTAATATTAAGTAAGTATGTACCTATGTGATTATGCATTAATAACTATGTACTTATACTATTTATAATAATTCATGGTGTTTGTACTATCCAAATAGGTGTGACTTTAATAGTCTTTTAAACCTGTTTTTATAATGATTGTGTGGTGTCCAATTGGTACAGAGGATATAATAATATATAATAGTATTTCAAATATTGCATAAAAATAAAATGCATCGTTATTTTTTGACTAAATCATATACCCATCTATGGTTTTTATTATGAGTTTCGACTCTAATATCTATATTCGTAGTTATACTTACATGAGATGACACCAAAACATTTAGTAATCACAGATAATGTTGAAAAACTGGTTATTCTGAATATTTTAGTAACACTTGCTAATAATTTTACATAATTATTTAGATGGTAGGTAGCTGGACAACTTATAATGAATTACGATTTAAGATTTCATAATACCTAATTTATTGCTTTAAAAGAGCTATAAATATATTTTGTTGTTCAGCTTGCAAGTCTTGCGTCTTGTTACACCTAAACCAATAATAAAACGTATTTTGATCTCATTAAATTAAAAAAGTATTTTGACATGGTAAAAATGGCGGGAAAACAAAAAAGTTACACATATGCAATCCCGAATCCCGTCAAAATTTTCTTTTGCGTAGGTACCTCGTGGTACCTACCTATGTACTAGGTAGCATTGTTCTGTATTCTGAGGTAGCAAGTAAAAGTTTCTTGTGAAAATGTTAAAACAAAATATATTTAAGTTTTTTGCAAAAAATAATAAGGTAGGTAACTCGCTAGTTAGTGTCAACAATAAACCTTTTAAATTCCAGCATCGAGTTGAACAAATACTTAATTATAAGAATGGACTATAATAGCTGTTCCAGTCTAAGAAACTAAGTTTTCAAGTTTGTATTCCTTCAAGTCTAAAATACAAGAAAACATTGGAAGAAAATTATAAGTACCTGTTAGTAAAAAAGTATAGTAAGTAAATTGCATTTTAAAATATTATACTTAAACTATCTCTACCTAGCAAAGACCGTATTCATATAGGTACTCCGAGTCCGAGTTACCTGTCGGTTACAGATAAAAAATATTCTAAGTGCATGGTTCTAATTTACATTTTTTATTCTTTTACTCAAAGTTTTCTATTGCACTGCTTATAGGTGGGTGATACGGCCGGACAGAACCTGATCCTAATAAAAAGGTGATTATGTAGTTACATCGGATCGGAGATCACAAGTATCACAACAAACTATGCTCATATATACACGTATGTAGTATTGTAGACGTATAATAGTTGATGTGTTCGTTAGATTTGTGTTGGTGTGCGTGTCGTACCTGTGCTTCGCTCGCTCGCTTCTCACAGGTGTTATAGTGTGTATGCTCATCATTGTGATGGGAACACGTGGTATTTTTTCATTTTATTATATTCTATTTTTGAAATAGATTTTTCTTTGATAATCGTTACCTAATATAAACTTTATTGCATAAGTAAGTAATAATGTAGAAAACTATTTGAACTATGAAGTTTTTTGATTTTAAGTAAGCAACTACTCTGCCATGTCTGGCAGTAAGGGTGTAATCCTTATTTTTAAGATTTCTGTGGGTGTAATAGACATTAAACTCAATGGCCGTCTCATTTTTATCTAGGTACTTATATTGGTACCTACAAGTAGGTATAATTCTTGATAATATACATATATAATATGTATAGTTATATGTAAGTATGTACCTATGTACTTTATATTATGCCATTTCATTACTAATGTCGGAAACATAAAATTAGCAATAAAAAGAACATACATACGTAACTATTAGGTAGGTCTGGTGTATAATTAAGCAAGAACGTTTAATTAATGATACCTAGATAACGATAGCGTTTGTTCAGAATACCTACATACTGAATTGCTATGGTCATAAAACTTTTTAACTAGTTGGTCCGTCATATTATTGTATTTGTAAACCACAGGTACCTACCGTGCTAATGCACATGATCCGCTGTCCAAATCAAAACACGTTCTCCACATACGCTCTCTGTCGCACAATCACAGCCTTTTCACAACCGAAACGACCGATCTACTACGTACGAACGACCGAACGAGAACGAACGGCCACAGTCGACCGCGCTGGCTGACGCGGCGCACGTCTTTATCGTAACGCAAAAAAAGTTTCAAAACGCATTCCGGATTCGACAAATTCAACTTTTTTGGAATGTAATCGGTGTCCGTCGTCGAACCATCTATGTGCCATATACAGTGATGTTAATTTGTGTGGATTAAAAAAAATGGGTGTTTTTATTAATTTGTTTTTGTTTGTGACCGTTTTTGTGCCTTGTGTTTTTGGCCAAGAGGCTGCTACGTGCTATGGTGCTGGCAGTGTCGCTGGCGCAGCAATCGGTGCTTTCATTGCAGCCTTACTATTGGTAGCAGCTGCTTATTACTTGAGGAAACTATATTGGAAATCACGGAAAGGTACGTGAGTTTTAAGTAATTTTTTTTGCGTATCGTTTAAGTCGTACGAAGATAAACTCGTCGGCCCACGTACCATTGAGAATTACGAATTTGGAATTATGATGCGACGACCCTTGCCTTTTTAGGTGCGTGTATGTTTTAAAAATATATTTTTATGGGATAGGTACATAGCTATAAATATAGGTATTAATTTACAATACAACTTATTTGACACATGTAAAAATAACAAAATTACGAAATTGTAATCGCAAATCCGTTCTCAAGTTACTGTTAAACGTTCATTGAATATGTATGACTGAGTTTAATGCTTAAACGTGACTTAATTGCGAAATATTCCTACAAGAAGCTGGTTAACAAACAGGTTTGAAATAATACCTTTTATGGGTACGCAGCAAAACGTTATTCGAAAAGAGACAGGTTTTTTTATTATAGTAGTATTTTAATATGATTAGGAATCAGATTGTATATGCAAAAGCCGCAACAACAGGTGTAGTTGAGTCTATGGGAACTGAATAGAAACTTAAGTGTACATCGGAGTAGCTATCGGAGAAGATCATTTGTAACGTATGTTAGTATACCCAGGTAGATCCCTACCAACCTGCTTTACATAAGTATAGAGCTATCTTTTTACCTTAATATTACAGTAAATATGGCATGATAAAACAAATATGAATATGAACCTTAACTCCCTTGCTTATTTAAAGCCAGTAAGTAGCTCAGTAAGTCAATATCTTCATCCTGTCTGCATAACATTACGGTATATTATTATTATCTAAGTACCTACTCTTACAATAGGTAAAAACTAGACATGCCTTTTTAGGAGACATGTACTAACAATTAACATAGATTTTTATATCGCCCTGAAAGTTCTTACTGACTAAATATAGCTATATTATGCAGGTAACTACCTAGTTAATTATTAAAAAAAACTTACCTACATAAACTAGCATCAGCAACTAGAGCAATTAAGTTAGTACCTAAATGGAATCTGCCAGTAACAAAAAAGGTCTTATTTTAGTCGATTTACATTAAATAAAACTCTTTAGTCTATGATACGTCAACGTCGATAGTTTGTGATGCACGATCCACATCACAAGCTAACATTCTAAGCACTTTCACGATTTTCACATGTTCACCAGTATCAGTATTATACATAGGTAAGTATTACAGCGATACGCATCAATCATTAAGACGCTGACGTGTTTTAATATTAATAAAGTGTTTGTTGTACAGTCTGTTTATTACCGAGGTTTTGTAGCAAAAAGAAACTAAATAGTAAGTAGCCATGTAGTTAATCGACTAAAAAATCTTATCGTATCGTATGAAGCATTTCCTGTAACTTAAGTGAAGACAAACTTTGTTTTCACACAAATCTAGATTAATCCTGGGATTTTAATTAAGATCGATTGTAATTAAGTATTACCTTCAAATCCGGATTCGAAAATACCTATCTGACTTTTATTACGTATTGGGCATACCTATATTATGAAAAACAGGTTTTTCTCATCACTCAGGCAAAGCTGAAAGGTCAGATGGCAAAAGGTCTTGAATAGGTCGCAGACTAGAGTAGGCGAACAAGAAATTTTAATAGGTATCTAATAAATTAACGAGTTTATAATATTCATATGCTTATTTTTAAATCACGTTTTTGTCCGACGATTATCCTAATTGGTATGTGTATAGAAAATATTTATAAGCAACAAAGCAAAACAGATTTTTTAATTTAGATTTTTAACACACGTGTCCATACTCGGAGATTCCAATCTATTAACAGATCGGTGACAGATTTAACAGATTAGGTACAGACTTTTCTTAAGACAAAGTCAGAACTACAGAGGCTTGATAAAATGAGGAAAAGCGGCTCAACACCGCCCTAACCTCGTAAGGTCCAATGACGTAATTTAAAGACTAATAAAAATTTTGACACTGCAGCTCAAGACACATTTTTAACTGGCTTCAAAAAAGGAGGAGGTTCTCAATTCGACGCGTATTTTTTTTTATGTATGTACACCGATTACTCGAAGACGCCTGGACCGATTTCCAAAAATCGTTTTCTTAGCGTAAATAATCCAGACAATTTGGATCTGAAATTGAAATACTTTTTATTAAATCAAAGGTTTGGCCGTAGCTATTGCACCTATTTTTAGTAACATAAATTGACCTAAAATTCGATTGGGCCTTACGAGGGTAAGTTAGGTCCCCTGACTAACCCTGTTTTCCTACCAGTTCACCTAGAGACCGACCTTTTCTGCATTGAACCCAGACCGTGTCTGTCAAAAGTGGAAGGTTCGGCGCTTTTGAGTCCAAAATTATTATGTTATGTATTGAAGAAAATCCAAATATACGATGCTTTTTTATTTATTCACATGCATAAAGCTTAATTTAAAACTTAGTATATATATAGACGATATCTATCTTAAAATCTACGAGTCGAATTTCAATTACGTTCTTTGACGACTGTATCCACCGTTTGACCTTTAAAAATCGAATTCATTCATTGATTTTAAAGCAAGCAAAACCTTTTCAAAGAACAGCATCATTGAAAAGGTGTGTTTTGCAACCTACTAATTTTTGCCAACGGCTCCGCACGCAGTATGAGGGAGAAAAGCCTATGTGTTATTCAAGAATTTAATCTATCGCTGTGCCAAATTTCATTCAGCTGAATTCAGTAGTTTTTGCTTCAAAGAGTAACAAACTTTCGGTTATAATATTTCCCAAATAAAACAAATGATGCACTGTTTTTTCAAGTTATTATAAAAGAAATTAATTTCAAGGTTATAGGTAACTAATCTATTCAGACATTACAATGTACTTACGTACGTCTTCAACCCTATTTGTTTTTGGACTCTAGTCCTTAGAGGTCTAGATCCTTTGATGACTAGTTAGTGACGTTTAACGTCTTACACAAATCCAAATATAAACTTAAATATTTCTTCCTAAAACAATTCTAATTATTCATCCTTCGAGATTTTACTCCTATTTACGATAACATCTTGAAAAACTGGAAAATAATTGTCAATTCTAATTATATTTCTAACCTTGTAAACTAAGACATTCTGATAACAAGTTACAGAAGCCCTCGTCTGACCTACTAAGCTAAATCTTTGCCATACTCGGTTCTACACGCACATGCATTCAAGCGAAGTATCTTTTGCTTTCAATCTATAACAGTATTATCGACTGAGTTTTGTATTTTTTATCGAAATGAATTGTCTTCCTTTCAATTCTTAAAAAAAACTTATTGATACTCTATTCTTAGAGACTGAATAGGAACAGTCTTAATTCAACAAACCCCAAACGAACACCGGCGTTTGCCCACCTATGTTCTTCTATTGTGTCCCGAATTGCTACGATTGGAAGGTTAAAAGAACCAGGAAATGTTTCAAAAGAATTTAGGGTTTCCCCAAAGTTTTTATGGAGTCTTGACCATCCTGATTGCTGGCAATAAGTCATTGGAATACAAATTTGACTTCCTCAGAGTTTTAATTTAATAATGCGAGAAAAAAAAGAACAGTTTTCTACTGCCGTATTGGTTGGATACGAAGATCTGAAGATCAAGATTGGTGTTACACTATTTGACAATCCAGTGTTCAGCATAGGATGGAAATAAACTGGTGATGTTGATGTACCTGCTTTTTAATACTTTTTTCGAACATAGAACACTTAAAATTGTCGTGTCAGCGATCTAAAGGTAGGTCAAATGGCGACAAAGTTCACTCTGCTAAGTACACTCGATGTTGGTACGTTTGAGTGGGGATTGAATTCCACTTGTAGCGTACAGGAAAAAGCCTTAACAATACAATGCATAGGCCAGTAACCAAGTACTTGTCAGCCATTAGTTACAAAACTCTACTATTAAACTCAAGGGTACGTCGTTACGTTCGTTCGTACAGTAAGTGATTACTGTTTTGTCTTGTTAAACAACACAAACGTCACAAGAAAACATGATTGTAATCTAAATTAAATGATGGTTAAGCGAAAAAGATCTTTTAATTTCAATGTCCTTTTGTTTCGTTTTAATTTAATTTTATTATTTTAGTTTTGTTTATTTTTTATTTTAGTTTGAGAACGAAGAAGTCTCTCATGTTATATTGAGGTAATTTTTTTATCATTACCTATTCAATCTGTAATTTCCTCAAATTAGCAGCTAAATGTCAAAGATCAAAATAAGCAACAGAGGGAAAATCCGCCAGTTATTGCTTGAGGTAAAATCTCCCTCACGTATAGCTATGTAGGTAGGTACCTACGTACTAATGATTAAGGTATCTGACTAGGCAGTAGGCACGCATTCACTCACATACCTACATGTACTATAGATATATATTTAGCGTATCTTATTGCGTATTAACATTCCTTAGATAACGCAAGTCCATGAAGTTTCTGGGGTAACGAGATAATAGATATTGACTAATGAATGAAATTCATAAACCCTTAGCATTTGTGTGTACATTTAAAGTCTCTCGGTACAGATGTACACTGACTGATAGAAAAAATAAAACAGGCTATTTTTCAGACAATAAAATCGGAAAGTACCTAATACCTAGTCAAAAAAATTTATTCTTAAATTTTTCGTTTATATACGTAGAATTTAAGCATTAAGTCCGCCTTTGTATGTATTTTTTTATGTGTACATAAAGTGTTAAATAAATAAATAAATAAATAAAATTTATTTCATGGATTCACCAAAGTAGTCTTTATCTGCAATCTACATCCCGACTAATATTATAAATGTGAAAGGAGGTTTGTTTGTTAACTTAGAAATAAAATAAAAATGCAACATAAAACAGGCTAAATGAAGCCTTAAAATAAATTGATAATCTGTAATTATAACAGTAAGTATAAAATTACGGTAACAAAAAAAAAAACATCGAACAAAAACTTTTGATTTAAATTCGCAACAAATTATCACAGTAACCTTGGCAAGGAAGACTTGTAAACATTTAAATAACATTACCTACCTAATGAATAATTTTACGCGGCATTCGTCTTAGTGGAACCTGTGAATCTTGTTTATTACGAGACCTGACCGCCATTTTAAGAAAATATATTTTTGGACCACGAACTTAGATTTTTATTCAAATATCATAAATATTTCTGTCCTATGTAGTGATTGTGTGGTCAAGAATTACACGAATAAACTAGTACAGTGGAAAATTGTAAAGTATCAGATAAAACTATCACATATTTACCTAATCTGATTCGTTATCATGAGATTATTTCTCGAAAAATCTAGCGCTACATCGTTTTTATCCAAGAAATAGGATGTTCGGCATAAATTACAGATGCCAAGACGTTTATCATCAACACTAACCTTTGTTCATCACCAAATTAACAAAGAAATAATCAGAAAGAAGGTATGTATCAATCAATAAAACCTTTATAGTTAATTTCAAATTTAAAAAAGATAAGGTAATGACATTTTTACATTAATGTTTATTAGCGTGGTTGACGCGGCGTAGGCGACGCGAAGCGTTGTCCCTTATCTTTCGAGGGGAAATGAAAGAGATATAATAGTCTACTCGATTATCATCTGATATAGTTTCAAGTGTCCAATGGTTATAGAGTAACCAGATTACTAACTACTTACAATAGAATTAGCTCACGTTTTGATAACACAATCTTTATACGTTTGAATGCCCATTCGTGATAAAAATTCGTCATAGGTACGAATAAACGCTTTATTTTGCACATTCTTTTTTTTTTCAGCTAGGAACAATATCTTAGGTGTAAACACTAAATAATCCAGATAACGATTGCAGACAGCCACTGAATTGAAGCCGCTATCAAGGATCAACCAGCCGATTTTTAAGTGGTTATTTCAAAACAAACTCTTTGCCTTTCATATACCAAAACATTAATCCTTAAAGTTAAAGACTGCACTTGTAACTACTCTAGTGTTTTGAATGTCAATGGGCGACGCTGATTGCTTACCATCAGGTGAATCGTTTGTTTGTAGTTAACTGCCCTTTTACCACCCTTTAACATCAGCCGGGACCAGGGTTGCGAAGTGCTATGAAGCACCGCGGCTATGGCCAAGAGTAGGAGAAGGATCGAGTGGATTTTTTGGTCAGTAAGAGCCTGACACTCCCTCCCGATCGACCCTGGGCGGGAGAAGTCATTGGATGATATTCCCATTGCAAAAAAAAAACACCCTTAAACATAATAAACCGCAGCTCCCAATAAAACTATCCGACCCTGAGAACTTCCAATCACTATAAGAGATACAGTTAAGAAATTAATAAATCAAATACTCGAATACTTGTTCATTGTGAAACCATTGCTTGGTCACTAAGCTAAATGTATGTCATCAGGTAATATTGTCGATGATTTAAAACCTGTTCTAATCACGTGCTTAGATCATGATTAGAATCTATAGAGCTACAGATTAAAAATGTATGACCGAAATGTTTTTATGAGCAGAACTAGGTACTAAAAGACTGCACCAATTTGGATTATTTGTTAGTTATAGTTAGCATAAGGTTTTTATACTAATCTACCTTCAATATGGTACTGGTGGTATAAAATACACGACGTAACTAAGAGCAAAAAAAATTACTATGACACGCCTGAACGTCCGCGTCTCAAGAATCGGGTTTCGAAACCTGAAATTATTAATGTTATGTTACTTCTTCTCAAATTAATATCTTGTAGGTACTCGTAGTTAGTTATATACGTTTTGAAGTGGTTTAGGCACCACTTTTAGGCAGTGAAAGTAAACATGGACTAATAATTTCAAATCACAAGTTCGTCTTCGCAATCCGCCTAGAGAGAACGTGGTTGATGATCTTTTCCGTACGAGAAGAGGCCTTTCCTCAGCAATGGGATATACCTAAATATGCTCATGATGATGACGATGATAATGATGATGAATTAAAAAGATTATAATTTTATAGCAATGATTATAGCAATTTATTCATAGCATATAGATAAAAGAAAAAACCTGCGCAAACCAGTATTTAAATCTGCCCGACTAAGGATAGAACTAGAATTTTATGTGCATAAATTATTTAATATACATACTTACTTAGCTAATTATGCGTTTTATGTGGCTAGAGCATATTCAAATAACCAGAAACAAAATGTTCTATGAATTTGATTCTTGGGCTTTTTTCTTTCTTTATTTCTTATAGCAAATAGATATCATATAGGTATGTTATATTATTACATATATCTATTGAGTTTATAACTTATTGTTTTATTCCTTTCTAAGCTTTCTCTATTGTTATAAGAGTAGTAATTAAGGTAAATGCGGTAACAATAATGATAGTATTTGGTGTCAAAATGACTGAAACGAGGTTAAGCAAAGGTCTCTGAAAAACTGTCCTATGGTTATATTCTCTTTGGTCCTAAATCTATGCTTAAATTATTAAGCTGAAGAGTTTCTCTATCTCAAGAATTACTGGACAGTTATTTTGGTGTTGGACAGTTAGATCTCGAGGAAGATATGAAAGCAGCAGAAAATGTGAAAACAGAAGCGAGTGAAACCGTGAGGCAATAACAGTATTTCATGCACACTTTAAATGTACGTGTAAACAGTGGTTGCCTAATTCTCTTCACACCGGAAAACTAACAGGTGACAGAGAAAAATGAAGTATTTCACGCTATTTAACTTCCTAACTTTTTTACTGCCCGGAAGATTTGCTGTGTAATAAAATCGCCTCAAGTATATTCAGGAATAACTGATTTCGTTTTAGAAATGAAAATGATTTTCAAAGAACAAAGCATTTCACAGATTCGGTACTGACCATGTGGAGATTATGAAACTATTTAAGTAATAGGAATAATATAACTATTGACTGCACGGTTGGCGCGATGGCTGCCGTGGAACTTGTCCCGGACGGAACAACTCTTTATGTGATCGGGTCCGGATCACACCGGGTCTGGGTGTGATTTATATGCTTGTAAATGCACCCGGGTGATTCTTCACATCAATTAAAAAAAATTTAATAATGTCATTATCCTCAACCGAAAATTAACGAGTCTGCTGATTAAAACACAGATAATTATTTTATTAAATTAAATCTCACCACTGCTTACAAGCAACCGATTAAAAATATTGTATAAAATAAATTACTAAGATGCTTAAAAACCTGGGAGGATAATGACTTGTTAAATAAAAGTTAAGGTTTTTTGGAGAATCACTCACCCACGACACAAGAGAAAATCCTAGTGTAGGGCAACGCTATAACAAAAATAGAAAGATCGTCTGGCTGATTGTTAATGGTGTCAAGCGACAATATAATACTGAGCGCTGACGTAGCGACTTCCCATAACAAAAGGGTAGGTACTAATTGTATCTTATTACTGTACACATGGCACTTCAAAAAACTCAACGATTCTCTTTAGTCAACCAACTATGAAAACGAGTTGGTACAATATCCTACCTACTTATAACACGTGACAAAAATGAAAGTTTTTATTTACCGCTTACGTTTACAAGTTTTACGCAAATAATGGTTTTCTTGTTGCCTTTAAACTTTAACTTAGGAATGTATACTTTGTACCTATAAAATACATCAACAAATACACAAAAGCCCGAGAACGTACATGTGACCTCTGGTCGGGTCTCAAAATTCTTGGTTGGGTTGAACAGGGTTGCCGTTTACCACATTCTGATTACAATTTTAGATGCTATGATGCTAGGGGTTGTTCTGCAGTCGTAATATTTGGAAGCTTGGTCAATGAGGCAGTTATTAACAAAAAATAACAATGAATTAACGCCATTATTTTTGACAGCAGATTCATGTAGGTACTATCCATGCCATGGCGCTCAAAGTTTCTTCAGGTTATTCTTGGTACCGACTTGAGGCAATTGCAAGCACTTCTTTTAACTTTGTACAAACACACGCAAGCAGTAAGCAATCCATTACACATATTACGTAAACAAAGAAAGTAGTTATTGCCATTAAAATTTAATTACCCCAAGATACCAGAAATCACAGTTTTTAAGTAAATGTATAAATGTCAAAAATTGGTAAGATATTTTTTTTACATTAAGCTTTCTCTTACTGCCGTACTTGACGTAAAATTATTACTTAGTAACTAACGATTTTGTCCCTAAATCAAATTGGTATGTTAAGTAAGCATTAAGATTTTTTTTACTGTTCTCGCCTTGGACAAACTCTTGAAGCCTAGCTGCTTAAGGATCATTCTGAAGATTAGGTACATCTTATTGTGTCTGCCTGAGCCATTAAATTTTCGCGTTTTTCGTCTTATAATTTTATTTACTCCAAAATATAGACATTTTTCAGATACGTAATGGTAAAAGTGTCTCATTGGGAATTCGACATTTTCATGCATTAAGGATTCCGAGGTATTCCTCGTAGCGCTCCCGTTTTGAAACGCTCCCATCTAAGCGCTCCCGTTTTATTCCTCGAAGCGCTCCTAAAAGGAGCGCTTAGAGGAACGATTAAAAATATTAAAATTTACTTCCTCGAAGCGCTCCCACGTTTACAAATAGGGAAAAGCATGAAGAAAACGTAATGAATTATATCGATATTTTTTAAAAACTCATGTGTGCATCATCGACATCTTATTTTATAAGCATTTAAAGTTTCGAAAAATATGCAGACTCGCTGGCAGACTCGCTAATGCGTATGACGTCACAGTACCGTGGCGTGGAGCTAGTCGCCAGTGGTACACACAAAGTACTCTTGTAATTATTATGTAGGTCCTACTGCAATGTGATTATTATACGTATATAATTTATATTAAGTATATCTATGCGTTTTATTTATAACATCTTCTTTGAATACACAATAACATTGGTCCTTGTATACACATAAGAGTGCCGAAAGCAAAAAGATATTATTCTCTCAATTTCGTAATTTGGTTAAGCAACTTCGATGTCGATGATGCACGCATGAGTTTTTAAAAAATATCGATATAATTCATTACGTTTTCTTCATGCTTTTCCCTATTTTTAAACGTGGGAGCGCTTCGAGGAAGTAAATTTTAATATTTTTAATCGATCCTCTAAGCGCTCCTTCTGGGAGCGCTTCGAGGAATAAAACGGGAGCGCTTAGATGGGAGCGTTTCAAAACGGGAGCGCTACGAGGAATACCTCAGGATTCCGACGCGCCTTCTACGCGCCATTTTGCAGAGGACCTCTACCAGACAGCAGACTCGTACGGACTTTTAATAGAACTACGAATACGTTTAAATATGGAATCAAGAAATTCGTGTTCAGCCAGCTGGTATAATTATTATTTAAACTATAATTATAGGTAGCAATAAGTGTTGATTAAAGTCAGCTTACATGCAATAGGTACTTTGCAGTCTTGCAACGGATGTATTAAAGACGATGAGTATTCGGATTGGATAACAGGAATAATAAGTTTATGTCTTTAACTAAATGAAAAAGGTAGCTCATGGGCAGGCGTTCTCTGTCTATGGTATAGGCCGCATTACCTATTACGCCGCCCTTTGCGAAGGAATAGTACCCACCTAACGCATATTTTTCCATTTGTTGCGTACCTACAACTGAACACAGTTGATTTCAAAATAAATCGGCCGTTGTATAATGTGGCTTATTATGTAGGTTGTACTCAATCTGTGTTATTATCCATTGAAAACCCACATCTAAACTAAGATTTAAGCGAAAATATAGGGTATAAAGCCAGAAAAAAAACGACTTTCTTTTATTATAATATGTAGAGTGATTATTAGGAACTTAGCAAAATGCGCTATTTAGGTAATGCAGTGCAGCCAATCGAAAAATAAATAAATAAATACGTACTCATTGTCATCCAGTGGATACACATCAGGATGGACGTCACAGGCGAGGTAGGGCCCGGAAAAGATGGCGTGACGATCTAGACGCAAGATGGCAACTATAACGAAGGAATGAACCCGTCCTTGCTCTAAAGATATGTTTCCTCAACTGACTTTTTACACAATCTCGGAACATGTTATCACACAGACCCCGCCCAACTTTAACTAATCATAGTTTAACTCCTTAATATCAAACGGTCGAGAAAGCTAAATAATTGTACTTACTTTCCCTTAATATTGCCCAACACATGATGTAATGTTAACTCGGGTACAGCCTAACAGGTACAAGCAAGGAACCGCAACTGTCTATGGATGTGGATGGTGAAAGTTTTCTGGGAATCCGGCGTTCCTGGAAGATGCTGTTACACTATAGCTTATTGTTTTCTAAGATGTTAGGCACCATTGTCATATGGCGATGGAAACGTCGTGAGGAAACCTGGACTTGTGATTTCTAATTACTTACAAGTTTGAATTCGCCAATCCGCCTTGAGCCAGCGTGGCGATTAATGCTTCGTGAGAGAACAGGTCTTTGTTCAACAATGGGTATTTTTAGGTTGATGATATTGAGGTTTGTTTTATGGGATAGGGCGGCAAAAGAGCAGACGTATAACCTAATGGTAAACAATCAATTTAGCTTTTAAACTCGCAACAAGCGTATGAAACTCTGTGTACGTGAAACTTACTCGCACTTGACCTTCTGGATAGTTTTTTTAAATTAAGGACCTACTAACAATTAGCTTAACAAGAACTGGGCAAAATTGACGGCAATTAAAAGTAATTACAGTCATGTTCTTACAACTATTGGCTAAAAGAAGTCAATAATGAACGATCATCGAACGGTTCGAGGTATTTTTATCAACACAAAAAAGTTTTATTTATAATATCGAAATGATCAAATAAATCAAATGTAAATTTTTATAGCGTAGGTACACATGTCATGGCAGCAGATCAGCCTATACCAAAACTTCATATTTCTATTATACATTTTCGACTTAAAACAAATAGTATTAAAGTTGATAATGTACTACAGTAATTGGTGTATGTTGAAGTGCATTTGTTTACACTTGTGTTAAGTCCTTCTATGGTAATAAAACTTGCAAAAAGGCATGTCTATGAATAATTGAAGGGATTACAGCGAAGTGCACACGACACTCAATAATTATGGATGTGAGGTTTTGTTGATAGCAAAGTGTTAACTTAACCTCAATTACAGACACGTTTGCGTTACTTTGTATCACGTTTTCGTAATTCACGAAGTCAAAATCAAACAGTTGTTTTTAAATTACGAGTCTAAGATTTTATTTAAGATCGTTAATAGAGTTGAAAGTCTTGTTATTTATAAGCACAGATCTACATATACTTACCTACATACCTGGTCTCCTTTGACGCTAATTCCATAATGACATTATTTATTGAACGTTTGATTTTTTAGCCTATAGCATGCAGGAACGTCGTAGCTATCTATCAGTGAAAGAATTTTGTAAATCCGAATAGAAATTTTAAAGATTTCCTTCTAAATACAACCTAAAAAAATTACTTCTTTATAATTAGTAGATAAGTTTTTATTGGGTAATCTTTCCTACATAAGTAGGTACAAACTTAAAAAAATAACCTCTTTATTATATTAGTACTTGTACTTATTGAGTATAGAGATATAGCCTCCCTAGCATAGTAAGGGGGTAATAATAGTAAAGTGCTTATAGATTTTACTTATGATATTTTTCTTATTTGCACTTACCTAGGGAGAAATGATATGATGTCTTCTCTCTCAAGGTTGGGCAAGAGGGAGTGTCAGACTGTTAGCAACTAAAAACCACCCCGTTTCTTCTCCTGCTTCAGGCCCAGGCCGTGGCCAACCTTATTGCGCTTACCCAATATATAATATTTAAGTGTGGGAGAGCCATGCTTCGGCACTAATGGGTCGGCTCCTCCGGAGTGATACCACGGCCTCACAGAAAACCGGCGTGAAATAACCACTGCGTTGTGTTTCGCCGTGTGAGTGAGGTTACCGGAGGCCCAATCCTTCCCCTTCCCCAATCCCTAAATCTCCAAATCCCTAATCCCTAAAAGGTCGGCAACGCACTCGTAACTCCTCCGTTGCGAGTGTCCATGGGCGGTGCTGATTGCTTACCATCAGGTAATCCGTCTGCTCATTTGCCGACCTAAAACATAAAAAAAACCCCTACTTGCCCTTGTAGGTCTTTAGGTTTCGACGATGAGATTTAGAGACCACTGATCAGCGGTAAAGTCAAATAAAGTATTTTTTTTTTCAAAAATAGCTTCGAATAACTAAGTTAAGTTTGAAATCGCCAATCGGGTTGAAGAAGAGACGTGGACTATCATATAGGCTCATTACTTCTCAGTATGAGAACAGGTTTTTAATTAGCATTGGAATAGTTACAGGCCGGTAATAATAATAAACACTTGAAATATGAATATTAAATTCCAATACAAAATACATATAAAGGTGGTTACCCCCAAATGTCCTTGAAACTTCAATAAAATGACAATGTCCAGTTAAATACCGTAAGCACAGAAGATGGCGGCGCCAAAAAAGTAAAATTCAACGTTCACTGCATCTTTCAGTGCAAAAAGTACAAGAAACTAAAATAGTATTGCCAACCTGGGCGGGACTGTGAAGTTAAGAAACAAAAGGATCACTTGAAACAAAACTTACAAATATCGTAGTGTACCAGAAAGTAATACCAATTTACAAGAACCTTCTAATAACTTAATTAATAAAATATGTCATTTTTGAGACGCTTCTCAACGAATGTGACGGTTTATGTTACAGTGATACCACGGCCTCACAGAAAACTAACGTGAAACAACAGTTGCGTTTTGTTTCGCCGTGGGAGTGAGGTTACAGGACGATCTCAAAGGCGATGACTCACTTGTAACTCTGGATTGTCTATGGGTGACACCGAGGGCTTACCTTCAGGTGATCAACCGGTTTGTTTAATCCTATAGAAAAACTGTTAAAATATGGTTGAGTATTTGCAAATTCGATTATAGAGAAGTCCCGTAAATGGAGAGGATGCGCCCTCGAATAAATAGGCACTTATTTAAGAAAGCTTAGTACTTCTGAATAAATATTTCTATGAACTTCATGACCCAAGCATGTTACCATATTAGGATACGTCCTATTACATCTGACCGGTATTACAGTTATGTAGTTGGCTAGTAAACTGATGTCTGAAACGATTTTTAGTTTTTTGAACCGAAACTACTTATTGAGAACTCATTGGTTTCTAATTAAATGTTTTTGTCATTCTATATTTGAAATACGGATTTGACGGGCGGGAAAATTTTGTCGTACAATCTGCACTGATATTTTAATCTGTAGTAACATTTTTAAAAGTGGCCTTTACGTGTTGTTTCGAATTAAAATCTGTCTCTCAGAGTTATACATTTCATCCAAATCAGAGAAAGAGTAATAAAGCATTTATAATATAAAATTGAATAAAATGAAACTCTAACATTATTATACATAATACATATAACCTCAAATGAGGTATCCTCAAAATATTCTAACAAATCTTACTTAGTAAGATACAGAAACTCATTGATTGTCAACATTGTAGGAATGCACTCCGAGCATTATTGCGAAAACAAAACAAAAAACAATCGTATTGCGGTATTTTGTTTACAAACACTGGAGAGAGTACATTTGTAATCTTTAGAGTCGTAAATCAAACGAGATTAACTATCATATCGATAACGATTCCGTATATCGAATCACGATACAGATTATATTTATGAGTTTATTTGTGAGAAATTCGAATTTCAAAATAAGACACGGACCAGGCAGCGGATAAAGCTAATACAATTTATTTAAAGATTTTCATCTTAATCGTTTTGCAATAACCCAGGTTAACATGTTTATACCACAGAACAGAAAATTAAGTATATTCTATTCCGTGATTTATACTAAATCGATTGTTGGGATAGAAAAAACATACAACTTTAGTTTTGTTTTAGTTTTATCTATCTACATATGTATTAGTTCTCACAAGTAAAAAATAACGTATTTATTAATATTCATCTCTGAACTTCGAATACCTTGAATAATATGTCAACGGAACTGTAAAATTGATCAACATGCACTCAGAACCTTGCCTGAATATAAATCCTTACTTTTTTTTCGGTCACGGAGTTCGAAAATTCAAAATTGAAGCACGTCAACAATGTTGCCAACAAAAACAAAAACTCGCCTAATTGTTTTGGGAGTGGGAACGGGGGAAAAAAACTCCTTCGGCATTCGAAGGACGGTGACGTCATTGATACAGGTACTTCAAGTTATTGTATAGTAGGGTGCGCGCGTACTGGCATCGAAACATAATTTGTCATTATTTTGCTTTAAGTTGTTGTTTTTCTACCGTTACGGTATTTTTTTTTAGTTTTTGTTAAAAAACCTCAAGGAAATGATGTTTATTATATTTATACATTTTTTGTCGATCAAAATGACGGTATTTTTCCTGTTATAAAAAGAGCCATTCTAGTAAATTGACTGTGTCCATTAGAATAAACTACACAGTTTAGCGCACAGTAAGATCAGCCAAACAAAATAGGTGCAGACAGATCTATTACTTTTGAACGACTAAAGCTAGCTTTATTATTATATCCAAAATGAAGTCTGTGACCAACTTTAAGTATTTAGATGAAAGTGTAACTCATTTCTTTTTAGTGCAATTTTGTTGACTATCTTGGCTCAGGTCAGTACGTTTTCTATTGTCACAAGGTAGTGTTTATTTGTCGGAACGTGTGATCTCTCGAAGTGAAATACGAAATATACTTACCTATATTTTTTTGCTTTGAATGACCCAGTTCATTTGCTAAACGATATTTTGATACAGTTTGATAAATTGTACGAATTAAATGTTTGAAAGAATTTCAACTTACGAATATTGGTACCTAATTACCGTTATCTTTCCTCACATTAAAACGCCATCTTTCGTAAGAATAGAAAAACATTAAACTCGCCTCGTCTTAGACGGGGCGGGAATGAGAGGGAGAGACTTTCCGTTACTGTCTAAAAACCATCCCGAACCAACGCTAGTCTAACCCACGACTCTGCCAGGCCCTCAGAGACCTAAACAGTAGAAGACTGACACAGAGTATAGAAATTAGAATTACAATACTCAATGGAACACATGTTTTGCGTAATGTAACTAATGTAAGTATATCGTTCTGAACAAAAACAAACAGTTTACAAAGGCAAGGTTACGGAACAGGTGCCTGTATATGTATAGTTTATTCAATTAGTCATTGTAAAATAATTTGTATTATATTTTATTTAACCATTTAATTAGATACACATATGTTTAAGTAGGTATTTAGTGTGTTATTAACGACCTTGTGAGTAAGTTAAGGTCATAAACCATTTAATAAAACAGCGCATCGCCTGCTCGACCGTCAAAAAATATTGTTTTTTTTTTAACTAAATACCAACTGTTAACAAATACTCTTGCTTTTGTCTTATGGGGAAAGTAGAGATCTAGTAGATAAATTAAGAATTTATAGAAGCGGCTTCAGACATCAACCCATTGAAGCCCATTTTAAAATACCTAAATAACTATAATATGAAGTCATCAAAAAATTACGTCACAATGCGACAGAATGGTTATCGCATCGTATGCACGTTTATCAGAATTAAAATTAGTAAATAATCAGAATGATAGTCTTTAAATAAATTTCAAAAGATTTTTTTTATGGAGGAATTATTAACATACCACGAGCACGAGACGGCGGTGCGTAAAAACATTTGCATTGATTTGATAAATGTGCGACTTGTATGATTTATGAGTACCTACATACATATACCTACATATTATTGTATTATTTTTCATGGCCGTTACGTACACGATAATGTGTGAGTAGAGTAGGTACTTAGCTTATGAATGCAGTGTTTAGATACATAGTTTTTTATGGGAAATAACGGAAAACTAGAAGACGGATTATCTGATGGTAAGCAATTGCAACAGGAGCTATAAAGCGTGCATCACGCGTGTACCTATGCAGAGTGTTCAAAAAACTCTTGCTTGTGTACGTACATCTGTCTGGAAAGAAATATACATGTACGCATTAAACTCTGAATTCTGAATCAAAAACTAGTCGCAAAAACTTGAAGCATTTTTAAATAACAGGTGATATTGGTACAGTGGCCAATCCATAGCGGGAGTACTAGAGACAAACTATGTGGGTCACTCGTGGAATGCTACCCGGCCAGCCGCTCCCACCTGCGAGCGACCGCGGTGCGTACGAGATGAGCGCTGGCAACACTGTCGTATTCTAATTTCAAAATATTATTCAATAACACCATCGATAATATCGGGGTGTAAATTGAAAACATTTTTATTCTGCATTTAATCTCCACGACCTTTGTCTATTTAAATGCTCTTATATAGGTATCAACAATTTAATGATTGAAACAACAATTTTGCATGTAGGGGCAATAAAATGTCGTACTTACACAAAAGTTTTACAAACTTACACTGACAATTATGTACCTACATAAATAAAAAAATGTAGGCAATAATATGAAGTCCTGTGTCCCTATAATTGCAATCAAAACATTTCTTATGTATCTAATCCGAAAGACTGACAGATACACCTAATATCAATATTTCTTCGTAAAATAACATACAATTAAAAAGCGAAACAACGCTACAATCTGACTTCGTAACTAGTCAAAGATATAGTTTTTACTTAATATTCACGCTAACTTTATCTGATAACAGTTAAGGTAAACAGAACGAACGACAAATTCCCGCCAACAGCCATGTTTGCATACCAACATTGTCTTAAAAATATTTGCTATCTAATCTATGGTATGACGAAATTGAAGTCACGTATTCACTAGATCGTGCTAAGGAGGTCGGTTTAGTTATATAGGTTAATAGAATGTTTAAGATTTGAATTACTTAAGAACCATTTTGTCCTTAAATGTAAAATTTTAGTAGTAGCAAGCACTTTTCACGAGTTCAACTTTGAAGAACTATCCATGACCATCACCATTCTAAACTCCGTTACAGTATTACTCGAAATAAAAATTATAAAAAAATTGTAAGTATAAGTTTGTTATTAGGTACTTCACTGATTAACAAACCAATATCATAATAATTTTTATATTGAATAGTATATTTAACGATACGATACCTTTAAACATTCACATACACGATATCTATAAACATTCACTTTAGAAACGACTTTAGTAAAGCACTATATATTATGTATTTTCTATATATACTTAATGTTTTATATTTCTTCTACCTCACTTACTAATCTGTGGCACCCTTGACACAACTTGCAACAGATAAAAAATAATGTGACTCGTGATCTTCAAAGTGTAATAACCTAAATAACATGAAACTTACATAACAATAACATGTAATAAAATCTAGTCTTAGCACACGTTGCACGAATAAAAAACCAAAAAGGTTTCTGATTCAAATATTCAGTACGGAATTCTAATGTTGAAAACTTGCGATGTACCTATTGTTAAACATAAGAAGAGTCCACAGGTTCACACGTTCCAACCATCTTTTAGCGCTAAGGCGTAAGGTTGATAATTAATTTTGTAAGATTATACCCATTCTTGCAAAAGTTGTTCCTAAAAGCCTTTGTGTCATCGTTTACCTTGACCTGAAGAGTAGCTTTACATATACATCTTGTGAGCCTTGTAGAAAAAAAAAACACTAGAAGTAACTCATTACTTTTTCCTCTTTCAAAATCGTTATGGTTTGTCCTTATGAGTCAATTCTTTAATGGAAACGTTTTGAATAAAGATGCAGAGATTAGTGCGTCAGCGACATTGGTATAAGGTTCACAAGAAGACATGATATTTTGAGGCAATTTTATTCTTACCTTTCACGGTCAAGACAACATATATAAGTAAATAGGATAAGAATGAACTCTAGAAGAAGATATTGCTGTTCTGAGCTGGACTGCAAACACGATTAAAGTTTTTACCTGTTAAAGAAATCAAAAGACATGTCGGCTGATTGTATGCAATCATCGCTAGGTACTCGTCACCTTCAGATACTTGTAATACCAGAATAGTTGCAAGTGCGAAAAAAGAAGAAGTTAGCATTTGGGAATTTTAGAATAAGGGATGGGGATGGGATAGAATTGGGTCTACAATATTCTCAAACAGAATGCAAGCGTTGTTTCGTGTCGTCGAATGGTCTTACTGAAATCTTTGTGCCAATCTTATATGCAGAAAAAATAAGATAAAAAAAAAGATCTGGATAATATATCTATCTCTTTCGTAAGTGCTTTGTAGGCTGCGTATTTTTTTTTTAAACCACGTTCATATTATTGTTGTCACACATGGTGACCTTAGTTCCATACACTTCATAATTTATCACCGTCCCCTGTAGGGTCTAGGCACAAACCGTATGTCTGGCGTGTCCCAAAGAAGGCAAGCGTTAAGTATGTTTGGCAGTATGCCCTGAATATTAAGTGTTTTAATAGCATTTATGTTGTTACGTGTAAGATTATCTGTAGGCCACAAAATATTTAGTAGAAGGAAATAAACTTCAAATAATATACCCAAAAGGCTTAACAATGACGAGTGATCTGAGGTCGGGACGGTATCTGCAACTTTGCCATTAAACTTCATTGGATAGGGTAAGCCCTATGCAATGTTAAATAGTTTTTCTAATAATCCATGAGAGGCCATGTCCTAAAACAGATACTTGTAGCATATTTCCACAGTTTTTGGGAATATTATTTTTCTTTGCAGTTGTTTTCTTAGTACTTACTTACTTTTTTGCATTTTGACCACATTTGAGGCTATCTCTTCTCGATTACTGTTGGAAATTCTGTTTTAATAATATGTGCTTGCATCTTCTTATTCTCTAATTGACCTTTTATGAATCCTGTAGAAAGATTAGGGCTGGTAACGAATGTCTTCTCTGCCATCACTATATTGCTTGCCCGTGATAATTTTGGCGGTAATTTTATGAAATTGTTACGTCTTAGCTATCTTTTATCGTCGACTATCACGCAACGATGCAGGAACTGACGTATAAGAAAAGAACGACTTTATTTTATAAAAGGTAAGAGTGTTTTTTCTGTAGCATAATTGCTTGAGATATGGTATAGGTATGCTATGCACAAGAGTTAGATTTTTAGCTGAAATCTGGACTGTAATTTTATTGTTGCAATCAAAATGATTGGAAACTTTCTCTTTCATTTTTAACATGCAATGTATTGCGAATTTACTTTTATGTACAATATGAACATTCTAGTTAAAATCATTAGACAAAAAATCTGAGTTTCTTTTCTAATTCATTTAATATAGTTTTACATTTATTTAGGTATATTAATTTGATGTTATTTAATGTTACCTCCAATTTCTTATTAAAGCAAATTAGTCGTAACTTAGCTTTAATCTAAACAAGTACCAGGATAAAATCATTCGTAAAAAATGTTTTATAATTTTATTTAAACGCTCCAGAATTAATAGGTCGGCAGCGGCACAACCCAAGTAGGAGCAAGAACAGCCTTACAGAAAACAGAGCAAAATCACAGTTTCGATGTATTCAGTATCTGATTGAGGATATTGAAAGCCCAATCTCTCCCTAAAAGGCCGGCAATGAATTTGGCTATCTTTTTGAGAGGGAAAAATCATCAAATAATACTCTTACCCAGGTTGAGGCGAGAGAGAGTGTCAGACTCTAACTGACTAAAAATCCCCTTGTTCTTTCTCCTGCTTTATTTAGATCAAGGCTGCAATCCCGGCAATGCAGTTGGCTCTAGTGTTGAAGATGACCATGCGTGATTACGAAAAAATATTAAAAACTTCCTAACACATATTGAGGTGATTTGGTTTTATGATTATTCAATAATACCTAATCGTTGATGACCTTGCGCCCAAGAAAAACACTAGCGGTCATTTTTTGTGCAATTTACAAGATTCAATGTTTTTGCTCGAAAATATCGCAGTTATTTTGCACATACCTTGATTGAGAGGTGGCTAGTGGGTAGGTAGGTATTTACTTTATATTGTACATAAATATTTAGGTGTGGGAAAATCATATTATTGCGGTCCGACTGGGCCAGGTCCACTGGAGTGATACCACGGCCTCACAGAACACCAGCATGAAACAACTTTTCCGTTGTGTTTCGCCGTCTGAGTGTGGTTACCAATCCTTCCCCACCATATCCTCAATCCTCAAATTTCCTATCTTTAATTCCCTTATAACAGAACAGGCCGGCAACGCACTCGTTTGGTACTACACACAAACACAAAAGGGGTTATGGCCGCAAAAATTTAAAGAAAATAGTTTTTGGCAGTTTGAAAAAAGAACTGAATTCGAATAGCCCAGCCTATATATGCAACACAGCGTAAATATTTTATGCCTTCTTGGAATGTAGGTAATTCAGTAGACCACAATCTTTAAAACGGAAATTACTTCTGACGAACCATTAAAATATCTTAAGTTGAATAAATATTCTCACACACGATTATTCATACAAACACACCTATTCTCATTAACAAAAGACAAGCAGGACAAGCTCCTACCTTCTGTCAAATTTCTTTATTAAGTTTCCAACTTTATTGTTTTGATATAAAGTCAAAAATGTAATGCATTACTTACAGATGGTTTAGCTTGACTTGCTGGCCTCTACACCGGACGTGGCGATGGTGATTTGAATACAATTCCTAGTTATGTCGCATAAGATGAAAGCCGTTGGCGATGTGCTTTTAAATTATATGCTGATACTGTATGGAGATTAAAATTATGATGAATGAGCTAATGGATTAGTACTGAAATGTGAAGGAAACTGAAAAAATACTTATTACTTATACACTTTATTGTAAGAATAATAACACCCAGCGAAATGCGTATGAAGCGGAATGGGTAATAAGAATGGGCGTACCCCAAGGGTGTTAATATTTGGTCCAATAGTTCATCCACAGATAAGATACTAATCAGATATTTGTTTGTTTTGTATTTTTATAAGGTATATAAAGGTGAATATATAAAGGAAGTAAACATTCAATGACTTTTCCTGCCCTGGGTGGGGCGAGAGTGAGTGTCAAAGCCTTACTGACCGAACACCGCCCCGTTCCTTCTTCTGCTCTGATCGTTGTGCTTGCACCCGCTAGTTTATAAATTTTATTACAAGATTGTTTTAGAATTGGCCAAGTTTAGGTCTACCGGAAAGCGTCAAATGCAAAAATAACACCTAACATAATAATATATAATAGTTACCGGCTTAGTAAATAACTGTTTGGGTGTTAACGGTGGTGTCGAGATTCGTGACTAACCTGTAGGTTTTGCATTTCCTAAGTAAACGGACACGTAATTCCCAAGTGGTTAATCTTACTGTGACGGAAGTCAATTTTACTTAAAACGATACGTACGCCGTTGCATATGACGATTAAAATTAGGGATTAGGGATATTGCAAGCATCGAACGCCTTCTGAAGTTATTTCTTTTGTTGTTAAGGAGTGATAATTATCCAAGGACTTCTTCGAACCTCTCGTGGGTAAAGAAAGAGACGAAATCTAAGATTTTGATGATTGCAAGTACGATAGTCAAAAATACTGGTACAATTTGCTTGCTCAATTTTCATTTTGTAATTATTAATTAATAAAGTATGTATGCAGTGAATGGAAATCTTAAGTACAACATATTTCTAGTCACATCTAGGCATGCATGACAGAATCTGCGATTTCGAATAGTAGATAATAATAAAAAGCAATTTTAATTAATTTATCCAATTGCCACAATGGAGTTTCCACCTCAATGCCATTAAGAGTAGGTATCAAATTTGCTTTACACTTATTTGACTGACCATAATGGTAAGAGCTATTATTTTGCAGTTACAAGCATTTTATAACAGTACTAATATTTCACGCTTCTTCAAACAAATAATGTGAAAACAAATTAGTCAGAGTTATTTCTAAAATTCGTCATGAAGTTTTGTGAGGGACTAACGCTAAACGGTTAATATTTAATTTTAGAATATGGGTTTTTTTTTTATGTAATAGGTCGGCAAACGAGCAGACGGATTACCTGATGGTAAGCAATCAGCGCCGCCCATGGACACTCGCAACGGAGGAGTTACGAGTGCATTGCCGACCTTTTAGGGATTAGGGATTTGGAGATTTAGGGATTGAGGAGGGATTGGGGAAGGGGAAGGATTGGGCCTCCGGTAACCTCACTCACACGACGAAACACAACGCAGTGGTTATTTCACGCCGGTTTTCTGTGAGGCCGTGGTATCACTCCGGTCGAGCCGACCCATTCGTGCCGAAGCATGGCTCTCCCACACTTAAAAACATCAGCATCGGGTCTAGCAGTGGCTAGACATAAGTCTCTCTTAACGGATCAGACGTATTATGGAATAAGCAACCGTTGAGAAGTTAATAAAATTCGCATTTTTCATCAAATTCTTAACGAACTTTATTCTCAGTTATGTTCCTAACACTTTTTTACAAAGAAGGCATTGCCGATTGGTTAAATAATCAGTCTCAGATTAGAACGTGGGCTTCAAATTCTATTCAGGAAACCAAGTCAGACGACTGCAAAGTTCACCTAAACGATCAGATCTGCCTAGGGAACGCTAAAATTTGAAGGTCGTATCCGCTTAGAAATATCAGCTAATGTAGCTAAATCAATCAATAGCTGACTAAAGAAAAACAAACCATAAAATTGTGTCTCAATAAAACAGATAATAATAAATGCAATTTTCCTCCGTCCTTGTATCACCTTGCTTCTCTTACATTCTAAGTGGAATGCAAATAGTCACTACAAACTTCACAGAATGCAAATTGGTTATCACCACCGCAACGGTATGCAACTGGACATGATTTGACATTTAAATGTACATACATACTCACACAAGTGCATAAATTATGGAGTTTTTTCAAAGACCATTCTATTAAAGTCGATAAAATTCAATTTGAAATAAAATACAATATATTGCAATAATAGTGTAAGCCTTAAGTACAAAAGTTTCAAGTATCATAATTTATTTCAAACTACCCCGTTTTTTTTTCATAAAAGTTGCCTCGGTTCACGTGGATATCAAAAAACATATTTTTGGTCAATAAAAATAATCCTTTGACATAAAAAAAGATATAAAATCGAAATACAAATTGAAACCACGGTCGCATTTGAATAAAACATGCGAGAATAACGTGAAGCCAAGCAAAACGAATTATGCAAAGCGTTCGACACGGTCGATCACAACTTTATTGTTAATACCGAGGTACAGATGTGTTTTTATAACAAGTGCTTTATGAAATTACTGCATTATTATGCAGTTCTTTTCTCATCTGGGTATAAATGGTGGTAAAGTATGTCAATGTTTGAATCTCATCACACAAGATATGAAACAGCTACTCCGTCAGTTCAACGCGTCTTATTTAAAAAGGTTTTTTCGGTAGGTATTTTATCCAAAACTTGCCTTAACTAGATATACACTAGAGTTATTCACGTTTAGTCGTCTTGTAAAGTAACCTTTGCCTGTAACGTGTAACGATCTTGTGCTGTGTCTCCTGTGATCAATTGAATGCTAATAACAATCAACTTAGGCGTTTTTACTTACACGTGTAACTTAACACTTAAAACAAATCTTTTCTAAGCAAACTTTGAGTAATAACTTGTTATTTTTACACTTAAATGAGAATTTATAAAGTCAGTAACTCCCTTACCTTGGTATGCTAAATGACATTAAAGCTACAATGACATCAAGGTGTTTGGTATTGGAAGAATTCCAGTATGCATGCGTTGCGAATGCATCGTGGCGTCCCACAAGGTCGTTTACTGGGACCATCACTTTTTAATATATGTACTGCATATTTTAGGATCATGATTGTAATAATACATCACACTGATCTTTTTGCGTAGTATGGAGTGTTAAATTTTGGACCATTATTGCCCATTTTTCTCTTAGTAAGTAAGAAAGTGTGTTTTCCAAGTGTTAAATTATAAACAGTTACATCGAGCACTATTACAAAAATAGAATATTACTTAACCAGTCATAAAAAAACCACTTCGCTGTACCAACTCCAAGCTCAATAGTGTAAAAAGAGTATTTATCAAACAATATATTACCTAAACGAACATAATTTATATTATCAATCAATCTCCGTACCTTTAACATCACACAACAATCCTAATACCCACATCGTGACCCCTTGACATTAGCTGTACTTTAAATACACTTAACTTTATAACGTTAGAACTGACATAAAACCAGAAAACAACGTCAGAACCTGTCAGAGAGTAAATTCCAAACGGTCCAAAGGGTCATAACCCTAGAGTACAAGTTGGTATTATCTGCGATCATTCATGTGTTGATAGTATAAAAAGAGTTATACAAACATTGATATCTACTACAGAGGAAGTTACCAAGCCAATTTCAACTTTCTTTCTTGGTAATAGAATAGGGATCAGCGTGGTTGATGATGCTATAAGTATAAACATAGCTACAGATGTGGGTATGGATGCTATAAAAGCCTGTGACAGTGTTAGTATTAAAATGACATCACCTGGCTTGTTCGAGGCACGGAGGCTTCTTATGACCACAATGAACGTGACTATAAAATGTTTGGTCCAATCTATCGAAACATTATAAGAAAACCAAGACGCTAACATAAAAACTCTTTACAATAATCAGAAAAAGTATATTTCAACTGTTATTTAATTGTTTTACTTGTGTTATACCTGTTTTTCTTTTTATACATATGTGTTTAGTATCCTTTACTTCAACTCCAATATTTTGAAAATACGGTAAAGCTTTCATTTGTTTGTCTTTATTAAGTTTGCTTTCCATCTCGCCCCATTACCAGCGTTGCTTGTCATTCAATACTGGTTTTTAAGCAATCAAGTTACTAAAACTTGTTTTGAACAAGGCACCAGACTTAAGTACGGTTCTATTATGTCCTCGTGACCTATCAGTATTTGCTTACCATTTAGGAATTTTTACATCAGGGATTGTGGGTGCAATCGATATAATGTACCGCGACCCTATCCCGGATCAGAGAGGCGGCGAGAAAGAGGGATGGAGCTATAAAATGTGTGTAGCTTCATCCCTCTTTCTCGCCCGAAAGATTCACGATTTAATACTTCAACACTTCATGGTAGGCTCACTGGAAAAGGAACGGGGTGGTTTTTAGTCAGTAAAAGTCAACTTCCTTTCTTACAAATAAACGATTTGATTTGATTCTCAAAAAGCTAGTATTTCGATATATTTCATGAGGAGCTTAAAGAAACTTGCGTACTCCTTTTTATACTCGGTTTTGCAAATGTCCGTGGTGGCGCTGATGACTTAAAATCAGGGATCCGTCTGCTCGTTTGCATTCCATAAAATAATTATAATAAAAAGCTTACATCCAAAAGCTAACTTAAACAACCATTGGTTATTGTTTTTCGATATCGTATAGAGTAAAACTTCTGCGCTTTATTTCTTATTGTCGTCTACGTTGGCATCCGATTCGATTACACATGCATGATGCGTGTCATATTGTATATTGTGTTTGTGTGAGTGTGAATGAGTACTCGAGTATTTACTTTCATATGTGCTTGTAGTATCTCCTGCTTTAAAGGTGACGATACTTTCTTCATTTATTTTTACTATACTATTGTAGTTATTATTTATTTTATTTTTGTGATCAAGAATTTCGTTAACGTCTATACCTATAGAATTACTATCTACATGTATTGATATAGTTTTTGATATGCTTAGTAAATTTACTTTATTTTTAACTAGCTTTTCCCTGCGACTCCGTTCGCGTGGAATAATGACTTCCTGCAGATTTTTTGGTATAAAAACTATCCTTTGTCTTTTCGAGTTCCAAACGATGTCTGTACCAAATTTTACAGAAATCGGTTCAGTAGGTTAGGCGTGAAGAAAAGACAGACAGAGTTAGATACTTGGACACTCGCAACAACAAAGTAGTTACGAGTGCGGACTTTTGGGGATTAGGGTTTTGGATACTTAAGGATTGGTAAGGGATGGGGGGAATGGATGGATTAAGCGAAGCATAACGCTGTAGTTTTTGCAAGCCGGTTTAATGCGAGGCTGTGGTATCACTCCGGTCGAGCCTCTCCATTCGTGCCGAAGCCTGGCTCTCCCACACTTAAAAATCAACGATTTCCAAATCGAAATCTTGTAAAATGTTTAATCAAATACAACATTTAATCATCTGAATACCACTAAACAGCAACTCTGCAACTTATTGCTTAACTTCAAGTCAGTTCAATGATGTTTCAATTAAAAGTTTATAAATCGGTTTACTACATAAATTAACACGTCCTTTAGATGATTATCATTATTACTGTAAGACCTTGACTCTCCATATTTGCAATTCAAATGAACTTTCAACTGTTGATTGGTTTTATGAATTATCTTTTAACATATCTTATTTGACTGTTGTTAATGACTGGGTAGCTTTATGTATATGTACGTATATTAGACATAGTGTGAGTGTGGGAGAGCCTTGCTTCGACAAGAATGGGTCAGCCCGACCATATTATACCGTTGCCTCGCAAAATACCAATGTGATAAAACCACTGCGTTGTGTTTAGCCGTGTGACTGAAGTTACCGGAAACCCAATCCATCTTATCATATCCCAATCCCTAACTTTCTGAAACCCCTGCCCCTCCCCCTATCCCTAAATCACTAACCCTAAAAGCTGGCAACACACTCGTAAGTCCTCTGGTGCTGCGGGTAGATATGGGCGACGCCGATTGCTTACCATTCGGTAATCCGTATGCTCGCATCACATAAAAACGGTGTTTGTAACTCCGTTATGTAAAAAATACTTTACGAATCTGAATGAAATTTATCACAGAGATAGTTAATTATAGTCTGTAATAACAAAAATACTACTTTTGCGAAAGAGCTTGCAGAAGGAGGGACAAAAAATGGCATGCTCTATAAATATAGTGAAGATGATATATTTTACACTTAATATAATCAAATTAAATTATTGTAATCATACAATTGACGTGTAAATTCTTTTGTTACAGGTAATTCGAGCTTCCTATTCGGATGCGGGATGATTTCACCATTCAAACGGTCGTTAAGGAAACAACTATCGTATGTTATTAAACTATGAAGTTTCGACTGTTAGCCTGTTATTATTGGTATTTCGAAATACAGGAAGAATTTCGGATTAATAGGATTGATCGGTATTGATAGGTAATCAAGTTTAATTGGAAGTTAGAAACGTGATGTTATTATAGTTCGGCGGTTTGGCTAAATCGAATACAGGGTTCGGAAAGAAAACAATTTTAAATAACAAAATACAATCGCCAATGTAGTTTTCTCCTTAATTAGATGATAGATTTAGGGCTGATTTTTCAATGATGACATAAAAGTTACCTGGGATATAATTATGATGCTGTCGCGTCAGATAGTTTGTATCAGACAGTGACAGCAACAATTTTATTCCTCAGATAACATTTATCTGATTATTGAAAAATCAGCCCTAAATAGATTAAGTTCACCTAACTCATTTAACAGTTTGACGAGGAAACTCGATTAGTTTCAAGCAACGCAAGAGCTCATATTCATGATCAGCATTGCAGGACACTCTACAGGACGTTGTTATTGGTCGGGTATTCATCAAAGAAAAAAACAGTTCATTTTTTCCTATAACTTTAACTATTTTAATAACACGCCCGTTTACATTACCGTTGAATTAGCGGTCAGTTTTTGAAAGTAGTTATACGTATTCAGAGGATGCAAGTGCAGTTTTAATGTGGAGAAAACTTGTTGTGCCATCGGCCTCAATCTTATGAAGTCGGTATGTTAAAACATACCTACGCTATTACTTGCTTATATTACGATATTTATTATACATACTTACCTATAAAGCGGTGGTAGTAGGTATTCTCTAATTGCCAGCCAGTTTGGCGCCATTAATGTTGTTGTCTAAAATTTTAGGTTAGGTTTTCAATATGGCGACACTTATTTGACACTTGATGATAGGAGAGACGCAATGTCAGGGTAGTTTTTATTACCGGCATTTTGGGTCAAGCGTAACAATGTAAGAAATGAGTAGAGAGATCAATAAGGATAAGGAACGGGGTGGTTTTTAGCCAGTAAGAGTCTGACATTCCCTCTTATTTGATAGGCAATTGATCATTTTCCCTCCTTAATAAGAGGTTAGTTTTTAACCAGTAAAAATGTGATACTTAGCCGTTTTAATATCTCTAAAAGAGTCTCTACATAAAAAAAAATTAATAGTCATAATGGCGATAAAAAAACTTATCTAAGTACTTAAAAAATTTGCGAAACTTTAATAAGTACATTAGAACTACCTGTTTGTAACTTAAACGAATTAACTTAGTAATCTGAGCTAAGCTGCTTTGTTTTTGTGTATATCGTATTAAAATAGACACGGTAATTAATACCCGCTTAGTATAATGAGGTTAAGCGTTAAAAGTACACACGGTTGACTTAAATTAGGAAGGCACAGCCGACTAACACAACTAAATCAAGATAAAAAAAAAGATTAACAACCTCTTTGGTCTGTTAAATAATGTGTATTTTATTACTTAGATTATTTCGCTTCGGGTTGGGCAAATTCTTCGATTATGATTTAGATATTTTGCAGAAAAATAATCCTAAGCCTCTTTGTTGGCCCGTGATAAGTAATTTTATACAAGTGAGTAGAAATTTAATAATGCAATAGTTTCCAATATCTTTTTCTGATCCAAAATTACGCGCGCAAATAAAACGACAACAATCGATTCACGGCACGCCGAGCTGTCAAAGCGGACGGGACATAGACAAACAACAAAACGTTTTTAATTAAAGAAGCTATTGTTACAATCAGCCTGACAATGATGTATGTGGAACTCATTCGTTGCTTTGTAGTAGGGAATGAATTGCTTTCTTAGCTTCTTTAGTATGGGAATGTTGTAAAATTATTTGAAAATAGATAAGATGTGTCCCGTAGAAAGTGTGCTGAGAATAAGATTTTGCGACTGACTACTATAACAAAATTTTTCAAATGTGTGTCGTGTCATTGAAATAAAGGTGCCATTTGGATCTGTGCATCCCACTATATTGGAATCCTACTTATGATATTATAAATGTAAAAGTTTTTGAGGATGTACGTTTGTTATTCTATCACGCAAACAACACTGGTTGAAATTTAGTATGTATATTGTCGATACCCTGGATTAACACATATGCTTATTATTAACATACCACGCATGCGAAGCGGCGGGAACATGCAAGTCAAAAAATAATTCGTAAATAGTGAGTAAATCTACCCTGGACATTACCAAACTTTTTTCTGATTGGACGAATATCAAGCGTGACTCTCTCATGACACAAAAACAAATTTATCTTTATGTAATATTCTTAAGTCACTTAAAGTTATCGAACTTGGACGAAACTTCTTACCTATATTATTACGATCAACAATATAATCGATATGATTGATTCCGATTCGAATATCAACAGACAAATCGATTTCCTGCCCAGTTTATCGGGTTACCGTATTTATTGCGTTCAGTTGGGTATTTGTTAGTTAGTTCTACTTAACCCTCGGTTAACAAGCGTGAAGTTAGTGTCAAGGTCGACAGTCAACCTTGCAAAGTTAGAAGACAATTACTTTTAATTGATTTATGCTTTATCTTGATTAACCTGTCCAAATAGAACTGTATAATAGTGTTAATTGGTATCATTTAGTTATTTCAATGGCAATAATTTCATGAGAACAAATCATATTATTGCCTTTCTATGAATATTCAATAACAAGGTTAGTGGTTTAGGTTTAATTAAAGTCTAACATGGCTATTGAATAAAAAAACGTACGTATAAATGTTGCATTGTTTAAAGACAACTTGGAACCTTAAAATCACAAACGAAACCGCAATCGCTATAGAAATAATTCAAGTCAGCAATCGTCACACGCCGTATCGAATTTATTACTCAACCATAGACAATTACTTAACATTCCCGCCATTACGAGTCAGCTGTCAAAGCAAGATGGCGACGGCCGTGAGGTATGGCGACCGGTCCGATTGATAGAAGACTTGAATGGCTACAATACAAGTTGTGTTGACACGTTAGGCGTTGTCCTTATAGAATGCAGCTTTATCGCGCGAAGTAATGATTAAATTAATGAAAAGATTGGATAACGTTCTATGCAGTTAAAAAATAATATGACGCTGCATCGCTGAATATCTTCTTGTCTTCATTAGTCGGTCGTGGATGCTTTTACATCGATTTTATAAAAATAATCTGCTTTTTCTGCAAACATCAAAATAAAGCGATATTATCAAAGAATTCTCAACTTTTCGACGTAAAAATAGTTATTTTATTAAAGATATATTGTACAGTTTTGAGTAGCTTTCCTCAAATCAAAAGACAAATATTTATTCCAACATAGATTTAAAGGTCAGTCTGACGGTCAGTTATCTAGTGATGTTATTTGCTGATTTTAAAATATACATTCCTGTGGAGAAGAACGTACAAGAAACTGGATGGTTAGAACTTAGAATAGGACCTCTTTTTCAATCAGTTTTACAATCAGATTCCTTGTTATATAACCTACTAGATTTCGCCTGCGTGGTATGTTGATTAAAAGTAACCTATGTCCTATTCCGGAGTGTATCCTATGCTTGTGCCAAATTTCATCGAGATCCGTCAAACCCTTTTGGCGTGATTGAGTAACAAACATCCAAACATCGTAACTTTCGCATTTATGCTGCTACTGTTTTACTACTTATTGCTTATTGTGAGAATCTAGAACAATTGTATTACTTATCTAGATAATATAATCTAGGTTTAGTCTTGATTGAACAAGTGTTAGGAATGTTGTTTCTATATTCAATCCAACCTGATCAGAGACCTAATTATTAGGAGTTAATTATGGAGACCTACGCTAGGCAATTCATGCGGTTTGGTATGCGGTTTTCAATTGAATACGTAATTTTAATACTTAAATACAACCACATATATTGAAAGATACCTACATAATTCTTTTTTATAAAAAGAAACTTTGCCCACACTAGGATTTTCTCCTGTGTCGTGGTTGCGTTTATAAACATACAAATTCACATGCACAAGCCACCCAGACCCGAAACAACAATTTGTTGATTGCACAAAGTGTTGCTCCTTGCGGGAATCGAAACCGCGACACGTTGCCCAGACAAGCACCAACCGTGCAACTATAACTTGGACATCAACTTACTACTTCTTAGCATAACGTGTTTTTAATTTAAACTAGATTCGAAACATAGAGCATAACATTATTTTTTTTTATTCTGTAGACCTGTCAAACAGTTTCGTGTTTAGAATAGTACTCTGGTTGTGGTCGCTAGGGTTGAACTTTTATACTTATTTATCTGTACCTTTTTGGTGAAAATAAAAATTCTTTCATTCATTCATTCATGAAAAACAATAAATAGTTGCGTATTGAGTAGTTTTTAATTTCGTTTCAAAAATTAGCTCACGACTGAAGATATATTTATTTTTACAGATATCCACCCGCATTATGTGACAAATTGTGATCAATGTCAGGCAAGATTTCTCCATCGTATTTGACTTCATTAATGTCTAAAATTGGTAACTTTTCGAATAGTTATTTCCAATTTTCAACTGTAAAATATCATACTATGTCCACTGCTATAGGCCTATATAGACATGTCTAGGTAGCCTAATCGGATTATTGTTTGTGAATATAAGTTTGTAATCGCCTTTTCGTCTTGAACAAGCGTGGCTATTAGTGTTCTTATACCTTCTCCGTTTGAGAAGAGGTCTTTGCTTAGTAGTGGGCCCTTAAAGGCTGATTATGATGACTCATTACCTAATCCTTTTTCCCTTTACTATCATTGTTGATCAAAGGCTCGGTTGATACCATGTATTGTAATCTTGTAGAGCCTCTTTCACATATCTTTCTTGTTTGTTCTGATAAAACAGTAATACTTTTAGGAAAAACCTTTGTTTTATTGGTTTAATTATTTAGTATTTGCTTTGAGATAACTTCGTTTGTTAGTTTTAAAGTGGGGCGTTGGTTTTCGGTGTAATTGTTATAAGGTACCTCCTACGTACTTTGATACGATTTTAATGTTCAAACGCTTACCAGTAATAATAGTGATAATAGGATTGCCTTACTTTATATAACACTAGCAGCCCGCCCCCGCTGCCCGGGCCCAACTTTTGCTAAGAGGGAGGCTTTACTTCTCCCAATTTTCCCCTCGAAATTTCTCAAATTTCCTTTGATAAGAACATTCTTCTGATAATAATAAATACCTACAACAAAACAAACATTAAACAAAATTGGTCCAGGCGTTCTTGAGTTATCCGCTTACTAACACATTTCGCGATTCATTTTTATATAATAGATATACAATCCATAACGGTTCTTGTGCGACAAACTCAATGAAAACAGTTTTTGCAGATTATCAAGCGCGGTCAAACATTCTTGAACATGATTATTTTTTCGGTATTCCCGTTACACAACGTTTTTGCGGTGAAGACTTAAATTATTTGTCCAACTTTATCAAATATATTTACTATCTAGTCTAACAAATATTTCTTCTTCATAATATTATAGTATTTCTTTTTAACAATCCCAACAGAAATTAGAAGAAAAAAAATCGTATGAAAACCTAGTTTAAAAATGTCTAATTCTAAATTTGAAATTCTCGCCAATTCGTCCTAAGCAAGCGCTGTGACAAATGCATGTTCCTACCTACATTTTCTTAAATATGTACCGTGGCCCGGGCCAGGACCGGAGGAACGAATGAGGAGGTTTTTAGTCAAAAATAGACCACAGCCAATCAAAGCGTGAAACATAATTAAATAAATGTCCCGGCTCAAAAAGTGTATATTTACTTATCTATTATTTATCTGTACTAATATTATAAAGAGGTAAAATTTCTAAGTTTGTCTGTAGGGGTTAATCTTTGGAACCGCTGTTCGGATTGGCTAAATTCTTACACTGATAGGTAGCTACAATTTTCCTGAGTGCTATATAGGCTATAAAACATCACGCTACGATCAAATGTAGCCGAGCAGCGGGTTAAACGGTGTGAGAGTAGCTAGTTGTTACAATAAAATAATTCTTATCATCATCATCAGCCTATAAGTGCCCACTGCTGAGCACAGGCCTCTTCTCACACGGGGAAGGTTTGAGCATTAATCACCACGCTTGCTCAATGCGTGTTAGCGATTTCAAACTTATTATAATTAGAAATTATAATTCCAGGTTTTCTCACGATATTTACCTTCACCGTATGTCAGAGGTGTCTAAATAATCGTAGAAAGTACATATAACTAGGAAAAGTCACATTGGCACTTGCCAGGTTCGAACCCACACCCTCATGCATGAGAAGCGGACTCCTTAACCTCCGGGCCACCACGACATAAATAATTCTTATCAAGTCCCAATAATAAGTCTGTGCTAATTGTCGTAGGTACTTGTAAGTTGTAACCGGTTTAAGGTGAGACAGGCTGACTTGAGACTGTTTTTATGATCCAAGCATGATTTAAGATTGTCTACGTTCAATGTAGGAACTTATTGTGATCTAATACGTTGTGATTTTATCTGCGCAATTCTCATGAGAAGTTGTAGGAAGAATATTTTAATCGACGTAATTTTTTTATACCTACCTTTTTTGTTATTCGATTCATTTGAAGAAATGCTAAATTATAGCCCTAGTCGTCCATTTTTAGAAATCTGACCAATTCTGAAGAACAGCTTTAATAAAGTGTAGGAGAGCCATACTTCGGCACGAATGGGCTGCCTCGATCAGGGTGATACCATGGCCTCTCAGAAAACTTTCGAAACATAACATTGCTATTCGAGGCACAATCCAAAAAAAAAGAGATTTTAAAGCAAAAAACCCTACACCCCAAAAGGGCGGCAACGCAGTCGTATATTCTCCGTTGTTGCGGGTTTCAATGAGCGGCGCTGATTGCTAACAGAACTGTCCCTGCTGATTGATAAGGGGTACGCTCGTTTGCCGTCTTATCACATAAAAAATCTGTTGTCTAAAACAAAACAACATTCTTAATCATGACCTTTTAGCACACAGTAGACACACACGGAGGCCCAATCCCGCCCCTTCCCCTATCCCTTCCCGATCCTTATATCCGCAACCCCTATCCCCAAAAGGCTGGCAACGCACTCGTAACTCCTTTAGTGTCCATGGGTGGCGCCGATTGCTTACCATCAGGTAATCCGTCTGCTTGTTTGCCGACTTATATCGTAAAAGAAACACAGTAACAAATTGCTCCAAAAGTCCAAACTCAATTAATGTTTCATTAAACTTTATTCGTTCACAGACATCGTAAATTGTAATATTTATTCAATTGTATCGTTACAATCAATTTGAAACGTCATTAAAACTGTCGTAGATAACTATGAAGTCTTATGCCCAACTAACTCGGTAAGCTGTAAAACAGCCAATTTAATTTCACTTGTAACAAACATACCATAAAACCATGGCAATAAACAGTACTGTTGTAATATTCCGTTTGCGCCGACTTTACAGTTTCGCATAACAATGTTTTCCTTAAATAAATATGGTCAGGCTATTTGCTGACCTGTTCCACTCAACCAGAAACAGGTTCCGATAGAATATCCAGTTATTTTGACGAGAAACGGCAGCGACGACGTGAGAAATTTGCGTGGGCGCAAAATCATTAAATGTCTTCTGCTTGAGGCAGGAGGGAGTTTCAGATTCACTGACTACACCCACCCTATTCGTATTCCAGCTCCTTGGAAATGTCTTATTTCATAGGACCTAGGATATCTTGTAAGCGGCCTTATTAGAAAACAAGGTTTTTCTATTCTAAACTTTTGAGCCAGTTTTTGTATTTCGAATCGAAGGTAGATGAGAAAAAGATTCGAAATTTAAAACCTGACTCAATGGTTTTAACGTACTTAGATTAAAGATAAATCTTATTGTATGATGGTTTCGATTTTGACATGTGTTTAATATTAAAAATCTAGAGAGTTTGTTTGTTTGTTTGAACGCGTTAACCTCCAGAACTACTGGTTCGAATTGAATAATTCTTTTTGTGTTTGTTAGTACATTTATCGAGGAAGGCTTTAGGCTATAAAATATCACGGTACGATTTGCAGGAGCCGAGCAGCGAGTGATCCCGCGCTACTGAAGCTAGTGTGTCATAAGTATTTAACGTTTAGCGCCATTTTTGAAACGTCTTCACGAAAATACCTATGATTTAGAAATAAAGTACATAACCTATGATTTGCTAAAAGTTTCCAGGTTATCAGGCTAGGCTTACGACGAGTATAAATTGCAGTAAATAACGTTTTAATTGCATTCTTTGAAGTGAACAATTTATGCTAATAAAGTACAAACGAGAATAAAGATTTTCATGTAAGATGTCGTTAAAAAATGACGGTCGTTTGAAAAATTAATGTCGTCAGCATTAAGCATGGCGCATGCAGTGATGGAAAACTGGTTATCAACCATCTTGTTTATAAATGTTAAGGTAATCGAAGTCCCTTGTAAGCTGTAGATCTGTCAAGCTGTATTAGGCAGAATTAATATTTCCTAGAAACTCATAAGTTTGTAGTATCTGTGGTCTATAAATCTAGCGTTAACGTGAACGCTGATGAAAAGTTTAGCTATTTAACAGTTACTAAGGTTATTTTCAATACCAACAGTGTTACTACGTTCTTAGATTTAGGATATTCAACCAGGAGTTTCTGTTTTAGTGACAACTACAAACCGTAAAAAAAACTACAAGATTATTCCTTTTTGAATGATTTCTTTTAAGAGCTCTTTTGATTAATATCTCTCTTACATACACAGTAATGACGTTAAAAAAAGATGGCGTCATTCACGAAGTTATTTCCCGCCAATACGACGACGTGAACTGCCAAAATTGACAATTGTAAACAGATTATTATCAATTTGTTCACAACTTTTTACGCGAGTTCCAATTATGTATTTAGTGATGTCGTTCCGTTTTATATAATTTACATTACAACTTAGACCTTATCTTGTTATGAAACAGAGTTTATTTTTCCATGAAAACGTGGAGCGTTAATTTGGAAAAATTGTCAATGAGTTTGAACATTTAGTTTAATTGTATTTTACGGTAAACTGGTATTTTATCTTTTGTTTGATAGGTACTATTAATACATTCTTTAAACTGTGTGAATGATAAAACATGTTTAATTATATAAGACGTGACTTTTATTATATTGTTTTATCAAAAAAGTATGCTAGAAAATGCCTTTAATAGGAAATATTTATTTCGGAGTCTGCTGCTTATTAAATAAATATTATCAGTAGGTACAATTACAATTAAAAATTAAATGATAAAAGTGTGACTCTGTGGTACATAAATACTAAATAACACAACGTCGTCTGCTATTCTAGGGAATAAAAAACAATCTGTATTTTTAAAATTCGAATTCATTCCCTCTTCAATCGCGTCGCGTCGCTTCGAAATATGAAATGACCCTTACGATTATCATAAATATCCAGTCTTTATAATGGTTGATACCGCGTCTCTGCAAAGTTTCTCATAACATTTTTTCCTCAAGCTGCAATTATAAACAGCAGTGACTGAGTGATTATGACGGCATAAGATGTTTATCCGCGATTCCGTAATTCATGTCAGCACATACATTCTTCTAGTTTTAATTATTATCTAGTAGAGCCAACTCTTCATTTATGTTATGGCTTTAATTATGACATCGATTGAGGAAAGTTTCCTATTCTGATATAGGTATTCGTACCTATATTTTAGGGTGATTCTTCACATCAATTAAAAAAAAATTAATAATGTCATTATCCTCAACCGAAAATTAACGAGTCTGCTGATTAAAACACAGATAATTATTTTATTAAATTAAATCTCACCACTGCTTACAAGCAACCGATTAAAAATATTGTATAGAATAAATTACTAAGAGGCTTAAAAACCTGGGAGGATAATGACTTGTTAAATAAAAGTTAAGGTTTTTTGGAGAATCACCCTTTATTGAGACAGACGCCATTTCTTAGAACAGACGAAATGTTTATCATGTAGGTAAATCATTATTATGACGAGGATGATCAAGTTAAAAGGAAGCGATGAGTATTTTATTTTTAATACTTAATTCTTAGAATAAATACTTGATTAATGTGCAAATATGTATATTATGAATCACAACGCTTACGTAAAATAGTCATTGACATCATTCAAGAAAATACTATCTATTCGAGAAAAAAAAATTAAGCATTCAGTGCTGCCTATGGATTTAGCAATTAGCAATAAAAGAGGATTTACGAGTGCGTGCCGGACTTTTTAAGGATTAGGGGTTTGTAGATTTAGGATTGGGGGATCCGTTCCGAATTGGGCCTCTGGTAAAATTTTAGAGAAGTAATTTGTAGGTACCCCTCACTTACACGGCGAAACACAACGCTATGGTTGTTTCACGACGGTTTTCTGTAAGGCCAATAATAAAAAGGATTCTGTATGGTTGTATCACTCCGTTCGAGCTACCCATTAACGGCACAATTATTATTGACATCACTGAAGAAAAATAATGTTCGAGAAACATACCCATATTTTGTTTAAGAACATAATCATTGTCAAATCAATCATTTTGTTAATTCACACTTCACACAAGGATGTATTTTGACAAGACAATGATGTGACGTCATAGTTCAGTGTCATAAATTCTTACAACATGATTTTGTTCAAGTTTACTTGTCAAATCAGACGCTTATAGTTGATTGTTAGAAAAAAAAAATAAGTACTTTAAGTAATTTTGAGTGACTATGTAGTCTCTTCGCTAGTAAACTACTAAACTAATTTTGATGGATCTTGGTACTTAAGGGCAATATTAAATGAATGGAGGTCTAAAAGTTTGATAAAGTTTAATCAATTTCGAAATATCTTTTAAGTGAACAGTAACAGTTTGAATGGAAACGTAATGGGTCTCTCTGTCTCTCTCTTTTTGAATATATCCTTAACAATACGAGTCCTTGTCTAGTTACAACAAAAACAGTTGCGAGTTTGAAGATCCCGAAATTCGTATTGATTTTACGATTTAGAAGAAAACGAAAACTGAGATTCCGTTCATCTTTTCGAAATATACTCCTACAAAATGTCTTGAATGATGTAAAAATATAAATACTTATTATAATTTTAAAGTCGCAGCTATGTTAATGCATGCATATTATATTTATAATCAATGAAAAATATATCTATAAAAACACATTTTCGCACGACATCTTTCTCATGTTTGTTTTGTCCGGCGGTCAATAACCTTTTTGACAAAAGCAGTTCGAAATATCAAGCAAAGGTCAGATTACCAAATGACAAAGCGTTTAAAACAATAGAAAAATACTATACGACTAATATTGTTCTCGGTACTTTTTATCTGAGGAATAAAATTGTTGCTGTCACTTTCTTATACAAACATTGTGACGCGACAGCATCATCATTATTCCCCAAGTAACTTAAATCTTACCATTGCAAAATCAGCCCTTAGAAGTATAAATAAATCTGTATGTGTTAATTAATATCCCAGAAGTTAGTTAATATGCCTTTTATATCACAAAAGTGGGAGCACTTTTACAAGTCTGGGAGAGCCATGCTTTGGTACGAATGGGTCAGTGCGGCCAGAGTGAAAACACGGTCTCAAAGAAAACCGTGAGCTTACCGGACTCTCAATTCTTTCATCGGCCAGTGACTTCCAGATTGCAAGAAGGTTGCCAGCGACCTGCATCATGAGCCTACCTGCGATCTTTATCAGGTCGTCTTTCCACTTTGATGGTGCTTCTTTAATGAGACTGAGACTACCAACAAATGACTTATTTCGCCCAGGGTATGGCGAGAGGGAGTGTCAGACTCAGACTCTTACTGACAACCTCCCTCCCCCATCTTCCTGTGCCAGCCCAAACACCGCGGTACCTTATTACGTACGCCTGACCCGAAACCAGGCTTTGAGGATCCTTGACATATAAGTAATTTATATCATAATGGTACACCAGAAGACACGCAATTTGTCCTCAAATGGGACTTTGTGAAATTTCTGATTTCGAAACTCACCATTTAACTTTACCCAACCTGAGAATAATATCTAAAATCTCTTCGCTGGTAATCGTAGGTATTACTGACCACAATAAGCAACAGCCTCACAGTATAATTATATTTTAAAGTGTAAACTTTGTCCGCATACAGAATTGTTTTTTAAACAGACCACCTGTCGTGAATGGCGCCCACAATTTTGGCAACAATTCTCCTTTAAGTCGATTCTTATTCGTGATCTGAATGTTGAATGTAACATAACATTAAATATAATATTTTGTTGCCATGGAAGCGGTATTTTGGAATATAGTTTCTCAGTCAGTCTGACACTCACTCCCACCTCACCTAGGGGCGAGGTCCTCCGGTAACCGTCCCTTGCACGGTAAAACATAACGTTGTGGTTGTTTCACATGGGTTTTCTGTGAGTCCATGTAACACCTCGGTCGAGCCGACCCATCTGTGCCAAACATGACTCTTCTTTCTACACTTAAGTCTATATCTACAGTATTTAAGAAGTTAGAAACTTAGACGAACTTACATACGTCTCTGCTTTCGCGCCATTCTAAATGTCAAGAAGTCGCTGTCATAATGACAGTTTTGACATTTCAATGTTGCAGTATGCAAATTTTTTAATTTGTATAATTATTTGAATTACTTACACGAGTTGTCTGTGTTTGCCAATAGAAGAGCCGGTAATTATTTTCAGTTGTGTGGGAACGTTCTTGAAATTACAATTTTGATTATTTATTTTACATGATGTATTTTTAAGTTAGTGACGTTATAACAAAGTGTTATTGACATTCAAATCGTGTTTAGAGTCTCTTAAGATATCAAATCGCAACTTTCCACATCTATCATTCCTTTCCGTAAGAGTCTATAGAAATAAACAGCACTAGCTACTCTCGCGCGGTTTCACCCGCTTCTCGGCTCCTACATCTGTACTGTGATGTTTTATAACCTAAAGCCTTCCTCAATAAATGATCTATTAAACAAAAAAAACAAAGATTTTTTCAATTCGAACCAGTAAACTCTTCAGCTTTATAATATTAAGTATAGATTTCAAATACAAAAAACCTTAAACTAATATTATACTAATTCAATAAAGGTTCTATTAAAAACCCACTTCGAACAAAAACCATTCAACATCACTTAAGCAACAAACATTGCATGTTTTCCTTAGGTTACTTGCAATGTCCTTTTGCTCACGGACATTACAAAATCGGCATTTTGCCAATGTATTTTCGACGCGTCTTTTCCATTAACATAAGTTGCTATACTTGCTTAGAGCGACTGAATGTCAATATGGTTGTTGCTTAACCCCTGTCGTGTAGACTTACCATTATTCTAGAGCACCCACGCAAGCAGAGGTTGATGACATTATCTGTAGCTGTCAACTGTCAAATGAAATGACGTAACTAGATGTGTGGGAACGTTGCTTTTTTTTAAACAAAATAGTATGTTTTTTATTTTGTCTATGTTTTCAATTTTAAATAGAACTGGCCTACGCTAGTTCAAAACTTAGTAGCCTTATCTTCTGGTCTAGAAGAAACGTAACTCTACGCCAAAATTCTCTTAAATGGTTACAAGACTTCATTATATTGTATTAAGCTAGCAGACACGACACAATAAGATTTTTACATTTCATTCAAGTACCATCTAACTTGGCAGGAGTTTTATTTCAATTATTTTATTCAACGTAAACCTCTTGCATAAAACCTCACATAAAAATCAATCAGTCTTGTCAACCATTGTCCACAATCATCATAAATAACATACTTCTTAAAACTTGCCCGCTCTTAATAATTTATTCACGGCGATTCATTGTGCCGGCAACAATGCGACAGTACTTATGTGCAAATTAGTTGGTACATTTACCGACTAATTTAAATGCAAGTTGCATTATGAAATTACTATTTAGTCTGTCGCAGCGATGTGACAAAATAACGTCAACACGTTACGTCATCGTTTTGGCATTCGAAGTTTAAAAGTGACTAAGAATTCTAAGAATTTTCAAAATGGCCGGTAAGAATTGACAGAAGAGGCTTAACGATTAGTTCCATTGCCAAAATGGGTCGACAAAAATCTTTCATGTGTCCCGCCAAATTGTATTGTATAAAGTGTTTTATGTCAGAAAAAAAATCAACCCTTCCTTCGAGCCTAAATCAACAATAGTTTCGCAAAAATTTACAACTGCAGCGCAAATACATAGATTTAGTTCATAATCCATATAGTAGTGTCAATTTTGTACTTAGGGTCGGAAATTCCAGACATCGTTTTTACCTACATAATAATGCAAATATACAAGCCACCCGGACTCAAAATAACAATTTGTGGATCACACACAGTGTTGTTCAGTGCCGGAATAGAATGCCACACGTTGTACAGCAGCCACTTAACTACAGTAGTGTACAGTCGTGCAGTTCGAAATTTGGATTGTTTGATGTTTAATCATTTTAATCATGAGCTATATTTCGCACTAGCTACTCTCGCTCGGTTTCACCTGCTGCTCGGCTCCACTTAATTGTAGCGTGATGTTTTATAGCCTATAGCACTCAGGAACATTGTAGCTTACTAACAGTGAAAGAATTTTGGAAATCCGACCAGCAGTTCCAAAAACTTACAAACATACAAACTTACAAATTTTACCTCTTTGTTTTTTTTACTACTTACTAGCCTGTATTGTCCCACTGCTGGGCAAATGCCTCCCCATCTCGCTTCCACACCTCCAGATCCTTCGACCGTGTCCACCAATCTCGACGATAGGCGTCTAGATCGTCCCGCCATCTTTTCCGGGGCCTCCATCCTGAGGTGTCCACTGTGTGACAATAGTGGCCCATCTCTCTGGATGCATTCGGCTGACGTGTCCGGCCCAGTCCCATTTTTATACCTCTTTATAATATTAGTATATAAAACATCTTCCGTAGTTTCGCCCATCTGCAAAAAAGCGTCTATCCATGATCGTAACAGAATACAGTTAAGTAAATAAATATAAATATTTATATAGTCTACATGTTGTCTTAGCATCACATTAACCCAGATGTGTTGACTAAGACAAAACAATAAAAAATGGTTCCAATTCATTGAACATAAGCACGTGGCTTCTCTTCTGTTTGTTGTTTACGTTAATCATGAGAAAAACAATAACATTATCTACAGTCTATATAGTAAAGATTGATGTGGAAGATTGTGATCGTGATATATAAGCCTAGACCTAATAAATATCCTTAGTCGAGGCCATGGTGCGGAGTGAGAGGAACTGGGACGCCGTCTCCTCCTTTTGTGAAGCAGTCATGCTCGCTCGGGAGCAATCCTCCTCCTCACGCCCCAGCAGACGCAACTGGCGACACTACGGGCGTCGGGGATCAAGGGACGATATCCGGCCACCGTAAGCACGGGCCTGCGGTCGGCTAGTAAGGGCAGCTCGCCGCCCGACCAGAACCAGGCCCGAGCGTACGGCGCGTAGCGTTCCGCGCGCGCCATAAAAAGCCATTAGACCACCACAGACGGGGCCTTAAAGGGCTGATGTTCAGCCGGGGTTGCGGGGTAAGCGCAATGAGGCACCGCGACCTCGGCACAGAGCAGGAGAAGGAACAGGGAAGTTTTTAGTCAGTAAGAGTCTGACACTCCCTCCTGCCCGGCCCTGGACGGGAGAAGTCATATGTTGATTTTCCCCTCACAAAAAAAAAGACCTGATAAATATATTGATAACAATGTCTTCCTACATACTTATATTAATTGAAAATAACGTTGGCAGAAAGCGCACGCGTTTGCCAACAGAGGACGCGCTCAGGTAGCCTGAAAGAATTAAACTGCTACTATTTACTTTGCCCCGCAATATTAATATAATATTTTCTTAAATATAATGTCGGGGGTGTATTTACAACCATACAATTGCAAAACATGATATTCACAACTAGAACAACAAATTGTGGATCACATAAGTTGTACCGTGAGGGAGTCGAAGTATGCCAGCCGGCTATCCGACCACCGCGTCATCTATGCAGCATTTCAATTAATCTTAGCCTATATAAACCAAACTGTGCACGATTTATTAGTGTGCTTCAAAATTGTTTTCGATTTATTAATGTGCTTATCCAACTAGGTAATGGTTATTAAGTCTATTATAACTTAATGACAATTATTGCAGTTATTCTGTATTTTCGGTACCTTGGGTCTCTTATTCAAGGGAATGGTGAGATAGACCGAGACGTGGCACATCGGATCAACTCAGGATGGATGAAATGGAGACAGGTCACTGGAACAACTTGCGACCCACGGATGCCCCTCAGGTTGAAGGGTAAAATCTACAAGTCCGTGATAAGGCCTGTCCTACTGTATGGGTCAGAATGTTGGGCTCTAAAAAAGACGGATGAAAAGCGATTGCATGTAGCAGAGAAATGTGGATGGATGAAGAGGGAGAGGGAGACCAAAGAAAATATGGATGGATTGTGTGAGAAGTGATATGGAAGACAGAGGAGTTAGTGATAATAGCGTGACGGGTGACAGGACAGAATGAAAAACATATTGCGCCGACCCCAAATAAAACGGGGCAAGGGCAGGAAGATGATTGTAGTTGTTCTGTCTGCACGTTTTACCCCAAATCAATTCAATTGCGGTTTACATTTTGATGTTACCAACGATAGTGTTTAACAAAATATAACCTCCTTGACACATAATGCATGACATATACAAACGGACAAAAAACCCTCGTCTCAAAAAAAGCAATTTATCAAAAAGGAATTGTAAAGAAACATCGTCGTTCCAGCATTCTAAGAAATAATAAAATAAAAAAACAAAAACGCTAGTGTTGTGAAAGTGTCGACCCACTTATACATCGGATGTCTATCGAAAGCAAGAGTCGATAATTACGTGTGAATTAACCGCGATAGTGTTGTGCTAGTGCGACATGTCAATTGACGCTCGCTCGATTCGAGTAGGCTGTATGCGATATTGTCTGTGCCGTAATTATGGTGTAGTATGTTTTTTTTAAATGAATAAAAGGTTTTTAAAGAATAACTTATAAGGATAATATACTGGCTACATAATGTGCTATTATATTTTGATGTGTCCCCTTAGGTAGTCGGCGAAACAACGTTATTCTGTGAAGCCATGGTATCACTCCAGTCGAGACAGAGCTCTGCCTATACTTGTTTTTCCCAATAAATTCGCGAGCACACGTCATCAGCCTAAGTGCCCACTGCTGAGCAAAGGCCTATTCCCACACTAAGAAGGTTTGAGCATTAATCACCACACTTGCTCAAGGCGGATTGGCGATTTCAAACTTATAATGAGAAATTATAAGTCCAGGTTTTCTCACGATATGGTTCCTTCATAGTACCTATGTCAGTGGTGTCTAATCAATCATAGAAAGTACATATAACTCGGAAAAGTCATACTGGTACTTGCCAGGTTTCGACCCCGCAATCTCATACATGAGAAGCGGGCGCCTTAATTTCCGGGCTTCTACCACGTAATAAATTCGCATGTAAAAGTCAATGAGAATGACCAGTATGACAAATGTACGGCTTATTTTAATTGCAACATATCCGGTTTAGTATTGATCGGCCTTAATCCACACGAGCGTGTGATCGACTAATTAAGGATTATTACGCTGCGTTTAAACTGTCCGTGCGTCCACGGCCTAATGATTTCACTCAACGAAAAATGATAGGATGACAGGCTGAAATTTGCTGTATATACCAAGAGAATCTACTGGTAAAGACTGACTAATAATATCGGTTCGATGTACCTATTTAAATTCTGAATTTTGTTATAACGAATATTTTTATCTTTTTTTCATTAAGTTTACGGAAACACTGTGTGTAATTATTCCCTTCCCCAATCTCAAAATCTCCAAAAACCTTAATCCCTAAAAGGTCGGCAACGCACTCGTATCTCCTCCGTTCTTGCTGGTGCCCATGGGTGGCGCTAATTGCTTACCATCAGGTAATCCGTCTTATCACATAAAAAACGCCTTTTCACTCGGTCCATAAAATTTCCATATACCTAGATACTACATATTACACCTATCTGTGTATGTAACATTATGATACATAAAGATAAATAAAGAGGTTTCATCTCGCTTTATTGTCAGACTGTTTTTTTATCTATGTAGCATTTGTAAAAGTCTTAAACTCAATAGAAGAGTAACTATTAAACTTGTACCTAAAACTTTATTGATAGTTGACGCCTATTGATAAAAACGTGTTTCAACTTTTTTTTTCTAACGTTTCCCCGCACTATGATTTTCTCTAACGTCGTCGTAGGTGCGTTTACAAACACAACACCCTTTATACAAAGCTCCGGAAGAACTACCTGTTCTGTGTTTGTTATACAAATATTTTTTTAATACGGGAGTCATCATCATCCGCTATGCGGTCGTTTAGATACAGTAACAGGAATGATGACGTGATATAAAAAATTATAGTTTACAAAATCCGTCAGTCCGAAAATACAAAAAAAAAAAAAAATAAAGACTTACCTTCTCATACGAAAACGAAATTATAAGTAGTTATAATATGAAAAAAAACTTAATGTATCTTGGTCGGATAAGAAAGCAGTACTTATTTAATACTGATTTTTAGGAGTGCCATTTGACTTGAACAGACAACCAATACAACTTAACTTATTTTACTAAAGTAGCTACTTACCTCCACCCGGGTTCAATCGCTGCTCGTCTGCCATTGGCCGCAGCTCGATGTTTTATATTTATCGATAAATGGCCAATCCAAACACGAAAAAAAATGTAATTCGATTCAGTAGTTCCTAAGTTTAGGATGTTCAAACAATCTAACTCTATGAATTCTCAAGAACACAATATAATTCATTGCGACAATTAAATAATTAAGATCAATTGAATTCGTACGAAACTAAACAATGTAGTGAAACCGCAATGTTAAAACAAGCCAGGTTAAAAAAATAAGAAAAAAAAACATTATAAAGAAATTCTAGCGCACAACAAAATAATTCAATATAAGAATTAAAAAGTATCAAAATTACACAAAAATCTAGATGAAGCCGTAAAACAAATAGATCTTATACTTTACTCTTAATATTTCGTAGGAAACCCACTATACCTATTTTATTTAGACGTTATCTATACATACATATTTGAACATTGTTTCGTAATTGTGGTAACTGGTTGCATAGAACTACCGACGCATTATGCTAGTTAACAAATTACTAGAACGTATAATTAACTTGACCACAACCGCAAAATACTTTTTACAGCCAAGATATTTGGTCCACAGGAAAGAGAAAAAAAAATTATTTCGATTTCAGTATATATATATATATTTTATTTAGTAGGTCGGCAAACGAGCCGACGGATTACCTGGTGGTAAGCAATCAGCGCCGCCCATTGACATCCGCAACGGAGGAGTTACGAGTGCGTTGCCGACAATTTAGGGATTAGGGATTTCGAGATTTAGGGATTGAGGAGGGATTGGAGGAGGGGAAGGATTGGGCCTCCGTTAACCTCACTCACACGGCGAAACACAACGCTGTGGTTGTTTCATGCCGGTTTTCTGTGAGGCCGTGGTATCACTCCGGTCGAGCCGACCCATTCGAGCCGAAGCATGGCTCTCCCACACTTCGTAAACAAGAACTGGACATGTTTTATTATCATTTCACTAAATAAATTTAGGGATTTGTTCAAATCACTAGATTTGCTTAGGGAAATGATAAAAACGTGTTGTTATTTTAACATCCTCCGTGATTTGATCAAATCCCTTAGGGATTTGGCTAAATCCCTGATTTTATCATATCCCTGCGACATATATAAAGACTGATACTATTGATTGGGCTACTAAGCCAACTGATGAAATAAAATAAGCAATTTGAGGAATTAAGGAAAATGTATTAATAAAATAATTTATAATATACAGATGACAGAACACAAGAACGACGAGTAAAAAGTATATACCATAGAAAAGTAATAAAAATGTCATATCTTCTATGGTTATTCAAAACTCTTTAGAGCCTAAGCGTCCATCCTTTTATCACCAACCAATAGACAGAATAATGGTCTTGTTAAACATGTACCTACATGTTACATAAACATGTAGGTACAGAAGGTGAAGGAAATCATCGTAAGGAAAACTTTTTTTGAAGCCAATAGCAGCAATTCGTGGCTAACCATTTCTTTTTTGTCAGGGGAAAATCATCAAATGACTTCTCCCGCCCAGGGTTAGGCGAGAGTGAGTGTCAGACTCTTACTGACTAAAAACCCCCTCGTTCCGACTCCTGCTCTAGGCCGAGGTCGCGGTGACTCATTGCGCTAAACCCGCAACCCCAGCAACTTGGGGCTAACCATGAAATTCAAATTAAGATTGTTTTAATCTTACTTCAGTGTGGGTAAGAGAAAGAGCTATACAAGTTGTCTAGCTCTGTCTCTTACTCACACTGAAGTAAGATTAAAACAGTCCTACTTTGAATGTCCTAGTTACCCCCCAGACCTCGCCCATAGTTAATTAAGAGGGAATCAATACAGCACAACCTACAACAACTTTAATCCAACGTGTTTCTATTTAGTGTTTATCCAAAATAATATTATAAATGCGAAAGTAACTTTGTCTGTCTGTCTTTTCTTCACGCCTAAACTACTGAACCGATTTCTGTGAAATTTGGTACAGACAGACATAGTTTAGAACTCCAGAAAGGACATACGATAGTTTTTATACCAAAAATCTTCAGAAAGTCACTATTCCAATCGAACGGAGTCGCTGGCAATAGCTAGTATTCAATAAAGTATACTTACATAAATAAACAGAAAGAAAATGATCATAAAAGTTTTCTAATCACCACAATTCTTGTCCACAGGAAAGCACCTAGTCTTCTCAACAGACCCAGAATCTGTGAAAGATGAGTTCGCATTTGACAACCCTGGATTCCGTCAGGACGAGAGGACTGCGTGGCAGCATGAAGCGCCAACACTGCCTCTCAGTGGCAAGCCACAAGGTCTACATGTGGAGTTCACCAAGCCTGAGCATAGCAAGGATGATTCACATTTACAGGTAGGTAGAAAAATTATCGAGTCCGAGTCCAAATCATTTATTTCAATTAGACACAGGCACGTTTGAACGTCTAAAGCTTAATGATAAAATGTGTCCGTCTGTCGGTCTCCTAGTGTAGATTTCGATTGAGAAGAACGAGCAAGAAACTCCTTTGTTAGACTTTTTCGATCAGTTTCACAGATTTATCAAGTTGGTTGATGAAATATTTCGGGATTTAGGAACTTTTCGCGGGAGAATTTTCGTGAACTTTCACTTTAAAATAGCATTCAATTTTTAATGTTGCCCTACCATGGATTTTTTCCTGTGCCGTGGGTGCGTCAGATTATATCCATACCTGGTATAACAATTTGTGTACGTGTCACACAAATAGTTGTACCGTGCGGGAATCACAGACAGTTTCACGCATGCCAGTTGCCCATCCCTCGCTCCAAATGTGCAGTCAAAAGTTTTATACATTACTTGATAGGTAAGTATGCTATAAATGTGCTTGAAATGTTTTTTCTGCTTAATAAATCCACGAATAAATCAATACAAAAATAAGAAATGACAAGATATAAAATTCGAATGGTTCGCCATTCTAATTTCGACACACCGCATATGTATATTTTTTAAACTTCATAGTATTAAAACACATGCCCACTTTATTTATTTACTTATTGAAAATAATGACTTATTCACTTACTGGTGATGATGTTAGTCATTATTTTCCGTACCGATACAACCAAGGCGTCTGTGACTACTCTCTTGCAGGACGGTGTCCATGGGCGGCGCTGGTTGCTTACCATCAAGTAATCCGTCAGCTCTTTTGCCGACCTATTCCATAAAAAAAAATATCCATTTTCCCTGCATATTAAACAAGATTGCCATTTAAAAGTTAACTATAATAATCCAAGTCCCAGAGCACCACAAGTATAGCTCAGGCCAACAAATAATCAGCTTAAAGATAGCCAGACTTTTATCGACCATTAACTTATCTCTATGGTAGAAGGTACGTCCACTTCGCTCCTATTGGCTGGCTATTTCTGCCTCTTCAATTAGATGGTATTATCTATGGTCGACTCTATAGTTGAGTCTATGGAAATGTATAGACGAGCGACTAGCTTTACGCGCGGTTTCACCCGCTGCTCGGCTCCATTTGATCGTAGCGTAATGTTTTGTAGCCTATAGCACTCAGGAATATTGTAGCCATCTATCAGTGAAAGAATTTTGGCAATCCGACCAGCGGTTCCAAAGATTACCCCCTACATACAAACTTACAAATTTTACCTCTTTATAATATTAGTATAGATTACATACACATCACTCCCTAATCAAAAACTAAAATTATTGGATCACACAGTTGTTACGTACGGGTTTCAGATCGCCAAAACGTCAACCGTACTGTCCATCCTAACTATATAATCCTTATATTATAAATGCGCAAGTAACTCTGTCTGTCTTTTCTGTGTAAACTACTGAACCTATTTGAGTGAAATTTGGTACAGACAAAGTTTGGAACTCGAGAAAGGACATAGGATAGGACAAAAACTGCAGAAATCACTATCCACGCGAACAAAGTCGCGGGCAAAATTTTGTCTATCAATATATTCATACGAATTTCTAAAAAACCTTAAATATTATTATTTTCACTTACAATACGGTAGTTTCCAACTAGTCAAATTCAATACTTTTATCCAAATGTCAAAAACGATATTTTCTATGAAAATTGTATGAAAAATTAGTTATGACGTCATAGTTTTTTTGCGTAAAATAGCTTACTTTTTTCTTAATAATTAGCTACAAAATGTCTAAAACTTAGTATATACATCGATCGATGAAGAAAAGTATAGGTATTTTTTGTATTGAAACGTCGAATTAATTTATTTTTGACCTAGGAAACTACCCAATTTTTAACTGTTCAGCCATGTTGTGTAACTCGCGTGACAGTACCGATGTGTGGCTATGAAAGTTATATAGCCATTTGACATTAGTGTTTTCAACTCTCCAGTCTCGAGGAAGCGCCTTACGTAAATGTCTATTGGTTCAGCTCTGTGCTAAGAAAGAAACGCTTTCGCCGCGTCCATCTTGTATGAAAACGTGTATTTACGATTTCATGCTTGATTTGTTTTGTTTAGATGCGTTTGAGCGTAAGTTAGAGGCATACGAGAATGTTTGTCAATTTCTAAAGACTTTAATTGATTTTGGTATTTTCTTCTATGACATTATGTGTGGTTTGAAAATGGTCATAGATCATTTAGCCAACTGCTAATAATGCCACGTTTTCGTGTCCTATTTTCTATGTTCAATTATCATACTATAAACTTTTTTAAAGATTAAAATAGGACTGGATAACTTCCATACAATATGATACATGATATACAACCTTTTAACATAATATAGCAAAAAAAACCCAAATGGCGATAAAAATACTATACACATGAAAAATATTTTCAATTGTATTTTGTGATTCCATCAGGACGTCAACCAACCGCTGAACATATGAATCTAATAGAAAAATAAGGCTTAAAACCAATTACAGAAAAACTTCCATTGCCAGTTACAAAAATTTAAATGAAATATTTTTTTTTATATTTATTAATCAATTCTAAAACTGACGATTGTTTAGTAGCTAATGTTATTGTCGGTATGATATAATAAACGGTACATGAAATTGACAAAATCTCAAACACTTATAGCTTGAGCGAAAACTATGCGTACGCGCAGCTTTCGAGTAAACTTTCAAATTATGCGCGCACGACGGTCCCCTGTCATTCTTAGCGGTATTATTACGTGTTCGTACATCGGTGATAGGGTTAGCACTTGTATAGTTGCATAAAATTTCGCCTTTTTCTTTAAATTATCGAGTTTCCTCTCTCTTTTAAAACACACCCCTACATTGCTACCAACTTATTTCAGTGAATATTTAGGCGAAAAGATTTAGTACAGGGATACCTATAATAGCCTAGAATAACACAAAGGGTACTAAGCCAAGGCACTAGAAGAAGCTGGAACAGTTAATAATAGTTTGTAATATTAACAATTGGTAATAATCTCATTGTTATTATAAATTAAATTTTCTTGTCTTTTAATGTCCATTGCTGATTCATTTCTTTGCGGGATCCGAGACAGTCACTGATTTTCATGGTTGTTTCCCGCGTGAATCTGGCTTACAGGAGTTGATGCGGTCATGTGCGGAGGGGGTTATCTAAAAAAAAACTCAACTCAGGACGGCAAGCAAGGATAGCTCGCCGCCCGATCAAAACCAGAGCCGAGCATATGGCGCTACACGCCTCAAAGAGCTCATGGACCACTACAAACAGGCCTCTACTAGGCCGATGATCAGCCGCGGTTGCGGGGCACGCGCAGTAGAAGAAACCTTTTGAGTCAGTACGAGTCTGACACTCCCTCTCTCCTCGCCTTGAGCGAGGGAAGTTATTTGGTGTCCCTCCGTACAACAACTGGGGGTAACAGAACTCATCATTCAGTCATTGACTTGTAGTCAAAAATTTTAGACAAATGTTAATATTAATGTGTTTTATTGCCGAGTAGAAAGCGTAACTAGGTAGATAATTGTTAGGAGTTTTGTTACTGTTTGTTAGAAATGAGTAATTTTGATACATATTTAGCTGTTATTGTAGGTTTTATTAGCTTATTAAAACGCCAGAATTATGGGTTGCAGAGCAACCGCAATGTGGCACCGCGGCTGCAGCTTGGGGCAGCGTAAATCTTTCGGGCGAGAAAGAGGGATGGAGCTATAAAAGGTGTATAGCTCCATCCCTCTTTCTAACCCGGAGTAGTCTCTCCCTGCAGGAGTAGAATCGGGGTAGTTTTTACTCTCGACTTACCGTGGGCGAGATAAGCCATTTGCTGATTTTCCTAGCTGGTTGAATTCACGTGTTCAGTTGAATTTCGTTTAGGCAACTAACAATAAAACGAAGAATTAATTTTTGTACGTGTTTTGACGTTTTTTGTATAACCTACAAAAAACGTCAAAATTATATATAAAAAAATCTTAATGCAGCCGGCATTTCCTATCTGATTACTCTGCGAAGAAATGCCAAAGCGAACTCAAGTCTTTTAAAGTCTAGTCCAAAAACAACATTAAATTAGTTTTATACACTCGTACAGGCGAAAATCACTTAAACTTATCTACAAAATCCACTTAAACTAAGCTTTGAATATCCTAGAGATCGGCGCAACCCTATTACGTTGCAATTTCGATCTGCATTCCAATGCGACTTACAAATCGTTCCATGGACTTGCAATACAGAGTGAATGAACTTGTGCTAGCGTATCATAGTCTTGGTCTTCATTATAGCCATCATTATCACCAACAACCTTGGTAGTTCTAGAGTTAGTCTATGAGCAGATTGTACTTAAGTTTTTCGACAGTTCAGTGCTGTCTTCTTCTGTCTTATAAGGCACTGCGGCCTCAGCCCAGAGCAGGAAAAGAGAATAGGGGAGTAGTTACTCAGTAAGTTTCTGACTCTCCCTCTCGCCTCATCCTGGGTGAGAAAAATCATTTGATGATTTTTCCCTCATGAACAAAATAGGGCTCCGTGGATATAAAGGCTTCCTAATCCTAACTAAACAAAAGATTAATTTTAAAACGTGGGGAGATATGCTTAGGCACGAATGGATTACTATGGATACCACGACCTGACAAAAAACCGGTGTGAAACAACCACAGCGTTGACATCATCAGTCAGTCAGTTTTTTTTTAAACTTTGCCCCACATTAGGATTTTTCAATTATCATTCATTTACAATTTCACATACACATTTCACCCAGACCCGAAACAACAATTTGTGGATCACATAAAGAGTTGTTCCGTGTGGGAGTCGAACCCGCGACACCTTGCGCGGCAGCCAGTTGCCCAACTACCGTGCCAACAAAAGTCAGTTAGTTATCTGCAGTTGACACTTTCCACGTCCCAACAAGTCGCGTAAAATGGCGCGTATCGCAGTCTGGTTAACCATAACGTACCAAAAAAAAGAATACAAAACGTAATTTATATTATGAGAACACATCCAAACTAATATTATAAATGCGAAAGTAACTCTGTCTGTCTGTCTTTTCTTCACGCGTAAACTACTGAACCTATTTGTGTAAAATGTGGTACAGACATAGGTTCGAACTCGAGAAAGGATATATGATCCTAGTTTTGAAACCAAAAATTTGCAGGAAGTCACTATTTCACGCGAACAAAGTCGCGGGCAAAAGCTAGTCCATATATGTTTATCTTGAACATATGTGAAGGCAGTAAGACAGTCGCTCAATGAACTAAGATAGTCTAAAAACTATTTTTATAGTTTTAATGATGCAATGATAGGATGACGTCAATTAACCCAAATTACTAAATCGCTAGATTAAATGCCGTATAAACTAAGATTAGCAGGCCCGACTGAGATTTACCGTGGAATATTACTGCAGTAATTAAAATACAATTATACTCTGTTATTTAATTTTAAAGATTTACTTGCTTAATTTTTACTTTCATTGGGTTTTTTTTTGTGAGGGGAAAATCATCAAATGACTTCTCCCGCCCAGGGCCGGGCAGGAGGGAGTGTCAGACTCTTACTGACTAAAACCCCCCCTGTTCCTTCTCCTGCTCTGTGCCGAGGGCGCGGTGCCTCATTGCGCTTACCCCGCAACCTCGGCTACTTTCATTGGGTAAAGAGTGGTATTTTCCTATTTGTAGGATATTAATTGACTCTTTTGTTTCTTGAGTTTTTTTTCTGTTTTTTCTTGCCGGATGTGGCAGAAAACCAGCTGACGTTTGACGACGCAAAGACGCAATCCTCGATGTTACAGTTGTAGATGGTCTGTCCGCTTCTTTGCAAACCAATCTCCACGACACCACTCCTAATCTTTTATAAAATATACTTATTAAACCGAGATATACTTATTGCCGGCTTCATTTAGTTTTCATATATAATTTTAACGTGTAAAATTGCCGTTTTATTGCCTATTTGCAATAATGAATTCATTGTTTGTTTCATTGAGACCGGGCAACAGCGAGACCCCTTTTTGATAAACTTTAACTTGTATACTGCAACCCTATATTAAGCCTGGTAGGCCTGTATATTATTGCAGAACCCTCTTTTGTAAAAGATAAGAGCTCTTTAAGACCCATATTCCAGTACCATGTGTACAAATGTTATTCAAAATCTTCAAATCTTATTTAGGTAAGTACATACCTATATCTAGAAATCTGTGCAACGCAATGAATGATAGCAAGATTGCAAAAAATAATAACAAGATAAGAATTTTAGAGAATCATTCATTGTCATGATCACAGATGGTGAGATTTGTGATGATATGAAGTTCTGATATGATATCAATGAATAATTCGTCTGGTTTTTAGACTGAGCTACATAATTCATAAAACTGACATGTACAGAATGCAGCCGTGAAACAAATTTTGCGTTGTATAAGTGAATCTGATCATATCTCCAATCCTTTACTACCCGCCAAAGGTCGGCCACGCACTTGTGGTGTTGCAACATGTTGGAAAACCAATCCTATACAAAAAAAAGGAGTACATATGTACATATTAATGGGGTTTTGACTAAGCGCCTGTTTCGCCACCTTCATGAAAGTTTCCGATAGTCTTTATGTGGCATATCTTGGGTATTTATCTAGTAAGCCTTTTTTAGGGGGAAATCTTCAAATAACTTCTCCCGCCCAGGGTAAGGCGAGAGAGAGTGTCAGACTCTTACTGACTAAAAACCCGTTCCTTCTTGTGCTCTGGGCCGAGGCCGCGGTGTCTCTCATTGTTATGCATATCAGAATTTATTTAGCATAGATCTTATTATAATTTAGTAAGTGTAAAATATGTATACTGTGGTTGTGCTTTTATTAATTAAATAAATGAATTAATAGTAAAGTATATAAATAGTAAAGTATACCTATTCGTAAAATGATACTTTTTTTGTGATCTTTAATTTTTTTTGTTAATATGAATCCCGTAATTTGGACCGGCATAGCCGCCATACCTGATGTATGTATAGCATGAAATTTTAGTACAACATTGATTCTTTGAAAAGTTGAAAGGGAACCGTTTGTCTTGATATGGCCATGTAAAAAGGAGGGGTGAAACGCATGTTAAAAAAAAGCCATGAGCATAAATATGAATGGATGGCGAGGGAGAGGGAGACCAAAGAAAATATGGATGGATTGTGTGATAAGTGATATGGAAGACAGAGGAGTTAGCGATAGCGTGACGGGTGACAGGACAGAATGGAAGAAAAAAACATATTGCGCCGACCCCAAATAAAACGGGACAAGGGCAGGAAGATGATGATTGATTCTTTGAAGAAGTATAAATACTACTTGCGTTTAAGTGCTCATTTTCATTAATAGAACAATGAAAACGGTTAGTTTTCATTGTTCTATTAATGAAAATAAGAAAACGTGTATTCTTTTATTATTAGTACTAGATTTAGAAGTCGTTTGTCAGCCAAGTAAAGTATTAATTTGTAGATAATTGCAAGTAAGTATTTATTTCTTATTGTTTGAAGTGTTGAAAATATGTGAGATTACTTTATTTAGTTTCGTTTTCTAAAGTATAGTGTTAAATCACGTTTTACTATAGTCAGACTTTTAATTCGATTCCTGATTTGACATTGACCACTGTCATTTTGTGAAATAATGATACCACATATAACAGTGTAGTGATGAACACAAAAATCGATAAACAATCAGTAAATCAGTTTCAGGAAGGCATTCAAAAAATTACGGCTACCGAATGGTCTAAATGTGTATCCCATGTTTTCAAAGAGGAGGAAAAAATTAGTAAGCTAAATATGTTAATTGACAATAAATATCACAGACACAATTCATAATAAATGTTACATAGAGTAACGGCGATAGCGATAGCGATGACGGCGACAATTTATAAAATGTCTGTTTTATTTGTCACGTTCCTACATGATCGCATTTTTTATTAATTTCACACAAAATTACAAAAGAAAAGTCTCAGATCGTTAATTAATTGTCAAAACTAAATTATCGGTTCAGAAATATTTTATTTTCTGATAAACTTAGTTTACGAGAGTAAATTTATAAACGAGAGGAATCGATTCAGAAATATTCGATTTCCATATCGAATAATTTCGCAACGTCACTATTTATTACGTGTCATAACGTTGCAACACTGAAATTGTCAAATCTGGAATGGAATTAAAATTCCGAGTATAGTACCTACAGTTTTAAATGAGATTGTAATCCTCATAATTGAAGTAAAATGTATTGTAATTCAACGGCCAATTATAGCTGGATTAGTTTAGTAATCTGTGATCATAACCTATTTTAATCCAAAGAGTTTTAAGAATTACGTTTTAAATGTTTGTTCAACAGTTTCTATTTTCAAAATGTAGCCCTATCCAGACACTACCCAATTATATGTTTTTGTAAAAATAAGAAGTAGGTACATATACGTATGTACTTACAGACTAAACAGACAGCAGAATAAAATAAACACATTTTACCTGTTAGGATAATGGCAACACCAAACGGATGCACAGCTTCTTGCCTGATGATGTCACCCTAAATGACGTCAACATTGACTTGACCGTCAAAGTAATCATCGCAGGTTAAATCATCGATGATTGTCTTAAGCGTTTTTTGTAAGACATATAGATAAAAATCGACTAAAACTGTGGCCGTATTGCGACCTTGGCCTGTCCCTTAAGAATCTGCTAATCTTTGATCTTTGATCTAGCATAATGAATTCGGGATTGTATAGAATTCGCTGCAAAGGATATTAGCATAGCTGTGTTTATGTGTGAGCAGACGGATTACCTGATGGTAAGCAATCAACGCCACCCACATGGAGTTGCGAGTGCAATGCCGACTTTTGGGGATGAGGATTTTGGAGATTTAAGAATTGGGGTAGGGGAAGGATTAGGCCGAATGTCTAACTCTTACTGACGAACCTCCTCCACCTCCCTTCAGCTCCAGGTCCGCGGTGCCTTATTGCGCTTCCTCGCAACCCCGGCCGAACATCTGCCCTGTTAAACCCCGTCTGTGGTAGTATATTGGCTCTTTGAGGCTCGCGCGTGCTTATCATTACGTGATCTTAACTACCTACATATATTGTTTAATTAATTAATTGATTGCCGAGATATGTAACTCGACTATACATACCGAGGTGAAGACCCAGGTTCATGACCAGCATTTCACGACACACGACCACGCGAACATCATCAACCGGATCAGAAAAGAAAGAAAGAAAAAAAACTTTATTTCGCACGCTAAAACATGTGACACATAAAATTCTGTACATACAGTTTATAGACTGCCTACCTACTAGTGTCCCAAGTCTGCGATGAAATGGGACCAGTTCAGCATTTGCAAGACAGGACCTTGCGCTGGTATTCTACTGGCCCCTTAAGTGAACAACCCGGACAGCGATCAGGGCCTCGAGTCTGCTATTACAATAGTGTCAGAATAGTAGATCATTGGTTTCAAAATTGTTGATTTTGACAAGTTTGGTAATCTACTAACACGATAGCGTCATTATGACTTTCCAATGCCATTTCATTGAAATAATTCTTTAGAACGGTAATCTCGTACATAATGACAAATCTGCAATGTTTTACGTTTAGAATATTAATGTGCAGTGATTTTTTATAATTCGTCACAAGACATCTCGTACTATAATTCTATTACGACATCGCCGAACGCCAACTTTTAGCAAAATGACAATGGAATCGTGTGAGAATGACAACACTTTAAAAATAGTAGACTCGGGCCCCAGGCGATCTGTCTGACTATTGTGAATTGCTATCAAGTTTTTTATGAATGCGCTATTGGACTAGACTACCTATTAAATTTGCATTGAATCGCGCATTGATAAACCTTCGAAGGATAGCTGTAATATTTCTAAGCTGAATAGGGACTGTTATAAAAAGTGCTGTCGTATTTGTCACCAGCAGGGTTGCCAGGTCACCATATTACTAATAATATTGTAAATGCGAAAGTTACAATGTTTGGATATTTGGATGTTTGTTAGTCAATCACGCCAAAACGGCTAAAGGGATCTGGATGAAATTGGGCACTAAAAAAATTGGCTACTTTTTATCAACATACCACGTGGGCTCGCCATATCTAATGGTCGGACGGACCTGCTAGTTTCATTTAACGCGTGGGTGAAAATGCTGGACATCAGCATGGTCTAAAATTTTATCTTGGAATATTGTATGATTGATCTCTGTGTAAAAGTCTTCACAACTTCATCTAGAGCTGCCTCGTTGATGTGTAATAGGCTACTAAAATACATAAATTTTAAGTATAATAAATTTAAGACATTAAACTATATTATAGTACCTAGCGAGAATATTGTTATACTAAAGTCTAATCCTGTAAATTATCCATCTTTTTTGGTAAACATATATTATGATTTCTATTATTCTATTACTATTTCTTTACGAATGTTGGGGCAAAAACTAGCCGTCATCAACAGTCCGCAGCACTGACAGTCCACTGCTGAACTATAGACCTTCTCTTATTCAGAGATCTCTATTGGTCAGTTTCTCAACAACTTTATAGGTATTGGTGGCTCTTGCCATCCTCTATTACCACACAACACATTGATACTTATTTCTTTGATTAAAATCTAATTCTCTGTTGCTTGTCCACAGCGAGCTCGCATTCGTCGCGTGAAGCTATGGGCGCGAGACTTCACTGGTTTAGGATTCCGATGTGGAGGCGGAGCGAGGGATGGTGTACATGTCCATTCCGTGCTCAGAAGCGGACCAGCGGCCGCCGCTAAGTTACAACCAGGTAATGTATTGTGTGCTTTGTTATAATATTCCAGTAAGATTATGACAGGTAACGTATTTTTGGCCTTATACTTGTTCATAATTAGAGTTAATAATTTATAACCAATAATTATCATTCTTAGGCTCCCCTCGTAACTTCCAAATTTTTGGATATTTTCAGGGTTTTTGAGTAGTTCGAATTTTGAAAACAAAATGGCGGTACATTTTGTAACTAACTCATTATAACAGTGAATGTGCCACTGCTAATCTTTAAAATTAATTAGGCTTAGGCTTATAATAAAATATTATTTTTATATCTATCAGAACCAAAACTTACATAAAAAAGCAATTATTTTGGACATTAAAACAGAGAGGTAACGAACCTTTCTCTAATGTCAGAGACTACCATTATGTTTGACATTTGTACAGCGTGATAATAGCCTTACGCTAAGATCGCGCTGTACAGGACTAAATACCTAATCCTAAGTACTACTAGCTAACGTTATCCTACACTATCCTAGATAATCTAACACTTACAATATCCTATCCTAGATCCCCTAAGCCCAATAACCTATGTAGTCTAAGTTCTATCCTATATTTGCCTAGCGTACAATGCGTATAGGCTTGGTACTCTGTGGTATACTGTGATACAGACCAGCACTTCTACGCACCTACTACCAAGCCCTTAACCTAAGGCACGTACTATAGTGGTACACTGTGGTATGCTGTGATACAGACCTACTCTTCGTATGCGCCTAATGCCCTAGCCCTACAGTCCCTAGACCCTAGCCCTACTATACGTATTTATATATACTTATATAGATAGGTGCAGGATATCTGCCAACTGAGACCTATGATGGCAGACGGAATGTGGGTAGGAATGGGGTATGGTGGTGATGGTTTTCTCACTGCCTGTCGAGCAGACTCACACGACAGATCGGTTGATGGCTAAAGGTGTCTTGGCCACAGTGAGAGGTGGAGGAAGGGTAGTGAGTCAAAGTCGGAATCAACTTAATGACTCGTTTATTGCTTAATCTACATGATCTTATATACTAAACTTATCCTATGTACACACATACCACATTATGATTGTGTGCTATGCGTGTAATGTACCATCTCAGTGCTATATACCTTACGTGATTACGTGATGTTTTATTAGTTTTATATATTTAATAAGTAATATGTTTTCCTTATTTTAATCACGTAGGATTATCTCGCTGACATGGCACGTTCATGTGTGAACATTCTGCCCTCTCCGAGGAACAGGCAACTCCATTTGATATAGTTCTATGGAGTCATCCTTGGCTGCGTCCTGGTTCTCCGGCTGCTTCCTGGGAGGCTTCAGTAGTTGGTTCGGCTGGCTGTAGATGGCGTTCCATGTAGATGGCTGGTTGTTGCCTTGATCTGGTGCACGTTGTGGGTGTGGCGGATCAGCTTTTGATGATTTAGGGTGTTGTCGAAGTCGATGTGTTCCTGTTTTCGTACACGTAACTATCCTGGGACCATAACAAATAACTATAATTATAATTGTCATCAATATTATTGATGATACGCAGCTCACTAAGTATGTGTGAGATTGAATGTCCTTCCATATGTTATCGTTAAGTTCTATTTCCAATCCAGACTCTTCATTTATTAAGTGCTGATAAAAGTCATTGGAACTTTCTATTACAGCCTCCTTAGATATATTTAGTTTTTTACTTCGATTTGATATATATGTGTATATACTAAAATTTAGTTGTTTTGAAAAGGACTCTGCTACCTGAATTGATAACGTTCTCTTAGCAGCGAGTCTGTTGTTAACGGATTTTATGATACAATTGTCAGCGATTTTTATTACTCCTACGTCTTGAATGGTTATTTCTTCTCGCTTACTATCACAAACTATGGATATAGTGCTACTAGTTTTTGTTATAAACAACCATGAGTTTTGCATGCATAGCTGTTTCCAAATTATATTACTTGACATTTCAAAGATATGGGTAGGACATTTAGTGTTAGTTTGATTTTTGAATAATTGGCCAACGATGCAATTTTCATTTAATTGCATGTTTTTCACCACTCCAGGGAAGCAAAGAAACTGTTCGTGCCTTTGTATACACTCTTTGAATTCTTCGTGGTCCAGTTCGAAGTATAATTCATTATTGTAATCAATTGCTAAAAATGCTCTCGATACTTCTATGCTTTCGAACGTATTGTTCATATTCTTCTTAGGTACTGGTGTAACATGAATTAAAGTATACTTTGTAATATCTTTAATTGGAAAATAAGCGTGTACTTGTATATGAGTCATATTTTCGACTATCCTTGTATCTAATAATAGTTCTTGGACTATTCTAATGTTGGATGGCATCTTCCTATTTGCGGAAAATATTAATTCACTAACATTTTTGGGTGGCAAGACACTATACACGCTAGCCTTTGTTAAGTATACTTCTAATAACCCATTGTAGTAGTTTAAAATTTCGTCAATGTAATTATTGGCTACTTGGAACGTTTGCAAAATCTGAATCTTTATATCATTGTGATTAGTTTTAATGTACCAATAGTCATAGCTATTTATGCGCTCTATTACTTGTGACAGTTTTGTTTGAAATCCTTCTAGTTTATGTCTTATTCTTTCTTCAGTACCATTTACTTGGGAAATAGCCGATATCATGATTTTAGTTTGGTGACTAGATGCTTCAATCAATTTTTGTTGGTTTGAGTTTAACGAATCTATGTCTCTGTATATCTCGTCATTTACACCAAACACTGAGGTTAAAAAATTCCCCAGCAAACCCCTTCTCCTTCGCGTTTCATGAAACTCTGTAAAATATTCTTTGATGCGTTCATATTTTGTCTTTTGCTCCAGTAAATGATGATAAAATTGATTACAATGTGTATCCGTCGTTGCAACGTCCGCCTTGTCACAAAGTTGCTTAAACTTGGATAATGCACTTTCTATCCTAATGTAATCCTCATTCAGTCGCTCTTTCTTATATACCGTCTCTATACGAAACATGCCTCGATCTATGTTTGCGGTTCCTATGTTTTCAACATAAAATCCTGGAGACAAATTCTTCACGGTATATGTCTGTGTAGCAATCATAGTACCGAACAATTGTAACATTATTAGTAAGCATAATAGCCATTTTGACGTGCCTCTACAAGACCTCGGACTCTTATTACTATAGCATGTAGTAATATTCGTATTAACTTTGGTTTGCGATTGATGACTCAGGTCCGCATTTATAGGCAACGGAATGAGCGTGTGTATCGACCGTTTCTGAATGGCGCCTGATGATTTTTTAAGAGTAACTACTCTAACTAAACCATCATTGCCTTTATGTATTTCCTTGACTTTCGCAAGTGGCCAATTGCTAGGATTAATATTATCTTCTTTCATAAGTACTAACGTTCCAATTGATATATTATTCTCCGTTGTTTTCCATTTGTATCTTTGTTGTAACTGTTGTAAATAATCACGAGTCCAACTTTTCCAGAAGTCTCTTTTCATTTTTTGAATATTTTTCCATCTATTTAACAAATCCGTATTAATGTTAGACAGTGGATCAGGTATTCCTACTGCTTCTCGTCCAATCAAAAAATGACTTGGTGTTAGCACTACATTATCATTTATGTCTTCACTTTGTGCACACAATGGTCTAGAATTTAAACAGGCTTCCGTTTGATATAAAAATGTAGATAATTCTTCGTAAGTTAATGTTTGGTCTCCTATTACCCTGTGTAAGTGGTGTTTCATTGATTTTACTCCTGCTTCCCAAATACCGCCGAAATGTGGCGACGATGGGGGAATAAAATGCCATTGCGTTCCCATAGCTGTCACACTGCTTTGAAATGTGTCTGATTGGGTTATTTCTAACAGCTCCTTGTATAAGAAATTAGCTGCTCCCACAAAGTTTGTAGCGTTATCGCTGTATATATGTGATACTGGGCCTCTTCTTGCCATAAACCGCCGTAATGCCGCTATGAAACTTTCTGTGGACAAGTCTCCTACTAATTCAAGGTGTATAGCTTTTGTCGCCAGACACACAAGAACTGCAATATATCCTTTGTACGATTTATGCCCTCTTCCTTTCATTGTTCTCACTTTTATGGGTCCTGCATAATCGACCCCAGTATGAGTAAACGGAAATGACTCTGTTACTCGGGCTCTCGGTAGTATCCCCATTTTTTGTTTACTTGCCGATGCTGTATATCGAATACATTTTACACATTTTCTTATGTAGCTCTTTACTACACGTTTCCCGCCAAGCACCCAATATTTTTGTCTTATATAGGCCAATGTTAACGTATTACCTCCATGTAATGTTGTCAAGTGAGCGTCATGAATTATAATTGAAGTCACGTGATGCTTCTGCGGTAACAAAATAGGATGTTTTTGATCGTAAGGTAGGTTTGATCTTTGGAGCCTACCTCCCACTCTTAATAAGCCGTCATTATCGATAAATGGGTCTAAGCAAGCCAGTTTATTGCCTTTCTTTAGCGACAACCCGTCACTAATCGCGCGATATTCTTCCGAGAACACTTCCTTTTGTACCAACTTTAAAATATGATTGGCAGTATTATTGATTTCCATACAACTTAATTGGCCATAGTTCCTTCCTTGTCTTATAAATCTATAACAATACGATAAGACTCGTACCATCTTTTTGAAGCTTGAGAATCTTTCCCATATTGATTCCTTTGGTTCAGTGCTTACGTAAAAACTGCGTTTTATTTCTTCGCATATTTCTGGAATAGTTTTCGTACTTGGTATTGAATTATTTTTTAGCCACTCTGGGCCATTCCACCACAGATCTAATTGTTGTAATTTACTTGGCGCGATACCTCTTGAGATTACATCGGCAGGGTTCTGACACGTATTAACATAGTTCCACTTGGCCTTGGGTAATAATGTTTGAATTTCAGACACCCTGTTAGCGACGAAAGTTTTCCAACGATCTGCTTCTCCCTTGATCCATCCAAGCGTGATCATTGAGTCCGTCCAGCAATATATATCTATGTTAACCATTTGCATGTCCTTAATAACGTTTTTCATTAATTTTGCGAGTAATAACGCTGCACACAATTCGAGTTTAGGTAAAGTTATTTTACGTTTCTTTGGCGCTACTTTGGACTTGGCTTGTAATAAAGTGACGTCAGCCGAGTTATCACTTTTTATTACTCGACAATAGACCACTGCGCCGTACGCTTTTTCGGAACTATCGCTGAATCCGTGAAGTTCAATCTGCGCATTAGGTGTATAATGACACCATCTCGGAATTGATATACTTTCCAGTGCTTTCAATTGGCTTTGTATCTCTTCCCACCTTTTCTTTATAGAGTCCTCTACAGGCTGATCCCATTCACTTCCATTTGCCCAAAGATCTTGGATGATTAGTTTCATATTAATAATAACTGGTGCCAACCACCCAAGTGGGTCAAATAATTTGGAAACTTCTGACAGAATGAACCGTTTTGTTGGACTTTGGTTTTTATTAACTATGATTTCATATGAAAAGCTATCTTTATCCGGTGTCCACCAAATTCCTAATGACTTCCTGGCTTCGTCTATTGGCAATCTAAACATTTTGTTATCTTGATTATCATTTGGTATGCTCTCCAATAATTCCGCACTATTCGATGACCACTTTCTGAGGTTAAATCCACCGGTCTGTAACATACATGTTAATTCTTTTTGTAACTGCTTTGCGGCCTTGATTTCATTTTCCCCTGATAATATATCGTCGACATAGAAATCTTGAAGTGCTATACGACTGGCAATAGGATAATTCCTTTTTTCGTCATTTGCCAGTTGCTGTAACGTCCTTACTGCCAAATAAGGTGCAGATGCTGTACCGTACGTAACGGTTGTTAATTCGTATTCCGCAATTGGATACTTTATTGACTCCCTCCATAATATTCTCTGATATTTCCAGTCTTGTTCATTTACTTTTATAAATCTGTACATCTTCTCTATATCTGCCATGAATACTATTCTATGTTTACGCCACCGTAGTAATATAGACGCCAAGTCTTGTTGTAACCTAGGTCCCGTGTACATATTAGAGTTTAAGCTTGTGTGTGATTTAGCCTTGCTTGACGCATCAAATACTACCCGTAATTTGGTGGTTAATGAGTCTTCTTTAATCACCGGTTGGTGAGGTATATAATATTTTCCCTGGTAGTAATCTGATTGTGGCACTTTTCTCATGTGACCCATTCTAAGGTATTCGTCTAGGAATTCTTTGTATTGGTTTTTCAGTGTTTTGTTTCCTTCAAACTTTCGTTCTAATTGAAACAGTCTTGCAGCGGCCCTTTGGCGCGTATTTCCATAAACCACGTCAGAGTTTTTAATTGGAAGTCGAACAGTATAAGTGCCATCTCGATTTCTTTCTGTGGTTTGTTGATACAAATGTTCACATAATTGGTCTTCGTTAGATAGATTATCTCCCTCAGGTATCTCTTCTAATTCCCAGAATTTTGTTAACTGGTGCATTTCAACTGAGCGAGTTATCATACTAGTGATTCGTATGTTGTTTGTGGAAGGATTACTGCTTATTCCGGATAATATCCACCCAAACTCGGTGTCCTGGGCAATAATACCGCTTTCTATTTTGTGTAGGCCTTGCAACAATATTCTGCTATATTCTTGAGCGCCCAATATTATGTCTATTGGACCTCGTTTGTAATAAGTCGGATCTGCAATTAAAGTGTTTACTAAGCACTCCGCTTGTATTGGTTGTATAGTTTTATTTGGTAATGAACCCGTTAACTTTGGTAAGATAATGAGTTTTACGGGTAACTTAAATTCGCTTGGAAATCTCGGTTGTAAGTTCACTTCAATACTGTAGTTTGAAGTCTTCGGTGTCTCGTCACCGATACCTACTACCTCACATTTTATTTTTCTGCGAGGGTAGGATAGTAATTGGGCTACTTCTTCTGTGCAGAATGAAGCCTGGGAACCTTGATCACACAGCACTCTTAGTAGGTGTGACGTACCATCTTTGGTGTATGTATGCACAAGGGCCGTCGCTAAAAGCGTTGTATCCTGTGTGTCCGGTCCTGTTGTGGACGACATGTTTGACTTGGTTTTTGTCCAAGTTGTACTTGTAGTAGGGTTTTCAATGGTTTTCCGATCCTTTGACCCTTTATTGTTGTCATCTTTAGTGACGTAATTGTTGACATTACCCTTCTTTTGAATGTCAAGGTGTAATAATGAATGGTGACCTAGTTTGCCACAATGTTTACACTTTCCATTACTATGACATTGAACGGATGAGTCATGTATTATGCACTGTTTGCATTTTCGATTCTCCTTCACTTTATTGTTACGCTGTTCTGCTGACAATGCTTTAAATTGTGCGCACATGTATATGTTATGATTGTAACTATTACATAGCCAGCACTTGTAGCTATTTATAGATTTAGGAATATAATGTTGTTTATAATCGGATTTTCCTTCACAGATGGTATTTTCGAGACACATAAACCGTTTTTCCAGAAATGACATCATTGATGAAAATGTTTGAGGTTTGTTCGGCGTTACGAGTTGTTGTTCGTATTTTTCGTCAGTTTCCGAATCCCAAATACGACTCAGTATTCTTGTTAACATAGGATCCCATGACGAGATATCAATTTTCTGATTTTTAATCGCCTCTAGGTTCTCCTTAATTGTATCATGCAGAAACTTCAAACTATTCGCAGAGCCCACCTTCAGTTTTTGTATGTTGAGAATGTTGTCAATGTGCTTAGTGATAATCATTCTCTCGTTTTCGTAGCGATTCTTAAGCAATGTCCACGCAGTCGCATAGTTAGATTCGCAAACTGTCAAATGCCTAATGAGTCTGGCTGCATCACCTTTCACGTGCGTCTTTAAATACTGCATCTTTTCTGTATCTGTGAGTGAGTTATCTTCATGAATGATTTTTAAAAATAAGTCATAGAACGAGCTCCACGACTCATAACTTCCCATAAACATTGGAATGACTATTCTTGGTAGTTTCACGGATGGTTTGTGATCAGTTTGATGTTGTTGTAGCTTTTCATATAGTCGTTCAATTATGTTATCGTAGTCTGATTTCAGTTTTTCAAACACTTCATCCTGAAAATAACTATGTTCTAAGATGTTTTCTTCCTCACAGATATTGAAGTGGCCTTCTTCAACTTTATCACACTGTTTTTGCAAGGCTTCTAGCAATGTTTTATAGTGATAGCTGGATCTGTCGTCTTCAATCGCCAAGGCTGCTTTCTCGAGGTTTTGACGCAACTGATTGATGCGGTACAATTGCAAATTCATTTTTGCTGAATTGTTACTGTTGGTTCTGACTTCTTCTGGGTCCCGAACACAAGGTTGCTGACAAATTGAAAGTTTTGCCTCACATTGTTCCAAATAATCCATAGCATCTTTATACAGCTCTTTGATGATCCCGAAGTAATTAGACTTCATATAGGTATGTTCTTCTAAGATCTCCTGGTCTTCAATTAGTGAATGGTTTGCCGATGCTTTGGTGAAGACTTCTGTGAGTCGCGATCTTCTTTCTGCGATGTACTTCTCTGTTTTTCTTGATGTCGAATCCTTTTTGATGTTGTTGAATATGCGTCCGATTTCTTTGTAGTGGCTCTCCTGACTTTTCACAATTTCGTTGATTTGTTGTATTTCCATCTTGCTGCCCTATCCTATCCTAACCAACCTAACAATGATATAAGGGGGTAGAACAATTACACTTAGTTGCGATCTATATCCTCGTTACGGTATGTGCGACTTCTCGAGCACCGGGGCGACCCTGTTCAGGGAGACCGATACCTGATCCGCTACCGAACGACGCAAACTAAGTTAGTCAGTCACTTGATATACAACGAAACAAGCGCTAGGTTTATGCGCAAGTCTGCTGTATACCAATTGTCTGTCAGTCAATTAGTCAATTTAAGGGACAAGATGATTCTCTACCGATGACTCGAAGGACCAAAATGTACAGCGTGATAATAGCCTTACGCTAAGATCGCGCTGTACAGGACTAAATACCTAATCCTAAGTACTACTAGCTAACGTTATCCTACACTATCCTAGATAATCTAACACTTACAATATCCTATCCTAGATCCCCTAAGCCCAATAACCTATGTAGTCTAAGTTCTATCCTATATTTGCCTAGCGTACAATGCGTATAGGCTTGGTACTCTGTGGTATACTGTGATACAGACCAGCACTTCTACGCACCTACTACCAAGCCCTTAACCTAAGGCACGTACTATAGTGGTACACTGTGGTATGCTGTGATACAGACCTACTCTTCGTATGCGCCTAATGCCCTAGCCCTACAGTCCCTAGACCCTAGCCCTACTATACGTATTTATATATACTTATATAGATAGGTGCAGGATATCTGCCAACTGAGACCTATGATGGCAGACGGAATGTGGGTAGGAATGGGGTATGGTGGTGATGGTTTTCTCACTGCCTGTCGAGCAGACTCACACGACAGATCGGTTGATGGCTAAAGGTGTCTTGGCCACAGTGAGAGGTGGAGGAAGGGTAGTGAGTCAAAGTCGGAATCAACTTAATGACTCGTTTATTGCTTAATCTACATGATCTTATATACTAAACTTATCCTATGTACACACATACCACATTATGATTGTGTGCTATGCGTGTAATGTACCATCTCAGTGCTATATACCTTACGTGATTACGTGATGTTTTATTAGTTTTATATATTTAATAAGTAATATGTTTTCCTTATTTTAATCACGTAGGATTATCTCGCTGACATGGCACGTTCATGTGTGAACAACATTTAATTTTGTTCGGTTGGTACACAACTGGCGACTTTCATAGTCAAAACACTTTTTTTATAATGTTAATGTGTCACCTTTTTTTGTAGAGCAGTCTTTGGTTGGCTGAATGCATTACGCTTTGCAGATTTATTTCCTAAAGATTTAAGATTTACTTTAAATTAATACTCGTTAGTGCTTTAGGTAGGCTACTTAGTACTGTACTAGGTTTGATACAAAATAGGAAATTTAAGAGATTTGAACATTTAAAAGATATTATGTTTAAAATTTACGAATCGATTCTTTTGGAACAGATTCGTAATTACTTCGTAACTATACTTAATTACGGATATTACTTGCACATGAAGCGTTATCCCTCAAATTTTTAACTAGAACCGCTAACCCTTTCTGTCTGTGTTTTCTAAAGATCTGAGTGAATATATCCCTTTATGGGAAAGCTTGATCCATCGTAGGCTGCATATAGCATATGCAATAGCTTATCACCAGCCGAGATAGTGGCCAAAGAGATCAAAACTCATAAGCAATTTTATTAAAAAAAGTTTTTCTTCACAATTTTTATCCATTAACAAAAGCTTTCAATCACTCGTACTAAGTCTAGATTTCACAAATAGTACCCACTAATCATACGAGTATGTCTGGCTCTCTGCCAGGTTTTAAGGAGAATTGCGATTTCTTCAGTTGTTTTACTTCGGTCTCAAGTGTACGGTCAATGTTTGGGAAGTAATATACAATTAGAGTTTTTTTGTGTATTTCTTATTTTGTGTTATAAAGTGTGATAGATAAAGGTGCGTAGTACTAAGAACAATGTCTTAACCATCTTCTGTTTAAGATCTTAGCAAGCGAAGTAGGTTTTCGTGATATCCAAAAGTATGAATGTGTTTGTGACGAAATTATTGTTTGATGTTGTTTTATTTACTGTTGTGTGTCGGACAACTCAGCAGCACTAGCTATACTGGTTACAAACTGACACTTGCGTGCCTGTCTTCAGAACGGGTCCACTTAAACTGGTGTGGTTCTTTCCTCAAAAGACCACTGCAGAATGAACTTGCACGGTTCTCTCACATTATGTTATTTTTACATTGTCTGGACTTGAAAAGAGACTGACCTCTGAGTTTGTTTCGGCATTTCGTCTCAGAGTAGTCAGCTAGGAAATGTCGGTTTCATCTAGTTTTTAACATATAAATTGACGTGTAAAAGTGCCGTATTATGGCCCATTTGTAAAAATAAATTAATTGTTTCATTGTGTTCATGTCCTAATGATAGTACCCGGCTCGGACTACGAGAAAGAACGGGGGGTGGGGGGGGGGGGGGGGCTTTAGTCAGTAAGAGTCTGATACTCCCTCGTGCCCCTCCCTGGGCGAGAGAAAGATAGCGTAAAGACTTTTGAAATGTTTCCCTTGTTCAAAAGTGTCATAATATTATTAATTGATATTGGATTTGTGCGGATTTTGTTGTCTTTATGGACTAGAAATTGTATAAACGAAACTGACCTAATGTTTATAAATAACATTTATCACGATACAGAATGTATTAATGAAACTAGTACGTAGTAGAAATAGGAAATAAAGGAATGTGCCAAGTATTACTGCAAAATATTTGAATTAATAATAAATTAGAAATGAGGCAAGAGACCTCTCACTTTTTTATGGAAAATCAAAGATTCTACTTACTGGGCTTTTCGATTAGTAGGAGGAGGTCAGCGTGACCTACAGTTTTGTTTTTATATGGTAGGTCGGCAAACGAGCAGACGGATTACCTGATGGTAAGCAAATAACGCCGTCCGACACCGGCAACAACGTAGGAGTTACGAGTGTTGCCGACTTTTGGGGATTAGGGTTATGAAGATTTTTTTTTATTTATTTATTAAGGTAATTACAACAGGTAACAATCAAAGCATGGTGATTATAACAGTATATAGGTTAAGTACTGATTGATACCCTAGCGTAATCACACAACATGATGTATGTTCTAGAGTTAGCTAAATACAATAAAAAATTGAGATTTTACTATGAAATTTAAAGTAATGCAGTACAGTTTAACCAAAATAAGCTTAAATGGATACAGCGATACAATGTGTATGTGTTTATAGTGTTAATGCGCAAACATTTCTCTTATAAACGGCAGCTCGTGAGTCGAAGATGTCAATGCTACTGTTTCCCGATATATCGTTATAAAGACGACACATTCTTATGATAGGGTTATAGTAAGAAGTGTTGTTTTTGTATACATTCAGTAAAAAAGTTTTCGGTGATCGGGTTTTATGTCTGGTGTTAATATCGATGAGAGAAAGCAAAGTGGAAGAGTCAATGGATCACATTTAGAGATTAGGGGAGGGAAAGGATTGGGTCTTCTTTAAAACATAATTAAAACATAGGTACGCTTTCCACTTTACTAATGAGTTTCCGTCTTCAAAATTCCAGGAGACAAAATCAAGAGTATAAAGATCGAGTTCACGGGCACGCCGCTAGAGGACGCTGTTTCTATCCTGTCACTCGCGTCTCCGTACCCAGTCGAGCTGGAGGTGGTTGAGGGCGGGCGGTCCAGCGGCGCGGGCAGGGCAGTCCATCATCCGCTGCTGAAGAGAGCAGGGTCCATGGGCGATGTTAGCACGGTACGTTGAAGGTGATTTTTTTAGGATAGATACTAAACAAGCTGATGGTGAGCAATTGGCGTCATCCACGAAACTCGTAGCGCCAGTGAAGTTAAAGGTACTTTGTTCTTATGGGATTCGGATTGAGGATGGATGATAATATTCCTCTAATGGCAAAATGTAACGCAAGCGTTATTTCAATCTGTAAAACTGTAAAATCAGTTAATACCGCTTTTTTGGCGAAATGTGGCTAATGTACTTGAAATTGAATGTCCTAGATTTATACTATTCCTTAAAATTTGCAATTTTATATCATTTTTGAATATAAGACTATAATAAAAGAGAAATATTCTCGTAAATAAATTTACAATTTATCGCTTATTAACTCAGCCATTTTATTTTTAGCGAAATATTCAACAAATCATAAAGATATTGGAACATTATATTTTATTTTTGGAATTTGAGCTGGAATAGTTGGCTTATTGAATAAACTGTGCACCAATACCTATACCTAAACGTACAATAAATGCGTTTTGCTTGGGCAAGAGCTTTGACTGATCTTTTTATCTTTTAAATCGTGGTACAATAGTAGTAGCGGACGCCGGCGTTCGCTTGGGGTTTCATGGATTAATTAAAATTATCTGTACGATAAAGATAAATTCACATACTAGATTACTGTTGAAACGGAACGCAAACCAAACACGTAGGTACTGCAAAGTTGTAATGTATTCACGTATAGATGGCGCTGATTATAATTACCTGCAACGCCTAACCTACATAATTTAGCTGGCTTTCTGTCACAACATTTGCAATGCGATCGACAGCTGCAGTGGAAAGCGCCGGCATTACGAACACCACGGACTTAGAACTTTCCTAACACAATACTTTCCCACGCTTCCCATAAATTTTCTTAAACAAGCGACTTTCTTTACCGTGCACGATTGATTTTCTTTCATGGCCCATTGTTTAATTACGATTTATGTAATTTTATTATAAAAAGTGTTGAAATAGGTACGGATATTATGATATTGTGACGTTAGTACTTGATTTAGGTGACGGGAGAAAGTTTTGTAATTTGTCGTTGTAAATGATTTATAATTACGCGTTGTTCAGATGTTTAGTGCGGAAAAATTAAGTTGGGTTATGAATTGGCAGCATCTTAATCAGCCAGTTCTACAAATAATTTTTGTTTATCCATGTCTAATGACAATGGCAAAGTTGAATTCATCCCTGCGAGTGTCGTAAAAGCCATTATAGTGGAAAAAATCAGGTATGACAGAACGGAGTGGTTTTAACCCAAAAGAGCTTCTGAAGGCTTAGCTTTTGGGGTGAAAAAAAGGGAGTTGGGATTTTGTACTTCACTTACTAAACCGGTGGCCATCATCAGCACCTGTTTAGAACACTAAGTATTTTTTTTAGTATTTTTATGTAATTGGTCGGCAAACGAGCAGACGGATTACCTGATGGTAAGCAATCAGCGCCGCCCATTAACACCCGCAACGGAGGATTTACGAGTGCGTTGCCGACCTTTTAGGGATTAGGGATTTGGAGATTTAGGGATTGAGGAGGGATTGGGGGCGGGGAAGGATTGGGCCTCCGGTAACCTCACTCACACGGCGAAAAACAATGCTGTGGTTGTTTCACGCCGGTTTTCTGTGAGGCCGTGGTATCACTCCGGTCGAGCCGACCCATTCGTGCCGCAGCATGGCTCTCCCACACTCTCGTCAAGTCCTCTTATAGACCTGCTCCAGAGCCCGTTAGAGCCTAATGAGCCGCAGCGTCATATAAACCTGAACCTTTAAAATTGCTATCTTTAACTATAATCCACCTTCCAAACGTAAACACATTTCAAATTAACGTTGAGTCGAAATATTTTTATTCTAAAAATAGTTTATTTTTGTGTGATACGTCGGCAAACGAGCAGACGGATTACTTGATGTAAAGCAATCAGTTCTGCACATGGACACCCGCAACAACAGAAGAATTACATATGCGTTGCCGAGCTATTGGGGATTAGGGTTTTGAAGATTTAGGGATTGGGGGAGGTAAATGATTGGGTCTCCGGCATCCTCACTCACACGGCGAAACACAACGCCGTGACGTGACGGTTTTCTGTAAGGCCATAGTATCACTCCGGTCGAGCCGACCCATTCATGCCGAATCTCTCACACTTAGTTTAATTTTCATTAATTCACTTGTTTTATATGTTTTTGAACATGCAACACAGACATTTAGTTATAAAAGAATTAGGTACTCATCTTCTCATTTAAAGGTATCTAAACAATAATGTCTGCGAAATAAAGACAATTGGAATATAAAAAAACAAAAGTTCGAATGCAAATAGTTTTATATGCGACGTGCACAGAATATAAAATTAATAACTTCAAAATTATATCCTGCCATTGTCATTATGGCAAGAGGAATGGTTAAAGAGGTTTTATTGCTTATTTTATTATTGTGAAAAAGCTTGTGTAGTTGCCAGACTTAAGTTTTAGTGTGCGCGCGCTATTATTCGTCAGAAATGAGTCGAAATACGGACTTACAGAAAACAGACGTGAAATAACACTTGCATTGTTTTGCCGTATGAGTGAGGTTACCAGAGGTCCAAACCTCATATTTCCTCATAATTCTATCTCATTAATATATCCCTAATCCACAGAAGACACCGGACTGCCTAGAGCAGGCAGTGATTAGGTAATGCTTAAACCTTCTCCGTGTAAGAACACAGATGATGTGAAAACTGAATTAAGTACGCCAGAAACTAATAATAGTACTAATAAACTATAAAACGCCAACTGAAAACAATAAAATCGTAAACAATTGTGCACTATAGACAGTCCTTTCAACTAATCATGAATAAAACATGTCGAGTACGTATGTAAATTTATCGTTATGTAAGCATGCTAAATATTTGACTTGGCCAGTCGTGCAAGAAGAAAAATTATGCGTTTGAACTGAGTTTAATGCTAGTGTTTTTTGATAATTCAACCCACAGCGAGAGGCGTCATTTCACGTGATATTTCACATTCAAAAAGGGACCTCTCCTCAGATCTAATAAGTATAGTTTGGTCAAGTCATGTCTCGTTAGGAATGACCAGCTCGACCTTAATAAAACTACGCCCTCATCAAAAATAAGCGTGAAATAAAGTGTGCGTTTTGTTTCGCCGTGTGACTAATTTGACAAAAAATAATACCCTAAATGATGCACCGATATCTATCAAATTAAAATATATCGATACAAACAATGGAAATTGAACGTTAATTAGTACATCCCAAGGAAGTTTATCGTTTAACCGCCTTGCCGTCTATGTGTTTTTCAATATAACAATGTATGTTTTGAATACATGCCACGTAGGCTACGGAATGTCTGTTGTTTTTGTTAGTAAAACAATAGCCGATGCACTGTGAACGTTTATGGATTAAAATTATAAGTAATCGTTGCCGTTTTCGGTGGTGAATGAGTGAATGTTTGCGATACTAGATATGGAAATCGAATGAAAATAAAATAATAAAACCTCAACATTAAAGGTCAACTTCACAGAAAATCGGACGTGAAACAAGGCTAACTTGTTTTACTGTGTGAGTGAGGTTACCAGAGGACCAATGCCTATATCCTTCTTCCTTTCTATCAGCAATCCTCAAATCAATAAACTCCAAAAGGCCGGCAACGCACTCCTTACTCCTCATTTGCTTACCCCAAAGCGATCGATCTGCATATTTGCCAACTTATCCTATGAAAAAGCGACTTTGTTTTATGGTATGAAAGATCTAAAGTATCTAAAGATCCAATAATTGTGTCACTATACAATATTTGTACCAGGAATGTTGATACTAATTTGCATGAAGGAAACGGTAATACATAGAAAACTATATTATATAATATGTATAAGTATACGAGTATTACAACTACGTTGTTTCAAAGTATGCGTGTTATTTCCTCTCCATAACGACCACCTGACGAATGTTGATAAATATGTCTTACTAGCCGAAGTGTTGTTTATTTAAACATAAAGGTCTTACTATATTATTGTACAGTAATGAGCCGTGATAGAGTTTTCTTTAATTACAATAGATTATGTAATTTTTATGACCTTTGACTACAGTTACACACAGCATAAGAGCCATGATCTCCACGATTAGCAGGCGGGTAGCATATTGCAGTTTAGACCGTTTATTTTCCCACCGAAAAAGTTACTTTACTATCAAACAAACAATTTATTATTTTTAAATTCTATAACACAATTCTCTTTTTGTTCCAGCTTGAAAAGGAAGGAAAACTTCTACACCCGCCAAGGTCACCAAACACATCCAATTCAAACAACTCAACTCTAGAAACGAAACAGTCGAAGAGCGGCATCAAGAAGATGATTTCAGACAAGATCATAACATCTACAACATTGGAGAGGAACAAGAAAGAGAAGAAAGAAGGACACACTACGCTAGAAAGGGAGAATGAAAAGAACAGTAAGCTTGCAAACAAATCTAGACTTTCTGACATCCCACCAGCTGTTAACAAGCCAGAAAGAAACAAAAGCAGACATTCCACTGACTCTGAAGTTCAAATAATCCAACCTGAGAATGGTATTGCCTCCATGACGCACATGGAACACTCGGAGGTACAGAAAAGAGAATATGATCCTAAAAGAGGCATGAAGTTCGGTATTAGAGTCCTACCTCCAAATGTACCTGATGATGGAGTACTGAAACACAAGGGAGTAGAGAATGGTAGTGTCGCTGTTGAAAAGAAATCAGTTGATGAGATCGACAAACCCGAACCCCAGCGTCCTGCACCAACAACACAAATCAAACATGAGAATGAAACAGAACAGAAGAAACCTGTTGTCGCTAAACGCAGAGAAAAGATGGCTCCTCCCATACCCAATGCTAGGAACAAGACTAATGAATCTGATACAACTATAACTAGTCTAGATTCTTCTAGAACATCAGAGGCTTCTGCAGTAACAACTTTTGCTAGAAATGACTTGAACTCTAGTGGAATCAGAAGAGACGAAAACGGAATACCTCAAGAGTTACCACAGCACATGATAGATGCGGCTAAAGCAGCTAGAACTAACAGGAAGAGTTCTACCGAATTAATTTATGAGAAAGAAAAGGTAGAACACAAGAAAGAAGAAGCACCGAAACCGAAAAAATCAAAGGGTAAAGCTCCTTCTCCTCCGGATCACGAGAAAAACAAAACAGATGACAGCATTCTGGAGCAATTAAAGAACGTGAACGATTTCTTAAGTAATGAGAAGCAACATTCAAGTCTGTTACACGACTCCATTGTATCGAACAGGTCTTCCAACGCGTCGCAAATCAATACCTCAACACCAAAGGTGACCAAAACCAAAAGTCACACGTCAACCCGTCTAGAAGAATCCATCAATTTCAGTCAAGATGACATTTACGATATTGTGACTAAACCTTTCAGGCGTGAAAGTGATTCCCTTAACAACTTCTTCGAAGATTCAAAGTCTAACATGTCTTCAAACCAAGATATTCATTCAGTAAGGTCATTGAACCACAGTGACAAGAGTGAAAAAGGCTCAACAACAATAGAGTTAAATAACAGTGACATTACTATCCACAGTTCGCCAATTAACGATACTGTGCACTCTGTATCAGATGACGCGTCCATCTTAGACGAAAATGAACGTAAAGCTGCTTCATTGGGTGATTTGTCTAGATTCGAACTAAGAGCCAAAGCTAGCAAGCCTTCCACAGGTACTCTAGAAAGAGCTCAAAGTCTAGACATCTCAGCTGAAGACGCTGAAAATCCCGAAAGTGCTATATCACCCAAAAAGAGGAAAGCTATGTCGGTTGTAGAAACAACATTCTTCGATGCAGGAAATGAAGATGTTCTGCCGGATATGATTGATTCTGACAAAGGTGTTATAATCAAACACAAGGAACCTCGATTGAGTCTCAATATTGCTAAAACTTCGGCTATGGAAGGACTTAACACTTTCCAAAGAAACCGTTTGAAGAAAGGTTCGGAGTTTGGTAATTTAGAGGATGCTATAGTTAAGGGATCTTCTAGTTCAGTAGACTCTGATAAAAATGAAGAACATAGCTTTACTAAGCCCAAAGATTTTGAGCTTTACAAAGAGACCGAGCATGAAACTTCCGATCATCTTGCAAGAAGGATAATGGATGAAAATATGAAAGTTCATCTTAAACTGGTGACAGAATTCGCAAAGTCTACTTCAGATGGAAGTAACATGAGCTCTTTAGACAGTACGCAAGAAGTTGTACCAGCTGCAACTGAAACTAAATCAGTACCAGCTAAATATGAAGAGAAACTGACAATGACGTATGACACTAATGTACCTGATGATCTGAAAATGTCTCGGAATACTTACGTGAATAGCTTGGAGAGACCGAAATCTGATATGATGAAGAAATTGCTCGCCAAAAACCCGATACTGAATGTGCATATTGACCAAAGTTCTGAGAGAGAAAAGCAGGAAGCGAGCACAAGTAAAGAAACACCACAGACAGACGCCTTCAAATCCGCAATGCACCAACCAGACATCGTAAACTTCGACTTGAAAACATCACAAACAGAAAAACCCAGGGATTACGATGACTTCGTTAGTAACATTAGGATTGGATCGAACAATAACAGTATGAATTACAGTAAAAAACTTGAAACTTTCTCCTCAGATTGGACGGAACCCAAAGATATAAACACCAATGTTGTTACTATTACCACTGAGAAATCTCAACCTGCTGAAGAAAAACGTAAATCGTACCGCGACCATACAAAGTCTATTGAAATCGGTGAGCCTACTATACGTATGATGCCGCCTGATGTTCTGGAAGGTATTCGCCGAAGACACGATGAGAGAGAGAGAACGCTATACATGGAACCAGCCAGCGTTTCCCTAACAATGACACAGGAACCTGTTCAGAAAACAGTAACTGTTAATGTCAATGAAGATGAATTTGGCAACAAAGTGATTACACAAAACGTTGAGAAAATATCTACAAAGTACATGACCACTAAAACTGAAGCACCTTTACAAGTAGAACAGATTAGTTTTGGTATCATGAGAGGAGGAGAGATAAACGAAATGCAACTAGAAGAAGGAGATGTCAAAGATATAGATAAGAAAATCTTAGATGAAATCAAAAGACAAAATCCCAACATGCACTTCACAACGGACGAACCAGCTTACACAAGAACGGAGACAATAATTCTAAACACAACAGAAATGAACGAAGAAGAAGCACAAGCCTTGATGGAAAAACTTAAAAATGATCCGAGTTTCATGTCTCAAAAGTCACCCGAGGAGTTATCACGTATGGGAATCAGAATTATCCAAGATCTTGAAGATGTGCAGACATCTACAGCTGATTCTGTAGAGGTTACTAAAACAAGATACTCTATAAACCCATCAATAACTGACGTACAAAAAGATTGCAAAGAGGGAGACAGTCAGAAGGATCACATTACGGAAATACAAGTAGTAACACCGCGCACAGAACAAATGCAGAAACAGAAGGAAAGCAAAGATAAAATTTCTAGCAGACAAAGAGCGCCACCTTACGAAGAACCCCCGCTATCCTACGAATTAGACATTGAACTGCTGAATGACTTCATTCACAACGAAAGGCACGTCTCAGCTAAGCAACTAGCTGACGAACAAAAACGAGCGAAAACAAACCAATCAAACGAACCAAAGAAACGACATTCGGACTTCGACCTACCAAGGAACAGTCATATCAAATTCCGCACAGCCACATACGAATCTCCTAAAGGCACTATAGTCACGAGCACAGATCTTGAGAACCGGAGACTGTCACAGCTAGACCAACTACAGTTAAGGTCACCTGAACAACAAAAACCGCAAATCTCCGCGAAACCAAGCAACATACCTGTAAAAGCGGAGAAATCGAAAGTATCACCGGGCGTTTCTTCAAAAATCCCGGTATTTACAACGCAAAAATCACTGAGTCAGGAGAATTTGACCGATACAAAGTTTTCTTTGCCTCGCTCGCCGCCCCCTCAGTTCAGTAGTTCTGGAAACATATCTGTGACGTCGATAATAAAGAGCAGCTCTAGGAGTCCCAGTGGCGGGAAACTGTAAAATAGATTACTACAAAAATGATGAAAGAAGGTAATAGTTTTAAAGATAATCAATTACAATTTACGATCAAATCAGTATTCTTTTTGAATAGTTTGTTTGCTGCTCTACGAAAAGACAGATAGTCAAAATATGTTAATGCTACTGGCAACATCGATTTCAATTTTAAACTTGAAACGGAAATGTCAAATCGGCGTGTACAGACGGACACCGCTAATCGACTTATGAGACAATTTGTATAAAACAAATTACGTACTCATAAACTCTAGACTAAAATATCAGCTTTGCCGAATAGAATGATCTAATTTTTGTAATGATCTTTAAAACAATATACATAAGAAACACATTATAAAATGTGAGAGTTATTATTATTATGCTACACTGAAGTAGTTATTTGAATACAAATTGTATAAAATCCTGATATAAATAAGTTTACAATAAAAAAATAATTATATTAAAATCATATGTGTTAAGATTAGACTATTCCTTCAAAGTGTCTTACGAAAGTGCCACAAACACCAAGATTAATTTTTAAATTTATATTAGTTACTTTAGATTTTCATTTATCAAATCGGAATACCACAAGTGCCTTCTATTAAATCGATTTATATAAAAAAAATATCTTTTTCTATTTACTTTTTGACAGATTTATAGGTTGTGAAAATAAATGTTAATATTGAATTAAATATATCATTTTTATGTTATGTCACAATTTATTATTATAATTATACTTAATATAAATAAACGAAAACAAAATAAAATATTCATGAGATTGTATAATTTAAAAATAAAATATTCTTATATATTACCAATTGACATTCCGTCCGAAAGTATTACCATTATTAAATAATAAGTTTATTATTACCTAAGTACTTAATTACGTTCGCAGCGGTTATTGCAGAAACAAAGATTTCTGGGCCATTTATTTTGTTAAGTTCTAGTTTAGTTCCCATGGCTGCTTTACGTAATGGTTGATTTATAAAGACGCTTTAAAACTTAAAAATGTTTAATTTGTTTTTGAATCAACAACACTAAAAAGTTTGCATACCGAATCCATAGGTCGTCTGGGTCGTGAAGAATTTAAAAAAAGTGTAGTGTCAACAACTTGTCTATGTGGGTGGGAAAATTGAAAACCATTTTTTTTAACCACCAGCTGAAATTCTGCTAAAATTAATATAAATAAAAAACCCAGCTTTTTAGTTAGTACATTATCTAATAAGCGGTTTATAAATCGACCACTTAGTAAATTGGCCATTGTATAATTATTTATTAACATTTTAATTGTTAAAGTTGGTTAAAGTCGATAAGTAATGATTTTGATGATGGAACAATTACAGTGTAACATGTTATTATATCACAGTTATAAATATTGTATTTTATCGATGTATTATAAATATAAAATAAATGCGAATAAAACGTTTAATTGTCATTTTATTTATGTTAAGTTTCACCCGATGACAGACAACCCAAATGTCGTATTCATAGGTTCGTAGGCTATAAAATGAACGACATATTTTTATAAACTACTAGCTTCCGTCCACGGCTTCGCTCGCGTGTAAAAGTAATGTATCCCATGATTTAAAAAAACAGCAGCGTTTAAACCGATAGTTCGGCTTAAATACGCACTCACGCAGTTAGAGAATTTTGGAAATCCGGCCAGCGAGCGGTTCCAAAGATTACCCCCTACATACAAACTAATACATACAGGGTGTAAAAAAACACTTAACGAAATTATTACCTAGATACTTATTAAATTATGAATTATATGTTTTTGATATAAAAGTGGTAATCATAAGGCGCAAATAGACTACTTTCTATTTCGGCGCAACCACTTAAAGTATGTGATGGATTGCAAAGTGCTGCCAGGAGAAGACTTAGTCTCACAACACAGACTCCTGGTTATGACATCAGTGGTTCAAATTCATTGTAGGAAAACCAAAGAGCGCCCGCTCCCAAGAATAAAATGGCACAGGCTAGAGAGGAAGTTCAGAGAGCGAGTGGTGGACAGAATTATAGAGATAGGAGACATGAATGATCGAAGTATAAATGAAAGCTGTAATGAGATGGCTGAGTGTATTAGGCATGCATATTTTGGGAGAGACGAAAGGAAAGGGCAGAATAGATAGAGATACACGGTGGTGCTCGACAGGAGTTCAGAATGTATTGAAAAAAAAGTCACCAAATGGCAGTGTGTACAAACAGATAAAGTTAGTTTGAAAGCTGAAAGAAAGAGTGAGTATGATGCTTTAAAGAAAAAGGCAAAGAAAGCCGTGGCAATTGCAAAAGCAAAAGCCCAGGACAAACTATGTGATACATTAGACAGTTCTGCAGGCCAGAAAGCGCTGTACCGGCTCTCTAGAATGAGGGAAAGAAAGGCGAGGGATGTTTGCCAGGTAAGATGTGTAAGAGATGAAAGTGGAATGGTTCTATCGGATAATGACAAAACCAAAGAACCTCTCTTTAAGGAATATTTTGAAAGACTTATGAATGAGGAAAATAATTGGAGTGGGGTTTTAGAGAATAAACCAGTGAATGTGGGGTTAATAAGAATGGTTAGTATGGAGGAAGTCAGGGTAGTAGAGAATGGAATGAAAAAGGGTAAAGCCATTGGCCCAGATGGAATACCAGTTGAGCTGTGGAAGTTATTAAGAGTAGACGGGTGGGTGTGGTTGGCTTTGTTCTTCAATAAATCGTTGCAGGAAGAAGCCATAGTTGATGAATGGTGCAACAGTTCTTTGGTGCCCATAATTAACCCTTTATAGCTTGGTGAGATGAAAGTGGTTGTTAGTTAACAATGCTCGCAAATGCAATGTCGTTATTAAAACGAAATATCGACATCGCAAAGTTAAGTATTGCACATCCCTCTTTCTTTTAGGTACTTAATTTTCGATTCACTGTGCCGGGCGCTAGGGACACGCCAACTGTTCTGAAGTCGGGCGTTTAAAAGGTTAAAAACAAAGGTGATGTGCTTGAGTGCAAGAATTATAGAGGAATAAAGGTAATGTCGCATACCATGCCAGTATGGGAGAAAGTTATTGAACGGCGGCTGAGAGAAGAGAGTGAAATTTCCCAGGACCAAAGCGGTTTTATGCCTGGTCGTGGTACAATGGGTGCCATATTTTGGTCGCTGGAAGAAAAAATTGTTAAGTTTTAAATTAAGTACATACATATATACAGTACATATACAAAATCACAAAAAGCCTCTCAGAAAAAATAAATTGTAAAGAACCGCTTGGTTAAGCGCGCCCGTAAAAGAATGAATGAATGAATGAGTTTGTAACATTATGGTATGCAAATAAATAAAAAATATGAATATGAGTGCCGCAAACACGGCTTGAACCTAGTCGGGTGACATTATCTAGTTGGTTCTCCATTCGAATCTACAATTTGGAACGAGCGCCTAGCTTCACTGACGAACAGACTGACAGACTATTATTCTATTTTGACGTTTCAAAAGTACCTATTTATGGCTATGATGTCAAAATGATGTGTAATATACGTCATTGATCTTAGGTTTACTTGGAATAAAATATGATTTAGACTTTTTCAGTATTTCCTTACGTAATTAGCTAATTATATACCTTCCTAATTAAAAAACATATCCTTGCAATTAGTCTTGCATTCTTTCTTCATTGCCTTCTTAAGTTTTCGTTTACACTTAAATTGATCGCAAGCATTCTTATAAGATACATTGCATGCTTCCTTGCACACTTTAGCTGCTGTTTTTCTACAAGACTTCCATCGCTTTCGTAAAATATCCGATTTGTCTTTCAAATTTTTGAGCTCTACTAAATCCTTCAATTCGTCTTTAAGGTAATCTTCTTCGTGATAGTAATTCGATTCGCGATCTGTATCAGTTGTTTCCGAAGAAGGATATTCTTCTGAATTAGAATCTTCTGATGTGTCTTTATCCTCGTCTTCTGTATCGTCAAGATTGGCTGCGTCTATCCATGGTAGCATTATGGGCGTTTTCGGTTTACCATCGTCTATGTTTTCTGTTTCCTCGCTGTCGTTTTCCTGAGAATAAATAAGTTTTTTTAACGTTACAAAAGTTAATTAGGTCATAATAAGACATTGTAATATGTGTGAGAAAGCATTGTTTCGATCTGAATAAGCCACTCAGAAAATTAACGCGAAGGAAAGATGATGTTTTACTGTTGCCCTTATAACAACAAATACAAAAAATAATGTTTAATGGGAGGGGGCACTTATTAAACGAACTTGATTTTGGTTCGGAACCCTTCGTGTCAGTCTGGCACTAATTAATTTATTGTTTTTCAATGATCGTCTAATCATTACATAGTATAAAACTAATTCGCTTTCTCGGTCCCCTATATCCCTATGTACGCTTTAACGGATTTTGATGCGGTTTTTTTAATAAATAGAGTGATTGAAGAAATAGAAAAATATTGTTTGGTTCATTTCGTTAGTAAAGTATAATATCTACGAATAATTCACTTACTTCAACAATGATCAGGGCAAGTATTCTGGAGTTGTCGTACTCAGAATTGTCGTTTGGGATGGAGACGATATCACCACCTCCTATCCTTAAATACTCGTGGGCTTGTGTGACTGTCTGGAATATTATTAAGTAAGTACCTATAATAGGCATTTCATAATTTGCCACTTAGGTAATTCTCTTTTCAACCATTTCTTATTAGAAATTCACCTAAACTTCATCATCATCATCATCAGCCTGTTGTCGTCCACTGCTGGACATAGGCCTCCCCAATTGCACGCCACTGAGCTCAATGAGCTCAATGAATCAATCAGTTCACCTAAACTTACCAAAGTAAAATTACCATTTACGACTAGTTGTTTGATCATTCAGTCTTTGGGTTTAATATTTCCAAAAGAACTTAAGAAATTAAAATAAACTAGCACAAAATTAAGAGCACAAGGAAGAAGGAACCATGGACTATTTCACAATAAACACGGTCCCAATCGATTATGATCATGGGGACCAATCTATCTAACCCACTTCGTAGGAGACGCGCCAACAGTCGACCTGCCAGTCTGTTCCCACACTCTCAGCATCATATAGGACGGCAGACCAACATGACTGGTATGATAATAGGCACAGGAGCACCGGCTTTAACTTCTTTCTGAGTTACAGGGTTTTTTTTTTTGTGAGGGGAAAATCATCAAATGACTTCTCCCAGTGGGAGCAGCAGGAGGAAGTGTCAGACTCTTACTGACTAAAAACCCCCTATTCCTTCTCCTGCTCTGGGCCGAGGTCGCGGTGCCTCATTGCGCTTACCCCGCAACCCCGGCTGAACATCGGCTCTATAGGGCCCCGTCTGTTGTGGTCTATTGGCTCAGTGAGGCGCGCGGGAAACGCTACGCGCCGTACGCTCGGGTCTGGTTCTGGTCGAGTCGACTGGTGAGTTGCCCTTACTCGCCGTCCACAGACCCGCGCTTACGGCGCCAGAGATCGTCCCTTGTTCCCCGACGCCCGTAGTGTCGCCTGTTGCGGCGGCTAGGGAGTGAGGAGGGTAGACTACCAAATGACCTGACTCCGGGCCAATAATAGTTATTGTAGTCTGAAAAATCCATTAACAAATCCGGATACCCAGCCACTACGCTGTGAATAATTAAAATCCACTTTTCTCTAAATTATCAGCCCGATTCTTCATTACTAGTATAAAGAAAAATATACACAATATATACTTACACCATAGAAAAGCACAGCAACAGTAGTCACGAATATGTCCATGGCAGTAACTAAAATAATTAAACTTATCGAAACATCGACATCCTCATTGGAGATTCAATTAAAACTAAGATCGAATCGCTCGAAATTGTACTGAAGTGAAATTAATCTTTTTCATCATCAGCTTTTGATGATATTTTGAAGAAAGATGTAATCGGATCTCTTGGTGTAACTATTATTTTGTTACAGCATGAATTTATCCGAAGGTTTTGGGGGGTTTTTGTTATGGTCTATACATAGAAAGAAAGAAGTGTCTATTTATGTCAATTTGTTGTTACACAGTCCGTAAGCTATAGAAAATACTTAGGTATAGTGATTCGATGTATGATATAGACAGTGCAATGTTTTGTAGGTAAATCAAGTGCTAAATATGCAGACTGTTCAACTCATAAATATATTTATTCTCACTAAATTGCAATAGGTATTTATTTAAGTGTGCGAGAGCTATGCTCCCACACGCGGGCCGACTCCCTCTTTGCGAGCATAATTGCTTCACAGAAGGAGGAGACGGCGTCCCAGTTCCTCTCACTCCGCACCATGGCCTCGACTAAGGCCGGGCGCGAGAGGTCGCCGTTGGAATAACCACAGCGTTGTGTTTCGACGTGTGAGTGAGGTTACCGGAGGCCCAAGTATTCCCTCCTCAAAAGATTGGCAACGCACTCGTAACTCCTCTGTTGTTGCGGGTGTCCATGGGCGGCGCTGATTGCTTACCATCAGGTACCTAATCCGTCTACTCGTTTGCCGACCTATCACATAAAAAAGGTATATGCTTGAAAACCTAAGTACCATTGGCATCAGACTATCAATAAAGCAACATGCCATACAGCAGTAGGTACTTACTTCCAACACGTTTTCATCATTATCATATAGATGGTTGGCAGTCAACAACTGTGCGATCTACGCGAAACTTTCTGCCCCGCACAGCAAACTTTAGGATAACCTTCGGGCGGCGGTATTCCCGAACCGATACGACTATCAAGAAACAAGTGCTCCCCCTTATAAAAGGCCGGCAACGCACCTCTTACACCTCTGCTGCTGCAGGTGTCCACGAGCGGCGCAGATCACTTACCACCAGGTCATTGGTCAGCTCGTTTGCCTCTTATTTCATAAAAAAAAACAAATGTGGGAAATAATAACAAGACGAAACACAACATTAATATAATTTATTCACCACTTATTCTAGAACAAAATAAATTACAAGCGCTTAAACCATCTCACTCTTCGTACGCAGCTCTATTTCTATCATATTCAAAATTCTTTGAACAACTTCTTCTACATTCTCTTTTGAGCATTCTTTTCGATCTTTTGGAGCATTTACGTTTTTTGCAAACTGTTTTGTAAGCCCTTTCGCATGCTTTGGTGCACATTTTGTTCGCTTTTCTTATACAACCTTTGCGCCACCGCCTTGATTCGACATGTACTCTTTCTACTTTAGTATCGCGTTTGTGTATATGTTCCTGGCTATTATCGTCAGGGTAGTATAAGCTTCCGACGGAGCTCTCTGCTTCTCTAGTCAAGCTCCTGTCTCCGCTGGATACGTCAGAACTTGAAGACTTGTGTTTCGCTTCTACAGCGATCTGGAAGGTGGCACGTAGTACCCATGAGATTTTTTGCATATGGAAGCGAAACTTTTCAGATTTTAGGCTTTTTGCCAGTTTGTTTAATATTCCATTAAAGCTGGCATTTTGGCTTTATGGGATAATACGCGGGCAATTTTTCTTTGCGATTGGTTTTGAAATTCAGGAATAAACTTTAATGCCTATCAGGTGTCCCTTACTAACGTGGTCTTGGTAGACTTTAATTTTCATATTTTTTCTGAATAATTTTGGCAACGTGCATGTCATTAAAAGCTATTAAGCATCCAGTGCTGAACTATTAGCTTCTTTTAGATACGAAGTATTTGACATAATATTTCCCGCTCGGAAGGGCGTTACAATAAAGCAATGAATTTTTATTTTTGCAAGCAGGCCATAAAACAGTATTTTTACACGTCTAAAATATATATAAAAAATTGATGAAGCCAGCATTTCGTATATGAGTATGAAAACCGGCTTGAAACAATCACAGCGTCGTGTTTCGCCGAGTGAGTGAAGTTACCGGAGGCCCAATCCTTTCCCTCTCCCAATCCCAAAATCTCCAAATCCCTATAAGGTCGGCAACGCACTTGTAACTCTTCCGTTGTTGCGAGTCTCCGCTGGTAGCACTGATTGCCTACCATCAGGTAATCCGAATGATCATTTACCGTCCTATCATAAAAAAACTCAGAGATCCGTCTCTTTTTAAGCCAAGGCCATGTAAAAAATCATAAATACAATAAAGCGTTGGAGGTTGCAGTTTAAAAAAGGATTTATCAAAGAATGTCACTAAGTGGTATCTGTTACATGCCGATATATGTAGGTAGTCCCTTAGCAGTCAGGAAGAGTAGGGTATAATCGTTGATTTAACCCTACCACCTTGGAAGTGGTTGGGACAAAGCCACCCGTACAAAAAAAGAGAAATGGAAAATACTTACTAAAACAATCACGATAACAAGAACGACGACTTTCATGATCCATGTGTGGCTTACGTGAGAAAATTTTATTTACAACTTTATTTCTCTAAGGTTTTATGGTTCCAATTTGTTTTTTATTGTTTTAACATGTTCGTAATATCCTGTATCGTTTCGTTCACGCAGAATTGTAAATCATATTCCCTAAAGTATTTGTAACAACTGTTCTATTTTTATCCATCATTTAAGATCTGTGTATTGTTTACACTACTTGTTTTCCGTCAAGAATAAGTAATATAAATTTTGGTTGAAATTTCTCTTTTAAATTCATTCAAATGCTTAGTGACTTTACCTACTTATTTAGATACTGAGACAGGCACTCCTTTAGACACTCCAATAGATTTTTCTAAGGTTTCCTTCTTCTTAATCTTAAATTGTTAACTATTTCTTATTGTATCTTATAATTCCTGTGGATTAGTCTTATCCTAAGATGGAATTGATGAATGAAGTTATTCTAAAAGGAGGTCCATTATCTATAGAAACTCGAGTACCATTGCAATGAGATTTAAACTCAACTTACAACCTTACTCTTCTACCCAGATTAACATGACGTACTACTAAAGTCTACTGATTTATTGTTGTCATTAGTCGCTACGTATCGTTGAAGATTTTATTTTCAAGAAAATCAGTAGAAAACAACAAGGATTAAATGTTTAATAACAAGCTTTTAGATCGAAAACCTTTTTACAATTAAATCCACATTCTTTGCGAAGAGCCTTTTGAGATCGAGCGGAGCAACGTAACTTATCACAGACGTCTTCATGAGCTCTGTTACAAGCCCTCAAACATTTTTCTATTTCTTTTCTGGTGGCGGCCATGCATTCGCTTCTCCAAACTTTATTCTTATTCGGTTGTAGTTCTCCTTCCCGAAGTCGCAAAAATTTTGTTACTTCTTCTTTCTTATCTATTAAGTCTATATCACGGACTTTCTTCTTTCGAGGAAGACCACGTGCACGCAGTTCAGCGTCATCGCTTTTTGCATTGGTGTCTTCTTCATCTGAATACGTTACGTCTGTCTTGTTACCGCTCTCTGGCTCGTCTATGTTTCTTCTTGTTGAATGATCGCCCTGTAAATTGTGTGTGTGTATTTATTTCATTTAATTTTATTGTTTATACTCATGACATTATAGGAAAGTCCATTACTGGCCATAGGCCTCCTCTACAAGAGAAGGGTTAGCCATAATTTCTGCTCTTGGCAAGCAGGTTGGAGGTTGCAGCTGAAATGATTAGGTTTATTAAAGAACACTGCTTTTTGGTCTCTGTTTAACACGCCCCTTAATCAAGTCTTAACTTTGGAAATCTATTGTAAATATTGTTACGTGCCTGACGTCACGTTCCTGACTATGCGGGCTTGGGTTACGGGATTGGATGAAATGAAACACTAATACCGGTTTTCAGACTTTCTATTGCACTTAAGTTACAGCGTCCACGGAGTTAAGTTATCGGCGTTCCTCTCCAGCAGAGTCCGGCCGACTGACACAACTTTGCCGTTCACGCTGACTTAACTCACTTAACTGACTGCACTTCACTATTTCACTGCACTTCACTATTTCACTCACTTTTCTTCTTTCTCACTTCTTCCTTTTCTTCCGAATCGCTTTAGACTTAGAACTCAACTGCCAGCGGTGAGCCGCAGTTCCGCTTATATACCCCCGGTCAGGTTCTAGAACATTCAATTTCGTTATTCTTTTTGATCGTCATGCCTCCAGAATCTTCCAATAATTTCGTTATTCATTTTTATTTATTCTTCTTCTCGCTCCTTAATTTTTCATCACTTTCACTCAAATATTCCAGAAAGTTCGACAAAACTTCCATCAACTAAAAAACTTCATGTTTACGGCGGGACTCGAACTCGGGGTCTCTGTGGTGTAATCCACACGCCTTACCGATTACACCAACTCGTGTTGACAATTCACGACGAAATTTACAATCTCTAGGCAACGTTTGACAACCATCCATTGACGTCATGATGTCAAAGAGTTTTCTGTCACACTGCCCCCCTCTTAGATTCGCTCGTCCCGAGCATCGTTGCTGCCGTAATACCTCGCCAACCTGTCTATATGGACAACTTTCAAAGGGCTCCTTGAAGACTTCCGAATTCTGTAAGTAATGTCATTGATCTTCGTGACTATCTCGTAAGGACCTTCCCAACTCGGTTGCAGCTTTGGAGATTTTCCCTTCCTTCTGACTGGATTATGAAGCCAGACCAATGACCCCTCTTCAAACCCAACAGAATTGGCTCGTCGATCATAGCGCGTCTTTGCGCGATCACTAGCTTGAAGACCGGCCTCCCTGATCTGCTCATAAATGTCCAACATTTTTGCCCTTAACTCGCTTATGTAATCGCTAAACTCGGTGCGAGAATCACCAGGTGGACAGCCCGATACAAGATCTGCCGGTAATCTCAATTCCCTTCCAAAATTTGCAAATGCAGGCGTCTTTGCGGTACTTTCATGTACAGCAGTCCGATAGGCAAGCAAGAAGAGAGGTATGTAAGTGTCCCAATCTCTCTGATGGCTGTCAACCACCTTTGCTAAGTGTCGCTCCAATGTTTGGTTGAAGCGTTCGACCATTCCATCTGACTGTGGATGATAAGGGGTCGTTCGAGTCTTATGGATTCCCAAAAGTTTACAAGTTTCCTGGAAAACTTGGGATTCAAAGTTCCGTCCTTGATCACTGTGCATCTCCAAGGGCACTCCGAATCGGGTGAATACCTCGTTTACCAACTTCGTGGCTACAGTTACTGCCTCTTGATTCGGTATGGCAAAGACCTCCGGCCATTTTGTAAAATAATCCATAACCACTAAAACGTAGCGATTGCCCGAATCAGTGATTGGAAATGGTCCAGCGATGTCTAAGGCTATTCTCTCCCAAGGCATACCAACATTGTAGATTCTCATCGCCCCTCTGCTTCTTGTTTGTGGACCCTTGACAGCTGCACAACTAGTGCATTTCCGGCACCAATCTTCGACGTCATATTTGCAATGCAACCAATAAAACCTCTCCTTGATCTTCACCAAAGTCCTCCTAATTCCCAAATGTCCTCCAGAAGATCCATCATGGAACGCTTTTAATACATCCCTTATTTTTGAACGAGGCACCACCAATTGCAAATGCTCGTCCTTGCCGTTTGTTGATTCCCATTTCCTGCACAGAAGTCCGTTATGCAGCGTGAGGCTTTTCCACTGTGCCCATAAACCTTTCGTTACCGCGCTATATTGGGCGACGTCACTCCAACTTGGCTTGTTACCACTTCGTAGCCACTCCAGTATTGGTTTGATATCTGCATCTCTTTCCTGTTCTAATTTCATCGCATCATCTCCCCATGCCTCGTCAACAGTATCAGTCCTTATCACCTTAAGAAAAGCAGTTTCCTTCTTGGCACAATGCTTGCAATCTTCCACGCATGGGCGTCTCGATAATGCATCTGCGTTGCCATGAATTCTTCCGCCGCGATGTTCGATTTCAAAGTCAAATTCCTGAAGTTGTTCCAACCATCTGGCTACTTGGCCTTCGGGATCCTTAAACTGAAGCAGCCATTTCAAAGCAGCGTGATCAGTTCTGATCAAAAATTTCCGTCCCAGTAAATACTTCTTGAAATGGTGCAGAGTTTTGACTACGGCCAGCAATTCCCTCCTGGTCACGCAATAATTCTTCTCCGGCTTGGATAGTGACTTGCTGAAGTAAGCAATAACCTTCTCCTGCTCACCATCGCGTTGTGAAAGGACACCTCCTATTCCAATATTGCTGGCATCCGTATCAACTACGAATATTCCTTTCGCGCTGGGGTATCCGAGAATTGGTGTGTTACAAAGCCGTTCTTTTAGTTCTCGAAAGGCTTGCTCACAATCCTCGTCCCAGATAAAGGCACGTTTCTCCTCTGTCAATCGATGCAAAGGCTTGGCAATGTCCGAGAATCCTTTCACAAACCGCCGATAATACGAGCACAATCCAAGAAATGCCCGAACTTGCGTTTTGTCTTTAGGTGTTGGCCATTCCTTAACAGCGGCAGTCTTGGCTGGATCAGTCTCAATTCCTCTCTCAGAAATAACATGTCCTAGATAATTCACTTCGCGCTTGAAGAAAGAGCATTTCTTTGGACTCAACTTTAAATTTGCTCCACGCAGCTTATCGAGTACCTTTTCCAATTTCCTTAGATGATCGTCAAAATCCCGTCCAACAATGATGATGTCATCGAGGTAAACTAGGCAGGTTTCGCCCAGCAGTCCCGCCAGCACCTGTTCCATCAAACGCTCAAAGGTTGCCGGTGCATTGCATAATCCAAATGGCATCACCTTAAATTGCCAGAGTCCCTTCCCAGTTGAGAATGCGGTCTTTTCCTTGTCCTTGGGATCCAAATCCACCTGCCAATAGCCGCTTTTCAGATCGAGCGTTGAAAACCATTTCATGCCACTCAGTGTGTCAAGTGTGTCATCGATTCTTGGTAACGGGTAGCTATCCTTCTTGGTTACATCATTCAATCGTCGATAGTCTACGCAAAACCTCGTTGAACCATCTTTCTTCTTGACAAGCACGACAGGTGAACACCAAGGGCTAGAAGAGGGCTCTATCACGTCATTTTTCCTCATATCGTCAATCATTTCTTCAACCTCTTTCTCACGAGCGAATGGTATGCGTCTGGGCCTTTGACGAATTGGCATTGTATCACCTGTGTTTATTTTATGCTTCACCAAACCAGTTCGGCCAATATCACCATCGCTTCTTGAAAACACATCAGAGAATCGAAGAAGTAAATTTCTAGCTTTCATAGTCTCCACTTTTGTCAGACTTTTGTTTTCGTCTAAGATTTTCGTTACAAAGTCTATTCCCGTACTGTCCTTCTTCACAAGATTCTCCGAGCATTTTCTTATCCAGGCCACTTCTTCCAATACGCCCACAGGCTCTCCTTCTTCAATCGTAATTTTTGAATCACTGAAGTTGAATACCGGAATGCGGTTGACATCAGATGACCCCACGACAGTTCTCGCCGGTAGCCATGAGTTTACGTGTTCCGATTTATCAATCACAGCGCACCTTAGAGGTAAACTTCCTTCCCTCCTCCTAGGTAATGCGATTGGTACGAGAGTCTGTGATTTTGGTTCAAGAACAGTTCTTCTTAAACAGCAAACTTTTCCCAGGGTTCCACCCTTCATCGGAATTTCTTCAGTTCCACATAGTAATACTCCAGATTTTAAGTCGATGTTACACTGGTGCCCTTGCAGGAAGTCAAGTCCTAGGATGCAGTCATCCAGAATTTTGGCCACAATAACCTCATGTCGATAAACACGTTCCCCAATTTTGATTGTTACATGCAGTTTTCCACTTATCGGTATGCACTGGCCGGTAGCTGATTTCATTCGTAGGCCAACAATTGGTTTAACGTGTTTCCTGATGTTTTGCCCGAGCAGCCGAACATTTATCACCGTCCTTGAAGCTCCAGTATCTAATGTTAGCTGACTGTTTTTCCCATTTACTTGACCGTCTATCACCAGAGTATTTCCATCGCTAGTTTGCTTGATGTAGATTGTTGGGGTTATTCCACTACCGGCCAGCGCCCACCCCGCAGCCCTGGCTGGATTTAGTTTCCCTGCTGGTCAGAAGTTGAGACCGCCGCGTCCTGGCGGTTCACCTTCTTCGGGCAGTCGCTCCGCATGTGCCCACGCTCTCCGCATCCATAGCACATGAAGTTCCGACGGCGTGGAGGTACCTGCTCCGTTGTCGTCATTTCCCGCAGACGTAAGGTACGGGAGTTACCACGCACGGCTTCCACTTCCAATGCATGGGCCAGAGCTTCTTTCATGTTCTTGTGATGGCCCAGATGAACAGCAGCTCGTACTTCGGGGTCCCGAACACCGTCAATGAATGCTTGGAGAAGCGTGCCTTCAATCATTGATGGAGTCGACCGAAAAGCTCGACGCACAAGTTTCTCGATTTCCACGGACCATTGCTGTAGACTCTCATTAGCACGCTGAGTACGCTCTTTTAATTGCGCTCTGTACACGTGCTCGAGGTGGCTGTCTCCAAAACGTGCCTCAAGTGCGTCGAGGAGGGTACTAAAGCTGAGATCCCCACTTGCGCCGATAGCTTCCAGCACTGAGAGCGCTTGATCACGGAGGGCCAGGGTGAGGGCTGACTGTGCTTCCTTCTGAGTCCAACCATAAGCCTCCATAAGTGTCTCAAACTGTAGCTTGAACGCGGTCCAGGATGTTGTTCCGTCGTAATGGGGAATCTTGAGCCCTTTCGTTGCGCTTGAGGCCGCATTTGGGGCGTCAAAAACGGCTGCAAGACGGCTTCGGCTCTTCAAAGGGCTTGGGCTTGTCATTTCCTGCTTGATTTTGGAGATCTCTTCTTCCACTCTCTCCTCTATGGCCATGTCGCGATGTTCCAACTTGCCTAACCCTTCCTCCACTTCCTGTACCCGTTCGACAGCCTTTTGCAGTCCCTTCGTGAAATCCTTATGCATCTCTTTCAGCTCCCGTAGCTGCTCCGCCTGACAGTGTGCTTGCTCCCGTAGCTGTTCTGCCTGACAGCGTGCTTGCTCCTCTTGGCGGCGCGCTTGCTCTTCTTGGCGGCGCGCTTGCTCTTCTTGGCGGCGCGCTTGCTCTTCTTTCAGCTCCCGCAGCTGTTCTGCCTGACAGCGCGCTTGCTCTTCTTGGCGGCGCGCTTGCTCTTCTTGGCGGCGCGCTTGCTCTGCCATCATTTGCTGCAGCTGTAGCAGAAGATCCACCTGCACAGGCTTGGCTTCTGCATCGCTGGTTTGAGCTGCAGCACCCTCTTCCCTCACACGCTGCGCTTCTGACATTGAACGGGTACTCACTCCTCTTACGTCCTGCGGCACTAGCGGCATTTTTCTCCAATCCCACTTCTGACACCAAATGTTACGTGCCTGACGTCACGTTCCTGACTATGCGGGCTTGGGTTACGGGATTGGATGAAATGAAACACTAATACCGGTTTTCAGACTTTCTATTGCACTTAAGTTACAGCGTCCACGGAGTTAAGTTATCGGCGTTCCTCTCCAGCAGAGTCCGGCCGACTGACACAACTTTGCGTTCACGCTGACTTAACTCACTTAACTGACTGCACTTCACTATTTCACTGCACTTCACTATTTCACTCACTTTTCTTCTTTCTCACTTCTTCCTTTTCTTCCGAATCGCTTTAGACTTAGAACTCAACTGCCAGCGGTGAGCCGCAGTTCCGCTTATATACCCCCGGTCAGGTTCTAGAACATTCAATTTCGTTATTCTTTTTGATCGTCATGCCTCCAGAATCTTCCAATAATTTCGTTATTCATTTTTATTTATTCTTCTTCTCGCTCCTTAATTTTTCATCACTTTCACTCAAATATTCCAGAAAGTTCGACAAAACTTCCATCAACTAAAAAACTTCATGTTTACGGCGGGACTCGAACTCGGGGTCTCTGTGGTGTAATCCACACGCCTTACCGATTACACCAACTCGTGTTGACAATTCACGACGAAATTTACAATCTCTAGGCAACGTTTGACAACCATCCATTGACGTCATGATGTCAAAGAGTTTTCTGTCACAATATTCTATGCACATTACTGTTTCTACATTCAGTAGCACGTGTTAATTTAAAAAAAGACTAAACGTCAACTGTTGTTATTATTTCTAGCCGTTCTCATAATCTTTTACATTTGAAGCTTAGTACCAGATAATATTTGCGATTATTTGCGACAAAAAAAATGCGGCAAACTTATTTGCAAATTCACAGTATATAACATAGACGAACAGAATTCCTTTTTTAGAGATTATAAAGTCGTATAAAGTAAGTAGGCAAATAATAAACAGATTTTGAGTAACATTTTATTTGCTTGTAACATACAATGGCTTTGTGTTTCACATTCAAATTATATTAACATCTTATGGGAAATACTTTTTTGCAACTAACACTGCATTCATTTCTTAGAGCCTTTAGTGACCTGGCGGAGCAAGTTAAGAGGTCACACACGTCTTCGTGTGTTCTTTGGCAAGCCCGTACACATTTGTCAATATTTGCCTCCGTTTCATTAATACATTCATTTTTCTTATTACCCCTTGGTTTAGCTTTTTCGTCTTCCTGGTCAGTTCCATGTGTAGACAGGGCTTTTTTATTCGGTTTTGTACTGTCGTATTCATTATGTTCCTCTGATAATTCTTTTGAGATAACATCAAAACGTTTCGGTTTAGGTGGACTATCAAAATCAGATTTTTCGACATGTTTCTTTTTCTCAACTTTTCGTTTTTCCCCTTTATCACGTTCTCCTGAACTTATCCTCATTTCTGTATCTATATCAAAGTGCTTGTCGTGATTAACCTTTTGCTTTTTTAGGTTTTCTAAATTTTCATCTTTATTGACATTGGTTTTCTCTAAGTCGTGTTCAACTATATTCTCCTTTGAAAGTTGATTCACGCCATTTTTTATCATTTCATTTTTCTTTTTTGCTTCACCATCCAGGTGTTTCTTTAATTTTTTTTTAATCAATTCGATTAATTTGTTTTCTACTAACTTTTCTTTTTCAGCATTAAGTATTTTAGTTGTTTTTGTATCTTCACTTTTATTTTTGATGTTATCGTTATTATCAATATGTCGTTTTTTCTTGTGTCGTTTACTTCGCAGTTCTATTCTATTCTTATTACTTTCGTAATCTTCATTCTCCTCAAGCTCATCTTCCGACAAATTTGTTTGAATGGCCACATGATTATTTCGCCTGCCGATTGGATTGTACTGAAAATATAAAGTTCACATTATCACACATGTACATATATTTTATTAATATTCTCCTCTAAGCGTTATAAGTAGTTGATAGTTTTACTCACTTGTTTGTTTTGGGATTGCCTGAATAGTTTCATAAGTTTATCACGCGGTAAGGTTCGAATTAAGCTGAGACAACTTCTTCTATGATCGAGTCGGTATTCTTTCTTCTGGCTTGCATCATACATCTGCCCCTGAAAGACCTTCTCAGAAGGTCTATAATAGTTTGATTCATTTACGTCGTCCAGCATCATCGGTACTCAACTTATTGAAGAGCTCAGTTTTTATTAAATACTGAATATAAACAAACGGACAATCCCGAAACATACATGCAAGAGATAATTTCGAGAAATAAACTTTCGTGTAACTCATTAAAGATTAATTAAAAATGTATGGGAAGAATTGGATAATTATAGCTTTTTAATAACGCATTTTCATTATAAGATAATAATTTTAAGATTGCTCTAATATACTTCTTGCTATACATACATACATAGTATACATAAGAATAAGTATAGTATATATAAGAATTTTCGTATGCTTATACGAAATGACTAAAGCAATTTGTTATATAGAAAAGAGACCTCGAAAAATATTTTAATTTTCAATTAAATGTTTCTAGAATCATCTTCAATTTTGTTCTTCTTTTAACTCGAAAACATGCAATTTATAAACAAACCTGGCAGCTTTACTATTATTCTATACTAATATAATAAAGACGTAAAATTTGTTTGTAGGTATATAGGGGGTAAAGCTTGGAACCGCTGGTCACATTTCCAAAATTCCTTCATTCATAGGTGAGTGCTATAGGCTATAAAACATCACACTACGACCAATAGTAGCCGAGCAGTGGGTGAAACTGCGGGACGGTAGATAGTTATGATATATTTTTAGTCTCTTAGATTATATACCACATTAGTCTCTATACCACTTTAAGCCGCTCTACGGATTTCAACCGCGTGATTTTGTAAACCGCGAAACAGAATAAAACCCGCCGTACTTACGGTCCCACCGTTCTGCCCTACTCCTAATGTAGCTTTGGCCTTAATGGCATTGTTTATTCAATGAATATCTTCGCTTAAGTATATTTGTACCTTGTAGCATTGATAAAAATAATCTTACATCTAGGATGATTAAGCCCAGTAGCTCATAGGAATCGTCTATCGCTCTGCTACTTCTGTAGTTAGATAGATCGTCGTTGTCATCGGGAATGGATTGATAATTCTTTACAATATTTCTAGCATCTGAGGCGCCCTGAAATTTTAACAAAAATAATAGTCGAAGATGATAATATGCCAGTTTTTGTAGTGAAGACAAATAGGTATTATTGTGTTAAAGCGTGGAATGAGATATCAAATCAAAAAGGTCCACGCTGAAAAAATGTCCAGTCAGAAAATCTTTCAGAAATACATGTATACTAAACATATTTCATTGAATTTTGCCATTTGCACGTAGGTAATATATCCAGGTTTAAAACCTAGTAACACCAGATCATTAAAAAAATATTTCGAAAATGTACTTCAGTAAGTTTTTAGAACTTTGTATATTGCGCCAGAGTTCCAGCTTTTACTAAAATCGATTTAGTACTTTTGATGATGTTGAACTTGCGACGATAAGATCGTCCCAAGTTCTTAGTTTATAAAAATATATTAATTATTTTTTGATTGTTGTTGTTAGTTGGACGAAAATAATTCAAATGGTTTGTACTCACATATAATAATACAGTTACTACAGTCGATAGAAGAATCATCTCAATGATGACGAATCTCAATAGAACATTATGGCCGAAATCAGTTAAAATTTTAATTATTTTTTTATACTTAGATATTTGCTTTACGACGTTTCTTAGTTCCGATTATTTTAACATAAGTCATTGTTAAAACTTTACGTACCGTAATATAAACGTATCGCTGATCGAGAGACGACGTTCGGCCAGCTGCGGCGGCAGTCTGCGAGCTACCCTTACTCGCCGCCCGCCCAGAACCAGGACCGAATGTACGGCACTTTGCGTTCCGCGCGCGCCTCAAAGAGCCAATAGACCATCACAGACGGGGCCCTATAAAGCTGATGTTCAGCCGGGGCTGCGGGGCAAGCGCAATGACCGCGGCTTCGGCCCAAAGCAGGAGAAGGAACGGGGCGGTTTTTAGTTAGTAAGAGTCTGACACTGCCTCCCGGGAGGGAGTGTCCCACCCTACCTACTACGCCCTACGAGAAGTCATTTGATAACTTTACCCCCACAAAAAAAAAAAACATCAATCATTCAACGGTATTTTCGGAAAATGGAGGTGACATTTTACACAAAATACGAAATCAGCCATTCTTCACGATTTTCATGTTAGCATGGTGTGTTTTTGATGATGTAGTAGCAATAATGGGCCACGGCCCTAGCCCAGAGAAGGAGAGAGAATAAAGGGACTTCAATTTAATAAAAAAATGAAATGAAGAAAAAAACTTATAAACGCGAACATACCTACTTCACTACAATTCGATTTGTCCAATCGATACTATTAATCCATTACCTACATAGAAAATAATAATTGTATGATTTTCGATACTTGAATAACTTCAAATTAAATCTTTGAGCAACTAAACTTCAATCAAATTCTCCCTTTCTTCTTTTGTCTTGAAAGAGAGAGAAGAAAAGCCTTAAGAGCACAAGACACTGAACAATTAATGGATTGTGGGTATGCCATTATTTCGGCTAATTCCGCAAGATTCTGATCATTTCAGTAACGGTTTTAACTAAAATAAACGAAACTAATTAGTTACACAAGAGGTTATTTTACGAGTGGTGAAACAAAAACGAAATAGGGGTAGTCAAACATAGGTCTACTTTAAATATAAAACAGTTACTAACTGCCGCTTTCATCGCTATATTTACTAGATTTAATTGAAAATACTTTTTTACAACTTCGCTTGCATTCCTTTTTAAGCGCCTTTTTCGATTTCGATGTACATCTCATTCTCCGACAAACGGTTTTGTAGGCGCTTATGCATGATTTCCTGCATAATTTTGACGCTGTTTTGTTAAGACATTTTTGAAAAATCTTTCTCGATTCTTGAGGTTTCGCAGCCGGTTGGTCGTATTCGTTTCCTTCTGGTAATTGGCGTTCAGGAGGTTTTACTGCTTCTTCTTGTGGTTTACCTCTCAACGCTTCACGAGATTTTACACTTGCCATATAGTCCTCCATATCATGATAATCTTCACCTCCGCCTTTACCTGTTTCAGGTTTTTTGTCACCACGACCATCTCCGAAGGGCATATCATTGATTTTTGATACTATCTCGTCGTCCGCATGACCATTAAAATCTCTTAAAACTGTATGGCCAATCTTGTTTGAGAATTCATTGTTTGTTTTATGAAATGTATTTCTTTGGGGTGAGTCATGCCAGAAATCTGAATCTGGGAGAGGCGATGATCTGTCGTGATCCTCTCTAGATGACGATGTATCTTTTTTTTGTTTTGAATATGAACTTGAATAGGGTTCAAGTTCTTTATGCTGGTTTTCATTTTTCTCGTCATGATTTTCGTTTTCATTTATTCTATGGTCATTTTTCTCAGATTGTGGTATATCTTCAATATTCAATTTGTAACTGTAAGCTTCTTTAGATCGATCATTCCTAATATAATTTTTCGGTTTATAGTCTTTGTGGATTTTCTTAGATATATTTTCATCTACTATAACTTGATGTGCATCTTCATTAGAACCCATTGAATTATGTTTGTGTTTATTATCCTGTTCCCTTTCATAAGACTTATTCATTTCATTTGAGTACTTTGAGCTGCTTTTATGTTTGTTAGTTGGCATTTCTTCGTATGACTTATTATCATCTGGATTAATTCGATGACTGTTTTTTTTCGAATGCCCCACGCTGCTTATATGTGTATTAATTTGGCTCTTTGTATAGTCATCAAGACTTATTCTATGATCATTTTCATTGTGGTTTGAACTTGTTTTTGAATGCTTATTGTCTACATCTTGTTTAGACGATTCGCCACTCATTCGATGATCATCGCCACTGAAGTGATCTGAAGTCATTTTATGATGTACACTGCTGTAATGTTTTTCGCTGGATTCATGCGAATTTTTATTAGATTTATATCCATCTTCTTTGAAATAGTCATTATAATTATTATATTTTTTAACCTCATTGTCATGTTCTTCGTTAGACTTGAGTTCTTTTGAGTTAAGATTTATTCGATGGTTATTGTTTTCATAGGAGTGCTTAGAATGACCTTTGTGCTCATTATTATAATCTTTTTCATGAAAACTTTCTTCGTGACTTATTCTGTGAATATCGTCACTGAAATGAGTTAAGTAGCCTTTTGTAACCTTAGAAGGTATTACCTTTTCAATTGATTTGAAATTATCGATATGGTTTCTGTGATTGTGCTCGCCTGAATGTTCTACAATTAGCTTTGGGCGGTTTTTAGTCTTCTTAACTTCGCCTGATATTTCTTTTGTGACATATAGATTATGATGCCCTCTTTCACTTGAATCTCTTTTGATTTTAGGTTTTTTATTATTGTGTCTATATTCACTTGAAAAATCTCTAGACACTTGATGACTAAGTTGACGGTGATGCGGCTTTTCACGAGTGTTCTTGTTGTTTCTAAGTAAGTTATATTTATTTTGACTATGAGTATTATGTTGATGATGTTCTCTACCCGTTTCTTCTCCCACTTTACTATACGTTTTAATTAGAGCGTGTTTATTTTTTGTTAATACTTCACTAGATTTAGATTTGTCTTCATAACTACTATTATCGAATTCTCTGCCACTTTCAAAATTTTCTTCTAGTGTAGTTTGACTATCATCTTCGTCATCGTCAGAATATATGTCTTGTTTTTTAATTATTTCACTGTTTCGTTCATTTTCAGCAGTTAAATCTATGTCCGTATACGTGTCAGATTTGTCATGAGGTTCAAAAGAATCAGTGTTTATCTCGGGTTCATAATAAGTTATGTTTGTGTTTGTGACAATTTTATAGCGATCTTGGGGTTTTTCGGAATCTTTCTTGATCTCTATATGTGGATGAGATGTTGATTGACGAATTTCTTCTGATATGTCTTGATGTGAATTTATTTTTTTAGTATCTGTTAATTTATTTCTCAAGTTATGGGGTGGTTTGAAGGTTGGGAATAAGTGACTTTCATCGTCTATTTCATATACGTTTTTAGTTCTTAGTTTAATTTTAGCTTTTTTGGTGAGATTTAATGGCTTCTGTAGTGCTATGTCGGGAGATTCACGAGTTGGATTTGAATCTGGTGCTAGTTTTGAATCAATGGAACGTTTTTGTAATTTGTTTGCGGCTACGAAAGATCGAAGTGGTTCTACTTCTTGTATCCCCGTATTTCTTCGGGAAGAGTTTGATTGATTCTGGAAAACATAACCTACTTTAAAATGTATAAGGAAAAGTGCTATTGGTAATAAATGTATGTTTTTAATAATATTATATATGTATAACGTATGTTTGATATTCGTACACTGAATTTACAATCACTTTGATATTAAACGAAATACTTCTACTAAATATTTTTTTACACAATGAGCATAAATAAAATTAGCGGAACAGAGGAAAGTGCTTGAGCATGCGGCGGCAATAGACTATCACAGACGGGGCCCTATAGAGCTGATGTTCAGCCAGGGTTGCGGGACAAGCGCAATGATCCTACGTGGCTCCGGCCCAGAACAGGAGAAGAAACGGGGGTGTTTTTAGTGAGAAAGAGTCTGTCACTTCCGTTCGCCATAGCCTGGGCAGGAGAAGTAATTTGATAAGCGCGATAAGAGGAAAGTGGACAAAAAGAAGGAGTGGAGATCACGGATACTACACGGAGTACCTTTGGATGCGAGTAGCAAGCTGTCGTTCAATGAGGAAGAATTGTTGAAGCAGGATTGAATGATGGAAAAATTAAATTTTAAAAAAATATAGAAGTGCAAAGTGGAGGCTTTTGTTCAGTAGTACCTAGATGTCTTCCGAATGATGATAATGATGAAGTAATGACCCTTTAAATACAAATTACTAAGCTACGCCAATTTCAACAACGTACTAAAATGTAAACTACAGGAAAAGAAAACTATGTTGATACTATTAACTTTAATCAATCAAAAGATTCTAATGAATATTCTATACTTTGGCGTCCCAGGTTGACTGCTACATCCTCTCCGGTTGCTAAGGACAAGAAGAAAAGCATTAGAAATAAAAAAAAACAGAGAAAAACAAACAATATAAGTAGTACTAAACAAAATCATAACTACTTCGCAAACTATTAGCTACTATGTACTGCTACAAAACAATCATCCAACTTCAACATCTTACTTACATTGGATAAAATAAAAAGGTACAAATTCTTAAGGTCTGTATTTTTGCTTGGATTCTCGTCTCTTGATCTTAGAAAAGCCTTTAGCATCCCATAGTCATCCAAGCTGTACAGTTTCTTCAGGACATTGATCCTATGCTCGTTCAGCTTGATCAATGACTGTAGAAGGTTCGAGAAGTCATTTCTTGTCATGTTACTTTTAAACAGGTCCCGTATTTGATCTTCATTTTCCGCTGTAGCCTGGTGGATTTGTGGAATCAATAATATCTGAAACCATTCAGTAATATTGTAGTACATGCTTACGTAGTTATTACTGAAATTCTAAGGCCAAGTTCATAATATATTGTGTGCCTTTGATTTGAGAATAGATTCAATAAGTATTAATTGCACCGCTTTGTCCTTCTCGTAGTCAATACACAATTACCTAAGCAGCACGAAAACAAGTGACTGATGGTGTAAGTAGATTAGGGGCTGATTTTTCAATACTTAGTCAAAAATGTTATCTGAGGAAAAAACTTTTGCTGTCACTGTCTTATACAAACATTCTGACGCGACAGCATCATAATTATTCCCCAGATAACTTTTATCTAACCATTGAAAAATCAGCCCTAAGGAAATCTTCAGCGTTGATTGTACCCGTAGTAATAAAGATTCCAAGTGATATTAAGGTAGGAACTGCGGCCTCGGCCTGAAGTAGGAAAAGTAGTCAGTAGTAATCAGACACTCCCTGACGAGAGAAGTAATTTGATGACATCATCATAACAACTACATCACTACAAAAGAGATATTTTATTTGGATTAGATTCATCTTCACATTTCTATTTTATGTAGGTACTAATAATAATATTCGATTTTGAGGTTATTTTTAACCAAGTTGAAAGTAACCGATAAATAATAGGTATTATTATATTAAAACACATTAAGTAAACAATTAATACTAAAATACAATAAAATGATACATACTTACACCCGAATATAAAAAAACAATCACAATGTAAGAGCAAACTAAACGCGGTACCATTGTAAATAAAACAGTTTTATATTCAGCCAGCTAAAAAAATTTCTTGTGGTATTGCCATTCGATTGGTCATGTTGTCAATCGTGGAGAATTTGATTGGATTGTCGAGAACATAAAATGGCTGTTTTAATGAGAAAGATAATCAATAATTTGATTCGTACTTGTTTTTTGTTAATTTGTATTTGTTTTGCAGTTTGGTGGGCAGTTGATATGATTTTTTTTTTTTGTTAACGTAGGCATAGATTTATCAGACTTCATTTTTTTTTGCTGGGTCGTAGATGACACGCAATAAATTATCGCTGCCCCAGCCTGGAAGAGCTATTGCAACATTTTTTTTAAATGGGACAAGTCCGCCAAAACCTCCCAAAACCGCTGTAACTCCTGTAAACAAAAACACCAGAACACCGAAGTCCGGCGCGTCCTAGGGACATGAATTGGATCTTGGATATCACAACAAAATAAATTAGAAGGGGAGAAAAAATAGTTTTTTTTATCCTCAAGGAATAAAAAACTTGGTGGTGTTTAGTCAGTACCGAAGAGTCTAAAAATCTCTTTCGGCGCACCCAGGAAGGATAGGAAGAAACCTACCTACCTACTCAACATAAGTTGAAGTGATGACGAAAGTTCATGAGTTTCGTTTTGATTCAGACGTATTGGTTTTTAAAAACTAAATGTTATATGTACACTAAGTTTTTATCACATATATTGAGACTCTACAATGTAATTTTTTTTTTATTTCTAAGATTATTAAGATTTGATTTGTAAGTAATTACTTACTCATTTCAAATTAAGGCGAGTTAAAAAAAACAAATGAAGAACGTGTATTGATTATTTTTAACTTTAATAGCCTAATAATTTATTTAGCTTTGGCAGGTATAGGCCGTGTCGACCGGAGTTATATTACGGCCTCGCAGGAAACTGAGCGGCGTGAATCGACATTTTATATCTTTCGCCGAACGAGTTAAGTTACGGGGGCGTCCCGATCATACCGCTGTCATTTTGTCTCAGTGAAAATGGGAACTTTTCTGCAATATAAAAATTGACATCTTCATGAGCATAGCGTAAGTTGGTGCAGTAAATATACTCAGCCAACAGGCAGAGCAATAAAGTATCGCGGCCCTGGGCTCGGAGCAGGAGAAGGGATGCAAGTGTGGGAAAGCCATGCTTCGGCACGAATGGGTCGGCTCGACCGGAGTGATACCACGGCCTCACAGAATACCGGCGTGAAATAACTACAGCGTTGTGTTTCGCCGTGTGAGTGAGGTGACCGGAGGCCTAATCCTTCCCCTCCCCCAAGCCCTAAATCTCCAAATCCCTAATCCCTAAAAGGTCGGCAAACTGCTCCTCCGTTGCGAGTGTCCATGGGCGGTGCTGATTGCTTACCATCAGGTAATCCGTCTGCTCGTTTGCCGACCTATTACATAAAAAAAGGGATGGGATGGCTTTTCGTCAGTAAGAGACGGACACTTTCTCTCGGCCAACCCAGGGCGAGAGGAGGTTTTTGATAATTTGATGATAGTCAGCCGCAAAAAAAGTACTCACAGAATAAGCCCGCCAGAACCGGTTATCATCATCATCTTCCAAAGAATCATAGCTATCTTCATAGTTTCTCAGTTTATTTTTAGTTAGTATATAATCTTGCAAATGAGTTATTTGCTTCATGGCTTCCATGCGTTCCTCGTTCACTCGCACAATATTGCTAAGGAGTTGCGCAAATATGTTCTGAATAGCATCGTTGCTGGTGTAAGACACTTTCTTGTATTCATTTGATACTCCTGTCTGATGGTATGGAATGAGATTAGTTTGTTATCCAACTTCTGTAATAATATAATGCCCAATCCTTAAATATCCGAAACCATTACCCCTAAAAGGCCGGCAACGCACTCGGAATGGGTCGGCTCGACCGGAGTGATACCACGGCCTCACAGAAAACCGGCGTGAAGTAACCACAGCGTGGCGTTTCGCCGTGTGAGTGAGGTTACCGGAGGCCCAATCCCTCCCCTTCCCCTCATCCCTTCCCATTCCGTAAATATCCGAAATCATTACCCCTAAAAGGCGGACAACGCGCTCGTAACTCCTCCGTTGCAGGTGTCCATGGGCGGCGCTGATTGCTTACCTTCAGGTAATCCGTCTGCTCGTTTGCCGACCTTTACCATAAAAAAAAAAACCTAATTATTGAGTCACTGGTGGGCCAAACTCGCTTCCACGGATAAGTAGGCACATGAACGCATTTTTGTTTTATTTATTTAAACGTTTTGTATTACCTATATATCGTATACCTACAGGTATATTCGTTTTCAAGGTATATTATAACTATGGGCCATTGTCGCCTGAATACAAAAGATTAAATTAAAATTAAATTACCTACCTAAAGAGCTCTTTTTTCGTAAGCAAGTTTTAAGAAGAAGAAAGTAGGTAAAGTGTGAAATGTTGATATGATTTACAACACAAAATTAGATATTATTATCCATCCGACATGCGACATCTCGTTCCTTCCAGGCAAGTTCAAGTCAAAATCATTTATTTCAATTAGACCCTGACACTTTTGAACGTCAAACAAAGCATTAGATCTTAGGTACCTAAAGTGTCGGTCTGTCGGTTAGTCCTCTTAGTGAAGCTATTTGCATATTCATTGTTTGCCATAATTAACCGACTTCTTTTAGATATCCCACACTGTAACCAAGTGTGGGAGACCTTTCCTTAGGCATTAATAGGCCTGGCGTGAAATTGCGCTATATTTTCAACAAAAAATAGGAGTGATTAGGACCTACATATGACAATTAAGAAAAAAAAATAACAGACCTTAAAATAATACAGCAACAAAACACAAATAATGGCACAATAACGAAATAACATTTCAAAATGTAAAATTATTTATTACACATACCTACCTAGCTACTAGGTAACACTGAGTCCAAGAAACAACTTAGTACGTAATCGTGTTTTTAATTTTGTTTTCGGCGCGAAAAATATGTTTCTCATAATTGAGTTGTTTGTAAAACTACCTATATATAAGAATGAATAATAAGTGATTACTCGGTTAGGTACTTATTGCTTGTTCCTAATTTATTGCTTCAAGACGTCAACTACGTAGGTTCCTAATTTTAAGAAGGTGCTGTGCTGCTTAAATACTTCTTTAAACCAGCCAAATAAGTACCTACCTAGTAAAGATGTTAGACCTAAGGAAGAAAAAAAAAATTACAATATTGTCTATTGTATTACGAGGGAAAATCTTGAAAAGGCGCCATGTTTTAAGGAGAGAAAGACTAGGAGAGTGAGTTTCTTGCAACTAGGTCCTCTTGTAGACCTATTCCGGAGCCTTCACGGCGCGCCTTTCTTAGGGAGACCTTGCGTCTTCGTTGAGACTCTTTGTGCACGGCAGCCTTGATCACTGTGATACCGCCTTTTGTCCGTAATGTGCCACCGTGTCGTCGCCTAGTGTTTCTCTATGCTCCGTGGCCCTAAAGGTCCGCTTGCAAGAGATATACTCAGGATGATACAATATTGTTATTTTTTGAGTGTGGAGAATTTTTCAAAGGACTGCTTCCGCCGTGGGTTGGGTGGGTGGCTATGGGCTCATTAGAGATGAGAGAAACAAAGTATTTTTTATCATATTTATTAAAACTAGTACCTTAAAATTAACATACATTATTATGTACAAGAAATATTAAATAAAAGTTTTAATTTAATTAAAAAAAAGGTTGGTTTTTGAATGAATGTTTAAAAATTTTACAATTTTTGTTCTTAGCCCTAATTATAAAACAAACATTTTAAGATATTATTGAAGTTTTTTACTTAATACATTTCTCAAACATTATTTCCAAATTATTTATTTGGAAGTTTATATTTTGTGCCCCCATTAAATGAAGCCATAAAGTAAAAATTTTATGAAAAATAAGACAAATTGAGTAGGTTGATGACGCTGACCCTAGTTGATAGTCGATGACTATCAAAGTTAAAAAAAACATTCATTTATCATCAATAGGTATGGTGCCCGCAAGGTAACTAAAAATAACTTACATTAAATGACTTAGGGCTGAATTTTCAATGGTTAGATAAAAGTTACCTGGGGAAAAATTATGATGCTGTGACGTCAGATTGTTTGTATAAGACAGTGACAGCAACAATTTTATTCCTCAGATAGCAAATATCTGACTATTAAAAATCAGCCCTTAATTTAACAAAATATTATAATTACATAATTATAACCTATTCTAATCTACAAGGTTTTATGTTGAACTTTGTCTATAGTTTTTAGTATCTAATATTTTTTTCCCACACATTGCACATATTCCCTTCTTATAGGCACAGGCTTGGCAGTAATGGGAACCCACTTGATGCACTTTAGTTCTGCAGATCCTGAAATAAAAAAAAATATCTGTTAGTGTGTCATTACTGTTTCATTACTTACAAATAAATATGACTGTTGAGTTGGGGCAATTGGCATAGTGAAGACCTCACTACGTTGAGGCTATCCCATGCAAAAAGGAGAGTGAATAATCCAAACTTATAAATGCGAAAGTTACTCATGTCTGTCTGTCTTTTCTTCATGCGTAAACTACTTAACCAATTTCTGTGAAATATTGTACAGACATAGTTTGGAAATCGAGAAAGGACATAGGATAGTTTTTATAACAAGAATCTGCAGGACGTCACTATTCCACGTGAACGGAGTCGCGGGCAAAAGTATAAAATAAATAAAAACAAAAAAAAAACAAATTTTTCATTTCTTTTGCCTATCATTATCTATATAAATAAAACAGTGGCTTTTTCTGTCCTCATATCCTTATGTATGCTTTAATCTTAAAAACTATGCAACAGATTTGATTGCTGTTTTTTAATAGATTGAGTGATTGAATAGGAAGTTTTATATGTCTAATAATACCTTTGTGAAGCCAGGGTAGGACACTAGTAAAAATATTTCAAGAAATTGTTTTACATATTTATATAAGAATTGTTATTAATGTGAGTAATGTGATGATAGGCACCACCTAACTACATAATATTAATTGACATACCACTGCAACAGAATGCTACCATTGGGACAGAATCTTGGGTTTAAATAAATAAATAATTAAGTATTGGTTAAATATCAGATCATTTCAATTTTCCAAAATTCTCCATAAAATTAACCTATGATAGATGTATGTTCTTTATTTTACATTGATCTTGGTTCATTTTTGAGAGGGAAAATCATCTAATGAGGTCTCCCGTCATGGATGGAGTGAGACTGAGTATCACTCTTACTGAATAAAAACCACCCCATTCCTTCTCCTGCTTCAGGCCAGGGCCATTATAGCACATTGTCTAAAGGATATTTTTGAGTTTTAGTTTAGTTCACTATCATCACAGCACAAAAAGTAAAGAATAATGAATTTCTAACAGCTAAAACCAATATTTTTTTACTACTCCCAACCAATCAAATAACTTTATTGAACATTTAACATCTAGAAGTTTAGTTATTACAAAGAGAACACAGATGATTTAGGTGTTTTTAAATAAAATGTAACTTTTCATATTGACTCCAATTCTATTCTAAAGGAAAAATCTTTTTACAAGAACTCTTACAACTATGAATTTAGTAGAAGTAAGAAAAGTAGTCATAGTATACAAAATTTATATTTATATTATATTTGCTACAACTGCTATTTTATTGATAGTTTACTGTTATATAAGAAAGTATTAATAAGGGTTGCTCTTAGATTACCATTAATCTATTGACTGTTGACTGACACAGATTAGGAACTAAAGAGGTTCACTTACAAATACTTCATTTAATAACACGGGTTAAAAATATTTTTCTATTGTTAAAAGTAAAAATGCATTTTGTACAGTTAGAAATTAAGTGTGTTATGTCTCATGGGAATTTTGTCATAATATTGTGATAAAAAAGAGCTCACTGACCAAAGAAGAACTTAATACTAATTAAAATTAGGATTAGAACTTGCCTGCATTCTTGAAATTTGCTCGTGTAAGGGTTAAATCGCCCTTTCTTCGCAGTTAGGGCTTTATTTTCACCAACTTTTCGTCCTCCAGATTCCACTGTGTTTCTGGCTCCTGATTTCCAAGGGTCCGGTGTAATCACACGGCCCAATTTCTTCTCACATTTCTCACAAACCATTTTTGTATGTTATTAAATGTTCGTTTTTACAAAAGTGCATAAATAACCTCAAAATGGTAAACACTTTAATCCTGTCTTTACTTTTAGTGTTGCAATTTATTTATTCGTATAACTTTTTACTGTCTTTATTAGTTTAATTTAATAAGCACTTTTTAACAATTTTATTCAAGAAAGAAAATTATGTTTGATAACAAACAAACAAATCACTCAAATGCCACAGATAACATTAGCGGTAATGACACGAAAGACACGTCAATCACCGTTGACAACTTGTCACACATTGAATAAAATTTGAAAATGAATGAATGTAAATGACTCTTTTTTGGCTTGGGCCAGTTTGGCTCTCACTTCAGTTAAGTCAATGAATCAATATGATAGAAAGATTTGGTCTTTAAATAATCAAATAATCGTATTAGGTACATTTCATTTATTAAAGTTTGAAAATATGCGGAAGGTAAATTGTATTTTGAGACTATAATAAAATTCAATACCTACATTGCTTTTGCCAGCGGCTTCACTTGCAGTGAACAGTAGGGATTTTTGCGGGGAGATAATCATCAAATGACTTCTCTCGACCAGGATAAGGCGAGAGGAAGTGACAGACTCTTACCGTACTGACAAAAAAACACCACGTTGCTTCATCTGCTCCAGGCCGCGAGGTCGCGGTTACTTATTTTGCTTACCTTGCAACCCAGGCTTACAAAACAGTAGGCTATGTGTTATTTCAGACCCTGATCTATTTCTATGTCAATTAAACAATAAAATCCAGTTCGTAGGTACTTCACGTAGGAAAATTACAATCCTCATCACACAATTTAAAAAATGGTAACAATATATTACACTTCTTCAGTTAAGAATTTCATAGCTAATTTTAAATAACTAAAATGTCATTAACATCATACTATTTTATTATCGAATGATTGTTTATTTATCGAAGTGAAATTCTTTATCGGAATCAGTATCCATGAAGGGTGTCTCAAGGCCCGAATGAGTAGGTTGCTTATGGGTAAGCAGGCTCGATCATAGATCATATCATCGCATCCAGGCCCGATAGTGATAATCAAAAAATACTTTCATAGTTACATTTGAAACGGACACAGCGCAGCATCAACGTAGAGCTTAAGTACCTACCTATATTTTATTTGGCGTAGCATTCCGTTGCAAGGTCAAGTTACCTATATAAAGTTCAGAAATAAGTAAAGGATATAGTGATTTTGGGTAGGTACGTAATGAAAACACGGGATTTATTTAATTTGATCTTTTTAAGATTCTTTCGTCTTTACTTTCTTCCTACCTCAAAACCAGATGTTTTCTTGAAGTGATCACAGATGGCGTTGAGGGCAGTTTACGACTTAATTCCTAGAAAAGATTTCATTTAATTAATCGGCGAATGATAATGAGAAGACACTCACTGCAAAGTAAAGTGAATGAGACTCAACGAATTTCAGAGAGGCTGGTTGAAAGTAATTTGATTTCATTACATTCCATTTAATAATAATATCAGGACATTTGTAGTCTAGTTTGTTGGTAGGCTTCAGTTGCTGGGTCACGTGGTCTTTTATTGAGAACCTCTACGCCCTATCTACCATCGGTTCCATAACCGGCATTTACTTTATTACCTGTTTTATAACCAATAATATAAATCACAACCTATATTATTCAAAGTTTACCAGCAAAGCACTTGCGACTCCTCTGGTGTTGCTCCGGTGGTGTCTGTCTTGTGGGGTTCAAGGGCGGTGGCGATTGCTTACAACCACTTTCGTATAGCAGGTGTCCTTGGACAAAGCTGCGTGCTTCCCATTTGGTGAAATGTCTGCTCTTTTGCCTTGTATTTCATAAAAAAGCAACAGTATATCCACTTGATCTTGGATGTCCTAACTGTGATCCTAAGTTGCAGCTTGAAGATCCTTGGGTGTCATATGAGTGGACTTAACGACTATTAAAAAACATATTTGACACAGGGCTGGTAGTAGCGCCTTGTGGTTTTTTTTTGTGAGGGGAAAATCATCAAATGACTTCTCCCGCCCAGGGCCGGGCAGGAGGGAGTGTCAGACTCTTACTGACTAAAAACCCCCCTGTTCCTTCTCCTGCTCTGTGCCGAGGTCGCGGTACCTCATTGCGCTTACCCCGCAACCCCGGTTGTGGTAAACATTATCATTTCAAAATACGACGCCCAACTTGGAGGGATGGTAGATAATATGCTCATAGTCCAGAAGTCGAGTCTATTCATAAAATTATTTATTTGACCTTGTTAAAAAATGACTTTACCTTTAATTGGTCCCACATCCGGATGGATAAAGACTGCTGTTCAGGTTTACTAGTAGATGGTGCTGAAGGTAATATGTGTGGATTTTTTAAATAGTTTCCTGATGGTAAAAGATGGAATGGTTCGTTGTAATTGGAAGAGCCTTGTGATGAAGTAGATTCTGAACTACTATTAGTAATAAGTATTTTAGGGTTAAACGCAGAATACGGTGCTTTGGCTGCATCTCTTTGAGATCCTGCAGCTGAATCTAAGTGTGAAAACTTAGAATCTATCTTTAGAATATTGTCAGCTAAGTCAGTTGTAGTTGTAATTGCTTTGAGTTCTGAAGATGATGTGTCATGTAAAGTAGACTCAGAAGTAATTTCAGTACGTGTTTTACTATCAGATGAGAATAATTCCTTATTTTTATTAGTACTACTTAATTCATTATAACGGAGTCCATCGATAATTGATCCTAAATTATCTGGAATTCTAGCAGTTGGTCTTCTATCCAATACATTATTTCTTGACCAGAAAATCCTTCTGCTATTTAAATTTTCATTGACGTTACGAACCTCTAACGGCTCCTCAGAATCTTCAGTTTCGAAAAGAACTTTAGCAGATTTATCGGGCATATGTCTTACAATTTTCATCAAACGTACATCGTTGTTAGTCATGTTGAAAGTATTAATTGTCATAAGAAAGTCGTCATATCTCATTATATTTTTCACTAGAAACTGTGGACGGTATACAAGCATTTTCGGATATTTTACTAGATAAGTGAGTTCTACATACCCTTTATCATTATCTAAGGCAATAGGTATCGCAACTTCTGGTGTTTGCAATGAAATATCTCGAGCCTTTTTAAGTAGTTCTGAAAGACTTTCATATGTATGAAATGAATGTTCGTTCTTTTTTTCTTGCGGCATTTCATCAGCGTGTGTAAGTCTGGTTAAATCTTGAAAAATTTCTTCAGAACTATCATTCACATGATTTTCATCATAATAATCTAAATCAAATCCGTAAGAATCTTTACTACTTCGCTTAGGTTTGGCAGTAGTCTCAAGTTTTCTATTAGCTACACTAACACTTTTATTCTCAGCTTTATTATTGTTTTCCTTATCTAGAGTTCTTTTTTTGTCAATTAAAGAAATGAGTGGTTTGTTGGAATAGTTATTTGAGTTAATGAGTTCTGGTGTGTTAGATAAACCGTCGTAATCGTCGTAAATGGGTGGCACCTGCAAATAATCGTTTGTGTAAAGATAATTACTAGTAGTTGATATTGGATTATTTGTTTCATCGATTTTTACGTCTGAATCGGTTTGTTTTCTTATCCAAGTATAACTATCATCAAGAACTAAATCATCTTTTTCAAGTTCATGTGATGATTTATGTGTTTCCGTTTTAGATGAATCATATACTTCGCGTTCTGTGTTTTTTCTGGTCAACATATCTATGGGTAAAAATTTCCTATGAGGGTGATTTCCTTCATAGTCCTCCAAATAATATTTGAAAGCGTACATGTAGTGTGGCGGCGATTTATTATTATTATATTTAGATCTCAACGTGTTGTCAATTTGGCATTCATGTAGCGATCGAAATCTTTCTATTACATGTCGCAAACCAGTTATCAGTCTCATTATTGCTATTTTTTTGCATTTAATTTTCTTTTCATTAGTTTTAACGTTGCTTGTAAATGTTTTTCGAGTTACAGTCGTTCGCTTTTTAGTCCTACTTGGAATTCTACGTTTGAGGGTTTGATAATATGGGTTTCTGTTTTGTTGGGGCACTTGTCTATAACGACTTAACTTGTGACTTGGTACTTTCCCCTTATAAAAGTCTTTAAACGACTCGCCTTCATGGTGTATACTTTTATCAGGTTTCAAAACGTTAGCATTAGATCTTGGCAAGGGGCCGCTGTCCTTGGACGTTTTCGAGGATTTGTCCTTCATATGGCGTAAAATCAATCTTTTATTACCACTAGAATAGTCGTTTTTATCGGAACATCGGATATTATCCTGATACTTTTTAAATAACGAGCTAACTGAAGATTGTAAATATTCTTCATTGATCTGTTGACACTCTTCGTTTTCGACATCACCATAGAAAGGTTTTACATATTTTTTGATAATTTGGATAATTTTTGCATCACTCACTTGAGAGTCGTCGAGAGTTTGTCTTATTCTAAGTATAATTTCGGTTACTTTGTCTATAGCACCTGGATGTATAGGTTTTTGTGTGTTTGGTAATAGTTTCGTGTGATGTTCAAGGTACGCTTGTATTATCATTGCTATGTTATGTAGGGCAAGTTCGTCAGGTTGTTCAGTGACATTAAGATATTTTGACAGATTGGCCCAGAGTTTCACGAGATTTTCGTTGTAAGTTTTGCAAGTGTCAGGATTTTGAGTATATCCTGCTCGTGTTTCTGGGGATCTTCTCGTTCGCGTTTCATCGTCATCCTTTGTATCCTGAGAAAATATTAATTGAGTCAAAAATAGATTCAATAATATCCAAGTGGTTATGACAGTTTATGATTTAAACGAATGTTATTTAAATAATAAATTAGATTGAATTTAATTTGAAAAACTCATTAAACCCCAAGCGAACGCCGTTGCGCACTTATTCTCTTACTATTGTGTCTCGATTAACCACGATTGAAAGGTACATAAATGTAGTCTTAAATGGAGTCTTTTAATTTTCTTTGCACTTACATACTTAAAGAACTATAGGAGGAAATTTACATTAAAAGTCAATCAATTAAAAAAATTGACTAAGAATAATTTAGCACTCACTTTTCACCGCTAGGACACACGTACAAAACACAAATTCTAAATATTTACTTCTCTGACCATTTGTATATCTACACAGTTTCGTGATAAGCGGTGATTGAAAACATAATTAGTCTACTAGACCCAGTATGATCCGTTTACTATCAGATCGAAAAATAAGATTTATAACACAGCACCCGCTTATGTGGCAATTGAAGCAAGATACTACAAACAATATTTATGCATAGCATAGACCCAAAGCAAATATTCTAACTAATAAAAAAAATGGTTTTGTCTGACGCTCTTCTGACGATCCTAACTCGTGATCGAAGGAATTGAAAATCCTTTCCACCAAAACGCAGTAAGACTAGAATCTTAGGCGATACCTTTTTTCCAAGGCCAAAATCCTGAACTCTTATATTTTTTGACCCCCGAGATGTACTTATGGTTCATTTTTCATCACGTTTAGAATTATCAATAGACAGGAAGAAGAAAGAATTCGTTTATTTACGCTGCTGTTTACGTTAACAACAAAATTAAAATATGAAATACTAGTCTATTGATAAAAAGCCGATGTGTTTATCCAGGGTATCATCTATCTACACATATAACAAATTTCTACCAAATAGGTTCAGCCGTTTAAGCGTGAAAGAATGACAAATATACATTCTCACTAACTTTAACATTTACAATATTTGTAAGGCTACTTACGTGCACATGTCTCTCGTTTTCATCATCATCATCAAAATGATGCATGAATTTGTAAATTTTATCGTTGATATCTGCACGTATCTGTTCATCACTCAAGTCCGTCCGCAGAACAGTTATTATAGTTCTTTTGTGATTATTTTCGTTAGCGTCATCATTAATTGCATACAAATTTTCTTCGTTCACTTCCCTATTTGGAAGGAAACGTTTTAAGAAAATCTGATCATTATCAGATTCGTTTTTTCCTCTAATTCTCATTCTTCCATTATCATCGTTTTTGTTCAATCGTCTTAGCAGTTTATTAAACTGTTCTAAATTGTCTGATACAGGTAGGTTGTCTCTAGTTCTGGAAGTTTCATAAGTTTGGAATGTAGTTCTTCTATTTTCATTACTATCCATAAAATTGTTAGAATCGTTTTCATCGTACGAATAACGTATAATGCTTCTATTGTCAAATTCTGACGAAGTTTCGTCTTCATCGTCATCATCATCTATTCTACTCGTTTCACCAGATATAATTTCCACAGGATACATTTGAGAATTTATATTTGCAAAACTTCTACGTAATGAATCAACAAACTTTTCATTTTTTTTCATATTTAATCTCTTAATTATAGATTTGTTATGAGACGAAGCTAATTGGTGCATTACGTTGTAAAAGCGATTCTGGTCATCAGCGTTAGGGACATAATCACTGGGAATGTTTCTGCGGAATGTTTTTTGATTGCCTCTAAATGTAGATCTTTTTATTCGTTTAATTTTTTCAGATAATTTGTCAGTATCTTTTGGTGCAGTTTTATTGTTGTCATTATCATCAAAATAACTTACGGACTTGATTTTAGTGAATAATCTGTTTACATCACTTTTGGCTTCTTGTTCTAAAGATTCTTCTGTAGGTCCAACATTTTCTTGCGCATGACTCTGTAAAGTATTTAACTTTATGGTCATTTGTAGTATAGCTGTGCCAACACACATTTATTTAAATTCGGTATTTTATCGGTGGTTTTGTAAATAGTAATATTGTTAAGCACGAAAGTTAGTAAAGAAAAACAATCAATTTACATCATTTACAATTGAATGGCTTCATTTTTCGGAGCCTCGTCCTATTGATTGAGATTTGCCACATTTTTTAATATTAAAAAAATCTTGAATTACTTACTTCTATTCTGGGATTGAAAGTACCAATTATTATAAATAAAATATAGGTGTATATATTTTTCATCGTGCTCACAGGCAGCCGATTGAACGTGATGTTGCCACCGTGCAAAATTTCTAACAAAACTTTAATTAATGTTTTGTGATAAATTCGAAATTGATATTTGTACGATGTTGTTAGTATTAAATTGTTTTCTTTTTGCTATTTAAATGGATTTTGAAGTTTAAATGATTTTGTTTAATATTTTTAATGCAGTAAAGTTAAGAGCTTGAGTTTAGAACTAAGCTATAGTTATATTTTTTTACACAAATATTTTGTGTAATATTTTGTTCTAATAGTTTTGTTGAATTCTAACTAACCACATTATGAACTTTTTAAACATTTATTGTTGAATACCACGGATCCGCCTTGTATTTTCTGATAGATTTACATGCAATTTAGACATGCTCAAACTTCCTTGAAATTAGTACTATTTGTATTAATAAACTATATTATAATACCATTTACAATAAATTGACAAATAAAACACGCATTCCGGTCTATAAAAATTATATTGAGCAAAAATAATAACTATTAGGTATATTATTTTTGATAAAATTGCTTCATTCTATATAAATTGGTACCTAAATTTTTGGATATTTTTAGCAACTAATATAAGTTTATGGGAATTATGGACATAACATGATGATCTGGGTTTAAGTTGTATTTCGTAAAGAGTAATATCCTAGAATGTCTTAAAATGTTAAAAGACAAAATGTATTGGCTTAATTGAGCTCGCTAGTGGTCACTTCAAAATTTCCTTTATACAACTGCATTCTATAATCTCTTTTATAATTTATTTCATGTTTTTTAATAATTTTCTAATCATCTATAACATGACTAACATTGAAAGCGTTATCTACAATCATAAAACTAGCACAAATACATAAATAAAATAAGCATTTCAATAACATAATATTGCACGAACAAATTCTAACTTAAATCTAATAAAATTGCTAACTTTGACTAGATGGTTTCTCTTGTGATTTTATACTTTCTGGCATCTTTTCTTTTTGAACCTTTGCATACTGGTCAGCTTGATATTCTTGCGCGTATTGAGCATCATAACTTTGGTCCTGTACATTTTTGCTTTCATCGTGTGCAGCTTCTGTAACTCCCTCAGTGTATTGAGTCGTGTCATAATTTTGATCCGTGTAATTGCCATCTGTTGGGTAGTTTTCATATTCTTGATGATACTGCGCGTTAGGATCAACAGCTTCCTGAGGGTATTGTTCGTAGTTTTCATATTGTTGGTCTACATAAGGTTGTTGCTCATAATTCTCAAACTGATTATCGAATTGAGCATCAGCCGAGGCCGGTGTTTGTTCGTAATTCTGCTCATATTCATATTGTGGCGCTTCATATGCTTCCGTGTGTTCTACTTCCATCGGTTTCTCTGGTTCTTCTTTTATTTGTTCTTTTGTTTCTGTCTGCACTTTAGACATTTCTTCCTCTTCAAAATGTTCAGGTTTTTGATAAACTGTTTCTGTAGGTTTAATGTCTTCAACTACATTTCTTTCTTCTATTTCTTGGTCGTGATGTTCCTGTTCTGGATAGGTTTTAGTTATTCCTGCAGTTTGGTAGGGATCGTCTCTATCGACTGTTGAGACTCGTGCGTTCGGTCCGTGTGTGGTGTGTCCGGTGGACTCAGTTCCGGGATAGTCTCGTCCGCTGTCGGACGGGGCATGTGGTACATTTCTGTCGGCTGTGGTCTGGTGCGGGGGATGTGCTGTAAGGAAGGGTATGTATGTATATATTATCGTCAATATTTCATACGAATTTGGTTCAAACTCCCACATTTATGAGTCGTAACATACGAATTACCTCTTTGGAATTTGATTTGAAAAATAAATACATATATGTAAGTAAGAGTTCAATTAACATCTAAATCAGGACATTACAACAAATGAAAAAAAGGTTTCACATAGGTATACCACATCGTACAAAACACAACAAACTTTTAACACGTTTTATTATCATCTATAATATTTGCTACGTACGTACCTTGAAAATTGCTAGGCGTGTTGCGTGGGGACTGCATGGAACGTGAGAGGCCGTTTACTTGACGCTGCAGAGTGGCCAGTTCTTGCCTGCACGCCACACGTGAACACACACAAACAAACAAAGTGAGCCATGTAGCAAACACCATGCGAAGTAGACACAAATACAAGAAAGATTTTAAAGATACTTTACCAACGAATTTCAAACTTTATTACATTACTAAAGAGCTGACCTTATTCTGGGTGATGATAAAACTGAAGGTAGGTTAAAAGCAGATATTTTTTATAATGATTATAATTAAAAAACTGGAGGGTTAAACATAAATATCTAGATATGAGTTTACATTAGATGCAGGAATCGAACCCGATCTAGCTAGTAAAATACAATTATTTAGCGTTGTTTGCCAAAGAAGTTATGTATGTCATATAGAGGAGGAATTCTAAGGCCTCTTTTGCGTACACGCGATTTGTCGCGCGATGTCTCCGTAAGTGAGGTCCAATGTTTGAATTATTGAATAAAACTATCATTTAACCTAAATTCTATTTTCAACAACTGTTCTATTAAGCATAAAAACTAAAACTACAACATCACCATGCACATGCTTTTTTCTATCTACAACATCATCGGTTTCCTATCTATTATCGTCACTTACCTTCTCAGGATCATCATCAGAATCATCAATCTTATCAATTGATAGATCACTTAAGTTCCTTGTTAGACGAGCTACGTCATCCCTTGATGATTCACTTAGACTGTCAGCCCTTCTAAATCTAGGTCTATAGTTAGGCGTCGAGGTGTAATACGTGCGATCTAAGTCATAAGACGATCGACTATGTGGATACCCACTGAGTGGAGTGTAACTTCTCAAAGGTGTAATGGTGGTGCAATATTTTTTATGAGAAGTCCATAAATTTCTAAGTTTTCTCATTAATTCAACGTTCCTGCAAAGCAATTGTGTTCTTTCTGCTCTGAAATGGAAATATGTGGGTGAATATGTTGAGCTAATAATTGTATTATGTTTGAGGTAAGTGAAATTAATAAAGAAATCAAATCATTCTATGCTAAATTTTAAGTTATAGACTAAATAATTAACAACAAAACAGTAATTTCTAATGATGATAGTGATTTTGAATCTACTTTTGATATAAAAACTATCTAAATAAATGATTTTAAACAACAATTTATTGCACACACTTAAACTATCGTTACCCATAAAAATTAATTGAATTTTGTACTGTCTCACAACACCGAGAGATAAACATTGATATAATTAAATAGAAAGCTATTAAAACAATATTACAACAAGCTAACAAATATCACACTACATTGCACGAACGTTTACAATATAAAGACAATACAATTATCTAAACACTGGTAGTTGATCACAGAAACGAATATTTAATAAAATATTACAACAAATTAACACTCAACAATAATTATTCCAGTAATGTCCTCTTGATCGACAATTTAAAAAAAAACGATCTTTGTCAGAAACTAATATAACAATTTTAATAGTTACAGTGCGATACTCAAAATTTATTTTAACATTATTTCCAATATATCACTCATCCAAAAGTTCCTCCACATTATTTTTATAACTTTAAAATTTCTTCTAGCCACAGTAACTACTTCTAAATACAATAGCTAAGCTACCAGTGTGTTCCTATATCTATCTTATCTAACTACTGCTCAAACTACTCGGTATACGTCATTCGCATTGCTTGCTCTATCAATTCCTTAACTCAGTCATTCTGAAAATGCCCATCAACAACATTTTAGGCAGCATCCTCATCTTTCTGTTCATCTTTTTCTTGTATAGCATCTGACTCTTTCTCCAGTTCACTTTCTGTGTTTACATTCTCTGTTATCTCATCTTGATTTTCTTTATTTTCCTGTGGTTCATTATCTGTATCTTGTAGAATTTCTGCCACCTCAACATTATTAACCTCGGTCGGTATTGTTTCCTCTGCCTTTATGTCGTTATGTTCTTGTACTTGGGCATTTTCTTCTACGCTATGACTGTTCTTCCCATCTACTTCTTCAGAAGCTTTAGCGTTATCTTCAATGATCTCTACGGTCTCGTTTAGAACTTGTATATCCCCATCAGAGACTTCCATGCTAAAGCTATTCTTTATGCCTCTATTATCATCAGCTTGCTGCACTACAATTTCTTCAACGTGTGCTCCTCTCCTCTTCTTCTCTTTCTTTCTAGGCTTTGGAACCAACTTCACGCTTATGTCAACTTTAATCGGCTCCTTTTTCTCCCGTAAAAAGGGCTGTTGTATCATAAGTGGCAAGTTGTATATCTTCTCTCCTTTGATGTTTGTGAGATCCTGATTGGTCGTTAACGGGCCAACGACAATTGGCGCGTAGTTATTCGACGAAACGGACTCTTTTGCGGAGCGGCGCTTGGAACGGCGAGTCTCTCGGTCTCGCGAGCTCGATCGGTCGCGCTGTGTTCTGATTGGTTCGTCTGAACGGCCGCGACACTGCGCACTGCCTGCCACCAATAAAAACACAGCACGACGTTAAGACAATAGTTTTAAATGGGCAACGATAGTTTAGCGAGCAATGTTAAGTGAGATTAACAAAGGAAAGTGACAATAGTAATCATGCTATTAATTTGTAAATTGTTCGTACTTGTGCCTACGATTTGCGTCGTCGAGCTTGTCTGTGAGCAAACGACATTCGCCGGTGAGTTTCTCCATCAGACTGTTTTGTGATTGTATCATGGACTCCAACCCAGCCACCGTTTTAGCTGCGGAACCAAATGTTCTAGCTTTAACTCTAAACTGTAGACACTACTATAGGAAGGTCTTTGTAAACAATCTGATGAATAAACTATTGAACGTTATGAAAGAATACAAGCCCTTTCATAGCACTATAGACGTACATGCAAGCGCAGAAGATGAAAGGGTAAAGTATGAATGTTTTGAAGGTATTGTTCCAGATTATTTGAGTGTAAAGATATCTTTCAAAACATCAATAGTTTACCCATTGAATGAGGCTATTTCCCAAAGACTGAGAGTAGTGGACCCAACATTTAGAGGAGCTACGTAGTGTGTAGTGTGCACGTACCGTGTTTGTTCTCCATCGTCTCCAGCATCGTCGACAGTTCCTTCTCCTTCTTGTTCTTCTCCGGCGATATCGGTGTCAAGTTCTTCATTGTTTGCTGCGAATTAAATAATTTATGCAAAATTTTCTCAGCTTGAAATGTTTATCCTAACTTATATTACTTATAAATGTGAAAGTTACTCTGTCTGTCTGTCTTTTCTTCACGCCTTAACTACTGAATTGATTTGTGTGGGTACAGAAATAGTTTGGAACTCGAGAAAGGATATAGGTCGGTTTCAATCAGGAAAATCGGGAACTATGAGGGTAAAACCAAAAATGTTGCAGGAAGTCACTGTTCCACGCTAAAGAAGTCGCGGGCGAAAGCTAGTAATATACATTTTTAGGTTTTGAAGGGTATTTTATTAACTATTTCATCAATATACGTCGAGTTTCTGATAAAATTAAAATTACCTCTTTTTCCAGGTTAGAAATTTGTTCAGACAGACGCAGGTTCTCGCGACGGGAATGCACCAAGTCGGCATCAGCTCTATCCAGGCGTTGACGTAGCGACTGGATCTAGTAGACAAAGAAGCGAATTTTTTAATGATAAAATGAACTTTATTATTACATTACCGAGAACACTTGGGTCCGATTTCTCTTAAAGTGTTTCTCTACCTAATTCATTTTTCAAATTACAGTAACATACCTTTAACTAACATCACATTGATAACGTGGTTGCCGGCGCAAAGGCGCCTGCTTCTCATTCATGAGGGTTCGAGCCTGGCAAATGCCAATGTGACCTTTTCCCGTGGTATATGTACTTTTTATGGTTATTGAGACACGACTGACAAAGGAAACCTGGTCTTATATTTTTTTCTAATTATAAGTGTGAAATGGCCAATCTGCCTTGTAAAAGCGTGGTGATTAATGCTCAAACCTTCTCAGTGTTAGAAGAGGCCTTTGCTCAGCAGTGGGCACTTATAGGCTGATGATGATGATGATGATGATGAAGTAATCTGTTTGGTACAAAAGTTGGCTTAAAGTGGTTGCCTTTAGCATTTTAAAGGTTAAAGGGCCTTACTTCAGAGTTGAGTCGATTGGTCTCATGTTTAGCTTGACGTTGTTGTCTTTCGATCGCCAGGCGAGCACTCGCCAGTTCTTCTTCCAGAGAAGCCTTCTCAGCATGAGCTTGAGCCAGATCAGCTTGAAGAGATGCTGGTAAAACAAATAGTAGTATTGCGTCATTACAAGTCAGTTTCAATTAGACCCCTACAGGCACTTGAACGTCAAACAAGATTTTTAAGATATAAAGTGTCAGCGTCTGTCGGTCAGTCCTCTTAGGCCCGGTTCCTATAATTGAGAAACGATCCGTTTTAATTACGAATAGTAGTTTTATATACGACTCGTAAGCTAAAACCGTTCCTATAATAAACGTCTCGTCGTGCAACTTACTTACGGTTTGCAACTAACGGATATCGGTAAGCGAATTGTATGGAGATCTATGGTGTCTGTGGTGTTCCTATAAATATATTAACCGTCAGTAGACGGTCAAGATAACTATTCGTAATGTTATTTGATCGTAATGCGTATAGAATGACGATTCGTTAAATATAGGAACAGGGCAATAGTGAAGCTATTTGCTCTTATTATTATATACGAAAAGTATTGGTAGTTTTTCTATATTTTTAATTATATATTTTTTTATGAAAAACACTGAGTACTCTCATACTAACATCTAGTTTTAATATGTATTAAGTAGGTACATATAATTGTTTTGTGTGTAAATCTCGTCTTCTGAATATAATATTGACAAATTTCTCTCGTGTTTCTAGCTTTCAAGTATGTAATGATTTAGTGATTGTATTATGGTCATTAAGACAGCGATTTACGTTAGCATGACCCATATGTAATCCCACATGGCGTTCAACGTTTCTTTCTCCTTTTAAATAAAAGTTCTCAATAAATGTATGTGGCATATAGCTCGTTATATCTTTATCTGGTAAGTACATAGCGTCTATCCAGAAATGGTGATCTAAGCCCTAATTGTCTATTTGTTTAAATATTTACATATTTTGTTCTTCAGCTCCATCTTAAGCTCATCGATGGCCGAGTTCTTCATGGACAGCTCTCGCTTCAGCTCGTTCTCTTCGCGACGTTGGCGCTCCAAATCCAACTGTATAAAAGGTAAAGGGATTAATTGGTTTTTATGATTTGAATATGAAATACTTTAACTTGCTTCTTATAGAAGTTCAAATCATTGAATTGTTTTTCTTGGATTATTCTTAAGGGTGAAGTGTATGTAAAAGAATTAAAGGCAAACAAAACATATTCTTGAAATTAAAACCTAATCCCGTGATCGCTTCTGCATGATACAGATTAGGGACATTCGACAGATAACCACACTGTGTATACCAAAAATTCAACTTTTTTTGTAAGTATGCAGCGATTTTGTTAAGCATGTCATTACTAGTCACAATAAAAACAATAAAATTGTCACCCCCCTAAAATTAGACTAAGGTAAGTTGTGGGGCAAGAGCAAGGATGTACCGCAGCCTCGTCTTAGAGCAGCAGAAGGAACGAGGAAGTTCTTAGTCATTAAGAGTCTGACACTCATTCTCGATAATTCCACCTTTTTTTATGGTATAAGTCGGCAAACGAGCAGACGGATTACCTGATGGTAAGCAATCAGCGCCGCCCATGGACACCCGCAACACCAAAGGAGTTACGAGTGCGTTGCCGACCTTTTGGGGATAGGGGTTGCGGATGTAAGGATCGGGAAGGGATAGGGGAAGGGACGGGATTGGGCCTCCGGTAACCTCACTCACACGGCGAAACAAAACACTGTGGGTTATTTCACGCCAGTATTTCACCTTATAAAAAGCCTCAAAGTGGACAGACGAGTTGATAAAAGTCACCGAGAGCCTGGGCGAATGAAGTCTTTTGATGATTAACCCGCCAAAAACCATTCTGTGAGGTTATGAATGAATGAATGAAAAACAGAAAAAAATCTTGAGTAAATCATCGATCACTAATAAGTTCTTTATTAGTGATCGATGGAGTAAATGCATGAAAATCAGAAGGGTGGCTGAATGAATCAACGCATGAATGAATGAATGGTAACCAGAAAGATAATTGTACGAATTAACGAATGAATAAATGAATGAAAACCAGAAACATGGTTGAATGAACAAATTAATGAAATACTTACAGAATTACCGATAGAATGAATGATGTGGTGGGCTGTTAATGTATGATGAGCTTAAGTGTACCTGTAGCTTGGCGACGTTGTCGTACTGCGCGGCGAGGTCGTGCTGCAGGTCGTCGAAGTGCGCGTTGTACCGCTGCTCGGCGGCGCTGCGCTCGGCCAGCACGCGCCGCGCGCCCTCCCCCGCCAGCTCGCGGACCTTGCTGCGCTCCTTCGACAGCTCGTCCTGCCGAGACGAGACCATTCATTCGTACGACCAATCATCCATTTATATAATCACTTGCTCTAGCACACGCAGATTCACCCGCTGCTTGGTTTGGTACCTATAGATCGTAGCGTGATATTTTATAGCTAATAAGCCCTTGATATTTTTTTTAAATATAACATTGCCCCACATTAGGGTTTTCTCCTGTATCGTGGGTGCGGTTACAAACATACAATTTCACATGCACATGACACCCAGACCCGGAACAACAATTTGTGGGTCACACAAAGAGTTGTTTCGTGCGGGAATTGAACCCGCGACACGTTGCACGGCAGCCAGTTGCCCAGCCACCACACCAACCGTGCAGTCTAACAAATGGACTAACAAACACAAAAAAAACTGTGCAATTTTTAAATAGTCGTTCCGGAGATTGGCACGTTCAAGCAAACAAAGAAACTCTATAGCTTTATAATATTAGTATAGATAACTCCTCTTACAAAGCTTAGTTTAAAAACGAAGTTAAAATAGAATGAGGTTGAAAAGGCCTCAATGACACTGTAAAGTTTCATGCAATCAGAGTTCGTTAGGCTTAAAAGGACCGAGAAGGTTACGCACTGCAAGGTTCGTTAACTTTGTCTCAAAAAGCCTCATACTCACTAGCTGACAGTCTACGAAAAATTGATCCGCTGCGCACGTGTTAATAATAGTAGTTATGCAAAAACTATTCATATCATAGAAATGTTTGATTACGATCCCAGAAATATTTATTCTTTTAAAGTTGGTCCAAATAATTGAGATTTAAAACTTATCCACTTGTATAGGAACTTTTTTGCAGTTTGAACCTCGAATTGTGGCAGCCATCGTGGACTGAATGCATTACATACTTGTCTGCGAAAATTTTTGTTTTAAACAATAATCCAAATTGCTGTCGATGCTTTTTAATATGAAGTTTATATTACATAGTTTATATCCCATCTTTGCCTCATCCTCATACCTTAAGCCGCCTCAACTCAGACTCCAAGTTATTGCGTTCCTCTCTGAGTTGATGTTCCACCGCATCCGACCCTCGCTTGTACCGGCCGTCATCGTCCCGCTGCTCCAAGCTTAACTTGAGCTTCGAGATCTGGGATTCCAGCGAAGACTTGTCCCTGTTGAAATATAAGTATGTGTGTGATATGGATGGAGACTAGAAATCTACTTAGTCTGTCATTAAATATTAAAGGAAAATATAGTTTTTTAAACAATGCGGAATAAAGTGAAGACGACGCTCACACGAAAGTAATAAATATAAGTTTTAAGGAAACAGTCGATATTTTATTTTATATAAAACGTAGCCCAACATTAGCATTTTCTTCTGTGTTGTGAGTGCCTTTAAAAACATAAATACAATTCCTCATACACATCACACCCAGACCCGAAACAACAATTTAGGGGTCATACAAAGACTTGTTCCGTGTGGGTATCGACGCCGCGACAGGTAACGCGGCAGTCAGTTGCCCAGCCACCACGCCAATCGTGCAGTCAATATGGTCTAATGTTTGATGATGAGATAGGTAATTCTTTTTAGAATTCACAAAATAATTGCTGTAATATGGGTGAGTGTGACCAAATAATGATCTGTATATTAATATGACTCACAAGATGGAGAAAAAATACTAGAGAATCTGTTTAAAAACAAAGAAATAAGCATAAGTAGGACGCTTACCTCTGGAGGTTATCAATCTGGCGCTTGAAGCCATCGAGGCAAGTTGAGTCAACGAGCCCAGAGGCTAACTTGCGTTTGTTCTCGTTGTTTTCTTCCTATTAAAACAAATACAAAACGATTTGTAGCACATATAGTTCTAAAGCCACAATTCGTTTAACACATTCAGTGCCACCGACTCACCCAGAGAGTCTACATAAATTTTATTCTAGCGCCCGTGGACTCGCCCGGCGAGTTCAACGTAAAATGTACGAGAATTTGGCGGCATCCGAGATATCATTGTGAAAATCGTAGTGGTAATGAAAGGGTTAACTTAGAGACCTCCTGACTATGACAGAACAAAGTTATTTATTATCTGTGGCATGACAGCATGATCAGCCGGGGTTGCGGGGTAAGCGCAATGAGGCACCGCGACCTCGGCCTAGAGCAGGAGTAGGAACGGGGGGTTTTTAGTCAGTAAGAGTCTGACACTCCCTCCCGCCTGACCCTGGGCGGGAGAAGTCATTTGATGATTTTCCCCTCACAAAAAAAAAATGACAGCATGATGTAAAATAGCTTTATAGTAGCTGTATATTCAGAACCGCTAAGGAGTGGAATTCTTTGCCGGAGTCTGTGTTCCCCGAAGGAGACCAGGGTGTCTTTAAGGCCCGAGTGAAAAAATTGCTTATGGGTAGGCATGCTCCATCGTGGGTCGCATCATCGCTTACCTACCACCAGGCGAGATAGTGGTCATCGCCTGCCCATTACGAAATAAAAAAGACTTCTTGGAAAGTCAAATTTTGATTTGACTTTGCACTTTTATATTTCCTTCTTTTAGTATAGACTGAGGATGATGGGGTCAACCGAGCAGTCTGATACACTGATGGTAAGGGATCAGCGCTGACTTGTCTATAAGTCAGCGCAGACCCGGAACACCAGTCTCAACTTTACTATCGACCTTTTTAGAAGGAGTGCGTACTTTTCTTGAATGTTTAAAGGTTGTATCAGTTCGGGAATACTACTGATATATATGATAGTTTAATCTACAGTTTCACTGTGCGAGGCAGAAACTTTTATGAAAAACGACGTTGTGGTTGTCAGTCATTTATGAAATAATATGAAATTCGCTTTAAATTGTTGTCAGTTCTTAAAACGCAATTGAAAAATTCTCTTCATCTATTTTTCTGATCGTATATTTTAATCCTACTCCACATCTTCCATCATCCTCTTCGCAAAAAATCTTACCTGAACTTTCTTAAGATCGATTTTAGCTTGTGTAAGTTGTGCTTCCAGTTCGGCGATGCGAGACTCGAAGACAATATTGGGTCCTTCCAATCTGGTGGAACGCGCCTTTGCAGACCTCCGAGCTTTCAGTGGAGTAGTCTATGGACAAGGAACCAACAAAAAAATCATTTAATAGCCTACGAACAGTCTATTAAAATTTAAATAACCGTTCCCAATCCAAATATTTGGAATTCAAATACCAATCTTGATCCAAAGATTGACTTCTGATATTGTATGGATTTTTTGTCAAAATGTTAAAAAGTTTTAGAAATTTTGAATTCTAATTCGGCCGTACCTAGTGGTACCTACTACACTAGAACACTAGGTACTACCTCGTGTTTTCTGACAAACCAAAGCCTTTGACAAAACACGGTTACAAAACACGGGACAAACGTGTTTTGACAAATACTCTGATATGGCGGAGACTTATACACCGGGTTTCCGAAAGGCCGATCAATGTTAAAATCAATTTATTCTCTTGTCAAGTCATCTGATTGGTTGACTGAATTATCAACAACCAATCAGATGACTTGACAAGAGATTTGACACCTAGTTAGTTGATTTTAACATTGATCAGGCTTTCGGAAACCGGGCATCATAGTCATATAGTCTAGCAGCGAATTTTCCTGAATTGTCCCGGTTATTACATATTCTATTAATGGAAAATTCGACAGATGAGCGTTCTCCAGAGAGATTGTTTAACACCAAACTTCCCTTACCTTATTATCACTCTCCAGTCCCGTGCTGTCACCCAATTCGTCCAGGTCGTCACTTTCAGATCCATTATAAGAATGGAACATCCGAGAGATGAGCTTGTTCTTCTGTGCTTCGTGTAGATGCTCGTTCTCTGAGATCACCTCTTTCACCTTACCTAACAGGTTGTTCAGCTCATCCTGGACAATAAAGACAGATAGATAAGACTAGGTACTACAAAAAATATTTTTTTTCGCACTATCGTCGAAATCTAGTTTGAGCAAATTTGCGCCATATTCTGAGTGTAGATATGTATGCCATGCAAATATAAACAACTACGTAGGTTGTGGGGCTGGCACAAGTAGGTACCGCAGTCAGGGTCTAAAGCAGAAGAAGGAACGGGGCGGTTTTTGACAATTCCTCTCGCTTCGCACTGGGTGAGAGAACACAATTGGTGATTTTCCCCTTACAAAAAAAGGTACTCTTGGTGCAGTGGCAGACGAGTCACTCACTACTATGGTCTTCCGCTGCAGCAGGTCGACTGTCGAATACATAGAATCATTTTTGGAACTTCTAGGCCACATCAGTTATTGATTTTTTATAATGCAACAATTTATTAGGAGAGAGTATGAAGGCACTTCTTCTTTAGAATAAAAAAAATACTAAGTACATACTTATTTGGAATTGCGTGCACAAAAACAACAAAAAAAGCTAATAGACCACCACAGACGAGGCCCTTTAGGGCTGATGTTCAGCCGGGGTCGCGAGGCAAGCGCAATGAGGCACCGCGGCCTCGGGAGGGTTTTTAGTCAGTAATAGCCTGACACCCCATCCGACCCTGGGCGGAAATAGTGATTGGATGATTTTTCCCCTCACAAAAAAAAGATCCACTTACCCTGCAGTACTGGCTCTCTCTTTCGAGCTGTTCTATATACTCCTCCTGCTTCTGTATGAAGTTTATGACGTCAGGGTTGGTGCCACCTGTGACGTCACCGGCGGATGCAGTAGTGGGGGGTACGGCTGTAGAAGGATGCTTGGAATTTAGACTTATAAACTAGCAGCGGAAATTAATTACCGGTCTTAGTTAGAAATTGGTTTTAAAAATGCCGTTAGTATATTTTCCAATGCTCAATTCCCAATGTTGAATTCCCGGTCCCGATTCCTAATTCTAAATTATTTACTTCACAATTCCTTATTCCGCATTTTAAATTCCCAATTTCAATTTCCCAACTTCCAATTCTCAACAAATGGACGCATTGGGGCGTACCGCCATTTAAGTACTACAAATTAATTATACAACATAAAGCAGAATTCTCTTATAAATTAATAACTTTTAAACTGCAATCTGCAAATGCTATAAACGGAAACCGATACAGCTGTAGATTCTAGGGGACTTTTGATAATGACGATGATGATTGTGATGATAAAATATAAATGACTAAATATAAACTTACAAGTAGTATTAGCATGAGGCGACGAGTAATTGTTGAGGCTATCGGCGTACAAAGTGGCGTATTTAGCGGTGAGGCGTGGCCGCGGCTTGTACTCGGCGAGGGTGTAGGAACTCGTGTATTTCTTGTCCAAGTCGCCGTCGGACTCGTCCAGATTCTTCACCGAAGCTGAGCCTCCGTAACTGCGCACCTAAGTTATTCGATTTAGAACTTTAATCACCCGTGTTAACATTTATTTTTGTTTTTTTCTTGGTTGCACTTACAGACCCAGGACACAGGATACACAGTAGTAAAATGTACAAGTTTTATGTACACATCACACCCAAAACCATAGGGATGTCTCTTGAGTTGTAACAACGAGATTCTAATTAGTCCGTCGGTTAGATTATAGAAAAATACTCGATACGTATTGTTTTATTTGTCCATACGAATAATATTGACAAAGATACAGCACATTCAAATTCAGGAGCAAGGGCTCGTCAAAGTCAAAGTCAAAATCATTTATTTCAATTAGACCCATACAGGCACTTTTGAACGTCAACACAACTTTAAAAATACAAAGTATCAGTCTGTCGGTCAGTCCTCTTAGTGAAGCTATTCGCTCGTTCGTTAAGTGTAGGTAGATTCCGACGGAGAAGAACGAGCAAGAAACTCCATGGTTACTCTTTTAAAATCAGTATCACATTCTTTGATACATTATTTAGTTGGTTTGAATATGTGAGAACAGTGTAACACGCGTATACAGAGAAACATAAAAAGAAAATAACCTTAAGGACAATAGACAGTCCGGAGCTGACCAGTCCCAATTGACGGCGCCCGTTCACGAGCATGACACGTACACCAGCATCGCCCAGCTCAACCATAATATAGGGAATCGAGCGATCCAGTGACCGTGCCACCGCCAATGTGACCTTTGAGTGAGCATGACAACTCCAAGCTGACATAAGGACCGACATTCTGCTAGTCTAACTAATTTTAATAGGTTACAGGGCACTCACATTTACAAATTTATCAAGTTTAACAATAAAAATAGCATGGTTACAAATTTACAAAATCTAAGAACTTCCGTTCAAGCAAAGATCCACTGGAACATTATTTATATTCGTGTAGGTATATTATCCTGTGGAGCAGGACCAGCCCGTCGTGACGTCACTCTTTCGAAAAAAATATAAGAAATAAGGATGTAGCGCTAACTTCCGCCGCTCTGTAACTTTATTATTTTAAGTTTTAGAAGCAAAAGAAAAAATACGTATCTACTATTTTCTAGCGTTTGAAAAGATGGACTAATTATTATTTTTTAGTCGTCATCCCTATTTGTGGGTCTCACACAAACAGTTGTCTCGTAAGGATCTAACCCGCGACGCGTTTAGCGGCAGCTGTTTGCGCAGCCACAGCGCCTACCGTGCAGTAATTTGCCTTCAAGTTTTTTAGTTTTTTTATTGCTCATAAATTTAATAAAGGTGTAGTTAAGCGACAATAGGATCCTTAGCGCATCAAGAGTACATTTTTTTTCGATTCAATAACTTCCGACGTTAAGTGGTTGCTTATAATTACACCGATGTCAGCTCATTTACTAAAATTTTAATATATGAATAGAGAGAAACGGATAATGCAACCTTTCATGTAAGTTCCGAGATTATAGGTAATGAATAGAAAAAAAAAACTAAAAAAGCCTTATTGAGCCAGTTTTTGTATTTCGAATTGAAGGTGAGAACAAAGACTACAATATAATATAGGGGTAAGAATAAGATTCTAAATTCAAAATCTGACTCAATGTTTTAAACCTAGAGTAAAGATAATTCCTGTTTTGTGAAAGTTGTTGTTGTTCAATGCAAAAATATATTAAAAAATAATCACAATTACTCATTACTTTATGTTACCACACACGTAATTTTCGTATTTATCAACCAAATGGGAAATAAGTATTCTATTTGACGAAAAAGAAAAGTGACGTCAGTACATAAAAAAACGGAAGTACCTACCTAAAATTCGAAATAAGAATTGAATTTGATTAATAAGGAAGCTAAAAAAATATATAATTATGTAGTTTCCGACTAGTCATTTTTCCGAGATAATAAAAACATTTTTTTTAATTTTGTGTGCAATTTGGAAGTTGTGACGTCATAATATTTTTACGTCAAATAACATCTTGAATTTACAAAAAAAAGTATTATTAATTTATAGTATTTTTGCTAATATCTTATTGACTGAGAAAACTACCTAGTTATTGTTCCTAGTTATTGTGTTAGTAAACGCACCCACGACACAGGTGAAAATAATTAATAGTTTCCGTTAGTTTCGAATACTAAGTACGTGGTAAAAAATATAAAAACTCTTTAAATTAATTCATAAATCTTTATTACTTTGTTACCTATGTGATCCTCTTTTAATAAAAGACAACAATTCAAGTATTCAACTATAACTTTAATATATTAAAAAATAATCTAAACAGTAAAAAAGCTACTTACACTTGGCGCGTAATTCCCAGACAAAAAGTATCGTAGCTTCGACACCGCCTCTTTGTAAGCCAACTCAGTGTAATCAGGAATCCTTTTCAACCCATACTCGTTCATCTTACTCGGCCGCCTATTCAAATAATTCGTATAATACATAATTAAAAACTTAACGAACACCGCAATAAAACATTTTAAAATTTAAAAATATTCGAAACATAAAAAGAAAAAGTAAAAATCAAATATAGAATTTGAAACTAGTGTTGCGCATTGCGCCGGGAGCTCGAGTGCGGGATTATTTGACCAGGTATCGATTAAACAAAGCGGTTACCATGGCAACGGTTGTTGTGATAAACAAATGCTTCGCAACGAGTGCAAGGTACGTGCAATCGATTTGTCACCAGTATCGAGGAGATTAGATAGACAAGATTAATTCGTTGGATTAGACTTAATTAATTTTACGGTGACACGCGATTTTAATTTGCCAACTTATTTCAAAGTTATTTCCGCACGCGGCTCTGCCCATTTGGTATGTTCATAAAAAGAAGCCTATGTAACACATATCCAGGGTCCTATCTACATACCAAATTTCAATCAAATCGGTCCAGCCGTTTTTGGTATTAGTAGGATAGTCGGAACTATAAGGTTGCATACTAATTCTATGACATGTTTTTTTCTTGTTCAATGTCGTGGTGGCGCGGATAATTCGAAACCTGACAAGTACCAATGTGACTTTTTCCGAGCTATATGTAGGTACTTACTTTCTATGATTATTTAAATACCACTAACATACGGTGAAAACATCGTAAGGAGACATAGACTTATAATTTCTAATTACAAGTTTGTAATCGACAACCCGCATTAAGCAAGCGTGGTACTTTAATGCCCACACCTTCACCGTGTGAGAAGAGGCCTTTGCTCAATGGAGCGGAGTGATTTTATTTTTTGGACGTTGAATTTCTGATGCCTAACTTACGCTTGCATGCAATGCACATGGCGTTAAGCGTACTAAAATTAAATGATATTGACTAAACAATATATAATTCGCTAATCTATCAATTGATTTTTTAATCTATATCAATATTCATGACATCGCTTATGATGGCAATAAAAACGGCGTTAATTTAAACAAATATGAAGAAAAATGCACACTGCTCCTGACGTGGTGTAAGCGCTGCATAGCATTAATTTTCGTTTTAATCTTTTTAACGACCAGTCACTTAATCTAGCACCTAATGCGAAACGGTAATATTAATGGCGTTATCAATTAATTGCGTTAAATCATGACTACATCTGCGATTAACGTAAATATCGATTATAATTAATGGTATTTCAATGCATTTTTTCATAATTATAACTGCTTGGTTGAATAGCCGGTAAAAATTAACGTTTTATTTCATTTGCACATAAAATCTAGTTTTCATCAAATTCACTTATATTTTTTTTTTTTTTTATATTAGCTTTGAATTAAAATATTATAATCCACATTCTAATTTTAATGATTAGGTATGTGAAGAATTATTTTATTACTTTCATTTTTTTATGATTTGCTTTACAATATAAATAAGTTAGGTACTTAGATATTTATTGTATTCGATTTAAATCAAAATGCGTACCTACCAGAAATTAATCTATTCTCCCGAATTCTTTATTCCTTTCTCCCATAACTAAAGCGCAGCACTACAATTCACAGAAAAGGTTTTTAACAGGTCGGTTATACTTGCCGAATTTTAGTGCGCTTCAACTTGGCGCTCATCTCTTTGTCAGAACCGGCACTGGAACCACTCTTCACTCGGTAGCCCGTCGACTTCGGCTTTGTGACGTAACTTGTCGAACCCATACTATCACTAACACGCCAACTATCCGAATCTATCGCAATTTATATTCAAAACAATGCAAAATTTATGCGAACGGGAAAGTATTAAACTGATATTTTCCAATACTGGTAAACCGACACGATAAGAAACCTATAAATTCAAATTTTCGAATATGGAAGGCATGGCGGGCGCGCGCTGCCTCCAATAGGCTTGACGAAAAAGGAATGAGATTTTGGAATAAGAACTTTTTGCTCCTTCCTGTGTTTTGTCTCGCTTGCACGCGCGGGAATAATGACTATGTCCGTTTCAAATCGATGGAAAAGTTTTTCTTCAGGATGCATAGTCCAGGAGCTAGCGCGGAAAATTGTAATAGGTACAATTTTTGTCATGAAGCTTCAGGGATAGTCTAATTAATACGTTTAAAAAGAGATTTACATAACATTTTTATTCATAATAAAACTACTTAATTTTGCGGTCTCTTTTCGTGACTTCTTGCTCCTTAACTTACCATATTTACCACATTTTTAACTAGTACCTAACTAACGTGAGACATACTACATTTCTTGAAAATACCCACCTATTCAAGTGATTTAACTGAATATGAATCCCATTGCGACATGAAACTAGTAAGTAGAGCTTTTCTCAGTTAATTTAGTAGGTAAGTCGTTGCTCTTAATAAATGTATGTTTTCCAGACTTCCAAACTGCCAATAACTTTGGTAAGTTAAATAACCCTAATATTTACTTGCACAGCTTTCCATGTTTATCATTAAAATAAAAAAATAACAAGCTACAAATCTGTGTGTCATTATTGTTTATTCCTCAACCTAACAAGAAATATTTAACAAATATTAATCATACAAAATAATAGAGGCTTTTACATTTGATTATATGTATAACTTACGTATCTTTACATTACAAAAATATTACAAATCTGTCTCTTAGACTACGCGACAGGCAGTGTCTAGCGTGCATCGAAGACGAGCTAATAACTTTTTGGAGGGAAAATACATCGGCGATCACGCAACAAAGATGGCAGCTTTACCACAAATCATGGCTTTTTACGTCGTCTACTGAGTCATCCGCATAATTAGATTCACGTAGTTTTCTTGTGTATTATGTAAATCACTATTGCGTTTCCATTTAATATGTTTTTAATATTAGGTGATAGAATTTACAAAAAGTTTTCATTGTTGTTATGTATTAACGATGTTTTTAGTTTAGGTTTTGTTTTTGGTCGCGTGCGTTGCTTTTCCGTTTAGCTTGAATTGAACGACATCGACATTAAAAAGAGTCTATGTAATGCTAATGTATTATAGGTAGTAATGACTATAATAGTATTTGGCCCTTTTGTGTGCAAGGAAATCATCAAATGAATTCTCTCGCCCAGGGTATGGCGAGGGGGAGTTTCAGACTCTTACTGATTAAAAAATAGTTATGCGTCCCCAGCTCGGAGGAAGGTGGAGGTTTTTCATCAGTAACAGTCTGACAACACACCACCCCACCTAGGGTGGCAAAAGTAAAGTACTTGATTTATTCCCCTTCGAAAAATATTCGAATTTAATAGCAGCAGGGTAGTAGGTGGTGGCCGGTTGCGGGTTAAGCGCAATAACAGAAGCCCCAAACAGAAGAAGGAATGGGGGGGTTTTTAGTCAGTAAGAGTCTGACACTCTGTCTCGCCTTACCCTGGGCGGGAGAGGACATCGATGATTTTCCCCTGACCGAAAAAACGGTAGTAGGAGTTCGCGAACGGTGTGGTTTTTAGTCAGAAGGAGTCTGATACCTCTGGTCATGCGCGAGCGAGCGGGAGATGTCATTCGATGTTTTTTTTACCTTGCGCAAAATGCAAAAGTTTGAATATAGATTATAATACATATAATATAGGTACCTAATTGATTTTGATCCGATGCAAAAATATATCTGCACAAATTTTATAACGCTGTGCGGATAGTCTATAAGGCTCTATTTCCCTGATCGTATCTCCAAACGCCGGTGTAAGTCAGTGCCGTACCCCAACGCGCACATCCCTTGCGTGACCAACCTCGTTATATTCTGTTATTTTCAAACATTTCCTTACCAACCTTTGCCTCTGTGGATTTTGTTGTTAGCCATTTCATGTTGTTTGTTTTTTTAAGAAAGTTTAAAGAACTACTTAAGTATTTAGGTACCTGTATAACCTGAACTCCTAGTACATTTATTTTACCATCATACTACGACAAAAAGGGTATAGTACCTACTATTTCTTTAAAGGTAATATTCCACCCACTTGCTAGTAGCGTCACGCACGCTGTGTGTTTCTGCTAATAAATAAAGCTCTTTTCCCGGTTCTATGTTTTCGAAAGGGTACAAGATGGGTGTGTCCAAGCGTTAAACAAATAGGTTACTAAGCAGGCGAACTATTTAGATTCGATCGATCCAAAAATCATCAAGAGCCATGCTTCGGCCAGAAAGGGTCGGCTCGACCAGAGTGATACCACGGCCTCACAGAAAACCGGAGTGAAACAACCACAGCGTTGTGTTTCGCCGTGTGAGTTAGGTTATCGGCCAATCCTTTGTCCCCCAATCTTCAAAAGATCGGCAACGCACTTGTAAGTCTACTGTTGCGGGTGTCCATGGGCGGCGCTGATTGCTTACCATCAGGATATCTGTATGCTAGTTTGCCAACATATTACAAAAAAAAACATAATCAGTCTACAAGTGCCCACTGCTGAGCAAAGGTCTCTTCTCACACTGTGTACCTACCCAAGTGGTGTCTTAATTTAAGGTTTAAGGTATTAAGCAGCATACAAGCTGACCGCTCACCTCATGGTAAGCAATCAGCGCCATCTATGGACACCTGCAGCACAAGAGGAGTTTCAGGTACGTTGACTTTTGGGGTTTGGGATTTGTTTGAGGATTTAAATAATTAAGCATGGTAGGGTATTTTTGTGAGGGGAACATCATAATATGACTTCTCCCGCCCAGGGTCGGGCGGGAGGGAGTGTCAGACTCTTACTGATTAAACCCCCTCCTCCCATTTCTTCTCCTGCTCGGGGCAGAGGTCGCGGTGTTTCATTGCGCTTACCCCGCAACCCCGGCTGAACATCAGCCCTATAGGGCCCCGTCTGTGGTGGTTTATTGGCTCTTTGAGGCACGCGCGGAACGCTACGTGCCTTACGCTCGGGTCTGGTTCTGGTCGGGCGGCGAGCTGCCCTTACTCGCCGTCTGCAGACCCGCGCTTACGGTGGCCGGAGATCGTCTCTTGATGATAGAAGGTGGGGATAAGGTTTGGACCTCTAGTAATCTCAATCACAGGGCGTAAGGCGCAAGTTTTGTTTCAATTCTGTTGTCTGTGCTTCTGTGGTATAACTGCAATCGAGCGCTGGCTCATTCACGCCGAAGCAAGACTCTCCCACATTTTCAATAATTGCTTACGGGTAGGCGTGGTCATCATCGTTGACCACCAGGCGTGATATCCGCCAAATGTCTGCCCATTACGACATATCACTCAGAAAACGTCACACTGATTACCAGATATACTCATACAAGAGAAGCGAGAAATTGACAGCCAGATTCTTAAGAATAAGTATCGTGATGGCCTGGAAATTACGTCGACCCGACCTACACGTTTTATTATTTTGCCGGTTGAGAGAGATCTTCCTTCTTATAGTAATAGTAAATTAGGTACATTTATTTAATAAAAGAAACAAAGAGTATTTTTGAATAATTTTATTTATTAGTAAAAAAAAATAATACTAAAACAATCTTCTCTACTTTTTGGTGTTAGTAGCTACACAACAAAACTTAAATGTCTACTAAACAAAAAATAATAAATACTTTTAAGTAGTTCCGTAATTTGATTGCACGAAAATAATATTTTTTTTCTTTCAATTATAAAATACTTTTCTAATATCGCAATGGCACTTTTTGAATAAATACAATAATATTATAGCAAAATAAGCATTCCCACAGATTATGTACAGGTGAAAACTGTGCGTAGTGATGTCTTTGCCAAAAATATAATTCATTATCTATGGCACGAGATATCAAAGCTCAAGGAGATTTGACAGGAGATTATTTACAATAATGATTAGCATTAATCCTACAAGTATAATAATCTTAAGATTCAATATAACGCGACGTCGATTTTTGAAGTAAATAGTAAAAAAACGATATGAATTTATAATCGATTAATTCATTAAAAAGTATTTTTATATGTAAATATTTAAACAAAATTCGACGCCATGTTACTAAATCTAAGTTCCTAATCTTATTGCTAGAATTAAGTTCATGGATTTAAAAAATTGGGAGTAGAAAATACAGACGGAATATTCAATAGATTATTGCCAATTTTAACATGGCTACTAACCAATAGAAGAATATTAATAAAAATGAGATACAATTCATGAATAACGCAAATACACTACAGTTCACAAAGTTCGAAATTATTTAAACTGTTGAAATGTCAAAACACAGTGCTGGCCAATCAGATCTAGCGCTCTCTCAACTTTGACGCTGATTGGTTGGTATTTATTAGTCGAAGTATAAATGCAAAAATATCACTTATGAAGTAAGCTCATTGAAATTTATTAACAACCTGTTTCACCCAACTACCTTTTACGTCATCTACAATTTCGGGTTTAATATCAACGTTACTTCTACTAGGAATGTTTTTATCAGTACTGGGATTGGGTATTGCTTTCTCTTTCACACCTACATCACTGACACTTCTCTCAAAATTCGCTACTTTTGTCGTTATTGACTTTGGTTTTGTTGCCTGCGTTGGTTTCTTTGTTTGATTCGTTTTTATCTGTGATTTCGCCATTTGTTCGATCTCCATTCGTCTTTCGAGCACAGATTTCGATGTTTTAGGCTGTTCTAGTAGTGATTTCTTTACGTCAGTACTCGATTTAATTTTTCTAGTCGCCGAATCAAGACTGGCTCTTTCGAAACTCAATCTTTTCAATTGTATGCTTCCTTGGGGTTTCAGCTTATCATCAACAATATCTAATTCATCTTTCGTTGCTTTATCTTCAACTTTTAACGAAATATCACTTTTAGTCATTTTGTCTTCGTTTAGTTTGGACTTTTCTTTAGGTGGTGTTGATTCTGATCTAACTATAGCTGGTTTGTAGTTAACGTTTCTTTTAATAGTTTTCATGTTAATAGATTCTGACGATGATGATTGTTCACAACTCTTAGATATCGTTTTTGGGACATTTTTATTTTGTATATTCGATGTAGACGGTATTTGCGTTATTTTGGGTTTTACAGGAACCGGTGGGGCTACTTTAGGCTTTACAACCTTCTCTATTTTGCTGTTAACACGTTCGATATTCCCTGTTTTGTTGGTTGACACTATCACACGAGAATGTGTGTTGAACTTTTCATTAACTGTTGTAGTTATCGTAGTCTTCTGTGATTTGAACGAATTATTTCTTTTGATGCTCTCTACTTTTGTAACAGTCTTGTTTATCACTTTATTTTTACCTACTGTTTCAGTTTTTGTCTCCTCAGCTTCTTCTTGATCGGAGTACACTGCTGAATCTCTAAACACGTCTTCATCAGTCACATGTTCAATCTTCTCAAACGATTTTTCATAATAACTCTCATCAGACGTTGTTTGGACTGATTTTTGACTTTCTTCTTTAGCTTCTGTATTTTGATTCGTGTTTACCTTATGCGGTTCTTGATATGTACCTTCACTGGATGAGGTTACGAAGGACGAGTTAGAAAATAAACTATCAGGTCTCACAGCGTTTTTATTTATAAGTACATTGACCTTCTTAAGTGGAGATTTGTCGCTAACTAGAGTCGTTGGGTCTACGTAGTCCGACTGAGCTATTCTAGCTCCAAGATGTTTGCTGCCTTGCATATATATAGGCAACTTGTTCAAGCTTTGATAGGAACTGTTATTTGATTTTGATGGGGAACCAATGGAACTAGAAATGCTCGATACCATGCTAACACTTTTTTCGTAACTTGGACGATGGCTTTCTGGTTTCTGAGTGATATTATCACAGCTTAAAGATAAAGCTTCAAGATTACTCTTTTCATTTTGACTTTCAGACATTGTAGTATTCTCACATACACTTTTACTCAGTATTTCATTGTTAAGTGCGTAAACTATAGTTGATGTGGTGGGGCTAACATCAGTCGATGTGATTACTACTTTAATGTCACTCTTTACCAAGTTATTTTGTATATCTTCTGTGTGTGGAACTTTGCTAATAGTTTCTGCTTTATTCTGATTGTCATCCGTATGTTCATCGCCAATAATACTTCTAAATCTTTGCAGTAGATTCTTGGAATAACTTCTAGGGTTTAAGTTAGGTCGTTTTTCACTGGTTGGACTTTTAACGTCAGACTTTGTGCTATCAGGACTGCTTTGATCATTTGCGTTGATTTCTGAGTCGTCATTGTTCTTATTAGGAGTTTTATTACTTTTAAATCGACTTAACACGTTTTTGAGGGAAAGCATGTTTGAATTTGGTTTGTAAATTTTATGTTCTGGGTGTATTACATCAATGTCGTTAGGTTTTGTGTCCTCATTTTGCTCAAGGGGTAAGACCTCGCAAGATGACGTGGTCGATATATTCAAATTAGGTTGAGAAACAGTCAAAAGATTTTCATTTTTATTCTTATCTAAATTTATATCTTCGAACTTGCTCTTGTAGCATCTGTCAATTTCTTCCTCCAATTCCAATGTTGATTGACTTATGTTTTGTACAAAATCCATCTCGCTAGTTTTAGATTGATTAAATTTTAGCATGTCACCATCACTTAAGTCATCGTAATTTATCTCACTTTGATCAGACGCTATTGTGTATGGTCTATCAGTACTCATAACCTTGCCATCTCTATTTAAATACGTTTTGCTATTGCTATTAGGTTTACATTTGAATGTCACTAGATTATTCTCTTCTTGCGCCGTTGTACCTGTTACTACTTGGAAGCTCCGTGGTAATGAACCAGATTTGCGGTCTCTGGATACATTGAAATGTTCTTTCTGGCGACTCAACCAAATTTCTGGGGCATTAGGGCTTTGTTGATCAGGACTCATTGGAAGATAATCACCTGGTAAATCATTAGGTACTTCTTTCTTCCGCCTGCACACTTCTATTAAAGAGTCGTACACATTTTCGGCCATGATAGGTCCTTTGCTCTCCATAGTGACATAGTAATCAGAGTTCCTATCAACTTTTTCTGGCGATCTTACTGGAACATCGTATATTCCTTCTGGATTTTGTATTTTGTTTAGTTTATCAAATGATAAGTACACGTAATCGGAATCGGGACCAATGTGGCGAGATATTTCAGTGATGTCATCGTTTTTTGGCGGTGTGAGTACTGTTTTAGGCCTTACAGGATTGTGGTGGATCACTTTACTTTTATTGTTCAAGGAGTGTAAGCTCTCGTCAACTCTGTTGTCCACTCTTAGAGTTTCATAAATATGATCGTCAACTACATCTTCCATTAGCTCCGTTCTAGAACTAGTTGTTGTGCAATCTTCTTCTTCTTCCTCTTGTTTATCTCCATCTAAATTCTCTGAAGTCTGTCGTCCGAATTTAGGTTTCAATTTGTTAGTTTCTAAGTTTTTTGCTATTACAACTTGTTCGGGATTAGAATGAGACTTCATTAGCCTCTGATGTCGTCTCTGAGCAGTATTCCTTAATTGTTGCTTTTTTATCAACTTTTGAAACTCCCGATTCTGCATCAACAGCTGAGAAATTATTTGTTCTAACGGTTGCTCTACTTCTTCGCAACTTTCTAATACTTCTTTTTTGTCCACTTCGCCTTTGTCTTCAGCTTCTGAGCCTTCGTTTATAACTTTTTGCTTATTTAAGTACTTTACTTTTTCCAACTCATTCTTTTTGAATGAATCTGTCTTCTCTATCAACTTTTTATACGTTTCTTCATCAATATCTTCATCTTTGCTTATAGTTTCAGGTACAGGGTTCGGTGTGTCTTTAGGTTTATCGACGTTTAAACTATCATTTGACTCTGATATATGCAAAATATTTTCAGTAGAAACGTCAGTTGAGAAATCTGCGTAGAACTTTGCTGTTGTATCTGATCCTAAGCGGAGTCCTTTAGCTCTATTCTTCTTTATTTTAGAAATCTTCTTTGGTATGTTTTTCGTGTTGTACATTCTAATTTCTACGGCTGGTTTTACTGCACCGATTCGTTTTCTTCCGTCTAATTCTGGATCGGAAATAATAGTTCCATCGCTTGCTCTAGTTTTCTTCGTTATTCTATTTGACCCACAGTTTTTACATTCAAATTCTATCTTTTCGTTGCCCTTTATTTCTCTTTCGTTGTCACTATCCTGGGATTTCTTAGTGACAATACCGATCATGTTTTGTTGCAGGCCTGGTTCAGATTTCCGTCTCCAAGTTCCTATCTTAGATAGTTTCGATCTTTGAGGATCATCTTTGGACTTAGATCGTAGAGTATCAGTTTTAGATTTCTCAATGTCGTTACATCTCGATCTTCTCGAATGAATAGTACTTGTAGAATCGGTGACAATATTCTCTTTAATTTTATCACATTTCAGACAAGTTTTCGCTATTTGTCTGACATTAGTTAAAGAATTGTTAGTATCACTGAGATCTTCTTTGCTTTTAGTGTTGTCTGTGTATCCTATAATATTATCAGATGAATGGTATCCTCGAGTTTTATTCAAAGGACTGCTGAATTCTTTACTGAAACTCTCTTGTGATGATTTGAAATCTGAACATTTGCAGGCAGCTTGTTTTCTTTCTAAGTGTTCTGCACTACCGGAGTCTATGTAATGCAGTGATCTATCACATTCAGGACACTTGTCACCGAGTTCGTTGTCCTCATGTCTGCAATTGCATTTCTCTTCTCTTTTGCTTTTATTGAGTTCATTTTCACAGTCTGAGCAAAGGTCAATGTAACAGTGTTCACAAGTATAATCAGTACCTTTTTCTGCAGAAACTTGAATGCAGTCACACTCTTGGCTTTCGGCTCGAGAACTAGGTATAGTGTATTTTCTGTTGCCCTTTTTCAATCTTCCTCGAGTGCCATTTTCAAATGATTTCCTTCGCTCTCTTTCCAGCTTTCGTTTTTCGAGATATTCCGGAGCCGAAAGTTGTTTTCTCATTGATGCTTGAGTTATTAAATTGTGTGATTTCTCTGCTAGCATGTCATCTGTAATAACGAAGGTAACGTATTAGTTGTAAGGTACTTAAAACTATTAAATAGTTATTAATATAATAATATATATAATAAAATAGTCTGAAACCATAATAATTGAATATTCTGACTTACCGTCAGTTTTGTTCTGTCCTAGCTCCATGACCAGCTGTCTTGCGTGAGACGGGATCACTGCATTGTAGTTCTCAAGAATCACCTGGAATTCACAAGGACAATTAATTATTTCAACAATCTTTTTTTTCTTTTATGCTACTACTACTAACTAAAACTGATAGAGTATATATACTTATATAGTATATGGGCCATTGTCGCCGGAATATAAGAGATAAAATACGAGTAAATTAAATTAAAATTACGATCGTTTAGATCAAGAAGAGTTTTTATTAGTTTTTTTATTTGTTAAACACATGTATCATTAATCAGTCAAAAGTGACCTTAATGCCTATAATAAATAATAGCTTTTGGATTTTAGATGTACACATAAGCTGCATCGCTTTTGCATGTAGTGGGAGATTTTTGTCTAAGCAAAATGAAGATTACACACCCTTTTAAGCAGCAATGTCCACTCCCGCTTGTGTCGCGGCGAGCGAGCTTGCAACGTGAGCTGCGCGCGCGGCGCGTCCCACGGGATCACGTGGAATGACAGCGGAGCGCCCGATATCGACTCTACTAGCATCATATTGTTGCACTGGAACATTAAATTTAAAATTGAAATAGCGAATATTACTTTCTGGAACATTAAAATCAGCAAGCTGAAAGCAGACCACATCGTTTAAAGGACAAACAGTGGATAGGTCAGAAAAATGCTTGAGCGGTGACCATTGGTAAATGCTGAAAAATAGTATGGTTGATACCAGTATTGTCTTCATTACCACATTGACTATCATCATCATCCTCTCAGATCGTATAGTAAATGATATTTAAAATAAGTAGATAATTAGGAAGCCGTGGTGATTAATTTTCATTCCTTCTCGACGATGATAAAACTATATCTTGTCTGAATGTTTTTGCATGAGATGAAACTGACCATAATATGCGACTTGTAGGCCAGGATGCCATCCTCCCTGTTCTTGGTGACCAGCAGCATTTTGTCGAAGAGGAAGGCGTGACGCATCGCCTTCGCGCCGAATACTCTGCGTAATAAAAAATAAAATGTGATGAATAGCAGGTAAGTTACATTGTAAGGAATTCTGTAGTAAGTTTTATTAAGTATTCAATTATCTGGTAAGAGTAAAAAATAAGGATATCGTAAACTTGAATAAATTATAATATGATTATTTTTGAAATTCTAATTCTATGGAATAAATAATTATTAATTGTTGACCAAGGAAGCTACAATATTTTTAAATATCAGTAGAATACAACATACCTAAATGTCCCTTCGGCACACAACTCTCCGTATGTAGTCAGATCGGGTCCATTCCACCCGTACAGCAGCGATTGGATCTCCTGGAAAATGGAAAATTAACATTGATTTCAATAACAACCAAATATTTAAAAAAGGGGGGGAGGAGGTTGGGGAGCCCCCAAAGAAAATTATTTGTTATTTCTTCTTTTCTAAAATGCAACATCATTCTTCACTATCCGAGCATAATATTTCTTTCTATGCATCATCACATCATATCACACATCTCTACTCACGACAATAATATAAAGATTACACAACGAGTGTTTCTGTGTGAGTATCGAACTCACAACAACTGTAGCTGCCATTCGCTAACTATTTTCTCTCTATACTCTCTGATTCTGATTGCAAATTAAAATATAAGAAGCATTTAGTTCTCTCACCTGTACTCTAACAGCGTGTTCATGTCGTCGCTTCATATCGTCGATGTGCTGAGCTATGCCGGTCATCTTCAGCAGAGCGTACTCCGTCTCTCTAGACGCACATTGCTTTACTACGTTCTGGAAATTAGAATAAAAAAAACATTATTACGGAGGTCCTAATATAGATCCTTGGGGAACCCCATGTTAAACAGAGAGTATGTACAATAAAAAAGATTAATGTGGTTAATAAGGATAAGATCAAATTATAAACATGTGTTTGAGTAACAAATAGCACAGTATTACTGTTTTGTTATTATTGAACGCTATTTTATTATGGATCGAAGAGATCAAAGGCCTATTCTAAAACCAAAAATACTCTACCTCTGCACTCTTATCTACAAGACTTCTAACTGTTTATATTTCTATTTAAGATACTAGGTAAGTAAAGCAGTTAAAAGGACATAAAGTACAATCATAGACGACGAATAATCTTTAGATTGTCTAAGAAACTTGCTTGCATGCAGCTTAATTTCAAGGACAGTGATTGTGCCATTTAACCAAGAAGGTAATTTGCAATTACGGCTTTAACATTACTATTACTGAATAACAATAAATTTGTATCCAAAGAAGTAATAAAGCGATCAATTTGCCTTTTCTTGTACAGTTACATGTACTTAAGTTACAAAATAAGTAAGAATTTATTTAGTCTCTAACATACTGTACATTTACGATTCAAAATCGTAATAGCTATTTCAATTTGATCTATCGTTTTATTTTTTATGGATTTACCTTATTTCTCAAATTAATATTTCACACAATTATTGTAAACATTAACTTTTAATATAGTTCTGAGAATTAATGGAGTAATGATAAAATATACAATTTGTATTTAAATCATTTATAGTTTCATTCATTTCCTAGCCTTTCTCGATCAATGAACTAAAAGACAAAAAAGATTAATCAATTCGAACCAGTAATTCCATAGATTAGAGCTTTCAAACAGAAAAACAAACTCTACAGCTTTAGAATATTAGTGTGTAGACGAAGTATTTTTTACCTGCAGCAACAAATGGTACTTCAGAATCCTCTGAACAGGTTTCAATAAGTAGGATGCGAGCGGCAGTAGATGGCCCAATGCTATCTGGCGCTCTCTGAACTCCCTGGCGCTGTGTGGTTCGGACGCCAAAGCTGCCAGTCGCTCCATCGTGCGAGGGTACCCAGTACAATAGGAAGTATAAACTGAGAAGCCAGAGGTATTGTTAACGAAGCAGCGGGCGATGCAGGTCGCGTCCAGACGACAGGTGTTCAGTTCGGCGCAGAGGGATCTGAAAAAGACATAAGATTGATTGAGCTGGGTTGAGAACGACAATTTCGAAAGAAGAAACGTTCATATTAGAATGGGGAAAGAGTATTTTCGTATTATAGTAAGTATGTATGAGCTTGTAATAAAATCTTTTTGATTGTTTGCATCTAATTGGTTTTTGTATCATTGAAAGTTAAATTTTTAAAGAACATCATTCCAAATTCAAATTAGGAAAATGTGTGATTTTCATTTGTTTTTCGCACTATCAAGATGAGTGAATCTAATATAAAAAACCTAAAAAAAATTAAACATTTTCCTCGACCACAACCTCGAGACTGGTCCATTTTTTTACCGTCCTCTTAAAACGAAAAACAAAACGAGACCTGCAAAATAACTCGGTTCTAAGGGACTATGGAACAGAGATTCTTTAAGGTCATGTAACCTGAGCGACCCTATCAAGGCAGCTATTGTTTAAGCCATTCGTTATAAACCACAAACGTGGTGAACAAAAGATTTTTGCTTTTGTTCACTTTTATTAGCTCCTGTAAAAGAGTCTTTGTGCATTTTGGTACCTACAATGAAATAAAGTATAGGTACGCATTCTTATTTTTGATGTTCTTAACCTTTCGACCTTGGTCAGTTATAAACATAAATATAGATATATATAACAAACGAAAAATAGCCTACTTCACCAATGTCGAGTACCTATAGCCGACTAGAAAATGTCACAATTAAGGATACTTGGTCTTTCAATCCTATAAGAAGACGTGTATAAAAAATCATCAAGAAAATATTTTTTTTTACTTACTTGCTATAAACTAGTGCTTGACTGCGATCCTACCTGATGGTAAGCAGTGATGCAATCGTTGATGGTAAGGCGCACTAGTTTATTAAGAGCCTATTCACTTTAGCCTTGAAGACACCTAAATTATATTTGGACGGAAAGACTGCAGCCTGCAAACTGTTCCAATCCCTCGATGTACGCGGTATAAATGACGAGACGACGACGACGGTATAAATAATAATGAATGTACAACGAAAATTCATACAATGAGTAATTAAAAACTGAGTTCGCACTAATTTTATATACGGGAAATCCAAGCTTCAGTACGAATTGGTCGGTTCTACCGGAGCGATACCTCGGCCTCAAAAAAGCGGTGTGAAACAGATATAGCGTTGTTTCAACGTGTAAGCGATGTTACCGTAGACCCAATCCTTTTCTTCCCCTCATCCTTGCCCATTTCAATCCCTAAATCTCCGAAACCTTAATCCCCAAAAGACCAGCAACACTCGTAACTGCTTAGGTAACGTCCTTGGGTGGCGCCGATTATTTCCCATTTGATTATTTGTTTAGCATCCCTATGTATGCTTAAAGTACTATTTGAAGATCGTTTTTTATTTATAACTAGCTCTTACCCGCGGCGTCGCTCCCGTCATTTGACTACTTACCCTACTCTACCTACCCTACTTTATCTACCCTACTCTACCTACCCTACATTATCTAGCCTACTCTACCTACCCTACCTACCCTACTTTATCTACCCTACTCTAGCTACCCTACTCTACCTACCCTACTCCACCTACGCTACTCTACCTACCCTACTCTACCTACCCTACTCTACCTACCCTACTCTACCTACCCTACTCTACCTACCCTACTCTTCCTACCCTACTCTACATACTCTACTCTACCTACCCTACTCTACCTACCCTACTCTTCCTACCCTACTCTACATACTCTACTCTACCTAACTTACTCTACTCTACCTAACTTACTCTACTCTACCTAACCTACTCTACCCACCCTGCTCTACCTACCCTACTCTACCTACTCTATCCTATCCTATGTCCTTCTCCCGGCTCTAAACTACCTCTCTGCCAATTTTCAGCTAAATCGGTTCAGCCGTTCTTGAGTTATAAGTGGTGTAACTAACACGACTTTCTTTTATACATACGATATATATTTGTATATATAAGATATAATTAGGGGTGATTTTACCATGGTTAGATAAAAATCACTTGGGATATAATTATGATGCTGTCGCGTCTGAATGTTTATATAAGACAGTGACAGCAACAATTTTATTCCTCGGATAACATATATCTGACTATTGAAAAATCAGTCCTTAGCATGTAGAATATTGAATACAAGTGCTACCAGACAGCCAGGAGTTTATTAAGTCAAGAATTTTTCCCAGAATCTAATAACAAAGATATCGTATAAAATGAAACGTGAAACATTACCTGACATCTGCGGTTGACGATCTGCGATCTCTATTTATACAAAGATATTATTAACACAAGAATGTACTAATTCAACAAATAATTAAAATTATAACTAAAAATATGTGTTGAGAAGCCGAGGCGGTCAACAGCTTGGCTCATACATATAATCATCCTGTAAGCGGTAACCTCTTTTCACGGAGAAGGTTTGAGCATTAATCACCTCGCTTGCTCAAAGCAGATTGGTGATTTCAAACTTATATTAAGATATGTTAAGTTCAGTTTTCCTTCACCGTTTGTCTGTAGTATCTAAATAGTCTTATAAGGTACTTATAAGTTACTCGGATAAAGTCTTTTTGGAAGCGAAGGCGTATATGCCTAAACTTTTCTATTTTATATTTTCCATAAATATTATATACTTTTAAAATTTATTTCTCTTCACACTAATGCAAATAATTCTGTAAATTAAATCTTTTTGGCAGAAGTATGTACAAAAGGAAGTTTATCGAATTAAAGGAAAAAGGTCTTTATTCAATCTTCAATAAGCTTCGTATTTTCGTAAAACATAGGTACAAGTATATTATATTACCACTATAACTGCTAATATTAGGTTTATACAAAAGTAGGTCAGTACAAATATAAACTAGATATTTCTATTCGTGTAGGTGTCAATGAATTTACGGAAAAATATTATTAGTTTAAACGTTTATTAGTTTGATTTATGCTTTCGACGCCTACAGACTCGACAATATACTTTCTAATACATCTTAATGAATTGGGAATGCAATTAACGATATGTATTTAAGAAAACAGATCAGTAATTTAAAGGGGACGTATTTATTTATAAGTATAGAAGTACCTTGTGTGTCGAAGGAGTCATTGAATTTTTATATCATTACATAGTATACAAAGGCACTTTCTCTGTTCCTACATCCTTATGTACGCTTAAATCTTTAAAACTACGCAGATTATGATGCAGTTTTTTTAACAGGTAAGAGTGATTGAAGGGGAATTTTAACATGTATAATAACATCTATTAAATAGTGGAGTTTAAAATCAGCATTGGAAACGTGCAAAGCTGGAGCAGGACGCTAGTGATTAATAAAGATCGAATTAGACATAAGCGTCATTAATATGAACTGACTATTAAATATCCGAAAAGATACAAAGCGGGACCATGATAAAATAGTAGCTTAAACAACAAATACGCTTATTAAATTAGACTGCTTTCAGTGCAGTATTGTTTCATTGCCTACTTATTATGATCTGAGTGACATTTCTGACGTTCAGTTCTCTGATTGGCCCGCCGTAAGTTAAATAACCAATCAAAAGGCTGAACGCGATAACGGTCCTTTCGCGGTAACGTAAAACAAAGCCGAACTACTTAGGCACTCGATGAAAGATGTTCAAAGGTGCGTTTAAAGATTTTTGAGGTTATTAGTGTAACATTCTTTGTTTTTACAAGTTCCTTTGTAATATTGTGTAATGCTGATCAGTGCATTGTTTATTTCTACCGTGGTATCTCGTTTTTCTGTTCTTTCCGGTCTAATAGGGGAAATGTTAACGCAATCAGTTCCAATTTTCTTTTGAAGAATAATATTACTGCGTTTTCTATTTCCTTAAGGTTGCAAGTTGTCTTTCTCTAAGTAATAGAGAGCTTATAACCAAATATTGGTCCTACGGTTCGAACTAGAGGCCCAATAAGACTCATGTTTAGCCGGGGTTGTGGGTGTAGAGCTATAATGTGTTGCGGCCTCGGCCAGCTTCACAAGAAGGAACGGGGTGGTTTTTAGTCAGTAAGAGTCTGACGACCACTCGGACCATCAGCATATCAGTCATACTGCCTGCACGCCGTTGGCGAGGTCGCTGAGCAACTAGCTGCCGTGCAACGTATCGCCCGATTCCCGCACGGTACAACACTTTGTATAATCCTCAAAGGGGAATGCCAAGTCCCCATAGTAATTTAGGCCCACTGTGCACACATATAAAAGTTCATGATTATAATAGAGGGTAATTCCAATAATCAATTGGTAAAAGAAATTATATCAAAAATACTTGGCACTTAAAAGTTATTAAAGGTTTTATTATTTCATCAACACTCGTAACGTTAAAAAAACAAAATAATAATTATTTTAATTTTATAGCGTGGAAGTGTAAAGCATAATAACTGGGAGTAAAATAACACAAAACACCTTTAGTTTTACATATTTATTCTTGTTGATCATCAACATATATGAGTAAAACATCATCAACAAATTGTGCGGGTGGAAATACATTATTTTGATGCCTTGTCCATCCTAAATACCATATTATTATCACGGTCATGAAATAAGCACAGCATCCTACAGTACGCCAGCCACCAATACAGTTACTGCTGCATGGCCAGTGTCAACAGTGCCAACTAAAACAGATATACAGCTTTTTGCGACGAACATGACGACTAGCGATTCTGGTCCTTACCAGTGAACAGATTTGTGCAAATATAGTGATTGTTCTATTACTATTATTCGTACATACTTCTATACAGTATGCCCCGGTATATCTCATTTGCTCACCATAGTATGAGCGAGCTTGCTTAAGTTAATAAGTGTCACAAGCAATCAATATTAAATCACTTATTTATATTTATACCAGGGAATTCTCTTATATCTCATTATTAACAGTAATGTTTTGAAAATCTGCTTCACAAGTAGTGTTTGTATTCCATGTATGTGATTGTTACCTTAAAAATGATGTGGCACAGTGATGACACATACATTTACATGACCAATAATTGGCTCAAATCTTGTTGTATGTATGTCGCATTTCATTCCAAGCATTTGTCCTACATGTATGGCACACTAGACTATCACTGGAAACTTGTACCTACAAGAAAAGATAAGAGCAGTTACAAAATCAGCACATAAAGTACTTTTAAAATACTATTAAGTACTAAGAGATTTTAAATATATATGATCATTAATTACCTGGCTAATCCATCGTTGTATAAGATTTCGAACTTCAGTGATTTCCAAAGTATGTCTTCGAATTCTAGATACATTCAAACCGCAGTATAAACAACGTAGATCACCACACACAGCAGTAGATGACTGTTGTGAATAACTAGGTCCAGAGTAAATGCCGGGTTCGTCGTCGGTCGAAGCGTGTACGGTGTAATACCAAGTCAACATTGTCGATACTAAGTCTAGACTGAATCCAATTTATCACCAGTGTCGTCATGAGTAGCAGGAGCAGAATCCATAATCAGGCTGTAGTCGTCAAGGATAGGAGAATCCTAAGTTAATGAGTGAAAGTAGTCAATTTAAACCACGATTAATATACACAAGTCGTAAGTAAACAAACAAGCAATGATTTTGACATTAACTTTTTCCGGCGGCTTGTCAAAAGTTGACTTGATGTTGCCATAAGAAGAAAAAATCGATAGATCGATTATATTATTATTTCACAAAAAAATTGTTCTTTAATGGAAATAATATTAGTTTCCATTACATGATATTCATTAATTCATTTTCTTTTCGGAAAAATATCTCTGTCTATTAAAAATAATATCACTATTATTGTTCCGATTCATTCTTGGTAGTTTTTTTTTTTGTAAAGGCAACATCTTGAAAATATTTTTGTTTCCTAAGATTAGTCATTTTCATATCTATTTAATGTTTTTGAAAAAATATCCCATCATGCACAGACTTATGAATATATGCAAGACATGAGTAAAATAACAAGGTATTTTTCTACTGAAACCAATTTGTTGTGCAGCTCTGGGCCTAAAATTGGCATTCCCCTTTATAGCGTAGCGGTATGCACGGTTGTCGAGGCGGCCTGGAGGTTAAGGTTTCTCATGCATGAAGGTGCGGGTTCGAAACCTGGCAAGTACCAATGTGACTTTTTCCGAGTTATATGTATTTTCTATGCTTATTTAGACACCATTGACATACGGTGAAGGAAAACATCGTGATGAAACCTGGGCTTATAATTTCTAATTATAAGTTTGATATCGCCAATCCGCCTTGAGCAAGCGTGGTGATTAGTGCTCAAATTCTCCGTGTGAGAAGAGGCCTTTGCTCAGCAGTGGGCACTTATAGGCTGATGATGTGTATGCGCTGGCAACCCAAAGGCGTCCTTCCGACGTTGTCCGCGAGAGCGCGCTAGAGAGTTGACGAATGGCCGCCAGACATCGCTCGCGCTCACATGTAAAATTTAGATTTAAGTTAGTTATGTTGATTGATCTGTGTGCAAAGTTGTTTTCTTGAACATGAAACTTTAAGGTACATTGAGTCCTAATTTGCTTCCCACCTACTCTATAAATTGTTGTATCGGGTCTGTGTGAGATGTGTATGTGAAATTGAATGTTTGTAAACGCATCCACGATACCTACAGGAGAAAATCATAGTGTAAGGGCAAGTTTAAAAAAAATCTTACAAACACCGAACTTCCATAAAGTCAACTTAATCAGTCATTCTCGAAACTGAAAATCATAATGATACACAAAAAACACCCATTAACCAAAAACGCATAGCGTTTAATTTCGCTTGTAACGTGCTTACTTGTAACTTGTAATTAATGGACTTAAAATGGGGTTTATAGCAATGAATGTAAGTGGTAGACACGCCTTTTATGATGTTTATGAAGTTCTTGGTGAATATTGTTTTATCAACGTAGAAATATTGGTTGCAAAAAGGTTTGAAAGTGGTGAAACAGTTGAGCATTCTTACGTATTGACTGCCGTGCTCAAGGGCATATATTACACGCAATATCATAAATCATAGTTAATAGTTGGATTGATATGATTTTTTGCAGAGGAAAATCATCAAATATGTCTCTCTACCTTCGGTGGGGCGAGGGAGTGTCAGACTTTTACTGACTCAAAGTAACTCCGTTCCAATTCTGCTGTAGACCTTAGCCGCGGTACCTTATCGCGCTTGACTCACTACCCCGAATGAACATCAGCCCTATAGGGCCCCGTCTGTAGTGGTCTGTTGGGTCTTTGAGGCGCGCGCGGAACGCTACGCGCCGTACGCTCGGGTTCTTTTTTTATGTAATAGATCGGCAAACGAGCAGAAGGATTACCTGATGGTAAGCAATCAGCGCCGCCCATGGACACCCGCAACACAAAAGGAATTGCAAGCGCGATGCCGACCTCTTAGGGATTTGGGTTTTGGAGATTATGGGATTGGGGAGGGATCGGGGGAGGGGAAGGATTGGGCCTCCAGTAACCTTACTCATACGGCGAAACACAACGCTGTGGTTGTTTCACGCCGGTTTTCTGTGAGGCCGTGGTATCACTCCGGTCGAGACGACCCATTCGTGCCGAAGCATGGCTCTCCCATACTTAAAGTTTCTTTCTTTCCTTCACTTAAAGGTTCTTGTTCTGGTCCGCAAACCCGTGCATTAATCAGAGTTAAATAATAGTTTTAAAATATAAAAAAGTGACGTCATAGCATAATCTTTCTTATTTTCAATACCAGAAGCATGATTCTCACAATTTGCATGACAATTGAATGTGAAACAATGAGTTATGCTTCAAGCCAATCGACTGTAAAATTGAACGAAATTAGTAATTGCCGATTTTGATGCTACTCCGTTTTTTCTTTATAAACTCAAGTGACTCATCCGTTTGTTTTTAGATAGTCATAGTATTTATTTATTTATTTTATTTGGACAACTAGTAGTTGTTACATTTAAACTTATATCTAAAAACTTAAGTAATAATAAAATCAAATGCACAACATTTTAAAGTGTCACAACATGCTCTGTAACGTACCGACAACACTTAGTATATTAAAATTACAATTACAAACTAGAAAAAACATTTAAAAAGGAAAAAAAATACTACAATAATGCGGAACAATAATTATTAGCAGTACAAGTACAGAACAGTATTAGATAACAACAAAATTTTTTTATATGATGGAACGGTCACCGAGCAGGCTGATTACCTGATGGTAAGCAGTTGGCGTCGCCCAAAAACATCCCTACCAACAGAGGAGTTCAAGTGCGTTTCGGAGATTTAGGGATTGGATTAGGGATTAGGTGTCCTGAGGCCTCCGGTAACCTTACTCACAACGCTGCGTTTGGTTGTTTCACGCCAGTATTTTGTGAGGCCGTGGTATCACTCCGGTAGAGCCGGCCCAGTGGTATTTTCCAAAGGCGATGGATTAACTTGTTGTCAAGATTTTTAAAATTCGAATGGTAGCTTCTATATTTATGATTTTAATATCCAGTTCAAATAAATTAAGACATTTAAGCAAATCGTTTTTACTGTCCGTTCAAACGATTTTGACTTTCATTACATTAGTAGATGGCAAATGGCGACTGCTGTATGTAAATAGTTGGTTTTGAAGCGTTCTTTTTGCTTTTAATATTACCTTTAAAATCATCAAATGAATTCTCCCGCCCAGGGCCGGGCGGGAGGGAGTGTCAGACTCTTACTGAGTAAAAACCCCCCTGTTCCTTCTCATGCTCTGGGCCGAGGTCGCGGTGCCTCATTGCGCTTACCCCGCAACCCCGGCTGATGTTCAGCCCTATGGGGCCCCGTCTGTGGTGGTCTGTTGGCTCTTTGAGGCGCGCGCGGAACGCTACGCGCCGTGCGCTCGGGCCTGGTTCTGGTCGGGCGGCGAGCTGCCCTTACTCGCCGACCGCAGACCCGTGCTTACGGTGGTCGGAGATCATCTCTCGATCCCCGACGCCCGGAATGTCGCCTATTGCGGCGGCCGGGGCGTGAGGAGGAGGATTGCTCCCTCACGCGGGCCGCCTCCCTCTTTGCGAGCGTAACTGCTTCACAGAAGGAGGAGACGGCGCCCCAGTTCCTCTCACTCCGCACCATGGCCTCGACTAAGGCCGGGCGCGAGAGGTCGCCGCCGCCGATCACTTCCCTGAGGACACGGCGGTGCTCAGCCCAGGCAGGGCATACCGCCACCCTATGCTCCACCGTATCCTCTAGGTGGTCCTCACAATGACGACACTCGGGCGTTTCCTCCCGCTGGATCCGAAACAGGAACCTACCGAAGCTGCCGTGCCCGGTAAGCACCTCCGTCAGACGGGAAGGTAAGTCGCCGTGGCGTCTCTCAAGCCACTCCTCAAAGAGGGGTTTAATATTACCCTTGTGCATACGGAATTACGGAATAATGGTAAAATTCGTTTAACCAGACAGTAAAAAAGGTTTGTCTAAATGTGTTATCTTAACGCGAATAAAGCCAAGATAACATTTATTTAAGGCTGAAATTATATTATACACATCACTACATTTTATAAAACAAAGTCGGTTTCTCTGTCCCTATGTCCCTATGTATGCTTAAATCTTTAAAACTACGCAACGGATTTTGATGCGGCTATTTTAATAGATAGAGTGATTGAAGAAGAAGGTTTATATCTGTAATAACATTTATTAAATAGTGGATACATTTAGTATAAGCATTGCACCCATCTGAAGACGAGGCGGGTCGCTAGTAATGTTTAATTCAAACATAATTTTACTATACAAAATTTATTTACCTCTATTAGTAAGTTCTTCCATTGTTTTATCGGCATCCCCGTAATTGGGTAGTTTCCTAGGTCAAAAATAAATTAATTCGATGTTTCAATACTATAAAATATTGAAAAATAACTATACTTTTATTCATCGATCGATCGATACACCAAGTTTTAGATTTTTTTTAGCTAATTATTGTGAAATAAGTACCTAAGCTATTTGACGCAAAAATGTTATGACGTCATAGCTCAGTTTTTCATACAAATTTCATAGAAAAGTATAGTTTTTGACGTTTGGATAAAAGTATTGAATTTGACTAGTTGGAAACTACCTTATTATTCACTAGAGCGAAATATTTTGATCGCCGCAACATTGACTCACGCATTGCCTGCCATTTAGCGTCCCCAAAATAAGAGTCCCATTCTACCAGCACAGTATTAGTAATTTGATACTATATTGAACCTGCGTTCTTCAACTAAAGGGGATCACAGACAAACTGAGCCATTTAGAACACACATATGTATAATTATCACGTTCATACATCGACACACACACATGAATAATTTTGTACAGGATGTCTTTTTATTACATATTTTCATGATCATTGTAATGACTATTACTACTAATAGTATTTTATAATGAATATCTGTTTTATTTATGCGTTTAGGTACCATTAAAATTTAAATTACGTTAATTATGAAAAGAAATAACATTTACTATATTTCAAAAAATTCAATGACGACAAAATTGAGTATTCCATTCTACGATTTTAAGTTTTAACGTTACAATCATAATTATACTATATCATATTAATCCAACCTTAGATTATTAATATAATTTTTTTAATCCACCCTGTATAATCACACACACACATACATACTTTCCATAAGTAAGTAATATGTACGCATACCACACATCCCTCTTTCATAAAAACGGACCCTCCCGAATGTTCCCTCGCCATTCTTTTTACACCCCACAACTCTGCATATGGCAGGACATTTCGAAGGATAAAATATATGAAATAAAAATTAAAAATAAAGCCGTTGTAACCTACTTTAGTACTTAATTACTAGCCAGTAGAGTCTTTATTTAATTAAAGAAAAAAAATCGGGATTATAAGTTTAGTGTTACCAGAAGATACTGATTACCATAAAAGTTGCTTTACAGACGAAACAAGATGCATAGTGACTGCACGGTTGGCGCGGTGCGGTGGCTGGACAACTGGCTGCCGTGTCGCGAGTTCAATTCCCGCACGGAACAACTCTTTGTGTGATCCACGAATTGTTGTTACGGGTCTGGGTGTGATGTGTATGTGAAATTGTATGTTTGTAAACGCACCCATGACACAAGTTTTTTTTTTATAAAATGTTTCTCCGTGTTAAATAAAAGAATATTGAAAGTTTGGATTGGAGTAAAAATAACTTTGCTGTGCTAGACATAGTCTAAAATTGATTATATCATATACATTATGTCTAACATACCAACTGTTTTTATGTTTTGAAGCAGGAAGGATTAGGCTTAACTTTCTGCGGACTACAGTAGCTGTCAAACAACGTGCCGCGAGTTCAATTCCTTCACATTATGACCTCATAGTACAATATTAACAAATTTTCACAGCGATTGTGTTTCGCTAATATTCTGTTAATAAAAAAAATAATTAGTGCCAACATTTCCTTAACAAACTTCCTCATACGACATACGATATGGAGTAGACGAGCCACTTTAAGTTGCCCTGCTCGGCGATTTAGTTGCTCGATGTACCTAGGTACTGTGTTTGTTGCCAATTTTTTCTATCAGTGAGACACTTTCCTAAACAATCCAATTTTTTTACATTACCATAAAATATGACTGGAATTATTTACGAAAGAAACATACAGGGGTAACTTTATAACATACGTCTTTCACAAAAAATAACCTTTTTAGGATTATTTTGTTGAGCAACATCTAGCACTAATACTTTGTTAGTGATCGATGTTGAGCAACGACAAATAATTAAATAATAATTTAAGGTAAGCATATATTAAATGTAACACAAAAGGTGTCAATGCAGACTTAGGCAGACGCGAAATTTTTACACCAGTTGGCATCTGTGGAAACGAAAAGTTGCTCGCTAATTATAAAGTTTGTAATTGACAATTATAAATACCTAGAAGTGTATTTTTTATAAAGGTAAACAATTAAATATAATTGTTAGGATTTTCCTGTAATTTACCTCATGAATATTGAGTTAACAATGAATTGACCTTGTGAGTGTTTTTTAGAGTTTTTATGAACATATTATTATATGTTAACTTTGTTTGATCTCATCATAAGTATAATATCTCTCAATCATAAGAATTTGTTACTATGTCAGATAATAGGAATGTCTTCAAAACACAATACGCACAGTTTGTTTGATTTGGTAGGTACTTTGGAATTATAAACGGTTATAGTGTCAAAATTAAAAAAAAATATTGGATGTTTAATGTTATTAAAGGTATGTGTCGTATGCAACGTGGGTTGGCGTTCAACTTAAAAAAACACAATGGCACATACACTTTACAACCCAACCCGAAACAATTTGCGCACACAAAGAGATCCGTGCGAGAATCGAACCCACGACACGTGTTCGCCAACCGAGAAAACTGTTATTAAAATAAAACTTAAATATACATAATTAAAAAAATAATAAGGTTTTATTATGACCTGACTAAACCAAACATAACTTAGTATAATGTGAACGGTTACTCTGCTAATTAGCTATAGAAAACCTAACCCTTGTTACAAAAAAAAAACACATCGAAATAAATCTCAAAAAACGAAAAGCATGTTTCTGTACTACGATCTGTTACGGTTGTCGTTCAACGTACCCTCTTAGCGTAAAGGGCGTGACGAAGCCCCCTATTATAGCGTTTTAGCAGAAACTTGGCGGTAAGGGGACATTATGCCATATGCCAGGCCTGGAAACTAAAATTCCTTTTTCCTTTTTTTTACTTGCTATGAACTAGTGCTTGACTGCGATCCCACCTGATGGTAAGCAGTGATGCAATCGTTGATGGTAAGGCGCACTAGTTTATTAAGAGCCTATTCACTCTAGCCTTGAAGACACCTAAATTATATTTGGACGGAAAGACTGCAGCCGGCAAACTGTTCCAATCCCTCGATGTACGCGGTATAAATGACGAGCAAACGGCAAAACGCTTAGTCCGGGCCGCAGGTGTCTCAACAACGTAAGGGTGGATATTTGCCGTACGCCGAATGTCCGAAGCCCTAATCCCCAAAAGGCCAACCAAAGAATTGCCATAATCTTACCTGTTAAAGTTGTAAATGTCTTCGATATTGTTGAAGAGCTCGTTCAGTTGCTCGTCTGAGAAGGTCACCTCCCGCCGCCATACATGAAGATATCCCTGAAAAAGAAAGAGAAATTTTGTTTCATTTGAAATTTTATCTTTTACTGCTAACTAGGTACATTTGGCTTGTATAGTTTGATACCTTGACAAATCTATACTTCTATAAGTAGGTACTGATATGATAAATCTGAAGAGTTTTTCGGTTTGTTTGTTTCAACGCGCTAATTTCAGGAACTACTCGTTCGAATTTAACCATTATTTTTGTGTTAATCCATTAATTTTTGTCGACCTGTCGCAAAGGAGAGAAAAAAAGTAAAATTATGATTAGGTATCTACTAGTTAACCTAGTGAAATAATAATTAAGTACTAGCCAACTTTTTTGAGGGGGAGATCATAAAACAACCACAGCGTTGTGTTTTGCCGTGTGAGTTAGGTTACCGGAGGCCCAATCCTTCACCTTACCCCCAAACGCCAGCCGGCTTTTACCGCAATTGTTTACCATCATGTAATCCGTGTATTCTCGTTTGCCGACCCCCTCTCATAAAAAAAAACTCTTGAATGGTTATGCAGAGGTTCACAATAACATATAACACCCACGTCAGTTATGTTACAAGTCTAATGTAATAGGCAGCTAGAACAATGCTCAATTTACCTCCGTTCCACTTACGTGGTCGTGAAGTTACAATCCTGACAATCCTGTGGTTAACATCAACAACAATGTAGAGAACACACATCAGTTACTGGACTTTCAATTCTATTAATTGCGTTATAAAGTCGAATATTTGTTTGAAGATATTTATAATTCGGGTATCTTGATTTGCCTTTGTACTAACCGCGAACATTGATGATAATCTATACTAATATTATAAAGAGGTAAAATTTGTAAGTTTGTATGTAGGGGGTAATCTTTGGAACCGCTGGTCAGATTGCCAAAATTCACAGATAGATAGCTACAATGTTCCTGAGTGCTATAGGCTATAAAACATCACGCTACGATCAATTGGAGCTAAGCAGCAGGTCCGCGCGAGAGTAGCTTGTGCTTAAGAAAGGTGTTTGTTACATTTATATTTTGTAGGATAGAAGTTTCAGCGGATGTAATACAAAAAGTTTTGTTTTACTAATGCCCAGTTTCCGAAAGCCCAATTAATGTTAAAATCAACTTGTCAAGTCATCTGATTGGTTGTTGATAATTCAGTCAACCAATCAGACGACTTGACAAGAGATTAAATTGATTTTAACATTGTTCGGCCTTTCGAAAATCGAGTGTAAATGTGGGAGACCGGAGTGATACCACGATCTGGCAAAATATCGGCGTAAAATATCACTTTCGTGGTTTTGACCGTGTAAGTGAGGTTATCGGAGATCCAATTGGCAAAAAGGCACCATCTTATGTCAAAAACTTATTAATATATTCGATCCACAATCCACAAAACACTTCCCACTTACAAAGAATCGGACAGTGTTTGAATTAGCAACTCCATTCACCGCTAGATGGCGGGGCGATCGAGAATAGTCTCGTCTACCTTCCAGACTTCCAACACCTACACTTTCAGAAAGTAAAATTAGAACGAATTTCTAAAGCAAATTAGTGGAATTTGATTTTATAAAGCTGCGACTCATGATTAAATAGGTAGGTTTAAACTTTCCATAGATTAATTGGTCCCAACTGTTCCCGATTTTGAAGAAAAGTGTATTATTTTTTGCAAAAAAATCCATAAAACCGAGCTTTTTCAAACGTTAAGACATTGTAGAAGACGCATATTATGTATGAGAACTGTTCAAGTTGAATCTGAAGTACATATATTCATTCATGTCATTTGGAATATGACTGAATTTCTTTGAAGAATAAGGGTTACTTTTTTGTATCACTCACGATGGCAGTTTTTTCAACCAATTTAGGTAGCTGTCAAAACTATCAACACATAATCAAATAAACGTCTAAAAGGATAGAGCCATCTTATAAACAGAAAACTGTAGTTCCCATTGGTAGGCTGCCTCATTAGTCAAGTGGAGGTACTCGTAAGTGCGATTTTTAAGCAAAACGGTAGAAATTACCGGTTCGTGAAAAGGGGCATCAAACTTTCCCAGTCTCCTAAGAAATCTCAGTGATAACAAGAAGTTTTTAGTTTTGAATTATTCAAGACGTACATTGATAGTAAGCAAGCGATTAACAAAAAAATATATTATATGTATGTATATGCACTTCACCAAGAACACCCCAGCCCATGCACTCCTTTGAGAATTAAAATACGTAGCATTTTAATATAATAATAAAAAATGCATTCTAATTTCTAACAGCTATTCTGACACCAGTCTGCTGTACCCCTTACCGAGTATGTGCGCGTGCCCCTGCGCACGCCGCTAGAAAGCCTGATAACGTGATAAACGTATCACGAAGCCCTCCTTATTGGGCTCAGCAGTTTTGTATATGGCAACTACATTACGTACATACACCTACATAACGCTTATCTGATCGCTTTTAACTTTCAACTAATTTTAATTCGTAATTCGTGGTTATCTTTTTTATATATAATTTCGTGTCACGTGTTTGTCCGCGATGGACTCCTAAACTACTAAACCGATTTTAAATTTGGCAGCCTCACAGAAAACCAGCTGAAACAACCACAGCGTTTTGCTATGTGAGTGACGTTAACGGAGCGGAGGTCCAATCCTTCCCTATTCCCTAAATCTCCAAAATCCTACTCATAAGTCTGCTGGTGTTACGGGTGCCCATAGGCGGCGCCAATTGCTTACTATCAGGTAATCCGCCTGCTCGTTTACCAATGACATATAAAACTCTTGGAAAACCCAAAATGTTGCGTTCAAATGGCTGTGCTGGCAACTAGACTAATAAATAAGGCAGCCCACTATCTCTATGGAAGCGATGCGGTGAAAAAATCTAATTTCCATGTGTAACGTTTGTTAGTAAACACACGTTTAGTGCGTGGGCCCACTCGACTGTCCACTCCACGTGTTACTCGCGCCATTAACTCGCCCGCGCTGTCATTGTCACGGACGAACAATGTCGGTCGTGCGCGCCCGTGGGCCGCCCGTTACCGTTTCTTCGATATTTAATCATCCATCTGTTATTTGAACATTTTCATTCATGTTTAGGTAAGTCGATGGAATAATATTATTTGTTATTGATGATTTTTTAGAAAGTCTCTCTCTTGTTAAAGGTCGGTGAAGATGTGAGTAAACTTTCACATGGAAGAATTTGTGCAGTGTGGCTGTGTGTCCAAAATGTGTGGTAACGAGATAAATAATAAAGTTACATAATTTTAACCTTTGCTTATTTGACAACCTCCTTTTAATCTTATCGCTGTACCCTTTGTTTGCAACTTTTATTTTGGAAGAATTTTGAATCTCAAAGGAAATTATAGGGTTTAGGAAGAATAGTAAGTATGTCTATTCTTATATTAAGTAAGTCATAGGCAATAATTAGGCCTTAGCTAATCAGAAAACCAAAACTTATGATGTCGTGGACCAATTGCAAGGAGGGCAAGTGAGACAAGCACTATTGACACCTCCAGGCAGCATGTGATCGGCTTTACACTGATAATTTATTGGCTCCTATATAAAATAATTACAATCCATACAAGTATACCTAATTATCAAGACCTATTTACTTTGTAAAAATTCTTTTCTTCCTTACAACGTCACATGGGTAAAATAAAACACAGAACACAACATCAAAACAGCTACAAGTTCAACGACCGAAAACGAGTCCACAATTAAAAAATCATAACAAAACAAAAATAAACGAAACACACACACACAGACAAACGCAGACGGAAATATTTCTGTCTATTTCTATTCTATCAATATTTATTTTGACAGAAAACTAGATCCAGTTACTGGCTGGCGTCCAAACGAGGCATAGTGCAAACAATAGCGGTCTGGGCGAGTCGAGTGTACTATCCCTATGAGTGGTGACACCGGTTTATCCCACATTGTCAATGCCAGTGTCACGTATGCGTATCGGTGTACTAGGCGTAATACCCGAGCGTGTCGAGTTGGTCTATTAGACTAAATACTCCTTCAAACCATAGCTCTGAGGCTTCAATCCGGTACACATCCCATCGAATAAGTTCTCATTCTAATGTATAAAAATAAATCGGGTTTTCCTTCCTGTCGCTGTAACTCCAGAACGCACGCACCGATTTCCACGGTTTTGCATTCGTTGGAAACGTTTCGGTCTCCGTTGAGGTTTATAGCACAGAAATTCAGGAATTTCAACAGAAAAGCGGGATCTCAAAAACGTGTAAAATCGACAGACACGCCAGCGAAGCCGCAAGCGACCGCTAGTTTTTAATGAAAAGGGTATTATCTACGAACTGTTTTTTTTATGTGATAGGTCGGCAAACGAGCAGACGGATTACCTGATGGTAAGCAATCAGCGCCGCCCATGGACACCCGCAACGGAGGAGTTACGAATGCGTTACCGACCTTTAAGGGATTTGGAGATTTAGGGATTGAGGAGGGATTGGGGGAGGGGAAGGATTGGGCCTCCGGTAACCTCACTCACACTGCGAAACACAACGCTGTGGTTGTTTCACGCCGGTTTTCTGTGAGGCCGTGGTATCACTCCGGTCGAGCCGACCCATTCGTGAAGCATGGCTCTCCCACACTTAAAAATGTGATGACTGTGAATTTGTAGGAATTATTCGAAATTAAAATATTAGATAGGAAAGTCTTAGATGTAGATATTATAATGTGTAACTCTATTCTAGCTTTTCCGTTGTCCGATAAGGCTAAGCTTCTGACACTACCTCCCTTCTTAACCTGGGCGAGAGAATTCAATTTATGATTTTAACCTAACAACAAAAAAGCACACACAAGAATCATGACAAAAAATACCTCAAAAATGGCGCGTTAAAAACGCCTAGTACACACACATGGGAAAAATTAATCTTAAAATTGTGTCGCCGTACTTAATAACGTTTGATTATGATACAACACGATTATGTTAATGCGCAACTAATTTATGCATGTGTGAATGAGTGTCACATTTTTATTATATGGCTATGCACGTTTTCACACGACGCCATGGCGCCCGTGTATGGGTGGCTTTATTAAGTTATGTATACATACATACATATAGCTATGCCCTTTCTCTTGTATCCGAATATTCTGACAAATGTGTATGACTAGCTTCCGCCTGCGGCTTCGTCCGCGTATGTTGTTAGCCTATGAGTTAATCCAGGATATCGCCTACATTGATAGCAGGTTATTAAAATCAAAAATCGAATGCGTACATCAGTTTTGAGTATATTTTGAGTATTTATCAAGTTGAATAACAATACCTTAATATGAAACTATAAAATGTAATGAACAATACACAAGGGTTTGATTTTTTTATGATATTGGTCGGCAAACGAGCTAACGAATTATCTGATTATCTGATGGTAAGCAATCGGCACCGCCCATGGACACCCGCTACACCATAAGTTACGAGTGCGTTGACGACTTTTTGAGGATAAGGGTTTCAGAGATTTATGGAAGGAAAGGATTTAGCCTCCGGTAAATCCTTTCCTTCCATAAATCTCTGATTTCAGAGAACCTAAACAAAGTGTACGTTATCTCACGGCGCTTTTCTGTGAGGCCGTGGTATTACTCCGGTCGAGCCGACACATTCGTACCGAAGCTTGGTTCTAGCAAACTTCCTTTTATGTATCACGTGGACTCTTCTAAAGCTTTTTTCCTTCCTTACAAATAGAGGATAACTTCTTACAAATACATCACTACATAGTATAAAACAAAGTCGCTTTCTCTGTCCCTATATCCCTACGTACGCTTAAATCTTTAAAACTACGCAACAGATTTTGATGCGGTTTTTAATAGACAGAGTGATTAAAGAGGAAGATTTATATGTATAATATTTTTCATTAAATAATGGAGATATTTTGTATCAGCTGTGCACCCGTGCGAAGCCAGGGCGGGTCGCTAGTCTATACTAATATTATAGAGAGGTAAAACTTGTAAGTTTGTAATTTCGTATGTAGGGGGTAATCTTTGGAACCGCTAGTCGGATTGCCAAAATTCTTTCGCTGATAGATAGGTACGTTCCTGAGTGCTATAGGTTACAAAACATCACGCTACGATTAATTGGAGCCGAGCCGCGGGTGAAACCGCGCGAGAGTAGCTAGTAAGTTATATTTGAACAATACACTTGATTTCTAACTACGCCTTTTCGAAATAGCGGTCGCGATGTTATGATGACAGTATTTTCTGGTTTTTGTTTGTTTATGAAGGTAACGGTTTACTAATGAAGCTCAAAGATAAGCAAATAAACTCATAAAACTGAATTTAATGATGCATCCGTTTAACCAACGAAATTAACACAAAATCTTGCGAGTAACTGTAAAACAAAAGTCAACATACACTATGTCGTCTTCAAGTAAATTATACGCTAAAACTTAAACAAATAGCTAATGTAATTTCAACTTTATTTTCTAAGCCATAAAGGCTTAATAATACCACCGAATAGAATCACGTGTCATTAGAAAATGGACTTTATTACGTTGTAGGTAGTGTAAGATTTGAAACCAACTAAAACCAATAGCTAATGTAATATCACCTTTACTTTCTAAGCCATAAGGGCTTAATAATACTACCGAATAGAATACATCACGTGTCGTTAGAAAATGGACTTTATTACGTTTCAATATATGATTGGAAACCCAATGAATTAGGAATAGTTATTTGAATGTTATTATTCTAAAATGAACTTTATTGATTTGTGGAAAGAGTTTGAAATACTTCCTATTGATATTATAGTCTAGTTATTCATTCTTTATTTACTTGGATAACAGTATCTTCGCCCACGTAGCCAATCAATAGGGCATTGCATTTTTATGATGGCAAAGTTAAAAAAAAAACATATTTATATTACTCTGTCTACCCACCTGAGAATCCAATATCTTTGTAAGTTCTTTTTAGTATCTATAAAAAAAAATACGCGTCGAATTGAGAACCTTCTCCTTTTTTGAAGTCGGTTAATAAATGGATTTAAGTAAGTACTCTTTAGTGGACTTTTATATGATCGATGTTTTTTTTTATGTGACGATTGGGTGGCAAACGAGCAGACGGATTACCTGATGGTAACCAATCAGCACTGCCCATGGACACCCGCAACAACGGAGAAGTTACGAGTGCATTGACGATGTTTTGAGATTAGGGTTTTTGAGATTTAGAAATTGGGGGAGGGAAGGATAAGGCCTGGTAATCTCATTCACACGGTGAAACACAACGCTGTGGTTGTTTCACGCCGCTTTTCTGTGAGGCCGTGGTCTCCGGTCGAATAGATCCATTCGTGCCGAAGCAAGGCTCTCCCATACGATGTTAAAAAAATTCGTTGCCGATTGGTCCCAGCAGAGTGAAATATATTTGTGACGACTTTTATTCCCGCGGAAACCTTCGCGTCCTACGCTCTATTTCTGCTCTGGTCGGGAAGCGAGCTACCCTTGCTTGTCATTCGCATACCACACTTTCAAATAAAGTTGATGTCATGGTATTTATTATTACAGTCATTCCAAGAAGGGCACATTAGAAAGTAAAGAATGTACTTTATAATATAAAAATGATCTGATATATCGATTGTACCTAATCATTCGATTTGAAATTCCGATTCCTTTCTTGGCACCTGCTGGATTGCCTTAGGCAAAAGGCGCCAAGGAATTACGGTACCAAAGATACAACTATAGATTAAGGAGCCTACAGAATAGCCAGGACATATATCAAGACGTAAATTAACATCATTCAAATATTAAATCTTCATACTTTTAAATAAGAATTTTAAATAGAAAACGCCTAGCCCTATTCAAACTCCTTTGCCCAGTTAAGCTAGTCACTTGACCAACAAGTACGGATAAAGGGTTTCCTGTTCGTTCTTCTCTATGCGAATCAATATACATTTTTGAACACCTTCACCGAACTTCTGACGTTTCAAATGTCCATATTATACATATAATGTGAAACATTTGCAAGAAAGAAAGAAAGAAAGAAAAACATTTATTCTCGCGCAAGCGCACACACAGAAAACAAAAATACAAAAAGAAAAAGAAGAAAATAAAATATACTAAAAATCTAAACCAAATGATACAGATAAAATCAAGTTACCTAAAATATAAAATTTGTCATAGACAAAAGTTTTTTTTTTGTCCACAGAGTATAACGACGTTATGCGCGGAGCGTGTATTTTTCATTATCTTATATTTAGAATAAAGGCTTTGAGATCAGTGATTTCATTTGGTAATAGGACCTTTTTATTTTCCCCATAATCTTATGACTCGTCTATATTATTGCCTGTACAGCCTTAAGCTACAGCCGTGCATCAAACCCACGTGCTGTGCGGTGCACGCCTCGTTCCAATAACTCGATACATAACCCAATGGGTCGTAGTGGTACAAAAATAAAGCGGATGCGATTTACGTAACAAGATACCGCAGACTCAGCGTTTAGAAACGAGAGTCTTTTCAAATAACATTTGGCATTCAAGATAACAAGAAAAGAAACATAATCGCTCCAATTCCATAAATCAGTGTGTAGTGTAAAAAAACATTATTAAAAAAATATATTTATCCGTCCTTTTAACACATCCTTTATGCACTCCTTGCCACATCGATCCTTTTCCTGCCCAGTGCCGCAGTGCATTATTTCGCTTGTAAGGGTTGAAAGAAGAAAAAGAGTAATTAGTAATATCTATCTATCTAATTATAATCATGACTATCGAGCCAAACAACTCCTGTACAACTCCATAAAAATGTTACCACAGATATTGAAAATACTCAGATATGCTGAAATTGCACATCGCTTAGCATGGTAGAATGAACCAGACCAATTTGAATATAGAACGTAAGTAACTTGTATAAACTATCTGCTACATAAGTTGATCGCGTATTTAAATGAAGGTGGAGATCTTTTCATTAGTTAAGTTTTTCCGATCTTTGCATATTAAATATTCTTGAGAATCGCTTCCATCTTCATATTGGACCACAAAGAAAGCTGCTCGCTTATCAATGGACATCTGTAATCCGTACGATCTCAGATTTAAATGCTCGTGTGTATAAATCACTAATTATTATAAAACCTACGCATTACTCCTTATACTTTCCGTGTCATAGATACATGTGGGTGAACGTGTTTATAGGTTAAATTATGTTGAATAGTTTTTTAGTGAAATGGTTGGAAATGTGACTTCCGATTACTAACTTTGTCGTGGTAGTTCAGCTCTGTTTTCGAGGGGGGAAAATAATTAAATGATTTCTCCGGCCATTGGAGGGGAAAGAGGGACTTTTTTGTTGTAGCTCGGTAAACGAGCAGACGGATTACCTGATGGTAAGCAATCAGCGCCGCCTATGAACACCCGCAACGGAGAAGTTACGAGTGCGTTGCGAACCTTTTATTGATTAGGTATTTGGAGATTTAGGGATTGGGGAAGGGGAAGGATTGGGCCTCCAGTAACCTCACTCAAACGGCGGAACACAACGCTGTGGTTGTTTAACGACGGGTTTTCTGTGAGGCCATGGTATCGCTCCGGTCGAGCCGACCCATTTGTGCCGAAGCATGGATCTCCCACATTTAAACTCTGTGTCTCTCTACTTTCAGACTTTGATTGACTAAAAAACTACCCTGTTCCTTATCATGAAACATAAAGGATAGTATCGTCATTATCAAGAACCAAGCCGGGCTTCTGGTCGAAAAAAAAATATGGGTTTCCAACTTTTTTATTGCTCGTATTACCTATTATATGTATATTTATATTTACTTTTATGTAATAATATATGCATATTACATGTTATCAAGTGCTTTTATAGCCGCAACTAAGGCTACAAAATGACACCTAAACTAAAGTGACAATATCCAAACTAATATTATAAATATGCGAAAGTAACTCTGTCTGTCTGTCTGTCTTTTCTTCACGCCTAAACTACGGAACCGATTTCTGTGAATTTGGTACAGACATAGTTTGGAACTCGAGAAAGGACATAGGATAGTTTTTATAACAAAAATCTGCAGGATATCACTATTCCACGCAAACGGAGTCGCGGGCAAAAGCTAATAGTTAATATTTTTTGACTGCCGTCGACCCACGCGTAGCTGTCCTATAAATACGTATGCGCCGGCGCACGCTTGTCGTACTCCAGTCGTATAAATATAGAAATATAAACTCACGCGCATTCATTCATGATGGTTTATTAACATTAATAAATGTAAGACTGCTGCATTTGTATTGAGTATTTTGTTGTAAAAACATATAAAACTTTAAAACTTGGTTAGACAAACTTTTTAGGAAGAAGAAGTGTACATATTTACAAAAGAGGCAGCAGCACTCTCTGATGACCTTTTAAAACTGCGTTTTCCAATTAGCTGACCAACTGTACAGATTATGACAAACTACTCTCATGTAGGATTGATTTGTGGGTAGCTATTAAGTATTATGTAGAATATTTTTTGAATTTTCCTATTTGCAATAATAAATTTTACTTATCTTATAAATGTCAAATTTTGTGAGAATGTATATATTTGGTGCGTACATACATAGGCGTTACCCTGGTTTAACACGCGAAGCCGATGGCGGAAGCTAGTAAAATATGAATCGTGAAATGTGTTGGTAAGGTCCACAATTCCAGGATAAATTTTGCCAATTCTTTCTCTGCAGTGTATGTTATAGTCAGTAGCTTAAATTTTATAAAGATAGAAGGGACAATCGGGATATAGCAAATCGTTCGTCGTTCGCCTTAAGCGAAGTTTGTTGGACACCCATGCACAGTTGCGGCAAGCTGCTAGTGTCTAATAATAATGTCTGCCTAACTCTGTTTGAACCCGATAGATTTCTAATGTGTTCGATATGTATCTTGATCCTCAAGTAGAGGATACGACAAAAACCCTTTTCACTGTTTTCGCACTAACCCAGGTCGGACAGCAACATTTAGTATCTATAAGAACCAACTTTATAAAACCAGAAAACCATAACTCAACTCCTAAGACCCATACGGTGTACCAACATCACCATATAAGTCCCCCATCAATCCATCAATTGGCCAACATAACAAAAACTAGAGCAAAAATATAAATCGGTCACAATAAAATGGCCACCCCATAATCAACCCCATATTAGGGGATCCCGTTAGACCTACAACCCGTACACAGTTGCCACACATTTCCAAACTTTATCTACATAATGATAAAGCTTAATTTACTTCACATTATAAACCCTTCCCTAAGAGCTATTGGACCAGTGTAAGTTGAGCTACCGCGTTGCGTTTTCTTATTAGAAAATGGGTCTTTGAAAACAGGGATAGGAATTATATTGAGTTCTAGACAATTTGGTTTGGTCCGTTGACTAAGATCAATTGCTCTGTCAATCTGTCTGCAGCCGGTTCCACTAGGAAACTTGGCGGTATTTTTACCGTAAGTCTTTATTTTTTTGGTCTATGTTTAAACCTCTTATAGAAAGTCTATTCAATAATTGATTTAATTGTTTTGCAAAAAGTACACTTCTGTTTTTTTAATCCTTAACGGTACAACTTAATGTAATAAATCCAAATAAATAATTGTCACTTTTGACATCTACACAGATCTGTCAATGTCACTTTGACATCTGTCAGCATTGTTTTGACAGTTATTTTTTGCGAATAAACCTCTAGTCTTATTTGGCACAGCATTATAAATTAATGAATTATTTATAAGACATAGAAGTTAAAATGTTGTTGAAATAAAATTTAGTTTTTAGTTTTATAGCCCGCCATACCGCCTACGATAAAGACGATAGCGTGTGAATAAAGTCAATTGATGCCCAATTTCAAAAACATTTACATATAGACGTTTGTCTATATGTGTGTATGTCTATATTACTTAAAGACAAATTAAAAAATTTACATAACATCACACCTTTTGATCCCGGAAGGTGTGGGCAGAGAGACATAAAGTATACAATTAAAAGTAGCCACAATTTTTAACAGTTATGTTACACATAAGTCTCAAGTATTCAATACTTAAAAAATCTAGTCATATCAATCCTTTTTTCGGAATGTATTTATGCGTCAAATAGCATTTGAATTCCTGAAAATTGTGGTAGTAAAATATCGGATATTTAAGTAAGTATACATATCATGAAATCAATATATGAAACTACAGTTTTATTACAATTAAAAAGTAAAAATAATACCTAATACGAAACTCCGTACTAGTACCAAGAGCTCTAATTAACCAAGCACATGAACACGGGGTTCACTAATTGTGAATAATCGTTTCACTTATAATTGGCTGGCTTGTAGTGTCAACGGTAAATAGTTTATTTATTTGTAAGTGCTAATGTATTAGGATCGTACTGCCATTCGCTAAGTCGTGCTCACGCGACCTGAGCCAATCAGAATTGTAGAACACGGTTTACAGAGATTTAAAAGCTTACAGTTTGTATGTTGTAAGTTCTTAAGTCGCGTCGGTATTGCAACAGGAATGCGAAAACAATGAAAAAGAACTTTCTTTGAAATAAGAGTAAGTATTGGTTTTACTGCTAATATACTATATATGTTGCTTGAAGGACGACCACGCGCCGGAAGACGTAGTGTGGGAAGACCGATGACCTCGTCAGAGTCGTGGGGAGCCAATGGATACGAGTGGTGACTTGTCTTTCGGAGTGGAGAACTCTGGCCTTTGTCCAGTAGTGGACTTCTTCCGACTGATGATGATGATGATAATGAAATACGTAACCACTTACTAGTCATAACAGAAGTTTGATTGCACCGACGGCCCTTTAGAATCCAAAGTGCTTCGACAAACATTTGTGCTTATTATGATAAACTACTTTAATATACGCCTATTTTTCTAATTTGCCAACAAATATTAACTAGCATCATTTCGTTTGCATAAAACGTAATAAATTCGTCATTAATTTTCTTTCTCCTTTGACATGGGTCAGTAAAATCGAGACCACACCACCGAAGTCATTCCGAAAATACCTCGCTGTCACTTTTACCGCCATTTTCAACCCGTCCATGTTGCCAACCTGTCGGCTAATTAGCGGTGGCACTTTGACAGCGACAATTTGACACCTGTCACGTTTGACAGCTTCCGGTTCGCCATATTGGTTTTGGTACGCGGCAAGCAGTGAAATTAGGCTGCACAGCCAATTAATGTTCATTATTAGTTCAATAATGAGAGTCGATAAGATGGAATGAGTTGAAATCGGTAGTCATAATATCAAGAGACGAGAAATTACATAAGTCAGTTTTGTTTTTTACCATAACTGAAAGTTAGTTCGTTTGTTTTTAGATACAGACATTTTATTGAGAATGAGGAATATAAAAATGAAAAATCGCTATTTTAAAAGTGAAAGCCTACTTAGTAGTATTATGAAAATGACAGAAGCATCGCAACAGGCTTGATTTCTTTCATAATTATCAGAATTAGTTCTTTCTTTTAGATTCACTGCTGATGCTAAATGCCTGCCATCACTTTTGAAATCGCCAATCCGCTACGAGCAACCGTGGTGATTAAGCTCAAAACCTTCACTGTGTGTGAAGAGGTCTTTGCTCAACAGTGGGCACTTAATTTATGTGTGGCATAGGTATAGATAGATGATACTCAGACATGAATGGCGTATACGAAATGCTAAATGTAACATACCTACTGGGAAAAAGGTTGATATCATATTTAAAATTACACCTATGCAATAAAACCTTCATGTAACACAGTGTTTAATAGTTTTCTATAAATATAAACTTAAAAACAAATACTCGTGACCACTAATAACGTAGGTCAGGTCAGTTGCATAACTTGCAAAGCGCACGCGACGCCATTGTTGTTCTTTAGAAAACATGGCCACTTTACAATATTAAATTAGGTAATTAAATGTCATTGTAAAATAAATTACAAAATTGTCTGTTATTCTTCTGGCTTCGGCGCAAAGTGTCGTGGATTCAATTCCCGCTCGGAACAACTCTTTTGATTGTTGTTCCGGGTCTGGGTGTGATGTGTATGTGAAATTGTATGTTTGTAAACGCACCCACGACACCGGAGAATATCACTGAAAGGATTTTCTTAACCACCAGCAACAACGGAGGAATTACGAGTGCGTTATCGACCTTTTTGGGTTTGGGGTTTTGGAGAATTAGGGATTGGAAAGAGAGATTTAAACTACAATCAAAGTTTCCAATTACCTAATTGAAAATTAACTCGATAATTATAATATTTCATAAAAAACTTTGCGAGTATCCCTTCACCTTTGCTAGTGATGTCTAAATAATCATAGAAAGTATATTTAACTCGGAAAAAGTCACATTGGTACTTGCTAGGTTACCTCATGCATGAGAAGCGAGTGCCTTAACCTCCGGACCTCCAAGTTTTTAATCAGTAAGAGTGAAAAAGGCTATATGCAACATACCAATATTAAGTAATGTTAACAAAAACATAAAAGAAATTAATGAAACAGAATCAGTAATTAGAAACACAAGCTATGCGAGCTACCTGTACCGTAATCTAGTTTGAACTGGTAACGAAGTGGGTCACCGCAGGTCATTGGATTGGGCTTAGTTCCCAGCTGACCCTATTACGAACATCGATAACAGAAGTCAAAGAAACTTAAAGAAGCAGTTTTAAACAATTATTTACCGGCTTAAAAATGTTTTTGTATCGTAATAACTTTATGAGACATTTTATATTTATTTGAAAAGTAGCCGTACCCCGCTGTTTCATTTACGTAGTTTACGTTCACAGGGGACAGTTTGACGGCACAGTTGGCCCGGTAGCTGGGTAATTGGCTGCCATGCAACATGTCATGGGTTCGATTCCCGCCCGAAAAAACTGTCTGATGTGTATGTGACAAACAGACAATGTCACTTACATACAAACGCACCCACAACACGTGTTTCAGGGCCTTTTCAATTAAGCAAACAAATCTTTCTCCTTTACGATATCAGTATAGAAGTATAGGCAACGACTTACTTACACACGTAATAATTGAGAATAGCTCAAATTTTAAGTCACAACATGACTCTTATTCAAGAGCAGCGATCGCGAAAAAGTGTTGTAAGCATCCCAATGATAACTTTTTAAAAATCGAATATTACCTAATCTATCTAAGAACAAAACAAAACAAAAAAAAAATCATTCGCAAGAAGACGTCATAAATAATTTTGTCACGCCATTAACGTCGCTCGAAACTAAATATTTTAACAGAACCAGTGTTGGCTTACAAAGTCTTTGCGTAACAAACCAAAGTAAAGTTCAACTAATTTAGTTACAAGCAAACGAGAGCACGGCTGATATTACGAAGATGGAGGAAGTCGTGGTCAAATAAAAGCCACCTATATCGTTTATACTATGGGAAATGCTCCGAGGAATTATTCGGTATGATTCGAATATTTCGAAACTATTATCATCCCCATCATCTAAATGGGTGGCAGTGCGAAAGGTGTGAAGTGATGTCAGCCAACGAAATGATTATTAATTGTAGGATTGGAACTTTAACGTATTGACCACTAATATCCATTAACTACCTACTCATTGACATCAATTTATTATCTTCCTCATCTCACTTTTTGACGAACAATATTGACATGTAATTCAATAAGCCTAACTAGATACTAGATTATTAAATAAAAAAAAAGCTCAAACGATTATTTGTATGCCTAAAATAGGGTGATCATAGCGCTCTTTAATTTAAAAATAATCACCCCAATTTACCTATGTATTACAAATAAAGATTTTATTTCATTTTATTTCAAACATTTGCCTGGCCTGGCCACTAAATAGGTACCGGATAAATTTGTACTCACCTCGACAACTTGTCTCAGATCCTCAACATACACGTTCTCGGTCTGAACAATCTCTGCACACACTCGCTCCAGTTGCGACAGCCCTGCTAGCTCATCTACCAATTGAACACCTGGACATACACAAAACACGTTGATTTATTTTTATTATTAATATTTTATTTATTATTGCTTAGAAGGTACATTTTACATTATAAAAAGTATAAAAAAAACATAAACATAATTATGGGAAGGTATCCGAAATCATTTTACATGTCATTCATTATAAGTAGGCTCCGTAATTAGTATAAAGGCCAGATGTATATTCACTACAAATCTAGTTAACAAGACGATCATTTTTGTCGAGTAGAAAAGCTAGCTTTAAAATTTCCAATGAAAAGGCCCTACGAACTTTATGGAACATAACATTTTCAAAATAGATAGTTTGACTTACGTGGTGTACTTTCTGAGTTCCTCTCCTCTGACACACTGGCAGTAATAATCCCTGCGTTGTTCACGAAGTTATTACTCCCATTTGCAGAGGTCATGTCTGCATCACTATGGTCATCCAAGCTCTCGATAGAAGCTAGGTATGCAGAGTTCACTCCTCCTTTATTCTGCACCCCACTACTTGATGTAGAACTCGAAGACGCAATGGAACTCATCGAAAGAGGTCGAGACACTTCCACCGGTGGATTCAATCTTATCACCTCTTTCTCACAAGCCTTAAGATTTCCAGTAGACCCCACGGTCTCAGGGTAAGGTACAGTTTTCGACAATAGTTTCGACGGACTCTCGTTTTTATTCACGAAGTCTTTTCGATGCAAACTGTTTGTGCCTTCGTTCAGCTTGGGAATCTTCGCTGGCGATTGTATGGGACTTTTTGGCATTGGCTTCATCGGAGAATTGTCCTTCGATGCAAGCTTGATATCGAATTCTCTATCGTTAGATGTTATAGAGAGCTCGATCGATTGATCGATATAAGGCAGAGATAACGATTCGAAGGCAGTTTTATTGTTCACCACAGGAACATCGTATATAGCTGGCCTATTATTTGTGGGGACGTCGTAAGTTTGAGCATCATCAATTTTGAATTCGGGTTTTAATGGCGTTGTTATGACGGGAGATTCGATTTCCTCACTTTTTGATTTAGTAAAGTTTTTAATAGCGCACGGCTGGTCATAAATGTCTACCGAAGGAAGTATTTCGACACCGGATTGAGAGATTTTAGATGTCGCTCCAACTAATGGAATGTTAGACTTGTGCCTCATGGAAGATCTGCCAGCATTCACAGTTTTCTTTTGGAATTTTAACGTTGTAGTTTCCGTCGCGCCTGATATCATGCGTTTCACGTTTGGCGAGAGATTATCGAACGTGGTCTCTTGTTTCATTTCTTTAAATGTTTTTTGTATTTTACTTAATGAAGATTCGTTTAACACTTTACACTTGTCCACATCGTCACTAGCACCGTTGTTATCACTTTTAGTTCGTATTGTGTATAAGGAGCTTTTGTTATACGTGGCTATAGGGAGTTTGACACCGCCTGTCATCATTTTATCGTCTCCAGTCTTCGTTACTTCCTCCTTGATTTCTATTTCTTCGTACACTGTATCTACTGGAGGATCATTTCTGGCATCTTTTGCGGTTTCCAGTCGACTGGCTTCTGGTCTTAAACTCTTTCCAGGTTCCAACAAAGAGTCATAGATACCAATAAGCGTGGGTGTTAAGTCCGTTGTACTACCTGTAACAAACGATATGATATCTTTAGTAAAACGCTACTGGTTTTCATATTGAGAGCGATGTGATATTCAATCCTTGTCTTTAAGTATTTAATAGCAAGGTAGAAAGTTCTGTGTAGGTGTTTTAACGGTCACAGATTTTAATTGATTGGAAATTTTTGATGTGTTACAAAGAGAATGGATGCGGTATTTTAGCTTTTATGAATAAGAATGTATGGTGCACACGTAATTTCAATAAGTCTTCAATAAAAATTAACCGGTAATGTAATTTATTATGCAGCATCATAAAATTTATTAACATTAATTTATGATATGGCTGAATGTTTTATAGGAGTGGACGCAAATCTTTCAATGGTGTGCTGTGAATAATATGGAGATTATGTCTTAAAAATGAATGCAGAGATATTGAATATGTGTTAATATCAGTTATAAATACTTTAGTTTAAGATTCGGCTATAAGATTTTACGGAGTTTTGAACGAGGTTGAGATATTTAAAGGTGTTGTTAATATACTAACTTTTAAACTTTCGCGTTTCATCTTAAGAACATTATATTTACGCGGGTATTAACGCGGAAAATTATAATTTGAATACCTTGGTAGGCTTGACGTTTCGACCCGGTTGCACAGGTCGTGGTCACAAGCAGACTGAAGACGCGATGTCACAGCTCCCTGCATTCGGGTGATGAATCTTCATCTACCCCCTTATTATCATTTTCTACCATATTAGGCCGTCTACACATACCTACTTACATGTTGTTAATATTACAAAAAAAATGCGCTATATAAGACGACAGTGATCATTTCTATACTGACAATTTTAACGTTTTTTTTTTTTGTAAGGATAATTAAAAAGCAATCTGCATTCATCAAAGGTACTATTTTAACAGATAGGTCTGAAGTCAACAGAACTCTGTAGGTTTCGCCAAGTATTAATCCCATAGTAAGTATTAGGTGTCATATCTATACTAATATTATAAAGAGGTAAAATTTGTAAGTTTGTACGGTTGTATGTAGGGGGTAATCTTTGGAACCGCTGGTCGGATTGCCAAAATTCTTTCACTGATAGATAGCGGATGAAACCGGGCGAGAATAGCTAGTTATATATATATGCTGCTCGGCTCCATCTGATCGTAGCGTTGATGTTTTATAGCCTATGCCTATAGCATATCAGGAACATTGTACCTATCTATCAGTGAAAGAATTTTGACACCGAACGAGCAGTTTCAAAGATTCATAATATTTTTTAATTACCCCATACCATATTACCCCCTACATACAAACTTACAAATTTTACCTCTTCATAATATTAGTATAGAAGTATAAATAACCGAACAAAAGAAACCTGTCTTAAAACCCGTAAAAAACAGACACAACTACACTATCCTTCCTTATCAGCGTAATAAAAAACAATCTAGCGGAGTTAATAGGTGTTTTATTACAGAAACCTATTGAGGGTTTGATAGCAGGACCAAATAACTGGTACTACTATCTTTTGTGATGTAAATCATGCTCAGCGGGACACCATTGATATCATTGAACCCTCACACCATTATTATAGCCCTCTCCTACTATGAATGATGGAACGTCGTGGTGGCCCGGAGTTAAATTTTGACTGCACGGTTGGCGCGGTGGCTGGGCAACTGGCTGCTGTGCAACGTGTCGCGGATTCGATTCCCGCACGGAACAACACTTTGTATGATCCACAAATTGTTGTTCCGGGTCTGGGTGCCCCCTTGTCATGCACGAGGGTCCAAAACCTGTTAATTTAAGTGTGGGATAGCCATGCTTAGGCACGTATGGGCTGGCTCGACTGCAGTGATATCACGGCCTCACAGAAAACGGGCGCGAAGCAACACTTACATTGTTTTGCAGTGTGAGTGAGGTTACCGAAAGCTTCCTCTCCACCTATCCTCAATCCTTTAATCTCTAATAACTACAGAGGCAAAGCACTTGTAGTAGCTCCTTTGGTACTTGGAGTTTCCATGGGCAGCGCTGAAGTATATGTGTAAGTATGTTACTGCATAGCCTTTGAACACCAAGAGTGATCTTTTGGTGTTGAAAGGCTATGCAGTAAGCTCCCCCAAAATGTCAAACTCCTAATTTCGAACGCTACCTCTTTGTTATAAAGATGTAAATCTAATGATTCTGTTTGAGGTAGCTTGGTGCTGGCATGATTTTTAATGAGTGGGCATTGAATGAACTGCTTCTACAAGTTTGAATTGCTTGAGTTGTGAGTTTTGGGTTCGGTTTCTAGGTTGGACAGACTTTAACGAAGTGATGGTGATCACAAAAGAGGTTTTAGTAATCACAGGTACCACCTTTCCGGCAAGAAATATTGCTTTTATTTTACTATCTTGGCTAAGATCGAATAAGGTTTTATTCAAATAAAAAACATTTTTTAAAGAAGTTTCAACTAACGACCACCAATGAAAATCTTATATTAACATAAACTGTTCACAAAGAAACAGTGAAAAATCACAAACAAAATCAAAGTCATCGCGTGTTTCAAATGGACCCTACAAAAGTATTTCCTTTAATAACTTTAAAAGGTTTTGTTAGGCGAAGCTTTTTTCATAATGACATAATCCAGACGAGGATTACTGATAACTATCTCACGGAAATATTTTGGGGAAATGCTATCAATAAAAACCAGTGCATATCAGACAATAATAAATCTTTAAGTGTTGGAGAGCCATGCCTCGGCACGAATGGGTCGGCTCGAGCTAAGCTATACCACGGCCTCACAGAAAATCTGCGTGAAACAACCACAGCGTTGTGTTTCGATATGTGATCCTTCCCCTCCCCCCAATCCCTAAATCTCCAAATCCCTAATCCACAAAATGCCTGCAACGCATTCGTAACTCCTCTGTTGTTGCGTCAATGGGCGGCGGTCAATTACCATCAGGTCATCCGTCTGCTCGAATTACATTCGTCACAAATTCATCATATGGGGACAGCTCGACCGAAAAGACACTATGTTTTTAAATTGTTACTTTGTCTAAGCTTTATTATCTACCAAATTGCGATAACGATATCGACCACGGGTCTTATGTCAATTCGTTACAAAATAAATTTTATTCTTTTCTAACTTGGTTATCATTTTTTAATTGTTACCTTGTCTAACACACGGTTTCCAAAAGGCCGATCAATGTTAAAATCAATTTAATCTCTTGTCAAATCATCTGATTGGTTGACTGAATTATCAACAACCAATCAGATGACTTGACAAGAAATTTAACAGGAGATTAGTTAATTTTAGCGTTGACAAGCTTTTCAGAAACCCGATGTAAGCCATCACAGTAAACAGTGTTTTGCCGTGTAACTAATATTATTGAAGGCTCAATCGATTTAAAAAAAAAAACATTACTTTCAGTAAAAAAAAGTAAAAAGTTTAATACTTAGTCATCCAAACGAAAAGTTAAGTTTATCCTTCCATAGTATAAAACACACTCTTTCTCTGTCCCTATATCCCTATGTACGCTTAAATCTTTAAAACTACGCAACGGATTTTGATACGGTTTTTTAATAGATAGAGTGAAGAGGAAAATTTATATGTATACTTAATAAAATATACCAAAAAGTGGAGCAAATGTGGATCCGCATTGCACCCGTGCAAATTCGGAGCTGGTCACCAATACATTCATATAATCCCTACGTACCTAACCAACACTCAATTCAAATCAGATCACTCTCATATCTCAATCAAAAGAGCTTCGTTCAATAATATCTATCACTTCCTTAACACCAGATACAGGATGCCATGTCTCAAAGAATCGCTTGATCATTGGAAGCTATACACAACGGATATCGCCAGTTTAGGGGGCGAAGTTCACTGGAACACCAATATGGATGTAGAGATGATAATACCGAAACTAAAGTTAACGATAATTGTTATAGAGAAGAGAACAAACATAAACATACATATACTATATATACCCATATACTGTATATACCCACGGTTGAATTGAGAATCATGCTACTTTTGAAAGTCGGTAAAAAAGTCGTTATGTACGTTTCGAATTTTTTACCGACTTTCTTAGTGTGTGTGTACCTATTTAATTGTGTGCGATCACTCAGTGGGTGCTAATGTCCCGTCTTTTCCGACAATAGTGGAAGAGTTAAATTAATCATCATTTTCTAATACATATGTACATAGACACCGGCTGGTTGAGATAAATGTGAACACCCATTTTTCAATCACCAGTTATCTATTCCAGTATTCATGTTAGGTGCTAAAGAATTTTTGAAAAGCTGAAAAATATAAAATATTTTCCCACTCGATAATAAGCAGTCAGGCTTTGGAATTAAATGATTCTTACGTTGCTTGGTGCGTTCGGTAGCGATGATGAACCACGTAGGCAAATGTAATTTAAAGTCCAGATTAAGTAAGTAAAACTCCTTTTTTATAATGTTTCTATTTATTGCCGGAATTGTGTCTTGTGTTGCGCTAAATAAACACTAGCCCCCTTATTACAAAACAAGGTTTATCTTTAGTCCAGGTTTAAAACATTGAGTCAGGTTTTGAATTTTGAATCTTATTGTCATCTCCCTCCAATTCGAAATACGAAAACTGGCTCATGGTTTAGTCCTAGACTAGAGTAAAACCTTGTTTTGTAATAAGGCCGTTTATCTATCTATCTATTACAGAAGACAAGATACATGTAGCTGGATATAAAAATTACACATAATAATTTCATAGAAAACGGCATTATCATCTCCTTAAACATCTGAAGTATAAGTACTAGGCGGTCAGAAATGACTCAGAGCTTTTTCGTCATCAGTTACGACAATATCGCTCATTACGTAAGCCACTAATTACACCTTATGTTCCTCGGCAGACATATTGTTATCACAAGCTGTGGCTTCTGATTTTGTTCGCATTCTCCTTTCCTATGCTAGATAAGAAGACGCTGGGCCTTGTTAATTTGGTAGAAAATAAAATGTCTTTATAATTTTTTATATGCGATAGAACGCAAACGACCAAACAGATTACCTTGTGATTAGAAAATGCCCATGCCCATGCAACACCAGAGAAGTTACGACGGCGTCACTAACCTTTAGGGGATTAAGGGTTTCAGAGATTTAGACATGGATTGGAGAGAAGGTTTCTCTAGTAACATCACTCACACGGTGAAACACAACTCTGTGGTTGTTTCACGCCAGTTTTCTATGAGGTTGTATCACTCCGCTACAACCGACCCCTTCGTGCCGATGCATGGCTCTCCCCCATTAAAAAACTCAATCTGCTCAGAGTCAAAAATTAAATTGATTTTTTATATACACTACAGAAAGGATGCCAAAGTATTCTCAACAAGTTTACAATATTTATCTTACTAGGAACGAGACTAAAGCTACTATTATTGTGTAAACATTATTTTCTCCAAGAACAAATACGCAACGCAACCCACCTCGAAAAAAAAAAACAAAACCGAATAGGCGTTTAGAGCTACGCATCTATTTAAATACTAAGGACTAGAGACCACACAGGCACACCACGACTTGGTGTAAAGACAACGCCAATTCAAAAAGTAAATATTTTCTCAAACAATCATCCGACATCCTTACAACAATCTTTTTAACTAAACGGACTGACTCATCGACACCCACAGCGAACAGAATTAAAATTCTATAGAATATTCTGTACCTGAGTCATTCAGGACATACCAATGGTCTTACAATGAGAAAAAAAATTGCTAAAATTATAAAATTCTTTATCGTGAGAAACTTAGTTAGGTATACAGGATGGATGCAGGTCATCAGGTAGAAATTATAGGTATGCTTGGCATTCGATGGATTTCTTCGTTAAAAATCTTGCAAACGAGCAGACGGATTACCTGATGGTAAGCAATCAGCGCCGCCCATGGACACCCGCAACGGAGAGATTAGGGATTTGGAGATTTAGGAACTGGGGAGGGATTGGGGAAGGGCAAGGATTTTGCCTCCGGTAACCTCACTCACACGGCGAAGCACAACATTGTGGTTGTTTCACGCCGGTTTTCTGCGAGGCCGTGGTATCACTCCGGTCGAGCCGACCCATTCCTGCCGAAGCATAGCTCTCCCATACTTGTTTATATATTTAAGTTAAGCAACAAATACTTTAGTCGAACTTTATATAGATACAACACGATATTAATATCAAAATGAATATTGTCGTGCTCAAAGAGAACATTGAAATAATAATGCATGACATAAATTAACATAATACAATGCCATTCTATAATTTAATGGACATTATATCGATCGATATCAGTATTTCTTTGTCTGTATCTAGGCGACAAGCTCACAACACAACCTATAGCAGTCACTCGTAACCTTGAACTGGTCACCTTAGATGACCTAATTCGACACTAGCGCCATTGCCCCGAAACTAATCTATGAATAGCTGACAGTTCCATAAATCCTATTGTTCACAGATAATGCAAACGGTTTTACGGTTGTTAAGTTGGCATTATACTGAAGTGACAGGTTCTATTGCTGTCAAATTTGAATTGAATTTGGAATGGAAGTCGCCTTGTGATTTAAACAAAAGACGGCTTGCCCCTGAACGAGAGGTTGGTATATTAAATTCCAAGATTCCATTCGAAAATTAAACGATATCCAAGGCAATAAGCCAGAATTCTAATAAACTCAGATTCAATTCTAAGCTAGGTAAAAACTTTCGTTTTGACCGAAAACAAAATCTAAAATGAGGGGCATTAAAATTCTACGTTTTTGCCAATAGATACAGCTTTAAAGAACAAAACTAGTATTACTTATTTCACTTATTAATGTTACAGGATATTCAACCACAATTGATGTTTTTTTTTTAAATAGTAACGATGGAGTTCCTTCTTTCTTCTTCTCCATTCGAATCTACAATTTCGAACGAACATCTAGCTCCACTGACGAACAGACTGACAGACTATTATTCTATTTTGACGTTTCCACAGCCTAAAACCTATTTATGATTTATTTATTTTTTTAATTTGATATTAATTTACAAATATTTGTAGTTCTTCAGACTACACAATTCCTCTACTTACCTTTAAAAGGAATAATAGTCACGATTTTATTTTAAAGCTATATTTAGGGGCGTTAGTAATGGAGTAAGTCGGAACGAACTCGACGACGGATTTAACCGAAGCTAGGTATGTGGTCAACGCGGAAGGTTGGTACTATTGCCGTTAAGTCTTCAAATGGTATTTAAAGTATTGAAGAATAAGAATATGACGTCCTGTTATTCCTTGAAGGAATTCAGAGAAGTGTTTTTGTATGTATCAGCAAACGAGTAGACGGATTACCTGATGGTAAGCAATCGGCGCCTCCCATGAACATCCGCAACACCAGAGGAGTTACGAGTGCGTTGCCGGACTTTTAAGGGGTAGGGTTTTGGATTTGGAGGAGGGATTGGGAGGATTTTACCTTCGGGTAGGGGATCGGGCCTCCGGTAACTTGACTCACACGACGAAACACAATGCTGTGGTTGTTTCACGTCGGTTTTCTGTGAGGCCGCGGTCGAGTCCACCCATTTGTACTGAAGCTTGGCTCTCCCACACTTAGAACTGTTATTAAGGGCATGACCATATTTCAATATGTTTCTACTTAAATCACGTACTAGCGATCCGCCCCGGCTTCGCGCAGATACTAAATTTCTCCACTATTTAGTGGATGTTGTTATACATAAAACATTCCTCTTCAATCACTCTATCAATTTAAAAAACACATCAAATTCTGTTGCGTAGTTTTGAAGATTAAAGCATACAAAGGAATATAGGGACAGAGAAAGCGTTTTGTTTTATACTATGTAGTGGTTTTTAAAAACATTAGTATGCGGCAACCGCGGTAACGCTACGTAGCGTAACAGTTGTTCAAAGCGCACCTCTATAGGAATAGAATCATCGCATTTCCTGTTTCAAATGCACGTTTTAATTTAACCCGGAAACTAATATTTTTAGAATTTATAATTATTTCTTTATTCCAATCATGCTTTCGGAGTATCTTTTCCAAATAGAAATGCTATGGAGTGCACTGCTTGAAGAAAAGGGGTTAGTGCGTTGACATAAGCCTTATATCATTACAAGCATTTACTTAGTACTACTAGTTAGTAAATGTCACACTTAATAAATTAAAGTAAGTTCAAACCCATCATCATCAACATCATCATCATCGTCATAAGAACAGTCGCAAGACATCCACTGCTAATCAGGAGTATCATGTTATACTTACAGATCTGTTGATTAGAATTAAATTAAAAACAACAATGTTACTATTTTTCTTTTCGACAACAATAAAAACCAGAGCTTAGCTTTTATAATACACGAAAAACACAAATATCAGCACTTTCAGCTAACCTAACCTAATAACCTTCCAAATGCAATTTTTTTCGACTTAAATTCAAAATAACAAAAAAGACTGTCCCTACCATACAATTCGGTAGTTACTCCATTACATTTAAAAAAAAAGTTAATCATGACAGATGCTTCTCTAGCCATAGACAACAAAACTATTAACTATTCCATGTTACCTTGAGATAAAGAAAACTATTTCAATAATCCTTAGTTAAAGTAATCTTAATGAGTTAAAGTGGATTCCTAAACCGGACGGGTAGACTCACTGGGGGTATCTAAAAATGGCCGACTAAGTGTTATAAATGATATTTTTTTAGTGAGACTTAATTTGAAATTAATACTGTGTAGTTTTTATAAAATGTATGTTATTATATTACGAACTAGCTTTCGCCCGCGACATTTTTTGCTTGGAATAGTGCCTTATTGCAGATTTTTTGTTTAAAACCTATCCTATGTCCTTTATCGAGTTCCGAACTATTTCTGTACCAAATTTCACACAAATCAGTGGAGTAGTTTAGGCATGAAGAAAAGACAGACAAACAGATATTATAAGTTTGGTTTCACGTCAAATTGGTTCAGTAGTTTAGGCGTGAAGAAAAGACAGACAGACAGATAGACAGAGTTACTTTCGTATTTATAATATTAGTTTGGATTATGTATTTAAAACGAAATAGTGTAGGTTAACGGAATTTTTGAATTGGGTGAAGAATCTTCTTTAAGCTGGTAAATTCAGAAGTATGGTTAATTTGCATCGATCACTTTATTAGTGATCGATGTTAATTTGGTATTTATGTCGCAGCCAAATAGATGTATTAGTCATCCGACCAACGGCCTGAATAACCTTTTTGTTTTATGTAATAAGACGGCAAACCAGGCTCCGCCCATGGACACCAACAACAACGAATAAGAGATCCGAGTGCGTTGCCGATGCCGACATTTTAGGGGTTAGGTTTGAGGAGTTGGGGATGGGGAGCGGAAGGATCTCTTCTAGGCCTCTGTTACCTCACTCACAAAACATAACGCTGTGGTTGTTTCACGCCGGTTTTCTGTATGGTCATGGTATCGCTCCGGTCGAACCGACTAATTCGTGCCAAAGCATGGCTCTCCGACACCAGTTGTTTAATTGAATGGTGAAATTTCTTATTTAGGTATTGACAGTTGAAGTGTGAAACGATTGTCATGAAAACCGAGTTGCTACCATAATGGTAGGTGAGGTTAGTTTAGAATTGTGTACTGCACAGAGATCAAATCGCCGTCAGAAATAAACAGCTGCCTGCCTGCTGCTGTTAGGATGTTAATTAAATAGCTCCTTTAACTGCGACATTTTTATGCGTGATTCTTAGGAATTCTCACAAGTATTTATTGTCGCTTAAAAGGCAAACTTACAGTAAGCAAACGGCAAAATAATACTTGAGATACCACACAAAGGTGAAAATGTCAAAACACACAGAAAATAGCTTTATTGAACTTAGGAAATAATCTAAACATCTATGTCCCCGCTTCCTAAGCATCAGTTAGTAATACCATGTAATCGCTGTCATGTCATAAATCACAATACCGACCGAGCAATACCCAAGCATGTTTACTCGACCCAGGTACTGAACCCACGACCTCTGTATATCGAACAAGGCACTTACGTACAATATGCTTCGATTAAAAGTAAGTACATGTCATAATAGCATATCATAAAAGTGAAAGCATACGTTCGCAGGGACAACTTGCGAAGCACAGACAATGAGATGGGTGTGCTCTATGGCATTTAGTTTATGGTGTAATAACAGATCATAAGTTGTCTATGGCAGGAAAAATGGAGGGAAAGTTAGAAATTAGATTCCTTCCAACGATTTCATAACGAAATGATTTACGTAAAAATCTATGACTAATATCTAGTAAAACTATGCCAGAATTAAGTACTTCTTACGCTAATGAAAGTTCAGGGCAATCAGCTATTACTTATTCAAGAAAAATATTATAATCTATTCACAATTTCACACATAAATATCAAAGATCATGGGAAAAGATTCGCTGTTTTCTTATATTGCAAAGAAGTTGAAAGCAATCTCACTTTTCTAGCTGCTTGTAAAAAAGCAAGATGGCTGGCGCGGGAGTTAGCAGCTGTTGGTTTTCCCGCGTCGCGACGGCGCCTGCGCGGTGATGGCGCCATGCCTGTCCATAAACGAGTAACCATAGTGCACCGCATACATGAGGCTGACTAGGACAAGACCTATTGTACTCATTACTAAATTCTTTACAAACTAACTAAACGTTTCTTGGAGTGACATTTGCACAGATTTTAGGATTGGGAAGAGCTTGTGCGAAAAAGGAAATGTTACAATGACATTTGTAAGTATTTAATTTTGGTGTATGTAGGTAATGTAAATTCTGAGCAAACCGTATCAAAAGGAACTGAAACTATTAGCTAAAAGCTTTTACATTCGAAATTATTGCGTTGTTGAATTATAAATTAGTGTGTTATTTATAAAATATTCATTTCTTATAGTAATATATAATAATATATCCCCTTTGCTCCTATTGGTCAGTAGCTCTAAGAAGTTTAAATCGATTAAAACTCTGTTCCAAATCTGTCACGTTGAAATATTGCTTTTAGCGGCTATATCTATTTTATTGTTGATTTTATTCTCACCCTTACATAAATAAACGTAAATTAGCACATCGATTTCCCAGTAACATACCTAAATATTATACAGATTGCATACAGATTGCTTTCGCAAAACCTACGTGGTGGACTGCAGTGCTATTTTATATCTGCCTCAATGTAGCCCGTTACAAAACATCTAATTAAACCGCGTCAAAGTAAGTTCTCTAAGAAATACTAAGTATTAATAGTTCAATCAACTGCGCATCAGTACTTGTCTGTTAAAATACAAAAACTATCTTTAAATCAATAGAAATAAAGTCGTTTTTAGTAACTAAATCCTTGATTATACGCCTCATTTCAAGTATTTTCTTCCGCGTACTCGATTCTAATTGATTTAAAGTTAAAAATAGCTAAAGAGATCTAATAAGCGATATTTTCTTGTAAAAATGACAGCTATTTCCGTTCTAACTATCTGTTTGATTACAAAGTTTAGATTAAGTTTAAGGTAGGTAGATAGATGTCTAAATGATGATTAAATAAGTATTATTTTTGTTTAAAAAAAACTTTTAATAACATCTGAAATACTTGTAATAGGTACCTATGAGGGATTAGCCGGTAATGCGAGTCGGGAGCAGTAAAGTACTGCGGGAAGAAACCTGTGGTTTTTAGACAATAAGAGTCTGACGTTTCTCTCACCCCACGCAAGACGAGAGACCGCTATTGAGTTTTCCATCTCCAAAGAACACTGAAGGATTCGCAGAAGAGGATTAGACTCCCTAGATCAACTTAGCTGTAAAGTTGAGTTACTAATGACATTATAACATTCTATTGTTTATGAAACCATAAACTACACTAGCGCTTCTAGTAGCATGAACACTTTATAGGTATTATTTTAGAAAATAAAAAAATGAATTATATAGAAGATATTCTTATTTTTTTATTAACTTCATTCTGTTAAATTTTTTTTAGTTTTTAATAATACTCATCAAATAACAGTATATTTACACACTACATAATCACATATTAAGAGTTAAAGTCATAAAATTAATCAGTCATTAGTAAAAACGTAGTACCGTTTATTGTTCTTTAGTGCAATGTTGCACGCTACATTAATTAACGGGTTTTTAAATCTGGCAACGAAAATGGGGTCCGATTGCGTGACATAAAATTTACAAGTGTAAGTTCCCCTCCATATCTCATTTTGTTTTTTACGGTAATAACATTAGTGCATTTGATAAGTAAACAGTTTGGCCTGTGAAAGTATTAAACATTTTAAATAAATGCTCATTGTCCTGGCACTGATAGTAGCGTCCAGAAACATCCTAAATTCATTGAATGACTGAATATCGCAGAATCGGTAGTACAAATTCTTGGGGCTTGGATTACATAGCTCCGATGTTTTATTACTATTAAATCATTATTTTATATTTTATTGTGTAGGGTAACTGTATAACATTCCTTTTAAATGAGAATAAATAATAAGCAATAATCATTAACCTGAGCAGCTACTTGAAACATTGTATCATAAAGTAGTGAAAACTGCTCTCAAGTCATCGTCCAATCACATGCAAGTTTATGTAAACTTCTGAAGTGGCCACACTATCGGTCAGTGTTGCCAGTACCATAAAAATAATAAATATTCATTGGCCCACTCGGTTTTACTGTTACTGGAGACAAGATGGCGCGGTGACGACAGCATTGGGATATTTTAATTAGTGTTGGCAACATTGTTTGTGTCGATTACTTGATGTTGAATAATAAGTGCCTGACGATTAGCAATGTTGATTGGTTATAATGTGAAAGATAGTAATAATATGGATATACCTAATTTCGGTTTTTAAAAGAATAAAATTAATTTAATGTCGGGGTATAAGTTAGTCCAACCGAGATTGTGGGGGCAAACGTAGTGATATACAGCCGCTAAACTCAGATCATGAGAAGTAAAGGGTTGGTATTACCCCCTTAAAAAAAGTACAACTTAATATCAATCCGTAACAAAAGGTTGGCAACGCATTTTGTAATTCCTTTGGTGTGTAGGCGACGGGGCGTTTTTTGAGATGAAAATATGTATGTTGAGGCCATCATCATGTTTTAGTGTATAAGATATTTCGTTCGCATTTTACGTTGAAGAATCCATCTATAAAAAACCTAAGAAGAATTTAAATCCTTTAACTTCCAATTCCAAGATCTTATAAACGTGACCCAGCTTCGTTTATGAGTATCAATTCAGATCGGCGCCATGCGTGAGGTTCCCGCTAAAATACTCCGTTGACACATGTCAAGACGTTCGAAACTCGAACATTCCGGAAATTCCACTTTTGTAAATTCGTATTTAACTATTTTAATCTGTCAAATAAATCAACAATCCACCTCTTTGTATTTAATTTGTCAACTAAGCGAATGTAGGTTAATGGATGGATTTGATATTTTTAAATTAATCATTAAATAAAAAAAGTATCTTATTCAAGTTTAAAAAAACTGTTTTATAAGTATTTTATGAAACTAAGCTGGTTCTGATTCGATTTCGAATCTATATTAATATTATAAAGAGGTACAACTAGTAAGTTTGTTTAAAGGAGGTAATCTTTGGAACCACAGGTTCGATTTCCAAAATTCTTTCACTGATAGAGCTACAATGTTCCTGAGTGCTATAGGCCTTTATAGATATACATCACACTACGACAAAAAGCACCAGAGTAGCGGGTGAAACCGCGCTACAGTACGTAGTAATAAATATTAGTAAGAGTACCTTATTTTTTAAGTATTGACTCTTTCATTTTAGCGGTCGTTCGTTAATTTATTTTCGATTTCACGTCGCAGTGCTTATTACTTAGAGACATAAACCGCCCACTTTGTATAAACAGCTATGCACCGTTACAATGCACAATTCAAATTAAAATTACCGTTCGTCTCAATAGCGTTATAGCAAACACTGAACTACTAATAATAAAATTTGATTATAACTTTAACCCAACAGTATAACCTCAGATTAAAACCTTTTTAGCCTTTAAAAAAAATTCAAAGAATTACCATAGAGTACCTATTTAACCGCGAAAATACCAAATGAATAAATAAAATGTCGGATTTCTATCAATAAAACATTACAAATCAACGATAATGCAACATTCGTATAAATGTAAAGCTGATTTATGAATATGTAAGCATAATTTTATGTTAATAAGCTAAAGCTAAGTGCAATGTGCCGTTTCGTTTACAAAAGGCAATTTTTAACGGATAATTTTATTAATGTAAAAACTTGACACCATTTCCAAACGTTTTTGAACATAAAAAAAGCGATTTATTTATCTCTGACATTAGTGTTATGCCGTTAAAACATTTTTATCTTAACTCATTATTATGAGTTTTTTTTATAATTGCTTCTATTTAAGTAAATGTTAGAAGCCAGTAAAACACGTGATTAATTACCGCTGCCAAATCTAAACCGAACTGAATATTTTTAAAAATCTTTGGAAGTTTGCTTTAAGCGAAATCCCGGTAATCAAAGATTTCATAATTTGTTTCCTTTACTACGTAATAAACGTAGCCCAAAGGAAATCCTACTCAGTTGGAAGTTGAGACTGATTGCAAAACTAGATCACGTTTACCCGCCAAACATGCCTCAATCTGATAACTAGTGATGTACCATAATCGACTAAACACTTTAAGTTTATCGTTATCGATTACGATTGCTGTTTATGATATAATTATGTAAATTTATTAATATTGGTTTAATAATAGAATCCAGCTATCAGTGTAAAGTGTAAAATCTTATTTTACACAATCATAATAAGTCATTTATCTGATGTTACTGACATTTTTGTAACTCTAATTCAACAAAAACGTCGTGGTGATTCGGAGGTTATGGAGCCCGCTTCTCATGCATGAGAGTGTGGGTTCGAAACCTGGCAAGTACTAATGTGACTTTTTCCGAGTTATATGTACTTTCTATGATTATTTAGACACCACTGACATACGGTGAAGGTAAACATCGTGACTTATACTGGACTAATAATAAATTTGAAATCGCCAACCCGCATTGAGCAAGCGTGGTGATTGATGCTCAAGCCTTTGCTCAGCAGTGGGCACTTATAGGCTGATGATGATGATGATCCAACAAATCAATGAAGACTATTACATTTGTTCTGTTTATAAAGCACTTCTTATAAAACTAAAAAACACTAGTCCTATCGCTGTTTGATAGCCTTATTCGAGTACTATTTATTTATTTATTTTTTCATTACATTTTTACTTTTAAATACCGTATCGTCAAAAGATCACCAAACTTTCGTTGCATTCATATTACGCTTACTTCATAATTGCCAAACTAAGCACTTATAATAAAAATAATATTTTTATTAAGCAATCACGACTTTAGTTACGTAATTTTAACTAAACACAATCACTATTATCGGCAATTTATTTTTTTTTGAAAAACGCTTCTGCTCTTCTTTACCAAGATCTATTACAGATACAACCATGAAAAAACTGAAACACTGAGGTCACACAGGGACATGAATAACAGTCTTGGAGACACAACGATATTAATCAGAAGATATGATTTGAGGGGGAAAAATACCACTTATTATCTTCACGGTCAATTATACTAAAAGTTACATATAATAAGAGGCAATTGTATTACTATGCACCCGCACCATTCGGCTTTTATCGCTGAGGATTCAAAACTTAGTAAAATACTGTAACGATTTTGTAGTGACAAAAAGTAATCTCGTTATCTTCCTGACCTTCATCTTAAACTATTTCTTAGTTCTGCACATTGTATCTTTTTTTTCTCCTTTCTTAAAAGTAATTCTATCACATATTCTTTAAGGGACTTTGGAAAAAGTAAGAAAGTCTCTTTTTGACCTTTATGTACTACGTTTGTGCCTAATAAGCCCGCATTTTTATTTTATTATTATACTTTTCTCTTTTATATCATTTTTCACACGATTGTTTAATTCATCAAGCCTCAAGAGAACGCCGGCGTTTACACACAATAAAAAAAGTGATGAGTCTCGAATTACCACTATTGTAAGTATAAGGCGATATAGAAGATAGGTACTGCTGTGTAAAAAATAAAAATTTTACTATATCAACCTCCTTTACTCCGTCTAAGGGTGCAAAATACTGGCCACTACATGGCTACGAAAATGTAGTAACGCTTTATGCCATTGATCAAGCTTAATTACATCACAGATCCATAAACACGGGGACATATTAAAGTCCGTACACATGTTGCCCGTTTGTCCAGAGTAAATCATTGTTTGAAAACAAACGTGACTCACTAAGTAATCAACAAATCTTCAAGACTTTAAGTATGTAGCTATAGGAGCTATATTCCCTTATCAATTAAGCAGGATGTCGGTTCGTACAGGACGTTAAATGTCATCGGACGATAGTAATAATTGCCAGTTTTATGATACTACTGACATACAACGTTTTATTACAAGGCACTAGAATTTTGATTCATGTACTTTCTGCTTGATAAATTACTGTTTAAACATAATTTCAAATCATTTCTCGGAATTAAATCCTGATTGTTTAGTGCGAATGACTAATCGATACTTTTAAAGTGATAACGTCACCTGTAATCGATAAAAACTTTGTATTGTCCTTAGTTTTTTTTTCTGTTTTGAGTGGCTAGGTCGTAATCGTATCGAATTTCGATTTCTTATAAAATAATGAGAAATCGATACCTGTACAAGTGTATATGTCAATCGTTAATCGATAAAAAATGACCATCAACAATTTTTTTTTAGTTACAAAAACATAACCACATCTCTACGTATTATTATTTTTTTACAAAATGACAGATGGATGTTCTTTTTTTAAGCTGAAACAAAAGAAGACATTATAATGTTTCGTTTTCGTAAAACCGTCATAAATCGAAAGGATAGAAAGATTATCGTGAGTGCAAGTGTATTAAGAAATCCGCTTAGAAATATGGCTAGGTTTTATCCCAGGCCCACCCAGGCAGTTTGTATCTCGTTCCCTGAGGGGCCGGTTGCATCAGCCGCCAGACAATACACCTCAATAAGGAAGCCAAGCTTTCCTAGTCGTGTCGCTCTTATATAAACTCCGCTTAACTCCAGCATCATATAATTATGACGTTTATGTTTGTTTTGTTTTGATTAATTTGAATAAACACACCATGGTCTAGCGGTTTAGATGGTTAACTAAAGGTGAACAACCTTGGTATGTCTTTTTATATTATTTATACATAGGGATAAAGGGACAGAAAAAGCGAGTTTGTTTTATACTATGTCGTGAAGAATATTCGCCGTACCTCAGGGATGTTTATGTAACAAAATCTTTACTTAACAATATCCAAACTAATATTATAAATGCGAAAGTAACTCTGTCTGTCTTTTTTTTTTCTTCACGCCTAAACTACTGAACCGATTTCTGTGAAATTTGGTACAGACATAGTTTGGAACTCGAGAACGGACATAGGATAGTTTTTTAGCAAGTCACTTTTCTACGCGTACGGAGTCGTGGGCAAAAGCTCCTTTTAAATTATTATTAAATGACTTTGGGTAAGGCTGTAAGAATTCTAATACCTTATATAACATGTGCCTAAGTCAAAAACATTCATCTTGAATCTAGCAACAGTTAAAAGATACAATGAGTCATCTGCCATCATTGTTTCACTCCTAAATGGCTACTCTAATAGTCGACTAGGATCCATTCATTACACATTCTAACCACTTGACAACTTAGATGACACTGAGTCACCTCACTAGTAGTATCAAGGTCATAGTATACATCAACAACTCGTCAGAGTTCACTACTAAACTATGAGCATTCTACAAACTATGGAATCGCCATAATCTTTACGCTTGGTTCTTAAAGAACACAGTTTAGAAAAAGTCCAAGGTCTTAGTTCGTTACATAGTCGAGTCCTTTAGTCGAGTTCTTTGCCAGCTGGAAGAGAAGATTTAAAAATGTTATTCTAATCCGCCATTACCACATGGCATGATGGCACTGATACGTCTTAACTTATTAATTTTATTTAAGTGTGTGAGAGCCAAGCTTCGGCTCGAATGGGTCGGCTCGACCGTATTGATATCACGCACGGCGTTGCGTTTCCAAAGTGCCCAATCCCTCCCCCCCATCCCTTCCTAACCTTAAATATCCGAAACCCGTATCCCTTAAAAGCCGGCAAGGCACTTGTAACTCCTATGGTGAGGCCATAGGCGGCACTGATTGCTTATCATCAGGTAGGTAATCCGTATGCTCGTTTGCCGACCAACCACATAAAAAACAGGTGCATTACTCCATCAACTTCTGTTGAAATCAGATAAGTGTATCAAGTAATCGCCAATTTTGGCCAATATTTATATTGACGATACTTGATCGGACCGTAAATTAAATAATTTTATACAAATAACGCAATTTAGATTAAGTATATTCTTATAACATACCCTGCAATCAACATATTATTTGTTATAAGTGATTGAAAGACAAATAATGTCATTATTTATTTTAGCTCTTTATAAAATGTTTGTCGTTTGTGCATATGGGAGAAAATATTATAATTATGTTCTTGGCACTTCAGATATCTTAGTTTTTTTCTACATGCAAATGTATTTACTGTTAATACCAGTTCTTGTAACGACAAGATACCAAAATCACCGTATATTATTATATTATTCGATTCTAAGAAAATACAAACGATCATACTTACCTACTTACTGCTATTATCACAAATAACATTTTTATTCTAATAAAATTCGAAACATGATGACTAATTTTATTAAAAAATTTAAATATCGAATAAATATTTTGCGAAACCAAATTCGATCTGGATTTGACATAACAATTTTTTAAATCTCCATAAATTAAGTAAGTGAAGTAAGTGACGCGATGGAATTTTATTATTCTGCCTCAAGTCAAGTAAGTAGTGATGTGATGACCTCATGTGGGAAACGAGAAGCAATCGAGTTTTACCTTCCATACGGGTGACGTCATCCTAAGAGTTTGTAACGAATAAATAAACAGTTATTTACGCACACTTATGGCTTATAGTATTTAGTATAGTCATACTATTTATTTTGGCAACATCAAACTCTATTCCAATGAATTAAGAGCGATTATTCAATGTAGATCAGTTATAGTTATTACATTGTGGTTGACCGTATTATATGTATGTATATTTAAGTTTAGTTTGTAAGCGATGAGTAATATTTTATTAAGAAAATTATTTAGTTAGTTACCTACATATCTATACTAATATTATAAAGAGGTAAAATTTGTAAGTTTGTATGTAGGGGGTAATCTTTGGAACCGCTGCTCGGATTGCCAAAATTCTTTCAGTGATTGATAGCTACAATGTTTCTGAGTGCTATAGGCTATAAAATATCACGCTAGGATTAAATGGAGCCGTGCAGTGGGTGAAACCGCGCGAGAGTAGCTAGTTTAATAATATTCAAAGAAGAATTATTAGGTCGGGAAAAAACAAATTGGTATGCCTAAATGTAAATTAGTAATTAACCCATATATTACACTCACAGGCTCAACAAGATAGACCTAATTAGACATAAACTAAATGCCTAATTGAACAAAATAGTAACAAAGTAGGCGACAGCAAAGTTTTTGAAAGTGACTAATTTTGTAATATAGCTACGTACTTTAGTAGGTATATATTTTTATTGAGAAAAACATTTGTCTTCTCATTTTATCATTAACGTAACGATTACTTTGAATAAAAAGAAAACATAAAAAAATCCTATAGGTATTTAATTGTGTGAACACGATAGCAGTCAAGCATATCGGCTTGTTTAGTGAAATAAAACTTCTTAAATTCGTCTATACTCAAGGGTTATTTATTGCACACTGCATTCTTTTCTATTTCTTTTTATATGAGTGGCCTATATGAACGTAATTTGAGTGTGTGAAGTATGACAGTGTTCGTGAAAGGTTGCTACTAACTTAATGTGAACTTAATTTATTTAGACAATACATAGAATACAGATACAATATCGCCGAAGGCACAAAAAAAAAGTGAGTAAAACCGCGGGCAAGTATTATTATAAACGAATGAAGCAGCCTAGAGGCAGCCATCTTTAATTACTAAACTGCCAAGTTATCTACAAGGCTGTTGACAAGTAACGGAATTCGATTAGTGGCTTGAAGCCTGATACGAAACTCTTTGCATTCCCGGGATTCAAACTATCTACGATCTCCTTTAGAGCTTACCTTGATTGAAATTTAACTAAGTTGGTAACAATTTGTAGGTTACTTAAGAATTTTTAACAAGAGTTAGTTTACTGAGTTAGTAACTATTTTGCTTTGAATGATACTTGTTGATTGTTTTTTCCTTAAGTTTTCATTCAGTAGGAAAATACATAAACATATATAAATGAACGGTTTTACTAAAACAACAATTTTTCGTAATATAGGAAATTTTTTAGATTTTATTTCTGACGTGCCTATTTAAATAAAAAAAATTATATAGGTACTTGTTTTTTAAAGAAAATCAAAATAAACACGTACCATAAATTCCACTGAGCAGCAAAAATCCTTGAATAAAAACTCAATCACTCACAATTATATTGTTTTATTCAAACACAAAATGTTCACCATGCAGACACTATCAGAATTAGACTGAACGAATATACGCACATGTCAACACACGCGGAGAATAAAAAAAATAAAAACAAATATGGCGCCCTCCGTGCGTTACTCGTCCTCTATAAGTTACGCGCGCGACTGACTCAGAGAATCACGAACAAGGCAAAATAATGCCAATTAAACACCACCACAGACTATTATTTACGTAATAACATTGAATTGGTACGCGAATTTAGACTCTATCGCGTAGAAATAAGGAGTTAGATGACGAATTTAACAGTAAATTGAGTTCTTAAAATCGTGACGTGTTTTTGTGACGTGCTAACAAGTTTTATGAATGAAATACATTCGAGGGTCGGCGATTTCCATGTGTTATCGGTATAAGTGCAGTGTGGACTGTTATGGGATCGTGTTTCTCACAACTTGATGTGTGTAAATGTTGTATGAAATCTTGGCAGCGTTGTTAGATTTACAACGGTAAAACGTACGACATTAAACTTCAAATCAACGCGTTAAGTACGGGTTGAGAATGAAATAGGGACGCTGTTGAAGCTAAGCTGATGCTAAGCTGCTGTCATGAATTATAGAAATTATGTAGGAATATCTAGGTACTGTTACCTACGTCGGCTTTGATCAAAGAGTATGTAACCACTACGTTTAAGAGACGGGACTCCCATACAAGCCAGTGGAATCAATTTACACGGCACTCTAATACCTACATTGCAATAAATAAAAGATGTCAGCCGTCAAAATCAATAGTACCAACCTATAAGACCAAATAGTTCTGTGGTAGCTGTATACTAGGTTTAGTATCGATATCGATAATATTTATAGGGTAGAAATCGAGGTCATATTACTTTTTTAATTTTTAGTTTCGATCTTTAAGATACAAGTTCGGATTTGAAATAAAACATTGTGTTATATTAAAAACTAAAAAATATATTTTTGTAATAATATTCAAATTCATGTTATATACGGACGGTGTGTTAAGGACCTAACTAAAATTATTTAAATTAAGTGGACTCTAATACTTAATACATATATTGGTTCAGTAAATTGGTTCTATGGGCACATACACTAAATCTTCTTTGCCAACAACTTTCACCCACTGCCGGCACCTGAAAAATGGAAAAAATCAAAATGGACAGTCCCTGACATGAATAACTCTAAATTGTGTAAACAGCTGGCGTTCCTTATATAATAAATGCATAAATTTTACGAATACAGTATACATAAATTTTTATCTACGTTTAATCATTAATTTCTTAAAATCTACTGGGTTTTTCGTGTCACAACTTTGTTCAACAACATCTAATAACATCATTTCTTCTTTGGTGTGGTCTGGAAAGTAAATCACGAAAGAATAAATAAATCAAGGGATCTTTGGAGTTTAGCCCACACATAAGTCTGTGACTATCGATACTTGAGGTACATCACTAGTACACAATAAGTACATGAAAATCAATTTACATGTATTTGTAGCCTTTTATACTTAGAATTAAATAAATTATATCATTTAATGCTTACCGGTCCTCATCCAAAGGAAATTTCGCCATAAACATCCTTTTCTCGCCATTTTTACGACCGGATCGTCCTCCGCAGATTTCACAAGTTAGAAACCGTTTTTTTGGTGGCATTTTACTTGAACACGTAACTAGTCACTGCCGTATCACTAACCACTAATTAACTAAACAAATTATATAACTGTTTTCCCCCCAAAGGGAAGAAAACGAGTATTTCAGATCTTGCCGAGGCTTGACCTTTCGGAGATAACTACCCCTACATTAGAGTACACACATGGCTACTACTTACCTTCTTTATCCTTTGTGTGAGTGCAACCTGCTTAGCGAGCATCTCCTTGCGTCGTCGCGCATGCGCGAGACGCGGCGGCGGCAGGCGCGCGAGGCGTGAGCGCGCTCTTGTTAGTACCTAGCTCCGAAAGCCGGCAAGAACTTGCTCAGGTCAAGCCTCGGCAAGATCTGAAATACTCGTTTTCTTCCCTTTGGGGGGAAAACAGTTATATTTCAGGTCTGTGCCTTCGGCTTGACCTTTCGGAGACGTGTCTATCCTCTGCCGGCGCGCTAAAGCGTACTGTGTTGGGGTAATGTGTTACAATAAAACAACAGTATCTTGACATAAGAACAAGTGATTTATTGTCATAAGCTGACAACTATTTTAGGCTACCTAGCCAACTCAACTTAAAAAATAATTTTCTCTAATTTAATAAACAAAATAATGAGATCCAACAGTGACAATCAGTCTTAATATTATCACATAAGTTATAACAATCGTCTTAAGAACTTACAAGCCCAGTTATATTGCTGTAAACGAATCACTAAGAGGGTTGACATCACTATTTCTGGGTTGGCTTACCGGCCTGCAATAATGCTTGAAAAAATTATCAGAGCCTCTCCAGTTCCCCCTTTTCAGAATGTCGTCTACAGCTATATAATTTTGAAAATGATGAGAGGCAACAGCTGATCGAATCGAACCTGGACTATTGGTTATCCCCAGTTCGGTAAAAGGCACCTTTAACCAACCGGCGATAGTGGCTCTTGAGGCCGCTTTTACTACTCCATGGGTCGTTATAAACAGGTGATGCAAATCAGTACGTGCCCTTCTTCTTTTACTTGATAATGCGATCAAACATCTTACCCATTTAACTAAGCTCAAACTTGGGTCTCCTGAACAGGTAAGATGCCACCCTGATTGGCGAAATTTCGCGTTATCAGTCTTTGAACCAAATCTGGGCCAGAAGGTTATCGATGAATCGCATATTTCACAGTGTCTGTCATCAATGCTCAAAAGAGTAAGGTCGTGAATACGACGTCCAGACGCTAACAAAAGAAGTATGGCTAAATGTCTTGACACCTGATAAATACTATTTCTATCAGGTAAGTTCATTTTCAACCACTGAATTAAATCATTAACATTCCAAATCCGCGACTTTGGTACTGTCATTGAACATCTTTGAATGTTAATTGCCTTTAACATGGCAACCACTAAGGGATGGCTAGCTAGCCGATTCTCCTGAGTGGGGTCTGCTAAAGTAACTACTACTGATTTATGCACTAAAATTGTAGCAGGGGCTAATTTTCTAATGCGTGAGAGGTACCCCAAATAAGTTGCTACTTCCTGGGGTCGAGGACAGCTAGGAGTTATACCATTTTGTCTACACCACGTAACCCACTGTTTCCACGCTGCCCCGTATGTTCGCCATGTGGAATCCCGCCAAGCAGACTGAATTAATTCAATATCATTAGGGTCTAGTCCTGTTACCAGTTTGCTCCACCCCGTATCTTCCAGACCTCTAAAAACAACTCTGCTACTTTTTGTGGTGGTTGATTGGTTGACAGGTCCACTAGATTCTTGTTGAGGTTGAATATCTGGTAGGGGGCTTCTAATGCTCTGCGTTTGAGGTCGTTTCTCCAAAATACCGATTCCCAGCGTGGGACAACTACTAGGTACGTCCCGGATGCTCTGTTGAGATGGTGAAGAACTCTGGGTATAAGCGGTGGAGGGGGAAATACCCAGGCTAAATGGTAATTCCAAATTCGGCTGAATGCATTTATGTAAAGAGCCTGGGTATCCCTTGCCTCTAATGAGACGTACACTGGAACTACTGTTGACTGACTCGTGGCAAACAGATCTATCTGAGGGGTGCCCCACCTCGAGAATATTTTTCCAGTGACCTCCTCCCTTAGATGCCAATCTGGTAAAGTGTTGCTTCTCGACAAGCTGTCGGCCACTGAATTGTAACGTCCTGGAAGATAAAATGACTGGAGAGTTATATTGTGATGTTTTGCAAATAACAGTATCTTCCTTGTCATTTCCATAAGCAGCACCGACCTTGTACCTCCCTGATTTCTCAGGTAAGATACTACTGTTCGGTTGTCGGATTGTATCATAACAGACTGGTCTTTCAAGACATCCCGAAACTCGACTAGAGCTATATAAACGGTAAAGAGCTCCTTTCTGTTTATGTGCCACCTCGCTTTGTCGGTTGTCCATTTCCCTGAGCGATGATAATCGCTCATCTGTACTCCCCAGCCTTCGTCGGAGGCATCCGTGCTTATGAAAATCGTTGGTTCTGGTACAAAAATTTTGCTTGGATTTTGGACGTTTTTCATCCACCAAGAACAATCGTCCAGTGCCAGTGACGTCACTGCAATCTTTTGACTTGGTCGATGCTGTGACAGCTTTTGACAGGCCCTTTGAAGATGCCTGGTATGCAATCGCCCAAGTGGGGTTACAAGAGACGCAAAGCCCAGTCTTCCCACTAGAGCGGTGCCTGTCTGCCAAGACCAACACCTTGTCCTTAAGAGCAGATCTAGATCTGCCTGCAACCGGACAACCTTTTCGTGTGGTAGCCTTTTTTGATTTATTTCGGTGTTCCAAACGATTCCTAAGAATTCTATTTCTCTCTGAGGCTTTAAAACCGATTTCTGAAAGTTCACGCACCAGCCAAGGCTCTGTAGAAGATTTATTGCATATTTCATCTGTCCTTCTAGTTCGTTTGGGTCTTGGTTCGCGAACAGAAAGTCGTCTAGATATACGAGAACTCGAATTCCTCTCTCCCTCAGAAATCTGGCTAACCACTTGCTGACTCGAGAGAACGCCAGTGGCGCGCTGGATAGCCCGAATGGTAGGGCTGTCATTTGCAAGAGTTCGCCTGCATAAGCGAAAGCAAGGTATCTTCGGTGACTTTTCTTTATGGGAATATGGAAATAAGCTTGACTGATATCTAGTTTTCCTAAATAATCGTTCTCCTGCAGGAAATTCGGAATATGGTTCTGATTTATTAAGCGAAACTTTGCAGGTTTGAGGAAAGAATTCAGGCGACGAAGATCGAATATTTGTCTCACTTTTCCGTTGGTTTTTGGGATCAAAAACATCCGAGACAAAAACCCGTTCATAGCATCGCACTTCTCTATTACACCTGTTCTGAGGAGAACTTTTAACTCCCTCGACATTGCATCGGAGATTCTTGTCGTAAATCTTTCTAAGTTTTCGCGTAAGGGGACTGATGGTGGTTTTGTTACGAATGGTATTGTGTAACCGGAAATTGTCTTTAAGATCTTCTTTGGGGCTCCTAGTTTTTCCCACTGCCAAAGAAAATCCATTAGTTGCCCCCCGCGAAAATTGTCAATACCTACGCTTAGGTAACTTTTGATCCCTTTTGGGTCGGTTTCGTTGCTTATTGGACGGTTTGGAACCTCCAGACATACGATAGGCTGTTGGCTGGGCTGATGCATTGTGTGATGATGCTGAAAGACGTGTGCGCCCAGATTGCTGTCTACCTCTCGCTGGGTGAGACGCTGTTGGTTTACGAAATGTCTCTTTGTTTCCTTTCCTCTCCGAAAACCTGTTACTTAAAACTGGAAATATCTGTGCTAGTCCACCGTTGTCTCTCAGAAATGTTCCCAATAGTTTTTTCATCAAAAAGATGGGTAGAAGACGGTGGGATACTGTGTAAAGCAGCACCTAGTGGTACGTTCTTCGGCATATAAGCTCTTCGTCTTGCCTCTATAGCTTCTGCACGATGAGCACAAACGAACTGCAGTAAATCATCCGACAAGACCTTAAATTGGGAGTCATCAGCCAAAAGCTTACGCAATTCGTCACCCGCATCTGGACATTTTTTTATAATATTATTGAGTCCGTCAGCCAGAGCCTTCCTCTGCAAGAGCAAACCATGACTAATAGTGCCGAGCATACCTTCCTGTTTAGCTAGGAAAGGAAATGGTTGATTTTTAAGACTTCCAAGCTCTATATTAACCTTTAAGGCACTAAAAACAGAGGCAGCCTGTAAGCGCTTTTCCACCTCTTTGTATCGGATCCGGTTCCAGCGTTCCGAACCCAGTCTTTGACATTCGATGCCCTCTTTCTTTATCGGTTCGGAAGGTTCTGGTATGAGAGGGTCCATCTCTTTTATCCTGGGACGGAATTCTATTTCAGTAGGTGATGACATTTCTGGGCCCCTTGAAAAAATATCCATCTTCGGGCCATTCCAAGAGCAACCAGCCGATGAATCAGTACCTGAATATTCTTCCGAGTCTGAGTAATTTTCCTTATCTGAGTCTGGCTCCCTTGTCTGAGCCAGATTTGTTTGCTGCTGGTGATGAGTGTCAATTCTTTCTAAGAGGAGAGCAAACATGCTGTCCATTTTCTTTTCTAAGCACTCGATCCTACTGTCTTGTGATGTTGATGCCACGGGTGAGATTCGTCTCCGCTTTTGTGATTGGCTGCGATCGAAGACGGATGAACAACTTCTCCTCTTACGGTTAGATTTTTCGGACTCTGAGAGGCTGCCCGATAGGATTTTGTTAGCCTCATACCGGGTGTGCAGCAGAGGCCGTAATCCATCCACCGATTGCTTGAAAAGCTCGGTGCGGGCCGCTGATCCCCTAATTCGGTTTGCTATTGAGGGCGGCCCCAGAATGAGGGCGCGGGTAAATGCCCAATCTAGCAATTTGAACCTTATATCACGATATCCCTTTTCTGAGAGATGATCTGCCTCTGGATCAAAGGCTCGCACTAAACCTACCGTAGGGAGCGCGAACACTAGTTTATTCAAAACGTTAGGTTCAGGTTTTTCCCCGAAAATCTCCTCCTTTGAGGCGTTAATGACTTCCCATTGTGTCCAACCCTTGGGTAGAGACTCCTGCGCCAAGATCTTGATACGCTCCAGTATCGCCCCATCTTGTTGGGTTTCCGCATTCTCGACAAGCAACTCCCCAAGCGTCGTATAGCCTCTTCCCTGCGCCATCTGAAGCAAGCAACGAGATCGTTACTAAGCTGTCAAGTCAGTCAGCGTTACTGACAAACCCATAATCGACTGTAACCGTAGGCGCAGGCGGTTCGTTGGATAACCTATGTATAGGTTAGTTGCATAGGTCGGCCGTCAAGCCACGCCATACAATATTCACGCCGCGCGGCTGGAAACTCGAGCCGCGCCGCTCAATATTTGAGCCACGCCGCGCAATATTTTGAGCCGCGCCGCTCAATATTTGAGCCGCGCCGCGCAATATTTGAGCCGCGCTGCTCAATATTTGAGCTGCGCTGCGCGAGCGAGTATCTGACATTTATGACAGTAGCCGTGCAGCTGACGTGTCGTATAGAACAGATATCTCACGCACCCTGTGGATGGAATGTCCGACAGAGCTAGTCAGCATTGGTTGCGATAGCGAACCGACATGCATGCGTACAAATATCCAGCTTAGCCATGCACAGCAACAAAAATTATGTTTACACTCAGCAGATTCCTTTAACAAATAAAGCACTCACAAAAAGAATAAAACAAATATCAAGAACTTACCAATTCGTTACGTTGGCTTGTAATCCACTGGCAAGTCACTTAACACTTCAAAAACGTTACAACAACGTTACTCGTATTCTCGTTTCACGTATCTTATTGCACAAAATAGCAGCATGTGCGCACGCTAACGTGGTGATAGCGTACTAACAAGAGCGCGCTCACGCCTCGCGCGCCTGCCGCCGCCGCGTCTCGCGCATGCGCGACGACGCAAGGAGATGCTCGCTAAGCAGGTTGCACTCACACAAAGGATAAAGAAGGTAAGTAGTAGCCATGTGTGTACTCTAATGTAGGGGTAGTTATCTCCGAAAGGTCAAGCCGAAGGCACAGACCTGAAATACGTAAATTTATGAAATTATGAAAATAACAACTTAAACTTACAAAAGCAACGACATTCAAAGTTCAAAACTTCAAACAAAATGGCCGACGGATTAGTGAAAGAAAGAGAACTGTACTGAGGGAGTGGGATGGCAATATCCGGCTACTTCCGTGTGCCATTATTTGCCGTGCCAAGCCCATACATTTTTATTTTTCTTCTAAGTTGCGCTAGGCTGGCTTTGATGGAAAATCAATTGGAACTCAATCGCCGTGTGAATGAGGTTACAGGAGACTCAATCTTTGCCCACTTCTCATCCCTTCCCAATTGCCAAATCCACAAAACCCTTATCTTCAAAAGGTAGGCAATGCACATGCAACTCCTATGGCATTGGGATCGCTGATTGCTTACCATCAGGTAATCCGTCAGGTGTTTGCGGCCATATCACATACTATAAATACAACATGAAATACGTGACCGGATTATTTGCTTATATTATGTTTTCTCGCTAGCTCTTGCCTAAAATTGTAAGAAAGAAGAAGAAAAATTATAATAATTGAGCATTTTATCACTAAAAAAGAGTTTCTTAAAAACTATTGATGACTCAATAAACATTAATTCTCAATTATAGCCGACCATAGTGACAATACTAACCGCAGGTAAATGTTATTTTTATAACAATACCACACGCAGCGGCTAGCACAACCTTGTACCTAAATGCAATGTTGAATTAGGTCAAATAGTTAATGTTTGTAAACTAGCAATTGTAACAAATGCACTCAAAAATATCTACACGATGCATACTTAGGTACCTACCTAGTAAGATTTTGAGCAAGTAAGAAAAGGACTTAAGAGTAAGGCTTAGGAGTGCTTTATGCACTTGTGGTTTTAAAACTGCTTTAAAGACTAAACTGGAGTCAGCAAAAAGTTTCCGAAATAAAGTGTAAAATGCATAAGAAGAAAATAAATTCATTTATTCATCAGGTAGGCAATTGAAAAAAATACACCATTTAACACGGCGCGAAGCTTTCCGCGCGCACCCTGAAGAGCCAACAGACCACGACAGATGGAGCACAACAGGTCTAATGGTCAGTCTGGCCTTGGCCTGGAGCAGGAGAAGGAACGAGGTGGTTTTTGGTCAGTATGAGTCTGACACTACCTCTCGCATCACTCTTCTGGGGAGAAAAGCGAAGTGACGATTTTCCCCCTTATTTTTTTTTAAATTTTCTCGTATAAGAAAAGAATACATTATATAAAACGTATAATGTTTAAGTATATGAGGTCGCTACGTCAAATTGTCATGTCACAAGATACATCAAGCAACATATTGCCGTCGACAGTCAATAGTATACATTATTAGATTCCGCAAGAAATAAAAAAATATGTTCCTTAATTTCTAAATTAATGTTAAAGTCTAACTTTAAAAAATACTCTAAATAGTTTTTGGCACTCTAAACATTTACTTAACAAACTTACCTATGTGCTTACATCTCTATGTTTTTTTTTTTGTGAGGGCAAAATCATCAAATGAGTTCTCCCGCCCAGGGCCGGGCAGGAGGGAGTGTCAGACTCTTACTGATTAAAAACCCCCCTGTTCCTTCTCCTGCTCTGTGTCGAGGTCGCGGTACCTCATTGCGCTTACCCCGCAACCCCGGACATCTCTATGTTAAGTTATTTATTAGTATCGGCCAAAACTTTGATTCTCACGTTGCTGGCTATACATTATCAACCATGGTCAACTCGGTAGCTAATTTCAAATAATCCACGACCTCACTACGAAATGCCTCGATGGCTAATTACAATAGGTAATTTAAGCTTCCTGCTAGTAAGTAATGACACTGGCACTTTGTAAGTCAAAGCGATGTAACTGTTAATGCTGAACGGTGGACATGGAATATAAATAGCAAGAAGGAATGTCTTTATAATGATTTTAACTAGAAAATACGGCTTTGGGGAACACAAAAATCTATATTTTTTTATAATATAATATGGTACGATAAACGGGCAGACGGATTACCTGATGGTAAGCACTTACAACAACGAAGGAGTTACAAGTGCGTTGCGTCTTTTTGGAGATTAGGGTTCTGGAGATTTTGGGATTGGGGTGGGGAAGGATTGGGCCTACGCCTCCGCCTCCTGACTTATATAATGCTGTAGTTGTTTCACGCCAGTTTTCTGTAAAGCCCCGGTATGACCCCGGCAGAGCCAACCATTCGTGCCGAAACCTGGCTCTCCCACACTTAAACTTACTTAAAAGAAGAGTGGTTGAGTTTGAACTATGTGTATGTATGTTTGCCTGCGGTCATCTCATCACGATCGGCTGAACCAATTTTGACGTGGTTTTCATTTGTGTATGTGGGCGAAGCCACAGACGTAAATTAATTATAACAAATAGCCAATAGGTGTAAACTTTTATATAACTGTTTGATTTCAATGTTCCAAAGCAGTTATGTATGTGTTTTACCACTTCATTTTTCATTTACCGTTACTACAAAGTCAATTCAAGAAATTTAAAAAGCATTTCGAATCGCAATGTAACCTCGTTTGTTATCCAAATCTTACCGCCAAGCTTACAACATTCTATTAAGTTTAAAAAGTTGTCTATGCCACGAATTAATTTTAGATTTCTTGCACAAGTCATCTTATTTATTAATTTAATCATATGTGTTGTAATATTCCGAGTTAATTTTATTAATAATGTGTTGCTAACATTCTACTTAGTGGAAGGAAGGTCCCTCCAAGGTTTAATAAGTCCATCGCACCAAGATCAGCGCGATGATTGATAAATTAAATGGCGTCTCATTAGTTTTAAAATTAATAGCAACTTGATGATTGTTACCTCGATCAAACTGTCCGTGTCCGTTTCGTCGACAAGGCTTTTTGGTCAAAAGTCAAAACCATTTTCATAATTTATGGAATCAACTAGTCTTATGTTTACGGCTTTCGACGTACGTTTGTCAATATCATAGATATTTTGTATCAGTATTTGGTCCCATATTAGGTACATGCCACCGTAATCTTCTTCTATCTTCTTTGTTTATAAAAATGAATTGCTGTTCGTTAGTCTCGCTAAAATTCCAGAATTGCTGGACAGATTCGGATCATTTTGGTCTTAAAATATTCGTTGAAGTCCAGGGAAAGTTCAAAAGTTCAGAACAGAGTCCGGGGAAGGTTCAAAAGGTTCAATTTCAGGCGGTAAGACGTTCGCCAAGTCATCTAGTTTATTGATAAATAATTATCCCATCCTATCCTACTTATAGTATTAAAATGTGAAGTTTGTAAGAATTTATGGATGTACCTATGTCTGTTATTCTTTTACGCAAAAATGGCTGGACCGATTTGGTAGATATGTACGAGTAGATCACAGGCTTTTTTATCAACATACCACACACACAAGTGGACCCTTGGGCGGTAGCTAGTATAATATCATAAGAATAACTCAATAATCTTCAATATCCTAGTCCCATACTCTATATCGCTAAACGGAGAAGAAACGATGACCGACCTCTTTTTTGTGTAGATACATATTGTTATTTTGACATTTTATGTTATTCTACGAATATTAGCAACTACCAACGTATTAAAAATGAATACTAGTAAACAAGACATTTAAATGACAAGGATTCTATTAATATATCTTCATATTTTTTACATTCATTTTGATTATTGAGACTGTAAATTATTGTCTCTTTAATACGATAGTTTCCAAGTGAGTAGTCAAATTCAATACCAAAGTATAGTTTATAATATGTCAATACTTTTATTCAAATGTCAAAAACGATACTTTTCTATGAAATTTGTACGAAACGCTGATCAATACAATTTGATCAATACAAAAAAACCATGACGTATGACGGCATAGTTTTTTTCTATTGATCAAATAGGTTACTTATTTCTCGAAAATTAGCTAATAAATATCTAAAATTTTGTGTATCGATCAATCGATGAATAAAAGTATAGTATTTTGTTAAAATTTTATTGTGTTGAAACGTAGAATTAATTTATTTTTGACCTACGAAACTACTCAATTCAAAATATTTTATTTTTGCTACATACATTTTGATTATTGAAATTTCCAAATCCTTAATAAAGTTTCTCATATAATTTAGAAGGATTAACGTAAGACGATCTTGAGCATACATTTTTTTAATGAAAAAAAAAAACACGAATGCACACAAACGCACACTCTAAACGCAGTTGGTTGAGGGCGTTGACCTCTTGTCATATCGCACTGGCAGACGGCTGTGAACCAGTCGATAAATTGCACAGATTTATCGATACTCGTGTGTTGTAGGTCGATAACTGTAATTCTTCTGCTTGACTTTTATTCTATACTATGTGTAGTACATTACTAAACAACTAGTTTTTTTTGTAGATACAATCTTGTACAGTGCCTAATCAAATTGTATTAAGTTTTTTAAACTACTATTTTTAGTTTGGCAAATAAACTAAAAATAGAACTTTTCCTTCACCAACATTCAGAACATCAACCAATAACAGAGCTGAGCGAGCAGGCCTTACAGAAAACCGGCGTAAAACAACCACAGCGTTGTGTTTCACTGTGTGAATGAGGTTACCAGGCCCTATCCTTTCTTTCCCCTGCAATACTAAATCTCCTAAACCATAAGCCCCCAAAGAGAAGTCGTCAACGCACTCGTTACTCCTCCGTTGTTGCGGCTGTCCATGGGCAGCGCTGATTGCTTTCCATCAGGTAATCGATTTGCTCGTTTGCCGACCTATAACATAAAAAGACACAGTCACGATCACAAGAGAAGTCTACAAAGACAGGAGTCTATAATAATTGTCAATTCCTAGTTGAAAAGTTTTGCTACAAGATGTTATTGATAATGGTTATTGCATTGTAGCAGAAAACTTTAATGCAATTATTGCCGAGGACATCCGTAGATCGTAAATTGTGACAACAGGCAATTATTTATTACTTAATTGTTATGAGAATCGAGACGTTTCTTTAAGATTTTGATAAATGTACAAATTATCGACTTCATTATACATGTGTCGAAGTAGAAATAGAATGGATATCTTTTATTTTTCAATTTAGGTATTATGCAATGTATGTTAGGTGTTATCACACAGTCTCGCCACATTGTTTACACACGCAAAAACATATTTTATAATTAATATACCTAAAATATTGATTTAAAGTAACTTCAAGGAATAAATCTAATCCGATAAAATAAATTCATTTTCTTAGCAAATTATCGACAGTAATTACATCACTAACTCAAGGAGTACATAAAATAAAAGCGAGTCATAATATCCTGCGCCTGCGCCGTTCGCTCACACACGTGTTCACGATAATCTTGCTCACTACAATGCCGCCTCATCTACATTTAGAACACTTTCAGGTTCAAATAATATTTCTTTTGACCACTTGACTTGTATGAAGCACCACGTTATCTCTGGTAGCCGTCTGAAATTGATTTATTGAACTTTACGATTGTTGAAGTACTGTAGTAAAATTTTAACAACCAAAAACATCCCTATTGTTATGGAGATAAGGTCTATAATAAACAAGTGGCGTTGCATGTCTTTCGTGTACTGGCTTGTGCATATTAAGAATTTTGTTGAATGGAATAACTTTAAAGTCATAAATACATAAATTACTTTTGTGTTCAAATATATATGACAGGCAATGATAACTTTGGCTCTCAGTTTAACGTTAAAATTTCTTTAAACAAAAACTTCACACAATGTGCCGTAAAAACAACAAAATATGGTCACATTTATGCGTCTTCTGACCCACTTTATTACAAGGGCCCATTCCAAATGACGGGCGAGAATAATATCAGAAACATGGCTTAACCAAGTGGGCCATCAAGATAAGCTAGGCTCAATAACCACAGTGACCATAAAGGAACTTCAACTATGTATTTCAGCAGCGATTAGCTTCTGTATAATGTTTTTAATCACATCAATCATTTGACAGTTGACAACTTACCAAATACGAAGGCCAAAATCATCTTAAATCTAGGCCGAATGCTTTTACATAAATTATACTAAATCTATAATGTGCAGTTTGACCTACATCACACATTCCTGGCGCTAAACCGTTTAATTTTAATAATCGTAGGAATTATTGGTTTTTTATAACATAGACTTTATATTAACGGTTTTCTTTATTTATTATTGTAGGTAACGACGAAAATATCGATAGAAACGCATTAGCGGTGTAACCCCATCACTATTTATAATCCAAAAAGTTTACTAAACATGGAGTCCGGTCCAGATGCACAGTGTCAAACTAAACAAACTAGTACATTTGGAGTTTCTTTAAAAGGCAAATGTTTTGTTTGGGGACCGCGACTCGCGACGCGGCCATGTTGACACTGCCGTGTTTACAAAAACAATAAAAGAGTTGCAACAGACTGGCTGTTATTACCGTCGCGTTCTTGATTATGTAAAGAAACATAATATCACACTTTTTATTCGTAGGTATGGCTAAGGTTCGCTTGTGCAGCCGGTACTACAATTTAATTTTTCATGTTACAAAAGATGAAATTACTTGAATACACCATCTAAATCCTAACACTGCACCCTTGGATTTGATATTTAAAATTACAGTTTCTTACTACTAATTTTCTAAAAACAAATAACTAATGACGTTGTTTGACGTTCAAGCTAATGGTACCTTTTTATATTTCATAAAAAATATAATTCTAGTTCCTTTCTGCCTATTCATATAAAATGAAAAGTTACCAAAAGCAAATCAAACTTTTTGTGGCATGAATCCAGTACCAATAGCATTTCGAATAACGCGTCGTAAAAAAGAATAATAAAACAAATGTCATCATCTGACTGTCCGCATTCGTTTCCAATTTCAAAATAGGAATTCCGATGAAGGATAAAGTTAGAAAATGGCCGCCTCAACGCGCGCGTCCCGAATTACACAGGATCCGTTGGTCGTGACAATGTATATTTTTGGTAATTAATTATCATCCATCGACTACTGCGTTAAATATTTCAAAACAGTTTACTGCGTCGAACAAATTTATTTCGATACAAAATAGTAAATTAACGAAAGACCATAAACTGACATCAATTTTTAATTGAATTAGACAACATTCCACTGCCCATAGACTTAATTTGACGAATGAATGTGACATTTGTTGCAACGCCACAAAATTTGGGAGTCAGTCGTTAATAAAATTATACAGTATGCTAATTGATTTACGATAATTAGAATTAACTATTGATTAATGGCTTAGCAGGGGCTATAAAATACAGAAGCTTTCGACAATCAGTGACTTACGAACGGAAAAGTAACATGGCCGGTCAGAATAGCGTTAAAAACATTAAAACGAAAACGTTTTGGTAATATTTTTGTTGATGTTTGGCAATATGTACCTATGCCTTATGGTTATCTTTACTTAAAAAAATAAGATTAAGACCTTTATTTAAAAAAAAGACGCTTAAAACGTTTAGCGGGAAACTGATGTGCATGTCACGGTTTCCCATAGCTTCAGGCAACTTGTGAATTACTTTTGCAAACTTTAGAAAGTCTACCAAAGGGACCGCTATAGACGGTTTTAAACCTTTTACTTGCACAATAGTCAAAGCTACATACACGCAAAAAGTTTTGTTGTAGATAAATATTAAATTGTAAAGTTTTTTCTTAGTTGTCATTTAGGATTTATGTTTTAAACCCGTAATTTTGCATAAAGACAAACTTATATAGCTATAGAGCCTGTCTAACCATAAGAAACAATATACTATTTGAACAGTTCTCTTGTTAGTTTTTAGTTATTTAGTAGATATAAGTTTAGTACTTAGTATTTTTGAAGGACTTTATTTTAAAGAAACAATATATCTAGGTACTAATAGGGAAATGAAAAAAAAAACAAAATTAAAGATAATCTGTGTGACACGTGCACATCCACTTGATAATAAGACTTTAATCGACAAGCTCACTAACTAACAACTATAAATATTTGTAAAAATAATGGCATTAATGAGTTTTCCAAACTCCCACTAAAACATTTTCTTACACTCTTGAGGAATTTTTAAATATTCTCGTTACGTCAAATTATTCCAGACAGTAAAACATCCTCAAAATCCCATGTATTGCATGGCGCCAAAACTGAACGCACCAATTATCGCTTAGAAGCGTTAACAAAACTAATAGAAACGCACTTGTTATCTATGAACGTACCGGTTGTGACGTCAGCGGCTATAAAATGAGAAAAGTTTTTTATTGGAATGAACGCGGTATTCCATGTTTAATTCATAAATATTTTATTTATTTTAAGTTGTTAGTTGTCACGGTGGAATTTATTAGATATTGATATAATAGTCACAATCACGCCATTAAAGAAGGATTCTGGATTAAAGGAATTAAAAAAACCTCCAATTAATGGTTAACGTAAAGAAATATATGGTATAGTAGTATAGTATACTCAAGCATTTGATGTTTATCCTTGCCAAGTCATACGTCGCAGACAGATCGAAGTTCATTACCTGTAAAAAAGAAAAGGAATAATTAAATCACAAGAAAAACATATAATTAACCATTTAAAATAGACAACAAATTACTCAGGTTAATTTTCACTCAGATAGGTACCTACATACGAAAACAAACGACGTTTTTTTTCTTATTTATTTATTTAGGGATACCAACAGTTGTTACAGATACAATACAGAAAGGAACTTAAAAGTATTGATGTTTTATATCTAACTGTACAACCAATTACAGCTAAAAACTACATGCAAAATGACTTAAGTATCGTACAACTATTAAATAATTTAATAACTTACTAACATATGTAACCTATACATACAACCTTATCTGTAACACTCTTTAGTCTATGCATCGCGCAACGCAACGTCTATCGTCTAAAGATACTTATTGGTCTTTGTTACTTTACAAGCTCAGTAATTAGCGTGTTATCTCTTTCTTGTAAGGCATGTGGTAGAATGTTGTATTTTCTTCTTTTGTACAAAGACGCAAAGATCTTCCGTTCTCTTTGTTTTTACATAACGTTTAATTAAAGCTACCGTTTACTTGGGATCTCTTTGTTGAAAAACAAACATGAATAACGCATTAGTCAACCTTTTTTGTCCGTCTGCTATGGTTGGTATTTACTTGTAAGTATCTGTTAATATATCCGCTATGGTTAGATGCATATTTAGGCACTGCATTCTACTTCTTTTTTTTTTTTTTTTTTTTTTATTTTTGCAAATAGGCCATAAAACGGCACTTTTACACGTCAATTTATATGTGAAAAACTAGATGAATCTTCATATTATGAATAATGTTGATTGACTCAACTATTTTAATGGCATCAAAACAAACGTTTTAAAGTTTGTTTTAGGTACATGTTACGCAATTAACCAGACCCGAAACAACATTTTTGAAACACATAAAATATTACAACTACAATACATATATACTTTTAACTTGGTACAACGAGCAGATCCACACATAATTAATATATTTATAAGTTGTCGCAGCGACTTGAAACTAGTAGAGCTTTTCTCAGTTTGTTCACGTGAGCAAATCGTTATTTTCAATAAAATATTCATAAGATTGTCAGTCTATACTTATATTACTTATGTACCATAACTTCACTGCAAGCGATGCCCTTCCCACGCTATATGACTTGATCATTTATTTAAGAAACTCAATTAATCATTGGTGCAACTAAAAAATCACTGGCTTGTTGTCAAGTGGCTCTGTTTGCAGTCTGTGTCTCAAATCGGATCTCGAGCAAAGTTTTATCTTCATGTGTGAAACGGACCCCGTGCTGATACTGCTTGAGAGGGATTTCCTCGACTGAAGGAGATTTGCACACTGTTTACTGTCTTAGAAACCCGAGCCAATAGACCACCACAGACGAGTCCCTATAGGGTTGATGTTAAGCTGGGGTTACGGGGTAAGCGCAATGAGGCACCGCTAGAGCAGGAGAAGGAACGGGGGGATTTTTAATACTTAAGACTCTGATACTCCGTGGATGGATGGAGAGGGAGGGGGAGACCAAAGAAAATATGGATGGACTGTGTGAGAAGTGATATGGAAGACAGAGGAGTTAGTGATAGCGTGACTAGTGACAGGACAGAATGGAAGAAAAAAACATATTGCGCCGACCCCAAATAAAACGGGACAAGGGCAGAAAGATGATGATGATGACTCTGATACTCCGTCCCGCCTGACCCTTGACGGGAAAACTAATTTGATGATATATCCCTCAGAAAAAAAAAGATTCTTACTGGTTAAATACCACCTCGTTTCTGTTTTTCCTTGGGCTTGCAACCGCGACGAAGACAGGCAACTTATTTGAAGTTATTTGTAACTACAAATAAATAAGTAAAGTAAGAGGCAACATGAGAATTTGCAGCGTCATATAATCCGTCATAAATGTCAGTTGTGTAGCGTGACCCGGATACTTGTAACCTAATGATGATGGCCGGGCGAAAATATTATAAAAAAATTAAGAGCATATTGAGTAACGTCGAACGAAATGTTTGTAAGTGTTGCCAAATTAAAGAATCGGTTGATAGGTACATCCGGTAGTACCTACTGTAAAAGAGTAGTATTAGTTGCTATACCTACATATTGTATTTCATTGTAACCCTCGTTTTTGTTATTCACGTGATCAAGTCAAAACTATGGAAATTAAAATATATTCTTTTTTATATGATGATTGGACGGCAAACGGTCTGACGGATTACCTGAATTAGGAAATTACCTAGTGCCACCGTGGACACCCGCACCGCACACAATGGAGGAGTTGCGAGTTCGTTACCGATATTTTGAGGATTTGGACTATTTGGAGTTTTAGGGATTAGGGAAGGGAAAGATTAGGCGAAACACAACGCTGTGGTTGTTTTACGCCGGTTTTCTGTGAGGCCGTTCGTATCACTCCAGTTGAACCGACCCATTTGTGCCAAAGCACAAGAAGCATGGCTCTTCCACACTAAATAACACCTACATTCGTTATTCCGATTTATGAATACCAAATTGTAAGAAATCTAGAAAAGAAAAAAGCCTAGTATATAAATAATTGAAGTCCATGCCCCAGACCATAGACTACAAAATCACTTTCACACAAGAGTGAAATCTATTCCCTAGTTCCCACTGGAATGGGCAAGGGACACAAGTCTCAGAGGCCAAGGAACATCAGTATTCAGCCAGCGATCTGCAAACGTATGCCATAGGTTATGAATACTAAGTACAAGTACACATTATTAATGTATTACTGACCGTGTAATTAATAAACATGCTTGTTTATTTTTAAATATTCAAAGTTCGAATGTATTCTTTATTTATTTTTTAAATCGTTTCAATATAATTTTTATCTGGCTGTCTATGGGAATATTTTGTTTTTGCAACTTAAGTTGTGCCTTTTCGAATATTCTTACTAATAATGGCATCTTGTTGACGCAGAATTTCTTTAACAGACTAAAAATAAATAATACTCCGCTGAGGGTTTATATTACGTAGATATACTTAATTTACTTACGATATATTGTTTTTTTCCTACTTTAAGTGTCACAACAAAAGTGAATCTAAATAATTTCTCGATTAAAATGCTACAGTTGATCTGTTAATGGCATAGAAGTCATGTGATGAATCACTACATATTAAACCTTAGATATTAAAATACAATCAACTTGTAATTTTCCTATAAGTATAACGCTAGTTTAGTTTTTTCTTTAGCAACCTTCGTTGGAGCCAATTAAGAAACAAAAGAAATATCTCTGAGAATTTTAAATAAAGAACTTAATTCTTTTGATGTTGTTAGGGCTGATTTATCAATAGTCAGATAAATGTTATCCGAGGAAAAAATTGTTGCTGTCACTGGCTTATTCAAACATGCTGATGCGACAGCATCGTAATTATTCCCCAGTTAACTTGTTATCTAACCATTGAAAAATCAACCCTTAGTGCATAATCTAATTTCGAAATTTGTATTTTCCTCAGTAAAAAAATATGTCATTTAAACTATTAATCGTTTTCGTTTTTAATTAATTGATTTAATTAAAAACCTTTGCTTTTATTATAAATTACGCTAGTCCATACCTCATACAAAATTCATAAACAAGAGAACAAGTATCGTTTTTAACGTTTCTGTAAAAGTATTTTTGACTATTTGTCAAATACTATATTGACTATTAATTACATACCTACTGAGAAGAGAGATGTCATTTAAAGTAAAAAAAAATATTAGATTGCCTTCTTGGATCCTAACTTCCTGTAAGTATTCAAAACATTTGTAATAAAGATTACCTACTTTTTTTTTAATAAAAAGTTTACATTGACAAACAAGCGTAACAAATAAAAGTCAATACTTATACACAGCTTTAAAATAGCTTACTAAGTTAACTATTAATTCTTAAGAAGTCTGGTACCGCTCTATCATTCCGTTTAACGATAAATTTGTAAAGACAATGAAACAAATGATTTTGTCACACGCAAGCTGATGAAGCACTTCCTAAGTCTAACCGGTATTCCATTCACGGATCACGTAATGGGAATACTTTGTAAGTTAAGTTTCTGAATAATTTTACAATTATAATAGGTACGTAGTATATGTAGTAAGGTCTGATTTACAGGTGACTACAATATTTTGTGAGATTTTATTTTTGTAGATAGGTATAGAGATTACAAAGCAGCTTAAGATGCTTCGGCACGAATGTTCCGGCTCGACCGGAGTGATACCACGGCCTCGTAGATAGCCGAGTGGCTTGTGGTGTCAGTGAGGTGACCAGAGACGCAATCCTTTCCCACCCCACCTCTCCCCAATACCTAATTCCCGAAAAGCCCGGCGATAAACTTGCAACTCTTCCGATGTTGCGGGTGTCCATGGTTGGTGCTTATTCCTTACATCAGGTAATCGGTCTGTGCACTAGCCGACCGTATCACATGAAAAAGGATATTTTGTTGCATATGCCATACTTGCCCGACGCCCATAATTAATATAACGCTTATCCATTTTAGCAGCGCAATTTAAATAAATTCAACTGTTTAAAAATCGCAATTTTTTTTCACTGTGGTACAGTGTAGGGTACCTACGCCTAGTCCAGTAGGTACTTATCAAAAGACAGTGACTAATGGCGCAAAACAGTCGTGAATGGGCGGGAAACACGCCATTCTGCTACGTTAAGGTTCCATTTTTGATTAGAATCAGGGTTGCCGAAATAAATACAAATAATAAGGCCACGGAAACGACATACTTGGTGTGAAATTCAAAGATACGTTTTTAGTTTTGAGGTACATCTGTCTGGTCTGTTGTCTCATATTACTTGAGATACGTTTTCGCCAATAGGTATCAAACTCTAAACCCTTGTTGGCAAAACATTACGATTACGAGACCGGCTATAAATCCACAAATAAGTAAATTCTTTTATGCGACCTTTTTGACACCAGCCTGTACCTACGTACGTAACGAATCTTCATTTGAAAACCATAAACATAAACGTTCCGATTCCAATAGATCCACAGATTCATAGGAAATTCGAATTTAGAATGAAATAGACAATTCTTAGAATGGCAGCCATTGTTGTTGGAGACTGGCCACAATCACGGCTATGGTAACAATTCTGATTATAGTAGATATACCAGATTGACATTTATTTGGTTGGTTTTAAAGGTGATATTTATGTGAAGGTCAGAAAGCTTAAAAAAATATGTTTGAGTTATTTGCCAGCTATTAAAAGTTTTAGATACCTAAATAAATTACCAAAGAGAAGCACTCCAACAATACTTAGGTACCTTGAATAAGATTGTTCGTTACTTTTAGACGATTACAGTTATTTCCTACAATTTATTATATAAAATAATTTACACATAATTTAATAATTGAAGTGGTATAACGGTATGAATTATTTGAACCGATTGACCATCATTATACTTATTTCTTAGTTCCTTCATTGAGCATTTTTTGTGACTTTAGTGTAATGATTGCTGTTGCACATATAGGGTTACCATATCTCAGGATTTGTCCTGAGATTTCAGGATTTTTCGACTCTTCTCAGGATTCCGGCCGGATTTAGCAAATCTAGTGATATCTCAGGATTTTTAATAAAATACAGGTTACATTTTAAAGATCTCTCTTATTAAACTACTAAAAATAATCTTCTTTTGGTAACAATTGCAGTTAAAATCAATACTTATTTATTGAAGTAAAACGAACTAAAAACAGTCTTCTTTTGGTAACAATTGCAGTTAAAATCAATACTTATGTATTAATTTAAAACAAACTTAAAATAATCTTCTTTTGGTAACAATTGCAGTTAAAATCAATACTTATGTCTTAATTTAAAACAAACTTAAAATAATCTTCTTTTGTAACAATTGCAGTTAAAATCAATACCTTATGTATTAATTTAAAACAAACTTAAATAATCTTCTTTTGGTAACAATTGCAGTTAAAATCAATACTTATGTATTAATTTAAAACAAACTTAAAATAATCTTCTTTTGGTAACAATTGCAGTTAAATCAATACTTATTTATCGAAGTAAAACGAACTAAAGACATCTTCTTTTGGTAACAATTGCAGTTGCAGTTAAAATCAATCCTTATTTATCAAAGTAAAACAAACTAAAAATAATCATCTTCAATAATCATCCTTAAAAATAATGTTACTAACATTTGCAGGTAAAATCAATACTTATTTATCCAAATAGGTACTTAATTAGTTTTGTCGTATTTAATATTTGAAGAAACTTTTTTAAGTAAATTCTTTTCTTTGATTATTGATTTATAAAATGCCTCACAAGTTAAACTCTTCAAGTTATATTGAACTAAAAGTAGAGCTCGAATTGAAGACACGTTTAGTCGGTTTCTTTCTTTCGACCATTGAGCTCCCATGATAGAAAAAACTCTTTCTACGTTTGCATTTTGAGCTGTTATTGCAAATATATATTGACAAATACGCAGTATCTCTGGCAATCGTGAAATACCTATTGTCTTGAAAATGTTTGCCCACAACGCATGAAGCATTACGTCAAAAAATGCTTCTTCCTGTTTTGTCAAAAAACTATTCAGAGATGCAATTTCATCGAATAACTTCACATCATCTATGTGTATTCCTTTTCCATTTAGATAATGAATTGATAAAGCAATCTGATCAAAGTCGATCATTCGGCCCTTTTTCAGCATCAACCAATTAAAGACTTTGAAATCATCTAAAGGCGTCATCCACTTGATCAGATATTCTACGCAAGTCTTATACATATTTTAAGGTCATGCTTGAAACTTCTTGGTTTTCCGCAGTGCACTTAGCCAGCAACTCTCGCACTTTAAGTGGCATGAAGTTTGCGTTCGCTCGTGCAACTAAAATTTCATGTGTGGATTCGAGGATTCTTTTAATATCTAAAACAGAATTGTTTTCTTTTCGATGTCTTCAATTTTCGTCTGAAATATTGACATCAATGAGTGAGCAAGAAATAAATAAACTTCGCTGAGTTCATTTTCAAAAAAGTTCTTCAAAGTAATTGGTACACCAGGAGTAGATAAAAAGTACTGCTTCAACGGTTCATACATCTTCAATATTCTTTCGATCGCTGGAAACAGACTAAGCCATCGGGTCTTGCTATGAAACAATAGTTTCTGATAATTGACGTCTATATATTCGCTGATATCCTTCAACGCCTCCGTGCGTACGGTGTATACGGAAAAATAATTAAACAGCTTCATTACTACAGATTCTATATCAATATGCAGATTATCAGTGCCATGTTGAATACAATTGTGTAGTATGTGCGCTGGGCACCCAACTCCTACGATATCTTTGTCCAGAAAGTTTTTTAAATTAGTCCAAACATTTTGTCCCGGTTGCCGATTTACTCCGCCAAAATTAACATTAGCGTTGTCCTGCTGTAAATGATACACATTTCATCAACAAGTCGTACTTTTGCAAGCTTGTTTTAATTATCTCTGTTATAGTGTTAGCATTTTCATTGGGTGTGCTCAGCACATCCAGCAGTTTGGTTTTAATTCCTTCTTGCCAGTCGAAGAATTGTATCATAATAGGAAATATTTTTTCAGCACCGTGATTACTTGCATCTGTGGAAACGCCCAAGAAGTTGACATTTTGTAATGAGACTTGTACCTGTTCAATTACCCACGGAGATATCACGCCCGTTACAATGGCTTCAGTCTTCGTTCGTGCACAAGAAATACTCTTCGCAGTGTTGGAATCGGCAAATATAGCCTTAACCAGTTGGCTGGTGCAATCCATAGATTTAAATGACTGGTGATGTTTCACTGTGTGGAAAGCTAAAGTGGCTTCAGCGGCGGATATTTGGTCTGTCAGTCCAGAACTTTGTGGTTGAAATAAAGAGTCGATTTTGGTGTTACTTGAAACAGTCAGACTATTTTTTTTATGTTTTTCCGTTAGGATATGTTTTTCAATATCAGCACCTCCCTTGAACTTAATTGAAAAATGATTGTTACATATTGAACAAAACACTTCGGTAGGTTCTCTTCCATCTTTCATAATCGGAAATCTTTGTTTTAAAGTATCTGTGAATGTACACACGTATCGTGGTCGTTTGGTACTTGAAGACATTTTAACTCGTATCCATCCAACAGCTCCGATTCTCGCTCGCTCGCCCGTCCCGTGGTGACACTCAATGAAGCGTAATCCAACCTTCGCAATGGCGCAAGACGAACTGACTGAGTGACCGACCGAGCGAGCGGCAACCGCGCTGCGGGGCGACGGGCGCCCCCCTCCTCCCTCCACCCCGCTGTTTTGAGTGCGATGTACATACAAGCTTGCAACGCGTCGCGTAAAACGCGTATACAACGATAATAATACGTTTTTGAGAGAAAATTCTCATCTGTAGAAAATCTCAGGACTTTTCCATGGAAATCAGGCCTTTTCTCCGGACTTTTGATTTTTTCATCTGGTAACCCTATGCACATAGATACACTCACACATCGGGATTGGCATTTTTTATTGGATTTTCAACCTCATCCTTTTATAACAAAGTTGAATTATTTAAAATTAAGACTAACGAAAGATTTCTGTTTATAACAATGTAGACATTTCCAGCCATTCCGAATTGAAGTCGTAATGAGCATGCAACATGTGAAGTAGGGTTAGGTGAGGGATTTAGGGATTTGGGAAAGGCAGGATTAAGCCGGTGCGGTGTTAACCTCACCATAGCGAAAAACAACGCAGTTTGAGTTTAAAACTAAAGTGGATTTGGCGATTAACTAAAAGTGGAACGATTATAAAAAAGAGACAATCGACCCGTTCCATATCATCTGTCACCCTAAAAACATGACATCTCCACAATCTGACACTCGCTGTCAGATGAACATAAAAATGACGTTAATGCAAATTGCGCGGCAAATCAAAGTGACATGGCTGTCACTCGTAAAAAGTCCGCGATGTTGCCAACATAAACAGACGTTATGGTTATTGCCTTCTGGCGGTCTGAATTATTTGAAGTGTTTTTCTGATTTATTTTGAATGAAAAAGGTTATGCTTTTGTTTATCTCAAATATTAATGATATACTGTTTTATCGTAGTTTTGTATAGTTATTTGCTTTGTCCCTTATTACGTTTAGAATGATAGATTCAGAATGGTTTCGATTAGATATATTGCCGAGCAAGGACAAGGGTCAGTAAAAACTGTAATAAGTAGGTATGGAATTATGCTAAGGATTCAATTTCCGGATTCATAACTTATCTGGTGGTAATAGTAAATCCAAACTAATATTAAAAATGCGAAAGTAACTCTGTCTGTTTGTCTTTTCTTCACGCCTAAACTACTGAACCGATACACCTAAACTTCTGTGATATTTGGTACAGACATAGTTTGAATCTCCAGAAAGGGCAGGTATAGTTTTTATACCAAAAATCTGCAGGAAGTCACTATTCCACCAAAAGCTAGTAGTAGATCTATTAAATTATTTCTGTAGGTAATCTACATGTAGCGCCAATGCTTACTCCTTCTAATTAGTATTAAACAAGTGAAATTATATAATTAACCTTTCAATCGCGGTAATTAAATACTCAATAGAAGTACAATACGTTCGCGAACGCCGGCGTTCGCTTGGGGTTCTATGAAATATAACAGAACTTATGTAATAAGCATTTAGTTATGAACCGCCGTACTTTAACACATTTAATAGTCTCTTAAAAAATATTCCTTAGTAACGAATTTGTTCCTACACAATTACTCGAGCCTGAGTTGAGTAACATTAAGTAATAAAAGACTCAAGAGTACTAAGCCGTGACTATGTAAGCATTCTAACATTAAATATGTAAATATGCAAACCAAACATAGAACAAACATACACACATACATTACAAAGTGATATTACGATGATTAATTTATGTAAATCACAAACGCGTTTAGTATTTTAATTTAGCTGCGCGTGGGTACCATTGTTATTTGTTTTGTTTCGCCATCTTTTGTCTAGACAAGTAATGTAAGTATTGATATTAGGAATGATAGATTATCTTTCTCATTATAAGTACTAGTCCCGACTTTACACGGGTGCAAAATTAATGATTGAATTTTTGACAAGCCCAAGGCGTAAAAGCGTAATATTTGGCTAAAATAGCCACTCCATCAGCTAGCCCTTTAATACGCAGTACGATTTGAATTGCTGCTTGAGTTTTTTTTCCGCGACTCCGTTCGCGTATAATAGTGTCTTCCTGCGGATTTTATGGTATGGTAGTACACAGTTCTAAACTAACCACACCTACCATTATGGTAGCAACTGGGTTTTCAAGACCATCCTTTCAACCTGACAGCCAGAATGAGCTGAAGCTAATTCAACTATATGGCTGCGACATTAATATCAGACGGGTTAAGAACTCAACAGCATACCAAATATAAATATTGATATGATAAATAAGATAATTTATCAGAAAGACAATAATATAATAGTCAGGAATCGTATTTGCTTGCATTTTGCAATAATTCATCATCATAAATAGGTACTTATTAAGTAAATTATAAAAAAAACGTTGCATGTCATCAGCGCCGCCCATAGACGCAACAACGGAGGAGTTACGAGTACGTCGCCGTCTTTTTGAGGATTAGGGTTTTGGTGATTCCCTAAACCACCAATCGGGAGTGGGGAAGTTTGGGGACTCCGGTAACCTCACTCACACACCGAAACACAACTTTGTTGTTGGTTCACGCCGGTTTTCTGCGAGGCCGAGATATCATTCCGGTCGAGCATTTCAATTGAAAATGTTTCATTACAGCGAAACAGAAAAAGACATAATTACTCATATACATAAAGTTGCAGTTAAAACAACCGGTAACCAAACAAACGGAGACAGCAGGTCAACATATATACTGGCCTGAACCTTCAATAGATTTTCGATCATATCATAAAACGCTAAAATTCAAAATCAAACTTCACTACGTAAATGCGTAGGTAAATCTATTTTCAACCTTGTCTTGTGATAACAAGGTTGAAATTCTTTTGTCTCACAGTGACATAGTAATGTTGGTATAAATTATGCTCTAGTGACAAAATGTACCTAAATAGTGATAGTTTATGCAAACATTCATATGTCACACACATACACACATCGTCAGCTAAAAGTGCCCACTGCTGAGCAAAGACCTTTTTTCACACGGAAAAGGTTTGAGCATTAATCCACACGCTTACTCAAGGTGGATTTGCGCGAAAAATAAGTCCATGTTTCCTCACAATGTTTTCCTTCACCGTATGCCAACAATCATAGAAAGTACATATGACTCGGAAAAAGCCACATTGATATTTGGTAAGTTTCGAACCAACCTCATGCACGAAAAGCGAGCGCCTTAACCTGTAAGCCACCACGACACAGATTTTATGATTAGGTACATTTACCTACGTACATTTATTTAATTTATCTACGTAAAATATTTACTTTTTTATATACTTTTTTATTTATATTACCAATATTATAAAGAGGTAAAATTTTTATGTTTGTACGTCGGGGGTAATCTTTGGAACCGCTGGTCGGATTGCCAAAATACTTATCACTGATAGATAGCTACACTATTCCTAAGTGCTATAGGCTATAAAACATCACGCTACGATTAAATGGAGCCGAGCAGCGGGTGAAACCGCGCGACAGTAGCTAGTGCATTATATGTTAATACATTTGTAATAAGTTATGTGACGATTCTATTGATTTGTTTATGTGGTAGGACGGCAAAAAGTAGTAGGATTACCTGGTTTTAAGCAATCGGCGCCGCCCTGCAAAGCAATGGACCAGAGATAGGTAGCACCAGAGGAGTTACGAGTGCGTTGACAGCCTTTTGGGGATTAGGGTTTCGGAAATTTAGGGAAAGGGGTAGAATTACGCCTCCGGTAACCTCACTCATACGGCGAAACACAAAGCTATAGTTGTCTCACTTCGGTATTCTGTGAGGCCGTGGTATCACTCCGGTTGAGCCGACCCATTCGTGCTGAAGGCTCTCTCACACTTACAAAAATAACTCAAAACATGCGCTTAAAATATTTATTGTTCATAAGCCTTAATCTTAATAGGAAGAGCATTGGAATTATCCTGTCTCATAGGGAGATCAGGGGTCACAGTGACAGAAGTGCCAGATTTGGCGGGAAAAGTTAAAGTTTTGTAGGTTAAATTCGAATTAATACTAGAATTATAAGTAAGACGGTTCGTTCTAGCTAAAAACATAACGTCAGATATTAATTTCTGTGCTATATACTTCTGTTCTGTGTTTATGGACCTCATTTGTACTTTGAGGTTAGTTGCAAAGGTTGCACAGTCATCTTCTTCCTCAGTCTGTGATGCAGAAAGCGGTTGGGCGAAGATTCTAGAATGTTCCGTTTCTTTCCGCTTGATTATGATTGGTTGAGGGATTTTTCGCTTCTTTGTAGGTGTTGGTGATGGTGGTGAATATTTCTGCTCGCATTCCTCTTCTTCTCCTTCTCCTTCTGATGATTCTTCTAAATTCTCCTGTAATTTTATTTGAAAACGAAGATGTTAATAATAATATCTCGTTTTAATACGGTAAATATTAATTTAAGTAAGTATGATAAAAGCTTGCTTGATAACAATTCTTGCACCTAAATCCTTAAATTACCCAGTTTAGGTACTATAGTGTTTAAATGAGAAATCTAAGTCACCATAAATGTAAACTGCGTAAAAATCACAATAATCAACGACGTCAAAAATCAGCCAATAGGTACACTTCACAAAATTGGCCTAACTAGATCTGTAACAACATAATAAAACCGAAGTTGTTTGTTTACGCTATAATAAACAAGTACAAAAAACAAACGAAAATCGTCCTTATTTCAATGTCATAAAGACGCTGTCAGAGAAACGTTCCACTTGTGTAGTGTGTTCCGTTAATTTCATTCATTCGTTCGTTCGCAAAGGAACGGGAACGTCAAACGATGACATTACAAGCTTCACTTCGTATGTTTACTATTTAAATTGTATTTAAACACTGATGTAACTTAATTACTTTGAAATAAAGACTAATTTTGCGTATATTTGGTGTTATTAATAAATAATTTTAAGTGACAATTAGGAACATAACATATTGACCTTTTAAAGCGTTTTACGTGTTTTATAACCTAAAAAATTCTTAGAAATCATTTTGATTATAAAAATAACTTACCAATTGCGTGCATTGCGATTCGTCATCATTATCATTGTCATTTTCGTAAGACGTCACTGACATAGTAGAATTCCTGTGATCATCAACACTAGTGCTGCCGAGAAATTCTTCCAATTCCTTATAATACCACAACGTAGGTATATAAATATCGTCTCCTGTTTGCATACTCTGAATGACTTTCTTCTCTTCTCTTCTGAACGAAGTCCGAAAGCTATCAATCTTCTTTTTCACCATGTATATGTTTGCTGTTTCATCTACTTCTTGAACTTTAGCTAGTAGTACATCGTAGGCTTGTTTCCTCTCATGTCTGCGGACATAAGCAGGGTCACTGGTGTCCCATAGGCAGGGAAAACTTCTATAGAGTTGAAGAAACTCGTACCAAAACTGGCGCGGAGACATCGCGTTTGAATTTACGGTGCGCGCGGATTAATTGGATGGCTAATGCCGACTAGAGCATGTCGGTCGGCATGACGGACAACACGCAGTAGAGGGGTTCGCGGGGAACGATAGCGCTTCGTAACCGAAGTGCGAGCAGGACAACAAATCGGTCGTCTCACCGGTCGGATGATATCGCGTCCTATCGCCAGTCGGTTGAAATGACGCGGGTAAACGCAGTCGTATTTATACAGATAAAACGTTCGAAATATTCAGAGGAAAGTTATAAATAAATCTACCTTATGTAGGAATGGATTTTGTTTTATAAGATTTCTTATTCTCTATGTAGGACAGTGAAATTTAATTTCGATTGATTTTGATTCCATCCGATTTTGAAAAGTTAGGTCAGTCTATTTATCAACATACAACGAGAGCGAAGCCGCAGGCGGAAACTAGTAAAATAATAACGAAAAAATACATTCGTATTTCGATTGTACAGAATTTTATTGGCTCGGAATAATTTCATTAGTGGTACAATACTTATTTGAAGAAGAAAAGTTAATTACCTACAATAATCTTCCGTCGTTAAGTTAGTGACAATAAACATAAAACACTATACAAATAAAAATATGACAGATTGTAATAAAACATCGCGGTATTTTTTTTTTTGCCGCCTTTTGACAACGATATCGTAGAATTACCTATTAAGAGTAAACACTAGGTTCGAAATCCAATTTTAAATTCTATAATACTGGTACCAATGTAGACGCTCGAAAAATGGCTTTGGTTTAAATTTTTTATTTTCTTTTATTAATTAGCGCTGCCCGTGTTTGCAAAATTACAAGAAGATTAGTTGAGTATATATCTAAAGAGGTTATAAACAAGTACCTAAATAAACTTTATCGAATTTATAATATCACATGATATTAAAACTAGTATAATTTCATCCTAATTTCTTATTTTAAAGCAAATCATTGTGTAATTAAGAAAATCATAGTTACATACCTTTTTAACACACAATGTAGGACATGGTATCAAGTAAAGTTCTAGGTACCCATATTTTATCTGTGGCAGTATAATCTCCCGCCAACGCGATAACGATAAAGAATTGAGGACAAGATGCACATTATAGTGCACACATTAATTAAGAATACTAAGAAGAAGTAATAATATCTTTTTCCTAGTATACATGCATAAGATTTTTGGATTGAACATTTCAAAAACCTATATCGATCGAAATGTTTCTGTATATCGGATCTTTAATGAGCGAAAAAATTGTGACAGACAAGGCCCTCTTTAATAAACCAACCAAGATAATTTAAATTAAAAAAAAGACAATCGAACTTACTATTGTATATGATGCAAGCTCTATTACTCTATGTTTAAGATTAAAAAAAAAGATGGAATTGAAATTAGAGCAATAGTTCGTATTAAAAAGTTTTAACTCGATTAAAACTTTTGTAAGTATATCTTTAAATAGAAGACTATTGAATATTTTCTATTCGTGTCCGTCCTCGAGTAGGGTGTCTCCCCTCGCTCCTACCATTTGGCACGTCTTGTCACCCTATTATTACGCCCTTGACGACCGCCCACGAATCCTTCCATCAATGTGCGTACAAATACGTAATGTAAGTATAATAATTATAAATGTCAAAGTTATACTATGGTTGATAAAATCACAGATTACTATAATCTAGTCAGAGACAATAGACCACTACAGACGGGGTCTAAGAGGGTCGATGTTCAGCCGGGGTTGCGGGGCAAACGCAATAAGATTTTTTTAATATTAAATTTTGATATGTCGACTGTCAACTTTATTCAGTGTATATTAATCTACTTTAAATAATTTTAACAAGTTTTGAAGATCGTAATTAAAAATCTAGATTTTGCATAGGTACCTACCTATTGAAACAATCTATTATCTTAAAAAAAAATACTATTCATAAAAAAACATACTTAGTTTTATAGTTATTTTAATTTTGTAGGTATGTGATGGAACGACAAATGAGCAAACGGATTACCTGATGGTAAGCATGGACACTCATCCATGGGCGGCGCTGATTGCTTGCAACAACGAGTGCGTTGCCGACCTTTTGGGGAATAGGGATTTGAAGATTTTTGGATTGGGGGAAGGGAAGGATTGGGCGTCCGGTAACCTCACTCACACGGCGAAACACAACGCTGTTTTTGTTCACGACGGTTTATCCATTCGTGCCGAATCATGGCTCTCCCACACTTTACTAATATTTAGGAAAAATATTTATCTAGCTCAGAAAAAATATGAAGGTAAAAATCCATTACAGCTAAACAATATTTGATTTGCCTAACCTACTTTCTGGAGATATTAAGAGTAAAAAATATTACAAACGTGAAAATTAAAGATTATTAACCCATTATAAATTGACCTAATAACCTAAAGATTGTTTTGAGAAATTGCCATTCCATTATTTGCAAGACATTAATCATTTCTTTTTGAAGTGTTGGCAAGTACGAACGTATCATTTATTAAAAAGTAATTACGGAGAAAAAGACAAAAAACTGTGAAGAAAAAATGTGTCGATTCGCTTCAAAATCGAAGTTTAAAGGTTCCGTACCTACTAAGAAATAATGAACCAAAATCCAATTAAACAGTATGTTATTTACGTTGTTTTAAACCATTAATAGCTCTTGCCCGCGACTCCGTTAGCGTAAAATAGTGACTTCCTGCAGATTTTTTGGAATAAAAACTATCCTATGTCCTTTCTTGAGTGCCAAATTATCTCTGTAGGGTAAACTTGCCTAATTCGTACCACTTAAGGAGAACCTCGAAAATTTTGAAAATGAACAATGATACACAGTTACTTATATTAAGTAGTTATAATTAAACTAATGTTCTATTAGTATTTCGATAAAAAATAACATAAATCTTATAAACTTCTGAGAAATAAACAATTTTCAAAAACTTAAAAAAAGTACGATTTAAGACCATTGATCGTAAATCGTACCAGTATGATCTTAAATCGTACTTTGAGATCCTATCATTGTTTTACAGTCTTAAAAATCACAATCTTAATAATCTTCTACTCTTTTTAATCTTAATGTACCTAGATTACCTAATTCTTATTAATACAGCGGATGGTCTTTTCCAAATCTTGAAAGTCATCGCAGTAATAAAATTTAGTTTTTTTTAAATTTGTCTTGCACATAGCTCATGTACCCATACTTCACAATTACTGCATAAAATAATGTTTTTTTTTAGTTTTATTGAAAAAAAAACACAAACTAAAAAATAACCAAGTAAGTAATTAATATTTACTGTGATATTAAACATTGTTTTCCTAAATCGTACGTACGTACGTTTTAAAAAGTTGCTGCGAGTACGAATTAGGCACAAGTATCAAATGAATTTCAAATTAGCCGCAAAAAAAACTGTCAACGAACAAGCCGGCTTTACCATGTGAAATATATTCACAGATATACCTATAAATATACAATAAACAGTTAAACAACTTATGAACGGTATACTTGGAAGACAGTTCTTGTGAAGTATGCAAAAAAATTACTCAAAAATTGAGAAAAAGTGAGAAAAAACTTACCCGTTCAATATTTTTGTCGTGAGCAACGTTACAGGTGTTTATTTGTCATATGGTAATCTGGCCGACTATTATTGACATTTTATGCCATCAGAGGCGTTGGTAACTATTACCCATGCCGAGATATAGACGAGGTACGATTTAGGCGCAGGTACGAATTAAGCAAGTTTACCTATACTATAATTTACAGAAATCGGTTTAGTAGTTTTGCCGTGAAGAAAAGACAGACAGAGTAACTTTCGCATTTAAATATTAGTTTGGATTTGGATGTACCAGTGTATTAGATGAGATGAAAGGAATTAAAGTGCAAATTAAGGTATTTTTGTTCCTGTCCAAATCTCGACCTTATGACCTTAGTACCTGGTTTTCCAAAATTCATTCCCTATCATCTACCAATGATAAAGAGAAAGGAGTTCGTGATAGAACCATCGTCCTATTACGAACTCCTTTCTCTTTCAATCATTGATAATTCTTCTATGGACCCAAAATAGCTGAAATTTTACCCAAACAGTTTGCGCACGGAACCCAAAAGGAATCATATTGTTTAATATGAGATCTGTCCGTCAGTTATTTAGTAAACACGTCTGATCTACTTACAGCAATTCATGTGATTTTTCGTCAATGGATAAAAAACGCTAAAAGCTCGTTTTTAGGGCATTGAACTGTAAATAAAATATAAAAAAGTCATGTTTACGATGGAAAAAACTACTATGGCACACATTTTTTTATAAGAACTGTAAATACCTACAAAGTACTTAAGTAAACTAAAAAAAACGGCCAAGTACCTAGCTTCAAAAATGGAACACCTATTAGACTTTGAATTTCATTTAGCATATCTCTCTAACTGGTAATTGCAAAGTCAATCCAGAAGTTGCCAGAGTTATAAAATTACTACAGTCAAGACACAGCACTGTCTCCTAACAAAAAAGTGGAATCTCCTCTCTTACTAAACTTTCAATTAATATTACTTATTTATTGTGAGGTGTACCTACCAGACGAGGACTCGTGGTCTTGATGAAAAGTAATTTTCATTCGATTATCATGAGAAAATCATCATAATCAGCCTTTGAACCTCTCCTATGAGGATGCAGTTGGTTTACCAAACACAGGCAGTTTCGGATTGTCTTTGTCAGTAAGAATCCGACACTCCCTTCTGTTGGGCAGAAAGGATTCCTAGGGCGATAGAAGTCATTAGATATTTTCTACGCCAAAATACCTAGCGATATTTTCTTTTACTATTTTCAAGAGAAAATGCTAATATTTAGTTATTCTCATTAACAACCACCCATCCCAGTGATCAATTAACAGCCATTACCAACACCAAACAACAAAATATTTTAATTAACCACAATTTATTTACTGGCGATATGCCACAGCAATCCATTTTAGGATTATAATTTTATAAAAGCTACATTTTGAAATAAACTTAAAAGAATTCGACTCGGTATTTGAGTTGATTATCATTATTTTTAGGTAATAATGTGATTAAATTCTATAAATATGATGATTAAATCCAATGATATTATAAGTAAAAAGGTGTAGATAGGTTACAAGCTTAGAGCAAGTGATACATTAAAGTGTGGCTAACTAGCCACACTTTTTTCATATTTGTCGTTTTTTGAATCATGCTATCCCACTTTGACGTCTTCATGTGAATTCATGTGTCATTTTTGAAAATCGAATTTTGTTTAGGGAACCTATCTACACCATTTTAATTATAGGTAATATCATCATTGATTAAATCACTATTTTGTATTTTTGAAGTTATGTTATGTTTTAACTATCCTTGAGTACTCCTTCATTGATTTCTAATTATATTTGTTTACTTAAACTGTTATTTGTAATATTCTTATGTGTGTATGTATCTTAGTTGGTAAGCCTTGGTAAAATAAATAAATAGTATATCAGCGCTGTACGAATTTTATGAATGAGTACATACTGATTCTCATTCTGGCTATAAAGACAACTATCCTAATAGTAGGTACCTATTGTAGTCAGAATGTTAGTTATCAGGATAAATCTGGTTTTTTGCGGGGGGGAAATCTTCAAATGACTTCTTTGAATCTGGGTGGGGCGAGAGGGAGTGTTATGCCTTCTCCTGCTCTAGGTCGGCATCGCCGGAATGTGCAATACCTAAGTCATGATCGACTTAAATTAAATGCAGTAATGAGTATCTATAAAAGTGGGTAATAAAAGTCACGATTGCTCTCGTGTGTGACTTACACTACATACACGAGTTGGTAGAAAATGTATTTTCTGTTTTAATTGCATAGCTGAGATATGTAATTAGAGACTTAGAGTCCGACATAATAAACGATAGCCCGTGATCGTACATATTTATTTTCTAACCAAGAATTATTTCCACGGCTTAAAAATGTCGTCAAGTACAAAACAAGATAAAAAAACTTTTAAAATACTTTGTAAGTCGGCTTCACATGGACTATTAGTTACTGTTCACAGATAAACGAAACGATAGCAATTAAGACAAAGCCATAGCAATTACGAGACAACGCTATAAACATACGTAATCGGACCGTTCATCGATTCACATCAAGTATTGTCATTGAACTTGAGTGAAAGTTATTTTTAAAGATGTCCATATTTATGGTCTTCTCGTTATGTTTTTTTATTTATTTTTATCGAATGAAAGTGTTCGATGCTCTGCCAAATAATAACTCGCTTCCCGATTGTCGTTGCCATAAAAGAAATTGTCTTCAAATATGGAGTATCGAACGTCAATGCTGTCGTTACGACACAATCTGTCATTGAACTTGAATTTGGAATGCGTTCAAAATTAAAATGTCGTCATATCATTTTCGAATGACATTCCGAATGAATCATAGGCATGCAATGGAATAAATTTTAAATTGATTTAGGTGAAAGGTATAGGTAATTTATATTAAAGTTTTCTTTAATGAAGCAATTTTAAATTTACGTCAACTGTAAGATGCTACAAATTGACAATAATAAAATAAATTACGGTTCACGAAAGTTATTGATCAGATAACTTTGTTTCAAACATTTTAATTTTTAATGTATCGAATATTTCCGTCATTTCATAAATACTAGCTCCACTGAAGCGGTTTCAATCGATGTTCAAATTGTATAGAAAAAAAAGAACATTTTCAAATATGGAGCGTTAAAAATGGCGGGTTACATAGCAGAGAGAAAGTGAGAAGTACAAAACGAAATTAAATAGAATTGATGCGTCTAATATGGGCTCATTGTGCACTCGAGAGGCGATTAGGCTTTTTGTCCGGCATAATGGCCGTGACTTTGTAAGTGATCGAACTGATGTACCCATGTGATTAAATAAAACATCGAATAAACTTTCTTTACACGTGTGACTTAGGAATAAAATTGTATCCCATTAAAGATGCGCGGCTTGATAATGGATTGTAACTTGTAAGCCGTTTTGTACATCCGATGGCAGAGAAAATACTTTATTCGAAATGACAATAAAGTCGTTCCAATAAAAATGTACAACTAAATTTATTTTTATTTAAGTACATGAATATCGATTTTTCTATGGGATAAGTCGGCATGTGGAACCTCGTATCACTTGATGGAATGGAATAAGCATCGCTCATGGACACTAGTAACACTAAAGGACTTAGAAATGCACGCAGCCTTTTGTAGGTAGTTGGAAATTTGAAGGTTTGGGGAGGGTATTTGGCTCACTTGTTTTAATGCTGGTTGTCTGTGAGGCCGTGGTATCGCCGGTGGGCCCGGCCATGAAACAAGGCATCGGTAAAAGTAAAGATTTTCAGCAGAAAACGCTTAAAACTTATCAGGGCAATAAGATCGAAGCTAACATTTAAACTTTCAATCGTTCGAATTCGAGACACAATAGAAGATCAATAGGTGCCCGAACTCATTCGCTTGGGATTTGATGAATTAATAAAAAGAATACATATAAGTTATACACATACTTGAATTTAGCAATCACGGCACCAAACAGTTAAAAGCTAATTAATTCCTTTTACACTTTGATAAACATACGAATTACAGTATTACTAACGAAACACAGGTTTTGGACCGCTATCAGTCAAGTCAGACATCAGTTTATGGTATGTACTCGTTCCTGACTCGTTAGACGGGATGCCTTGCACGCGGAAACAGGTACAGGGTCGTTTCCCCACAACCTTGAGAAGACATGAGCTAAGGACGGAGGTTTTTGTAAACAATACTTGCTTTCGTGCATGCACATATACATATATAGATTTTTCCCTTAGTAAGTCGATTAAGATAATGGCGTACGAATTAGAATACTTATTTAAGATTTGAACTTCATTTTATTGGTAACTAGCTGCTCAGCTCCATTTGATCGTAGCGTGATGTTTTATAGCCTATAAAATAGCACTCAGGAACATTGTAACTATATATTAGTGAAAGAATTTTGGCAACCCGACCACCGGTTCTAAAGATTATCCCCTACATACAAACTTACAAATTTTACCTCTTTATAATATTAGTATAGATAACGACTTACTCACGTTAATCAACTGAGTAAAGCTCGACTAGTTTCAAGTCACAACGGGACTCTTATTCATGAGTAGCGTTTACGTCGCCGCGTTACTAGTAGGTATATCGCGTATTTAGTATGTTTCATGATAGTTACTATTTAAAAATAAGACCTGAATTTATAATTACCAATTCATCATCGCATCAGTCTTTAAGTGCCCACTGCTGAGTAAACGCCTCTTCTCATAAGGAGAAGGTTTGAGCATTAATCACCACGCTTGCTCAAGGCCGATTGGCAATAGGCGATGATTAGAAATTATAAGTCCAGGTTTCGTCACGATGATTTCCTTCACTTCTTATGTGAGTGATGTCTAAATAATCATAGAAAGTACATATTACTCGGTAAAAGTCACATTGATACCTACGAACCACATTACCTACTAATTATAAGTTTGAAATCGCCAATCCGCCCTAAGTACCTAAGCTTGGCGACTAATACTTCTGTTGAAGACGATTTTATGTGTATTTAAGTTTTTTGGCCAAAAAATCTTAATTCTGACATACAATTTGCATACAATCGTAAATATAAATTGAATTCAAAGTGAAATAATGTAAAACAAGGGGGAGACCATCGTTCTCTTTCTTCAATAAAACTTATATGCCCGACTAACAAGGTTGTCACCCCACGTCGAAAGATTGGGAATTGATCAATCAAATTACTTTTTAATCACAGAGAACTGGCTTTCGTTCATTGACAGTTTTAAGTTTTTCTTTTATTATAATATAAGGTAGTTTCCAACTAAAGTCAAATTCAATACTTTTACCCAAATGTCAAAAACGATACTTTTTTTATGAAATAATGCAACCCCAAATTATTACGTCGTAGTATTACTCCGTCAAATAGTTTATTTCTTAAAAAATAGATAAAAATGTCGTCATTTAGCATACCAACACATCGATAAAAAAAGGTATAGATATTTTGCAATCAATAATAAGTATTGAAACGTCGAATTATTTTTGACCCAGAAAACTACCCTATTTCACATACACATTACACCCAGACCCGGAACAACAAATTGTGGATGTGCCTCCGCTGATGAATCCAATGGGATCGATATCAAATTAAAGTAATTACCATTAATTAATAGTTTTAACTTGTTCACAGGAAATCCTTGAATTGGGAGACGATTTTTAAATGCTGTTAACCAATGTTTAAGCTGTTTCTTTTAAATCAATGTGTATTTAATAATAGGATCTGGCAACGAGTCTTTCTTAAATTGTTTTTTTTTATTTTGACATGTCATTGACCTGAGGTCGAATTATTATTGACATTCTTGCTTTAAAGGACTTTTCTTTTAATAACTTATTTTGGTGTGATGCATACAATAGCTATTCTCATAACAACTATAGTATTTCTCTAGTTCTAATCAGTTTTTCTATCAGTTGTATGACCTTATCTACTTAAAATGTTGGTTTTGAAGGTAGCGGGACAAGGCCAAGGACAAGGGACGGGGTAGTTTTTAGACTGTAGCAGTGTACAATTCCCTCTCACTCCGCTCAGAGCAAACAAGATAATTGAATCTAGGTACCTAGGTACTTAAAATAAACAACAAAGCAATTTTCCTATTTCAGAAATCCCGAGAGTAACTTCTAGTAAAACCGTATTTGAGATTTAGATCTATTTTCATCCGAGATAGCTATCGTATATCCGATAAACATGAAACCGACGTTTCCTCTACATCTCTTTGAAGTTCAATCATATTGTTACGCTGATATCAATACATAGTATAACAGAAAGTTGCTTCCTCTGCCCCTACATACATAACATATGTATGCTTAAATCCTCATCCTTTTCCTATAAGAAGATTACTAACTAGCTTTTGCCCACGACACGACGATTTTTGGTATAATAATTGTCCTATGTCCTTTCTCGAGTTCTAAACTATGTCTGTACTAAACACAGAAATTTGTTCAGTAGTTTTGGAGTGAAGAAAAGACAGACAGAGTTACTTTCGCATTTATAATATTAGTTTGAATATTAACTAAATTATAATTCATATTTATTTAAATAAGTAAATTATACTAACACAGTAATTAGTGGAGACGTTTTGTATCAGCGTTACACTTGTGCGAAGCCGGGGTGGGTCGCTAGTACATGTATACAGCTCTTATATTCCACCTATGCGAAATAGAATCTCGTTCATCGAACTATTGGAGTCTAGACTGCAGACAATAATAATTGACTTTGACGAATTGTCAGTGAAATAGGTAGAAAGCTCAGACTTACACGGTTACTCGTATGTATAGCACTTAGTAGGTAAATGTAGGTGTTCTGCAAGATATAGAATATAATTCCATTTGAAAATTGTCTATCAAAGATGGCGCTACTGTAGTAAATGGCCTGCAATTTTAATAACTTAGTTTGTTTGTTTACCATATTTTTGTATTTCAGCATTACAATTTACAACAAGGTCAAAAAGGGAGTTTTGAGTTTTTTTTTATGTGATAGGTCGGCAAACGGGCAAACGAATTACCTGATGGTAAGCAATCAGCGTCACCCATGGACACCCGCAACGACGGAGGAGTTACGAGTGCGTTGTTGACCTTATGGGGATTAAAGATTTGGAGATTTTGGGAAAGGGAAGGGATTGGGGTAGAGGAAGGATTGGGCCTCCGGTCATCTCACTCACACGACGAAACACAACTCTTTGATTATCTCACGGATTACGAAATAATATTTTTTATAATTATCTATACTGATTAGGTCGTGGTGGCCCCGAGATTAAGGCAGAACCTGCTTCGAAACCTGGCAAGTATCAATGTGACTTTTTCCAAATTATAAGTACTTCCTATGATTATTTAGACACCACTGACATACGGTAAAAGTAAACTACGTGAGGAGACTTGGACTTATAATTTCTAATTACCTATAAGTTCGAAATCGCCATTCCGCCTTGAGCAAGCGTGGTGATTAATGCTGAAACCTTCTCCGTGTGAGAATAGGCCTTTGCTCAGCAGTGGGCACTTATAGGCTGATGATGACGACGATAAGAACCATTTTCATATTCACATGATGTAACAATTTGTGTATTAAATAATTGTTTTCTATCTATAAGTATCGATGAAAGAACATTTCGCGGTAGTAAGTAAAGTCATTCAAGTGTTCAAGTAAGTGGGCGGACCGGCGGAGCCAGTCTACAGGGCTACAGAAAGCAACAGACGCATACAGTAAGTAAGTTCTTTACGATTTTGTTCGTTGAAAGCGCGTTTATGGCGACAAGCTAGCAACACATGTTTTTCGCTCCATGTCATTTGTAAAGCTGTATAATCTTCACATAGACAAGGGCCATAGACAGTACTTGATTTGATTTGAGCCCTAGTATTTTAAGTTTTTTTATTTTATTGTTTTTCTGTTATTTTTCCTGTATACCTTCGGTTTCCATCACACTAATATGTATTGTAAAGAAGTAAAATTTGTAAGTTTGTATGTAGGGGGTAATCTTTGGAACCGCTCGTCGGATTGTCAAAATTATTTCACTGATAGCTTCAATGTTCCTGAGTGCATAAGCAACATCACGCTACGATTAAATGGAGCTGAGTATTAATATACTATTGTTTGTTGTAGTTGTTAATTTTAAGAGTGTTTTGCATGGAAATAAATGGTTCTCCTTTCATTCTTTCTTCTTTCCTTCTATATTTTTTTTTTCGGTTTACGTATACGTATGTGTTTAAAAGTTATATGTACAGGTATTAATTTGTTTAGCTATGTAGCAAATGGTTGTACAATTTGACAGTCCAATAACGTTTCATATTTTTATTTTATTGTTTATTTTGTGTGTGTTAATTATTTAAGTTTAAGCTTTCATTTGATTTATTTCTACAAACAGAGGTATAACTAATATTCCAAAATTTCAATATTCTAATAAAAGTTAAGCTGATCGAACCAGGCTCAAATCGAACTCTCGGTGAGCACCTTTGATGGCAGAAACTCGATATTTATTGTAATGATAATTATTTCGATTGAAATCTGTTTATTCTTATAAACAGAGATCCGTGATACGCTTTAAAAAGTTAATAAAAATGATAACGTCACAAGCTGCATGCAAACTTTTAATGAAAGACTACTTTCCATGTGATCAGTGAGTTGTTTTGCATTCCAACCACGCAAAGCATCTACTAAGAGAAAGGCCTAATATAGTATTATCCAGCTTTTTCTCGAGTTGAGAAATACTTTTAGCAAATTTTAATCCTGTTCAATCGAGAAGTTATTCTTTACATCTTAATTTATTAATAAACTCTTCAAAAATTACATTGGTTGATAACTTAAACTGCTTTTTAAATACATGTAAATAAGCGTCTTTTTTCCATTCGGGGAGAAAATTGGAGGTATTCCTCGTAGCGCTCCCGTTTTGAAACGCTCCCATCTAAGCGCTCCCGTTTTATTCCTCTAAGCGCTCCCAAAAGGAGCGCTTCGAAGAACGATTAAAAATATTAAAATTTATTTCCTCGAAGCGCTCCCACGTTTAAAAATAGGGAAAAGCATGAAGTAAACGTAATGAATTATATCGATAATTTTTAAAAACTCATGTGTGCATCATCGACATCGAAGTTGCTTAACCAAATTACGAAATTGAGAGAATAATATCTTTTTGCTTTCGGTACTCTTGTGTGTATACAAGGACCAATGTTATTGTGTATTCAAAGAAGATGTTATAAATAAAACGCATAGATAAACTTAATATAAATTATATACGTATAATAATCACATTGCAGTAGATTTGAAATGCGATGAAAATGTAACACTAATCAATAAACAAATTACTACTTTTGGAAAAAGAATCCCACGTTTTTAAAACAACATTAATTAGCCTTAGCCTTACAAAACCTATTTTGATTTGAAATGGCCAGTACTGCAGAACGGCAGTTTCATAGGTTTTTTTTTGTGAGGGGAAAATCATCAAATGGCTTCTCCCGCCCAGGGCCGGGCGGGAGGGAGTGTCAGACTCTTACTGAATAAAAACCCCCCTGTTCCTTCTCCTGTTCTGTGCCGAGGTCGCGGTGCCTCATTGCGCTTACTCCGCAAACCCGGCTGAACATCAGCCCTATAGGGCCCCGTCTGTGGTGGTCTATTGGCTCTTTGAGGCGCGCGCGGAACGCTACGCGCCGTACGCTCGGGCCTGGTTCTGGTCGGGCGGCGAGCTGCCCTTACTCGCCAACCGCAGGCCCGTGCTTACGGTGGCCGGAGATCGTCCCTTGGTCCCCGACGCCCGTAGTGTCGCCAGTTGCGGCTGCTGGGGCGTGAGGAGGAAGATTGCTCCCTCACGCGGGCCGCCTCTCTCTTTGCGAGCATGACTGCTTCACAAAAGGAGGAGACGGCGTCCCAGTTCCTCTCACTCCGCACCATGGCCTCGACTAAGGCCGGGCACGAGAGGTCGCTGCCGCCGATCACTTCCCTGAGGATACGGCGGTGCTCAGCACAGGCAGGGCATACCGCTACCGTATGCCCCACCGTATCCTCTAGGTGGAATTTCATAGGTAAAGACCTATATACTACATCAATACGTGTCTGGCGCTATCTCTGTAGGACATTGCCTAGAGATTTTAATAAGTATTTTTGCACCTGTTAGTAACGATTAATTAATCAGTAATAATCAAGATATATGAAACTATCTGTGATTTTTAATATTAAAGATTTTTATACAAGATTATGGATACAAGTTAACCACTTTTTGATTCTCTCAAAAATACCCAGTAGTTTTTATTTTATATGCATTTAAAGTTTCGAAAAATATTCAGTCGCGCTAGCAGACTCGCTAATGCGTACGACGTCACAGTACCGTGGCGTGGAGCTAGTCGCCAGTGGTACACACAAAGTACTCTTGTAATTATTATGTAGGTCCTACTGCAATGTGATTATTATACGTATATAATTTATATTAAGTTTATCTATGCGTTTTATTTATAACATCTTCTTTGAATACACAATAACATTGGTCCTTGTATACACACAAGAGTGCCGAAAGCAAAAAGATATTATTCTCTCAATTTCGTAATTTGGTTAAGCAACTTCGATGTCGATGATGCACACATGAGTTTTTAAAAATTATCGATATAATTCATTACGTTTACTTCATGCTTTTCCCTATTTTTAAACGTGGGAGCGCTTCGAGGAAATAAATTTTAATATTTTTAATCGTTCTTCGAAGCGCTCCTTTTGGGAGCGCTTAGAGGAATAAAACGGGAGCGCTTAGATGGGAGCGTTTCAAAACGGGAGCGCTACGAGGAATACCTCAGAAATTGATCTGGTATCTTGTTTGATTTTAAAGTGACGGAATTTCGCTTAGCGAAATTATTCAAATGAAAACACTTTTTTTTCTAAATGTACCCTCACTACATATTTCTAAGTTTGTCAGAGGCTTAATCTTTCCTACCTATCCCTCAATCCCTAATCCTCAAAAAGCCGGCAACGCAGTCGTAACTCCTCTGGTATTGCACGTGTTCATGGGCTGCGCCGATTGGTTACCACCAGGTAGTCCATCCACCCATTTGCCGCCATATCACATACCAAAAAGTAATCTCATAAAAGTAGCTCTTATTTATTTATTTAGGTATTAGGTTCACCAACGAATGTTTACACTAATAATATACTTAAAATTGTTCTAAATAAAAATAATCATGCATCACTCACTTAAAGGTAAACACCACAAGCGTAACTTTATAACTAAATTAGTCAACCTTACAACACATATTTTTTACGTTAACTGTATGAAGAAAATCTTAGTTCGATAAGTAGTTAAACTTCTGTACGAAGCCTGTCGTGTGGCGTCTGTGGTACATTTTTCACCGGCACCTACTAGAGCCCGTTATACCTAGTTGTGTCAAAGCATTTCTACACAGCGATTGTGTTGCTCCCAATGTAAGTCAGTACAAGTTACAGTATAAATCGCAAAATGGAATCAACACGGATTAAATGTTGCCAACACGTTTTCTTACGCACCGTCTTCGTCTTGGACTTGGCGCCATTATTTATAGCGGACGCGCAAAGGTTCCGAGAAAAAAGGTTTTTTTTGTAACGTCTTCATGGCATGTAACGTTATGTGACTATTCTATTCTATTTTTTTTTATGTGATAAAACGCCGAACTACCTTACGGATTATAAAACGCCAAAATAGCTTACGGATTATCTAGTTTTAAGCAATAGCTTAAAACTAGATAATCCGTAAGGTCAGCTAGTTGTGTTGTGGTCAATTGACTACCCATGTACACCCACAACCCTCGAGGAGTTACGAGTGCGTTGCCGGCATTTTTGGGATAAGGGGTTCGGAGATTTTGCGATTGAGGGAGGAGAAGAAATATTGAGCCTCCAACCTTACTCACATGGCGAAACACAAGTGTGGTTTTTACATAAATTTTCTGTATTTTCTTTTAATTCTATTCTCAGAGTTAGATTTAAAAAAATCTTGTTACCTTAACAGAGATCGTAAGTGAAATCGTGGGCCTAAAGCTATACCATAAAGTTTGATAGAGGTTTAGACCTCTTTCTATTAGACCCTAACCTTTCGTTGTTTATGGCTCCTAAACTCTTTTATAGGAAAGTAAGTAATTTATCGGCAGTAGCGTTTACATCCAATCATTATTCTCGAAATTCTAATTGGAAAATCTAGCTGTGAATAAAGAAACTTTTACCTACATTTTAACCGAATCGCTAGACAGTGACACGTTAACATGTAAATCTGAAGTTGAAGTGATAGACACTAAACATTCACAAGACGGTCAAGTCAAGAGGAAAATCATCGAATTGAATTTACCTACAATTCGTCAGACAGTAATCATTTGATTGAAAAGTTTATAATTAAACTGGACAAAACAAAATTGATAAAAAACTCCAAAGATCCAAAAACATGGCATACAATGAAGCCGATTGATTAACTAAGAAAAGCCCTACCAGTTAAAAGTCATAACGGCATTCTAAATTTCTAATTCATGTGCCTTAATTCATGTCAAGTTGACATTTTCAATCAATATATCTTTTTTTTTAAAAGAGAAAAGAATCTCTTCTCTCACCCATGGTGAAGCAGGGAGGGTATCAGACTAACTGACAAACCGGCTCCTGTTCCTTCTCCTGCTACAGGTCGAGGCTACGGTACCTTTTTGCGCTTGACCCGCAACCCCGGCTAAACATCGGCCCTGTTGGGCTCCATTTGTTTTGGTATATACGCTTCAGGTCTAAATTCGCTAGTGAGTTCAGTTTCAAAATCTGAGGGCCTACTATGACGTGTTAGAGCGTGAATCTTCCAGATGTGAAAGAGGGATGGAGCTATAAAAGGTGTATAGCTCCATCCTTCTTTGGTGGCCTTCGGCTTTAGCTTCTTCTTTCATGGTAGGCCTAGTGGTCCACATTTTAAAACTATGAGCAACCGAATTTTGTTCTTTACCGTTCATGGTTCACTTAATAAAGTTCAAATTAAACGAACGATATCTCTCTCTAGGCGTCAATTATATCTGCCCAATCATATGTAGGTAGTTACGACACTGTTAAGCTAGATTTTGTATTCTATAGTCCTTTTTGTGTGATGGGTAAATCATCAAATGACTTATCTCGCCTAGGTTGAGGCGAAAAGGAGTGTCAGACTTTTCTATACTAATATTATAAAGAGGTAAAATTTGTAAGTTTGTATGTAGGGGGTAATCTTTGGAACCGCTGGTCGGATTGCCAAAATTCTTTCACTGATAGATAGCTACAATATTCCTGAGTGCTATAGGCTATAAAACATCACGCTACGAGCTGTAGGAGCTGAGCAGCTGGTGAAACCGCGCGAGAGTAGCTAGTACTGAATAAAATCCTTCCCTTTTCTATTGCGCTAGTCCTAAATCTGAGTTTAACAAGGGAAATCAATGGTTTACATAACAGAACATCACCATTGGTCGCCCACAAGACGTGGGTTAATCTAAAAACCAGTTCAATACACGGGTTCAGTTTAATCACAATCTTGTTACTGGCATCATTAAAACTGATCAATTAGGTCATTATAATGATAGTCGTGATGTTAAGCTTGTGTAGGCTTGTGTAGAGAGAGTATATTTTTCCAATGTCCAATTTTTATCTTATATGAAAAGATTGGAGTTATATCTTCTAATATAATATGTATAAAATTCTCGTGTCACAGTTTTCGTTGCCATACTCATCTGCAACGGCTTTACCAATTTTGAAGAATTTTTTTTGTGCTTATCCGGTATCTATGAGAATCTGCCAACATCTATTTTTCATCCCCCTAAATGTTAGGGGTACTTCACACCTAAAAATTATTTTTATTTTTTAGACATTTTTTTTTATGATACAACATACAAAAATACATACAATCCTCAATTTTCACCCTTCTACAATCAACCCTTATTTTTCAATACAAAGTTTGCCGGGTCAGCTAGATCATTTAAATTCTTGGACTATAATAAAATTTTGGTATTAGGTATATGATTTTTAATTAGTCTAAACTATATTTTTAGTTCTTCTACCTCGCTAAAGTTCTCAGGCAACATCTTTAAGAAGCGATCATCAAAAACGTTGTACTTTTGTAATTGACTTATAAAGGGAGAGGGACGAAAAATGTACTTAACGGATCTGCCATAATTATTAATAAAATAAACTCTAATTTTACAATTATCTGGTCAGACAAATCAAACCGATTATTAAAATATAACCCTGGTGATCTATGTATATTTCATACGCCTCTTGACCATAAATAAAAAGGATTTTTGATCTGTCAAAATTGACATGACAGATTTTTAGACCTGGCAGTGGCAACCCTATATTAAAATGACGGAGAGTACAAAGAGCAGTCTAAAGATGCGGAAGAACGTCGCTTGCAGTATATGCAGGACGTGAGTACAATGACACTACGTTTTGTTCAAACTAAAGGTAACATGATAGGATGCTGTTTGGTGAGTTTTTCAACTATTGTCACTATTGCCTATTGTTTTTGTGAAAAGTAATAAGTCTGGCTGTTTTTAATGTCAGTTAAACCAGATATTATGAGGTTTTATTCAAAAGACAATTTTAATAAAATTCTTTTTTAAATTTATATTAAATTAGTTAAAAATTATCTCCGTTACGGTGGTGTACAGAAATGATAGTTTACTACAAAAATACTAGCTTTTTTTGAAGCGAGAATATCGTCAAATCACTTCTTTTGTCGGGGCGAGAGGGATTATCAGGATCTTACTGACTAAAAACCACCTTCTCCAGGACGAGGCCCCGGTACATTATCCCATTTGACCCTCAACCCTGGCAGAACATTAGCCCATGAAATGCTGCATTCCACTACATTCGGACAACATAAGGTCAAGCCTTTTCCGGCTTAAGAAATATTTTCTCAAATCACTGATTAAATAATTAACCTTTCAATCATGGTAATTCGAGACACGACAGAAGAACAATAGGAGATTTGATGAATTATATGGATCCCCACCAACACAGATTGATCGGTAGCCTAACAGATGGCTAAATAACCAGCTGTTAATAACGATACAACAGTAAACAGTCACACAGAGCCAGTTTGAGACACAATTTCACCAACGACATTCAAGTGAAGGTAAAAGTTTATAAAAACTGTTTAAAAACTTGTTTATTCGTGAACGACTTACTTCTGTGTAACGAGTGTAGTGTTTTAATTATATTTTTCATTACATGTTACTTGTTTTGATGAGTATTCCATATTTGTTTATAAATTATATCCCCTAGATCTTAAGGATACCGGTAAAAGTAGATACGATAATTTCCAACTACATAGTCAAATTCATCAGTCAGTGACAGCTTGTTTTTTTTTCGGGTGTATGTGGTTTTAAAAAAAAATCTATAATTTTTGCAAAGTAAACTAGACTACAACAAACAGACTTGGGTACCTACAAATAAACAAACCCGTAGGATTTGTATTAACGACTTCTAGATTTTGATAACCTGAACGCAAAATATTTGCTGATTCCTCATTCGTTTGATACCCTTTCAAAGGATATCTTTTAAAATCCTAAAAAAAATTACAGACACATACCAAATTTAAACCAATCAAACATTAGCCACCATTGTTTGCCATAGTGAAATTTGTATAGGTACATATTTGACGCCATTTTGTCACTACCAACAAAAACAAAATGTCTTCAAACATTCTAGTCAACAAGCCCCAATTTCAAGACTGTAGTTGCAACATCCTTTGCTCAGTTTGCATTACTCATCCTTGTATGTATGTACTCATTATCACGTTATCAGTGGAGTCTGATAATTACCTGTGAACAAGAAAAACAAAGAATTAATGTCATGATTACTGAAACTCTATTTTTGTGGCAGTATTTTAGTTAAGTACATTTTGTTACTGAACAAAAAGTGCCTTTGACGCGAATGGACCGGCTCCAGCGGAGTGATACTACGGCCCAACAGAATACCGGCGTCAAACAACACTTGGTTGTCTTTTTCGCCGAAAGAGTCAGGCTACCGAAGGCCCACTCTCCCACCCTCCCCCATCCTACCCAAATCCTAATCTCTAAATCCCCAATAACTCACAAAAGGTCGGCCACGCATTTGCACTCCTTTAGTATTACTACGAGTGCATTGATAATAAATAAATAGGTAGGTACCTAGTTAACCCTTTGATTTTTTTTTAATATGTGGGTATAAGAATCTTAATAAAAATCCGTGTAGTGTGTCAGTTGGAAATGTGTACTCCCGAAATCCAATGTAAAAGTTTTAGCGGATAGATTACACATTTGATATCATGTATTTGTAGAAAAGTTTTTCGGTTAGGTACCTACTTATTTTAAGCATCGGTGCTTACTACAAAGAAACTATAAAATAAGCTTGCTTGGAAACAATTCCCATATATTATCTTACAGCACATTATTATAAAGCTTTGCAAAGTCCTTCATAGAAGTACCTTTAGCAAATATCAATATTTGATCGATTACTCACGCAGTGACGTCAGGCTTAACACGCGTGCGCTAGTAATACCTCTACTACTATGTTTAATCCAGCTATAAATTAAACCAATCAACAATTAATAATCTTGATTAAATCGGCAAATACAAAACTGCTGATAACTAAATCGATGTAAAGAAACGAAAAAAGAATCAGATGGTATTTAAAATTAAAAAATTGTGCCATATTTTGTTTTTTTTTTTGTATTAAGTATACCTTATTGATACTTGTCTTTGAAAAAACACTAAAACTAGGCTTAAAATTACATAAATCAATGAGTGTCACGTTATTATTTAAAACATTTATTTTATTAATCTATTAAGAAGTAGTACATAGAAAAAGATGAGAGAGTTGATGAATTAATGATAAATGAATGGATTTTCTCACTGATCTCCCCAAGGATAACACAGCTGTGCAGTTCACTCAAGAACGACTATTTTTTATAAATTTGTGGAATATTAAATAAACAGATAGATAAACTAATATTAAGTCAAGGTAACCCATGGACCCTGGTAACACTAGGGTAAATCAGGCATACGTGCCCCAGTCGATAATGTGCCCCACTCGCAGAATTGACAGATGCATTTTGAATTTAGCGGTAATTTTGTCCGTGTGGGTTAGTGACAGAAGCATGTCGTTGATGTAAAAAAATCAGTGCTGTTACTTATTTGTTTTTACGAAGAAAAAGTGGTCACAAGGTATGTATCGTAGTCTGAAAATGTTTTGTGTCTGTTGTAACTTTGAGTTAAAACGTTTGCTTCACGTTTTTTTTCGTTTTTAAAGTTTTATTATAAAGTTAACCTCATCAAACTATTGTGTAACTATAATTGCTTTTCTAGTTTTTTAAAAAAAATTTTTGAAATCAAGTGAGGCACAATATACCGAACTTTGGCTAATGCGCCCCGATTCCTTTTGGATAATGTGCCCCACACCTGTATTAGTTTTATATTTTTATTTTAAAGCTTTTTTGACAGTTATTTTTATTTTTAGGAACGGGGTAGGAAAGAGCTTCGTATCCAAAAAGATAGACAAGAGAAAATATGAAAAAAGTTATAAAAGATGTCATAACCAAGAAAATGGGAGTTAATGAAGCTAGCCGCATATATGAAATAACATCAAGAATTTAATGAGATCTTAGACCCATCCTGAAAGGCTGGGATAGCAAGCAAAATATATGTAGACCTTCGGAATTAGGACATCCTTCGGATTTTCCTATAAAATTTATTGGGGCACATATGACTGATATATCCGTGTAATGTGCCCCACCATTGACTTTAAGAAATCGTTGATCTCAGCTATTTTAAACACTTTTGAAACGTTTTTTCTTTGTTTTTGTTATACCTATTGAGTCAGAGATTAAGATTAGTTACTTTAATAAACATGTTTTAAATAACACCGTTTTTTATTTCAATTTCTCGAATTGTGGGGCACATTTGCCAGGTTTACCCTAGAGTTAATCTTAATCCCAAAGGCCGGCAACGCTCTAGTGACACCTGTAGGTGTACATGGGTGGCACTTTGCTTACCATCAGGTGAAAAGTCTTCTCGTTTGCACCATCACCAAACAACCACCACAATTTTACCAAAAAACTGCACCATTGTGAAGTTAACTAATCAGCGCTCACGGAAAACCGGAATGGCAGAAAAAAATCAATAATATATCCTTTTATGATAAGATTCATTCAAACAACACATACATATATTAGTAGATTGATAATAAAGAGTAAATTTCCTAAATAGGTGAAATTGTTATATTTGTGAACAGTGTATGGGACAGTGATTGTACGAATCGTTGCAGTAAACTCAGCCTTGACATAAAAAACATGGCATTATTGTCACAGCTCGCCTTACATAACGAACAACTGTGAACTTTATATACATAACATATACAATACAATTTACTTTAATATGAATTATCATGTAACTGTTTGACGAGATAACTTGACTAGTTTCAAGCCACTCAGGGCCCATATTTATATGACACATGACACAAAGAAACGTTGCGCTGCCAACAAGTCCAACAACTGATTCAGTTAACAGCCTAGTTGAGTTTTGAGCTGTTTAATAGGTTTTTTAGATCAAAAACATTTTTTAAATATGATCATTCAATAATTCGTCTTTTTATATGCTTGTTTAATTTTTCACAGCAAAGTTATGACGTCACGTGTTGCGATTTTCCACAAAATTCAAAGATACATACATACCTATGCTTTTTGACGTTTTAGTAAAAGCGTTGAATTTGACTAGTTACTATTAGACTACCGTATTAGGAGGTAAACCAGTCCGTCTCATGGTTCGTCATCTAGCACAGAGCTATGCAAACATGGTGCGTTTAGTATTACCAAAGACACGACTGTTATGCATATCTGTGGCCTCGTGTATTTTGTTGGAGATACAACACGTGTCGGTGACTAGACGTTGGGATATCTCGCATGTTTAATAGAAAACAAGAACTAACTTATAAAAGACATAATTTCAAATTTGAACCTTATTATTGAAACATATTTTTCAGATTCAAATACCTTCTTTTTTGAGTTAGCCCTCTTTTCTTTTAAGCATATACGGCTATTCCAAATCAAGAGTAGGTATGTATTATACCATTTTTGTAATATTTAAGGGCATTTTATTCAAGCGAAAAATATAGGATAAAAAATATCGGTTTAAATAAGTTTAAAATCGCGTTCTATTTTTGAAAAAAGGACAAGTACCTACTTACACACGCACTAGAAACAGCAGTAAAATATTTCTTCATTATTTTTTTTTTAATTTCTGCTTACAACGAGACGCCTAACACGATAAGTTTGCAACTAATTTAAAGAAATAAAAAAATACTTATATGTAATTAAAGAATCTCAATATCAATAGACAGGTGTGACTGTGAATAGAGCAAAATTACAATCATACTAAACTACGCAAGGAAATGAACCTAAGCAGTAATTTCCTTTCACATTACGAACAAGATCATAGGCTAAAAATATCCTTCTAGTGTAAAATTGTAATAGACATAGGTACTTATATTTTTCTTCTCCACAAATAATATCTGGATTTTGTAAGGTTTAGGAATATTTCAAACCCTGTATGTACCGGTATCTTTCTTATTATTAAAATAAGTTTCTCAATTGACATCACAAAAATAATGATTTAAAATGGCGGGAAAATTTAATTTGCTGTCACTGTCTTATACAAACATTTTGACGCGACAGCATCATCATTCCCCAAGTAACTTTTATCTAATAATTGAAAAATCAGCCCTAACTGAAACAAAATGAAGTTGAGCAAGCCATTTATAAAATTTAGCTTAGTGTTTATATGTGTTTGTGTTGTTTTTTTAATATTTTACTGCAAGAAAGGTCAAAAAAATTATTTATTACTGACTTAATAAAATACCCAATTAAGTACCTACATAGCAACAAGAAAAATAATGTGACATAGAGTCGCAACTAGCATACTACTCGAATACAAACGGACAGTGGTCGACAACATTACATTACTGGAATGAATATCGATCGAGAGTCAATGAACAACGCCCACTCTAGCTTAATTAGCCAAGAGGATTTAGTGATAATCGTTTGTATTGAAGTTATTTAGGTTTCGGTAGATATCAGCCCTAAACATTAAACGGACAGTTCGGCCGACGTACTTGATCTTGGCGAGTGTGAAGTTAGCCGTTTGTCTACGCAATGGATCTTCTAGGAACAAAATTGTGTTGTTACCACAGCTAATGGGCTAACTTCAGACTCGCCAAGATACGTTGGCGGTATTGTAATTGGAAGTTGGTATGACCCTTATGTGTAAAAGCTCCCATGACTCAGGAGAAAAAAAGGGGTGGAAAATCATCGAATGATTTCTCTTGGTCTGGTTGCCTCCCGCAGTGTCAGAATCTTACTTACTAAAAATATACATTCAGTCAACAAAGTATCGGGAATGAATGTTTTTTTTATGGTTCCAAATTCGAATTTTATTTTTTTTTTGTTGTTGTTAGATTGGCATAACTGTTTTCCATTTTGGCGCGGAATTTGAGTTGCATCTGTTATTTATATTAAAAACAGTGCTGTTTTTAGTTTTATAATATCTAGTGTGTATTGCGAATTTCATAATGGACAAAAACATCGAACAAAGAGTTTGTCTTAAATTTTGCATCGCCAATGAAATTTCGTGTTCGGAGGCACTCAAAATGTTACAGAAGGCTTACGGTGAATCGACTTTATCAAAAACACGGGCTTATGAGTGGTACAAAGCGTTCAAAAGCGGTCGAGATGTGATGAAAGATTTGCCTCGTTCTGGTAGGCCATCAACGTCTGCAACTGAAGTTAACATCATAAAAGTGAAGGAAATAGTGACTGAAAATCCTCATTCAAGTTCGAGAGAGATGGCCGCCGAACTTTCTGTATCTTACGAGTCGATCCGTACCATTTTAACAAATAATTTGGGTATGAAACGTGTTGCCGCTCGGCTAGTCCCAAAAGACCTGAATTTTCTTCAAAAACTAAATCGCATGAAAGTCGCTGAGGACATGCTAGAACGAGTCAATACCGACCCAACATTCATGAAACGCATTGTTACTGGTGACGAGACGTGGGTTTACGAGTTTGACATGCAAACTAGTCAACAAGCTTCGGAATGGCGCCTTCCAACTGAACCAAAACTGAAAAAACCACGTCAAAGTCGATCAAAAGTCAAAGTCATGTTGACTGTTTTCTTTGACTATCGCGGTGTTGTGCACTCAGAATTCTTGCCCGAAGGTCAAACGGTAAATAAAGAATATTATTTGAGCGTTATGCGGCATTTAAGAGAACAAATTCGACGAAAAAGGCCAGAAATGTGGAAAGAAAATTCTTGGATTTTGCATCACGATAATGCGCCTTCGCACAAGGCCATCATTGTAAACGATTTTTTGTCCAAACACTCAACAAACACCATCGAGCAGCCACCATATTCACCAGATATGGCTCCAGCCGACTTCTTTCTTTTTCCCACACTCAAATTAACCCTTCGTGGCACCCGTTTTCAATCGTTAGAAGACATAAAGGAGAATTCGCGGCGAGCACTGAACTCAATTCCGGAAACAGCGTTTAAAAAAAGTTTCGATGATTGATTCGTTGGCGTAAGTGTATCGTTTCTGAAGGAGCATACTTTGAAGGTGATAAAATAAATTTAGATGAATAACAAACATTTTGTGTATTATTGACTTTTTCCCGGTTCTTTCTTGACAGAGTAGTATAGCTATATTTATTTATTTATTACTAGGAGACCCGGCAAACTTCGTGCAGCTTCATTTTGTATTACATTCTAATTCTCTGACCCTTTTTAAACCTTCCCTAGAAGTTGGGTCGTTTACGAATTTTAGCGAGACTAAGAAATAAACAGCAATTTTTTTTTAAATACATCGTAAATTACAAGTCCGAGATTGATTCTTAAAAAGTCCTCAATTGTAAATTCGAAGTGATGTAGCCATTTGTTTTCACACGTGCGCTATTGTTCGATTTTCTCGATGCCTTTTTTTTGCATACAAAACTTTGGTTATGGCGACAGAAAGTGTCAGACTCTTACTGACTAAAAAACCGCCGCTCCTTCTCCTGCTTTAGGTCAAGGTCGCGGTGCCTCATTTCACTTGCCCCACAACCCCGACTTAACATCAGTCCCGTCTGAAAAGCCCAAAAGGTACCCTCTTTATGGCTTCCGAAATGAAAAACCACCCAAATGGTACCACGTTGAAATACTGTGATAATGTGATAATCATTACTAATTCATACAAAGCTGCTTGTTCTCTGATTACCATATGTTTAAGGCTAAATACCTTGGCCCAGAAAACCTTGTAAATATTACCGTAACTAAATCAATTGTATCTTGGACAAAATACCCAATAGGGCCTTTTGTTTTAATCAGAGCCAAGGAAACTCCTTGGTTAAAAATGTATTTTTTTATGTATTATGTATTTCCTATAATACCTATTGTCTATGATTTAAACATATCATTATACAAATGTTAATAACTAGAAAACCTCATAATTAACAAGCAGTTTTCGACTAAGTGCGATGATATTTCTATCAAAGAACTCGGTAACTTGCCCCCTATGTACCTATAAAAAAAATTGAAAATATTAGAGTAAGTGGAGAACAGTTTAGGTAGCTTTTGATATAATTGGTACCTAAAAAGTAATTTGACCTCTATAAAAAGAAATTAATGAAAATCTACAACACACATAAGTAGGTATGTTTACAGCATATAAAATCTCAAATTGTAGGCCCTTAATAAGTGTTTCAAATGAATATTACAACATTAAATCAAATCGTCGAACAGACAAATCAGTCTTGAATAGAGACATTATAATACCTATAATGACAAGACGATGACAATCGAATTACCCGCGCCCGACCCTAGAGGGCGCTTCTCGATGTCATTGAACTTGAACTCCAATTAGGGTGGCGCCCCGACAATTCGACTCGACACAATGAAGTTCCGCATGGTGCACCTCTAGATGCGATCGATACGACCGAGACATTGCGGATTTATTTCGTGTTTAAATACTTAATAGATAATGAGTTTTTGTTATGGTAATATCGCCCTTTTTAATATCATTAAATGCCCTATTGTTTTCATTTAAGCCTATTAAAACCTTAGATGTGCAAAGAAGCTTAATTTAATAATTTCTTTTTCGCACATTTAATAAATTTTGGGTTGAGAAGTAGTAGCGACTGCACGATTAACTCGGTGTTTAAGAAACCACCGCGTGAGTTCGATTCCCGCACAGAAAAAAATCATAGAAAAGTTTAGTTTTTGATATTTCTATAAAACATTGAATTTGACTAGTTGAAAGCTACCGAATTCATAGAATAATGATGATTGATTGACAGTATGAAAAAAAAATTAATTTGTCTCGTTGTTAACTATCTAACTTACCTATTGTGATTGATGTAATCTTTGGAATCGCTGCCGCGCTAGTACCTACACTTTTTTATTTTTTATTTCGGTATGGGCAGACATATAGCCGCTATGATGCGTAGTGTAAACGATAATGCGACCTACGATAGAGCACGCCTATCCATAAGCAAGCTATTCACTAGGGCCTTAAAGACACCCTTGAGGAACACAGACTCCGGCAAAGAATACCCAAAATTCTTTCACTAATAGATAGCTACGATGTTCCTAAGTTGTCTATTTTAGTCGAGCTATCGGTTTAAATGCTGCTGTTTTTAAAATCCCGGTGTCAATTACTTATGTCTACGTGCGAAGCTGCGGGCAGAAGCTAGTGAACGGATAACGCTAAGGATACCTGAGGTGAAATTACAAGGACACAATTTATATACCTACATACGTAACACGACTTTCTCATCGAGATCGGCAAAGTATGGTTTGGCATATTAATGGGATAACGCCACCTTGAGACCGACAATCCGCTTGGGAACATTATTTAAATCCCAAGATACTGTGTCAACTGAATACCAATTATTTGCAATAAGATCTCCTTTTTATTATTCCTTCAATTTACCAAATATTAAGCTTTGGTTGCTTTACAGAATAAAAATAAAAGATACGTTGTTTTTAAACACAGATTTCGAACAACAGACTTAGTTTTTTTGTTTAAAGTTAGCGTATTGGATACATCTCATATAAGAATTAAAATATAATCTGAGTCATTTGATAATCAATTCATAGCGACTTCATACCTACTTAATTCATTAGCGTTATACTAAATTTTAAGTATCATGGGCTTAATTTGAGAATTAAGCCTGTATTAAACTTAAAGACGAACTTATTTGCACTTTTAAATAGAATGACCCTGAGATTCAAAAATTTGTTACACTGTACAAAACTTCAATATAAAAATCCTCTAACTCGGGGTCGACACAACGACACAAAATGTTTCTTTTTCTTCCTTAACAACAGCTTCTTACTCTTTTAGTCAATTCTTTACTTAAACAATCTTAGTTATTACGTTTAATCACCGTTTACCTTTTCATCCTAAAAGTCGCTTTATATCGTACTGGCTCCTACCAGTGGTTTCGACCTCATAACAGGGTAAAAAAAAACCTATGTGTTTCAAATTTCATGTAAATTCATTTTGTCCAAAGATTATGAAGCAACTGTCCGTCCATTATATATTTAAAAGAATCTAATTTATACTTTTTTTAAGTGTGGGAGAGCCAAGCTTCGGCACGAATGGATCGGCTCGACCGGAGTGATACCACGGCCTCACAGAATACCGGCGTGAAACAACCATAGCGTTGTGTTTCGCCGTGTGAGTGAGGTTACCGGAGGCCCAATCCCGCCCCTTCCCCTATCCCTTTCCGATCCTTATATCCGCAACCTATCCCCAAAAGGCTGGCAACGCACTCGTAACTCTTTTGGTGTTGTTATGGACACCCGGTCCATGGGCGGCGCCGATTGCTTACCATCAGGTAATCCGTATGCTCGTTTGACAACTTATACCATAAAAAAAACTTCTATTAAATAGGTAGTTTACGTATAAACTTTAACTAACAACTCTTGCAAAGCAAAGTCGAGAGCAGCAAATGAAAATCATCAACAAAAACCGGAATCGTATGCCAGGAAACGATAATCATTTTATCTGTCAGTCTAAATTTCTACAAATAGATTGTTTATAAGTCTGTATTAAATTAGCCAGTATGCTCAATAAGCACTATAATAGTAATTCAATGCATAGACGAGACAGGCTTACAACTTTAACTTTACATAACGAAAAAAAAACAAGCTTAAATACTATTATAATATTAATCCCCGTAACTAATTCGAAATCAAGATCAGGTGTAAATTAACAGGACATTGACCCTCGATGTTCCGCCATTAATTTTATTATCTGTGGTATGAGGCGTGCGAATCGGGCGTGTATACTCTGTTTACACCACGAATAGCTCATGGCGGCCTATGTCCGCGCTACTGTCTTTGGAGTCGGGAGCAAAGCCCGGGAATAAATAGACATGGCTTATTATTCCACCTTGTTTGGACACGAACCGAAGCGAACAGTTATAGTTAACTTAAATTAAAACTATGTTCTAAGTTTTAACTCTAGATGCAGGTTAGTCTTTATGAAAAATTAATGGAATAGTATCTTCTGAGATCTCAGATTTTTGGTATAAAAACTATCCTATGTCCTTTCGCGAGTTCCAAACTATGTCTGTACCAAATTTCACAGAAATCTGTTCAGTAGTTTAGGCGTGAAAAAAGACAGACAGACAGACATGCAGAATAAAATTAGTTCGGATTGGAAGTAATTCATATTGGTTAAAACAAATTGATGCGTATTCTGCATCATGCATATTTTTGAACATATAATTTACCTACTATTTTTGCCCGTGGTAAATGTTACCACGGCTCGGAATAGGAGAAAGGTAAGGAGTTTATTGGCTAAAAGTCGCTCCACCTAGGATTGAAATCAATTGATAATTTTCCTACCCTAAAAAAACTTACTACAGCTTCTACTTCTCTTTATAACCATATTGCGGTGTGAAATTGAAACATTGAGTTCTCAATACTTTTGGCTTCTCTTAAAATCCATATCCTGTGAAACTTTGCCGCATATCCGCACTTTTTGCCCCATAAGTCAACACGATCCGAATTCATCAAATATTTAACTTAATATTTACTCGTGCCACTCATAAAAAATAAATGATTTCGTTCGAGCTAACTTGCTTTGTAATACAAAAATCGATCTCTGTTTCCCACGAATACAAGCACGGCTCCAGGTTTACCGAGCGGCGTAAAAAAATAAATCGTATTACTACGCAGTAAGTACTAAAATAAGCAAACCGCTCTAAACGTAAAATCGAAACAATGAACACTTACATCGAAACCTATTTTGAGAAGAACCATTAACATAGACCTCTTGAAGTACAACATTAGAATACAACCCAGGACCATAATAAACTGGACACTATTTATAAGACCTTTTCAAAACTTTGACACGTTCAGCATAATCTCTTCACGATTTTTAGTCTGTGGACTTTATACCGCGCAAAATAGAGGTTTATTCTGCAAAAATATGAAACGTCAAACGCAGCTGTATTTTTGTTTGGGACAAATTAAGTTTAATTCCCCTGAGTGATGGGCTATTCTGTGCGCCTATAACCGAGGGTGTTTAGCAATAAATCAATCCTACCGCACAAAACTAATGTATTTGGCGTACGTTTCATTTTGTCCGGTATATTTTCATTAGGTTTCGAGAGGGTGGGAATAGTAACAATAACCTTTTCTTCTAAATACAATAAATTCCTTTCATTATAAATTCTGGCATTTAAATGGGATAATGAGTAATGTTTTTAATTGTATTAGACTTGTGATTAATATTCACACGGGACTTGATGTTATGAAAAAAGCTACGTAAAATTATTTCCAGTTTTAATTCAATTTACTACTTCATAAAAATGGAAACACTAATAAAGAACAGAGAAAAATACTTAGGAAGAAGACACGAGAAATTAATGTGTTTAATATGTAACTGGGGGTCGGTATACGGGTAAAAGGTAAGGTTGAGTAAAAATAATTGAGTTCTTGGACTTGTGAACTCATCTTGTTTAAATCAACACAAAATATTTTATAAAATATGTAGGTTACATAAGACATGTAAGATCAACATTCCTTCCATTCCATTCCAGAATATGTCGAAATGAAAACCTCACCCTTTTTTATTTAGAAATACAACAACAAAATGTTGCACTTATCATAATAGCTAGTAACATTTTATTGCCTATTCTGCCCTTTCCTTATTTCCCTAACAGAGTTAGTGAGAAACGTCAGCAAATAACATATGTATGTGGCCCATACAATCTTTGGAACGTTGTTGGAACATTGCTGGCTGTAAAGCCGTAAGACTTGTAACATTATGCTTACAAACTGGCAAGGGTGGCGCGACTATCGACCCGACCTATCCCAATCTACAGACATGTCGAGCCAAGGGTGAGAGACACAGGAAATGGGAAATAAAAAAAATATTTGTTACTCTGTAATGAAGTTGAAAATGGAAGATGCTTTTTGTTTATTTTCTGCTAACGAAAACGTTTTTGAAATTGACATAATAGGTTTGTTTTTTTTTTCTGTAAATGGTCTTCGTATCTCTGTTTTATAAAGACGAAATCGAGAAGTGTTTCAAAAAACCAACAACAAAGATAGCTATAGTAGATAGGTAAGATTACGACGTGAAAAAATAACCTTCTATCACTTTAAAACCAAAACACAAGAAAACTCAAACAGCTTAAAATATAAATCTAAAGTCCCGTGCGTTGAACTTTGAGACAAAATGAAAGGAACTCGAAATGTTTGCTAAATGGATATCACAATGCAGTTTTAATCAGAAACGTCTCGTCTGTAATAAACGCATGTTTTATTTGTCCCGACGTCGCCGCATAATTCAAATTTATCTGAGGCGGCAAGATAATAACTCAAAAAAAGGTCTCGCATTCGAGTGCGACAACATCTTTTTCACGGAATTCTTTGAATGCTCTTCGTATGCCAGAACGAAGACTCATTTTTCAGATTCTTATACAATACGAGCAATATTCCATAAGTCCATAACATTTTATTTACAGCAAATTACTTAGGTATAATAAAACGTGAAACGTGATCTCTCTGACAGCATGTCCGCCATGTTTAGGCGGGTTTTTTTTTTTACTTCAGACACTTACGTTTACGACCTGGCAATCAAATTTAAATATGAAGTACTTTTGCTGTTATTCAAATATTATTTCTCAATAATACGAATAACTTTATACCTGCATATCATAAATATCGAGCAAGGAAAATGTGATAAAATTAATTCATTTCGATATTCAAATTGTCATAAAACTGTTTTTATTGTATGTACCTACTTGAATTTACGGTACGTTTAGTTACTCTAGCAATATAAACAAAAATATTCATTGACGTGTGTTATCTTTTGCCTCAGTATCTCACGAATAAAGTCAAACATTTCAGCAAAGTAAACGTAAACACATTTCGCCATCGTGTAGCAGCCCTGTTTCTTATCACTCCACACCCCAGATAATAAAATGGCGCCCTTATTTTACTGCAGCCCCGTTTTCCTGTTCCGTTTAGTTTCGTGTTATCAACAAACCCGCATTTGGAAGACGGATTTTACGGCTCTTACCAGCCGTCGAACATCAATTTCGTTAGATAAAGAATGGGTCAAATAAAAAATAGTTTTAACGACTAATAAAGCAATAGACGGGTTCATTTATTATTGATGTATGAAACTCATTTATTATTTATAAGATCCGCTTATTGTTTTAACAGTTCGTGCTTCCTTTATAAATGTTAAATTGTATTGTGTTAGGGCTGGCCGGTGTCCAAAACTATTAAATATTATTCAATTTGTATAAAAAGACCTTTAACACTGATTGATGAGTTGTAAATATATGATTATCTCCAAATGGCAATATAATTTACTTCCTAAATAAATAAACTAACTATTTCAATTAATCTAAACCTTGGCCTTTCGCCAAGGTTAGCGAAATCTTTACTTTCAACGGTTTACTTAACAATTTTATTTTGACCCTTGAACTGCCCTTCGTTCTCTATGCATGTTCTGAGACGAAACGTCGGGGAGAATCACGATACGTTGGTGCGTCAAAATATAAAACGTACGAGAATCGCCTCCCTGTCTAGACGAACGTCTGCGTTGCCGCGCATGCGTACTGCAATAAACCATTTTGTTTACATTATAATGAAATTTGATGCACAGTATATTGAACAATAAAGATCAAAGTCTGCACGTTTTAATGGAAATATGCTTATTAGTCGTAGGTAACCTATTTATATTCACAACTTGTTCAAAATTATCGTGACTTACATTACGTATTCATGCACTTTTACTGCCTACCTACTGTTAGATGGCTGATTCAATTAAGTAAATGGGTAATAAATACGAGTTTAAATTGTTCTTAGTGTTCAAAAGCGTCGGGCAATCATTTTTGAAGCCAACAAAGCGTTCGTGATGATAAAATTAATGGTTTTGAGATTAAATGTTTTCGAGCTAAACGGCTGACGTTGGCGTCGGCCCTACCCAGTCAGTTATTTGGGGATCCAATATGGCGCATATAGAAGGTAGATTGATTGGCTTAAATCGTCTTAATAACCGTTTTACTACACCCATTAAATTTTAACACGTTCCAAAATTACACATTACACACGGCAGACTTTTTTCAGAATAGCCCTCTTTTTTGTAAGTTGTCAGAATCGATTTCATTGAACGATCTGCAATGTTAATTTGTTTGTATCTATTTAGATCACGTTGCTATAATCATGCTACAAGTGCAATAAATAAGCAGTAAGCATGGAGATCGTAATTGCTTTAGTACCAATTTGACGTCATAGCGTGCGAACGAGAAATTATGTCTGTCATCAATTAAAAAACAACAACACACATGATGCGGGCCACGAGATACAGAACGCACTTGTACGCGAAATGTTTTTTTTTCATAAGACAGTCTGTCACAGACTGTATATTTATACAATGGAGGTTTCAAAAGATAAAAAGCATCTTCAATAAAAAAAACAATCGTGTACATGTAGTAGGCAGTAGGCACTACGACCAATGCTACGCTTAATAATCAAAACATTTAAAAGTCTATTGTAAACGAATTAAATTGTACCGAAAATCATTTTTTGCAATACGGAAAAAGTGAATACGATTTTTTTGTGATAAGTAAGTAAATGCAAAGCGAATTCATTTTATTACATTATTTTTGAGTTTGCAAAACTACTTTTAGCAGTAATAATAGTATTTTGGTAAGTTTAATGTACTTAACAATCGCATGAAATAAAATTTATAATCCCTGTGTTTTCTTAACAGCTTCATACAAAGCGAAATAATTCACATGAAAATTAAAACAACTTTAAAATCTCGTAATCCGCTTGCTTAATACCCCGACGCTACGTATTCTACATGGTACAATGCGCCACTAGCAGCACCAACAGTTCGATATGCAGCCTCATCCTTCGCAATAAAGTTTAAAATCAAATGTCCGGGCTACACAGAAGGATCATTGTCCAGTTTGCGGACGGATGATCGGTGGCGCAAACTACGATTACACAGTCAGTTGAACGTGGAAAATAAAGCTTAGATAACCCGTAACTGTAGCTAAATGTTCGCGCTAAAAGCCCGGGAATAGGTGAGCCGCCATTTTGGGATTGCAGCGTTCAAAATTTAAATATGGCTGCGACGCCGCTGCCTAATGTTAACGAACGTGACTGTGACCATTTGGAATAAATATTTTTGGAGTAAGAAGAGTTTCAAATTTCCGTTTTTGGTTTCTGACTCTCTCAGACTCTGCGCCTGAGGACCTCTTTGTGAGGGGTAAAAATCATCAAATGAGATTTCTCCCGCCACGAATGTCAGTTTCTTACTGACTCAAAACTACGTTCATTCTCCTGCTCCGAGCAAAGGCGGGTCGACATTTGCCCGAGTGGCTACCATCTGTAATCTGTTATGTTCTGCCTTCTCCAACCCTGGGTATGGCGAGAGAGTATCAGGCTTTTACTGACTAAAAACTACACGCTCTGGATACCTGGTCCCCTAGATCCCTCAATCAACTACACCACTAAGTTGGACCTAACAAAATGTTGATCTATTTCCGAAAAAGCTCCTATTTAAAGACCTCTAACTATCACCAAGTAGGTACCACAAAAACGGATTCACTTTCAAATAAATAAGTCAATTTACAATGTAACCTCCTTACATAACCAGTTAATTATCTTGATAAAGTAATAATAAAATATTTAATTATAAAAATGGTTAACAAGTATCCTGCAAGAAAACTTGTACCTACGTGTACTACGCTACCGGTGCAAGCGTAGCAATCTTGCAATTATTACGAAACACTTACACCGCCCGGTTCGAAATCATTGCAATTTATTTAAATACGTCTTACAATCAACGAAAGTGTTCACCATAAGTTAAAACTAAGTTAGCGAATGATTTCCTTAATACTAATCAATGTAGATATAGTGTACTTGTCAGATACTTAGTTACGTTATTATTCTAACCACTAACTACCTAATCTTAATAAAACTGTTAGAGCAAGAGTATTGCGACCTTTTTTTAATCTCTATGCATTTTATGATAGTATTTTGAATTTTCTTTTTTGTGTTGACAAGAGAACGTCAAGTAATAAATATGTGTTCTGCCAAGTGTGTTTTTACTAATATCCTATAATATATCTTTATGAATTTTTCTTCCAAGAGCTACTCTGTGAAGGAGTGTACCTACGTAGTATCACACTCCTTCAGGTTATGATCACCAGCGGAAATAGAAAGTACGATCATGAATAACTCTGGGAGCAGCGGCAATGGTACGCATATACAATCACAATCGTATCCATCCCAAGGAGTAAGTATGAGTTTACCAGCAATAGAGAAACTTGATGGTAGTACTGATTATAATACATGGAAGTTCATGATGGAACTTTATCTAATTCATGAAGACTTGTGGGAATACACTCAAACAACACCAGCTGCTAGTGATGTTTCCGGCTCTAAAAGAGATCAGAAAGCGAGGGCAAAAATCTGTTTAATGATTAAACCACATTGTTTGATACACGTACGTGAATCGAAGACTGCAAAAGCGGCATGGGATGCCCTGAAGACTGCCTTTGAAGACAAGGGCCTGAATAATCGATGCAGACTTCTTACAAAGTTGGTGAGCCTGAAACTAGAGCAATTTTCTTCAATCAGAGACTACATAACTGCCATAATGACAGTAGCGCAACAGCTACGTGATCTGGGCAAAAAGGTAGATGATGAATTACTTGCAGCGTTGATGCTACAGGGGTTGACAGAGACTTTCCAACCCATGAGGTTAGCAATAGAAAACACAAACATAGAATTGACTACAGATTACGTCAAAACGAAATTACTTCAGATGGAGGATACTTATCAAGCAAGTCCTAGTACCGTGACAACCGCATTACAAGCTAAAAATAAAAGTCAGAAAGATAAGTCACACAAGAATATGAGTAGATCACGTGTCGTTAAGTGCTTCATATGCAAAGAGAACCATAAGGCTAAGGATTGTCCGAAAAAACCCTATTCAAAAGAAGGATGCCTTAACCTCATTAGCGTTAGCAACAGCAGCACAAGGACATGGAGAATGGATTCTCGACTCCGGAGCTTCTAACCACATGACAAATCGGAGAGATTGGCTTAAAGACTTTAAGAAATTAGACAAATCAATTGTAATAGCTTGTGCAAATGGAGAAACTGTGGTTGGTGAAGCAATTGGTAATGTAGTCAACGAGGATATGGACGTCTCAATTAATAATGTTTTGTATGTACCTAACTTAGCTACAAATTTACTCAGTGTTAGCACAATTGTAAATAAAAACCTTGTAGTTGTATTTGAGAAATCTGGCTTTAAGATAATCAAAGCAGATGGATGTAAGGTTTCCGGGGAGACCTTGTATGAAGGTACTGCAAATAACGGTGTCTATAAAATACAGTATTGTTCACAGGAAGTAGGTCTAGCTTCAACCGCTGCTGACGAAATAATATTGTGGCATAGGCGAATGGGACATCTAGGGGTACGGAACCTAATGTTACTTAAAAACAAAATGGCAGATGGGGTAAGTTTTTCTAATACTGCTTCTAAGCTAGAGTGCGAAGCGTGTGCAGTAGGAAAACAGACCAAGAACCCTTTCAAGAAAACTGGTGCCACTAGGGCAAGTGAGGTCTTAGGGTTAGTCCACACAGACGTGTGCGGACCCATGAGAGAGAAGTCGTACGGAGGCTCACGATATTTTCTCACATTCATTGATGATTTCACTAGAAAAACATTTGTATATTTCTTGAAAAGTAAAGGAGAGGTCTTTGAGAAGTTTGCCGAATTCGTAAAACTTACTGAACGTCAAACTGGAAAGAAATTTAAAATTATCAGATCTGATAATGGCAAAGAGTTTGTCAATAAGCGTATGGATGAGTTCTGTAAAGCAAAAGGGATCTGTCACCAACTGACAATAGAGTATACACCCGAACAAAACGGAGTTGCTGAGCGAGCTAACAGAACTATCACTGAAAAAGCCAGGACAATGTTAGAAGAAGCTGGTTTAGGCAGAAAATTGTGGGCAGAGGCAGTCAACACCGCCGTGTATTTAAAAAATAGGTCTCCAACTAAAGCCTTGAGAAACAAAACGCCCGAAGAAGCTTGGACTGGAAGAAAAGTGAACTTAAGCCACCTCAGAGTGTTTGGATGTAAAGCTTATCTTCATGTTCCAGATCAGAAGCGCACAAAATGGGATCCTAAGGGCACAGAGTTAGTCCATGTTGGATATGGCGAAAACGGTTATCGCCTTATTAACCCTACGACAGGAGTGTTGCACAGAGGTAGAGATGTTATATTTTTTGAAAACTCAAAAGTACAGCTACGTGCTCCCGTTAATCAAGCCGTCCCGCTACCGCTGACGGATGTTACGGTTGAGTATGATAGAGTTTCAACTCATCATGAAGAGCCAGAAATTCCTGAAGAACCTGGAAATCCAGCTCTTGAGAATGTTGAGGTTGAAGATGAGGTTTGGGAATCATCTGACGAGGGAATGAAGCAGATCCTGAGGATGGTCTTGTAGAAGAAGGTAGAGAGCTACCAGTAAATGACAATGGGCCATCAGATAGAAGATATCCGCTTCGAGAAAGAATACCAAAAGCATATCCAGATTTTGTAACTTACCAAGCAGTCAAGGCATCGCCAGAACCCTTTAACTGTTCAGGATGCATTATCTAGAGAAGATGGAGACAATGGAAAGCCGCAATTGAGGAGGAGCTGAGAGCCCTCGAGAAGAATAAAACTTGGACGTTGGTGAAGCAGCCAAAGTCGTGCAACATTGTTGATTCGAAATGGTTATTTCGAATTAAAGAAGAGGCGGGGGGAAAGACTCGTTATAAGGCACGACTTGTAGCAAGAGGATTCAGCCAACGGAGAGGAGTCGACTACTTTGAAACTTTTTCGCCTGTAGTCAGACATAGCTCATTAAGAGTCTTAATAGCCTTAGCCGCCCGTTTAGAGTTAGGCATAGATCAAATGGACGTTAAAACGGCATTTTGAATGGAGACTTAAATGAAATCGTCTATATGAAGCAACCAGAGGGGTTCGAGGTAAAGGGCAAGGAGAATTATGTCTGTCTTCTAAAAAAAATCTTTGTATGGACTGAAACAAGCGCCACGAGCGTGGAACGCAAAGCTTCACTCTGAACTTATAAGACTGAAGTTCAGAAGATCTGAAAATGAGCCATGCGTTTACACCCGGTCACAGAATGGAAACATAATGATTATTGCTGTGTATGTAGATGACATTTTGATATTTTGGAACAATAAGCAAGAGATGTTCAAATTCAAAGAAGAGTTGAAGTCTAGATTTGATATGAAAGATCTCGGCAAAGCTGAGTTAATGCTGGGAATTAATATTGTTCAAGATGTCAACAAAATTAAACTGCATCAGGAGAAGTATATTGATGGACTCCTGAAGGCATTTAATATGGAAGACTGCAAACCAGTAGTTACACCAGCAGTACCCGGTCAACGGCTAGAGAAGCCTACACATGGAAGGAGACCAGATGAGAGAATTCCATATCGAGCACTGATAGGTTCGCTCATGTATGTAGCAGTATGTACAAGGCCTGACATTGCTCATGTGGTTAATTATCTTAGCCAGTTCAATGAATGCTATGAGGAACAACATTGGATTGTAGCAAAGCGAATCCTCCGTTACCTGAAAGGAAGCAAGACGCTTGGGTTGACATACAACAAACAAAAATACCCAGAAGTTGTTGTTGGTTACGCGGATGCCGATTATGCAGGAGACGCTGATCGACGTTCATATTCAGGTTCCGTGTTCCTTATTCAAGGAGGTGCAGTTTCTTGGCAAAGCACGAAACAACGAACGGTGGCTATGAGCACAGCCGAAGCAGAATACGTGTCGCTATCAGAAGCTGAAAAAGAAGCTGTCTTTCTCAAAAGGATGATTGCAGAGATGACTGGTAAACAGGAAGAAACAATTCGGATTTTCTCAGACAGCCAGTCAGCAATTGCTATAGCCAATAATCCTGTACATCACCAACGTACAAAACATGTTGATGTGAGATATCATTTTATACGCAATGCTGTTGAGTCGGGAGCTATAAAATTGGAGTATCGGGAAACAGATAAGATGGTAGCAGATGCTCTGACCAAGGCTCTCCCCAGAGGCAAGTATGAGTGGTGTGTGAATGGTATGGGATTGCGTGTATAAAGTAAAGATGTGTGTGTACATATCATATGCATGAGATTAAGGAGGAGTGTTAGAGCAAGAGTATTGCGACCTTTTTTTAATCTCTATGCATTTTATGATAGTATTTTGAATTTTCTTTTTTGTGTTGACAAGAGAACGTCAAGTAATAAATATGTGTTCTGCCAAGTGTGTTTTTACTAATATCCTATAATATATCTTTATGAATTTTTCTTCCAAGAGCTACTCTGTGAAGGAGTGTACCTACGTAGTATCACACTCCTTCAAAAACTAATCCTAATCTAACCTCTTGGATGTTTAAACAATATTTGACAACTTAATCTCCACACTGTAATATGAGCTATGCTTTTGTCTATAGTGCAATGTTTTTTTTTTATAAACGGACATGAGGAAGATGATTCATCTATTTGGTGTAGAGCTGAAATCGAAATAACGAATTAAATACTGTTCTAATATTTAAAAATGAACTTCTGTTCGTTAGTCGTACTAAATCTCGAGAAGTACTAGTCCAACTTGGCTAATTTTGGTTTTGAAATATTCCTGGATATAGAGGTTTAAAAGGTTAAAAAAATATTAGTTATATTTGAGCCAGTACGAAATTTGCCAGGTCAATTATCCAAACTAATATTATAAATGCGAAAGTACCTCTGTCTGTCTGTCTTTCTTTTCTTCACGCCTAAACTACTGAACCTATTTGTGTGAAATTTGGTACAGACAAAGTTTGGAACTCGAGATAGTCACTATTCCACGCGAACAAAGTCGCGGGCAAAAGGTATTTTTCAATAAATATTATCATTAGACTTGTCACCCATAAGGCATACACGACTGAATCTTCCCTGTGGTATTTTCAATAGTAAAATTGTTCGTTAGTTTAAAGCTTTAACATTATTCATGTCATTGATTTTGTCACTACTCCGACGAAACACAGCCCAACACATGGCAGTAGAAGCTACATAAAACAATAGAGTAATTCTGCAATAAATGCTTGTTACCAAACAGGTCGAATGGCAGCTGACTGTTGTCTATGATTATGCTAATATTTTCTGTGGCATGTGAGGAGTTCCTTTCGAACTTGCTTATTGTTTTCATTGCATAACACATATTTTTAGTTACTTTATTAAAGACTCCATTTTTTATTCGATTTTAATTTAATATGTAGGTACGTATAGTAAGTACTTATTTTGTACCTATTTATATGACAAAATGTAAAGTATTAATGACTTAACGAAATGTAACAGGTGTTCAAAAAGTACGAACAGATTTGTTTTATATCAATTACTTTTTAGTAACATTCAATGTTACTTGATTCCACTACAAATTCCGGCAGGTAGGTTAGGTACAACTACTTTTGGTCAATATTTTTTGCAGCTCCATAATCGGCCATGGGCATAAGCCGCCAACAGTTTAAGTCAGCGACCGCCCGAGGTTAGCAACTAACAAAAAACAAAACAATGACATAAAAACCCGTTTCGTATTACGTTGCCAACCGAACGTTAGCAATCATAATTTCATAGAAACATGAATAACTAACTGCACGCAAACTAAGTGATAGTTAAATGAAATTAGTAAAGGTATCAGTTAAACTCCTACTATTTTAACTATGTCACGTCGGAGCCAAGTATCCGCGTCATCAGTCATAGTTGTTCATAAGGCTGCGCGCGCGCACCTCTGCCGCTGACGATTAACTTGATACGCCGGTTGCGACACATGCCGTACAACACTCGATTTGCTCCGTCTTATTGGGCCAACGTTGGAGATAACATTGGTTTGTAATGTAAAGTTTGATCAAATGTTCACTGCTTGTTAAAGTTAAATAGTACCAGAATGTTTTTTAACTTAATCATATCCTTTAGAAAAGTTTGAATCGATATTGTTGAAGTTATAAATAAAATTAGAACACCAACTCCACAATCTTTTATGTTTAATGCCACAGACAATATTAGTTACACCTTTCCTATAATCTTACAAAGAAAACAAAAAGTTGACTGCAGTAAACATGGCGCAAAACGTAACAGCCAATATTGGCTGCAAAGTTTGCAATCAAACCTAGTCTGGTATTGCAATCTGAAACTCGGTCGGTTGCAGGAAACCGCCGGCGCCAGTGGTCTTAGCCAACACAACGATTTGAAAGATGTGTTTCATCTTCGTATTTATTAGCCCACTTCATCATCTCCGTTCAGGTGTTTGCTTAATTTTAACTTTATTCGCGCCAGAGAAATTATTTATTACTTATTTAAGTCCTACTGGCTTTTCCAGTCTTTGAAATTTATGAACTTGAGTTATAAATCTGTCGTACTGCTTTTTTAGAAGTTTTTTTCTAGTCTAGTAACTTTATTTTAGAATATAAATCGAATGCCAATTTTGTTTATTTCTTCAAAACATCGTATGTTAAGAATATTCCTGACACACATGTTATGAATTTTAAACGTAACGTAGTTACGTACAATAATAACAATTCGCAAGAGGAAGGTAAGTAACCTAAGAAAATATCGATCATAAATACGCAACCAACTACCGGTTACTCATTCAATGTTTGTAAACAGTACAGAGTTAGACTTCCATCTCGCATTCGATCGTTCGCTTTGTATTACCTCCAGACAGTTGATTAAACAATTTTGTATAGGTTTGATAGAGAGCAAAGATACGAAACACAGACGCTCTCCACTTCGTCTAGACTTCAAAGACTTAGGCTCTTCATATTCATGCACTAAGTGCACTCAACAACGCGCGCCAATTTCCGCTTAGTGTTCCGAGATGGAAACTTATCATTAACTTTTGTTTATGGTAATGAACATGCAGATTGACAGGTTGTTAAGCTTTCAGGATTCTTATGTATTTCCTTCCTTTTTTTTATAAAATCGACTGACAAGTCTAGACAATAAAGCAAATGCCGTGTTTAAAATTTTAACCAAAGATATCGCAATAGGTAATGTGTTTGTCGCAATATTTAGCCACCAAAAGCTGAAGTACAGGCACAATAGATTGCACAAGCCAGTGACTAATGACCAGAGACAATGCGTTTGATACTGGCTCAATTTTAGCGGGAATATTGATTCATCAACACGCTTTACGTGACACTCCTTAAGACTGCCTGACATTTTACACCGGTGCTGGTATTTTAATTGAGCATTATGCGCTTTGTAATATTGTTTTATATGCATTTGTGTCTACAGGATCAAGATCATATAAAAACAAACAGAAGGTTTATTACTAAGTAGCGGTGAAAATAATAACCGGGTAAGTTCGGGATACTTTTACCCGGTAGGGTAACTTTAATTCAAACCCATTAACAAAACCGAACCAAACGATATTCTTTTCTCATTGGTTTGAAAATTAGGATCAAAGTTACGTCCCAGGGTCAAAGTAACCCGATATTATGGTATATGGTATATTAATATAAAAATACATCCTTGATTGTATTCAAATCCATTTACCCACCCTTTTAAACAGTCCAAAACTAACGGAATCACAAGCACGGTTGTATCAACGTACTGAAACCGCCAATACTAAATTTAGATTAGGTTCTGTTTGTAAAACGTGAAATTATCTGTAGCCATCTGGCTAACGTTTTCGTGCGGTTTCACCGGAAGCTTTGCCAATGGAACGTCCAAATCAAAGAATCTACAACTCTCTACTCTACCCACCAACTTCTCAAAATGTAGTGCGGTTTTCAAAAACGAATATGGAAGATGCACATAACGGAATTTTCCCAAGCCTATTTCCTACAACAATTCTGAATATAATTTTTTTGTTTACTAATAGGTACCTACTGCTGCAGGACCGAAGAGTTCAAAGGCCTTAACGTAGAAAATGTAATAGAAATAGAATAGCGAACGCCAGGTGTTTCAGATTTCATAGTTGTTTGAATGAGGCAATAATTTGAACACGTGTCTTTTTATCACTTGCCGGAAAACGTGACTAGTACAAAAATGCGCTAAGTTACACTAATTTCCATAGAGTTATGTTTTTATTTAAGCAATCGAGAAGGTACTAAGTCTTTAATTTCTAGCTTCGTCGCATATAGTATTAAAGCCATTTATATTCCATCTAGATTTAAGGGATTTATGTACTTTGTCTACCTATGTACCGAAGTACAATACCTTCGCAAATGTATATCTACTATAATTGTTCGTGCCCAAAATCAGCGTGATTTCATGTGATACGATAACATCTTGAGATTTAGATAATCTCGTGCCATTACCTATTATAAATAGGTTACAAACACAATCGTGCAACATTGCAATCTCCAATCTCTGTCACCATTTAATAGAATATTGTTAAGTTCATCGGCTGATATTTGAAACTTGTCGTGAATAAAAATACATGCAATTGTTTTTGATTGAGAAACAATGATGTTTGCAAAATGGCTATGGCGGGTCAAACTAGAAAGGATAGTTGGTACATGACGCCATATTGACATGACATGCAACAGAGATGAAAAGATGAGCTAATAAATAGTAAACATTTTAATCAGTCGTGTACCCTTGGCTGGAACCAGTCCTAAACATCTGTTCCTACTTAAGTTGTAAATTGTTTACTTGACTGTTTATAATAAATAAGTTTATAACTACTAATTTATGGCTAGTCGTTTGCAACATCAGAACAAACTTGACAAATCTAGACTTCAAGCTAAATTACTAGTTATGAGTTAATTGTAAATGGTAAATCCAGTACAGTAGGTACCAACTTAACACTTGGCTTGACCTAGAAGAACACCCAGTTGCATTTGTCAGTCAAAGAAATTTAAGGACTTTTTAATCCTACGGCTCATTTAATAAAACCTTCATCGTGTTAAAGGCGCCAACTGACGAATTTCAAATTAATCGAACATCCGGTGTAACGGCTGCATTCTAAGGAAGCGTACTCCATTAATGCAGTAGTACAATGGCGGCACTGATTCCCTCCATCTTGTAAATAATATGACACAATGAAGTTGATTAAGCCGTTTTGTTAAAAAGGTGTTTCTTTGTGTCTCCGTAGTAAACAGGTAGTGTTATTACGAGGTATTGATACGTTTTTTATCTGTTACATTCTTGTGAGAGATAAACGCCTATTAATTGTCTACTTGAGTTGTTACTCAATAAGCTAATGAACTAATTATGTTAGTACTCTTCCCTGATGTTTGCTACCTACCTACTTGTGTTTTGGAAGTGTCAATGTTTTAGACAGCCTGTTTCACTACCAATTGGCCTATGATTTTTTTTGCCCAGTATTTTAACTAAACACTGTCTTTAAATCCCCAATCAGCAAAATCGTCCTTCTAACAATATTCCTATTTCTGGTCCAAGAACGTGTTAGTTCTACCTAATTCTACATGTAAAGTTAGTGTCTTTTGCACATATCTCTAAATAAAAACATACATATTGTCGTTATTAATTCAATAGTAAACTGTATATCATTATCGTAGCCTGAATCGTAGTACATCTCGCGTGTATAGTGAACTAGTGACTCATCGATTCACAGTGGCCTTCTTCTGAATCTAGTTTCTATCTAATATCTACTAATTCGCGTGCAGTTAGCTAGTTTGTGCTATTTTAGATGTTGTTGTTGGCTTTCGGGCATTTCATTCATGGTAAGTGAACTTAGGGAGGCATACTTAGGTGTATTGGGAAAATATACGTAGTTGAACAATATTTTATTATTTGCTGGTTACATTTTAGAATTGGTAAAACATCCTAAAATCTTCTTCGTACGTCACCAAACTCATTCACTGCATTTTGAACGGGATAGATCAATAAATACTTATATTTATATTGTAAGTATCGTAGGACATCAGGAATCCCGCACTTTTTATTTAACTTACTGATAAAGCACTAGGCAACCGTCTTCTACTAAACGGTAAATACTTCGAGAACAAAAAAAAACATAGCCAGTTAGGAATTGAAACCAACAAATTCCATCCAATCTGCTAAGAATGGAACTGAATAGGTGGTCACGATAATCTGGACCGTATCAAGTTCCACACTGAGCGCTGTGGTCTCACAGAGGTAAATATCACAAATATCCAAAAACTGTTTCGACAAATACAAAAAATTTGCATAAAACTAGTGCTCGAATTATGTAAGTACATACACTCCTTCAATCATCTTTTGAAGGCATCCTAGACATGTTAATAAGTACCTAGGTGTGTAGTAAATTATTTAACTCCTTGGGTAGGTACCTATCAAACCACCAGCATAGTACGCAGATGTACTATGAACTAAAAAAACGTAGGTTCATTTAATTTTTTTATGTGTACAAGATAACTTTTTCTTCTTGCAAATCTTCCTCCTTGCAATTAACCTATTATTATTGCGTTTAAAGTTAATAGACCAATTTAAAACGAAACATAGGTACCAAAGAAAAAAACATAGGCAAGTAAGACAAAAAAAAACATTTTTGAATTCTGGTTTTTAACGTACCAACTGTCAGATTTAAAATTAGAATAGCGTAATCTTATATGATTCTTATTGATTTAATTTATTTTGTTTTATTAATCGGGGAATACAACTATTCTTATCTAGGTAGGAAGATTTTTGACTCCAGATCTGTTGGACACCCCATCATACCATATGTTTACACACGTAGGTACACATTAAAGATTTTTAGTTCTTTTTGTAGATGAGGAATTTCAAACAGGTTTAAGTAGTCCACAGAAATAATGTCAGCATAATAGCAATGTCCAGTAGGTACTTACAAAGTAACTATGATAGTCAGAAATATCGTTGACTATACATGTGTGGAGTGGAGGTGACCTGTGGTGTGGTCTACTACGAAACGGTAAGTATTTGTTTTTGTATACTTATTGATGAATGTGCTGGTAACTACTACCATGTCTTTACACTTGAACTAAAAATGATTTTTCTTTTAAACGCGTCTATTTTCTTAGTTAGCATTAGCAAATAGGTATGTGTACGAGTATAAGTACCTACTGAACTAGCTTCCTAAATAATAGTAATAAATAATTATCAACGAAACGTCTATAGGTATTTCAAAGACAATAATGAAGTACATACCTACCTATTTATCTAACTGTTGGCAATGATTGATCACGTAGTACTAAGTACGTAAGTACTGGCGCATAGTTGATGCAAGAGGGCCCAGGTAAGCAACGGACGCAATCCACACACGCCATAAGTGGAAATGCTGAGCAAAACCAGTCCTTTCCCGCCTCGGGAAATTCATGACCGTGGATCGTGGTGGAGTTTCAAACATTGCAAAACTTTTTACCATATTTATTCGCAAAAGTAGATCAGGGTTTGTTTATATTCTTCACAAATGAACCGTTTAAAAAAATAAAACTATTTAAAAAGTTTATAACTTATAAGTTTCTCACCGAAAAAGTCCTCCCAAGTCATTGAGTGATCAGAATCGCCGTTCGCACCGTCCATCTTCAAACACTATTTCCAAGCTTCGCTAACTGAACATTTCCTCATCCATACAACGTGTAAGCAATAAAAACACAAAATCGTTCTATTTTTATGTCACCAAACACAACTGGTTACATTTTTTATTTGTTGATAAACAAAAAGACATCGCGTTCGATACTCTCGCGGCGGCGGGGCAACGAAACGCACGACCCTCACGCTCGACAACCGACTCGTGAATGAAACAAGACGGCGTAAAAGTTGTTGCGCTGCGTTTCGGCCGACTCAACGGCCCTCGCCCTCTTGCATATGCATCCCGTTGACGAGACCGATATGTACCTATGTAAACTTTAGTTTGCTTACCCCACCGATAAGCATAATCTTCGTAAGAAGTTTCCTGTAAAAAAACTAAAACTGTATGGAGTTATGGCAAAATAGAATACGGAACTTAAATTTTGATAATTACGAACAAATTAATTAAAAATTTAGATCGAAGAAGAAGTACTTTTGTGTACAGTGCATTTTACAAGGTAACTTACTGGTCTTTACATTAGGAGTTACATTAAAATGAAATTCTTATTAATACTCCTTGACCCACCTAGGTTTTTGAGAAATTCTGTCTAAAGTTTATCTTTAGTTTTATTATAACCTACAAAAGTAATAGATAAAAAAATATATTTCAACTTTTGGATACAATTTAAAACTTATTGTTTGTTTTAATTTTCGCGGGCTGTACCTTAGCGAATACATAAATGATAAAAAACATTATAATTTCTTTTCTCTTTATTGTGAAAGACCCAAATGTAATTCTAAATTCCATTAGTTATGTACCTACATTGTCTTTGAAAGACCCGGTCATTGATTTCTTGACGTAGAGTAAGGTAACGATAAATTAGTCGATTACCTTAGCCGTAGTAATTTTAGTCGATAGTAAGGCTTACTCAAACACGTTTATTTTCTATCAATATGATCCGACTTCGTTTAACTACCCTCATAAGTGCCAACGTTCTATATTTCAATGTGTCTAGTCAATAATGATTTACCACTTCAAAAGAGACAATGTGGAATGTGGTTAAATTAGACCGCAATCTGCTTAACCAATATGAATTTATATGATAAATTAATACTACATCTACTAATCCGTAAAATATAAATACAATTTAGAAACTAAAATACTGAAAAATCCTTCTTCTCGTTTGAAAACTAGTAAATCGACTAAATTTCTTTCTAGAACAAATCGTTCGAATCTTGAACATCTCTATTGATACAAACAACATGGCGGAATTTTGATCAGTTGTTATGTTTCCTGCTAATTTAGTTCAATAACTTTTTGAAAATAATATAATGCTTACCAGTGAACTATATCAATAAAGCAATTTTTATAAGTATTAGAAAATTATATAAAGTGGTTGGTGTATTCTAGTATTTTAGGCTCATTAGCTATGAGAAGGTAAGGTGAACTTACAGGAAGAAAATTAACGGATAATTTCATTTTCTTGTCACATTGCTAAGCACGTTATAGTTTATTAGATTATGGAGAAACTTTATATAACTATGTTTTTATTTGTAGTTGGTGGCTTTCACTCACGACCGTTAAAACTGTTATCAGCACAAGGGATCATTGAACTGGTATTATTACAATATTCTGGATGAAGTCGCAATGCCGCGACGAGGAACAGAACTAGTGCAGCTGCCGTTGCCTCCTAAAAAGAAAACTAAGACAGTGGAAGAACTCCCCAGTCCTAGTTTGGACGTGAGTTATTGTGATGATGAGGCTTTGCCTCCTGGGATAGTGTTTACTGATGTCTTACAGAAGAAATGGAGAATCGGGAAGCCTATTGGTAAGTAGAAAACCATTAAAAACTACAAGGTGACCTACTGAGCATAATGAACATGCACTACTTTGTTTTAATTAGCATGTGTCATCAATACAATACTGTCTGGTTCCATTTATTATGGAAAAAATAACAATAGGAGTAAAAAGTATTTACTCAATCTAGTTCCTTTATTGTTCATGTCAGCTGATGCCATCGGTAAAAATAGCAGGTGTTGAATATTATCTTTAACAAACATACCTATTGAGAGTATTTACATTAATGATCATTGTTAAATCACAGTTCACATGTGCATTATAATTTGCTAATCTTATTACTCATGTTGCAATGACATCAGAACTAATATTACCAAATAATAATTGATTTGTGAGTTATATACATTTTTATAATAATCTTCATATGTGTTATAAGAATTTTATACCAAAAAAACTTTATTGGGACAACTTGACGACAAGCTCCATGTTTTTAGTATGAAATCTATAATTTTTCAATTAGCTTGAGCCATAATCAAGTCTCAAGTTATTGTTATAAAGACACAAGGTTAGATTCTTGTAAAGAAAGCATAGCACGGCCTACACATGTATAAACACATTGAGACTTCAAGATGGAACTAGTTTGAAACCTGACAAACAACTTTTTACTCACAGCCCAGTATACACATAGGTTATAATAATATCTTAATAAACTGTATCTCTTGTATCAGCATGTTAAGTATATTGTACATTACACTTTTTTAATAGGAATAAATATGTAACAAATATGTATATTATGATGACTACTTTACTGTCTGAGTATCTGGCTAAAACATGATTTCACTTTACTTTGATAAAATGAGGTAAATAGATATAAGTAGAATGAATAAAAGCCATTCGCCACAGGGAAGGAAGTGGCCAAATTACTATTTAATATGTTCTTAAATGTACATAAAAGTTCAAATTTACTTTTTTTCATGTCATAATTTTATTCATGATGATTGGTTTACCTATACGTAATTCAAGTTGTGTTTTCCATTCTGCAATTTGTATGACACATTTTATGTGTAATTTTAGTATTAAACAAAACATTTAACTATGTTTCTCTCCCAATATGGTTTATTGTATACTTAAATTAACTAAGATTATTTCTTATTACAGGAAGAGGCAGTTTTGGTCGTATTTACTTAGCTTCTGATGATGTTGAGAAGGAAGTCACAAAATTGACCGCAAGATATGTAGTCAAGATAGAGCCCCATAGTAATGGACCTCTCTTTGTGGAGATACACTGCCTCATCAGAACTGCACAGTCCTCTCAATGTAAGTTACAAATCAAATTACTATTAATTTTAATGATTTGTTTATAAAATTGTTACAATTATCAGCTGCCCAGCCCAAAATTCAAGGTCTGCTAAAGATAAGTTTAACATAATATACTATAATTTTGTCATTTAAATTATACAATTATCATAACTTGTTCTTGTTTTTTTTGTCCACAGTAAAAGCATGGAGGTTAGAAAACAAGCAAAAACGTATTGGTATGCCTGTCTACATAGCCAGCGGCTCATTCATAGATGAAAACACTGGCACTAAATACAGATTCCTAGTTCTACCACGCTATGACATTGACTTACATAAAATCGTCGCCAGAACTAAAGTGTTGGACCTCAAAAATGTTCTAGTACTTGCATTACAAATTCTAGATGTCTTGGAGTATTTACATAGCCAAGGATACACACATTCTGACATAAAAAGCTCCAATCTAATGCTTGGTTTTGATGGATCGAGAGTTGGAAAAGTTCCATTTATAAAATTAACTCCATCATTCCAGAAAGACACTAAAGAACTGGCTGTGTTATCTGGTAAACACAGGAGAGTGAAGCCTACTAAGGCAAGAACCTCTAACTACTATGATGATGAGGATTTTGTCATCAAAGAGTATAAAGGTCCAGATGAGACAAATGATAATGATAAGAGACTTGCAAGTGTTAAAAAGAAGCTGCGTAAAATCCTCTCAGACAGAGATAGTAGAACTCTGCACAGGCATCATGCCTTCAATCTCAGACAGATATCTAACTATGTTAATTATGAGGATATGAATAGTTCCATCTGTTCTGATCAGTCCTATCAAAAACTACTTGATGACTTTGGCGGCAAGAATCTAATTCGTACTACTAAAGAGTTTCAAGAAGATACAAGAAAACGAAATGCTAGAGAAAAGAGAGAGAGTGAACCTGAAAATGTTGATGAATTATTCCAGGAAGCTGTGCTTTCACAAACTAATGGACAGATATATTTGTTGGACTATGGTTTAGCTTCTAAATTCCTAGACTCTGATGGTATGCATAAAGAATTCAGTATGGATGCCAGAAAAGCTCATGATGGTACACTGGAATATAGTTCAAGAGATTCACATATTGGAGCTCATTCTAGAAGGTCAGATCTGGAGACACTTGGTTACAATCTACTAGACTGGCTAACGGGAACCCTACCTTGGAAAACATCAGAGGTACTAGCTGAGCCCGATCTAGTCCACGCCTTAAAGAAAAACTTCATGAGTGACATCAAATTGTTGTTGAAAACATGTTTTAAGACTGAGTTCTATCCCCAGTTCCTGGAAAAATACCTTGAATATGTCACAAGTCTTGATTTTACGGAGAAACCTGATTATGACTACTGTAGAAGTTTATTTAAAAGTGAATTGTTGAAAAATGGCTGTTCTAGTGATAAAGAAGTGTGTCTAAGCTTTAATGAAGCGCCAATGTCTCCAATGAGTCGTAAATTATATTACTCCAAGAGGTTTGGAAAGAAAAACACTACTCCCAGTTTCTTAGCAAGGCATGGCATCAAGAAAACATATGAAAGAGAAAATTTTTGTTCACTTGAAAATGACTTGAAACTAGAACTATTGAAACAAACTTTAAACTCATCGAGTGATGGAATTCGCAAGCCTTGCGCGTCTCGAAACTTCTTTATTTCAGACGCGGATTTAGTGGCTCGATTGAAGAAATCTCTAATGCCACATGACATATTGGGTAAAAAATTATCTCCTAAAAACTTGCGTTCAAAAAAGAAGAACATAAAGAAACGTAGGGGAGTAAGAAAACACCGGAATAGTATAGGTAAATTTGGTAATTTTATGGGCTCTGCGCGCCAGTTTACTTGGGCCGAAATACTAGCCGGCAACCCAGAAGATATCATTCGAAATGCAGAACGCAAAACTGCTGCAGTGAATACAGAATATGTTGATGATGAAACTTGTAAATATAGGATCAGAAAATTATCAAATGCATCTGAGAACAGTGACTCACATCTACAATCACCGCTGATGCAGAAAGACTACTTACAAAACTTGAATCCTACTTATGCCATGAAGGAAGTAGTAGCGGCGTTTAAGAGAAAGGTTGCTGGAAAAGCAAAGGATCCTGAAGAAACTATTGAGGGTTTAGAAGGATACACACCTGCTATGATCAAAGTGTACAAAATGAAAGAGAAACGAGAGGCGAAGGAGAAAATGGAAGCTCTGAAACAACAGGCATGTGCTAAGAAGGAAATGGCTCAAGTTCAGACAAGATGCACAAGGTCAATGAGGAATAAGAATCCAGTGGAACCAAGTTCAAGGGTCACAAGAAAAAAAGGTAGTGTTGACAGTAATAAGTCTGTAGAGGTTGAATCGAAAGTAGTTCCTAAGTGTACTAGTAGAACGCAAAGTAAGAAGGTCGCAAGTAAGAAAGAAGATAAGGAAATTAGTAAGAAAGAAAAAGATAAGAAAGAAGTAATAGTTGTAGAGCCTGAGAAACCAGCAGTCAGACCTACAAAAAGTAAGTATTGTAATGGGATTAGAAGTTCATGTTTCATTGTATTTTTACTAGTTTTTATTTAAATTTTGCAACAAATGCAAAGGTTACCACTACTGTAAACTTGTGTTTGTCCATCATAATTTCAAAGTCCAATAATTGAAAATCCTTTGTACATACTAAACCAAAATTATTGTAGTAAATATTGTGTTCAGATTAATGTTATAGAATGTATGTAATATGTTGCAGTGTATAACATACTTTTCCTAAATGTAAATAAAGTATTTACAAAAAAGTTTAGTGTTAGTGGAGTAAAACTGGAATTTAGTATTTGTGGAGTAGTAATGATTGCTTTTTCATTTACAGAAACATCAACAAGAAGCAAGACCCTTACAGTAGTGAGCAACAGAAGGCGGCTGAGAAGTAGTAAACGCAAGAAATAAGAAGTACTTTTAATGGTCCATCTCTATGTCTAGATTGAGAGTGTATGAGTGTCGCTTTTCAAATCTATAGGTTAAGCTCTAATGTAGGTACCGCCTCGTCTCTATTTTTTTATTTTTCAAATCCTTACAGATATTATTTCCTAAATAATATCGATTTGTTCTAATCTATTTAATAAGAATGATTGACGGTGTAAACTTGACCCACCATTTTTTGCATTATGAAATTATTGGAAAATGAAATATGATTGTTACAAAAAACTGTGATTTTTTTATTTGTGTGAACTAGGTGTAAAATAATTATTGACGTGATTTTAGACAAGCCCACTTGACTAAAGTCTACTAGATTGAGGGCTTTATTCGAATATTACTTGCATTTAATAAAAATAATTGGTTTTCCTTAGTAGTTATGTAGGTACTTGAGTACTGTTAGCCGTTTTTGTCATTGTCGGCTTGACGTTCCTTTGTGTAAGTCCTTTGATGGTCATAAAATAAATCATTTTGTTGAAGTTATTGCTTTTCTTTTCATCTAAAACCTGGTTCTCTAACGTTACATTAAGACAAATAAATAATACCTAGTCAAAAGGGCCTTCGACAGTCTACACAGGCCTTGTGTCAACTGGTGAATAATTAGAAAGTTAGAACAGCTTTGACAATTAATTTACAAAAGAAATATAATACACAACTAATAATAGACTACATTTCACTATAGTGTTGAAATGATATTTAAAAAGTTATAAGTAAATTACAAAACAGCTGTTTATATTCCATTTGATGTGTTGATCAACCCTTGTGGCATAAACTTTATTGTACGCGTTGTGCTTAAGCCATTTTGCTAACTTATTGTTCACTGATAACCTCTTATCAGTAACATATGTAACGGTCAGAACAGATTTACCAATGTAATGAATGACACAACTCGGGTGCGGGTGTAATTTGAAATATAAAGAACTGATTGTGGCAACACTGTTATCAGGTGTCAGTGTCAATCTGCTCTTGTATCAAAGTTATCGATAATAATGACACTGACAGATCGACGTCCGAATGATTAGGTTGTCGCATAGGATGATGTATTTTTATTTATTATTCTAATTAATAAATTACAATATTTGCCGACTTGTCCACTACAGTGATAGTGACAAGTCATTAAGGCAACAGAATATTTTCTTAGTCCCATTCATTTTCGTTACGTTCATGACATAACCTTAAAGTTCCTATTTATTTTATACTTATGTAAATTCGTGAATAATTGAATTAACAATGGAAAGTGAAGCTAAAAATGTGGTTCGGGTTGGTTCGAGAAAAAGTGAGGTGCGTATTATTCTCCAGATTATTGAAATTTAAATAATTATGTTTCTATCAGAGGTCGAAATATATTGAGAGAATTTTCAAGTTTAGTGATTGTGCAGTTTTCATTCGATATCAAATTAATTTATGATATTCATAGTGTTCCTGAGTTTTATATCACTAAGTATTATTTATTTTCAAGGTTGTTTGGTATGTTCCTCTTAATTGTTTACATTTAATTTCTGTTTATCTTGTTGACCTCAATAAACTTTAGGTGTTTTTTCTAAACTCCTTATCAATTTTTTGGTTTCTATGTAATGGTAATAAGACCAATATTTTCAGACCATAAAGTTCCAACAGTTTCAGTGTTATCTTCTTTAAAAAATAATACTTTTTGACTTAACATGACCTTTGATACTATATGGTTATTAAATCTATTTATGATTCAACTTTAGCTAATAAAATATAGATACAGATTAAAAAAAATACAAGTCAAGGTACCTAACACTTATTCAGCCTTTACATTAAGTTAAGTGCTAAAGTACCCATACCTTATGTACATAGAGTCTAATTAGACAATCAATGGGTAGGTAGTTAATGATTTCACTTTTAATTTTTCCTGTGTTACAAAAACATATTGAATGTTAATTGCAGAAACTGTATGACTACATGTGTGCACAGATGTTCAGTTTTATTTAATTTGATACAATGTCACACTTTATGGATTTGGTTTACATTGTAAATATGTTATTAGTCGCTCTACTTAACTGTAATTATTTTTAGAAAATTCATTATTGATTTTAAAATCAATAGTCTTATCATATAATAAAAACCTGTCCCAGTTATTATTGAAATTAATTAGTTAATAAATAGCTATTCACTACTAAACCAACCAATTACATACAAATAACACCTTAAAATCTATCTAATTAAAAAAATAATAATAAACTTGTTGACTTTAGGCAGAGATAATGATTATATTGCTAAAAGCCACATTATGGCTACAACAAGAAAAAATATATTTTCTTTCAAGCATTTTGATACTATTTTTTAAAATATAATTTTTTACTTCTTGTGGACTGCATTTTAGCTTACATTATAAATATATTTATTTTTTAACACTAGTGTATAAGTTTTCTTTACGTAATTGATTGCTATACCAATAATCAGTACTTAAAATATTGTAAATTTAGACCTAACATGAGTTAGAATAAAAACAAACGGTAAATAAAAAGCAAGCCACACCTCACACCAATGTTAAATAAAATTTGAAATACTATCTGAATCAAAAAAACAAAATATGAAAATCATCACCAAATAACATAATTTATGTATGTCATGCTAAATTGCAAATATGATAATATCTGAATATGAATAATATACCTAATAATAAACCAACTCTCAACTGTTTTATTTTCAGCTGGCACTTATACAAACCAACTATGTTATTGACTGTCTGAAAAAAGTACATCCTGAAAAAGAATTTACAGTAGGTGAGTAGTTTGATATTTTGTCTTAATAATATGTTTGCAGACAAACAAGCTGACGGATTACCTGATGGTAAGCAATGAGCGCCGCTTTTGGATAGTCGTAGTACCAAAGGAGTCACTACAAGTGCGTTGCCGGTCTTTTATGACATGTGTTGTTAGGGATTTAAGGATAGGTAAAGAATTCGGCCTCCGGTAACCTCGTTCACACGGCGAAACACAACGTACGTGTTACTTCACGCCGGTTTTCTGTGAAGCCGTGCTATCACTCCGGTCAAGCCGGCTCATTCATTCCGAAGCATGTCTCTCCCTCACTTCCACAACAATGAAAGAACTCAGAAAAAGCTTAAGCATTGAACTAATAAGCCATTAAGAGTAGTAAGTAGAATTTTTGAATTATTTTTTATTAATAAAAGTCTTTCGTTAGCGTAGATCTTTGCACAGATAACCTAAGCGGTAGATAATGAGTTTAAAGATCAGAATTAGGTAATATAGAATGGCCCATATGGTATGTATATGTATAGCTCCCGCTTGTCATGCATGAGGTTCGAAACCTGGCAAGTACTGATGTGACTTCTCAATTTCTATACATATACTTTCTAAAATTAACAAATCATGAAAAGACCAGAAACTTGATATCCCAATTTACTTGCCATTCGCCGTAATTAAACCTCCGTGTTAAAAGATGATTAAAGAGGTAACAAAACAGCCTAACAGCTACAAAATTAAAAAAAAACTACGCCCCTATGAATACTCAATGACCGCAAGCGTGTATATTATTGCCTAGGTACATGATGTAGCAGGGGAAATCGTTCCTTTGCCTTGGTTTTCAACCTCGCAACGCCTAGCATAGCGATAGTTCATTGAACTCTGTCTACTATCACAACTGATCTAATACATAATAGAACGCCATTAAGATCCTTTTGTAGAGAAATTTGTTACTGATTAATATCGTCAACGCTATCCTGCCTGCTTGTGATTTATTTTATTACGGTTTCTTGCAAGTAGATCCTGTCTTTTAGGACTAATATCGGGATAAATAATAGTCTAAGCTGCTATCTGAAAATTAAGCTATACAATGGTGAGAGCAATTTCAAAATTAGCCTGGTAGTTGAATTATTCGTAGAAGTCGAGAGAAGGAATATGTAGAGAATTTTTTTTTTATTCAAAATGTGTAAATTTGACATTCACGTTGCCGGCCGTTAGTAAATAAATAAAAGCAAGCAAACAAACAAAATCTAAACTATAAATGATGTTATCTAAAACGATTGTTTATTCCAGTTACCATGACAACGCTGGGTGACCGCATACTAGACGTATCGCTGCCCAAGATAGGAGAAAAGTCACTTTTCACAAAAGACTTGGAAGACGCCCTTAGGAATGATACAGTGGACTTCGTGGTACATTCCTTGAAAGATCTGCCTACCACCTTGCCTGATGGATTAGCTATTGGTGCCGTGTTTGAAAGGTGAGACATTTTACATGTTTTTTAGAACTCATTTAAGTACTGTTAAAGTCACAATTAAATCATTTGTTTCAAATAAATAGTTAAACTTTCAGTCTCGCACATCAAAATTTTGGACTAGTTTGATGTACCTTCTTGACCTTCAAACCTTCAAAAAACTGGCGTATTTCTTCTCAAAAGGCCAGCAACGCGCCTGATCCTCCTGATCCTCCTGGTGTTGCAGGTGTCCATGGGCGGCGCAGATCACTTACCATCAGTTGATAAGTGTGCTCATTAGCCTCCTATTCTATAAATAAATAGGTACTTTTGAACATCAAACAAAATATTTAAAGGACAAATGTCAATTTGTCAGTTAGTCCCCTACTGAAGATGTTTACTCATTCCAAAGTATAGATTCCTATAGGAGAAAACATCAGACCTTAATCCAATATATCTGGATTGATCTAAGTTGACAGAAACTTAATACAATGATTGCTAAAAAAGAATTAATTGTAATGTCTTGGTGGCCCGGAGGAGATTGCGCCCGCTTTCCACGCATGAGTTGACACCACAGACATACGGAATTATAAGTTTGAAATCGCCAATCCGCCTTGAGCAGGCATGGTGATTAATGCTCAAACCTTCTTCGTGTGAGAAGAGGCTTTTGCTCAGCATGGGGCACTTATAGGTGATGATGTATGTTTGTATTGGATTGTGATGCAGATTCTAAAATGACGGAAAGAAATCTGATGTCGGATGTAGCGCGTGTATTATCATAGTAGATCCACTTCTGCAAATTATTTTCACGAGTTCGGATCGGATGTAATGCTAAAACGGTACCAGTAACAAACATGTACTTATATTTAACAAGAAGTATCTTAATCGTTCGGAAGTAAAAAAAACCTTTTGGCGTAAATAACAACAAATTTAATAACAAACATCGCCCGGATGAGTGCAAACTCCAATTTAAAATTGCATAATCGACAATATAGGTACATCCTTCTGTTACAATGTTTCGCTGCATTATATATTATTAATATCTTCAAGTTAATAAAGTGTTTAGATAACGTTTTAGTGTTATCTCTCTTATATAATTTCGCTGAGTCATGGCAAGTCTACATTCTTCAAATATTAATGTTGGGCAAAAGTAAATAACTCTCTCGTTTTATTTATAATTTTTTGACTGCACGGTTGATGCGGTGGCTCGGCAACTGGCTGCCGTGCAACGTGTCGCGGGCAGGATTCCCGAACGGAACAACTTTCTGTGTGATCCACAAATCGTTGTTGTGGGTCTGGGTGTGATGTATATGCGAAATTTTACAGGAAAAAATAATAGTGAAGATCAACGTGTAAAAAAAATTGAGTCATGACAACTCAGGGAAACTGTAACTACCTATTTACGTTCTACAAGTATTGTATGTTGGTTCGCCCATTAACACCCATAACAACAAGGAGTTAGAGTGCGTTGCCGGTCTTTTGGATATTGGGGTTTCGGATATTTAAGGATGGGGAGCGATGAAGGGAAGGCAAGGATTGGGCCTCCGGTAACCTCACACACACGTCGAAATACAACGGTGTGGTTGTTCCACGCCGGTTTTCTGTGAGGCCGTGGTATCATTCCGGTCGAGCCGACCCATTTCTGCCAAATCTTGGATCTTCCATACTTAATATACATAGGGAATTTGCTGGTTATACCTTAACAGAAATTGACATTCCAACAATGCCTTGTGTATTTCCAGAGAAGACCCGAGAGACGCGTTAGTTCTTCGAGAGGACTTCAAAGACCACACGCTGGCCACACTGCCTGAGGGATCTGTTATAGGTGAGTTACAACTTATAAGTAAATAGTTACTTATTCCCAGCGCACTATCTTTTTTCATTATAAAAATAAATAGTAAAGTATCGGTGAGCGCATAACTCAGAAACGCCTGCACCAATTTTTCCGGCGTGAAACAACAACAGCGGCGTTGTATTTTGCCGTGTGAGTGATGTTACCGTAAGCCGAATCCCTCCCCTCCCCCAATATCTCAATCTCCAAATCCCAAATCCCCAAAAAGTCGGCAGCTCGTTAATCGTTAGCCGACAAATAAAATTTTCTGAGGAAAGCTCGACTAGTTTTAAGTTGCAACGGGACTCTTATTCATGAGTTGCGTGCGCGTCATCGAAGAGCTTTTCTCAATAAATTTACGTGAGTTACTTCAACCATACTTTTCGATAACTGGGGCATAGGAAAACGTGCTTGTGTTTGTGAATATTAAGCCAGATGAGATCAAAGTTATCAAATAAATGTTAAAAGTACCTACGACTCTCAATTGTTTTAGCCTTTAATCGGAACGATATCGGCTAGGCTGGTTACTGATAACAATTTATAGAAAACAATGTGTTGTGTAAGACTTCACTTTGTAAGTACGTAATACAAGCTATGTAGGTACGTTAGGTACTTAAAGAAATCGACGTTATTTAAAGATCATTAAATTTAATTGTATTGTAGTTTATTTATGAGCGTTTCAATTCAAAATTATTGTTGACGCTGCACTATTTTTTTTCTTATTGTTTTCGTGCCCCTGAATAGGATTTTCTCCCGTGTCGTGGATGCGTTTACAAACAGATTTCGTCGTGTGAGTGAGGTTACCGAAGGCCCAATTCCTCCCCCATCCCTTCCCAATTCCTAAATATCCAATGCCCTTTTCCTCAAATGACCGGCAACGCACTCGTAACTCTTTTGGTGTTGCGGGTGTCCATACTGTCCATGGGCGGCACCGATTGCTCACCATTAGGTAATCCGTCGGCTCGTTTGCCGACCTTATCCATCTCATAAAAAAACGAATCTTGTTAAAAAGTGAAAAATCGTTCGTTATCATTAAACCAACATTAATACTTGTAGAACGTTAATAGTTACAACAAACAGTTTCCCTGAGTTGTCATGACCCAATTTTTTTAACACAACACATCAATTGCTTGTCATCAGGTTATCCGTCTGCTCGTTTGCTGACCTATCCCATAAAGAACTTACCTAATTCTTGTTTGTCCGTACCTCGGTAGAGTCCCGACCGTCGGTGGCTATTTTCTTCCGAATTTGGCACGATCTGGCCTCGGCACGTTAATACATATATTATGAACATATTACCCGGGTGCTATCTACTCAGAATTGAGATCCTAGTGTCCTAGATTTAATCAGTCAAAAAAATAGTTTTGATCTACGAAACTACCCAATGTTAACAATAACACGTTATATTCTAGGAACATCGTCGTTACGTCGCACGGCGCAGCTTCGCGGCTCGTATCCGCAGCTATCCGTAGCAGACGTGCGCGGTAACTTGAACACTAGGCTGCGTAAGCTGGACACGTCCGGACAATACGCCGCGTTACTATTAGCAAGCGCTGGCTTACAACGCATGGGCTGGAAGGACCGGATATCTAAGGTACAATAGAATATGATGTCCTCTTCTCACACGAAGGTTTGAGTGTTAATCACCAAACTCTAGGCGTGGTCAGGTTTCCTCAGTGTTTCTTCACCGTATGTGTGTGGTGTCTGAATAATCTAGAATCTAGAAAGTACATTCCACATAATAGAACTATCTAAATTATGTAACAATGCGTTCAAAAGTGCCTATTGTAGTCTACTTGAAATAAAGAATTTGATTTGATTTGACATTTAACTCTGAAAAGTCACATCGGTACTACTAAACTCCCGACCACCACGACATAATATGTTGAATGGCCACCACTCTCCCCTCCCCGTGGCACCTCATCTGCTTTACGGTCACCTGGGTCCTAACTCCAACATCCGATTTTGTTCACGATGTTCTTCCATACATACAATACATATGTTGTAATAATTAAATACACATAGTTACGGTCTTCTGAAATATCCTGAGATACTATAATTCTTAATCTTACTTCCTTCTTCAGATCTTGCCTTGCGCTGACATGAAATACGCAGTGGGCCAGGGCGCCCTAGCTGTGGAGTGTCGGTCGGACAATACGAACATTCTCAACATGTTGGCTCCCTTCAACCACCCAGAGACCTACTGCAGGATCCTCGCTGAAAGGAGTTTCCTAAAGACATTGGGTATGTAAGCGAAAATAATTAAGTTATAATTGGGGTAAAGGCAGGCAAAAAATTAATTAGTTTTCTTTATTTGTGTCTAAGTAACCACGTCGCTACAGTTTTGTATTTCATGAGACTAGAGCGATTTACTTTTTGCGCGCTCTGTGTCAGTAAGTCAGATCTTAAATGGCCAACAATACTAGCAAAAATGTACTAAATTTACTTATTTTCATAACAGGTGGAGGTTGCAGCGCCCCAGTCGGCGTCTCCACGACCCTCAAACCAGTAGATTCACAGTTCAGACTCTCTTTAACCGGAGCAGTTTGGAGTATGGACGGCAAAACAAAACTAGACCACACTCTTCAACAAACATTCGCACAAATCAGACGCACACAGAAACACAAACTTAGTCCCACAGAAGAATCCGAATGCAAAAAGGTCAAAACTGACAATGGTGAGTCCAAAAACGAAATCCTAAACCCTAATGAAGTACTTAAAGATGAGACTGTAGGTAAATCTGTTAATCAAGATAAAGAGGACGAAAGTGACAATCGCATATTCTGCGGGTTAACTATAAACACAAGTATACCCATAGATGTTATAATTAAATGTGATAATCTAGGTAAAGATGTAGCTAATGCCCTAATCGAGAAAGGTGCGCTAGATGTCATGAAAGTCACTCAAGATATTATAAGAAGTTCCACAGTTGGTAAAAGTTCATGATTAAAACCTCTTCATAGTGAAAAGGCTGTATGGACGTGTGTCTTGTTGTATAAAAGTTGTAGTGACACAAGTGGCCTTATTAAATCTTTTTTTATCTGTGCAAACAACTTGTGTTTAGAAACAAATTGTAGTTGAATTAAAAATGGCGTTTAACTCAAATGAGAGAAGAGTTAATTAAATAAATATTGTTTTAAAAGTTATTTAGTAAATGTAATGTATAATACAATGGCTAATTTTATACTGATTCATAAATTATGTATATTTGTAAATAAATGTTATTGTAAAAAGTGAAATCGTTGTCCAATACACGTTTGTAAATTGCAGTTTGACACCTTGCACGTAGGTGAAGTTAAGAGTAAAATCAAAATCTAAATGATTAAGTCCGCATACAACATTATTTTACCTGATTTTAGCCTTTGATTGCATATCAAAGGATTTTAGCAAAACTATAATTCTTGGATTTTCTGTAATGTCGTCCTTATCTTCCAATAACAGAGTTTATCATCAAATAAACTCATCAAGATTCTTTGTCATCGTTCTTTGAATGGCGATTTTTTTTCTTTTTCTTCAGTGAATATTTTCAATATTTTTTGTTTTTTGGCATAAGACATGACTGACTTATACAACGACTTTTGCTTAAGTTTAAATTAGGTATTCCCAGCGCAAATAAATTTTATTGACTGGAGTAGCAACTAAATGGAGACCTCATTTGTAAACTGTAATTGCAGTGATCAGCTTATTGCGTCATATTTCCAAACAAAATTAAAAATCTAATTACACAAACAAGTTTGAAAATTGTTATTTTTGGATCGATATTTCTTTCTTTTTGATGTTCAATTAACGTTTATGCTGTCTAAAATGCACATTAGAAAAATAACGCTAAAAGACACGATCACAATTTGGCTCTCCATTCACGCGTTACTCCATGGCGATGTGAAATTTCAGTCTGTTGGATGTTATGAATGTAATTTAGTTTATAAATCGTGTTCGTTATTATACTGTTTATTTAAAGAGTACTTATTAATTTATCATGTTTTTATTATTAAACAGAATATTTTACTGCCTCGCGCGTTTGTTTTCGTAATAAATTGTTTAAGTTACATCATCAAAGTTATATTGCGTTCGTTTTTGTTTGTAATAGACTGAAAAGTTTTTTTTTAATTTTCGTTCATTTAATACAGGTTCGGTATTGACTATTTATCACTTTGAGTTTTAAATCTGTAGTTGTAAGGTTGAAATTGGTGGATAGTAATTTTAGATAGACCCTTTTTAGTATCTAGTCCATTAATTTATGATGTTTATTGCTCCAATACTACTCCGATTCCAAGATTGTTATAAAAATATGTCACTTGTCGCGTCTGGCTTATAAACGCGACAGATCAAAGCCTACCCAAAGATTTTTGTACGATTTTCACCGTCATTTAGTGTTTCTGGGAAGACGCAAGTGGAAAAATTGCTGAAAAAATTAAAATATGTAAAATAAATTGCATTCCATTATTGAAAAGGATTTGAACCTCAAATAATGCAGCTACTGTAGACTTAACTTTTTCGCTCGCACCAGCCTTTCGTGTTAACAATGAACAAAATTTAAGTGTTTAGGTATAATACAGGTCGACATGTAATTAGTAAAGAACAGCTAAGCACGTGATATTAAGAACGATTCTTATGGAAATAGTAGGTAGCGCAAATGTCTTTTGTGATAAAGCGAATGAGTGAGTAGACTTTCTTTGGATAAGTTGTTTTCATTAGTCTACGCAACACGTGCTAAAGTGTATAGATCCTTCCGATTTTTATTTATATAAATTCTTGAATGTATAGTAAAGTTATTCTTGTGAATATAAAAAATATACCGGTGTTGTAACTACGATGTTGTGGTATCTCTATCTATTGTTGTTTTATGTTAATTTTATTTCAATAAACTGGTGAATGATTTGGGAACCTTAGTTTTATTATTATGATGGAATGTTTAAATAATATTAGGTCCATGTGCATGATATCGAGAGGAAGGTACCTAAGGATAATTTTCAACAGCTGGCATTATACTAACTTATTCTAACTCCAAATCCTATTACAATGATAATGATATCAGATGGGCAACTCGAGTCAGACCGTGAGAGATTTAGCCCGAGCTTATAAATCTACATCCCGTGTGATCCGGAGAGCACGCGTACCTAATGGTAAATATAACATAACTAGTTATGTTATTATGTAGTGCAAAAGAATGGTTAATGTTCACACTTTGAATCATATTTAGCCTGATTTTTACAGGCTCAATTATGGACATGGACTAGACGCCATGCAGCGGGTCTCGGGCCCGACCCGGTGAACCGAGAACGTAGTAAACTAGCAACTCGCGAAACGATGTACTGAGTATATTGTCTACTGATAGAACGGATGATGTGGCGTCGGCGACGCCGATGTGACGTACGTACCTTGTGTCGAGTTCAAAGAGATTCTCTTTGGTCGAGTTGGTTAATGGGTCAACTCGAGTGACCAATCGACAATTTGTGCCAATCGCTAGGCATCATCCAGAACGTGCAGCAGCTCAAAATAAAACAAGTAAATTTGTACAATACTTTTATTTCACAATAAAATCTCAATCAAAACTCACAAGCATCCTTAACCAGTTGTGAACACAAAACAAAACCTAAATAACACTAACAAATACCTACATTATTATTGAACTTGCTTTACTCCATACTACGTCCCATTTGCAAGGTGTAACAGACGTCCTAAAATGGCGGATCGATTTTCAAGCACATTTTGTATCACAGCCCAATGCACGTACTTGGAAAATTTAAGGCTTTGAAAGTCGAAAGAAAATTTAGTCTAAGATGAAATAATTACAATAATAGTTTCTTTGATGGGTTGCTTTATAATTAACTTAACTGTACTACTGTAGGTCTCTCAACTAGAAGGAGCGCGGTATGTACCGCAACGGTTCGTTGATCGACGGACCTCAGTCTGGCAAGACTCACGCCCGATAACTCTGTCTACAGAGGAAGATGCTAACAAATGATGAAATGTTGCATTGTTTCATTAATCTACTAGCTACATTGACGTAAGGCGGTTATTTAACATTAATCAATCGGTTTCTTACATTAAGTTCTTAATATATGAATTATTTTCATAGAATATTCAGTTAGGGCACCTAAAATAAATATTAAATTAATCAGTTAATTGAAGTTAGAGGCCTTACGTCAAAGCAGCGCTGTGTCGATCAAAGATGGAAGTTTCCATGATTAGCGAGATATAGAAAATATATTCAGAAAATATATCTCCTCTCCTAGAGTGTTGTTATTTATTCGACGTCCTCCTCCTGGAGCATCTTGCCGCTAGCCTTCATGGAGGCGCGGAGCCTCTCCGACACTTCCGGCAGCTTCTTCAGCAGCAGGTGGAAGATCGGGGCTGGCATTGTCTGTTGCAATACCTGGAAACCACAACATATACATTTAATAAGGTATATTTTTAAACAAACAATTTTCAGGAACATTAGAAAGCAGTCACACTTAGTATGTGTATTATTAAAGAGTATAAATGCGCGTGTAGCACGAGAGAAAGACAAGCAAGTAGATATTGAAACAACTGCTCATAAAACCAATCATATAAAATATATGTTCAATGTTCGTGTCATTCCGACAGCAGAACAACTTAATAATTTGAAAGTAATATAGAAAAGTGAAGTAGTATATGTTGTGGTGGCCCGCAGGTTAAGGCGCCCGCTTCTCATGCATGAGGGTGCTGGTTCGAAACCTGGCAAGTACCAATGTGACTTTTTCCGAGTTATATGTACTTTCTATGATTATTTAGACACCACTGACATACGGTGAAGGTAAACATCGTGAGGAAACCTGGACTTATAATTTCTAATTATAAGTTTGAAATCACCAACCCGCATTGAGCAAGCGTGGTGATTAATGCTCTAACCTTCTCCGTGTGAGAAGAGGCCTTTGCTCAGCAGTGGGCACTTATAGGCTGATGATGATGATGATAGAAAAGTAAAAAATTGTAGCAGTTTCATTATATTTTAGCCAGTAACAAATCGAGTATTTAATTGTTACTGGAAATGTTTCTTTATCGATAGATTGGTACGAGTGTCTATCGAGGGCGACGCTGATTGCTTACCATCAGGTAATGTATAAAAATATAAGTTTACTTACGCCGAGGAGCTGTTGCGTCTGTCCGCAGACGGCGACAGCCTGTCCAAGGTGCTCCACGCCAGCCTCCAAGTCACCAGCAGCTAGCAACTCCTCACCAAGCTGAATCTGAAATTATTCCATGAACCAAATTAAGTTTCTCATTTTGGAAACGTTTTTTCAAATGTCTATTATGTTATCCAAATTTATTTACTCACAGATTAATAAACGAAGCTGTTTTTTAATGAAAATATTCATTAAATAACGCATGCAAAACTGTTCTAACATTTTTCAAAGTTTTTAAGATCAAAATTAACTAAAAATCGCGGGTTACTCACGTGTATATATTGAGAAAAGCTCTACTAGTTTCGAACCACATAGGGGAGTAGGGGAGTAGGCTGCGTGACGTCGCCGCGTCCGCGCAAGCTGTTCATGAGGAAGAACCCCTTTGTGGTTCGAAACTAGTAGAGCTTTTCTCAATATATACACGTGAGTAACCCGCGATTTTTAGTTAATTTAGTATGTCTCACGATAGTTTAAAGATCAAAAAGTTTCTGCAATAATATCAATGAACCAATAAATCGAGATAAGATAAGCTTGTTATCCAAAGGCCCCACTAGATGCCCACTGTAGCTTAGTCTGTTAGCACCCAGGCCCCCAATATTAACAGATTAAAAGATGGTATGTTTCTATTGCCGCTATCAAAGGTAATTTTATTATTACTAAGGAACTTTTTTAACGACTCCGACTCACACTGTCTGTTTCTTTTTTTTATGGAATAGGTCGGCAAACGAGCATACGGATTACCTGATGGTAAGTAATCAGCGCCGCCCATGGACACCCGCAACGGAGGAGTTACGAGTGCGTTGCCGACCTTTTAGGGATTAGAATTTTGGAGATTTAGGGATTGGGATGGATCGGGGGAGGGAAGGATTGGGCCTCCGGTAACCTCACTCACACGGCGAAACACAACGCTGTGGTTGTTTCACGTCGGTATTCTGTGAGGCCGTGGTATCACTCCGGTCGAGCCGACCCATTCGTGCCAAAGCTTGGCTCTCCCACACTTATTGAAACCTTGGTCCTGATAATACCAAATACAACATATATGCACATATACCATATTTTATTTATATACATTTGTGTGTTTACCTGTTGCAAGAAGAACCTCTGCATAGCCTCATGATCACTCATGTCCGGCAGCGGACCGCCCATGGTGCGCGATCGAGATGCATTCTGTTGGGCCTTCTGTCTGCCTGTAAACAACATTATTATTTTAATATAGCTGTTATTCCTTCTCTATATTTATGAACTGTACCTGAGTGATTATTCACCAAAATAATAGAAGTTTTTTTTTTCTAAATAGGTATTCATAATGGTTACTTTTAACGGCACTTATGATGTTTAAACATTTGAGATATTACCAATATCTTTATCTGATATGTATGGGTGAGAAATATCAATTATTATTACATCATGGCATAACATGATGAATTTAGGTTTTACATCATTCAAAGACTTTACAAAAAAACTAATTTTATCTAAAAAAAAATACATGAACCTACAGAAACAGTACCTATAACCCATTTTCTGTCCAGTAGACATATTTGCTTAAAGTTATAAAACTTCTGTATTGTGATTTTTTCACATGATTTTTTTTAAATGTCTATGTAGAAAGAATGGCACAATAGATGCACAGACGATTTATGAGGCATAAAACCTCCTTGAACAGTTACCTGGTAGACAAAAAGGAGTCTTTTGCTATTCTGACTCTGCAGATAAAATAATATTAAATCTTTAATAATAAGTATTAAGTACTTTCTGTAATTTCTTACTTTGCTATGTAGTTACACATTCACAGACCACATTTTATTGAACACCTGAATAACTATTTGTTCTTTTTTAACTTTTCTTTCAGTGAAACTTACTTCAATAATAGTAAAAATATAACTAGGGCCCGGATTATATGCATCATGAAAGTGCCATGCATGCAAATATGTACCAAAACAAATGCTTGTGATGTTTCCAACTGAAATATGTGTAAGAAAGTTCAAAATTATACCCTTAGCATGTTTAATGCACTGATGATACACACAATAAAAATTTCCAAAACCTGAAGTTAAGTCAGTCATAGAGGTCAAACCAAACTCGATTCACTGAGTTTCCTATATTTTTCTTCAAATACCAATATATCATCAGTCAAAAAGAGAGAAAATATGCACATACAATTATAAAACCTGTACAAATATGCAATGTTCTGTCTATATAACACTGCATATTTAATAAAAATGTTAAGTAACAAAGAAAGCAGAAGACTACCTATTGACTAATTTTGACCAACATGCAGCAAAAGACAACAAACATATTGTAATAAAATATTATAGTTTCTTGGTGCTTCTGACCGATAAATGTATTTTTTATTTCTTGTCTATTACTAACTGAAGTTTAAGAGGTTATTGGTGTATCTTTTGCTGATACTTAATGTTTCAAATTAAAGTTTATATGAATGTGAGCATGATATGATAACTGTCTTCACCTTCAAATAATAATAGTACTTTGAGACCCTGGGGCCTATACATAGCCTTATCTAAAGACAAAAAGATCGGCTTAATAAGAGGCCTTTTATAAGGTTATTTACTTAATACAAGGAATAAAAATCCTCATGATGAAATATCAACGAAATATACAGCAACCGCTAGTTATGTAGGTACAGGCTTACTTAAATGCACATCATATTTATGTTTTAGATCATTGCAAAAGCGTGTTTGGCACACTCAATCAAAAGCGGCTAATTTTATGATACTATAGTTACAATGTAGTTATGTATAATTTATATAGTTACACAAAGTACTAACGCACTGCGTTTTTACTATCGTTGTCTGTGATGCACCGGGGCAGGCATACAGTTATTCAAGCGAGAAATGATTGATGCATGATGTTGTAACAATACTCCTTGTGAAATTTTTAGGTTAACAAAAAAATGAAATGTGTTTTAAAGTAAATCAATTGTTTCAAATGTGTAATAATACGAACATAAGTACACAATATCATGATCTTTTCATTAAATTATTCTAAAAACTTACGTTCTCTCAGCTTCTTCTTGAAAAGAGGATCCTTGCGACGTTGTTGGTCAAAGTACACACAATATCCAAGGAATAGGGTGCCAGCTATTCCAACTGCAATTCCTAAGGTAGTACGCGTAATCTCCATTTTTAAGGTTCACCTGCGTTGTTTTATTCACAGAAAATACCAACTCGCTTTTGTTAGAGAATTTTGAGATCCGCCATTTAACAAAAAGGATTTTGTAGGTGGCAACATCTGTATTTTTCCCCTTTTTGGTCCACAGATAATATAAATGCTGATTACGTAACCAGTTATTTTACAAAATCAAATAAATATATTGAAATAATTTATTCATTTTAATAAAAATATTGCTCATTAAATAGATTATTCAATCTACAAAAACAGTAAAGTTATAATAATAAGTTACTTGGAAGTGAAAACTAGTCAAAAGGGCTCTTTACATATTTTGAGTTGCCTCATCAAAATTTGTCATATGTACACATGACTGAAATTCAGTATTTATAAATACTTTTCCTATTCTAATATCAAAAATAACTATTTATGCCGAAGGACCCTTGCAAGAAATTCGCGTGCGCCATCCAAAGATGCCTTGTTGGTGAGTTTTTTCATTATAATTTTATTTACGAACCTCTTCGCCGACAGCCGACATAAAATCAGTCGCCATCTTTGCTTCAACCTTTCAATCGCCTCCACAGATTTGCGGGCGTTTCATCGCCGTTTTTCAATGTTTTGCTCAAATAAATCGTTACATTTTTGTTGTAAAGCCACGTAAAAAGTTTGCGATAAGTTGTGTAAGTGATAAGTGCGAAAATGAGCTTTTTCGGGTTCGGACAGACTGCGGATATTGAAATCGTATTTGATGATGCTGACAAACGGAAGGTTGCTGAAGTGAAAACGGATGAAGGCAAAAAGGAGAAGTTATTGTTGTATTACGACGGCGAAACCGTTTCGGGTAGAGTGAACGTCACTCTGAGGAAACCTGGATCAAAACTTGAACACCAAGGTATCAAGGTCGAACTTATAGGTCAGATCGAATTATTTTACGATAGAGGTAATCATCATGAATTTATATCGTTAGTAAAGGAGTTGGCACGCCCTGGTGACCTGTTACAGCATACCTCGTATCCGTTCGAGTTCGCTAACGTTGAAAAACCATACGAAGTTTATACGGGTGCTAATGTCAGACTGAGGTATTTTTTGAGGGCTACAATAGTTCGTCGCCTCACAGATGTCGTCAAAGAGGTGGATATCGCTGTCCATACACTATGCAGCTATCCCGACCTATTAAACTCTATTAAAATGGAAGTAGGCATAGAAGACTGCCTACACATAGAATTTGAGTACAACAAATCAAAATACCATTTGAAGGATGTAATTGTTGGTAAAATCTATTTCCTCCTTGTCCGTATTAAAATCAAACATATGGAGATATCAATAATTAAAAGAGAAACAACTGGTTCTGGGCCTAACACTTTCACAGAGAATGAGACAGTTGCAAAGTATGAAATTATGGATGGGGCCCCTGTTAGAGGAGAAAGCATTCCTATAAGAGTGTTCTTAGCTGGTTATGACCTGACACCAACTATGAGGGATATAAACAATAAGTTTTCAGTGCGATACTACCTAAATCTGGTGTTAATGGATACTGAAGACCGCCGTTACTTTAAACAACAAGAGGTGACCCTATGGAGGAAAAGTGACAAGTCTAGACTACCCCTACATAATGCACATGTCCCCCAAACATTGTCTCACCCAAGTCAACAAATGCCAAGACAGCTGAGTGCTTCTAGTGAAGACAACTCCAACAGAGCAATATCTCCAAACAATCCTAACATAAACAACATGCAAAGATCTGTCTCCCTGTCTATGAATGATGGAGAGAAACAGAATGGACCTTCTGAGATGGAGCAGGAACAACCTGATGTGATAACCAATAAAATGTCCAACACGCACATTGAAAATAACCAGGCAGATGAAGAAGATGATGATGATTCTGCCCCCATTTTGGAGAAACAAACAATATCTGAGAAACCACCCCTTGCTGAGAAACCTCAAGTTTCTGAGAAGCCAGTTTTAGCGGAGAAGCCAGTTCTAAACCGGCCTGAAAGTGAAGCTAGTCCAAGTCAATAGCCGATATGTACATGCGCGGTCCACTTGACAGGCGCTGAAGATATGAACTATATGTTTTCATATTTGAAAACTATAATTTAATGGATTGTAGTTATATTGACTTTTCATGTAGTTATCAGACATAGTTTGTAGCCTACAGTGGAAAGTTGGTACAACTGTGTCCTATACTGAAATTGTTGTAGAATTCAGGATTTCTATAAATAAAATGTTGGAGCTGTATAAATGGAAATTATTCACATACTGAATATTGTCAGCATTTAAATGGAATATGGGCTCTAATTGTAAGTGTACAATGCTATCATTGTGAGAATAGTTGGTGGGTTATCTTCAGAAATCCTTATGATGTAAGTTTGCTAACAAAATGGTACCTTATTGCTGCAAATTAAAGAATATTTTAGTAGAACATCAATCATGTGTATCTCAGAAGCCATTGTTTTTGCATGTAAGACCTTATTATTTTAATCAAATAGATGTGCTTGTTGTTTGACTTTTGGATTACAACAATGAATCACTAAGTTGAGGTGACATTTTAGAAATGTGATTTCAGTCAGTAATGAAACACATGAAGTATGCAAATACTGTTTATCTTTTCAATTGGAATGTGTATAAATATAATCCATCATTGAAAGCAGTTACATTCTAGGTACCTATTTAATATCAGAGCACTTATCAAACTGGTTCACTGACGGTTAAAGCAAACTTATCTAAAACTCACATTGAATTGTGTGTAATTTAATTTATCTGTAATTGTTGAATATTTTAAATATCTGAAGCTAATAAACGGTCCATTAAACAAGTAGGTAGTAATTAACAAACGGTTCATATAAGGAAATTATTAAAATTCTTTTTTATGACAGCACACATAAAGTATAATTGTATTTAATATAGAAACAGATGAACTTATAGATTAAAATAACCATACTTTATTCAGTGATAACAAATGCAATTTTATACAGCCCCTAATTATTTTGTGTAAATCAAATTAGTGAAAATAAATGTTAACAATTTTATCACTGTCCTGTGCAGTGCGCAGCTTTATATTCTCACAGACATTGTCATTAATTTTGCTGATAGAAGATTGTTTTCATAGAAAATTATCAAAAGTGTGATTATACATAGTGTGTATATTAAAATATAAAAAAAAGAATGTATTTTAAGAATATTTGGAAAGTCAAAAATGTAGGTGTCTGAAATAATATGCGAGAATTTAGTTTTTTTTTATTGCGTAAAAATTGCTTCATATATTCTAGTTAAGTTTTGCAATATTTTGATGATTTTAAAATTTTTAGTGCCTCAGGATCTGCCATTTTTTATCATATTACGAAAATAATTAATTTTACAATAATTCAAGAGTCTGATTTTATATATGTATTATTATAATGATTCCACCAAAATTGTTTTACAAATGTAAACCTTACATAACTTTGTAGAATTATAATACGTATTATATTCAGCCACACAGAGCCACTTCAAATCGGGTTGTTAGTAGGCTTCTTAACATTTGAATTTGTTAAAAATGTTGTCAATCAACATTTTTATAAAACAAGTTAAAACGCGCGCGGTGCCATTGTTTTTATCAGAACTCATTATTTTACTAGTTCAAATGGAAAGTAAATCCAATTAATGTGTGATTTTTTTAATTGAGGTAATAATATTTGGTTTTAAAATCAATCACATGTAATTATTACTTATTTATCGCACTGCAGCTAGATTTCAGTAAAACGGCGTAAGAGCTATGAAAAGTTTCATGTTATCGTGAAGCTCTGTCCATTTCAATAAAAGTATTTATTAATTCCTAGGTCCAACATGGACCTGCTTATCGCTCTTTAAAAGTGAAATTTCTATTATATTATAAAAAGTGATTTGTTAAAGCAATTTAAGTGTTTGGGCTTTGTTATTTGTACATATCATTGCATTGTTAAACAATGCACGACCATAGATTGTATCTACATCAATTTATTTCAATTGAATCCGTCAAGAGAGCAGTTAGTACCAATTGTAAGCACGTCACGGTATTAGGAAATTATTACGACGGGACCGACTTAGATTCCGGCGCAAACGAAATAATATTGCAATGAATATTTGATTTTGTTAAAGCTACTATAGTAACGTGAATCTAACAAGACAAATGTCTGTAAAAAGTATACTAAATATGTATTTCGTATTTAATTAGTTTAAGTTTAAAATGTTTTACGGCGAATGGGCTGGTGGAATGCCTTACTGTAAAATGCATGCAAGGAACAGATCCATCTTATTTGTTGAAGGCTCTTGTGCTGTCCACGGATAATTTATGTAGATTATATCCATTATTTTTATGTAAATTAAGTAAAGTTACAAGTTATTGAAAATATTGTGTTATATTAATAATTGTTTGGTTTTAGTATCACACTGTATAATATAGATATCTTGTTTCTATTGAGATTAAGGCGGCATGTCGATTGTAACATTATTGTTAATAAAATATATATGTATAAATTGCTGAAAACGTTTTTTATTGACCGCTTATTGAGCGTGCTAGTTTTAATTGCAGTGACAATTAAAAAAACCTACGACTTGTGTACCTAATGTTGACGATTACGTAATAAAAATCCATCAAGGAGGATGTTTCTAGTACAGAATTTCGGTGAATACTTATAAAGTGGGTATTAGTGGGTGTAGTTATCAGGTCAGGGTGTTATTTGTGTACTATATTACTATGTGTGCAACATCGTAAGCTGATTACCTAATAAGGCGTTGATCCCTGTAGCTAGTGTACGTTACACATTAGTAGATAACGAGTAACGAGATCGTAAAAGGCCACAGAATATTTACTTATTATGTACCTACTAAAACACTTCTTCAAGAATATATTAACTGACAATTTTTTGTTTTATCAGTGGAGGGATTCAAATGAAAATGTTATATTCTCTGCGAACAGAGCTAGCCACGGCTCCCATGAATATCCGCACCATAAGGGGGTTCTGAGGGTTTTTATTAGTGCTTTGCCAAACTTTTGGGGTTTCGGAATCTGGTAGAGATTTGGTCTTCCGATAACCTCACGCACACAGTGAATCAACGCGTTGTGAGGCTGTGGTATCACTTCAGTCAAATAGACCCATTAGTGCCGAAGCATAGTTTTCCCACACTTAATTACTTGCACTTTTTTAGCCGAAAGACTCACCAGATTGGTACTCCTACATTTGATCGCATATGTAGCTATGATTCAGACTTCACTGACCGCCCCCTTTTCGATAACACATGATTGGCAATTATTTGTGTAGTTTTTGTTGTTTGATACAAAAAGTAAGATAATTTCTAATCGTATTGACTCATGATAATGTAAGCGTAAAACAGTTTCTTGTCTATGTATGTAGGTATTATCTACCTACTTTACAAATTAATAAATAGTCAGACTTTGTACCTATCTACTTATCTATCTTTCGGAAGGAAATATTTAGAAGTAAGTAAGTAATGTTAAAGCACGCCTGTGGTTCTGATTCTTCTAGGAATCAGGTCAAATGTCAGATTAAACAGGTCCTCAAAGTCTCAAAGGGACATCGACTTTGTGCTAGGCATGCCCTACAAATCAAGAATTTTAGGGAGTTCCGCAACCGTAACCGAATCCGAAATAAAAGTTTCGGACAATATCAGATCAGAGTGGAGCCTTATTCTTACACCTTATGACAGATTGGTTAATTCATCAAACCCCAAGCGAACGCCAGCGCCCGACGTTCGCGCACCTATCTATTGTGTCTCGAATTACCACAACTGAAAGGTTAAACCTTTTAATTGTAATTAGCTAATAAACTAAAAAATTACATAGGTACCCATCTAAAAATTACCTACTACCTAATGGTTAAACGCTATTTAAGTATATTTTAGTTCTAAAATTCCTCAAAAATATAGGTACCTAATATCCGTAATTGAAATCATCCGAAAATAATGGACTATCCGAAATTTTATACCCATAATATCCCTGTTACAATATTCCAGTTGGGTCTTGTAAAGTATATCGATTAATGTAAGTATTTAAGTAATGTCAATGTAACAACAGAGTCTCTTGAAACCACTATCTATTGATCACAAACACCAATACAGTTTTAAATTGTTTAGATCCTGTTTAGGTTGGTAGCCGGAGGAAGTTAAAATGTTGAAAAGCTCTGATGCATTGTAGCACCTAATTCAATTTAGTCCGTGGTTGAGTTATTTTTATTAGAAGTAATCAAATAACCTGCCTACCCTCCCCGAGTTTAGCACCAGTATTATTATTCTTGAGAACCGTGATTAGGTTTTAAGTTTCCAAAATCTTTCTATTTTTTGAGTTCCTATTGTCATAGTTTTAAATATTATTTTAAAAGCGTTAATGAGCAGCGATAATTCTGTAAAACAGCTGTTTATAGGTACAGCTCAACCCAACCAAAGAATGAGTGAGTTCACTCATTCTTGGTTAGGCAACTGACTGCCGCGCATCATACCGCGGTTTCAATTCCCGCACGAAACAACTCTTTGCGTGATCCACAAATTGTTGTTCCGGGTCTGGGTGTAATGTGTGTGCCAAATCGTTTGTTTGTAAACACAGCCATGATAATGGAGAAAAATCCTAGGGCTGGGCAACGATTTTTTTAAACGTATATTAATGTGATTCGTGATGCATTGAATCAAGCAAAAAGACCTCACACATTGAATAAGCTGATCCTGTCAAATAGGTACCTACATATCAAGTAGTATATATGATCTGAAACAGAAGACTATAGGTGCCTACATAAGTAGGTCAGTATTGCATCATGAACATGATGACACATTGAATCAATTATGACGTTATGATGAAGTGCAAATTGAAATAATTTGCACGTCGTTTTGTCATGCGAGCGATGCAGTGATACTTTGTACAAATCAACTACAACAACAGATCATATATAGGACTTCTAATTTTTCAAAAATCTATGAAGTTTATTGTCATAATAAAATTGGATTTCTACATGATATTTGATTGAGTTCGAAGATCAATCATTGAATTTTTGCATACTAGAACTCTTGTACCTAAGTAGAAAGTGTAGGTAGGTATTGCAATCCCTCTACAATAAAGTAGGGTAAGGCTTAATAGGATTCATTTTATAAATTTCAAAATGCGGACGCGACCTTGGGGCAACTGGCTGCCGTGCAACGTGTCCTTGCTTCCCACGGGAACCTCTCTTTGCGTAATCCATAAATTGTTCTTCTTGGACTGGGTGTCATGTGTTTGTGTTACACACATAACTTGAATAAGCCCCATGATACAGGAGAATTGGGGTTACTTTTTAGTTAATTTACTTTTTTCTCGTTCGAATGTCTTAATGGGTTTGGTAGAAAATTTGAATTTACCTACTTGTTTTAAATCCACGTATCTCAGGCAGAGCTGCAAGAAAAAGCTTGTAAAGAACCAATTCTACGTTTAAGCAGATGCTTCTCAAGTGGCCGTGACCTACAATAAGTCAGTCAGGGACATGATTGTTCGCTGGAACGGGTAGCCTCGCAGATTACCTATTGAAGTAGCAAAAACTTTGTCAACCGGCTTGCGATAGTTGTTGCGACTATGGTCTATAATAGCACACAGTAATTAGCTACCGACCTATGTACCTGCATATATTTATTAGGCCTTGGGCCCAATAAAGGCTTGAAGTTATCGATGCGTGCCTAACATGGAATATGTGCAAATAAAATACCTATCTTTTCCCGTAGGTATCATTAGGGCCTACTAATAAATAAAACTACCATAATTCATAGAAAACTTCTCCTGCCCAAGGCGAGGCGGGAGGGAGTCACTGACTAAAAGAGGGGGCTCTTTTCATCACCTGCTCTAGGCCGAGGCCGGGGTGACTTATTGCGCTTGCCCCGCAACCCCATATACTAACTACCTACTACTCTTTAGTGAATTAAATATATGAATGTGTGCTTCTACCTCAAGGCAGATCTTGTTTGGAAGGGAAAATTGAAAACTGTTTTACAATATTATTTGCAGACCGCGCAGAATATATCATTACTAACAAGCAAAAACAAGTATGTAGGTAATTGCTTTTAAAAAAACTGTAGTTTGCTGACCTCTGAGCCAAACCCCCGACGTCTGTGACGTCCATCCGAACGTGTTTGCGTTGACGTAAAACAGTTTTTAATGACTTGGCAGCGACATTAGTTGGTCTTGATGAATGTGTACGAATTTTATACATACCAACTGTTGCTGTTGACTATATTATTCACGAATGTTTTCTTCGGTACAAAAAGTATTTTAAAACATCTTTGTTTTTCTCAAGCAATATTTTATTTTCATAATTCAGAAGCAGTTAATTGCAGAATATAGGCCCCCTTCTTATAGTTCGTCCCGTCAAACTATAAGTGATCCTTACCTAACTAATCTCATTTCATTTTATGATGAACAGGTTGCACGCTGAAAAGTTGCTCAATACCGTACCAATGACAATTCTCTCCCTGCGTCTTTGGATTAGAATGTTGTAACACAAAATGGCATTTCTGAGTACTATATCTCCATATTACATTTCTAAGTCTAGATATTGCATATTGCTAACCACAAAAACCACAGCTTCATATCCTCTTAGTACTTGTTTATTCCGTCAAAATATAAATAGATTAGTTTTTATAATTATGTCTCAATGGTTAATTATGGGGTTATTGAGTGATACATGAACACCGAGTTTCAATAACTATATTTAGTACTTGTATGTACTCTAGGGGCAAGAGTGAGTGTCAGACTCTTATCGACTAAAATTCACCCTGTTTCTTCGGCACCGGGCCGGTGCTTAGTGCATTGCTACGCTTGGACCCGTACCCTCGCCGGACCCATATTACATATGCTTATTTACTGTTTGTTTGTTATGTAGGTAACTTTCTGTTCGGCAACTAAGACCTCTTACACAAAAATAAGTGTAATAATAATACGAAACAGTGTCTGAAGTTCATTTGTCATCATTCCATTTTGTTATTAGATTGATGATCAGATTATTTCTGGGCAGCGCTAATTAAAAGGGAATAATAGAATAGCTTTGTTTTGGTTACTTTAAATTAAAGCACCCACCTAGGTCTTGTAAGGGCTTTGTTCGCGCGCCTGATGGTTTTTTTAAGAGCATCAACATACACTTATGAAAAGTATAAATTGTGAGGAATTCTGAAAATTACCCCACTTGCTATACTTAACTCATGAAGTTACCACCCATTCGTTTATTAGTTATTAAAACCGTGTTCGAGTATTTTTCCTGAGTCCATCCACATCAACCCTGTTTCCGCACAGGCTTTTTTAATGTTTTCATATTTGGGGATCGACAGAAAATACCTATAGTAAAATAAAGGTTATCGTTGGTGTAATATTTTTAACAAAACTTTCCTATCAAACATCAAGGCCAGGACGCATCCCAGGAGATACATTTTATACCTAGTGTCATAATCGTAAACAGTTGACAATCGCGGACTCGGTCATTACATTCGTCCGAACACGTGACGAGACGAATGTGACGAATCGTCAATGAACGTGCGAAGTAAGGGGCGTATGTTTACTTCCGAACTAGATGTCACTACATCATAATATGCGCCTGTAGTCATTGATATGGAATGACGAACATTCTAGAATTGTGGGCGGTATTTGTTTTTGTTTCTGATTTAGGACATGCATAACTTAGTCTTTGTATTTAGCTGAGGTTGCGAGCTACGCGCAACAATGTACCAGGGAAAGGAGGCTAGTCCGGTGGGGTGGTTTTCAGTCTATAACGGTCTAATAATTCTTCTCGCAGTGAGGTCGAGAGAAGGCTTCTTATTCTAACAAAAATGATAGGTACTCGTAGTCGTAGTAGATACTAAGTTGGAAAATTTGCAAATCCCATAATTTGGACAATATTGACTATTTCACCATGTCCTGTGACTAGTGTTATTTCGAATTGAGAAACTGTATGTGGTTGGTGCTCCTGTATAATGATTATGAATGGGTCTAATAAAAAGTACAGGTGGAAATATTTACATTAAAACTAACCAAGTTTTTTTCTGCTTCTTACAGAGAACGACTTCCAAGAAGTCCGCTGCGATAAAGTGTTCGAAGCGATGCGCCAGTGCTGTATTAAGTTTAAGCCGATAAACGTGTCTCTTGTATGCGAAGGTTACGACTTGGAGCCGCGGAAGTACGCGCCGGTCACAGATAGACCGGCTAAGTAAGGTATATTCAAATCGTGACAGAAAAATCTAGAAGGTGCCTATACGTTATTAGGAATTTTTGCACCCAAGGACTAATCCTAGTGCATTAAAATTAAACTACAAAAGTAAAGTAACGATTAAGAAAATATCTGCTTTAGATATGGTAAGCAATCGACGCCATCCATAGACAAGCGCATCAACAGAGAAATTGCAATTGCGTTGAATGGGATTACGGGTTGGATCTCTCCCACCCGGCGAAACACAACGTTTTGGCTGTTCCATGTCGGTTTTATTGTTTGGCCGTGTTGTCAATCCGAGACGGCCCATCGTGCCGAAGCTTTGGCTCGTCCCACAATTACGTATCCATACGTACCTATAGTATCGGTTTACTTTCCCTGATATCGTAAAACCTATAGGTCTTTTATGATTTAGGTTAGGTTACTACTACTAATATTTAGCAGACAAAATTATTTTCCTTGGGTTAATAATTGATTTCTTTTTTCTTCCAGAGAAGCTATGGATAATCGTCGTCGGAGCCAACCTCTAGGTAAAAGAAGTTGGATCTATAGGTACCCCAAAACCTTCCAAATCACCTTCACCGCTCTGGGCCTCGGGATATTCTTTTCGAAGCCCATATACGACATTTTCTTTCGACCGCGCGAACCGATCGACTTGACGGAACCAGCCACTACGTTCTCGGTTCGCCGTAAAGTCGAGTAATTATGGAATCTATTTCTAAAGCCAAAGAGAGACTAGGAAAGTATCCCGTGGTATTTGCGAAGTGTTCCAAGCAGAGTGTCCTGTACGCACGCTGCGTCTTACTTAAGGAAGGCTCGGTGAAAAAGGACGATTGCGCGAAAGAATTCCAGGAGTTCAAAACTTGTTTATATTCCGCTGCTAGAGATTTGAAGACCAGGATCTAGGATGAATCGTTATTTGGAAGTCCTTAATCTGCCTTTACGCTACCACTTAGCCGCAGGACTTTTTATAAGACTATTTTTGATCGTTTACGCCGATTTTCACGATAAAACTTATGATTTGCCATACACTGACATTGATTATTCCGTGTTTTCTGATGCCGCAAGACACGTATATAATGGAGATTCTCCATACAAACGACAGACATATAGATATAGTCCCCTAATATCTTATCTGCTTGTACCAAACATCATCTTTGGGAAAGACTTTGGCAAAATTCTATTTTCTGTATTTGATCTGTTCATAACGGTCGCAGTGAAGAATTTAGTGGAACACCAGCTAGGTCCTAAGAGCGCCGCTACTAATGTGCCCATGTACTGTTCATTCCTGTGGCTTTACAATCCGCTGAGCATTGGCATATCGACTCGTGGTAACGCAGATTCCGTCTCGTGTTTCACCATCATTCTTTCACTGCTCTTACTGCAAACCGATGTGGTTAAAGGACTCAAAAAATATGCGTTATCAGGCCTATTCCTCGGTATATCGATCCATCTACGCTTGTATCCAATCGTGTTTAGTTTTCCCATGTATCTAAGCTTAGGAGTCACTAAAATACCGCGCCAGACCACTTTGAGACAAGGAATGCTAATCTTATGGCCAAATATAAGCCAATTGATTTTGGCTACGAGCTGTATAGTCACTCTATTGAGTCTAACTTACAGTATGTATGCGTTGTACGGCTACGATTTCCTTTACGAGACGTACATTTATCATGTACATAGAACTGATACTCGGCACAATTTCTCTGTACTCTTTTATTAATTGAATTTTGGAGATTTAGGGCTGATTTTTCAATAGTCAGATAAATGCTATCTGAGGAATAAATTTGTTGCTACCACTGTCTTATTCAAACATCCTGACGCGACAGCATTAACTTTTATCTAACCATTGAAAAATCAGCCCTTAATAATTGAAAGGGATTACGGGTTGTGTCTCCGGTACCCACACGGTGAAACACAAGCACAACGTTGTGGTTGTTCCATGTCGGTTTTATTGTTTGGCCGTGGTGTCAATCCGGTGGAGACGGCCCATCGTGCCAAAGCATTGGCTGTCCCACAATTACGTATCTATACGTATCGTTTTGGTTTACTTTCCCTGATATCGTGAAACCCATAAGTTATTTATGTGCTAAAATTAAGTACAATTTAGCAAACAAAATTATTTTCACTTGGGTTAATAATTGATTTCTTTTTTCTTCCAGAGAAGTTATGGATAACCGTCGTCGGAGCCAACCTCTAGGTAAAAGAAGTTGGATCTATAGGTACCCCAAAACCTTCCAAATCACATTCACCGCTCTCGGCCTCGGGATATTCTTTTCGAAGCCCATATACGACATTTTCTTTCGACCGCGCGAACCGATCGACTTGACGGAACCAGCCACTACGTTCTCGGTTCGCCGTAAAGTCGAGTAATTATGGAATCTATTTCTAAAGCCAAAGAAAGACTATCAAAGTATCCCGTGGTATTTGCGAAGTGTTCCAAGCAGAGTGTTCTGTACGCACGCTGCGTCTTACTCAAGGAAGGCTCGGTGAAAAAAGACGATTGCGCGAAAGAATTCCAGGAGTTCAAAACCTGTTTATATTCCGCTGCTAGAGATTTGAAGACCAGGATCTAGGATGAATCGTTATTTGGAAGTCCTTAATCTGCCTTTACGCTACCACTTAGCCGCAGGACTTTTTATAAGACTATTTTTGATCGTTTACGCCGATTTTCACGATAAAACTTATGATTTGCCATACACTGACATTGACTATTCCGTGTTTTCTGATGCCGCACGGCACGTGTATAATGGAGACTCTCCATACAAACGACAGACATATAGATATAGTCCCCTAATATCCTATCTGCTTGTACCAAACATCATCTTTGGGAAAGACTTTGGCAAAATTCTATTTTCTGTATTTGATCTGTTCATAACGGTCGCAGTGAAGAATTTAGTGGAACACCAGCTAGGTCCTAAGAGCGCCGCTACTAATGTGCCCATGTACTGTTCATTCCTGTGGCTTTACAATCCGCTGAGCATTGGCATATCGACTCGTGGTAACGCAGATTCCGTCTCGTGTTTCACCATCATTCTTTCACTGCTCTTACTGCAAACCGATGTGGTTAAAGGACTCAAAAAATATGCGTTATCAGGCCTATTCCTCGGTATATCGATCCATCTACGCTTGTATCCAATCGTGTTTAGTTTTCCCATGTATCTAAGCTTAGGAGTCACTAAAATACCGCGCCAGACCACTTTGAGACAAGGAATGCTAATCTTATGGCCAAATATAAGCCAATTGATTTTGGCTACGAGCTGTATAGTCACTCTATTGAGTCTAACTTACAGTATGTATGCGTTGTACGGCTACGATTTCCTTTACGAGACGTACATTTATCATGTACATAGAACTGATACTCGGCACAATTTCTCTGTACTCTTTTATTACTCTTATTTGAATACAAATCAAGGACTTGACATAGTAAAAAATGTTACTAATCTGTTTAAAGCCGTTATATTGTTTTTGTTGAGTGTCAAGTATGGGCCTGATCCTAAGACGTTGCCCCTCGCGATGTTCTGCCAGACGGTGGTAGTAGTAGCTTTTAATAGTGTGATGACGTCACAGTACTTTGTATGGTTCCTGTCTCTATTGCCGCTGGTCGCTCACTCGTTCAGGATGAAGTTATCAAAAGCCTTATTATTGGCCATCATCTGGGTCACCGCACAAGGCGCTTGGTTGTTCTACGCCTACCTATTAGAGTTCAAAGGCCGGGAAGTTTTCTTCCTAATATGGTTAAAAGGGGTTGTGTTCTTTTGTTCCAATATTTTTGTTTTAGTACAACTACTAAGGAGTTACACAATTGGCTATGGTTTCGGATTTGGTCAAGCTGTACACTTGAAAACACAGTGAATGTGATTTTGTTTTAGTAAATTATAGTTTGTTTTATTAGTTTGTAGATTATCAAAATATGCACATTGTAAAATAAAAAATGTAATTTGAATTTGTTGTTTTTATTTCTAACAAGAATTAACATCCGAACACTAAAGCAATAAATCACTAAATATTTAATCATGACCCACTCTAAAGACAAAATATATCAACTTGTACATTATTCTATGAAAAAATAGAGATAATTAAATCTCAAATTCTTCCACAAAGTTTTCACGAACCCCCATACATATAATTTGTCATTGCATAAAAATAATTATCTTTTGAATGATAACTTATAATGAAACATTGTGGTATTAACATGGAAAGACAATGATAAGAAGTTAATACTTACAGGCAGTCTTAGATGAGGTTTTGTGTTTCATTTTAAATGCCATTTGGTTTTGCTTCATAGAAAAAAAAAACTATTTTTTTTATATGGCAATAAAGGTAAAATGTCAGGTACATTTTACTATGGCTCATTATAAGTTTCACCCAAATATTAGTCTAGCTCTATTTCTTGGTGTCCATATTGACTTTAGTGAGGTCCTCGCCTTCTCCTTGAGACATATTCGATAACTTCTTACCGATGCGCTCGTGAACATCCAAATATTTGGCGACACAGCGATCTAAACAAACTGACTCGCCTTTGCCTGAAAAAAGGAAAAACATACATTTAAGACTTTTCTTTACGTTATTATATCACCCATAAGAGGCCCAATACTGAAAATGGGGTCCCCAGCAATTCATGTTTTACCCCCTCCCACCCCCTGATCTATTTTGGTGACCTGAAATAAACCCTTTAGTTATCAGTCTAGCTTATGGTTTACTTGTTACGGGCAGGCGTTTGGCCGCATCACTGGTGGAAGGAAGCGATGCGATAACGCAACCTACGATAGAGCACAACTGCCCATAAGCAACTTGGGCTATGAAGACACCTAGGTTTATATCCTTCGGGGAAAACAGACTCTGGCAAAGGATTCCACTCCTTAGATGTTCTGATTATAAATCTGGGGGCTAACTGCGTTGGGATATCTATTGAGAACCTATGACATTTTCCTGATTGATTGGAGGTATGATGTCTGAGTGCTGATTGCCCCACAGAAAGTTTTATTTGTGTCGTGGTTGCATTTACATGCAATATGACACATTACATCCTAACCCAGGACAACAATTTGTAGATCTTACAAAGAATTGTTTCATGCGGGAATAAAACCTACAATTATTTTGTTATCAAAATTTTGGTAGTATGTATAAGGAGTGTTAGGCAGTACTCTGTAACCTGCAAAATGATTGTCGGTCTGGGGTCCACTGTATAACTGTATTAGTGAAAAGATTAAAGATAAAAAAACAATCAGCAACTATATAAAGAAGGTCTCTTACAAAGTTCAGTTTCTTGGTATTTAACCGGAATACATTTGCGGTGACAGGCAGTCACCAGACGGTTGTACATGTCTGACATCATCTCGATCTCCAACTCCTGCACGAGCTGCAGCTTAGCGGGGTCCAGCATCGGTGACGCCATTTCGCTTTCTTCTTCTCTTTTTCAAAATAACTTCAATAATTTATCCTGAAATTTTAATTGCAACTTAATTAGTTGATTTCTTTAAAAAATAATGGTGGCGGAGTAAGTGATCCTTCCAACCTTTTTCATGAAGTTTGGAATTTATATAAATAATAAGAAAAGATTCTGATTCTGTATGATACAGCTGCATTATATTCTCTATTTTATTAGCAATTTTAAGTAATAGTGTTTTTTGTCAATTTTAGTAGCATGGGGGTTGAGTCAGTAAGAGTCAGACACTCATCCAGGCCAAGTAAAGTTATTAGAAGACTTTTGTCACTCAAAGGCCTCCTACACCACGAGAATTGATAGGTGGTACTCACACTCACAACCGCCTGTACAGGTCTGGATATTCTCCTTCGTTAGATTTGCGCATACGTTCCCTAGCTCTCATGTTCTCCAGGCGGCGGGCATTTATTGAGTTCTTCGCTACCACGAATAACGATAGACTAGTAACTGTTACTGCCAACCTGCAAGACATGCTCCGAATTACTATCAAATATAATCCTTCTTTTTTTCGACAGAAACAATTTTTATCTGCAAACAGCTGATCATTTTGACTGAGGTATAATTCGTTATAAAGATGATGGTTCAAAAAGGTCTTTAGATAACAGCAAATGCAAATATTTCGTCATGAATATTTTTTTCATGGGATTTTCATTTAGATGAGAGATAATAGGAAAGGAAAGAAAGAAAAGTTTAAATATACAGGGCTCACCACAATTAGACTGTAATATTTAAACACACAAAGGACATTTATTATTCAAGTAATTACCACGAAATAGTTATTTTCCCGAATTTTCCAAGCGGCATAATATATTCTCGTGAAAACTTCAGTAAATTATTTGAGGTTACAATTTTAGTGTCGCAATTTTTCACGTTACGTCATAGAAGCTGGCACCACTGTAGCTATCAATAATTAGGAAAATGGCAACACTGGTGTTAGGATGATTATACACGACACTGATCACCTTTTTGTCATTGATTTGTTTTAACGCTAATTTTATTATAAATAACTATAATGAAATTAATGAAGTCTTAGTCAGTGACATGAAAAAAGATTATTTGTTTCATAAACGGTGTAAATTGAAATGATTTCACCAAACGATTATTGATTTTTACATATCAATAAATTTCCGAACGTAGTTGACGCCGCACCTTCAATAAAAATCTAGTAAGAAACGTCACGTCCTATCGCATCATATAAGATTCACGTCAAATGTTCAAAACAAAACAAAACGTGGTTTTAACGAAATAAAAGTGATATTAAACAGTAAATATGCCGAAACCAACTAAATTACATTCCAAAGGCAAGTCCAACTCCCTCCAAAAACCGTGCAAAGTTGAAAAAGACACATCGGACGGAGTTGACCCAGAGGAATCTGTGCGACAATTTCAGCTTGAATTGTGCTGGTGTATTCAACAGTTAGAACGATCTTTAAATGAAAAGAAAGGCAACGAGAAGCAAAGTAAGTAACTACATTTACTGTGGATGCACTATCTTCTATAAAGACTTTATCATCACATAGTGATTAACTTGATTTCACCATTGTTGCTAAGTAGCACACCACAATAACGTCACAGACCTAAAACTTTGCAAACCGCACACAAAATTTCTGTTTCATGATAGTAACATAATGTCAAGATTAAAACATGATTTAATTAAATACACATGAAAATACATTATGCAATATTACTCTTATTTAATTTTTTGTGTATTTAACCTCTAAAATATTGTTTACGATTGTTGCTATTTATGGTTTCAGTGCAAGAAGCATGGAAAGTCCTAACAGTACTAAAAAACAACAACCAACCCACAATACGCAAGAGACAACTAATGCGAACACATTTTGGAGACTATAGAGCTAAAATGGCAGCCGAAGAGAAGAAATTAGCAAAAAGTAAGGTTAAAGTAGTGTCCTAGATAATGATTTGATGCAAGAAGAACATAAATGTCTGTTGAAATTAAATATGTAATATAAAAATAGCTTTCTGCTAAAGAAAATTAATAAAGTGTTTAAAGACCAGCTTGATAACATGCCCCAAGATCTAAATACCGGGCTTTTGATATTATAATAAATGGTTGGAAGGTTTTTTACTAATGAGACGTGGAATTCTAACTTATTGTATGATAATTTATTGGAAAATCCTGGAGAAGGAAGTCTTTCATTTGTGGAGATTAATCTCATCACTTTATGTTCTGACATGAAAGCCTTTACTCTTAACCTCTTGTAAATTGAGGTTATTTGTTTCCAGTGGCCAGTAAAATCAAGATATCAGATGTTCCTGACAAACCAAAAGCTACATTTTTGAGAAAATCTGCATTCTTGACAACAGGCAATGAGTCATTTAGATTCAACTTCAATTTAGCTCCTGAACAAATAGATAATAACAAAACTGCTGCTGATAATGGCAACACTAGTGACTGTAAAACAGATAGCAATACTAAAGCTGAACCTGTTGTTGCCACCGCAGAAAAAGTGAGTGAAGATAGTGCAAAGAAATTTAAATTTTCTTTTACAAATTCAGAATTTAAGTTTAATTTTAATGTAGATAATTCTTAGGTTGTACTTAAAATATTTTATATGAATAATTCTGTACAAAACATTATTGGATTATAAGTGCTTGATTATTATTTGTTGGTTTTATTGTACTGACATTTCCATTTCAGAATTGTACCTATTCTATAATGTGAGATAATGTGCCAGCTGCTTCGGCGCGTTGTCACCCGTTGTTTGGCGTCCTATTGTACGTCGCGTGATGGTTTATAGCTAGTAGTTCTGATATTAGCGCGTACAAAATAAACTTACTTGTTGACCTTATAAAATGAGTATTAATATAATAATACTCAGGCAAATACTAAGTTCATATAACCAAATGTGGGATAGCCATGCTTCGGTACGAATGGGTTGGCAAATCTACGAGACCCTAATCGGTCGTTACGGGTGTTCATCGACGGCGACATCGACGTTAGCTTACCATCAGATTATCCGTCCTACCTATCACATAAAAAGAAACAATCTGGAACCAACGCCATGTAAAAATGACAGTCATAACTCATAAGCAAAATAAAACAATAATAGTAGAAAAGTAACAATTTTAAAATTTTAATCACTTATCGCACAGCTTTTGGTAATATCCCTTCACGACACGCAAACCGTTGTCGTCTCGTATCCGTCGCGCACAGCGTAAATCATTGTAGAAGTTTCTTGAATTTACCACTGAGAAGCCTACTGGGAATTCAAATTTGGCGTGATGATACCCCCATGTCGCAATCCCCAATAATTGATTGGATCTCGTGTTTATAATGGCGCCACCTTCGACGCCATGATAATTTTTACATCTGCTGTCTCCATTCAAAAACTGCTTGTAGGTACACGAGTGGTAGCAAGGGAGGCGGTAAACTTTTAATTTAAGGTTCTCTGCCAAGGTTCTGTGACAAAGATCTAAACTAACGATGACATTCAACTCAGTAAGGTGATACTGCCTTTCTGGCGCTCTTATTTTGTCAATACCCTGTAAAATACAATGATTCATTTAATTCTTAATAGGTTATTTTATTAAATGTGATTAGTTTCATTCTGGCTGACTTCTTTTCGGTTTTGATTAGAAACAACCTCTAGGTAGGAGAGTGTGTGAATGTGTATGTGTAGATGATGTAAGTTGTGTTAAGAACAATTGATTTCTCTTTCTTAAAACAACTACGGTAACTGCACGGTTCACGGTCACTGTGTGATCCACAAATTGTTGTTTCGGGTCTGGGTGGCTTGTGTATGTTAATTTGTATGTTTCAAAAACCCACGACGCAGGAGAAGTCACTAGTGGTGGCGATGTTTTTTTTTTTAAAAAAACAACATCGTCCCTCCTCCTATCGAATGCAAAATCGCCCCAAACAAAAAATAATTTACATCATCCTAACCTTAAGCATAGCATACCCAACGACTTTGTAATCATTCTTGCCATACGACGTCTCAACCTTGGAGAACCATCCGAAGGCTCCATCAGTTCTGTTTACTGCATTGAAGGGTTTGATTGTCCGCCACGAGTTTCTGGAGTTCTTTGAGTGAACCACAACAAAACCTATGTCGTCGAAGGCTTGTGGTGTTGGTACCGAAGGCACGACGAACGCCAAAGCATTGTAGAATTTTGTGTTGTGCAGTATTCTTGTGTAGTTTACTTTTAAACTGAAATATTTTTTTGGAGATTTTTAAAAGCGATACATTAGAGAGAGAGAAGGAGAGTTATAAGATTTTAAATTTAATTAATATCTAACAGTTACTCTTACTGTTACATAATAATTAAGAATTATGATTAAGTATGACGTTTTCTGGTTGGTTATGCTCAACATTAGCTAACTAGCCTAATTTTCGTTGCCGACTTTTTTTTGTCAGGGTAAAATCATCCAATGATTTTTCCCGCTCAGGGTAAGGTGAGGGAGAGTGTCAGACTCTTACTGACTAAAACCCCCCCGTTCCTTCTCTTGCTCTGTGCCGAGGTCGCGGTGCCTCATTGCTTTCAGGTACCCCGCAACCCCGGTTGAACATCAGCCCTGTTGGGCCTCATCTTTGGTGGTCTATTGGCTGTCTATAAAGGCGTGAATTTAGATCGAACTTTTGTCTTTTATCAATAATCACTATCAGTTGCTCAGCTGTCTTTTACCAATTAATTAAATCAATACATACGTGTAAATACATCGGGAAGCAGTAATAAAGATGGCGTCGGCGATACAAACCGCGGTACATATATGCGGTACGTACGACGTCCGCGAGTGTATAACGCGCGCTATCCACGGGTACTGGGACTCGGTTACTTCTTTTGCATTCACATAATAATTATTCAATGATCCGTAATCTAAAACAGTCACTTTGGCTAAGTTTAAACTTTAAATTTTATTATGGTGTATAGGTTCAGGCACAGAAATCTTTATAAATGCAATATTAAGTATTAAGATTTCTATGGGTTTAGGTAATTATCTTAATAAACATTCTTGGCATGTCTTTTTTTCTAAAATTTAAAAAATACCAAAACTGCAACTTCTTTATCAACATGGCACCCAAATATTATGACATTTTTATGATCTAAACCATCATAAAGGGTTATAATAGTCATCATCATCATCATCAGCCGGAAGACGTCCACTACTGAACAAAGGCCTTCCCCATTTCCACGTCGAACGACAACTCGCCACCTGCATCCATTGGCTCCTCGCGACTCTGACGAGGTCTTAAGTCTAGCGGGAGGCCTACTCATGTTACGTTTTCCGGTCCTTGGTCGCTACTCGACCAGGCCTGCATATTTTACGAGATATGTTGGTAACTTCGGTTCTTTAGTGAATTTCCACATTTCTCCTTATAAAGGTTGTATAGATAAAAATATAACTCACGTTGATAATCCTGTATAGTTTTATCGTTACTTCCATCGCACATTAAAACATAGTGAAGACTAAATAAAACAAAAGCTTGGAACATACACATTTCGGTCAAATTGATAACTTAGTCATCTTTCCCGGAAGCGTCCATGAAGTTTAGGGAATCCAATTTATTAATTTCACTCACAGACTCACGCGTACACAACTCTAAACCAGCTTCAAGTATTACAACAAAATAAAATAACATTTTTATATGTTTTTTATATAGTTTTTATTGCGTACAATGTTTATACAGTATTTTAAACCACATCGGTTCGCCTCACTTATCAAAAGCTTTACAAAACAATTTTTATAGAACTTAAAATGTCAAATTCACACATAAATATTTATTATGAACATATTTTATAATACATTTTAGATATCGAAATGAATTTTCTTCCATCATACTCGATTCGTAACTTGTAGAGAAAGAGTTCAATATTTTTATAACTAAAATAGTTTTATATTACAAAAGGTATCCATATTTAGGAATGTTAGAAAAAAGAAACACCTTTTATTTAAATATGTGAACTGTAAAGTACAACTCATAAATTTAACAAGATTATCTAGTTACACTATTAACTTTATGTATTTCAATGAATCAATATATTTTTTTTAAATTAAAACTAACGTAATATAGACTTAACTAAAGTCAGTTTCTATTTTAGGGACTGTTATTGGAAAATGATCTTTATACACATGTTTTTAGTGTATATTTGACTCGAAATAGGTGGGTGATCTGCTTGTCCCTTGCAATAAAAACTGAGAAATATGTATATAATATTACATTGCCTATGACTGAACAAAATATGGTGACTCAGAACTATATCTCCTGAAGAAAAATATAATAGGTAGAACTCATTGATTTACTGGCGTACGCCATGTTTATGACGTCCTGCGCTGTGATTGGTCGGCTTCAAATTAACAAACCAATTAGAGGGTGTTTTTATCACGTAATCGTAAAGAAAACTCACTAATTGTAGTATTAAGCCTACTTCCATTCGGCTAAGCAAAGATCTCAAATATTGATATAAAACGGTAGTTTACAACTAATAAAATTTTTTACTTCTTCCGGAAATGTCCAAAACGACAATTTAGTATGAAATAGCACGTGTGACGTCATATTCTTTTTACGTCAAATGACACACTTATTTCTTTTGAATCATTTATAATAATACGACTACTAAGTCTATCGTAAAATTTATGAATGAAAGTCATTATTTTAAGTATCTTCAAGGTTTATACGTTGATATAATATTTTTTTACTGAGAAAACTACCCAATTACCATAATTAATTTTTAACTGGCAACACTGCGTTTTATTTCTACCAATAACCGAGTCACCACTGTAATTCTAGTCATTAAAGCGCATACTAAGCTAAGTTGTATCTAAACGAATTCATACTTGTCCGGGTGGAAGCTGATCTCCTGGGAATAGTCCACCGGTGTGTTGTCTTCAGCGTATGTGACCTTCGTTGCTTTAAGAAGGGCTAGAGAAGTGTCAGATGTCCAGGTCACCGTGAGGGGGAAGAAGTCGTTGGGTACTGCTGGAGTCACCCTGGAGAGGAATAATACATATTTTGACAGCTGACACTTGTTTACTACCGCAATGACGTCATTAGCACAGTGGCGACATTTCATAATGTTCAAAGACAGATAAAAAACCTAAAACTTTAAACAACAATTTAAAAAAATTAAGTACCTAATGAAGTGAAAACATTTCCCGATTGCTTTTCCTCTATACAATCATTGTAATACACTTTTTAATTTTTCTCACCTAGACCTAATTACCCTATATAAGAAATATTGTATTTTCTTATGGAATTAATAGCCGCTGATTGTGATTTCTCGTTAAAAACAAACCGGGTACCTACTTTTGGACCATCAAAATAGGATTCTAGAGACATTCTGTCTGTCTGTCAATCAATTCGTCAGTGAAGCTAGGAGCTCGCTCCAAAGTGTAGATTCGAATGGAGGAGAACGAGCAAGAAATTTCATCAGTATTATTTTCCAAAATAAAAACAAAACAATTCCTTACGTGAACTCAAGACTGCCTGATTTCTGATGTTTGTTGATGATGGGTATGCTCCAAATGAGGGTGCGTCCCTTCTGCGTGTAGCTACCCTCCCATTGGTGGACTATCACCGATGTGTTGCCAGAGCTGTGGACGAAAATACATTAATCAATAAAAGATACTTTAAAACATCGAGAATCATATACTATAATAGTATACCTAATTAAATGAATATCGTAGCTACACAGGGTGACATTTTGAACGAACCGATTTTGGTGTTCAATTACAATATTTTTTTCCGTGGGATCAATATCCAAATCTAATACCAATCGCAATAGCTGATTGACCATTTTACATAGAGAAGTAATTTTTTTTTTGAGATTTCCATATAGGTCTTATTGAAAAAAAAAAAATGTTTTATTTGAGCACCAGACTTGGCTCCATCATTATGTCGTCGTTCAAAATTCTATCCTGTATACGTATGTTTTTTATTCGATTTAAGTACAGACTAGCGATCAGCCCTACCCTACCCTACCTACGGGCGCAATGCTGATACTAAATTCACCACTATTTAATTCTTTACTCTTAAATCACTCTATCCATAAAAAACTGCATCAAAATCCGTTGCGTAAATTTAAAATTTAAGCATACATAATGATATAAAGACAGAGAAAGCGACTTTGTTTAATACTATGAAGTAATAATAATAATTTAATCCATTAATTGATTGATAAATTTTTTTAAACATACAAATAATAAGAATAGTGCTATATATACGTACGGTAATGGGATGTGTATGTGTACATCGCTGAGCGTGAGATGGTCGTGTTCCAGTTCGTACTCAATGTTCACGTCGCACCCACCGCCAGCGCCCTCTGACGGCCAGCAGTTCACTGCGAACCACACGAGTATATATAAGACCATAGTCATATTATCCTTGAATGAAAAAGAAATATTTTTTACGTAAGATACCCATTCTTAGCATTAAGTGTGGAAGAGCCAAGCTTCGGCACACATGGGTCGGCTCGATCGGAGTGATAACACGGCCTCGCAGAAAACCGGCGTAAAACAACCACAGCGTTGTGTATCGCCGTGTGAGTAAGGTTACCGGAGGCCCAATCCTTCCCCTCCCCCTCCATCAAGCCCTCAATCTCCAAATCCCTAATCCCCAAAAGGTCGGCAACGCACTCGTACTTCTTCTGGTGTCCATGGGCGGCGCCGATTGCTTACCATCAGGTAATCCGTCTGCTCGTTTGCCGAGCTATACATAAAAAAAAAACATGATCAAACTTTCTCCGTGTGAGAAGAAGTCTTTGCTCAGCAGGGGGCACTTATAGGCTGATAATGACTTACCGGAAAGCGGAGCTAGCTTATCGTCGTTAGAATTGAGTCTCCATTTGAGTACCCCAACGTCGCTATGCAGGGGGAAGGCGCGCTGTGACTGCTTCAGTCCAATCACACCGTTCGCACGGAATGCCTCTTTATCCACGTTGGGGTGAGTCTACCGAAAGAACATTATAATTTATGAACAGCATGAAATAGCAGAAAGTATCCTGACTTCGGCCAGGAGCAGAAAGAACGAGGTGGTTTTTAGTCAGTAAGAGTCTGATAGTTCCTTTCACTCGACCTTAGGCGAGAGAATTTAAAATTAAAAAGGATTTTAAATACAGGTCTTGTGCCGTGCAAAGAAGGTATTAGCTTGAATCTTGCAGTGAATTTTTTGGACGTCGGAACAAAAAGTAAACGCTATGGCAACCCTACTCTACCGTGTCCAACCTCAATACCTGTGCAAATATTTACATACAAAAACAATATGGATCCTGATGAAAAGAGTTTTCAGATATCCAATGTGTCATAACTTTTAATTTTATTTTATAAAAAAAATGGTATTGAAATATTCATAGAAGTCGAGGGAAAGTTAAACAGTCAAAATTATGAATGGTATATTTAAAGCTACAGTTTTTTCTCGTTTTTGATTTTCGCAAAATTCGATATTGGACAAGGAACAAAAGTGTCAACTAGTTATTTGTTAAGCTTTTAGTAGGTAAAAATATACTATTTATCTACCTGTAGTTGCAGCGGCCTTGGATCTTGATTATCGACGTGTACGTGGATACGCGAGTACTGCTCGTTGCTGATACGCAGTGTAAGAAGACCTGAAAAAGGAAAAACAATTATTATTATTAGCACTTTATCTCATTCTAGCAGTTCCATATAATCCAAGTTGTGAACACAAACATTATTTCTTCTTTAGGGAATACTGGCTTCCAGCAGCGGCTTCAACCGCGTGGTATGTTGATAAAAAGTAACCTTTGTCATATTCCGGAGTGTATCCTTTGCCTGTACCAAATTTCATTCAGATCCGTCCAGCCGTTTTGGCGTGATTGAGTAGTAACAAGCATCCAAACATTCATAAATCGTAACTTTCGTATTTTAAATTTAAGATAATGAAGTTTCCTAATGTCGGGAAAAGGAGAATCCTCCGACCAGACGCGGTGATTATGCTTGGCGGGCTACTGCGCAATAGTTGTACGCTGGGATTTACTATTGATGTTTATTCGCACCCAAATTTCCCTTGCACTATTAGAATTTGTGTTTATATCGACCATTTTCTATGTGCCACCACGCTCCAAAGCACAATAATAAAATCGAATTAACCTTATTATTACTATAAACAAAAAACTAAACGAGGTATCATTGTTGATGAAATGTACCAAATTGTAGATTTATTTTTTGGTATGGCAACTCTGTCCAATAATACTTACCGCTGAGTTCAAAGTTCTGTACGTCACCGTCTCTGCCTGCCACTAGAGTAAGGCGCTCTTCGAACCGTAAGTGTACACTGGAACAATGGAGAACAAATTGGTTACTAAAACATTCCCGTTTTATTACAACTTATTCACTAGAACTCTTTCTAAACACTGGCTTGATTTGGTTCGTTTGTATTTTATATTGCGGTAGTGTAACATTTTCACTACTTTTTAAACAGATAAGCTAAGCTATCCATATTTGAAAACATTTAATTGGTTTCTAGTTTTTATCAATTTGAATAAATATTAGTGTTACACTGTTCTCACATAATTGAACTAACTGTTTGTAAAAGGAATCTGTATGTGAAACTGATTTAAAAAGAGTAACCATGGAGTTTCTTGCTTGTTCTTCTCCATCGGAATCTACACTTTGGAACGAGCAAATAGCTTCACTAAAAGGACAGACCGACAGACTGACTTGAAAATTTTGTTTGACTTTCAAAAGTGCCTGTAAGGATCTAATTGGAATAAAATGATTTTTGACTTTTGATTTCGACTTCATTAATCTAAGTGATTGCTGTAAAACTGTTTGTTTTTCTAATAAAACGAAATAGTAGATCTCGCTTAGAGTTTTTAAGTCTTTATTAAATAATCGTTTAAAATGCTGACACAGCTTTGCTGCAAATCAGGGTATGATGTACTGGACATATAAATTGAATATCAGAAATTAACAATATGCATCTAAAACCACGATGATTCTGCAAAACCTAGTAGAATTGAAGAGCGGAGAAACGAATTTACTTATTTGTGTTTAGGTGAATACTGTACGCTTTTTGTTAAAAGTTCATTTAAGACTTACTCCTTATGGTCGGGCGGGGGTGGCTTAGCTGCGTCAGGTTTGGCGGGCGCGGCGACGGCGGAGACAGCGTCGCCCTCACTGCGCAGGCGCGACACGAACGACTCCGTGTCCGTACCGCGGGCCCCCAGCTTCATGGCCGAGCGACCCGCCGGCCGGGCTCTGCAAATATAATAGCATCATTAGTTTATACCTTCCACACTTAAGTATTAAATGTTGGTAAAGTTATTTTTATGGAAAAATGTGACTGCTGCTTATAAACAATTCCTTTTCTTGTCCTGCTTCTGGCCGAGGCCGGAATACATTATTGCGCATAATATATTCTTTTTTCATATGTGATAGGTCGGCAAACGACCAAACGGATTACCTGATGGTAAGCAATCAGCGCACACCCGCAACGACGGAGGAGTTACGAGTGCGTTGCGGACCTTTTTCGGGATTAGGGATTTGGATTTTGTGAATGAGGAGGGATTGGGGTAGGGTAGGATTGGAGGAGGGTAGGATTGGGCCTCCGGTAACCTCACTTACACTGCGAAACACAACGGTGTGGTTGTTTCACGACGGTTTTCTGTGACACCCGTGGTATCACTCCGGTGGAGCTGACCCATTCGTGACGAAGCATGCCTCTCCCACACTTAACCCCAGCAGAACAATTTTTAAGTTATGATTAAAAACCTAAGACATGGCAACTAAGGCAAGCCAGCTTTCATTTAGTGGTTAAAGCTTTTTGAAATGAAGTCTCTCATTATAAGACTATTATGCTATCATCTGACAAAGATTGTGAATCTGGAATTAAGTTGATGCAACGAGGTCAACGACCTCAGTAGAGTCGAGTAAACCTTGTACAATATACATGAACCAAAACGTCAAATTATCATCAATCATTTTAGAATAAAAAAAGAATCGACTAAATTGGCAACACTGATGTTCCATAGACAATATCAACTTACGTTTCTCGCGCAGGCGTAGTGGGAATTTTCTCAGCGATAGGTTCAGTGGACGCCGACGATGACATATTGGAGCTGCCGAAACTGCTTCCTGTGACAGAAATAGAAATATTATCAACTCCCTACTCTCACGCGGTTTCACCCGCTGCATGGCTCCTACAAATCGTAGCGTGATGTTTTATAGTCTTCCTCAATAAATAGTCTATTCAACACAAAAATATTTTTTCAATTCAAACCAGTAGTTCCTGATGATATTAGCACGATCAAACAAACAAACTGTTTTGCTTTATAATATTAATAATAAGTATAGATATTGATGATTCGCCCATATTTTAAATAGAACAATAACTTATCTATTTACCAATTATAGGTATTTGTTGTTAGTTGACAATGTAACTGGAGACTATTTATTAGATCAAATGCATGTGTCAACAGTCAACACTGATAACAGTCGCATTTAATAACCGATCTAAAGCCAAAATCTATTAAAATTGATTTAAGATGTTCTTTATATGGATTCCCTGCCAAGGACTTGTAAATTTCAGAAGCTGGTCGATCATATGCCCACTTTATTGACAACGATATAGTTAGATTGAAGATTAAAATAAAAATAGGTATAACATACCAAAGGACATCTGGCTGCGTGTGGGCACGCCCCTTTTGGCGGCCTCCAGCCTCTCTCGCTGCAACTCCTTGGCGCGCTCACGCATGCGGTTAGCGGCCTCGCGTTCTTGTGTCTATAAGGACACAGAATTACTGATTAGAATCATATTATATTTTTTAAATTAAAATTAGAGGTTAATTTTCCTCATATCATAGAAATAAACATTTACTTATATTGGTTTCTTATATCGTACCACGTAACGGTATTAAGTGTTTATGAATTTGTAGGTTTGAAACAACAACAACAGTCACAATACAAGAAAAAAGCTTTTTTTTATGTTATCGGAAGGCAAACGAGCAGACGGATTATCTGATGGTAGGCAACAATGGAGGAGTTACGAGTGCGTGGACGACCTTTTGGAGACTTTGAGATTGGGGAGGGCTTGGTGGATGGAAAGGATTGGGCCTACGGTAACCTCGCTCACACGAATAAACACAACGCTGTGGTTGTTTCACGCCGGTTTTCTGTGAGGCCGTGGTATCATTTCGGTCGAGTGAACCCATTCGTTCCGAAGCACGGCTCTTTCAAACTTAATCGTATTACAACAATTTAAAAAAACTTAATAATAAAGGAAGCATGATTTACTTACCTGACGCACAGCTTGGTAAATCTTCTCTTCGTGGGAGTCCATCTCCACAAATGACCGTACCTGATAGCAGAAAAAATAATAATAAAGATAGTATTCATTGAAAATACCGACTTGCTAATGTAAAATCACTGAGCAAAGCTCTACTAGTTTCGATGTCGATTTTACAATTTTTACACTTTAACAAGATTTTTTAAATTGTCTACAAACCTGCTCTCTGGACTGCCATGTAATAATTTAATACCAAAATTAGCCAAATGGGTAAAGGCATTGTTGGGTTAGAACTTTACAACAAAAAGTGGTAATGATTTTTATATATAAAGATATGGCGTAAACATTAACATTCAACAAACCTGTGCCAAGTTGACACTCTCTCTGTAGCCTAGAGCCACAATCTCGTCGAATGCAAACAGCAAGTTGAACGCCTGGTTCAGTACTTCAGCCTCTGTCAGCTGGGTGCAGTACTCTGGGACCTGTGTTTAATGGGAACATGCTTAGAAATACTAAGAGTGTGGACTAAGAGGATACTTCTTATTAATCTAATTCAGTTATTTGTCATTAATAGTCGGTTAGGTTGACTGTTTAAACTATTTATAAGTTTTGCAAGTAATACTAAGTATAATTGTGTAAATAAACAATCTGTTGTCACATTTGTGGCTTATTAACATTATAGAGACACACAAAGACATATGTAAAAACAATCTAGTTTTAATGCAACATAAAGTTTGGTATCCATTGTATGATTATTATAAAGTTTGAACCACTAAATAATTAACATGTCAATTTCAATAATAGTTAACATTTCAGGCACATTTTGAGATGTAATATGAGTAGGATTTAATCCTTATTAGAATTACTCATATCTCTTCAGATAAGAATTTACCTTAGGTGATAGAAATTCATAAATATTATTTTTTTGAACTTACCACTCTGCTGAACAAGCGCAATGTCTCCAAATCCTCAAGGATGTTACTGGCTTTAGTTGTGATGAGTAGCATATACAGCTTGTCCAGCGGTTGATACACATATCTAGAATATTATAAACTGAACTTTAAGAATGTTATTTTTTGTGATATATAGGAGATAATTTAGCCCTATATTATGAAGTAAACATCTTTTAGCTTAATTATATGACAATGATTAGTATAGTACCTATATGAACTAATATGAAGTTCATTTGTTATAATAAAAAATAATTATAATCCTTAAAAAAGGAACAAGAAAATATTGAAAACAATATTTTTTTATGTAATTAGTAATGTAGAATAAAACTTTTTACGTGAAAATGTTTATATTTTGTATGTTGCAATTAAACTGAGGGTGGTATCACAGAGTCATATAAAACTTTAGTAAAAATTTAACATGAGGAGGATGTTTTGGTTCACCTGACAGACTCAGTTTCCACAAAGGTGTGTTGTCTACCTCCAGTCATGAGCTTGGGGAAGGCAGCCAGCAATCCTTCGATACGTGCCTTCGTCATCTCTACGAATTGACGGGAAACCAATGCTGAAAGAATACGTTAATATTTATAAAGATTTCTTACAAGATTTGCTTGTTCATTGCATATACAGCTTCTTAAATAAACATTTTATTACCTTTTCCTGACTTCGTACATACTGTAGCCGCTATAAGCACCTGAAATTATATAAAAGAACCTCTGAAAACTATAAACATTAGCCGGATGAACTTCGAATACTTGTACAGAAAAAATGCACTGCTTAAGTAATATTTTATTCAATTAAAACATTAATAGATATATATTTTTTATCACAAGCACTGAAACAAGAATTACCATTTTGATTTAGTGTATTTATTCTCAATTTTCATAAAATAATTACAATCTGCGAATCTGACAGCCAACACACCGAGATGACGTGTAGAACTTTTTTTTAATTAATGTTGCCAGCTATTCGGAAACTATTTCCTGTTTTCGAACGAAACGAAAGATGGAGTTAAAGTCATATTGACCAATAAAGTTATTATCCAAATGTTGACGTAAATAGAAAAAACATTCTTATTAGTCTATGTTTAGAATAAATGTCAAATTTGTCAAATGTAAGCAAAGCACATTGGGGTTATTGTTCGTTTTTTAGCTAATTTTAACGTTTTACTCGTATCTTTTCACGTAATTAAGATTATTAGTTAAAGTGTTTTATTACGCCGTTTGGACAATGGAGATTTTTATTTAATTCGGTGTCTAAATTCTATGGAATACGTTTGCCTACCACAGAAGCCAAATAACAGTAGTAAGTGGCAAGATTTTTAATTATTTTGTATTGGTATTTAGATGTAGTGGTTCAGGTCACATGCTCTCGACTATGAATTCGTTGTAAGTGAGTGTTACCGTCATTCTTTTCGCTAATGGTCGAACGTTTGATTTGCATACAATGATATTTTCTTTATGCCTGATTTATAGATAATCTTTTCATCCAATAATGTTCACAGTTGTTAATACGTTATTTTACTGTCAGTACAGATGGCTGGACACTGTAATGAATTGTGCAGTTTTAGTATTTATTCACACGAAAGTTGTGTAGTGTAGTTTATCTTAATGTTATGGAGGAAACTTCTCTTATTGATAGTGATAATGAGGTATTTATAATGTTTACTACACTCCTATCTCTACTAGATTATTATTGTCGCTATTAAATTGTTTCGTATACAATTTTACAGATTCTTTAATTTTTAAATTATTTCATATGATGTTTAAAAATTGGCTGGATAGACAAAAACAACATAGTGAAGTGTTTAAATAAGGTTGGTGTCTATAGAAAATAAAAAAGAATCAAACAGCTGATGTTGACTGGTAAAAGTTTAATACTGAAGGACTTTATTGACAGTCCACAGTTGAGAAGTATGTGTAGAGATGAAGAGATGTGACGCGTGCCGTGTCCGTTCAGAACGGAGGACGGAGGAGAGAGCGGACCACACGGGAGACAGAGACCCGCTCATAGACACAACTGTCCCTCAGGAGGAGTCTTACGATAGCCAAAATTTAGTAAGATCAACATCATTTACGTAGTTAGCACTGTTATAATTTCCGTGCACCATTCGTATTTTTCGTGCACCCATTTTGTTGGTACAATGCAATATTTTATGTGGTTTGTTTTTTGTTTACTGTTTCTTAATCAGCATCATGTTATTCGTAATGTTGTGTCTGTAGTTTGCCAATTGATTTATTTATAAGTGTAATAATAAATATGCAGTATCTTTGGTTTAATAGTAAACAAGCAGTATATTGACATATTTCTTCTGATAAGAAAGTGAGAGGAAATAGTATAAATACCTAATACATATAATATATGCATCCATCTTTTAAAAAATGTGGTTAATCATCAAAACTTTTTGGTTTGGATTTACTTGCCAGATTGAAAATTGGCAGAATGTGTGACTTTAAATTTTGAAGAGAATTTTTTAATATAATCAGTAATATAAATGAATTCTAAAACTTATTCAGTAATATTCTAAAACTACCTACCTTTCGTAAAATAATGAAAATTATTTTGTTATTGAAACTCTTCAATCATTAATTTACATTTTACAGTTTATTTTTACAGTTAGGAAACATTACCTTATTGCTACTACCATAAAATGCAATTTTAAATGTATTTAGTTATTTGGATGCCATTCAAATAACGTGTTGATGTAACCACTATTTTTTTTTTCCACACATTATTTACCTCTTTGCGAATACTTGATTTCGCTGATTTTTTTTCAGGCGACTATTTAAAAATGATATTCCTTAAATTCATGTTATATATTTATCAAAAATGACTATATTTATGGACTTATCTAGAGATTATTTTAAACACGGGATTAACGAAATTAAGTACAGGTATTAAAGTATAAATCACGTAATACTATTAAGTACGCCATGTTCAGTGAAATTAAGCGATTTATTTGGAATGAGGAAGTACCTATATCTTATCTTAAAGTGCTATTAAATAATGCCACTTAAGAAATAGGTCAACTACGAAACCAATTTCGAAAATAACTTTACGATATATAAGAATGTAGTCGTACACATTCTTATCCTTGCCCAACCCCAAATCGCCATAATTATACAACAATCTCGAATTTCCAGTTTGTCTGATACTTAAGGGTGGTTACCCACTTTTAACCCTAGCATTGCTAGTATTCTTAAGTGTCTCCGAGTGCTTACTTACCACCAGGTGTTCCAACCGCCCACTGGCCGCGCTATACCACAAAAAGAAAACTATTCTTAAAGCTATTTTTACATAGCATTTTCTATCTTCTAATTTTATCTTGTATTTATTTAAATTTTAACTAAAACTGTATGTTAGACGTCGAATACGTAGGTGTATGACAAAAGACTTGACAGCTAATTATTTGACCTTTTCTACATCTAAGCTCACTATCGTAGAAAGTAAACAAAGAAAAATCACTTGGTCATTAACAGCTACTGATAGCGAGCCACACCAAGATTACAACTTTATTGCGGATTTAAAAAGTAACTGATAAAATTGACGCGACCATTTTATTTGTGGCCCCACTAAATTATAAAACAGTCAATGCACCTTAAACATCAGAGATCAAAATATACTGGCGAGGGATTCCCGCCTTTTTAGAGCAGTGTTCTTTTAGAGACAACTTGCAAAGGCAGTCTCTGTTAAGCCTTGAAAGGATGCGGTAGTGTAATGTATGTGTTTGTGTAGATATCGTGCGTCATTAAGTGAGACCTAAAATGAGGTTTTAGTGATAAAAGTTTGAACCACATTAATGAAAGAATGAAGAAAAAAATCAACATAACCATGACGCCTAAAAAGGTAAAAACTCATTTCGCAGATTAAAAATGCACGTTCGTAATATTCGCGGTAATTAGAATTGTTTAGAAATGTAATAATGGAAACATTGCGTTAATTGAAACAAAGAAAATCGCACGTAATTTTTCTTGAACGTAAAAACTGTAAAATAAAACAGTGAAGTTTCCATAATTTAGTCGTTTGTGGTCATGCGAAAACAAATAGTAAGCCCATAAATATTTTTATGATTATTTTCGTCCGCATTTTTGGTAAAGCTGGTTGTACACAATAGCAAAAAAAAAAAAAACATTTCAACCTTTTTGTTTATAAGTCGTGTCGGATGTTCGTTTGTTCTTCATAGTGCCTAATTAGTCTAGTAATTGAGGGCACCGCTGTGACTTTGAGAGACATGTTGATTCTCTAGTGAAGATTACATTTTGATTAGACTACGAAAACATATGACATGTTTTCGTAGTTGTCCTTGAAATTGGCATTCTGGGCCTTAAGTCCGCTATTACAATATTTTCATTGATTTCAAAATTATTGATTTTACAAATTTGGATATTTACTATCCCTTTAACAGGGTGGCCTCATTATGACTTTCCAAAGACCAACCAGAGACACTTAATTGTTAGTTTTCTTTTAGAATGGTAGTCTCCTATTTAATTACAAATGATTATTTGACATAATGAAGACAGTCCTTTTAATAAGTAATTTACGATTTGAATATAATTTTGTAGTTGATCACTCATTATTAATCAACAGATTACGAACTTTTACTAAAATGACAATGGATTAGTGTTGGAATGACAATGTTTTGAAAATAGTCGATTTGGGCCCCTTGATTTGTGTCTTATGCGTCCCTTTTTACGTCATAGATAGCATACACTGGCAGAACATAAATGGCACATGTTATCCTTTGGTGGGATAAGAGCTCTGTAACGTGACGTCATGAAGGACACCTTGATAATGTCACTTTCGGTTTTTAAACTGATGAGTCCCAGTTACCGGTATTATCCGCACTTCATTTCAATTAGTGTCGCGTCCTATCTCGCTATGAGTTATCGATAACGCCTTTAACTAATCGATATACCCACGTTTTGTTATAATCATGTCAAGTCAACTGATAGCCAATTCGCTTTTTTGCAAATGAGATCTGTAACTTTTTGGTAAACAATAGAGGATATTTTCTGTTTCTTTTGAAGGAATCTGTTACGATCTCCTTTTTGCTTTTTCTCAGTTAACATGTGGTCCGATCTAGTATTTGATGAGGATCTCTTTGTACATCAACTACTTTATCTAGTTATTGACCTCTAGGTGGCAAAGATAAATAAAATGGTGACTCTTCTCTATCTAAGACTACTTACACATTGACCGAGATCGATGATTAGTGCAGTCTTATAAACCTGCACCTTTGAAACGGTGACCTCCACTCCGCCTGCCAGACACAGAGTCTACGTAGTTGAAGTTTCCAATTGAAAACAGGGAATGTCCTTTTCAAAAGTTTATAAATATACCGAAGGCCTTTTTGTCACTGTTTACCTAGCCCTTAAGATAAATACCCAACCTGAACTCATCATAATATATGACTTTTGCCGTCCTTGTGGGATAAGCGGGAGTGTCAGACTCTTACTGATTAAAAACCACCCCGGAGCCGTGGTACATTAAAGCGCTTGCAACCCCGAGCCCTGACGTGTATGCGAGTTATGGGCAGTTTCTTCAAAAAGTTGATTTGGCTTACTAGAGTAACATTTCTATTACATTACACATGGTTGACCCTCAAATAAAGAGGTTCTAGGACCTTCTAACATGTTTATTTCCTCATGTATCCAATCTGCCTTTTTCACAAATTAGTATTCAACAATAACACCAATTTACGCCGCAAAAAGTAAACGAAATTATGTATCGCCGCGGCATCAGTCCTTGGTGCTTAATTTATTCTAGCGTGCATTCTTCGACATTACGTTTCTTGTGTACAAACAAAACCTTTCCGCACTTTAATAGGGTAAATAGGGTTGCCAATGAAATAGCCACTTTACAAACGAGAATTTTGAAATAGATTTGGGTGAGAATCCTTGCTTTTGTCTATTAGTAGCGTCAAATAAGCATTATACTATACTTACACTAAATTTACACAGAAGAGTTATGAGTAGAAAGATCGGTAATGCCATTAAAGTTTTTAAAATGCCTATCAAGCGTATGCAGACGAAGAATACTGCAGGTTTGGAATACAAATAGTATGCTGTTCTGCATTTATTTCACGTCGGTTTACATTTTTGCTCTAAAGTGCGTGTAAGGAAAATGGTTTTATTTACACTGATTAACTGTTTGATTTTATAAAAAATCGCCAGTCAGCCATAATTTGCATTTACATGTATGTGTATGTAGTCATTTATTTCTAAGTAATAATGACATTCTATATCAGTACTTCTTGTAGGTAAATGAGTCATAATTAATTTATAGGAAATCTTATATACTACGTAGACATATCAGTATATTTCTCGAGGGACATATTATAGAGTTATTCTTCGCACCTTAGTTAAAGTTCTTACTGACTAAAAACAGTAGCGCTGGAGTGTCAGACTCTTACACACTTTTCGCTGAAACCTCGGTACATTTACCGATGTCGCTTTATCCTGTCAAATATTATTTATAGATTTTATTGCAATATCGTTAGGTTTAAATGGTCTAGTGTTTCAGTGTCATATAGAATGGGTATACATTTTCTGCCGACAAATTTTCTGGATAAGTACCTTAACTTTAAAGAAAATCGTTAAAATTGGAATGTCAAAATTCAAAAAACAAAAATCATTTATTTGAATTAGACCCGTGGTTACTTTTACCTTTAGGTACTTTTGAACGTCAAACAATATTTTGAAGATATAGTGTCTGTCTGTCGGTCAGTATTCTTAGTGAAGCTATTTGCTAGTTCCAAAGTGTAGATTCCGATGGAGAAGAACAAGCAAGAAACTATTAAGTTTGTCAACATCATTCTTCAGTTGCTAAGACATTTCGCATTATCGTTATAAAATGCAATTATCCTTGTGCAATCACACCGAACTCGTCTCCAAACGATCCCCCTTGTATGTAAAATTATAAGCCTCCATAACCTTGTTTAGAACATAAAGCGACTGTAAGTATGACGTGTTGAAACTCCTACGTCAACAGCTCACGCAGACTCATAATGAAAAAATACAATCAAGACATTAAAATTGAAGACTTGGAAAGTCTAAGTAATACATTCTAATTATTCCTTATGGGTATTGAAACTCATTGAAGAAGACCTATCTTATGTCTTGTTTATATATGATAGTAATGGTAATGACATGAAAACATTAATTTGGCCATTGGAAAGCCCGTCGCTGCTGTCTAAAGCAAAAATTTTAAAAGAAGAAGGATCAAGAAACTCCATCGTAGAGAGGCAGGATTACGTAAACCGGCTCGTGCAAAACAAAAAAGTTTGTAAACCGGTATTTTAATGGAACGTTTAGCAAAGTCTCCGTTTACTTTTGTTTTGTTAAACAATAGAAAACTTGGTGTATCGTGTTACTAGGTCCTAATACTCGCTGTTGGTAACTTCGACCGTATAAAGGTCAAGAACGGATCATTAGTAGCCACCCGGTCTCCAACCAGTGTTTTCTCACATTAATTATTTATGTACTCTGTGATCGATGTGTCAATACAAAGGATTTTGTGCTTGGAAGCGAATTTGCGAAGTTTCTCAACAAGGTTGCGAAGTCTTATTAATTTTGCTTTAAACTTCAAAGGTTGTTTGTGTTTATGGAAACGAAAGTGTTCAAGGATCTGGTGCCCTTTTGAAAGGGTGGAAAATTTTGGAGACCGTTTTCTTGAACTAATTGGGGACGAAGACCGTCTTTAATGCAAGTGGGGGAAGCTTTTTTGCAGTTTCATAATTTTATAGGTTTATTGTATTCTTATTTATGATAATGAATATAAATGCTGTGTTAATGAAGTCTACCTTTGCTTCTGTTGCCTTAGAGCTAATCAAGTCACTAGCGAACAGTTTTAGCTAAGTTTTATTTCGTATTTTTGAGGGACAAAATGAAATGACGTATTCCGCCCTAGGTGGTGCGAAAATGAGTGTCAGACTCTTACCAAATTAAAACCACCCCGTTCTTTCTTCTTCCACTGAGCCGGGGCTACAGTTCATTATGACGCTTAAACATGATACTAGACCTTAAAAAACAGCCGGGGTTGCGGGGTAAACGCCTCGGCCCAGAGCAGGAGAAGGAACAGGGGGGGTTTTAGTCAGTAAGAGTCTGACACTCCCACCCGCCCGGCCCTGGGCGGGAGCAGACATTTGATGATTTTCCCCTCACAAAAAAAAAGACCTTAAAAAAAGATTTTTGGAAAACCACAAAAAAATCTTGATCAAATAAAGTAGAATTCCGAGAAGTAATGTCTAGCAATAACTCGTCCCAAACAAGTGAGCCGAGTTAGTTTCTTATCTTAGTTCTAGTTTAGAGACAACTGTAGGAAATTGTACACTTTACGTGTTTTATAAGGTATGGCAAGCAGGCACGCTATGCAATGTGCAATGTACTGCAGATATATTTGTTTATACGATAAATATTTTGGGTGGCTTACTTTCATATATATCCTATTAGCTTACCCGACACGCTTCATTCTGCCTAAAATATTTCGTTTCTTATATTTAGTTTTTCTTTATTTTCTGCCTTTTAAACCTTCCGTGTTGATCCAGGAATATAGGGTTCAGCCTTTCTCAAGTTTTAGCGAGATTAACGCATAGCAATTCATTTTTATTTATAAGATTTTGAGACCTCTGTTCTGGAAAGTGGAATAGATGAAAGGCTTTTATTAGTTATTGAGAGGTTTTCATCAGGCTAGGGCTTAGGGCTGCTTTTTCAATGGTTATATAAAAGTTACCTGGGGAATAATTATGATGCTGTCGCGTCAGAATATTTGTATAAGACAGAGACAGCAACAATTTTATTCGTCAGATAACATTTATCTGACTATTGAAAAATCAGCGCTTAATGTAGTTGGAATGCAAATAGCTAGGTATGTCTTTAAAGAAGTTGTTGGTCTATCTTTGTTTTCACTATCGATTTTCTCTGTAAAGGTAACCCAACTGAAATTATGACTAAGTTCACAAAAGTTTGTCCGTAATTAAGGTAGATTTATTCGAGCAGCCATTATTTTAATTGGAAGCTATTACTTTTTCGTCGATATCTATTAATATGTCGTTTTAAAAATATAGTCCAGCTGTGGACTCTTTTTAACTGTTGATGATGTCAGTTCAAAGTTAGGAAAATGCGCTGTTGAAGACCACATTGAAAACAATTTGATACATACCGGGGGTATGTATCAAATTGTTTTCAATGTGGTCTTTTTGCCTTATTCTAATATTATGGTGATTAAAAATTATTGAATTCAATCACAACCCTAAAAATATAAACGTTTTTTAAACCGTTGTGGAAAAATAACTGGTATTTTACTGGTAATGTAAAGAGAAAACTGTTATCGACGTTTTAAGTTTATCACAGTTTTAATTGTGCGTGTATATTGATAAGGAACGTTCCAATTGTTTCCCCGCGTTCGAGTTGTTGGTGCTTTATCGATAACTGTGACGGTTAAACTAGAATATCATTATTTATTCTACATTTATGAAGGGCTTTTAACGCTGTCTTTATTAAACTGGATAAGGAAAATTAACCTATTAATAATTTCATCGTCATCAGTCTGTATAAATCTGTATTAAATGTGTTTCCCATGATTTAAAAGGTTGGAAGGCAGATTGAAGGTCTCAGTTTCAAAAGGTTCAAGTTTCTCAGCTGAATATCTCGACACCAGCGAAAAATAGGCGTGATGGAAGTATCCCTACTTTGCTATCATAATCAGTGTGAATGTTCAATTAAGTGTATGGACGTGGAAAAACAAAAGAAATGTGTAAGAATAGTTGGTTCTTTTAAGTTCCTTCATACATAATCCATATTATCCTTATGTCATGCCACCAAAACAATTTAGTTGACACTTATGCGATAGTGTCGCAAATGAAAAGATGGATTTTCTGGCTGTAAGCAATCCGGTTCTAGCCAGGCGGGACTGGCCATTATGGAGAAAGTATTTTCAATAAAATACCTAGTATAATACGCTACCTACACTTACACAATAAGGCTTGTACACACACACATAATGTTTTTCAACCTTTTTTACGGTAAGACCTCTTTTGTATCAAAGAATATTTCTCGGCCCATTTCCGCGAAAAAATAACGAGTAAAAAGTAATGAGTACCTCATTACTTTTTTTCAAGAACCTGCTTTATTGTGTGACACCTATTCAATCTAACATTCATAATTTGAGTGAGTTTATATGTGTAAGAACTCTCATAAGTTTTTGCTTTATTTATTTGATACAGGTATCAATAATCATGGCATAATCATGCCTGTACCTTTAGTAACTACTAGCTACTCTCGCGCGTTTTCACCCGCTGATCTGCTCTATTTGATCGTACCGTGATGCCTATAGCACTCAGGAACATTGTAGCTACCTATCAGTGAAAGATTTTTTGCAATCCGACCAGCGGTTCCAAAGATTACCCCCTACATACAAACTTACAAATTTTACCTCTTTATAATATAGATTATAAAAACTACTACTACTGAAATAGTTTTCCCAACCTTTTGCAACTTCTTTTAAAGTCGTTCCGATCCATCAACACGTTGAAAAACACTGGTCTTTAATCTAGAACAATCTAGAAACCCGATGTTCACTTCATTATTTAAGAGAGTTTTCATTAAACCTAACTAACAACAAAACTTTTGGTCTATCCACGTCTCAAAATTTTCAATCCAGCCAAAGTTTGTAACGAAGTTTGCAATTTGAGTACAAGTACATACAATAAACAAGCTGCTTATGTATAAGATTTACTTGTTAGCACATAGTAAAATGTATGTATTAATTTGTAAATAGCAATATAAAAAGATTTATGTAACGTTATAGATCAAAAAAATAATTTAAGCTTTTGACTGTCGATAGACGAATATGGAAGCCAAATCCTCAGCTACCGTAGGTACGATTACGGATACGGATATGAAATTATTTCGGATTATCCGTTAGTGTCGGATAGTTTCGGCTGCGAATATTAAAATTTTAATGTACTTTAAAAGAAAAATACAAACATGACGTGCCTCAATCAGGCTGCGCCCCTACGATCTAAGTTTTTATTTCGGGTTCGGTTACCGTTACGGATATTTTTTATATCGGATATCCGTTAGTTTCGGTTACGATTACGGAGCTTCCTAGCATCCCTGGTAGATATATAGAAATGTTAAACCAAAAGGCAGCGCACCTGGAAGTCTTCGGCGTGGGCCATGTGGATCCATGGACGGCGCTGATCACGTACCGTCAGGTGACCTTACTGTGCATTTGCCTTCTACTCCATTAAAATAAAACAGATCGATTAAGAATTTAGATTCAGAACAAAGATAAATGTTTTGCTATATGCTAGTATCCTTAAAAAAGATTAAGCTAATGAAGTAATGATTAAATAAATTTAATTTAAATTTAGATTTATAGACATCGAATGTTGACTGTGTAAAATCCGTGTCCACGATGTTTTAGTTGTTATTTATTTCCTAGGTCATGGGATTAGAAAGTAGAAACGTGGGTAAACAATGTCACGCTCAGATGCTAATGTAAGTAGCGGCCTGCAGCCGTATATCCCATAAGTGGTTAAGTGAGGGAGAGCTATGCTTCTGCACGAATGGGTCGGCTTGACTTCAGAAAACCGGCGTGAAACAACCACAGCGTTGTTTCGCTGTGTGTGAGGTTACCGGTGGCCCAATACTTCCCCTCCCCCAATCCCAAAATCTCCAAATCCCTAATTCCCAAAAGGTCGGTAACGAATTTGTTACTTTTCATTGTTGTGGGTGTTCATGGGCTGCGCTGATTGTTTTCCATCAGGTAATCCGATTGCTCGTTTGACGACCTAACACATAAAAAAAGTTCTACTTTCTTCTACTTCAACTCGAAAGCTAAGCTAGGGAATAGTAATCACCTCCATCTAGCCGCTTGACGACGAGAAGGCGTAATGCCTTATGCCTGATGTAATGATTGAGGTAAAAGTATCCTAAAAAATCAAATAACAGCAGCCACTGCAGTAGGTACTCTTAATTTTTTGTAACCAAGTACTGAATGCGATCCGGCTGATGATGCGGTCATATTTTGTTGCTGTGGCAACAACGATTATGATATTTTCAAGTCGATGCAGTCTTAGACTTAATATATGTATAATGAAGTATTTCCATTTTTTTAATATTAACGTGAGAATTATTAAGTTTATTGAAAACTAGATAATCTCGCGTGGTTTCACCCGCTGCTCAGCTCAAATTCATCGTAGCGTGATGTTTTATAGCCTATAGCACTCAGGAACATTGTAGCTATTGTACCAGTGAGAGAATTTTGGCAATCTGACCAGCGGTTCCAAAGATTACCCCCTACATACATACAAACTTACAAGTTTTACCTCTTTACAATATTAGTATATATAACGACTACTCTACGAGTTTCAAATCGGGAGGTAGCCGACTGACTGACTGACACCAATCGGCTGCGCGACATTGCCGCGTGCGTCGCGCACGCAGTTCATGAACAAGAGTCCCGTTGCGACTTGATATTAGTAGAGATTTTCTATGTTAATTCACTTGAGTGAGTCGTTATCTTCAAGAAATCATTTTTTTCTGGACTCGAATATCAGTATTTTGAATACTGTGTACGAGTTGACACTATAGATAAGATAATGTAACTTTAGACTTATCTCCGAAGTGTGGGTTTGAAACGGCCAATAAGCACTTTGAAGGTTTACATTGCCAAAAATGTGATGACCTTCCTCATTAACCGAATTTATCCGAAATATCATCAAGCCATTTTTATCAAATATATTACAAAAACCTTCGTTTTACAATTCACTAGCGATCTGGCCCGGCCTCGCACAAGTGCAATGCTGATACTAATTTTTTCCACATTTAATGAATATTATTATACACCTTCATATTCAACCATTTAATTAATCAAATATTAAAAGTTTTGATCTTGGTCTATTAAAAAAACGCATCAAAATCCGTTCCGTAGTTTTAAAGACTTAAGCGTACGTAGGGATATAGGGACAGAGAAAGCTACTTTGTGTTATACTATGTAGTGATGAAACTACTAAATACTTTTGCGTTTATTGGCCGTAGCGTGATGTTTTATGGCATAAATCCTTCCTTTATGAATGGGAATGTCGTGGTGTCCCGGAGGTTAAGACGCCCGCTTCTTATGCATGAGATTGTGGGTTCGAAACTTGGAAAGTACTAATGTGATTTTTACCGAGTTATAATGTTCTTTCTATGATCATTTAAACTGCATACGGTGAAGTACATGACGATGTTTTACATCGTAAGGAAACCTGGACTTATAAGCTTAAAATCGCCAATCCGCCTTGAGCAAGCGTGGTGATTAATGCTCAAACGTTTTCCGTGTGAGACTTTGCTCAGCAGTACGCACTTATAAGCTAATGATGTATATCGAAATTCGTTACAATAATTATCGATCGTACAAACAAGCTCTTCTGTTTTTTTTTAATGTTAGTAAAACTGTAGGTGGTCTCTATCGGCCTTAGTAACACGAATTCGGTTGAAAGGTTTATTTCTTATCGTCATCCTTTTGACCTTTGTTATCTTTTTTTTTGGGTTCACTTCCGAATACTGTTATCAGTTTCGTTGTAAGAAGATACAAGAGACTCCTTAATTAAATGACACATTGTAGTTTCAAGGCTCTTCAGTACTGGCACAAAACAATAATTAGTGTATTTTACTAGCCTGAAATTTTATTTTAAGTGTGAATTTGTTTATTTCAATGTATATCTACATTATTTATTTATTTATTTATTTAATAAAGGTACACCAACAGCTTCTGTATATAGCAAATTAAATAAAACAATGAAATATTAGGTTTTGGCCTTATACAGTCGCCAATTACATTATTACCTATTACACAAAATATTTATGATCCACAATTTGATATAAGTACCTATAAAATACATACTTAATTCAAAATTCGAACAATTTTGCTGTGAAAACAAAACCATAGATTTTCGATAACATTTAATTTATTTTATTTATTTATTTATGTTAAAACGGATTTGATCCAATTATATTAAAAACAAAAAACAACAACGAAAAATGAATAACATTCATAAGTTCCTCTCGCAATACTACGCATCATGCATTCCAGTAAAATGTCCTTCGATCTATCTGCAAACAGATCGACAGATCATAAAACATTAATCAAAAAAGAAATGTAAAAAAATCTCAGTGCGTAACTATCAGACTCGTTATCCCTTATAGCTTGTGATAGGCTAAACCAGACCCCAGCCAGAGGTCGTGATCCTCCAATTAACAACAGACTGCCTCAGAGGAGAGCAGGACATGTGCACCAGTTAATCTCTCGATCCGACGCGTCAAAGAGCCCTCTTGTCCGTATTTTTTACGCCATTAAAATATGCCGTCATGAACCCAATTTAGGACGTTTGAGTTTGAAAAAATAGTTTTTATTGTGCTGTGTTTAATCTGTGGTTTATAGTTTAATGGAAACGTCATGTGGGTATGTATGTATCGCTGTAGTTCTATTTTTTTATATTTTTAAACTAGCTTTTGTATAGTCCTTCTATACATTAATTCTGTATGAAATTAATGTATCTCGGGATTTTAAAGCGAAGCAAATCAAGTATAATTTAGAGCCTTATTTGCAATAAGGAACATTGTAGCTATCTATCAGTGAAAGATTTTGGAAATCCGACCAGCCATTTCAAAGATTATCACCTACATACGAACTTACAAATTTCAAATCGATTGATCTCAAACTTTTCGACAGCTACCTATTATATTTTTTTACTAAAATAATGGACATGGGAAAGTTTTATATAATTGGGTGCAGTAGTTCTAGAGTTAAGCACATATACATACGTATTTATAGTCGTAGATTACTCGTTCAAATTAATGTTGTACTGTTTCAAACCTATGATTTGAACTTAGGAGCGTTTGTCGAGTTTCGAATTTGACCTTTATGTAGTTGGTTTCAGGATGCTTATTTACGTGGCATTTACTTTCATGCTTGCATAAAGTAGTTATTCAATGTGTTTGTATTTACTTACTGCATAGTTTGGAGTGGTTAAAGTGTCATAAATTATTTAAATGCTGCATTAATGTGAATACATTTTAATAAATACAGGTAAATACTATGATTGATGATGATTGTTAGGAAACAAAGGATAAATTAATAAATACTAACATATTAATAGGTTATCATCATTTTTTATATCCCTTAGTATGCTTACTGTAAAGAAAATAGCCGATAAGCGACTTATTAATGTACACAATGCAATGTCCAATAAAAATAAACACGTAAACTTTGTTTCTTTCTACTTCCATTTTTGGAAAGAGTATCAGTATTATTGGTAAAAAAGTCAACGCAACACATATAAATATTCAAAAAAATTATGTTGGAAAAGTCCAGATATTTAAGGAAGATTGTAATCGTAGCTATATGAAATATTTTTGATATGAAATCTATGAAAACATTTTATTTTTTACTTTAACACAAAAACTTCTTGCTTGTCAAACTTTTGATATTAAAATCGTATAAATCGTCATTATTTAAAGGCTCCAATGAATTTTATAAGGCCATTGTTCAGATCAAGAAATTTTGGGAATATAAGACTGGCGCAGGGTTTTTTTTTTGTAAGGGGAAAATCATCAAATTACTTCTACGAGCGTAGCAAACTATGCTGACGCCGCTCGGGAGGGGGTAGCGGCGCATTCTTGCGCTTAAACCAGAACCCCGGCTAGTCATCAGCTCTATGCTCTATGAAGCCCCAGCCGTGGTGATCTATTGGCTTTTAAAACTGTCTAGTACAATTTCTATGATACGTAAAATGAGGTTCTACTCCTAATAAGGTTCATGAAACATTAAGATTACCTACTTATTTAGTTTTTATGACTAATAGCATTCATTGGGTAGGCGCGTTGTGTGGTAAAACTTCCTTGACTTCACGGTTAATCGTGGGCATTAAATCGATTCAGTAGCGTTGCCAAATGCTCTGGACAGGTCCAATTGGAAGGTCAAAAAAGTCTGCTTGTGACCACGACCTGTGCAAGGTATTCAAATTATAATTTTCCGCGTAAATATAATGTTAAGATGAAACGCGAAAGTTTAAAAGTTAGTATAGGTCATAATTTGTTAATGATACTGCGCAGACTTAGACGTAAGACTTAAGTATTTGATATGTTATCCCGGTATAATGTGATGTATTGTTGTCCTAGCCCGGAGCAGAAGAACGGGATGGTTTTTAGTCAGTGTGACTCTCTCTCACCCCAAGTACCCCAACCAAGGCGGGAGAACTGATAATTTTCATTCAAAACAAAAATGGAACATATCCCATTTTGTTCATCGAAATGATGGAGATCCACATTTTAATGCAACCTACTTTTTGACATAGAATAAATAAGTCCAGTGTATCTATCAACTAAATGTTGGTGGTCCTATTTAACTGCGGACACCATTCCAAACACCGAATTCCCGCCTAGACATTTAGGAAAACGGAATAAAAATCCAAGAATTGCCCAACTTGATCGAGTTCAAGTTGGGCAATCATTCATCATCATCCTTTCCCTTTTTCTCATCGCCTTTGTTTAACAATTTCTGTGATTAACCTGTAAAGGTCGTGGAAAGTAAATAGAAATTTGTATAACAGCGTCTAAATACGTTGGTGCATTCATTACATCGCGTGAACATTGTCGTCAGATTTGCATGCCTGCTTAAACTAGCCAAATGACGCATTTCAGCTTTTGTAACTAAGCGAGGCCTTACCATTGGTTTTGACGAGCACTTAGCAACCGTTCAAACTCGTTCTTTTTCCACTCATAGTTTTGAAATTTGAAACTAATTCTTTGTCAGCGTAATATTGTTTGCTCTTCAACTTTTCAAAAGATGAAATTGAAAAGCGTAGGTTGTAGTTTTGGACGACAAAAGACACTTATCTGCGGTTGTATAAAGTTGTATGGTAAAATGACAATTGATATTTTATCTATTCAGATGTAGGTAGTAGTAGGTAAGAAACACGAGGCAGGGTTACACCGGGTCTAAGTGCGTAAAACTGATAAAGTAACAGGCGAAAAGTTTGATCAGAAAACATTATAACCTGCTACTCTGGTAGGGATTAAAAGCGTCATAAATATACCCGTATGATGCTGTTAACAAATCAAGTTGGCAGCAGATACAAAGTTCAGGATAACATAGTATAATGTCATCCCGAACTATAACTTTACATTCGTGAAGCCAGCACTGAAGGTCGCGGGCTAGGCTAGTAAGGTTCCGTGGTCCCAGCATGAGAGAGAGTAAGACAGGGTGATGTTGAAAAAAAGTTTGATACTTCTTCCGGCCCCCTCCAGGGCGGCAAAAGACATTGATGATTTTCTATTCTTAAAAAAAGCATATTGATTTTTGAATTTTATTACTTTACCGTATACCAAGTAAAGGACAGCTGTGCACGTTCTTATTTACTGAGTACTCTTGAACTCCTTAGAGATCTGATACGAGATCCCCTATTCCGCAGTTGCGTTTAATCTGACTACTAATACTCAAACTTAGCATCATAGAATGAACCAGTCTGCGATAATATTATCTATCCCAGAGACGAAGCCTCATGAAAAACTGCAAGTCATTCAGCTCTATTCATAGCATTGGTTACTTTCATATCAATTTATATCCGGAAACAAATACGTATATTTACTTGATATTGATAATTCACACTACAAATCGGTCTTATCAGCCATCACTGTTCATAATACAGGCTTTTTTATTTGAGGGGAAAATCATTAAATGTCTTCTATCGTCCAGGATAAGACGAGATATCACGCCCATGGACACCCGCAACGGAGGAGTTACGAGTGCGTTGCCGACCTTTTAGGGATTAGGGATTTGGAGATTTAGGGATTGAGGAGGGATTGGGGAGGGGAAGGTTGGGCTTCTGGTAACCTCACTCACACGGCAAAACACAACGCTGTGGTTGTTTCACGCCGGTTTTCTGTGAGGCCGTGGTATCACTCCGGTCGAGCCGACCCATTCGTGCCGAAGCATGGCTCTCCCACACCTAACTTGTCTCTTTCACACACACACACACCTATCCTGAAAGTTTCCATAGGTGATATGATAATTCAGTACTTTCTATTGTGCAAATAAACAAACATTTAGATCTTTTCTTTTTGTAATATTTATCTGTGTACAATCTCATGTAAAATTTTATACATTGTATAACTTCATGTTCTAACGTTTATGCTTTTTCTGTAGTGATTTCGCTAGCGTGGGTATTAGACCTTTTCTATTTAAATCTTATCCATTCTTCTTTCTCAAATACCAGTGAAACGATACAGACACTTTTGTTTTAGAGAAGTCTGAACTGATAATCTTCGATTCGATTGCGAGGTATACTGTCTATGAAATATCTGAAGGTCAACTTTGAAGGGTTGTTTATCTGATACTAATTTTATGATCATTATTATTTTTTATTATTTTAAGATACTAACTGTATCTTGTCAATGAGAACTTACATGCAGTTCAGGACATTTTAGACTTGCATCTAATCAGTCGCAAGCAAAGACTTTTATGTAACGCACAACTAGTTAGTGGTCAACAAAAAACTTCATCTATACCCTGAAATAAATACCATCTATTTAAAAACACGGAAGAGCAGATCCCATTAACGCTTGCATTCATAGAAACCGCTTCACAAACATCAATGGTTGAGTTCCACGCGTCTCCGATATTTCTACGATATAGGTTAACGACTTGAGGTCGGATAAGAGATCGTAAATTTCGACGGATACAAATCCATACATGAGTCGTTTACCAGATTACTGTTTGCTTCCTGTTTAGGAAATTAAATGGTGTCTCAATAACATATTTCTAAGAAAGACTTGTCTCATCTCTAATCTTCTTTTATATAAAAATGGATCGCAAAATGTGTTGGTAAGCGCATAACTCAACAACGCCTGGATCAATTTTGCTAATTCTTCTTTTGTTGTGTTTGTTATTGTCAGGAGAAGGTTCTTATCGAAAAAAATATTAGAAAAGTAGAGGGGAAGCTTAGGAAAAAGTGACCCTATGATAGCGAGATAGTTAGACCTGTGCGAAGCGGGGGTGGGCCGCTAGTCTTTTATATAAAAATGAATCGTAAAATGTGTTGGTAAGCGCATAACACAGAAACGTCTGGACCAATTGTGCCATTTCGTTTTTTGTTGAGTTTATATTGTCAGGAGAAGGTTCTTATGAAAAGTACAGCGGGGAGTATGGGAAATTGCAACCGGTTGGAGATCCGTGTGAAGCAGGGGCTAGCGGCTAGTTGATTATAAAGCAGAGATTGAAATATCATAATAAAAGTTAGACCTTTGTGTTTAGGGGATACCAACATTAAATGCCTTTTTTCGCCTCGGTTTGGGCGACAGGGAGTGTCAGACCCTTACTGACTATAAAACCACCCCGTTCCTTCTCCTTTCAGACCAGAGATCCATATTGTAGAAAACATCACTTAATATCTTAATACTTATTTATCAATTATTGACATGGACATCAGGACGCACATGTCTACTTGCCCAGTGTCTAATACACGGTCCATCAATTGTATCTGCCGTACAGCTAGTATACTTTTAGGACTGTCCCTCAATCGCCGCATTATGGATGCACATCATTGGCTTCAGCAGACATTTCAGATGGGCGAGGCAGTCCGAACAGAATCCTCATCGCATTATTATTAATTAGGCACTGCGACCTCGGCCCAGAGCAGGAGAAGGAACAGGGGGGTTTTTAGTCAGTAAGAGTCTGACACTCCGTCCCGCCCGGCTCTGGGTGGGAGAAGTAATTTGATGATGTTCCCCTCAGAAAAAAAGCGCATTATTATTGCAACAACTGCGATATGTTTGAACTGCCTTATGAATAAAAATTCATTGAAGAACACAAGGCCAATTATCACTATCTATCTCAGTAATTAGTACGTCGTACACAACATTGAAATAGTCTTTATTGAATAGTTTTGAAGGCCGCTTATGATTTGAGGTGGACCAAATAGTTCGGTTAATTAACGCATCAATAACCAATAATCTTATTAATACACGTTTTTATTCCATTAGATATAGGTACCTAATACTCGTAAAGGCCACGTGTTTTCATAGTTTCGTTCCAGGTCATAATTTTAGCCGGTCAATGACTTTTAACATATCTGTTTTTCTATTTCTCATAATACTGGAATAACTGATGAATCGACATTATTTTTCTGATGTGGACTAAGCGCATTTGAACACTATCTACACGTATTTAGGTATTTGTATTTTTATGTCTGATTTTGATAGCAGTAGGCTAGTGATCCGAATGGTTGGATTTACGCCAAATGTTTAGGTAATTAGGTGTACCATAAGTCTATAACAGTTTTTTTTTTATTACGTTCGATTTGTTTATTCATATGAGCGTTTTCTTAATAGACGGTTATAACGATAACGTTATAGTAGACTTATTAACAAGCTAATGTCTTTTTTGTGCCTTTAGGGCTTAAGTGCGGAACCAGAGTTGATGAAGGGTTGGCTTCGGAAAAATACTCGAACACGGTTTCATTAATTACTTTCATTGATGTTAACTATTCGAGTTAAGTATTGCTACACTACAGTGGGTGTGAAAGTCAAATTCTTCATAATGTATAGTTTTTGTCATAACACCGTAAGTTAAAGATACCATCGGGCGCACGAACACATTCTGTCTCGTACATTAAATTTACCAAGGGAAGTGGAAACTATTTAGTTTTTCCTTCTCCTCAAATAATGTCTTCTGATTTATTTTGTTGCGGGATCCAAGACAGACAGACATTCACGTCCCTGGGACGCGCTGGACTTTAGTGTTTCGGTATTTTCATGGTTGTATCTACTGAAGATCCTGGTTTATGGGAGTTGCAGCGGTTCGGAAAGGATGTGGCGGGCATGTCCCAAAAGAAGCTCTGTCTACACGTGAATCGTATCCAATGTTATTCTTCGTTGATTGTTAACATTAAGATGAGAAATGACAATAAAAATTGGAATATATGAGTCTAAAACTACGATAAACTGATAAACTGAACATAACATACAGACATTACAATATTTTTTACAGTAATAAATTGATTCTTAGAAAGTAAATAATACAGTACTGAACAAATTCAACGGTACAAGTGTTTACTTTGGTTAGACCGACACAAATCTTATCGTAGTGTTATGTTGACCACACAGAATTATTTACAACACACACACAGTTAATACACAGACACAGTGTACAACTCAAACAAACTTACAACGTTGATGTTCGTGTAAAGTCAATAGCAATACTTTTAAATCTGTCTCTAACGGCCTTATTACAAAACAAGGTTTTACTTTAGGACTAAACCATTAAGCCAGTTTTCGTATTTCGAATTGAAGGTAGATGACAATAAGATTCAAAATTCAAAACCCGACTCAATGGTTTAAACCTGGACTAAAGATAAACCTTGTTTTGTAATAAGGGAGTAAGTGTTTTTTTGAATTCATTTTCATCGGCTTCTTCCCATTCGCTGTTGTTCGAAGACCGTTCAATAGCATGTCATGTACTTTCAAATAAACATTTAGTAGATTACTTCGACTGGCAGTCGTTAGATTCAAAGAAGGTTTAAGGCCAGAATAATAATCCAAGAAACTTGGTCAATTCGGTACCATGTCATTTTATAGAGGTCTCGTCTTTGTCAAAAAAAAGTCAAAATGATTTATATCAATTAGACCACAATAGGCACTTTTAAACGTCAAGGTTTTGGGTTCTGATTTATCTTAGTTTAAGAGCAGAATGGCTATTCTTATCTTTAATGTCCACCATGACTTAAGTGTGGGAGAGCCATGTTTTGGCACAAATGGGTCGGCTCGACCGGAGCGATACCACGGCCTCACAGAAAACCGGTGTGAAGCAACCACAGCGTTGTGTTTCGACGTGTAAAAGTTACCGGAGGCCCAATCTCTCCCCAATCCCTAAATGTTCAAAGCCCTAATCCCTAAAAGGTCGGCAAGGCACTTGTAACTTGTCCGTTTTTTTTTTTTTTTTTTATGTGATAGGACGGCAAACGAGCAGACGGATTACCTGATGGTGAGCAATCGGCGTCGCCCATGGACACCCGCAACAAAGAAGGAGTTACTAGTGCGTTGCCGACCTTTTAGGGATTAGGGATTTGGAGATTTAGGGATTGAGGAGGGATTGGGGAAGGGGAAGGATTGGGCCTCCGGTAACCTCACTCACACGGCGAAACACAACGCAGTGGTTATTTTACGCCGGTTTTCTGTGAGGCCGTGGTTTCACTCCGGTCGAGCCGACCCATTCGTGCCGAAGCATGGCTCTCCCACACTTTTGCTTGCTGCCAGTGTATGTGTGATATCACTTAATCTGTCTGCTCGTTTGCCGTGTCCTATCACTTAAAAAGAAAATGACTGGTTATGAACTTTTAGTAAATAAAACATTTTAGATTGAGATAGGTTTTGGATTTAATAGTCAAAGTCAAAATATTTATTAGTACTTATAGGCTCTTTTGAACATCAAACAAAAAATAATTTTCAAAATGTTTAAATTTTTGTGTCTGTCTGTCCGTCTGTTCTCTTGTGAAGCTATGTGCTCGTTTCAAAGTGTAGATTCCAATGGAAAAGAACGAGGAAGAAACTCCATGGTTACCCTTTTTTAATCAATTTCACAATTCACTTATGTTACATCATTAAGTCGTTTCTATTATGTGAAAATAGTGTAACGATAATATTCAGTCAAAGCAAATATCCAGATAGTCTTAATTCTAGACTGTATGGATATCTCGTTCTTGTTCATCCAAATATTGAGATTGTTTATTTATTGGTTTAAGTCAAAAATCATTTCTTTCAACTTGACCCTTATATGCACTTTTGAACGTCAAACAAAATTTTTAAGTGTCAGTCTGTCGGTCAGTCCTCTTAGTGAAGCTATTTGCTCGTTCCAAAGTGTAGCTGTGAAACGTCACGTCCTATCGAGAGGAGTGCTTGTGTTAATGTGAGGTTGTGTTGTGTGCAGTCGTGCGGCATCTGCGCCATGTTCCCGTCGTGCATGTCGCTGCTGTCGCGGCGCGGGGAGCAGCGCGCGCCGCGCCCCGGACAGGCGGCCGTCGTCCTCAACGTCTACGACATGTACTGGACCAACTGGTAAGGAGTTTACCTTAATACCTTATTTGTCAATAAGTGTGGAAGAGCCATGCTTCTGCGTGATTGATGAGGTGGCTGAGCAACTGGAAACCACAACGTACTGCTCGTGCGATTCCTGCACGGAATAACTCAATGGGATACACAAGTTGTTGTTCCGGGTCTGGGTGTGATGTGTATGCGAAATTGTATGTTTGTAAACGCACACACGATACGGTAGAAAGACCTAGTGCGGGGCAACGTTTTATATTAAAAAAAACTTTGTTGCTCTCTCTCTCTCATTTTCTTCTTTAGTTCTTTCTGTTTCTTCTTTGAAATATCTCATTCTCTTTTTCCAATTTTAGAACTAAGTGCATTATACGAACAATATAGCTAGACCATATAATAGCTTGTGTTTTGCTTGCGTCGAAGAATTCATTCAAATTTATCCTCGAATTAAAATATGGCGCAAATTTCCGTATTAGTAGTTTTGGCGCTTGCAGTCATAGCGGCTGGGAATTCTTTAAAAATGTAATTTGCATATGTTTCATGTACATTTTCCGCATTTAGGTACACGGCGGGAGCGGGCGTAGGGGTGTTTCACAGTGGCGTGCAGGTTCACGGCTCGGAGTGGGCGTACGGCGGGCATCCGTACGCCTTCACCGGCGTCTTCGAGATCACGCCACGAGACGAGCGGGAACTAGGCGAACAATTTCGTTTCAGGTAAAACTTATTTAGTTGCTTAATTATTTACAACGTCTTGGTTGGGCGATCCCAAGCGTAGCGTTCCGCGCGCGCCTCAAATAGCTAATAGAACACCACAGACGGGGCCACTATAGAGCTGATCTTCAGCCGGGGTTGCGGGCAAGCGCAATGAGGCACTGCGACCTCGGCCCAGAGCAGGAAAAGGAACAGGGAGGTTGTCAGTAAAAGCCTGACACTCCCTCCCGCCCGGCCCTGGGCTGGAGAAGTCATTTGATGATTTTCCCCTCACAAAAAAATAAATAAATGGTGGCCCGATGGTTAAGTCGCCCATTTCTCATTCTTGAGGGTGCGGTACGCAACCTGACAAGTACCAATGTGACTTTTTCCGAGTTATATGCACCTATGATTATTTAGACACCACTGACATACAGTGAAGTAGCGGTGAGCAATCGTGGTGATTAATGCTTAAACCCTCTCCGTGTGAGAGGAGGCTTTTGCACAGCAGTGGGCACTTTTAGGCTGATGATGGTGATGATGAAGATGGAAACTCTTTTGCAAGTTAAAAGTATTTAGTACTTACTGTATGGTGACGATGAAGATTGGTCACCGTTCTAACGTGTTGACTGGGCAGCAGTCTCTAGTCTAGGTCTAAACCATTGAGCTATTTTGTATTTCAAAATGAAAATGGTATTTCAAATTCAAATTGGAGAAAGGTGAAAATAAGGTTCAAATTACAATACCTCTCAATGGTTTAACTCCACTTTTGTAATAAAGGGGTAAATGTTGACAGTCAGATTTTAATGAATATTGTGGATTTCAAATTTGGAAACTCTCATCATACTCGTATACATATTTTTTTACCGATAACTTATTTGTCCATTTGGTAAAGTATAACGTTTGTATTACAGACAAAGTGTGCACATAGGTTATACGGACTTCAGCGAAGACGAAGTGAGACGGCTGGTAGCAGAGCTAGGCAAGCAGTTCCGCGGTGACAGGTGTGTATAGATAACTAGTCATTGATATAATAATAATAAGTAATCTGAATTATAGGGGTCGGCAGATTAAAGCGAGTTGTATGTACTTTCTAATAGAATTCAGTCACCACAATTTCACCACGAAAATTTTGTGAAGATGCCTGGATTAATTATTTCTTATTATAAGTTTTAAATTGCCAATCCGTTTGATCAAACTTTCTTTGTGTTTCTTCACGTTAGTAAGTCGTCTTTTGATATTGAAAATATAAAATATGTTTATCTATATTTACGCCAACTTAAATACATACAGTCAGACAAGAATATAACAAACAACAGTTAGGCCCGGCGCCCACTATCGGTGGACATCGGTGCGGCTCGGTACAGCTCGAGGGCTTTACGCCGGCTTCGAGCTCCGTCGGGCGACTTAACAGTGCAAGTCAACAAAAGTAATTAAAAACAATGAGGGAAGTGAAGTTAACAGGAAAATGAACATTTTCCAAAGTTATTTATAGTCTTATACCTTAGTTATATACCATACATATGTATATACGTTTTGATGGTTGTAAAATCATTTTATATGTCCAACGATAATAAATAAATATTGCGCCTGGAAAAAATCAAAAACACAGCATAATACTAACTAAGATTTATTTATTTTTATTTATTTATTTATTTAAACTTCATGCACAATGGGTACATAGGCGGACTTAATGCCTAAGGCATTTTCTACCAGTCAAACCTTGGGTGATGCAGAGATGAGCCAATGGTCGGTGCAAGAAGCAAGCAAACGGCTTAACTTTAAATCTGATAAGACATACGAGATAGATATATGTGCGTATTATTAACGTACAAGTTACTATATCCCTAATATATACCTACATTCATACTCAAATTATATTATATAATAATAAATAACTGCAAATTTATACAACATAGGTGGCGCTGTAATCGTATTAGGTCAGCTTGGATGTAGGAATAGGTACTGAAAGACCCAATTGTGAATTTTCATACTTACCAAGTGGATAAAAAGAACTAAATCTTTAATATTTTGAATGGAATATGGCATTTTAATCTTATATATAAAAATGGATCGCAAAATGTGTTGGTAAGCGCATAACTCAACAACGCCTGGACCAATTTTGCTAATTCTTTTTTTGTTGTGTTTCTTATTGTCAGGAGAAGGTTCTTATCAAAGAAAATATGGGAAAAGTAGAGGGGAAGATTACGAAAATGACCCACTTTGATAGCGAGATAGTTGGGCCCGTGCGAAGCGGGGGCGGGCCGCGCCGCTAGTTTTTAATAAACATTTTATAGTTGCCAATAAAGACTATTTTCGCCTGACTTAAAATATTTAGCCAAAGCCAATTAACTGAATGTGCCCCTCTTTCTCTGATTACAGTACAGTCATTAGTTAAATTATAACAAAGCATTACTTCCCGCCAAGGACAGACAATAACCGTTATCAGGTTCTGAGGTTATCGCGATCAAACGGACAGACCGTTTTATTATGCTATATGTTATTTTACATATATTTATATTTTATGTATATTTCGGAGCCAAATAGTTGAATTAACCAACCAACAACGGCTCTAATCCAACATCTTTTTAACCGACTTCAAAAAAGGAGGAGGTTCTCAATTCGATTGTATTTTTTTTTTTTGTTACCTCAGAAGTCCGTTGTTTATGGACGGATTTGCAAAATTTTTTTTATGCTTGAAAGGATATGCTTCTAGATTGGTCCCATTCTTTTCAAAATCGAGTTTTGATGATGGGATCCATGAGAAATCGAGGGAACTCCTCAAATATTATAGGCAACTATATAGTAATTTTGGTTTGTAGCGACATCTATCGCACAGAACAACAGCACCAATCACGTGCAAGATCCTACATCGCGCCCGACAAAATCTCGACAACATCCGTCGGGCAGTAGCCCCGCCAGGCACGATCACCTCGCCTGGTCGAAGGATCCTCCTTTTCCGATATTAGGGAACTATACTCTCTGATTCCTTAAGATTTAATAGTAGGCTGTAAGTTGAAGGGTGTAGGGCTTGCGATGATAACGGAGTTGCTACTAGAATGGTAGGATAGGTTAAAAATGTGAGCCGCACAGAAATCGAAGCCATCGTAAATAAATCTAACTCACTTCTCTGTACAGCGATTTAAGGGTTAGCTGATTAATTGAACGCCTATTTTTTAATTAGTTGGCTGCATCATAATCTAATTCATATATAAAATTCTCGTGTCACAGTTTTCGTTGCCATACTCCTCCGAAATCCGATCCGATTTTGATGAAGTTTTTTGTGCTTATCTGGTATCTATGAGAATCGGCCATTATCTATTTTTCATCCCCCTATATGCTAGGTTAGGGATAGTCCACCCCAAAAATTTTTCTTTTATTTTTTATACAACATGTTTCATTTCTATACCTTTATTATACAACATACAAAAATAGGGGTTAATGTTTGTATGTAATATTGTTTTCCAGGTACCATTTAATGAACAACAACTGCAATCATTTCACCTCAGCGTTTTGTTTGGTGAGTCACTCTATTATTAGATATTATTTATTTTTTATGGAACGGACTGGCAAACGAGGTGGCATATAAGCTGATGGTAAGCGGTCGTCGCTACTCATGGTGTAACAGTAACACCAGATCAGTAACAAGTGGCGTTGCCGACCTTTTGGTAGTTAGGGATTTGAAGATTAAGCGAATTAAAGATAGGACAGGAATGGGATTGAGATTTGAGTAACTTCACACGGCGAATCACAAGGTAAAAGTAGTTACACGCTGTTTTTCTGTAAGGCTGTGGCATCACTCTTGTCGAGCCAGCTAGTTCGTGCGAAGTATGTTTCTCCCGAGCGTACGGCGCGTAGCGTTCCGCGCGCGCCTCAAAGAGTCAACAGACCACCACAGACGGGGCCCTAAAGGGCTGATGCGCAATGAGGCACCGCGACCTCGGCCCAGAGCATGAGAAGGAACAGCAGGGTTTTTAGTCAGTAAGAGTCTGACATTCCCTCCCGCCCGGCCCTGGGCGGGAGAAGTCATTTGATGATTTTCCCCACGTCATTTATTATTTACCTTCATTATAAATAAGGTTAATCGGTCATCTTTTCAAATTATATCTTCTGAATTATTTTTAGCGGGTTCTGTGGCATTTACGGCATATTTATCTTTGGATGCACCAAAATACCCAGTTTGGGGGGTTTTATGGTTGTATTGATCTTGCAAGGAACCTGGCTTACAGAAATTGCAGCGGATATGATACTTGTGGCGGACTGGTCCGAAAAAAACCTTAATCGGCCAAGGCATTATTAAATAAAATCCAACACTACTTTCAAAGTTTAAGTAGTAATATATGTATGTACAGTTAGTTTGTTTTGCAATTTCCTAATTTACATACTGGTACTTATTATAAGTCGTTGATTTATTGTTTAAATTACTTTCAAGGTTTTATTCAGACAGTTTTCTGTATTCAAACGACAAAATTGTCGTTATTTCTTGCTTGCTTCTTTCTTGACATAATATTTATAATTATTGATCGATTGACATTAAAAACTTCATAACTAAGTGACATCGATTATTTTATACCAAAAGTTGTGCTGTGTTTTACCGCGAAAAATGTGTGATATTATGTGTTAATAAGTCAAGCGTAATATATATTAATGTACCTTGGCTTGAAGAAAAAGAGCGAAAGGGGATATTTTTAACACAAAGTCGTCTTCTGTGCCCCTACATCCCTAAATATTTAAAACTATGCAACATATATTTGGTGCGGGTTAATAGATAACTTTAGAGGAAGATTTATAAGTACATATCTTAATATTCATAAAATTGGGAGAAATTTTGTATCAGCATTTCACCCGTGCGAAGCCCGGGTGGGTCGCTAGTCCAAACTATCCAAACTAATATTATAAATGCGAAAGTAACTCTGTCTGACTGTCTTTTCTTCAAGCCGAAACTACTGAACAAATTAAAATTTGCATGAAATCTGGTCATTGAAAATATAGTTAGTGAATAAATAGTTTTTTTACCAAAAATCTGAAGGAAGTCACTATTCCACGCGAACGGAGTTTCGGGCAAAAGTTAGTTATCAATAAACGAGTTTACAGATAAATCTGTCCAGAGCTATTGTGTTTACAGAACTTGGATATAATTACGAGTAAATGCAGCAATTATTGATAATGGTGTAATTATTAACTGATAATTATGCGATGAGCAAGCGCAACCACGTGTATATTAAAACGTTTTAAAATCGTCCATCTCGCGCCATTTCAACCTCTCCTTGTCTTCGTGTGTCTTTGTAAGTTTGTATGTAGGGGGTAATCTTTGGAACCGCTGGTCGGATTGCCAAAATTCTTTCACTGATAAAAAGCTACAATATTCCTGAGTGTCATATATAAGCTATAACACATCACGCTACGATCAAATGGAGCCGAGCAGCGGGTGAAACCGCGCGAAATAAGCTAGGGTTATCTAAAAACCTTCCTTCATTAATGGACTATTTGACACATAAAGAATTGTTCAATTCGAACCAGTTGTTTAGGAGATTCAGTTAATCGCGACTGAAGAACCCTCGGTAATCTCACACGCCGGTTCTCGATGTGACCACCGTGGTACTACTATAGTTAAGTCAGCCAATTCGAGCTGAAGTATGGTTCTTTCACGTGAATAGTCTTTGTTGCTTGTTTTTCTTAGGGCTGTTTTTTCAATGTGTTATCTGAAGAGTAAAATTGTTGCTGTCACTGTCTTGCAGAAACATTCTGACGCGACAGCATCATAATTATTCCCCAGATAACTTTTATCTAACCATTGAAAAATCAGCCCTAAAAATCCTGTTTGTGGAGAGTTTATTTTAAAAGTTCTACACGCTTTTCGCATATTCCCAGCTCGATATTAATGCTATAAGCTACGGGTACCGCGTAGTCGGTTGACGGAAACGAGTTTATCTCGACGATCGTCCGTAGCGAGCTACAGCGGAAAGACGCGGGAAATGCAAGAAGATTAGAAAGCGATATTGACATAGATATTTTCCCTATATAATGACCTATATATATGTATATACTTTACTAGTTATTCCCGCACGGTTTCACTCGCTGCTCGGCTCCATTTGATTGTAGCGAGATGTTTTATAGCCTATAGCACTCGGGAACATTGCAGCAACAATAATTGAAAGAGTTTTGGGAATCTGACCAGTGGTTCTAAAGATTACCCCCTACATACAAACTTACAAATTTTACCTCTTTATAATATTTGTATAGATTGTAACGATATCTGCGTATAATCTTGTCGTATTGGTTCAACAGGTGTCGATTAAGAGACTTCAAATTCATTCCTGTCCGAAATAGGTGTTTAGGTTTGAACACCTCACCTTGGGCGAGAGAAGTCACTCAGACTTCTCTCGCCCAAGGTGAGGCGAGAGTCTGACACTCCCGTCAGACTCTTACTGACCAAAAACCACCCCGTTCCCTCTCTTGCTTTAGGCTGAGGACGTGGTACCTTGTTGTGCCTGCCCCATAACCCTGGCTGAACATCGGCCCTGTAGGGTCCCGTCTGTGGTGGTCTATTGGCTCTTTGAGGCGCCCGCGAAACGCTACGCGCCGTACGCTCGGGTCTGGTTATGGTCGGGCGGCATGCTACCATTGCTCGCCGTCCGCAGACCCACGCTAACGGTGGCCCGAGATCATCGCTCAAGTTTATAATCTTCTATTACAGGCGCTATGCGACCACGACATCCCCGCCTGGGTGAACCGGCTCGCGTACGTGAGCTCGTGCGTCCCCTTCCTGCAGCGGTGTCTGCCCAAGTGAGTATCAATATACATAGTTCATAAAATATATTATGAGATTTAAAAATACTTAAATAGAAACAATGAGCAAACGTCGCGTATCCGACTGATCGGTTGTCGCGGATCAAGGATTGGGGAAGGGGAAGGATTGGGCCTCCGGTAACCTCATTCACACGGCGAAACACAACGCTGTGGTTATTTCACGCCTGTTTTTTGTGCGGCCATCGAGCCGACCCATTCGTGCCGAAGCATGGCTCTCCCACACTTATAAAAAAATAGAATTATTCACTTAAATTTGTTTGTTATGATATGTGAGACAACCAACTCCGGTTCCTTCTAAATAAGTCTGATCCATACAGGAGTGAGTACTGTGAAAGTTTGATATACAAAATCAAGGGATTATGGTTTTTATTACAACATATAACAGTCACATTTTCCTGAGCAGTTTTCTGACAGTGCTCATTCCTGTTTGGGTAATACCTCCATGGTAACGGTACATTCCCCCCACTGTATAGAGAGTGGCTGACTCCGGCGGCGCTGCAGCAGTCGCTGGCGGCGCACTCGCGTTCCTCCTCGCCACAGACGCCACAATAGCATCGTGAGTATCCTAGGTTTTATATTAAAAAACTTCATCTATAAATAACGCGTTCAAAAATGTTAGGTATTACAGTATTTTCTTAGTCAGCGTGGGGATCTCTTGTGAGAATCTTAAATAAAATCATTTTTTTTGCTTGAGATTTTTTACATTATTTGTAATACAATATTTTTGAGATCCTCACATAGTCACATTACACCAAGTCAGGCGTGCAAATATTTCTTCTATCCTGTGCGGATTTCAATCCCTTGTGCAGATCTTAAATTCCATATGGTTTTTTTTATGGTGTAAGTCGGCAAACGAGCAGACGGATTACCTGATGGTAAGCAATCGGCGCCGCCCATGGACACCCGCAACGCCAAAGGAGTTACGAATGCGTTTCCGGCCTTTTGGGGATAGGGGTTGTGGATGTAAGGATCGGGAAGTGATTAAGTGATTGGGCCTCCGGTAATCTCACTCACACGGCGAAACACAACGCTGTGGGTTGTTTGACGCCGGTATTTTGAGAGGCCGTGGTATGACTCCGGTCGAGCCGACCCATTCGTGCCGAAGCTTGGCTCTCCCACACTTAAAATGGATGTTAAAGTATCTGCGGATCTTAACCTCTCATGCAGTTATTTTGCACACAATGGTAAAAATTAATCTCAGATCCGTATAAGATTTGATATGCTCATAACTGAAACATAACCTCAAAAAGTTTATTTTTTATGTACCAAGTCGGGAAACCAGCTCACGGATTACCTAATGGTAAGCAATCATGCAATCAACCCTGCCCATAGACACCCGCAACAACAAAAAGTTACGAGTGCATTGCCGGCCTTTTAGGGATAAGTAAAGGTTTCGGAAATTTAAAGGATTGGGAAGAAATTGGGACTCTCGTAACCTCACTCACACGGTAAAACACAGCGCTGTGGTTGTTTCACGCCGGCCTCTTCTGTGAGGCCGTGGTACCACTCAGTCGAGTGGACCCGAGTAAGTATTTCGTTAAGTATAAAATTAAATTAACATCGTAGTATCCTATGCCTTCTTAATGTATTGTTCATCCATTAATATTTATTTATTGTTCTTTTTCTTTTTCTCCAGAATATGTACTGCACAGTTGCAGATAAGCAGTCAGAAGTGTTGTGCGAACTAATACATACTAGAGTTAAAATTAGCTAGTACTTGGTTTGGCGCATTGTCGATGGTTACTAGAGAGGCGGAGTTGCACGCCGTTGAAATAAAAACTTTTAGTCGATTTTCTCTATGTCATGTTTAAAAAATCGACTAAAAAAACATTGTGGCTTAAAACGGTTTTGACGCGACTCCGGCCTTTGTTATATTAATCTAATTATAATTAAATCCTTGTGCTAATAAAAACTGAGTTGCCTCTTTCTTTTTCTAGTATGAGTGAAAGAGATGGCGCTATATTGCTCAGTTTTTTTTAACAGAGGCTAGGTACTTGCAGTAGTGTTGTCCCCCATTTTAAAGGTTCCTATTTTAATGTGGAACTTGTATTTAACGAATATTTAAAAATTAACTTGTAAAGGAATTGATCGTTTACGTGGTTACCTTAACTAATTGTAATATTATTTCTAATCTGGAAATTATATCTGAAGTCTATTTCGTTAATAATTAAGATTGCGTGATAAAAGACAAACTTTTATTCGATTACGGATCATTTATTTAACATTTAAAATTAAGCCTTAACAAGTTTTCATTCTACATTAAAAATATTTTTCATTCATAAAACTCTCATAATTTATTACTTTTAATTTTTTCAAAATTTTCATTTCTAGCCAACTCATTAAATTTTTATAAGAATATCGGGTTTATATATAAAATACGAAAACAAACCCATGTTGTCTATGCGAGTGTAAAATGGCGGATGTTTGAATGCGTGTGTTAACATAAATGAATATATACGTAGGAATTTGTAGTCCGTCCGTCGATCGTTGAAAGTGGTGATTTCACATTATATATGGGAGTTTTTTTATATAATTCGCTATTTACAAAGTCGGGCGAAGGGTGGGCATTTAAGATTGTGTTATAAAAAGTTAAAAAATCACACCAAAATGCCTTGAACGAAATAAAACAAAACATAAAAATAGTAAACAGATAAATGTTTTTGTAAACTTTCGAATTTAAACAAATAAAAAAAATATTATTTAAATGCAAATAAAAAAATAGCATAATGTCCAAAATGTAAAAAAGCGAAAACGTCTGTTAGGTACCCTTTGCTAGACTACGGTGGGGAGAATTTTATTATCTTTCTTGCTAGGAGCGTGTTCGCGGAATGGTCTTCACATGAACTTTCAAGTTAAAATTTAAAAATAGTTAAGAGGAAAAAGGAAAGGAATATTGTTTGAGAGAGACAGAGAGATGGTTTGAATGCAATCTTCAAATCTCTTCTAATGGCTATGTAGAATAAAAATAATTTCTGAAATATTCTTTGCCTTAGTAGGGAAAAAGAAAAAAGTGTTTGAGAACGACTCCTGTCCCTTTCAGTTATAATGCAACCTTAAAATTGCCTTTAACAGCTTGATTAAACTATCTATGAAATGTTTTTGGTTTTAGTATAGGAAAAGAAAGAATAAGTGTTTGAGAGAGACAGAAACAAGCAGTTTTAAAGCAACGTCAAAAGTTATATAAAAAAATTATATAGCTTTTGTCGTTGCTTTAAAATCAATAGCTAGATAAAAAAAATCTAATTTGTTTTTGGTTTTAGGAAATTGATAATATTATTATTATTGCGTTTGTGTACAAAGGTTTCGGTGTCCTAGTACCCATTTTGGACTTGATTTTTCTTAAATTCATCAAATCCCATGCGAACGCATTGGTGCATCTGTTGTCTCGAATTATCACAAATGAAAGGTTATGGTAACCAACGCCGCGTACACGCTGTTATGTTTTTAATCGTTTGGGAGTGTGTGTTATAATAATTTAGTAATTTAAAACCATCGACTAAATGTATTAGTATAAACGTTGAAAGTTAAAACTCAATATGTATCCATCTCTGGTCTTTAACGAACTAAATGCTTCTATGTGAGAGAGGTAGATCGAATTGTACATTGCCATTTCAGAAAATACAAATTAAGATTGAAATCACTCTAGAGATCATTGTTATCTTTGGTTTATATTTCAAAGGTAAAAGTTTGGAATTTTGAGGGATGGACAGGAAAAAACAGGCAATTTGTTCAAAAAAAAAAATGCTTGACTGACTTCACTACTTTACTCTCGGACTACTCTTTAGAGTGATATTTTACTACTTAGTCAAATTCAATACTTTAAAGAAATGTCAAAAAGGCTTCTCTGTTCTAAACTACCCAATTTGACATTTTACAAGTGCCTGTTTTAATTATTGAATTTGATTAGATTAAAACAAAATGGTTTGACTTGACTTTTGTACTATAACAACGATCTCTAAATTCGTCAAAAAAGTATCCAAAGAAACGCCTTCCTCGTATATACTTAATACATTTTGTTTAAGATGAAAAATTCATTGTAACATTTCAATTCACTCTTTATGTCAATTCTTTTAATAAGTTTACATTAATAAATAATATCCCCATTGTGTATGCACTGTAATTTATTTACCTAAATTAATTAGTTAATAAATTATTATCATGTTTCTTAGGTACATTTATAAATCTGTCAGAATATACTACTAGAATCAAAGTGCACTTAGAAATCGTGCGGTTACTGGGTTATTTAGACATTAATTATATGAGATATACTGCTAAGATTGAGCACAGGTCAGTCCAACGTTCATTAAGTTGCTTGAATTGACCCTGATATGCCACTTTTTAAATGTGAATGCTTTTAAAACATACTTAGGTATGTAGACTTATTAGTCACACTATGACCAGAAACAAAATATTTGTGTAACACCTATTTTTTAATTTCTGACACCGCAATATAATAAAAGACTTGGATCTATGTAACTTGACTTTAATATCACAGTACACAGTCGGGCAAGTCCACTGCGCCAGATTTACATTGTCAATGGTCAACAATATGTCGATCATGATATTTATAACAGACATTGACAGTTCTAGTGGTGTACCAATTAGTCGCACTAATTAGTGATGTTACAATAGTTCAGTGCGAGAATGGGCCTTGTGACACGTTGCCCAGCCACAGCGCTAGACGCGCAAAAAAATTAATGACTTATGAAATGTAAAATGTTGAGATGAATTTCATTTTTAGCGAGGTAATTTACATAATAATGCAATAAATATGTACACAGAATTAAAAAGAAAGTAAGATTAGGCTTTATAAGGGTTTTTATTTAGAATTTATAATCATTAGCTTCTTATTCATATTATCTTTAATATTATAGTCTTGTAGTAAATAGACACACTATGTTTGATTAAAAAAAAAGTAAATCGATTACATTAAATTTTTCGTCAGTGTAAGTAAGATTACTTGGATATAAGCCTTTTTGTCCATCTAGTTTCCAGATCACCTTTTTTGTACATAAATATAGCAAAAAATTCTAAATAATTGATTCCGAAACTGCCCAAATACGGTGAATAATTTCTACTTAACGCGGCGAAAGACTAGGTATTAATAAATGATAATATTTAAGCATAGCTACAAACCTGATATTTCACAAAAGTGCCATTTGATGTAATAATGGATGTTAAGTAATATAATTTAACGTCTAAATTTATAATTTTTCGTGTGGCCATTTAATAGTTTCGTTTTTAGAAATTAACAGTTATCGTAGAACGTTTAGAGAATTTTGGCTTGAATATGTTATGAGCAGAACATGATATACATATTGTAATATAGATAAAAATAAATATTCACAAACTATGGACTTGACAATGCGCCAACGGAAAACGTATTTCAAATAGCAACACTTAGGCACGAGTAAAAAGAAATGTCAAATTTTCCCGCTATTTTTCCGGCTGTGTCTACAAAACTATTCATTCCTACTTTTTGCTTATTCTTGTTATATGATCACTAAATGAGTTGAAAAGTTAGATCTAGATAAATTGAGATCGACATTGATCCGCTTTTTATAAAATCTTACATCTAGCTAGCTGTAGATACTGACTATATTTTAAATAGCACTTATAATAATCATGTTTTTTATATGTTTGGTGTATTTAATTGTTGCATATCCGTGCTATTAATTGTGTTGTCTAATTGAAATACGTGTGTAACGTTTAAGTATCGGACTACACAATATGTGCCACGTCTCACCTCAGTGTTTCAACTTATGACATTTTTACAAGTTACGATAAAACACGCTGACGTTTTTATCCAGAAAATTGACATTAATGATGTCACGTTGACATTTATTAAAGAAACATTTGAAATAGGTACTTATTTTGCTTATGCCCTACAAACATCGCTGATTACCGGTCATTAGTTATATTATTTTCGTTTTTTTACACCGATCACAGTGTCTTTTCCTGCTGGTTGGCAACATCTTCCGTTAACGAAGGAGCCATAAACAAAAATAAGAAGAAAAGATCATTTGCTGATACTGGCATTACAGTCAATAACTAAGCAGAAAATCAGTTGATAACAATTAATGTTAATCAATTCATCTTTCTCGACGAGTGTACTCGAGAAAGATGAAGAAATAGAAGAAAAGATGAAGAATGAAGAAATAAAGACGTTTTTTTTAATTATATAATATAAATGCTCAATGTCAATGACTTTATAAGTCAATTTGCGCTTAATGTTTTACCAAATAAACTTCAATTAACATCATTGCTTCACACACATTCATATAGAGTCAAGAATAGGTATGTGACATGTCAAATTTCTGAATGAAAACATTAGTTGAATGATAGTAGTTAGATATATATATATAATATAATTATGGTTTAGAAACGCTGGCAACACACATGGTCCGGACAAGTATTTAAATAAGTTTTATTTATTTACTCATACAAACCTTCATAACAATTTTCTCTTTTCTCATTAATAATAGCACGAATATTTGTAATAAGATGTGATAAAAATGAGTTTAAAACATGACTTTCATTGAGGCAATACTATCACTTGCTAAGCTGCCCGTTACCAATGTCACCCTGCCCTGTATAATAGTGATACTTAAGGTATATGTTTCAGCAACCTTATAAAGTGCCCTCTGCTCATTTAAAAACTATATATTTACAATAGCTTAACTCTATATGTCTGTAGTGTTATGATTAACAAGGAGTTCCTAAAACTCATGACAATTTATCTATGCTTACTTTTAAACGTCAAACCGTATGTGTTGCCATGTTACGGAACCAATAAATACTGTAGATTTTGGAAATAAAATAATATAATTAAAATTGTAATATGCAAATAAAAGAGTTGAACTGTTAATAACATTATAAACTGTTTAATATTAGATTAATATAATGTACAATACTAAAGTTTTGATTTTTTGAGTAAGGGCAACTGTACTTGCATATACTTAGACAGTTTTATTTACATAAATACCGCACCTTTTGTCCCGAATATTCTTATTGTAATCTCTCTTGAAGGTTTTTTAAGTTTATACTATACTTATGTAGCAGATTATTTTACATTCTTAACCTTTTTGCACATTATATAAACGAATGAATCCAACCAAAGTGCTCATTATGTATTATTATAAACATAAACTTTAATGTTACGAATTAATCGCATGAGCCTGATTTGAAGTTACAGATACATTTTTCATATTGGATATTTAACAAATTGTACCCGTCGTGTTTTAGCAGAAACGTGTTAACACTTTGTTTAAATAAAATCATAATTTTAACATAAATTTCATACTTAGTATATTTATAACCATTTTGAAATGGAGCAGCTTTTAAAATAACATTCCTAAATTGTTCTTTGTCCGTCTGTCGAAGGTTCAATGAAATGAAAATGTAAACTTGGTAAATACCCTGTGTAACAATTCTCATGACCGGCCACTAACTCGCGCTAGTTAGTTATTTACCAAAGCTATGTCTAGTTCTACTTACTAAAAGTGTGTTGCATTTATTTTATCTGACATTTTGTGTGTGCATGTGTGTATTTTAGTTTTTTAATTTATAATCTAAGGCCATATTTTAGCTTGTACGTTTTACAATGAGTACCCATTGACACGTTGGGAAAGTATACTTTAGAAATGTTTGTACAATTTATTTCTAATTATATTTGTAAGTAGTTGCAAGTTGAATTTCGATTTGGTTAGTGTGGGATAAAGTCTCTATTTTTATTATGATGTGGTAACTAAATTATGATGTACGAACTAATTTAGATGTTAAATGATATAATATTGTTACATACAAGTAAATCAATGTATATTCTATTCGGTGAGCCGGAAACATGTTGTCGATATTTTTCGCTCATTGAATGGTGATATTTAACGGTTTTTTCACAATATTGTCACATTAAAGTTTGACAATAGTATAATTTTTGAATGAATAAACTGTGTAAAAAGTTTGCAATCTCATGTTTTATTTTACCCTACTGACAACCCTAATCTTACAATCGCGTTCGTCTGCTTATTTCTGGTACACAAAAATTCTGGAAAAAAGGTTGTCCAAGTGTTCTTTATCCATGGTCGTGAAAAATATAGGGACATTTAATGTTCATTGAAACAATGAATTAATTTTTGCAAATAGGTAATAAAACAGCACTTTTACACGTCAAAATGACACGTAAAAAAAATAGATGAAACCGGCATTTCCTATCTGACTACTCTGAGAAGAAATGCCGAAACAAACTCAGAGGTCTGTCTCTTTTCAAGTCCAGACAATGTAAAAATATTATCATACGTGGGAACCGTGCAAGTTCATACCGTAGTGGTATTTTGAGGAAAGAACAGTCAGTTGAAGTAAGCCAGTTTTAAAGAAAGTCTCGCATTTGTCAATTTACAACTCGGGTTAAACTAACGGGTGTTCCTGAGTTGTCCGACGAACAATACAGGACATTGGGTGGGTCAAAGTCTCACACAGTCCCTACACTAACAATAATTGGTAAAACACTGAAAAGTTATAAATAAAAAGGTAAATAATAATAAAAATTTACCTATATGTCACATTTTTTTATGGAATAGGTGGCAAACGAGCAGACGGATCACCGCCGGATCGGCGCCGCCCATGGACATCCGCAACACCAGAGGCGTCACAGTTGCGTTGCCGGCCTTTTAAGAAGGAATACGCTCGTTTCTTGAAGGTTTGAAGGTCATATCGGTTCGGGAATACCGCCGCCGGAAGATCATTCCAAAGTTTTGCTGTGTGGGGCAGAAAGTTTCGGGTGAATCGCACATTAGGGAATAATGTCAAATTGTATATAAAATTAAATGTAACTTTGTTACAAACATGTCAACATGACCTATGCAGAAGTTACAGCGGCTCATTCCCAAGCCTGACTTATCTTCTAAATAGTCCTTTATTTTATGAAATGCTTTACAGTAAAGTTTACGCTTTATGGCACTTTTAAATTTATTTAAGCTCAGATTTTGAATGTCGCCTGCTATTTTATTGCAAAAGCGCATAAAATGACATCTAAACGAACCACTTATTTTCTGAAGCCTGGAAGTGGGCACAACATATTTGTTTTCCCCCTCGTGTTAATATTATGTATACCAGTACCTACTTATTCTTTTTAATTAGGCTTTTGTTTTTATGAGCGCAAATTTCATTTTCATAAATATATTGTAAGGCAACTGTCATAATTTTAATTTCCTAAAATAATTCCCTGATCTAATGCCTCGGACTAAGATTATTATTACAAGGTTATTAGGACAAAGACAGATTGAATGTCAGCATCATTCCCCCACAACAGAATACCATACGACATGATGCTATGGAAGTAGCTAAATAAACTAGCCGTGCTGTATCTACATCTGTTAAATTTCAAAATTTTTGCTGCAGAACTACGCTTTTTCGACAACTTATCTATAATTATGTGGGTCCCACTTGAGCTGAGCGTTTAGGGTTATACCTTAAAAGACAGTTGTATCTACAGGACTCAACTCCTCGCCCTTGACAAGCACGCTGGTTTTTACCTGTTTAACATTTGGCGTTGTAAATATACATTTGGTTTTAGTCTCATTTAGTAATAAGTTATTAGCACCAAACCAGTGTACTATTTCTGAAAGAACAGCATTTACGTTGTCAATAACTGATTGTCGCCGTCTGATTTTGAATAATAGTGAAGCATCATCAGCAAACAGCACTATCTCATGTTTATCCCTTACAAGGTAAGGCAAGGTATACACTTAGTAAATAAAAACGGGCCGAGAATAGAACCCTGTGGAACACCCATCTTCACAACAGACCCGGCAGAAATCTTTTCGTTTACTTCAACTCTCTGAACCCTGTTACTCAGGTATGGGGTAAGAAGATCCAGAGCGGCACCCCTTATTCCTTCCGTTACGTCAACGGATACCAATAACGTCATGCTCAATGTGAAAAGGACATAAGCCGTTGCCGAACACTTAAGTAATAATAAGAGATATTATTATGCAACATAATACTTAAAATCAATGTCCTGTACTTAGTTCCAAACTAAGACTCCCGTGGCTCATATACAGCGGTACCGCATACTGAAAACAAAGGTGTTAATATCCTGTTGTGGAATACTGTTCCATCCATGTCCTACTTAGATGCAAAAAAAGCTGGTGTTTAAGCACAATATACAAAGTAAATGGGGCAAAGTATTTAAATAAAATAAATAAATAATTTTAGAAAAACTCCTAGGAGTTACTCTCTGAAGCATATACGAGTCCCAGGCATGCTCAATAGGCTCAGGCGGCGCCGTGTTCCGCGCGCGCCTCTTAGTGGAGCCCGGTCAGGGTGACGGCCGCATCTGGTTTGGTTTTCTGGTTTCTACCCGTTGGGGGTTGCGATGAATGCTTTGGCGATACCCGCCCCTCCGAGACATGGATAAATCAGGAACACCGGGTTGGTTTTTAATCAGTAAGAGTCGGACAGTAGCCCTTCCCCGAGGTCGATGGGTCTCCAGGAGGATTTTCCAACGCCATACCAAAAATAAAAATTAACAAAAAACTTGAAACGACACGCTTTGTGTGTGACTGGCTATAATGGCAATGCCCGTCCACTTTCACACGCTTCCGCGCATTAGCTGGAAATGTCCCATTTGCTGTCTGTTGGGGACTCTAGCACCTCGTCTCGCTGTTTTAGAGCAGTCATATTGCTTTGTATCCAATCGAGGTGGTTTGGGCAGAACGAATTCCTGCCCAAACCATATTCGTGCTGCGTTGATATGCATGAAGTTATTATTGTGGGTGCTGCAGTCGATTCTAACGTCCAGGATCTCTCCAAACGCGTAGGTACTCTTCGCAAATCAGGGTGAAATGCAAACCTGGATTATCAGTGAACACAATGACCACTGAAAATGTTTCCAGTTTTCGAGTGCAATATTGTTATCTTCTTGTTAATTACCGAAGTAATCGATGACCTTGTGTAGCAACTAATAGGGTTGAAATTAAACCACGTATATAGTGCTTGAACTGCTGGTTCGTATATTTGAACTATTGAACTACACAGGTTCTGCACTGGTTTGAACTGGTTTTGCACTGCACTGGTCTGAACTGAACTATTTTCACTGCACTGGTTTGAACTGGCTTCTGAACTGGGTTTTGAACTGAATACACAAATAAATTTTACATACTTATATGACTAGTTGTAACGAAACCATAGCTCGTTTTTAATTGCGGCAACGCCATCTAGTTATAAAATTTGAACTAAAATAAAATAAATATGAATATTATGGTTTCGTTACTCTTGTGGTTGGTTATTGTCATCAACATACCGCCCACCAAGGACATTATTGACAGAATGTCCTTATCAATAACAATATTTCTTAACATAAAAATAACAATTTGAACTCAAGTACATTACTTATTATAGATTAGATAAATCAATCGGCTACTGGTAGAATGCACAGCCTGGAAGTGGGTCGTTTGATTGTGGATGATTTTGTTCTCAAAGTAACGACTCGAGTTAGGTTATCTCTTCCAGGATGCTTTCCAATAATTCTACCCAATAACCAACGACTTGGTGGCAAATCATCCTCCTTTATTAAGACAATGTCTCCTATATTTGGTTCTGGAACCTTGTTAGACCACTTGTACCTATGCATCAGATTGGTTAAATACTCTTGGGACCAGCGTTTCCAAAATGACTGAAGCATTTTTTGAATATGTTGCCAACGAGTTAAGCTGCTAACAGTTGAATTTTCAAAACTAGCATCGGGTGCATGTACTATTGGTTCACCAATTAAAAAATGCGCGGGAGTCAAAGGTAATGGTGCACCGGGGTCAGTAGTATTTACAATACTTATTGGACGTGAATTTAAACATCCCTCTATTTGGGCGAGTAATGTGGCCAACTCTTCATAAGTAAGAGTGGAGTCACGAATTACTCGTTTGAGGTGGTATTTTGTGGATTTCACCCCTGCCTCCCATAATCCACCAAAATTCGGGCTGTGCGGGGGAATGAAATGCCATTCAGTTCCACTTGATGCCATGTGATCTGCTAACATCGCTTCATTGGACACTAGCTGTTTTAGTTCTTTAGCAGCACCTACAAAGGTAGTGCCGTTATCGCTCCATATTTTGGAGCAATGGCCTCGTCTGCTGACAAACCGACGGAATGCAGCTAAAAATGACTGTGTGCTCATATCACTAACCACTTCCAAATGTAAAGCGCGGGTAGACATACAAACAAAGAGGCAAATGTAGCCCTTATAAGAGTGATGTCCGCGCCCTTTACTTGTCCTAATATTGACGGGTCCTGCATAGTCGACGCCACTATGTAAAAATGCTCGTGCTGGTAAACACCTAATGCTTGGCAAAGAGCCCATTAGTTGGGTTTTGGTACTGGCTTTGTTTCTTACGCAGACGACACACCTACGTACATGGCCCTTTACTAGATTCTTAACACCTATTATCCAGTAAGCTGCTCGTAAATAGTTTGTCATTAACTGCGGACCACCATGGAGCGTCTTTAAATGAGCATCTGCGACTATGAGTTTGGTCAGATGGGAAGAACCAGGTAGAACTATTGGGTGCTTGGTCTGTTCCTCTATTGAAGCCCTCTCAAGTCTACCTTGCACTCTAATTATGCCCTTCACATCTAAATAAGGACATAACGATTGAAGTTTGCTAGACTTCTTTTGTAAATAGCCCTTTTCCTTTAGTTGTAAATATTCTTCTTTATATACTTCCCTCTGTGTTTGTTTTATGCAACATTCTAGAGCGGACTCTATCTCAGTTTTTTGTAAATATTTATTACTTATACTACATTTTAAAAATCGTCGACAATACGCAATAACTTTGAGTAACTTTTGTAACGAAGAATACCGTTCAAAAATAGATAAGGTTTTAGGCACTACTGACACATGTATTTTAATGGATTCTTCCAAATTACTATGCAATTCAGTAGGTATGTTGTACTCAATCATTTGATTACTGAGGAATGAAGGCCCACGAAACCATAATTGATGGTCTATTAATGCGCTAGGCAACAATCCTCTTGAGGCGCAGTCGGCTGGGTTGTCCTTAGTTTTCACATGAAACCACTGTGATGCCTTCATGGTTGACAGTATTTCTGAGGTGCGATTGGCTACAAATGTTTTCCACCTACTAGGGTGACTGTTCAGCCACGACAATACAACAGTGGAATCAGTCCAGGCCTTTACTCGTTCTATAGGAATACTGAGAACATCTGCTGCCTCAATCAATAATTTTGACAACAAGACTGCTCCACACAATTCTAGACGTGGTATGCTGACCTGCTTGACAGGAGCCACTCTAGTTCGTGCTACTAGCAACGAAACGTGTACTCCATCTACGGCATTTAGTACTCGCAAGTAAACAACTGCTGAGTACGCGATCTTGGAAGCGTCACTGAACCCATGAAGCTCCAACACATCCATAGATTTACTCCGAAGCCATCGAGGGATTCGAACCTTGGTAAGAAGTAACAGTTCTTCACGGTAAGTATTCCACTCTTGTACTAGTTCCTTACTTAATGCTTCATCCCAACTAACACCTGCAAGCCATAACCTCTGAATAAAAGCCTTTGCTAACACCACACTTGGTGCTAACCAGCCTAGAGGATCGAACAATCTGGCTATGTCAGATATAACTTGTCTTTTAGTTACAGGCGCTGTCGTCAGCGGAGAAAGATTCACGGTGTATTGGAAGCTATCATCGTCCCGGTTCCAGGTAAGACCTAGTATTTTTATTGTACTATCTAATTTGATCTCTAAATCCTTATTTTCTTCCTTTACAGGACCTGTTTGCTCTACCTCTCCTTCTGTTTCCTTTATTTGATCTATTATTTTCATAATTTCCGGATTATTACTGTTCCATTTTTGCAGAATAAATCCTCCTTTTTTCAGTAACAAATTCATCTGTTTAAATATTTCTATGCCTTCTTGAACATTGTCACACCCGGTCATTACGTCATCCATATAAAAACTATTCAATGTTATATCTGCCGCTAAAGGATAATTGTTTCTTTCATCATATGCGACTTGGTGAAGAGTCCTCACCGCTTGATATGGAGCTGAAGCGGTACCAAAAGTCACCGTGACCAGCTCATAATCTCTGATTGGCTTATCAGGGTTGTCTCGCCAAAGAATTCGTTGGTACATGGCGTCCTCCTCAGCGATTCTAATCTGCCGATACATTTTTATTATGTCGGCCACTAAACCAATCGAGTGTGTCCTCCACCTTAAAACCGTATGTCTTAGGTCTGCTTGTAGAGTTGGTCCGACCATGAGCGTATCATTCAGGGAAATACCTTTTTTATTTTTTTCAGAGGCATTAAATACCACCCGAACCTTTGTAGTTGTCTTGTCATCTCTTACTACGGCGTGGTGTGGTAAGTATACCGCTTGATCTTTTTTACTGTCCCCTTCCTTTACAGGTCGAAGATGTCCTAATTGTAAGTACTCGTTTATTACTCCTATATATTTCTCTTTTAAGCATGTGTCTTTACTCAATCTTTTTTCTAATGACTTGAGTCTCATTTCAGCAATATAACGCGAACCGCCACCCTTGCAAGCGGGGTCATCATCCCGAAATGGTAAGCGTACAATGTATCTCCCATCATCATCTCTTACTGTAGTTTGGGTATACAGCTCCTCACACCTTTGCTCTTCAGGATTTAATATCCTTTTTGAACTTGTTTGCTCTTCGATCTCCCAAAATTTTCTTAGAAGATTGTCCTCGTTAATATGTGCACAATTGACACTTATATTTTTAGGCAGATGCTGCATTTCCCCATCATTTAAATTAACTGCTACCCCAGAGAGGATCCACCCTAGAGCAGTGTTCTGAGCGATGAGAGTACCAGTTGGACTTTTCACGATGCCTTCCTTGAGGATAGAACCATAGGCATCCGCTCCCAAAAGAATATCAATTCTGTTGGGAGTAATGAAATTTGGATCCGCTAGAGATAAGCCATGGATACTGATCCAGTCAGTGCTTATATCTATGCTCTTTTCTGGTAAGTATGACGTGATCTTGGATAAAACATAGGCGTTTATTATTAATTGGAAATTGTCATCTATTGTAGATTTAATTGTCAGAGTAACCATATATTTTGCTGTAGTTGAACTATTATTCCCTAGGCCAGTAATAACACCACGAACAGGAATCTTTTTCAGTCTTAGCAATTGCACTGTGGCTTCAGTAATAAAACAAGCCTGAGACCCCTGATCAAGTAAGGCACGGACAGTTATAAACTGACCTGTCTTGGACTCTGCTTTGATTAGCGCAGTAGCCAACAAAACTTGACTTGGCTTAGAGTTTTTGCCAGTGGATAAACAAGCAACTATCTGACTATCGTTAGTTGAATTACTATCGACAGCAGAGGTAGTTGCAGCATCTGGACAGCATTCATTTTCTGTGTTGGCGGCTCTGATGAGATGTAACAAGGAATGATGCCGTTTTTTGCAAATCCTACACGACATTTGCTTTTTGCAATCGTAAATTGTATGGTTACTGCCTAAACAATTAAAGCAAATTTTATTTTTTGCAACAAATTCACGTCTGTTCGGTACAGATTGTTTCGCGAATTTCTTACAGAAGCAAAGTTTATGCGACTCAGAACAGTATTCGCAACGAATGTCGGATGTCTTTGTCGCTAACATTACCTTTGGACTATGAGCGTGTGAAATATTACTGCCCTGGTGAGCTTTCTTTGGCTCTATAAACTCTAATGCACGGAACCGACCTTCGATATATTTCTTAAATTGTTCAAAGGTGGGCAACTCGTTGCTAGAGTCATTAGAAATGCTAAGTTCCCACTGTTTGCGAGTTTCATTATCAAGTTTGAAAGTTAAGATATGAATTATTATGACATCCCATGTGGTAACGTCAATTTTTAAATTTGTTAAAGCACTCAAACAATCAGTTGTTGTATCCAACAAATCTTTCAAACCTGACGCTGATTCTATGAGCAACCGTTTTTGACTGAATAATCTTTTCAAGATGCAATTAGTGAGATACTTTTTATTAGCATAACGCTTTTCTAGTTGCGACCAACATTGACTATAATTAGCATCTGTGATAGGTGTGTGCCTTATTAATTGTTCAGCTTCACCAGTAAGATGTCCTTTCAGATAATGAAGCTTTTGTACATTATCTAAGGAAGGATTATTATGAACTAAAGAGGTAAACAAATCATAAAATGTGGTCCATTCACTATATTTCCCCGAAAACGTGGGAATTGCAATTTTAGGTAGCTTAAAATATGAACATGTTGCCTTAGACATTGTGTTTGATTCGCTACCCTGTTGTGCTACAGATTCTTTAACATTTAATTTGTTTAATGTTGATTTCATAGCACATTTATAAGTAATGTAGGTATCTTCAGTAGTGTCATAGATATCCATAACCTTTTGACTGATATCTTCTAATTTGTAGGTTCTATAAAGTTGAGATTTGGTATCCTTGAAAGATGACCAATCTTTTTCTAATAATTCGAGTCTAGTTTCTATGTATTCAACAGTTAATCTGTCTTTAGGACTCTTCTTATAATTAGTGTATGCCCTTGTCATGACACTCTGAAGATCCTTCAAAACGTTTATATGACCTTCCATTTTTACAATCGCAATCTTCTAAGTTCTAAATTATTGAATAAATTTCACAAGTGTTTTTGACAAATTCAAGCGGATTTCGGGCATAGGTTCCCCGTTCCTCCGTTTTTATTGAAACTATTCTAAGTCCTTAACTAATATGTACAAATTTCACTAAGGGCCTGTTTCACCACCCTCAAGTAAAGTGTCGAGTAGGCTAATCGCCAGTTAAAGTGACCCGTAACTTCACGTGCGAGTTTCACGACGTTCGAGTAGCACTAATCATAAGATTAACTGACCCGTAACTTACTTGCCGCGTCTTCTGCCAATTAGCGTGCTTTACTCGACGATTAAGTATTGTCTGTTGTCTTTTCTTGCATCACCAACGATTATTTTAAAATAAACGAATAAAAATGGATTTATTTGATTTAATTGATCATCAGTTGGATGAATTAGAACATTCTTCGACGCAACGAATAGCGAGGATTCGTGTATTTAAATTCCGTGTTGATTATTTTACGGACCTGGATGAAACTGATTTTTTCGCTAGATTTCGTCTATCGAAATATGCAGTGAACCAAGTGCATAACTTTATTAAACATAAAATAATGCCTAAATCGCAAAGGTGAGTGGTATTTTTTAATTATTCAAGTGATTTTACCTAAGATAACCTATCAAACCATATTAATCCCTCCTATAATTTGAAGTACCTACCTACTTATGTGTTCTGTTACCTGTTGATTGAAGTAAGTAGGTGCAGTTAGTAGGTACATTATAAAAATCTTTATTTCAGAAATCAAGCAGTTCCAACAAAAACAAGCCTACTATTAACGTTGAGGTATCTCGCTACTGGATCCTATTTAAGAAGTGCGGCTGATTTTTGTGGAGTCAGTCCACCAACAGCAAGCCGTATCGTTAAGAAGGTGACTGAGGCTATTGCTCAACTACGCACAGTGATAATAAAGTTCCCTGACAACTTAAGCACCCTTCAAGATGGTTTTTATGAAATCGCAAGCTTCCCCAGGGTAATAGGGGCTCTAGATTGTACCCATGTTGCAATAAAGTCACCTGGTATGTTTTATTCTTTAATGTTGTCATGCCAATGTAAGAAAATAATAACTTGGTAATCATTATTTGGGTACATAATAAAATATTAAAATGTAATCCACATCCACTTTTCATTTCAGGAGGCAATTCAGCTGAAAATTATAGGAACAGAAAGTCAAACTTCTCAATTAATGTTCAGGTTGTTTGTGACAGCCAATTAAAATGCTTGGATGTTGTAGCAAGATGGCCAGGATCTGCTCATGATCAGACAATTTTCAATAATTCATCTTTGAAACACAGATTTGAAAGTGGACAATTTAGAGATGGCTTACTTCTTGGTGACAGTGGATATGAGTTAAAGCAATATCTTTTGACACCTTTTCTGAACCCATCATCCCCGGCAGAAAATTTATATAATGAGTCACATATTCGAACAAGGAATACTATTGAAAGATGTTTTGGTGTGTGCAAGAACAGGTTTCCTGTCCTTAGGCGACAGATAACATTAAACTTAGCTCGTGTACAAGCTATAATAGTTGCCTGCTTTGTATTGCATAATATTGCAATTGATGTAAATGAAAGAAACTTTGGGGACAACTACAACTCAACTGATACACAGACTCTGGAAGAAATTGCAGCGCAGAGCCCTGAGCTGAATTATGATCCTAGAAATAGACTGGTGCAAGAATATTTTTTACCATTACTAAATAATAATAGACCCTAAATAAAACAAACAATTTATTTATTTAAAATTGTTTCCTAATTTTAATTTGTAGGTACTCTTCTTCCTTCCATTTGCGCTCCTTTTCTTTAAACTCTGCCTCCTTCTTGCGTTCATTTTCTTCAAATTCCCACACCTTCTTTTTTTCATTTATTTCTGCTTCCAAAAAATCTTTTTGGAGCTGAACTAGTTCCAGCTTAGCTTGAGTCAGCTCATCAAAAAGTGTTTTTTTCGGTACATTAGCTGTAAATAAAACAATAGTGAAATTAAGTTGAGAAAGAAATTGTACATTTTTATATACATTACAATGCTATTATTATGTCATACCAATCAGTGCAGGATGTTTTCTTGATTTTAAATTTCTTCTGCTAGTGACATCCCATTTTTTATTGGCAGAAGTAGTTGGAGTTGTACCACATCTCCCATTTGGTGTTTCATGCAAAGCTTTGTCTGTAATAAAAAATTAGTATATATTAATTTCAAATATATGTTTACTTTTATAGAAGAGAACTCTTGTTTCATATTAAGAAATAGCACATGGCCGTGCCCGGTATCAGACTGGCCGTTACAGATATTAACCAGTGTCAGGTAGACCTAAAGTTTACATGACTACTGTTGCTGTTAATTTATCATTACTGCTATTACTTGAAGGTTACAAGTGAAAAGTATCAAAAATACACTCACCATTCACGTTGTCTACTTTTAATATATTTGTTTCCAGAACTGTTTCTGCACTAGTAGTGGGTGGCAATGGTTCAAACTCATTTGTAACAAGCAGTACAACTTCTGTAAAAAAGGTACAGCAATAATTAGCAATCAAGTTAATTAATGTGAAATAAATAATGATTTAACTTTGATTGTGCGACACAGCAGGCACATTATATTCTTTTGCAAATATGTTGATAGGTACCTACATGACAGCTATAATAATAATAAATAAATAGTTTATTGGTAAAAACAAGTATAAGTATAAACACAATATTAGATTGGATCCTCCTTTTAGGCAGTTAGTGCCTGTATTAGGAGAGTCCGCTCTTCTTTAAAGGAAGTATTATGGATACTTACGGTTTTGAGTAGCCTCACTTTCTACAACCTCAGTTGTGTCCATTTGTAATGGTGGAATTCTTAAAAATTCTTCCATTTTAGGAACATCAATTGTGTCTGCAACAAAGCATATAGGTATTTTATTTGAATAGGTATGACTAATTATTTACAATAAACCACTTTTGATTTCAAATAGACCGCATCGGTAAAGACGGTCACGTTCCCTAGTGCTTTTTTAAACAAGTGAACAAGCTTACCTTCTTGATTTTGTGGCAATACATCGGAGTCGAAAATACTTTCCAAGCCATCGGCGCTTAACGTTATCATGGCTTTAATTTGTTCTTCCACATTATCGAGTGGAGGAGCTGTGTTCTTACCACCTCCGGTACGGTAAAGTTCCGAGCGACATGCAGCTGACTTTTTCCTGACTGTACGTTTCAAGCCCTCATATTTGACCTTTAACGTTTTGGTCGATCTAAATATGCCTCCAGATCGAGCATTAAATTCATTTTGAATGCTTTCCCAAGCGGCTTCCTTCATTTTCCACGTCGAAGCATCACTTTGTTTATTCTCCAGCACAGCATGGTATTTTTGTACAAGTGATACTAAAATTTCTCTCTCATGTAACGAAAAGTTTGCACTTCTATCTCTTTTAACTTTATCCATGATAATTAAATACGTAAGTACTTAATAACTTAAGAAATTAAAATCACACAAGTTAATATTTCCAACCGAACAGACAATCCACTACTACAACAAACAACAATGCACAAATGACAGCTGCAATGACGTTTGACGAGTGACATTGACGTAATATTGAACGAATGTGACGTATGATTTGTTACGTTACTCACTTAACCAGCAAGTTGTTACTCGGAGCTTATTTTTCGTTTGTGAAATCGACAAAAGATACTCGTAACCTTTACTTGCTGATTAACGTTAATTGAGAAGTAACTAATCAACACTTTACTTGGAGATGGTGAACGAGGCCCTAAGTCTAAAATATATTTACAATTTCTTAAAGTTAAAATTGTCTTTGACATAAAGTTCAATTTTACTTGGCAAAGATTGTTCTGCGCTGCAATTATTATTTAAATTGTACTTACAATCTTTCACTTCACTCACTGAACACTGATGGCGATGATGGCGCCCTCTGCGGCGTCACTTGGAACTTCAAGGAGGCTGCTGTCACTGCTACAGCTTGTTGGAGGACCCCTTGAAGATCGGACTGCGATGATTATTGTGGCGCCCTCTGCGGCCACTTGATGAACTCCACGGCAACTCAGCTTGCCAGCTTGTTGGGCGATGCTTCTGCCGGGTGCCCAGTACTCTTGCTGCAGCAATCCACTGCGAGTACTTAAGCGTGTGCCACTGGCACGGAAGGTGAACTCAAAAATTCAGACAATACTGTGTCTGATCCAGGGTCGAAGGACCAATGTTAATTACCGAAGTAATCGATGACCTTGTGTAGCAACTAATAGGGTTGAAATTAAACCACGTATATAGTACTTGAACTGCTGGTTCGTATATTTGAACTATTGAACTACACAGGTTCTGCACTGGTTTGAACTGGTTTTGCACTGCACTGGTCTGAACTGAACTATTTTCACTGCACTGGTTTGAACTGGCTTCTGAAGTGGGTTTTGAACTGAATACACAAATAAATTTTACATACTTATATGACTAGTTGTAACGAAACCATAGCTCGTTTTTAATTGCGGCAACGCCATCTAGTTATAAAATTTGAACTAAAATAAAATAAATATGAATATTACGGTTTCGTTACTCTTGTGGTTGGTTATTGTCATCAACACTTCTGCATCGACTGCCTCTTCTTTAGTCGAGTCATCTTAGTAGTTTCACCTTTGAGATACCAAGCTCTGTATTAGTGTAATGTTTTATTTTGACATCCTAAAACTTGCCTCAAAACCTACCTTAGTACATTCTTTAAGGTATCCGCAACTGTCAAAAATTAAGTTCAAAGGTCACAAAATCGTTTTGTTTTTTGGGAGTGTCAGACTCTTACTGACTAACCCCAGTTCCGTCGAGACCGCGGTGCCACAATGCGCCTATCCCGCAACCCCGGCTGAACATCAGCCCTGTGGCCTGAAGGCCCTTAAACTTATAAACTTTTTCAATTATTTCATTGTTTCTTTAGTGAGTCCAAATAGATAAATTTAAATTAGTTTCTACCAGCGGTTTGGGCCACGGAAACAGAAACATGAAGAAATATGGGCCTATGGTAACCTCACTCAGACGGCGAAACACAACGCTGTGGTTGTTTCACGCCGGTTTTCTCTATGGTATCGCTCCGGTAGAGCCAACCCATTCGTGCTGAAGCTTGGCTCTGCCACAGTTTAGTTTTGTTTTACTTATAATAAAATATTATACTTTACATTTTGCTAGATTGGGCAAGGAACAACCCTAAGTATCAGAAGCCGTGTCAAAAGTTGAACAGTAATACGATATTTTTAATTTTTCACTTAGAATACAAGTTGGTATACAAAATATGAGGTATGTACATATGTAGGTACACCAATTTTATTACTATCCAAAAACACGTTTCAACTTAATTAAAGCCTAAGCAGCAATTATTATTATCGTGCAGACGTGCGTGCGGCAGCGAGGTGGGTCTATACTGGACTTATCTTTCGCTAGCCCCGCTCTCGCACGCACTGTCCAGGACTGGCACGTGTTGGAAGAGGTAGAGACGCTGTCTGACCACCGATATATTCGATTCAGCGTCTCTGCTCAGACCTCGGTTGGGCCGATCCAAGCGGCCCCGGTGGGCGTTGGAGACGGTCCGCGTTGGGCGTTAAAGCGGTTGGACAGGGAGGCTCTCCTGGAGGCATCTATCGTCAAGGCCTGGTTGGACTCTCCAGACAGGCCAACCAACATCGACGAGGAGGCGGAGTGGTTCCGGGAGAACATGTCGCATATCTGCGACGCTGGCATGCCCCGAGTCCGGCCGCTACCATCCAGGCGCCAAGTGTACTGGTGGTCGTACTCGATTGCGCAATTACGCACCGCTTGTGTACGGGTGCGACGCCAGTACGCAAGGTACCGAAGAAGACGCCGCCGCCCCTTTACAGCTGCGGCCGAACAGGAAGAGGCGGAACTATACAACCGCTATAGAGAGGCGAAAAGCGCCCTCCAGCTGGCCATTGTCCGGGCAAAGGCCCAGGCCAACGTAGAGCTGTTGAAGACTCTGGACCGAGATCCGTGGGGACGCCCCTACCTCATGGTACGCGGCAAATTGCGCCAATGGGCCCCCCCACTAACCCGGAGTCTCCAGCCACAGCTGCTGGAGGAGGTGGTGTGTGCGTTGTTTCCGACGAGACCGGAGCACACTCCACCGGCTATGGTTCCGCCTCGTAGTTCGCCCAACGCGGAAGACGAGACTGACGAAAACGTGCCCGAAGTGACCCGGGTAGAGTTGAGAGTGGCGGTGGCTCGCATCAAGAACACCGCCCCAGGGCCCGACGGCATTCCAGGCCGTGCATGGGTCCTGGCTATGAGAGCTCTCTGGCCCCGACTAGCGGGGCTCTTAAGCGCATGTGGGCCAGTTTCCAAGCCGGTGGAAGACCGGAAAGCTGGTCCTGCTCAAGAAGGCGGGGCGCCCCGCAGACTCCCCGTCTGCGTACAGGCCGATCGTGTTGCTGGACGAGGTGTGTAAGATCTTCGAGCGAATCATCGCCGGCCGCCTCGTCCAGCACATGACCAGGGTGGGGCCGGATTTGGCGGACAACCAATATGGTTTCCGCCAGGGGCGCTCCACGGTCGACGCGATCATGCGCGTAAAGGTCCTGGCGGAGGAGGCAGTCGCCCGGGGCGAGGTGGTCTTGGCGGTGTCGCTCGACATCGCCAACGCTTTCAACACCTTGCCCTGGCCTACCATCCGAGAAGCGCTCCGGTATCACGGGGTGCCGCGCTACCTCCAACGCATTGTCGGGGCCTATTTATCGGACAGGTCGGTGGTGTACCCGGGTCGAGAAGGATGGGGTCGTGCGGCGTTCCGCAGGGATCGATGTTGGGTCCGCTCTTGTGGAACGTTGGCTACGACTGGGCTCTGCGCGGTGCGCTACTCCACGGCGTCGGCGTCATTTGTTACGCCGACGATACGCTAGTTACAGCGCGTGGAAAGTCGTACCGGCAGGCGGCCATACGCGCGACGGCTGGTGTCGCGCACGTCGTGGGTAGGATCCGGCGGCTGGGCTTAGAGGTGGCATTGCACAAATCGGAGGCCCTGTGTTTTCATGGGCCGAGGATGAAGCCGCCTCAAGGATCCAGCATTATAGTAGGAGGGGTTTCCATCGCTGTTGAGTCCACGATGAAGTACCTCGGACTCGTTCTCGACAGTCGGTGGAATTTCGGGCCGCACTTTACACGGCTCGCCCCCCGGTTGATGGGCCCCGCTGCTGCGCTGTCGCGCTTGCTGCCCAACCAGGGGGGGCCCATCTCCTCCTGCCGGAGGCTCTACATGGGGGTCGTACGGTCGATGGCGTTATACGCTGCGCCAGTATGGGCGGACGCCCTGACGGCCCGCAACATCGCCGCGCTGCGAAGGCCACAGCGCGCGATGGCTGTCAGGATAATCAGGGGATACCGTACGATCTCCTTTGAGGCAGCGAGCCTCCTAGCCGGATCCCCGCCCTGGGACCTCGACGCAAAACTCCTCGCGTCGCTCTATTGGCATAGCTGGGCACCGTTAATAAAATAGTTAACTTCGTTAATCGTTAATCCGCTACAAAAAAAGTTAGCTTCGTTAAACGTTAAAGCGTTACATTTCGGAAGAATTAACGCAAGTTAAAGTTAATCGTTAATCCGTTAACTAGGTATGTGTAAAGTTGCATTTTCATATCGTTGCGTTAGTGAACTTATAAAACCTGTTGGTTGGTTTAGGTCGACTTCCAGAGAAGTTAATAGGTTAAGAACAGAACAAAATACTTGTATGATTCAAATAAATGTGTAATTTAATCGTCGGACATAAGGTGCATATTCCCCTTCATAAACATTAACATGTTGAAGTTCTCGTCTGAAAGCGAGGCTCCCTTTGGTGTTAAAATGTCTTTACCCGTGGAAAACAAACGTTCTACTGCAGCGCTTGAGGGTATAGCAGTTCGTATTTAATAAATACGGGACGGGACGCGGACGAAGTCGCGGGCGGAAGGCTAGTAAGTAATATAAATTTACCTTTGCGTACTCCTTCATTACAGCCACATACATCTTGATCATTGAAAGTTGGAATTTTTAGTTGAGTCATAATCCGGTGAAGAGAAGCCCTTTTTGTTTCCAATATACCGTTGAGAACGACGATAGCATCATACAGAGAGTTCCACCTCGTCGTATTTGGAAGGACAAGTCGTCTGCCTAATTCAGTATAAATGCTATCTGCTGCTACCGTACTACGTGATTGCTGATTCCAGAGAGTTCGTGCCTTGGCTAAGGCACTTCTGTAGGGAGTCTTGAAAACAGATATTTGTAGAGCAGCATCTGCATCTTTGCTAGCGACCAAATTAAATATATGTGCAGGCTGTGCAGCACATCTCATGTGAACTGGCAAAGTATTAAAGTTTTCTAATACCTGTTCATTGATTTAATTGCACTGGAGACGATCAGAAGCATTCAGTATGTTTTCTACTGAAATAAATTCTAAATCATCACCTTCTTCTGAATTTGGATTTAAAAGGTTGGCTATATCAGAACGCGCCGCGCTCGCCGCGCCCGGCACTTGTCTGAACCTGTTTTTCGCGCCTCGTCCCGCGGACCCGTGCGGTAAATAGTAGGCATTGGATTAACGATTAACGGACTTCTGCATAATTAACGGAAGTTAACATGTCCGTTAACATTTTTATAAGTTAACTTAAAAGTTAATCCGTTAATCAAAATGTTAACTTCGTTAATTAACGATTAACGGATTAACGAGTTAATGCCCAGCTATGTCTATTGGTGGCGCGCGGAGGCAGTCGAGCGGGGCGAGCGCCTGGTGCCTCGACAGGTTGAGGCACGCAGGGCAGAACTCCGCCAGGCCTTAATGGCGGAGTGGCAGACGCGCTTAGCGCAACCCACGGCGGGGCACGCCGCTATAGAGGCGGTAAGGCCCGTTCTATAGGAGTGGCTCAATAGGAGCCACGGCGCCCTCAGTTTCCGGCTGACGCAGGTGCTTACTGGACACGGGTGTTTCGGGAAGTACCTGTGTCGCATAGGTCGGGAGCCGACGTCTCAGTGCCACCATTGTGGTGATTGCCGCGACGATACGGCGCTGCATACCTTGGCGGAGTGCCCAGCTTGGGCCGAGCAGCGTCGTGACCTGGTCGCGGCCGTAGGTGCTGCGGGAAATCTCTCGCTTCCGGCTGTAGTGTCTTCTATGGTCGGGAGCGAGTCAGGGTGGAGAACCGTCGCTACCTTCTGCGAGGCCGTGATGCTCGCAAAGGAGGCGGCGGAAAGGGAGAGAGAGGCTGCCTCCTCACTCCCCTCCCGCAGCAGACGCACTAGACGTCGTAGGGTGGCCGACCTGCGACCACCGTAGGGCGCGGCCTGTGGACGACAGACTCGGGGCGTCTTGTCGTCTGACCAGCAGCAGGCCTCGAGGCGGCGGCGCCGTGTTCCGCGCGCGCCTCATAGTGGAGTCCTGCGGTCGGGGTGACGGCCGCAGTGGGTGACGGGGCCCGCCTTACCGTCTGGCGGGCCAATACCCGTCGGGGGGTTGCGACGAATGCTTCGGCGATACCCGCCCCTCCGACACATGGGTTTTTGGAGGAACACCGGGTTGGTTTTTAGTCAGTAAGAGTCTGACAGTACCTTCGCCCTTACCCGAGGGCGGTGGGTCTCCATGAGGATTTTCCAACCCGAAACCAAAAAAAAAAAAAAAAAAATTGCAATTATTATTATACCGATTTAGCGAAAGCGATAGAATAGCGAATATTTTTTTTACTATATTGAAGTTAGGAATATTCCTAAATGTAAGCAGAAAAAGACCATTTAAGTGGACTTTTTAAGACATCCGCTTAGCGTCGTAGCGTTTCATTGACTATACGGCCGTAACTCGATAAATGGACTATAAAACATAAAAACGACCGAACAAGCAATCGAGCAAACAAGCAAGCCAGCGAGAAGAGTCGAAATCAAACGAGCCAAACCTAAATCAATCGAGCTGAACCGAAATCATACGAGCCGAACCAAATTCATAGGAGCCGAACCGAAATCACACAAGCCGAACTGAAATCATTCGAGCTGAACCGAAGTCATACAAGCTGAATCGAAATCATACGAGCCGGACCGAACTCATTCGAATTTTTCAATGAACAATCTCAGAGCACCCCCGATGTCGAGTGTCGACACATCCAACGAAGTCCAGTTTCACGGTCATTTAGAGGTCAAGACCAAGTTGACCTCGAAGAAGCTAGGTGTGCTCAATAAAACCCAGCATTATTCACTCTGGGGCATCGCCTACTACTTTACAAGGCGCAAGTTCGGCTGGATATGGAATAATAGGTGCTCATCTGGGCGGAGGCACCTCAGTACCAGTTTCTTCCTCTGGATCGCATTCAGCGACAAGCTGTTTAAAACTTTGATTGCCTTTTTGTCTCGGACCAGCTGGACTCCTTGGCACTACGTGATCATTTAGCCTCGTTATTTATTCTCTATCGCATATATCACGGGGTGTGCTCTAAGGAATTGTTCGGTTTCATCCCTGCCGCATCTTTCCGCCATCATTCTAGGCGAAAATGTTTTCATCCCCACTACATAGCGTGCGTTCGTGCAGCGGAATGTTGTTGAATTTAAAGATTTTAATTATGCAGATATTTAGTGTATGACGTCGTATAATTGTGTATGGTAAAAAAAATTGTGCACCCAACCATTGTGGAGAAATTCACCAAAAACTGATTCCGCTGGGCGAACGTTGTCCTGGCGGAACTTTTTTTAATCCATAGAATAGAATTACTAACGGAACATCATTGATGCTTGGCAACATGTTGCAGACACTTACAAGGTTTGTATAAACGTGAAAATCTAGACCCCAAAGTGCATACTTTAAGAACTAAGACCTAATAAGCGTATTTTACGTTTATATTTTTATCTCTTAAACCCTACGATTTTTTCTAAATCTGTTTTTTAAACAAATTCAAAACAACGTATGTAAAAATCTACAGCTCTCTATGTAAGCGCTTTATATGAAAACTAGCTAATGGCCAAACGTTCGCGTAGCGGAAACTTGAATTTCTCCGAAGTTTATGCATGCACTAGTTTTATTCATACATACACAATTACACACAAATACACACTAATTTTTGGATACATCTCTTTTCTTCTAAAGTCTATGGATTAAAAAAAGTTCCGCCAGGACAACGTTCGCCCAGCGGAATCAGTTTTTGGTGAATTTCTCCACAATGGTTGCGTGCACAATTTTTTTTTACCATACACAATTATACGACGTCATACACTAAATATCTGCATAATTAAAATCTTTAAATTCAACAACATTCCGCTGCACGAACGCACGCCACTACATATATGGTTGATAGTCAACAAAAACTACGCGAAACTTTCTGCCCTGCACAGCAAAACTTTGCAATAATCTTCGGCAGCGGTATTTCCTAACCGGTGCGACCTTAAAGAAACGATTTCTTTTGAAAAGGCCGTCAACATGCCTCTGGTGTCCAAAAGCAGCTAACACTTACCATCATTGCGTTGGTTTGCCCTCCATTCCATAAAAAATCAAAATAAAATAGGTACCAAACTTTGGTTTTATTCCTTTATATATTTTCTCAATATTTTATGAACTGTTTAAGGCATGTTTCCGATCGGGTCTTCTGGTGGACCTTAAATGGTATCCAACATAGTTTAACTGCCCACTATATCTAAAACGAAGGTCCAGCCAAATGTCTGCACGTTTAGTCTGTCCGACTTGTCGGGTTTATTACATGTTACATTTCACCAACTTCCAAGATAGCTTCATTTTATATATATATATATATATATTTTGTTGTACATATGCTGAGACAAAATCCTCAATAATGTGTGTGTGGGTCCGACTTTTAGGTTTGGCGGACCTGGCAACCGTAACCGTGACACGATAACGTTTTTTATATGGAATAGGAGGCACCTGATGGTAAGTGATCTGCGCCGTCCATGGACACCTGCAACACCAGAGGAGTCACAGGTGCGTTGTGGGGCAATTTAAGAAGGAGTACGCTCGTTTCTTGAAGGTCGTATCGGTTCGGGAATACCGCCGCCGGAAGATCATTCCATTTTGCTGTTCGGGGCAGAAAGTTACGGGTGTTACACAGTTGTTGACTGCCAACCATCTATCTATCCTGAGAAGATCAGTGTTGGGTGCAAACCACGTAATAGCTAGACTGTGCAAAACAATAAACAGCTATAGTGATGTGACTGATGTGCACAGTGACAGTGATGGCCAATTCCGTAAAGCTATTTTTACTAAGTGAGTACTTCACAGTATTTTGCGTTTCGTCATTATCGTTTAGAGAAGTTTTATATTATATTTAATTGAGGACCGTGAATGTTCCTTTAAGACGTTCAAGTTACCCATTTGTACATGCTTTCTAGTACTCGAAGTGGTGGAGCAGTCGGGTTTGAGATAGAAATAACTCTTCCAAAGTCACTTTCATCTTCCTGAATGAGCAACTCTCGAGGAGGATAAAAATTAAGAAGAGTCGAAGCGTGTTAGTACTTCTATGATTCTAGGATTTAAAAGGAAATTTGTAACTAGAAAATCGATACTTATATTATAAAGCTGTAGAGATTGATTGTTTGAACGCGCTAATCTCCAGAACTACTGGGTCAAATTTAATAATTTTGTGTTTGTTAGTACATTTATCGAGAAAGGCCATAAAATATAACGCTACGATTTGTAGGAGCCGAGCAGCGAGTCAAACCGCGCGACAGAAGCTAGTAAGTAATAAAGTTATGCCCATGTCTGTGGAATGTGAAGATATGAAGTATAAAATATCAACTTTTAGGGACAATAATCACAGAATGACAGAACGGGTGTCACGGGGTTAACTGGGCTATGCACTCATGCATATTGTTTATTTTTGGATGGAGTCAAACCGGCGACAGATCCAGGTCCATCGGACATCGGTCAACATTTTTGGGAATTCGGCGCGTGTTATAAAAACACAAGTTTAGTTATAAAAATAAAAAGCAGAAATCTTATTGCATATCTTTTATTACTAAATCATTATCAGTAGTGACATTCACACTCACATTCCTAACTAAAACGTTTGTACACAAAGCTATAAGCTCATCATTCACTCACGCAGTCGCCGTCAGTTACTTAGTGTAACTTAAGTCATTAGAAACCTTACATTTACTTACACCCCCGATTTATAATTACCCTAAATAGCTAAAATTAAAGTCACCTCCTATAACGGGCAGGTAGCAATATAAACATATTACCCAAATATGTGGGTAAATCCGTTGAGTTGAATATTCGGTGTAAAAATATTGAGATATTTAGGTATTGTCGTGGCATACAGAACATTGGGCAATGCTCGTCGCAATACTCAACACTCAACATCAACTAAACAAAACTTTTATAACCTAAAAACGCAAATAATATCTACTAAACATTGTTGCAGTATATGAACGAGCATTTTCACAAAATGTTCTTCCACATAATCACACGATTTTACGACTCATTACTCGTCTAATATAAGTATGTGCAAAGTGAAGATTTAATTAACTAACAGATATCGTTGTACTAGATAAAATGTTTTGCACTTAACACATTAACAATGAGATATCCCGTGCTAAATATAGTCAGCACTCATAGTGACACCAAATACTATCATGTACAACAAAAAATAAAACAAAAAAATGCAGGTTTAATTTAGATACTAGGGGACAGTGTCCTGACTATAACTTTAGCAAATATATTAAAACTTTGTAAAACCGTGATAATAATTCTTACTAGCCTAGTTTCTTTCATTGAGACATTTCATTTTACATTAAATTGAGTCAATTGCACATCAAAATCAAAAACCAGTGCAACAATCACAATGATAACAATGACTATAAAAAAATTATTACAAACGTGTAATTTGTTGTAGGATTCTTTAAGCTGCTTTCAGCCTGAGTTGAGTCCGTTTACTGACTGTACAAAAAGTATTGCACCAATTATAAAGAATATGACATGAAAAGCAATATAAAAACTGAATATTATAACATTTGTTATAAATCAAAGAACAAAGTTAAAGTTAACTGCGAAAAGTGACCATTTATTACTGCTGCAATACTTTTCAATTATTTTGGCTATTACCTAAATACTGTAGGAATATATGTATCAATTATACATTATTTTGTTAACTGTACGAGTCCTAACGCTTAGGTCAAACGAACGACGCTATATTTCAGTATTCAACCATCGCGTTAACATTATGTTTACGACCCTAATTGTTATAATATAAAGATATAAACAACCATTTTGGAAATATCTAATTTATAGAAAAGTTTTTGTTTTATTCTTCCTATTTATTTAATTTACGTACGGTACACTGCAATTTAGGTATTTCGAAGCTGAAAAGGATGTCGGAATACTTAAACAATTTAGGAATCGGAACTAATTACTATTGTCCGTTGATAAGTGTTGTCACTGTGTCTAGGCATGATATCCGGCTGTGTACTGTTGAAGCAGGCAGGCGAGGTTGGCTACGTAAGGCTCGTACATAACAGTGTCGGCCGATACGTCGGTCGGTCGTCACAAGCTCGGAGTATCGTTGTAAAGTGAACATCACTTTTTCTCAGAGCCGGTGACTGCGTTGCCAGCGGTGTTGTTTGCATTGGCGTTGCCATAGTTCTGTAAAGGAAATGGTTTTTGGTTTTACTCTAACGTACATTTCTTGGACATACAATGACATTGTAGTTAGAACTTAAGTGTGGGAGAGCCAAGCTTCGGCACGAATGGGTCGGCTCGACCGGAGTGATACCACGGCCTCACAGAAAACCGGCGTGAAACAACCACAGCGTTGTGTTTCGCCGTGTGAGTGAGGTTACCGGAGGCCCAATCCTTTCCCTCCCCCAATCCCTTAATCTCCAAAACCCTAATCCCTAAGAGGTCGGTAACCCACTCGTAACTCCTCCGTTGCGGGTGTCCATGGGCGGCGCTGATTGCTTACCATCAGGTAATCCGTCTGCTCGTTTGCCGATCTATTACATAAAAAAAACTTCAGCTGCATTTAGCTCATGCAGCGTATAAGAATAGGGGGGATAATGTAATTTACACTTTTCTGTGTCATAGGCTAGAGTAGCTTGGGTCATTAAACTGAACAAAATTAAGTATTATCTCGTAACTTGAACTATGATGAATAATAATACTGTTTTTATACTAACCTGGTAGTACTGTGCCCACGCTTGAGCGTCAGGTGTGTTTCCGGCTTGGTTACCTTGCTGATACTGAAACAATAGGTACAAATTAGACATTGCGATAACTTTTTAAAAAGTATTTCGAGTATTAGTTTTCAACAGTTTTTGTCAGCAAGAATTAAGATTGAGAATATTTTAATTTTCATTCTTTAACATTACATATCTTGTCAAATAACTATTAAGCATCCAGTAGAATTCCATCGTCAATGAGACTTATTGACAGAGATTGATGAGACAATTTAGACTGAGTATTCTCTACAAATTTTGGACTGCTTCTAAACGTCTTTGATCAAGTTTGGCAGGTTGTTGCATAGTTAACGTATTGAAAGTATTGATATGTTAGTGTAAGGAGTGTGAGTGGAGCGTTACCCCGGGCCAGCCGTGTTGTTGTTGTTGTTGTTGCCACTGCTGCCACTGGTACCACTGCTGCGCCGTGTAGTTGGCGGGCCACTGCTGCTGCTGGGCGGCGCCGGCCTGCTTGGCGCCGGCCGCCGCGCCCGCGCCGCCCGCCCCGCCCGCGCCGCCAGCCTGTTGTTGTTGTTGCTGCTGCGGGTTGCCCCAATTGCCCCAGTTACCCCAGTTGCCCCAACCTGCTTAAATACAAATACGTTGACTTTAGAACTACCAACATAAAACTATACGGTAAAATGGGGCGAATAGAATTCTAAATGTGAATAGACTGAGAAGACTAGAACATCTATCAAAACGCCTTATGTGTATCTATTTACCCAGTTTTAGGTTATATGTATGTTTAAGTCTTATTTTTTGTACGTTTACAAGTTTTTCATTGACAAAATATCAATATCGTAATCCATATAGCATATCCATATAGCCATGTTAAAAAAGGTACTTCATCAAATTACTTATGTTTTCTGATCCAGCCATTCTCAAGTTTAATAAAATTCACAGACCACAACTCTGACAATGTTATATACTGTTACTCTTCTTGCATAATCAATCACTTCTTTGTTCTAGCACTTGATTTGAGATTTCATTCCATTTCAGTTTTATCATCCCTAGATTTAAAGTTAAATAAATATGCTGTAGTAGTACAGAAATTTTGCCTCTATACTTATGGAACACCATAGGAGATACAAATTTAATGTTGGTACATACCTTGGTTTTGGTTCCAGTTGCCCCATCCTCCCCAGCCGCCAGCCCATTGGTTCCACCCCTGTTGGTTGGCCTGGTTCTGGTTTTGGTTTTGATTCTGTCCATCCTGCAAACCAAGATTGTATCGTAACACTGGGATTGACTGCAGAGTAGAATGTATTTGTCATCAAGCCTACTCTCAGATTGATGGGTTTTTCTCATTGGTAACTAATGCAAGTGCAATCAAGCAACATGGTCTTAGCAGGGAGCAGGCATTTCTGAATCTCTTTAAGCCTTAGACTCTAAGGGATATACATTTTGGAACAACTCTGCCACATCCTCCTAAAATTGCTGCTACTGTGCAACCTCATATAGAAGCTAGGTTCCATGAAGTAAAGTTCACCAATCAAAGAAATTAATCGCAACGAAATAAATCATAAGGTATTTTGAAAGAAAAAGAGTTGTAATACAGGAGACGCAAAAATTTAAGCTGCTTTTCAACCGCATAACTTGGGAAGCCCAATGTCATTTGACGTGGAATGCAAATGCAGTGTTACCTTCTGATTGGGTTGGTTGGGTCGTTGGTGCGGTCCAGGTCCAGCGTGGCCGGGCCGGGGTTGCATGGCCCCGCGCGGGGGTCCGGACGCGCCGCGCTGCCAGGACCCCGCGCCGCCACCGTTGTTACCCGCACCGCCTGGACACACAAATATTACCATAAGTATTTATCCCCTAAATGTTAAATTCACGATCATCAATCCACAAATCCCTGAACGCCGACAACGCACTAGTAACACCTCAGTGTTGCGAGTTTCCGGCGCTGATTGCTTTTCTTCTTTACCTTTAGAGCCGTACCAGTTTTGCTGCCCTATTCCATAAAAAAAACGTAAGATAAGACATACCCGAACTGTTGTATCTCTACCAAGGAGTATCGTAAGCTCGCCAACAAACTGTTTTAGGGTAATCTTGGAGTTGAATGTTTTATCCACGAATTCGAATATATATATATACAGCACCATATTCGTTGTTATACTACTATACATGTATTGCAATGATTGTAGTATGGTGGCTCAACCATAAAAACAATGTCATAACACACTCGTCACGGAATGCTTTAATCAATTTAGCATAAAAATAAAATAATAATGAATTATAATTATGTAATTTGTCTTAATTCGCTGAATAACGTAATAACATATTACCGGGTTGATGGTGTCGCTTGTCGGGTCCGCGGTCGTTGGGTCGGTTGTGCCTGTCCCTGCCGAACCTGTCGTTGTTGGGTGGGGCTCCGCCCCGGCCGCCGCGGTCCCCGCGACCGCCGCCTCCTCGTCCACCACGACCGGCTCCTCCACGGAAGTCGTTGCTGTAATTCATAATTATGTTCTGTATGCTATATGGATAACCACAGAACAGAAAATTAAGTAGAAGTGCCCCTACACTCTTTCAAAAGGAAAACCAGTGTCGCCAAAATCACACATTCGCAAATCAAATTGTCCATTACACACATAAAAAAATACTATATAATTGGGTAAAAAGTTGAAACGCAACTTTAGCAAATCATCTTCTAAATGTTGTTAAAAATTGAGTCTTATAACAATGAGCGAAAGTTGTTATCATATCACATGTCACAATTAATAAAGGCGTCTATCGTGTAATAAACTTAAATAAAACAATTTACAACGGGTTCAGCCACTCGATGCTAGATGGCGCTGTAACAAATTCATTCTATTCAAAACGCTAATCTGTTCGAAATAGATGTCATATTTGTATGCACTTGTACCAATAGACATTACTATTTTGCTACGCAGATAGGGCAGGGTATCCCAATATATCGATGTTATTTATTGTATTCGTGTGAGCAATATATGTTATTTATCGACACGATATACCTACAAATAATCAGTAATGGAAAAAGGTTCTAATAGGAAAAAAAAAGAAAAATATTAACATTTTTTGAAGATTTAATATTTTTTGGAAATGTTCAAGTTATTATTAAAGATTTCGATTTAACATATAAAAGCACTACGCGCTCCTACAAGTTTTATCTCCTTTCCAACAAAAATATAATTATTAAAATCGGTTCATAAATAACGGAGACGAACGAACAAAAGAAAACATGTACGATCGAATTGAGAGTCACTCTCCTTTTTGTAACTCTGTTAAAAATCATGTACAACATTATAAAATAAAAATGGTGATTAACCACCCGCACCTACCACAGACGGATGCACGCTGTGTGTGGTTAAAACGTTGATGTGTCTATGCAATCTTAGTTAAACATTTATGAATTATACTCAAAAATTGTCAAAAATCAATTTTCTGAACGATGATGATGAAAAATTCTCGATACGAACCTAATTTACGAATGTGTCCCATCCCTAAATGAGTAGCGTCGAAACTACTGGAATATATTGTATATAACGTCACATAACGAACAAGTAGATATAAACTTAATTGTAATGAAAATAAGGCCCTTTATAGTTTGCATTGAAGTAATGAAATGTGATATTTTCATTAAAATCTAATATATTTAAAATTAACAAAGGTTAATACTCAACGATGATACGATACACCACCAAAAGACACATTTTTTTTTCTGCTTACTTTTTTGCAGTTGAAAACCGCACAAAAAGGCATAATTTCTAATATATTTCGTGTTTCTTAGAGACAACCATGACAACCGATCATGACAACGGAGCGAACGATTCTGACAGCGAATGTCCCAAAATGTAAATATATACATCATGTTGATTAGCGCGCGATGTCTGAGTGGCACTTCCACTGTATTTTCTATTCCGTGTGGATAACAATCGCTTTGTATCACATTAAATTATTTATAAGAAATGAGATGAACAAATTGTGCATATCCTGATTGGATATGCACAATTTGTCAGTGCTAGTGTTGGGCAAATCATCCAAAAATGATTTCTTTATAATATGCTACACCTGTGTGTGTCTATTCTCCCACTATTATACGGGACTCACAACATAACATGACCAGTTATCATTTTAATGTATTTGTACCCATACTTTAGCGCATTTAGGGGTTATTATAGGATTGCCCAGATCCCATTTACTACCTGTTTCATAGAACTTATACTAGTAAAAAGGTATTTGGTTCTCGAGATTTATATACAAATCAAAGCAATGTTTGCAAAAGGTCGCTGATACACAAAACAGCTAGGTATAAAAAGAGATAAAATAATGATCCAATAAATAATATAGTAAGTTACTCGTATCGGTTGGGTCCCCCCGGCGCGCCAGGTTGCGGCGGGCCCTGCCAGGGCCGGTCGAAGCGAGTGTTGGGGGCGCCGCCCCCGCGGGGCTCGCGCGGCCCCCAGCGACTGCCGCCGCGGCCGCCCGCGCCGCCCCAGCGTCCGCCGCCGCCGCCGCCGCCAGACCCCGTACTGCCACCCCACCGGTCCTCTGATAAACAAAAACAATCGTTATAGCATACACTACTATCGCGACTTACTCGCAAAAAAGATATGTGTGAACTATTAAATTCTTATAAAATGAATATCTTTTACTTTTCTTTCAAGATTCTAAAGAAATGATCGGCGTTTATAATTGGTCTCTACTATTATTCCCGGTTTGGTTTGTATGAGATGCTCCAAAATAATGGCTTGATCGTCAACTCGCGATATAAAATAAAAAATAATAAAAAATCGTTTCGCCTGACTCTGGTGCCTGAGTCATTTAGAGGCCAGCCATAAATTCATACTTATAGTATAGTTAATATTTTAGATTTTTTCAAATTCTCAAAAGTTAAAAAGGCAGTTTCGCACAAGTATAAGATTTTTATGTAGGAATAATTTTAAGTTTCGATTGATAATATTGAAATTAGTGAAGTGTGTATACACACCCCTGTCGCCTCGGCTGAAGTCCCGGCGCCTGTCGTCGCGGGAGTGTCGCTTGTCGTTGGAGCGATGTCGCTTGGCGGGCGGCATGTCGCGGTCGGCGGAGCGGTCGCGGCGATGCGAGTCCCGCGCCACGCCGGTGACGCGCGCCTCGCGGTGGTAGCCCTCCACCACTGCCTTGGCTGCCTCGCCGCTCAGCTCCGGGAATATCACCTCGTCTAGCCACGAGCACTTCTCGGGCAGCGCGAAGTTAGCTGCGACATACGAGTGAGATGTCAGAGAGGGCATGGACGGGCGCGGATGGCGGCGGAGGGCGATGGGATGCCAGTAACCAACCTTTCATGTCCACGATAGCCCCGTCGGGCACCTCCTTGCCGTCGACCTCTTCGCGTCGTTTCTGCCGGTCGCGGTACGTCTCGTCGTCGGTCACTATCACGACTGCGACCCGCCGGTACCCGTCGAATTCCCTGAGCTTCCGTCTCTGGGCCGACGGGTATACGTTCGTCTTTTTTTACCCAATGCGATATCGAAACCGCGTGTCGCGAATTACGTCGATCGCCGTCGTCGATTCCAGCGGAGATTATGATGTGGAGCAAAACATTCTCATTATAGACAATGACGATATCCAGCGGTGACTTTGTACTTTGTTTTATGTTTTGTGGCAGTTCGACACCTAGAACAAGCTCAATAGAGATCCGCGCTTATTTCAGTAGGCCGTTGTTTGGCAAAGTGACCGCTCACCGCTCCCGCGCTACAACTTACCTCGTACTCTAGAAACAACACATTATATCGCGCTGATATCGCGGAAGCGGTGTCGTGATACATAGCCTTACTCTACGCTTATACATAGGACGTACCTTATGGAGATGCGGAGGTATATGGGTGGCTTACGAAGCTAGATAGACACTATATAATTTGGCATAATTGTACAAGGACAGTCCGTGGAGAGAGATATGCAAATGGGAGGGCCAAACGGTCGCGAGTCGTGTTCGATCTCGATTGTTCCTGAATTAAGTGTGGCTGCCAAAGTGAACGTGTTATAGTAAAAGTGGAAAGGTGCTCACCTGGTCAAGGATAAAATTCCTTTTGCGGCCCTTGGCGATTTCCAACAACTTAAGCACGCATTTAGCGCACTTGGACACCATAGCGTCCCAGCGGCCCTCGTAGCTGGCGCGGAAGGGCTTACAGTCCACCTGAACGACGTACACACGATACAGTACTAGAGCTAGACGCGCGGCACGTTGCCTTACGCTACCTTACAACTAAGTAATAAGTTTGTGATACCAGGGACACTCCTTGGTGACTCGGACTAGCATACGTAGGTCCTCTTCACTCGGCGATCCACTGGTATCATATTAACTACACTGGTATGGTTGGTGACCGCTAAAGGTCGAGTTATATTGGTTTGTTATAATGTTTTGTCTACAAATGTTGCTCATATTGCACCCTGTTGAAAATACAGAGGAACATTAGTTATCAATGTCACAGTTGGAGCAGGACGATACTGTGCTCATACCTCAGTGCTGTAAGAGAACGGATCATTAGCGTGTGAGGAGTGTCGTGTATGTGAGCCAAGTGTACTTTTATTTATGTTTCGTTCACTATAAAACTATTCATTTTACACTTTGAAGTGTTGCGAGAGTTGGTTTAAACTTTTATTCATCTCATTCTTTCGTCTTCTTTCTATTTCTCTCATCTCTAGCGTTCTGTGGGGTAATTATAATTTTAATAAGTGTCTGTTTGAGTCACGTGCGCATGATTATTCTTAACTAAGAATATAAGAATCGAACTCGTTATAACATTTTCTCTTGCGAATAATGCTTACCTCTTAACAAAAAATCCAAATATTGCATGTTTCCTGTTCGAATAGTCGTCAAAAGAAATGTTTTATATTCTCTATACACAAGTATATCGATTTAAATGTATGCTAATCTCACACGCATATAACCCACCAGTAATTTTAGTGTACAATGGAAAACATAACTGTTAGTAATTTATCATTATTGAGAGAACTCATTGCAACATATCAAAGATCCTCCAAAATTTATTTTACAACATAAATAATTCAGTGTATAATTGTATGTCTAGTAAGTGTGTGTTGGTATTGTTGGTTGTATTTAGTTATTTTAATATCCAAATGTGTATCGTTCAAAAGTCTAAGTTAAAAGACGAGTGGAAAAACAGACAAACATACAAATTTTTCCTGTTTGTTGACTTCAGGGATGATAAAACAGGGATTTCGAACTTTTTTGTTAAAAACGTAATACTACGCGCAATGAAAAAGTTACACTGCATCGAATTGGGGAAAATTTTGTCATATGTGAGTCACATGACAGATACAGAGTTTTCTTTTAGCAAAGCTACAGGGCCAATCATTGAGCTAAGCACTAGGTTTTTACAGTAGTAATGGCATATTTTTGCTTTAGAACGATTTGGATATGAAAACAAGCGCGTGTGTGGTGTATTTGTGTATAGGGTAGTAGAGACGGCGTGTACCTGCATGCGCTGCAGCAGCGTGGCGGTGGACAGCACGCAGTAGCGGCGCGCCGGGTGCGAAGCCACGTGCTGCTTCACCCAGTACGTCTTGCCCGACCCCGGCATGCCCACCATCAGGATCACCTGCGGGGGAAATTAATAACGCCATTTCCAACTACTCAAATTCAATACTTTAATCCAAATGTCAATGACACTTCAATCAAATTTGTATAAGTCATAGTATTTTTACGAAATAGCTTACTTATTTCTTAAAAATATCGAAAATTTTGTGTACAGATAGATCGATGAATAAAAGTATAGTCATTTTTCAATATTTTATTGCATTGAAATTACGAATTAATTTATTTTTGACCCAGGAAAGTACCCAATTCATCTTATTTGTGCCATCATATAGTATTTTATAAGCTTCCGTGATTAATAGACACAAAAGTAATTGTTCAATTCAAACCACAAGTTCTAGAAATGATTTTGAAGCAGATACCTCCAGGCGATTGTGTTTAAAATGTAATATACCTAAATGTTTCGTTTTCATGTATATAAATGCTAAACTGCTTTCTATTAATTAAGACATCTGAAGAAACCTTTTTTATAAAAAAAACCGTGTCAATCACCAATGTTAAAAATAACCTCTAAAATTAAAACTTTTAAGACATTAAAGAAAAGTTCTGACTCATCATTACACATCACTAAGTCGCTTTCTCTTATCCTATATCCCTTTATAGTAGTACGTACCTCGCACTCAGCGATGGTGGCGGGGCGAGCGGGTCCATTGATCATGTTGGCTTGACAGATGAACACGTATCCCTCCAGTATGGGCGCCTCTTCGCCGTCCAACTCCTCCTCCACCGTGTAACTGGACACAGCGGAACAATCTTATCAGAAAACTGTTCAATGCTTAATGTCTTAATGAAACAATGAAACATATAAAACAATGAATTTATTTTTGCAAATAGGCCATAAAACGGCACTTTTACACGTCAATTTATATGTGAAAAACTAGATGAAGCCGGTTAATAAGTAAGTTTTCGCATTCGTCATTCGATTAAACATATGCAAACGCTGGGTATAAGGAAGCAAAATCCTTCCCCAGTCCTGAAATACCTAAACCTCAAAAGGCTTGTAATTCTTTCAAGATGCCCGTTGCTGGCGCCGATTGCTTACCATCCGATCTGTCAGCTAGATTTGCGGCCTATCATCCTACTAAAAAAAGCACGAGTATCGCAAGGCGAGACACGTAGCGAACATTATAGCGACCACATCGTTAAGTCATTGACTGCTGACGGATTACTAGTAAGCTTGTATTAGCGCACGCGATAACGCACTCTAGAAGCGACGTACGACGGGCCGCACCACCGCACTATGTATAAACAACTAAGGGATTACCATCAAAAGATTATTACAACCAAAGCGATCTTAATAAAATAATATTAATGTAATGTAATTCCGCTTGCGATCTCCTACGTCATAACGTACGAGAGTAAATACGAAATAGTTATATACCTGCTTAGAAAACTGACACCACACTTGAGATATCAGCAGACAATTTCTTTACAGGATGTAAATACATACTTTTCTTAGAAGACTATATTCGTTAACACTTAGAACGCCATGTCGGACAATGCTGTCCGACACTAGCGGAGGATTAGCCTTCAATAGTTTTTGTCGGCAGTCAAATGCTTACTAACTTACGAATATATAATGTAAACCTGGAAGTTTAAAGGGGGGTAATATTTTCTTAATTTATAAGATTAAGGTACAGGTAGGTCGGCTTTGAGTAATTATAGCCTGTACTCTTGGATACCCACAACCATAAATTGTTGCACAAGTCATGTTATAGGCAATTTTCGATTTTCACTTACCGGATGACAAATTGAATCCTTGGGTCCAATACGTGGCCGGGCGGAGCCTTAAGTACTTGTTCTTCAGTTACCTCACCAAGCTCACCCTCTGTGAAACATGAAAAAAATTTACATAACTTGGTTATGGGTGGTAGTAGTAAATATGCGAATGCCGAGCTAAGGTGGTTGAGTGTTCGAAGCTATCCAGTGATAGCGATATTACGTAAAATATTGTCCGGGCTACGGGTCCCGGCGTGATACGAAACTGGTGGCATAGGATCGACACAATTGTCGTTAAACCAATTTGATTAATGTCTCATGATAGTAATGAAATATAAAAATGTTTAGTGTAATTCCGCTTGCGATCTCGCATGCTATTAAAACAAACGAGAGTAAATACGAAATATTGATATACCTGCTTAGATAACACACATCACAAAATGCAACATGTGTTTAAAATAACATTTCGGCAGGAATGATTGCTGAATTTAATATTTTAAAGCATTGAATCACCCGAATTCTATAAATATTGGTGCCTGTTCTCTTTCTTTATTTGTCATCTGCATTTCTTTTCTTTTACGACGTGTTCATGTAGCATGAAGAATGTTTGGGTACATACCTGGGACAGGTTCCTCTTTAGGAGCGACCTCGGCCGCGGGCTCGCTCTGCTCAGTCTCCATGGGCTCGGCTTTATCTTCCTTCTCCGGAGCCGGCTCTACAGCTTTATCGCCATTTTCCTGTAAAATTACATCATAAGATTATAATAAAAATAAATGGCATACAATTGATATTATTTTGACCATATCCTTTGATCTTGTTATAATCGAAACTGAATAAAGGGCTTGCAGGTTCAACTTAAAGGTAATGTACATCACTAGAGATTGAGAGTTCAGATCTGTGCCCAGTCTCATAAATATCAAAAACTGGGGAAGAATTCGTTATTTAGTGCAACATGTGCCTTACACAGCTTAGAGATATAAAAACATAACCTAACATGCAAACACCAGCAGCTTCAACAATAGTTATATAGTTAGGTTAAAGTGGTGACAAATATCAATTACATTCTTGTTTGATGACACCATTTTGGTTTGACCAATGTAACACCATAGTTCTTTCTTCTCCTTACCTTAGGCTCCTCCTTAACCTCACTGCTTTCCTCCATGGGCTCCTGGGCGTCCTCCTTAGGTTGTGCCTCTTTGTCCTTAGGTTGTGTCTCTTTGTCTTTAGGTTGTGCCTCCTTGTTCTCCCCTTCAGCGGGCTCCGGTTCCTCTTCGCCTCGCTCCTTCCTCTCCGCCGCCTCTTTCTCCTTTCTCTCGCGGTCTTGTTTCTCACGTTCCTGGCGAAGAGGGAAATTGTTTTAGTAATTAATATAGCGAATAGTCTGTTGTGCAGGAGGTTTATAGAAGTTTAAATTGTTGAAGAGTCTTGTTTCGGCAAGGATGGGCCCAGCTTAACCAGAGAGATGTTAAAGGGTCACAGAAAAGCGGCTACAAACAACGCTTGCATCTCTCAAGGAAAAGATTGTCCTTTGGTGCCACCTATTAGTTGATCCATCTATTTGTTTCCCAAAACATCCCATAATAAAAATATAATAACAACAATTTTTTAATAAGATTCCAGACTATTTCTTGAAATGATGACAGTCGAGGCGACATAAATGTTATTCAATATTTCAAACAAATATTTTCAAAAATATCAGAGTCGTATGAATTCCACGTTGCCCTGGGAAAAGTGTAACTCCATATGAGTGACTCCCTTAATCAGGGGCATCAGAGGGAATCCAATCCTTCCCCTTCCCCTAATCCCTCCTAAATCCCTAAATCTCCAAATCCCTAAAAGGTCGGCAACGCACTCGTAACTCCTCCGTTGCGAGTGTCCATGGGCGGCGCTGATTGCTTACCATCAGGTAATACCATCAGATAAAAAATCAGTGTTATCCCCAACTCTGATGTTGATTTTGCGTAAGGTCGAGGTGGGCTACTCATGTCAAAGAATAATAATTTAAAGTACATACCTCTCTCTTCTTCCTCTGCCGTTCCTCTCTTTCCGCCTTTTCTCTCTCTCGCCGTTCTTTCTCCTTCTTAGCAGCCTCCTCCTTCTTGCGCTGCAGCTCAGCTTCTATAGCTCGCTTCTCTGCTAGTACTTGTTCTACGGGCACTTCGATTCGGTGCCGGACCGTCTTTGTCTTCGTTAACATGGTGTATCTTGGTAAAACAGAAATATAATGTAAATTACGTATAAAAGTAAATGTAAGTGTGGAAGAGCTAAGCTTCGGCACGACCGGAGTGATACCACGGCCTCACAGAAAAGCGGCGTGAACACAGCGTTGTGTTTTGCCGTGTGATTGAGGTTACCAGAGGCCCAATCCTTCCCCTCCGTCAATCCCTAAATCTCCAAATACCTAATCCCAAAAGTCAGCATCGCATTCGTAACTCTTCCGTTGTGGCGGGTGTATCATGGGCGGCGCTGATTCCTTACCATCAGTTAATTCGTATGCTCGTTAACTGACCTATCACATAAAGTCTGTGTTCTACTTAACGCGTACGCATGACGTTATATCACGAATCATTTTATTATAATGAAATTAAAATGAACTCAGTTCTTCATAAACTTAAAAAAGGTCAAAATAAACTCCGTCAAGTATTCAATACCCCCCCCCCCCCCTTCCCTCATCTCTGATAATGGAATTGTTTACAAATAAACTAAAAACCTATAAAAACCTAAGCAACTCACTTTGTTGGCAGGCAATAAATTTTATCGCGACCTCGATCAATGCTTTGTAGCCAATAAACTTTCATGCTATACACCTATCGACTTTTACAATAATCCATTATTTCAAATTAATTGTTCCCGAAAGACGATAATAATAATAACTACATAAACTACATACTTCGTCTTTAAAACACGCAAACGACGTGAAAAATGTATTTCCTATTGATATCTCGTGTACTATAGAAACACACAAGAATAAACACGGAAACTAAACTGTCCCTGCGGTAATAGAAACCCGGAGCGCATGTAACGCTACGGGCTGATCCCCGCAGGATAATGAAGGAAACAATTGTTTACAAACATGCAAACAAAAGCGCAACATTTCGCGAGGATCGAACTCGACGTCCCGTGTTTACAAAGCGGGAGAGATTCCCCTCCGTCAAACCGGGAACTTGAATTACCGCTCAAATTGTACACCACATGTCGCGAATCAATACATTGGGGTGGTCATGCTAAAATTAGTTTTGTTGCCATGACGTCATCTCATACGTACGTTCGTGTCTCGTGCGAGTTCATTCATCGGATGCGGCACTTTTATTCCGTTTTTCTTTTACTAGTATGTAAAGTAGTAAATAGTAAGTGTATAACATGATATGTTTATTATTTTAGCTGTTTAGTAGTAAACTTTTATGTTGTACTAAATAGAGTAATAACAAATCTGACGAGGCTGCCGATAAGGGCGCCTGTGTATACCGCGATCACGGCACGGAACAGAAATTGGAACAGGGTGATTATGAGTAAGATACCTACCGAGGTGGAAGAGTAATTTTATCGCGTTTTTTATCTTTCTGCCCACAAAACAGAGAAAAACACTCACATTTTCGACCGCTAACATTTTGAGTGAGGAATTTCATTGGTCAGACTGACGATGTCCTATCCCAAAAAAACAAACTTTAATACTTGAACAATGAATAAATAAATAATTGATATATTTACCTGTCATAACCAAAGTTGACTTTGTAGCACATGTTCTTGGTGAAAACGTGAGGGAATAACGGTTTGCCATTCAGTACTTCCTTGTCGAACTCAAACGCATTGCCGAGTTCTTCGCCGTTTAACGTGTAGGAAATTGTGCATGGGTTTGACTCTAAATCCTATAGGAAGAATAGTACACAAAATTAATCTTATGCCTATAAAATTTACAAATTAAAGTAACAACAATGATATAATTTGCCACAATCACTTATACAAAATTGTGTAGTCCTTAATACCATTTTGTGCAAATTACCAAAACTCCAGGCAAAAACGAACACTTTATGGAACAAGTGAATAGAAAAAAAGAAATACAAAGAGTCCTCAGCTCATTTACCAAGAACTTAAATGTTAATAATGTTTGTCAAAGAGCACATTTACTTTTTAAGCTTGATATAGAAGTATTACTAACCAAGTAAGCACCAATAACATCCTTCTCGTTAAAAGTTTTTCCGTATTCCTTGAACTCGCTGTTGGTGAGGGCGCGACCGGTGTTTTCGTAGCCCCAGCTGAATTCGCCTTCGCCTGTTACAATTAATTATTTAAATACAATATTAATAATTGAGAAAGAAATAATCCTTATTTCAATATTCAATGATTTCGTCAAGACAAAAGATTGCATGGTTTTGCCTAGACAAATAATTTATCTAGACTTGTTTTTAATACAGATTATTGTCTTATTATTATTCTATGAAAACATTAATAATATTAAATGCCTGATCACCATTCTCATATAAGTTACCATCAAATGTATCTGATAATTATTTAGAGTTAATGTAGATTATTATTTACACTTACCAAGATTCAGTGAGGAGTCTTCGGTTGACCAGCCTATTCTTAGTCCAGAGGTGATCTGTTCCTTATCCCCACCTTCTGTGGCCAGGACCGTGGCGCCGACACGAACCTGGGGGAGATGACAAGTGTTACAATTTTTCGACTAAAATTTATTTATACCGGTATTAGATAAAGTCTAAGTGAGTTCTAGCTAATAGTCTCTCTCTAAAATATAAGTATTTTTTAAAACATTGAGGAAAATCTAATAAAACAAGGATCCATCAAGATTAAGGAAACAAATCACAATATTAGGTTTTATCATAGCTGAATATCCTTGAATATGCTTCCTACCTCATAACAGACTTTCCCAGCATCCACGCCGTGAGTAGCTCGAGTGCCAGCCCAGGCGTATGCAAAAGCACCGTCGCTGAGAGGGATCACACCGTTCAACGCTGGCACCTCCAGGTACTGGTTAAGATCACTATCATCTAAAAGCAAAATTCAATATAAAGACCAGATTTTCAAATTTCATCAGGGTTGCAGGTATAGTCGTAATAAATTACCGTGGTCTCGACAACAGACCGTCAAGGTCTAATTGAAATATGTAAATGATTTTATTTACATATTTCAATTAGACCTCTACAGGCACTTATGAATATCAAACAAAAAACCAAACAAAGTGCTAGTCTGTCGGTCCTTTTAGTGAAGCTACAGTGCTCAACTCATTAGAGGTTGGAATGGGATGGATGTTTAACTAAACAACCATCCCATTCCATATCTAACTAGATACACATGGATCATGGACTCAGATTCACCGTACCCCTAAGGCAAACAATGTGGGTATCTTAATAGTTTAAAAAAATATGTTCAATCGATTTTATCTTGATTCATTGTTCCCTTATGAAACATCAACATATTAACACATTGTATTATTTTAAACTAAGTAATTGGATAGAGACCACTCCAGTAAGTATAGTGTTAAAGTACCTTTTACAAAATTGTAGCTAACGTTTTTAGTTCTATGATAATAGGGACTTTATACTTATACTTGAATAGTTAATATATCAATATTAACTATTCATCGACATACTCGAAAAATAATAAAACTTTGGTATGTTCTAGATCACAATCAGCTTTATTAGGGGAAGGGGCAGGGGTAGGTTCGAGGATTAAAGGGGGTGAAAAAAAGAAGTATAGAATAAATACTTACACCAAGACAATGTAATTTTGCTATCGTCAATCTCTGGTTCAGCAACTTTCACTTCGGCGGCTTCCCTCCTTTCCTTAATTTGCGCCTCCTGTTGATAAAATAAATTTTATTGCTATTAAGCTATTTTGTCTTTACCTTCCATTTCGTAACTTCAATCATTCCGACAGTAAAAAATTGTAAGGGTTTTGAAATTGCGGGGACAGCGTTTGTTATTTAGGCCAAGGATATAGGTATACGAGACAAAAAAAAAACATTTACTGTGGGATTACCCTTATATTGTTTTATTTATGCGTTTCAATTACCAAATTCTAATATATTGATATATTATGTTATGTATTCAAACAGGGAACGAGCCTATTGTTACAGCACTGAAGCTTCATAATCTATTACTAAATTAATAAAAAAGTCTAGTGATATTTTAATTGATTTCTATTATCTATCTACCTATATTAAAGGTGAATAACAAAACTGAGTTATCTAATGGCATACAGAGTTATTTTAATCACATTTCAGGGAGCGAATGATTCTTGTGATAGTGACTTTGAGTGCAAACTGATTTGGCCAATAATAAGTTTTAAAATTGAATTTAGACATAATATAGTAAAGAGAAAACGAGTAATCGTAAAGCAGTCAGATTTAGGATATTATGTTAATAAACGCGGCTTTTTAAACATGATAATTAGGAGAGCATCAATCGCGTGACAAAAAAAAACCCTATTTACGTCTCGTCTCCTATCAACATTCGTATGTTGAATTTTGTTGTATTTTGAAAAACAATTGGCGCAATTTTCGCAATAATGAATAAAGTTTCGCCCCCTGAAAGTATATGAATTACTTTTAAAATGACCCTGTGTTGATTATTTACGTGTATATATGCGACATACCTCGGGAGGAGTAAGCACTTCATTAGTGACTTCGATAGCCCTGTAGAAGTTACTCCACCGAGCCTTCTTTTCATGCTTGCGCTTCAAACGGTTCAGCCTGACTGGGTCCTGTTCATAAAGTTCTATGTTATTTTTTTTTAAACAAAACAAATGCGAACATTCGAGAAAGGCTGACCGTGAAGTTTGCTTATATTTTAATGATTGTTTATGGATTTTAGAATAGTATTACTAATTTACTAAACGAATTCGATAAAGCTTGCCTGTGGAACTAATCTAGTATGCAGGGTGACGTGTATGAATAATGAGTTGTAATTACTTTAACTATTGTCGCTTTGTATCGTGTCAGTATTAGCACTATTCACTATGACAATAATCTAGCGTAAAGTTTCCAAAACAAACTTTACGCTAAAGTATTGTTCTCATATTTACGTGTGTGAATTAATTAATGAACAGCAAAATCCACACAAAAAACCAAGTGCATGCAAAACAAAAACGCGTTCTCAAGAAATCAAAAGACCTACATATTTGTAGACTTAAATAAAATTAAAAGCCTTTTTGGACTTATAATAACTAAAGGTCTTTTGAAGTCCTGAACTAAAACATGGTCACTAAATATGCCAGTATGGTTTTAAATTGTCAGCAAAATCATGGAGTTTAGGAGTTACCTGGTGTTATACAATAGATCTATCGGTTTTGGTGGTTAACTTAAGGAAAATAATCTTAGTATGTATTTTCATATTAAAGAGGTAATATAAAATACCTACATGCAAAGATTATTTGATTTAGGTACATTACCTGATAGTAATATTTTTTAACATACAATTTTTAGGTAAAAAGACATGCCAAGCTTCAGTTAATTACCTAAACCGATAGACCATAGTATTGTAAATACAGACGCCAGTACGTCAACCTACTACAATTGGGATTTTTCTTAGGCCAAAAATAAATGAATTCGACGTTTCAATGCAATAAAATAATGCAAAATAATTATACTTTTTATTCGTCAATTTGTCGATACACAATTTTCAATTTTATTAATTTTTAATATTTTTAATTTTCGATGATTTTAGCGAACTTTTAAGAAATTTAAAATCTTGTGAGGTCAAGTCTCCCATACAAGGGATTTCATAATTTCATAGAAAAGTATAGTTTTTGACATTTGGATAAAAATATTGAATTCCATTATTATGTTTGCGGCTTATTTACATAATTGTTTGACGAGATACTCGACTAGTTTCAAGCCATGCTAGAGGCCCATACTTAAGAGCAGCATTCCGCGACACGCGACGCGGTGACTGTCGCGCTGCTACTCACATTTAGTAAGTCCCACGAAAGTTATAATAAAAATATTGAATTTGATTAGTTGGAAACTATTGTATTTTTGTAATAGACTTTAGATTATGTTACGCATGACCTATACTAACGAGAAATGAAATTAATTATTGCGATAGTGGTTTTTAACAGTAGTTGTTGCCACGACTTAACACGATAATTTGACAACGCCATTATTATTGCCTTTTAGTGTTAGGGGCTAGCTACACCACACAAGCGATAATAAGAGACTTAAGTATATGACTATAGTGTTTGTTGCTAAGTGAGCAGCTAGCTTGACTGACAGACTATTATTCTACTTTGATGTTTCAAAAGTATCTATTTATGGTTTAAGGGCAGATTTTTCACTGGTTAGATAACAGTTATCTGCGTAATAATTTTGATGCTGTCGCATCAGAATGTTTGAATAAGACAGTGACAGCAACAATTTTATTCCTCATATAACATTTATCTAACTATTGAAAAATAAGCCCTAATTGGAATAAATGATTTTAACTTTGACTTATACAGTCACAAAATCTTTCCAGTCTTTAAAAAAAGCTTCGTTTTTAAATTCGGTACTTTTTTATTATAAGTTTGACCTTCTGGCGTCTGTACTTATGTAATAAAGAGTTCCTCGTTAATCGTGGCCTAAAAAAAAAGTATGACTTACATTGCTGAGCTCCTCAAAACGTCGGGCGTCATCCTCGGCTTGTTTTCGTTCCCGCTCTAGCCGCTCCTGTTCACGAACACGGAGACGCTCGTTCAATTGATCCCATTCTTCTTCTTCAGTTAGTGGACGCTGTTTGAAAACATACATAAATATTATGTTGTTGGGCTACTGGCTGCCGCGCTGCGTATCGCGAGTTCGATTCTCGCACGAAACAACTCTTCTTGTGATACACAAACGGGGTGTCTTGTGTAAGTGAAATTTGTAGGTTTGTAAACCCACCCACGACACAAGAGAAAATCCTAACGTGGAGCAACGTTTTTAAAAAAAGAAAAAACCGAGGTATTTTACATAACACCTTTATAAAACCAGCTGTAAGTAAGTGTAAGTGTAAGTTCATCACAAAGTATGAGGGAAGAGTTAGATTGAGTATTTTTGGGTTACAAATAATAACATAACTGGTTTTACATTGTATAACCTTCGCGGAAAAGACATGACAAAATATGAGCAACAAAAACTCCCTGGTGTCTGTTTTCCTCCTCACCAGATAACAATCTAGCAAGCAAACAAAAACCACATTACTTAAGGCAAGAATAGTGTTCCATTCTAGCATGAATGTGCTTCTAACAACTGTAGATGTAAAAATCACAGTAAACCTTATTTTAAAGTCGACTGCACGGTTGGCGCGGTAGCTGGGCAACTGGCTGCCGCGCAACGTATTTCGATTCCCGCACGGAACAACTCTTTGTGTGATCCACAGATTGTTGTTTCGGGTCTGGGTGTGATATGGTGCATGTGAAATTGTATGTTTGTAAACGCACCCACGACACAGGAGAAAATCCTAATGTGGGGCAACGTTTTTTTAAAAAGAAAAAAAGTTAGTTTAGATGAGCCTCACCTCCTTCTTGCTATCTTTATCTTTGTCTTCATCTCCCTTCTCCTCTTTAACTTCATCCTTGTCTGTTTCTTTCTTTTCAGACTCTTCAACCTCTTTAGGAGCACCTTCTTGCACATCCATTGGTTCTGCAGAATAAAATTACATATTAATATTATGACCTAAAATTGTATAATTAAAACAAATTAAAAGAAATGCTTACCAGGATCGGCTTGTTTCACTGGCACTTCACTCCTGTAAGAAAAAAGATTGCATTAGTAAGATCACAACTCCTTTGATTAACCTCTTATTTCCTCTACTCAAAATAATATAACAAAGTGATAATGTATGCCTAATAAATACAAGCTAGGTACTGTGACATGAATAAACTACAGCATGTGAAGTCTTCAAATTTTTTAACTATATTTAGTATGTACCTATATACCTTTCATTATATTAAAAAAGAATGGTCATGAGTAAATAGAACCTACATGAAAATCGTAGTTGATAAGGTTCAGCTTGATCATAGAACTATTTTACGAATACGAATAGGGGGAATGTAGTGACAAATGAATTTTACTCAGCCATCTACTTTCTTTCCAGTGAAATGTGACGACAAACATTCACGGAACCCAATTGACCTAAAAAGTCTATCATCAAGTAGTGGATGCTACATTATGAATAATTGAGTAAAAATTGATGTTTTATCGAACAACCGCATCATACGCGACCTTGATACAATCTGCTGCTATTTTGGGTCTGTATAACTACATATTTATGTAAATTACCATAAATTTTAACGTTATTAAATACATATTTTTGAATGAAACTACCCATGCATAACTGGTAAATAAATTAGATATACAAACCATAACCAAAGATTTAAAGAAATATGTTTAGATTAGATTTTTTTTTGCTTCTATACAACAATAACTAAAAGAATATATATAGACCATATCGCTTCTATAGTTACTTTTCAACTTACTTGCTTTCAGGTTCGGGCTCCGCTTCCATTTCAGTAGGCGCCGCAACGGGTGCAGGTACTGGAGCTGGGACAGGGGCCGGCTCGGGTGCCGCAACAGGCTCCGGGGCTTTTACAGGTGACGGGGCCGCGACGGGCTCTGGGGCCTTTACTGGGGAAGGGGCCGCGACGGGCTCTGGAGCCTTTGGAGGGGACGGGGCTGCGACAGGCTCTGGGGCCTTCGTAGGTGAAGGAGTCGCCACCGGCTGAGGAGCAGGGGCTGGTGCAGGTGCTGGTGCCGCTTCTTTAGCCGGAACATCATTGTCAGAGTCCTCCTGGCTTGGTGAATATGGTTCTCCTGGCTTTGGTTCCTCTGGTATAGGTTCAGGAGGCTCTTCACGTGCTGGAGGCTAAAATCAATATCTTTGTGTTATGTTCCATTGCATGCATAATGTTCAATTTAGTAAAAAATTTACATGGCATACTAGATTAGTTCTTAACATAAATTCCCCATACTTAAAAAGGTCTGCACTAGCCTTTGCAATAAAACTACAATACTGTCATAAAAATATGGTGTTCAGTACTTACTGGTACTTTAGCAGGTGTAGCTGCAAGCCGTGAGGATGACGAGCGTCTAGTAGTGCGAGGAGCAGGGACAGCTCGTCTGGGAGTCGGGGGTTCATTGGCATCCTCTGTAGATGTGTCCAGTATAGATGTATCGGGTAAAGCTGTCAACAACAACAGAAAATATATACAATACAGTAAACACTTATTTAGTAGATACTATAAAATAGTAACACATTGATGTATATAATTATTATTTTATGTAATTCTAAGAATAATAATTGTACATAGTAAATTGTCTCATAAAGTTATTGTGATAAGAAACTTTCAATGGTGCTTGTTGAGTAGTTTTGAGTTCTATAATATGTAAAGTTAGTAAGGCAACAAAATATTTACACTTCTAATGATATCAATTAAAAAAACTATTCTCTTTGACAACAAAATATAAATTTATCTTATTAAAGTACTAATCATTATATTAGTAAATTAAATATGCATTCTTAAACAAATAAATAGACATTTAGTCACTTATTAAATATGTGGCTGATATATGGAGTTAAATGACAGTATTGTTAAAAAACATTACATTTCACTTTTCCAGAAAATGCTGATATTGAAATATAAAAATATTGTAAAATAGTACAAAATAATAACTTTTTACTCCTATGAAGTTTATCAGAAAGGATATTTGATTAAGTTGCTTGTGTCACGCTGTATGTAGCTGTTATCATAACTTTTACCAACCAGTTACCTAGCTTGTAACTATTATTTAAGTGAGTGCCTTATTATTATTTTGCAACTGTAGTACCAAAGATACCAAGAATTTAGTAACAATAGTTATCTGAATACCAGTTGATCATTAACTATAATACAACTATACTAATTTTATAAAGCTGTAAAGTTTGTTTGTTTGAATGCACTAATCTCTGGAACTACTGGTTCAAATTGAACCATTCTATTTGTGTTTGTTAGTCCATTTATGGAAGAAGGCTATAAAAAATCATGACAAAATTTGAAATTCCAACAGAGGGTGTAACTGCATGAGAAAAGCCTTTGATAAAAAATGTAGATATTTGTTATTATTTCTCCATAACTTACACTGATTGACAACTCGAAAGGTAATGCCAAGTGATACAGTACTTGTGAAATTAGTCTGCCTTTGTAATTTATTTGACTTTGCTTGAAGAAGAGATAAACATAAGACATTGTTAACAGCCACTTAGATCACTGGCAAACTACAGTTGCAGAGGATTCGCCAGTTTTTCTGTCACAGTTAAAAGCTTAATTGATATTTATTAACACACCATCGAATTATACAGGATACTAAATTACATGGCTGTGAGGGTTACTAAAATAATAGTTATTTAATGTAGATTTCACAATGTTTGAGACATTGTACCAGATGAAGTTGAATATAAAACACAATTTGTATAAAATATCTGCCAAATATTTATATAAAAGAGGTGAAACAAGCACTAAACAGGTTATAATTATGTCTTAAGTTTTAAGAATTTAGGTGTATCACTGGCAGAAGTATCACTAATATCTCGTCATCAAAAAAACTGCATTTTCCATAGTATACAAATGTGTAACAGTTGTTAGTTTACCAGCAAAACATAAATGAAAATTAATATAACCTATTAGTTGCAAACTCGAAATATGAAGGTTAATGACACACAAACAAAATCACTGTTTATATTTAGATTTGGCTGATAACACCCCTTTTCTATGTTATCTTCTGTTGTAAGCAGGTTTTAGAAATAACAGATATATTGATATGATCATCTTTTTACCAATGCCATCCAAAATAACATTGCCATTATCGCTGGTTAAGGAAGAACCAAATACCATAACAAGTTTTGGGCCAAATATTTTTCCCTCCATACAATTAGCTCCTAATGGCATCATTACAATTTTTGCTAGCATTATTGCGGCGTGACGTCATGTGAAACCAAGCGTTGTAAACTCATCTAACAATTTTTACTAGCCAAAAATGTACACGTGCCTAACGGAATAATATTGATTTTAATAAAGAGAGGATCATGAAAGTGTACACAAAACTATTCCCAATGGCCCCTTGAACATTTTGAGAATAGTTATTACCTTTTCCTGACTTTGCTTCTAGTGCTTTCTTCAATCTTTCAACTAAAGCCGGCTTGTTCCCTTTGGTGTCCAAACCGAGGGCGCCAAGCTCGGATCTAAGATCCACTACTTTCATCTTAGCCGGATCCATAATGAAGGTTTATTCAGTATTCTTATCCACAAATCACTCTGTTTCAGTTCACATACAACAACTACCTTATTAAGTTTTACCAAACATAACTCGCGAATTTTTCAGATACAGTGAGAAAGCGCGAATACAAACCAAGATGGCCGCGCAACAACACGTAACGGATCCGGAAACGGAAAATACCGACTCCTTAAATTACTATTTGTCTATGGCTTAGGTATGAAAGTCGACTAAAGTGGATTTTCAAAATGACTTCTGCCATAGAGATCAAAGTTTATTGGCAGATACAAAAAAGCGCGGGAATTATTAAACAACATATTAGTTGCTTGGAAACAGTAATAGTATGCTTTAATAGTTTGTGTTAATTTATTTTACTCTTTTGATATTATTCGTGAATCTCATAAAATTTAAGTTTATAATGGCGACAGTTAAAAAAGCTGATGATAAAAGTAATATCTATTATAGCCTTTGCTTTTGTTACGAAACATTTTGTGTGTCTAATTTACTAAGTGTGCTGACGTGTACTTTCAGTCGTACCCAACAACGATTTGGAGAAACGAATTATTGAAGCTTTTGAAGTTTTTGATCATTCTGCTAAACAAGTTGTTGATGTCAGAGAAATTGGGACTATCTTGCGATCTTTAGGTAGGTACCTACATGAGTATCTGTCTTCCACTAAGTACTTTCAGAAAACATCTTTAACTTTCCTGTTTGTAAAGATATATTTTCAAGGCGTCTTCGAATTTATTATTTTATACTAAAAACTTTTAAATAACTATTACACACGATATTTTTTAAGTTTATAGCAAAGAACCATTTTTTTAATAGGAAACAATATTTGTCCCTTTACAGGTTGTTGCCCTACCGAAGCTGAGGTGCAAGAAGTTATTTTGGCGACGGAAAATAAAGAAGCCACGGGAAATGTTCCGCTTGGAAACTTTCTGCCTTACTTATGCAAAGCTATGGTGGAACACAGGTTTATTATTATTATTTTATTGAAAATCACAACAGTATGTCAGATGTTGAATTTAGATTATTTTCCCGAAAAAACGGTTTAGCGGCTTGACTGTTAATATTAGATTACTTACTTGTATTATACCTACTATAATTCTTTATTGTTATTGCCATGCGACTAAATGTTACTGAAATACATGTGTGAATAAAAAAATACTTTACTACGAGGTCGGTATAACTTTTATGAGTTATATTTACTTACTTTCTAAGATTATTTAGAAATTGCTGTCATGAAGGACAATATGTGAGGAAACCTGGGCTTATAGTTTTAATTATAAATTACATATCGCCCATCCGTCTCGAACAAGCGTTGTGATTAATTCTCACACCTTTTCCGTATGAGAAGAGGGTTTTGCTCATCAGTAGGCACTTAGGCTAACTATACGCTGACGATGCCTATAAATCTTTTATAGTGGATCAGTTATACTATAATATACATGTTACCAATAACAAAATCATATATTTTTTTCCCGAATAATCCAATCAAATCAGATTAGCGATCAAATCAATGTATTGTTTTGTGTAGATTCTACCCGGCAAGTGCTGAAGTATTGCTAGCAGCTTTTCGATACTTTGACGAGGAGGGCAGAGGCTATCTGACTAAGGAACGCTTTACGAAACTGATGCTAGAAGAAGGTGAACCCTTTACACAGGTTTGCAGTTGTTTTTATAACACCCATTGTCCTTTAAGGTCTTTTGTCACACACACCTCGCTAGATCCATCATAGCAAGACCGCATTGCACGAATCTATAATTTTGTTTCCAATCGTTATTATTCCTGTTTACCGTTGTTATTAATGTCCTTCGAATCATGGACTTGACAAAATTAATTACGAACCTATATAATGCTTTATAACAGGAAGAGTTCGACGAGATGATGCAAACTGCTCTGGACCCCGTCACTGATACCATCACGTACGAATACTACATTAATCAGCTGATGGTAAGTACAATTTTCATAATTTTCTACGTACTATGGCAAACACTGCACTGTTGGAATATTTTTCGATATTGAAAATCCTACTTCCTATTATCCTATCCTACTAATATTATAAACTAGCACCTCTCGCGCGGTTTTTCCCGCTGCTCTGCTCCATTTGATTGTAGCGTGGTGTTTTATAGCCTATAGCACCCAGGAACGTTGTAGCTACCTATCAGTGAAAGAATTTTCGCAATCCGATCAGCGGTTTCTAACTTACAAATACCTCTTTATAATATTAGTATAGATGTGAAAGTTTGTCAGAATGCACGGTCGTATGTTTGTTAGTCTTTCACGCAAAAACTGCTGGACCGATTTGATTGAAATTTGGTATGAAGTTAGGTGAAAACCTTGGTTTATCATTAAGGCTGTTTTTTTACCAACAAACTACGGAATCGAATCGCGGTCGGAAATTCGTTTACAATATATGTTCTTCGAATTAGCGGAGGTATATCTTTATTTCTGTGGCTTACAATCTGTAACTCATGAAATTGGTAGGTACCATCTTCCCCCTAGCCCCTATACAATCAAACTAATATCAAGCCCGACTTTTACCATTGTGGCGTGGCAAGTCGTCTCACGCTAGAAGCCAGTTTCATATATTTATTACGGTTTGTGAGAATCTTGCGTGGCGTGTCGTGTCGCATACTGAGAAATATGTATATTCGACTCGAAATAAGAGTCAGAATTATATGAAATTACTGCTTAGGGTAGTGGTAATCAATTTAGAACTGGCAATAGGCATGCATAACCTTGGCGGCGTGTAGAATTTACGAACTACGAGTACCTAGGTGTAAAAAATTATGTAAGCAACATTGCTTACCTGATTTTTCAGTTGATAATTGACTGGTAATCACAGAAAAATAGATAGATGGAGTTTCTGATGGACTGCATCAGAAGCATAAGTCTCAAATAACTTCAATCTACTTTCAGTTTGTTATAATTTGTTGCTATGCTAAATTATTACGATACGAAATTTAACCCAGAACGATTCTTGGAATATAAAATTAAAACACATTATAATCGTAGAAATATTTATTACATGACATCCTATTATTATTACATCACGTTAAAATGGAAATCGTTCATAATATTCTTTTCTAAAATCTATTTCATAACGTTCTTATGAAATAATCAAAAGGTTTCAGTAAAACTGAAACCTAAACTCTATAATAATTGGAGTAATTCATATTTAGACTTAGGTAAGTCTTATTAAAATGACCAAGCATTACCTATTAAATTAAAGCCAATAAACAATCATAAAATATTCTCATGCATTTCATTAATCTCTTGCAATACATAAACTTAAAAGACTCTTTCGAGTGGATCTGTAATTCTTGTAATCTGGTAAATCTTTAGCAGCGTTTGCTTATTGCTTAACTAAACAATTCAGTTTAGAAATTAGGTATTCTAGTTTTGTGCGAGCCGGCTCGCTCGACGAGTACGTATAGTGCTAGGCGTGACGTTAGCCAGTCGAGCAGAAGTTCGCGTCGGGGTAGATCTCCCAGTTGTGCCTGCCTTCAACTCTCCAAGCTTATCATTCTCCAAGTTTTCATTAGATTCAGAATTAGCAGTCTGTGCATCCTCCGAATTTTCGCCGTTTCCTACCGCTGGATCAACAGATTGTGCAACTACTGTTTCTGCGGGTTCTTTATTTGATTCTGTGTCCTGTTTTGGACCATCATCAGTAGCTTGCCTTGCTTGATCATCATTATTTTCATCCTGAACGTCATCAGCTGCCTGTTCCTCCTGTGCCATTTTATTGGCATCATTTTCAACATTTTCCGGAATCCCATTATCAACTTCTTTCGTTGTGGTTTCTGTAGTAGCATTTTCACCTTGTTTGTCTCCTTTTTCAACGTCATTGCTGCTTGTATTCATTTCATTATCTTCCTCAGCTTTCCTGATCGTAGACAGCAAATTAGAGATCTGGTTGTCCAAATCAGAAGGTATGATCTCATCCAGCGATTTATCTTCTTTCTTAACTTCAGTCATAATTACATCTGTATCATTGATGCTGTCATTATTATCACCATTTTGTTCAGCGTTCGAATTTTGATTATCTTTGGAGCAATTTCTCACGCTGAGTGTGGATCGTCCTGCAAAATAGAGAAAAAAAAACATGAAAGATTGTTATGGGAGAAATTATATTTTTTTTTTCTTTTCTCAAGTTACTATCGTACCCATCACTGTGCCGTCCGCAGCCACCATGGCGTCAAAGTCAGCTTTTTCCGAAAAGCCAACAAACAGCAAGTTGTGGATAGTCCTATGTTTCTTGATAGACTTTGGGTTGAACTTGCTCAAGAAACCTTGCATGGTCCTCCTTTTTGGTAATGATGGACGGCCCATTATCTGAAATAATAAGTTGATATTCAAATAACGGTACAAAAAAAATTAAAATCAACATCAAGTAGTCAGTAGAGACGGCAGATCACATTATTCTAGCATTTAAAATGCGTAAGTTGGTGATTGTCCATTATATCATATAATATTTAATTGAGCTAATTCCTTTTTTTTTGGGAATCTCATGTAAAAGGTAGTTGCAGCCTCAAAAAATTGCAAAATATTTGGATTATTTGATATTTTTACAGAATTTCTTACCTTTACGTAATACGGCAAGTTGTACATTGTACGGTTTTGACCCGCATTACTCTGCTCAACGGCTTTGGCCTCAGACTCTCCTTTCATAACAGGTTCAGGAATATCTGACAGTTTGGTGCCAGTTATCCTTGCAGCCTTCTGGTTTGTTTTCATAACTATTGCTGCTTTAGTGCTTTGGTAAAGCGAGTCCACATTGATGAGCTTGATGATGTACTGAAAAACAGAATAATTATTAATATTGAATTGATCGCAATATTGAATCAACTGAAGAAACTTTAACATTTAGTGAAAAAATGTTAACACTACACACAACACTATATGATTTTTATTGTATTGTATCAGTATGAAACTACAACAAATAGCTTTTGTGCATATAATGTTATATTGGCTTACCGGAGTAAAACGCTTCAACAGCCGTGGTAAAATTCGCCTCACTTGGTGAACACGTACAGTCGAGTTCAAAAACTCTTTGTACTCCTGACCTTCATCCTTTTCATTTTTAGCTGTTTCAGAAAGATTGGTCTGATTATCAGAGTTCTCGTTCTTCACTTGGTTGTCTGACTTGTCAGGGTTATCCGATTTCTCAGGGTTTTCCGACTTCTCGGTGTTGTTTGACTTCTCCAGGTTGTCGGACTGCTCAGGGTTGTTTGACTGCTCTGAGTTTTCTAACTTCTCAGGAGTGTCTGGCTTCTCAGCAGTGTCTGACTTTTCAGTAGTATCCAACTTCTCAGCTGTATCTGATTTCACAGGAACATCCGACTTCTCAGTTTCCGAGTCATCGGGTTTTTCAGACTTGATGCCATTTTCTTTGCCCTCAGGTTGATCTGAATTATCATCACCTTCTGGTGTTTCCTCATTGACCATGTTCTCAAGCTATGAAAAAAGCAATGATGAAAGTTACTAATCATGTTCGTTATAAATAATCAAATTGATATCAAAATATACTCATTACTCACTTTAGAAAACATTTCATTCAGTTTGGATTCAATTAGAGCAGTCATATTGATTTTGAAAAATTCTCCTGGGTCATCTGCAAAATAACATATATCTACATTATTATATCTGTGAAAAAGTAGTTCATGTATTTTTTAACTATATAATGTGATTCATAAATACAGAAAACAAGACAATTTGGATACAAAACTATATGAGGATTGTGCCACAAGAGTACAGCAGCATTTATTACACAAATAAAAATAATTAGGCCATTCACTATTAAGACGTCTTGTTAATGATTTTAAGTGAATTAGTTAATTCAAATTAAAAAAATAATTCAGAAAATAAAAATTATAACAAAGATTAAAATTAATATTAACTACCTGTTTCAATAAACTTAGATTTCGGTTTTTCTTCAGTCACTTCCCCTAAGGTCCCTCCTGTTTCTATAGCTAGATTGAGGATGTCAAGATCAGTTTCTTCAGGGAATTCCTCTCGATAAATCGCAAGTATGTCAATTAAACTGCCGACTACTTTTCCTAACATGACGTTACGAATACGTTCCCGCACGGCTTGTTTCATAACACGCTGCATTTGAAGAGTGCGTAGCAAGACAGCGTGCTCAGGTTTCCGATCGATCATCCCCCTTACGTTTTTCATGATCGCCCCCAAAGCCAGCTCCAAGCGCCCGCTCACCTGCTGCGTCGGCACGCGATCAGGAAGCAACATGTTCGTCACGTCCCCTGAGGGTGCCCCGGTTGCAGCTGCCACCAAACTTTTTCGTTGGGCGACACTGTGAGACGCCAGCTTATTGGGAGCAGGGGGCGCTTTGGACTTTGTGACTTTAGTTGGAGCGAAGTTCTTTTTTTGTTGTGTTAGTTTTTGGTTCGCGATCTTTTGGCCTATAGATTGCTTTATCTTTATATCCATAAGAGGTGCTGGCTGGCCGTAAGGGTGCTTCGAACCTTGCTTTGGAAAATTGGACCTTTGGTTGCGGACATTTGCAGGTCCAGAATTACTGTTTGGGTTGAACTGGGGTTTCTTTTTTGGATTAACTTTTTTAGGGGGACCGTCGTATTGCCACTGAGATTCAGGTTGGCGTTTTCTGCCAAACTGATTTCGTTTGAGTCCGGAGTCATACATGTGGTTATAATCGCGATTGGAACCATGCTGGTCTGGTTCATCATATCGCATTTGATCATATGATTGTCTCTGAAATTTAATTATAAATAATGAAGACATATTATAAACAATATGCTGAAGTTTAGTCAACTATGGCCATTCATTCTGATTACCTAATATTTATGTAAAAATACTAATAAATTCTTAAGTAAATTAATAATTTAATCAGATGAATGGCAATAAATACTTCAGCATATGTGAACTGGTCTAATGATGAAAAACCATTAGAACTATGTTCACATGAAGAAACTTTTTCAGATTATGATAAACTCCAATAGCTAAAAATATTCACAGAGCTAGGTTTAGAACACAGTAAGTTTTAACCTTTTAAATTCCATACAGACACTGTCATCAAAGGTTTGTCGAAATAGTCTCCTGACCAAAAAATAATGTTGTGAAAAAACATTGTCCACAACAACATTATCAAATTCCAACTTTTTCGACAATACTTTCTAGTGTCATGGTAGAATCTATAAGCGTCTTGACTGTGGCCTAATTATATTTTTCTCAGCAAATTTTTTCAGTTTTGGAATGTACCATACTGACGAAAATATAGTAGTACATAATTGATTCCACATCATCAAGAAATAAATATGAATTTGTTTGGTTCTCTTTGAGTAGGAACACTAATAAAATACAACATTTGTTCACTACAAAAGACTTGAGAGTAAACATTTCATCATCTTATGACAGTATGACTTAACTCAAGAATATGATTGTTGGCTACACAACAAGTTTGATAACAATATATGGTAAGAAACTAGTTGGTAGGTCAACAATCTATAGCAGTCTCACATATGCTCAGTTTTTAGCAATGCTTAATAAGGCATTGCAGGTTGGGGTGTTGTATGTATAGACTAGACTAACTATTAAAGATTTAAAATAAGTTTCTATGATACTTTATAAACTGATAACTAATACATACTGAAACAAGTGGCATGCCTGCAAAATAGAGGTCAGAGAGCTGAAAAGCAATTATGAACATACCGAAGACTTGTACTGCTGCTCCATTACCAGCAACTGTTGTTGTTGCTCAATCATCTCACGCTTGCGCTTAAGCAGCTCAAGCTCCAAATCAATGTCCTGATAAAAGTATATTGAATTGTAGTGTAAGTTTAGTACAAGGAAGGAATAAGGAAGGCTGAATAACCTCTTAAAATATCAAATGAAAATACATTTTTAATATATGTTGGGTCTTGCTTAGATCTGTTCATGAATATACTAGTATAATGAAATAAGCAATGAATTACACCAAATTATACTTGTATGCTTATATTCATTAAGGAATATGAATGTCAGATATGCCTGTTTACTAAGATTTGTGCTTAAATCTGTGTATCAACTAAATACCAGTGGTGATTTCATAAGATTGGTTTTTATGAAAACTGATCTTAATAATAAATTCCGTATACATTTGAGAAAGGACATATGATTGTGAACATAATTCCGGTAAAATGTATTTTTTGAAATTTATCAGTAATTTACTATAGGACTCATTCTACTGATATTGTGTTTATTTTAGTAACCACTTCATTCACATACATTAAACAATAACAAAACAACTAGATGCAGTGATAATGACACCGCATAGTTTATGAAAACTTTCTCTATGTACCTAGACGACGTCATTTAAATTGTAGACTTCAGACTACAATAAAAATTAGGTACCTATTCCATGAATAAATGGACATGCAATGAAAAAATCAATCAATAATGATATAAATATTATTAAATATACGTCTAACGAGTGATACAATGGGTTATCCTTGCGTCCTTAACAAAAATTAGCACTGATTTACGTGTATTATATGCATGGTAATTAATTATACCTGTAAATGTTCCGTCATTAAGGGCCCGTGATTGCCGCTCATGTTGTTACCACGACGTCCTAAGCTGCGTCGCATTTTGCTTATTTGTTACTTTGATTACCTTCGACTTGAAATGAACTAGATAATCTAGAAAGTAGAAAGAAATGTTGAGAATCTTCAGACTAAAAGTTGACACTTGACAAGTCACTAAACGCCGCGTCCACTACCTATTCAATTACTGTTATCTTGTGTTGCCATGGTAATAATATTTTTCCTACGAATAGTGTTAAAAAGGTATATCGCTTAAAAACTATAGTAATTTTTGTATTTATTTTTAAAAAAAGTTAACATTTAGTAATACGGCGTTTAAGATACTATTTCATTTTTAAAATTCAATTATATAGATTTTAGTTTATTACTCTGAAAACTTTGAATAAGCTTTCGTTATTCCTTAATACACCTTAATTTATTTAGCATGGCAACAATGTCAATTTAATCGATATGTTTTAGGCAATGCCAAAAAAGAATGTAAAAATAATATTTAGACGATTAAATCAAATATTGATTTTTAATAGTTATTATGGTAGAATAAACTATTATTTGCCACTGTTTTAACTTATGGTTGTATTGCAGTAAGTATTATAATAATCACTGCACAAACACAATGGTGTTGTTCTTGAAAAAAATCTACACACCTCGGCCCTGATAATCCCACATTATCTTAAATTCTACTTTAATTCCTGCCATTTCTATCAAAGTCCATAATCCCAATTCCCATCCTATCCTGACTACATTCCTTTCTTAGGTGGCGCAAAAAGAAGTATACGAACTTGCAGATTTATTCGAAGAAGAAAGAAAGAGGCTAGAGGACGCTCAACCAAAAAAGAGACGAGCTTCTTCATTACTGCGAGCTGCTGCTCTTCCAGCTACCTAATTAAATAATTTTCATTACATGATTATTAGTTATAAAATTGTGGTTAGTACGATAACCTGAAAGATCGCCTATTTAGTAGCTCTAAACTGTAGCTATCGCTAAATTACTATTTGAAGTCTTTGTATGAAGCCTTTTTTAATGTGGTTGTTTTACGCCGTTTTCTGCGGCCGTGGTATCACTCTGGTCGAGCCGCACTTTTCATGCCGAAGCATAGCTCTCCCACACTTGGTCGGTAAAAATTTACCTGAACAAGTGTAGTTCTCTACAGCAATCATAGGTTCTAACATGACCTTGAATTCTCAGTTTCTTTGTACATGGACTAATATGTTTATCTTTTTTCAGGTGGAAGATGAAGTTGCGGAAAACCAGGAACCGACGAAATAAAAATATTATTATTTGGCAATCCATAATACTCACTAAAAACTCAATGTAGAAAATCATAATAAAAATAAAACATTGATTCATTTTATAATTTTTTATTTCACTTTATTGGAATCAATTTACATGAAGTTAAAGACATATGTCTTTTCCTATAACTAAATATAACAAGTATAATTAAATTGGTACTTAATTAACTATTCTTCGTCGGATCCACTACATTCATCTAGTACAATACCTTCGGACAGAAGCGCAAAGATATCATGGTCATCCAATTCATCATTATCACTTTCAACATTACTGGTTTTATGTTTTTTAGCAACTTTATTTGTGACTTTTGGAGGCACAGGATTCTGTTTCTTTCCTGTGTTATTGGTATTGGAGATGGGTTTGTTACCTGCCTTATTGGCATTAGTATTTGGTTTCTTTATTTCCTGACTTTCAACGGGCTTAGCTACATTCTTACCAGGTGGCACTGTTTTGTTTGCTGTCTTATCCTCAACAGTCTGCGTTTTCTCAGCAGGTGTGTTGACCACTGTAGGTTTATTAGCAACCTTGTCATTATTTACTGATGGTTTATTTTCAACTGGTACCTTTGTAACAGCTTTTTGAGTAGATTTTTCGCTATCTGCTTTATTAATAACTGGTTTTTCATTAGCTGCTTTATTTTCAGCTGGGTTTTCACTATCCGCTTTATTACAGCTGGTTTCTCATTAACTACCTTAGTAGCTACAGGCTTACTGGTAGCAGAATTCCCATCTCTTTTATTACCAGTTTTGTCAACTTTACTAATATTCTCATTATTCTCATCCTTATTTATGTTCAACTTTGAAGGATCACTTGCAATGCTTTGTGTAGGTTTTCCTTTATCAGTTTTTACCTCTGATTTGTCATCCTTTTCGTTCACTTCAGCTTCATCACCGGCATTATCATCTTCGTTGTAGAAACTTGAAATTAAATTTGGTGGACATTTGGTAAACTTATAGATTGGGTTGATTGTCACTTTTACTCCACCTGTAATTAAAGCATATTCACATTTAAGACATTTGAAATTGTAGTATAAATTGGACTAGGACTCAAATTAAGTAAGCGTGGGAGACCCATGCCTTGACTGTTGGCCGTGTAAAAAACTAAACCTAAACTCTGTTCTCGTTTCCTTCATTCTGCCAATTCTCAAACCCCTTAACCTCGGCACCCACTTGCATAATTTAGTGATACGGGTGTCTATGGCAGTATTGATTGCTTACCAATGGGTAATAAGTCTGCTTGTTGGCACCATTTCTCACAAAAAAATATGATCAAATATATTGTTTTATTATATAAATCCATTATAATAGGTATGTACTGTAGTAATTTAGTAAGAGTCTTTTTGACAAAAAGTAAATAAAATCTATAATTGATTGGGGAAACCCTATGTTCAGCAGTGGACGAAAATGACGGATATTATAATGAAATCTATTCGTACGAACCGCATCTAACATCCTTATCGCTACAAATTCTGTCGAAGTCGCTGATGGTCTTCACTTGCGCTGCGAACATGTTGACCGTCTTCTCAATACGTTTGAACGCGATAAAGTTATATCGCTTAAGGAAATCACCTAGTTGCTGCTTTTCTGGTTTTCCAGAGAATTGGACCTGAAAAATCGTATTTAATATATCAGTATTAATTTTAACAGGGTCCTGTTTCACAATGTTTGAAAATCCACTATTTACTTAATACGTAATTTATATGAACTATAGGGTCACATGAGTTTATTGACGACTAATACTTATGGAAGCGCTTAATAAGTGTAAATCAAACACCAAATTGACGAAGATTTCAATTAATTCTAATAAAATTAAGTTATGTGGGGCACAGACTGCTGTACTTATGAAATAATAAAAATATACCTTAACGTAGAGTGGATTGTGAACATTCAACAATCTTTTTGTGATATTCAAGCCCAAAACCTGAAAGGAAACAAAAAATGTAAATTAAATTCGGGAACTAGATTCGAAGTGCGTTCGTAAATAATTTGGCGAAAATATGTACGCTATAAATGATATCTACATTTTGTAAACAAACTATAAAGGTAGACCACGTAGAGAGTAGTGTACCTATATCCTTTGCGTTATGACACTCTCTCACCTTACTCAGTAATATAACTGAGACACAGCAAAAGTATAAAAGCACATAAAAGTCTTGTTACCACTGCCAGACGTTTGGTTTTCCTTTACGGATTGTTTTTAAACATTTTATATGAATCCTGATACAATCAATATATAATACTATTAACTTAAATGGAAAGCAAAACACTACTATAAAGGAATTGCTTACGTTTCTCAGATCATCACCGGCTGCATTCCTCAGCTTGTCAACTACTAGAGCCTCTGCTTCATCCATGGGATTGTCTGGAAGTTCCTGCCATACCTGTATGTTTGAATGTTTATTAGTTAACATTTTATATTACAAGAGCGCAGGTATGTCAACTTATTACAAAATTATATAACAATTTAGTAGAACGAGAGTCTGCTTGTGACCACGACCTGTGCAACCGGGTCGAAACGTCAAGCCTACCAAGGTATTCAAATCATAATTTTCCGCGTTAATACCCGCGTAAATATAATGTTGTTATTATATAACAATTAAAATATAGTAAGGAAAGTTGTTTCGGTACGAGTGGGTCGGCCCGACCGGACAGAAATCCCTCCCCAATCCCTAAATGTCCGAAACCCTAATCCCCAAAAGGCCGGCAACGCACTCGTATCTCCTCTGGCGTTCGAGGTGCCCCCTGGGGTGTTGCTGATTTATCGCATTTTTTTATGCCTTATTACCTAAATGTTTTTTTCTTGCAAACACTAATGGATAGGTATGAATGATATAGGCATGGAATAACAGTTACCTTATGAGAGACTAGAAAAACTACAAATAAGAAGTTGTATATCCCACAGTATCTTGTTTTCCGGGATAAAAAGCAGCTTATGTCATATTCCGGAGTGTATCCTATGCCTGTGTCATAATTTCATCCAGATCCATCCAGACGTTCTGACGTGATTGAGTAACACACTTTCAACTAACTTTCGCCTTTACAATATTATAATTCGCCTTAATAGTAAGAATTAAGAATAGTAAGATTAGTAAGCTAGAAAGAAGATGTTATGAAATATTTGAAAAATAGAAATATAGGTACCTTACAGTGCAATTTATTGACTGATAGAGAGGTTGACTGGTAGAGAATGCGTTCGGGCATTCTCTACCAGTCAACCTGGATAGAACAATCCACTACATAACCTGGAGACCAACTGGTAGTAGTTCCAACTTTCGCCTTTATAATATTATAATTCGCCGTAATAGTAAGAAGTAATACTAGTAAGATTAGTAAGCTAGAAAGAGGATGTTATGGAATATTTGGAAAATAGAAATATACCTTGATCATAATATTCCTGAGTTCTGTTTCCACCATGTTGGTCATGCGGTCGTTCAACTCGTAGTGGCCGGCGCTCTGTACTGGAGTCTCCACGGGAGTAGGCAGGGGCGCAGGTTTCTTTTCTTCCTCTACCTTCTTCACATCTACTGCTAAAGAAGATCATTCATGAATTATTAGAAATGAATTCATAAAATTATTCTTATTCTTAATTAGAATGTTTGCTCAATCGAAAAAATCAGGAAATTCTAAACCGCCATTATTACCCGAAATACTAGAAGAGGAATTTGTGTTACCGAAATTTTTAAATAGATCACTATAATATTTTCAGATTGTACTGGCAGATATGTAAATACATATCATTTTCTTATTTTAAGTTTAAAGTAAGATTGGGTCTACTTATTATAAAATACACTCACATTTTTTGGCAGACGTGGTTGAAGTTTCGGGAACATTTTTTGCCGGCACTAAAAAATAATATGAATCAAATCATTCAAATATTTGAGTATAATATTAAAGTTTATCTTGAAATAATATAATACCTCTGGCAACTTTAGGTTCACTGCTGCTTGGTTTCTGCTCAAGCTTTGGTAATTGCTCTGGCTTTCTTTTCAAGACTGTCTGTAGAGGTCTCTGTTTCTTCGGACTTAACACCGGCCTTTTTTCTATAGGAAAATCAAACATAGAATATTCAATATACTAAAATATTACTTTATTATTTAGACTTACGACAGTAGATTAAAACATGAAATAATCAAGCACGTGCATTTTGAAATAAGAAGTCATTAAATATATTAGTACATCAAGATAACATCAACATATAACATCTGCAAGGCATTCTATAATTAAGATTTCTCCAATCTCCGTCGACTTATTCTTGCCCTTTTCTATCTAGAAAAACAAATACAAAAGAATAAAATAAAGGTTAGGTACCCACGTAACTCCGCAAATTGCCACAGCAATATAAAGATATACAAAATTTTGGGAAACAAAATGCAACAGATAAATTTATATGTGATGAACACACATCACCCTCCTTTCTGTCATGCAAACGGCTAAAAAAGAGTTTAAAATGAACAACAAAATATAATTTAAACAACGATTTTAAGCCATCCAGAACGACAGGAAAATTTCCACACTGCTACAAGTCTTCCTAAGATTACAAAGAACGTATTTACAGCGAAATTTTGCAGTCTTCATGCTAAAATCTTGAAAGATGCGTTCCAGTAGTTCCACCTAAAAATTTAAGATATCCTAAGAGGAGCCAAAAAGAAAAAAAGAGTGAAACTGATTTAAAAAGAGTAACCATGGAGTTTCTTGCTCATTCTTCTCCATCAGAATCTACACTTTGGAACGAGCAAATAGCTTCACCAAGAGAACTGACCGACAGACTGACACTATATCTTCAAAATTTTGTTTGACGTTCAAAAGTGCCTGTAAGGGTCTAATTGGAATAAATGATTTTTGACTTTTGACTTTTAGTAGAAAGTCCCAAACGTACATAATTTTCTTCCTTCCGCAGCAACAGATATTCCTACATAGCAAAAAATGAATCATAATCAAAATCGGCTGAAAGACATCCACTGCTGAACACATTGCGTCCATAAGAAACTGGGTATGCCATAATCGGTATTAGGTTGAAGTTCATTCATCAAGAATTGGAAGGACATTGTTACCCATTCCTCATTGGATGGAAGCACTTTAGGACATGAGCGTTTCGAGCAGAAAAAACAAACCACTTCGTCAGATCTCAGAACATTCCTAGACTTAGTAATCCGAATATCATTGGAAACACGAAAAATTGTAACCGCACTGCATCTTCCAGAAACTTGTGTAGTTTTTAAGTTAAATTCAAGCAACATTTACGAAAACCCTTAAGTCCAAAGAGGAGGCCGTTTAAGAGGACATTTCCACCTTTTGTAGCTTCAAAATCCACTTCATTGAGGAGAAGAATGATGAATATTTTTTAAGATATGATCCAATTTGACAGCAGCACTAATAATTAAACCAGTTTATAAAGCGATTGAGATACTGACTTTTACGATTGAGATAACCTTACTTACCCGAAGTAACTTTTAATAAGAAGAAGTAAGCGGGAATTCATACAAATACCTGATTATTTACTATAGATGACAATACTCTCGAATTGATGTAACTGCTTCAAATCATGCGTTCCTCGTTTCTTTATAAGATAAATTTTAACATAGTATTTAATTTGCAGTGCAATTTATGGATAGAACAATCCACTACATAACCTGGAGACCGACTGGTAGTTACTGGATTCCTTGAAGTTAAAACGGCATTAAATGAAATGCTGAAAGAAAAAAATTAAGATAAGGAGAATCTTACCGTGCATTTTTGGAGAACGAAGACAAAGTTTTCAAAAGCAGGCTGTGCTCTGAAATTGTGGACTGGCCGGAATGCGCTTACGTAATCCACAATAATGCGAAACGTCTATAAAAATAATCAACAATATTAAACAAATGAAATAATTATCTTAAATAAAAAACCTTCATCTTAATATACTGCAATAGGCTGACTTACTTTTGTGATTAACTTTCCTCTGACGAATTTACGAACTGGGTCGTGAGCTAATAGGGAGCTCAAATAGTGTACAGCATCCACTACACAGGCCATGGTGCGAAGCGAGAGGAACTGGGAAGCCGAATCCTTTTTGTGAAGTTTTGACGCGGAACATCTACTTTTTACATATTTAAATACACGATAGAAATTACTCTGTTATAGAAAAAAAGGAAATGATAATTACAATTAATACAGGGTTTTTTTTCGCAATTTCCCGTCAAAGCGGCAACGGTTGGAATTTGCTCTGAGATATATCAGGTTCTAAAATCCCGGATTAGCAAACACGCGGACTTACTCGCTTTCAAATTCACATAGACCTTGGATTTTTTATCAAATAAAATGCTTTGCCATACAACGTGAAAAAAAATACCATCAGCATTTGATGATTGGAAACAAACATACAATCTGTGCGAGACATTTATTTGAAAGAAACAGTTATACATACCTTAACGTAAAGAAACTTGTAGGTACATTTTGTAAACTAAATAAAAATGACACCCTAAAGATCTTAATCTAAGCAAATCACGTCATCACCAGAGTCTGATTCTAAGTCCATGTTAGCTACATCGTAACTGTCCGACATCTCTGCCTTGTATTGCTTGATCATCTCCTCCAGCTGTGCTTCAGTATGCTCCGATTTAAAATACACAGAGTGCGTAACGTTATACTGGTCCACGTAGTCTAACTGATACTTCATGCTCGACAGAGTCTCTAATGATTCAAAATCTATGTCTACCTCAAACACAGCTTTCTTACATTCAGACGTAGCCCAAATAGGTTTCCAAAGATTGAAATTAATTCCCTTTACGCCCTGATTACTCTGTTTGATCCTCTCCGCCACAATTCCGGGAACGATGTAATTTTCGTTGGGTACAGTAGCTGTCATTCTGAAATACCGAGTCTTTTCGTCCTGACCGCCCTGTACAATGATAGTCTGTTTATTCACCTTGCCTAAATGCTGACTCAACAACCACTTTTTTGTTTCCGGATTCTGTGGAATTACACCGAAACTGTTCGGAGGGAAAAAACCGTACTTAATAAAGTCTGTCCTAGAACTACCATCCTGTTGATGATAGCGAAACATTTGATAAATTAAAACTTCTTTTATTTTACGTGCCTGCGTGAGACTTAGACTTTTGCAACCTTTGAGAGTTATTTTAACAAGTGACAGATCGAACGAGAGGGATGGCATCGGTGAATTTTGTATGGCGTCCGAGATCTGAGAAGGGGTAACGGTGGATTGCTGCTTGAGACCCTCATCGAAAACATTCTTATCGACGGCGACCACCTTCAGAAACACGTTCACTTTCTGCAGTTCATAGCTGAGCATCATTTTGTGTTTCTCGAGCGCGCGCGCGGATGCGGGTGGCATATCTACGTACAGCCGGGTCCCCTTCTGCGTGACAATCTTCTTGACGAACTTTCCAGGTGTGGATGTTGACGCCCTCTAGCTTCTTGTTCTGCAGCTTGAGCTTGTCGAGCGGCTCGATGTTGCGGCTGCGTGAGTGGCCGGGGAGCCATATGGCGGCGCGCTGGTACCACAGCTCTTCTTTGGTGTACGCTAACACGTGGAAAGGCTGGAACTGGTTGAAGTCTAAGTTGACGAGCCAGTCCCGGGTAATGTCGTCTTTAGTCAGTATCTCGTACCGATATGTATTCTGTAAGCCTTTAAGAGTAAAATCTGGGGCCCAGCCTTGCGAAATTTCAGTTTCCTTTATCATTTGAGAAATGAGGAACTCTTTCAGGAGGTCCGCCTCGTGTGCTGAAATTTTATCAAAATCATCTTTGCATAGATACAACTTGTGCCCGTCGTCGTCAGAGCTGAGAACCTGTTCCTGGTACTGCAGCATATCGGGACCGGTAGCGAATACTGGAGTAGGTGAAACAGGTTTGTAGGGATGCATAAATGGCGCCGGCACCATCACGGGCACCATACCCTGGGGCAAGACTGGCGCCATTGCCGGCTGCATGCCTAGCATTGGCATGGTTACCAGTTCAGGAGGCAACATGTCCACATTCCATCCTGGAAATTTTCAAATATTGATAACTATTGAACAATGATTTCCTTAAGTCAGGCTAACCTTATGGAATATTAATGTTTCATTTAAAAAATAACAAATGAATGGCACTTACTAGATTGTTTAAATTTGGTTCTTGCGTCGGGTTCTGAAAAGATGGAAGGGGCATGTGTAGGCTTACTGGCTGACTTACTTATGAGTATGGATTACTCCGCTGTGAAGTGTGTATATCTGTCTGTGTGTCTTGTCTTACCTGACTTTAAGTTGGGGCTCGGATCAGGGCGAGCGGTTTTGGCAGGAACCTCCGTCGATTCTGTGGAAATAATAACAAAATTAGATATATAACATTTAGATGGGTTTTTTGCTAACACTTCGAGTAGTTGCAACACTTAATAACAAATATTTATTATTATTAGAAATTTCCATGCATTCAACATTTGTTACATTAGAATATTTTTATGAGTCCTGTCTTTTTAGTCGGTTCTCGGATGACCGAGAGCAAAAAGTAACCAATATCATTGAGCACGATTATTAGCTTACCTGGCGCCTGTCTCTTGGCAACTCTATAGTGACTGGGGAGCGACGACATTACGTCCAGCAATAACTTCTCTTCGTCCTTGTAGGTGTATTTAGCCTGGAACTTGATGATGATCTCTATGAAGGAGACATCATTGTCGCCGAACATGTCGAATACGATCCGTGCGATGGCAAGCTGCAGCTCCTCCATAACTCGAGCCCTGTGCTCCTCCTTAGCCGGGCGATAGTGCTCATGTCTGTCTAGAAGTTTGGTGCATATCTCCTCTATGGCTTTGTCGCGTTTCATTCTGATGGCAGGGTTGACGGTGAAGCGGCGATCTTGTTCACGTTCAGGTTGCTTTGAGTATTCCTCACGAGGCCGGAACTCTGGACGCCGCATATCGTCTGGGCGTGTATCGTAACGAGACCTATCGTCACGAGGTCGATCGTCGCGCGGTCTATCTTCTCTCATCCTATCGTCTCGCAGCCTGTCGTCCCGTGGTCTATCATCCCGCGGCCTGTCGTCCCGCGGTCTATCATCCCGCGGCCTGTCGTCCCGTGGTCTATCATCCCGCGGTCTATCATCCCGTGGTCTATCATCCCGCGGCCTGTCGTCCCGCGGTCTATCATCCCGCGGTCTATCGTCCCGCGGTCTATCGTCCCGTGGTCTATCATCCCGCGGTCTATCGTCCCGTGGTCTATCATCCCGCGGTCTATCGTCCCGCGGCCTATCGTCCCGCGGTCTGTCATCCCGCGGTCTGTCATCACGTAGTCTATCGTCCCGTGGCCTATCATCACGTGGTCTCTCCTCCCGTTCCCTAAGTCGCAAGTGTTCTTCCTCCCGGTATCTATGTCGGTCTTCATAACGCTGAGATCTCTCTTCGCGTTCTCTTTCACTGTGGTAGCTCCTTGCTTCATCCTCCGCATAATCATCCCTTTTCTTAGAACCCAACCGACGCAATTCCTCTGCTTTCTTTTTGAACTGCAAAGCTCTCTTGTAGATGTCTTCAAAATCTTTATCGATATTTGGATTAACGGCATCAGCTTTTCTAGTATCATGGCGAGGTGACGGCTCTCTACGGCGATGATATTCATCTGAGTGCATGCGTTCCTCATGCTCCCGCGGTCTTCGAGATTGTTCGTAATCTTCCCTTTGAAGATGAGGTTTACGTTCAATTGAAGGCTCTCGCCGACGATAAGCATCACGGCGGTCTGCTTCAAAATCGTCTCGTGGAGAGAATTTCGTTTCCCTTTGTACGAAGCGCTCACTGTGACTGGGGTGCGGTATTGGTTCTCTCGCTGGCACCTCCTTGGTCGGTCGAACTTTATCTTCGATGAATGGTCTTCGCTCGCTGTTGTCAGGACGTCGTTCTCGCACATCTTCGTCTTTTCCGAATGGTCGCTGCCATACTGGAACATGTTTGGGACCCTCGGCTTGCTCTCTCTCAGGGAAAGTACGAGTGGTTCTGGTGAAGGAATCAGGCTCGCGTCCTTTTTGCCCAGGCCAGGACGGGGGTGGAGGCGCGTCGCGTATCTCGGGACTGCTACGCTTTTCGAGAGCCCAAGATCGGCGCGGCGAGTGAGACGAGCGAGGCGAGGGAGAGTGCCTCTTGTAGCGGTCTCTCAGCGGAGATCTATCTCGTCGAACCGGTGAGCGGGACTTCCTTTGTGGAGTAATTGAGTGTTTTGGATCCACCGCCACGTCGGGAATACGGTCTCTACTCATTTGCATCCTTGTAATGTCGCGTCTCTCGTCGTCTTGTTTCTTCATAGCGACAGGTTCGTCTCTTTGCCACGGTGAGATTCGCTGGCCCTGTCTCCCGCCCTGCATTGGATACTGAACGCTCTCGCGGGCGTCGGAACGGTAACCACCTGAGTACATATCTTGGTTTGATGCCTGGAAATTGAAAGTTAGTTTGCAACAACGTTTTTGAAATATTATGGTTACTTAAATTACATAAAATAAAAGACATACACCACATATTAGAGCGGGAGAGCACCAGAAACGCATAAAAAATCATTTTGGCATACATATCTCCACTCTACATAAATTTGTCAGTGGTTCCTGTTTATTCTGTACGTTGCTTGCTATAGCTATGCTTTGATACTAGTGTGTTCACTTCGTATGACATCCTGAAATAGTTTCGTCTGACTACAAAAACAAAAAGAACGAAGTTTTTAATTCGTCACAATATTTTATTTCGTTCCGTGTACTGCACGAAACTTGAGTTAACTGTCTTTTAGTTTCACACCTTTAACGTTTGTCTCTTTTCATCATATCTTATTCACCATTTGGTAAACAATTAAAACGAGAATTCCTTTTGAGCCAGTTTGATCGATTTGTAAGTAAGGTTTTCCGTGACAACATACATAAAGTCATTCCAACGGTTCAGGGGTGTAAAGGGGTCTTGTACTTCTCAATACAGTGTATTATGTAGGATCCTAATTGTAATCTTCTTCTTGTGAAATAAAATCCAATAACTGATTCGGTAATTTATCTTTTTTCACAGTATCTACAATTGATCTTCCTTGTAGTTCAATTAAAATTAAGAATTGACCGTAAGAATCCACTACCGAGCAGTGCACCAACTTTATATAAAAGCCTTAGATTTATTATCTAGGGAGGCTTGACAGGCCGGTCATCCACTTTAAAAATGGCTGCCCCAAAAAAAAATGAAAATGCTTGCGAAGTTTTCGATTTCATTTCAAGGCATAGTTTATGAAATTATTTACAGAGTACTAGCGAATAGGTTTTCCAGTTCCTTGTAAATCTAAAGCCTTGTACAAATAGTCTTTTTATGTGGAAATTATCCACTATCCTCATTGCTACCATCATAAGGCTGTCACCGTCCTGGAATCATGTGCTGGACAAAGATAAACTTCTTCATGGGCAAGGTCCTGTTACGCCATTAGATATCTCTCTATTGTGTTGATGACATTACTGGTCGTTCAGAAACGGTCTCAGAATACTTTCAATTTCTTCGATCAGTTTTGGTCACGAGCAATGTAAACCAATAAGTTATTCTTTCAAAATGACACAACAGTTTGTTTGTCACAATGTCAATCCTGATAAAGCCAATAGTCCCCCAACTCTCTCTAGTCAAAGTTTCAATGGTTCCATCGAATCATAAGATATATTTTTCTTTTAAAGTTGGAAAATCTTCCATTGGCTTTTTTCGCCCTGAGTAGATGGCGAGAGGGAGTGTAGGTCTCTTGCTTACAAAAAACCAAACCGTTTTCTTCGAGCTGGACGGAAGTCCAGCATTGGGCTAGCACCAGCAACCAAATCCCGATTTCCAGCTGCAGTTGCCAACAAATGTTAATGCCTTAGCGTGCAATTTTTTTTATAAACAATTGCTGCAACAATTTCTAGACTCAAGAGCTCATGATTAACTTGTTGCAATAGATAAAAACGGCTTGCAAGGATTATTATTTTCTGAGCATCTAACTATTACAGTTCGGAAACATACCTCTGGTGACAATATCAATAAACCAGAATTATACCCCAGAGTAGTTTTGAGCAGTTCTTCGCTTCAAGCGAACTTGACTTATTTCAGTTAACTTCCAAGTTCCAAGTAGAGTCCAAGTTATGCCACTTTAAGTAGTTTAGTTTCTGATAATAACCTGAGGTTGTTACATGCAGGTAGACGTCTGCTTTTTCTTGTTGATTGTCTTTGTAAATTTTGTTATACTGACATTATCTGTTCAGCTCGGCTAGACTGGTAGTGAAAAGCCTTAGGCATTTAGTCAGCATGTACCCATTGTGCATGAAGCTTAAATAAATAAATAAAATATCTTAGTCGGCTAATGTAGTTTTGTAAGCTGGGCAGAATTGGCCCCCAAGCTGGAAACTTAACAAGTTTATATCTTTTCTAGATTAATTATATCAAAAAGATACATTGTTAAACCATTTTGTTCTTAAGTACATTTTGAATTGCTTTTTCAAGTTCTTTCTCAACTGGATGGTTATTCTCGACGATGGCGACTGTTCTTGGCTTTCCACATGTTGCTCAAGTTATTGCAAGTACTCTCATGATGGTCTTTCGAAATTGAGAGCAGATGACCTGCAAACCTAATGATACTAGTAATACTAAAGTAGAATAAAAGATTGGTAAAAGAAGTAGTTATTTGCAGCTTTATCTTTAGGCTCGTGAGATAGTTTCCAGCCTCTTTATGTCATTCCTAGCCCTCTTAGTTTTATATTCTAATTTTCGCCAGTGGCGCTGCAATCGCTTTTGGGGATAATTCCCTTCAAGCATGTTATCTTTGATGATGTTGAATCTTCCTACGATTATAAAAATTCTGTGTACAGATTCTGAGAACCAAGATAGGCACTGGTACACTTTTACGTATTATGCGTCACGCTTTTTTAAGACCGAAAGGGTAGGTAGAGGTCCCCTTTTTTTTTGAATGAACACACATTTTTGTTCCAATGTAATTTTATTTACAACTCCATCCACATCACAGAAAAGTAATTTCACAAGAATGTATCAGTTTCCGTGGTTTAGCCCCATTGTTGTCTTTTTCAGCTGGATGTATTAAGTCCTGTTTTTTTTTTTATTTATACAAATTGTCAGTTGGTACCTTTTAAGTCTCTAAGTACCTATGTACGGAGAGTACATAGGTACTTTTAAACTTGTATTACCAAGGCTTTATTTAGAAAGTCATTAATGACTCATTCGTTGTTGTTGTATTAGTATTGTGTAAACCATTTTTATGGTTTGATTAATTTTATTCAACACAGCTTCTTAGCGTATAGACGTGTCTCTTGACCAACTATACACAACTATTCTTCTTTCTGTAACTGGTACAGACTTACGTCAACAACTTTTCGCCTTGTCTTGAAACCTAATACCGTTTAAATAAATAAAATAAAAATAAATCAAACAAATCACGACAAAAATAAACTCAAAGATATGAAAGAAACGCAAATATAAATTACACATAGAAACAGATATTTTGCAACAATTGTAGATACATAAAGGCGCATTACCTACAATTAGAATCTTCTACACACCATGAGATAATGTCGTCGTAAAATTATCAAACAATCGTAATACAATTTACAACTTGAACTGATCTGCGTATATTTGTAACTCCATGCAATAAATATACGGCGACCCTATTGCCATATACCTACAGGGTACATTTGTATAATGCACTAGCTAGCGCAGTTCCACCCACTGCATATGTCTCATTGGTGGTAGCTTGAAGTTTTATCGACTTCCTTCATATTTGGTCCTTCTATCAAACACAATTCGAACCTGTACTTTCGGAGATTATCGCTCCTAGCATATGTGTAATATTATGTAGTCAGAAGATCATTATTCTTAGTTACATGTATAAATTATATAGTTAGTCTATGTAGTAATATGCTTGATTCTACTATTAGTTTGTCCCATCTACATACAAAGATTTGACTAAGTGTCAAAGTACCACACACAGCATTAATTCCATCATTCTGTGCATGTTTTGAGTTTATTAACCATTTTATTAAAATAAATTACCAAACTCTGTACTGTCTTATGATGCCTAATTCGCAATCAAAACATTTTTAAGTATAACTAGAAGCCCCCGCTTCTTCAGCCAGCTTCGTGTCCATTTGTTTTGTTAAAAAGCTGCAATTGACAGGGTTGCTATTTCCCGACTTTTCTCTCTACTTTCCTGAAATTTTATTTTATAAGAACCTACTCCTGACCTTAGTAATCATAGCGTACAAATAATAATTAAAACAGTCTCGCTTTTCACGCTTGATACCATGACTTAATTTATATAAAAAATTATGTGTACTTACATGACTGGTAGGCTCGTAAGCAGGCCGAACTTGTTTCAACTTATCCGGTCCGAACTTATCCAGCTTGTCGGAATGATGGCGGTCCGGGGAGTACCTATATTATTTAATATTTTTGTTGATTTCACTTTTTATGCCGTAGATACTTTGGAGTGTGAACATCAACAATATTATTCTAAGATATTATTTTAATTTAAGCTGATGTACATATTTTCTATACGAAACGTCTGACACCATCAAAAACATACTTTAAAGAAAGTGTGGGGGAGTCATGCTTCGGCACGAATGGGTCGGCTCGACCGGAGTGATACCACGGCCTCATAGAAAAACGGCGTGAAACAACAGCGTTGTGTTTCGCCGCGTGAGTGAGGTTACCGGAGCCCCTATCCTTCCCACCCCCCAATTCCTATCCCAAAATCGCCAAATCCCTTATCCCCAAAGGTCGGCAACGCACTCGTAACTCCTCTGTAGTTGCGAGTCCATGGGCGGCGCTGATTGCTTACCATCATGTAATCTGTCTGCTCGTTTGTCCCTAGATTCCTCCAAATCACTTTATTATAATGCAGCGGTCAGCAACCTTTTGTTTGTTCTTACTTGATTTTATATTATATTATAATGAAATCAAGTAAGAACAAAGAGTCCCTTCAATTCCCTTGTAAGATTTTGAATTAAAGCTAACCTGTTCATCCTCTGTGGAGAATCTCGTCTGCCGAGTGTCGGCCTGCGTCCTGGAGAAGTTCTTCGAGATGGTGACACCAGCCGTCTCATTGGAGAAGGTCTTTTGTGGGGGGAGTCGCGCCTTCCTGGGTGGGGGTGGTGTGGGGCGGTGTGGTGACTCGAAACATGACGATCTGGCAGTGACGAAACATTGTATATTATTATACTAGTTGGTAAAATATACATATCAAAATATGATATAAGGACAGGAAATATGTATTTTTAATTTGTACAGAATAAGTCTAAATAATGTGGCCCGGAGGCCACCATGATGTTACACACCTATACTAGAATATATCTTTTATTTACTTACCAGGGGATGGTCTCTTTCCGGTGGGTGAAAATTTCCTGGCATGGGGAGAGATTCTTCTGGCGGGTGGTGATACTCTCCTACCAGACGGGGATGGTCTTCTTTCCACAGATCTTCCACCATGGGAAATAACTTCTCGCCTTGGGGAGTGGCCATGCCTCTTCTCGTACTCCTTGAAATACATATAATATGTTTATGTTAATAATAATAAAATCTGATGTTCGACTTAAGACAAACCAGCACCACTACCTATATTATAAATTAAAGTAGAGGTAGATTCTGTCTAGCTTATGTTAGGGTTCCAGCAATGAACATCAACAACCTTAGGAAGATTTTATTACTTGAAATAACCCATTCCTTCTGTGGAGCAGGAGGTGGCAGTAAACATAAAATAATGAGAAAATATAAAAACCGCCATCTTTGATGCCAAAAAAACAGTGTTGGAGAGCCATGCTTCATCACGAATGGATTTCATTCTCTATCCTCAAATGCCCTACCCGTAAATCCATAACTACCACCAAGAGGCCGGCAACGCATCTGTAGCAACTCCTTTGTCCATGGGCGGTGCCGGTTGCTTACCATCAGGTAATTCGACTGCTCATTTGGTAACGTATGAAACTTAAGTCCACCAGTCCACGATAAAATCTTGTCATGGTTTGTGCTAGAAATATAACATGGTGTTAAAGTACCTGTGATTGCCAGGGTGAAGCTGATGGTGCACTCATTGGATACTGTTGTCCGCTGGAACTGGTCTGTGCTCCAGGGTTACTGATATTGTACTGTGTCGGACCTTGAAAGTTGTCCTTCATAATCGTTACCTAAAAGAGACGTTTACTTAACTAAAGAAGAAACCTTTGTATGGTTGCTTCCATTTATGAGGTCACCAGATACTGTGAACTTCTATAGTTCGTTCCTTAATTAGAGACAACGATTTGACATTTCGAGTGTTGCAAGTTTTTTCCATTTCATAAATAGTGAAGTCCCGTGACCGGTATTGACCGAAAGACCGAAATTAAATGCTGGACTTCGTGCATTTTAAAAGCTTTATTAATTGTAGCTACTTTCCGTGGTACCTTCCTGTGCCCATACTTACTCAGTCGGGTTAAAATCACAATGGTAAGGAGGCAACCGTAAAATAGTGACCCACCTTTTAGCGGCTATCAGTCCACGACGTATCGTTCATAATTACTCTTCTATTTCCGGGAAATCTCCAACAGCTCGGCTTTCAGCATAGGTTCCTCAAATATAATGTTTTTCTTTTAGCCAGTCTTGGATTTGGCATTATTATTTTAAATTATTATTATTAATTCCACTAAACTATAAAAACATCACCGCAACGTTGTTTTATTTTGCTCAGGGTATTTTATAAAAAAACGGTATCGGTATTTTATTTAAAACATCGTACTCGGGTCCACCACTATGTTAAAAAATCTGGCCACATTATTTTGTAGTTTGACATTTGCTGTTGTCAAATTGTTGTCTCTAATTATTATGGAACGAACTATAAAAGACCGTGGAACTTCTTAAATGGTACCCAAGACTAAGAATTTCTCCTGTGTCGTGGGTATATGTATTTATAAACATACTAGCTCACATACATATCAGACATCCACAACAACAATATGTAGATCACACAAAGAGTTGTGCCGTGCGGGAATGAAGCTCGCAAAAATTTGCGCATCAAACTGGTAGCGACAACTCTGCTGATAATATAAATGAGCATTTTCCATGAATGAGGTTACAGGACGCCAAATTCCCTCCTCCCTCTCTTTCACCTCCCATCCTCAAATCCCTAATTACCTACAAGTCTGGCAATGCACTTAACTTGGGGGGTTATTAATGGGGGGCGTTGATTACTTTCCAGCAGAATTTGTGGTTTGCGCTGATCCATAAAAAACCTGGATAAATAACCATAGATGTATTCACAGAACAGAAAATTAAGTAGAAGTGCCCCTACAGTCTTTCAAAAGGAAAACCAGTGTCGCCAAAATCACACATTCGCTAATCAAATTGTCCATTACACACATAAAAAACAGCTATATAATTGGGTAAAAAGATGAAACGCAACTTTAGCAAATCATCTTCTAAATGTTGTTAAAAATTGAGTCTTATAACAATGAGCGAAAGTTATTATCATTTCACATGTCACAATCAATAAAGGCGTCTATCGTGTAAAAAACTTAAATAAAACAATTTACAAACGGGTTCAGCCACTCAACGCTAGATGGCGCTGTAACAAATTCATTCTATTCAAAACGCTAACTTCTTTGAAATAGATGTCATATTTGTATGCGCTTGTACCAATAGACATTACTATTTTGCTACTCAGATAGGGCAGGGTATCCCAATATATCGTTGTTATTTATTGTATTCGTGTGAGCAATATATGTAATTTATCGACACGATATATCTACATAGTAATGGAAAAAGGTTCTAATAGAAAAAAAAGAAAAACATTAACATTTTTTGAAGATTTAATATTTTTTGGAAATGGTCAAGTTATTATTAAAGATTTCGATTTTAACATATAAAAGCACTACGCGCTCCTACAAGTTTTATCTCCTTTCCAACAAAAATATAATTATTAAAATCGGTTCATAAATAACGGAGACGAACGAACAAAAAAAAACATGTACGATCGAATTGAGAGTCACTCTCCTTTTTGTAACTCTGTTAAAAATCATGTACAACATTATAAAATAAAAATGGTGATTAACCACCCGCACCTACCACAGACGGATGCACGCTGTGTGTGGTTAAAACGTTGATGTGTCTATGCAATCTTAGTTAAACATTTATGAATTATACTCAAAAATTGTAAAAATCAATTTTCTGAACGATGATGATGAAAAGTTCTCGATACGAACCTAATTTACGAATGTGTCCCATCCCTAAATGAGTAGCGTCGAAACTACTAGAATATATTGTATATAACGTCACATAACGAACAAGTAGATTTAAACTTAATTGTAATAAAAATAAGGCCCTTTATAGTTTGCATTGAAGTAATGAAATGTGATATTTACATTAAAATCAAATATATTTAAAATTAACAAAGGTTAATACTCAAAGATGATACGATACCCCACCACAAGACTCATCTTTTTTTCTGCTTACTTTTTTGCAGTTGAAAACCGCACAACAAGGCATAATTTCTAATATATTTCGTGTTTCTTAGAGACAACCATGACAACCAATCATGACAACGGATCGAACGATTCTGACAACAAATGTGCCAAAATGTTGTATATCTACTCATCATGTTGGTTAGCGCGCGATGTCTGAGCGGCACTTCCACTGTATTTTCTATTCCGTGGATGTATTGTTTGCTCTCCATTAACAGACTGAAGTATGCTGGTTGTTGGATGTATATATGTACATTCAATTAGCGTATGTTATCAGTTATGAGTGGATTAATCAAAAACATACCGATTTCTCTTGCTGGTACGACTGGCTAGGATAACGACCATGCATGGGCGCCCGGGAAACACTACCAGTATCCACCGTCTCAATGCTTCTTAGAGCGTGACGAACTTCTTGACGTGGCTGTAAATTCAACCGTAATATTAGTGAACATAAGACTTCTTTCTCTTATATGGGTAATAGTTTCCAATAACCAATCATATTCCGTATCACGCCTTTAATTAAATATTGTATTTTTAGTGTTGTAATACTCAGTATATATTGGTTATCAAAATTGCACTAAGTATGAGATTTTAAAGTGACTTCTGATATAAGAATTCTTCTTATTTAATTAAAATTTATAGAATCCCTCCACTTTGTGCAAGCACATGACTTTTATCACCCTCCAAATTTTGTGAGGCTATTCAACTTCACGATTGGGAACTAAGACTTACTTATAATTTAATTTTTTTCTTCAACGTTTTCATATACCTACTAGGTAACTATCTCGTCGAATTATTACGTGAGTCGGTGAGTAAGCCGAAAACATAATAATTAACGACATACCTCTCGATTTACGTAACATATTATAGTTGAATGCATTTGAATAGCCTTCCAAAAAACGGAGGGCAACAGGCAGTTACTAGATATCGAAACCTTAGTAACACCCTGTAGCATGCTTCATAGAGCCTTACTTTATGAATAAACAAAAAAAACATGACAAACGTTACAATTAATTTGTTTATTAACAATATATAACAAAAATAAAAAGAAAAAAAGAACTAAGAATTAACTAAAATTCGCGGGTTACTCACGTGAGAATGTTGAGAAAAGCTCTACTAGTTTCGAACCCACAGAGGGGTTCTTCCTCATGAGCAGCGTGCGCGGACGCGGCGACGTCGCGACGTCGCCGCGTGATTCGAAACTAGTAGAGCTTTTCTCAACATTCTCACGTGAGTAACCCGCGAATTTTAGTTAATTTAGTATGTCTCACGATAGTTATTATGAAAACAAGAACTAAGAAGTAATTTTCTATTCCATAAAGTAAGACTCTTCCTCAGTTTTATTTTTACCGCACGTCATTGTCTGAAGACAATCCTGGCGGAAACCACAGAGATATTTTACCTAATCAAGAAAGGAACTAGCATCTGTGGCTTCCGGCTGATCGCGCGGAGGATTTTAAGCGTAGGCCACATCGCAAAACAGCGAATGAGCGAGCGGATAAGCCGAGCGAAAACTGTTTCATCTCATTTTATGCGTCAGTTCATACGTTACGTTCAGCTATCATCTGGCGTACACCTGCTGAACATAGCCTTATATATAACCCCACGCATAGCACACAGTTTGGGGATCACGCTTATGTCACCGAAAGTTGCCACCCTTCGGTAGCAAGCAGCAGTTTATGGACGTACCTGGGTCCACGTAGGCTAAACAAAACCGCAGTGATAATGAAACGAAACGCGCCCATCTCGCTCACGCGTTAGCAGGCGATGTAGCCTACGCTTAAAACCCTACCAAATATTACGAGGGTTTCTGTGCAAAGCCATAACAGCAAAGCGGTTTTATCCCCCGGTGTCCAAACAAATTAAATCAATTGCTTTGACCAGTTTACCAACTGTCTCTTACAATATATGTATGAGTAAACTAGATCATGTATTAGGTCTTTACTAAAAAATGCCGTATCTTAACGACAATTTTAAGCGTAAAGACCCATTATCATGACAAATATTGTGGAAACGAACGCACCTCCAAAACTAAATGCTTTAGCCCAGGCGTGATGATGTTGAAGGAGACTGGAATTGACTGGATCCTTCCTTTCTTGATAGTTTTAGAGACAAGGGTACGGGGAGAGGGAAATGTAACCTATCATCTTTTATGGATTGCTTGTATCTCTATCGTTTGCTGTAGAGAAAATATCGTCTAAACAGTGCCAAATGTGGAAGAATCTAGACACATTATGGGAACAACGAGATATGCTGCCTTATTTCTAATCTTTCAGAGTGTCATACTCATTCTTTGCATAACAATAGAGCAACGCCTTTACATATAATTTCGTACCGGTTTCGATTAGTGCGCAAACATTTTTATTGCGATGTTGGATTCTGCCAATAACGCCATCTTTTGGCATTCGTTTTCACTCCGACGATTTCTGGGCAGAAGTATTTTAGCTATTCTTGACTGCTAGAGATAAATCATGTCATGTCATATCAGAGTAGCGCTTAAATGTAGTGTTTTGTTCATATAGGCGATAAATAGAGTGAGCAATTTGCTATTTAAATTCCCATTGTCAATTTTATCTTAATCAGTTTTGTTAAAACAGCTTGATTGATGACCTTGATCAAATATTTAATTTTAACATCGTCCAGTTTCATATCCATTGTAGTCCAGTCCATACTATCACATTATTATCATAAATAATTAAGTCCAAATAATGCAAAAACTAATTCTAACCTATTCTAATGAGTAATACTAACAATTTTCATTTCTTTTTATGTCGTCGAAACGGGAGGCAGACCATTAAGTTGTGCCCATATATTACAGTGGGCATTCGATCCAGGATTATTTTTCTCATCAGCCTTTTTATTTGGCGGTGCCTTTTTCTTATTTTTTATCAAATGATAGGCTTTCTTAATGCCTACACTTGAATTATTCTTAGATCGTCTTGGTTGAGCAGTTGAATTATTATGGCCAGGACGGGTGTTATTGCCAGGCGTATTATTGTTCTTATTGCCAGGCTTATTATTTTGTTCGGACTTATTATTTTGCCCGGGTTTATTATTTTGTCCGGGTTTATTATTTTGCCCTGGTTTATTATTTTGCCCGGACTTATTATTTTGTCCAGGTTTATTATTTTGTCCGGGCTTATAATTTTGTCCGGACTTATATTTATTACCGGGTTTATTGGTATAACTAGGTCCACCTTGCGGTATAGGGTTATTTTGTTTACCAAATCCGTTATTATTGTTCGGGCCTCTCTCTTTAGGTTCATTATTATTTCGAGGTTTATTGTTATTGCTATTTGGTTGATTCGATCTATTATTTTTGTTAGGTCCACCAATATAACTACGTCCAGAATTATCTAACCAACGACTATTTTCTGGTCCCATATTACTGTGGGCTCTTTTATTAGCTTTGTTTCGTTTACCACCTCCAAAGTTCTGCGGGTACGAATAAGGTGGAGTGTTAAATTCATCCACATAACCACTCATTGCCTCCATCGGGTAAGGCGGGATATTCATTGGGCCCCAAAACATTCCTCCCATCGGCCCTGGACCCCATTGTTCGTATGGTGTTGAATACCATTGCTCGGACGGCCCTGGACCCATTTGTCCTATTACCTCTGGGCCCATTGATCCCATAAAGGGGCCACGTTTTGGTCTGGGTCCCATAGGACCGAAATGTTTCGGCGGTTTTGGCTCGCTCTGTATTATATCATCTAATTTCGATTTTATTCTGATTTTAATTTTCCTTTTCATCATGTAGATAATGAAGTTATTTTCAAGAAGAGCTGGCACTGTGTTTCGGTCTATTGAAAAAGTAACAGAAATGCCATTGGTGTTGTCAGGTTTTATATGAGTAATGCACCAGTTAGAGAAATCTATTCCTGGATTTTCCTCTTTAAGAGCCTTAATTATGGTCCTATCGTCGGCTTCAGGATCTGGTATATAAGCTACTCCGATAACTGGCTTAGCTGTTTCTTTCAAGTTAATGAGCTTAAGGGATGCTCCCTCCCATAGATGCAAATCTGATAAATGCTCTTCAAGCCATTTTACTGACTCCTCATTTGTAAAAGCAAGTTTTAGGGCCCCATATTTGGCAGAACAACCGGAGATGCTTAGGGTATCTTCATCCTCCTCCACAATATCCAAAACTTTGTCCTGAATTTTATCGAGTTGCTCCTCAGTCAGAGGCCCTTGTGAGTCAGTAATACGAACACATATGTACGTACCATTCGATGTGTCCGCTTTACTGATTATTTTTTCAAACCTTTCTGCCCTTGCCTGCTTTTCAGGGTCTAATTTACGTAAGGCTCTCTGTTGTTCCTCTCTCCTTTTCTCTTTCTTAGCAGCACTGTATTCAGGGATTTTATTGAAGCGTGTTTCGCATAATTTCCTAGCTTCCATAAACGTTTTCCCTCGCTTGATCCACCAATAAAGTCGTCTCCTACACGTAGATGATATTTTTGAAAGATCCCGCAATCTTGCTTCTTCCCTTTTTTTAGCTTTCTTACTAAGTTTCTTTTCTTCTGCTTCATTCTTGTTTTCACTGGACTCAGTAACTGTGTTATCTTTTAAGTCATCTTTGTCCTCTTCAGGATTAGAGGTTGCATCGTTAGAGGAAGGATTTAAAGGATCAGGGTCGTTAGAGTTATTAGGTAAGTTGGGAAGTTGCGTCTCAGTTTCACTTTCTACTTTTCGGAACCAGCGGTAACGGGAGTTCGCCTACCAACAATGGACACATGATGTTATATATATTTATTTCTTTACTTATTTACAGGTGATGCATTAAAGATTATATTTCTTATATCATTTTACAATGTTTTTTTTTTCTTCTTCAAGGAATAATGGAATGCATCACCTATTTATTTCTAGATGTCACAATCATTTAATAGCCTTAACCATCCATCAAAAGAGAAATAAAAATAAATGCTGCGATTTATGGATGCTTTGCGTAGCATCGACAAAACATCTCAAATGAAAAGGACTCTAACTTCAGCAACTAGCTTCAGTAGCAGACCAAGTATAAAAAAATTAAGTGAATTTATTAATGACACACGTTTTTGTGTTCGATGCACAACCCAATAAGATGAATGAATGTTTAAAAAATTCAGTTTTTAATTACATCTCGTATCTACTGATCCTGATCAACCGGAAAAACTGCAGTTTTATGGTTGTTGTTAGGTGTTATATTTATATCATTGCTATAACGCAGTTTTCATAGAGACGACCAAGGTTTGCGCGACTTTTCATGTTGGTGTATCGTGTTTTTATACCTACTTGACAAGCTTTGACTATGGTTTTACACGTGTATTTCATCGGGGAATAGTGAAGCTAACCAATATTAAAAGAATTACTTAACTCCGTAAAGTAGGTGGTTCCGGAGCCTATTCAATAATATTAACAAACAAACAATCAAATTATACCTCTTTATAATGTTAGTATAGATTGATTTAGTAAGATATAAAAAACGTTTACGTGGAGCAATTCCGATACGCGGATTTGGATGAGGAGCCAAGTAGCAAATAAAGCAAACATGCCAGCCCGGCTCGTCTTATGTAAGACCGCGTTATTGCAATGATGCACTGCAGTTTTCAGTTGTATAGGACCATAAGCGACACTCACCATCAAAGAACTCATTGAGGGCATGCTAAACAATGTTTTATTAAGTTTTTCTCTTTGGCTTAGACCGTACTACGGTTAAACCGCTGCGGTTTTAACTGCTTTCCACAACTAAATTTAAACGAAACAAACAACGTTGATAGCCTCCTTAAGTCATTTATAGAGAACTTAGTTAATAGTTTAGTTAGTTAGCTATGCTTTAAGTTGAATTTTTTTTTTTAATTGGTTTCGTGTTTTATAACCGTAACTGCTCGCAGGAAGAAACCGTAGCGCCACCTTACCTAAATGACTGATGAAATGTCTCAGATACTAAGTACACATGTGAGCTAAGCAAACAGAACATAGTGAAAATTTCACTGTGAAATAGGCCCTAGTAACTAATATACTATTATGTTTTAATTGTAAACATATTTTTAATTATGATTGCGCAGTAACAGTAATGTTACTCAATCTTAAGATGTTGCTATATATTTGGTATATTGAATATATTTCAAGAATGACAAGTAAACCTTTATTTGTTAGCTACAAAGGTTTCTAAGGCCAGACAAACAACTTGTAAATTTGTTTTACTTTTGTATTAAGTGGTACTTACAGGAACTTCAGGTATATTGGCCTTGGGTGGGTATCCCCCGTAGGTCTGTTCCGTGTGGGTTCTAGGCTGGTTGAAGCCTGGCCTGACATCAGACCGTGACTGTACCGGATTTTGATGATGCTGAAAGTTATAGATGTTAATTTCATGGGACCAGCAATTTTTCTTTAAAATAGATGCAATTTTCAAACTATATCCTCCATACAATCTTTAATTATTAATTGTCTTAAGAATGTAAACCAATCTACCTGTTGTCCATAGGGGTTGTTAATATTTCCTTGAGGAGAATTAAATCCTCCAAAAGTATTTTGCGGTACTTGTGATGCCATTGGTGGACCTGCACCCCATTGATTGGAGGTGGTTCCTGAGGCCCATGGTGAGGGACGGTTCACATCCATTGGGCCTGAATGTCCACCTGGGCCTTGAGTTGGCCTACCTACATGAGGTGCTGAGCCGTGCATACTACTACCATGAGGATTTTGGCTATTGTAGTTGTTACTATGTCCAACATAGTCATTTCTGGGTGCAGTGGTGTAATCATTTCTAGAATGGTCCTGGTAACCCATGTGGGTGTCGAAGGCACCCTGTGGTGGTAAAGTTGTCTGCAAACAAGAAATTAATTTGGTGACTTGTACAAAAGGAAGTGGTGCTACCAACTTACAACACAAACCGCTTTAAAGTAATTTCCCACCCCTAAGATGACCCACTGACCAATATGATCTTAAAATATGTTTTTATATTATTGTAATTTATTTATGCATGGTGCATTAAATAGTTAATAACGACACATACTATGTAAATATGTAATAAAAAGCTCAACACAGAACACAGAGAATCAAATTATCTACTGCACCTAAAAATTTGTTAGGATCGTCGTTTTAATACTTACAGCAGCTTTTCCTACAGGTATCGCTTTCAATACGTAGTTACCGGGCATCTGATACCCATCGAGACATTTCATTACTTTGTAGCCCTCGGAATTATCTGTGAGGCCTACTCTTACTTTCTTGGTACCGACGGCGGCGCTATCATTCACAAGATTGTCAAGGATAAAGTCATTAATATTGCACTCTTGTTTTATTAATATCTTCACATCTTGATATTTTGTCTAAAAATAATGCTCATCATTAGTAGAGTCAAAAATAAACAATTATAACAATCAACTTAAAAGATAACCATGCACCAATACATACTTTGGGGGGAAACCCAAGGATTGTTATCATCATCTTGACTGCTATTATTGAAATCCTTTATTTTGTTAAGAATTTAAATCGAAGCACAAATTAAACAATTACAAAGGTCGATTTTAAACGAAAACATTGATATCGTTTTGCAAAGCGACATTCATTACATTCGCCATTTACTGAACGAATACCACAGAGTACATTTTAACAATATGAATACGAATGAAAAATTAAGAATGAATGACGTCGATTTTCATAATGGAGGAACTATATCTATGGTTCAAGATTTTCAATATTTCTATTGTATTCCATAATAGATGTAATTCCTCAGTTCATTCCATAATTAATTCATCTGTAGGGACACATGTCATAAATATAATACAGTTGCATTACATAAAGGTAATACAGTTGCATTGGTTTCGCTGAATTGACCGATTATGTAGGTATGTATCTAGAGGCATTTGCGCTCGCCGTATAAGTTTACAGTCTCAAATATATGGAGTTACACTTACAACGTGTATTATTTCTCTCTCTACTAAACCACTTCTGATATAAGTACATTAGGTGCTCATAATTACCTAAATCCATAATCAATTCTTACTTTTAATTTTGTAGCATCGACATTAGCTCCTGGTAAAAGGCAAGTGCAAGGATAGATAATGTACGTATTTATACTATACTCGTTTCTTAGTCATTCCCCCTTTGCTTGCAATTAATTTGTACAATTCCCCGTGGATTAACATTCCTCCTATTCCTACATCATAAACAAAGTCCTAGCCAAAGGTTCTAATGTTGCTAAAATAGAGTGTTACCAAAACAAAATTATTTGTGCCTATTGTACTTCCGTTCCGATTTTAGGAAATCATTTCATTCATCGCTAGAGAAGTCAATGTCAATTTCAATTTGACAAATTCGATCTTTCACCTCCATAAAACGGCATCCGTTGTGCCTTCTTTACTACTTTTCTGCATTGATTGATTTACATTTTACTGTATTCTGCATGTTTATAACACATACAGTATTATTAAAAGCGGTTATCGATCAGCATGTTGCTGACCATATTTAATTTGCCGTCATCGGTAATACATTAAACTATCACAGTGTTTGAAATGTGATTTAATTTTCTTTTGAAATTTTTGTTTTATTGCATGATATTTTTCAATAAACAGACGCGGTATGGAGATGTGAAGTCATTGATACAAAGTAATTGTGGCCTGAGTGACGTGATCTTGGATAATTTGGTAAACGATGTAAATAACACGAAGAAAGTGACTGTCGGTTTACCTGAAGAAGAAGATGCCGCCTTACTTGTGAGAAAGATTAATGGCATGTTTCTGGAAGGAAAGATTCTGTATGTTGAAGCTCTTAAGAAAAAGCAGGTGCGTAATGAACTCAAATACTTACACAAATTCGTTAACAAGTAAAAGTAAAACAAGCAATTAGTCCAATGTAAAATGGGTTAGTCATAACCACTCAGCGTCAGTGGGTTGGAGATCGCTGGCAGTGATATTCTTATCGCCGTTTTAGAGATGCAGATTATTAGAGAACACCAATGCCTGGTCTCTATAAATGTGTAGTTTTTATTGTAGTTACTTATCAAGTTTTTAGGGCAAAAAAGTTTGGATACAGGCTGAAACATCCAATAGACCAAGCAGCTCTTGACATACCTTTGTAGATTTACTAATTTATTGATTTTATTGTCATATCCCATTATTAAGCAAAGGCTTCTTACATAGGGAGAAATTATTACAATTAATCACTAGGCCTGCTTTAGACAAATTACCAATTTCTAACTTATATGAGAAATTATAATATGTCAAAGTTTAGATACTAGGTACTGGGTGTTTAAGTTAACATTTTAATTACACATTACATGGAAAAAGTCACTGCATAATGTGTCCCATTCAAGATTGAGCCTATGCTAGCTGACAATTGCAAATTTTAGAAAAATGAAATCTGTTAAAAATTAATGTAGTTTTGTAAAATAAAATTCAAATAAATCCGCCCCCAAGGGTATCCACCTGACCCTGATCTCACTTCACAGTTATATATATGTAATGTTTTAAATATTTATTTTTCACTTAGGCTAACATGAATCAAGATAATTTGCCGAAGCCAGCTTATGAAGGAGGTCCACAAACCATGCAACAAAGACAGGTAGGACTTTTTTGTTGCATTCAGGCCTTGACAACCTAGAAAAAAAACAACAAATTTAATGTTAATGTTAGTTTCATAAATTCTGTATTGGTTATAATAGCAAGATAGAAATGGGGAATTTCACAAATTATTATGCGTTGAACAAGCTATGATATACACTGGGCTCACCACAATAAAACACACTTAACTAATTTGGCAGTTTCTCTAGGTTGGCCCTGTAATGTACAGAATAAGAGTAAAACAAGTGGTATAATACACTACTTTAATTTAATTCCTCGTCACTGTTTGAGACTGCCTCATTGTATGTGCGTGTGATGTGTTTGTGAAATTGTATGTTTGAAAATGCACCCACAACACAGGAGATCATCTAGTGTAGGGCAATATTTTTTTTATGTGGCTGTTCCTCAAGCAATCTCTGGTTTGACTCCCATATTAAACAAAGGATTATTAGATTATCCAATTTATCTACAATTTCTCAGTAACAGCACAGAGTTTGGAATTGTACCTCATATGTGGCAAAAGACTCGCCTCCTGTTGTAAGAAGGGTATAAATATATTAATTATTACATTGATTCTGTCATTGAAATTATTTATGGTGTTACATGTTGTCTACAAAATATTTTTTGTTTGTGTCTTAGATAAATTTTTGTTAAATTTTGAATGTGGCTGAAAAAATTTTACACAATAGCTAAGAAACATTTTATGAAAACATTTTATCAAGTATGTCGTTTTTTATTCTCCTGCATACTTTTTATTTTTTACATATGAATCAAGTTATGAGGGTATGAACAAATAGTTTTGATGCTTCAGTCTCAAACCGTTGTATACTTTTCCCCCTATTATATGTGTCTTACAAAAAATTCTAAAAAGTGGGTAAACCTTGTGTATGTGGTATTATAAGCTAAGTTTGCCATTAGGGGATAAATAATGTGACATAATAAAAAAAAAGTCAATTTCGAAGGTAATTTATAAAGTTTAACATTTCACCAGCAACCATCTGCAATGATGCATACACAAACAGCTCGGCCAGCGATGGTCCAGCAGCCCATGCTTCAACAACCGTATTATCAGCAGAACAAGTACCACACTCAACCCACTCCATCAGGATATCATAGCATGCCTCTGCAGCAACCTCCGATGCCCTTTGCTGGAGTCTACAGGGTCCAGGTAACATTTTTATATACTTATATTTTTTTATTAATTGCAGATTTTCCTATCTAATCTTTAACCTACAATTATTCAGGTTTATAAAAGCGAAAATAATGTAAATAATAATAATATCTAAAATAAAAGGTACATATTGTTAGAACTGACCATTTGGAGAAATAGTTAACATGGCACGAAATTTATTCGGTTTACAAGTTATGCGAGTTTTGATGGCCTGTTAGATTGATTATTCGATGAAATGAAACATAAACTAATGATTGATATTGCAAAAATTAACAGCCTTATTACAAAGCAACGTTTTTCTTTAGGCTAGGTCAGAAATATTGAGCTAGTTTTTGTATTTAAAATTGACGGTAGGTGAGAATAAGATTCAAAATACAAAATCTGACTAAATGGTTTAATCCTAGACTAAAGATAAATCTTGTTTTGTAATAAGTATTTGAAGTAACGTCATTATATCGCAAAAGGTTTCGGTGCAACTCAAGATTTATTTTGCCTACCCCGCACATGGGACGTGGACTTGGGAGGGAGAGTGTACTGTGGAATTGCAGAGCACGAGAACAATGTGGCGTTTATTGATACAATATTATAACCGTTATATAAACGGTGTCCGGTAAAGAATGGATAATCTTGAAGTGCCTTTAAGTATATTTTGTGACCAATTTAAGTGTGGGAGAGCCATGCTTCGGCACGAATGGGTCGGCTCGATCGGAGTGATACCACGGCCTCGCAGAAAACTGGCGTGAAATAACCAAAGAGTTGTGTTTCGCCGTTTGAGTGAGGTTACCGGAGGCCCAATTTTTCCCCTATCCCAATCCGTTCCCAAAATCTCCAAATCCGTAAAGGTCGGCAACGCACTCGTAACTCCTCCGTCGTTGCGGGTGTCCATGGGCGACGATCAGGTAATCAGTTTGATCGTTTGCCGACCTATCACATAAAAAAAAAACAAAAAATTTACAAAAAAAAAGGTTTTTATGAAAAAAATGCAAAATTTATTTTTGCAGCAATGTTTAATCAATAATCATTGTTATGCAATAATGTAATGTACGTCAATGTTAAAGGATCATTTTCTATTTCCTCTAGCACCAGTTTTTCTACTTCAAGACATCATAACTTAGGTACTACTTATTATTATTTTCCTTTTCGTTTTTATTTCTCTATGGCCATAAGGTTATTTATTCTTAACCGGACACCCTGTATATTCTCCGAACCCGAGATTTTAGACTCTCCCTCCCTGTTTGGGTGCCAGACTCTTATTGACTCAAAATCTCCCCATTACTCCTCCTACTGCGATAAATCATTGCGCTTGCGCAACCTGAGCTGGATATCGTCCTTTGAGGGACCCATGTGTGGTGGTCATAGCTTTTTGAGGCGTGCGCGGTACGTAATGTGCTGACGCTGACGGTTTGGATCTGGTCGGCGAGCGGTAACTCGCCGCCCGTAAGTGTGGGTAAGCCAAGCTTCGGCACGAATGGGTCGGCTCGACCGGAGTGATACCACGGGACCACGGCCTCACAGAAAACCGGCCTGAAACGACCACAGCGTTGTTTCGCCGTATGAGTAAGGTTACCGGACGCCCATCAGGTAATCCGTCTGTTCGTTTGCTGACGTATTCCATTAAAAGAAAACCCGCCCTTACGGGGATTGGAGATTTTCACGCGATCTCCAACATCCGAGGCGTCAGCAGGTTAGTTTCATCACGTACTCCGCCCCCCTCTTTGCTAGCGTGACTGTTTTGCAGAAGGAGGAAACGCCTTCCCAGTTCCTCTTGCTCTAGATGGGAACTGGGAAGGTTGGGGGTGGTCAGTAAGATTGTTATACGCCCTCCTGGTAATAATGACAAGGTCATCCAGAATGGGACTGGCCAGGAACAGTCATTTGACTAGCGATGACTGGTTTTCATAAAAAATGATAGTTGCTTCAGCTGCTAGCATCATCAGTCATTAAAATTATGTTTCCTTAAATCTTTACAAAGCAATTAATTTATGAAAACTATGGGAACTTGCGTGAGTTTTTGTAAAAAATAACTATTGGTTTAAATGCTTAGTTCTAACAAAGGCCTGAAAAGAATGACTTCGTTTAGTAAGAAAAACTTACGTTTTAATTCCACACATACAAATACAGTGGTAGCGGTAGAGCACACATATAGTGGTATTTGCCAATTTTGATTTTTGCTGCAGTAGACCAAACTACACGTAGTAAGGTCATAGATATTCTTCTTGTGTTTTTTCCGTCACAGTTTTGCTTCTTTCGATATAGGAATAGTAAGCAAGCGTTTTCATGTTGCAATTGAATGACGTGTGTTCTGTCGAGGCGAATTGCAAGATTTTTTAATTTTCTTACCGAAAGTTTTAAAAATATAGCACCTTACAGATAACATGGTTACATTAGGTGAGTGATTTCAAAAAGTTCTTTGAAATCATAGAAATTCTGGTCAAGAAACCGCAAATAGTTTCTTCGAGACTTTTTTTATCGTTATTATTGCAGAAATACAAGTCGTACTTGCATTCTGCTTTAATCGAAAACTCTTCAGTATATTGTAAGTTGCGTCTCAAAAACATCAGATCTAGATGCAATATCATAGATTTGTTCCGGTCATTGTCAGAGTGGGCTGAAGTGCATAAAATTATCAATATTATGGGCAAACGGCCACTCTGACAATCATCCTCATTTATCTCTATACCGATTGCTCCATTAGGGGATGTTTTGTAACTTTTCATCAACATTCTTCCACAGAATCCAACTATCAGCTATGGCTATCCACAACAAATGCAGTACCAACCATCGCAGCAACCTATGATGGGACAGAATCTGGTTGGGTTTGATAAAAGGGGGGCTCCTCTTGGGTTCGGCAGCCAAGATAACAATCCCAAAGCCAGTTTAAATCAAAATGATTGGAATATGGCCGGGGATGCCTCTGGTGGGAATCAAATGTCCCAACAGCGCAATCCTAGGTTGCAAGGATGGGAGGCCACTGATCGAAGCAGTCTTTCTCGCCGTGAGAGTGCACCTCGTGACTCTAACCGAAACCAATCTTCGCGCGGCTACGGACGAGAAACGTCTTCCCGTGACGTGGGCCGTAACTCGTCTTCTCGCGACACCGGCCGAGACTCGTCTCGGCGTAGCTACGGACGAGATATGCCCTCACGTGATCGTGGGCGGAATGCATCCAGCAACGTCGACCGCAATCGTCGTCGGGTTACACCCAGTAACCAGTACGGGCAAGACCGGGGTCGGGATGCAACCAATGACTTCGGCCACGATCGTGGCCGGGACGCGCCCAATGACTTCGGGCACGATCGTGCTCGAAATGATTACAGACAAGACCGTGACCGGGATACAACTGGCAGCTACGGACGAGATCGAGGTCGGGATGACCCTTATAACTTCAAAGGTAATCGGGATTCACGTAACAGCCATGGTCGCGATACTCGTGATACTGGGAGGGATGCCCCCGGGCGCGAGCGCGGTCGCAACGCGCCCCCGCGTCGTACATCCCGCGATCATGACAAAGACTTATCACAAAGAAGAGCAGATCAACCTCGTGTGCCAACGAAACGCCAGTTTTCGCCTTCTGGCACTCGAGCATCTCATAATACAAATCAGTTTCCTCAGCGACAACAGCGAGGTGGTAAATTAAACCAACCTCGAGATAGGCCGCAACAACCGGCGAGATCCGACAGTAATTATGTACCACCTTCAAAACAACCGAAAAATGGCGATGGCCCGCAAAGTGCTCCACAGAGACCGAACGCTCCACAAAGACCGAACGCTCAACAGAGACCGAGTGCTCCACAGAGACCGAGCGTTCCACAGAGACCGAACGTTCCACAGAGACCAAGTGTTCCGCAGAGACCAAGCGTTCCGCAGAGACCAAGCGCTCCGCAGAGACCGAGCGCACCACTGAGACCGAGCGCTCCTCAGCAAACGACTGCTCAGCAGTCAACATTCCGCCGACCGCCACCTCCACATCTGGCAGATAAACAAAATAAAAAGAAAGACGCCAAAGAACGCATCTTGATTCGTTCAGCTACGTGGCGAAACCAACTTGCTTCTGCCGTTGGAAAAGAGGTTTTGCAAAATCCGGAACGCGACTTGAAAGGTATTGCCCGCGAAAAAATTTTGACTGAGGTGAAGCGTGCTATACGCATTCGTTTGCAAAAAATGTTTGGTGAAAATCATAAAATTACTTTACCTGAAATGTTAAAGATATATAGGGAGAAATATAGCGTTGATACGGACACAGACTTCTTCAACGAAGTAATGGAACACGTATTGAAGAATGGAGCCTATCCAGATGATGACGGCTTGGAAAAAGGTAACTTAAATATGTACTTTTAAAATATTTTTGTTTGCATGTTACTTTGCGTTTATTTACAATATTTTCTCACTTTATCAATTGAGAAAAAGTTGAAAATTATTACGTGTCTATTTTGTTGATAACGCACAACATTATAGATACCCTGGCAGAGGATTTATTAGATCACACGACAGCTTTCGGCAATTCGAGTGGGTCTTTACTTTAAGTATGCCTGTTGAATGTTTGCAAACTGGCCAATATTGCCATGAGCTGATTTTTCTGTGTAAAAATTGGCTTTTGGCGATAAGGCAGAAGAATCAGGGTGATTGACAAGATGACGGCGACGCATCCGTAAATAATTTTAGCTAACTCTCGCTAGTTACTAGCTAGTGTTTACGTGACTTAAAATATTGTAGGCAATTTTCTGACCTCAAGTTGTTATCAGATAACTGTTAATAGCTAAGCCTGTTAAAGAAATAGCACGCCATAGTGAACGGACGGAAAAGGCAAGCAATGCACAATTCATACGGGCGTGAAACAACTTTTATGTTGTGTGTCGCCACGTGAAATATTAAAGTCCAATCGTCTCCCCTTCCCATCCTCAATACGCAAATCTTCAACAACCGACAAAATGCCGTTTAACCAGCAACGCACTATTAACTTCTTTGGCGTTAGGAGTAGCCATGGGCGGCTGATCGATTACCACTGGGTGATCAGTCTGCTCGTGAGCTGACTAATCTATTCATATGTTGTCCAGACGGCTAGTTCTTAACCGAAAAAATATAAATATTGTAGTTTTTTACTGGTAAAGAAGTCTCAATCCATATTCACATTCCATCATTTGCAATCAACATTGCAAATGATAGTACTTTGGGCAAAAACATCTTGTAAAGGATAAAGTGTCAACTATGAGTGTGGCTATAACATCCTTTAAAGTTGTTATAGCAACTAATCTCAATGAGTCGCCTTATCCATGTACATGCGCATGATTTGGAGATGTACTCGCCATAAAGACTGTTTCAACATCCATATATTATTGGTGAGAATCTTGTGGCTACTAGTCACAGGATAGTACTGTCAGCCGGGGTTGCAGGTCGAGCGCGGTAATGTACCGCGGCCTCTGTCCGGAACCGGAAAAGGAGAACTGGGTGGTTTTTAGTCAGTAATAGTCTGACACAACTTCTGGCCCCATCTAGGGCGAAACAAGTCATTTAATGATTTTTTCCCCCTTAAAACGGCAGTACAGTCTAGCAGCCATTTTCTTAACTCTCCATAGCCCTCTTGGGTTTTCTCCTGTCAGAAGTAAAAACGACACACTTCACACCCAGACTTATACAACTTGACAATTAAGATGCTTGCCAAAGTATCTGTTGGGTGTTTGGAAATTTTTACACCAAGAGTTCAGAAAACGCTGCATACTTCGGAGAGTACATAAAACTGTAGGTTCCGGTTGTCACGCAAACTTCTGCGATCGTTATGATAGTTCAGAAACCCGAAAGTTAGAAAACAGATCTAGCCAAAATTCACTCATGTGTATATAAGTCGTGGTAATATCGAACTTCTGCTTAATATGGTGAAGGCTTGTAGCTTCTCCATCCTAGCTGGTAATGTAGGACTAACAGAAGTTCAAATGTGGGAGAGCCATGGTCCGGTAGAATGGATCGATTCGACCGGAGTGATACCACGGCCTCACAGAAAACCGGCGTGAAACAACTACAGCGTTGTGCGTCACTCACAAGGTTACCATAGGCCCTCTATGTATAGGACGATAGGCCCAAAACTTCCCCTGTCCAATCCCCAAATCCCTAATCCTCAAAAAGGTCGGCAACGCACTCGTAACTTTTCCGTTGCGGGTGTTCATGGGCGGCGACGATTGCTTACCATCAGGTAATCCGTCTGCCCATTTGCTGTCCTATAATTAAATAAAACATGGCTTTAAAGTGGCAATGGGATCGCCTCCTATTACATGCTGTTTCATTGGTCACTTTTGCCTAACCCTTCTATATTATTTTTGTGTAAATGGAACGATTACTCTGCAATGATTGGTTGGATCCGTTGACCGACCTTCAGGTTTCTGAATTATAACTCGTGTTTGTTGCTATGGCAACCGAGACAAACACTTTTTCGCGCTCTTTAATATCAAAATGGCAGTCTTTGACATTTCTGAAGTGAATAATGAAATGCATAGACAATATTTTTGTCGAAGTACCCTGTTTTTAGAGGAATTACCATGTATTTATCCACAGATTATATCAAGCATTTTGAGAATCAAGAGATGATTAAATGCAGTACTTAATTTAATGACTGTTTTTCTTCATTTTGTTCACGTCTGATTATGGAAAAGACGATTATTAGATACAAATTTTATTTTTACGTATAAATCTGCTACTCAAATCCTTAAACTTCAAAATCATACAGATTTTTGATCTGACTCCATAACAAGAGGATGTAATTTTCTTTAAGAAGTTATGAAGATGTGTATGACTTAACATTATTATAGTTATATAACTATAATATCAATACAATAAGAAATAAATGAAAGAAGTACTTCTTTTGAAATGATTCATTGATACTGTTTCAGTAGAAATAAATCATCAGATACTTACGAAATTAAGAGATTATTTTCAAAGAGACCAACTCTACTACAGCTTTTTTACGCTTAGTAGTGTCAAGAAGTCAGGTTTATCATAAAATGGTGTTTATTTTTTTAATAAAATCACATCTTGTTATATTGCAGACATTCCAGTACAAAACAAGGGACAGAATTTGATCGTCAAAATGGAGTCCGGTGAAGATACGATACCTCAATATCCACAAGGAGGTTAGTATAAATCTTTATAGAAATTGTTAAAAGTCAAAGTCAAAAATCATTTATTCCAATTAGACCCTTGCAGGCACTTTTAAACTTCAAACAAAATTTTGAAGCTGTAGTCAGTCTGTCGGTCAGTCCTCTTAGTGAAGCTATTTGCTCGTTCCAAAGTGTAGATTCCGATGGAGAAGAACGAGCAAGAAACTCCATGGTTACTCTTTTTAAATCAGTTTTCACAGATTCGTTTTACAAACAGTTGGTTCAATTATGTGAGAACAGTGTAAGACTAATATTTATTCAAATATAAAAAGAAAGTAACCTTAAGGACAATAGACAGTCTGTATTGATTGCAACACATAAATTCTAGTTGCTTAAGTAAGGTAGTGCTGCCATAGCAATACGGTAGTTTCCAACTAGTCAAATTCAATACTTTAGTCCAAACGTCAAAAACGATATTACATTTCTATGAAATTTGTATGAAAAACTGAGTTATGACGTCATAACATTTTTGCGTCAAACAGATTACTTATTTCTTAAAAATTAGCTAAAAAAAATCTAAAACTGTATAGATCGATCGATGAATAAAAGTATAGTTATTTTTCAAAAGTTTATTGTATTGAAACGTTGAATAATTTTTTTTCGACCTAGGAAACTACCTAAGCCTACCTAACCGTTTATTTAAAAGTACCTGTGACACGCGGTTTCAATCGCATGTTTATAGCGTACAGATATTCATCGGGAATAGTGTAACGTCAACATATTTTTTTTTAATCAGTCAACTTGTTATAATATCTATTCAATTTAAACATACAAGCCATAAAATATTTCCTCTTTTTTAATTAGGATAGACAAAAATGTTCGATTTCTCTAAAGATTTTTATGTGTTGCAAGAATATTTCATTTATAAATTAATTTTCTTCTTTTTCAGATAAGAGATTGAACAAAGGTGAGTCGATACTTACCTTCCACATTTCAGGTATTAATACACTTACTGGTGTAACTGTTGATGCACAGTCCAACAATTTGTGATACTTGTGACATTTCGAACAAATCAAGTCAAACTATAGAAATAGAAATAGAATTAATTTATTTGCAGAAAATGTATGTTACAGATATGGTGACATGTTAATTTATATTGTCTCAATACATTTCGCCTTACGGCATGCAAAGTATTTGTTACATAACGACTAAGTAGTTGACATTGACAACTAATTAAACTTAATTATCTTAAAACTTATAATATTAAACATTTTTACATTAAAACTCTAAATAAAAAAACTACTAAACTATAATGAAAGAAAAATGCTAAATAGAAAAAAAATACACAATAAAAAATAATATAATACTTAATATTTACAGTAACAATTTTTAATCTAATATTCATCATTTAGGAAATCTTTAATGTTGTAGTAGCATCTGTCCTGTAAAATTTTAACTAAAGACTTTTTAAATAACTATGTTTGACGAAGTCTGCTCATTTAAGGATTCTTATAATAAAATTAAAACTTGATATTCTTCAATAATATCTTATAGGGTTCCGAATAAGAAATCATGTTATTATTCCCGAGCGTACGGCGCTTTGCGTTCCGCGCGCGCCTCAAAGAAGGCTAATGTTCAGCCGGGGTTGCGGGGTAAGCTCAATAAGGCACCGCGGCCTCGGTCTTGAGCAGGATAAGGACGGGAGGTTTTTAGTCAGTAAGAGTCTGACACTCATCCTGGCCTCACCCTGGGCGGGAGAAGTCATTTGATATTTTTTCCCTGTCCAAAAATATATATTATTGTTTTTAGGTTTTTTCTTTGTTTATAAGTGGTCCGGTGACATCATCACAATCCACAAAGAATTTGACTAAACTGCTCACGTAGTGTGTTATGTCAGTTGGACGAAATTTCATAATTTATGTACGATTGTAGGCCTAGTAAGACAGTACAGCCGTCGCCGTCAGGAATTACTTAAACATAATATATTTTCTTACAGCTATAAAGAGAACAAATGCGATAATGTTCGAGAATGAAAATTTGCTCCTGTCTCAGCTAGAGCCCGCTATGCAGAAAGTGTTGAACGAAGAGGTTGAAGCCGTGAGCGCAGCGGTAAGCATTCTTTTTTAAACGCTTAAAGAGTCGTTGGACCATCATAGACCAGGGTTCCAGGGTCGGTGTAAGGAATGGGTTACGTGAGTGGCTAGCCATAAACCATGGCCCTTGCAAAAAGAAAGTTCTTAATCAAGAATTGTCAGACAGCCTTAACCATCCTTAAAAAAGTGTCCTGCATTTAATATATTTCATGCAAGTTCTTACTAGCTTTTTCGCTTGATTATATGTAACGGTTTACTCGCGCGCAGTGACCTCGTAATCACAGCTGTACACAGTTGCAGCCGAGTAAATCACATTTGTCCCACAAAGAGTTTGTATTATATTAATTTCATTATGTTGATATCATTTAGGTGACAGAGGAGCTCCAATTGGAACCAGAACCGGAATTCAAAGAGGCCCACAACCGCCTGAAGGCTTCACTCGTAGATGATTTTAGCAAGGTAGGTAACACCATGCATCACTTGTATTGAAAATAAAATATAGCGTTACCATTATCATCAGTCTATAAACGCCAACAGCTGAGCCAAGGCCTCTTCTCAATTAGAAAAAGTCAAATTGGTACTTACCAGAATTCGAACCCATGAGAGTGCTCATGCATGAGAAGTAGGGTCTTATACTCTGGGTCACCACATCCTGTTAGCATAAAGAATCTCACATTTTATTACCACTTTTAATTAAGTCGGATTGTCAATTTTAACTTAGGATTTGATTATAAGACTAATTTGCCTCAGTTATTTAGCTTCACCGTGTGTCAGTAGTGTCTTAATAAAAGTCATAGAAAAGAGTGAACTCCTTTGTTGCATGCCATACGTGCACTAGGGTACATACAATAATAAAAAGTACAACAGTAAAAATAAACAAAAAGCAACAAAAAAAATGCAACAATATTAAAATAGAACCTACAATAAAACAATTTTAAATTTTGTCGAATTGCATAATAAATTGTTTGGTAAAACATGTGAAAAGAGTTCTCAACATTTGGAAAGGTGGCTGTAGAATTGATAAATAATATCTTTCATTCCACAGGCTCTCAAAGTGAATATCGCAAAACGTATACTGAATGTTGGTCCGATAATGGTGAGGATATTCAGTATACCGAAGATAGTAAGCAGGAACAAGTTGATACCAGTTTTGTCTCAAATTGGTATAACCAGTCTCAGGAAGTCTGAATATAAGAAACCTCCAATTTACTACGGTACCTGCGAGTCGTATGCGGCTCACGACAGACTGTGTTCTATGGAACCAATTCTTGTTGGTAAGTTGGTTTTTTTCATTTTTTCTTTTTTCATAGGATAGGTCGGCCAACTAGCAGACTGATTACCTGATGGTAAGCAATCCACCCGCAAGACCAAAGGAGTTACGACACGTTGCTGGCCTTATAAGGATTTCGGATATTTAAGGATTGGAAAAAGATGGAGGGAGGGGAGGGTTGGGCCTCCGGTAACCTCACTCACACGGCGAAACACAACGCTGTGGTTGTTTCACGCCGGTTTTCTGTGAATTCGGTTGAGCCGACCCATTCTACTCTCCCACACTTTCATATGAATTTTCTCTACCATTTAAATTGCAGCTAAAAATAGACTAAGCTTCATACCTACATGAAGATTAAATCCCTAGTCCAAATCTGTCAACCAAAAAGTTTTTAATATTACTCTTTTGTCCTATATTTTTATATTTTTGTGTCTAAACTAAGTATACTTATTAAATTCCTTATAGTGTCATGTGTTTACATGTCTTTGTTTATACCTTTTCACCTTTAGCAGTAGCTCAATACAATATGTAAGAAATCCTCCATTAGCTAAATCCAAAGATAGGAGAATTAAACATTTAAATGCTTATCTTTCTAAACATACAAATTATTACAGATGGGTGCACAATAAAAATGAAGCCCTTGCATCTGACTGGTAAAATGAAATGGTCAGCTGACTCATCAAGCAAAACCTCGTTGTCTCAAGATGTTACTGAAAACACTGAGGAAGACTATGATTTAGATGAAGAAATGGAAGTTGATATGAATGCAGATGGTAACAATAGCCAGGAAGAAGAGGAAGACGAAGAAAATAATGACTCGTTCAACCAAGATGCTGGCAATGAAACAAAAGATGTTGAAGAAAAAGACACGGCTGAAAGTGTATTAGGACGGAATGACAGTCAAAACAGTATTACACCAAGCACAGAAACCAAAATAGAGGGTAGTGCTGATGAAAACACACAAGAAACATTGGTCACTCTTGTAGAAGACAGTAACGGAGCAGTGGAAGGAGAACGAGAAAGTAAAATCGAAAGTGTTGATCATGGAGAAGGACAAACAATTGGGAATGATGATAATAATGATGAGGATTCTACCAATAGAAATGATCAGATTGAAGGAGAAGAAAACTATGATGAAAATGAAGGAGGTTATGATGAAAATGAAGGATATTATGAAGGAAATGAACAAGGTGATGAAGGTGGATTGGAACAGGGAGCTGATGATAGTGGAAATACTGAAGTAGTAGGAGGACAAGAATTTATCCCGGAAGAGGAAGAACAACAAAATGAATATGAGGATATTGACATTGATGATGTTGATGAGAATGATTTAGAAGATTGGTGATTTAGTATGGCTATTCATCAAATGTTGTGTGTAAAATAATATTCCGAAAATTCTATTTTAGTGTTGTAAAATCCAAATCGGGTAAAGTTTAGAGACATTGTTTTGTTTTATCTGTACTTAGTAACAAAGCTGACTACTGGGCTTATGGATATTTTGTTAAAATTACAAGTTAATAAAGATGGCTCTGATGTAGTAACCAATGGATAGAATAAGTAATGTGCACTTGTATTGTCCGTAGTTTAAATAAGCTTATGATAATAAGTAAAGATAGCATGGACTATCTATAGCCACTATTTAAATCTACTATATAAGACTAAAGTGATTTTATAAAAATAAAATTATTTCCAAGGATTTTTACTATTTATTTTTATGACTATACTTACCCTTCTTTTTTTAAGAAGGGAATATCATTAAATGGCATGTTGTTTCGCCTAGGATATGGCGAGAGGGAGTGTCAGACTCTTGCTGACAAAAAAATCTAGATACTATATCTGCCTATATAACCATTGATTAAGTAGTGCATTGATTACTGTCAGACGATAAAAACGGTCTAGCGCGAGCGGTCCCTCGTTTATTTGAATCAAAAAGTACCTTATTGACTATAGCAAACTAAGGTATTAATGCGTTGACAAATATATCTCAGCACACAGTACCTCAATACCTCAGGAACAAACAAATCTTCAATGAAATTAGACAAATTGGTAAAATGCAAATCTGTTTCCAAATTACTTTTTCTGTCATTGCTACCCTATAGATTAATGTATTCTGTGGTTATTCATACATGATCAGCATCTGTATCCAGGCCATAAACTCCAAAAAAAAAAAAAAAAAGATCAGCATCTGTCAGAGTGTCAGCTGTCACAATCACAAAAACTTGTTTGTTGTCAAGTTGTCAATTTGTCTTTTGTTATCACAAACTTACTTTCAGTCATACCTTAACATCGTGTAACACATGAAATGTAAATAATAATATTTAAATTTGTGCCATCAATGAGTTTACTCCTTTCAACAAACAGTGTGTGACCTTGCAACAAATGTGTTAAATATGAAATAAATATTAAACGTGGTCTACTTATTTTCTTACCAATCTGGAAGCTCCGGAGACCAAATCGTGATCGATGTATTTCCCACTTTAGATTTCGGCTAGATAGTAGGGGTTTTCTCTAGTATGACAACACTGACACTTTATAGCGATAATTTAGGTTTATTTGGTTACAAAATATTTAGATTATTTGTTTATTTATTTAGTTTTATATATTGCACACATTCGACATGATCTTCTTTTTATTCACGAGTGACATTAAATTTTTCTAACAGTTAGTTGCCTAGCAATGTACCAAAGAGCTTTTCACTAGTGCTATGCAACCTCAACACTTTCCCTCACTAGTTGGAAAGATCTTGCAGACCCAAATCCTCTCTCAGTTTAACGAGTCTGGGTCTTGGTACTGCCTTCGTCAAAAGGTCAGCCAATTGCTCTGTGGAGCTAGTTTTCTGCACATTCAATAGACCTTCTTGCACAATTTCACGTACAAAGAAGTGACGTATTCGGATGTGTTTCGTCCGTTTATGAAATTCGGGATTGTGGGCAAGGCGAATGGCTGCTTCATTATCCACGCTTAAAGTTGATATGTCCGCCAAACTTGTAAGTTGAGCATAGATCCTCTGAAGCCACACAAGTTCTCGTGCACCTTCGCTCGCTGCCACAATTTCCGCTTCGGTTGTTGAAATCGCGACCGATGCTTGACGTTGGCTTAGCCACGAAACAACTCCATCAGCATACATACAAATAACGCCTGTGGTTGAGCGTCCACTAAGCTCATCACCACCGTGATCTGCATCACTATATCCTCGAATTACAGCTTTGCAAGGACCCGAACTGTATTTGATGCCATGGGACATTGTTCCTTTAAGGTATCTAAAGATCCTCTTGACTCTCAGCCAATCAGCTTCTGTCGGATTCTCCAACTTCCGTGATACTACCCCAACAGCATACGCGATATCGGGGCGCGTCCCTGTCATCAGGTATGCTAAGGCTCCTACTGCCTCTCGATAAGGAAACTTTTTCTCAGGTGCTTTCCCTGTTTCTGAAGTCACTGTTTCGATTGGTGTAGAGACGGGATTGCAGTCAATCATATTGAAGCGTTCGAGGATCTTCCGCGTATAAGCTTGTTGGCTTATAAATATAGATCCATCCTTGGAACGTTCTATTTCAAGGCCAAGGTAATACGAAGCCGGCTTGCTTGTGATTTTGACAGCTTGTCCCAGCTCCTTCAAAAATTTAGTTGCCAAAGCCTCGCTTGTAGTGGCCATGAGTCCGTCATCCACGTACAACGCCAACAAAATCTTATTGCCCCCTTCTGTCTTTGTAAAGAGACAACAATCAGCTTCATTCTGTGTGAATCCTTTTTGCAACAGAATGTCTTCAATGCACATGTTCCAGCAACGAGGAGCTTGCTTTAGGCCATATAGACTCCTCTGTAGCCTGCATACTTTCGAAGAGCCATCAGAAAAGCCAGGAGGTTGTGACATGTATATTTCCTGCTCTAATTTCCCATTTAAAAAGGCTGTCGCGACTTCAAATTGTGTTAAATGAAGTTTCTCTTGTGCAGCAATGCTTAAAAGAGCTCTAATGGTAGACATCCTGGCTACCGGACTATATGTCTCCTCATAATCTAGCCCTTTCCGTTGTCTGAACCCTTTAACGACCAATCGCGCCTTATATTTGTCTATGCTTCCATCTGGGTGTCGTTTAATCCGAAAAACCCATTTACATGGTAGCGCCTTTCTATTAGACGGGAGCTCGCACAGTGTCCATACATTATTCTCCTTGAGTGACTGAAGCTCGCTGGCCATGGCTTTCCGCCATTCCGCACCGTCAGTTCTACTTATTGCTTCATGGTAGCTCTCTGGAAAGTTTTCTGTGCCTACAAAGCAGACGTAGTCATCGAACTTCTTAGGGGGAGCAAGAGTTGACCTGTCTCTAAGGTTATATCTAGGTTCCTCTTCTCTCTGGGGCTCATCTCTCAGGGGCTCGACTACAATTTCCTCTTCTTCCCCTTCTAGTCGAGGCACCTCTACTCTCAGAGGCTCAACTATGTCAAGAGGTTGCTGTTCCCCTTCAGCCGGAAAATTCTCTTCCCCTTCAGCATCGACAAACTCTCCATCATCATCTTGCTCAGTAGTATCAGTAGCATCCTCAGACCCTAACCGTAATGTGAATTCAACATTACTTTGAAAAGTTATGTCTCTGGATTTGAATGTTTGATGTCCGTCCCACACACGATATCCATCGTCGTTTTCATAGCCAATAAGAATGCCTTTCATGGCTTTCCTAGACATTTTGTTACGCTTCTGCTTTGGGATATGTGCATAACATTCACTACCAATAACCTTGAGGTGTGATATTCGAGGTTTTTTGCCGTGCCATAGTTCGTATGGAACTTTGTCTGTCACTCGACTTGGGCCTGTTCTATTCAGAACATACGCTGCGGTATTAATCAATTCCGCCCACAAAATTTGCGGTAACTCATTCCTTGCATGCATCATACTTCTCGCGGCCTCTACCAGGGTTCGGTTCTCACGCTCACTACACCCGTTCTGTTCCGGTGTGTAAGGCATTGTCAGTCTGTGCTGTATACCAAAATCCTGTAGTATTTTCTTGACGTCCTTATTATCAAACTCGCCACCGTTGTCACTAAGCAAGGTTTTCACATTATGCCCAGCATTCTTTGCCTCTTTCAGCATCTGCAGCAACTTGTCCTTGACTTCTGACTTCTGACGTATGAAGTAAACCATACGGTAGCCTGAGTAGTCGTCCTTGAACAATACGTAGTACCGGAGTTTAGTTATGCTTGGTGCAAAAGGACCGCATACATCTGTATGGATTAGCTCTCCACATACAGTAGCTCTTTCCCTGGTTCCAAAGGTCTGTCTTTGGGACTTCCCATATATGCAGCCTTCGCATTTAATATTATCAGGCTTGAGGTTCACGCCTAATTCACGTTTTACGACGCGTATTACATGCCGCTTGTCCTGATGTGCAAAACGCTCATGATAGAGCTGCAGCATATTGGAACCGGTGACAGCATTTACCTGTATAGCTCTCGGTGTTGTTGGAATTACCGTTTTAAAGTCCAACTTGTAAAGGCCTCCCTTTGGGATCCTCCTGCCAACGACTTTAGTCATGCCTTCAATTTCCAACTTGCATTTTTTTGTCGTTGATGTAAAAATACTGTTCTGCGCTCTGTCTTGTGCCGCCAACGGTGAAAAGAGATTTTTTGTGAGTGATGGTACTAACCAGACTTCTTCAAGAGTAATATGGACTTTAGTTTCGTTGACCTTGGATTCAACTTTAACAGAACCTATTCCAACTGCAGGAATCACAGTCCCATCCGCTGTAGTTACTGTGTGATTTGAATCGAATTCACGAAAATCCGTAAACATCTTTCTTGAAACGGCTATGTGCGTGGTTGCTCCGTTATCAACATACCAAGATTCTTTATCTTGTATTTGATTAACTGTGCACGCGTTCACCATCAGCGATAAGTTCTGCACTTGGTTAGATTTAATGTCTGAATGTGACGTGCTTGGCTTTGGTGGTCTTCCATCCTTTATCCATTTCTTGCACTGTCTAACTCTATGTCCTTTACCGGAACAGTAGTTACATTTCAGATCATTTCTCTCCTTCTTGTGCTTACTCTTTTGCTCTGCAGGTGTAGTCACCAGTGCTTCCTTTTGGATGGTGCTCTCTGGACCACCTAAATCTCTTTCAAACGCGCAGAGATGACTCGTAAGACTGTCGATCGTTTTCTCAGACTGCTTCAGCATTAACCAGCTCGACTTAAAATTAAAATACCTGTCATCCAGAGTATGTAAAACCTTGCAGATAAGGAATAGATCAGGCAGCTTAGCTGTTCCGTCTACTTTCTGGATCTCCACTACTAGGTCGTTCCATAAATTCTTTAGCTTTGACAGAAGTGTAGGAATATCATCCTCTTGATCCCGTTTTAGCCCAAAAAATTCAAGACACAAGTTGTAAGCCCTGTCCTCTGTCTGCCTATCAAAAAGTCGATGCAGTTCTGCCCAAACTTCGTGTGCCGTTTTGTAACGCATAACCTTCTTTAACGTTTCTTCAGTCATATTGGTTGTCAGCATCAGGAGTGCACCGCTTTGAGTCCTCTTATATTTAGCCATTGCAGCATTATAAGTGCTTTGAGCAGCATCTCCTGCACCAGGTGGTAAAACTGGCATTGGAAGTCTATTTTCTACTGCTTCTAAAGCACCTTCCGTACCCTCAAGCATGACTGAAATTTTGTACTTCCATGTTTGCCAATTGTTTTTGCCCTCTAGTTTTCCGATCTCTAATTTCGTTGAGAAATCCATGGCACTTTTCAGTCGTCCAGTGGTGGTGGGTCCCAATACCTATGTTAGAGAGCAAGAGTATTGCGACCTTTTTTTTAATCTCTATGCATTTTATGATAGTATTTTGAATTTTCTTTTTTTGAGTTGACAAGAGAACGTCAAGTAATAAATATGTGTTCTGCCAAGTGTGTTTTTACTAATATCCTATAATATATCTTTATGAATTTTTCTTCCAAGAGCTACTCTGTGAAGGAGTGTACCTACGTAGTATCACACTCCTTCAGGTTATGATCACCAGCGGAAATAGAAAGTACGATCATGAATAACTCTGGGAGCAGCGGCAATGGTACGCATATACAATCACAATCGTATCCATCCCAAGGAGTAAGTATGAGTTTACCAGCAATAGAGAAACTTGATGGTAGTACTGATTATAATACATGGAAGTTCATGATGGAACTTTATCTAATTCATGAAGACTTGTGGGAATACACTCAAACAACACCAGCTGCTAGTGATGTTTCCGGCTCTAAAAGAGATCAGAAAGCGAGGGCAAAAATCTGTTTAATGATTAAACCACATTGTTTGATACACGTACGTGAATCGAAGACTGCAAAAGCGGCATGGGATGCCCTGAAGACTGCCTTTGAAGACAAGGGCCTGAATAATCGATGCAGACTTCTTACAAAGTTGGTGAGCCTGAAACTAGAGCAATTTTCTTCAATCAGAGACTACATAACTGCCATAATGACAGTAGCGCAACAGCTACGTGATCTGGGCAAAAAGGTAGATGATGAATTACTTGCAGCGTTGATGCTACAGGGGTTGACAGAGACTTTCCAACCCATGAGGTTAGCAATAGAAAACACAAACATAGAATTGACTACAGATTACGTCAAAACGAAATTACTTCAGATGGAGGATACTTATCAAGCAAGTCCTAGTACCGTGACAACCGCATTACAAGCTAAAAATAAAAGTCAGAAAGATAAGTCACACAAGAATATGAGTAGATCACGTGTCGTTAAGTGCTTCATATGCAAAGAGAACCATAAGGCTAAGGATTGTCCGAAAAACCCTATTCAAAAGAAGGATGCCTTAACCTCATTAGCGTTAGCAACAGCAGCACAAGGACATGGAGAATGGATTCTCGACTCCGGAGCTTCTAACCACATGACAAATCGGAGAGATTGGCTTAAAGACTTTAAGAAATTAGACAAATCAATTGTAATAGCTTGTGCAAATGGAGAAACTGTGGTTGGTGAAGCAATTGGTAATGTAGTCAACGAGGATATGGACGTCTCAATTAATAATGTTTTGTATGTACCTAACTTAGCTACAAATTTACTCAGTGTTAGCACAATTGTAAATAAAAACCTTGTAGTTGTATTTGAGAAATCTGGCTTTAAGATAATCAAAGCAGATGGATGTAAGGTTTCCGGGGAGACCTTGTATGAAGGTACTGCAAATAACGGTGTCTATAAAATACAGTATTGTTCACAGGAAGTAGGTCTAGCTTCAACCGCTGCTGACGAAATAATATTGTGGCATAGGCGAATGGGACATCTAGGGGTACGGAACCTAATGTTACTTAAAAACAAAATGGCAGATGGGGTAAGTTTTTCTAATACTGCTTCTAAGCTAGAGTGCGAAGCGTGTGCAGTAGGAAAACAGACCAAGAACCCTTTCAAGAAAACTGGTGCCACTAGGGCAAGTGAGGTCTTAGGGTTAGTCCACACAGACGTGTGCGGACCCATGAGAGAGAAGTCGTACGGAGGCTCACGATATTTTCTCACATTCATTGATGATTTCACTAGAAAAACATTTGTATATTTCTTGAAAAGTAAAGGAGAGGTCTTTGAGAAGTTTGCCGAATTCGTAAAACTTACTGAACGTCAAACTGGAAAGAAATTTAAAATTATCAGATCTGATAATGGCAAAGAGTTTGTCAATAAGCGTATGGATGAGTTCTGTAAAGCAAAAGGGATCTGTCACCAACTGACAATAGAGTATACACCCGAACAAAACGGAGTTGCTGAGCGAGCTAACAGAACTATCACTGAAAAAGCCAGGACAATGTTAGAAGAAGCTGGTTTAGGCAGAAAATTGTGGGCAGAGGCAGTCAACACCGCCGTGTATTTAAAAAATAGGTCTCCAACTAAAGCCTTGAGAAACAAAACGCCCGAAGAAGCTTGGACTGGAAGAAAAGTGAACTTAAGCCACCTCAGAGTGTTTGGATGTAAAGCTTATCTTCATGTTCCAGATCAGAAGCGCACAAAATGGGATCCTAAGGGCACAGAGTTAGTCCATGTTGGATATGGCGAAAACGGTTATCGCCTTATTAACCCTACGACAGGAGTGTTGCACAGAGGTAGAGATGTTATATTTTTTGAAAACTCAAAAGTACAGCTACGTGCTCCCGTTAATCAAGCCGTCCCGCTACCGCTGACGGATGTTACGGTTGAGTATGATAGAGTTTCAACTCATCATGAAGAGCCAGAAATTCCTGAAGAACCTGGAAATCCAGCTCTTGAGAATGTTGAGGTTGAAGATGAGGTTTGGGAATCATCTGACGAGGGGAATGAAGCAGATCCTGAGGATGGTCTTGTAGAAGAAGGTAGAGAGCTACCAGTAAATGACAATGGGCCATCAGATAGAAGATATCCGCTTCGAGAAAGAATACCAAAAGCATATCCAGATTTTGTAACTTACCAAGCAGTCAAGGCATCGCCAGACCCTTTAACTGTTCAGGATGCATTATCTAGAGAAGATGGAGACAAATGGAAAGCCGCAATTGAGGAGGAGCTGAGAGCCCTCGAGAAGAATAAAACTTGGACGTTGGTGAAGCAGCCAAAGTCGTGCAACATTGTTGATTCGAAATGGTTATTTCGAATTAAAGAAGAGGCGGGGGGAAAGACTCGTTATAAGGCACGACTTGTAGCAAGAGGATTCAGCCAACGGAGAGGAGTCGACTACTTTGAAACTTTTTCGCCTGTAGTCAGACATAGCTCATTAAGAGTCTTAATAGCCTTAGCCGCCCGTTTAGAGTTAGGCATAGATCAAATGGACGTTAAAACGGCATTTTTGAATGGAGACTTAAATGAAATCGTCTATATGAAGCAACCAGAGGGGTTCGAGGTAAAGGGCAAGGAGAATTATGTCTGTCTTCTAAAAAAATCTTTGTATGGACTGAAACAAGCGCCACGAGCGTGGAACGCAAAGCTTCACTCTGAACTTATAAGACTGAAGTTCAGAAGATCTGAAAATGAGCCATGCGTTTACACCCGGTCACAGAATGGAAACATAATGATTATTGCTGTGTATGTAGATGACATTTTGATATTTTGGAACAATAAGCAAGAGATGTTCAAATTCAAAGAAGAGTTGAAGTCTAGATTTGATATGAAAGATCTCGGCAAAGCTGAGTTAATGCTGGGAATTAATATTGTTCAAGATGTCAACAAAAAGAGCAAGAGTATTGCGACCTTTTTTTAATCTCTATGCATTTTATGATAGTATTTTGAATTTTCTTTTTTTGAGTTGACAAGAGAACGTCAAGTAATAAATATGTGTTCTGCCAAGTGTGTTTTTACTAATATCCTATAATATATCTTTATGAATTTTTCTTCCAAGAGCTACTCTGTGAAGGAGTGTACCTACGTAGTATCACACCCTTCAACCTATTAAACGTGGTCTACTTATTTTCTTACCAATCTGGAAGCTCCGGAGACCAAATCGTGATCGATGTATTTCCCACTTTAGATTTCGGCTAGATAGTAGGGGTTTTCTCTAGTATGACAACACTGACACTTTATAGCGATAATTTAGGTTTATTTGGTTACAAAATATTTAGATTATTTGTTTATTTATTTAGTTTTATATATTGCACACATTCGACATGATCTTCTTTTTATTCACGAGTGACATTAAATTTTTCTAACAGTTAGTTGCCTAGCAATGTACCAAAGAGCTTTTCACTAGTGCTATGCAACCTCAACAATAAACACTACAACCTGCAAAATTCGCCGGTTGCTCCGACATTTCCATTTCCAACTAACACCAGCTCAAACTTTTATCACAATGACTAAAATAGAGACGTACGTGTTCTTCGACATTGAAACTACAGGTTTGCCACACGAGGAGAGAAATAAAACGAAGATTACTGAATTATGTTTCGTAGCAGTTTTGCGAGAACATATGAAACGAGGTGCGTTTGCTATCATACCGCCAGTAAGTAAGTTAACTCTACTTATAAATCCGCAGAAAAAGATCAATCCAATAGCGGAGAAAATTACTGGCTTGTCCAATGATTTGTTGAAGAATGCTCCAATTTTCCAAGAATATGTGCACACAATTGTTTCATACTTATCATCACTTCCTAAGCCTATATGTCTGGTTGCCCATAACGGCGACCGCTTTGATTATAAAATTCTCTTGGCAGAATTCTTAGATGCTAATGCTACACTGCCACATGACTTACTTTGTGTTGATTCTCTGACTGGATTTCGACAGATAACTAAAAATAGTAACATAGTTCCTTCGACTGTGAAAAAAAGATGATGCAACAACGAAAAGTAGCTCTACAAAAGATGACTCAATGTTGGAAGAGGACTCGTTAGCTAGAGATAATAATTCATTAATAAGTGAAGATTCATTGATAAGTGAAGATTGGCCTGATTTAGATGTAAGTGTAGATGACTGGAAAGAGATTGATTCTCTATGTTCCTCTTTCTCAGAAATGCCTATAGATGCTAACAAGTCAAGTAGCAATTCTGATGAATCAAAGGTGCAACCAAAGAATGTTGAAAAGGGAAATGAAAAAATAAGTTATGCACTAGTTGAACTTTATAAAAGGATAGTGAAAAAGGAGGTGTACAATGCCCATAGAGCTGAAGATGATTGCTTTATGCTCATGGAGTGTGTGGTGGCTACGAAGGAGTTTTTGCTTTGGGCTGAGAAATCCTGTAAAAGTATCCATGATATTACTCCTTTGGACCGCCACAAATATGATAACAAGACATCCTCTCCTTGTTAAAACATTAGACATGAACTTTTTTACAAAATTTTCTATACAGATTTGATTTTATATATTTTTATAATCATGAAAGCCTTTTGCAAATACTTTATTTTTATTTTGTTAAATGCTTATGCTATATTAAATTATTTTTTATTTTGTGACTTCATATTATATTATTATTGATTTAATTAATCATGTTACTATTAGAAATTGTTATATTTTTTAACTATGTTCATTTTCTCAAAGGATTATGTCCTTTATCCCAAGTTAATTGGGGTGGGAACAATTGTTTTCTTACATATTTTTACCATACTTATACTTACAATTTATTATTATTTTATGCTAGATATTTCTTTATTTTCTGACATTATTTTGTGACTAGAAGTGCATTGATTTAATCAATTATGTTATTATTAGGTAATTTGTACCTATACATATTTTTTATATTTTTTTACTTTAAGATTTTTTTTCTACTGCAATATTCATAATTTTAATCTTTGCTTGTTAGAATTTGATTTAGTTTTAATAAAAAAAATATATATACTTTAATACAAATTACATCATGAACCTTTTATTTACTTATCCTATTCATCTCAACTCGTAACTACCTACATAAAAAGTCGAAAAGTCTGCCTGGGCTGCGCACCGCGCTATTCTGAAGGAAGTTATCGACGGCGGCGACCTCTCACACCCGGCCTTAGTCGAGGCCATCATGGTGCGGAGCGAGAGGAACTGGGACGCCATCTCCTCCTTCTGTGAACAGTTACGCATGTAAAGAGGAGGCTAACCGCGTGAGGGAGCAATCCTCCTCCCCACAGCCCAGCCGCCGCAGCAGGCGACACTCCAGGGATCGAGGGACGATCTCCGGCCATCGTAAGCTAGGGTCTGCGGACGGCGAGCAAGGGTAAGGCATAAGGGTAGCTCGACGCCCGACCAGAACCAGACCCGAGCGTACGGAGCATAGCGCTCCGCGCGCCCCTCAATGAGCACCCAGAGGCCGGGTGCTCACTATAGGGCTGTCTTCGTTGATGATGCCGATGAAAGGAAATTAAACGTAGATAAGCAGTACAGGATAATAATATCCCATATCACCCAATATAAACCTACGTAACAGTAATACGTAAAGAAATTGTGTGGAATAAAACATTTTAAATTTAAGCATTATGCTTAGTTACCCTCCTACCACAAAACTGCAACTGAGACTGGACACGTGGAAAGTACAGTTTTTGGTATGACATCGTGTTTTAATTATTAGAACTTAGAAATGTTATACGCGCTTGTATACCTAAGTGGGTCTACCTGTCGCCTGCAATCGCCCTTCGATCAACACATCATGTTTAATTTTTCTTTATATACATTTCATTATTTGTTATAGAAAATTCCGGCGGCTAAGTTTCGGAAGTTTGCAACCCTAGAAAAAGAAATATTGACTATTGGAGATGATAATAGAAAGAATACTATTTATAACACAAAGCTTAAGCATCTTAGTGACCTTATTTTGTGGAAAATGGCAATATTATATATTTTTTCATTTCTATTTCAATTTTTTTAATAGTTAAAACTATCTGTGGTCACTGGTTCATTATTCACTCAGTTGATCACAATTCAATCTCAATCAGTTGAGTTGTCAAGTTGTCAAACGTCGCTAGCAAACGCTCAAAGATTTGTTTATTTCAGAGGTTATATTTTCTAGTTTTCCGCAAATAACGGATAAAAAAAGTAAATATAACTTATATTATAAATACAATGTCTATAATAGCCGTCAAAGGTGTACCACAAAAGGTAAGATCGAAGAATCTTCATCCATTTACTTCTACATTTCTTCTGATTTCAGTACAACTATTAATTACTAATTCTTTTTTCATTACTTATTACGAATATCACAATCTAAATTTAATTTTACTTTTCAGTGGTCACTTATGAATGTTGTGAAGATTCTGGCTAAAACAATAGCTGGTAATTTCGAAGCTCTAAACTTTCAAAATGGGAAAGGAAAATCTGCTGGCAAAAACAAGACATGCTATTTAAGATTGTCGGAAAAATTGGACCCTGTGCGTGTTGTGGAGAAAATTAACTCGAATGTATTTCCAAAGCAGTTCCGGCCGTTCGCATTAATTCCTGATCATGTTCCCGACGTAAGTTTGCAAATTTATATTGAACTCAGCATCTTAATGAGGTGATCCAATTATTATTATGATTAAGCATACCTGGGCTTCAATTAGTTACGCATTTTTCTCCTACTGAAAAGAGTAAACTTACAAGAAATGTATCTGGCAACTTTGGTCACCAATTTTTAAATTCTTAATCACTGATGATGGAACACCATTTTTTGAAAGGGATACCAATCACATTATTTATTGCAATTATATATAGTAACCCCAATTACCAGGTTGTATTGTCTATCGGTGAATGACACTATAAAAATAAATATTCCTCTTGCAGATTCCGCTAGCAGTGAAACCCAGGAAGATACCTACGAAGCTACGAAGAGCACTTCTTATATCTGATGAGAAGGAACCAGAGAAGGTAACATTGTCTGTCTGCTTGACATCATTAAATTTTTCAATCTTTACATTAACATTTATCTTTTCTTTTTTTATTTAATTAAAAACTCTTTGCCTACACCCCATGTAGGCATCATTTGATCATTTCATAATAAAAAATAAAAAAGTAATATACAATAGGCTGTTGTACTACCTAGCAAAAACTTAAAGGAGGTGAAATGGCAATATTTGTTCCAAAAATCCCAAAAATACTTTGAAGCAAAACATTTGCTGCAGTTGCTTGGCAAACACATTTATAACCTGGATGTTATTACACATATTAACCTTCCTCTTCAATCACTCTCCTTTTTATAAAAACCGTGTCAAAACCTGTAGCATAGTTTGAAAAATTTAAGAATACATAGAGATATAGGGACAGAGAAAGCAACTAAATTGTTTTATAATATGTAGTAAGACCCAAACACAGACTTCTTGTAATAAACGGTGCAACAACAAACGGTAACAATTTCCAGGTCATGGCTCTGACAAATGATGAGATTATGATGGAGCTGCAGTGTAAGTACCCAGGCCTGAACAGTATCAGCAAGAAAACCAACCATAAACTCATGGAGGAGTTGACTAAGGTATTATACTTTTAGTTATTTATTTTTTATAGTTATACAATTGCATATCGGAGGACTTAATGCTAGATGCTCCTGCCAGTTATTCTTTTGGTAGTGCAGAGATGTGTGGTAGGTGATGTGCGGCAGAAATATTGGAAGTTACAGGATGTTTAGGTTTAAATCAATTCAAGTTACATACATAAAGATAATATAATATATAAATATATAATCATATTTCATTACATTTAATATGAACTTTAATACATATAATATAAATAAATACATACATCTAAGCACACATTCATATAATCTACTGCAATATAATGTGTACCATCTTCTTGAGTTTTTTTTAATCTTTTCAAAAGTACATCAGTTTGTTCTACTAGCCACTTGCACTAAAGTCGCTAAACTTTATTTATTTGTCAACAGAAAGTGTTTGAACGAATCCAAACGATAGGAGAAAGGAACGCTGAGGTACTGGAGTCTTGTTTCAAGCTGAGCCAGTGCTACCGTCGCACCCATCCACATTTCGGCGACTTCCAACTTGTACTGAGTACTCTACACCCGCTACAAGACGCCGCCGGGATCCCACGCACGCAACTCAGTGAAAAGGAACTTGCTGAGCTACCCTCACATTCTTACAGTGAGTATTTTGTTACTTATAATATTACTGGCGACCCGGTCATACTCAATGATATTATAAGTAAAACGGTATAGATAGGTTACATTAACAACATTCGATTTTCAAAAACGGCACACTTTGCACACATGAAAAAATCGTATGATACACGTTAAAGTGGGATGGCATGATTCATTAATGGCGAGTGAAAAAGAGACAAATATGAAAAAGTGTGGCTAGTTAACATTTTAATGTATCACTTGCTGAGCGCTTGTAACCTATCCACCTTTTACTTATAATATCATTGCTAATACTAAATTTCTCCACTATTTAATGGATGTTATTACACACACAAACCGTCCTCTTCAATCACTCTATCTACTAAAAAGCTCATCAAAATATATAATTGCGTAGTTTTAAAGATTTAAGCATACATAGGGACAGAGAAAGCGACTTTGTTTTATACTATGTAGTGATATTAAATTCTATTGTATGGAAAAACGATAAAATAAACTTGACTATGTTTATTTTTTTTGCAGTGATTGACAACTTGCCGTTCGACAAAGTGCAGCAAGCCTGCAACAAATATTCAGAAAGGATTATAAAGAAGGTAAATATAATTATTGTAACTAGACTCAGTCTCACTTTTCATGCTAAAAATGTTTTTTGTTGACTTTCACAATTGGTTTATTGCTACCACAACATCCCATCATCAGCCTATAAGTGCTCCATCTCTCCTGGACCGTTCCTTCACGCCGGTTGTTTGTGAAACCGTGGTATCACTCCGGCCCAACTGGCTATCTAGAGTCGATTATCGGGTAAAACCGCGCGTAAGTAACTAGTACATCACATCGCCTATAAGTGCCCACTGCTGAGCAAAGGCCTCTTCTCTTACGGTTTGAGTATTAATCACCACGCTTGTTCAAGGCCGATTGGCGATTTCAAACTTGAAATTAGTAATTATAAGTCCAGATTTCCTCACGATATTGACTTTCACCGTATGTTAGTGGTGTCTAAAGTCAAAAGTCAAAAATCATTTATTTCAATTAGACCACAGTAGGCACTTTTGAACGTCAAGCAAGCAAAAAAGGAAAAAAGTATATAATATGAGCTTTAAAATTAAGCGTGTCAGTCTGTCCGTCTGTCCTCTAGTGAAGCTATCTAAATAATCATAGAAAGAAAATGTAACTCGGAAAAAGTCACATTGGTACTGGCCAGGTTTGGAAACAGCACCCTGTGCACAAGAAGCGGGTGCCTTAATCACCGGGCTACCACGACTACAAAAAACAGTAATTAATTGTATATGATTGTATGCTTTAAAATAAATATGTTTATCAGGTCACTGAACACGTGAAGAACCTCAAATCTAATGTGGTGGGGACTGACACAGAGGATGAAGTCGTCAGAAAGAAGGTTCGAGAGGAACTCAAGAAGATGACGCCTTTCTTGCCCATGGTATGTATAATCGATTTTGATGCGTTTTATTTCATGGATGATCCGCCTGGTTTTTTTTTGTGGGGGGAAAGTCTTCAAATTACTTCCCCCGCCCAGAACCGAGCTGGAGGGATTGTCAGACTCTTTCTGAGTAAAGACGAAAGAGGCGCGGTACGCTACCTGCCGTACGCTCGGGGTGGTCAGTCTGGTGGGCTACTGTCCAACAGTTGTATCCTTCTATCCTTGTCTATTCGCTCGCAAACTTCACTTGCGTCATGAAGACTTGTAACACCATCTGTTGAACATTGCCGTTACAATATGCGTCGCCACATATTATTATGTAATCAAAGTAAAAATCTAAATACCCCTATTCCTTAATCCCGAAAATTAAGAAATATGAAAAGAAAACAAAAGCTTCATTCAAGATAATTAATAACGAGCCAGGCAAAAATAAGTATTATAACACGGAATTTAATTTAAATACAGAAAATGGACGCATTAGTGCAAATCTGGAAGTTTAAAAGAAAACTTTTTTAAAAGCATCCCAATCAAAACTACGAAAGACTTGGAAACATCATAGGCACTTTTTATCGGCCTTCTCAAAACAAATGTCAAAGAGTGTTGTTCTGATTTTAAATTTTCTCGCCATTACATTGTATTGTGTATTAACGAACCCCCAATCAGTAATAAAGACGTTCAAAGAGGTGTCTAGGCCTTCCTTAGAATCTACTAGCTTTTGCCCACGACTTTGTTCTCGTGGAATAGTGACTTCTGCAGATTGTTTGGTTTAGAAAATATCTTTTGTCGTTTCTCGAGTTCCAAACTATGTCTGTACCAAATTCCACACAAATAGGTTCAATAGTTTTGGCGTGAAGAAAAGACAGACAGACAGAGTTACTTTCGCATTTATAATATTGGTTTGGATAGCGTCTTATTTTATTTATAATCAAAGTGTAGGTCTAGGTCAGGAAGTTTTTCCAAATTTGATGTAGCATAGTAAAGAAGTTCCGCTGTTTAAATCGGGCGATAACACAATAATTATAAGCCGGTTTCTGTTTTACTAGTGCTAAGGGGTTTGAAAAGCTGATGATTTCTCAGATGCTACGACAACTTAACATGAATTCGACCTTTCATGACCAAAAGGGACGATGCAAAGCTGATGCCAGCGTAACTAATGGAGCATTGATTTCGCCTCGTGGGAGAAGTCACAAGACACTATTGAAATATTTTGTGATCTGTCGAAGGCTTTCGATTGCGTAGATCACGAGACACTGTTGCTAAAGATGGATCATTACGGTATTCGAGGGGCATATCTCAATTTATATTTCTCAATAAATACGCCCAGCCGTTGTCACAGGAGAAGTCATTAGATGATTTTCCCCTGACCAAAAAAAGGCTAGGCGGCTCAAAGTAGCTCAGGTAAATATAGCGATATCTTTGGGTGCTATCATATCTATGGGCGTACCACAAGGCTCAATATTAGGTCCTTTCCTCATTATTTGACAATGACACATCGTTCATTTTAAAAATAAATAGGCTGACACAGAATAATGACGACGTATTGACACACACAGTTGATTTGTCTGTTCCTCCTTTGTTCCGCTCTATGTCATAAAGACTTAATTAGTTTTTTCTGTATACAGATCGTGAAGCAAGTTGTGAACAAGCACTTCATCCCACAAAAGACGGGTTACTACAAACTGCGGGTGAGTAAAGCCTATGCCATTGTTTGTATATTTGCACACGCAACACATAGGAAGTACTGTTTCAAAATTAATACAATGTTTATTATATAAATAAACTAGCGAGCGACCCGCCCCGACTTTGCTAGGGTGCAATGTTAATAATAAATGCATGTTACCTACATATCTTTATAAATAAAACTGTCCCCATCTCTGTCACTTTCTATACTCTACTACTGTTGATAGGACGGCAAACGAGCAGACGGATTACCTGATGGTACCTAAGCAATCAGCGCCGCCAATGTACACCCGCAACAACAGTGCGTTGTCGACCTTTTGGGGATTAGGGATTTGGAGATTTAAGAATAGGGGAGCTTTTTGGGTCGGGGTTTTTTATACTATGTAATGATTAAGAAATAATATAAAATGATATTCTACAGATATACGGCGAGCCATTCCTCCCGGGTAAGGAGACGTTGGCGCCATTCTTGCGTCGGTTCCAAGCGGGGCGTATGAATCGCTCGGAGCGCATGTACAACTTGCTGCGGTTTGACGTGCCCCCCTCCCACTACGCCGCCATCATGGCCATGGATGGCACTGTTCTCAGTGAGTATTACATAATACAGTGAAGATACTAATTTTCTCCACTATTATAATCCCTATTGCCATCATTTATAGTGGTAGTTGCCATAGTGAAAATTGTTTATATAAAAAACCAAGTATTTTTAAATGATTGCCCACAAAAGGCGTTTTTTCCTCCACCTACCTTCCAAACGCCAGGGCAGAATTAGACATATAGCATATCGTTGGAATTCTTAAATCATCCTGGTTGACATAGGCAAGGTTGTGTCTTAAAATATCAATGTGGTAGCAATGGGGGCTTATAAATCAAATAATTTAAAAAGGTTCTCAAAGCAGCATGTGTTTATAATAATTATCTGGAGTTTGAAAAGTAGATTACAAAAAAAATATGACAAAACAAAAATCATATTTTATATAAAAAAATGTAATTGAAGTCATTTCACGTAAATAACGCTTGTATGAACCAATTCGCTCTTTCATATCCTATCGTTATTTTTCCACAGACGGTGCAAAACTAGTGATAAGACCATCGGACCTGCCCATGTACAAGTTGTCGAATTCCATCCTAAGCGCCAGTCTTGACGCAGACGTTCAGGATGAAGAAATGAAACCGGAACAACTGGTCGAGTGGAACGAAGATATGTAGAGAAACTTTCCTTGCTAAACAGAATTCTTACACAACTTAATTCATTGTAAATAACAACTTACGCGAATTAATTGCGAGAAGCTTTACTAGTTTGAAGACACAAGTGTGGAAGAGTCAAACGGCACAAATGGGTCGGCTCGACCGGAGTGATACCACGGCCTCACAGAAAACAGGCGTGAAACAACCACAGCGTTGTGTTTCGCCGTGTGAGTGAGGTTACCGGAGTCCCATTGCCTCCCCCTCCCCTCATCCATTCCCAATCCCTAAATATCTGAGACCATTATTCCTAAAAGGCTGGCAACACACTCGTAACTCCTTTGGTGTTGCGGGTGTCTATGATGGGCGACGCTGATACCATCAGGTAATCAGTATGCCATAAAAATCAAGGGACTCTAAGCTCTTATTCATTAGCAGTGTGCGCGTCGCGGTGACGTCGCACAGCCAAATTAGTCGCATTGTGACTTGTAGGGCTTTTCTCAGTTTATTAACGTGAGGAAGTCGTTGCTTTCAATTAATTAAGTAACACCCGGTTTGTGAAAGCCTTGTCAACGCTAAAATTAACTAATCTCCTGTTAAATCTCTTTTCAAGTATCTGATTGGTTGTTGATAATTCAGTCAACCAATCAGATGACTTGACAAGAGATTAAATTGATTTTAAAATTGATCGGCCTTTCGGAAACCGGGTGTAAGTCTCACGATAGTTAATGTTTTGACACACCTTTATACAAAATTAGTTAATTGTTCTTTGGAAAAAAACGTTGTCCTAGACTAGGATTTACTCCTGCGTCGTACAACTATTCGTGGATCAAACAGAGTTGTTTCGCGGGAATCGTAGCACAATGGACTGTTCCCAACAAAATAATTAAAGTATTAATTAATAAATACAATAAGAATATGCATGATTGCAGATTTTTTTTAATTTGGTGATAGCTAAATGTTGATTTCATTATTTTCCATCAAAATATAATATCTAGTTATTTCTCTTGAATTAGATAGAAATAGGAAAAGTACCTATGTTTAATATTAATTTAATCAAGGTCAGTATCGTTTTTTTTTAGGTACTCTAATAATTTGTAGCTACCATTTGTTTTCTGTATTGTATTCTGGCCAACAATGACCACAAATTGTTTGAAATCTGTTAGGTTACGAGAGTACCTACTCTAATAATTTGTAGCTACCATTTGTTTTTGACTGAGTCGTCATCTGCATTGTATTCTGGCCAACAATGACCACAAATTGTTTGAAATCGTCAAAATAAAGATCTTTGTAGGTAAAAGTGTATGTTTATACAAAAGTGAACCTAATTGTCTGAATATCTGTAAAAATGCACTTTATGTGTTTTGTTTCAAGAGCGAAAGTGGATTTTGTTCTTCATGTGTATTTTAAATACCTATGTATGTCAGTTAATAAATTAATCTTAAACATAATAACTTGCGTTTGAAATGAAATACTTCAATCCAATAGAATACGAAGGCACAACCCCTTTCCTTATCCCCATTCCATAACCTAAGCCAAAGGCTGGCAAAGTATTTAGAACTTGTCTTGAGTCCATGGGCCACGACTGTAGCTTACCTTCAGGTACTCTACTTGTGACTCTCTTTGCCATGTAAAATGTAATGTAAACAGATCACGGCGTCCAAGCCCACCCACTGGATTGTACTATGGGAGGATAATTCACTGCTATTACGGATTCTCTGACTTCTCCATATTCATATTTTCACCTAATTAGCTACAGCAGCAGCAAAAATAACGCCTCATTGAGTCAGACACATATTAAAAAATAGGTACATCATAATATGTATTTGCTTTGTCTATCGTTGTGGAGATCGATTTTCATGCACGAGGAACCTAGCAAGTACTAATAATAGGTCTTTACCTATGAAATTGCCGTTCTGCAGTACTGGCCATTTCAAATCAAAATAGTTTTTGTAAGGCTAAGGCTAATTAATTTTGTTTTAAAAACATGGGATTCTTTTTCCAAAAGTAGTCATTTGTTTATTGATTTGTGTTACATTTTCATCGCATTTCAAATCAAAAAATTCGTTAAATTTTTTTCATGCAAAACGGCAATTTCATCAAGACCTATTTATTATATTTTTTCCAGCAACAGAGGACACTTTTTTGTAGAGGGTATCTTATCCAACTTCTCTCATCCATGGTATGGCGAGAGGGAGTGTCCGACTATTACTGACAAAAACCCCCGTTCCTTCTCATGGAGGCTGCGGTACCGCATTGCGCTTGACCCGCAACCCCGGCTGTCGGCCCTATTAGGCCCCATCTGTGCATTTTATTAAATTGTATCTGCAATCGTAAATCTGCTTTGAGCAAGCGTGGTAGCTTTTGCTCAGCAGTGCACACTTATAGGCTGATGCTGATAGTGCTGATATTCCTGAAGTACTTCATAACACGTGGTGGGCGCTGAATTAAATAGTGGGTAACGTAGTATATAAATAGTAGTATTAAAAACGTCGTGGTGGCCCGGAGGTTAAGGAGTCCGCTTCTCATGCATGAGGGTGTGGGTTCGAAACCTGGCAAGTACGAATGTGACTTTTTCCAAGTTATATGTATATGGTTCTATAATTATTTAGACTCTACTGACATACGGTGAAGGTAACCATCGTGAGGATACCTGGACTTATAATTTCTAATTATTAGTTTGAAATCGCCAATCCACGTTGAGCAAGCGTGGTGATTTAATGCTCTAACCTTCTCCGTATGAGAAGAGGCCTTCGCTCAGCAGTGGGCACCTATAGGCTGATGATGATGATGAACGTAGTATATTTCTGAACTACGTTTTAGTTTCTGTAAAGCTGTAGACTACAGGGTGACTTTGAGCAAACAGAATATAAAGGTCATTTTATTGTGTATTGTATTCCTTTGTTACTGGGCGTGAGGACCTCTCGTATTTTCGTCCAACAGGGTAGAGCTACTCACACAATTCGATTATTCTCATTTTCCTGATTGATCTAACCTCTTGCTAAATTGGTGCTATTAGATATTTTTGGTAAGAACTATATTCCTATCGTTTTTAGTTATAGGTACGTTAGTATTTCTAGTTAAATATTTTCTGTCGTGAATAACATCTCAGCAATATAATTATGTTATTTTTGTTTTATCAATATTTTCATTGAAAATGTAAATTGATAACTTCTGTTAATTCTTAAACAGTATAATTTTACCAGTAGTAAATTTTAGTTCTTTTACTCTATAATTTGGAAAGATACATAATTATTATGTAATGTCTGTATATGAATAGAATTTCTTTTTTATAATCTAATTCTAGTACTAATTGTATGTAAAAAATAAGCTATTTGGAGTAAAGAAAACCAAATATTATACGAATAAATGTTTTTATTTCAGATCTTTATAACAAAAATATGTCAAAATAAATAAAGGTTTTGCGATTATAAAATGCATTGTGAATGCAACTGAGTGCAACATGTATACATTACAACATATATAATTATATGAATGAAATATTATTTTCACGTAAAAAGCTTTCTTAGCTAATCGCACAGAACTAAACACGGTACGTCTTGACCATAGATGAACCATAGACAAAACGCTCTAGCACATTGGAATGGATAATCGGTGGATAACAAAAATACTGTTTTTACATTAAACTATTTTGATTATAGGCGAATATAAAAATATTTTTATTTTTAGTTAGGTTTATTTATACCCGTATAAGAGAATTAAGTCACCGTAATTAGACCTTAATTTTAGTATTAAATATTTGTGACTTAGACATATAAAATCTCACGTACATTAGCAAAAGGTACTCGATACAACAAATTTATGGAGGAAACAACTTTTTAAATATTTCAATGTACATTTTGCGATTGTAGACCTTGTTTCTAACGACAATAAGGCATAGTTTCCGACGTTTTATGCGTAGACTGTGCGATTTAGCCATTCTTCGAGGGAGAAAGTGGCGTATTCCCCGCCTGAAGATCTCCCCTTGAACGTATCTGTGGAAAGAGATTGTTTGCATTAGAATTTTGTTAGATTCTGGTGCTAACGTTACCAGTTAGTAAGCTTTAGTGCGGGTATGGACATTTTACAATGTATTTTCCGTATAAAAATACTATTAGTTTAAACTGATTGGTAAAACATTGTAAAGATATGTCTATACTTGTAAAATATCCAAAAGAAGTGGAAACGTTGAAGTGGTACTGTCTGCGAATAGTTTCAGTTTACAATATACTTGACATTTATTTACTTGGTATTTTAAGTGGAAAATAACAATTAATGTTAGTACTATTGCAAACAATATTTTTTTTTGTGTAAGGCTGTGTGGGAAATATTTATTGCTTCAAAAACGGTCTGAAAATAACTGTGTGTGTTAAGCTCAAAAGTTGCTGAGAGCAATTAATTTAGTCACTTGATTTCATGTACTTTGTTATATTTATCATCCATTAAACATTTAGATAAAATAAAAAAAAATTAGTTATAGGAATTTTATAAATATATATCTCTGTTTTTAAGATGAATAGATATGTTTGAGCAAATAGTCTACTGGCGAAAACTCAATTATAGACATTGTACCAAAATTTTTTAATGAAATTGGTACTTTTTATAATTTAAACACAACATGGTAAATTTTGAAGGTTATGCTATATGCCATTATTTAATAATAATTTTCGCTTATAAAAGCTAATACATACATAATTATTGTCATTTCTAAGCACCAAATGCCGAAGAAAGGGAAATCATCAAATGACTTCTCCCGCCCAGGGTGAGGCGAGAGGGAGTGTCAGACTCTTACTGACTAAAAACTCCCCCGTTCCTTTTCCAGCTTTAGGCCGAGAGCGCGATGCCTTATTGCATTTACCACGCAACCCCGGCTCAACTTTTGAGACTTGCACACAGAATAATATTACTAATTAGAATTTCTATTTATATTTCCCTTACAACCTTGGTACATGGTGTTTGATACAGTGACAAGGCAGACAGGAATCCTGTAAAATATTACGTGGTGAAGATGTCGACGCCTCAGCTCATTTGTTTCCACTGCAATTCACGCTCGAGATTCTCAAGCGGCTCGTTGTTCGCTGCAGTTATTATCATTATATAATAACTTTGTATTTAGTTTTACATATTATTAGGTAGTTTTCATAGTCAAATACAATACAAAAAATGGCGGCTGTGTCGATTCAAAAGGAGTATGGAATTTGTCTAGTTGTCAAGTACCTAATTATTTTGTAGACACTCTTATAATATTAAAATAGACACTAAATGAATTAATTTTTATTTATAGTAACCTTGCCCCACACTATTATTTTCTCCTGTGTTGTGCGTGCGTTTACAAACATACAAATTCACATACACAAGCCAACCAGATAAAAAAAAAATCACAAATCACACAAAGTGTTGTTCCGTGCGGGAAGCGAACCCACAACACGTTGCACAGCAGCCAGTTTCCTATAAATGTCTTTATAACAAGCCCTTAAGTTAACAAAACCTAAGAATTTCTGTAAAGCTATGGATTTTATTTCGGCTAAAACCCCCGTATTATATTGCCTTAACATGCAAAAGCTAGCAGCAAACAGTAAACAGCTTAAGTTTGAGCAAAAAAATCCACATATCACATATCATATAACTACATATCTTAAGCATTATTATCAATACTAATATCAATATTATTAAGCGATTATCCCAAACACTACTTGTTTAAATTGACCATTCTATTTGTGTTGGATAGTTATAAAACATCATGCTACGAGTAATAGGATCCAACAAAAAGCTCAAATTCAACTGTTAATATAAATTAAGTAAAGAAGTGTAATAACGACTTCTTTTATTTTCATAATCAACATTAGTTAAAAACCTTTGTCCAAACCAGGCAGGGATTGTCCCTCTTTTTATAAAAACACACACAACTTCCAAATTTGTATTATCACTCAAAACAAAAACAAGCACCTATAAGGCTAAGAGAATCGAACTCTGCATATAACAAAAATATACTTTTACATGCATTCTAGAATTAGCTTACATCTTACTTTATTAAATTTATTTCAAAAAAAAAAATCTTAAATTCGTATAAATGTTCTACAAAACAAAACTTCGAAACACATCACTCAAAACAAAATCGAGAACCTAAAAAAATAAGAGAATCGAACTCAACATGTGCCACTGTACACCTGTATGTACTTAAGGATTAGCTTTGTTCTTGCTAAGTATAAAATTATTTGTAAAATCAGTTATTTTTTACAATTTTGTAATATAATCTATATATTGTTTAAAACTTACCGATCATAGTCTTCAGTCGCACCGAGCACATTATGAAATCATCGAATTGAATGTATCCATCCGGAGAGCTGTATCTATAGAACAAAAAGTATATTCATAAATAATACTATTGCTGTAAGTAAATGTTATACTTTGGCAACACTGTTTTCTTGTAGTATTATAGTTTATCTGTGGTGTCTACTGGGCGGCGAACTGAAACTGCTTGTTCTTTATTTAAAATAAATATGCTAGGCTATTTAAAATTTGGTTTTACTTCATTGTCATATAGGTGAGCCCAGCGACAGAAATAGAATTCAATCAATTGGTGTTATACGAGCTAACTCGTCTAGTTTCAAGCTACGTAAGAGCCCATAATCATGAGCAGGAAACGCGAAACATCTCGAAAAGCGTGGTAGCGCCGCGCAGTTTCACATTAGCATGAATTTATAGCTATCTATTAATAAATTAGGTCTGGTGACAGAAATACAGAAAGAGACCAAAAACTTTTCACCCTTTTTTTTCTAGCGTTACGTAACCCACTCAGGGTTACGTAACGCTAGAAAAAATATAATAACAATTATTTATATTTGTGTTTACCTGTGGGCGAGGACGTTGAGTACGTGAGCGTTGACGGTATACCCGGCGGAGTGCAGCGCGTCCCTCAGGTGTTGCGGGGGGATGGCGCCGCGACCCTCCGTGTCGTACAGGCGGAACACCGCCTGGGGGAAGGGGGGAGACATAGTCAACATCAGCATATAAAAACTTTGTTAAGCTTCTCTTCTCACACGGAGAAGCCACGAGCAATTAATTAAGCTTTGCTCAATGCGGTTTGGATTTCAGATTGGTAATTTACAAACTAAAAGTCTAGTCCGTAGCCAAGCCAGCCAAGTAAGGTATCGATAATCGTCATCGTTTTAGAAATGAAAGAAATGTATGGAGATATCTGAACGTCATCGATAAGGGCACGTGGTCCTCGGAAAAAGTTACATAGATGTAACTTATACTTCGGAACACTCCGACATACCACACTTAACTCAAGTTCATAACATACATCATCATTATTACCAGCCTATAAGTGTCACTGCTGAGTAGAGCCTCTTCTCACACGAAGATAGTCTTATCATTAATCACCACGTTTGCTCAAAGCCGATAGACGATATCAAACTTATAATTAGAAATTATAAGTCCAAATTTCCTCACGATAATATCCTTTATCGTTTCTCAGTAGTGTCTAAATATACTTATAAAATAGTATAACTTACCGGCTTCCGAAAGGCCGATAAATGTTGAAATCATTTAATCTCTTGTCAAGTCATCTGATTGGTTGACTGAATTATCTACAACCAATCAGATGACTTTACAAGAGATTTTAACAGAAGTAGTTAATTTTAGCGTTGACAAGCCTTTCAGAAACCGGGTGTTAAAAAGTCACATTGGTAGTTGCCAGGTTTCGACTCTCATGCATCACTTTAACCTCAGGGCCACCGCAATCTACATACATAAACAAGCGGTCGCCCGCATGGGTACCGATTTTATTTTTACCTTCTCTGGACTTCCACGAATAATTCAAGACCAAAATTAGCCAAACCAGTATTGTTGAGTTACAAACATTACAACGAAAAGTAGCATTGTTTTTTATATACAAGTATATATTAGCGGGCCCTCCCCGAAAACCCTTACATATCAAATCGTCGGCCGTTTCCGAGATCACAAGCTTTTTCAAGTAATCTTTGTCATCTGACGGCCTGATTTGTGTATCTAAACCAACCAGGGCGCCACGCAAACGCATACAGAAAAAAAATTTAGTCGGTCAAGCCGTTTAGGAGGATTTCAGTGACATACACACGTACAGTATAATTATATATAAAGATGTAAATTGTTCACTTACACGCCAGTTACGTAGATCGATCCACAACGTTTTGAACTCATCAAAGCCGAGTCCACCAGACCCGTCCTTATCCAACATAGCGACCATACTACGGCAGACATCCTTTGAAAATCCTTGTCCTTTCAGCTCTGTAAAGCATTTGGTAAAGTCAGATTGTGGATAAAAAAGGAGGTAATACCTGTTATGTCATATTGAATTAAGGTTTTGTGGAAAATAGTTGTTTTCTGTATTGTAAAGAGTATTAATATAATGTATATTAGGAATCAATATTTGATATTAAATATTACTTTTTTTATTGAAAAAAAAAATGCTTGTTATAGACAGCCGCATGAATGTGGCTAGTTTTGTATATTTTTAGTATTGAAGATCGTGTATTTTATTAAATAAAGTATTGTTTTTTATTTTTTCTTCTCATTGATTGGTACTGTTTGACAAGGAATCCCAATTTCTCTCTAAGGGGATATAGGAGGCTGAGAAAATAATTTTACCTCCAAGATAATACATTGGAGGATATTAAATAATACTTTTATCATTTAAATAAGATTGGTGTTAGTTATTTATATTTTAAGTGTCAACAAAACATTTTTACGAGAAAAGTTTTTCCCAAAAACCTGAATTCAGTATGACATTAAAGAGCAGATAACTTTGCAAATATTTTATGGAAATGGAGGTGACTTAATTACCTACTCTGACGCAATTATAACAATCGTATGATAACTACATTTAAAATGCCCATTTTCGTTATCTCCCGACGCGAAACAAAAACATGCAAGAAAGCTTAAAAAAATGTAAAAATTTCCAAAAACGTTAATTTTTGAAAATCCCTACATTTTTCACGGTGTTAGTGACATAAAGCTTAATAGCATAGACAATGCAAAATATCGGTCACAGACAACACAATATTCAACATTTATCTATGGACGAAATAAAAATAACTTAAATCGGTGTCCATGGTTACCTGTAAAAAATATAAATTATAAAGAACAAAAAGGGAAAATATAAAAATAATGTATTTACATGTAAATATTGACAAAAACAGACATTTTAAATAGTGCCCTCCATTTCTATAAAACGTGTGAAGTAAATAAAGCGGTGCATGCATCTTCTTTGTCTGCGGACCTGGAAAAAAATCTTGGCAATTAGTAAAAAAAAACCACAAAGAATAAATTAAAGACCCCTTTAGAAGTTTCACTTTTTAGTCCCAAAAGTTAGCTCAGTTTTTTAAAAAACCATTCTTTGAGACTAAAAGCGCATTCATGTAGTTTTTACTTTTAAGTACCATAATAATATATGATGGCACAGTTTTCGGAAAACCCCATACTTTGCCACTACAACGGCGTAATTTGTAGTTTTCATTTTTAAGTCCCAAAAGTAGAAATTGTAGAAACTGAAAACGCATAATTTGTAGTAAATATCTAGAATTTACCTATTATCACCAAGATGTTACCTCTTTATTAGGTAAACCTTTTGTATTTTATCTATAAATAATTATTGTTAACCCTCTTATGTAGAGGAGGCCCATAGTCCAGAGAAAACTGTCCTGGGGTATTGATGATGATTATAATCCTTAACTACAATAGCGAGATATGACCCCTTCAATATCTCACAATAGATTTATATGACCCTCTTAGATATTTCACAAAAGTAAAGTATTACCCCTTAATTAAATTACCACACACTAGTAAAAATGACCCCGTAAATAAATCACAATAATGAAATGTGACCCCATAAATATTACTGAAAAACGACCCCACATATAATCACACACAATCGTGTCAGATGACTCCCATTTACACTTGACTCCTTTAATTTTACACAGCAGTGGTAAGACCCCCCTTTAAATTGGACTCCCTAAATATCAAACTAAAGCGACAAATACCCCCCTTTACACTTGAAATCAAGGTCATACCTGTTTGCGGTTGTGGTTGCGTAAGATGGACCTGTTCTTGATTCTGGTTCTGTTGCTGCATTTGCTGCAGGTCAACTCCGATTTCTTTGCAGATGGGGGTGCAAAGGGCACAGAGTAGTTGTTCCAGGCAGCTGGGCTCGTTGCCCCCTCCCCCTGGGGGGGAGTAGTGCACCCCTCCCCCTCCGCCGCCATCGTAAGCCGCGCCTTGCTTCATCGCTAGCTCTGTAGGGATGTTAACTTATGTCTAAGATGTATATTTGTGACATGGCTGAAGTTACTTAATATGTATAGAAGTTGATAGTATTAACATGTTAAGCACTATTGCGAAAAACATGTGTGTCTCGCTAGAGGAGGATTTGCTTGCAACTTAATTTTAAACTTTTTTTAAAAACTGTATTTGTTAACAATTCACTTCTAGGCGACTGATATATTACTACATGAATGTTCTTGGTCTTGATAGAAAAGTGGTATATCTCGTCTATACAAATAAGTAACCTCATATTAGTTATAAAGATGATTTAATTTAAACTGTAATTTTTTAATACTAAATCTAACATAAACATAATAATATTTTTGTTATACTTTTGATAATATAACTAGGAATACAAGACAACATTTATAAATTATATAATAAAAATATTCATGAGCAGTGATACTACTTAAAAAGCAAACACAATATTTATTGTAAACAAAAAAAAGTTTGAACACAAAATAACTAACTACCAACATAAGAATAAAGTGTGAGTATTAAATAAGAAAATAAACCTAATGAAAAAAAAACGCTATAACAATAATTATCTGATGTTTTATTATACTTACATATACTATACCTTGGAACGGTTAGCGGAACGAAACGAAAGCTGCGTTTAACTCGACACAAAGCATTATCACATTGAGAAGCTCAAAAATGGGCATTTTAGAAATATTTTTTATAATGACAATAAATTACACATTATATATTTTTAATCTATCTTATTTGTATATAAAATTCACATTTCAATACAATAAATAATATTATGCTTTATATTAATTATTGACTTATTCATGCAACATATAAAAAAATGTGATTTGCATTGAAATATGAAAGAAAAAGCTTCGAAAATAAAATAAAAAAATATTATTTTCAAACCTAGAGCGTAGTATATGTACGCCAAAAATGGAGACAAAATATTATCGATATTTTTCTTGATGATAAAATGATTTTTTATGAGTTATCGTGATTATTAATATATTTATGTGATTTTAAAATAAATTAGCACATCACTCTAAGCCACTCTTGTTTACCGAATTAATTATTTAATAAATGCCATAAAGATATTGTATATATTGTATTGTATATATACACTTAAGTAGGTACATGGCCAAATTTTGAATGGACTATGGAGTTTTTATTAAACTGGTAGCCAAATCTGTATACAGATTAATAATTAATATTGGCTGTAAATTATATATGTTAAGTTATGAGTACTTTCAATGAATATTTTTGTGTTAATTTCACAAATTTCACAAATGGTAAACATAACTTCATCCCTCAAAGAGGGTAAGCTGTGGTGTAGCAGTATAGATTTTTGCTATCAAAAAGCTACAAAAAATTACTCCATAACATATTTTTTTTATTTTTGATTTACTACTAAAACAGTTAACTAATGGAAATAGCAAAAATAAAAAAAGCTTTTGATTTTTTATAAAAACTTTCTGAACACCTAATCAGTCTATTATTGTCTATTACTAAACACACTCCTTGTAACTAAATTAAATTTAAGGCTGATTTTTCAATGGCTAGAAAAGCTATCTGCGGAATAATTATGATGCTGTCGCGTCAGAATGTTTGTATAAGAATACAAACATTCTGACGCGACAGCATCAATTTTATTCCTCAGATAACATTTATCAGACTATTGAAAAATCAGCCCTTAATAATAATCAATTATAAATTGTTATGAATAAGAAAAATTCTTTGTATATTTGTGAAATATTAGAAAGTACAACGTACCTTCACGCATGGCGTAGTCGAGGATCTCTTTGAGTTCCTGCCAGTCTACCTCGCCATCAGCTCCGGCCAGTCTGTTGAAGAGATCCCGCACAGGATCTGCCGGCTCGGGATTGGGAGCTATATCCTTTACCTGCAGAAAGAAGATATATTTATTAGATTGATACTAAAGCCTTCACTATGTCGCAAAGACATTTGACCCCTCATTTCAGCTGGGATGTCCGGGCAAGCGCAGTAAGGCACCGCGGCATCGGCCTAGAGTAGGAGAACGCGGAACGAGGAACGGAGGGGGGGGGGGATTTTTAGTCTGTAAGAGTCTGACACACCCTCTCGCTCCAACCTGGGTGGGAGAAGCATTTGACAATTTTCACACCAACAAAAAAAAAGCACTTGAGTAGATGAACCTCATATGACTGATATTACAACGAACACATTTACTAACGACTTTTCCCCTTTAAAAAAGAAAACCATATCTGCATAGCATATGTCTAAAAATTTCTGGTACAATGCCGCTAGACATTTGCCAGTCGTTAAAAAGTTGCATAACCCATAAATGTCCCGCGCGATTCGTCACCAACGATCACAACGTCAATTATGTGTTGAGAGACACAAATGACCTCTAATGAAAGGCATCATATCATATATCATCATCATCATCATAAAGCTAGTCTATACTAATATTATAAAGAGGTAAAATTTGTAAGTTTGTATGTAGGGGGTAATCTTTGGAAGCGCTGGTCGGATTGCCAAAATTCTTTCACTGATAGATAGCTACAATGTTCCTGAATGATATAGGCTATAAAACATCACGCTATGATCAAATGGAGCTGTGAAACCGCGGGAGAGTAGCTAGCATATTATAAATAACCATCTTTATTTGATCAATAGTACGGAAATCTTAGATATGCATTTAATAAAATAAATAATAATAGTAGTCCACAAAAATATGACACAAGTAAATGAGAACAGCAAATAATAATAATAATAATTTTCATTATATTTTTCATATTCAACTCACCCGGTCATCAACATCTCCCATACCGATGTCCTCGTCATTTTCGCTGTAAACAAAAAAAAAAATGATTTATTTAATTATTATTTCTTAACAATAATTTATAGGTTTATTATCTCGGAGCGTAATAGAACACATTTTAGAGCATCGTGCTTAGTGCCGAGTAAATGGTATTTATTTATTCCTTTCTTCTTCTTTTAATAATACCGCAGCCCCACCCTCACAGAAAACCGGCGTGAAACAACGACAGCGTTGTGTTTCGCCGTGTGAGTGCGGTTTTTTTGTACGTTATAAGTCGGCAAACGAGCAGACGGATTACATGATGGTAAGCAATCAGTGCCGCCCACGGACACCCGCAACACCAAAGGAGTTACGAGTGCGTTGCCGGCCTTTTGGGGATAGGGGTTGCGGATATAAGGACCGGGAAGGGATAGGGGAAGGGAAGGGATTGGGTATCCGGTAACCTCACTTACACAGCGAAACACAACACTTACAAGAGGCCCAATCCTTCCATTCCCGTGTTACTATTCGGACTACAAGGACTTTTAACAGAAATAAAATGATACTAACGCCATGTTGTTAGACTTCTCCGAGAAGACTCTAAGCAGGAATTCTCCTTCTTCATCAGGATCGAAGGTGGACGGTACTATCACGTAACTGCCTGGGTCCAACTTGAACCTGTAAAATGTATTATGTTTGTAATTTCCATCTGAGTTTACCCCCACCATGATTTGTATTAAGATTAATACCTACACGAATTGAAACTCAGAAACTATATTTATATACAATTATTTATATTAACAATAACAAATACGAAGGTTTATTTTCCAGCTTTTTTATAATAATATAAATATGACATACCTAGCGCTGACTTCACGGAGATTGATGAAGGCCTGACTGCGTCCCACGGAAGCGTTGTACTTAAAGAAGTTGACGTCGAGAGGTTTAGGTACGTGTCCATAGTCGGGGAGACGGTACACGGCGAAGCCTATCGTCAGACACTCCAAGCCTTGGTGGCGCTGGGAACGCCGGTTCTTCTGCATTAGAGCTACGATGATCTGTAAAATTATTATAATAGATAGTTTAAATAAATGCGACTGCACGGTTGCTGTCGCGGGTTCGGTTCCCACACAGAACAACTCTTTGTGTGATCCACAAATTGTTGTTTCGGGTCTGGGTGTGATGTCTGTGTAAAATTGTATGTTTGTAAACGCGCCCACGAGAAAATGCTAGTGTGAGGCAATGTTTAAGAAAAGGTAAAGCGTTTATTTAGCGAAACACAAGACATAATATGGGCAATAAACAGAAACATAATAATAAAGGAGAAAAAAACTATACAAGCCAGAGCTACTATTAAAATTCCACGTGATAACATCTAATGTCAAGTATCTTCAATGTTTATATTGTAGGTACTAGCTCTTGTCCATGACTTCCTGCAGATTTTTAGTATAAAAACTATCCTATGTCCTTTCTCGAGTTCCAAACTATGTCTGTACCAAATTTCACAGAAATCGGTTCAGTAGTTTAGGCGTGAAGAAAAGATCGACAGACAGACAGAGTTCCTTTAGCATTTATAATATTTATTCAGATTTGTTTTAAAGTTTATATTGCAAATTGGACTACCAAGAAACGACTTATACGGATTGTTTAAATTTCCTTACTGTGAATATTCTTACAGATAATTTAGGTCATATTTTTTGTTAAGTCATAGGATGGTAAGCAATCAGCGCTGCCCATGGATACTCGTAGTAACAAAACAGTAACTGCATCCCACCCGAGGTAGGAAAAGGGATTTGATGGTTTCTTCCCCCATCGAAGGCCTAGAAACTAAACTACAACTCACAGTGCACTTGTTCTCGTCATCGCCCTCGTCGACATCTTGCAAGGTGACGGTGTACTGAGGGTTCTTCCAGAACGTCTCCAGGTAGTTCCTGCATCCTCCCGCAGTCACACCTGCGAGACACAGGCAACATGATAAAATAACTACCTAAAAAGGTTTTGATCAAAGAATTAAGAATCACGCCATTTTCTCAACCAACAATGAATAATTTCAATTTAGAAATACAATAAAATATTTTTAAGTTGGTGTATTTAATCCATTAATTTAAATACCTACATTAGTCAATTACTTTTCTAATATTTTTTTAACAAATAATAAATGTATGCTATGTGTATGGTGCAAAAATAAAAGGCCACCCATAAAGAACACACACATGGATTTCACGATTTGAGTCCTTGTCACAGGTGGTCACATTTCAGAGAGTCCCCTAGTGTGACGTCACGTGTTTTGCAATCTCGAATATCGATCGAAACATCATTAAATAGAAACGAAAAAATCACGCGTGGTACGGTGCGTTTGGTGATATTCGTTAAAGGGCTCGTCAGCGATCGGCGCGTATCACTGGAGCGGGTATGAACTCGTCAACAAAACAATTTAAACCGTGTTGTCCTAAAGATAGGGTCAAATTTTTTTTAGTTTGTTTATCACGTCTCATCATCCTAGCCTTCAACAGTTTTTGTGGGCAGTCAAAGGCTTACACCCGGTTTCCGAAAGGCCGATCAATGTTAAAATCAATTTAATCTCTTGTCAAGTCATGTGATGGGTTGACTGAATTATCAACAACCAATCAGATGACTTGACAAGAGATTTAACAGGAGATTAGTTAATTTTAGCGTTGACAAGCCTTTCAGAAACCGGGTGTTAATGTTTCAAATTATGCGATTAGTACGACTAGATATATTACATATTGAAATGTGACGTCACGAAATTTAGGACCCCTCCCACCTCTTGTCACACTTTGTCGTCCCCACCTCCCTTTGCGTGTGACGTACTTTGTGGATGACCCCCCTTTTTTGTGAGGGGAAAATCATCAAATGACTTCTCCCGCCCAGGGTAAGGCGAGAGAGAGAGTCAGACTCTTACTGACTAAAACCCCCCCGTTTCTTCTCCTGGTCTGGGCCGAGGTCGCGGTACCTCATTGCGCTTACCCCGCAACCCCGGATGGATGACCCCTAAGATGACGTCACAAGTCTGTACCTCTTAAAAAATCTTAGAAAAGTATCGTTTTTGTTAATATTACCTCTAACCCACTCTCCCTCGAAGACTGACATCTCCCACTTCTTGGTGCATCCCTCGGGGCACTCCTCCGGGTCCAAGGAGTCAGGGTTCAAGTTGCAAATCTCCACTCTGGAAATATATAACACAAGTTCAATTAATTAGAGCGACTACTTATTCACCATGCGCATAAATTAAGCTCGATTGATAACTAAATACCCGCGCGAAACACGATTGGGTTTTCCCGAAATTCTCACAATCCTATACGGAGATAAGCAGTAGAACCCGCGTCCTTTTAATCGATAGTATTTATTTATTTATTTATTAAGCTTTATGCACACATGTTTTTAAACAGGCAGACTTAATGTATTTGTCATTATCTACCAACTATCTAATAAAAATAATGAAATCAAAAGTTGAGAATTGAGGGATTTGTGGTTTGATTGCCTCGTATGACCTCATTTACACGGCTGTACACAACGCCTTAGAGAAGAGAGTGAGGTAGTCGTATTACTCTGATCGAGCCAACCCGGTAGTGCAAAACATTGTTGTTCCCAAATTTCAAGAAACTAGAAAGTTTTTCTTGTAATTTATAATCTTAATTATAAATTACAAGTGTAGGAGAGCCATGCTTCGGCACGAATGGGTCGGCTCGACCGGAGTGATACCACGGCCTCACAGAAGACCGACGTGAAACAACCACAACGTTGTGTTTCGCCGTGTGAGTGAGGTTACCGGAGGCCCAATCCTTCCCCGCCCCCAATCCCTCCTCAATCCCTAAATCTCCAAATCCCTAATCCCTAAAAGGTCGGCACCGCACTCGTAACTCCTCCGTTGCAATCAGCGCCGCCCATGGACACCCGTCCATGGGCGGCGCTGATTGCTTACCATCAGGTAATCGGTCTGCTCGTTTGCCGACTTATACCATAAAAAAATATAATGATATATAATGATATGAGATAATGATAATTACCTTGAGAAGTGATTAACAAAGTCCTTGAATGACATCCAAAACTCTCCGTCGTCATCGAACGTGAGCCCCATCTCTTCCTTCTCTGATTCGGGGATGAAACGCCATTCCGGTGACCTGTGGAGGGAATCACATTATATTTTTGCATCAACTGGTGATTTTCTTTGGGTGCACTTCCATTATACATACAAGGATAATTGCTACTTGATGTCTCATTCCACTAATATTAAAATTGTTCAACATTCGTTAAAATCATTTTGGTCTCATAAAACATTTTCTTATAGTATAGCCGTCTCTTTCTCTCCTGTAAACTTGTCCCCTTTGATACAGAATTAATAGCAATTTAAACGACAATTTCAAGTATTAAATTCTACTGTGGGCGAGAAGGTATGATAAGCGCTTGCATTTTTGAATTTTTTTAGCTCTTCAAGTACTTTCAAGTTAGTCAAAAACATCATAATAGGAGGTCAAAAATTACAAACTAGGATTTCATAGAGATTGTGTTATGTAAGTAAACCTAGATCTGTTAGAATAACCTGCCTGCACCGGCCTTCCGACCCATTTATGATTTAGGTGTATTCAATGGTGAATAGGCTCTTAATAAACTAGTGCGCCTTATCATCAAGGATTACATCACTGCTTACCATCAGGTGGGATTGCAAGCACTAGTTTATATGATTATTTTAAAACTACGCAACGAATTTTGACGCGGTGTTTTTAATAGATGAAGTGATCAAAGAGGACTTTTTATGTTTATATGTATAACTAGCTACTCTCGCGCGGTTTCACCCGCTGCTCGGCTCTATTTGATCGTAGCGTGATCTTTTATAGCCTATAGCACTCAGGAACATTGTAGCTATCTATCAGTGCAAGAATTTTGGCAATCCGACCAGCGCAGCGGTTCCAAAGCACCACCACATTCAAACTTACAAATATTCTCTTTATAATATAAGTATAGAAAAAAACCTGTGTGTGGACCTTGTTATCCTGTTAATGGAAGCGAAAAAATTAAGAAATAAACATACTTATCACTCCAAGGTCCGTTCCACTCGGCTTCATTGCCCCATGGGTTGCGCAGTCGCAGTAGTGGTATCTTACCGCTGCGGCCCGGGGTCTCGATGTCCACGTACTTCACCTTCGTTATGGAGTATGCGTGACCCCGGATCAGGCCGGCTGGGGTCTCCGCTTCTAAGATGTTGGGGTCCGGCTGTAAAAATTATATTAGGGATTTTGAGTTTGACGTTATTGGAGCGTGGATGTTGTTCGACAAAAATTGCGTGATCTCATAATTGACTGAAATTAATATTCGACATCAATCTAAAATCTAAGGATTGACATTAATTGTGTGAATTATTTTTTTTATTGAGAGTCATCATATCCACGTTTGTATTAAGGCTTATGTATGTATAGTGAAAACTTTATCCAAACTAATATTATAAATGCGAAAGTAAGTGTGTCTGTCTGTCTTTTCTTCACGCCTAAACTACTGAACCCTATTTGTGTGGAATTTGGCACAGACATGGTTTAGAACTCGAGAAAGGACATAGGATAGTTTTTACACCATAGATCTACAGGAAGTCGAGTCGCGGGCATAAGTTTTTTAATAAAGCCTGTGGTCCAGTTCATGCTATGGTCTATAAGTTTACGTGGTTAACTAAATGTAAACCGACAAATTCACTGTATATTTATCTAGTTGAATAACTGTATGCTGAGCACTTAATTTAAAAGAATTTTAAATAACTTTTTTACATATTTTTTTAATAGATATAAATACTAACCTCAATACTGCACCCGCTGAGCGAGTTCCTCTCGTACGCTTTAAGCAGTATAGTGTAAAAGTTGGGAGGTAATTCCGCTATATCGTACATCTCCGTCACTCCTCCGGTGAAGTCCTCCATCGCCTCGCATGTCGAACCGCCCTTCAGAGCTTCGTAGGAACCGTGCAGTCTGAAATTATAAATCATTATCATAATCTAAACTATAATATTATAAATCTGGAGAGTTTGTTTGTTTGAACGCGCTAATCTCCGGAACTACTGGTTCGAATTCAACAATTCTTTTTGTGTTCCTTAGTCCCCTTATTGAGGAAGGTATAACCTTCCTAGGCTGTTCTATAGGCTTTAAAATATCACGCAAAGATCTGTAGCAGCGAGTGAACCCCGCGAGAGTAGCTAGTCTTTTATATGTACTAGAATCATGCTTTTTTGAATGGGCCGGTTCTGCCGGAGTTTTGATAATTAAAGGAATATTTTTGCCCATATCGTGCCAAGTTAGGCGTATAAATGCGGCAGATAACAAAAAACAGGATCAGTGTTGGCTATAGCCGAAAAGAAAACGTAATTTTGCAAGATTTTAACAAAGTACAATTGCACTTCACGTAGTGGAATTTTGCAGCCAAAATTTAAAGCAAGATAATAAATAATATATTTTAAACTTTGTAGGTATACAATTATACATCTTAATTTTCATATCTGTAATAAGCTTGCTAGGCTTACCCTGGCACTTCACCCACCAGATACAACCATTTTAATTTTTTTCTTTTAATTTAAGTAGATTAATTTTTTTAGGTAATATTCTCAATTTACAAAAATATTAAGACGACCGTTCAAAAGGCTAATAAAAAGTACTTACTTAGCATACGCCTTCTCAAGCAGTGCACTCCAGAACTCGTTCTGCTCCGAGGAGTGAAGGAAGACCAGCTTGCCGCGGTACGTCGGCAGTCTGTCGTCGATCACCACGTCCACCCAACGACCGTACTGCCAGAAACTGGGGATTAAAAACAACAATTTCTAATTAAATCAATGGCTATTGTAATCCCTAATAGTTTCCCATTAATATCACTATCACTACATAATACAAAACTAAGTCGCTCTCTGTCCATATATTATGTATGCTTAAATCTTTAAAACTACGCAACGGACTTTGATGCGGCTTTTTAAATAGATAGAGTGATTGAAGAGGAAGGTTTATATGCAAAACAACATCCATTAAATAGAAGCGAAATTTTGTATCAGCATTGTATCCGTATAAAGCCAGGTATATAATAGACATATTATAAATGATATTTACAATAAATCTGTAAATCATAATTTGTTTTTGAATTATATAAGTAATAATATTGCTTGCTTCTTGCACCTACCGTTGATAATGATATTCTCAGTAATAGCATTTACGAGTATATGGCTATAGATTCACCATTGCACGGGTTTTGCATTGAGTACTTACCCCTACTCTTACCCCTTTTTTGTGATAGGACAATCATAGAATGAATTCTCCCGCCCAGGGTCGGAGGAGAGGGAGAGTCAGACTTTTATTGATTAAGAACCCCCCGTTCCTTCTCCTATTCTGGGCCGGGGCAGCGGTGCCTCATTGCGCTTACACCGCAACCCCGGCTGAACATCAGCCCTATAGGGCACCGTCTGTAGTAGTCTATTGGCTCTTTGAGCGGAGGCCCTTACCTCTTACCCCCTTTGGGGATTAAAAGGTATGTTACTATACTGTGGTTTGTCTTACCGGAAATGGAAGACACCAGCATACTCCTCATCGAAGCTCTGGTCATCTGGCACCACTTGGAAGAACAATCTGAAACAGTAATAAGGACATTTTATAACAAACAGGCTTTTTTGTAGGGCTGCAAAAGGGCAGTCGGATGACCTGATGGTAAGCAATCTTGTGGATGTTCATGAACGGCGCCATGGACATCCACAACACCAGGGGAGTTACAGGTGTGTTGCAGATCCTTGGTGACACGGGTTTGGGGATTGGGCATTGGGAACGGGGTAGAGATTTGAAGATTGCCTTGGTGAAGGAAGGAGGATGAAATTTTGGCACAGGCATAGGATACACTCCCGAATAGGACATAGGCCACTTTTTATCAACATACCACGCGATTGAAGCCTCGGGCGGCAGCTAGTTTCTTAAGAATAAGAAAGCAAGGGATGTTTTATGTTCTATTCATTTAAATATGCTTTTACTGTGTTTTTCTGGTTGTAAATGCAAATAAAACAAAGCTAAGAGCTTACTTTCTGTGTAGGGTGAGGTTGGCAACGGCGGCCAGTAGCCAGCAGTCACCGAGCTCTCCCTGCTGAACATCGAAACGACTGTACCCCTCCACGAACAGTTGAGGATCATCGCATATCTCCTGCAAAATGAAAAACCAAGATATTATTAATATGTCATATTCACTATATTGATTGACATGTTATATACATAAAAGTATAGTTTTTGACGTTTGGATAAAAGTATTGAATTTGACTAGTTGGAAACTACCGTATTATGAGTTTGAAATCGCCAATCCACGTTCAGCGAGAAGAGGCATATAGTCAGGAGTAGGCACTTATAGGCTGATGATGATATCTCTTTATCATCAAAAATAGGTTCTTGATCTGACTATCACTGTACTGATTGCCTTGCAGCATTTAGCCCCTACTATAGATTACCTAGAGAGTTTTCTTTACGTTGGCACAATGAAAACTTCACCGTATTAAACCATTTGATTGGTTCCTTAAATTGGAGCCGGCCAATCACGGCACAGAACGTCACAAGCGTGTCGATCGCTTTAAAGTAAAGCTTATTTGAAGTCACCATTTCGCCTTGAGCAAGCGTGGTGGTTAATTCTCAAACTTTACAGGCTGATGATAAACTATTTTGGTTATAAAGAGTGGGGTCTCCTAGTGCAGGTATTACATATACTTTAAAGGAAGCCATTGCATAAGATTCATTGTGAAAGTTTTAATGAGAAAATGAAATAAGTTTTTTTTTGTGTGCAGGACGGATATGGATGAAAATTCCGGAATAGGACATAGGCTACTTTTTATCAACATACCACGCGGGCGAAGCCGGGCTAGTAATACGCGGGCGAAAATGGAGGCAGAAGTAGTACTATCCTCACATAAGTACGTGTTTGTAAGACTTATAATTGAAATGATCCAGACATACATACTACATATAGATATATTTATGTATCTATTTCTTTAAACGATCGCTAGTCAGACTTAGTTTAGTAATACTCGTCAAATTTTTTTTTTTTTTTTTTAACTCTTTATTTATTATTAGGGACTTTTACACGGACGTGTATGCCAGTCCCATCATACCTTATTCTAATACAATCTAACTAAAACGTAATCTAGCGAACATAAATACTTTGGCGGCAGCCTCCGAATTAGGTGTAGATAAAAGATTGTGATATACACCTACATTATACATATTTAAGTTTAAGTCCTTAAATAATTTTACTCGGTCAGACTGAAATCTGGCACATTCCAACAATAAGTGTATTACATCTTCCGGTGTTCCACATACATCACAATTTGGTGAGTCAGATTTTTTCATTAAAAATCCAAACTTATTGAGGGGCAAGTGTCCAGATCGCAGTCTGTGCGCGATCACAACCAGCCGCCTGCATAACTTAGTATTGTAAAACCATGGTATGTGAGGAGGCTCCGATACCATTGATTTATACCATATGCCTTTATCCTTGGACCTTTCATTAAAATATTCTTTCCAAAGCTCATGACCCTTGTTTTTGTATTTTGTTAATAGTTCCACGTAATTTGTTCCAATATTTACCTCCTTTCCTTCATCAATTGCCAATTTTGCCAACCGGTCAGCCTCCTCATTACCATGTAAGCCTATATGCGATGGAACCCATTGCAATCTCAGATCAAACCCATTGCTGGTTAAATTGTGTATCTTAGAAAGGATACCATAAGCTAAAAGGATACCATACTCGTCAAATTGCTTCAATTAAATTAACTACACGCTATTAACTTTGGAAATGACATTTTCTATAATTGTTTTGTTCTTTTGTTTTTTTTTTATCAGAAAAAGGAAATTCAAAATTTTGTATGTCTATTGCATTAATTAATCGAGACACAACAGAAGGACGATACGTGTGCGAAAGCCAGCATTCGAGTGACGAACGAGTTCAACGCGAGCAAAGCCACTGGCAAAAGTTAGTTGGTACTAAAATACTACTAAATAGCGTAATTATGTCAATGACATGAACATTACATTACCTAATCAGCACTTAGTAGAAAAGTTATTAGTCAAACTTAACAATTGTCTGCCGGTGTTTAAAACACGTCTGGCATAGAACTCGGAAAAAGTCTCATTGGTCCTCATGTTCCTCACCAAGAAGAATATTAAAAACGTCCAGTATTAAAGACGTTTCTTAATTATCGATATTATTGGCACTTTTTGTAATAATATAGTATATGACTTAGCAGGTGGTCAATGAGGTATATTAGCTAAGGCTTTTTTTTTTGTGAGGGGAAAATCATCAAATGACTTCTCCAATGCGGGAGTGTCAGACTCTTACTGACTAAAAACCCCCTGTTCCTTCTCCTGCTCTGGACCGAGGTCGCGGTGCCTCATTGCGCTAACCCCGCAACCCCCCTCAGAAGCTCTATAGGGCCGCCTCCCTCTATTATATATTAAATAAGGCTTAGGTTTTCTAATACAATATGTAGGTATATTTGTTCTCTCTAGCGGCAGAAGGCTAATCCGCTTAATGCTTAAAGCTTTCTACGAATCGCCTTATCTGCATTGAGTGCATCACTAAGCTGTTTGGTAAATATGTACCATTTCTTCTTTGTAACGATTAATGGCAACTATGTATTTGTTTGATTATGTATTGAGACGCTTTTTGCATCTAATTGATTTTTATTCCTTTAAAGTTATCTCGTTCGAAAAAATACAATAAATAAGTACTTTTATCTTATAATCATCGATTATTATAAATTTGTAAGTATGAATGGATGTTGTCACTTCTTCACGAAAAAAACGATATACTATAGAAACTTTAATACTTGATTGAATTGAAAATTTTTAACTGTTTACTTTTACTTACTGACTAATTAGAATAGTACTATACCTTTGGTCGCAGCCAAGTGATTGGTCTATCAAGTCTCTCCTTGTAGTAAAGACTGCGGTCATTGGCTGGGAACTCCGGGTCCTCAAAGAGCCTTCCTTCAGAGTAGCAACGAGACCTGATCTCCTTGAAGTCTTGGTACGTAGCCGGGCCAAAGTTTGATGGACGGGCCTCGCCTAGCTGGAAGGAAAATTCGAGAGAATTAATATAAAAATATTCGTTTCAAATTGTCCAATTTGACGAATTTATTTGGTAGTTATACATATGTAGATAGTTAGCAAAATGACAGAACTTCATAAAAATTATGTACGGGAAATTATGCCAAATATATGTATACACCACTGATGAAAGTCACGGGTAAAACATACTTAAGTAAATAAAGGCAAGGTTCAATTTTAGTTAACACCTACGTAAACCACAAAGCCAAATTTTGGCAAGCACTGTTATGGTGATGGTACTATCCAGGTCATTATCGCATGATAAGAACTGTAAATACCAACTTGAATTTGATTACAATATTATTATATTTATTTTCAAAAATAGCATTCTAAAGAAAATCTTCGAGATTCGATTAGTCATATTACATCTATTCTGCAAAATAGTGTCTAATATAAATATTAGACTAAATTGAAGTCTAAATAAGCTCACCCAAGAAATACATCTAACTCCTCTGTAACGGCTTTACTAATTTTTACCTAATTTTATATGCAAGTTCAGTAGATCAGAGAATCGGCTATTGGTTATTTTTCATACCTCTAAGTGACAAATCTATACTAATATTATAAAGAATTAAAATTTGTAAGTTTCTATGTAGGGGATAATCTTTGGAACCGCTGGTCGGATTGCAAAAATTCTTTCACTGATATAGCTACAATGTTCCTGAGTGCTATAGTCTATCAAACATCACGCTACGATTAAATAGAGTTGAGCAGCGGGTGAAACCGTGAGAAAGTAGCTAGTAATTTATATGGCAAAACAACGTTTGTCGTGTCAGCTAGTTATTTTATAAAATCCTAAATGTCTGTCAAACCCAAATACTGGACTTCTTACGTCTTAAAAGTAGTTTTATATCTCATTTGTATTCACATTTTATTGTTCCGTTTCTTCAATAACATTGTGTATTGTGACGTTTTTTGCGTCTAATTGATTTTTATTCCTTTAAAATTACAATAAATAAGTACTTATATATCTTATAATCACCGATTATTATAAACTAGTAAGTATGGATGGATGTTTGTTAATCTTTCACAAAAAAACGATATACTTACTATAAAAACTGAAAACCGATGAATGACTGTGTATTTTACTATTATTTTTAGATCACAAATGAATGTACCCATTTATTTACACAAACTGTTTCTATGTTTGTATATCACTTTTGCCAAGCCTGCCCATTTGTACCGAAATATGGCTCTCCCATACTTAAAATATCTACTTCTATATCCGAATATTATGTAAACAGTCTACAATAAATAACCGAAACGGAAATATAGATAAAGCTGAAGTAGTGGCGACGTCAAGTCTAAACCTAAAGTCAAGTTATTTGGCGAGATTCCTATTTTCTGAAGGCTTTTACCGTGGATGGGGAAAACAGAATTATTTTCAAACCATCTCTTTAAAAATAACACAATAACCGCTACCGAAATTATTAAAATAAGTAGTCGTAAGTAAATCACGAACCCAAAACAGTTGTTCACCAGTGGGCATGAACATTTTGCTGCCATTATAGCCGGCCGGCATCTTCAACCTGTGCACCATATGATGGTCTACATTCGAGAGCCTCTTTTCCGGCGTACTATGCTTGGTACGTACATTCGTCAATGTAACTTTAGGAGACCCAACCACTTCTTTAGAAAAAATCATACTTTTGTTAACCAGCGCATTACTGCGTTCCACAGCTTTAACATTTCTAGTTGTGATTTCTGGTTCATCTATGGCTTTTGTTTTCGGTTCCTCAACTTTAGTCGCCCAAAAAGGTTTATAAGAACTATTTCGTCGCACATTCGATTGTTGGTAGGTATAATCAGACACTTTGGCTTTTCTAAAGTCTTCAAACATTCTCGTGAAGAATCCAGAAGATTCCTTCCCATTCTGTTCTGTTTTAAGTGCTTTCTTTTCTCCATCTTTTTTCTGTCTTAATATTCTTCCAGATTTCGGAGATACTATTGAGACTGATTTCTTTTTCCACGTTTCCGCAGCGTTAGAAACTGTGGCGGTGGAATAAAAAGTCTTAAGATAACCGACCTCCTCTTTGCTTAGTTTCACAAATGTATCCTCTGCTACCTCGCTGGCCATATCCGTGGTTTTGTGTTCGTATGTCGAGTTTTCGGAAGTAACTGATAAAGCGGTAGTGATTTACTTAAATAAATGTTCGTTAACCGGGTTTCCAATGTTCTAGTACAAGGTTACTTGAATTAGGTACGTAATGCTTTGTTATTGTTAACTATTTACTAGTAGGGCCAATTTTCCTTCAGTCTATTGCTATATTTAAACTAATAGTTGTTAGTAGGAAAACGAGGATATATCTATTTTAATCCTTATCCCCACCAATTAAAATAAAAGGCAACTTAAACACTTAAAATGGTAATCAAGTCGAGTTAGAAAGCTGAAGAAAGTAATAAATCAGTGATTAGATGTCGCGCGTCCTTGATGAGAATAACTATCGATTTCAGTGAACACTTTAAGCTATTCATAAGTAGCATTTATGGGGTATTATAAAATTTACATTTGGCCCAAATTGTTAGGTATCAAAGCTAACAAATAACAAGGCATTATTGTTGACATACTACCGAATAACTTGCACACACTTTAGTGTCACTACAATAACTTGTTTCTTAGTACACGCACTTGAAAAAACTTAAGAACGTTAAACAAAAATTTCAAAAATGGAACTGCACTCAGAAACTCATCATGAAAAATAAAAACGATTTCAATTACTACGCGGTGTCCATTCTGCTACAGTAATAACTGAACATATTGACTGCCGGCGTCCGACTGATAACACTGTTAAATGCGATGTTATAAGGACAAACTTGTATGTGTGAGTGGCGGAAACCTATAGAGAATTAAACAGTACTATAGTAAAACTTTAAGGGATGTCAAGTACTGAAAGCGAAACTATGAGGCTAGAGCTTTATATTTTAAAACTCAAACAGAATTTGACATCATATGAGTAGATATGAGTAGGTTTACTTTATAGAATTAAATGTTTTTAATTTTAGTAGTCCGTTGATTTGTTTAAACTACACAATTGAGATACAGGCTAGGAAACGTATTTGTGTGCACCGCTTTGTGTTCTCCATAAATTGATGCTCCGGGTCTAGCTCCTATATCTATGCAAAAAAGGACAACCAATTTGAGAGTGGCCGCCTTTAAAATATGTTAATGCCAGAATAAAGCAATAAGTTATTATTTGCAATTATTTCAATAGGTTTCACTTTGCAAAAATAAACTGCAGGGATATCTAACTGGATACGATTAACAGTAATTAAGATGTTGTACACAAAATGCTAGCGTCAATGCTAAACACAGCTTCAATAATTAGAAATAAAGGCCCTAACACAGGACCCTGAGGGACACTACGTCATAGTTTAGGTGTGGTGTATGACCGACCTGCTTTTATCAACTCATCGAATCTATGGTGACATAAAAAGATAATTACTATTCTGTGTGTAGTATGTACAAAAGCCTTTTAACTTAATAAGTTTTAACAAGTTATGGTTAACAGTATCGAAGGCTTAACTAAATAAGCAGAACTAGTTTTGTGATGCGACTATAGCATATTGCTACAAGTAGGACGTGTTAACAGTGTAAATATAGTTCAAAATAACTAAAAAATAACCTTAAGGTAAGCCCAATTTAAATTTTATCTTAATATTGATAAGAGCCTAGGTAAGTGCAGTGCGTTATGTTGATTTTGTGATAAAATATCGATATTTTATTGATAAAGTACATATTCGCATATTCAAGGTCAGTTCACCTTAAATGTACAATGTCAAAAGCACAAGTGAAAATATAAAACCCATTATTTGCTAGTACAGTACATTTTTGAAGAACAATCGATTTTGTTTTAATTTGAAATAATGCCTAGTTTGCTGTTTAGCATATACCATAAGCTTTATTAAAATTCAAGCGTTACATTCTGTCAGTGATTATAAATACATAACAATAACAAATAATGATTACAATACCTATTAATTATTGTCAATCCCATTTATTTATATGGATAAACACAATGATGTCACCTCAGCTATTAAACTTTACTTTTATAAAGTTAATAGATAACTTTTACCGTTTTGTGGTTTTCCCAACGAATGAATGTATGTATGTATTATCAAAGAAATGATATTATTTATCCTCGTATAGCATACCTATTTACATATTTATCAAATTCAAATAACCTAGCTATGGTATCACTAAATTTTGCCGGTAGAAGCCACAAGATCGAATGGCCAGTTGCAGCTTGCAGTTGAATGGGAGACGTGGCCTCGCTGCGACTCCCTTTTTGACTTGTAGAGCACTTCTCAAATATTTTACGTGAGTAAGCCGTTTTTTTATTTAATTTACTCTGACGTCAATTTTAATTACTAAAGTTAACACTTAAGTGTGGGAGAGCCATGTTAAGTGTGGAAGAACCATGCTTCGGCACGAATGGGTCGGCCGTAAAACAACCACAGCGTTGTGTTTCGCCGTGTGGTTACCGGAGTTCCAATCCTTCCCTACCCCCAATCCCTAATCTCCAAAAGGTCAGCAACGCACTCTTAACTCCTTTGTTGTTGCGGGTGTCCATGGGCGGCGCCGATTGCTTACCGTCAGGTAATCCTGCTCCTGCTCTTTTGCCGACCTATTACATAAAAAAACTAAAGAATACTGAATTTGTTTTTGTCCTAAAATCGCCAAAAGTTATAGTTCCGTATGACATGTTATCTTCGGTTAACATTGACCATTGTCAATACTAAGATACTAAAATATAATATTAACACATTTTGTATAAGTCTTATGAATTTGTGATATAATTCTTTTCTACCATGAAAATCTTTTGACAACGGATAGTCTCACACCAATCTTATTTAATAAGCTTAGTGCGGACTGTCCGCTCAACAAAATAATGTATAAAAACTGAGTGACTGAAATTGGGTATGAAAGAATGTTACCTATGCTAGGCAGGCCGGGTAGGATCGACAGACCGATTTCAATAAAACTTAATTAAAGACACGTACGAAAATGGCGTGTTTTATGGGACCCTTACACATTAAACATTTGGTAATTAAATGTTCCCTTGGCAACACTCAATTTGATGTTATCTTTTGTTAATAGGTAGATTCATTTCTTTTTTGAAACTAGCGTTTGAAAAAAAGAAAGGGTCTCTCTTTCCCTATTTTCTTCTCCATTTTCCTGAGATTTTCTTTTAAAAAAACTTCACCTAAGGTAAGAAACACAACAAAGCAAATGAATTGGTCCAGACGTTGTTGAATTATACGGCATCGTAAATTCGTAACTATATCGATAAATTTGAGTATTTTAAACTCGTTGCAATAAATTTATTTATAAATTAGTAGCAGAAAACTGGATTTATGAACTACATGAGATTTTGGTTAGATTACAGGAAGTTAAATTAGCTTTCATTATTAAACAAATATTTCAAAACGTTTCCCTACATTAGGATTCTCCCCTGTGCCGTGGGTGCGTTTGTAAACATACAATTTCACATACGCATCACACCCTGACCCGGAACAACAATTTGTGGATCACACAAAGTATTGTTCCGTGCGGGAATCGAACCAAGCTAAGCCACCGCGACCACCGTGCAGTCAAAATTATAATTTGCTTTCATTATTGATCCTGGTTGGTTACAAAGCTTCGATGACGGACAGACTGACAGACTACTATTCCATTTTGGCGTTTCAAAAGTACTAACTTATTGTGTAGTTGGAATAAATAATTTTGACATTGACAAATAGTGAAATTCTACTTTCCCGAATTGTATTATTATTTGATGCGTAACTATCTACTTCAAACTCGATGACATCATCGCCATTCAAAACATTAAACAATATTTGGATCAATACGGGGGCGGAGAGGTCGCATGTCTAGACTAGGGTTCTTCCCTATGTCTGGAGACTGTCTGGGATCACCACTTTAGATTTTGGATGCTTACAGCTCATTACTCATCTACACTGCCGTACGATCTGTTAACAATATTATAATAGTAGTAGTACAGAATTCGAGGAAAATCAAGTCGTCTTTTGGCGCTATTTAATTTGATACCTAGAGTGTCGAAACATTTTGTACTTTCTTTCTTGAAGTTGCAAAAATATAGTTAACTAATCATTTATTCATTTGAACTCGTCATTTTAAGTGTTCCAGAAATAATGAACTAATTAGGTTTTCTATCAGAAGCGTATTAATTCATCAAACCCTAAGCGAACACCGGCGTCGCACCTATTGTCTTACTATTGTGTCTCGAATAACCACAATTAATAGTTAAACAAAATACTTAATATCTTTTAACTCAATAAAGATCTCAATGAGAGAGAGAGAACTCAATGAATCAATAAAGATCTAAATCGATCAACATATGTACATATAGTACTTCATACATTTGCTTTGACATGGAAGTACTATAGCAGAAATTATAAGATTTACTCTAGGATATCTAAGATAGTAAAAGCCATTCAATGTTTAACAACTAGACCTACACGCGTTTTCAATTAATCCTCCGTTCAGCTTCATTTGAAGAACTAGCGATACGCAATTTCAAGTCAATAATGACGTGATTAAGTGCGTCAATATAGCGTCCACGAGCGATGATAGATAGATAGCCAATAGCGATTGAGTAAAGAAAGGACAGTGACATAGTCGTATATAAACTCATTACACAATAACAGTTAGCGTAAAGTCATCTCATCGTCAGACCCACCGAGAACAGGAGAAGTTAATAGATGATTTTCCCTCAAAAGTGCTGTCTAATAAATTTAGCCAAAAAAAATTAATATCAGTGCCATCTGGTGAGAAAAACCACGAAATAAACGATACTTCTGTTTGAAGAAAAGAGATTTTTTTACAAATATATTGATGAAGCTTTTTAAATCATTCTGTTCGAAATTTAAAATTTTAAAATCTACAAGCAACAGCTATTTCGGTATCACTATCTCCTGTATCCAACGCAAATTGTCTTTTTCTTCTAAAATTTTCTTGTAATTTTCATACTTCAACGCTTAACATACCTGGTGGAGTTAATAAAAAAAAACATATTTCTTTCTTCATTATAAAATTGAAAATAGAAGGTATCCCTTAGTGTATATATCTTTTAAGAAGACATTTGCCTAAGATTAATTAATTGAAGAATTAACAATCCAGCTGATAATTTACAGATCAGAAATTTACTTCACGTCAGAACATAAGCCATTTCACATCGTCACACGGTTCAAATAATGTTTGTAAGTCGCGTCAAACGGTTAGCCAACGTTCAGTAGGTACCCATTACTATTCGTTGGTAGCTTGCCAAGAAACAGACCGAGTTACCAGTCTTCATACACGAAAAACATCATCAAATTTTCAAAGAAAATGTTGGATTATAATGAAAATTATGTTTTGTAAACGTTAATGTTTTTTTTAAATCATGCATCGTTTACAATCTGTTTTTCTCTTAAGACACATAATCTTACAATCAATTTCTTATCTGTAGTATTATTTTTCGTGAGTGCATTTTTCAGGGTAGGTACCTACGGTTGTTTAGTCATCTTGTGTGACGTGGTTCTAAGCTTATCTATTATAAATAAAGAAAACAGCTTTGTTTGTTTTATCATTTATCAACCTACGTTAAGGACCTGGCTATTGCTCTCTATAGCGTAAAAAACCGATTTGTGATTAATCCATCAATGAAATGTGCTTCGATAAATACAATTAATATTTTACAAAAATATGTAGAGGCACTAAATATTTCATTTAAATTCAATCGTGTACAGTCTCAAAAATCTGAAACCAATTTTTTTTATATAAAGTCATATATTCTTTTTTTATTTCGTGTGCGCGCAGATGTGTATAATTCCCCAACAGTCTGGGGCCTTCTGAAAATCAGTGCTGTGCACAGCATCTGTGATGGGTCCCTTGCTACACTATATTTTTTTTTGTGTGGAAATGTTTATTCTTGTCCAATTTATGTATGTGTAGCTAAATAAATGGTTTAAATGAAACTTCTTTTTTCGCTCGCCACAAGCAAGCCATAAACTGTTGCTTTTTGGACTATAAAAAGCGTGTTAATAATAGAAAAATTGTAATTATCGTCCGTTGTACTCGGCGCCGTGCATGTGACTGGTATATTGGGACAGACATACACCGTGTTATGTTACTAATGATTGATGGCCGGTACACTAGAGTGTTGACGCATACTCTGTTTATATCGCTAGGGGGATTTGAACTCACGTGGCGATGTAGTTAAGGTACGTTGGGAAAATACGAATTATTATGTTTTTATGTAAAACTAGCTACTCTCACACCGTTTCTCCCGCTGCTCGGTTCCATTTAGTTGTAGCGTGATGTTTTATAGCCGATAGCACTCAGGAACATTGTAGCTATCTATCAGTAAAAGAATTTTGTGATTACCCCCTACATACAAACTTACAAATTTTACCTCTTTATAATATTATAGTATAGTATAGAATTACAGATTAGTTACTATTACCCCATTTCCCACTCTGTGCGGCTCTTATGTTCTAGGTTTTATGCATGAGGGATCAATCTCATTCCAGGATTCTTCTAGTTTATCCGAAGCATTTTGGGCGACCTTGAATTTATGTAGACTAGATACTAACTTTTTTTACTTTGGATAAAGAGATTCATAGCATTAAGGTGATATTAGAGATCATCCAATGGCTAAATATCACCGCGTTCCTTCTCCTGCTCTGGGGGCTAACCATGACGTGACGTGTGGGTAAGAGAAAGAGTTATACAAGTTGTCTAGCTCTGTCTCTTTACCCACACTGAAGTAAGATTAAAACAGTCTTATTTTAATGTTATGGTTACCCCCCTGGGCTGAGTGAGACTGCGGTACAAGATTGCGTTTGCTATAGAGGTTTATTTCCAGTAGTGCACGGGAATAGGCTGATGATGATGATGATGATGATGATGATGATGAAGTACTAAGTAACTAGTAAAACTAAGGACTAGTGTATTTAAACTAAAATGGATACCTTATTAACATTTTAAAAGAAGGTAACAATTAGGAAGATGTATTGATATGATTATAATTTGCATTTTATATTTAACAAATTTTACAATTACATACATGGGTACCTCTATTACCTACAATACCAAACTACCAAAGTATGAATGACGAATAGATAGATACCTAGTAGGTATTGCTGTTTGGTTGATGGTTCCGTAGATAAAGCTACGCAAGGTTAGACCCGTATCAATTTAATGTTCCGTTCTAAACATGGCGAATGGCGCCTAACTGTCATGTCGTTACTTGTACATTTAAGTTATAATCGAGTCATTCTACTAACAATCATATATTTCAATACTAAACTTTCACTATAATAAAGAAAAAATAAAAGTGTGGAAGAGCCATGCTTTGGCACGAAAGGGTCTGCTCGACCAGAGTGATACCACTGCCTCGTAGAAAACCGGCGTGAAACAATCAAGGTGTTGTGTTCCGCCGTATGAGCGATGATACCGGCCCAATTCTTCCACTCCCTAATCCCTAAATCTTCAAAACGTCATCAATGCTCTCGTATCTGCTCGTTGTTTCGGATGTGCATGGGCAACATTGACTGCTTATAAACAGGTAATACGCTTGTTATGTTGTCGTCCATCTTTTCTTTAAAAAAAAAACATATAAGAACTCAATAATGACTTATGAAAGAACTCAATATGAGTAATAAGAATGAAAAAGAATTTTGTATTAATTTTTTTTCTAATTTGAACCTCATTTGTTAATTAATGATAAACATTCCGTAACATAAAATCACTAAACTTTAACTTTATCAAGTTCACTGTCAGATACGCCCATATCAGGTGAGATAAAGTAGGTAATCTTAAAGTTGTTTATAAACAATATTTCTAAACAATAATAATTATTGTTTTTTTTAAGAAATTGCATGAGTAGTGGCGAAATCTCATATCGGGCAATATCTACCTTTGGGTCGCTGAGCGATTGGGGTAAGAGAACTTAAGGGTTGTTTTACGATGTTTACATAGCCAGATAAACTTACATTCGTAGCACAATGAATTGTGAAAATGGCCTTTAACGTACATATTATTATATTTATTATTTATATTTACCTTGTATGTAATAATAACAAGTTAATCCAAGCTAATATTATAATTGCGAAAGTAACTCTGTCTGTCTTTCTTCACGCCTAAATTTCTGAATCGATTTCTGTGAAATTTGGTACAGACATAGTTTGGAAGTCGATAAAAGAGATAGGTTTTTATACCAAAAAATCTGCAGGAAGTCACTATTCCATGCGAACAGAGTCGCGGGCAAAAGCTAGTATAATATATGATAATGATATTATCTATTATATTCTGAACTAGCGACCCGCCCTGGTGTAGTGCAGATACACTTCAATCACTCTTTCTATTAAAAAAACCGCACCAAAATCAGTTGCGTAGGTTTAAAGATGTAAGGTTACAAAGGTATTTATGGACAGAGAAAACGATTTTGTTTTATACTACTTAGTGATGATGTAAACAAACAGACTCGGTTCAACCAAGCCAGAAGAATACTCGGGGCCTCTTTTATTCAGTTTTCTTAAGGGGCGAAAAATCATCGAAAGACTTCTCAAAGAACCACCTCGTTTCATCTCCTTCTTTAAGCCCTGGTGAATTATTGCGCTTGACCCCCAACTCCAGCTACTATTAGAAGAGCCTACATTACATTTTATAAATTCAGTTTCATACCGGAATTATAACTCATGCTATTTCTCCTTAAAACTCATATTACTTGGTAAATCAATATTTGAATATTTATTTTGGTGTATTATACAAGGAAGGGCAACAACCCAACACTTGTCCTTGTGTTTGGCAGTCACTAACGTCGCGTGAAAGGGGGAACGCTTTTAGAATACCAATGTAGTAGGTACTTCCTATATAATAATCTTACTGCCATACTGAGAGAAGAATTAATGATTACCAAAATTTTTAGTAATGATATTGTAAGTTCCGAAAATTATTTCTAGGTTTTACGTTAGGTAACCATTTTTATGGAGACCGACTGACCGCAGGACAGTGTACTCGCAACGCTCAAAGTCAACAATAGTGGAGGGACATCGCTCAAAGTGCTGCTCTTGAAAGGAAGGACGACGGTATGGCGCAACCCATACATCTACAGCCACGACCACTCTGCCAAGAGTGTAACGACTAAGAAGAAGAAATATTTTTATGGAGTAGGTGACAAACAAATAGACTTGATGGTAAGTAAACGGCTCCGTCAATAGACACCGGAAAATCGGAAAGTTACAAGTGCATTGCCGGCTTTTTGGAGTTAGAAGTTTGAAGATAGGGGATCGGAGAATTGGACAGACACAGCGAAGCTTAACAAGCGTTGTTTCACCAGGGTTTTCTGTGAGGTCGTAGTAGCAGCCGTACCTATATTTTATTTTGATAGTGTGAGTAATCGTATCTTTCTTTTTTTGTGATAATTCCGCAAAGGAGCAGACTATTACCTGATGGTATAAGGAATCCGGCCGGCTTTTTTACGGGGGATTAGGGTTTCGAAGATTTAGGGATTGGGGAAGAGAAAGTGTTGGGCATCCAGTAACCTCGCTTATATAGTGAAACACAACACTGTGGTGGTTTCACGCCAGTTTTCTGTGAGGCCGTAGTATAATTCCGGTCGAGCCCGCCCATTCGTGCCGAAGCATAGCTCTCGCACACAACACCATAGAAATAAAACTGTAACTCGAGATTGAATAGCCGCACCGCCACGCGGATCATATGATCAGCCGGCGCACTAAATTGGACAATTGCAAGCTTGGGAAGGTCAGGAGAGTTAACAAGTTGACTTCATTCATCGGAGCCGATCGTAAACGTAGACCGTATGGTCGCAGAGGCTTTTAAATTGACTTTGAAGGGAATTTCAGCTATAAAGTGTTATTTATAAAGGTGGTAATTGTATGTATGGCTGCATCATTCTATATTTATATCATAGTACACACAGTAAGACGATATGCGGTGTCGATTACCGACAGGCATAGGCAGAAAGATTATATTTATGTTTAGCACATACATATATAGTAAAAGGGTCTCGGAAATACATCTAGAAAAAAACGAGCTTGTAAAATGATTTTCTTTTAGAAAAGAACCAACGCTGATCGGTAACGAAAAAAAAAACGAAATAAAAAGCTATAAATATAGATCTTTTTTGATAGATCAACCAACGCTCAGCAGTAATAGGTGCACTCACTATCCCTATTATCTATTTCAATGACACAGTCAAAGCAGTTCTAAAATTACCGAAGCAAGTATGAAATAATAGTCACTGGAATTCCTCTGCCAATAATTTCACAGTGTATTAGTTAAAATGTACTAAACTACGGTTACTTTAGTTTATAACGGGTGCCACATCCTGTCAGCGTTGAAACAAATTTCGCGGACTATTTTTGGCATCGACACCACTTGATTGGCCGCACCCAACTCCGGTTAATAAATAAAGTTCCAATGTACTCGATTGTAGATTTCCTTCCGTAGAATTGGACGAGGACCGTAATATCACTCTTTTCTCTCTTTCTTTTTCATAAATTATAATGTTTTGATTATTTGTAAGCGCATAGAGATCCGACTTGATGTTCAATCTTTGGCTTTTGGCGAAAAAGTATTTATTTTAATATTCCTATGTACATATGGCTTATCATTACAATAAATAGTCTTTGGCAAATATGTACCGTCTTAAGCCTTTGACTACCGACAAAAAACTATTGAAAGCAAATCTTCCACTATCATAGTGCTCCGGTGACCTACGTAGCGGTTGATGTGTGAAATCTAAGGAATTTCAAATTAAACTCAATGATTTGCAGAATGCATTAGGTCGTATATGATTTTATTATGTGCATAGAATTTCATAGGCCCTGGCTGCACCGCGGGAATAACTAATCCTATAATTTAATAAAACAAGCAAGATCATAAGTACAATAAATTGTAACGCGGTTAAAAACCACCGCAATCTTTCCTGGTGACGAAAAGCGAGAAACAGGGAAGGAAGTCTTATACAAATATCTTCGATACGTCTCGTCGCGTCACGAATAGATAGTTATTACTATATTTAAGTATTTTTAATGTTATTTCCTCTTAGTTCCATATGATTGACGACACACAATTGATATAATATGGCAATATTGTGACATATGGACGCAGACGAGACCATAAATGGATTCTGGTGGTAAACATGTACAACCGCAACAGTAGAGGTTTTTGCAGTGCTTTGCCGGCTTAGGGCTTTTCAAGATTTGGGGATTGGGGAAGGGGACGGTTGGCCTCCGGTAACTTCACTCACACGATGAACAACTCGCTGTAGTTGTTTCACGCCGACTTTTCTGTTTGGCCGTTGGTATCAATCGGGTCGAAAGGAGCCATATGTGCCTGATTCATGATTCACCCACACTTAATTACATTAATATGATCGTAAAATATAAATGTAGTATCGGTATAAACGAATTCACACTAAACCGTCATATATCGTGTAATATAAGTACGTAGGTAAAAATTTTATTATACATCTGACATCAATCTTCATTTTGCAATCGAGTGAAAAATTTTCATGGTTTAAAACGAATGATCAATCTCTGTCCGAAATCCTTGAATTGAGATTATGTTATTTTTCATATAAACATATAAATTATATTTTTAAACATTTCTTAAAAATAAAAATAAAAAACATTTAAAAATATAAAAAATAGTGTCCCACCGGTATCGGGAATAGGGTCCAAGCCACCGGCGGTCAGGGCTCCAGAGAAAGAAACCTCCTGACAATACGAGCCGTGTCCAGGAGTACCACTTTCTGGATCAAGCCCTTGATCCAGCCACCTAACGAGAGCCTCTTAAGGTGTTGGTCGAGGCTCTTAGCTATTAAGCCATTGGCTGACACGACTATCGGTACAATGACTGCCGAATCCACATCCCACATGTCGACAACCTCGCGTGCCAAGTCAATATACTTGATTAGTTTATCTTTCTCAGCTTTCACGAGGTTCTCGTCATGTGGGACGGCTATGTCAACAATCATTGCACGCCTCTCGTTTCGGTCCACCACCACTATATCAGGCTTATTGGCCACAATAGTCCTGTCAGTGATGATAGACCGGTCCCAGTACAAGGTGATATGACCATTTTCAAGAACTGGGTCGGGCTCATACCTGTAGTACGGCACTTCCGATCCCACAAGAGAGTACTTCAGAGCAAGCTGCTGATGAATGATCCTAGCTACAAGGTTGTGCCTATGCAAGTACTCGCCGTTAGCTAGACGAGAACAACCAGAGATTATGTGACGAATTGATTCTCCCGGACGGTGACATGCCCGACAGATGTCAGCCGTGCCGTCCTTCACAATAAATCTCCGGTAGTTATTCGTCATGATAACTTCGTCCATAATTGCACAGACAAACCCTTCGGTTTCCCCAAAGAGGTCTCCGGAACGCAGCCAGGATACGGACGCCAACTGGTCTACATCCGGCCCATGTAGGGCTCGGAAAAAGCGTCCGTGAAGCTCCTTGCTCTGCCATACTTCCCTGCGAGCGTTGGTGTCAAGTACGACCGGTTTACGCCAGTTCTCGCTAGCCAGGGAGAGCGGGGTGAGCCCCTTGTCCACTGCCACTACATCTCGATGCATACCCACGTCGGCAGCAAGGAAATATTCCCTGAGACTACATACCTCGCGGTTGTGTAGGGTCTTGGCATTTAAAAAGCCTCGACCCCCACACTTCCGCGGGATATACAGTCTCATCACCGACGATCGCGGGTGATGCATTCGGTATGCAGTCAGCATTGTTCGGACCCGCCTATCCAGGGCGTCAAGTTCGGTTTGAGACCATTTGAGTACGCCGAAAGAGTACATCAATACCGGCATGACCCAATCGTTGAAAGCTCGCACCTTGTTTCCGCCTGAAAGAAAGCTATTAAATACCTTCTTCAGGCGACCAAAGAAACGCTCCTTCAGCGATTGCTTCATGTCAGTGACATTGATGCCTAAAGCTTCCGACATACCCAAATACTTATAGGTTTCGGTTGTGGAGAGGGACCTCAGGTTTATGGAATCCGTGAGTTGAGTGCCCACAGACTCCACAATCTCCCCTCGTTTGACATGCATGACCGCACATTTGTCCACACCAAACTCCATCCTGATGGCACTACTGAAGGTTTCAGTAAGCTTGAGTAGCTCCATCAGTTGCAGCCTGTTGGGGGCAAAAAGCTTCAAATCATCCATGTAAAGGAGGTGAGATATAACCTGACCACCTCTCTTCAACCGGTAGCCTAGACCTGAATTCTCCAGCAATGTGCTAAGAGGATTCAAGGCTAGGCAGAACCAAAGCGGACTCAAACTATCACCCTGGAATATACCCCGCTCGATCCTTACAGTTTCGCTATTCGTTTGGATATGTCGACATCCCGGATAGCGAAGGACCGTACTCCATTGTCTCATACAGGACATCAGGAAGGTGCGTAGTTTTGTATCGATTTTATATAATTCCAGCACCCTCATGAGCCATGTATGAGGGACAGAGTCATAGGCCTTCTTATAATCTATCCAACATGTCGACAGATCCTTTCGGGAACGTCGAACCTGTTGGCTAATGGTCATATCAATGAGGAGTAGCTCCTTAGTACCGCGGGACCCGCTCTTACATCCATTCTGAGCAGTTGACATAATGTTATTTTTGTCAATATGGCTATTTATTTTACTTCTCAGTATGGATGTAAGAGCTTTATAGACCGTCGGCAGACAGGTGATCGGTCTATAATTTTTAGGTTCCGTAGTACTACCTGATTTATGGAGCAGGTGGGTTACTCCTGTTGTTAGAAACTGGGGCAGCGACCCTGACTCTAGGGCAGCCTGGAATTGAGATGCTAAACGTGCGTGCGATCTTGTGAACCACTTAATCCAGAAATTGTGCAGTCCATCCGGTCCTGGAGATTTCCAGTTAGGCAATGGACGGACTGCACGAGCAACATCTTGGGGGCTGATGTTAATTGCCCCCATTTGTGGTATTGGATCACACGCGCGTTCGACCTCCCGAATCCAGTCACCCTCAGTGTGACTGACAGGCACCGACCAGATGCTGCGCCAGAATGAACACATGGCGTCATCATCCGGGAGGCGCGTGTCAGTCACACCTTGGTCCGGTCGCTCCCAAGCTCTATACACCCACCTTTCATTACTCCGGAATGTGCGATTCTGGGTGTATCGTTGAACCCGTCTCTTGTACCGTCGAATACGGTTTGCCCATGCATACACTTTCTGCTTCAGGAAGTCGATGCGCTCTGTGATCCGGGACATATAATCTTGGGGGCTGATGTCTGTCCCCGAGAATGCCCGTCTCACAAAGCGCATCACTCTAGGGCGAGTATTACCCTCCCTGAAGCAAATTAATTTGCCAATGAGTGCTCTGGCCCCGGCAATACGAAGCTCAATCCTGCGCTGCCAGGCCGGTACAGCTAGTTTTGGTCGTGTGGCTACGTTACTGGTTGGGAGTTTGACGTGAGCCACACGACATGCCGCTACGGCCGCGCAGTACATCATCGAGTGTATATCACCGAGGTCTTCGCAGTCATCAAAATGATTAGACAACTGCGAATCCAGAGCAGCCACCAGCGCTTTATTCTTGTTATGCATGGGCAAACGAGGTAAGCGTGGTCTAAGTTCGGGTGACATGTAGCGATATTCCCGAATCGCACACTCCAAAGCACTCCTCATTTCGTTACTGCACTGGGTACTTACGTATGCAGCTGTGTCAGTGCTTTCCTCATCAGCGGCGGTACCAACAATACCGTGGTTCGACGGTGGCACCATCGCTGGCACCACGGTCCGCGACGAGGAGGCACTGGCACGGCTACCCATTTCCGTTCGGAGGCGATCAAGTACAGTATCGTCCAGCATACGGTTACGCTGGATGACCCGCACCTGATCCGACAGTCGTTGAGCTGAAACGTTGACGGCTGGCTCAAGCACCTGAAACAGAGAGAGCATCCGAACACGGTACGCGGTCAGGTTGTTTCCTCCCTCTGTAGCCCCATAGTATGCGCGCATGACGTTTTCATTTATTGATTGCGTCCATCGCATGCGCTGCACACTTCCGTCGGCGGCTGGGACCCTATCAGAAGCCGATGGGCCTCGAGGTCCTAAACCTGCCGGCGGCCGGCGTCCTCCCCGGCGACGCGTAGGTGGTGGTGTCGTCGGCGGTGAGTAGTACTCGTCGCTGGAGCTCGACGCAGCTGCCGCGGCCGGTGTCACTTCACTCACGATGAGGCTGGATCCCGGCGGCGGCGAGGCGGAGCTGAGCGACGAGGCCGGAGGTGGTGGGCGTGCACGGCGTGCTGCGGCTCTTGTCAACATGGTCTCAGCAGACGTCCTTTTTCCTCTTTTTCATATTAACTATTTATTGTTCCGTTTTCCACATGTTTTTGTTATTATTATTTTGATTTCCATATTCCGTTTGTATTTATATTGTTTGTCAGCCGTATTTATATTATAATTTAATAAAAATGTTTGCGAGAGAAAAAATTATGATCTGTCTTTTTGACATCGAGCCATAGAGTTATTTTTATTATTAGTATATCAGAAACGTAGACTGGTCCTAATATTTTAGATAAAAATATTTGAGTTCGGTATGGCAGCCATTATAATATGTCTATGAATGTTTGCAAAATTTTGAGTACCTAACAAATGAAAGCAGTTATAGTTAATGTGTATCGACTACATTCCAGTTGGATTCGATTTGGAAAATTTTCACACACACTAAACGAACGCTGGGGTTCGCGCGCCTATGGATTATCTTACTATTGTGTCTCGAATTACCCCGATTGAAAGGTTAAGCAGGATAACCAGTCGTTTTGGTGTTAACTATAGAGCTCCTTAACATCACACATAATATAATTTCAAAAGATAACAATTTTTAACCGACTTCCAAAAAGGAGGAAGTTCCTCAATTCGACCGTATATATGCTTTTTATGTTTTTAACGGATACCTTTATACATTCCCGATCGATGAATAATTTTCGTAATTACTACGCGAATGCTGTGTAATACTAAATACAGCATAATATGTTAATTTTAAATTAGTGACGTCTGACTCAGACCTTATAGTTTGTAATTCACCAGACGTGCCAATTATATCGATGATGTTATGCATTTGCGGGACAAAAGCGATTTCGTTCTTTTGTTTAGGATTTTTTTTAAACTACTCCTGACCAACCCCGTCTTCGAACACTACTTAAGGGATGAATATTAAACTTCCTATTCTGTCTGTTCAAAAAACTGCATCAATATCCGTTGCGTAGTTTCAAATATTTAAGCATACATAGGGATATAGGGACAGAGAAAGCGACTTTGTTTTCTACTATGTAGATATTTATTTAGACTTTTGCACATACATCTGTGTACAAGGTGGACTTAATGCTACAGGCATTCTCTCTCAGTCGAACCTTTGGGCGATGCAGAGATAACAGAAGGTGCAAGAAGCAAGCAGTAAGTGCAAAGGTAGTGATAGAGAAGAGGCAGTTTGTGGGCCACCTGATGGTAAGCTGTCATTGTCACCTTAGTGGTAACCCTGAGAGCAGAGGCATTTCGAATGCACTGCCAATAATGTTAAAAATTACAATTTAATTGCAGACTTCCTTTTTTTCAATTATCTAAAAAAAAACAAATATTTATGTTTTTTATTGTAGACACAATCCTATTGCGCAGTCTTGTCGTTAGAAACTTGCCTTAGTTTTAAGACGAAAACACCTCATTTATTGCTAAAATTCTAGAAAATATTCAGAGTGCTATTGTTCTATTTCATTCCGAGCAAAGAGTATATAAACGATAATTTCCAATTTCGAGTGGGATTTCTATCAATCAAACAAATGTTAGTGTAACCCGAGCAAATATCTGTAACATTAATTAAATAAACTTTCATTACGTATTTGTTGGCATCAAAATATTTTGTGACGTGGTTAAAAAAGCAATGATTGCGGTTCTAAATTGGTTCAACAATACCAGATTATCACTTACAATTCGCTGATATCTGATGAATAATGATGATTCTTCCTTGAGTAATTGCTATATAAAGTTTATGCCAATATAGTAGGCAAGCATATCTCTTTCATAGTGAAGGCAACAAAATCACACTAACCAAAAGGACCTTAAGCTACAGTAGCGCCAACGGATGAACACAAAACTATTTTTATTTGTTTCTATGGTGTGTCCTCATACGCCTACATCTTAAAAATTACAATCTAGCTTCATGCTAGTGATACCTATTATCACTGAAATTAAATTTTTACTTAATTTGCTAGGAGATAAAAACTTAAAGAGTGTGTCCATTAACATTTTTCTTATTATCTCTATTAAGGGGAAGACACTTTGTTCTTGTGTTCTGTAAGGGCAGTCAGTTGGGTCACTTCACTGCATTACACTAATACTTCGATATGTTAAAAAGGTTTGACCTATTTAGCCTTCTTAATTCACCCGTGTATAAGTCGTGGCGGCCCCGAGGTAAAGGCGCCCGCTACTCATGCGTGAGGGTGTGGGTTCGAAACCGGGCAAGTACCAATGTGAGTTTTTCCGAGTTATGTGTACTTTTTATGACTATTTAAACACCACTGACATACATAAACATCGCGAGGAAACCTGGACTTATAATTTCTAATTATAAATTTGAAATCGCCAACCAGCATTGAGCAAGCGTGGTGATTACTGTTCAAACTTTCTCCGTATGAGAAGAGGTCTTTGCCCAGCAGTGGGCACTTAAAGGCTGATGATGATGGTGATGAATACACCCCTGTTGCCAAGGAATAATTGAATTGAATATACATATTTGAATCTGTGCGAAAACGGAGACAGGAACGGATCTCCAATAATATGAGGTTTATTGCAGTTTTAATTAGACAACGCTTGGTCAGAAGTTTTCCATAATGTTTCCATAATGTAAATTATTCAATGACAATATTAGTTACGTGTAATTTAAATACACAATATCATAGTATATGGTCTCCTGGGATCATAGTGTAGCTCGTTTGACTGACATTTACTTGGTAGCCAGACCTTTGATAAATTAAAATGACGTTTATTCCCTCCTGTGAGTTCAATGGGACTGTATCGGACGCATATGTTTCCTGCGTCTTTCAAGGTATAATTCCATCTTTATTTCGTTTGTAGTAAGGGCGAGTTTCGCTTTGTATTATGATCATGTCATTCTGTTGATTCTTAAACTAGACGATTAAGATCTTCATATCAATTGTTTGTGTTTTAAGACCATTTTAATTGAGGTCTTTGGAAGCGTTGGATTAATTAGCTGTGACATAACTATTCTGGTGTCTGTTTATTTTAAACTAGCTTTGGCCCGCGACATTGTTCGCGTGGAATAGCGACTTCCTGCAGATTTTTGGTTTAAAAACTATCCTATGTCCTTTCTCGTGTTCCAAACTATGTTTGTACAAATTTCACACAAATAGGTTCAGTAGGTTTAGGCGTGCGGCGTGAAGAAAAGACAGACATTTATAACATTAGCTTTAAAAGTTTTAAACTACTTTTAAATATAGTACTCGTCTCTGAATATCTGTGTACCTAATTCAAGCAGCCCCTGAAGTGCATTTCTGTGCTACCCGTTTTCAATTTAATTCGAAAGTAAATGAACTTTTTTTAGACCAATTTCCCTTGATCAACATCAGTAATAACACAAGTAATGATAAGAAGGTAAACGCGATTCTTTTCTGTAGCTATGGCCATTTTAATTTAACCAACTTTTAATGCATCTTGCACCAACCATTGCCTGCATCACCCAAGGCTCGACTGGTAGATAATGCCTAAGGCATTAAGCCCGCCTACGTACCTACACATTGTGCACGAAGTAAAAAATATTAAAGATTATTAGTTTGTTATAATACCACAATAATAAAATATTATCATAGATACGTGGTAATACTATCATGGCACTATACATACATTGTTATTGATACGAATTAGCGTTGGTAACCAAACGAGTTATGTTCAAATATGATTCACACACAACCGGTTTGCATTGGCACCTAATAAAATTTTATATTAAAATATCAGGTGAATAAAACTTCCACGGCGCGTACGCATTATGTTGGTGGCAAACATTTGACGAAAATGTTGGATATTCCGACAATATCATGAGGAGACACTCATTGCTTAGACACGCTAATGACGAGATATTTGGCAACACTTTTGTATGACAAATTAAATATAAAAAATAAAAAAAAAACGTTGCCCCACACTTGTATTTTCTGCTGTGTCGTTGCATGGCAGCCAGTTGTCCAGCCACCGCGACAACCGTGCAGTCAATTATAACTATACTATTATTAGAAAACTGAAGAAATTGTTTGCTTAAGCCCCCTAATCTCGGAAACTACTGGATCAAATTGTACAATGTATTTTTTAATTTATTTAGGAAGGAAAAGTATCGCGCTACGAACAACAGGAACCAAACAGCGGGTTTAAAGGGGCGGGAGAAAATTTTCTTTTGGAAAAGAAAAATTGAATTGTCCAACTACACATAAATTATTAATTACATTACATTTTTATAAATAAATTATTTTGTTAAGTGAAAAATGTGATGTTCTGTATGTCTGTTTTCTATTAATTTCATTGCTTTTCTATATCATGAAAAAAAAAATTGTTAAGTTGTGATTCACAAAAATGCAAATGTACAAATAAAACCGTTCCAATTTATGGCCCTTTACAGTACATCCTTTATATGGAAACAGTTACTCATCACATTTGATACCTTTGTTACAAGAATCAAATGAAATGCTTCATCTAAGTCAATAAACTGCGTAGGTGGTCAATTGTATGTTTTTAAGACCCACACTTTAAATAATTTGAGTGATGATAATTTTAGAGTACATACACCTTGTGAGTAATAGATACAAATAGTTAGATAGCCTTGTAGAGAATTTGAATGTGAGTAGGAAGACTGAAAGAATATTTCATTGAAAATCTAGAATTTTATTCCTTGCTCTGTTCTGCGCATGAGATATTAATTTTATTTAATTCAATACTTAGTTTAGAATAATTGTTTTTAAAAATATGTTTGTAAAAACTTCACATACCACTTTATAGTTTTTAATGCTCGGTAGAAACCTCTTCTGTTCCACCTCCTTCTTTTGGAACACCTCATTGATGATGTTGCCCAAAGCCTGGGCGCCATATTGCATTAGCGCTTGACCTCCTTGGTTGAGCAGCTGCTTTCCCGCGCCTTGCAGCATGGCGCCAAAGTCCATGCCGCCATTTTGACCCATAATGCGGTCACACTCACTCACAAACTACACTCTATACTTTATTCTGACACTTTGCTAAGACATTTTCAAGTTGGCTGTGTGGAAAATTAGAAGTGTGATTATTTTATTGTGCTCTGTGTTTTAAGAAATATTTTAATTTAGTTTAAGGGTGTTCACAGTAAGAACACATTTAGATAACATGTTGTGTATGTGCATGTGCTTATAAACTGTACAAAATTGAACTAAACATTTACACAATTAGGTACTGTTTACAATGAATAACTTATAACAACTAATTATTTTTTGTAACGGTAGTGTAGTGTATATTCCTCAACAGTTACAATAATTGTAAACACTAATTACTGAGCACTAAATGTCCTATTTTCCTATTCATGATATCACATACATAGCACAGTTATTAATAATAAAGTGGAATAATTTGTTACACACACATATATAGACTTTAAAATAAATTTTTAATTTAAAAACTATTTTATATTCAACTTCACAATAAATTCATTCAAAAAAAAAAAAATCCATGGCAATGGACACAAGTCATTCATCCTAGTGTGATCACAATACTAAGTAGGAAACACCATGAAGGCCATTGATATTATTGCACAGTTTTAAAGTGATGTCATCTGTGGAGGTGTACTAATTAAGTACTAGTAAACATTTTTCTCATGGAGATAATTGCCTGTGGCTGTATGACTATGATACATAGATATTTTTTTCTAGAGCAAAGGAAATAGTTAAACTTATGTTTCTCAGTTTATGAACATGTTTAGTATTCATGCTTATTCATATCTAACACCTAATGATTTTAGACATTAGGTAAATAAGTACCTTAAAATAATTTGAAATTGATTACTGTGAGAGATAAATTGTTTCAAAAAACAGAAGCTTCGTAACTTGTTTTCTATAAATAGGTACCTATACCAGTCTACAAATAATATCAATCTCATTTACACATTGCAGTAGTCTGCAGCATTATTGTAGTAGTCTGAATTAATAATAATAATATAAGTGTTATCATATCAATTTCTTCTGGAAGAAATTATATTACTTCTTGGATTTAATTTCATGGAATTCTTTATTTATTTTGATACTAGCAAAACAAGCGTACAACCTTCTTGGAGTTTCCTTTCAGTAAAATCGTGTTCCCCTACAAACCGGCTGCAGAAATACTACGGAATCTGGACCAAAAGCAAATAATAAGTAGGTCAGCTGTTCACTTTCGAATATGAATGATAAAATTCTATGAACTCTCAAAATTTTATTAAAACACGGTATTTTTGGCTAAAGAAACTACGCATTGTTAAAAAATAGGTGAGGTCATCGTTATGCCGAAGTTCACTGAAAAATGTTAAGAATCTAATAAGAATGATTAAACATTGCATCAAATGTCGCCTAACAATATGCTTCTTCGTGAATTCCAAACGCGAACTAGTAAATACAGAGCACAACAAAATATTCCACTACACAATACACATAAAAACGTCTCGTTTTACACTACAATATTATTTAAATATGTTTTAAAAATCACAGAGCAGCCGTACCCAAAACTGTCTCGGCGAAACTGACAGCAATACAACCGACTAAATAAAAGAGCTTTTCAAATGAGCAGAAGATGAAATCCAATCGTGATCTCTTAAACTTAGTCGTATAGCTAGCAAGTTATTGCCAGTAGAGAGAATGACGTCACCTACTAAAACTAGTAGCATTGATTTTCTGCTTAGGTATCCACTGTTTATGTGTTTTGGTTTCCGTCTATCGTAAATAAATCTTTAAAAATCTGGGAATTGTAAAGAATATTTTTGCTGTTTTTTCTTGTCTGTGATAGAATACGCGAGTGCAAGCTTACTTAAATATTTTTACTTGTAACACATTATCTAGTCAAAAATAAGTTACACCCTGCAGCTACGATTAATATTTTTAAATACCTAGGTATCTATATATCATCTTAATTTTTTTGATAAATTTCTGTTAAGATAATTATTATATGTTGCTAAGAGCATTTTTATAGGGTAATATAAATATTTCTATTATTTTTCATAATTATTCTTTAGCTTTGCACTTACTTATGATAAATCCAGGGTCGGATTAAGGAAGTCGGCACAAGTGCATTGTATTGTAGCTGACCTCATTTTAATAATACCTATTTAAATGAATCACAAAATAATATATCATCGAATAAAATTAAGTTTTGCAGATTCATTAAACATCAGAGTTTAAGCAAATTAGAAATTGCATTTTTATTATGTAGGAACGAGGTTTGTATTGAGATCTAGGTAACATATTTTTTTATAGTTAGTACCTATATTTGCCGCTGTTAATAGGTACGTGTTTCACCGTTTCCTGTCTTATGTAAAGGGAAAAATAGCTAATAAGATGAAACGACTGACACGACTTACATATTATGTTTATAGTTGAGTTGATTATTAATCAATGTCCATATCACGTATCTTTTGGTACTGAATAGGTTTTTATTGTATGCATGTTGTTATATCTGTTTGTTTGACACATCTAGCAGATTAAAAGAATTTGTAAGTGTTAGAGGCAGTACTTGTAACCTTAATAAGCAACATAAGAAGATAAAAATAAAAATTGCTAGTTGTACCTAAGTATTCGAAATGAAAGTACCGATGGATCTGAATGAAATTCGGCATAGATAGATATCTTTATTTTATATTTATGTTGTTTTTTATGTTTATAGCCTGGAAAAACACATAGGATACTAAGGTACCTAGAAGCTACAGGAAGCAACTAGTTGGTTATTGCTTAAATAAAACTAAAGTTTTAGAGTTTACCTCTAAAACAAATAATTTCTCAGTTTCTTTACATAAAACTTCAAAAACATTATAATTAAACTTAAGTTTAATTTAAATTGAAAAAATGTAAGTAGCAGTTTAGGTGGTTAACTAAAGGAAAACAATCTTGGTATTTTTTTTGTTAATTAAAGAGATCGTATAAAATACATACAAAGATTATTTAAATTTAGTTAATAAGCGAACATCGATTTAAGTAAATACCTAGTTGTAGCCATTTTTACTTATAATTTTTAGACAACTTTGCTATGCTAAGATTACCTAAACCTATAGACTATATAGTAATAGTCATGTATGCATACAATAGTAGCTAGTTTTTTGCTGTGAAGGTCACCTCATGTGAAATAAAATTATTAATTATTGAAACAAGTACTTCTTAAGATTTAAAATTGTATTGTTACGTCAGAAATGGACATAAGTGGGTAAGCACAGTAGTTGCCTTGACGAACCAGTTTCCAATTATGGCGGGAAACTACTGACAAAAATGGCCGAAACGTATGTCGGTGGTTAATGATCATAATCTATGAGTAACGCTTGTTTTAAGGTTAACGTTATTTCTGTATGGAAGTGATATTTTTTCGTAATAACAATGAAGAATGGATATACAGATTAACTGTAAGTACTTATGTTCATATTTTAGAATACCTACCTAATTATAATTTTGAACCAGATTAGTTTTGGCTACATAATTAAAACGAATAGAACCATTGTCAATTAAGTAGTGCATTTGACCAATACGTAAGTTTCGTTACTTAAATTCGAAGGCCATGATAGGTCACCATTGTCAAAACCTAGAGCCTTTCCAATTCAGACTTGGCTACTAATACAAGGTTTTCAGATATTTCCTTTAGATACAATAAAGAAAATTTGGCACCAGACCAGCTCCATACATTTCCTGTAACGGGCACAAGGCCTTGTCCTCCATTTCAACCAAGTCTAGCTATTAAACAAATTGTTGACGTGATCATTCAGCAGCGCTACCAAATTCTTTATTCGGTTGGTCAAAACCGGAACTACGAAAAACTTCCCAATTCATATCGTTTTTACAAAGAAACTAGTGACGTGTTCAACTGTAATGTTAACTTGGTGATTCGACAATCAGTCTTAACAATCAATAAAGATTCGTACAGGACGCTTTGACCACAAAAATTCCAAATTTGCCAGCTACCTTGAACCGTGTTGACGGACTGTGTGAAGTAGACGGATAATTAATTATGATGTTACGTTGATTTTTGTCGAAATCCGGTTTAGGATAGTTGTGGGCGTGCACACAGGTAATTTGCTTGTATGTGTATATTAACTAATGTTATGACAAGATATTGTAGTGATGTCGAAGTGGTCTAAATGCCTTGCTGTTTGATTGAATAGCTGAATTTGTTATTCAGGCCTTTAGTGAAAAGTCCTCAAAACCGAGCTCCGAGAACCGGGGGAGTTCCTTAAGTACTTAAACATTTAAACACAATTTTCTAACCCAAACGAGTTTATCAACGATTACGTTTGTCAGCGTAAAATTGCTTGTGAGAGTGAATAAGGTTCGTCTCCTATGATATAGAGAAGTATATTATTATGACGTAGGTAAATAATTTTATCCTCTACAGCGAACGAGACATTTGCGGACAACATAAAAAAAAGATTGTTGTGACCTTTGAATTTCATTTTTGACAGGTGCAGTATGTAGGTTTTAAGGCAAGTTTGAGGAAGCCTAAATAAAACCGTATACAAATGAAACAGCTTGATAAGATGCCTGGATTATAGATGCAGTGGTACATACTAGACAAGATTTGTTTAGAACGAAACAAACAAAAGCTAAAAGAATTTCAGCGGATTGTTAACTATCTAGTAATTTACGAGTTATTAAACTAGAGTGTATTTTGCGGTGTCTTAGAATATCCTAAATAAACTCCCCAAGAACTACTGTAGACTGTAGGTAGGTACGTAGGAATTCTAAGAAAATTTGCCTGATAGTTAAACTTAATAATGGTTTCAGCAACTTCTAGAAAAAACATACAAACTAGGTATTTCTTAAACACTTTATTAACACTCTATTTTCCCATAAAGAAATCAAACTACAAGCTTAAATCACGTGTTGAGTCGACAACACAGCAGTTTTCCTATACGAAGCGCCCACTGGAACCGACAAAAGTTAAAAATAAATTCCCTTTTTATTTTGTTAGTCGCATTCTTCACCGGTGATGTCAATTGCCCTAGTGACTAGTTAACGTTGCTAAATTTGACATCTAAATTATACTAGCAAAATGTTTTCTTATGTTATATGGCGGCAAACGAGCCTGCATATTACCTAATGGTAAGCAATCGGCGCAGCCCATGGACAGTTTAACAACGGAGGAGTTGAGAGTGCGTTGCCGACGTTTTGGGAGTCCTCCTCCTCGACTGCCTCCGGTAACTACACTCACACGGCGAAACACCACGCTGTGGTTGTTTCACATCGGTTTTCTATGAGGCCGTGATATCATTCTGGCTGACCCATTCGTGCCGAAGCATGGCTCGCCCTTATCCAAGTGTAAATGTTAAAAGAAGACTGAATAATACACAGGTTTTAAAATGAAAGTACACTCTTGTTCAACTTCTCTGAAGAGATAAGCTTTTTATAGTCAATCATAACGGGTTATGAGCCCATTACCGAACACTGGACAGTTCCAAATTTGGCGATTTTTGATCACAACCACACTTTCCTCAATCTATATCCAAGGTCAACGAGTTACTCATATTTATATTCTAGAAATCGATGTTTACTTTGCAAATTATAACCCACAATACCAATATAAAAAAAGTCTCGCACAAATCCAATCAGATTTTCCTGTGAACTATTTTGCATACATCTGTCTTCGAGTGCTGTAAATACGTGTAAGTACATATTTGGGTGGTTGACGTCATTACTTATAATAATTTAAATAGCATATAATTAGCAACACGATAAGCAGTCCTTCCCATATTATGTCATGCGTCCATGACATATAAACGGCATACTTACAGTTAAATATGAACCGCTATAAATAACATTAAGTTCATTTGTTTTTGACTGAAGTAAGAACTTGTTTTGGCAGCTGTTCCTTGGGATTGGCTGAAGTTAAGTACTCATTGAATTATGGCTGTTTACTCTATATCTTTGTACTTTACGCTTAGGGATATTGAAATAAATGAAGCCTAACTAAGCCATCTTCTAGCAAGCTTTTTTTTTATGTAATATCTCGGCAAACGAGCAGACGGATTACCCGATGGTATGCAATCAGCGCCGCCCATGGACACTCGCAACGGAGGAGTTACGAGTGCGATGCCGACCTTTTAGGGATTTGGAGATTTAGGGATTGAGGAGGGATTGGGGAAGGGGAAGGATTGGGCCTCCGGTAACGTCACTCACACGGCAAAACACAACGCAGTGGTTATTTTACGCCGGTTTTCTGTGAGGCCGTGGTATCACTCCGGTCGAGCCGACCCATTCGTGCCGAAGCATGGCTCTCCCACACTTAGAGAAGATAGGTATTATTTATTTTTGAGGTTGTATATCATCCAATGTCTGAGGGCTGCGGTTTATTACCGCTTTTGTATCTGAAACTGTGGCTGGATACACAATTTTATAATGTAGCAGTTGTTTTTTTCGATAGGGCTAGTAGCTTCAAATAATTTTTCTCAAACATCTTGTGTTCTAGTTTCGTATATTTTCTTGATATTCTGTGTAAATGTTAAATACAGGAACATTATTTTTAAAAGACGTTAATAGTAAACATCTTGAAGTCTTTATTAAGTTAAAATATACAATAGTAAACATTTCGTGAACTTGTGACCTCGTGCGAAAGTGACCGATCGACCTTCGTGGGTACAAGAAAGAATAATGTATTATGAAGTGTGAGAAACATGCATATTGACTATAGCATTTATGATATTTTAAACTGCATATTTATGTTATGTATAAACAATGTAAATAGTTTACGGGTCAGTGCCAAGGACGATTTCGAAGCTTAATAGAAACAAAACACTTGCTTAGAAAAACACCAAACTATTTGCAATAATGAAAAAAAATAATATTCCCTACAAAGTTGAGAAACACAGAACGAAAGAAAGCATCATAAGAAATTAGATTTTCTTGAACAAGTCAAAAATGTGTAGGTACATGAATAGTCTTACGTGGGAGATTATTGATCTTAAAAAAGTCAACGACACGTGGCGCCTAATATGTATAGGTAACGACGTCACAAAAGTGATTCAGAAATGAAATCCCGCTTAGTCACTATTTGAGAGAATGTGTAATTTACAACATATCAGTCTAATGGTAATGAGTAATTAGAGTCATTATTTTTGTTCTTGTTGGTAAACGCCAAACCAGATCCTAAATGAGATTGGAAATCAAGTATATTCTAGTAGTAATGTGATTTTTTTGCAAGTTGCACGTAAAATTAATCCTTAATTACTGTAAAAAACTTATAAGCAACAAGATACTTGAAGTCATCAATCGAAACAATGCTCATCAATGCACATCAGTGCCACAGATATTATTATGTAGGTTTGTTAGATTTGCTTAATTTTGTTTAGGCTATAAATACTTACATCAAATTCCACAGTATGTGTATGCTTGGAAAGAATAAAAATAAATTAATTCAAAGAAACCCAGTGTTGTAAGGAAACCTGTTTTTAGTGAGAAACGTGGTTAAGGACGACGACCGTACAAGGATTTTTATAACCCTTGAGACGATTTGTGCCAAAATATAAATATGGATACAAAGAAAGAAAGTAATTTAAGGAAGACATTTCATTACTTGACTGCTTATGGCTTAAGTCAAAGTTAATAGTTAGGTGCCATCAACTAGATAGCTTTATTAATTTTTAATTTATATTTGATTGCATGCTAGCAGACGAATTCTTAATTAAATAAATCATTTAGTAGATATTACTGTACGAATACTAACCACATGCGGTAGGTAAAACATAATTGTTAGAGTGCGCAGTAAAAATTTAAGCTTGCCAAGAGGAAAATAATAAAACTAGAGAGCTTATCTTTAAGAACAGAACGTCATTTCCTTGATACTATAGATAGAACTGTAATTTATAGTGAACTGAAGTTACAGTTTTACTGTGTTGTAAAAACAATAAAAGATCAAAAGTATTCACCACTGCGTTTACGTTGACTGCAGAACAGGCTTCCTCGATCACTTCTTCCACTGCTCCACTTTCATACTCTTCAGCGGGAAGTGCAGGGTATAGCTTCATGCCGGTACTAAATACCGTATCATCTTCAGCCGGCAGCTTCGGGTACAGACTTCCATTTTCCAGCAGAGGTTCCGACCCTTCTCCACGTTCGCCTCGAAGAAAACCTTTCACAGCATTAGAAGCGTTGGCAGCCCGATGCCAACCCCAGCCATTGGCCTTAAAGTTCTTCGGATAGTAATTAAACATTGTTATAAATCACTGCACTACACTGTTTGCACTGAACGTTCGGGGATTTAAGCTCCGAAAATATCTGGCGTCTTCACTTTACAGCGAATCGACGCGGAATGAAGTTGATCTCCTGTTTTTTGTTTAATATATAAATCTGAAACAAAGAAAGTTTAGTCTGTAAGTATCTAAGTTTGGTGCTTGAATAATGTTCTACCGATTTTCAGAACTAGTTTCTTTTAGAAAGTGTAATGCAGTTTATTAGGAAGGTGCCGTTTAATTGGACTGTGTTGTAGTTTATTAATCTACGCTACAGCTATATTCGATTATCTACTATCAGTTTGCGTATTATGATAAAAACCTAAACATTTTTATATACATATAGTATGATGAGACGATGATTCACACATATAAACATCGTCACGCCTATCGCCCAAAGACGAGACAATAGTACCTACCTACACCAACACGGTTTTGGCATACTTTTATCTACATTCTTCGATCTCTTCATGCATTTATGTCACTTGAGACTTACCTAATTACTTTTACTTTGCACCTATCGAATACGTTGCTGATGTACGTCCGATGATCTTAAGCTGGAACTTAATAATCGATTATAATTCCAAAATATTTGGTTTGATCAATATTATTGACAGATATTCCTTACAAATCTATTTTAATCCTTTGAGAGAGATCATCTTCTATCAACTTTTTGTTAAATTTTTATTCAATATAATGTAAATCATTTTGTATCTTTAACCACTTCGATATTCGCTATTATCCAGTCAAAAACAAGGAAATAAAAGAGTAGGATATAACAAGGAAATAAAGAAGATAGGGGAAAGTGAAAGTGGTTATGTCGGTTCACAAATCAGAGACGACCAGAAATGTTAATAGTGCAGGCGTTAAAAGATAACGAAACAGCTAATGCGTCGAGCTGTCATTACTCTTTTTTTAAACACTGCACAACCTTGCCGAGTTTAATCATCCGTGCCTATTTAGACGACGTCAGAGCGATTTCGTTTATTTTATTTCCTTGTTTTTGACTGGAAAAGTGTTTTGATCCCCTGCAATTACTTAACAATAGAAGGTACGTTAAATACTTTTTTACTCTACTTTTATCTCTAGTCAGTTTCTTTTATATTTTAATTATCCTGTTTCTATATAAATAAATACATATCAATCAAAGTGGTACAGTAGTACCTATACGGTAATTTTGAGTACTTTCAGTTGACAACAAAATATATAGTTGAAATATTATAATGCATATTTTTAAGAAAATGTATTAGGTACGACCTTGTAGCAGTTATGAAATTGAACTTAGGTGAAGATGCCTACGTACATAATAATTATAAAGGTCAGAGAAAACAATAATCACTGATGTAATCTTTTTCTTTATCAAACATTTATTGTGATAAAAAAAACAAAAACGATTACATAAGAAAAATAAAATAAATAAATAAATAGGTACTTATATTTCATTTGGTCACAGTTCACGTGTATAATCTTATATATAAAAATGGATCGCAGAATGTATTGGTAAGCGCATAACTCAACAACGCCTGGACCAATTTTGCTAATTCTTTTTTTGTTGTGTTTATTATCGTCAGGAGAAGGTTCTTATCGAAGAAATATTAGAAAAGTAGAGGGGAAGATTAGGAAAAGTGACCCTTTAATAGCGAGATAGTTGGACCCGTGCGAAGAGGGGGCGGGCCGCTAGTTAAAATTATAACAATGAAAGTACCAACTAACAAAGTATTATATTATGATAACGTTACTTACAGATACTCAATGCGAAAACCGTTAAAAAAATGCTATGCTAAAGCTAAAACCACACAGCGAATAAAAATGTTGCTAAGTACGGCCCTGGATTGTCGTTCGTTTATGGAGCAAGGGTTGCCATAAGTATTGTTGTAAGCTTTTTTTTATACATAGGTATTTTTCTCTTTGGTTGTATAATATAATATTTTAATTTTTTTAAACTTTATAATTTATTACTATTATTTATATTCTGTTAGCTTTCTTTCAATGGAGATAACACCTTGTAATGCTGTAATTTCGTTATACTCGTAATAATATTGTACAATTTTCTTCTATTTAGTATGCATAGTATAAAATAAAGTCGCTTTATCCGTACTTTATCCTGATGTAAGTATGCTTAAATGTTTAAAATTACGACGGATTTTGATACTTTTTTTCAATGTACATAATGATTGAAGGGGAATGTTTATGTGTATTAAACATCCATTCACATTGAGGAGTATCTAATAGTAGATATCGGCATTGCCTCAAGAGACATTAAGAGAGTTCAGTTTTATGGTACATTTGTATCACACAGTTATTTAGTCGTAGCTACTTGTAGGTACATGTACATAAAGTAATTACATAAACAATTTATTTTCACAGTTAGTAACGTACAAGACGTGTGAAATCTGTTTTCAATGAAGTTCAACAGAATCTTAATAGACTTACCAAAGATATTTCTAAATTTAAAAATACTTTATTTGCGAGATACGAACGGTTTTGTTCTTTCTTTGAATCTATCAATTAACATGTTCTTTGTATGTGATAGGGCGGTAAACGAGCACACAGATGATCTGATGGTAAGCGATCGGCGGTTATGGACACCAGAGGAGTTACGAGTGGACTTGTGCGGATTAGGGTTTGGGGGATTTACTCACACGGCGAAACACAATGCTGTGGCTGTTCCCCGGTTTCTATGAGGTCGTCATATTACTCCGGTCGAGCCGACCCATTCGTACCGAAGCTGGACTCTCCCACACTTATATTCATTGGTAACATCACGCCTATTATTTCCCGTGGTGCTAGACAGAGATGAATTAAGTGTCAGCCCATATGTTATCGTAAACAGGGAGCAGGGACCATACCAGACCCTGTTACAACTGAAAACTTTCGAAAACAAAATAACATGGTGACCTAGGAATCTTAACCTTCATGCTTAACTAATTAGCACTTAGGCTAGGCAGCAAAAGCCCTAGTTGGCATATCTATAGATAAAATATTAAACACTAACCTGAATGAGTAACAAAGCCATTATCTAGATTTGAAGACGATGGCGTGGCTTATATTAATAAAATTAACAAAATCAACATCAACGTAATAAAATAAAACATTATTCAAGGTGTACAAAGTAATACGTTTAAAGTTTTTTGGGTGTGTTTTCAAAGAAGGCCGAAATTAGGGCCGCTCCCATTGCGCAAACATGGCGTCACCGAACACTACGACCTCCTTGCTCTAGGGTACGTTCTTTTTAATTACTGGAATTAAAACCATAGACTACTCTTTTATATGGCTGTTTAGGGAACGCTTTTACGCATTTGCATGATTATGTTTAAAATGTTTTTATTTGGCGTTTAATATTGTGAATTTGTCGATCACGAAAAATGATTTCATTTGGAACAATTAGCCACTATGATGAGCAAATATTTAATGCGGGGTGGTATGTGCGTCAGGAATTTCACGACGGGGTCTGGAGTGGCCTGGGGGCAGGAGGGTTGCCGTGGCAGTGTCCAGTCGTCCCGCCCTGTGGCTGGGGGGGATAGAGAAGTCATTTGATGATTAAATGAAAAAAATATAGCAGCTATTAGGGGTTTTTTTTTTTTTTGTGAGGGGAAAATCATCAAATGACTTCTCCCGCCCAGGGCCGGGCAGGAGGGAGTGTCAGACTCTTACTGACTAAAAACCCCCCTGTTTCTTCTCCTGCTCTGTGCCGAGGTCGCGGTACCTCATTGCGCTTACCCCGCAACCCCGGCTGAAGCTATTAGGGGTTTCGATTAGATTCTTACTGAATAAAGCATCCCATTCCTTCTCCTGCTTTGACCCGCAAAACTCGGGACGGGGCTGCATTCTAGAGGCAAACCACCCAGTTCGGCCCGATGCCTACGAGGCTTATGTAACGGTCAGGCCCGTCATCTACCCTGGTCGCTCCGGCGAGAGATTTCGCGCGGTGTTACAAGGGATCGGTTCTGAGACCGATCAGACTGGTCTGATACGGCGACTCGCTGGTTTAGCGAAAGGGAAATGGCTTCAGGCGGCAACCTGATGTCACGACGGTTGCGAAGGTCGTTGCTAAGATCTGGCAGACTGGAGCCAAAGGCTATGCAGGGGGTTACAATCAGTGTCGAGTCGACGATAAAGTTCTTGGCTCTCGTGTCCGATAGCCGGTGGAACTTTGCGAAGCATTTCAGACGGTTTGCTTTAATGTTGGAACGGACAAGGTCTGTGCTTAAGCGGCTCTTTCCCAACTTCTTCTTGGGGGGCCAAAGGCCTCCTGAAAAGTTTTATTTGGGGATGGTACGATCCACGCCCTGTGTGGGCGCCTAATTTGAGACGGCGACCAGCTCATACAAAGTAAGTAATTCATCATTAGCCTATAAGTGCTTACTGCTGAGCAAAGGCCTCTTTTCATATGGAGAAGGTTAGAGCATTACTCACCACGTTTGCTCAATACGGGTTGGCGATTTTAATCTTATGATAAGAAATTTTAAGTCCAGGTTTCCTCACGATGTTTACCTTCACCGTATGTCAGTGGTGTGTAAATAATCATAGAAAGTACATATAACTCGGTAAAACGTAAATATTCTTGCTAGGTTTCGAACCGTCGCCCTTATGTATGAGAAGCGGGCTCCTTAACTTCCAGGCCACCACGACTATCAAAGTAATTTGATTAAGTAAATAGGTATGTATGTACATATATTTATAGCAAAATTGACCAGTAGGTAAGTAATGGCTGGTCAAGTCAATACAATATACAAATATGACCTTGTGTGGTTTGACCTAAGTTACATCCAAAGGGACATGTAGGTACTATTACGAAGAATTCCAATTCTGATGTAGGCACTAAGTGTCAGTGATGAAGGCTTTATATTTAATAGCAATACATATTAACAAGTGGTTATTAGAGTTGGCCTAAGTTTACCGAGTTTATTTTTGATAGTCTTTGTTTTTGTTTTTTAGGGGGATAATCATCAAATGACTTCTTTTATCCTTCGTGGGGCGAAAGAGAGTGTGACACTCTGGCTCACTGATAACCACCCTATTTCTTCTCCTGATCTGAGTTGAGATCACAGTACATTATCAAGCTGGATCCCCACTTGGAAATCGGCCCTAGTAAGGTATCTATGGTGGTCTGATGGCTCTATCGGGAGCGATAGGAACGTGACGCACCCTACGGTCAGGTCTTCATATTCGATTTAAATGAAAAAAAAAAATGCATGACAAGAAGATTCTGTAAGGGCCCAGTGAAACGGCCGCCGCTGTACACTAGACATAACTAAAGTCTATCTTTGAAGATGTGTACTGATCATAATTCAGAATTTTCAATTTATTTATTTGTTTAAGTAAAACCAACATAGCATAGACTAAAAATAAACTTTAGGAAGAATTATCTATTTATACCGATAACTAAAGCTGGCCATCACCATTCGTGGATGCACGTTTTAGTGGGGTAAGGATCACTCATCTCGACTATCTCCGAACAAAAATCTGACTGCAAGGCTGGGATATGTTGCTGGGCAACAAGCTCTACTTTGCAACGTGTTCCTGGTTCGCGGCACAGAACACCTCTTTATGTGATCCACATTGTTCAAAGTAATAGATTGGTAAATGAGCGGGCGGATTACCTGATGGTAAGCAATCGGCGCCGCCCAAGGCCTCTCGCAATACTAGTGCGTTGCCAGCCTCTTATTGTTGGTTGATAGGCATTTATCGAACGACGAAACACAACCTGTGAGGCCGTGGTATTACCCCGGCCGAGCAGGCTTATTCATGCCGAAGAATGATTTTCCCACACACACAAATCATTGGTTCGGGTCTTGGTGTGGTGTGTTTGTGAATTTGTATGATTGTAAACTTGTCGTGAGTAGCCTAAAAAGACAAGGCCAATGAAATAAAATGAAAATGTTTTTTTGTAAAATTTTATTAATTTCGTATGATATATGTACTCGTAGATGTCGCAAGTCGCAACCAGCTGTTTAAAATAGCCGTTGTTGGTTGGATGGCTAATTCGACTATTTAGCAGTGATATCGACATTTTATTTATGAAACTGATGTTCAATTTAAATGCATGTTGAAAGTACGCACAAAAAGTAATTTATGTCAGTGTAGATATAACACAATATCATCAAAAGAAACTATCATGTCATTCCCTGTTAAAGTACACTTTTTTGTATTTCCCTGTTGGTAAAATATCCAGGATAAACACGAAAAAATTAATCTTTTTCGAGCGAGTCAACACGAATACCTACGTACTACCACTGCCGGCGTCAAGGCCACTGACACCCCGGGCGAAAATATGATGGCGCCCACTCAACAATTTAATAGATCAAGTAATCGTTTTCTGCTGATTCTAAGTAAACCTATAAATACTTATTAGGAATTTCGTCTTCTTTATTGTTCTCTAGAGCATATCTAGTGAAAGAGAAGTTTTTGAAAACAAAAAAAAACATTTTAAATGTCATCTTGATCAGCATGATTTTTTCACTGCAGCACAGATGAAACAAAAAAGAGAATAGAAAGATTTTAGTAAACGGGAAAGCGAAATAATTTATATACCTAAGTGTAGGTAGGTAAATTATACATTTTCAGATTTAACATATGTGAAACCATACACTATCAAAAGTGAATTCGAAAATAGGCAAAACCACGAACTCATACCCTTGAGTAGACTACGACGACTGACTACACTAGAGTGTACTAGCTATGGAGCCCCTTCAGAGGAATTTTTTTTGAGACGGTGTGATTATATTTTAAATTGATAACTGACTGGGTAAGGCGAGAATGACTCAGACACTACATAGTATTTTTTTTAAACGGTGTGATGATATTTTCTCGTGATAACTGACTGGTTGCCGGTTGGGGCGAGAGTGACTGTCAGACACTTACAGACTGAAAAGCACTCCGTTCCTTATCCTAAGCCGGACAGTGGTAGATCACTATGCTTTATCTGCAATCCCAAAAACCCGAGAAATTGGGAAAACGGTGGTTTTATTGCTCTTAGATACACTCGCAAAACGCGACGCCTTACACTGAGTAAGCCGTTCAGCTCATAAACTTGTTATCTATGAAAACATTCGCACGACCACATGTTGCATTTAACAGATGTAAACTCTATGACCTTAGCGGGCTTAGTGCAAATGCCCTCTACGTCTAATCGCATCAGGAATTTAATAGCATTATAATACAACCTTAAACTCGGAAATGACTAGCATTTATAATCTGTGGCGATACGTCATCCTTAAGATTTCTGAATCATTCAATGACGGAGTCGTACCTATTGTATTAGTTACAAAGAGGTGAAATATAAAATGCAACGAATTAGTTAGTCCATTGTGAAATTTCGGCATTATTGTTTTTGTGATTTCATGTTCTTATTCGTACAATGCTAATAATTGATTTTTAATACTTCACAAGTACCTGATACTATCCATTCTTTGACAGTCAAACAAACCAGAGTTATCTTTATACATAATATATAAAAATTTCATGTCACGTGTTTGTCTGCGATGGACTCCTAAACTACTAAACCGATTTTAAAATTGATTTGCATTCCGTGTGTATTTTGATCGAACTTGAAAGATAGGATAGCTGCATAGCTGACATCTCAATTTATAGTCACAATATTATTTTATTGCAAATGATTTGTCCATATGTACGTAATGTGACAAGAATCTTAGCCACAGCAAGGGCTTGCTGGGTCTGCTAGTTGTTATTTAAAAAGTTTATTACGACCGGTGCCAACTGGTCGTTTGAGGAGGGAGGGGGAAGGTCTTCCGGCTGATGATGATGATTATGATGACCGTACTATAGTTTGTTGCTGGGGTAGACGATTATTTCATCAGAATCGCAGGAAGTGAAGTGGAAAACTCAAGGAATCCCAGAAATATTGAAATATAATGGATCCCTCAAACACTGAAAGTAGTGAAAACTGATCTGGAAGTTAATGAACGCGTAGCGAATCGGTTTACACTACTTATTACTACTACTAACCAATTTGAAAATTGGTGTTATTATTCTAAGAAAATTAATAAAAAGCGAAACTTAATAATATTTTTAATTTTCTTTGGCTTTTAGATGTTACGAGAATTATACTAGGTGGTTAACTAAAGGTAAAGAATCCTGTATGTCTTTTTATATTAAAGAGGTCGTTTATCATACATAGGATTCTACTTCTCCGATTTTTAAATTTAGAACATTAACTAACATCACACTTTTGTATAAAGAGACATGCCAAGACTGTTTACATTTAGTTAATTATCCAAACCTCTAGATCATAAATGCATTTCTACGAAATAGTTTAGGAGTTGCTTGTTGAGTAAGACAGAGTATTACGATCTGACTAAAATTTAGAAATCACGGCTTATATATACCGTTCAACATGAAAACAAAATAAGAAAAATATTTTTTAACAAAAAAAAAAACCGACTTCAAGAAGTAAACTAAAAAGCAAAAAATAAATTCATTAAGTTAAATAGAAAATAATATTTAATAACTATTTTATAATCTTAAAGTCGGTGCCAAGCCTCCTCCTTTTTGGAAGTCGGTTAAAAAAACATAATTTTTAAATTTCAAAATGACGTGCTGGTTGTCAGTCGCACCATAGATGCGTCTATGGCCTGCTACAATAGTTTGCAGTTCGACATTCATTTGGCTTAATATATCTACAGGAAATCTAAACTGCAATGTTTATTCAAATGTGCGCAGTGTATCAAGCCATCATAGTGCTTACTATCTATAAATAAATAGGTTTATACATATAGACTAGCTTGCACATAGTCTAACGCTGTAGTCGGACATATTATTGTGATTTGCACTAAGATTTAACTGATTGTTTTTAATTCATCAAACCCCAGGCGAACGCCGGCGTTCGGCGACTAACCTATTGTGTCTCGAATTGCCACGATGGAAAGGTTAAGTGCAAATATTATCAAACGTCTTCTGAAAGGGAGAAGGGTCACTGATTCTGACTAAAATGGTATGTGGGCTTATTGAGGCGCGCGCGGAATGCAAAGCGCCGTACGCTAGAGTTTGGTTCTGGTCCAGCAGCGAGCTATCCTTGCTCGCGGATTGCAAACGAAACGATAAAAAAAAGTATATATACGGTCGACTTGAGAACCATCCTCCTTTTTGGAAGTCGGTTAAAAAGGATACCTGATCCCGCATCGTGAGGATACCTGGTACGTACTTAAAAAAAAAAGTAAATAGTCTGTGAAATAAAAAGCACGAATGGCACAGTGGCTGGGCATCCGACTGCCGAGTATGCTGTCGGGGGTCCATATGGAAATTGTTGTTTCGGGCCTAGGATTGTTGTTTATGACATTGGTATGTTTGTAAACGCACCCATACACATTACAAGGGAATATCTTAAACCAATAGAACTTTTCTTTAAAAGAATATAAATTCAAGAGAGCGATTGTTACCATAAATTAGTAAAATATATTTTTTATGGGTGTTGCCAACACTGTACAGTTTACACATACATATAATTGTACACACGTTTACCGAGTGTATCAATGTACATAGGTATGACATCGAATTCATGCATTTACCTGGTTTAAATTAGTAGGTATTTGATAAGACCGTTATGGCGATAAGTCGGTCCATATAAGATAAAATATTACTGAATGATAAAAAGCAGAAAGGTTTTATACTATCCAACATTCAAAAAAGGTGTGGCGATGAAGTTTCATTTACAGACTTGTGGCTGACAAATGCTTAAATATTTTGTTTTTGCATTAGTAGGTAAGTTCTTAGAAGTTTACGCATTTAAGAGTTTACTAACTTTTGTAATTCACTTGAAACATAATGAGAGAGATATTTCCTTTTTTTTTTTAAAGTAAACTAATTGTTTGTTGTCATCACGTGAATTGAAACGAATGCATTCACTTTGTTTATTTCAGGGTCAAATAACAAAAACATATGTTTTAAGTGAATATCTGACAGAACACTTCGTTCAATAATAGTCAATATAAATATTTTCCCTTAAATAAGTTGTTCTAAAGTAAACTTTATGTCTTGTACAAAGAATCGGCGAAATGATTTGTTAGTCACTATATAGATTTGCAAAGTGCACTTACCTCCTCTTTCTTCGCCAACTAGCGAATGATTTTCTTGAATGAATGAGTCAATGACTGATCTGGGTTTTCTGTGAACTATGAACTTCAAGGTTCATTCAAGAGACTTACCGATTCGTTCGGAAACATTGAAAAGTTAAACTCAGGGTAAAAATTGCTCTATTTTGATGATAAATTTTAATTGAGTATTGTATGTATCAGTAACGAGTTCGCAAAAATAAGTAAATTTCGTGTCAAATCTGTTTTTTTTATTTGGAAATAATAATTTTTTATATGAAAATAATTGCTGTCAAATTGCTACTGACAAGTGACAGTGTCAAAGTCATGCCATGGCATGGTGTTATTTTGTCATTGTCAAAGGCAAGGAGTTTGCACGTGTTTATATTATTGTAAAATTTGTTATAAAATAAAATGAAAGTGCTATCAGAAGAACGAACACGAATTTTATTCGAGAAACTGACTAAATAGTGAGTAGTTTTACTAAGTGTCTTAGCTTAATTTACACATGAAACCCAAATATTGCGACATTTTATTGGGCTGTTAAACAAACGTGTGCCGCACTCATATTTCCGTACATAAACGCGATTATAACCTCTCTCTAATCAATAAACACTTGAAAAATATCCATATGAACGATGCAAGATGACAAATTAACATTTTCCTGTAATAAACTACTATTTAGACCAAAGTAAATAAACAAGCCACATTTTCATATTTCAGTATTGGTGTGAACGTCAAACTGCTCATAGACCGGCCGGACGGGACATACTGCTTCAGAGAAAAGAAGGACCGTGTCTACTATATATCAGAACGTTTATTACACTTAGCACAAACTGTAAAACCGGATAATTTAATAGCGGCTGGAACATGCTTTGGAAAATTCACAAAGACTAACAAATTTAGACTGCATATTACTGCACTGACGTATATAGCGCCGTACGCGCCATATAAGATATGGGTGAAGCCATCAGCTGAACAACAGTTCTTGTACGGACATCATATCATTAAGAGTGGTGAGTGAATTTACTTCTTAACTGCTACATACTGATAAAAATTGTTTGTTAATACTAACTTACTATGTTGGCTTGCATCATATAGTGTAAAACAAAATCCCTTTCTGATATCTGTCCCTAAATGTGATTAGATCTTTAACAATGTGACAGATTCTGATGTGGTTTTTTTAAAATAAACATATAGATATACAAATGAATGGGAAAGAAGTTTACAATTCCTTAAAGTTTTTGCACTTAGTAAATTACACATTCTTTTATCTTTCTCTTGAATCAAAAAGAATTATTTAGATCTATAATTGATTAAGGTTCGCAGAAGAAGTCACAGGAGAAAGCTAGCTTAACGCTAAAGAATAAAAAATGTTAATATAAATTTAATAAAAGAGGTATTAATATTATTTTGTAATAATGTCATTGCACCATTATTGCAACACAATTTACAAGAATGTTTTGTTAGAAGTAAAGCTTGTTGTTAATCAATAAACACATGTGAAAACTTTTAATAATTTTGTGTTATAGTTATTTATTACTATTTCTTTTGACTTCATATGGCCTTAAAATTTATTTATTTATTTCAATATTATCTGAAATGACAATTAAATCAATACAGAGTAATTTGTATAGAAAAGGAAAACCGACATTTTGACCATATTGTACTCATGTTTTTTCTTGCTTTTTTTTTTAAATATTCCTTATACTTACATGTATCTGTGAATATACAAAGAATAGAATTAGTTGATTTGTGTCACCTGGTCTCAAGTAAAACTTTATTTTTATTCATTTTAGTAGTTTATTAATGTTTTTTCTGAATAATTTAACAATTTAATTGTGAACACCAGACTATAGATAGTGTGTTGTATGATTAAAAAAAAAAGAACTATTTTTCAAATTGGGAAATGCCATCTCGGCATATTTATCTAAGAGTATAAGTAAGTAGTTAAGAGAGTGTATTTTGACAGCACAGTTGGTGTTGTGGCTAGGTAACTGGCTGCTGTGTCATGTGTCACGGGTTTGATTTTGGCATGTAACCAAACTTTGTGATCTATAAATTCCCTTTTTGCAGACAAGACATTGGGGCAATATTTGAAAAAAAAAACATTTAGCCATAGTGCAAAGAGAGGTTCGCGCGTCAATGTTTTTCGGCACCGCTAAATCAAAACAAAATGTCTGATAATCGCAGCTGTGTATTAATTAAAAAATAAATATGGTTGTTCATGTGTAAAAATACTACATTATGCCTAAAAAAAATTCAATGAGACAATAATGTTAACACTAGCTCTTAGTCTATGTTACCGCCTGTGCCATCTAGCTACATAAAGAGTCAGTTGATACCCAGACAATACAAGTAAAAAATACAACTTCCCGACCTCTGCCAATTTATAGGCACTGAATTAAAATTTTGCTAAAAGTGACAACCCTAAGACAGTAGGTAATTATATCTCGGATTGGGCCGGAGATAGCTTACTGCCCTTCTCTTTATACTATGACTTAGCTCATATATGTGTTAGCTATTACTAATCTCCCTTCTCTTCTTCTATCTCTTCCAATGTTTTCTGTTGGAATGCAAATTCTTACTCTTTTTTTTCCTATTCCAGGTCTTGGTCGCATAACAGAGAACACACCGAAGCACCATGGCGTAGTAGTGTACACAATGTCCGACATTCCAATAGGCTTCGGAGTGGCTTCCCGGACTACAGCAGAATGTAGACACGCCGACCCATTAGCTACTATTGTGTTCCATCAAGCTGATGTTGGAGAATACATACGGTCTGAAGACACGCTTACATAGTGTTTCAAGTATAATAAATAGGTTTTAATGTTTATTTGAGTTTTATTCATGGTTGTAGTTCAACATAGCAAAGGAAGGGGAGATTTTGGAAGGTATTTAGTAAACTGCTGTTATCTCTGGTATTTTAGGACATCCCTAATAATACGCTTATGTGCGATCGTCATGAATCGTGATTGCGCGCAATGCATTTTTTTATGGGATAGTTCGGCAAACGAGCAGTCGGATTACCTAATGGTAGGCAATCAGCGTCGCCCGTGGACACCCGCAACTCGTAATGAGTTACGAGTTCGTAGCAGGCCTTTTGGGGATAAGGCTTTTGGATATTTAAGGATGGGGAGGGATTGGGCCTCCGGTAACCTCACTCACACGGTGAAACAACGCTGTGGTTATTTCGCGCCGGTTTTCTGTGGGGCTGTGGTATCACTCCGGTCGAGAATTCGACTCATTCGTCCTGAAGCTTGGCTCTCTCATACTTAAAATGCATGCATGGCATAGATAAACTGCACAGATAATTATAAAGTAGTCAGAGAGTAAATTGGGTGTTCTATAATTTTATTGGACGTATTGTTGACGACAAGAGCGACCGTTGAGTAAGCTAGTAGCACGGTCAATAACAATCTGAAAAGATTCTAGTTAGGTAGGTATAGAGAAATTGAGGTCAGGAAACGTAATTTTTTTCTGTTGTGAATATAATATGTTATATATAGCGCATAAAATTGTTCGGTGTTATAAATAAAGCATAAAGCTATAACGCTTTTTATACGCGTTTTAGACGTACAATCGTTTTGAATCTTTTCACCACCACAACACAATTATTGCATGAAGGACATTTGAATCCTATCTGTTTGCAATTATAGGCCAGCGTAGTAAGTTCGCGCGAATTGCGAATGGATTAGAATAGAAAAGATAAACATTTAAGTTGCATGATCGTCAATTGGGATCTTTCGACTATACAGTATAGAATATGTAGGAATATCTAACGAGTTGAAAATCTTTGTAGGTATGAGAAAAATCGTGGGATCTCTAAAAATAAAGGAGATGTCGAGCTTTTGTATAGACGTTGGTTTTTTATTGAGATGAAATCCAACCTATCGTCACTTTTGATTCATACTTAGTGAGATTTTATGTAAATAATAAGCATTTGTTTAAAAGGGTACCTATATTTAAATATTACTAAAACGCACACTAGTGCCATCTGTTAACGCAAACAATAAATTAATAACAGTTACAGGAGAAAACTAATAGATGGCGCTGTATCTAACTTGTATTTCAGCAACACCCCTGTATACTATACAGTCCCTTCTTTTATTACACCCTCATTTATGGGAAGAGTGGTTTGATTAATAGTAAACAATCACAGCTAGTTTCATTAGAAGGGATATAAGGACTCATGATCATAGTTTATTAATAAGAAATAAAACGAATTGTATCTTTATTTATTTGTTGCGTTAGGGGTTAGATACCTACAGTGTGAATTAGCTTAGCCAACAATTTTGGAAATTATTAAAAACTGAAATTATTTATATGAATAATAATTATTGGTGACAAGATAATATATTATGACAATGAGAATAATTTCGTGATGTTTTTGATAGTAATTATGTAGGTTCTATTGAGGGTTCTATTTATGTATCTAGGTACTAACTATATCTGTAAAGAATTAAAATTAATCGTAAAAAGCGTTGCTAAGTTATTTTTCCATCAATTTCTTTGATAATTTTAGTTAATTATGCTGTTTGACTAAAGGAGAAATTTTCTACAAAAGAAAAAATGTAAAATGACCTGACTGAAATTACTGGAATACTCGGAAAACACGTCATTTTACGAAAATAACTAGGTAGTTTATATTTCTTTTCGACTGAGGAACAATAATATAGGTAGATATGTAGCTAGATACCAATTCGGCAAATAACAATTTCAAAAAAGGAATGTTTGTGGATTTGACGTTTGTTTTTTTTTAAAGTCACAGAATTTGATTGACATTCTGCCAGCGTAGGAACTTTATCACTAGATCCCGGTCCTCACAGATAAAAGTCCGGGTCCATTGTAATCTCACATGCTTTCACTGCGCCCCTCGTAAAACTTGGGTTGGTTAAAATCCTATGTTACGATCGCTGTACTTTACTTTATCTTAGGAGTTAGAACTGTGCTGTGCATTGGGCATTTAAATGCAAATTTATTTTATAATCTTTCATTTCGTATTAAGGTTTAATGTTCTATGACAACACTTAACGTCACGTTTAGTTATTGTGGAAAGTAAGCAGAAACACACTTCACAAGGTAGGAGTTTCAGTAACCTTTGTTTTTGAGGAGAAAATTTATTATGTGACTTCTCCCGCGCTGGGTGGGGCAAGAGGAGTGTCAAACACTTCCATATTGCGGAGTGAGAATTACTGGCAAGCCGTCTGCTCTTTTTGCGAAACTGTGATGATCGCAAAGGAAGAATGGGAGCGCGTGAGGGAACTATCCTCCTCACGCACCAGCCGCTACAGTAGGCGTCACTTCGTACGTTGGGGACAGAACGACGATCTCCGGCCACCGTAAGCCCGGGTCTGCTCAAGGGCAGTTTACCGCCCGACCAGAACCAGAACGTTGGCAGTGTGGCGTGTGGCACGAAGTGTTCCACGCACGCTTCAACGATCCAGCTGACCGCCCCAGTCCACCGGGGCTGACGTTGACCCATGGTGGCATCTTACTGACTGAAACACTCTGAAGGAACGGGGTCCTTCTCCTGCTCTAGGCCGAGGCCGCGGTACCTTATTGACCTTGAATTCTCTATCCCGGCTGAACATCAGCCCTATTGGGCCCCATGTGGCATTGTCCAATAGTTCTTTAAACCGCACGCGGAATGCTACGTTGCACATACTGGGGTCTGGTTCTAGTAATGCGGCGAGCTAGCTCCCTGTCCGCAGACCCAATAATATACCTATAATTAGATTATACCCGAGCGCGACCCTCACAAATTACAAAAGTACTTAATAAACAATAATTAAAATTAATCTTCAATAAATTCACTAAACCTGTGTTGGTCAGAGAGACCCTAAAGTTCCGAAGAACAACGAATATTCAATTTAATACGATATTAATCTCTTAAATCTTATTTTGTTTTAAACCTTTTGTGTACAGCGTAAATGGATGGGATTGGGGTCATATATTACAACAATACTAATAAATAAATTGGACTTGTGTTAGTTTGTTTGTTATTATTTCTCGCCATATCTAATTGTGAGAGGAAAAACACCTAATTTTTATTTGAAAGTTTTGATGTGAGTGTGTATGAATAATGTTTTACTGACTTTAGAAAACTTCAGAAAACGGGCATATTTTTCTATTCGATTATAAAAGGGACATCTATCAAAAATGTCCTTTTAAACTAGTTTTAGCCGTAAATCATACTATAGTCCCGGTATTCATTGATCTGCCGAATAAGAAAGCTAAGCCATTAGCTGTGACATATCACGCTTCGAAAAACAGGAGCTGAGAACATAGGCAGGACTATATTAAATTTTAAAAGTAAACTGTTTTGGAAAAGAGTTACTCAATAACTAACCTCTTTTTATACAATAAAATAAATTAAGATAGGTATTATAAATAGGTAAAAAATGTTCATGTCATCAACTTATATGCATATTACAACACTTATACAATACTTGGAATCAACTTTTAAGCAAAGTTATCTATGCTTGTATTAGGTTGATTCGCTCTTCCACTTTACAGTAGTTAAGAACATAAAGATGAGAAATAAGATACGACTAAAATATATTTTGTAAAGAAGAAGAAAAAACGTATGTTACTTTTGTAGTTTTAAGTATCTCCATTGATTTACAGACAAAGTCGCGGGCAAGAGAAAGGATGGCTATAATTGTGTGGTCGGAGACGTAAAAGGTGGTCCCTTTTTGTTTCAAGGGTCTGTTGTCCCATCTAATGTCATTATAGCCCCGTGCCCGTCATAGAAGGCCCTTAATAGAGTACTGTTTAAATGGATTTCATGATACATTTTAGTATTGTCTAGTAGTGAAAGTGTGGAGTTAGTTTCCGACCCTAAATAGGTTTTCTCTGTTCTAGTTTTGGCTTGTTTTAGATTATAGGTTTTGAATAGTACCTACCCATTGTTAGAAAAGTCTATCATCGTGTTAACTTTGACAACGTTTTGTTACTATGCTGAGTGAATCATTAGTTATTTGACCAGACTGTTGAAATATATATTTATTTGTATTTTGTTCAGTTTATGGCAAAAGGTTAATAGGTCACCTTTGCTTACCTTCAGCCGGGGTTTGGGGTCAAGCGTACTAGTAGGAGAAACTCATCAAATGACTTCTCCCGCTCAGGGTAAGGCGTCGAATGAGCGCGGTTCTGCGGGCGGCGAGTAAGAGTAACTCGCCGCCCGAACAGAACCAGACCCGAGCGCGTAGCGTTCCGCGCGCCTCAAAGAGCCAATGGACCACCACAGACGGGGCCCTATAGGGCTGATATTCAGCCGGGGTTGCGGGGTAAGCGCAATGAGGCACCGCCACCTCGACTTGGAGCAGGAGAAGGAACGGGGTGATTTTTAGTCAGTAAGATTCTGGCACTTCCTTTTATCCCACCCTGGGCGAGAGATGTTTGTTAATTTTCCACCCTTAAAAAATACAAGACATGTAAAAGACCTGCAGTATCTAGATTACGGCATTCATAATGTAACTGTAAATATGTATTTTTAATCAACTAGCATCCGCCCGCGGTTTACCCCGCGTCATGTCATATTCCAGGGTATATCCCATGCCTGTGCCAAATTTCATCTAGATCCGTCCTGTTCTTTTGACTTGATTGAGTAACAAACATTCAAACTCGGAATATACACTCTGGAACGAGCAAATAGCTTCACTAAGAGGACTGACCGACAGACTGACACTATATCTTCAAAATATTGTTTGACGTTCAAAAGTGCCTTTAAGGGTATAATTGGAATAAATGATTTTCGACTTTGACAATCATCGTAACTTTCGCATTTATAATATTAGTAAGATGAAAACAAAAAGTGTATAAATATGGTTTCCAAATTCGCAGTGTTGAAAAGTTGGTGTCTTTAATACAAGCATTTCTGTTTACACTTCAGGGTAATGTTTCACGTGGTGTAGTGTTAGTGGGTATGTTAGGTACTTCAACATTGTATCTTGGTAAAGAAGGGAAAGGTATCGAGAAATGAATCTGTTAGTGGCGAGGCGTGGGCGCGGTGTCTTGTGGCCATAAGATTAGCGTCTATGTAAGTTTTTTGTATAGTTCTACTAGTGGCAATGATTGGTCGGGACAGTTCCAGTGGTATATAATAATATAGATATGGAATACCAGTTGACAGAATGGTTAGAACGACGTATTAAAGGTATAATTCCTAATTATAAGTTTGAAATCGCCAACCCACCTCGAACAAGTGTAGTGATTAATGCTCAAACCTTCTCCGTGTGAGAATAGGCCTTTGCTCAGCAGTGGGCAATGATAGCTGATGACTGATGGCACAAATGGGCCGGCTAGGACGGAGTGATAACGCGAAGAAAATATCAACGTGGAATAACTACAGCGCTGTGTTTCGTCGTGTAAGTGTAGTTGCCAAAGATTTAATCCTTCCCCTATCCCGTATCTCCCAATACTACAATCCTCAAATCCCTAATCCCTAAGAATTCATAAAAGGCTGGCAACGGACTTGAACTCCTTTGGTGTTAGGGTTATTATCAGTTGAGCCGTCAGATATTTCGTTGACCTATAAGGTATTTATAATAAAGTAAATATAAGATTACTTCTGAGTAAAATATAGAATAAAAAACCTTTCTTTATATAATAATAAAAAAGAAATATCATTGACAGAACTAGAAAGAAAGAAGAAATATACCTACTGTGTGTGCACACACTGTACGGTGACTGAATATTTATAATATCCTATTTTGTTTGTTTTGCGTTTTATGCGATTTGTTTGTTGACGAATTGTTTTTATGTTGATTTTTATTTATATCAATGTTAGCATTAATTTAATAGGTGGAATATAATTATAAGTTAATGTAGGTATTGTATGTCCAGCAGGCTGATGATGATGATGATGTAGGTATTGTCACATTAACATTCCCATTCTGTATATGAATTGATATTTTGCATAAAATTTGATGGAAAGTTGAACATATGTTATTTTTTTACCGTAGTTAGCCGCAGTTGACAGCCAATTACGTCATATAGTTAGTTTCACACGGGAAAGAGCCACGCTTCGGCAGAAAGTGGGCCGGCTCGACCAGAGACATATACGGCTTCATAGAAAACAAATTGCAACAGGCTTGCAGTTTTTTTGACTTGTGTGTGAGGTTACCGGAGTTCAAATCTTTCTTCCATCCCCGATCTGCAAAAGGCTAGAATGCAATTTTAACAGATCAGGTGGTTCATGCTTAAGTACAATCAGGTTTTTCGTCAGAGAGTCTGTCATCATCTCTATCTATCTTAGTATCTATATCCTATATGTATATAAAAATGGATCGCAGAATGTGTTGGTAAGCGCATAACTCAACAACGCCTGGTCCAAATGCTTACAATTCTTTTTTTTTGTATTTTTAATGTCATGGGAAGGTTCTATGATGAATTAAAAAATAATAGAGGGTGTTAAACCATTTGTTTTTATTGCAAACAAGTTTTTTTTATGTAATAGGTCGGCAAACGAGCAGACGGATTACCTGATGGTAAAAAATCAGCGCCGCGCATGGCCACCCGCAACGGAGGAGTTACGAGTGCGTTGCCTTTTAGGGATTAGGGATTTGGAGATTTGGGGATTGAGGAAAGATTGGGGGAGGGGAAGGATTGGGCCTACGGTAACCTCACACACACGGCGAAACACAACGCTGTGTTTCACGTCGGATTTCTGTGAGGCCGTGGTATCACTCCGGTCGAGCCGACCCATTCGTGCCGAAGCATGGCTCTCAATAAAGATAGAGATAAAGTTCTTAGGAAATAATATTTTAGAAAAGTAAATTGGTAAATTGGAAATAGCTGCCCTTTCGTCGTTAGCACAGTAGTTAGTCGCCTGTGCGAAGCAGTGGTTGACCACTAGTACTCAGTAGTAAAGTCAAAGTCGTTCGTTAGTGAAGCTAGTAGCTAGGTACTCGTTCCAAATTGAAGACTCATCGTTACCTGATTTCTTTTTTTTATGTAATAGATCGGCAAATTAGCAGACGGATTACCTGATGGTAAGTAATCAGCGCTGCTCCTGGACACCCACAACGGAGGAGTCACGGGTGCGTTGCCGACCTTTTAGGGATTATGATTTGGAGATTTAGGGATTGAGGAGGGATTGGGGGTGGGGAAGGATTGGGCTTCCGGTAACCTCACTCACACGGCGAAACACAACGCTGCTCTTTTTATAATATTTCTTTTAAAAATACCTAGCAAAAAGGCGTTGTTGTGACTTTTCTCGCCATTTTCAAGGCCACACTTCCAGCGAACTTGTAACGAAGTGTTGCAAAGTTTGTTCATCAAGGCTTGTTAACTTGCGGCTGTTCTGTGATAGACTGCAAGATGGACTTGATACTGTCATCACGACGCCATCTTGGTTAGCGCGGACAAACAAAATGGCGGACCAAGTACAATGCAATTATGCAGGTGAACATTATTTAAGAAATTTAGTTTTTTAAGGGTCCTTGTTACTTTACAAGCTTGGTTTGTTTTGTGAATTACCAATGTCTATTAAGTTTTCGGTTTTTTAGTTAAAAGGAAGTATCTAATGAATTGCGAAACGTCATTGTTATTGAAATGCAGTGCCAGGTATATTAATTTGTTTGACAAAACATGTAAATTTATTTCGTTATAGTTTTTATATTATAATATTCTGTAGACTTAATAAAAGAAATACCTAAAACGATTTAATTTAATATTATCATCAGCCTATAAGTACTTGCTGCTAAGCAAAGTTCTTTTCTCACATGGAGAAAGTTTGAGCATTAATTACCATGCTTGTTCAAAGCGAACTGGCGATTTCAAACTTGTAAATAGAAATTTAAAGTCCAGGTTTCCTCACGATATTTTCCTTTACTGTATGTTAGTAGTGTCTAAATAATTATAGAAATTATATATAACTCGGAAAAATCCTTTAGGTACTTGCCTGGTTTTGAAATCTCTTCCTCATGCACGAGAAGAGGGCGCCTTAAACTGACGTTACAAAAAGAGTTACATGTATATAACTATATTAGGGATATTAGAAGGAAGCGTAGTAATGTAATTGACGATACATCCTATAATATTTTATGCGCGCGTTAGACTTCGATACGAATATCAATAAATACTGACATTTAGTCATATATCATTTAATACTGTAAAAGCAAATATACGGTACAAATAAAAGTCTGCAACTTAAATAATGGTTCCTGTTAAGAAAGTAAATTTTAAATGCTACGAGCGTAGCTCTCGTAGCGCTTCGTAGTACTTGCTACGGTTATCCGTAGCAGGCTCTACGTAATAGCATCTAAGTGGTTGCTTCTGAAGTACATGTTCTATTAAGTTATTTAGCGACTTAAAATTCAATTTGAATAGAATTTAAGTCTCTTTTTGAAAATACAGTCGTAATTTTATATTTTTAAATGATATTTTTGACAGTGTAGCGACTGTTTATTTATTTGTTAAACTTAGATATTTTTGCTCAGACGAAAATAGAGAGATGAAAGAACCAGTTGATTAAGTTCATTATACAATTAAGAGATTTAGGCCTCGAGCAATCATACTTACACGGCGAACATAACGTAAGCGTTGTTTCACGTTGATTTTTGTCAGACTATTATATCAGTCTGGTCTTGCCGGCCCATACATGTCGAAGTATAGCTCTCCCACATTGTTAGATTTTAAAAGCTAGCCAGTTTCTTTCAGCGCTCTCCTTTATGCTTTCAAAACTTAGGGTATTTGCGTCGCATTGCCATGTAAATGACTATCGTTATTTATTTATTTATTATAAGGTAGGTTCACAGCTTATGTATACAAAGTGGTTTAAAGTATTGGTTATAGGCAGTAGGTCATATACATTAGCCAGTTACGTTATCCATGATGCTGGTAGTACCAACAAGATATTGCTTAACCTTTAGTGTTCCAACATTTCGCTATTTTTTTTTTACTACTTACCAATGTATTTTACCGTATTCCATTGATTTTGTTTCAAAGATGTTGGAGTTTCATATTGATTTATTAAATTTTAGTGCACCACTTTTCCTAAGTCATTGTCACCAGTAATATTTTTTATATAATAGAAATACTTTTTTTAACAGCTTTAAAAGTGAATTAGTAAAAATCCATTTTAGTATATATGTAAAAAAAAAAATAACTTCGTTTCTTTAAGTGTGGAAGGGCCATGCTTCGGCACGAATCGGTCCGCTCGACCGGCGTGAAACAACCATAGCGTTGTGTTACCGGAATCCCAATCCTATTCTTTCCAAAATCCTCTTCAATTATAATTTCCAATTCCCTAAATGTCCAAATCAGTAAACCATAATTGGTCGGCAACGCATTCGTCACTTCCATGAGCGGCGTTGACTGCTTACCATCGAGCAATTCGTCAGCTGGTTTGCCAACCTATTACATAAGAACAATAGTAGTTTATTCTCTTTGGTAGTATGTTAGTCAGTCACTTTTCCTTTTATACATATATGTACAAATGTATACATATACAAGACATAGATTAAGCAGTAACAGTTATGGATAGGTCTGTATGTTTGACCGAGGTCACTAGCATGCAAGCCTTGCATTATTAATGGCAGTGACGTCCGAGTGAGCGGTCCACCATTAATGGACGTATTGTTCCAGTTAGACAGACAGACAGACAAATAGATTATATGGCAAATATGTAAAAGAATGACATAGAAAAAGAGTCATGCTTCGGCACAAATGGGTCGGCTCGACAGGAGTGATACCACGGCCTCACAGAAAACCGGCGTGAAACAACCACAGCGTTGTGTTTCGTGAGTGTGAGTCCCTCCCCTCTCCAATGCCAAAATGTTAAAATCTTTAATTCGCAAAAGGTTGGTAACGCACTCGTAACTCCTGCGTTATTGCGGGTGTCTATGGGCGGCGCTGTTTGCTTACCATCAGGTAATCCGTTTGATCGTTTGCCAAAATATCCCATAAAATATAAAACTTAGATTTAATACTTAAGCCAATGCCTCCAAGGATCTTTAATGTACATAGTATAAAACAAAGTTATTTTTTCTGTTCATGTATCCCTATGTATGCTTAAATCTTTAAAACTACGCAACGGGTTTGATTTTGTTTTTTCAATAGATAAAGTGATTGAAGAGGAAGTTTTTTATGTATTATAACACCCATTAAATAGTGGACCTGGTCGATAGTATTAAATATTCCTAAATCGGTTAAAGAGCTTGGGTTACGCAAACTCCTAATTTCGTATACCAGCACAATGGGTCAAAATTAACACAAATCCAATTAATTCACAATCCAAATCCAAACTAATATTATAAATGCGAAAGTAACTCTGTCTGTCTGTCTGTCTTTTCTTCACGCGTAAACTACTGAGCTGATTTCAGTGAAATTGGTACAGACATAGTTTAGATCTCGATAAAAGGACATAGGATAGTTTTTATACTACAAATCTGCAGGAAGTCACTATTCGATGCGAATGGAGTCGCGGGCAAAAGCTAGTTCTTTATAATGTAGAAAACAATATAATGTACTATACAAGTGTTGTATTACAACTCAATTAATGTCGAACAAAGTTGTAGTGATTAAAAGTATGCTGAAGTTGGTGCTAGTGAGATATAAATTAGTTTTGTTCAGTTTTGCCACGCGGCCGCGCGCCACGCGGCCCTCCAGTTTGCTTCCACGAGCAACGAATATACATCTTTATACATATATATAATTATGCTGTTCGTGTGTATGTAATTGAACTCCTCCTAAACGGCTTGACCGATTTAAATTATTTTTGTGTATGCGTTTGAGTGGTGCCCTGGATGGTTTCATGCTGTTTGTAAAGCCATGTGATCTCGGAAACGGCCCAATATTTCGCTTAAAATTATTGATGTGTGTGCGGGGAGTCTGCTAGTATAGTAACAGTAATCTCATACATTTAGAGTAATTTACTGATTAAGTATTTTACTCAGTTTTAGCATTTGTTTTTGCAACGAAATTGTTACAGTAATATTTTAAGTTTTCATTTAATTTGTCTCTGTACTTATTTATTTTTTATCTTGAATAATTGTTCATTGTGGAGAGATTAAATAAAGTGAACCCATAATAAGAAAATATAAGAAACTACCGATCTGCCCGCGGTGCAACGCTGATACTACATTTCTCTACTAACTAATTAAGTATGTAACTAAGTATGTTATTATACATATAAACCTTCCTTTTCAATCACTATATCTATTTTAAAAAACCGCATCAAAATCCGTTGCGTAGTTTTAAGAACTTAGGCGTACATAGGGATGTAGAGACAGAGAAAAAGACTTTGTTTAATATTATACTACTTTCCGCCTTTAAGTATGTATTTAAAAAGTAGCTTATGTCCTATTCCGGAGTGTATCCTATGCCTGTGCCAAATATCATTAAGATCCGTCCAGCCGTTTTGGCGTGATTGAGTAACAAACATCGAAATATCGTAACTTTCCCGTTTATAATGTAAGATTTTTTTTATTGTGTCGGCGTAATTATGTAACAAAGCATTGTGAAACTGATTGAAAAAGAGTGTATTTTCTTGCTCGTTCTTCTCCATACGAATGTACACTCTGGAACCAGCAAATAGCTTCACTAAGTGGACTGACCGACAGACTGACACGTATAAAGTTAAACCTTTTTTTTTTTTTTTTTTTTTTTGTCAGGGGAAAATCATCCAATGACTTCTCCCGCCCAGGGTAAGGCGAGAGAGAGTGTCAGACTCTTACTGACTAAAAACCCCCCCGTTCCTTCTCCTGCTCTGGGCCGAGGTCGCGGTGCCTCATTGCGCTTACCCCGCAGCCCCGGCTAAACATCAGCCCTTTAGGGCCCCGACTGTGGTGGTCTATTGGCTCTTTGAGGCGCGCGCGGAACGCTACGCGCCGTACGCTCGGGTCCAGTTCTGGTCGGGCGGCGAGCTACCCTTACTCGCCGTCCGCAGACCCGCGCTTACGGTGGCCGGAGATCATCCCTCGATCCCCGACGTCCGGAATGTCGCCTTCTGCGGCGGCTGGGGCGCGAGGAGGATAGTTCCCTCACGCGCTCCGCCTCCTCCTTTGCGAGCATAACTGCTTCGCAGAAGGAGGAGATAGCTTCCCAGTTCCTCTCACGCTGCACCATGGCCTCGATTAAGGCCGGGCGCGAGAGGTCGCCGCCGCCGATCACTTCCCTGAGAACACGGCGGTGCTCAGCCCAAGCAGGGCACTCCGCCACCGTATGCTCCACCGTGTCCTCCAGGTGATCCTCACAATGACGACACTCGGGCGTTTCCTCCCGCTGGATCCGAAACAGGAACCTACCAAAGCTGCCGTGCCCGGTAAGCACCTGCGTCAGGCGGAAGGTGAGGACGCCGTGGCGTCTCTCAAGCCACTCCTCAAAGAGGGGTCTTACCGCTGCTATAGTAGCGTGCCCGGCCCTCGGTTGCGACAGTCGCTGCTTCCACTCAGCCATGAGATCTCGCCGGAGCTCATTCCGCCACGCACTAATTTGGCGCGGCAGAGGATCCTCGCCCCGGCGACGCGCGTCTGCGCGCAAACTGTAGACGCGCGCGAGCGCCTTCGCTTCCAGATCCCATGGCGGTGATCCGGCAAGGAGGTTCGCCGCCTCCCCGGAGATCGTGCGATATCCGCGGATTATTCGGATAGCCATGACCCTCTGGGACGCGACCAGCGTACGAGCCGGCCGCCGCTTCAAATCCGGCGCCCACACAGGGGCACCGTAGAGGGCCATGGATCGCACAATCCCCATGTACAACCTCCGGCAGGAGGCGTTTGGCCCCCCGAGGTTGGGAAGGAGCCGCTTGAGCGCGGCCCCAGACCGTTCCAACTTAGGAGCCAAACGACGAAAATGCTCCGTGAAATTCCATCGGCTGTCGAGGACGAGACCCAGGTACTTCATCGCCGACTCGACGCCGATGGTAACTCCTCCTGCCATTATTTGGGACCCATCTGGAGGTGGCGCGTTCCGACGGCCATAAAAACACATGGCCTCGGATTTGTGAAGCGCCACCTCGAGTCCCAACTGCCGGATCCTTGCAACGACTGTCGCGACCGCTTGCGACATCAGGTCGGCCGCCGCCTGATGTGACCTCCCATTCGCCAGCACCAGCGTGTCGTCAGCATAACAAACAATGCTGACGCCGCTCGGGAGGTCGGTGCGTAGCACCCAATCGTACCCGATGTTCCACAGGAGAGGTCCCAGGACCGATCCCTGTGGAACACCGCGCGACACCTCTCGCCGATTCCACACGCCCCGGTGACCGGGGTAGATGACGCATCTGTCCGTCAAGTAAGCCTCGACTACACGACGGAGATAGGCAGGCACCCGGTGATACCGGAGTGCCTCCAGAATGCAGCTCCAGGGCAACGAATTGAAGGCGTTGGCGATGTCCAGAGACACCGCCACGACGACTCGCCCCCTGGCCAACGCAGTCCCCGTCGTGAGGTCCCTCACGCGCATGATGGCGTCCACCGTGGAGCGCCCTCTGCGGAAGCCGAACTGGCCGTCCGCTAAATCCGGCCCCCTTCCAGACAGGTGCCCGACGAGGCGGTCTGATATTATCCTCTCGAACAGTTTTCCCACCTCGTCGAGCAGCACAATGGGCCGGTACGCGGACGGAGAGTCCGCAGGACGCCCCGGCTTCTTCACGAGGACCAGTTTACCCGTCTTCCACGACAGCGGAAACTGGCCCCTCTCCAAGCATGCGCTGAAAAGACCAATTAGTCGAGGCCTGAGAGCCTCCGAGGCCAGGACCCAAACCTTGGCATGCAGCCCGTCAGGTCCTGGGGCGGTGTTCTTGCCGCTCAGCCGGCGCACCGCCACCCTCAAATCTACCTCGGTCACTTCCGGAGCGGATTCACCGTCGTCGTCGTTGTAGCCCGCATTGGGCACCGCAGGGGGCGGAGACATAGTGGGAGGCGTGTAACCTATCTGTGGTCGGGGGAATAGCGCCCCAACCACTTCGTCCACGACCTCCGGCCGGAGACTCTGAGTCAGTGGGGGCGCCCAGGTGCGGAGCTTATCACGCACCATGCGGTAGGGGCGTCCCCACGGGTCTCTGTTCAGAGTCTCCAACATCTCCTCGCGGGCCCGATCTTTGGCCCGCCGGATCTCCACCCTTAGGGTGGCCTTCGCCGCCCTGTACTCCTCGTACAGCTCCGCCTCTCTGGTTTCAGCGTCCAGAGGGCGGATACGGAGCCTGCGGTGCCTGGTGTATCGGCGTCGCGCTGCGGTGCACTCACCACGCAGAGCAGCCAGCTCCTGCGACCACCAATACACCTGGCGCTTGCGTTGGCACGCCCGGATCCGGGGCATCGCCACGTCGCACATCCTGGACATGGCGTCCTGGAGCCATCTCGCCTCCTCGTTAACGTCGGCAGGCCTGACCGGTGGTATCACCCAGGCCTGCACGACTGCGGCTTCCAGGAAAAGCTCCCGGTCCAGTTGCCTAAGCGCCCAACGCGGGCCACACGGGGCCTGTCTGACTGGCGGGTCTGCGGACTCGGCGGAAACGTCGAACCGTATATAGCGGTGGTCCGAAAACGTCTCCACCTCCTCCATGACGCGCCAGTCGCCAACGCGCGATGACAGAGCGGGGCTAGCAAACGAAATGTCCACCACTGACTCGCCCCGCATCCGTATGCACGTGGGGACAGAACCCCGGTTCAGCACGACCAGGCCTGTCTCCAGAGCCCAGTCTTCGACCATCCTTCCCCGGACATCAGTGAGCCGGGAACCCCAAGCCAAATTCTTGGCATTGAAGTCCCCGAAGACCAGCACGGGGAGGGGACGGAACCCGACGACGACGGTGACTAACTCCCTGAGGGAGTTGTGGAACTCGACGAGAGTTCGGTTCGGAGAGAAGTACACGCCCACCACGGCGATCTCTCCGAACCGAGCCGCGACGCAACCCCTGCCTCGCTGAGGCCCTTCGGGGGTTGGGGTACCGGCGGCGGCCGACGAGATGATGGTCACCGAGCCGTCCAGGTCTGACAACCAGTGTTCCCTGGGTGGAACGAAGTACGGCTCGGAGACCACAGCAACATTGATCGACCACTGCGCCATGCTCTGGAGCAGGAGATCCTGAGCAGCGGCGCAGTGGTTGATGTTCGCCTGGAGGAGGCGTAATGGAGCCATTATTGGCAGTCCATCACGACCTCCTCTCTGGCACCGGCGACAGCAGCAGTCGCGGAGGCGGTGGCGACTGTGTCTGTATCGACGGGAACGGCGGGGGCGGTAGAGGCGGCAGAGGGCCTAACTTTACCCCTGGGATTGGCGGGGGGGGAGCAGGTTTTGCCCCCAACCCGGTGATCGGCCGGCTTACCAGCCGCCGCACATACTACGCAGTGTAGCGGTGCGGTGCAAGTGCCGGCCCTGTGACCGGGCTGACCGCAGCGGAAGCAGCGGTCGCTACGGTCTACCTCCGAGGTGCATTTGGCACCCACATGGTGACCAATAAGGCAACGATAGCACCTCAGAGGCCGGGGCTCAAGCAGCTTCACCTGCGCCGAGACCCAGCCCACCAGGAGTCTTTTGCCCTCCGACAATTTTTTTGCCGCTGTGACGGGGCAGCTGACTACCACAGTCCGCAGCCCCGTGCTGTCCGGGCGGATGGTGCCTGCCTTCACCTGGTCCACAGGACACTCCCCCATCCTGGCGACAGCGGCCGCCACCTCATTCTCCGTCACAGAGTCGTCCAGGCCCATAATACGTAGCTCCAGGCATTTAGTGGGCCTGGACACGCGAGCCTCGTCCGCTGCAAGGCACGTCCTAAGCCTCTCGGCTAGGGCGTCAGCGGACGACCCGCTGGCCGCGCCGGGGACCTCTAAGAGACGGGCTCCAGTGGCAGTGACCCTCACTGCGAACCCGTCGGGTGCCCCGAACTCCGCAGGAGATACCGCCCCCTTCAACTTTTTGAGTACGTCCCCGTACGTCACCCCCTTTTTAGCCGCATCCGGCTGTAGTGTAATCACTACAGCCGAAGATTTGGGGGTGAGGAGCATCGCCGCGGCGCGCTTCTCCTTGCGCCGCTGCTGCCGCCGTTGCCGCTGCTCTTTCTTGCGGCGCTTCCTCGCCTCCTTAGCGACCCTCCTCGCTTCCCCGGCCACCTGCCACTCGCCATCGGCACACAACTCCGATGGGGTGGGCGCCGCTCTGGCTGGAGCTCTAGCGGCTGCACCCCTGCGCCTGCGACTCATAGGCGCAGAAGCTGAAGTTGGAGCTTGCGCTGTCAGAGCCGCAGGTGCCGCCTTCGGCGCTTTCGCCGGCGTAGGCGCTTTCGCCCCCTTCTTCGCCGGTGCCTCAGCCCGAGCGCCGCAGCTGGTTGAAGGCTTTGCTGCTGCTGTTGCGTAAGAGCCAGCTGCAAGCGGGGGTCGGAGGAGCCTAGCCTCCAGAGCGTCAAAACGCTGTTGAAAGGCGGCCATCTCTCGCCGCATCAGGCCGAGAAAGTCGGCCTCCGTTGGCTGCGCCGGTTGGGGACGGCCTCCGCGAGCAGTGGCGAGCTCTGCCTTAGCTGCTCGGAGTTCAGCCTCCAAGGCCGAGTTCGCAGCCACCAATCGGGACAGTTCCCGTCGCATCCCGGCTAGCTCCTTATGCAGAGCAGCCATTTGCCGCCCCGTTGACCTCTGCTGGGCTACCGCCGACATAATGGCGGCTTCGGCGTGTTGAAGCACTCCGTATCTGCCAGCCTGGGTTTTCTGGCCAGCCACCGTACGAAGTGCTTCCTTCACTTCATTGCGAAGGCTCTCAGCGCCGCCTTCGCTTACAGAGCCCTCGCCGCCGGACACTTCAATCTCGGACGAGTCCGAGGGGGCGGCCCTTCCCAGGGCGCTCCCCTCCGCCGCTAGCCGCTCAACTGGCTCAGTGCGACTAACTACTGCCCTAGTGGAGCCCTTTCCTTTACCCCTTCCCCTCGCAGCCGTGGGGATTTTAGGGGCTGGGGCCTCCGGCTCGTTGGAGGACGGCTCTCGGCCATCCTCTAACCTAGGACGTTTAAAAACGCCCCGCTCTTTATGATGGCGCAGCGCGATGCCGACACCAGACAATGATGAGTCGGACTCCGAGTCCGACTCCTTCCTCCCCGGGGCCCGTAACCGGGATTTGCTGGGCACTTCTCCACGAGCCCGGGAGCCATTTCGGCCCTCACTGTCACATGCAAGCGAGCTGTGCTCGCTTGCCTTCTCCTGCACGTCTATTTTTTTTATTTTTTTTAATATTTGTGTCTTCCATATCGGTCCCACGAGTATGGGGGAAATAAAAGGTCCACCCAGGGAGAGCCCCCTGTCCCTGGGTAAGTGTACATTTGTGTCCCAACCAGGGGGTCCACCGGTCCCCTAGCTGGGGGTGCGCTCACGACTGATGCTACTCCTCAGCCATACATACCATCGCCGCGCACCAGAACTTAGTATTGGAGGAATTTTTTATAGAGGTTGTCTTCCTCGCGGTCCGGGCGGTTAAGCCAAGACCCTCGTCCCGGTCCGAGTCATAAAACATGACCATGATCTCTTCCCGGATTACGATATCGACGGGTGCAGTCGGGCGCAACTAGTGCCCCGATGCTACTCGTTGGCAGGGTGAGTGCGCAACGAGCGCCGCCCTTGCTCCTCCGCTACGTTCTCTGCTAGGTCCAGAGGATCGTGCGGATGAACGCCCCCACAGAGGCGCAGGCCCTATGCCAGCACAGAGCAAGTCGCCTCTAGAACCCGACCGGGTTCTCCGCCCGGCCAGAAGTTCGCTGCGGGCGACAGTCAATCCAACCCTGTCTCCATCCCGTTAGGGAGACTGTCGCCCGCACCCAGGGTGCACCACGGGGAGGTCTTCTGGCACGCACCCCATAAAGTTAAACCTTAAGGTTTTTTGTTTGCATTACGTTTAAAAGTCCTGTTGTGGTCTATTTGAAATAAAAAAAAAAAATATTTGATTTGATTGATATGGGATTGTTCGGAAAACGAGCAGACGGATTACCTGATGGTAAGCTACAGCGTCGCCCATGGACAGCCGCAACAACAGAGGAGTTAGTTAGATTAGAGATTTATGAGATTTAGGGATTGGGGACGGATTTTGGGCGGGGAAGGATTGGGCCTCCGGCAGCCTCACTCACACGGCACAACACAACGCAGAGGTTGTTTCACGCCGAATTTCTGTGAGGTCGTGGTATCACTCCGTTCGTGCCAAAGCATGGGACTCTCACTAAAACACTCTCACACTTCGATAGTGAAGGTTTCATCACAATTTACAAGTGGATAAATGTAAAAAAAAAATTTCAGCTTAAACAGTTGACTAACGATATACTTGTAGTCATTCAAAATGTTCACTAATATAATAAGGATTCAAGGACAATTGTTAAGGCTATTACTATCGAACCTTTTTCAGGCTTCAGTGCTCCTGAATGAAAATAGATGACACCCTTACAGAGCCTTTAAAGTTTAAGTTATAATTATTGTTGAAGAAGCTTTGTGAAGTGGGTTTTACATTGACCATACGACGATTCCGTACTGACTAATCCGACTGCTTCCTGACTAAATAGGGCTCGTGACTATTATTCAATGTTTACCTTTTTTGTGCGGTCCTTGATGGGGCGAGAGGACTGTAAAAAACTCCGGAACTTGTCAATACAAGTTTTTTTTTTACTTGCAATTAACTAGTGCTGACTGCGATCCCACCTGATGGTAAGCTGTGATGCAATCGATGGTAAGGCGCACTAGTTTATTAAGAGCCTATTCACTCTAGACTTGAAGACACCTAAATTGTATTCGGACGGAAAGACTGCAGCCGGCAAACTGTTCCAATCCCTCGATGTACGCGGTATAAATGACGAGGCAAAACGTAATGTCCGAAGGTGAAATTGGGATGGCGGAATCAAATCGTGCAATTCCTGAGCACACTCTCCAAAATGCATCCTGTAGTAAATATAAAATAGATACAAGAAATTTTATTTGTCGAAATAACGGGTTAACATACATAGCATGCAGGATAATCATATAGGTCCGTCATGTTTGGACTTTTAGGAATTCAAATAATATGTATGTTTTAATGTGTGGGAGATTACTAATTGACTAATTTTCGGCACGAATGGGTCTGATCGACCGGAGTGATACCACGGCCTCACAGAAAACCGGCGTGAAACAACCACAGCGTTTCGCCGTGTAAGTGAGGTTACCGGAGGCCCAATCCCTACCCTATTCTTTTCCAATCTTTAAATATACGCAACCCTTATCTCCAAAAGGCCGGCAACGCCTTCGTCGTCCTTTGGTATTGCGGGTATCCATGGGCGGCGCCGATTGCTTACCATCAGGTAATCTGTCTGCTCGTTTGCTGACTTATACCATTAGAAAAAGCTCAACAGGTCAAGAAAAGTTACTCTTTGCATGTAATAATTCTTTGGTCTGGGTATGATGTGTATGACAACAGAGTTTTTTTTCTGAGGCTTTTTTTCCTAAATATTATTAATTTTTTATTGACTGTAAATAAAAATAGAGAGAGGATTATAAAACGTTGCCCCACAGTAGGATTTTCTCCTGTGTCGTGCGTGCTTGTACAAACATACAAATTCACATACACTCACACCCAGACCCGGAACAACAATTTGTGGATCACACAAAGAGTTGTTCCGTGCGGGAATCGAACCCGCGACACGTTGCACGGCAGCCAGTTGCCCAGCCACCGCGCCAACCGTGCGAGCATATACTAAACTATAATGCTGGTTTCTCCCACCTCTTACAAAATAGCAACCTATCCATTTACGGGGTCCGGTACGCGAGTAAAACGTGACGAAGGACCCCAAAACCGCACGAAGGTCAAGGGTGATTTGGGTTTCAAAATCTGAGAAAGGTTTATTTCAACGGTTCAAAGGTGTGAAAAGGTTTTACTAAAAATTTTCAGGAAAAAGGGTCGAGTCAAAGACAGTTTATGTGGTGACTTTCAAGCATTCTTTAACAATCTATACTAATATTATAAAGAGGTTTTGAAAGTTTGTATGTAGGGGGTAATCTTTGGAACCACTGGTCGTATTCCCAAAATTCATTCACTTATTAATAGCTACAATGTTCCCGAGTGCTATAGACTATAACACATCACGCTACAATCAAATAGAGCCGAGCAGCGAGTGAAACTGCGCGGGAGTAGCTAGTGTTTAATATTATAGTAATATTACTATATGATTGTAACGGTTATAATTATTTCGCCAACCCAGTAGGATAGCTGCATGCTGATGATAATGATGACTACGAAGGATGCAAGGTCAAGTCATTGAGCAATGTGATGATATAATTTAGGAGTAAGGAGTCCTGAGTTGATTTTATTTTATTAGCCACTTATTATACACGATCGAATTATATTTCTTAAACCTAGAGATTTTTTTGTGAGGGGAAAATCATCAAATGACTTCTCCCACCCAGGGCCGGGCGAAAGGGAGTGTCAGACTCTTACTGACTAAAAACCCCTCTGTTCCTTCTCATGCTCTGGCCCGAGGTCGCGGTGCCTCATTGCGGTTACCCCGTTAAACCTAGGGTTAGCGTAACTATTTCTTACAGGTTAGCACCGCATGCCCCATGATAGTAAGAACTAACATAATACGAGTGACAATAAAAAAATTGTGAATCAAATAAAAATACTAAAATTAACATTAGAAATTGCAAAGAAAAAGGAAAAAAGAAACTTAAAGTTGACCCCAGTTTATGACAATAGGCTCATCCCTAGTTGCCAGGTCAAGCACAATAATGCGCAGAGGCCTGGGACGAGGGCAGGACAAGAAACTGATTAGTTTTTAGTCAGTAAGAGTCTGACACTCTCTTGTCTCGTCCCAGTTGGATATTTTAAGTGTAGGAGAGCCATGCTTCGGCACAAATGGGTCGGCTCGATCGGAGTGATACCACTGCTTCACAGAAAACCCGCGTGAAACAACCACAGCGTTGTATTTCGTCGTATGAGTGAGGTTACCGGAGGCCCAATCGTTCTCTTTTCCAAATCCCTGCCCAATTCCTTAAATCTCCCAAATCCCTAACCCTTAAAAGGTCGGCAACGCACTCGTTACTAATCTGTAGTTGCATGGACACCCGTCCATGGGCGGCGCTGATTGCTTACCATCAGGTATTCCGTATGCTCGTTTGCCGCATTTGTTTTGCATTACATAAAAAAGGATGGAAAAAATATTGGCTTATTTGCACCCTCAAAACTTGAGATATTATTATTTAAGATATTGACAAACTGTTCCGTAATGTAACCATTACTGAACGGTTATTCGAAAATAAAACCCTAAAATACATGGCAAACGTAAAATAAACATAACACTTTTTATAATTAAAAAGAATATATATAAGTACAAATCGTTCAAGCTTTATACATATGAAATGAAATCTTTATTTGTGATACATAGGCACATTTGGTTGACTATTTTTTAATTAAAGAGCGCTATGATCAGTCTATTTTGGGCATACAAATAATCATTTGAGTTTTTTTAATAATCCAGTAACCAGTTAGGCTTATTGAATTACATGTCAATATTGTTCGTCAAAAAGTCAGATGAGGAAGACTACATAAGTCATAATAAATTGATGTCAATGAGTAGGTAGCTAATGGATATTAGTGGTCAATACGTTAAAGCTATAAGTCAACAAATAAACTAAATTAAATTTATCCATTAAAAAATCTGAGACACTGTAATGATATTTTTGGTGTAGTATCAGCTCGCCCCCTGGATCTTGCCCCTTCCGATTAAAACGTTCCACTCGCCCCGTTTTTTATTAATTTGGAGTTGTGGTTCGCCCCTTATGAAAACCCTTACGGGGCGAGTGAAAAATTTAACAATTAAATAATTATTTTGATGCATCGACTCGCCCCTTACGGCATTCCCTTTGAAATTTAACTAAAAAAGGTATATTCAGAAAAATGTATCGTAAACAAAACTGGTAAGTAATTTAACCACTTTAGTTTTATTACCTGGCTTACCTACTGTAACAAAAGGGACCTTTTATGGGACCATTATTGAAGTTTTAAGAAAAAATATTCATTTAAATATTTTATAAACTTAGAGTTCTGAAACTAACCAACAATCGGGGGCGAGTTGGAGTATCTAATAATATAATTTAAGGGGCGAGTTGATGCACTTAGGCAATCAGGGGCGAGATCCAAGGGGCGAGCTGAGCCTACACCATATTTTTGACACAGTAAATGTTATAAAGATTTTTTTTAAATATGAATATTAGTATCCATAATACGTGGCCTACATTTTTTTTTTTTTTATGTAATAGGTCGGCAAACGAGCAGACGGATTACCTGATGGTAAGCAATCAGCGCCGCCCATGGACACTCGCAACGGAGGAGTTACGAGTGCGTTGCCGACCTTTTAGGGATTAGGGATTTGGAGATTTAGGGATTGAGGAGGGATTGGGGAAGGGGAAGGATTGGGCCTCCGGTAACCTCACTCACACGGCGAAACACAACGCAGTGGTTATTTCACGCCGGTTTTCTGTGAGGCCGTGGTATCACTCCGGTCGAGCCGACCCATTAGTACCGAAGCATGGCTCTCCCACACTTATAACGCCACAACAATAACACGAACATAAAATTGAATCCCATACAGTACAGGGGGCGTCTCAATAACTATTATTCCCCATCGGTTTATTGGACATGAGTGACGTCAGACCCGCACCCTGTTATTTTCTGTCGGTGAATTAAGTAATTAGGGATGTGTGAGTGTGGCTAGGATTATGGAGGGAATGGAGTATTATAGACACCATGTGGTGTTGAAGGAATTAAGGTTCCTATTATTTACTTAATTAAGTATAAAAGGCGAAACTGACTAACTGACTGACTCGACGTATCAACGCACAGCCTAAACTGCTAAACGTAAGTACTTGAAATTTGGAAGGGCACTAAGAAATTGCACTAAGAAAGGAATTTCTGGGATTCCCAAGGGAACGGGAATTGGCTAGTTTCCTAGGTCAAAAATAAATTAAATCGACGTTTCAATACAATGAAATATCGAAAAGTAACTATACTTTTATTCATCGATCGATTGATGCAATAAATTTTAGATATTTTTAAGCAAATTTTTAAGAAATAAGTGCGCTATTTGACTCAGAAATATGACGTCATAACTGAGTTTTTCATACAAATTTCATAGAAAAGTATAGTTTTTGACATTTGGATAAAACTTTTGACATTAGGTGAGCTAGGTGGGTCTTCGCGTCGCTTTCATCCATCCGGAGTTGTGGGTGCAATACAGATGTCGTGACAGCCCAGAGTTTGAGGCGCCTGCTTCTTATTCATGAGAGGTTCGAAACCTGGGAGGTACCATGATGTGACTTTTTCCGATATTTGTACTTTGTATGATTATTTAGACACCACTGACATACGGTGAAGGAAAACATCGCGAGGAAAACTGGACTTATAATTTCTAATTATAAGTTTGAAATCGCTATTCCGCCGTGAGAAGAGGCCTTTGCTCAGCAATAGACACTTACAAGCTGATTATGTATTTAATCTCAATCTATATGACTCCATTCTTAACTTATCCGTGTCTAGGTAATATACGCCTTAGATTAGAGGCAGCGATAAGCGTGTTGCGGTCCCTGTGAGATATATGACGTGCATGCCACGTTCCTAATTAAGATGTAGACTAATTAAAAGCTATTTTATACAATAAATCCTGCGATACACTAGTGGTTTTTTGTATGACTAGAAGATGGATGATCCTTTTTTTGTTAGGGAAAAATCATGAAATTACTTCTCCCGCCCTAGGTGGAGGAGAAAAAGAGAGTGTCAGACTCTTGCTGAATAAAAACTACCCCGTTCTTCTGGGCTAGGGCTGTGGTACATTAATGGATTTGACCCGCAACCTCTGCTGAACATCAGCCCCGTAAGGCTCCATCTTTGGTAGTCTGTTGGATCTTTGAGGCGCGCGCGGAATGCTTTCGGGATTTGGAATTAGAATTGAGGTATTAAGGGTAAGGTTTGGGCCTCAAGTCATCTAGCTGACTCTTGACTTTGTTAAATCAGGGCGTGATACTGAAGATATCATGGCAGTCATGCTTATAACCGTGATCAAATCATTGGGAAACGTATTGTCAAGCCACAAATGAGTTAGATTACATAAACCAATATGAATACTTAAGTCGTATTGAACCGATACACTGTATAAATAGATTATTAGTCGCGTCTTACTGACTCCATAGCACAGCTCGTAACAATCCATATTTATTACTTACATTCGACAAAAGTGATTGCAACTATGAAATTGGACTTAGTGTGTGTGTACATAGTACCGACGATGTTCAACAGATGGCGTTAAACGTGCTATATCACGCAAGTGAAGTTTGCTTGCGAAAAAACATCCATAGAAAATCCTAGCTTACTACTGTTGGGTAGTAGCCAGTCAGGTTGATCACCTCGTCTGCTCGGATCGTCCTTTTTTCTTCACCTAACCTACTATACCTACCCTGCTCTACCTACCCTACTATACCTACCCTGCTCTACCTACCCTACTCTACCTATTCTACTCTTCCTACCCTACTCTACCTATCCTACTCTTCCTACCCTACTCTACCTATCCTACTCTACCTACACTACTCTACCTACCCTACTCTACCTACCCTACTCTACCTACTCTATCCTATCCTATGTCCTTTTCCTGGCTCTAAACTACCTCCCTGCCAATTTTCAGCTAAATCGGTTCAGCCGTTCTTGAGTTATAAGTGGTGTAACTAACACGACTTTCTTTTATATATATAGATTCGAAAAAATAAGCTAGAAAACAAAAGAAAATTTAACAAAAATCCTAAAAACAATATAGTAAAAGTACCTATTTAAAATATTTCTGAAATATGCTTTTTGAAATATATTATTTTATTAAAAAGTCCAAACACTAATTTATTTGACCCAATTTAAGATCACTATTGTCCCATCAACTTAAAATTAACCTAATTCATGTATAAAACACGGTTTAAAATTCATATCATTGGCGTTTAAAACCTAGAGCAGAAATTCTGGATTCCATATTAATAATCAGGACGTTGCCATACTTATATAAAATCAAGGCATTTTTTGCGACGTTTCTAGTTTTATCAAAAGCCCTTCGGTAATAGTACGTAAACAGTATTACTATCTTTTTACATTTATATTTTTTAGAATAAATATTTATTCCTTTTAGTTTTTTTTAGAGCTAGAAAAGCATAACTACAAACTAAATCATTATATAGAAGATAAAAATGCTTGGATGATGAACTTGCTTTTTGTATATGTGAGTGCCCTATAACCTATTATAATTAAGTTAGACTTGTAGAATATAGGTACATGTCTTAGTTGGGAGTTGTCATGCTCACACGGGGGTCTTATTGGAGGTGGCACGGGCACTGGATCACTCGATCGGTTTCACCGTGTAAGTGAAACGGCTTTTACTCGAAGCCAAATCTCTCCCCCTTCCCCCATCCCTTCTCAATCCTTAAATATCCGAACCCCCTATCTTTAAAAGGCCGGTAGTACACTCGTAACTCCTTTGGTGTAGCGGGTGTCCATGGGCGGCGCCGATTGCTTACCATCAGGCAATCCGTCTGTCTGTTCGTTTGCTGACCTATAATAATATAAAAAGAGACTTTTACTGACTAAAAACCACCATCCAGTTGTACAGTATTTTCAGTGCCTTTAAGGCTTAAGTCATTCTTTCTCCTGCATTAAATTTACCGAGGGAAGTGGAAACTATTCCTTTTTTTCGTCTCCTCAAATAATATCTTCTGATTTATTTCGTTGCGGGATCCAAGACAGTCATTCATGTCCCTGGGACGCGGTGGACTTCAATGTTCTGGTGTTATCATAGTTGTATCTACTGTAGATCCTGGCTTACAAGAGTTGCAGCGGTTTTTGAGAGGTAGCGGCGGGCTTGTCCTCTTTAAAAAAATAGACTAAAAAAAACCACCTCAGCCCAATCTGCTTCAGGCTAAGGCCGTGGTACATTACATACACGCTTGACCCGCAACCCCGGCTGAAACTAAGAGAGGGTAAGAGGGGAAAGGTACGGGACCTTTGACCTTTGCCATAAACTGGACACAATCCAAGAAATGTTTCAGTTTTCATGTTTCAGTTTAACAAAACTATTTAATTTAATATTATAGACTTACTCGTTTCTAACAATACTATTCAACACCTTTATTCTACAGCAAGCCAAAACTAGGACAGATAAAATCTATTTAATGAAAACTAACTCCACACTTTCACAGCTAGACAATGCTAAAATACTGTTTGAGTTATATTAAATAGGAGGAATCCAAATTTCTCCACTATTTAAAGGATGTTATCTATACTAGTATTATAAAGGTAAAATTTGTCAGTTTGTATGTAGGGGGGTATTCTTTGGAACCGCTGGTCGGATTTCCAAAATTCTTTCACTGATAGATAGCTACAATGTTCCTGAGTGCTATAGGCTATAAAACATCGCGCTACGATCAAATGGAGATGAGCAGCGGGTGAAACCGCGCGAGAGTAGCTAGTCTATACTAATATTATAAAGAGGTAAAATTTGTAAGTTTGTATGTAGGGGGGTAACCTTTGGAACCGCTGGTCGGATTGCCAAAATTCTTTCACTGGTAGATAGCAACAATATCCCTGAGTGCTATAGGCTATAAAACATCACGCTACGATCAAATAGAGACAAGCAGCGGGTGAAACTGCGCGGGAGTAGCTAGTTATAAATAAAAACCTTCCACTTCAATCACTCTAACTGTTAAAATATAAAAACCGCATCAGAATCCGTGGCGTAGTATTAAAGATTTAATTATACAAAGGAATATAGGGACATATAAAGCGACCATGTTTTATGCTATGTACAAATTTAAATAAAAATAAATCCAGATAACCCTTGTTCTTGATATCACGCATGGCTACACTGATTCCGATTCCGAATTCTTTTTTTATGTGTTTGTTACTTTATGAGAAAGTTTTGATACTATATTTTTTTAGAAAAAGTAATTGTTTCATTGTTGTATCGGTTCGTTAGCAAATAACTGACACCGGTAGTTGGGTATCCGTGCGAGGCACGAGCCAGCCGCTACTGATAAATAAAAGGGGAAATATTTTAGTATTTTTATATGATATGTCGGTAAACGAGCAGACCGCACACCCGCAAGCACAGAGGATTCACAAGTGCGTTCCTTTCCTTTTGGGGATTAGGGTAAGTATTTTAAGATTTAGGGATGGGGGAGGGAAAGTATTGGGCGTCAGGTAATCTCAGTCACACGGCGAAACACAACCCTATGGCTATGTTCCAGGGCGGTTTTCTGTGAGGCCGTGCGAGCTGACCCATTCGTGCCGAAGCATGGCTCTCCCACACTTTTCTACTGTTTTCAGAGTAATCAAGGAGTATAGTATGACGAAGGTCAGACAGTGTTACGTAACGTGGACGTTTACTGCAGACCTTCAAGTGAATTTTATTATGTGGCTAGTATTTTATGAGCCCCATATTCAATTATGGTGTGACCTAGAAGCGGTACAGTTAACGTATTGAATTAATGCCTACTTGGTGGGACAAATATTACTTTGACTTTACGTGAAAGAAATAAAAATAAATTCTAGTGTTTCTCAACAACTCGAAGGCAAAATAAGTCGTGGTGGCCCGCAGGTTAAGAAGCCCGCTTCTCATGCATGAGGGTGTGGGTTCGAAACCTGGCAAGTACCAATGTGACTTTTTCCGAGGTATATGTACTTTCTATGATTATTTAGACACCACTGACATACGGTGAAGGTAAACATCGTGAGGAAACATGGACTTATAATTTCTAATTATAAGTTTGTAATCGCCAACCCGTATTGAACAAGCGTTTTGATTAATGCTCTAACCTTCTCCGTATGAGAAGAGGCCTTTGCTTAGCCGTGGGCACTTATAGGCTGATGATGATGATGATGATGATGTTTCTCAGCAGTGGTCACACAAATGATCTCTGATTCGACTTTTTCTCTCTATTTTTTTTAAGGATTCAATAGTATCTGGAGTGCAGCCAAAGGTTTCTTTCATATGGAACTTACAAATGGAATTCAATTCGATTTTTGAAGCGCGTGAAAATCTTATTGGCTTATTTGAAGCGTGAGGTACTCTGAGCCGTGCAACTGTGTGCAACCTTCCTTGGTCAGGTGTCGGTCCTAGTTTGCCACATATGTGGGAACTAACTAATTACATCTTTATTTTTAGGTAGTTGTACTTGCAATAATTCATTTTCTTTGATGCGTAGGGATATTGCCTGTTCCCCGCCGTGTGTTCCGAGAAATTGTTCGGTTTAATACCTGCCGCATCCTTTCGCCATCGACCCACTCGAAAATATTATCATCCACATTATATAGATGGTTGGCAGTCAACAACTGCTTTACAATTTTCGCTAAACTTTCTGCCTCGCACAGCAAAACTTTTTGGAATGATCTTTCGGCGGCGGTATTACGGAGCCTTTATTAACCTTTTTTCAAATCTTCAAGAAACTTGCGTATTTTTTTTTTAAAGGCCGGTAACACGGTTGTGACTCTATACGCAGTGCTGATCACTTCACATCAGGTGATCTGTATAATCTTTGCCTCTCATGCCATAAAAAAATTTACAAGACAATGTAATACATCTTTGTTTTACAAAATCAACTAAAACCATATTATTTTTCACTAGGAGACTAACTAAACGAACTGACTGTACAAGTGTACACCCCTCCCCTAGAGACAATAACATCGTATATTGAATTAGACGCAATCATGGCCACACCTTTTTTCATTACTGTACTCATGTGAGACTTTTATTAGTGTTCAATAACTACTGTAGCGATGAAGGTTAGGGCTAGGGTTGTTCGTGACTAGATTTTTCGAATTGGAACTCTTTTTCTTTATTCATAAAGCTTTTTATTACTTAACGCTCGCTTGAGCTGATTGTTGTATTTTTATATTATATTCCTTCGTTCGTTGTTTTCAATGACTACTTCGAGCTTGACCACTGTTTGTTATTGCGCTTGACCCGTAACCTTGTTTTTTCTTTTTTTTTTGTCAGGGGAAAATCTCTTACTGACTAAAACCCCCCGTTCCTTCTCCTGCTCTGGGCCGAAGCCGCGGTGAATCATTGCGCTTTACCCGCAACCCCAGCTAAACATCAGCCCTATAGGGCCCCGTCTGTGGTGGTCCATTGGCTCTTTGAGGCGCGCGCGAAACGCTACGCGCCGTACGCTCGGGTCTGGTTCTTATTGGGCGGCGAGCTGCCTTTACTCGCCGTCCGCAGACCCGCGCTTATGGAGGCCGAAGATCATCTCTCGTTGACCCGTAACCTGAGCTGGAAATTTAAATCTATTTTAAGTTTAACCCGTAAATTACTGAAGGATACTCCAATCGCGTTTAGTTTGTCAAAAGCTAACTACTCATTTTGAGCATGACAAAACAGCAAATTTAGCGCTTTAGACTAATCGGTAGCCCAAAGCGATGCAGCGCTGAAAGACGCTCTGTAATTATGAGGTACACAGTTTAATTTGGGGTAAATAGTTAAGTAGGTTACACTATTTTATTTAGTGTCTAGCAGTCGCAACCAATTACCCTAATAAGTTATTTAAGGACTCAAGGACGAAACAATTGTACATGCTGATAAAAACTAACAGTTTGAGATACAGAGCCATGCTTCGGCACGAATGGGTCGGCTCGACTGGAGTGATACCACGGCCTCACAGAATACCGGCGTGAAACAACCATAGCGTTGTGTCGCCGTGTGAGGTTACCGGTGGTCCAATCTTCCCCTCCCCCAATCCCTCCTCAATCCATTCTCAAAATCCCTGATGCCAAAAAGGTCGGCAACGCACTCGTTACTGTTGTTGCGGGTGTCCCTGGGCGGCGCTGATTGCTTACCATCAATGGTTATTAAGTAAGCTCGTTTGCCGATCTATCACATAAAACAACGTATTTCTTGTGTTTAGCCGTGTTACTGAAGGCGCAATTCCCCTTCTCAAACATAATCCCCAATATTTGAATCCAACCTAAAAACCCCCTACAGCTGGCAACTGGTTTTGCCCCAACGCACTTTTTGGATGTTGCGTGTATAGATGGGCGGTATCTAGAGCTTACCATCAGGTGATGTACAGCTTTCTGCAGACCTGCATCTCTCAAAAAACGGTTGTGTTTTTCGTCTTGTAACTGGTGGCGCCTTGTAAGTGTGGGAGTGCCAAGCTTCGGCACGAATGGGTCGGCTCGACCGGAGTGATACCACGGCCTCACAGAATACTGACGTGTACACCCACAGTGTTGTGTTTCGCCGTTTGAATGAGGTTACCGGAGGCCTATTCCCTTCCCTTCCCATATCCCTTCCCGATCCTTATATCCGCAACCCCTATCCCCAAAACGCCAGCAACGCACTCGTAACTCCTTTGGTGTTGCGGGTGTGTCCATGGGCGGCGCCGATTGCTTACCATCAGGTAATCCGTCTGCTCGTTTGGCGACTTATACCATAAAAAAAGACTTTATATTTATTTACCCTCTTCCAATCCCTCTCCAATCCTGGAATCCCAAAAGGAAATAATGCCCCGCAACAACGCTGGTGATGAGGGTGTTTACGGGCGGCGCTAATTGCTTACCATCAGGTATATACTTATTACTCTGGGGATTGAGTGTTAATATGCTACATTATTTTCAACGAGGAAAACAGACTGACCAACAGACATTACATCTATTTAGTCGTTGTATATAGACGGTAGACCCATTTAACATTTCAAACTAAGTTTTCGAATCAACTTGTTTCGCGCTCACTTCTGACGTGTCAATTAAGGGTCTGAGTAGACGAGCAACTTATGTTACATTAAATTAAATAAAAATCGCGGATTACTCACGTTTGTTTTTGAGAAAAGCTCTACTAGTTTCGAACCCCAGAGGGGTTCTTCGAGCAGCGTGCGCGGACGCGGCGATGTCGCGCAGCCTACTAGTAACTAGTAGAGCTTTCCTAAGTACTTATGTTCACGTGAATAACCCGTGACTTTTGGTTAATTTAGTATGTCTCACGATAGTTATTATTTTATTCCATTCTCTTTTCTTTTTCTTATTTTAATAACGTTGCCCTACACTAGGATTTTCTCCTATATGTTGTGGTGCGTTTACAAACATACAAATTCACATATACAATTCATCCTGACCCCAAACATCAAGTGTTGTTGTTGTGTAGAGTTGTAGATCACAAAAAGTGTTGTTTCGTGTGAGAATCGAGGCCGCGACACGTTGTACAACAGCCAATTGCCCAGCTACTGCACCAACCGTGCAGATTCAACTCCATCTAGGGATTCTAGGGGTAGTATAGTATTTTTGTATTTTGTAATGTAACTAGCGACGAACCCCGGCTTTGCAAGGTATAATGCTGATGCTAAATTTCTCCACTTTTGAAGGATGTTATTATACATATAAACTTTTCTCTTCAATCACTCCATCTATTGAAAAAACCGAATCAAAATCCGTTGCGTAGTTTTAAAGATTTAAATATACTTAGAGATACTTGTATAGGGACAAAGAAAACGACTTTCTTTTTATACTATGTACTGATTACACAGTTTGTAAGTAATCTATACAGAAGGGCCAACAGGAGAGTACAAAACAGTTTTCAAATTCCCCTATTTTTCCGGTTTCTAATTTGCCGATTTAATATAAAATATTCTCCTCTTATGAAGAGGAGTTCCATCCATAGTTATGTATATTACAATGTATTGTCGATGTATTGAGACCAAAAGTAACCCTGTGTTTCGGTCGCTAGAGTTAATTTGTATTTTGGTAAGTACATTCTTTGCCCAGAAAAATCCTGGTCTATACTGGATTTGCAATGGAACATAAGTGAAGCAATGATTTTTATATTTATTAATAGTTACAGAAATAAGAAAATTGTCTTTTATACTTTAACCTTAAAAAGGGGTCAACGCAGGCTGGCATTTACATCTGGTATATCTTTTCTTTTTTCTTTTCTTTTTTAAAAACATTGCCACACACTAGGAATTTCTCCTGTGTCGTGGGTGCGGTTACAAACATACAATTTCACATACACATCACACCCAGACACAGAACAACAATTTGTGGATCACACAAAGAGTTGTTCTATGCGGGAAAGAAGTGCGGTGGCTGGGCAACTGGCTGTCGCACAATGTGCCGAGGGTTCGATTCCCACAAGGAACCATCCTTTGCGTGATCCACAAATTGTTGTTCCGGGTCTGGATATGATGTGTATGTGAAATTATATTTTTGTAAACGCACTGACGACAAGAGAAAGCCCTAGTGTGGGGCAACGTTATATAATATATAAAAAAGTATGCCAAATATAGGTACCTATTGGATAAATGAACTTATAAAGTATAAAAACCCAGTAAATAAGTAAGTGTCTTCGTAAACATTCTGTCACGAACTGTCTTTGTAAACGTTCAAGTATAAGTTAAGTTTTTTTGCCGCTAGTGGCGCTGTTGTCTTCTTCCCGTGCCGAAAGTGATGCCAGTTTTAGTTGAATATTAAAATATTATGCTATTGTAGTAACTAGTGTTATTGAAATATTGTCTAATCCCAATAATACCAATACCAGAGTGCCTACCATGGCGTGTTAAAGCGTCAATATTTCGAGCGAGAAAAAGGGATGGAGCTATAAAAGGGTATAGCTTCATCCCTCTTTCTCACCTACTAGGGCTACAGGTGTGGCCAAAAGTTTCTCGTCTACACCAACTTCAAGAAGTAAATTATTCGAAATAGCTACGTGAGTGATGTTACAAATTTTTGAAAGTAAAACGAAAATTCAATTGTTTCATTAGCCAGTATTAACATTTGAAACATTTGAACTTCTGACGCCTAAGTAATGGATATTCAACCTTGTTGTGTAGTGTTATAAAATTCAAAATTATATAAAATTGTGATGTTAGATAACATTTTTTTGTACTTAGGTAAATGTTTTACAGATTAATTATAATTAATTGTTAAAAATGACTCATAAAAGAAGTCAGTGTTAAAGTCTTAAGTGTTAGAAAGTCATGCTTTGGCACGAATGGATCAGCTTGACCGGATTGAGCCACGGCCTCACAGAAAACCTGCGTGAAACAACCCCTCCCTCCATCGCTCCTCAATCCCAAAATCTTTGAAACCCTTATCCTCAAAAGATCGGCAATACACTCGTAACTCCTCTGGTGTGACCGGTGTCTATGGGCGGAGCCGATTGCCTACCGTCAGGTTATCAGGTAAACCCTGTTTGCCACCCTATCACATAAAAAAGCCGGTAAGGGCTCTTGTATCGGGAACTTATATAGAAAGGAAGAAAGAAAAAGCATTTATTTTAGGTTATGACCTAAAACCTTCGTATTAGTTCCCGATTTTTTTTTTTTTTTTTTTTGAGGGGAAAATCATCAAATGACTTCTCCCGCCCAGGGCCGGGCAGGAGGGAGTGTCAGACTCTTACTGACTAAAAACCCCCCTGTTCCTTATCCTGCTCTGTGCCGAGGTCGCGGTACCTCATTGCGCTTACCCCGCAACCCCGGCTGAACATCAGCCCTTTAGGGCCCCGTCTGTGGTGGTCTATTGGCTCTTTGAGGCGCGCGCGGAACGCTACGCGCCGTACGCTCGGGCCTGGTTCTGGTCGGGCGGCGAGCTGCCCTTACTCGCCGACCGCAGGCCCGTACTTACGGTGGCCGGAGATCGTCCCTCGATCCCCGACGCCCGTAGTGTCGCCAGTTGCGGCTGCTGGGGCGTGAGGAGGAGGATTGCTCCCTCACGCGGGCCGCCTCTCTCTTTGCGAGCATGACTGCTTCACAAAAGGAGGAGACGGCGTCCCAGTTCCTCTCACTCCGCACCATGGCCTCGACTAAGGCCGGGCGCGAGAGTTCGCCGCCGCCGATCACTTCCCTGAGGATACGGCGGTGCTCAGCCCAGGCAGGGCATACCGCTACCGTATGCTCCACCGTATCCTCTAGGTGGTCCTCACAATGACGACACTCGGGCGTTTCCTCCCGATTAGTTCCCGATAAACTTATGAAACAGTAAAACAACGAATTATTTTCTGTCGTGTGTAGGCTTTAAAAAATAATTGAATATAGACGAAGCCGGCATTTTCAAATGCGTTCCAAATCCAAATTTATTTTGTACATAGCTGCCATTCAGAATGTCTGATGTGTTAAACAGATATTCTTTTTAAAACTTGGCTTTGGCAAATCTTTGAGAATTGATTAAATTGAAATGAAATCGATTCTTTGAGAATCGATTAATCGATTAAATTGAAATTAAATCGATTCAATTGAAATTAAATCGATTCTTTGAGAATCTATTAAATTGGTATTGGTAACTTTCAGAAATAAATCAATGATCCTATGGTTCTCGAGTTCGGTTGCGAGGTCAGGCAAAATAATATTGAGTTTTTTGGGTATTTCGACTATTTCTCAATTCTTCATTATTCGTATCAATCTTCAACTATGAGAAAATAGTGAAAACCATGAAAAATGTCGGCCGGCTTGACCGGAGTGATACCACTTCGGCTCTAAACAATTTTTCACGATTATGTAACTCAAAATATCTCGTATTGATTGGATGGGAAAGAAACAAAATGAAACGCAACATATTATACAATTTATTTATTTATTAAATACGCACCTAATATAATGTTCAATCCGCCATGGTCCGAATCAATTTACAAAATTGTTTTACATTTTAAATTAGGTCCTATTACTGTCGCTGTAAAGTTTATTTTAGGATTTTATCTAATTAAACGTTAGTGTCAAGACGAATGTGGCGCAACTGTGGCGCGATTATTCAATGATTTTTGTCTCCACGTCTTGTTCTAACGTTAAGCTCTATTTGTCCTAAATTCTAATTTTAAATATGTCTACGATTTTTAAATAAGGAAGCAATACAAACATTGATAACATAGTTTATACAACATAAACATTTAGTACCATCTTATTATATATTATTATAAATAAATACTTACACATTTTTACACATTTAGGTATCTACTTTTTTATTAATAATTTAAACAATAATTAATTTATTTATATTATATAAATTTTACAAATACATAATCTCATAAATCGTTCATTTTCATCGTAAAATTAAATTGTAAATTTAATAAAAGCACATTCAGAACTTAATAAAATTATTGTTTTTATAAATTTTTATTTTTTTAGTTTTATTATATTTACAAAATGTATATATATAATTGTATTTTATGTTATATTGATACTTTTCCGAAATGGGGGCTCGCCATTTGAAGGCTGTGAGATCAGCTAATCAACTTTTACAATATTTATTTACCATTTAACAAATTTAATTATTTTTTTATTTTATTTTATGATCAGGTAACCTCACAGCCACGTAAAAGTACCCAGAAATTATACATTAATATATTTATAATGTAATAAGCAAAATGTAAATGCAAATGATACATTTCTAAATCTACATTTTAATACACAATTTCTAAATTTGTATAAACATTAATATTAGAAACGTCGGTTTTATACAAATGTTTTACATTTAGTAGAAAATCGTCGCTTTTTGTATACACTTATTTATAGCTAAATTATGCGTTTATGTATCCTAGACTTGTATACAAATTAAAAAAAGAGAAGAAATCAAAAATACTCTTTTACATATACAACAAGTAAGAAGGTAAATCGTTCGAAATATTTTACTTTCGGAAAATAAATTGTCCATTGATATGTTCCTAGGAATAAAGATACATATGTATAAAGACAGTTGAAAAATAATCAAAAAATCTTACTCTATCATAAGAATATTTACAAAAATACTGCAATTTAAAGCACGGTTTCGTTAGTGCATGTCCTGGGGCCATTTACCAAGGAGTATCTGCTGGAGCCGCCATTTTTACGGCTCGTCACTGCTCCACGAATGAACAATTCCTTAAAAGTCTCCCTAAACTGTCTAGACATACCGCAGTAAATAGCAAAATTAATTGGATAAGACACTAATATAAAGAAATTTGTTATAAGGATCAAAATGTTAGCAATATAGTAATCTAGAATTTCAACTATAGTGCTTGAAATTATGTGTAGTATAGTAACCACTGCCACGGGAATTTCAACTAAAAGGAAGACTGTTACAACGACAATAAGCATCAAAGTTGTGCAATTGGAGTCTCTAAGTTTTCTGCACTCGGATTTTCTGTTTTCCTTAAAGAGTCTTTGCCTGTTTATCTGGGCGGTCCTCATGGCTCTGAAGAGGAGGACGTTGAGGACCACCAGGGAGGTGCAAGGTATGAGATGCACGAAGAGGACTCGGAAACCGTAGTATGTTATGAAGTAAGCGTCCAGAGATATCGCTTGCACCCAGGGAGCCATTTCGATCTGAAAAAGATGAAAGAAAAATTAATTAATTATATTATTTTAAAACCACATTATTTTAACTCATATCTAAATAAGTCATCTTTAGCTCGAAACTTGTGGAAAATGATTATACCATTTGGAAGTTTCGTAAAAGGTATTTTCATATGTTTCAATGTCCTTATTATATGACAGGATATCATACGGGACGTAAGGGACATGCAAGGATTGTTTTAACTGGGGCTCCTTGCCCCAGTTTGCAACAGCAAGTATTTGGAGATAGGGAGAGAAGAATTAATATTTAGGAACTTAGAAACTGAGAGCTTCTAAGTTCCCCCAAGGGTTGAGAGCTGGGGATCGGGATCGCGCCAAATCCTTAATCTCAATTATCAATCTGAGGGCGTGGGGTGGATTAGGGTTCTGGTCATCTCACTGACACGGAGGAACACAATGCAAGCGTTGTTTCACGCCGGTATTCTATAAAGCCATGTTATAACTCTGGTATACTTACTCTGCAGACTTCTTCGAAGTGTCCTCGCCAGACTGTGATCTGCGGCACGTACCGACGGTCGAAGAACCTGGGCAGTTGGTGAAGGAAGGCGGCCACTCCGATGTACACCAGACACTTCATCACACGGGGCATTGTACACCTGCGGAGGTCAAGTTATAATGGTTAAATGCGTAGAAGAAAATGTTTTTCGTTTCTTGAAATATTAGACTTAAGTGCGTTAAAATTAAGGCCCAAATTTCGCTGATTGTATTCATGTAATAAAATATTAATATTAATCGCATTAATTTATAGATTTTACGATAAAACAATTAATATCCGTATTTTTCTTGCTTCTCTTCAAGAAATAAGTGCGCTATTTGACGCAAAAGACCACGTTTCATGTTGTCTTTGACTTTGACTTTGTCTGTGACTTTGATTTTGACTTTGACTTTGACTTTGACCTTTGAGTTCCTTGGTTTATAGATTTCGTGGACCAAAAATGACATAAGTCCTAAGTGACATACAAAGTTAAAATCTTGATATACTATGTATTTTGTTTACTCTGACTATATTATTATAAATTGTGTTTCTATAGCAATTAATGCATAATATGTTCTTGTGTAACTGAAGGCTCAAAATATTTTTAAAGAACTTTGTTCAATAAAGCATGTGCCGTATATCATTTGTTGGAGTTATCAATTGAATAAAAATAAAAAAAAATATGACAAAAAATATACAAGGAAGCGCGTAGTCGAATTACTTTAAAACTTAAGATTAGATAAATGAAATAGAAAATAAATAAATAGATTAATTTTGAACCAATTAATGGAAGTCAACTTTTGAACTTGTCTCAAACTCAATTTGGTAAGAGTTATCATCGTATTATTTTGTCAGCCTACGTTTGAGAAATTCGTTAGAAATTAATCGATTTAGTTTGTGTTGCGTGGGTGTATTAAAATTGCCCAGCCTACTTGTCAGCCCACCTACAAATAGAGAAGTAAGTCGTAAAGATATGAAAAAGGTCTCATTATAATTTATAACGTTTTAGGGCTCCGTGCGTTGTTGGTTTCGTATGTAGGAACCATTAACTTTTACAATATTATTTTAAAATTATTTAAAATATTTACAATAATATTTTATAGTAATATTTAAAAATGTAATTTTAGACTGATTTTAAGAAATATATGTAAATTATTTATGTGGTGAATTCAGAATTTTATTTTAAAGTGTTTTGACTCGAAAATCTTTGGAATAAGATCGATTTTTGAGATCATTTGTACGGTAGTATCTCTTAAGAATTTATATCGATTATATGGTAGTCTGATAGTCTCTTTTCAAACTTGATCGATTCATTGATTTCATAAGATGATGACAATTTTGGCTGTTGTTCCGGAAAGGAGCACGTTCAAGCAAACAACCGAATTCTACAGAGTTATGATATTGATACTAACACCCAGTTTCCGAAAGGCCGATCAATGTTAAAATAAATTTAATCTCTTGTCAAGTCATCTGATTGGTTGACTGAATTATCAACAACCAATCAGAAGACTTGACAAGAGATTTGACACCTAGTTAGTTGATTTTAACATTGATCGGGCTTTCGGAAACCGGGCATTAATCTGCGAATGCTCAATGCCATGTCGGAATCGGAACAAATTGATATATTCAACTGTACTCTGAATGAATTCACAAGAGCCGTGTACGCTACTTGAACTTACTTTTATGTTATTTTTTATATTTATTTTATTAAGTATTATAATTTTCCTAACCGATATGTGTGTAGTTTAGATTAAGTAGATACCTATAAAATTGTCAATACACTATTGCATTAGGTTGCCCTGTAATAATAGTTGTATTTTGTGATAAATAAATAAAAAAAAAATATATAGATACAGATGACCATAGAAATAATTATGAGTTTGTCAATACATTTCTAAACAATTTAGTAAAAAACCTACATACAATAAATACAAGATCTGAAATTAAAATTTCATTCGCCATTACTTTCAAATCAACTGCTGCTAAAAAATTTCCTACTAAAACGCAGGTTTGTAATAATTTTACTTTGATCGGCGGACTTACAATCAGCACTTTTTACAGCTTTGATTGGGAGATTATAAGATTCGCCATTAATTGAACATTTGTTTCACGCCGGTTTTCTGTGAGGCCGTGATACCACTCCGATTTTCGCCTTCATTTGGCAGGCAGGTTGAGAATTGAAAAAATTTCGGAGTCTGAAGGTAATGTATCTTTTTGACAATACCTCTTTTGATCAGGCTTATAATATAGCTAAGGGCACATAACATCTCTCACTTCTTTATTAATGGTCTGTTTTTGACAATAATGATGAATTCAAAATCTTCGTCCTTATAATATGTGTGTACGGAACCTCTAACAGAATAGAACGACTAACAATCCTCCGATTTCAGATATCGATTTTCAGAAATCTCACAAACATAGAAATAATCGGGATTGCGTGGGCTTGTAGTACTGCCTACGCTCTAACGAAGGATCATCCGATACTAAAGGTCATTAAGGTCAAGTCCGATATTATTTTCAACATATACGATCGATATATTTATTTATTTATTTAAACTTTATGCAACAAAACATTACATAGGCGGACTTAATGCCGTAGGCATTCTCACCAGTCAACCTTAGGGTGATGCAGAGAGAGTATGGTAGGTGTATGTATATATTATGTAGGTATATATTATAATTTATTTTTTTATGGTAAATTGACGATTAGCACAATGCAATCTCCAATTTCATGTTTAAATTTAATTAAATCGCAAAAAGTTGCGTGTATTTGTTATCTTTTAACAAAGTGTATTTGCCAAGATATGGAGAAAAACTTTTGGCTTTAGGTTACCGCGCAATGTGTCGCAGGTTCGATTCCCGCACGGAACAACTCCATCAATGTCCTGGGTGATCCACGAGTTGATGTCCCGGGTCTGAGTGTATGTGTATGTGAAATTGTAATGTCGTGGTGGCCTGGAGGTTAGGGATCCCGCTTCTCATGCATTGCAAGTACCAATGTGAACTTTTTCCGAGTTATATGTACTTACTTTCTATGATTTTTTAGACACCAATGACATACGGTGAAGGTAAACATCGTGAGGAAACTCGAACTTATAATTTCTAATTATAAGTTTGAAATCGCCAACCCGCACTGAGCAAGAGTGGTGATTAATGCTCTAACCTTCTCCGTGTGAGAAGAGACTTTTGTCCAGCTGTGGGCACTTATAGGCTGATGATGAAACTCACCCGAGACTCACGAGAAAACGCAAACGTGCGTCAACACTTTTTCTTAAAAAAAAATAAAAGAAAACTGACTACACTGACAAAATCACTTGAATTTTGGCAGTGGCACAAGTGGAAAACTCTGTCAAAACTGTATGATTTTTCGAGGTTAAACCGGATCATACAGATACAATTTGACCTCGTAAATTCTTATAGTTTTTCCACTAATACCTCAGTAACGCGTTCATTTCGCCAATATTCCATGACAACCTATAAGCCATAAATGGACCGGTACACCACTCAACCGTGGCTTTATTTGACCAAACTTTATGGTTCATAAAACTATTCGGCGCCTGTCAGCGATTCCTTCGATTTACGTCATTTTTTTATTGGTAAACTTAATAAGTTTATTGGCGGCAATATTTGCTGTTACAATTATTATTATATCAAAAATAGTTTATTGTACCGAACGAATTGAAATCGAATTGTAATTTTTTTTTAAGAGACTACTTCCAAAAGAAATTAAGTATCACGACACATTTTTATTTCATTCAACTTAAAGTGACCCTAAGTAGGAAAAATATCTAAAAAAAGAGAGACAAGCTATCGCATATAAACGTATACGCAACAGCCAAACTTCTTTAGCCAATTTTTGACTGTATACACATAAGTTATAAAGTCGAAACTCCTATGAAGAATAGTGTACGTTGATGTGCTGTAATGTATATAATATATCAAATTCAGGTAGCTACAATAATTACTTATTCATTTGACAAGGGTTGAGGCGCCAAAGGGTATGACGTTGGCAGAGTATTCAAAAGCATGTTAAGGACAGGTAGGATCGAAGCAAATGTACTTATAAGATACCTTTTCTTAAATATCTTAGGAAATGGTCCCGTGTATACACTATAAGTAGGGTTTTTTATAAATAAAATGTTGCATTATGATATTTATGTAACTTATCTATGAATTTTTGGGTAGTTATTTTGGTATGTGAAGGGTTGTTCTTCGGTCTAAGGTTGAATAGCATAATCTAGAATATGTTTTGTATATTTTACTAAACCTACAAAATTGTTTAAATACCTGTGCTTTATTTCACTGTATAAAGAAGGTAATGTAAGAAGAAGGTTTCTTTTTGTGGTGAAAGTCATCGAATGTCTTCTCCCGTCCAGGGTCGGGCGGGAGGGAGTGTCAGACTCTTACTGACTAAAAGACCCCCTGTTCTTTCTCCTGCTCTGGGCCGAGGCCGCGGTGCCTCATTGTGCTTATCCCGCAACCCCAGCTGAACATCAGTCATGATATTTATTTAATAAAAAATGATTGTGTATGCTTACAGATGTACCTACACCCAAAACGCTTACAAGATTAATTTAATAAAATAATTTAACGAAAAGTAGTAATTAATCATAATGAAAATGTAGACAAAATACATCACATACACTTTTAGAATAATTTTGTTAAAAATGTCAATAGGTAGTTAATAAAATAATAATAGCTATAAATTTAATGATTAATTTAGAGGATTAATTATTGAGAGGGATTGGGTCTCCGGTAACCTCACTCACACGGCGAAACATATCGCTGTGATTTTTTTTTTTTTTTATGTAATAGGTCGGCAAACGAGCAGACGGATTACCTGATGGTAAGCAATCAGCGCCGCCCATGGACACTCGCAACAAAGAAGGAGTTACGAGTGCGTTGCCGACCTTTTAGGGATTAGGGATTTGGAGATTTAGGGATTGAGGAGGGATTGGGGAAGGGGAAGGATTGGGCCTCCGGTAACCTCACTCACACGGCGAAACACAAAGCAGTGGTTATTTTACGCCGGTTTTCTGTGAGGCCGTGGTATCACTCTAGTCGAGCCGACCCATTCGTGCCGAAGCATGGCTCTCCCACATTTAAATTCTTACACTTACTCCACACTTAAACTCCCACACTTTGTGATTGTTTCATGCCGGTTTTCTGTGACGCCGTGGTATCACTCTGGTCGAGCCGACCCATTCGTGCTGAAGCTTGGTTTTTACACTTTCATACAAAGTTTATAGAAAAGAATCACTTTACCATTATAGGTACATATAAAAAGTATATTGGTGAATGGTCATCTTCAGCATGGAAACTAAGTTCGCTTTGAAATTGAGTCCATAAATTTTCTTCTATCAGAATCATAATAAATTTATGACTGTCTTTGAGATATAATTATATACTCAAATTATTATTATAGTACAGGCGTACCTATATAAACTGAAAAGATAAAACGTTGATGATATTATACAAATCCTTATTAATAAAGATTAGCAAAGTGAGTCTAGTATCTTTATCTTTTTCCTGTTAACGTTTGTAAAAAGATTTTGCGAAAATATAATTTGGCGCCATCCACAAAAGAATGAATTATTACATGAAAGAAACGCCTTAAAAGCTATTTTAATGGAGTTTAGTCTGTAGGCAATTGAATCACGCTGGGTTGCCATACTTTAGGATCCTTTCCTACGTTTTGGGCAGATATTTTGTCCTTTTTCCTGCTTATTGAGAATATCAGTTAATTTTTATAAAGATATTATCTATACTAATATTATAAAGAGGTAAAATTTACATGTAATCTTTGAAACCGCTGGTCGGATTGCCAAAATTCTTTCACTGATAGATAGATACAATGTTCCTGAGTGCTATAGGCTGTAAAACATCACGCTACGATCAAATGGAGCCCAGCAGCGGGTGAAACCGCATGAGAGTAGCTAGTATGACATAAAAAAATTAAATGTTTTTTTTATTTGTTCTATTTAATAGCACTCTTGTTAGTATTATTTATAACAGCTTTGCCTTTGTAGTTAACACTTGCAATGAACGTTGCTTTGTCAAACTCGATACACATAGTAATTAATAATCCGTTTCGATTCGCAAAGCATTCGATTACAATCGATTTGAAGGTACGTGTGTATCGATATAATCGAATGCTACGATGCAGTGCGTTCCTGATTGAACTAAAGGCTGATGACTCGTCAACTATGGGATGCATAAATATAGTTAGGTTGAGACATTCATGACTGCGTGGTTGGTACACGGAACTAGCCCTTGTGTGATCCATAGATTTGTGTTCCAAGTCTGGGTGTGATGTGTGTGTGAAAAGGTATGTTTGTAAATGCATCCACGACACTCACGAGAAAATCCTAGTGTGTTAAAACAATGATCGTTCACACAAGCAAATAAGTCAACAAGTTTCAACACAGTTTAAGTGTGGGAGAGCCATGGGTCGGCTCGACCTGAGCGATACCGCGGCCTCACAGAAAACCGGCGTGAAACACAGCGTTGTGTTTCGCCGTTTGAGTGAGGTTACCGGAGGCCTTATTCTTCCCCATAGTTTCCTCACAATGTTTAAACTTCAAGAAACGAGCGTGCGCCTTCTTAAAAAGCCGGCAACGCACCTGTGACTCCTCTGGTGTTGCAGATGTCCATGGGCGATGCTGATTGTTTACCACCACCATTGTGATTGTTTGGCACCATCAGGTGGTGCCAAGAGGCAAACGAGCAGACGGATGTCCTTTGCCTCCTATTCCATAAAAAAGGTAGTTTTAATCTAATAAGGCGAACGAAGACAATGAAAAGCTTAGTACAGTTCACAACAAACAAACATGTTTGGTCAAGAGTTCTCTCAATTAACTTTAAATTGATTCTATTAGCCTTACTGCAGGCGCTGTTTGCATTCAGGATATTACAAACGTTTGCACATCTAATATTAGCTTCACTTCGATGCAGTTTCGTTTTGTGTTAAGAGCGTGTACGTGCCACGGGTTTTCCCACAAACTTTCCCGTCCATATCATGTTGTAGTAGTGAATACATTTTAATAAAACTTGGTATCTATGCGCTATATATCAAGACCTAACATTTTAATTATCCAAAATGAGTTTAGAGAGACCTAGAGAGGCATCTTTACAATAATCTAAAGAATGTTTAGAAATTGTCCTTAATTAAGTTTTTAGACTTTTAGATATTGTTTAAATGTTCCAAGTTGCTCTAAAGTTCAGTCAGCAAACACTCCGGGCGTCGGGGATTGAGTGACGATCATCACCGTATTTTAGATCGTCGCCCGACCAGAATCCGACCCGTGCGTACAGAGCCAATAGACCACCATAGACGGGGCACTATGGGGCCGATTTTCAGCTGGAGTAAAGGGGTAAGAAGGTACCGCGGTCTCGGCCTAGAGCAGGAGCAGAAATAGGGAGGGTTTTTAGCCAGTAAGAGTCTGGCACTCCCTCTCGTCTCATCCTGGGCGGGAGAAGTCATTCGTTGATTTCCACTAACAAAAAAAGATAGTAGTCCAGCAAACGCGTCTATTGTGCAGTCTTTCATCAAAATGTACTGAATAAAGTTATAAGACCATGATTTATTACGTGTGGTTCAGTAGTTTCGTGGTCGTGAAACATATGTGTCGTGGTGGCCCGAAAGTTAAGGAGCCCGCTTCTCATGCATGACGGTATAGGTTCGAAACCTGGCAAGAACCAATGTGACTTTTTCCGAGTTATATGTACTTTCTATGATCATTTAGACACCACTGACGTACATCATCATCATCATCATCATCATCAGCCTGTTGTCGTCCACTGCTGGACATAGGCCTCCCCAATAGCGCGACACTGAGCTCGATGTTCAGCTCTTCTCATCCAACCACTGCCAGCCACCCTGCGGATGTCGTCAGTCCACCTAACTGGAGGGCGCCCTACACTACTTTTGCCTGACGAAAGGTGAAGGTAAACATCGTGAGGAAACCCGGACTTGTTATTTCTAATTAGAAGTTTGAATTCACCAATACGCATTGAGCAAGCGTGGTGATTAATGCTCAAACCCTATCCATGTGAGAAGAGGCCATTGTTTAGCAGTGGGCACTTATAGGCTGATGATGATATTGATGTAAACCTAAGTATATGTATGTTTTAAGTGTGGGAGAGCCATGCTTCGGCACGAATGGGTCGGCTTGACCGGAGTGAAACCACGGCCTCACAGAAAACCGGCGTGAAATAACCACAGCGTTGTGTTTCGCCGTGTGAGTGAGGTTACCGGAGGCCCAATCATTCCCCTCCCCCAATCCCTCCTCAATCCCTAAATCTCCAAATCTCTAATCCCTAAATGGTCGGCAACGCGCTCGTAACTCCTCCGTTGCGAGTGTCCATGGGCGGCGCTGATTGCTTACCATCAGGTAATCCGTCTGCTCGTTAGTCGACATAAAAAAAAATATGTTCTAAACCGTGTAGAAAAGTGAATCTAAACTACCTACGTATCTGACTAAAAAAACAAATAATCAAGGAAGTGTAATTGAAAAAATGTAAATGCGTTCTGTATATTAAAACTGTGGTCTCAATCTACTTAGTTACATACTTTATTCAGTCGAGTCGAGTTGCTAAAGCTCGTCAAACTATACTGCACAGGCAAAATTATTCAATGAATTCACAACCTTACTATCAAAGTGTTAAGGTTGATAATCAATTTGAAGGTGTATGAAAGTTAAGGGTATTTTGATGTGCTGTTTGTATAAAATCCCTACGGGAAGGAGCGGGAAAAGACGGCATTATTTGCACGAGTGCGGTTCTTTTTTTTATCCGTCTGTCTGACTAGCAAAGCTTAATCCACAGCAGTGGGGAGTTGAGAGAGATTTTATTTTGATAAAATTGTTAGATGGTATGTTTTTAGTTTTCGTTTTAATTATGCACTTAATTGTTTTAGTTTGCTCGTCCGTGTTTTCAAATTGGTTACTTGATCAATTCAGAATTTTTTTTTTCGAATTGTTGTAATCGGCTTTGTGTGAGAGAGCCATGCTTCTTCTGCACGAATGGGTTGGGTCAACTGGAGTGATACCACGGCCTCACAGAATATTGGCGTGAATCAACATTTAGGTTGTGTTTTGCCGTGTGAGTAAGGTAGTCGGAGGCTAATTGTTTTCCCACTCGCTGATGCCCAATCTCCAAATCCCCTATCCTCAATAACTAGCAAATTATAAAAGGCCCAATTCTCCCCTGATTGGATCTCCGGTAACCTCACTTAACGGTGAAATATAACGTTGGCGTTATTTCACGCCTGTTTTCTGTGAGGTAGTGACTTTACTCCACAAAATTAACACTCTTGTATACATGGAATAAGAAAAACAAAATACGCCTTCCATGTCTAAAAATGAACTGAAAAGTAAAAAACAAGTTGTCAAGAGGAATGCACAAGCAATTTTTATTGCGTTTGGGTGACGTTTGATTTTGTTAATATCACAGAGAATTGTCATAATTTACTTATAAATCATACACACGCATGACAGTTTTCCACGTACTCCTTTTTTGGGCAGTCGTTTAAAAAGGCTCATAATAACTTATCCTGATTGAACCTTCTTAGATCGACCTGAAGTCCTCATGTTTGGCAGCCATACTATTGTTACCACAGATCAGACATCATCATCAGCCTATAAGTGCGCACTGCTGAACAAAGGCCTCTTCTCACACGGAGAAGGTTTAAGCATTAATTACCACGCTTGATCAATGTGGTTCGGCGATTTCAAACTTATAATCAAAAATTATAATGATGATTACCTTCACCGTATGTCAGTGATGTCTTTATAATCATAGAAATTCTACTACTACTACTACTACTTCACATTGGAACTAGCCAGGTTTCGAACTCACGCCTTCAAGCATGGGAAGCGGGTGCCTTAAGCCACCACGAACTCAGATCAGACATGACGGGCTAAATAATATCAACATTCAAATACCAACATTAAAACCTCTCCGTTATGGTACAAAATTGTTCTCCAAGCGTTGGTCGTTACATCTTATTTAAAATTCACGATAAATCTCTCTGTAGGTGCTAAGCAAGCCGTTAAATTCTTTCAGAGGATTCTGAACAAAGGACCGTGCCTAATTCTTGTCCTTAGGGATTTTAATTGAGTGGAAAGAATACCCCTAAATTCACGGAAGCGCGTTTTGCTTATTTCTCATGATATCGTAATGTTTATGGGCGATGAATTTTAGGAAAAAGAAAAGAATGGCACAACTGCCTGCCTTGGTAAAACCGCTGAAAAGAAATATTTTTAATAACGAAAATGGACTTTAAAGATTTTCCTTAAGGTATTTATTTATTTGTTTATATACATTGTAAAACCGAGGTTTCAGCTTTAACCAAGTTATATGTACTGTCTATGATTATTTAGACACCACTGACATACGGTGAAGGAAAAAATCGTAAGGAAATCTGGACTTATGATTTCTAATTATAAGTTTGTTATCGCCAATCCGCATTGAGCAAGCGTGGTGATTGATGCTCAAACCTTCTTTTTTTTAAAGTTGCTCCACACTAAGATTTTCTTTTGTGTCGTGGGTGCGGTTACAAACATACACATCTCATACCCAGACCTTTAACAGCGATTGGTGGATCACACAAAGAGTTGTTCCACGTGGGAATCGAGCTCGCGACACGTTGCCCGGCAGTAAGTTGCCAAGCCACCGCACCAACCGTGCAGTCCAGTTCAGTTCTCTGTATGAGAAGAGGGATTTGCTCAGCAGTAGGCACTTATAGGCTGATGATGGTGATAACGATGATGTGATGAACATATGACAGAGGTATAGCCCACATTACTGTTTCCAAGTGAAAATCATCTTTATGTAAATAGTATAAGGATCTTGCTATTTCGGATCCTTTGGTTAAACACTAGTGTACACTGTTTTCACATAATGGAACTACCTATCTAAATTATGTAACAATGCATTGTAAAAAGTGATTGAAAAAGAGTAACCATGGAGTTTCTTGCTCGTTCTTCTCCATAGGAATCTACACTTTGGAACGAGCAAATATGTAGCTTCACTAGAGGACAGACGGACAGACTGACACATATAAAGTTAAACCTTATGATATCTTTTTTGCTTGACGTTCAAAAGTGTCTTTTTTGGTCTACTTGAAATAAAGAATTTGATTTGATTGATTTGATTTGCATTAATAATATTTGATTTCTTAATAAGCTTCAAAACATCAAACACACGATTAATATTAATAATGACGAATATTCGTATATGGACCCTACTCAAGAATCGAACAGACCTTTCCATCAATCAAGTCTAATCACTAGACGAGGCTATAATAAAATTGAATTCAATAATAAATTACTTAAACTAAATCACCGTTTGATCAATTTTGTTGACATTCGAAAATCGTTATTAATTTACTTGTATTAAGATTGATTATCGGTTATTTTAGGACACCTGTTTTAGACAGGTTTATATACTTGTTAAGCTCGATAAATGTTTATGTATTGTATGGTCATTTGTTATTGGCTAGACTTGATCGACTGGACCATCAGTTTTAGCAGTAAAAACTTTACAGATATATTATTTTAAAAACGTTAAATACATCACGATGGCCACAATAAAAAAAACAATTTCAAATGTATGCACAGGATGTCATTAAAAAAAGAACCCAACCAAATATAGAATTATTTAAATTCAGAAAGAGAACAGAATGTATTTCTAATGTATGTATTTCTGTATATTATAATAATATGCAAATGGGTTAGTCTCTAGACAACCACCTTAAGAGGTTGACGTTAAGCGGGTGGATCAAGGGCCTCATATAGAAGGCAGTCAGTCCTCCTTGAAACGGCACGTATTGCGAGGAGGTTCCTGTCTCTGGAGCCCTAACTGCCGGCAGCTTGGACCTTGCTCCCGCTGCCGGCTGACTCCTATCTTTATTTTTTAATATTATTTTATTATATATTTTATAGTAATATTTAAAAATGTTATTTTAGAGTAATTAAAATAAATATGTGGTTAAAATAAATAAAGAAACGGAAGCTCTCAAAACGGAATATATTTCCGTTTCATTACCTATGAGCGTTAATAAAATGCACACAGAAACAAATAAATCCAACATAATTTTGTCGTAATATCACTCGTGTAAGCCACGAGAAAACACAACAGTATTAAATAAATTGTATAATGAAACATTTCATTTTAAAATTAACTGGACAAGATGGCCGATTTCAGATGAAGTGGGAAATTAAATGTAATTATTTTCAGGTCCATTTCAGGTGACCTATTTTATGTCTGTGCGGAAAATGTTCAACATCTCTCGTGGCTTACTTTAGAAAGGCCTGTTTTTTTAAATTGGAAATGTTATTTAGGAGAGCCATGCTTCGGCACGAATGTGTCGGCTCGGCCGGAGTGATACCACGGCCTCACAGAAAACCGGCGTGAAACAACCACAACGTTGTGTTTCGCCGTGTGAGTGAGGTTACCGGAGGCCCAATCCTTCCCCTACCCCAATCCTTCCCAGTCCCAAAATCCCCAAAATCCCAATCCTTAAAAGGTCGGCAATGCACTCGTAGCTCCTTCTTTGTTGCGGGTGTAATCCGTCTGCTAGTTTGCCGTTCTAATACATTGAAAAAAAAATATTATGATTAAACGAGCAGACGAATTACCTGATGGTAAGCAATCGGCTCCACCCATAGACACCCGCTACACTAAGAGAGTTATGAGTATAGGAGAACCTCTGCTCGTTTGAAGGGTTTTTTGTAAGGGGAAAATCATCAAATTACTTCTCCCGCCCGGCCCTGGGCGTGTCAGAGGGAGTGTCAGACTCTTACTGACTAAAACCCTTGTTCCTTCTCCTGCTCTGGGCCGAGGTCGCGATGCCTCGTTGCGCTTACCCAGCAACTCGGGCTGTCGTTTGAAGACTTAAACTGTCTTATCTGCTATTAATTTTCCGTGTCTTTTAATTTAAAATTGATCTATGTGAATAGTAAATTCCACAGTTCGTTATTTTGTTCAAACTAAATTGTTTTATTTGTAATTGTCCTCCTGGTGACCCGGAGGTTAAGGAGCCCGCTTCTCATGCATGAGAGTGGATTCGAAACCTGGCAAGTATTAATGTGACTTTTTCCGAGTTATATGTACTTTCTATGATTATTTAGAAACCACTGACATACGGTGAAGGTAAACATCGTGATGAAACCTGGACTTATAATTTCTAACTATAAGTTTGAAATCGTCAACCCACATTGAGCAAGCGTGGTGATTAATGCTCGAACCTTCTCCGTATGAGAAGAGGCCATTGCTCAGCAGTGGGCACTTATAGGCTGATGATGATTTGTATAACTATGTGAATTTAATAAATAAGATCATATTGTGATTTGTATTTTTTTATTATTTAATTTTTGATCCTGAAGTAGCCAAAAGTATATGCATATATGTATATAAGTAGATGCATTTAGAAAACGGTTCGAAAGAATCGTACCATCGTTGGAGTCATAAAAAGAGTATTTCGTTTACTTTGGCGGGAAAAAAGTACATAAAAACGCGATAAAACTATTTATAGTTAATTTACTGTTTTATGTTTGTTTGCCTACTGGCCAGGTAGAATGGTTCGTCCGGGTGTGTGATTGAAAAGCATCTTGTTTGTTCTGAGGTTTCCAGACTGACTAGCATTTGCGAATATTTCCGTTGGCTTATATGTTTCTGTTTTTTATTTTATACATACATTTATTTATATAAATAACTAGCTACTTTCACGCAGTTTCACCTGCTGCTCAGCTCCGTTTGATCGTAGCGTGATGTTTTATAGCTTATAGCACTCAGGAACATTGTAGCTATCTATCAGTGAAAGAATTTTGGCAATCCGACCAGCGGTTCCAAAGATTACCCCCTACATTCAAACTTAGAAACATACAAATTTTACCTCTTTATAATATTAATATTATAATATACAATTGTATTTAATTTATTGGTTTGGAAAAGTAGAATTTAAGTTATGTCACCGCAGCCTCAGCCTAAAGCGGGGGGGGGGTTTAGTCAGTAAGATTGATACTGCCTCCCGCCCGGCCCTGGGCGGGAGAAGTCATTTGATGATTTTCCCCTCACAATAAAACCCACAACCTCAGCAATATAAATCTCTGCCTTACCTCCCTATACAATGCGGGTCTGCGGACGGCGAGTAAGGGAAGCTCGCCGCCCGACTAGAACCAGACCCGAGCGTAAGGTGCGTAGCGTTCCGCGCGCGCCTCAAAGAGCCAATAGACCACCACAGACGGGGCCCTATAGGGCCGATGTTCAGCTGGGGTTGCGGGGTAAGCGCAATGAGGCACCGCGACCTCGACCCAGAGCAGGAGAAGGAACAGGGGGTTTTTAGTCAGTAATAGTCAGACACTCCCTCCTGCCCGGCCCTGGGCGAGAGAAGTCATTTGATGATTTTCCCCTCCTAAAAAAACCTACCTCTACAAGAGAAGTAAATGGTGAAATACAATAAAACATATATATCCTTTCGCCATGTAAGAGGATATATATGTTATGCCGTTGAGATAATATATGTTAGGGCGAGCAAATAGGCTAAAACTTTTGTGGGAAGCAGAGGACCGAACCCGATACGGTATGGAGTAAGAATGTGACTAATTTCAACAAGATCAAAGGGTTTATCGGAGTAGGCATGCTTTTACAGTAATTTGATGTTTCGAATTAACTTTAAGTGTTACGAAAAGGCTGGTTAATATTGAAAATGTGATTTTACACTGTGTTTCCTAATGAATTCGTTATCCGTCGTGAAACAACTGCAGCGTTGTCTTTTTGGGGATTAGGTATTTGGAGATATTGGAATTTAGGGAGAGGGATTGGGGGCGGTAAGCTCACTGACATGACCAACAATGTGGTTGTTTCACGCCAGTTTTCTGTGAGATCGTAGTATCACCCCGGTCGAGCCGACCCATTCGTGCCGTAGCATTATGGCTCTCAAATGTTTTTATAATAACTATCGTGAGACATACTAAATTAACTAAAATTCGCGGGTTACTCACGTGTAAATGTTGAGAAAAGCTCGTAGGCTGCGCGACGTCGCCGCGTCCGCGCACGCTGCTCATGAGGAAGAACCCCTCTGTGGTTCGAAACTAGTAGAGCTTTTCTCAACATTTACACGTGAGTAACCCGCGAATTTTAGTTAATGGCTCTCAAATACTTAAATCGGATATTCGATAACTTCGGTTACGGTTATGGAGCATCCTAACATCCTTGCTTCAAAGGTAAGTTAACATTTAATAGCTTCTGTCTTCATGTGACGTCATCTATGTAGATAATTTGTCTTGGCTTCGCATGTGGTTAGTTCCTTTGATAATGAACCACGTTCACAAGTTTGTTGAGAGCTACGGACAATATTGAAGGAATTTCTGTGTCGGAAATTGATACTTAAATAACAGAGTCTGTGTTACGAAGAGCGACCTAGGTGTCTTCAAGGGCAAAGTGCATAGGTTGCTTACTGTGGCCAGATACAAAGAAAAGTTTACAAAAATGTTTGAAAAGTTTACTTAGTTTACAGATGACTGCTGAAATGTACGGAAAATTCTTTTTTAGACGTTGCCTTACACTAACTTACCATGTAAACATCATACCTTGACTTTTTTTGAGGAGAAAATGTCATCAAATCATTCGTCTCGGCCAAGGTTAGGCGAGAGTGAGTGTCAGACTCTTAGTGAATAATATCCTTTCGTTCTTTCTCCTGCTCCAGGCGGAGGCAGCGGTACCTTATTGGGATTGACCCGTGACCCTTGCTAAACAGCGGCCTTGGTGGGCTCCATCTGTGGTGGTATAATAACCACACCCGGAAAAACTATTTGTATATCACACAAAGAATTGATCTGTTCGGGATAGCAGCTCGCGACTTGTCACGTAACAGCTGACCACCCAGCCACTGCACTTATGTGAGAGGAACTGGGACGCCGTCTCCTCCTTTTGTGAAGCAGTCATGCTCGCAAAGAGAGAGGCGGCCCGCGTGAGGGAGCAATCCTCCGCCTCACGCCCCAGCAACCGCAACTGGCGACACTACGATCGAGGGACGATCTCCGGCCACCGTAAGCACGGGCCTGCGGTCGGCGAGTAAGGACAGCTCGCCGCCCGACCAGAACCAGGCCCGAGCGTACGGCGCGTAGCGTTCCGCGCGCGCCTCAAAGAGCCAATAGACCACCACAGACGGGGCCCTAAAGGGCTGATGTTCAGCCGGGGTTGCGGGGTAAGCGCAATGAGGTACCGCGACCTCGGCACAGAGTAGGAGAAGGAACAGGGGGGTTTTTAGTCAGTAAGAGTCTGACACTCCCTCCTGCCCGGCCCTGGGCGGGAGAAGTCATTTGATGATTTTCCCCTCACGAAAAAAAAAAAAAACCACTGCACTTATCGTGACAATTGTCGAAAATAGTTTTTTAAGGGACCGATTTTTTTATATCATACGAGCTGGCGGATTACCTTATGCGTTGTCGGTCTTTATTGAAGAAGGAGTTTTGGGGATTCAGGTATTGGGTAGGAAAGGGGGAGGGGAAGGAATGGGTCACCGATAACATCTCAAACAGCAAAAAATAAACTCTGAGGTTGTTTCGCGCCGGTTTTCTGTGAGGCCGTGGTATTATTCCGGTCGAGGCGGCCTATTCGTCCAAAATTTAATAAAAGTTTAAGATTATTTAGACAACACTGACATAAGGTGAATTGAAACATCAACACGAAATAGACTATTTTTTTTTCAATATAAATTTGAAATCGCTAATTTTAGAAGCAAGCGTGTTAACTCAAAACTTCTATACAAGAAGAGGCATTAGCCATTTATAGGCAGATTTGGGAATATTTACCGATTACTACAACTATAGCATTGTCCATTATTAGGTTGAAGGTAAACACAGTGTTCAAATTAAACCATTTAAACATATATATGAACATACAAACTGTATTTAATTACTTCCTTTGATACACGGCCTTTCACCGCTTGGTTCCGGAACACTGAGCCGCCTCGGGGATTTTAAAATTTGACGGAGCGGAAGAAACTTGTGTACTCAAAGAACTATAAGTATTTAGTAACATTTGAACGTATTTAGTACTTCGATATTGTAGTATAAGCTTGTAGCATAGAAGCGACTATGTTTAACAAATGTCTTCATAATTTCTACATCATTCAAGTGAAGTTTGCGCGCTAATCCCACAAGCGTGGGAGAGCTATGCTTCGGCACGAATGGGTTGAGTCGACCGGAGTGATACCACGGCCTCACAGAAAACCAGCGTGAAACAACCACAGCGTTGTGTTTGGAAATGCGATCGAGGTTACCGATAGTCCAATCCTTCCCCCTCCCCCATCCCTCTCCAATCCCTAGATCTCCGAAACCCTAATCCCCAAAAGGCAGGTAACTGATCCGGTGTTGCAGGTGTCTATGATCGACGCCGATTGCTAACCATATCGGGTTATTCGTCTGATCGTTTGATCACACAAAAAAATAAGCCCAAATTGTGTAGACAAGCATACTACAAACTCCGGGGTTGCGGGGTAAGCGCAATGAGGCACCGCGACCTCGGCCCAGAGCAGGAGAAGAAACGGGGGGAATTAATGTATAGAACGTACAGGTGCGTCGAGGGCACACAGAGTAGCGTAAGGAAACGCACATACGCGTCGGGGGCACTGAATGCGTTAAAAAAGTAGATCTATCTACTCAGTGGGTTGCTGATTTTTAATTCTAAAAACTAATTATTCTGTTGTGCCATTAAACCTTTTTTTATTTTTTTTATTCCTGAAACTAAGAGCTTATGTATTGTAGTAGCATTATTTCAGGTTGTTAGTATATACTCGCATGCATATTAATATTATGTGAGTGCCATGTTCGAGACGATAAAGGATTTAAAATGAGGAATTATTGTTTCCATCGCTTATTTTGTTGATTATTTGTTCTCTGCATGCTTCTCACATATGTATTATAATTATGTAAAATAAATAATGTATCGGTGAGATTATAAAATAATTTTTTTTTCGAAAGAGTTTTATTATGACCTTTCAAAAGTACTTGTATATTGTTTCCTTTCTTTTACGTAGGATTTTGTCCTATGTCGTGGGTGCGTTTAGAAACATACACATACACATCACACCCAGAACCGGAACAACAATTTGTGAATAACACAGAGTCGTTCCGTGCGGGAATTTAACCCGCGGCACGTTGCGCGGTAACCAGTTCTCCAGATACCGCGTCAACCGTGCAGTCTAAATACTAAGATGTGTATTTAACCTTAATGGTTTCGGGCACGCTACCATAGCAGCGGTAAGACCCCTCTTTGAGGAGTGGCTTGAGAGACGCCACGGCGTCCTCACCTTCCGTCTGACGCAGGTGCTTACCGGGCACGGCAGCTTCGGTAGGTTCCTGTTTCGGATCCAGCGGGAGGAAACGCCCGAGTGTCGTCATTGTGAGCATCACCTAGAGGATACGGTGGAGCATACGGTAGCGGTATGCCCTGCCTGGGCTGAGCACCGCCGTATCCTCAGGGAAGTGATCGGCGGCGGCGACCTCTCGCGCCCGGCCTTAGTCGAGGCCATGGTGCGGAGTGAGAGGAACTGGGAAGCCGTCTCCTCCTTTTGTGAAGCAGTCATGCTCGCAAGAGAGAGGCGGCCCGCGTGAGGGAGCAATCCTCCTCCTCACGCCCCAGCAGCCGCAACTGGCGACACTACGGGCGTCGGGGATCGAGGGACGATCTCCGGCCACCGTAAGTACGGGCCTGCGGTCGGCGAGTAAGGGCAGCTCGCCGCCCGACCAGAACCAGGCCCGAGCGTACGGCGCGTAGCGTTTCGCGCGCGCCTCAAAGAGCCAATAGACCACCACAGATGGGGCCCTAAAGGGCTGATGTTCAGCCGGGGTTGCGGGGTAAGCGCAATGAGGCACCGCGACCTCGGCACAGAGCAGGAGAAGGAACAGGGGGGTTTTTAGTCAGTAAGAGTCTGACACTCCCTCCTGCCCGGCCCTGGGCGGGAGAAGTCATTTGATGATTTTCCCCTCACAAAAAAAAACCTTAATGGTTTAGCTGGAATATAAGATTTTGACTTTTGAGTTTGACTTTATTTATACAAACAATGAGTACATTGGGTGGTCCTGTCGCACAAGATGATTTCTTACAGATAACCTTTGGAATGAAGCTATAATAGGAGTTTGAAATGTAGGTCATCAAGGGTACAATTCAGTATTCTTTAGTATAAAATAAGGATGTTTTTATAATGAACTTACCATGTCCGAGCGACTGGTGCGTGGCACACGTAGATATAGCGCTGCACCGCCAGAGCCAGGGTCAGCCAGATACTTGCCGTGTGGAACATAGCCGGTATCACCTGCAGGGAAAGCAAAGTGTTTTTACAACAGTGTTTTTAAAGCACATTTTTGTATGCAGTGCTGAAGATTCGGTATGCAACCACTATGTTATTTTTCGCGTTTCATGTTAACGATTTGCCAGACTTCGTGGCAAGGTAAATAATGAGACTGTAGATGGTTAAGGTCTGTTTATTACTTTAATTGCTGGTGCTTATATACTAAGAAGATGCGTGAGATTTTCAGATTTAGCTATCCTAACAACGTGCAACAATTAACATGTGTGTCTTATCTCTATCGTATCTAAGTAATGTAGCGACGTGATCGTGCCGCTACATATACTCCCCCCTTTTAAAAATAATTAACATATAAATTGAAAAAAAATTAGTATGTACCTAATTATATAATAACTTAACCTTGCTGATAAATTACATCCTATGCGTAATGTAATGTCATTGTTGCTAATTCGAAGGAAATAAAAACTGCTGCCTTTGTTGTGACGGCGGCGGCAGTCGATGAACTATCCACTGCATTTGTGCTGATTGTTTCTTGCTATTGTTTTCACTCTTCTGTCTAAGGTCTTTAGTATTCCGTAGAGAAGAAGGATGCCAATTGTGATGAGGATTTGTCCAATTGCAATGTTTCTCGTCCACCGTAGCTCTTCCAGGACCAGACTTTTGAGATGGTCGGCTTCATTTTGATTAAGGCAACTGTCGGAGTTATATACGATTTGATCTTTGGAGCTTTGGTTGCCCATTGTTCTCTCGTAGATACTGACGGTATATGATGGTATTTTCAAAATACGGTGAGTATTTAAATGGACTGATTACTTGTGTCAGCAAGTGACGAATCGTACTGTCGGCTTAACCGCCCGTCCTGACTTAGTGATGTACGTGTTCCGCCCGTTGTGATTATTTTCTGAATTTGGCACGTTCGTTCCACTATTGAAGACAAATGCAGGTTTTAATCGGTCTATAGATATTGCTTTTTCATTGTCCCCAATTTTAATGATAAACGTCTTATCTATCCTCTTTGTCACTAGAAATGGTCCTTCGTATGGAGGTGTTAAACTTTTCCTTATTCTGTCACAGCGCACGAATACATGTGAGCATTTGTTGAGCTCGGGGTGAATGAAAACTGTTTGTTTAATTTTCTTGCGTTTTGATGTTGATGTCATACGAGAAATGTCCTTTGTATATTTGTGACAAATTCTTCGTATGTCGAAGGCTGTGACGATTCAAAAAATTCTCCGGGAAGCCTTATAGGTGCGCCATATATCATCTCTGCTGCACTATATCCTGTGTCCTCGCGTACACAACTTCGTAATCCAAGTAGAACTGAAGCAATTCGTTCATCCAATTAGCATTAGATTCTCTTGATATTAGCGCCGCTTTTAAAGTTCTATGAAATCTCTCTATCATTCCATTTGATTGTGGGTGATAAGGCGTTGTTCTAATTTTGTGTACTCCTAAAAAATTGTGAAAGTGATTCAAATATTCTTGATTCAAATTGTCGACCTTGATCCGTAGTAATGCGTAATGGGCATCCGAATCTTGCTATCCATCCCTCATACAGTTTGCGCGCTACTGTTTCGGCTGTGATATCTTTAACGGGAAATACTTCCGGCCAAGAAGTACAACGATCTATCATTGTAATTAAATATCGCTTTCCTTGAGAAACAGGTAACGGTCCAACAATATCGATGTGTAGATGTTCAAAACGTTGAGATGGCATAAAGTTCCCGACAGGTGATATAGTGTGGCGTTGCACTTTTGATTTTGACAAGCTAGGCACGATTTACACCATTCATTTATATCTTTATTCATACTTGTCCATAAATATCTTTGAGTTATCATTTCCTAGTAGCTCTCTTCCCAGGATGACTCAGTCCATGCATGACATTAAAAATTTGTCTCCGAAATTTTTCTGGTAAATAGGGGCGATTTTTTCCTGTAGATATGTCACAGGCGATGACTTCAGTAGAACCCGGAACCTTGATATTTGAAAATTTTAAATTCTTGTTATTACGAAGTCGTAATAATTCTTGGTCATCATGCTGACATCTTGCTAAATCAGCATAATTAATCGGTGATGGCACATCAATTTGTTCTATCCGTGACAATGCGTCTGCTACAATATTGTCACGTCCTTCTATATGTTGAATGTTGGTACAATATTGTGAAATAAAATCCAGTTGTCGTATTCGCCGTGGCGTATCATTAGATGACGGTTTTTGGGAAAATGCGTAAGTCAAAGGTCGATGATCTGTAAAGATAGTAAATTCTCTTCCTTCGACTAACCTTTGAAAATGTTTGACTGCCATATATATTCCGAGCAACTCTCTGTCGAATGTCGAGTATTTTTGTTGAGTATCACTTAATTTCTTTGAAAAGAATCCTAATGGTTCCCAATTACGTCCTGACTTCTGCTGCAGAACTGCGCCAACACAGGTCGAACTGGCGTCCGTCATAAGTGCCAAAGGGGCGGTGCGAGAGGGGTGAACTGTTAATACTGCGTTCATTATATTTTCCTTGCATTTATCAAAAGCTTTTTCGGCCTCTGTTGTCCAAGAAATTGGAGAATTATCATTCTTTTTAGAGTCGTGCAGGTAGTTGTTTAAGATAGTTTGATATTCAGCGGCATGGGGGAGATTGTTTCTGTAAAAGTTGATCATTCCTAAAAATCTTCTTAGCTCCTTGATTGTCGTAGGTTTAGGAAATTCCATAATTGCTTTGTACTTTTCCTCCGTTGGTCGTATTCCTCGACGTGTTGTATGATAACCCAGAAAATCTATTTCACTCTTAAGAAAGTCACATTTTTCGAGATTAATTGTTAATCCATTTTCATGTAAACGTTTGAAAACCGTATCCAAATGTTGATAATGTAGAGCCTCGTTTTCAGATGCTATTTATTTATTTATTTATTTATTTAATTATTTATGCACATCACACATACAGTAAATAGAGAACAAATACAGAGACAGAGGTACATAGGTACTGCATATTCCTATATGGAATCTCTTCCTGCAGTCCTTCGAAAGGAAAAATGTAAGAGACATAAGACACTGTGTGATAAACTAAAACAACAGGTAAAAGGGAAATAGGAAATAACAAACAAAACAATAATTTAACCTAAGACTAAAACTAGAGCTACAGAAATAAAATAAGACGTATAAGTATATATACATATACATAAATAATATACATATATTAAAGTATAACATATAATATATAAATATGAACATAACTACTCTGCACTGCAAGAAGAAAGGTAGTGTTCCTTAACAAGGTTTTTAAATATAAATATGGACTTAGCATCGCGTACGCTAGGCGGAAGGCAATTCCACAATCTTACTGCGTGGACAGAGAAGGAAAAAGAGTAAAAGTCAGTTTTGTGCGGTATAACAGAAAGATGGGATTTGAGATGCGTTCGAGAAAGGACCTCAGGAGGCCGGACAAAGGAGAAACGTTCGCGAAGGTAACTGGGATAATCTGGATTATACAAGATATTGTAAAGGAGGCATAGAATGCGAGTGTTCCTGTGAAGGCGAATCGGGAGCCACTTGAGCCTCTTGCGAAATTCAGAGACGTGGTCATACTTTTTCAAACCGAAGACAAATCTAATACAGACATTTTGCAATCGCTCAAGCTTATTTAAAAGCTCCTCAGTGGCATCCAAGTAGCAAGCATCTGCATAGTCAATCAGAGGACGTATCAGAGACTGCACCAGGTGGATCCTCGTTTTTAGTGGCAAGAGAGACTGTAGGCGTTTTAGTGAATGCATGGAAAAATGCACCTTACGACTAACCTCACTCACCTGACCACCCCAAGAAAGGTTACAGTCAATATGAACACCTAAGTTCTTGGCAGCATCCGTATAGGGGATAACGTAACCATTTAAGCTCAGAGGATCGAGAGCAGAGATGTCCAGAGCGTTGCGATAATATTTACTGCCAATGATCAAGGCCTTGGACTTAAGTGGGTTGATTTGTAAGCCAAAGGATTTGGCCCACTCATCAACCCCGCCCAAGTCACGATTCATGGCTTCTATCGCTGAGTCCGCCTCCGACAGATTAAAATGACGGTAGAGTTGCAAATCGTCCGCGTAGAGGTGGAAATTGGAAGTAATAACCTTGGCAACGGTATTAATAAAAATGGAAAAAAGAACTGGAGAAAGGATACCACCCTGTGGCACGCCAGCAGCCAGGTCACACCAATCAGAGAAGGATTCCTCTAAGCGGACTCGTTGACGGCGGCCCCGAAGATAGGAATTGAACCAGGTCAAGGAAGATGACGAGAAATTATTAGACTTCAGAATACCCAACAGGATATCAAAGTCTACAGAATTGAAGGCAGAACTGAAGTCTAGCAATACAAGAATAGTGAGTGACTTACTGTCCATGGCCCAGCGAATGTCATCAGTGACTTTAAGCAACGCCGTGACAGTGCTGTGGCCAGGGCGAAAACCTGACTGAAATGAAGAAATGAGGCTGTTGCTGGATAAGTAAGCGGTTAGCTGTTTATGGACAATATGTTCCATGACCTTGGAGAGGAAAGGGAGGATAGAAATTGGTCTGTAATGAGAAACGGAAGAAGGTTTATTAATTTTAGGTAGAGGGATAACGTAAGCCATCTTCCAGATAGAGGGAAAAGAACAAGAGAATAAGGAGAAATTGAAAATATGGGTAAGAATAGGAATGAGGAGATGCAGAATAGGAATAAACATTCGTGAGCACAATTTATCACTACCCACTGCTGATGACTTAACAGCCAACATTGACTTTTTTACGTCTTCCTCAGTGACATTATTTAAGACGAAAGGAGAACAGGGAGACGGTGGTAGGCAGGACAATTTGAAAAGTGTGATAGATTTAGAAGTGTCGTCTAATGAAACAGGTGAGAGCGAAAAGTGATTGTTTAGTGCAGCCAGATCAACGTCATTTGAGGCAGACATATTCGATTTGCCAATGCCCACTGATCGCAAGAATTTCCAGACGTCGCCAGAATTGTGGTTCAGCAGGTTCTCGTCAAAGAAGCGCCTCCTAGCATCTCTACACAGACGATTGCAACGATTACGTAAAACTTTGTAATTAGCGAGATTTTTATCGCAAGGTCTGCGCTTTAGTTTTTGTTTAGCCCTGTCTCTGCGAGCCATGGCATCTTGTATAGTAGACGTAACCCAAGGAGCTGGGTTGTGTTTGACTCTCACACGACGCACCGGTGCGTGTCTATCGAATAAGTCAGTGATTATTTTATTAAAGATATCGACCTTCACGTCAATGTCCTCAGCATCAACCACAGGACTCCAGTCGATGAGGCCAACTTCATGCTGCAACACCTCCAGGTCCATACGCTTGTAACTGCGAAGACTTACATACTGGGGTCTCTGTTTAGGTGTACGGATTCTGTATGACATATAAATTAGGTCGTGGTATGAAAATGAAGCGGTCAGCTGACCATGCTCATCTACATGATCAGGTGAGGACACAATCATCAGATCGAGCCAAGAGGGCGAAGAGTGAGGAGAATGATGGGTGGGTGAGAGATGAAGCAAATGAAGGTTAAAAGAAGATAGAAGTGACTGGAGTTTACGTGAACGAGAATCTTGTTTCAATAGGCATGTATTAAAGTCGCCCATAATTATAACATGGTTATAATTGGGGCGCAAATTGTTAAGCTCCATGTCAAGAGTATCAAAGTAATTGACGTGAAGGTTTGGGCTATATAATACAGCCACCAAAATTTTGTTAACATTAATCGTCACCTCAACGAACAGATACTCAGCCGACTCAGAGTAAAGAGAGGGGGACGCACTAACTACGCGAAAAGGTAGATCAGAACGAATATACACAGCAACCCCGCCACCACCCTTACCAGTTCTGTCGTTGCGGACTAAAATAAAGCCCGGAAGGACATAGTGTGTGGATAGGAGAGAAGGCTTAAGGAAAGACTCGGAAATCAGCAGAATATCAAGGCGAGCGTTGCTAAAGGTTGCCAGAAGATCGGAATAATGACCAGGAACACTCTGGGCGTTGATATGAGCAATATTAAGGTTTTTTGGATAAAGTGAAAAAACACTGGATAATGAATCATGAAGAGTAAATTGCTGTGATGCCCCACTGTTCGCACTAATAAAACTAGACTGTGAGGAGCATGAAAAAAAACTATCATTAAGGTCACCTAAATTATCCATTAGCGTGCAGATAATAAAAATAAAATAAAATATGATAATATAAATGTAAAAATGATAAAAACAAAAAAGGGTGTAAAACTTGCTTGTAAATAATACAACCTCCCCAACTTGCAAATGCTTAACGAAGGAAATAAATGTATATCAAACAAGAGAAGCAAAAACATCAAATCACTATACTAATTAAAACTATTAAAAAGGTAATTTGTAAAAGTAAGCTAACAGACAGCAATATAACTAATTTATAATAATTTTGTAACCATTAAATCGTAAACCACCGAATGAAAACTTATTTACACATTTACACTGAAGTAACAAAACGTATCAGCACACAAATGACAGATGTCACAAACAAAACATTCCGTCAAATGTCAATTCAATGCCAATCTTGATTAAAAGTATACATACATACTACATACCGGTAAAAATGATTAAAATTAAAGACAGAGGGTAATAAATTACTAAATGGTTATGGGTACAGAGTCCAATTATGAATTACCGCCAAGATACAAAGAATAGTGAAATGATGTACCGTTAACTCAGTCTCTTAGTTACGACGACGCGCCCTTCTCTGAATTCTGGCCCCTGGTTCAGCAGTGATACGAGTAGGCGAACTGGAATCCACAGGTACAGGAACATCGCCACTGGAGCATCCAGACGGGAACCTGGCGACCAGTTCCTGTAGTTGCGTCGAGGACTCAATCTTGTGGCGGGATTTATCGGGCGCAATGATCACGATTTTGCCCTCCACGGACCAGCAATTAGATAACCCAAAGTGTTTACGGGCTGCAGTGAAGGCACGGTGTCTCAATTGTGTCAAAAATTCCGAGATAGTAATGCCAGTGCCTTTTAGCAACTTCTTATTATCCCAGACAAGGTGACGATGTTCAGTCGTGAAGAAGCGCACTAGAATTGGCCGTGGGCTGCGACTAGAGGATCCCAATCTATGGCACACGTGGATATCACTCGTACCCAGCTCGGCCAACTTCATTTCGTTGCTGAAGACTTTACCAACAACTTCTCGCACTTGCTCATTCCTGTGCTCTGGGACACCATGGAGTAACAAAACCTTGCGACGCATTGCAGTCTCGTGCCTGTCGTATCCTTGTGCCAATAGCTCAATTTGTGACTTGAAGCTAGTAAGTGCTCGCAACACAAATTCCTTGAACTCCATGAATTCCTGTTGGAGCGAACTCAAGTCAGCAGTGGGAGATTGTGCTGCAGACACCTTTTCCAGCTTATCCTCGTAGGCGTCCATCCTTGATTTAAAGAGGCTCTGCATAACCTCCAAGTTCACAGCAAGTTTGTGGTCCATAGTGTCTTGTGTGTTTCTACTTGTTTGGTTTGAAAACGATAATTAGCAAGTAAAGGGGGGTCAATTACACTGATGGTGTAATTTAATACATTAAATACTACTTGTAAATATATTAAACAATTATAATTTTTACAGCTACAAAAAAGTTAAGTTTACACAGTGTCTACCCACCGCTATAAGACAATCGTCGACGAATATGAATACGAAATCCAAATCCCTGAATAGCGAGTCCATGAATCGTTGGAATGTTTGCGCCGCATTACGTAAACCGAAAGGCATTTTTGGAAATTCGAAAAGTCCAAAAGGAGTGATAATAGCAGTTTTTTCCACATTTTCTACAGGAATGCAGTGGTACGCCTTTCGAATATCAATTTTGGAAAAGATTTGCTTCCCTTCTAGTATGTAAGTGAAATCAGTTAGTCGTGGAAGTGGATATTTGTCCGGTACAGTCACGCTATTGAGCATTCTATAATCTCCACATGGTCTCCATTCACCGTTCTTTTTCTTAACCATGTGCAAAGGACTAGCCCATGGGCTGTCCGAAGGGCGTCAAATGCCAAGCTCCATCATAGTCTGAAATTCTTTCTTTGCTATATGATATTTATCAGGAGGTAATGGTCTTGCACGTGCTGATACCGGTGGTCCTTTAGTGATAATATGATGCTTAATCTTGTGTTTTGGAGTAGTGTGGAAGGAGGCTGGTTTCGTAATATCCTCGTATTCATTTAATAGTTGAGTAATGCGTGGATTCGTCTCAATGTTAATAGTGCGGATTGTTTGCTGCGTCGATTTGATCAGGGTTGCGGGCGTTGTCAGCTCAGTTACCCTATCTATGAGTTTTCGACCAGCTATATCGACTAATAGCTTATAATGCTCTAAAAAATCTGCTCCAATAATCGGTTGTGTTACATCGGCGATGACAAAGTTCCATACAAAGTTTCTTCGTAGCCCGAAGTTTAAAGAGAGTGTTTTTTCACCATATGTCTTAATTTTTGTACCATTGGCGGCATAAAGTATACATTGTTCATCTTGTATTAGTGAATGTCTCTGTGGCTTGCTAATAACTGAAATATTTGCTCCCGTGTCAATCAAAAATCTCATACCACTTTTTCGGTCGGTAATAGTGAGGCGGTTGGACGGGTGAATAGCACAGAGTTCCGCCGTTGTCCGTGCTTCAATTAGTTTCCCTGTTTCCTTGAGTTGAGATCCTGTTTCCAATCACAAGGTTGAACACACTTTTGTGCATATTTTTTAAATCTTCCATGGTAAAAACAAAAGTGCCTTCTTTCTCTTGAACTCGACTGTGGTAGGAAATGCCGACGATTGGAATAACTTTGAGTGCTGCGTCGATAGTTTTTTTGACCTTGCTGAATTGCATTTAGTTCCAATTGCATTTCTGCTAACTGTGCTAGTATGCATGACATTGTATCGTCGCCAGATTTGTTTCCGTTTACAGCTGACACCTCTGTACGTGTTGAATTTATTAATATCTTGTCCGCGATCTGGCTCATCTTGTTCACATCTATGTCTTCTGTGACTGCTAGAACCGAAGTCACTGATGGTGGCAGAAGCCTCAACCATAGAAGTTTGATGGTTTCGTCGCTGATATTTCCGTTACTCAGGGTCCGCATCTTGCGCAGAAGATGTGATGGTTTCTGGTCGCCGAGATCCATTTCAGACAATAATTTTTTGGAGCTGACGTTGGTCTGATTCCTCATAGCAACTGATTAGGCGTTCTTTGATAGCCTTGTACTTTTCTATTGGCGGTGGGCAAGTAATGAGGTCACTAACCTGTATTATTTCTTCTTTTGGCAGTTTTGCAATGACCGTATAGTACTTGTAATCGTCTCCTTGCTTCTGTGGTGCTACTATGGCTTCTAGTTGCTTAAACCATAATCTGGGTTGGTCCCTCCAAAATTCCGGAATACGGGATAAAATGGCGGTTCCGGCTGATATCTCCAAGGCTTCTTGTTGGCTGCTGCTTGATTTGCAGGGTGAATGAGTCATGTTGATTGTTCTTCGTCGGGTCACCAATTTGCCAGACTTCGTGGCAAGGTAAATAATGAGACTGTAGATGGTTAAGGTCTGTTTATTACTTTAATTGCTGGTGCTTATATACTAAGAAGATGCGTGAGATTTTCAGATTTAGCTATCCTAACAAACGTGCAACAATTAACATGTATGTCTTATCTCTATCGTATCTAAGTAATGTAGCGACGTGATAGTGCCGCTACAACGACATTTATGACGCGGGCATAAACGCGTAAAGTCATTATTTGAATACCTTGGAAAGCTTGACGTTTTGCCCAAGTTGCACAGTTCGTGGTCGCAAGCAGACTCTACTTATTATATTTCAAATTAATTATCAAATCCTTAACATAGTTAGCAGATGAGCGGAAGAGTGGGAGAGTCAAGCTATGAACTTCGAGGAAAGAAACGGAATGAAATTTCATCATTTCCATCATTCCAGAGCGTCATTTCCAGAGCAGGAGAAGGAACAGGGGGGTTTTAAGTCAGTAAGAGTCTGACACTCCCTCCAGCCCGACCCAAGGCGGGATAAGTCATTGAAAGATTTTCCCCTTTTAAAAAAAAGATGCCTAACTCCTCCACAATCATGATAGATTCGTGAAACATCAATAATACATTATCGATACATTGAGATCTATTTGTTGACGAAATAATTGAATAAACTATAACACAAGTTATCGATACGCTTCGACTATAAGGCGAACATTTGTGACGTCACAGGTACAATCGTCCCATTTCCGCTTGTCGAGACGAGTTCCTATAGGAAATCAGGTAGTCACCAGTGTAGTGAACTCTATGGTACTTTGTTCATTTCTTCCCCAAAGTGAACACAATCCAGTAAGTTATATCTATTGTACGTCATTATATTAGTTAACGTCGTGGTGGCCCGGAGGTTAAGGCGCCCGCTTCTCATGCATTAGGCTGCGAGTTCGAAACTTGGCAAGTACCAATGTGACTATTTTTGAGTTATAAGTACTTTCTATGATTATTTAACCACATACATGTGCTCCTTGAGCAAGCGTGGTAATTAATGCTCAAACCTTCTCTGTGTGTGAAGAGATAGTTGTAGTGGCCCGGAGGTTAAGCAGCCCGTTTCTCATGCATGAGGGTGTGGCTTCGAAACTTGGCAAGTACCAATGTGACTTTTTCCGAGTTATATGTACGTACTTTCTATGATTATTTAGACACCACTGGCATACGGTGAAGGTAAACATCGTGAGGAAACCTGGTCTTATAATTTCTAATTATAAGTTTGAAATCGCTAACCCGCATTGAGCAAGCGTGGTGATTAATGCTCTAACCTTCTCCGTATGAGAAGAGGCTTTTGCTCAGCAGTAGGCACTTATAGGCTGATGATGATATCTTTTTCTTTCTAGACGGTTGGGTGTAAAGATTAAAAAAAAATATGTTTACTGTAGATTCATGAACTACAACGTGAGTAAATTTGATTTTCTAATGATAAATAGTTAAGCTGTAAGAAAATATTTACCAACACGCTATTTTGTTCAAATAAATGACTATTCTTTCTAAATGGCTTGGTTTATATTATTTATTTAATTTTGAATCAATCAATCGGTGTTAAATTTTACTACAAAGTGGGCAGCACTCATGTAAATCAGTCAATATTTTATAAAGAACATGTTATATTATTGGTATTTCCATATATAAAAAGCGGGCGAACGCAGCCCGCGCCAGTCGTGCGTTATCATGCTCGAGGTTATTGAGGGTAATATACGCCTTAAGCTAGTAAAAATAGTAATAAGTATTTGTTTAGGTAATTTTATTAAAACAGATATAGATTATAGTTACGGAAGGTAAATCTCTACCTAACCAATTTGTGGGATAACAGGCTTGTCAGTTAATAGGTACTTAGGTAGTTAATTAGTTTAATGAACACATTGAAACACGGTATCGCTATCATCCTTAATGTATTATTAATATTCAAATATGGGAGCTGTATTCAGCTTCGGAACTGAAGCCAGATTAATCGTTATCTTAAACGCGTTGAGATTCAGACGAGTATAACTTCTAACGCAAATATTATTGTTTATTATTATAATCTTTGAGTTTAATATAAGATATTGTTATTTGCTCGTTACTTCCGCGTGGTTTCACCTGCTTGGCTCCTTTTGGTTGTAGATTGATATTTTATTGCCTATATATAGCCTTTTTTATTTATTTATTTATTTATTTATTTAATAAAAAGGTTTACCAACAGCTTCTGTGTAGATAACACTTAAAGTACATTTTTTTACATTACTAGGACTTACACAGTTGCCAGTTATAGGTTAACCAACATTCCTTAAATAAATGCCTTCTTGGATAAATGGCATATTCAACACAAAGATATGATTTTAGTTCCAACCAGTGAGTTAATATAAAAACATAATCATTTTTTTTCCTAAAAAAATGTTGCCCTACATTAGGATTTTCTCCTGTGTCGTGTGTGCAGTTACAAACATAAAATTTCACATACACATCACACCCAGACCCGGAACAACAATTTGTGGATCACACAAAGAGTTGTTCCGTCCGGGAATCGAAACCGCGACACGTTGCACGGCAGCCAGTGGCCCAGCCACCGCACCAACCGTGCAGTCAATATCATGAATACTGACATAATTAATATTAATAATATCATTGACTTGCATTTTATCCAATCTTTCAGATTTTCTGACCAAAGACCAATCAGTCAGACAGAGTCATGTTATTCTAGTTAGGTATATCTAGTTTTAAACAATTGAGTCAGATTTTGTATTTTGAATCTTATTCTTACCCAACTTCAATTTGATAGACAAAAATTGGCTCAACGGTTTATCCCTAGGTTAAAAGAAAACCTTGTTTTGCAATAACTGACTAAAATCCACCTCGTTCCTAGTCCTGCCAGGCGGTGGTTGGAAGCCCAATTCCTTCCACATTCATCATCATTTCCCAGTCGCACTCGCAATTCCTTTGGAACTGCCCGCATGGGCAACGCCGATTGCTTACCATCAGGTAATACGTCACCTTGTTTGTCGGACCGGGGTAGCGGGGTGAGCGCAATGAGGCACCGCGACCTCGGCCCAGAGCAGGAGAAGGAACAGGGGGGTTTTTAGTCAGTAAGAGTTTGACACTCCCTCCCGTCCGGCCCTGGGCGGGAGAAGTCATTTGATGATTTTCTCCTAACAAAAAAACCTTGTGTGTCGAACTATACCAAAAAAAGGAATATTCCAGCCGTTAATCGTCACTGAATTTCAGCTAGTGGGCGGAAAATTAATGGATGTCGTGCGTTAATGGATTAAAATATAATTAAACGTATAATCCAAATTAATGGATTTTGTCAGTGGATCCACAGCAAATTATATTAAAACAAAAAAAAAAACAATTATTCGACAGTTATTTATCAAGAACCAGGGATTTTTGTTTTGATTTTTATTTATTTATTTATGTACATCATAATTGTTAAATTGTATTTTTTTCAAAGTATAAGCCTTTGAAACAACTGCAATTATATATAGCGACCAGGCTGTGAGCAAGCGAAGGAACGAAGAGGTTTTTAGTCAGGAAGAGATATTTCCTATCACCGCACCCAGGACGGGAGAAAATATTGTATGATAAAAAGAAACCTAATGGAAAATTATGTCATGGACATCTTAATTTTGTACAATTTATTTATTTTTTGTTACTAACAATAGAAAAATGAACAGACATCTTTTTTCATACCAAAAACAAATCCCAAATTCAAATTTAAAAAAAGAATTTTGAAATTCCTATTTTAAAATAAAGTATTCGAGCTTACAATTTTACAATAGCCAACTTTAAAATCGAATACGGATTTCTATAATACAAGAATCAATCAAACGAAACGCTTAAAGAATAATTTGAAAAGAATGTTCGGAATCACGAATCGAACTGCGAATTTAAAATGTTGATTTAAATCATTTCTGATTTAATTTATGTTAAACATACAGTCTTTAAGTATGGGAGAGTTTTGCTTCGGCACGAATGGGTCGGCTCTGCGTGGCGACTGGCGTGAAACATCACAGCGTTGTGTTTCGCCGTGTGAGTAAGAGTGATGTTACCGGAGGCCCCTAAAAGGTCAGCAACGTACTTAACGCACAGGTAATCTATCCTGCTCTAGGCCGAAACCGCCCATTGCGCCTACCCCGCAACCCCGGACGAAAAGGATACCTAAACTTATAATCTATAATAATTAAAAGAGTAATAAACGTTGTAGTTTTAACGTACAGAACCCAGATTTTAACCTACGGATTCCAACTTAACCGATTTTTGAATTCGCAAACACAAGTGGACCGATTATACAAAAGTTACAAATTTAATTTTGCAGCTGTGAGAACAGATATGTCAGAGGGATTCCTAACGGAAAGTGGTTCAGTGAGATGCAAAAGTAGTTTGTCCGTGGTTTCGCCGAGTCTTCAAGTTGCGAGATTTAAGTTGGAGAAAATATCGGATTTTCTAGTGCTTTTGAACGCTCAAACCGTATCCGTCGTTGTGCCTAGATCTTCTCTAGCTCGGTTTGTGACAACTTTTTCTGTCTTTTAGAAGACTACTGATACTTCTTGCTGATAACATTATAAGTATTATTATTTTCGTGTGAATGATGAATTATTTTATAAACAAGCTTATCGTGGTGGTCGAAACCTGGCAAGTAATAATGTGACCTTTTCCAAATGATACGTACTTTCTACGATTATTTAGACACTACTGACACACGTTGAAGGAAAATATCGTGAGGAACCTGGACTTAAAATTTCCAATTATAAGTTACAAATCGCCCTTGAGCAAGTTATGAGCCCCTATTGTGACTTGTAACTAGTCGAGTTTCTACTCAAATAGTTACGTGAGAATTATAAGTGCATTATTGCTGAACTTATCACGTCCATATCTCGTGCAGACGAAGTAGGTATATTAGTGAAATTGTGCCTCATATATTCCAGTAGCATTACTTTTTATTAGTAAAATCCACCATCACAGTAGAATTTATTTAATCACTTACAGAGTTTTTGAGAGTATTAATAAAAAAGGTCGGAATCTGATACAAAGAATCAGGTACCTACAAAAGAAAAATAAAAAAAAATCTGTCTTCAATAGTCATTTTGTAGGGCTAGTACTTTTTCAGTTACTTTAAAAACTTTTATATATCTCTAGACCAAGTTGTTTTTTTTTTACTTGATATAAACTAGTGCTTGACTGCGATCCCACCTGATGGTAAGCAGTGATGCCATTATTGATGGTAAGGCGCACTAGTTTATTAAGAGCCTATTCACTCTAGCCTTGAAGACAACTAAATTATATTTAGGTTAAAAAATAAATAACCTGTTCCAATCCCTTGATGTACGCGGTATAAATGACGAGGCCAAACGCTTAGTCCGGGCCGCAGGTGTCTCAACAACGTAAGGGTGGAAATTTGCCGTACGTCGGGATGTCCGAAGGTGAAATGGGGATGGCGGAATCAAATCGTGCAATTCCTGCGCACACTCTCCAAAATGCATCCTGTAGAACACCACAAGGCTGGTGCGTATTTTGATGCAAATCTTATATTACCATACAAATCACAAATATCAATCGTTTTAATTTAAAGACAGAAACGAAACCATAAACTATACACTGCTATTCCAAAAAAAAAAAAAAATGAAAAATAGTCAACCGCATTTCTTACCGCATTTCTAATAAAATGTCTTTTATAAAGTTCTTAGAAACTAGTCTAAAGCCGTATACACATCAACGTAGTACATCTAACTCAATAAATGAAGGTTCGGGCGAGGGAACTCAAGTGTGAACTGATCCTAAGCATTCCATTCCTTTGTGAGAGATCAGTCAGTTTGTACTCGTTCTTTTTTTAATCTGTACCCTTTTACAAGCTTCGTTCGTTCAAAAGAATGAACGACTACCATAGTGAACTATTTAGCTTAGCTTTTTAGCGATTAGAATCGCTTTGTATCAAGGATTTGGGTTCGAAATAGATATGGATACTTTGAGACCAATATTTTTTAAATAACTGTGTTGGATTGTGTGATAGGCCAAAAAGTTGTTTATAAAATAAAGACAAATTCATCACTTATGCCTTTTTTTGTGTGAGGAAAATCATCAAATGACTTCTCCCGCCCAGGGCCGGGCGGGAGGGAGTGTCAGACTCTTACTGACTAAAAACCCCCCTGTTCCTTCTCCTGCTCTGGGCTGAGGTCGCGGTGCCTCATTGCGCTTACCCCGCAACCCCGACTGAACATCAGCCCTTTAGGGCCCCGTCTGTGGTGGTCTATTAGGTTTTTGAGGCGCGCGCGGAACGCTACGCGCCGTACGCTCGGGCCTATCACTTATGCCTGAGCCTAAAATTTGAGTGGAACAACTCAATACTTCGTTGCCTGATCCCCGATAAACTTTTCGCATTCCTTTGCTACCACTTCATCTTAAGTAACGTACAGTTTTAGTTACCTCCACCTATACCGCTTTTATCAATCCGTTTTATAGGTATACTGCAAGTGATATTATTATTAGATACACACATATTATGCTTTAAATGCCCACTGCTGAGCAAAAGTCTTTATCACCGTGCTTGTCCAAAGCGGATTTTCGATTTCAAACCCAAGTATAATTTGTAATGTAACTTACGGTATATGTTTATGTTCCCTCTGAATGTATTCCTTCACCGCTTCTCAGTGATTTAGGCACCACTTACTCTTAGGAAGTTCATACATCTCGGAAAAAGTCACATTGGCGCAGCCTCAAGAGTTAATGTTACATTTTTAACCAAATACTTACTAGCTCAAGGGCTAACTAAACTTAGACGGATTTGTAAGTCAACCGCAATAAGTAGGCCTACCATGACGATGTTAAAGCGTGAGTCTTCCGGGCGAGAAAGAGGGATGGAGCTATATACATTTTATAGCTCCATCCCTCTGTCTCGCTTTGGTAGGTCCTAAGTTCCGCGGCCTCGGCCTGGAGCTTGAGAAGGAAGGGGGCCATTTTTAGTCAGTAAGAGTCTGAGACTCTCTCTTGCCATACTCTGGGCGAGAGAAGACATTTGATTATTTTCCCTCAAAAAAAAAACTCATGAATGAGGAACGGGCGCCTTTCTTCTTAACCTTCGCGGCGACTTAACAATATTATTACTACAACCAATGATATTATAACTAAAATGGTATGAGTTAAGTGTGGGAGAGCCATGCTTCGGAAGTGTGGAGAGCCATGCTTCGGAAGTGTGGAGAGCCATGCTTCGGCACGAATGGGTCGGCTCGACCAGAGTGATACCACGGCCTTACAGAAAACCAGCGTGAAATAACCACAGCGTTGTGTTTCGCCGTGTGAGTGAGGTTATTGGAGGCCCAATCCTTCCCCTCCCCCAATCTCTCCTCAATCCCTAAATCTCCAAATCCCTAATCCATAAAAGGTCGGCAAGGCACTCCGTTGCGAGTGTCCATGGGCGGCGCTGATTGCTTATTATCAGGTAATCCGTCTGCTCGTTTGCCGACCAATTACATAAAAAAAAGATAAGTTACATAAACAACATTCGATTTTCAAAACCGGCACACTAATGCACACATGAATAAATCGTATGATACACGTTAAAGTGGAATGACATGATTCAATAATCGCGAGTGAAAAAGAGACAAATTATGAAAAAGTGTGGCTAGTTAGCCACATTTTAATGTATCACTTGCTGAGCGCTAATGACCTATCTACACCTTTTTAATTATAATATCATTGACTACAACCACACACACAATACTAAATCACTTTACGATTCTGTTAAAGCTTTTTAACACACTGCAAAATGGGATAGATGGGCCAAATGATAATTTCGAAAAGGGTTTTAATTAAGCAGAGTTTTCGTTTAATGGAAGTAAGATCCCTGATTAAAGATTGCCTACTAATCTTATGTAAGTATTGTAAAGGGAAATGATAATAGAGATGAAAATTGATATTTGAATGGAGATTCCTTAATACTTAATAAAGTTCAATGTTATGTCTTTTGGTTAACTTGGGGATTTCGTTAAATGTTAGGGAAAATATTTAGTTTTAATTCCGCGACAAAAATCCAGGCTTGTTGCAGGATGCAATCCCACTCCTATGCAATCATGCATATGCACATGCAGCAAGGGTCCCGCCCTCCCGCCCACATGCATATGCACACATACACAAAACGGAAAAACATGCCACGCAATCAAACCTATACTCGACGAGCGCTCGTCGAGTCAACATCTCCTGAGGATGCCCTTGGAGGGGCGAAACACGTGTCGAGTATAGGTTTGATTGCGTGGCATGTTTTTCCGTTTTGTGTATGTGTGCATATGCATGTGGGCGGGAGGGCGGGACCCTTGCTGCATGTGCATATGCATGATTGCATAGGAGTGGGATTGCATCCTGCAACAAGCCTGGATTTTTGTCGCGGAATTAAAACTAAATATTTTCCCAAACATTTAATGTCATGGATTTCCGCAAAGTAACGCCTGATTCTATAAATTATCTTGGGATTTCGTGTAGTTGTAATTGCTATTTTATTTGTAATAGACTTGTTAGTTAGTTAGTTATCTTATGTGTTTAGCGTAGACCAAAGAGAATACATTAGAGAACTTATAGGCCGATTTTTTCTAAGAATACGACTCACCACTGCGGGCCCGGGGGACGAGGAATAACGCGCGACTGCAATTGGTCAGTTCAAGGTCAAGTTGCGTAAGTATGGCTGTCGTAGGGATGATCTATATGATTTAAGGGAAAATAGCTAATATCGATAAAATGGGTATATCGATGTTGACTATAGAATATTTATATGTATATCTATTCATTTTTCTCTAAGTTCCGGAATCTACGGAAAATGTAAAATGAAAACATACAGGGGTGTTAAACACACAGAGGAATAAAACTTTAACAGAGAAAAAAATTGTTTTCGTATATAATAGGCGACAAAATACTAATCGTTTTCGAGCGGCGGGGCACTGTATCCGCCGTCAAGTGGTTATATCGTCAATGGCGTGGACCCATATCTTCAATGAACATTCAAAGTCGGATTGGCGCTTTCAAATTTATAAGGTAGAGAATGACATATGGAATTAAGCCCGCGTTTTGTACCAACTTTATTTCATTGTGTATAATAAAGCATAAATAAATAAATAAATTTAAAGTCCAGATTTCCTCACAAAGTTTCCCTTCACCGTATGTCAGTGGTGTCTAAATGAACAAAGAAAGTTACATTGATACTTGCGAGGTTCGAACCAAATTCCTCATGTATGAAAAGCGGACGCTTTCCACTCTCCCATTCTCAAAGCTAAGGAATTCTTTTTGAGTACATATTTCTGTAGCCGAAAAAACTACCGTTACGCTTTTCAATGCATGAGAACCTTCGGGCCGCTAAAACTTATTATAAACTACACAGTAAAGCACAAAGTTAGCATATATCGTCCTACACTGATTTTCTCTTAGGGTCGAATTGGCATGTTTTTGCATCTGTGAAGCATAACTCTCCCATTCTCAAAGCTAAGGAATTCTTTTTGAGTACATATTTCTGAAGCCGAAAAAACTGCCGTTACGCTTTTCAACATGGGAATCCAACACTCTTCAATCAAAGGGTCTTGATTCTAGCCACTTACGGGATCTTTTTTTTGATGTCACAAGTCGGCAAACGAGAACACGGATTACCTGATGGTAAGCAATCGGCGTCGCCCGCCCATGGACACTGGTAATACCAAAGGTGTACAAATGCGTTGCCGGCTTGTTTAGGTTGTTAAGGATTTACGGATAGGGGATTTGATGATTGAAGATGGGGGAAGGGTCGAGGCAGCGGCGCCGTGTTCCGCGCGCGCCTCATGGTGGAGTCCTGCGGTCGGGGTGACGGCCGCAGTGGGTGACGGGGCCCGCCTTACCACCTGGCGGGCCAATACCCGTCGGGGGGTTGCGACGAATGCTTCGGCGATACTCGCCCCTCTGACACATGGGTAAGTGGAGGAACACCGGGTTGGTTTTTAGTCAGTAAGAGTCTGACAGTACACTTCGCCCTTCAAAAAAAAAAGGGGGGGAAGGGTAGAGAGGTAGGTATTCCCATTCACAAGGCCCAATTCAATGTAAGTGTTGCTTCTTGTGTTGTGAGGCCGTGGTATCATTCCAGTCGAGCCGACCCATTCTTGCCGCAACATGACCCTCCCACACTTATATTAATATGTATACTTCTTTCTTATAAAACTCTTTGCTTATACCTTAAAAAGAAACCAAACTTCCTAACTCGGAACCTCTCACCATATCTCAAAAAAGAATCAGCTCGTTTCATCAGTGACAAGTGATTTAGTTGCTTTTGTGAAACTCGATACAGCACGAGTTCTGATTGATGTAGTCATTAAAATTGCGCCATTTTGTAACCAACAGTGATCGAACGCAGAAAAACGTCAGAAAATGGCGCACTGACATTGTGGTGATTGAGTCTAATGCTAAAGATAGAATGTCCGCTTCACATGTTGGATGTTAGGATGACAACATATGGGCTACTCTAGCGGAGGATTTTCATCAATAGTCATCCATCGGCAGTTAAGAACTTAAACGAAAAATTGCGTCATGTCTCATTTTTTAAAAATATCATAATGTGGGTTTTCAGGGGCAGAGAGAATGGGTTGCTAATGGGCAGGCGTGCTTTGTCGTAGACTTTAATAGATCAAGAAGCCAAAAGCCTAAATGTTTTGCAGACGTCGCACTCGCAATCGCTTGAATAACGAGGTAGTAGAAGATATTCTTCTGCAGTAAGTAAATGGGTTAATCATCACCATTAGTCTACGAATATATGCAGTGCCGGCGTAAGGTCCACTGACACCTCGGGCGAAACTATATTGGCGCCCACTTCAGGGAAGCAATATCAAGATTTAGTTTTTTGCTGATCGTATTGATATCGTTAGAGTCACTCCTCGACCACAAACCCTCAAAAAATCCATCTTAAAAAAAACCATAAAAAATATGCATATGCACAGAGCGTAGAGCACAGTTCTGAGGGTTTACACCAGGCAAGAGTCAAGAGGCAAGAGTCTCCAACTTCAGACCCTGGACCAGCGCCCCATCACGCCCCCCCCCCCACCTAACGCACTAAATATATAATATATGACATCAGAGCGAAGACCTATTTTCACACAAAGAAGAAATGAGCATTATTCACCGATTTAACACTCAATACGTACCACGGTTTCAGCTTAGGGCAGTGAAAGAAGGCATTTGATGATTTCCCCCTTAAAAATCAAGCCTATCCCAATATCCCTTAGTATTCAAACTCCTTACCAAAAAAACCTGGCAACACACTTGTAACTTCTGTGATGTGCTGGGCATCTATGCTGGTCTTGATTATTTACCATTAGAGAACCGGTTGGTACCCTAACATCATTACCAGCCTATAACTGTCCACTGCTGAGCAAAGGCCTCTTCTCACACAGAGAAGGTTTGAGCATTAATTACTACGTTTGCTCAAGGTGGATTGGCGATTTCAAACTTACAATTAGAAATTATAAGTCCAGGTTTCCTCACGATGTTCTTCTGTGTTGAACCTTCACGGCGTGTCAGAGATGTTTAGATATTCATAGAAAGTACATTTTTTTTATGTAATTGGTCGGCAAACGAGCAGACGTATTACCTGATGGTATGTAATCAGCGCCGCCCATGGACACCCGCAACGGAGGAGTTACGTGTGCGTTGCCGACCTTTTAGGGATTAGGGATTTGGAGATTTAGGGATTGAGGACGGGAAAGGATTGGGCCTCCGGTAACCTCACTCACACGGCGAAACACAACGCTGTGGTTGTTTCATACCGGTCTTCTTTGAGGCCGTGGTATCACTCCGGTCGAGCCGACCCATTCGTGCCGAAGCATGGCTCTCCTACACTTATACATACATATTCTAACTCGGAAAATGTACATCACAGGTCACATTAGTAGGTATTTACCAGGTTCCAAACCCGCTCCCCTTTCCCAGGAAAAAAATAATTCTAACTTATCACGGTAAATATCAAGTCTTTGTAAATAAAGAGGTTTATTAGATTCTAGTTATCGCACTAAATTCACTGGAAGTCCATTTGTAAGTGGCAATATTGACTTTGGATTAATTCTCTCGAACGAAGGCTAGAGTTGGGATCGCAAACCTTTTTTATAATCTATCGACATGAATTGACTCGGTAGTGATGTCAAGTGTCCTTGTAATTTATCGAGTTTATTTAAATAGTGAATGTTGGTATTATTGTAGAAAAATTAAAAATAGGGTTTTTCATTACTACACGTCAAACAATATTTTTTATTTTTACAGTCTTGGCTTCAAATATTCGGAAATTATCGAATGTAATTTTTTTTGATACTCACTTTTCTATTTGAGGCTAAATTTGACAGGTAGAGAATGACATGTCGGAATAAGTCTACCTTATATTCCCAAATTTATCATTTTTGTTTTTATAAAAGCTTTAATAAGTGTGGCTATTGAGTGGTTCTAATTATAATGTATAAATATATGACACAATTTTATTTATTTAAGTCCTAATATCATCATATGCGTATGCTGTTAATAATACGTTTAGCCAATTATTTAGTCACAATTGTCACAATATAATGATGGACCACCACAGATGGAGTCCATTAGGACCAACATTCAATGTTCAGCTATGATGGCGGCTCCAAGGGCAATAATGTGCTGTAGCCGTACCCGGAGCACGAGGAAGACACGGAAACTTTTTAGCCAGTAAGATTCTGACATCCAGAACGATAATTAAAAGTAATTTGATGATTTTCTCCCTCAAAAAACCATCGATAAAATTTTATCGATAGTTTCCCAACACTAGTGAGCGTCAGTATAATCGATGTAGGCCATCGTTTGTATTGCATATTGGATATCACCCCTCTAGTATTTGTTGAAATCACTAGAGGTGCTCTTGTAATACGTTTCTATTGTGGATCTGTACGTTATAGTGTAGATCTTAAACAAATATTAGAAATTGGATTGTAATATTGATACTTTTGAAGACTTAGTACGTACCTACCGGTTTTACGAACCTATGTGTTTATTTTAGAATTGTCTACTAAAGGTAGAATTTTGAGGATACAAAATTGAATAGGAACTTCATGGAAGTTTTTTTTTTGGTTTGGTTTATGTTGCTGATTATTTAAATGCCCTGTCAAGCATCACGGTAACGGCATTTCCTTTAATAAGAGGCTAATAGCGACACCGACTTTATTAAAAAAAAACTGTTTATTTAACATCCATAGCTGGCCTTATCTAGAAATATTCTTTTTGTCTGTAACTATCACGAGACATGGTAAATTTATTAAAAAAAAGTTTTTCACGTTAAATAGTTGAGAAAAGTTCTACTGTCTATCTCTACTCGACTAGTTTCAAGCCACAACGGGACTCTTATTCATGCACAGCGTGCGCGTCGGGGCGTAGTTTCCCAACCGACGGTAGCAGAACTTTTCTCTGTTAATTCACATGAGTATCTCATCATCATCATCCTATAAGTGCCCACTGCTGAGCAAAGACCTCTTCTCACACGGAGAAGGTTTGTCATTAATCACCACGATTTCAAATTTATAATAAGAAATTATAAGTCCAGGTTTCCTCACGATGTTTACCTTCACCATATGTCAGTGTTGTCTAAATAATCATAGAAAGTACATATAACTCGGAAAAAGTCACATTTGTACTTGCCAGGTTTCAAACCCACACCCTCATGCGTGAGAAGCGGGCTGCATACATGAGTAACTAACTATTTTCAATTAATATTATTGGCCTATTTCAAGAAATTAATTCATTATTTAATTACATTGATTGATTTTTGATAAGCTAGAATCTGATAGTCGGTCCAATTCCATGACAATTTTTATCACCAATGTGCTGTTAACATTCCACTAGTTAGATCCTCCTTGTTAACTTAATCTGACTGAACCAGTAAGGAGGTTGCAATTAATCTGACGGCTTGTGGTCGGCCTTTGTGCGAGTTCCAATTCTCAGTAACAAGACGATTAGACTCCTTATCTAGTCTAGGTATTAAATAGTAGCTTTATAGCCTTTACTAGCTTTTGCCCGCGACTTTGTTCGCATGGAATAGTGACTTCCTGCAGATTTTTGGTTAAACAACTATTTTATGTCCTTTCTCGAGTTACGAGCTATACCTGTACCAAGTTTCACAGAAATCGGTTCATCGATTCATCGATTTCTGTGAAATTTGGTACAGACATAGTTTGGAACTCGAGAAAGGACAAGGGATAGTTTTTATATCAAAAATCTGTAGAAAGTCCCTATTCTATGTCGTCGCGTCGCTCAAAGCTAGTGGTTTGATTATAATAAAATGAAGAAGTCTGAATAGCATGAAATAAGTATACATATTATACACTTTTGTCAATTACAAACTTACAATTATATACGCACAACTTCACGGTTCAGTTGAAATTGTTCCATAATCCGGTCACGGATATTGATAGCATACTGCTGCCATACGTGAATAGGTTAGACCTAACGTGATCGCGTCACGGTTGATTAACTAGTTTTGAAATGATGTTGGTACATAATTATTGTAGTTTGAAATTAGTTTCAAAAGTATTGGCTATGTGCGCGACGGTGGCGACGCGTAGCGTTTACAACATTTGCGGAAGCTATGTCAAATAATAGTAATGTAAACATTATAATTTTCTTTGCAAATATAAATAAAACCAAAGATTAAAATATTATTGTTGACATTATTTAAGTGCAATTTATTCAATAGTTTTATTGTAAAATGAATATTATAATAAAACCCGACAGTCTGATCATCCGCATTTGTTACCAATTTCTACCGTGTTATGCGCTGCGGTCGTTATCTGTCCGCCATCACTCGTTTTGCACATAGCTAATATAGCAAATAAATTACTTCTCCCGCCCAGGATAAAAAGCGAGAGAGAGTGTCAGACTCTTACTGACTAAAAACCCCCCGTTCCTTCTTCTGCTTTGGGCCGAGGCCGCGGTGACTGCGCTTACCCCGCAACCCCGGCTGAACATCAGCCCTATAGGTCTTCGTCTGTGGTGGTCTATTGGCTTTTGGTGGCGCACGCGGAACGATACGCGCCGTACGCTCGGGTCTGGTTCTTGTCGGGCGGCGAGCTACCCTTACACGCCGGTGAGCCAGGCCCTGTCCTCCCATTTTTATCATCTGGAATTCCTAAAACTCTAGCTTTAAACTTAAGTACTCGTTACTCTTCGGGCGTTTCGGTGTACATATATAGCCCTCATTGCTTACCATCAGGTGATCATACGATATGATGAAATACAAGAATCCTCGTTGGTTGGAGTAGTCGCAAATGTGAATGGCTAGCAAGAGGCCTCGGGCTCGATTTCAGAGCCGGTCAAATATTTTATTTTCAATATTTTCGTAGTATTAGACTCTGCTATCGTGCCCAATATATGGCAATACTAGCTTTTGTCCGCAATTTTTATATAAAAACTATCGAGTTCCAAACTATGTCTGTACCTACTTTCACAGAAATCGGTTCATTACTTTGGGTGTGTAGAAAAGACAGACAGATAAACAGACAGACAGGCTGACAGACAGACAGATAGACAGACAAACAGAATTACTATCGCATTTATAATATTAGTTTAGAAGTTTGGACTATTTTTAATAAGCTATTGTTTCTCTACCCACACCTTCAGGCATAAAACGCGTGATGGTTATAATGCAAGGTTTATTTATAAGAACCTGCTTACGTATTTCAAATGCATGTCGCACGCGATTTAGAGCTCAGAATCTAGGTCTTACAGTAGTTAGAACTTTAATTAAATTTAAATAGTTACACTGATTTATTACCACCCTGTATAGAGAATAAATTATACAGGGTGTGCTAATATACCTAACTATGTTTTGTGTGGAGTTTTAGTATTAGGTCTTTTATAGGACAGCTGGGGTTGCGGGGTAAGCGCAATGAGGCACCGCGACCTCAGCCCAGAGCAGGAGAACGGGGGATTTTAGTCAGTAAGAGTCTGACACTCTCTTTCGCCTTAAACTTTGGCGGGAGAAGACATTGGATGATTTTCCCATGAAAAAAAAACAAAAAAGGTCTTTTAAAGGAGAAAATCATTCAATGAATTCTTTTATCCTGGGTGAGGAAAGGGAATGTCAGACTCTTACGGACAAAACGCTAGCCCGTTCCTTCTCCTGCTCCTGGGCCGGAGTGAAGTCATTTGATGATTTGTCTCTTCAAAAATCTATTATTCGTGTAACTTTTTTATATAAAAAGTTGTATATAAAACACAATGATATTATAAGTAAAAAGGTTACAAGCGCTCAGCAAGTGATACATTAAAGTGTGACTAACTATCCACACTTTTTCATAATTGTCTCTATTTCACTAGCGATTATTGAATCGTGTCATCCCACTTTGACGTCTAATCACACGAATTGGTCATGTGTGCATCAGTGTGCCGTTTTTGAAAATCGAATGTTGTTTATGTAACCTTTCTATACCATTTTACTTATAATATCATTTTAAAAACATATTTTCTTTCTGAAACATTATTATTCCTGGTTTTTTTTTAGGGGCAGAATCATCAAATGACTTCTCCCGCCCAGGGCCAGGCGGGAGGGATTGTCAGACTCTTACTGACTAAAAACCCCTCTGTTCCTTCTCCTGCTCTGGGCCGAGGTCGCGGTGCCTCATTGCGCTTACCCCGCAACCCCGGCTGATTAATTATTCCTGGTAAACCTCAGATATATTAATGTCTTTTACAATTCGTTTCTCAATTTGACCAACAGATCGATCGATTTTTTGAAAATACCGAACGAACTCAAAATTCTACTATGTAGTTAAAACGTATGAATGAGAGTCCCGTTGTGAATTGTAACTAGTAGAGCTTTTCTCGGTAAATAATTCACGTAAGTCGGTATTTTAAATAAGTGTGTTTCACGATAGTTATACAGATACACAGTTACACGATAGTGGTTTGAGTGTGGGAGAGCCAAGCTTCGGCACGAATGGATCGGCTCGACCGGAGTGATACCACGGCCCCACAGAATACCGGCGTGAAACAACCCACAGCGTTGTGTTTCGCCGTGTGAGTGAGGTTACCGGAGGCCCAATCCCTCCCCCTCCCCTATCCCTGCCCGATCCTTATATCCCCAACCCCTATCCCCAAAAGGCCGGCAACGCACTCGTAACTCTTTGGTGTTGCGGGTGTCCATGGGCGGCGCCGATTGCTTACCATCAGGTAATCCGACTGCTCGTTTGCCGACTTACACAATAAAAAAAAAGTTATTATTCAAAAACTTTAAAACATTTCGTGATTTATTAGACCACGCTGTATAGGTAGCTAATAAAGTAAAATTTAATACATTTTTAAAGCCAATACCTACTAGGAATGAAAACGTTGATACTTGAACAAGATAATAAGAAACACAGCACTGTTTCACATAAAATATTTTATAGGCGCTTCAATGAACCTTAAAATTTTCCATTGTCATAAAGCTACGTAGGTACTTCTTCAATAGGTATAAATACATATATCCGGGTTGTATGGTATAAATTTTGCAAACACATCGTCTTAAAGACGGATTTGATTTGAGTGTCGTTTTCTTTCTACGTGCCTTATATTATCGTATAGGTAAGCAAGTATCTAATATTGTTATGTGGTACATAGTTCGTATAAATTAGGTTCCATATTCAAAGGACATTGCTCTGCGTTCCTTTAGTGTTGGCCCTGGAGCCAAGAGCATCGGAAGTATATATATTGTAGTCTCTAACATTAGCAAATTTCTATATCTACGAATTAATTTTTATAGCGGACTAGCTGCAGTGTAGATATATTTAAAAAAAGAATCAGATTTTGAGGTTATAATTTAACCAAAATAACGAATTTCAAGTGTAATTTTTCAAAGTTCTCTGTAATTTTTTAGAACCAAGCTAAATAACTATCTCAAAAGCTACTTTTGAACAGTATACCTACCTATAAAACCGGCTATAGGTACCAGTCGCCAGCGAAAATAGCACGACTAATGTAAAATACAATTAAATGCACATTTTGGAATACAGCTTGACCGTGTTAAAAAATGTTGGCAACTTAAATAATAAAATAGACCATTAATTATCGTGTATTCAGATTCTTTTTATTGCACAGGATCAATTTGGTCATTGTCTTTTATCTGTACATAGTAGCTATTCAGATCAAGATCCAAAAATTCACTAAAGACCAATCTCAGTGGGGCGATATTGAAATAGTCTATAAAAGCCTAGAAATAAAATATAAGAGAGAGGTTGGCGTGGCAGTAGGTAACCAACTAGATGCCGAGCAATGTATTGTGGATCGATTCCCGCACGTAACAACGTGTACCTATAGGGTCTATGTAAAATTTCAGGTTTGTATACACAACCATGACACAGCAAAAATACAAGTGGGGTAAGTTAAGAAGATTAAAAAAACATAAACAATCGACCAACAGTCTGCCTACTTAGCTTCCTTTAACTTGTAATATGCAAAACATAAACAGTGAAGTCACAATATAGTAAACAAAAAAGCAGTGCCGGCGTAAGGGCCACTGACACCCCAGGCGAAAATATTGTAGCGCCCACTTGAGGGAAGCCATATCAAGTGTTAGTTTTTTGCTGATCGTATTGATATCGTTTTTTTTTGTGAGGGGAAGGAAAATCATCTCCAAATGACTTCTCCCGCCCAGGGCCGGGCAGAAGGGAGTGTCAGACTCTTACTGACTAAAAATCCCCCTGTTCCTTCTCCTGCTATGTGCCGAGGTCGCGGTGCCTCATTGCGCTTACCCCGCAACCTCGGCTGAACATCAGCCCTTTAGGGCCCCGTCTGTGGTGGTCTAATGGCTTTTTGAGGCGCGCGCGGAACGCTACGTGCCGTACGCTCGGGCCTTTACTCGCCGACCGCAGGCCCGTGCTTACGGTGACCGGAGATGGTCCCTTGATCCCCGACGCCCGTAGTGTCGCCAGTTGCGGCTGCTGGGGCGTGAGGAGGAGGATTGCTCTCTCACGCGGGCCGCCTCTCTCTTTGCGAGCATGACTGCTTCACAAAAGGAGGAGATGGCGTCCCAGTTCCACTCACTCCGCACCATGGCCTCGACTAAGGCCGGGCGCGGAGGTCGCCGCCTCCGATCACTTCCCTGAGGATACGGCGGTGCTCAGCCCAGGCAGGGCATACCGCTACCGTATGATCGTATTGATATCGTTAGAGTCACTCCTCGACCACAAATCCTCAAAAAATCTATCTTACAAAAATTTCCATAAAAATATGCATATGCAAAAGGGCGTAGAGCACAGTTCTGAGGGTTTGCACCAGGAGAGGCAAGAAACTCCAACTTCAGACCTTGGCGAGCCCCCAGAATTTGTCGCCCTGGGCCATCGCCCCCTAACGCCGGCACTGCAAAAAAGAAAAACTCACCTCATTCATATAATTCCATGCTTGACACGCTCTGACTGGACTCAGGGGCTTGTAATGATTACCAAAAGTGTACATGTAGAAGAGCCACGGTGCTGGAAACAACATTGTGAACATATCACATAATGCCATAGCCATAAGGACTACATTCGTTGGCGTTCTCATATGACGTCTTGATAAAACCACCACTATTAATGTATTTGCCACTGTCGTCGTTGCCAGAAGAAATGGTGCTATGTATCTGTAAAGAGAAAAATGTATTTAATATGGATGATTTTATAAATGGGGATGTAGGTTTTATCTATATTATACTTTTTTTATTATAAAGCTGAGGAGTTTGTTTGTTTGAACGCACTAATCTTGGATAGTCCATTTGTTGAGGAAGGCGGATATAAAATTTCACGCTACGACTTGTAGGAGCCGAGTAGTGGGTGAAACCGTGCGATATTAGCTAGTAGTATCATAAGCCTTTAAATATATATTTCAGAGCAAAGCCCTTTTTTACACGCAAAAGGTTTGAGTTATAACTGTCTTGCTAACTCAAAAAGGATTGGTCGTTTTGAACTTATAATATTTGAAGTTAAATGTCTAGGTTTCATCAAGTTTTTTACCTTTACATGACAATTTAATATTGATTGTTCGACAGCTTTTTATAACATTTCTATACTAAATATTAGTATAGAAATGTTATAAAGAGGTAAAATTTGTAAGTATGTATGTTTTTTCACTGATAGATAGCTACAATGTTCCTGGGTGCTATAGGCTATAAAACATCACGCTACGATTAAGTGGAGCCGAGCAGCGGGGGAAACCGCGTGAGAGTAGCTAGTATTGTATAAACATACAAGTATGTTAGTTAAGGTAAGTATAAATAGGTATAGGTTATAAGGTATTAGTAGGTATAAAACACGCAAACACCCATAGGTATGGGTGTCATCATTCTAGATGCTAATAATTTGAAAAATCCAACTAATTTAATTCTAGAATAGAACCAAAGTTCCTGACCTAGGACAATCCGGCTAACAAGGTAGCCTAGGATCCAATTTCCTTTCATTGTTAGTCTTACAGGTAAAAACACGTACAAAAGCAAGTCTTTTACTATACGCCAATTTCGGATATGGCGACAAACTAGCTCTCTTATTACCTACCTCATGGTAAGCAATCGGAGCCGTCCATAGATACTCGCAAAACCAGAAAAGTTAATATTGCGTTCTGTCCTTTTTAAAGTTGGTTCAGTTCAATGTTACCTAATACTTAATTACTCGTACATCGTATTTCTGAACCGATGCGACCTTCAAACATTCAAGAAACAAGCGTACTAATTCATAAAAGGCCAGTAACGCGCTTATGACTTCGTAGGTATATTTGGGTTACAGATTGTTTTTTTTATGGAATAGATCGGTAAATGGGCAGACGGATTACCTAATGGTAAGCAATTAGGGCTGCCCATGGACACCCGAAACACAAAAGGAGTTAGAGTTTAGGGTTTTGAGTTTAGGGTTTCAGGTATTTATGGATTGGGAAGGGATGGGAGTGGGAGGGATTGGGTCTCCGGTAACTCACACGGCGAAACACAACGCTGGGGTTGTTTCAAGCCGGTTTTCTGTGAGGCCGTGGTATCACTCCAGTCGAGTCAACCAATTCGTGCCGAAGCTTGGTTCTCCCACACTTTAGCTTAGATCGCTTACCATCAGGTGATCCGTCAACTCCTTTATCCTCAACTCCTCCTATTCCATAAAAGCTCAAGCTTAATACATATCGGATTGAACTTCCTAGCGACCCGATCAATGGGACAGTCAAAATATTCTATTATTTTAAAATAATATTTGGATTCGTGTTAAAATCGTGGACGGGGAGCACCCTTTATATTGCTTCCCAAACAAACTCATCTTTGCTTAATAGGAAATCTAAATTTTCTCTCGAGGAATTCATCGACAAAATGTTATTCGGAGTTTTATAAAGGGTTCTGTACAATTATTTCATTGTTTTTTATTTATTTTGCATTTCTGTATAGACTGCTCGTCTAGCACAGTGGCTGGGCAATAAATAATCGGTTGCTGTGCAACGTGTCGCGGGTTCGATTCCCGCACGAAACAACACTTTGTGTGATCCACGAATTGTTGTTTCGAGTCTGGGTGTGTGTGTGAATTTGTATGTTTGTAAACGCATGCACGACAAAGGAGAAAATGCAGGTGTAACCCAACGTTCTTTTTTTAAAAAATCTGACTTTGACGGTACCATTAGATTTCTCAAGATTGGCATCACCTTTTGAATTCGGCCTTATCATGAATAAGGTACAAATAAATGATACCAGTGAACTCAACAATATTTGGAATATTGTGATTGATTGATCGACTGATTGAGACCACGACTTTTAACTTTACATTTTTATGCGCAAAATAAATAAATAAAATTTATAGAAAATCTATATTATTATAATTCAAAGCTGCATAATTAATACTCATTACGATAGCTATTCTTCAAAAATCTTCAAAAAACTAATATTAAGTCCCACCCACAAAGTATTAACACAGAAAAAAAACTATCAAACATTTTGTACAGAAGAAAGATTTGATTGTTTGTATGTTTATTTTTTTTGCGTCTCTACTTTGCTACACATTGCTTGCTGCGCAGCAGCTCTATAGCGGTATGGTAAAATTAAGCGAAGATGTAGCGGCTGCGTTGCGTTGAGGGAAAATCATCGTATGATTTTTTTTTGACCTAAGGCTGTAGACTCAAAGTGTTAGTCAGTCAGTCTCTTACTGACTAAAAGCCACCCTGTTTCTTATCCTACTCCAAGCAGGAAAAGCGGTACTTTATTGCGCTTGCACTGGGTCGTTTATGGACTAGATGTATTCCTTAATTAATTCTATCATCGACATTATTGGAAGGACTAATAACATTTAGCATAATCGTGTTATTTAAATGTAACTGTTAAAAAAAAGTATAATTATTATGACGGTACCCTAAAAACGTTCTTATTCTTAATTTGATTACCAAAAATTTAAAATAAATATTAACGAATTTTTAAAAATAAATATTATCGAATTAAAAAAAAACAGGATTAACTCAAACCCTTTGTTTTTCCAATCGAGTTGAGAGCCAAGTTGAATTTATTTCATGAAAGTGTTTACAGAAACGAAGCGTAAGAGTTTTCAGCGAACCTTCTTAAGAAAATGTAATATTTTAGAAATGTTCCCTAAATATAGATGTATTTCAGTAATTTTGTTCAGTGATGTCAGTTTTGTAGTAGTTTCAATGTATACTATATTTGTAACTGGGCCAAGTTTTATGTTCCATATGTTAGACGGATTAAGTTTATTTTCATTGGAATAATGTTTTTTTTAAAAAAACCTGACTATAGATTATATGGATTAAGTTTATTTTCGTCGGTATAGGTAATGTTTTTTTACGTATGTTTCAAATATGTATATATTTTTTATTTGAAAGGCCTTTTGTAGATAAGATATTATTAGTAACTCGTGGATGTAACAACGATTAAACTATTCTTGTTTGATCTCTAAATCTTGAGAATACTTTTTTGTTAGTTTTTTTTTAAACGTTGCTTTTTTTTAAATCTTGAGAAATATTTGTAACCTAACTATTCTCGCGCATTGTCAACCGCTGCTAGGCTTCTACAGATCGTAGGGTGATGTTTTATAGCCATCCCTGATAAATGGACAAACGAAAAAAATATTGTTCAATTCCAATCAGTAGTTTCGGAGATTAGCGCGTTCAAACAAATAAACAACCAAACCAACAATCGACAGTTTAAGACTATTAAGTAACGATGAAATTTTATTTGTTCCTCTTTTAAGTTCGATATCAGGTTAGATAAAGTGTTATTAGGTATTTTCTTTACCTAAGTTGAATTGGCGATTTCAAACTTATACAGATCCAGATTTATTAACGATGTTTTCCTTCGCCGTATGTTATTAATGTCTATTGTCTAGATAATCTTAGCAAAGAAATGTAACCCAGAAAAAGTCACTTTAGGACTTGGCACTTTTTGTACTTATTATGTACGACTTTTTACATGTGAACACGATTCCTCGCGCGACTACGCACGCGTGTAAAAATAGCAGCGCTTCAAGCGATATCTTGACTGAAATACGCAAACCATTAATTAATTTATAGAGTCGATTTTGAACGACCACCGGTGCCAAACATTGAATTTGTAAGTTTGTACGTAGGGTACATACAAACTTAGAAATTTTACCTCTTTATAATATATAGATACCTACTCTATATATACAACTACTGTAACAACCATAATATACGAACGATACTCACCCATACATAGGTTCAGCATAATTGATCGGGAATTCGCAGGTGACATTCAAATAAAAATGTGAATGATTTGATAGGCAGAAATCATCAGAACTAAAGTTCGAATAGCCAGGGTAGCCAGTCTGGTTATCATAATAATTAAGCTTTGAAATATCTAAATCAGTGCTGTCACTGTCAACAATTTGTCTTGTGTCGTTAAAGTCGCCGAAGTAGTCGACCCAATCTTTGTCGTGTGCCGCCATCTTGAAATCGTAATGGCTACCTCGTTGACATTGACATTTTGCTCGTTATGTCATCCGTGATGTCTATTTGTATCTGTGGACAAAGAAAAGTTTTAGGTTAGTATTTTACTTTTGTTTATTGTGTAGGTAGTTTTTGTTTTTATTTTACTTTTGTTTATTGTGTAGGTAGTTTTTGTTTTTATTTTACTTTTGTTTATTGTGTAGGTAGTTTTTGTTTTTACTGGATTGTAATTAAATCCAGTATGTCGCCCGTGTTATTCGTAAAAAGGCAATAATTAGATATTTATAAATTTTAAAATTGTATCTTTTAATTTCACCCCAAAATATGGTATTAATAATATAAACAACAAGTGAAAGGTGGGTGCACCTTTTTTAAATGTAACCTTTACCATCACAACTTTTTAAATTGGAACTCATTAAATTGTAGGCAAAACTACGTCAAAAAATTCATTATCCCAGTTTAACAGAAATATATATTTTCGAAAGTTGTAAAATCATGGGCCATTTAGCAATATGTTTTAATTGACTCCGTCGTATGAAGTCACAATCGATTCATTGTAGTGAAAATTAATTATAATGTTCGATAACGAATCAATAATGAAATTTAACTTCAATTTTCAGTTTCACATCACTTTAGATTTACATTTAAATTAAAATGACTATCATTAACATCGGAAGGTTTGAGCATACTTAGGGTTATAAGGACAGAGAATGCGACTTTGTTTTATACTATGTAGTGATGTACTTGACTGACTCGACTTCTTTTATAGCAGCCTCTTTGGTTGTTTGGATACCACAAGCGCCACTGTTGAGTAGAGGATTTCGGGTAAGGTAACTAAATCGGGGAAAGTAGTATTAAGTGTTTTTGGATTTTCAAATTTAGTATGGTATATTATTGGGTCTGAAATATAATTTGACACCTTAGAGGAGGTATTTTTTCAGGCACAAGCTGCGGTAATTAAGTATTACAGTTTTGACATATTTAAGTAATAAGAAATAGTTTATAAATCTAAGAAAGAAAGAAGCAATAAAGTCTTTGCTAACATTTTTTATTTAAGTGTTAGTTCGTATTAGTAAGTGCATAACTCAAGAACGCCTGGACCAATTTTCTCAATATTTATTGTCAGGAGAAAGTTCTTAACAAAGAAAATTTTAGAAATGTCAAGGGGAAAATTGGGAAAGTGACTCTTTTAGCGAGATAGTTGGATCCATGCGAAATGGGGGCGGGCAGCTAGTTTACCTAGGAAAAATGTAGTTATATCATTTTAAAAATACTTTAGTAAATTATCTATACTAAATACTAATATTATAAAGAGGTACAATTTGTAAGTTTGTATGTAGGAGGTAATCTTTGGAACCGCTGGTCAGATTGCCAAAATTCTTTCACTGATACATAGCTACAATGTTACTCAGTGCTATAGGGTATAAAACATCACGCTACGGTCAAAAGGAGCCGTGCAGCGGGTGAAACCGCGCGAGCGTAGCTAGTATTGTTATATAACTACACTTTCCCCTTGACCGCACAGGTGAAGCCACAGGCAAAACTAGTTAATTAATAAATAAGCGAAAATATGGCTAAATTATTTTGGTACGAAACATTCCAATTATTTATAACATTGTTTCAGAACTGTTATTAATGAATTCTTGGAAATAGGTAACGCAATACGATATCGATACAGTTACTGAAACTACTAATTACGACTTTTTTGCTTCCATTTATTTGTCTTATCGGCAGATTGGTTATAAGAAAAGTTTTCGAGCAATATATTTTTTTATCGAAGAGAAAATGAACAGAGTTATTACCTGATGGTAAGTAGTCAGCGCCACCCAAGATCTGATGTTCGGAAAGCGGTTAGAGCAACACAAGTACTTTGTCGGGCTTTTAAAGAGGACCAGGTCTTTTGTTTTACGCCTTAAGGAGCAAACAGACCACTACAGGACCCAATAGGGCTGATGTTCAGCCAGGGTTAAGTTGCTTTCTCGACAAATGGCCTTACAGAAAATAATGTTCAATTTGAACCAGTGGTTTCGAAGATTGGAACGTTGAAACAAACATGCTCTACAACTTTATAATATGGATTTTCCCACCGTTGTTGTGAATTACCTTCAAGATCATATCCAGCTCTTAACTAAGTCGCTCCTTTCGTTATTAACTATTCATTTCTATATTTTTTTTATAATAAATTGTTGCCCCACACTAGGTTTTTCTCCTGTGTCGTGGGTGCGTTTACAAACATACAATTTCACATACACATCACACCCAGACCCGGAACAACAATTTGTGAATCACACAAAGAGTTGTTCCGTGCGGGAATCGGACCCGCGACATGTTGTGCGGCAGCCAGTTGCCCGGCCACAGGACAACCGTGCAGTCTAATTCTATACCAATATTATAAAAAGGTAAAATTTATAAGTTTGTATGTAGGGGGTAATCTTTGGAACCGCTGGTCGGATTGCCAATATTCTTTCACTTATAGATAGCTACAATATTCCTGAGTGCTATAGGCTATAAAACATCACGCTAGGATCAAATGGAGCCGAAAAACCGCGCGAGAGCCGCTAGTACAAAATATATATGAAATTCAAAGTTATAATCGTTAAGTCTTAGGCGCCCGTTTTGAACGCGATAAGAAGCGCCCCATTTCTCAAAGATCACGTGAGGGTGAAAATAAACCGGTTAATCCGGCCCTCGCTTTATGAATAGACACTAAATACCTTTATCGCTAAGCCACAGAGAGTACCTTATTATATAATATACTTTATTTATTAGTATTTAAGATCGTTTTTAGCGTCCATTATGTCGTAGAGACCTTATTTGTAATAAGTACCGTGAGACATATTAAATTTATTGAAAATAAGAACTTAGTCACGTGAGTGAATTGAGAATAGCTCGACTAATTTCAAGTCACAACGGGACTCTTATTCATGAACATGAGTAAGAATAAGATTGTATTTTCGTTAATAATGTTTCTATTTTTTTCCCCACTACGGCAAAGCAAAAGGAGGGTTATGTGTTTTTTTTATTGTATTAGTTTGTAAGTAGTTTAAAAGCGTTTTGGTTTTTAAAATCCTTGCTGAACTATTAGGTAACATACAAAAAAAAAACAATATTTCGAAACTGTACTGTTTCCAGCCCACTGCTGAGCAAAAGCCTCTTTTAACGCTTGTTAAAGGTGGATTGGCGATTTCAAACTTATTATTAGAAATTATAAGTCCACGTTTCTTCGGATCTTTTCCTTCACCGTATGTCAGTGGTGTCAAAATAATCATAGAAAGTACATGTAACTCGGAAAAGTCACATGGGTACTTGCCATGATTTGACCCTCATACTAATATTTTAAATGCGAAAGTAACTCTGTCTGTCTGTCTGTCTGTCATTTCTTCACGCCTAAACTACTGAACCGATTTCTGTGAAAGAAAGGACACAGGATAGTTTTTATACCAAAAATCTACAGGAAGTCATTATTCCACGCGAACGGAGTCGTGAGCAAAAACTAGTTAACTATATCTCAAATACTAATTGCCAGTATTAGATGCAAAGTGACGTCATACATAGAACTTAAGTGTAATTGTACCAACATCAGTTGTGAGACTGAGTTTGTATGCGTAAAGGCTAATTGTAGCGCTCAATCATTACAGCTTTAGTACATAAGTGCTACAAATGGTACTCGTATTATAATTGCTAATGCTCTTCATTTTAAGTTGATTTTCGTTCGGTTTTTGATTTGTAGTTGTGACGTTTTATAATTTATTTTGTCATGGGCTTATTTTGTTATTTATTTTTTATTTTGTTTATAATATTCGGTCGTTTTTTTTTGTTCTTTTTTCAAAAGTGGTTTTAGAGTAACTTGGAAAGATTTTTTTTCTTTAAGGGCTGATTTCTCAATGGTTAGATTAAAGTTATCTGTGGAATAATTATGATGCTGTCGCGTAAGAATGTTTGTATAAGACAGTGACAGCAACAATTTTATTCCTCAGATAACATATATCTGACTATTGCAAAATCAGCCTTAAATAGTATTATTCAAGTTACTCGTATGCTAAGTAAAATTGCATTAAACTTCTGCCTTAATATTTTTCGTATGGCAACATCTCAATTACGTGTTTTTTGTGATTGCAACCCTTACAAATGAGTCTAGTGAAGAGACATCGTTAGTTTTGAATGGAGCGCCATTTAATTGGCTGTATTTTGGCAGCCATGTTTGCATACAAGGACATTTATAGAAACATTTTTGTATGATAGTATTTTCATATTCATAGAAATGTCCTCTTTTGTTAATTAGTATGTTAGTCTAGTATCATGTAGGATTAAACAGAAATAATAATGTGACATTATGTATATTGCATTTGGTCTTAGAAATATTACTTTCCTTTTTTTGTACACCATATAAAAAAAAGTAGAGAACCGACGTGTGACTACGCCTTTCAGTATTCTGAAAATCTTGTTTTATACTTTTTCAGCGTCGTTTTTTTGTCATAGTTGGGTTTTATTTTTTTTACTTTTTAATATTCGTATATATTATTATGTTACCTATATATAAATGTATGTAACATTTGGATTTTTACAGACAAGCTTTTACAGACAGTCAGTGATTAGGAATTATAGATATATAGTCGTCAAGTGAACAACTTTTTTTTACGTGGCGCGATTCCTTCTTCTTCTGACCTGCTAATTGTTGTTCCAGCTCTAGTTGTGATGTGTATGTGAATTTGCATTTTGTAAACGTAGCTCCTATGTCTTCCATAAGAGAAAAGCCTAGTGGAAAAAAAAATTCAATAAAATTTTGAACAAATACGTTTTAAACCTATTAATTTTATAAACGCGAGACTTTGCAAGTATGGATGAATGGATGAATGGATGGATGAATATTTGTTTCTTAACGTAAATATAACTGAATGAATTTTAATGTAAAATAAAACTGAGATTCAAGTCTAGAATAATACATAGTCTTGAATAATATATTTATTTCTCTGGTAGGGAAAGCGGGCGAATTGCAAAAAAAAATTACATTCGAAAGTATTTAGGTACTAACTAATTGCCTATAGTGCTTTTATAAATCTGTCCTAAATGACTTCTGCCAACGATTAGGTACCCTCGTAACATAGATTGATGGTTCAAAATTATTCTACAAATGTAAATAAACACTAAATAGTAACTGGTGTAATAGAAAAAGAACGACTTTAATATTTTTTACGGATTTTTGTGTTCGAAGGTATATAATGAAAATAATTATAGGTACTAGCGACCCGCCGACGACCGACTGACCTCCGGTGCCACAACGGATGCAATGCTTATATAAAAATATCTCCACAATTTAGTGGGTACCTAATAAAAAAGTAATCTATCTAATAAAAAAGTCCCATAACAAAAAAACAGGGTTTCTTTGACAGCTCAACCAATCAGCTGTCTGATGGGGCAGCAAAGAAGCATGGATTACCTTATGTTAAGAAAACCGCTGCCCATGTAAATCCACATCGCTATAGAAGTTACGAGTGCGTTGCCGGTCTTTTAGGGATTAGGGTTGCGCCGATCTAGGGAACGGAATAAGGAAAGCAATGTGCCTCCGGTATCATCACTCACAAGGCGAAATACAACGCCGTGGTTATTTCACGATAGTCATCATCACTCTTCTAATTAATCATTAACACATAGTTCCATTTTATTAGGCCAGGTTTCCTAGCTATGTTTTACGTAATGCAGCTGTTTCACGACGGTCTTCCTTGAAACCACGCCGTGGTATCACTCCGATCGAGCCGTCCCATTTTTGCCGAAGCATGGCTCTCCAACACTCAAAATGTACACTTTCAAGAATTACTAGATTAAATAACGATGTTGCAACACTGTGCACATATTATGATGTCATAAATCCAGATACATTGCATGGCAGACACAGCCAACCAGATACATATGTGTCTGTCTTATCTCCCGTAATGTCTTGAGATTAGCCATAATAATACGTCTGTTATTAATCACTACATAGTATAAAACAACATGGCTTTCTCTGTTCCTATATTCCTATGTTTGATTAACTACGCAACGCAATTTCCAAAAAAGTATAGTATCTTATCATTCTATAGCGAAATGTCGGTCGTGGTCATGTGCGAAATCAAAATATTTTTCAAGAAAATATTTTCAATATGGTTGAAATTCGATCAACAGAATAATAAACCAAACAAAAATATTTGTTTATATTGATTAAATAAAGTGTTTTCAGAACTTAATTTAAATTCTTTTTAGAAATAAGCTATAGATCTTTTCATATCAATCCAAAACTATTTATTTTTTCAATTTTTTCATCGAATTTTCTTTACAAAGTTATAAAACTTTTAATAAAGCCTAAAATATGTGGGGTTTGTTTGGGTTTAAAAAAAAGTTTCACTTTTAAAGTGGTTGTTTAGTACCATTGTAAAAGCAGGGTAGACCATTTTCTCTTATAAATAAACTTAAGGTGCTGTAATTCAGTCTCTTTAAAACTCTGAAACGGCTGGACTGAATATGGTCTGGCATATGGACTGCACGATTGGTGCGGTGGCTGGGCAACTGGTTGCCGTGCAACGTGTCGCGGGTTCGATTCCCGCACGGAACCAGAGGCGGCGTAAGGCGTGGGCGACGTGGGCCACCGCCTACGGCCTCGCGGTACAAGGGGCCTCGCGCCTCGAAATTTTTTAAAGCGAAAAAAAATATAAAATAAAAATTGGAAAACAGTTCACCTACAAGCTATCCTTGCAACTTTCCGCTAAGCGCTTAAATTTTATCTAATGCGTCATTTTTGAGCTTATCGAGCTCAAAAATTTATTTTCCTTGTTGAAATACCTAATCGACAATTATGAACTGTTATAATTTTTAGGAGAGAACTGTTGTGAAACATGTTTTCTTAGGCTAGAAACATTTGCCGCCGACCAACCAGAGTTCCAATGCCTTAATAAATAAATAAAAAACGTGCGGGGAATCCCTGGTTTTATTTTGTTTACTTTCTTTACTAGGAAGACAACCAATCAAATCAAAGTACGCAAGGCGCATAACAATAGAAATGTACATTACGCGCGATTTTACCTGACCGGCCTGAAGTTAGCTCTTTCTAACGGTCGCGCATGTACAGTCACTAAGAAAAATTAATTTCTTTTTTATTAATGTTAGTAAAGAAAACTGTTATTAATCAAAATATTTCTCTCTCAAACAGTTATTAGTCTTAGTATTTTTTTAATCTTAATTCATACATTTCTATTTACTGAAAAATAACTGTCACGTAAGGTTTATATCAGTAGTTTAAGGAAAACAATCGTTTTCGTTACTGCCATAATTTAAAAGCCGTCTTGTTTTTTTATTACATAACATTTACACACATTTTGTGAATGGATAAAAGAGTATCGGGAAACTGAAAAGGATTTTCGATTATGAAAGCAGCGATCAACCTATACAGTCTCAAACGTATCAAACTGATTTTTTTTACGCCATGATTGATTCTATAATAACCAATATGGAATTAAGATTTACGTCTTTAAATCAACATTTTGAAGAATTTGGTTTTCTATGATTTAAGCGCGCTAAAAAATATGCCGCAGGAGCAAATATTAAAACACTGTAACGATTTACATAACGTCCTGCGTGTGGGTGAGGGCAGTGATTTCCAACCATTTGAATTATATGAAGAATTAAATACAATGATCCTGAATTTACCCAACTTCTTTAAAGACGTGAAACAGCTGCTGTCATACATAACAGAAAATAACTTAAAAGAAATTTACCCAAATATTTACATTGTCATCCGAATTTTATTAACAATTCCGGTAAGTACAGCCTCTGCTGAAAGAAGTTTTTCTAAATTAAAATTAATAAAAAATTATTTGAGAAACACAATGAACCAAGAAAGACTTTTAGCTTTGGCCGTTTTATCAATTGAATCAGACTTGGCATCTAGGCTGAATTACGATACCATAATTAAGGAATTTAGTAAAGTTAAAAGCAGGAAATTTCTGTTCCTTTAATAAAGAACACTAATTAATTTTAAGTATACTTACGCTAAGAAATGTATATCTCCACCTTTATATTTACGATTTGTAATTTTTCATTAATACTTATTAACCTAATTTGTATTTTTCTGCATAAAAACTTGGCAGTGTTAATTGTTTTGTTTGTTTTTATTATTTTATAAAATCCGTCTTTGGGTCGCCATAGAACAGGGCCTCGCGAAATCTGTCTTGCCCACATCAAATTTAGGTCTTGCCCCGCCGCTGCACGGAACAACATTTTGTGTGATCCACAATTTGTTGTTTCGGGCCTGGGTGTGATGTGTATGTGAAATTGAATGTTTGTAAAAGTACCCACGACACAGGAGAAAATCCTAGAGTGGGGCAACGTTTCATTTAAAAAAAAGAATAAGTTATTTTAGTCTTGAAATAGATATGTATGGAAAAACCACTTTTAAATTATGATGTCAGTTTTCTTTATTTGACAAGGAACAATTGTGACATTATATTTTTTTGCTGGGATGGTATGTAGTTCGCTAGACCAACTAGTTTATTACAAAACCCTAATATTTATAGGACGCGGTGACAATGCGGAATGCATTTTACTGTGCGGACCACCATCTCCAGTCGAGTCACCGAGGCCTCGGCCCAGAGCAGGAGAAGGAACGGGGGGTTTTTAGTCAGTAAGAGTCTGACACTCCCTCCCGCCCGACCCTGAGCGGGAGAAGCCATCTGATGATTTTCCTCTCACAAAAATAAAGACGAGTTACGATTGTGTTGCCAGTCTTTTGGGAATCGGAGGTTTAGGGAGGGATTGGGGGAGAGTAAGAAAGAAGGGGGCTCCGGTAATCTCACTAACACGGTGAAACACAACACTAGTTCTTTCTCGCTCTTTCGTCCCGAAGCATGACTCTCAAACATTTAGAATAATAATAATAATATGTATTGGATGACCTCAAGTTGTTTGCACCAAACAAGGAGGAGCTGATGGAACTACTTAAAATAACTAAAAATTTTAGTAGTTCCATCAGAATGGAGTTTGGTGTTGATAAGTGTGCGGTCATGCATGTAAAGCGAGGCGGGATAGTGGAATCTGAAAGTCTAGAGCTGTCAGATTTCACAAAACTGAGATCACTCTCCGCAAATGATACCTACAAGTATTTGGGTATGTCGGAAGGATTGGGTATTAATGGGCCGCACATGAAACAATCTTTACAGGAGCGCTTCTTTGGCCGCCTGAATAAGGTACTGAAAAGTTCGTTATCAGGCGGCAACAAGGTACGCGCCTTTAACGGTTGGGTCATGCCGGTCCTGATGTATTCTTTTGGCATACTCAAATGGACTCAGACTGAACTTGACACCCTGGATAGACGAGTCCGGACGATGCTGACTGCAAATCGAATGCATCATCCTCGTTCATCAGTCATGAGGTTGTACATCCCGCGGAAGTGTGGGGGTCGAGGCTTTCTAAACGCTAAGACCCTTCACAACCGTGAGGTGTGCAATCTCAGGGAACATTTCCTGAAAGTGGACGAGGATATGCATCGAGAAGTAGTCACAGTGGACAAGGGATTCACACCACTCTGTACCTTCAGTGAAAAGTGATATAAGTGGAAAATCATAGTTACGAGTAATTTAAGGTTAAAGATTTAAAAAAATCTCGTTATTTTTCTAACGTTCTGAAATAAAAAGCGATATGTGGTACGTGTAGATAATATTATAAAGATTATAAAGAGCTTGGTTTAAATAAATTATTTTGCACGGAATTTAAGTAATTAGTAAAAATAGCCAGTTATATCACCGTACACTTTAGTTTTCTTTGCTTATTTTTGTGTATTTAAATGTATAATGCAATGAATTATTTTACACATTTAGTTATCATTTTGTGTAAAATGTTATAAGGCTTGTGTTTTGGCATATTTTGCGTGCAAATAGTTGTTGTGAGAAAAAGTGGTAAAGCTAATATGATCATTTTGATTATCAGCAACCTTTTTTCATTGTTTTATTTAAAATTCCTACGTAAATATTCAATTGTACCCCTAAACACCAATGATTAATGCTACAAGCTAAAATTTATTTTGATACATTTTGTTTATATCGAAGTGTTTATTGATACAAGTAATAACTATTTTCAAACGGTTTTGTTACAAAAATAGGTAAAAGTATGTTTATAGCAAAATAAAATAATAGCTAAATTAAAAAAGCGTTTATTTAACAAACAATTCTTTTACTTTTGTATCTTGAACAGTCTTAAATCGTATGTAATCAGTCTCCAAAAATCAAACATCTTATATTAATATAAATTTCTTATAAAAAATACATAACTTTTTATCATTATTCTGGAACGGTCTTAAATCGTATGAAATCAGTCTCAAAAATCAATATAATTTTCTTATAAAAAGAAAATAACTTTTCATAATTTTTATAACTAATCTTGAACAGGCTTTAATCTTATGAAATCAGTCTCCAAAAATTAAACATCAGATATTAATATAATTAAAGCCTTCAACCAGCTGCGGCGCTCTGGCTGAGGCACCGGCGAAGAAGGGGGCGAAAGCGCCTACGCCGGCGAAAGCGCCGAAGGCGGCACCTGCGGCTCTGACAGCGCAAGCTCCAACTTCAGCTTCGGCGCCGATGAGTCGCAGGCGCAGGGGTGCAGAGCTCCGCTAGAGCTCCAACCAGAGCGCCGCCCACCCCATCGGAGTTGTGTGCCGATGGCGAGTGGCAGGTGGCCGGGGAAGCGAGGAGGGTCGCTAAGGAGGCGAGGAAGCGCCGCAAGAAAGAGCAGCGGCAACGGCGGCAGCAGCGGCGCAAGGACAAGCGCGCCGCGGCAATGCTCCTCGCCCCCAAATCTTCGGCTGTAGTGATCACACTACAGCCGGATGCGGCTAATAAGGGGGTGACGTACGGGGACGTACTTACTTAAAAAGTTGAAGGTGGCGGTATCTCCTGCGGAGTTTGGGGCACCCGACGGGTTCGCAGTGAGGGTCACTGCCACTGGAGCCCGTCTCTTAGAGGTCCCCGGCGCGGCCAGCGGGTCGTCCGCTGACGCCCTAGCCGAGAAGCTCAGGGCGTGCCTTGCAGCGGCCGAGCCTCGCGTGTCCAGGCCCACTAAATGCCTGGAGCTAAGTATCATGGGCCTGGACGACTCTGTGACGGAGAATGAGGTGGCGGCCGCTGTTGCCAGGAAGGGGGAGTGTCCTGTGGACCAGGTGAAGGCAGACACCATCCGCCCGGACAATACGGGGCTGCGGACTGTGGTAGTCAGCTGCCCCGTCACAGCGGCAAAAAAGTTGTCGGAGGGCAAAAGACTCCTGGTGGGCTGGGTCTCGGCGCAGGTGAAGCTGCTTGAGCCCCGGCCTCTGAGGTGCTATCGTTGCCTCATTGGTTACCATGTGGGTGCCAAATGCACCTCGGAGGTAGACCGTAGCGGCCGCTGCTTCCGCTGCACTGCGTAGTATGTGCTGCGGCTGGTAAGCCGGCCGATCACCGGGTTGGGGGCAAAACCTGCTCCCCTTCGCCAAGCCCAGGGGTAAAGTTAGGCCCTCTGCCGCCTCTACTGCCCCCGCCGTTCCCGTTGATACAGACACAGTCGCCACCGCCTCCGCGACTGCTGCTGTCGCTGGTGCCAGAGAGGAGGTCGTGATGGACTGCCAATAATGGCTCCATTACGCCTCCTGCAGGCGAACATCAACCATTGCGCCGCTGCTCAGGATCTCCTGCTCCAGAGCATGGCGCAGTGGTCGATCAATGTTGCTGTGGTCTCCGAGCCGTACTTCGTTCCACCCAGGGAACACTGGTTGTCAGACCTGGACGGCTCGGTGACCATCATCTCGTCGGCCGCCACCGGTACCCCAACCCCCGAAGGGCCTCAGCGAGGCAGGGGTTGCGTCGCGGCTCGGTTCGGAGAAATCGCCGTGGTGGGCGTGTACTTCTTTCCGAACCGAAATCTCGTCGAGTTCCACAACTCCCTCAGGGAATTAGTCACCGTCGTCGTCGGGTTCCGTCCCCTCCCCGTGCTGGTCCTCGGGGACTTCAATGGCAAGAATTTGGCATGGGGTTCCCGGGTCACTGATGTCCGGGGAAGGATGGTCGAAGACTGGGCTCTGGAGACAGGCCTAGTCGTGCTGAAACGGGGTTCTGTCCCCACGTGCATACGGATGCGGGGCGAGTCAGTGGTGGACATTTCGATTGCTAGCCCAGCTCTGTCATCACGCGTTGGCGACTGGCGCGTCATGGAGGAGGTGGAGACGTTTTCGGACCACCCGTATATACGGTTCGACGTTTCCGCCGAGTCCGCAGACCCGCCAGTCAGACAGGCCCCGATTGGCCCGCGTTGGGCGCTTAGGCAACTGGACCGGGAGCTCTTTCTGGAAGCCGCAGTCGTGCAGGCCTGGGTGATACCACCGGTCAGTCCTGCCGACGCCATGTCCAGGGTGTGCGACGTGGCGATGCCCCGGATCCGGCCGTGCCAACGCAAGCGCTAGGTGTATTGGTGGTCGCAGGAGCTGGCTGCTCTGCGTGGTGAGTGCACTGCAGCGCGACGCCGATATACCAGGCACCGAAGGCTCCGTATCCGCCCTCTGGACGCTGAAACCAGAGAGGCGGAGCTGTACGAGGAGTACAGGGCGGCGAAGGCCACCCTAAGAGTGGAGATCCGGCGGGCCAAAGATCGGGCCCGCGAGGAGATGTTGGAGACTCTGAACAGAGACCCGTGGGGACGCCCCTACCGCATGGTGCGTGATAAGCTCCGCACCTGGGCGCCCCCACTGACTCAGAGTCTCCGGCCGGAGGTCGTGAACGAAGTGCTTGGGGCGCTATTCCCCCGACCACAGATAGGTTACACGCCTCCCACTATGTCTCCGCCCACTGCAGTGCCCAATGCGGGCTACAACGACGACGACGGTGAACCCGTTCCGGAAGTGACCGAGGTAGATTTGAGAGTGGCGGTGCGCCGGCTCAAAGAATACCGCCCCAGGACCTGACGGGCTGCATGCCAAGGTTTGGGTCCTGGCCTCGGAGGCTCTCAGGCCTCGACTAATTGGTCTATTCAGCGCATGCTTGGAGAGGGGCCAGTTTCCGCTGTCGTGGAAGATAGGCAAACTGGTCCTCGTGAAGAAGCCGGGGCGTACTGCGGACTCTCCGTCCGCGTACCGGCCCATTGTGCTGCTCGACGAGGTGGGAATTAAGTTTCAAGCTAGTTGCATAACATATTAAGGTAGCTACAGCGTACAATGAAATGATACAAGTCTTACCTTACGCATCGTAGTTGTGTACTGTAACGCACGACGCACCTGTCCTGACGCACGCCCGAGACTAAAGAACCCGCGTCCCGCGTCGCCCGCGCTCTGTCCCGCGGGGAAGCGGGGTGCGTAAGAGCTGCGCGACTTGTATCACTAGGTACTTTGTATTTTTTGCTAATTTAGTTCTAAAACGCATTGCAGTTTTGATTCTACTATAATAATATCATTATTCACGTAACCATGTATCTTATTTCCCTTATGTTCTTACAAATAGAATTGATATTAAATTTGTAATCACATCAAAATTGGCTACATAAATAACGTGTAAATTGTTTGATTAGTAGTTGTATCATTAGTCACATATTTTATGAAAATAAATTTGTGTTTGTATGGTTCATGTACAAATGTACCACTTTTCACTAGAATGTATTGTTTAAACTTTTTAAAGTTTTGTGATAGGATTTCATTTGTATCACTTTGGATAATTTGAAGTAAAAGCTTACGCTTCGCGTAAGATGTGGTAACTCGAGTCGTATTAAAATACATTTTAGAAATATAAAGATCGCTTCGGAGCACTTTGTTATGAATCAAAAAGTATTATTTTACTCAATAATTTCGATAAAAAATTGCTTACTTATATCAATGAACACAAAATAAACTCTTTCAATTTTAATCTTATAACAACGGGGATAAGATTGAAATTAAGTTAATTTTTTTTTAATAACTTTAATCAGGGAATATAAAAACCGATCTGGGTCGACATGTATCACTTTTCACTGAAGGTACAGATGTATTCTTTTGGCATACTCAAATGGACTCAGACTGAACTTGACACCCTGGATAGACGAGTCCGGACGATGCTGACTGCAAATCGAATGCATCATCCTCGTTCATCAGTCATGAGGTTGTACATCCCGCGGAAGTGTGGGGGTCGAGGCTTTCTAAACGCTAAGACCCTTCACAACCGTGAGGTGTGCAATCTCAGGGAACATTTCCTGAAAGTGGACGAGGATATGCATCGAGAAGTAGTCACAGTGGACAAGGGATTCACACCACTATCCTTGGCTAAAGAGAACTGGTGCAAACCCGTAGTGCTGAGCGTCAATGACCGCAAGGCGGTATGGAGTAGCAAGGAGCTCCACGGACGCTTCTTTCGGGCTCTCCACGGGCCCGATATAGATTTTCTAGCGTCCGTAGCTTGGCTACGATTCAGTAACCTCTTCGGAGAAACTGAAGGATTTGTATGTGCAATTATGGACGAAGTTATCCTCACGAATAACTACCGGAAATATATTATGAAGGATGGGACGGTTGACATATGTCGGGCATGTCATAGCTCCGGTGAATCCATCAGACACATTATTTCCGGCTGTGGTCGTTTGGCTAATGGCGAATACTTGCACAGACATAATCAGGTGGCCAAGATTATTCATCAGCAACTTGCTTTGAAATACCGGCTTGTTGAGTCTGAGGTCCGTACTACAAGTATGTGCCCGACCCAGTTCTCGAAAAAGACCATATCACATTGTACTGGGATCGGTCTATCATCACAGACAGGACTATTGTAGCCAATAAGCCTGACATAGTGGTGGTAGACCGACTAGCGCGTCGCACGACGATAATCGATGTTGCCATTCCTCATGACGAGAACCTCGTGAAAGCTGAGAAAGATAAACAATTGAAATATCTCGACTTAGCTCACGAGGTTGTTGACATGTGGAATGTGGACTCGGCCATCGTTGTGCCGATAGTTGTGTCGGCAAACGGGTTAGTCCCCAAAAGCCTCGAAAACCACCTTAAGAGGCTGACGTTAGGCGGATGGATCAAGGGCCTCATACAGAAGGCAGTCCTCCTTGAAACGGCACGTATTGTGAGGAGGTTCTTGTCTCTGGAGCCCTAACCGCCGGCAGCTTGGACCTTGCTCCCGCTGCCAGCTGGCTCCTACTTTTATATTTTTAAATATTATTTTATTTTATAGTAATATTTAAAAATGTAATTTTAGAGCGATTTTAATAAATATATGTATTTATAATATGTATAATAATTAACTTACCAAACTTTTGAACTTAACACTCTAAGTTATAACAAATGACACTTTTGTGAATTATTTACTTTTACTTACATCAAGTTCGTGTCAAGTTTTAATTATGAAATTCCACAATGAATTTATTGTTCTTTATATTATTACGTATTAGCGTATAGTATATGTAGTTCTTTACATCTATAGTATATTAAAAGCTTGTACCTAACTTCTAAGACTTTTTAATATCTTAGGTTTTAAGTTCTTATAGGGTTTCCACACCCAGATGGTAGGATTGGCAGTTCCTTATCTAAAACTTTACTGTTCGTTTGTTTGTCTATCTGTCTGTATGTTTATCTGTCACCACGCTAAATCTTAAAAACCGTGATGAAAAACCGGCGTGAAACAACCACAATGTTGAATTTCGCCGTGCAAGTGAGGTTATGGGAAGCCTTTAGGAGGTTCTTTCTTCTTGAAATGTATCTGAAAAATAGTGTTTAGGATCGATCCTTGGTTGTCTCACAGATCCTTGGAATGTGTGCCCGGTATGTAGACGTAGGGTAACTATAATGGCATTTTATGAGTTCCATTATATAAATATAATGGAACACATAAAATAACAGTTATAAGGTAGGTGCTACGTTTGAGACATATGTGCCTACTCATCAGGTATCAAAAAAGGTTTTTGATAATCATGATACACCAAGACACTAAAAAGTACCCAAAAAAATTCAATAAAGAATATAGTATTCCTATTAAGACGCGGTTGCAGAAAAGCAATTTGCACTTTATTGTGTGAACTATAAAGTTAATAACGGCAGAGTTAGTTTGCTCTGTACCCTAGCCACTGTTTAAGAGGAAGCTCTTCTCGTCTTACATTTTTAATAAAAGCTAGGGTTGTCGCTTAATATTGTATTTGGACCTTGGACTTTAGGTTTTATTACGTACTTGGCTCAATGCTAATACATTTATGCCTTTAGACTTGCAGTCTGTCTGTTTGGAAATAAAGTTACTGTGGAATATTTTAAACGTCGTGTCATTATTGAAGTGTGTTGTTAATAAGTAATACTTTCTTGTTTGCCCACTAGGTTGACAGCAACGCAGACAGGTATTATTTTCATGATTTCTCCAATTTAGTGGAGAAATTATCAATCTTATAGGAGTCATTTGGTCAGTCCTTCTCCTCTCCCCATCCCACCCAAATCCCTAAATTACCAAAACCTTAAGTTGTTCCCAAAAGGCCGGCAACGAACACTTTGATGCTGCGGTTGTTCATGGGCGGCGCCGATTGCTTACCATCAGGTAATCCGTCAGCTCTTTTTTTTGCCAAAACAACTTTAAGATATTCTATTTTTATTATATTGCCATAACAAAATTATTACTGGAGACTTTCGTCGCTAAGATGACAACCCTAACGAAAGTTTTACAGCTAACTTTGCGTGGTGAATATTTAAAGAATTAATTAATTATTCGCTGAATATTTCATTTTGTGGTTCTTTATGTGCGAGTATTGTGAAAATATCATGTAATCCATGCCAGGCCTGGAGCAGGAGAAGAAACGAGGGGTTTTTAGTCGGTAAGAGTTTGACACTAGCCCACGCCATATCCTAAAAAAAATGTTTAACTAACTACTCTGTTAGTGGTATTTTCACAAGCTTCGTTGTGAGAACTCCAAGAGCCAAGACTACATTAGTTGACCCACAATGACGTCTTGATTTTGAACCCTCTGTTGGCTAAGAGAGGGGAAGAAAGAGAGATAAATCATTTATAAGGCACTAAGCACGCCAAACGATAGACTAAAGATAAAAAAGGTGAAGTTCACTAGTCACATAAGACGCTTCGTACCAACACAATTTCTTACCATTAGGCAATCTATCTGATCATTTTACGTCCTACCGCATAAAAAAAAATGTTCTTATCTTCCAATTTCATTATAGTTTATGTAGCACTGTGTTCTCTTCGGTTACGTAGAGAAAGGCTCGTTACTAAATTGGAATTGATTATATCAAAAACTTAACCCTTTTTCGCGTTTTGAGTCGTGTGAAAATTCGATTCTTTGGCAAGATCAACCAGTTCTTTCTATGAGAATTCGTTCAGAATCATAATAACTTCCAGTTTTAAAGTGAAAGAAACCTTATGCTTTAAGCAATACAATTACAAATTGTATTTATTGTTGTTTTAATTTAACTTTGGAGGTACGTTTCAATGAGATATTTCTAAGAAATTTGCCGCAAATTCTTGGTCCAAGATGATTCGAGGAATTCCACGATTTTACTTTAGAGTAATTAATTTATTTGTTTGTTGGTTTCTAATTTTTTTTTTTTTTGTTTTTCTTTTTCATCCCCATCACATGGATTGGCAGTCAACAACTGTGCGATTTACGCTACACTTTCTGCCCAGCACAGCAAAACCTTGGAATGATCTTTCGGCGGCGGTATTCCCGAACTGATACGACCTTGAAACCTTCAAGAAACGAGCGTGCTCCTTCTAAACGGCCGGCAACGCACCTGTGATTCCTCTGGTGTTTCAGGTGTCCATGGGCGGCGCCGATCACTTACCATCAGGTGATCGGCCTGCTGGTTTGCCTTCTATTCCATAAAAAAATGAATACTGCCCAATGTCCTGTGTCGTATGTCGTATTACAAACATACAGATCAATGACTTGTTCTGTGTTGGAATCTAACATGATGACACGCGACACGTTCTCCAACAGCCATTTTTCTTGATAACCGTGTAGTCAATTGATAATAATAATAAAACATCCTTAATTCCGATAATATAATAGGTATAACTATTTTGCCTCTCCGCCAATCTGTGTTGAACGAGCGTGGTAAACTGGTAAACAGCATTGTTTTATTGTTCAAGGCGGATTTGAGATTTAAACATTATAACCTGAAATTTTACGATGGGACTGACATATACCTACACGGTATAAAAGTCTCAAAATAAAATAAAGAAAAAAAAACTGAAATTATAAGTCCAGTTTTCATCGTTCGTTAGCGGTGTTTAGATAATTTTAGAAAGGTAATATAACCCTGAAAAAATCGCTTTGGTTCTTGTCAGGTTTCCAATCCACACCCTCTTGCATCAGAAGCAGGGTATCCTAACCTCCAGGCCACCATGACATTTTAAAACCAAACAGGCACAAAAAGTAATGACTTCATCAACTGTCAAAACGAATGTGAACCTTACGTTTGTATAGCTAAGCTTTGAAATTCATTTGCAAGTACAATTTTAATTTACCGCCAGAATTGTGGAACATTTCGTCGGTACGTAGGTAATACTGCTTTGTATAATGTTTCAAATTTAAAATGGCGGAATTTACACGTTCTTGTATATAAATAGAATTATAATTAAGGAGTAAATTTCTATTTTTAGATAAATGTGATGTTATGAGAAGCCAAAATACCTACAAATTATATGTGCTTTTGGTAGTGTTGTATTTTGGACGAGGATTTTATTTTTCCGTCCCACGTGAAGAATTATTTAACCGTTTAACTCAAAATCAAATAACATTATCAATCAAATAAAAAAAAAATGCGTTTATTCAGCATAAGGCAAAAACGCCAGGAACATATAAAATATACAAAAAATAAACCGGCGTGAAACAACCACAGTGTACTTTTTGCCGTGTGAATGAGGTTATTGGATCCCTAATCCCTAAATCCCCAAAATCCTAATCGTCAAAAGGTCGGAAATGCACACATAATTCTTAAATCAGAAGTACGTCTGCCCGTTTGCCTTCCTATCACATAAAAACAAATCTAAAAAAATAGCTATAAAAGAAAAACATTAATTGTAAAACATACAATAAGTTCTCATCTTGTCCTGACACAGGTCTCCGGACGTTTCGGAGGTACCTGACACCATTTAAGGGTATTATTATAGACATACTAAACAGTGGAAAGTGAACTCATTTTAATATCTGTTATTCAGGTACAGGTATTGAGAACAGTAGTTTTACGTTACAGTAACAGAGAGAACAGGTATTGTGTACGATCTGTTATAACCTCACGTTTTCCAATATTCAACATATCAATCGTCAATTTACATATCCAGCGTCACATAGTGACTGAAAGACAGACAACTTACAGCCGAAACTAGCTCTGTAGGTAGACATGTAAGTTCCTTTGGATGAGCCTCACCTAGCTTCACTGACGAACAGACTGACAGACTACTTTTCTATTTTGACGTTTCAAAAGTACCTATTTATGGTTTAGTTGGAATAAATGATTTTGACTTTGACTTTGACTTTGAGTAGAAATGTTCTTACGGGACATAAGACATATTTGAAATTAAAAATTGGAATGTCTTATAGGAAAATTACCGAATTTCTTTTTGGGTGCCTGGACAGCCGGCTGCCATGTAACGTGTCGTTGGTCAATTCCCGGTAGGAGCAAATCTTTGTGTGATCCACAAATTATTGTTTCGCGTCTGGGTGCGATGAGAATGTTTGCAAAGACAGGAGAAAATCCTTCAAATAAAGTTTTAAATATGGATTTAAACACTACAATATTTTCGATATCAGGAATTCTTTTCCAAACATATAAACATACACACATAAAAGATCAGGAACAATGACATGTAGATACAATTGAAAAAGATAAAATAGTTATTAAGCTATTATTAAAATTGACTTCACTTTTACAACTTCAACGACTGACGACTTTAAAACAATAATAATTTAATTTTGATTCCATCAACAATAGAGATAACCTTGTATACCTAACGTAATACAATTGTAAAGTTTAAATTGCCTTAATTTGTGTTTTATTTTATGAGACAGGTCGGCCAACGAGCTGACGCATTACCTGATGGTAAGTAATCGGCGCCGCCCATGGACACCAGCAACACCAAAGGAGTAACGATTGCGTTGCCGGCCTTGTGGGGATAAGAGATACGGATTGGGAAGGAGGGATGGGAAGAGGAGGAGGGGTTGGGCCTCCAGTAACCTCACTCACATGGTGAAACAACGCTGTGGTTGTTTCACACTGGTATTTTGAGAGGCACTGGTATCACTTCGGTCGAGCCGACCCATTCGTGCCAGAGTTTGGTTCAAAACAAAATTATATTACCTTCAGTGTTTTCCTTCACTTCTTTCATATCATTACGCTTCGTAACCATCGCAGGATAGACAGAAATGCTCATGAGTTCCATGTACGTACTAAGAGAAGCCAATTGCCACTTATAAAACATAATATTTTAGGTTCCGTGTTGTACTGACAGTTTCATGTACAGCTACAATAGTACCTATTTCCCTCACAAATTGGCTGACTCGGCGGGAGTGATACCTTGGTCTCATATGATTCGCCGTGTGAGTGACATATCAGGAGGCCCAATCCTTAAGAGCACTATCCCTAAAAGGTACAATAAATACAAACCACAAATCCTTCATTGTTCGCCATGGGTGTCCATTTTTATCACCAGATTGCTTACCATCAAGGAATGCCTGTTTGCAGACCTATCACATTAAAACAAGTCCGAGAAAATGAAAAATATTTGTGTATCGTTTAAAAGACGGATAATAAAAAAATATTAGTCATCATCCTTATTTCGAAACTCTTAACGAAAGTAAATTAACGCATTAGTTCCAATAAACGTGTTAAAGCAATTTAACTAACCTCAGCTCGGGTCTACCAGGGTCGGGATTCGACTTCCGTTCCGGGGAGAGTTAGGGAAGTTGGGTAATTTAATGTTAGTGCTGATAAATAGGGTAAGTTTCGAAAACGAAAATCCGCAATATGGTAGGTATAGGAATGCGAAGTGATCGGAAAGTGTAACATGATCAACACATCAAGTGTGGGAGAGCCATGCTTCGGCACGAATGGGTCGGCTCGATCGGAGTGATACCACGGCCTCACAGAAAACCGGCGTGAAACAACCACAGCGTTGTGTTTTGCCGTGTGAATGAGGTTACCGGAGGCCCAATCCTTCCCCTTCCCGGACCCTTCCCCAATCCCTAAATCTCCAAATCACTTATCCCTAAAAGGTCGGCAACGGACTCGTAACTCCTCCGTTGCGGGTGTCCATGGGCGGCGCTGATTGCTTACCATCAGGTAATACGTCTGCTCGTTTGCCGACTTATCACATTAAACATTAAACAAACACATGAAGTATCATTTTCAAAAATTAAATATTACTAATTTCCTGAAGTTCTAACTATTTATTTAAGCATTAAAAAATCACACACTTAAATTGTATAAATTAATTTCGACTATAACGTACACATATAAAACTGTATCTAAATTTGTTTCGATTTGGGATGATTCATGACAGCACAAGTTTAAACTTTAGTGGTTTTTTGGTTGCTATTTAACATAAATAATTCTGTTATATTTGTATAAATGAAAAATAAAAAAAAATTAAAATACTTAAAAAAAGAACTAAATTGCATCGAAAACCCATTTGCTTAGAAGTCAATGAGGAAAGAGCCACAAAAAATGATGAAAAGGTGGTCCTTTTGTCTACCACCTTTTCATAATTTCCACGTTGCATGAAAATGCTCATCCTCTGTTAAAAGGAAGAATTAGACCTCTATATAGTCCCGAGATGCTTCGACAGGGAGATCAGAAATATTGTTGAATAAACTATTTCTTCTTGGACTCTAAAGGCCTTAAGTCTCAACCCTTATAACACCTCACACTTTCGAATTGTTTTAGAAATAAAAATAACAAAATACTGATAATAAATCTTCATTAAAATATATTAACATTAAAATATTATTCTAACTAACTAATGTCCGTTTAATTAAACCATAATAATTCATTTCACGATTAACCAAATTCAACAAAAAAGCCAAAAACGACAGCAGCGCCACACTTTTATTGCGTTCATTAATCAAAAGAATTTAATATAAAAACGTGAATGTCATTTATTACGATTCCGTTTGGTTTATCTGATGTTAGGCACTATTAATGAGGGATTGTGAGTGCCGTGTGATGGCAGCTGGAAAAAAAAACATTAGCATCCTTCTCTATTCTTCTCGCGGGTGTCACCGCATGAGGAATAACATTAATTATTTACGAGATAATTTCTGCACGGTTGGCGCAGTGGATGGGCAACAATGAAACAATGAAACTCTTTGTAAATAGGTCATAAAACAGCACTTTTACACTATTATTATCTGGCCACTCTGAGTAGGAATTGCCGAAACAAACTCAGTGGTCCGTCTCTTTTCAAGTCCAGACAATGTAAAAAATAATATAAAAATGCGAGAACCGTGCAAAACCATGCGAAAGTTACTGCACCGTACAGCAAAAATTTGGTATGATCTTGCGGCGGTGGTAATCCCGACCCAATTCGATCTTCAAACCATCAAGAAACGAGCGTACTCCTTCTTAGGAGGCTCCAGATTTATTGACAAATGTGGATAGTACTCCGGATAGTATTCTTTTAAACTGACTTCCACGACAACAGAAGATAACCAATTAAATTACTCAAAAACCACATTCATTGAAAAGGTTTCTTCTGGCAATATTATTAAGCATCAATTTAAATTAAAACATAAAACTAAATTAGATAACTTGTTGTCATTATACAGTCAAAATATTCAGGGCTTATCATCAAAATTCCTAGAAATTGAATTGTTTTTAGAGAAATTCCAATATGATATTATTTGTTTAACTGAACATTGGTTAAAAGATTATCAAGTAGAAACAATTAACTTCAATAACTATTGTGTTGGCAGCAATTATAGCCGCCAAGCAATGATACATGGTGGTAGCCTGATTTTAGTAAAGAACGCAATAAAATATAAAGAAAGACAAGACATTGCTCTGCTGTCAATTGAACACACAATAGAGTTGTCCTGTGTTGAGCTGGATAGGCATATTGTAGTATGTGTTTATAGGCCTCCTAACATACAGAATCTAAATATTTTTCGCTCTGTAATGGAAGATGTACTGCGGAAAACATGTACTAGTAGTAAATGTACAATAGTATGTGGCGATTTTAATGTTGATCTCTTAGAAAACAATTCTCATTGTACAAACTTGTTAAGTCTCTTTCAATCATTTGATTTGTCTAATGTTTTCCTTGAGCCCACCCGAGTAACATCCACCTCGGCAACTTGTATAGATAATATTTTCTGTAACTGTGATTATTTACAAAGTCAAATTGTAAATAGATTACCATCTGATCACAGTGGGCTCACAGTTAACTTTAATACTATAACAACTGTGCCAAAAAAGGAAATATTGTTTAGACAAATCACATACAAAAAAATTGATTCATTAAATAATAAGCTAAAACATAAATTATGCAGCCAAGTACAAGACAATAATTGCCCGAGTGAGATATATGCCAATTTATTATCCCTTATAAAAATACAATTCGATAAACTATTTCCTTTAAAACGTAAAAATATTCAGTGTAAATTTGTATTCTGTGACTGGGCTACACCAGGTATTCGTATAAGTAGAGACAGGTTATTTGAGCTATACGGCCTGAAACCATTTAATAGTAGCGAGGCTTTTCGCAGACATGTTTCCAAATATTCAAAAATATTTAAAATAGTATGTAAGCATGCTAAGTCGCTCCACATTAGTAATAAAATCAGGACCGCGGAAAACAAAATAAAAGCTACCTGGAATATAATTAATAAAGAAACAGGTAGAAATAAATCACAAAACACTGAATTTAATTTAAAAACCGAAAAGGGATATACTAGTTCAAATTCGTCAGTTGCCCAGGAATTCGAAAGATTCTTTAAAAATATTCCTCTTAAAACTACGGAAACGTTAAAATCATCTCCAGCACTTTCTGTCGAGCTTCTCAGGGGTAACGTCAAAGAATGTCCTTCTGACTTTAGCTTTCAATACACAACCCCCCAGGCAGTAATAAAGGCGTTCAATGAGATCAAAGTAAAGTCAACTGAAGATCTTTGGGGAATGTCTGTTCGAGTGTGCAGGTCGTTTATAGAGACAATTGCGCCGCACTTAACTTTCATTTTTAATAAAAGTGTAGATCAAGGGGTTTTCCCGGATTTAATGAAACATAGTAAAGTAGTTCCATTATTTAAATCAGGTGATAGTACAGAACCTAATAACTATAGGCCGGTCTCTATTTTGCCAGTGCTCAGTAAAGTGTTCGAAAGGTTGATGCTTACTCAAATGCTGCGTCACTTTAACACGAATTGTATTTTCCATGACCATCAATACGGGTTCACCAAAGGACGTTGCACTACGGACGCAGGAGTATCACTTATAAAACAAGTTTTCAACTCGTGGGAAAAAGCACAGGATGCCATCGGAATATTTTGTGACCTTTCAAAGGCATTCGACTGTGTTGAGCACGAGACGCTGTTACTGAAGCTAGAACACTACGGCATTCGGGGGGTATCCCTAGATTTATTGAAATCATACCTTCAAGAAAGAAAAATTAAAGTACAAGTCAACAAAGTTAACTCACTGGGTGCTAGCGTATCTATGGGCGTACCGCAGGGCTCAATATTAGGTCCTTTTCTATTTTTAGTTTATGTAAATGACCTGCCCCATATGTTCCAAAATGAACCGCATATGGTATTATTCGCTGATGACACTTCATTGATTTTTAAAATAAATAGACGAACAAACAAATATGACGAAGTTAATAATGCCTTAATGAAGGTTCAAAATTGGTTTACAATAAACAACTTATTACTAAATGATAAAAAGACTAAATGCATTAGATTTATTTTACCAAATGTTAAAAGTAACGTATGTGATGATATATTATTAAATGATCAGAAACTAGAATTTGTAAAAGAGACTACTTTCCTGGGGATCACTGTAGATGAGAAGTTGCAATGGGGGCCCCACATCAGGTCTCTAGCAGGACGATTGAGCTCTGCAGCTTATGCTGTCTGGAAGATCCGTCAGCTAACCGATGTAGGCACGGCAAGACTAGTGTACTTTAGCTACTTTCATAGCATCATGTCGTATGGAATTCTGTTGTGGGGACAGGCATCTGACGTTGAGTCTATCTTTATCTTGCAAAAGCGTGCCGTCAGAGCTATATATAACTTAGGTCGTCGCGAATCTCTCAGAGAAAAGTTTAAGGAGATCAACATTCTGACCGTACCGAGTCAATTTATTTATGAAAACATTATGTATGTTAGGAAAAACCTACACTTATTTGTAAAGGTATCTGACAAACATGATTATCATACTAGACATAGGAATAGATTGAGTCAGCCTTTATTTAGATTGGCAAAAGTGCATAAGTCATTCCTGGGTTTCTGTGTTAAATGTTATAATAAAATCCCAGTTGAAATTCAAAATCTAAATGAAAGCAAATTCAAATTATGTATAAAGAAACATTTATGTAAACTAGCATACTACAAAGTAAATGATTATATACAAGATAAAAATGCTTGGAGGCTAGCTGGTCCTACTCCACAGGATGTTTAGAGGAATTTTTGATTTTAATTATTAATTTGTACACTATGTTGTTAATTGTTGATGATCTTCTAAGTTTTTGTAAATGTGAGTGCCCTGTAACCTATTATAATTAAGTAAGACTTGTAGAATATAGGTACTTGTGTCGGCTGGGAGCTGTCATGCTCACTCAGAGGTCTCATTGGCGGTGGCACGGGCACTGGATCGCCCAATTCCCTATAATATGGTTGAGTTGGGCGGTGCTGGTGTACGTGTCATGTTCGTGAACGGGCGCCGCCTATTGGGACTGGTCAGCTCCAGGCTGTCTAAATATGTTGTCCTTGAGGTTCACTTCTTTTTCGTACTTTTTGCCTGAACATTAGTGTTACATTGTTCTCACATATCAGAACCGACTAAATGATGTAACAAAGAAATGTATTGTAAAACTGATTGAAAAAGAGTAACCATGGAGTTTCTTGCTCGTTCTTCTCCATAGGAATCTACACTTTGGAACGAGCAAATAGCTTCACTAGAGGACAGACGGACAGACTGACACGCTTAATTTTAAAGCTCTTGTTATATACTTTTTTTCCTTTTTTGCTTGCTTGACGTTCAAAAGTGCCTACTGTGGTCTAATTGAAATAAATGATTTTTGACTTTTTTTTTGACTTTCTTAAAAGGTCGGCAACGCGCCTGTGACGCCCCAGAAGCTGTAGGTGTCCACGGGCGGCGCCGATAACTTAGGTGTATGCTCGTTTGCCTCATATTCCATAAAAAATCTGTGCAATAAAGTATACCTATATAAATGAATAAATAAATCCAAACTAATATTATAAATACGAAAGTAACTCTGTCTGTCTGTCTGTCTTTTCTTCACGTCTAAATTACTGAACCGATTTCTGTGAAATTTGGTACAGACATAGTTTGGGACTCGAGAAAGGACATAGGATAGTTTTTATCACGAAAATCCCACGAGATCGGGAACTATGGGGGTAAAACCAAAATTCTGGAGAAAGTCACTATTCCAAGCGAAAGAAGACGCGGGCAAAAGCTAGTAAATGACAAAACAGTCCACCAATATCTACTAGGTACATGAAGTTTTGTTATTTTCGTCTCTGTTGTGTTTCAAAAACGTTATTTTATCAAATTAGATGAAATTTGTTGCCCATTACGGAGATTATGTTCAGCAAAATATAAAAGAAGAAGGAGCTTTGTTAGAAATAATTGTGTATTACAACCACGTGGCTTCATAATGTAAGTTTTAATGAACACTTCTTTGTACAAATATTGTTGTTTGTAAAGAAAATGTGAGATAATTTATCCTTATTTCGCTAGCGATCAAAACTATTTTCGTTCATTTTATTTATTTATTTGAGGACAAAAACAATGAAGCACCTACGCGTTTAAATATGACATCAAAAGTTTTAGACTAAACTGCGGTAGTAAAAAAATCACCATTCCCCACGACAGCCACGGCAACGGGTGCAAGCATAATCATATTTACGCGGTCCTTTCGGAGCACGAAAAGAGGTTCTAGTCAGTAAAAAGCAGCACTAGTATTAGTACCTAAGTAGTAATAGTTAGTAAGAGTCTGACACTCTCTCTCGCCCAGCCCAGAATGATATAATGATATAAGACATTCGATGATTTTTCCATCTTGAAAAAGGCCCAAATAACTTGAGTCAGGCTATCAAGAAACTTCAATAGAAAGCTGTTTTATTTTAAAGTCTATTAGAACCAAATCTTTTTAACTTTTCAATTTACTATGGCTGAAAAGTTTCGTATTAATGATAATTAGTAATTTATAAAACATTCAATTAGAGATGCAATAGAAGAACAGTATGTGCGCTAACGCCGGCGTTCGCTTGGGGTTTTATGAAATAATTAGTAAACTGGTTATAGGTGTGATGGAAAAAATGCAGATACTGTCTTAATATTAAAAGAAAATAAACAGAACAAGCTGTCCAGCTCGGTGGACAGACGATATCCCTAGAGTAGCTGGCAGTGGTCGGATGGGAAGGTATAAACATCTAGCTCAGTGGCGTGAAATTGCAGAGGCCTATGTCCAGCAATGAACAAAAATAGCTGATGATGATAATATAGAACATACGCAGAACGCAGCTGTAGGCAATATTCATTCTTAAAAAAATTATACACGAATATCTAGTCCAAAAATTAGACGAAAATCATCATCCACCATCATCATCAATCTCAAGGCCCTTGTCCCGTTTTATTTGGGGTCGGCGCAATATGTTTTTTTCTTCCATTCTGTTCTGTCACCCGTCACGCTATCACCGACTCCTCTGTCTTCCATATCACTTCTCACACAATTCATCCTTATTTTCTTTGGTCTTCCTCTCCCTCTCCATTCATCCACATTTATAATTTAAAAATTTACAAATTTCATTTAAAAATCAGACGAAAATAAATACGTTAAAATTGTTTTTACTCCAACGAAATTTACATTACATATTTAACCATCAAATTACGACTTAAAAACGACACCAGCGCCGCTCTCGATAATATTTTTCATATTCTATTAATACTTAACCGTCAAACCGTTGCAGTGAAAGGGTAACCTAATTACCCCATTCGCTGTTTACCCACGCTTTGAGGACTTAACCCTGTTACGTCTTTGGTGCCTTTTTGACATCGCTCCTAATGCAATTTCCTTAGTAAAGTTATTTTGTTTAGGTATTCTATGTGTGTGCGAGGGTGTAAGGAAATGTCAGGTGATGAGGTTAACCAAAACTGGTTTTGTTTTGTGCTGCCATTAATCTTCGTTGAGTGTCATATTGTTTCCATGTTGCTGTTGGCTGTGCTTTGTTTTTTACATGTTACAAGTTTTAAAACAGTAATAAAGAAGGTATTTTTGAATGGTGAAGGGCGTTTGAATTTCATTTCAAGCCTCAGATCTCAAATATCGGGGTGTACTTTTTGATAATTATTTTGCCCTTACATAAAAATCGCATACTTTTTTAAATTAAACGGTCCTAAAAACATTAAAAACTTCTTAATGTGTGGTAGGATTGCCGTTTACTTGAACCGAAATATAATTATTATATAATAGCTTAGCATTTGTAGTTATTTTTATATATTTAACGTAAATGCAAAATTTCAGCTCAACCAGTTGGTTAGTTTACAACATATAATTACGGGGAAAAATAATTATAAAAACTCCTTGACAGGCTTGACGTTTCGATTTGGTTGCACAGGTCGTGGTCGGAAGCAGACTTTTATTTTTCGCGTCCACGTAATTATACGTTGTAGACATGAAACGCGAAAGTTTAAAAGTTGGTACAGTTGGTTAGTTTCAAGTTTGTGCATATTTCATATATAAATATACATTTTATTAATTCATTATTACCACCATAAAATACTGAGAATAGTAAGTGGTGCTCCTTGGTTTGTCACAAATGAACAAAAGTCAAAAATCATTTATTCCAATTAGACCTTTACAGGCACTTTTGAACGTCAAACAAAATTTTGAAGCTATAGTGTCAGTCTGTCGGTCTGTCCTCTTAGTGAAGCTATTTGCTCGTTCCAAAGTGTAGATTCCGATGGAGAAGAACAAGCAACTCCATGGTTACTCTTTTTAAATCAGTTTCACATACAGATTCCTTTTACAAACAGTTGGTTCAATTATGTGAGAACAGTGTAACACTAATATTTATTCAGATATAAAAATAAAGTAACCTTAAGGACTACATAAAGACCTACATATGGCAACAGTCAGACAAGAAATTCTTAATCATACAAGAAACTATACAGACAGAATCAAAAAACACCCAAACAGTTTAGCCAGTGTCTTGATGGAAGAAAAGCCAATAATGCGTAGACTGAAGCGGAAGATACCCCAAGACATACTGAAATAACATATAATATTAAGTGGGATGCGATAAAGGTCGCATGCCGAGCATGATATCTACGAAACACCATACCCCGTGTTTAATGTCCCGGAGAGCGACAGATCACAGTGAACCACGACCTTACAGAAAAACTGTTTGAAACAAGCACAGAGTTGTGTTTCATGAGCTTACGGGAGGCCCAATCTTTCATTTTCCGACATTCCTCCCCAATCCTGCCAAGCCCAACTCAAGACTACACGGTTGGCGCGGTGGCTGGGCAACTGGCTGCTGCGCAACGTGTCGCGGGTTCGATTCCCGCACTGAACAACTCTTTGTGTGATCCACAGATTGTTGTTCCGGGTCTGGGTGTGATGTGCATGTGAAATTGTATGTTTGTAAACGCACCCACAACACAGGAGAAAATCCCAGTGTGGGGTAAAGTTATTTTAAAAATAAAATAAAAAGAAAAACCTGAAATCCCCAGAACTCCTCATTCCAAAAAGGTCGTCAACGCGCTTCCACCTCTTTTGCTGTTGTGGACGTCCATGGGCGCTAGTGATTGCGTTCCATAAGGAAAACCGTATGCACGCTTGCAGCCATTATGACATAAATAAAAAGTTTACATAATTATAATAAAAAAAATATGGACAGTACTGCAGTACTGGAACGGAGTAAATGAATTTTTTTGTTTCTATACTTCGAAGCCTGGTTCTAATTAACTCCAGTTTTCAGGGAAACTACGTTTGGACGAGGGTTCTAACGTAACCGCTAATGACTCGTTATTTTCAGGAAAAGCCTTCAACAATGTAGAATGCTGTGTTATGAAAGTTTCATCATGTAATATTATTTTTTTAACAAAAATGTTCCATTTTAATTTTCATGGAATTCGCATTTTTGGTTTTAAAACGACCGTGATGTTATTTCAGTTATTAATACATGAAATATGCTGTTTGTAGTTTCAGTTCGCTGTAAAAATGATGGATTATTTTGTTTAATTTAATTCACGTTATGGTTTTTCTCAGTAAATAATGAAATATGAGTATTTTTTTCCTCACATTATAATTTACTTAAACTGAAACTGAAGTATCATTCCTATCGAACCGACCTATGCTCTTTTTTATGAAATAAGAGGCAATCGAGCGGACTTTCACATGATGGTAAGCGATCAGTGCTGCTCATGAACACCGGAGGAGTCACAGGAACTAGTGTCTTCTAGACTAACTCGTGCCGAAGCATGGCTCTCCCACATAGCCATGTTGATTCAATAAAAGGATTAGCATTCTTCGAAACCTCTTAGTAACATGAAAGAGATATTTCCTAAAGAATTTATTATTTAGTCTATTTCAAGTGTGTTTGTACGAAAACGTCTAAGAAGGTTTTGTTATCCAATAATCTGGAGATCTCTTCACCTTTCCAAGTGGATTAAAAGGTAAAAAAATATGAAAATAAATATATTTATTTCCTTGATAAAAAAGTGTATACGTACTTAGATATTTATAGCTGTCTTTTATCTTTTTTTGAGAATAGTGTCCAGTTATTTCATTGTTATATTTTGTAATTGGAATGTTATGGATTGGACCGTTTGATCTTGCTTTAGTTCAGTATGGGTTTTAAGAGAGAATGTACTGAATCAAGTTTGTGGACCTCGAGATATGGTGATATTAAAATAATATTGTTCCGAGTTGTCATTAAGTGATTAAAAAATATGCCTACTTAAAATTCGCATTTTTCTAGCACAATACGGTAGTTGCCAACTAGTCAAATTCACTACTTTTATTCAAATGTCAAAAACGACACTTTTCTATGGAATTTGTATAAAATACTGAGTTATGATGGCGTCATAGTATTTTAAAGTCAAATAACTTACTTATTTCTTAAAAATTAGCTAAAAAATATCTAAAATTTAGTGTATTGATCGATCGATGAATGAAAGTATTAAAGTATAAAATATTTCAATATGTTATTGTATTGAAACGTCGAATTCATTTATTTTTGACCTAAAAAGCTACTCAATTAAAAAGTATCTAATTTAGTTGTGTGACGAAAAAAACCGTGACATCACAACTACATAGGTCTCATAATAATAAAACTCAATTATAAAAAATACAGTCGATTGTGACAATTCGAGAAAAAATGGGATTATACCTACTTGATTGGTTGTCAAGTTCCTAAACACATATACAATCACACATATACGAACATACATACACACATTGATCGTAAACGGTTTAAATGTGTCACAAATCTACAATAAACCAGTCGTATTCACTGGTTGCCATGACAACGGTTGCCATGGCGACGGTCTGAAGGTAGTGATAGCTATGGTTCAAGGAATTTTGGATTCTTAAAGGTACGAACAGATTTGGTGAGATGTTTTATAACACGTTCAAAATGCTTTAGATCTTTAACTTTTTTTTTGTATACCGTTACGCTTTTTAATCCTGATGGGGTAAACAGAGGTCTACATAATGGTATTTCTTTTGGCGGCAGTATTTCCAAACCTTGCAACCTTGAAGATACGATCATATTTCTTCATTAACGGCTTTTGGGGGGCAAATGACCTCTGACGCCTGGGGTGAGGCGAAAGGGAGTGTCAGACTCTTACTGAACAAAAACTAATCCGTTCTTTCTCCTGCTCCTGTCTGAAGCTGCGGTGTCTTTAAAGACTGGCAACAACTTACGATTCTTGTAGTGTTGCGGGTGTTTTTTTTTAAAAACGTTGTCCTACACCAGGATTTTCTCCTGTGTCGGACTCGCGACACGTTGCAGGGTAGCCAGTTGCCCAGCCACCGCAACAACTGTGCAGTCAATCAGTCAGTCAGTTTATGGACGGCGTTGATCACTGGTTATTAATTTATTGGCAATGCATAAAAAGTGAAATTTAATTTTGTAATAAGTATACCAATTTTTTAATATTGTAACGGGCCTATTATTGGGATGCCCTAAGGCATTATCGTTTGACCATATATTTTTATTAGAAATATCCATATCAGTGAATAAATTAATTTGAATTTTAACAAAAATATTATCTTTATCCAAACCAATATTATAAATGCGAAAGTAACTCTGTCTGTCTGCCTGTCTGTCTTGTCTTCACGCCTAAACTTCCGAACCTATTTGTGTGAAATTGGGTACATATATAGTTTGGAACTTGAGAAAGGACATAGGATAGTTTTTAAACCAAAAATCGCAAACAAAATCGCTGGTAGAAGCTAGTATTGTATAGATACCTTTACATACCTGTGCCGGTTAAATTCAAGGCCAAGAGCGAACTAAGGATAGAGATATTTTGGTAACGGAATTATGAAAGACAACTAAGTTTCTGTTATAGGGTTTTAGACTAGGGTCGAAATTTCTAGAAAACTTTTAGGTATTTCGTAAGAAATTCTAGAACTAAAATATAAGTAAGTATATTTGGGTGTAGTGTTAGTGTCATTAATTGCATTTATGGTTTACCGTCGTGTGACGATACAAAACTGTATTTATTTTTTACTAGCGACTCGCTCCGGCTTTGCACGGTTGCAATACTGTTACTTCATTACCCCACTATGTAAGGGATGTTCAGGATGTGACTATACATATAAACTTATTCTTTAATCACTACCTATAAAAGTCGTATCAAAACCGTTGCGTAGTTTGAAGCATAAATTGGGATAAAGGAACAGAAAAAGCGACTTTGTTTTATACAATGAAGTGATATAATGGCATATCGGAGGACTTATGATGCTAAAACATTTTTTTCCTGTCATTCCTTTTGATGTGCAGGGATTTATTTAGTAAGTGGTATGCAGTAGTTAAGGAAGTGATAGCAAGTGCAAGTGTACTTGAATTCAAAGTTAAAACTCAAACGCATACATAAAAAAAACATTTAAATCGGTCAAGCCGTTTAGAAGGACTTCAATGACATACACACGTACAACAGAATTGTATATATGTATAAAGATAATATTGGACATAAAGAAACGAACGAAACCCTTATCCCCAAAAGGCTAGCAACTCATTACCCCTTTGATATTGTGTGCGTCGATGGGAGGCCCAGTTTGCTTACCATCAGGTCAGTTCGTTTGCCGACACACATCATATAAAGGTTCAGGTTTCAAAAATTCAGTATTTCAGCTTCAAATGCTTATGAAATAACTTATTCAGGGTTAGCTTAGTAAGATTGATTGCTTGTACTTCGTGGTGTTCGTGACGGCGAATATTTTTTCAGGACTGAAATATTTATGATGCCGTCTTCATTCATGATATTGCGATGTTAGCTGAAATTGGGAGACTTTTTCAGTTTCTTATTTTATGTTGGTTTCAATTTTAAAGTCAAAGCCTTTTAATTATGTTCTAAGGTTGATGTTTGTAACTGTTTGACGAGGTAACTCGATAAGTTTCAAGCCACGCTTGGGACTCATAAACGCATACAATTTGTTGGAAAACTTATTTAACTACCAATGTGAGGTTTTAATAAAAAGATCACCTGTTTACCCTTTGACGTCAAATTATTAACTATAGTTCGTTCCATAATTAGAGACAACAATTTGACAACAGCAAATGTCAAACTACAAAATAATGTGGCCAGATTTTTTAACATAGTGATGGGCCCGAGTACGATGTTTTAAATAAAATACCGATACCGTTTTTTTATAAAATATCCTGAGCAAAATAAAACAGTTGCGGTGATGTTTTTTATAGTTAAGTCGAATTCATAATAATAATTCAAAATAAAAATGCGAAGTCCAAGACTGACTAAAAGAAAAACATTATATTTGAGGAACCTGTGCTGAAAGCCGATCTGTTGGAGATTTCCCGTAAAGTGAAGAGTAATTATGAACGATACGTCGTGGACTGATGGTTTCTAAAAGGGGGGTCACTATTTTACCGTTGCCTCCTTACCATTGTGATTTTAACCCGACTGAGTTAGTATGGGCGCAGGAAGGTACCAGGGAAAGTAGCTAAAACTAATAAAACTTTTAAAATGCACGAAGTCCAGAATTTAATTTCGGTCTTTCGGTCAATACCGGCCGCGGGACTTCACTATTTATGAAATGGAAAAAACTTGCAACATTCGAAATGTCAAATCGTTGTCTCTAATTATGGAACGAACTATACATACTGTTGAAAATGTCATCAGATAGTTTAAACAGAAACTGCCTCATTGCCTATACGTTTTTTTTTATTAGATGCAATCTAGTAAATATCTCTTACCGGTTAGCGATCAGCAGGGCAAACACAATTTAAGGCCTCGGCCTAGAGTAGGAGAAGGAACAGGGAGTTTTTTAGTCAGTAAGAGGACGGCATTCTCACTTAAGAAGAGAAGTCATTTGATGATTTTCCCCTCATAAAAGCCTTTTAAGATGGTACTAAAGGCTTCAGACTTTGTGTAATATTAATTTGTTCACGTTAAGTTGGGAACGAGCCACAGCTACTTAGACACATCCGTTCGCTTCATGTACTTCGCCTGATGAATGATGTACATACGCCAAAACTTTGTGCTTCAGTTAACCAGCATAAACTGACCGATTAATGTACTAAAATTCTTCTAAGTACGGGATCATGTTAAAATTGTTTTGTATAGGTTAATGTGTAGTCTTTGTAAGATAGCTTAGAATTACCTACACCGTTATATAAAGCTCTTTATCATTACCGTTACTAAAATAAGATTATTGTTCCCACTTTACTTTATAATCCCATATTAAATTTCTCATTCCAAAGTCATTTTTCCAAGTAATGGGAATATGAATGGGAATTTTCCCATTCGAGTTTTGTGTGTTTAAAACTCATTTAGTATAAATTGTGCAGAGTTATAAAGTCAGTTTTTGAATACCTAAAATTGCGTTGTAAAGTGAACAGATAAACACTAACATAGAAAATAGTTTTCCAATTCACAACAGCTATGTTAGTTCAGGTTATTTTTAGTAGGTAGTGAAGAAAACCAGACATTCCAGAACCTGGTCTGTTTTTGACTACGACCTTTTCTTAAAGTAGTTGGTACATTTCACTCCATTTTCTTTATCTGGAAATTGTTTTAGTATTCAAAATAGAAGTACATTTATTTATCTCGCGCATGTACGAGTAGATGTGTGTTTCCCAACCGCTGGCACGAAATGTAGGTAATATGTCTGTCTTCGTGTAATATCCGTTCGTTGTCGTGAGTAACTTGTCTCATTTTGGGTAAACTGGGAAGAAATTAGATGTCAGCTCATGTATATGTCAGAAAGTTTAACATATTGAGATGCTTACTGTAAATGGTATGTACAAATTTATGTAATTTTACAATGTAATCAGTGGGAAGAAAACAATTAATTATACATCTTACAGCTGCTGCCTGGCATTTCATTGGTTATAATAAAATTATAAGAATTTTCATACTTATCGAGCAGAACACAGAAATTTAGAATTTGTTTGAATTCTATCTTTTGGTTGCAGCTTCAATATAAACTTTGTGTACTTTTTTCTAGTCTGTCATCTATTTCTATATCTGTTTTAGCGAAAAATACGCAAACAAACACCTATTTTTTCAAATTCATGAATTTTACAGTATACAAACAGTTGGACATTTCAATTTCGATTGCACATAAAAAAATGATTGATGAAATACACTTTAACCAACCAGGAACTTTCATTTTATATTTTTGCCACTTAAAAAGAGTAAACGCGAAGGCATCTCCGGCGTATTTGTGTTGTATAAAATCCGTTTGTGCTCATCAATCATTGATTCATATGCGGGCGTTAGCCGGTGCGGGATTATCGGGATTTAAAATAAATGGTGATAGTCGGAGTTTACTGTGCAACGGTGGATATTTTAGACAGTATTAAACTTTGTCCATTTTAAAAGTTTATACAGATATTCGTTTTTCGACAGGTATGAAATAATAACAGATCCAGTTTTGTCGATGTCTTTTATGTAAAATAGTGGAACATTTTATGATTTTGGTGAGCCATTAAATTGATTGAAAGATTAAAACAAGTAACGTTTGGCGAGATATCTCGTCTAGTTCCAAGCCAACCCATTTTAACCAGTTTTGATCCCCTTATAGAAGACGAGTCGTTTGCCATATTAACCTAACATGCTACATAAAACCGAGCTGACACATCAGTAACACGTTTGCGTTCGACCACTCAAGCAGTTGTGAAGCTAGGTGCATAAACTTTCACTAATACTTAATTATCTGATGGTAAGTAAAAGGCGTCGCGTATGGACACCGGCAACAGCGAACAGTTACAAATGGATTGCCGGCCTTTTGGGGGATGTTTCGGATTTAAGGATATGACATTGGGCCTGGGTTTCTGTTCAAAGGTTTCACGCCAGCTAAGATCGGAGATTCGGGGTGATGTCAGAGATTCACTTCAGTAAAAGATCTCTCCATAAGGATCACTCTATAGGTATCTATTAGATCTCTCCATAAGAATCATAAAGATCAATCACTCCCTAAAGTGATCTCTGGCGCACTGGATAGGGATACTAATATTATTTTAAATAATTTCATAAATTAAATCTGTTATTTGTAGCTATCTATCTAGTTATTTATATTTTCAACTGTCATTTTAGCACGAATCATGAGCTATAGCTCGAAGACAGACATACAGATGGACGACCGAACAGCGCAGTTTTATTAATAAGGTTCCCGTTTTACCCTTTAGATATGGATCCCTAAAAGAGTGTTCCGATAAGTAAATTCCGATGTCATTATTAGTTTTTGCGCAGACAAAAATGGCAGCCAGAGGGTCGAGGCAGTTCATCGATTATTTAGACCTTGGAGTAAATTCGGAAAATGTTCGGAGGCATAGGTAGTTTATTAAGAATCCTAATGTCAACGAATGAAGGCATCATCCTATCTGTCCCTTGACCCTATCTCATAATTTATGTACTGAGAGTCTCCGAGTAACGATTACTTGCATCTGTTGGCTAAATAGGTCCTGTGCGAAATGGGACAACGCCTTTTTATGAAATAGGATCCTTGTATTAAGGCGTGAGGCGTATCTATCCTTACAGGTATTACTAAAATAATAGTCGTTTGCGCAGAGACAAGTAATAGTTATTCCAAATAATAGATTTTCTCGATTTTTGATATTCTCCGATTAAATCACACACAGTTCAAATATCTGTTATTGCTCTAGCGGGTAAATAATAGCTCAAATCACAATTAACGTTAAAAATATCACAGTCATGTATAACGTCATTCTGTTATCAGAATTAACAGAGAAGTACCAAAGAGTAGGATGTGATCTCTTCTCAAGTACCTGTTATTATAATAACAAGTAAAGAGACAACTGCGATAATTAGGCAACAGTTACTGGAAGAACAGATTTTACGTTTTAGAGGCCAAAAGAAAAATAAACCCTAGTTTAAGTGGTCAAGAACCATACTAGGATAAACCTTCATGGTGAAGGACATCGACCAATATGAATGAAGACTTTCAAGAGTTCTTATTATATTTTCTTTTTTTTTTCTTTTTAAAATAGGATTTTCTCCTGTGTCGTGGGTGCGTTTACAAACATACAATTCCACATGCACATCACACCCAGACCCGGAATTACAATTTGTGGATCACACAAAGAGTTGTTCCGTGCGGGAATCGAACCCGCGACACGTTGCATCGCAGCCAGTTGCCCAGCCACCGCGCGAACCGTGCAGTCAAAGTTCCGTATTCGTGTATTGAATAGCAGAGATGAAGCTTCGATTTACGTTTCTAGCAGTGCGAGCAAAGTCACTGAAAGAAGCTACTTAGTAAGTCTTTATCTGAATGAGTCAAAGAAAAAACTGTATAAAAAGAAAAGAAATATGGTAAACATAAAAATCTAATTAGCTATCGCGACAAACGTCAACGTTTTGACAGCCTTAAGATTCGCCGTCCCTTTCACACTTAACGTGCTAGTAAAAGAAAACAATATGCTAATTAGTACATTTCATTTGAATATTTAATAGGGCTGTAAACTCGTGTCCCAACTGTACAGACGCGGCCAGGTCAACCTATAAATTTGTTTTCATTTGATTTTTGACGTTAGACTTAAAAAAATAAGGTTGAAAATCTCATTAAAAATTGTCAGATAGGAATACATTGACCTGCTGGTGCCTGTACATTTCTATGTTTTCCCTTCGTATTTAATTTACTTTTTTAATTTATTCCCGCCGTTTTCTCTAGCCAATATTTTTATTAAAAACTTTTTTTACAAGAACGTGTAAACATTTAATCAAAGTTGTTCGTTTCCTTATTACTGGATGTAAAAGTTTGTAAATTTTATCAAAATATCGTAAAAACATTGCTTAAAAAATTGTTTTCCAGTGATCTTAATATTTAATAGCTTTAATCTCAAAATCTTTGACTGTAATGTCTGAAGATTACGTATTCTGATACAAAATTCACTATTTAATGGATGTTATTATACATCTTCTTTCTTCGTCTTCATTCCCCTCACATTGTTAGTTGGCAATCAACAACAGTGCGATTTACGCATAACTTTCTGCCCTGCACAGCACAACTTTGGAATGATCTTTCGGCGGCGGTATGCCAGAACCGATACGACTTTCAAACTCTCAAGAAACGAGTGTACTCCTTCTTGAAAGGCCGGCAACGTGCCTTGGTGCTGCAGGTGTCCAACGAACCCACACCCTCATGCATGAGAAGCGGGCTCCTTAACCTCCGGGCCACCACCACCACGCTCATACGACCTGGCCTGACTTCATGGTAAGCCATCGGCGCCGCCCATGCATAACCGCAACACCAAAGGATAACATATATTTAAAAGGGAGCCACAGGAGAGCCATGCTTCGGCACGAATGCGTCGGCTCGACGCTGACTACGCTGACCATATACACAGATGTGTTAAACGACTTTGAAAGAAAGCGAGGTTGTGTTTTGCGAATCACTGGATTCCAAGTCGACGACAATTTAATATGAAACGCGAAAGTTTAAAAGTTAGTGTAACACCAAGAGAGCTACGCATGCCTTTTGGGGATTAGGGTTTCAGATACTTAAGGGTTGGGAAGCGATGGAGAAAGGGGTTGTGCCTCCAGTGAACTCACTCACACGGCGAAACTCAACGTTGTAATGTTTCGCGCCGGTTTTCTGTGAGGCTGTGACCCATTCGAGCTAAAGCTTTGCTCTCCCACACTTAATAATCTTCAATCATTCTATCTATAGGTATTAAAAAATCACATCAAAATCCGTAACGTAGTTTTAAAGATTTAAGCATACATAGAGATACAGGGACAGAGAAAGCGACTTTGTTTTATACTATGAAGTGATATTTCACTTTTTGGTCAATTCACGTGAGTAAGTCGTCTCATTTAGTTTGTCTAAAGATAGTTACTAAACAAAAACTTAATAACTGTTGTTATCTAGTTAAGTTAAGCTGTAGTAAATCCGTTGTTATCATAACTTTGTACAACGCCGGCAAATAGTGGCGAGGTTAAGTTAGCGTAAAAAAATAGCTTATTAGGTATCTGTTTTGCTGTCTATCCGAAGGTTAAATTGCGTAAGCAGAGATAGTGTTATAGAAAATGTATTAGATTCTACATGCGCACAACTATTCGTGTAGAAGAAAGTACTGTTTCATATTTTTCTGTGTTGGATATTTGACTTTTGTTTGTTTTTCGTGATTTATAATGTGCTCCTCCGTTTACTGTTACATTTTTATTAATAGAATAATTATAATAATTGAATTTATACTACGTTTTATACTGCATTTTAGAAGAAATACATAATTTTTCTCTGGGTCTGGGTGGTTCTTGTATGTGAATTTGTATGTTTGTAAACTCACCACGACACAGGAGAAAATTCTAGCAAGGGTAACGTAATACTAATAAAATAATTTATGATAAAAAAAATCATTTCTCCCACACTGGGTGTGCCAGACTGTTATTACTGTTTTAAAAGCAACGCGTTCTTTCTTCTCTTCAGAGCCAGACCGTGATGTGTAATTGAGCTTGCACCTGTAGAACTACTGATAACTTAAGAAATTGGAATAAAAGTAATTTAAATAAAAAGTTTAAAACTACATTCACGTATTTTCTTTTATTTAACTAAAGTTCACACAGGCCGGTTAGCGTCAACTCATAACACTTAAACTAAAGACAAACTTAACAACAAAGGCTACCTTTGAGTACTTCAGCCCTTTATGACTTACCTAAATATATTTACATAACAAAAATCAGAAATAACCAAGACTGAGTGCTACTGAACATAACTTTACTAAGCACTGTCACACAGCTTGAATAATTAAAGTACTAGGCGCTCATAAAACAAAAGAGGTCTCGGAAAAACAGCGCTGTCTCTGACAACTAAGGAATAATAAAAGAATACCTTGGCTTTAAGAAAAGAGTATGACGTATGGAGGTTAGGTTCTTGGCCTGCTTGGGACGTAATGTGAACTGAAAGGGTTTGCTGACTCAAATTTTTCCCAATGCCTGGACTATTTTTTCCCATTTAACCCAACTGTTGGGAAAAGATAATACATTAAATTATTGGGCGTAAATAATATAAATAAATAGTCTACGTTTTATAGCAGTCGGTATCTACATAACTTTTTTTTTAATTTAATCTTTTTTAAATGTTAAAATTATATTTAAGATTTGATGATAAATATTTTAGACTAGGTTATATAACAAGACGCAGTAATTTGATTTTTTTAAAGTTAAAATCTTATTTACAATTTTAGACGAAAGAAATAAGGAAAACTTTAAGTGAATACAATTAAAAATAATGCTGAAAATTTTCACAATTAAGAAATACAAAAATAGCACGAAGATAAGGCGCCTAAAAATTTTGTTTAATTAATGATAATTAGACTAATGAAGTAGAAATTCATACTCTACTAAGTATGAAATGGTTTCAAAAGAAAAAAAAATATTCTTGTAGGTAGGTAAATAGGTACCTACAAAAAATAGCAAATAGTGATAGTATGGTATAGGAGCGAACGGATTACCTGATGGTAAGCAATCAGCGCCGCCCATGGACACCCGCAACACCAGAGGAGTTACGAGTGCGTTGCCGACCTTTTGAGGTAAGGGTTTTGGATATTTAATGGCAAGGGGTGGGGAAGGGGGAGGGATTGGGCCTCCGGTAACCTCACTCACGTGGTGAGGCAGTGGTATCACTCCGGTTGAGCTCCCCCATAGGTGCCGAATTCGATTTTGAATTTAATGAAAACTGTCTGTATTCTTTTAATTTTGTACTAACTGTGCGATCTGACGTATGACGATATTTATTTCTTAAATAAAACTAAGGTTTAAAATAGAAAAAAGTAGGTATTATATCGTTAAACCAATTTATTAACTCTGTGATTAATTTAAAATGTATTATGAATAGCATTTTAGGTAGGTACGTTGTGATTCACCATGTGAGTAAGATAACCGAAGACCCAATCCCATTCCCCCATTTTCAATTCCCAAATAACTAGTAACTTTTTAACCCCTTTAGTGTGACGAAGGTTCATGGGCGACGCCAATTGCTTACCATCAAGCAAGTAATCTGTCAAGTCGTTCACAGGCTTACACCATAAAAACCAAATCCTTAAAACAAACATCGTTTTACGACTAGAAAACATTTTTTATACAGGCCTATTAATATGACACGTGGAAACGTACCATTCGTACTTCAGTTGGTAATAACACGTGAATTGTTATGTTATGTTATGTTATCACATAACACGCTTAAGATAACAAAATCCCGTAGGTAATTTCGGAATCTTATTATTCACGGAGGTTTTAAAAAATAATGGAATCCTATCAAGATGTTCAGAGGGCTGTTATTTTTTATATGACGTGCGACACGATGCGTGTTCTGAAGTGAAGTGTTTTTAAATATTTAAACTTGTGAATGGTACTCTGACTTTTTAAATTATTAGCATGTTTCTTTAAAAAAAGATTCTTGTAAAGAATTGCGCCTTTTATATTTAAAAGAAATACATATAGACGTCAAGGGTATTATTTTGGCAGAGATCGGCGAGTGGATGTGTAAATCAAATTTATTTTTTATCATGAAAATTTCTAGACCTTTACTGTCTTTTTAAATATATGGTTATGCAAACCAGTTTTTGCTTGAAGATTTTCCACTACTTTCCTTATAAAGACAGGTTAGGTATACGTTGAATTTAAAACTTTGCCCCACACTCGTATTTTCTCCTGTGTCATGGGCGCATTTACAAACATACAATCACAAACATTGTATCCGGAACAATAATTTGTGATGACACAAAGAGTTAAGAGTTGTTCCGTGCAGGAATCGAATCCGCGACATATTGTGCGGCACCCAGTTGCCCAGCTACCAAATCAACCGAAAAAACCACCATTTAATAAGTAAAATCTCGTGTGGTGTATAGTACTTCAGTATTTTTTTCGTTTTGAGCTTAGTAGTGCCATGCTTTGGTGCTAATGCCTCACAGAATACCAGCGCGAAACAAAACTTACGTTGTGTTTTGTCATGGCACATTGCTCGTGTTGTCGAAAGCTCAATCTTTCTCTCCCCAATTCCCAAATCTCCTAACCTTAAATCCTTAATAACCCACTAAAGGTCGTCAACGCCCTTATTGTAACACCTTTGGTATTACGAGTGACCATGGGCGGCGCCGATTACCTACCATTAGGAAATCCTACATAGATACTATCATATACATATACATAGATCCTACATAGACACCTTTAAGCGTGGGAGAGCCATGCTTCGGCACGAATGGGTCGGCTCGACCGGAGTGATACCACGGCCTCACAGAAAACCGGCGTGAAACAATCACAGCGTTGTGTTTCGCCGTGTGAGTAAGGTTACCGGAGGCCCAATCCTTCCCCTCCCCAATCCCTAAATCTTAATCTCCAAAACCCTAATCCCTAAGAAGTCGGCAACGCACTCGTAACTCCTCCGTTGCTGGTGTCCATGGGCGGCGCTGATTGCTTACCATCAGGTAATCCGTCTGCTCGTTTGCCGATCTATTACATAAAAAAACACCTTGGTGACAAACCGTTCTGTTGTACATGAAAGGAAAACAGAAACTTAGTAAATACGTCTCATTTTAATCTTTTGGGGCTGTAAAATGAAAGTACAAATTTCCAAATGTGCCTATAATACAAATCATTTTAAAATTAAAAATCAATTAAATAGAACAACAAATAAATAGTCCTTTGGAAAACATTGAAGAATTACCTATTCGGATAGGATAAAAAGTTTTTGATAAAATCGCCTCTGATGTTTGCGGATAATCTGAAAAGTTGTTGAATTAATTTCGTAACGTCCACCGTTTTAGTTCGAAACGATGTTGTTTGTTGTTTTAGTTAAGGTTTGTTTTCCCTCGTAGTATTGCGTATTCTGTTACCAAGAAGCATTGTTTTTTGTAAGACTAGAAACGAATTATTTATGTGATAGTATACCTACTCTAGTTGCTAAGTGTCAGTGTCCTTTGAAGTTTTGCTGTTATTTTTTTTGTTATCTAGGTATCTATTATACTATTATGAAGCTGAAGAATTTGTTTGAATGTTCTTACTTCGCGGGTATAAGGAGATCGCGCCAGGATCAGGAGAAGGAACGAGGTGGTTTTAAGTCAGTAAGAGTCTAAAGCTCGTTGTAGCCTCACACAGGGCAAAGGAAGGCATTCGATGAACCTCTAAGACTACTACTGAGGTTGGAACTGAACAGTTATTTTTGCAAAGCTATCTGAATTCTATTTGAGGGGATGAAAATGTGAGAGAGTAGCTAGATATTAAAGAAAAAGTTGACTGACACTAGGATTCTTGTTGGTGCGTTTTAGGTGCGTTTATAAGATAACAAAATCACATGGATGAATATAATACTATGAGCCGAAACAACAGTTTGTGGATCAAAAACAGAGTTGTTCACGCCGAATTTGAACCTGTGAAACGTAAGTCAATATCTAGTGTACAAACCAACGCTGATTACATTTTATCACGTCCACTTCAGTGTGGGTAAGAGAAAGAGCTATACAAGTTGTTTTTTCTCTCACCCACACTGAAGTAAGATTAAAACAATCCTACTTTGAACGTCATGGTTAGCCCCCAGGCCAAATAGACATTCGAGTTCGGAAAAATTTTCATAGACATTAAAATTGGGGAGTTGTTCAAAAACATAATTGAAAACAAAATGCCTTATGTGCCCATCGAGCCCTCTTCTGATTCAAGGCCGGAAGTGCTAAATTTAAATTTGGTCCGTTTTTGTCGAAACTAAATTGTGTCGAAAAAAATAGTACAGACTTAAGTTGTAGACCACAATATCAAAACCATTGAATAAATGAATCAATCAGTTGTCTCTGTATTAGGAATAGAATAAACCTCTTACAACAAAAATTTCCTTTGAACATCAAACTGAAGAACACTTGTTTATCATCTCAAGAATATCTTCAAAAGCTTTAACGTTTTCCTATTAAAAAAAACAACACTACATCGAAATTCTGCAACAGTTCAGTACATAAACTTTACACTACATAACCGTAGCGGTTTATATACAAACCCATCGATAAATCTTGTCTTACTAATTTAGTACCGCGTTTAGGGTTCCGTGCGTTATTTGGTATTCAGTGCTACGAGCCAAATGGCATTTAGGAGATAGTTTATTGATTGAATGTATAGGCAATTTGACATAGTAAATATTATGTCAGTGTCAATAACAAACTCAGTTGGGGTTTTGGGGTCATGCGTTATAATGTCCCGTGACCTTGGCCTTGGAGTAGGAGAAGAAATGGGAAGGTTTTCAGTCATTAAGAGTCTATTACTGACTAAAAATTAATTTGATGACTATGCAAAATACCTCAAAAATGTCTATACTAATATGTAGGAATTTTTACACACACACAAGTAATGTCAGTGTAAATCGTGTTAGTGTTTTTTATACATTTGATTAATTAACTGACTACCTAAATACACACACATAACATATTTTTCAAGCCTAATTTACTAAGTCTAGAGATGGGTAACATGGTGTTTGGATTACGATTGACCCGACAATAATCTGTAGAAGAAATGTCCTTGTTAAAAGTTATTTCAACCACACAATATAGTGTTATAAGCTACTAATTCCATATCGATACTAATTCGATTCCTGATTTGACATGACCTACTGTCATTTTGTGAAATAATGATACCACATATAACAGTGTAGTAATGAACACAAAAATCGATAAACAATCAGTGAATCAGTTTCAGGAAGGCATTCAAAAAATTGCGGCTACCGAATGGTCTAAATGCGTATCCCATGTTGTCAAAGAAGAGAAAAAAATGAGTAAGCTAGATATATTAATTGACAATAAAAATCACAGACACAATTCATAATAAATGTTACAGAAAGTAACAGCGTTCAGAAATATTTTATTTCCTGATAAACTTAGTTTACGAGAGTAAATTTATAAACGAAAGGAATCGATTCAGAAATATTCGATTTCCACATCGAATAATTTCGCAACGTCACTATTTATTACGTGTTACGTTGCAACACTGAAATTGTCAAATCTGGAATGGAATTAAAATTCCGAGTATAGTGTCATCAAGGCCTTAGTGAATAAGTTGCATATAGTTAGGCGTGCTCCATCGTAGGTCGCATCATCGCTTATCATTAGGCGGTGGTGGCCAAACGCCAGAAAATTACCACTAATAATTATAAAAAAACTTGTTTCAAATGATTACTACTAATGAAAATATATCAGATGTCTCTTGAACTTCATTAAGGGCTGATTTTTCAATAGTCCCATAAATGTTGTCTGTGGAATAAAATTGTTGCTGTCACTGTCTTTTACAAACATTCTGACGCGACAGCATCATAATTATTCCCCATATAACTTTTATCAAACCATTGAAAAATCACCCTTAAGATGCTAGCGAGTTAGTTTAAAGTCATAATGGAAATAAGGTTGACTATAAAACCTTGGAATTAAACATTTCCCAACTAAAATTACAGACTAAATAACAACGGCCTTAGCGATCTACAATTCAGTAATGAACAGCAAAAAGACGAAGACAATTAGCAAACGGAACAATACAAAATCTAAATGAATGAGGAAACAATTTTGCTGCATGTTTACCTTGTAAGGGCCGCGTCATACTATACATATGTATAGGACTTTATCATTTGAAGCACCAATCTTCACTAACAGATCGAATGACGGACAAATCAAATTAGACTTTATAAGCGTGCTTATTTAAGGATTCATTGAAATAAGTGCTTTGAAAACTACTACATCGTCAGTGTATAAGTGCCCATTGCTGAACAAATGTCTCTTCTGAAACGGAGAAGGTGTAAACTAATCATAAAGCTAGTTCAAGGCAGATTGGTGATTTGAAACTTAGGTTAGAAATTATAGGTTCAGGTTTCCTCGCGATGTTTCCCTTCACCGTGTCAGTGGTGTCTAAATAATCATAGAAAGTACGTAAAATAAATACGTCAAAGCCACACACCCTAACGCATAAGAAGAGGGTGCCTTAACCTCCGGGTCACAACGACATACGACTGAGTCTGGATCGATGACGAACTCTGATTTGCACTTTGATGTGCAACGACCCTAAATTTTCCTCTTCATCTATACGGAACCTTTAACACGCGAATACGGCACGCACCTTGAAGTTTATCTAATTTCGTTTCTTACCGATTCCACTCGTTTTACGATGTTACTGACAGACAGATAGTAAATATTTTATTTAGAATTCTTTTGGGGAACCACATAAATTATGTTAAACTGCTCAGCTATGTACATTTAGTGCACAAATTTTCTACTCTGTGGTTTCCGATGTTCTGGGCGCGACGGGAATTTGTTTTTTTTTTCTTGGAATTTTTTATTTAAATTTGGAATGGGAAATGTTCCATTAATTGGGAATTTCGTAATAAAATTGTTGTTACCAATTGGTGTGTTAAAAGATTTTTAGAAAAGCATATAGCTATTATAATTAGAATGCTCTCATCTTTGGGACGGATCTGCCCGATACCAACTTGATGCGCTTGAGTCTATTGAGAGGCGAGCCAAGAGGATCATTGGCGATGATGCACTTGTCGACTCGAGACTTCAAAGTCTTGAGCATCGACGCCGAGTTGCTAGCCTGTCGGTTTTATACCGGTTGCATTTCGGGGAATGTGCGTTGGAATTACATAATTTAATTCCGCCTAGCCAGTTCCATCATCGGACCACCAGACGTACGGCATTGCGCCACCGGTACATGGTGGATGTCCCACATATACGTACAAAACGTTTTGGGAGCACATTCATCATGCGTACAGCCAAGGAGTGGAATTCCTTGCCGGAGTCGGTGTTTCCTGATAGTTACAATCTGGGTATCTTTAAGTCAAGAGTGAATAGGTTACTAGGTAAGCGCGCTCCATCGTCGACCGCATCGTCGCTTTCCATCAGGTGAGATAGCGGTCAAGCGCGAACGTATAATCAATAAAAAAAAAAGAAATGAATTTCTATTCCGTTGATTGCGAATACGAAGAAACTAAATTTTTATTTAATCTTAGAATTTCTAAGTAAGTAAGTTTTTCACTTACCAAATTTTCAGTCCAACTTTGTTTTCAATTCTTTCGTTCCTGTAACAAAACAAAATTAATATTAAAGTACTGTAATGATGAAAACACAGTTATTACGTAATGGATAGTAAATAAATAATACAAAATGGGTAATTTATTTTAAGTTATTTAAATAAACTGTAGGTTATTTGAATTTATATCACGCCGGGGTCACCAATGAAGTGAAAAGTACGAGTTCATTATTTAAAGTTTTTTATACTTCCTTATTAATATTGTCTGCACGGTTGGCGCGTGGTGACTGGGCAACTAGCTGCCGAGCAACGTGTCGCGGGTTTGATTCTCGCATGGAACAACTCTTTCTGCAATCCACTAATTGTTGTTTCTGGTCTGGGTGTGATGTGTATGTGAAATTGTATTTAAACGTTTACGACACAGAAGATAATACTAATATAAGACTCGAAAATAAAAAATCAAAATCATCAGAGATTTAGTTGATTTGATATAAAATAGTACAGCAAGTAACCAGCTCAGGAAGTTGATATGTAAGCATCTGTGAATAACCATGTCATAAAGTTGCGATGAGACTAATTTGTACAAACAGTTTTTTTCTTTTGATTGGACCGTTAATCTCTCAGAGAAAATTATAGATTTTATGTGTCATAGGTCGGCAAATGAGCAAGCCGTTTACCTGATGGTAAGCAATCAGCGCCGCCCATGGACATTCGTAATAGAAAAGGATGCGCGGGTCTGCAGACAGCGAGTAAGGGTAGCTCGTCGCCCGACCAGAACCAGACCCGAGCGTATGGCGCGTAGTGTTCCGCGCGCACCTCAAAGAGCCAATAGACAACCCCAGACGGGGCTCTATAGGGCTTCTGTTCAGCCGGGGTTGCGGGATAAGCGTAATGAGGCACCGCGACCTCGGCCCAAAGCAAGATAAGGAACGGGGGATTTTTAGTCAGTATGAGTCTGACACTACCGATGAAAAATCATACGATGATTTTCCCCTCACAAAAAAAATACAAAAGGATGCGTGATTGCGTCTTTTGGATTATTAGGGATTTAAGGAAAGAAGATTCGAGGATTATTTTTCTCCCACACTTAAACATAAACAAATATCGTTGAAGTTTTAAAAGTGCCTGTTTATGGATTAAATTACCTGAATACTCTTGAAAATGACTTCAGTTTGAACCGCTCAATGCCTTTAATATTGTTTCTTGTTTAAAGAACCAGTCTGCGACCGGACCCGAGTCTCACACGTGTATTCGACACGCTCCTGTAAGTTAGCTGGCACCTTTCTAATTTCGTTGCACATTCGAACTAGTAGTTCAGCTATTGGTTCGAATTGAACGATTCTTTTTGTGTGTCAGATAGTTCACAGTTAATTTACCGAGGAAGCTTTTAATCTATTAAAGATAATGCTACGACCAATAGGAGATAATGGTATTATAAAATATTATTTATTCTATATAAGACCATACGCCAACCATAATAAGATACATACTCGTAAACAAGGGTATTACCGTTAATATTACATTAGTTTTAGTACTACCTTGATTTACTTTCCAATAAACTGCTCCTTATTATCTGATAAAACCCGACTCTTTCCATTTGCATAATTTTATGCAAGTAATGTATTTTTTACAAGCTTAATCTCTTATAATATTAATGTATTTTTTCATCATATTAGCAAGAAACTTATTAGAAATCGTAAGTCCAGTTATAATTTCTAATTATGAGTTTGAAATCAATCACCAATCCATCTTGAACAAGTTTGGTCATTAATGCTCAAACTGCTTCCATGTGAGAAGAGGGTTTTGTTCATCACCCGATTTCTCTCTTTTCGCTCTCTCTCTCTCTCTCTTAAATAACGTTGCCCCACATTAGGATTTTCTCCTGTGTCGTGGGTGCGGTTACAAACATACAATTTCACATACACATGACACCCAGACCCGGAACTACAATTTGTGAATCACACAAAGAGTTGTTCCGTGCGGGAATCGAACCCGCGACACGTTGCACGGCAGCCAGTTGCCCGGCCACCGCACCAACCGTGCAGTCATGATGATGTGATAATTTAAATAATGCAAAAACATAAATTATGATATTATTTGAAAAGTCTTGTTTAGAATCCGGCGCTGTATTCCATCCTCAAACCTTACGCTACTTAGATTTGAAGAGTTATTTATCATCATGCAATTATGATATTATGTATGATACTGTTTCCATAAGTAAAAATAAAAATTCTATTTGTTAAGTTTCAAAATTAACCTTTCCTTTCTTTAAATTTCTGGTAAAGATATCTCAACTAGTAGGTATAGATAAAACTCTATCGATGAAACTGCTCCGGTTATTTTAAGAGCGCACGCTTCAGAACGCTTCTTGGGATTTTCAGCTCGCATTGTTCTTGATAATGTTCGACAGTTTGTAGATAAAGTGGTTTCTGAAAGTCACAGAAGCTAGTCTAGTATTTTAAAGAAGACTTTTTGGGGAAACTATGAAATAGTTTTGTGTTGTTAAGTATTTCATTCTTTAGTTGATTTTCATGGCGGCTTTTAAGTTAGACATGAAAAGTACCATTGGTAATTCTAATCGAGTAGAGACTTCGGAAAATCTTTAAATTTTTTTTTTATTGTTTTGCTGTCTCGAGCCATTTGATTGAAGTTACCGGAGGTGCAACCCATCACCTCCCGCCATCCTTCCTCAATCCCTAAAACTCCTAAACACATATCAAAAAGGCCACAGCACTCGTAACTCCTCTGGTGTTGCAGGGAAAGGCGGTGCCAATTGCTTACTATCAGGTAATCCGTTGGCTCGTTTTCCGAAGATTCACAATCAAAAGTAATTGACAAGAATTTCAACGTAGTAATAGTGCTAAATGAGTTATAATTTATAAATATAAGTACCCACTCCTAGAGAAAACAACGTATTCGACGTTAAGCTTACTCCATTCTACAGTGGCAATAAATATAAATGTTTAATTTTACATTTATACCAACACCAGAAAAGGCCACATATGAATATGTGTAATAAAATAACACGTTATTGAACAAAATTGATCGAACGTAATATTTTATTACATTCCACGTTGAATTTAAAACATAAATCCGATCACAAAGCCACCGAATGAACGAAGTTCTGGATTTATAAATGAATGAATTTCTGGACTTATTAAACACTAGCTCCATTCGTTTTCCGTACCATTGGGCATCCAACTTACTTTATTTTTGATAATACGCCGTAGCTAATGGGAATGCAGTAAAACTTTATTCCCAATGGGCCCAGTGTTTGGGAAAAGTTACTGTAATGGACGAGGATTTTATTCGGTCCTTAGTGTTGTTGTTGGGAAATTAATCTTTTAGTTTTCGTTCGTAGATTTAATCTGTGTTGTGTCCCAATTTCTGTTTAGTTTGTAAATAATGTAATGTTACGTCACTACCATACCATATTAAAATTATGAGTCAGTAAAGGATGGACTTACTAGAAATACAATTGAATATTACTTATCCAACTAATATGACGTTTGTGACGTTTCACGTAAAGACTACTGAATTAATTCTGATCAAAGTTGAGAGCTGAAATCATAGTCTGGATTAACACATCATACGTTACATTTCATCTAGGCAACGCAGGTGAAGTCACTGGCCGGAGGTAGTTATCAAAACTACTATTGACTAATAATCTTGACCTTAAACAATTTTGAGGAGGAGATGGTTTTACATGACACACTAGCAGACTGTTTACCTGATGGTAAGCAATCCACGCCGCCCAAGGATACGCGAGACACCGAGGAGGTACAAGTGCGTTGCCTTTTGGGGACGAGGATTTCTGAGATTAAGGGATTGAAGAGTGACGGGGGGAGGGGAAAGATGGCGTATCCACAAAACACACACAACGTAACACAAAGCTGTGGTATTTTAATGCCGGTATTTTGTGAGACCGTTAAATTATGATTTGTTATTCACTTATACTCATTACTTGCAAAAGTTCAATAACAATAAAATAAACAAATAATCATTCGAAGCAGTTCAGTACACGTTCATATTTCATAGTTTACTTCCGTCAGAAATGGGAAATTCCCAAAAGCAGCGTAGTTCCGCCGACTTTTGTTGTAAATAATAAATTAGGGGTACACAGTAAACGGACGAGATGCGATGTTGATGTTTATTTGATTGGTCCTGCCTTATAGATGGGATGGATACGATTCTTTGACAATAAAAAGGAATTACTATTTTATTTGTAACACGTGTTTCAATCAAGGCGTAGCGTAGAGGAGCGACTTTTATCCGTAATCCGCGAAACATAAAATTCCTGGAGACTCGTTGCGTACTCTTGAACATAATATTTTGTTGCGCTCTCGTTGATTTAATTGTGATATTCTAGGTTCACGAGATAACTGGAATCTTGTTAGAATAAAAGCTTACTTTTACTAAAAGTAATAGACCCATTTTTTCTCGATTACAATCGCATTAGAGTAGTTGCTTTAACAAATAACTTCTTTAGAAATAATTAGCTAGTGCCGTGCGGTTTCACCAGCTGCTCGACTCCTATTGGTCGTAGGGTGATGTTTTCCAGCCTATTGGCTATGTGCGCGACGGTGAAGACGCGTTGCGATTACAAAATTTGCGGAAGCTGTCAAATATTAACAATGTAAACATTATAATTTTCTTTGCAAATATAAATAAAACCAAAGATTAAAATAGTATTGTCGACATTATTTAAGTGTGACTTATTAAATAAATAGTTTTACTGTAAAATTAATATAATAATAAAAACCGACAGCTGATCATCCGCATTTGTTTCAAATTTTTGCCGTGTTATGCGCTGCGGTCGTTATCTGTCCACCACTACTCGCTTTGCACATAGCCAATAGCACTTAGGAACATTGTAGCTAACTATCAGTGAAAGACTAGACTAGGTCTCACACCCTTTGTGCTAAAACCAATCCCGTTCTTTCTCTTGTTACATTCCATAGGCGAAGTACATAATGCCACTTTTCGCTTCCTCTTGCAATCATATATGAGTTATTTAAGTGTGGGAGATAACTATGTGAATGGGTCGCCTCGATCGGAGTGACACCACGGCCTCACTTCGAACAGCGTGAAACAACCACAAAGTTGTGTTTCGTCGTGCAAGTGAGGTTACTGGAGGCCCGATAGTTCGCCTCCCCCAATCAATAAATCTCCAACCATAATCCCCAAAAGTACTCAGATTGCTTACCACAGTCTACTAGTTTGTAGTTCTATTACGTTAAAATAAGTTGTATTATAATGTTGCCATCCTGTGCTTTCATTCAGGGAAAAAAGGGATAGCAATATAAAAAATATACACCAATGAAAACTATCGCTACGATTATGTTGTTTGCGTCTTACCCTCTCAAACATGAATTCTTTACAAAGTTTTGCCTTACATTTGAAACAAAGTTACATTATTTGAGTTTTTACTTTATAGGTACTCCTTAATCTTTTTCTTAATTACTTTCTGTACTGTCTGTAAAGTTTTCTTATACCTATTTAGATTTCTTTGTTTAAAGATTTCTTAGTCAGATATCTTTATATTATGATATAGAACTGGCACATGTAGTGATTTAGGCATCGCCTAAAAAAATAATGCCTGTTTTATTCCTTTACAAAAATCGAGTCACTTAGACCACATTTTTTTCTCATACTAACGGATTTGCCGTATGTATGAGAAAAAAATGTGGTTTGAAATATCTTAGGATCACATTTTTTCATATTTTCTTACCGTTTAAATCTTTCATAGACTAGACAAATTTTTAGAAAGAGACTAACGGACAGGATTCACTTTTTATATACAAGATTTGCAGTATTATTGACAAAGATTAGTTTTTAATAACAATAAATTACGTGTCCATCGTTTCCGTGGAAAACCCGCGAAACTGATATTACTATTAAATCCTTTTCAAAGCCACAAAAGTTTTACCAATACTTTCCACATTTAAAAAATTCCCAACTAACCCAATGATTGGGAAATTAATAACCATGAAATGGGAATTTCTTGGAATAATGAAAATTATCTGTAATAGAACATTGGAAATTATACTTCCAAAAGCCTATAGTTGAGAAAATTAACATGAAATGGCTTAAAACATCTGAGAATTATTATTAATTAAATCACAGTATAATGTTAATTCGAGGAAATAATATTTCAGTACTCTGAAATCATAATACAATAGTTTCATGCATGAATCTTCCTAAAAAGATATTTAATAGTATACAGCCTAGAAATCTACTGAACTGAGATAAGGCCTCTTCTCTCACGGAGAAGGTATAAGCTTTCCTTAACATGTTTTGTTCAGTTTGACTGCACGGTTGGCGCGGTGGCTGGGCAACTGGCTCCCGTGCAACGTGTCGCGGGTTCGATTCCCGCACGGAACAACTCTTTGTGTGATTCACAAATTGTTGTTCCGGGTCTGTAAACGCACCCACGACACAGGAGAAAATTCTAATGTGGGGCAACGTTTAAAAAAAAAGTTTCGTTGCCATGGCGTTTTCAGTCCAAAGTTATAAATCGAAATTATACATTTTTCTTCACCGTTTGTGAGTGGTTATTAAATGTATTTTTTATGTGGAAATTAACAATTTGTTCAGTCGAATAATCTGTAATAAGCTCTACTAGTTCTAAATCACAACTTATACAGTTAGCAATTATGCACCGCGTTCCCAGTCTTGAGTGTATATTTTGACTGCATAAACGCATAATTTTTAAAATGTTGGTTAGCTCGTAACTGGCTAATGTATATGACCTACTGCCTATAACCAATACTTAAAACTACTTTGTATATCTACATAAGCTGTGAGTAATAAATATATAATCGTTTTTGGTCAGTAAGAGTCTGACACTCCCTCTCGCCCCATCTAGGGCGGGTGAAATTTAGTCATTCGATGATTTTTTCACCTTAAAAACAGACTATGAGGTTTTTTTTATTAAGACCTGTTGCCAAATTATCTGTTAATTTTTTATAAAACGTAACTCTATAACACAAGTTAAATAGCATTTTTGAATACTTGGTTTAAAAGCTTCTAAAAGATGACTAAAAATTCTCCCCTACCAAATCCTCCGAAAAGGTTCTTTCAAAAGACGTAGTCAATACACTTAAAACCGGTCCACGCAGACACGAGACTCTCAATCCAGAGTACATCTCCAAATAATTTTATTTATACTCAAGTATTAATATTACATAAATCCGATACAAAATGGCGATCGTATATAGAATCGTATAAATAATGTATTTACGTAGGTACATACATACATACATATATTTCTCGTAATATCGAGTTCTTGTTTATTATAAGCGAACGAAATTGATCCTTTTGTACTTATTTATAAAGTGTTATTCATTTTTTTGATTACTTTTCTTTTTTTTTCGGTGACATCGAAACGTATATTTTGATTGAATGTTTTTTGTTAGGTGGCTGATGATAATATTGCGATTTTTCCCTGAAGAGTGACAGAGGTGAATTTAAAATGGCTTTGATTGTTAAAGTACAATGAGACATTGAAGTTAATTTTTATTTCGGCTTATATTTAGACCTATCATTGTTACTTTATGAAATAGGAGCAAAAGTAAACGAAAAAATAAATCAGATATGTTGTAGGTACTTATTACAAATAACTATTTTGAAAATGATAATGTGGGAGAGCGATGCTTTGACTCGACCGGCGTTATACCACGACCTCACAGAAAACAGGCGTGAAACAACTATAGCATTGTGTGTGGCCGTGTAAATGAGGTTACAGGACGGTCCTTTCGTTTCAAAGCATAGTTTTCCTTGATAACGAAGGAGAATAATTAATCGCCATTAGAATCGATTATATATTATGTATGTACATTCAAACCATCAATCTAATAATAATCCCAAAAGTACAAGTAGAGGTCTACAGTTTAAAAACAAAAAACAAACAGAAGAAAAACAACGAAAACAAAACAAAAGTGAATCATGTCCAATACATTAAACCTTGGCATATTTTATCGAAGAGAAAAAACTTCATCACTTAGGTAGCGAGTTTCGTTTCACAATAAGAATTGATAAGCGAAATCGTTTTTAGCCTCATCTAACATTCTGAATAGTGTTTACATAATGTTTAGAATACAAAATAAAATTATAATATAATATACTAGCTACTCTCGCGCGGTTTCACCCTCTGCTCGACTTCATTTGATCGTAGCGTCATGTTTTACAGCCTATTGCACTCAGGAACATTGTGTAGCTAGCTATCTATCAGTGAAAGAATTTTGGCAATCCGACCAGCGGATCCAAAGATTACCCCCTACATACAAACTTACACATTTAACCTCTTTATAATATTAGTATAGATATAGATAGGCCTACACGGGGTTCAGTTTAATGTATTGAATTTTACTCCCATAATGCCGTGGAACATTCCAAACGTTGTATCTCCGATTTAAATAAGTCAAAAAATTTGATGAGTTTACGTTTACAAGTGTATTACATATTTAGTGTCGTGGTGGCCCGGAAGTTAAGGAGCCCGCTTCTCATGCATGAGGGTGTAGTTTCGGAACCTGGCAAGTACCGATGTGACTTTTTCCGAGTTATATGCACTTTCTATGATTATTTAGACACCACTGACATACGGTGAAGGTAAACCTCGTGAGGAAACCTGGACTTATAATTTCTAATTATAAGTTTGAAATCGCAAACCCACATTGAGCAAGCGTGGTGATTAATGCTCTAATCTTCTCCGTATGAGACGAAGCCTTTGCTCAGCAGTGGGCACTTAAAGGCTGATGATGAAGTGTATAGCAAGCCTTTTGTGATTTTTTTGGACTTATTAATAGGGTTTTAGGGATTAAGGGTAGGAAGGGAAATGACTGGGCCTCCGGTAACCTCACTCAAAACAACGCGAGCAGTGAGTGTTTCACGATGTTTCTTACGTAGCTGTAGTGTAGACTCTTTCGTGTCGAAGTATAGCTCTCTCAAAGTTAACAATAAAATTTAAAACACACATAAGACATTTGAGAAAATATTCCTATTCTCTAGTAGTAGTTTCTCGAACAATACTTTACGATGCTTCGATACCAGGGACTGTAAAATCGAAACACAATGTCGATAAATAACGAGCGAATTCGCCAAACAATGAATCAAACAGAGTAAGCGTTTTTCCTTATATTTTTGGAGAAAACGGAAACCATAAAAATACTTCAAAGAAATTCTTTCCTTAAACTTTCAACACACGTACGGACATAAAGTTTTATGTCGAAGATTGCGAAGTGACATATATTTTGGAACTCACTCTTGTTCAAGACATCATACTTATTTAAACTAAGTTTATAGTATATTTTTTATGGTAGAGGTAGGTAGGCAAACGAGCAGACGGATTACCTGATGGTAAGCAATAAGCGCCGCCCATGGACACTTGCAACACCAAAGTAGTAACGAATGCGTTGCTGACCTTTTAGGGATAAACGTTTCGAATATTTATTGATTGGGAAGGGATTGGGTCGGGGGGAGGTTGGACCTCCGGTAACCTCACTCACACGGTGAAAGACAACACTGTTTCCAGTTTTCTGTGAGGCCGTGGTATTGCTCCGGTTGAGCCGACCCATTCGTCCCGAAGCTTAGGTCTTCCACACTTAATCTACCATAATATGTTAACAATATTGTAAGGATACTCCTTTGAGGGGATATGATCATTGACGAGCGAATCAGTTGTTTTGTAATAAAATCTTTTTATATTACACCAAACTCATAGAGATAAGGACAGGTTATGATTTTGTTTATAAAAAAGGTTTGCCTCCCTCTACAATTTTCTCATGTATCGTGGTTATGTTAACAAAAATAAATTTCACTCGTTTGTCATATCATATCATATCATTTATTTCATCATCATCATCATCAACAACCTGTAAGTGCCCACTGCTGAGCAAAGGCCTCTTCCCACACGGAGAAGGTTTGAGCACTAATCACCACGCTTGCTCAAGGCGGATTGGCGATTTCAAACTTATAATTAGTAATTATAAGTCCAGGTTTCCTCACGATGTTTTCCTTCACCGTATGTCAGTGGTGTCTAAATAAACGTAGAAAATACATATAACTCGGAAAAAGTCACAATGGTACTTGCCAGGTTTCGAACCCGCACCCTCATGCATGAGAAGCGGGTGCCTTAACCTCCAGGCCACCACGACTATATCATCCATTATCATTTATTTGCATTCCACAAAGTGTTTTATAGGTAGTAGCTATACAAAGCTTAAACGTACAGTACATTTACGGAGCTGTTAGAGCGCAGCAACATAGTTAAGGAATCACAGTAAAGAAAAACAAATACATCAAAGAAAAACATACATTTTACAAAAAAGAAAATTAGAAGAAATATTAACAACAAAATTAGATACATTATTTATTTATAATAACATGTTCGTAATTTGCTTACATTAGCTCTTATTACGTAACGGCTACCGAATAAACTGGAATTATATAAGGTACAGTGATAGAATATAGTTTGGAATACCATAAAACATAATATTATTTTGAGACCGCTTGAAGAAGTTAGTAAAAAATAAGAAATAAATGAACGCCCATTACGGAAAAGTCAGTCAAAGACAAATGATATGTACCTAATTTTGTTTGGCTCTGGAAAGCGCCTTAGTTTTTTTCGAAGTAGGTAAATTTGTCAAATTCTATGTCCCATATTAGGTTAGGCGAGAGGACGGAGGATGAGAGGAGGTTGAGCGTGCACCTATGTATATAACCCCTGCAGGAAAGCATTTTAATAATTTATACTTTAAACCCATTTACAAATACAACCTTTTATATGAAAGATGTTGAGGGCTGATTTTTCAATGGTTAGATAATAGTTATCTACCATTAAAGTTACTTCTATTCCACGCGAGTAAAGTCGCGGGCAAAAGGTAGTTTATATTATATTGTTACGTGCCTGACGTCACGTTCCTGACTATGCGGGCTTGGGTTACGGGATTGGATGAAATTAAACACTAATACCGGTTTTCAGACTTTCTATTGCACTTAAATGACAGCGTCCACCGAGTTAAGTTTTCGGCGTTCCTCTCCAGCAGAGTCCGGGCGATTGACACAAACTTCCGTTTGCCGCTCACAGTTCACGCTGACTTTCACTTAACTCACTGCACTTCACTATTTCACTCACTTTTCTTCTTTTTCACTTCTTCCTTTTCTTCCGAATCGCTTTGGACTTAGAACTCAACTGCCAGCGGTGAGCCGCAGTTCCGCTTATATACCCTCGGTTAGGTTCTGGAACATTCAATTTCGTTATTCTTTTTGATCGTCATGACTCCAGATCCTTCCAATAATTACGTTATTCATTTTTATTTATTCTCCTTTTCGCTCTTTAATTTTTCATTTCTTTCACACAAAAGCTTCCAGAAAGTTCCACAAAAACTTCCATCAACTAAAAAACTTCATGCTTACGGCGGGACTCGAACTCGGGGCCTCTCTGGTGTAATCCACACGCCTTACCGATTACACCAACTCGTGTTGACAATTCACGACTAAATTTACAATCTCTAGGCAACGTTTGACAACCATCCATTGACGTCATGATGTCAAAGAGTTTGAACCACTTTTCCGTCACAATATATAAAAAAGACAATAAATATAAACAACTGAAGTCATTATTTTTCCAGAATAGAGCAATAACCTTATTTTAATGTCAAACTTTTATGTTTTGTTAGTCAATAAATAGGATTTTGAAGTTGGTCTCGGTCTAAAGCAGGAAAAAGAACGGGGTAGTTTTTGGTCAGTAGGAAACTGACCCCCTCCCTCTCGCCCCAGTATTGCCCAGACTGGATGATTTTTACCTATCACCTAAAAAAATTGCTAGCAGATGAGCAACGTGTTGCAGTTTGATTCCCGCATATACGACCACATTGTGGGATCCACATGATATGGTTTCGGGTCTGGGCAGCCGGTATATGTGTTTTTTTTATATTTGTAATTGCGCCCACAGCACAGCAGAAAGAATACTAATGTGAGGCAACGTTAAAGAAGTATTGATTTGAAACTAATTTTATGAAAGGATGTGCTATAATAACTCGAGAAACTATTCTTTTACAAGAACTACAAAAACACTACATTTATTATTGACAATAGTTATTACATTAACACTGGAACACAGAGAAACAAAAATGGCTGGTAGACTAAGATAAGTCGATCAAATTCGGAAGCCTAGTAATGAAAACTTGAGCCCATCAATTCTCGAGGGCACGAGAAACGACCGAGTTTGACAGTGGAATACCAAACAGTTAAAATTGTAATGAAACAGAGCTCTCGTATTTTAGGAATACAATTGACAGAATTGAGTTTTACATTTATATTTCGAATATTTTTATGTCTGAGAGAACCATGCTCGACCGGAGTGATACTACGGCCTCACAGAAAACTGGCGTGAAACAACCACAACATTGTGTTTCACCGCGTGAATGCTGTTACCGGAGGCCCTATCCTCACCGTAAATCCCCAAAACCCTAATCCCAAAAGGTCAGCAACGCACTCGTAACTGTCCCGTTGCTGCCGCTCCATGGCGGCGTTAATTACTTACCATCAGGTAATCCGTCTTTCGTTTGTCGTCCTATCACATTAACAAAAAGAAAACAACGTTGAGTGCAAAATTTTGTGTTAAGGAGGCCTTTTTTGAGCTGGAGCATACTATGATTTCTGCTGCCCTGGGTGGGGCTAGAGGGAGTGTCTCATTTTATTAGTGACTAATAACTAGCCCGTTTCTTTTCCTGCTGTGAGCAGAGGCTATGTTATATTATTGCACTTGCATCCACAGCCCAGGCTAGACATTGGTCCCATTTTGGTTTGATGCCTCTATGAGGCGCCTGCGATGCATATACGGAATATGGGTCGATCTGTACTTTATGTTATATTATAAAGTTGTAGTTTCTTTGATTGTTTTTATGAACGCGCTAATTTTTGAAATTTTTGTTTTGAATTATACCATGTTAGTTGTGTTGAATAGTATATCTATCGATAAAATATATGGCCTATAAACAATCAAGATTGTAAGAGCACCCAGATTTTCTTTTCGATAAATTCAAATATTTTCGATTCCAAAATCCATTCAAACTTCTTAGCAATACTTGTAACCAGTAGATTAAGCCAGTCCATAAACAAAGCACTCTATAGAAAAACATTTTTAAAACAACCAACAAGTTCCACAGAATGAAAACTTCGCATTGAAACGTTCTATAGTCTATGGCTGCGACGTTCCATTTTACGCGAGGGAATTTGAAGTTGGAAGCCAGATAGTGAAGTGTTGCGATCCTTTATACGTAACTTTGTGGTGTGCCGTTTCACGGTAAGGTAAATGTTATCGTTGTGTAGTTTTACAGTTTGTTACACAAATATTTTAGAAGTTGTGTATTTGTTACGTAGTCACTTTGCTGTGTTTTGAAATAAATAGACGATCTTTTCATATTCTGTTGTAACTAATGGTTGCTCAGGTTACATTTATATAGTGGAAATTTCTCGATAGTCAAGAGTTTTAAAGTGAGATAACGTCCAAATTAAAAGTGTTCGAATTTATGGAGTGATACCACGGCCTCATGTTATACCGACATGATACAGCGCTTGCGTTATATTTCGGCGTATTTTCTTCCTCCCCTCAAATCTCTAACAGTCCATAAAAAGCCGGCAATGCACTTTAAACTCCTCTGGGGTGGGTTTCTATGAACGGCCCCGATTCTTACCATAAGGCGATCAGAATACTCGTTTTCCGACCTATTCCATAGGAAAATTACTTTTTGAACCTTATTTCCCGGGAATTAGAACCTTATGCTATGTACTATCATTGCTGATGCAAGCGTTATAATGTACCACGGCTCCAGCTTGGAACAGAAGAAGGAACGGTAGTTTATAGTCAGCACCTAAGTGCTTCACACTTCTTCTGACCCCACCCAGGGCAGGAGAAGTCATTTTGCTGATATTTTCCCCTTCAAGAAAAGCCATTATACACGGATAGTCTAACTTGCAACGACTCGAGTAAAGAGACAGTTCCACAAAATTACCACAATTCAAAGTTACCCAAAACAATCTTGGCTGTAAAACAGGTAGACAGTTATTACAACGTCTTTCAGTGCTCATAGCGCAACTAAAATACGAGATCGTTAAATAAATACTTTCAGAGTTTTCAGAAATAATACGAGCTGTTAACTGAAAGAGAGTTTCAGGGTACGAAAGTCTTGGAAACACTTCGGTTGGCTAGTATTTGAATACATGAATTGCTCCTGAACTTAGGTACAGGTAAGGACAGAAATTTTCTGGTCTGTCTGCGCAAAAATAAGTAAATGGTGTCTTTTTTTACAATGGTATATGGATAGTTTTTATGGATTATGCCTTTAAGTGTTGGAGTTTACAGATGGGGGACTTCGGTAGCCATTGGATATTGTGGTTGAGGATTGGGGATTTGAGAACGATTTTTGAGCGATAAAGCCGCCTTTGTACCCAGTACTTTGGATTGGAATTTTGTACAATACAGTTTATTTATTTATTTATTATTATTTGAGGTTTGGTTTGATTATTGGAGATTGAGGATGTGGACTTTGACTTTGAATTTCGTATTGGTGATTTGGGGAAGGTTGGAATCGAAAACGAAACGCGTCTAGAACAAAAACAGACAGTATAAGGTAATAAAAGTGTATCCATAGGTCCTAAAAAATGTAGCCTAAAACGTTCAGGGTGTGTGTTTTTTTAATATAAAAACAAAGGTACACAGAGAGGGTTCCGCCGTGACACGGATGAGTGAACTTGGTCAAACACAAACATTGCCACAAAGCCTTTTCCCTACGCGTTCCAATGTACACAGAAAGGATTTTTTTTAGGATCTGGCTGAGTAGTTTTTGAAGTTAATTTTGACTGACTGTTGGCACATTGATTAGGCAACGTATTCGGCACGAATGGGTCTATTCGTGCCGAATGGGTTTTACAACACTAAGTTATGCACTTAATGCAGGCGGCTGGTTGTGATCGCGTACAGACTGCGATCTGGACACCTGCCCCTCAATAAGTTTGGATTTTTAATGAAAAAATCCGACTCACCAAATTGTGATGTATGTGGAACACCGGAAGATGTAATACACTTTTGTTGGAATGTGCCAGATTTCAGTCTGACCGAGAAAAATTATTTAAGGACTTAAATATGTATAATGTAGGTGTATATCACAATCTTTTATCTACACCTAATTCGGAAGCTGCCGCCAAAGTATTTATATTCGCTAGGTTACGTTTTAGTTAGATTGTATTAGTATAAGGTATAATGGGACTGGCATACAGACGTGGTCCGTGTAAAAGACCCTAATAATAAATAAAGAGAAAAAAAGAATGGGTCTATTGGACCACCTATATGGCGTATACCATAGGCTAGCCGAGGGTTACGCGGTGGAATGAGGCACCGCAGCCTTGGCCTAGAGTTGGAGCAGAAGACAGCAAGAGTCTGGTCTGGCCACACAGAAAAAGGACTGGAAGCAACACTAACGTTAAGTTTCGCCGTATGGGTAAGTTTACAGGAGGCCTAATCCTTCCCCCTCCTCTATCCTCAAATTCCATATCCTTAAAGCCCGAACAACCCACAAAAGGCCGGCAACGCACTTGTAGTAACTACATTAATATTAGGAGTGTCCATGTTGATTGCTTACCATCAGGTAATAAGACCACTTGTTTGCCACCCTATCACCATTAAAAATTATTAGTCGCTTTAAATAAATAAAAAAATACGGGATCGTTAAAAAATGAGCGGAAGCGAGTTAATATATTATCGTGAAATTTCATTAAAAAAATTGGAAATGAATTATTTTTTAAATAAATTTAATTTCATGATTACTTTTATCGGGAAATCGGGAAATGTGAAAATATTATTACTTTTACGAAAATGTAGGTTAAAAATAATAAATTAAAATAAAGTTTGTCCGCGTTGCGAAATAAAATTCCCGCGAATTTCAAAATCCTGTAATACATTTAACAAATTTTTTAACATAGTGCCGAAAGGCTCTAAAATAGAAATTATTTTGATTAATATCCGTGATTGAAATGTTATTAAAACATAAATTGGATTTAATATTTTTACAAACTTTATGGTTTTTTAATCCATTAAAAAGGCAATTTGTAGCTATGGTAAAATTATTTTACGCCATTGATATTTACCATTTTTTCTACCTTATTTTTTTAAGAGGGGAAAATCATCAAATGGACTCTCCCGCCAAGGGTGAGGCGGGTGGGAGAGTCTTACTGACTAAACCCCTCCCCCCTGTTCCTTCTCCTGCTTTAGGCCGAGGTAAAAGCTACCGAATACTGCTAGAGGCTTTTACTCAGCACTGTTTAATCTGAGAACCATGAGTTGCGGGTACAAGCATAATAACGTACCGTGGCTCCGACAAGGAGCAGGGAAAGAAACGAGATGATTTTTAGCCAGTAAGGGTCTGACACTCCCTCCACCTCAAGAGTGAGTTTCCTCCCTCAATAAAAACTCTGAAACCACATCCACAGAGGATACTGACCCTTACCAACAGTACAACTCGCAACTATGTATTCGTCCGACAAAACATATTCCTAAGTTTAAGTTCACAGCATGTTCCCGGCTCTTTCCACTAAGCAACCCATTTGCAGTATAGTCTGATAACTAGTTAGGTCGGGGCTAAGCTTCACTAAGGCACAGCTAAGTTATCGAGCTCAGTCTCAACTTACATTCTATATAACATGATAGTTTGTTAAGTTAGGAATAAGTTGGGAGTATGCTGGTGATTCTGCATATATTACAATTTGAGTATTGATAGCTTTCGCCGGAGTTGCGGGTTAAGCGTAATAACGCACTGTTTGGTTTTTGTTAGTAGGAGTGACACGCCCTCTAGCCCTACCCAAGGCACGAGAAGTTATGTGATCATTTTAATAATAATCTTTGAAGTAAAAAACATGGAAACTAACTGAACCAATTTTAATGAAACTTGGTCTGAGTTTTGAGTAATGTATCAAGATCTAGATGATAATTTTTTATAATGAGAGAGCACTGTATATATACATAATATATTTTTAAAATGATTTTAAGTTTTTACGACAACATAAAATTGTGTCTCTTTGTTTTTTTAATGTAATTTATGTCGGTAAACGAGATGACGGATTACCTGATGGTAAACAATCAGCGCCGCCCATGGACACCCGCAACGGAGGAGTTACGAGTGCGTTGCCGACCTTTTAGGGATAAGGGATTTGGAGATTTAGGGATTGGGGAAGGGTCGGGGGAGAGGAAGGAAAGCCTCCGGTAATAAAATGTAAACGACATAAAGTTGTATCTTACTAAAATCCGTTTTCTTTTTTTCATAATAACTCACTCACACGGCGAAACACAACGCTGTGGTTGTTTCACGCCGGTTTTCTGTGAGGCCGTGGTATCACTCCGGTCAAGCCGACCCATTCGTGCCGAAGAATGGCTCTCCCACACTTTGTATCTTTAAAAAAAAATTGGGTTTCTTAACCCGGTACCTCTTAACAAAGTAACCCGGTAAACAAAAATAATTTCACATTTATTTTGTTATTCATGTTTGATAAATATTTTTCGCTTTAACCAAAACAGCTACTGCGAAGCTTATAAAGTACTAGTAAAAGCATAGAGTAGAGGCATAATGTTCTAATATCGATGCTGGCCGCGCAAACTGATTAGTATAATCTGTGGTCATTAGCGGCTGCCCTGGATTAGGGTTGCCGACGTAAAAATGGGTCGGATGAATAATTATAAAAATATTGTGCTTCTTCTTTTTACATTTTTCCAGGATGCTTTACTATGTTTATAGTATAATGTAGAAAATAGTTTTATTCGTTGTATTTCTTACAATATGGACTAAATATGTCGCATTTTATAAGCGACACTGACTTTTTCATTAACACTTTTTCATGTTTTTTTTTATTGTAAAAAACTAATTCTCAACTTAAAAAAACAATATAACACAATAAATTAAAACCTCTTTTGTCGACCATAGACTGCACAGCACGATAATTTGAAGCTAGCAACCCTGTTTGGCGCCAAAATGAATGCGAGCAGCAATTTCCCGCGCTAACTGTATAATGTGATGGCGGATTGGCTCGCTCTGGTATGGCAGACATCTTGTAAGCCAATCTAACTCAGTACGATGTTTTTAGTTGAGAAATTAACTAGATTTATCAACTCAACTCAGGTATTGAATGGACTTCATTTTAAAATACAATTTGATCTTTGCCCTCTGTATAAGGTCTGAAAATGAAGCTCAGTATTATGCTTTTGGAAAGGCATTTGCTTTTAATAGTAACTATCATGAGATTTAGGCCAGATTTTTCAATATTCAGACAAATGTTATCTAAGGAATAAAATTGTTGCTGTCACTGTCTTATACAAACATTCTGGCGCAACAGCATCATAATTATTCCCCAGATAACGTTTATCTAACCATTGAAAAATCAGCCCTTAGTTAATTTATTGAAAATAACGTCTTAGTCACGTGTATCAACTGAGAAAGTGCTCTACTAGTTTCAAGTCAAAACGGGACCCTTATTCATTAGTAGCGGCGCGTGCGCGTATGGGACCTCCGAAAATGGCATTCTGTCGTCATTCTTATTTTTATTTCATTACATTTTTAATAACCTTTGAAGAGGTTAGTTGTGTTGGCTAATTAAATATCACTTCTATAAATTATTTTTACTTAACTGTGCATTTCAAACAATTAATACAGGGATTAAAATATTTTGAGAACAAAAAAAAAGACTGTTTTAATCCAGATTCCAGATATTGTATTTAAAATATTATGTTAACTTGCGTCGCTTTATTAATAATTTATTAGTTGACTAAAAATAGTACCATCAATTAAAAAAGACACAATAAGTTGGGAAAAAAAATACTCTGAAAAAGTTATAACTTCACAGAAACTATTAAAGCGAGCTTCACACACTATATCAACTAAACAATCAAAACACACAGAACAAACAAAATAATGATAATAAAGAAACAAATTAAACTCTCTCTCTCTCGCTCTCTCTCTCTCTCTCTCTCTCTCTCTCACACACACACACAAACACAAACGTCACAAATACACCAACACAAAATAATAGCCTAATGAAATCGACACTCAATTTATCGTTCATTACTAGTGCAGAAACAATTATCGGTACTCGCTAGAGCTGAGCTAATTGCATCATCGAAATCGAAAAAATAAAACGAAGGACTCTGATTGGCTGAGAATCTCGGCTTTATTTAGGGCTGAATAATTATGATGCTGTCGCATCAGAATGTTTGTATAAGACAGTGACAGCAACAAAATTTTATTCCTCAGATAACATTTGTCTGATTATTGAAAAATTTGGCCTAAGTCTCACGACTGTTACTATTTAAAGCAAATGCCTTTCTTCGTGCACTCTTTGACATAATACCTGTAGCTACTATATATACACCTATAGTTATATATATACCTATAGTTGACTACTGAAAAATCAGCTCTAAGTAGTCTAGAAATGCTTGGATTGAATTGAAACACCATGATACACAAAAGACGAAAATAATTTGCAAAACAGTGTACAGGAAGAATAAATGTATCTAATATTATACATTATATGCCTACAAATAGAAATCAAATTCGTAGAGTATCAATTGTTTCAATAAATTGCTGTCCGACTCTAACCAACGATTAATTAGCGTTGCCAACTAATTCCCATCAAATTATGAATACAGTATTTGTGGTATTACAAGTTCTAATCGCTTTTCAGTGAGTTCAAATAAGGTAATTAGTTGCTAATCCAAATAGGTCTAAATTAGTTTCAAATTGGGTACAACATTTTGATTTTAGGTCGAGCAAAAATAGATTTTATTGACGTCAGTTTAGGGTGATTGTTAAGTAATATTTTGTGTCCTCGATTATTAATTGGTTGTTATGTTAAAGTTTATCTTTAGAATTAGTCAGAAAACTCTTATTATTGTGACTCTGGATTTAAACAAGAATGACGTTTCAACTCGCCGCCCGACAATAGTCACACCCGAGCTTACAGCGCGCGCCTTTAAGAGCTAATAGACCACCACAGATGGGACCCTACTAGGGCTGATGTTCAGCCCATGTTGAGGGGCTAGCGCAATAAGGTACGGCCAGGAAAATGTACGGGAGGCTTATAGTCAGTAAGAGTCTGACACTCCCTCTCGATTCACCCTGTGCCAGAGAAGTCATTTGATGATTTTCTCCTCACAAAAAAGGTTTTCCTTCATGTTAATCTAGTTCGTAGACTTTTCACATAAAAACTGACATGTCAGAATCTGGTTAAGACTATGAAGCTGGTGAACTATGATATCATAGTTGGAAAAGCAATGAGAAATAATCTATCATTGGTCGATTCTAAATAAAAATAGCCAACTTTAGTTGCTTACAAGAAATATAACAAGATGATGAAGATAAAGGTGCATAAGGTATTCTCCGACTCTTATAATTAAGTAAACTTTTACATAGTTTATATGAAGTAAATAATACATATCAACATTGAGACGAAAATCCGATAAAACATATTCAACACTCAACCAACTGAAAAAGTATATCCAACACACACACACACACACACACACACACACACACACACACACACACACACACTCACACAACACATATGTATAAACATATACACACATACATACAAAGCTTTAAACTTCGAACAAATTTCGATAGGAACTCATAAAGTAAGAGGGAGACAATTTATCTTGAAAATAAACAGACGAACTGAGTGACAATCTTAATAATTATATTGTTGGTAACACAATCAGAACTTTGTAAGTACCGGATGCTGTGAATGTTCGTTTTAGGATTAAATGATAATTATAAGAAAACGTGTTACTTAAATCTTTTGTTTTAGAATGGTTTTTTGAAGGGAACTAATCCGTAAATTACTTCTCTTTCCCCGAGTAGGGCAAGAATGAGTGTCAGACTCTTACTGACTACCCGAGCGTACGGCGCGTAGCGACTAGCGATCTGCACGCGCCTCAAAGAGCCAGTAGACCACCACAGACGGGACTATATAGGGCTGATGTTCAGCCGGGGTTTCAGGGTAAGCGCTGAGTCACCGCGGCCTCGGCCCAGAGCAGGAGAAAGGACGGGGGTGTTTTTAGTCAGTAAGAGTCTGACACTCCCTCCCGCCCGACCCTGGGCAGGAGAAGTATTACCCCGTCGAGCTGACCCATTCTTCTCAGCCAAATGCTAAACGTCTTCTACACTTCTGAAATGAAGGTCCTTGTATGTATATTTACTTATTTTAGTTATTTATTATATTTAGTTAATCGAAATAGCTCCTAGATTGGCTATTGTTTAATAATTTAAACTAGCAGAGAGATTAACTTAACAATTCTATCTTAATTGTCAAATTTTAAGTCAACACAAGCCCTAGACAAGTGACCCGTTTATCTTAACCGTTCGAATCAGTTCGAATAGTCGACTATTTTGAAAGCCGCCGTTTTGTTAAACAATAGAAATACTTTTTTTCAAGAGATGGCGCTAGTTTAGACCTCTCGATTTTTCAATAGAAACATAGCTACACATTCATATACATTCAGCGTCAGATTTATAAGGACATTCCGGGTACTCAAAAGTAACGAAGCAATCAAAACACCAAAATATCGGTACGCACAAAGTTACCATAGAGACAGGATCACTCAACGCGTCATAAATATCGGTACAGTACAGTAAAATGGTGTTCAAGCATTCAAATTTTCAAAAACGTATAATACGTCATGTCACTAGAATAATAATGTAGCCCATAGTATATAAAGTTTGTTAAGGATGGAAAACCTCTTTTCGTAATCTGTTCACTTTCATTTATTACTTACAATAACTTTACAAAACTCCTCTGGTTTTGGCGCCAACAGCTTACCACCAGGTGATCTGTCGAGTGGTCGTGGTGGCCCGGAGGTTAAGGCGCCTGAGGGTGTGGTTTCGAAACCTGGCAAGTACCAATGTGACTTTTTCCGAGTAATATGTACATTCTATGATTATATAGACACTACTGACATACGTTGAAGGTAAACATCGTGAGGAAACCTGTACTTATAATTTCTAATTATAAGTTTGAAATCGCCAACCCGCATTGAGCAAGCGTAGTGATTAATGCTCAAACCTTCTCCGTGTGAGACCTTTGCTCAGCAGTGGGCACTTATGGGCTGATGATGATGATGATGATGATGATGATGATGAGGTGATCTGTCGTCTTAACTCAGTACTATTACTACTATTACTTAATAAAGCGATCGCTCAAAACTGACCTTAATTAACACTGAAACATGAAACCTGAAATGACCTGAAAAATAAATAATTTATGTCCGTCCGTTATTAAAACCATTAAAGGTGTCAAAGTTATTACCTGAAATTCCAGTATTTTCATTGTTTTAATAATTTTCTTTATTGAAAATGGGAAACGGTTTACATGGTAACATTGCGTATTTTTACCCTTGAAGGGGTAGACAAAACACACAAGTAAGCATTGCATTTTGTTATGTGCAAGTCTGCTTGTTTTATTGTTTAGAAGCCGTAATTTAATGGGTATATACAGGGTGTAAAAAAACACTTAACGAAGCCGAAAGCCACGTATTCTACCCATTATTTGGATCATTTTTTTCTTTAAGACCATAACTGGGACTCCACGGGTTCTCGAGACATTGAAGGTCAAAGATGCATTTTTAATTTTCTTTTTTTTTGCGCAATCGAATTCTAAGTATTATTACAAAACTTTTTTCCAAACAAACATTACCTGAATTTTATTTTTCTAAATAAATTACGCATTTGAAGTTACGAGCAGTAATGTACGTAATAAATAAATGCAGACCCGCACAAAAAACATCGTGCATCTCAGTAGGATTTTTATTTTACAGAATTGTTTTGTTTTTGCGAAGTAAAACGTCGACCTACTACTTACGACGACTACTTATCACAGCGTTTTAATGCTAAGCTGAACCTACGCATACAATGACACGAAGCCCATTTGCTTTACATTGCGCGCAATAATTTTTTTTTTTTTGATACCTAAAAATAAAAATCGTTTCCCAGTGATAATTTTAGCGTAAAGCTACTTAGTAAGAACTGCAGTATGCGTAATTAACGGCTTCGTTAAGTGTCTTTTTACACCCTGTATGTATATGTATATTTAATATAATCGGGGCCGACGTCTCGCGTCTATCCTTAGTCGAAGCCATGGTGCGGATCGAGAAGAAGAATTGGGAAGTCGTCTTTCTGCGAAGTTGACATGATTGCAAAGAAGGGAACGGAGCGCGCAGAAGCAGTAGGTGACACCTCTGATTTTAATATCAAGCGACGATCTCCGGTCGTCTAAAGACGGCGAGTAATAGTAGCTCGCCACTCGGCTAGAACCAGACCTGTGCGTACGGCGCGTAGTGTTCCGCGCGCGCCCTTAAGAGACAATAGACGATCACAGACGGAGCCCTATAGGACTGATGTTCAGTCGGGGGTCAAGCGCAACAAGATACCGCAGCCTCGTATTAGAGCAGGTGAGGGAACGGAGGGGTTTTTAGTCAGTACCAGTCTGGCACTCCCTTTTGCTTCACTCTGGGCCAGAAAAGACACTTCATGATTTTCCACCGAACAAAAAAAAATGCCTACTCTTTAAATGCTATAAAGCCGCGATGTTACGTGTAAATATATATTTATAATAAATAATAAATACATTTTCAAAATTCCTTAGCAATAATAATCTCATTAATTCGAATCTCTTTGTATCGAGTAATTAATTAGTAGGCGCTGCTGTAATTAATTAGAGAAAAAACATTAATTTATGATTACTCCCGTTAATTAATGAACATAAGCGTGGCGTTACGTAAATAAATTGTGTTTATTATTATTATAATGATAACGTAGATTGTTTTATTTATGGAAAACTTTTTGTTTATACTGTTTCCATGGCAACAGGTAAACGTACAACTTTTGGAAGTTTTTACAATTTGTTTTTACATACTTAACACTTTCTTTAATATAAAAATTGATAACAAAGTGTGTTGCTAAGCGAAAATTTCAAAAACAGCTGAATAAAATAAATAGAATTACAAAATATTACAACTGAGATTAAATAAATAAGAACATTTTAATAAAAATATTCGAAAATCTTTATAGTCGTCTGTGCCTCCTTTCTTGGAAAAAGTGTATAAAATAAAAAACTGCTTTCAATTTAAATCGAATTATGAAATTTGTAAATCTATTCAAAATTATTTAGGAGACACCTAATTGGAGAGCCATGCTTTGGCAAGAATGGGTCGGCTCGACCGGAGTAATACCACGGCCTCACAGAAAACTGGCGTGAAACAACCACAGCGTTGTGTTTCGCCGTGTGAGTGAGGTTACCGGAGGCCCAATCCTTCCCCTTCCCCGATCCCTTCCCAATGCCTTAATCTGCAAAACCCTAATTCCTAAAAGGTCGGCAACGCACTCGTAACTCCTCTGTTCCGGGTGTCCATGGGCGGCGCTGATTGCTTACCATCAGGTAATCCGTCTGCTCGTTTGTCGACCTACTACATAAAAAAACGAATTGCTCGTTTACTGACCTGTCTTATAAAAACTTAATTCAAAAAGTTTTTGTTTGTTGTGACTATAATAATAGCAGTATAATTTATGTATAACATCCATAGGCGTCCCATGGCCCGACCTATTAATACTCAAAGGCTAACCCGACTCAATTAAACCCCCTCAAACAATTTCACTTTTCGAATTACATGAAATTGACATTCAAATCACGTTGTTCATTTTCTTAGTTCATAATCAGGTTGCGAATGGACTCTGTAGCCCTAAATTTGATAATTTGCATCGATAAAATCAAGTGGATGTTTTTTGTTTTTAAAAAAGGGATCTTTGTGAAGGTAATAGAATATTTTTCGTAGATAATCTTATAGACTTTTAAAGGTGGTCTACTAATGACTTTATATTAAAATTGCGTTTTAACTGAGAAAAGGTTTATTGGTACAAACCCGCCGCAACCTCCCAAAACCGCTGCAACTCCTGTAAGCCAGGATCTACAGCAGATACAGCCATGAAAATACCAAAAATAAGAAATCCGATGCGTCCCAGGGACATCGATGGATCTTCTGGATCCCGCAACAAACCAAATCAGAAGATATTATTTGAGAAATAGTCTACCTACTAGTTTCATGTTACTCTTATTAATAAACTGCTTACGCTTTCACATCGCCAAATAGATTCCTAATCATCATCAGCTCAATAAGTGCCCACTGCTGAGAAGGTTTAAGCAATAATCACCACGCTTGCACAAAGCGATGGGCGGCTTACCTATAATCAGAAATTAAGTCCAGGTTTCCTCACTATGTTTTCCTTCATCGTTTGTGTGTGGTGTCTAAATGTAAAAAGAAAGTACCTATATATAGTTAGAAAAAAAAATACATTGGTATTTCCAAGATTTTGGACTCATGCATGTGAAGTGGATACCTTAGCTCCGACATTTTCAGCTTCATTCAGTATACCAGAAATAGTATTATAATTAGCATTTTAGTCTACAAAGAAAGTCGTAGGTGAGGTTCCTGATAAATCTCAACAACCAGTGGATATCCACGATAGGACTATCAGCCTTGTTTACGTAAGAAGGTTTGACATAAACTCCTTGCTTCACGTAAAGGTGAATGCAGTTGAAATTGAAAAGAGGTCAGTTTGGTCAGAGAGCACTGGAGCGCAGTTTTTGTAGATTTTGTATACTCTCAATCTGCTTATACGACAACCGTCCAACGGTTCTAACTAAGGTTCCTTACAGAAGAATTAAAGTCGTTCAAAGGGCCTCTGTGAGTTGGCTCCGGATCTCCGGGACTCTGTGGTCGCGTGGATGGAAACGAACATACAAATAATATAATATATTTTTATAAACTTACTAAAGGATGAAAATGGAAGGTAACAATTCAGATTTCTGCACAAAAAGTTAAGATTTAAACATTACAATTGACAAAAGCTCAAAAAAAAAAAAGTGAGGTTAACTGACCTTAGCTCTAATATTAAATATTCATATTAAAACCATACTTAAAATAATTTATATCACTTAAATCCACAATCATTCTCCTTAGCAATGTTGAAATTCTTCGCAAGAACATAATATTACTCTTTTAAAACATTTCAGCTCATTTCTTACAATGGGAAAAAATTAACATTTATTTCCCAGGCCTGGGAAAAGTTGACAAAATCGTTTTGATTTGAAATTCTAATGTTAACAATGTCTTTAATAAAATTCTTTGTACCTACAGAAAAAATGTTGCGCTGTTTTGTAATAGGAGTAAAAGAAAGAACAGTTCCTTTGGGATTATGCGAATTTTTGGCACTTTTTGGAATCTCACTGTGTCAATGTTCTGAGTGATGGCTACTTTTAAAAGGGATTAAAATAAGAAATCATTTCGATGGTCATGGTGATGAAATTAGACAAGTATTTTTTGTATAAGAAAACAATACATGACATAAATTAATGTATATGGGTGAGATCACTACGCCACTGCTCGGTACAAAATATTTTTTTTCTAAAGATCTTTTACGTATTAACCTATTTTTGGATGAAAACAACATAAAGTTATGAATAAACAAAAGAAACACTTGATGACACAAAAATACTATCTCTACAAAACATCACGGAAACTATAAAAGTAAAATTGTAACAAAAAATCCATATCACCGTAAAAAGAAGGGCCTAAAGTTTAAATCAATAATAAACATGTTGATGGGCCCATAAAAAACAACATTATTTTATACATAAAAAGTCTAACTTCCCTGGAATCGGAACAACGCATAAAATTGCCATTCAGATAAAAAAGTAAAAGAGATTTTAGGTAAAAAAAATACGAAACGTTTACGTATCAAATCATGAAGTGTTGCCTAAGTTAAATTAGAGTATTTTCATATTCTTACGTGGCGTTGTTTACGCTTAAGTGCGTTTTCGTGTCATAAGTGTTCATATATGCTTGTGCTTCGGCATAGGTCGGCTCAATCGGAGTGCTACCAAGGCCTCACAGAAAACCAAACAACAAAATTTTCGTGAAACAACAGATACAAACTAATATTATAAATGCAAATGTAACTCTGTCAGAAAGAAAGACAGACAGACCTGTCTTTCTTATCTTCACGCCTAAACTACTGGACCTATTTTTGTGCAATTTGGAACAGACATAGTTTTGAACTCGAGAAAGGACAAACGATAGTTTTTAAACCAAATATCTGTAGGAAGTCACTATTCCACGCGAACAAAGACGCGGACAAAAGCTAGTTTCGATATGAGTTTGGAGAGACAGAGAAAGAGAGGCTGTTTTATGTTTTCAAATTTTGAACACTCATACTCATTTGGAAAACTATTCGAAAAGAGCGTAAGTAACAAAGTGCTTATAAGTTTCATTAAATTTCATTGATTTTCTTTTGATTTAAAGTTTTCAGGTCTGTCTTGACTATTTTTGTTTTTGACGAGGTGAAATCATTGAATGAATTTTATTGCTCGAGTGGGGTGAAAATATCAGATTCTCACTGACTACAAGCCAGCCCTTCCTTCTTCTGCTCCAGGCCCACACCGTGGTACATTATTGAGCTTGACCAGCGACCCTGGCTAAGTACTGGAAAATATAAAATCAATATAGGCAAGTACGTAGTGTAGGGCGCCCTCCAACTAGGTGGACTGACGACATCCGCAGGGTGGCTGGCAGTGGTTGGATGAGAAGAGCTGAACATCGAGCTCAGTGGCGTGCAATTGGGGAGGCCTATGTCTAGCAGTGGACGACAACAGGCTGATGATGACAGGCAAGTACCAATACAACTTTTTCCCAGTTATATTTACTTTCTATGATTATTTAGACACCACTGACATTCGGTGAAGGAAAACATCGTAAGGAAATCTAGACTTGTAAGTTCGCCAACCTTGAGCAATTGTAGTGATTAATGTTCTCTCTTTATAGGCTGATGATAATAAAATCGATTCCAAAAATATATTTTCTACTTTGGAACCATTACTCTTCAATTCTTACGTCTGCTCGACCGATGTCGCAGTAGACGAAATGTTCGAGTACGTATATTACATAACAGAGCTCGGATGTTCAGACGCTTATCACTTCAGTGAGTAATTGGCGTTGTGGTAAGGCGACTGCTGTGAAGCGAATTGTGGATTTCATTCCTCTACATGTATATCAAATATTTGTATAACCTATAAATAGTTGTGTAGAATTCAAATATTCAGAGTCACAGGTAAAACATTTTATATTATAATAGGTTCCACAAAAAAAAAAAAAATATCCCGACATTTTAAAAGCAGAAGCGTTTGAAGTGATAGCTCGACTTAAATACGCGAGTCAGGTATAATCAATTTTATAGCCTACTAGCTACTCTCGCTGCTCAGTTCCATTTGATCGTAGCGTGATGTTTTATAGCCTATAGCACTCAGGAGCATTGTAGCTATCTATCAGTGAAATAATTTTAGAAATCCGACCAGCGGTTCCAAAGATTACCCCCTACATACAAACTTACAAATATTACCTCTTTATAATATTAGTATAGATAACACCAAGGAACATTGTAACTATCTACCAGTGAAATAATTTTGGAAATTCGATAAGCGGTTATAAAGACCAACCCCATTTTTGCGTTCAAATATTATCCCCTAAATACGAATGTACAAATTTTACCTATTAATAATATAAGCATTGATATATATATAGAAGAAACCACACACAGACACTTTTTTTTAATTAGAAACGGCACGTCAATAACATTAACGAAAACAATAAATATGAAATTTAAATACCTGATGCTAGTGTTGCTTTATAAAATTTAAATCTGAATCCATTTTTGGCAAAATACCAATTCATAATGTTCTATTGTAAAAATAACTTTTGCATAGTTTTCACACTCAAATATAAGTTATTACTTTCGTTTTTGTTACACAAATTAAAAAATATTTGAAGGTTATTTGATTAGGGAATAATATTGTCAATTCTAAGAAATGTAGGTGTATTATTTTAATCAACGAAAAGTTTTAAACATGTTGTGGTTTAAAACTCGTTTAACAATAAACATTTACAAAATAAACCAAAATTAAAATCATAAAACTTCGCATTCTACGACATATCCTTACAGTGTAGGTAATAAGAGATTTGGTTAAACTCAAAACAATAAATGAACAATTCATTTTAATCACATAATTAAAATACCACATTAAGCCATAACGTGTTATATTACAAAACATACTATTACAGTTAAACAAAAGTTCTTAACAAACTGCCTTAGTTAGTTAACAAGTTTAATTTAGTGCACAGCGTACTTAGTAAGTTGCTGGCGTATTTTCCCAACGGTTACGCAGTACGCGGCGTAGCCAATGGGAAAATTTAAATAAAAGCGTATTTAGCATGGTTTGGTTAGGAGAACCATTTTGTGTTATTATTAGAATTCAAAATGGCGGATTTTAACGAGTTATTGAAAGTGTACGTACAACGTAATCTTAATAATACCTTGGGTTTCCAATGAATGGAATTGGAATTGACATTAAGAAGTTTCGAGTTCGATTGGTTCGAAGGGAAATTCTGTTTTCGATTTCTCGTTTATGAAAAACTTTTGAACGACCACAAGAATCTTTTTCTTCGATTATGAGATTTTATTTATTATTAAAGATGGGTCGTGGGCATGTGTGTACGTAGCAGAATATAGCCATCATGCATCTTAGTAATAATATAAACGCATGTTTCTGTGTAGGTATGGATGGACGTTTGTCACTCTTTCACGCAAAGAATGGATTTAAATCATTTATTTTTCTACTGGACCAAAGCACCATAGATATAAAAATAAATTGCAAAATGTATTGGTAAGCGCAGAACTCAACAACGCCTGGACCAATTTTGGTAATTCTTTTTCTGTTTATTTATTATTATCAGGAGAATGTTCTTATCTAAGAAAATATTAGAAAAGTAGAGGGAAAATTTTGGAAAAGTGACCCTTTCGCTGTGAGTGAGATCGTTGGACCGGTGCGAAGCGAGGGCGGCCTAAGAAACTAAAAAAAGAACATAACAAAATGGCAGCACAGCCCATGTCAAAAGGGTTGCATCTCAGTATAAGTTGGGATCAATGAGAACCCAACACTGGTGTTCAGTTATTGGCACCCTTTTAATATTAACTATTAATAACATAGACAAAGATTTTATCTCTCTACTTACCCTTCAGTGAACCAAAAGCGTGATATTACGTTACATCTCAATTTCCAGTTGAAATTCAGTCTGGGAGCTAGTGAACCGAACTATCGAACTTCAGTGATCGACAACCCTACGACGAAATTGCTCAAAATTGAATCCTAATTTAGTCCCCATAAGGGTGGTTCTGGCACGCCGATTAGGTTAGGTATCTAGAAAGTCTAGACAGGTTTATAGTACTTAAAACTGTCCCGTATATAAATCGCTGTGTAAGTATATTTGATATATTGTGGGTATGTGGGGGTGGGGTGTGTTGATATAAATGTTTTGAATTTTAGGGTCAATTCATACAGCGACGTGACGCGACGCGACGAGACATTTAAAGAGCGAGACAGAAAGCAACTTTATTTTCTACACGACAAGATACATATTTTATGTGATGCGTCTAGCGGCGACGTCTGCTTCACTGACCTCTTACAGTATTGTCCAGTTGCTTTACATGGATGAAGATTGGCGTAAAAGCTAGCATCACTGATATTGAGTTCAACATTATATTGATGTCGTTAGTGTACAAGTTACAGCGCCATCTATAAATTAAATTTTCAACTAAACATTACATGATCAAAAGCGCAAGCTCGCTTCACCGCTTAGATGCGTCAGTAGAGCAAATCCGGCGAAAACAGACAGGGAGACCTTGTTAGCTTGAAAGAGTAAAGCTATAATAAGTATAGGTTTACTCAGTCTTGTTCTGACTGTCTTGACATACCTACACCTTATGTTTTTTTATGAGGGGAATAACATCACATTACTTCGCCCACCTCGGTTCGGGCGGGAGGGAATGCCAGACTCTTCCTGACCAAAAACACCCCCATTCTCGTGCTCTGGGCGCCAAGTCCACGGTGCCTCATTGCGCTTACCTCGCTACCCTGACTGAACATCATCCTATGGGACCCCATCTGTGGTGATCTATTGGCCCTTTGAGACGCGCTCGGAACGCAACGCGCCGTACGCTCGAGCCTGGTTTGGGTTAGGCGACGAGCTACCCTTACTCGCAGACCCACATGACAGATACTTAGCACCAATGCACGAATTTAATCCTGTTTCAATAGTAATCATAACTTTAAATTACTAAAATCGTTTTCGTTCGAGTGCCCAAACAAATATCGTGAAGGAGTTTCGTCGCTTCGCATATCGACATGTATAAGACATAGTAACTACAATCCTACGCCCTGATCGCTGACCACAGATCGATTGCACGGTCAAAGGGTTTAATAGGTCTCCAATGTAATCCAGACTATCTGCAGACCGTTTCCAATTTGCGGCTTTTGATTTGGGCCGTCTAATATAAATCGGATTCTTAATAAGGTACTCTTTATGTACGGAACCTAAATAAATAGGATTTTCATGACTTTTCCTTATAACTCTATATTTATCGTCGTAACGTTACCAACATCATCATCAACAACGAAGGCCTGATCCTTTCCTTCCCCCATTATTTCTCAATCCCCAAATATTCGAAACCCTAATCCCCAAAACCGATCTATATGCCATAGATTAAAAAGATTTTTTATGACTTCCTTACAATTCCATTGGTTATATAATCATCATCATCATCATCATCATCATCATCATCATCATCATCATCATCATCATCAACCTGTAATTGCCCACTGCATTAATCACAACCTTTTCTCAAGGTGGACTGACGACTTAAGGCTCATTTCTGGTATCCTAACGACGTTTTCCTTTACCGTATGCCAGTTGTGTCTAAATAATCTTAGAAAGTTCATAATTATAATATGACTCGGATAAAATCGCATTGGTACTTGTTACGGTTTGAACCTGCTCCATCATCAGCTACGGAGCAAAAGAAGGAACCTGGTGGTGTTTATTTAATACAAGTCTGACACTCCTACTCGCCTCATCAAGGGCGGCCAAAGTAATTTAATAATTTTCGCTCCTCAAAAAAGGACATTTATTAATATGCGTAGACATTTCTTCTCGGAGCAAAGATCCGGTGAAAAGTCATTTGATGATTCTCCCACCTCAAAATAGGAAATGTATTACTATGCTTAACATAAATGCAAGTTGCATCGTCTGTACATAGAAATTAGATGCACTACAAACACAATCATACATGCACGAATGGATCATAATCCCTTTGGGAATATGTGCTGTGCTAAGCTTGACATAAATGTCAGATTGCAAAACGAATGTTACTTTATCCAGGCATATTAAACAAAGCCTGATCATGTCACCTAGCTAAAAGATTAACCCTGTGACACTCTGCTAGGCCTGCCAATAATGCCAATACGGCAATATGGCAACGGTTGGCAATCTGCCAAACGTTGGCAATTTGGCGCAAATGTGCCTTTTGTAACAGTTATTATTTGCAGTTTAGAGTAATTTATGTTTTATGCTGTGGAAGTTTGATATAGAAAGGGGATAATGGAGTTAGTTGTTTTAAAGTTAAGTGTCTGTTATCGAGGTTAATATTTGGATCGGTTTGTTTTTGCTATTATGAATGTTCATAGGTTTATTATTTTTTAACTAATGTGGATCGTGTTTAAATATTTGCTTGTAATTTCGGTGTGTTATGTAGGTTAAGTTTTTGCTGATAAATACTTTTATGTATCTATGGTCTTTAAATTATTTTTAACTAGGCTATGCTTCGTGTTGGGGTTTTCTAGTCGTTGAGAGATACCCCGGTAGTTGTAGGAAAGTAGTAAGTTCACACCAAACCACTGTTATGTTCAATAGTTTAATTACGTTTAAGTTACGTATGTTTAGTTATCTGAGCCGCACTTGATGCAACGTTATTATTGATCGACCCGCTCGTGGCTGAGTTTTAGTGACGACTGAATTTATATTATAATAGAATTAATAAAGTACGTTTAGCGTAATTCATTACGTGCGCAAAACGTACTTTTGCTGTATGAGCATTATTGGCTCGTACATGCTCCCGAGGGAAGATTGTACGCACTCAGATTACCAAACTAGAGTTACAAGTTAAATAATATACATGTTAATAAGCAATCAAAACAATAAGCGATACATAATTCTTAATTAATTAATCATAGTTTAAATCGTGTTCCAATTGCTGGTAGCTGTGACCGGTTGTTTTCACCTCGTAGTTTGGCGTAGGCAGGCATCTCCTTCAGTTCTATATCTTCTGTCCTTTCTTGAGCCTTGTTGGCTACAGTAGCGCTCTGTTTACGCGCCTGAAGATATCTTCTTATTCGCCAAACAATTATCGCGGCGACGATTCCTCCCACCAGCACGGAGCTTATAGCGTAGTTGCCGATGTCGTGGACACTTAGGCCGTCAGGTAGGCTCTCTCTTCCTTTTTGTGCAGTTATCTGATCATCTAATAATTTGTGATCATCTAATAAGTTTAATTTTGGTAGCACAATCTTTGTGTTTCTTAATGTACTCCACATATCATTTGGTGAGTCAACAGTAGGTACCTCCAGGTTTATTCTAATGTTGGTACTGCTACTAAAAACATTATGTGAATAAATTGTGTTGTCTTTGTGCTGAAGTATGCAGTCCTGACCTAAGGCAAGGAGCCCTGCTTTTGTTACACTCGTTGTAGTAATTCGATTTTCGCAGACGATGCGAATCGTGCACTCATTGATGCAATTATACAGCCATATGTTAGGTCTCTGTAATTTTATCCATTGGTCAGCGCATTGTTGTGATACCCAATCACATGTTACGTTATTAACATTTTGATTGAGTATTTTAGCTTCGCAGGATGCTGTTGCTCCATGCAAGTTGTTGATAGTTGTCGAGGCGTGGCAGATATGATTGTCCGCGCTCATTGTGGTACATTGCTGAAGATCAACCTCTTCCATCTGTATGTAGGTGCTCTTTACGAAGTTGACTCCAATATATTGTGTTACTGTCTGAATAACCTGACACTGTGCAGCTGTTTCCCATCTAGGAATAGCTATATTGCGATACAGGGTGTACTCGTCATCGCTAAGTAACGGGATATGTAATTCGAAGAGTAGGTACTGTTCGGTGAGCCGGGCTTTAACATAAATAATTTTATAAATATTTTTTATGTTCGAATTATTGGTGTCTCTGATAGGTAATGTTAATCTTTTAGGTATGATACCGGCAATGTAATTTAGTTGTTGAGATAGCTGCTCCGGTGGAAGTAATTTCATGTCGAGATGGCCTCTGTAGATATCTGTCAATGCACTTAAGAGCATTTCTTGGTTTCTTCTCAGTACTGAGATAAGTAAACTAGCTGTTAATGCCCCAGCGTTGACATCATTCATTGTTTTCATTATTTGAAATCTGTTTTCTATCACAGCCATATTATCTTTCGTTTCGTTCATGAATTGTTGAATTACTTCCAGTTGCGTCTTTACAAAGTCTTCATTTTTCTTGATGACGTTGTTTTCTGCCTCGATAATCAGTGTCTGATTTCGTATCAGTTGTAATAAATATTGTTCGTTTGTTTTAATTTTGTCTATGTCCTGAGCGTATTTTTCGGCGAAATCGCTGTCAAGGACACCAAACAAGGCTCGTGCAAGATTTCCTACGCCGTTGACGTAGCCACGTCGCCTCCGCTGCTGATGTTGAGACCGCAACAATATGTTAAACTCTTTCAGCTGGTTCATTTCGAACTTGAGTTGTTGTAATGTAGAGTGACATGGTTCATTAGGCATTGTGTCACATAGTTGACCTAAATGATTTACGAACTCCTCAACTCTTGTAGTACTTTGCCAGAATGTGGTCAGGTTATAGTATACCAGAAGTTTCCATTCATCGTGGATGAGTTGCATGTTTCCGACGGGGTCAAAGTACACTGGTTGGTTTTCAGTTAACGGAGTTATTTTAAAATGTTGCAGGGGTGCTGCTCGTCCACTTGATAGCGTTGTAAATGCTATTAGTAACATCATAAGCAGGCTGTTCACTCCTTTTCGACTTTTATTAGTGCCTTTCTTTGGCTCATCGTGGTTCGTTTCTGGACTCATTTTTTGTGTATCAGCGCTTTCACGTACCTCGTTTATAGGTAGCGGGGCGAGTTTAGTTATGGGTCTTTTAAGTACCCCATTTTGAGTCTTCAGCGTTACTACTCGTACTAAGTTGTCGCTGCCTGGGTGCAGTTCCACTACTCGTCCCATAGCCCATCTGCTTGGGGGTAGATTACTTTCCTTGACGAGAACTAGCTGCCCCATCTGTATGTTTTCTTTAGTTTGTTGCCATTTGTTTCGGTTTTGCAGTGAATGCAGGTATTCTTTCGACCAGCGATCCCAAAAGTGTCGACGCATGAGTTCAATGAGTTTCCATTTGTTTCTAATGTCTATTGTTTTGCTTTCCTCAGGTTCATTGAGTGGTAGTGTTAATGTTGGACTCCCGGTGAGAAAATGACCAGGGGTGAGATATTCCAGATCTTCAATGTCTTCTGTTAATGGACACAGTGGCCGGCTGTTCATGCACGCTTCGATTTGTGTGAGAAGCGTTGCAAATTGTTCGTAGGTAAGCTTTTGTTCTCCGATCACCCTTTTCAGGTGCGCTTTCATGGAACGTACAGCGGCTTCCCACAAGCCACCTGCTGATGGCCAGGATGGAGCGTTGAAATGCCACTCTATTTGAAGGTCGTTGATTTCCTTAAAGAACTCTGACGATTGTAATGTTTTAAATAGTTGGAACTCTTCTTTTAAGACTCTGGCGGCTCCGACAAAATTGGTTCCATTATCCGAGTAAATATGTTTTGGGGTGCCTCTGCGAGCGCACATTCTTCTTAGTGCTGCGATGAAAGTTTCCGTTGATAGGTCCGAAACAAGTTCTATATGTACTGCTTTTGTACACATACATATGAATATGGCTATGTAGCCTTTGCAGGTTTTTATCCCGCGGCCTTTGTTTATCTTCACGTCCACATGGCCTGTAAAGTCGACGCCGGTGTGCGAAAACGGCCTCGATGGAGTGATCCTTTCTTTAGGAAGGTTTCCCATCAACTGTTCATTTCGAGTTGATGCGTATCGACGACATCGAATACATTGTCGAAGTATTTTCTTGACGGTTCGATTACCGCTGATTATCCAGTAAGTGTTTCTAGTGTTTGCAAGCGTTAGTCTTGCTCCACCGTGTAGAGTTCGTTGATGCGCCTTTTCAACAATGAGTTGGGTTAGTCTTCCCTCTCCTGGTAAAAGAATAGGATGTTTCGTTTCCATTGGTAAGTTTGACTGATTCAGGCGTCCTCCAACACGTAGAATTCCATTTGAGTCCAAGAATGGATTAAGTTTTAAAATGGTGCTTCTGTTGATAAGTTTTTCACTTTTGCTTAGAGAATTTATTTCATTTTCGAAATACTCTCGTTGCACTGATTTAATAATTATAAATAGTGCGTTGTTTTGTTCGTGCAAGTTCAGTTCATGGCACTCAGTTGACCTTCTTTTGTTTCGTAATGCATCAGCAAAACGTATCACCAAAGCAAGTATTCTTGTAATACGATTTATGTTGCTATGTCGTTCAAGTAATGCATTTATTAATTCATTTTTGATCGACTTGGGTTCCGTACTATTAACCGTATAACAATTTTTCAGGGAGCCCTCGTTTGTGCTATAGCTTTGTTTAAAGTCAAGGGTTTGAATTTCTTGCTCCTTAAGCCATTTTGGGCCTTCCCACCACAGGGAATAGTTGACCAGCTTAGATGGTGGAAGTCCTCTTGTGGCACAGTCGGCAGGGTTTTCGTTGGTTTTCACGTAACCCCAGTTGATCGCAGGCACGATGTTTAATATTTGTGTTGTTCTATTAGTTATATACTTTTCGTATTTTGTTTGATTTCCCTGAAGCCATGCTAGAACCACCTTAGAGTCGGTCCAGCAGGTAATCTTTAGATCGTAATCTTCAAGGATTTTTGTTATCCTTTGTAGGAGTTTCGCTAGCAAAACTGCGGCGCATAATTCCAATCTCGGTATTGTAGTTTTCTTCTTGATCGGTGCCACTTTAGTTTTTGCTGCGAGTAGTGTTGTTTCGTAAGCGCCACTGGACGACGTCGTTCGGCTGTAGATAACGCATGCGTAGGCTTTTTCGCTCGCGTAACAGAAGGCTTGCAATTCGATCGTACTATTGTTTTCATATTTTATCCATCTTGGTAAAGTTATGAATTTTATGTTCGGCAGGTCGGATTTTATTTGCCTCCATTCCTTTTCTATGGAATCCGGTACATTATCATCCCAGCCAATGTTTTGGCAGCTATCATTCCACAGGTTTTGGAAAAGCAATTTTGCTTGTAGTGTTATTGGAGCCAACCAACCAAGTGGATCGTAGATCTTGCTTATTTCCGACAATAGCTTGCGTTTTGTATATGTTGCGTTTTTACTGTCGTTAGGTGCTTCACTAATAAAATTGAATGTGTCGCTTCCGTCATTCCATGTGAGCCCCAGTGTTTTGCTGAACTCTGCTTGTTTGAAGTTGAAATCGTTATTGTTACTTTTGTCTTTATTTTGTAATTCTTGGAGAATAGATGGTTCGTTCGTGGCCCATTTCCGTAAAACAAAACCACCTTTTTTCAGTAGTTCGTTTAGCTCTTTTTGTAGTAGCTTTGTCGATTCTATAGTATGGTGGCCTGTGATGGCGTCATCCATATAAAATTCGTTAAGTAGCGCCTTTTGGCCTAAAGGGAAAGCGTTGCCTTCATCTTTGGCCAGCTGTTGGAGAGTCCGCATCGCTATGAATGGTGCAACTTTAGTCCCGTAAGTTAGGGTACACAGTTGCATAGTTCTCAGTGGCTCTCTTTTGGATTCCCTCCAAATAAGTCTTTGAAGACATTGTTGATCTTGATGAATAAGGATTTGACGGTACATTTTCTCAATATCCGCCGTTAGAACATATTTATAGCTCCGCCATTTTATGACCAGGGATAATATGTCCTTTTGTAGATTTGGCCCTTTTTCCATCAAATCGTTTAGGCTGTACCCGGAGTCTGTTTTCATTGATGCGTTAAAAACAGCTCGTAATTTCGTCGTTGATGAGCAGTCCCTTACTACGCCGTGGTGCGGTAGGTAGGCTTGAACTCGACTATCCGATTCTGTCACTGGTTTCATGTGACCCAAATCGATGTATTCTCGGATGAACTCCTTGTATAGTTTAGCGAAGTGTTCTTGCCTCGCCATTTTCTTTTCTAAATGAAGAAATTGTGCTGTAGCTTGCGGTTTCGAGTTACCCAGGTTTTGTTCGTAGTTAGAACGCATAGGCATTTTCACCACATAACGCCCGTTGCTCAATCGTTGGGTTGTTTCTGTGTAATATTTCTCACAGAATTCGTCTTCCGCAGTGTTTTCGGACTCCGAAGGGATGTCTTCTATTTCCCAAAATTTTGTTAGATTGTCTAGCTCTGTCAGCGTTACTAGACAGTTAAACTGCTTGGTAGCTCCGCTCAGTATCCAGCCCAACTTTGTCTGTTGTGCTACTGGCGAACCGTTGTTATGCTTAATTATTCCTGCTAAAATCACATCAGAGTAAATATCTGCTCCCAGCAGTAAATCTATGGGTCCAGAGACGTTGTAGTCTGGATCAGCTAACTCGATATTGTGAAGATGTGTCCAGTTCCAGTATATCAGAATGAATAGACTTGCATTCCAGTTTTATCATCCCTTTACTTTTGCCCATTATAGTGCCAATACCAGTGACAGCAGCGTTCATTTTATTACGGGGTAAGTTCAACCGTTGAGCAGCATTTTCTGTGACCAAGCTTACTTGAGAGCCTTGATCCAGTAACGCCCGAAGGATGACGTAATCTCCTTCCTTGTTTTTGACCCGTAATTGAATAGTCGTTAGGAGTATCTCTTGTTCACCATTAATGTGATTAGATGTCCGCTCAGCTGTCGTTGATGTTGTTGGCGTTGATTGTTGCCCTTTCAGATTGTCATCATGGAGAAGAGAGTGATGTCTGTAGTTACACGTGCGGCATTTTTTCGTTGAGTTGCATTTACTTCCGCCGTGACTAAACAAGCAATTTTTGCATAAGTTTAGATTTCTTGTTGTTTTGTTTCGCGTTGCGACATCCATGTCCATGAATGTAGGACATTGCATCAGCTTGTGTTCATTTTTACACAGTGGACATTTCCTCAGCATTGCATGGAAGGTTTTTGTACACTTTTCTGCGTCTTTAAAGTTCGTTGACTTGTTGTAGTTATAATTTTTATGTTGGTTGTTTGATGAGTAGTTTTGTTTCCCGCCATTGTCTTCTTGGACTATGTGTTTGAGGTCAGGTCTTTTACGGTATACATTTTTTTTAGCATTGCAATTACTTTTAGTGTACTCTATTTAATTTTAATATCTGGCTTTGTAAGCTTTGTAAGTTCAGTGGTTACAAGCGTGGTTGAAAAACCAGAGAAGTTTCGAGTGTGCTATCGGCCTTTTGGAGATTAGAGTTTTGGAGATTGAGGCCCCTATCTTTGATCTCAAAACTCGACACGGCGAAACACAACGCTGTGGTTGTTTCACACTGATTTTCTATAACTATCCGGTCCGGTCCAGTCGAGCTGACCCATTCGTACCGAAGCTTGGCTCTCCTATACTTAAACTTTTTAATACGTGATTCTTTAGGTCAAAACAAATCTTTGATAATAATCGGGCATATTTCACAACATTCCCTAATCCATCTCCAACATTTGTGGGCAGGTAAGTACTATCAGCAAACTACCGTGTGACGTTGACATTTCCATGACATTGCGCGCTGCCACGTCAAGCGCGACGCTCCTGTCAACTAAAAGTGGCGTCACGACTGATTTGAGCACAGCTAACCGTAGCGTACGGTGATTGTACATACCGCAGTATACAATTAGGTAGGTAAAATTAAAAGCTAAGTTAAAGTTCATAAGGTTGAGATTGGATTGTGATTATTGTTGGTAATATTAATTGAAAAATGTGTTTGCGTTTAATAAGAAGCCAATATTTGATATAAAATCTTAAAGATTGAGACGGCAATTATAGTTACTTCTTTTAAAAAGTCAGCGATGTACTTGTTCCTTTGGTAAGATAGGTTTCCACGGATGGAGCTAATCGTCTAAATCATCAGGTGGCTCATTTGCTTGACTTACCCTATCCCATAAAAATATCAAAGTTAAAAACATTTTTAACACTTTTTCAATTCTAGAACATAATTTTTTTATTGTGACAATAATTTAATGTGTCTATTAATAATAAAAAATGGCGTCGATTGTTGTTGTTGTATTTTTTTAACAAAAGCATTGTCCAACAAATGGACAATGGAAAGAGAGTCAAGTAAAATATGTAAAAGCATTCATTACTTAGAAAGCCTCTCGAATTCAGAGTAAAAGCCATAGAAAAAGTTCCTAATAATTTTCCATTAAATTTTTTACAAGATGTTAAAATTCCACGAAGAAAAATATAACATAAAAAATAATTTGCAAAAAAAAAACATTCAAGTCCATTAAAAAAAACAAGAAAAAGAAAATAATTAATACATTTTTGAATTAAGAATAATAGAAACGACAGATACACGAGGTCATGAATATTAAAAAATACTTTTTTTTAATTAAACACATTTCCTTCTTGGCTTTTCTCTTATTTATTTTTTGTGCCACGTTTTACAAGCAAAACCTTTTTGGTTTAAGTAATAAATGCCTAATAATTATTTTTTGGATAAAAATGTCTGGTAGTGCAGTTGCACCTGTGGTTGCAGGTGTCACAATCAGGGACCTTTTTTTGAACGTGGAAAACCATTAAAGGGTTTTAGCTGAGTTAGTCTGCCTTATTCTCTCTCCTACTCTACCAGAGCTTATGACCTTTTTCGCCTATGGTTAAATATTTTTGGGCATTTATTGGTTCTCACTGGTTCTCACCTAAAACATGTTAATATTTTCAGTTTTTTTTTTTGCATAAGAATGGAATTTGGATTCTAACTAGCATTTACTCGGTTATTTCTATTTTAAACTAATCAAAAGGACGTAAATCTTAATAAAATAATAAAAGAAAAACGAGCCTTCCGTCGTTACCATAAAGGTGAGTTTCGTTTGTGTTTTTATTTTACAAAAACAGGGTTTCTTTAAGCAAACGTCCACTCGTAACCTGTTTTAAATTGATTCGATATTCAAATTTAATGTCGTTATTTTCAAATAAACAACCTTTGAAGAAATGCCTTTTAAATAAGCTTATTGCGCTGACGAAGGGATTTTAACGACATTGTATTTTGAATCTTATTTCTAGTAAATTTTATGTTCAAAGTGTACTTTTAATGAGATTGACATTTGTAAGGTGGAATGGCAATCGTTTCAAGTTTATGCGTTTAACAAAAATATGCAATATTTATTGATAACAAGGTTATACAATCACTACATAGTAGAAAAGAAAGTCGCTTTCTCTGTCCTTTCTTTATACCAATGTATGCTACGCAACAGATTACGATTTACCTGTTTCTTTTCATAGATAGAGTGATTAATGAGGAAGAGTTTGTATATATAATAACATCCTTAAAATATAGAAGATAAATTTTGTGTTAGCATTGCATACGTGCAAAGCGGGATCGCAGGGGACGGAGAAAATACAAGGAACTTCTACCGCCCTCGATGAGGCGAGGCGTGACAGATACTTACTGACTTAAAACCACCCTGTTCCCTATGGCTCCTCAACCGCAACCACGGCTGAGAGATAGAATGAAAAAGAAGAAGAAAGAAAAAATAATTTATTTGGCACCCAACATACGGGCTGACATAACTACATGTAATGAAGGATAGCGAAACAAGTTAAAACGTAAAAACTTTCGTTTTACTCAATTTATGTATTTATTTAGCAAGTTTTTATTTAGTTCATGAAAAGAGTGCACTTAATATTCCTATACATGACTTTAGACAAAATCATAGAATAAACTATTTCGAAAATAGTACTAAATTTGAATAGATAATACGGTTGTTTCCAACTAGTCAAATTCAATACTTTTATCCAAATGTCAAAAACGATACTTTTCTATGAAATTTGTATAAAAAACTGAGGTACGACGTCATAAAATTTTTGCGTGAAATAGCTTACTTATTTCTGAATAATGAGCAAAAAAAAATCTAAAACTTAGTGAATCGATCGATCGACGAATAAAAGTATAGTTTTTCAATATTTTATTGTATTAAAACGTCGAATTAATTTATTTTTGACCTAGGACACTACCCAATTGTATCCAATCTTAAAATCAACATCAGTTAAAAAATAATTGATAATGACTATTACTACTATACTTCTGACAGTTAGAAAATGTAACTAAATATGATGACGTCATACCCTTCCAATTTCAAAACACAATTTCGCCATATTAAATTCAATGTAGCAACCTACAAAAATAACGAACTAGAGCGCCAGCCACAGATAATAAAACTGGTGCGACCACCGACTAGACCAATAAAAATTGTTGCAAGGACCACAAAATTCAGAATCAGCGTCGTAAACTCAAGTATTTTTACAGTTATACATATATATAAATATTATGTATACTGTATACTTCCTGAATTTATTGTGAGGTCAAATGAGTCGGCGTTATGCTTTCCTGGTTGAGTTTTTACTAAAAGTCTGGGAAAGCTATGCTTCGACTCGACTGGAGTGATACCACGGCCTCACTGAAAACCGGCGTGGAGAACTTTTTGAAACAATGAAACAATGAATTTATTTTTGTAAATAGGCCATAAAACGGCACTTTTACACGTCAATTATATGTGAAAAACTAGATGAAGCCGGCATTTCCTAGGTGACTACTCTGAAAAGAAATGCCGAAATAAACTCAGAGGTCAGCCTCTTTTAAGGTCGTTAAGTAAGGTCGTAAGGTGTTATGGGCGGCGCTGTTTTTTTTTTTATTTTACCCCACACTAGGGTTTTCTCCTGTTTCGTGGGTGCTTTTTTTTTTTAACAATTTGTGGATCACACAAAGAGTTGTTCCGTGCGGGAATCGAACCCGCGAGACGTTGCACGGCAGCCACCGCGTTAACTGTCCAGTCATATTTCGTGATTGCTTACCACCAGGTAACCAGACGACACCGTTGCCGATTTAAAAAAAAATGTATGTAGAGTTAAATAAAGTTGGTTTTCGTCTGGTGACGTGACAACGAAACTTTGTTGTTCGGTCTAAGTAGCCTGCTATAGTACTACATAAATATTTGACAGAGAGTTCATCATTCTTTATAAACCAGGACCTTTTAAATCGTGGTCTCTTTGATGGACCCCTCTGTCCAGTGTAATAGTACATTAGGGTAATTCCTTCTATGTAGAAGACAGCTATAATCCAGTTCGACCAGCCACTATCATAAGCCAATGAAGTTGTTTTGTCAATATATGAGTGCAGGACATTTCTTTCAACATAAAGGACAAAGCTTTCCCTAAGGGATGTCTAATGGCACAACGAAAAAACAGCAAAGAAAATTACTGTCGACTTTTACCAACTTTTTCACAGGGAAAAGGCCATGGTTTTTTATTACATTATGTACTTGGAAAGCCTTCATATCAGCACACACACTTATCATTCTCAAAACAAGGATATTTGTCCGGAATATGTACAGTATGAAAGGAATTTTCCGCCCTGTATACAGGATGATGTTTTGAGGCGTGAGAGAACATGTGTGCCGCAAATCCGGATAATACTTGATGAAGACAACAAAAGGATGGCATTTCCAACAAGGCCATACGATGGGGCTAATAACTATTTTCAGATGAAAAATCCAGGCAGCTCTCACGGTTAAAAAATGTCAGCTTTTTAGTCGAAACGGCTTAATTGAGGTCGGTTGGCTTCATGCCAGGGTTGGGAACGGTGTTCTTTCAAAGAGGGATGCTGTTTAATTTATTGTATTTGGTTGTAGGGAAGCTACAATATGTGTAATAATCTTTTAATCTATTTTGGGTTAGTTACAGCCTAAACAGGTCACCTTTTGTCACAATAAAGGAGATAGAGATTAAGTGTAAGCCTTTTTGGTGGCTATACAAAAATTTGGTGTTAATGAATAAACATTTGCCCCTTGGTTTACTCGGTTTTGCTTGCCTGGGTGTATTTACTTACTACGCTACTACTACTACAATCACGTCTCACCCAAATCTTGAACAGGTACTCAAGGTGGATCAAATTATAAATCTAAATGATACACAAGATGATGCTTAAATTTGTAAATAGTACCTATATTTTGTTTTTGATTAGTTATTGGTTTTCAATTTTACTCTTGATGTACAGTCAGGGATCAAAAATACAATTACACTCTACCAATTTTAAAATGACTAAAATTTCTTTGTAGTAAAAGTTCAATGGTTCACAGCCAGTTTACTCAATAATTTAGATTCTATGCTAGAAATTAAAGCAGTCCTTAACCATTGACTCTATTCTACAAAGATATTTTGGTCATTTTAAAATTGGTAGAGTGCAATTGTATTTTCGACCCCTGACTGTATACCATGAAACTTTCATAGCGAAATATCACTCAAGTCTGAAAAAAAAGAACATGAAATGACTCCTCCCGCCATGGGTAGAACAAGAAGCAATATCAGACTCTTAACGCTGGAAAGCACGTCGTTTCTTCAATTGTCCTTACAAACGAAAATTTGTAGGGAAACTGATAGATTACCAAAAAAAAAACCAGCTATACTTTGCCAGATTTCGGTGATTTAATCTAAACCTGTCTAGTAATCGTCTTTATAACCATACTAAGTACCTAACAATCATTCGATATAGTATATAATATGTATGTATATAAGCAATATTTATTAACCACACAATCGGTCAGACGCAAGGCGTCACAAAATTGGATGAAACCTAACGACTGACCATCAATTTGTTTATCGTATGGTCATACATATTGAGTGGTTTGGATGTGTGTATGGAAAAATTTCGGCCGCATATCACAACATAGTATAAAACAAAGTCGCTTTCTCTGTCCCTATATTCCTATGTGTACATGACCACGAAATAGGGCACTTCCATTTAAAATTTTTAAACACAGCAAGTTCAGTACAATACTTCCTATTTTGAAAGTTTTGACAGTCTTTTTAAATGTTTTAAACTATATGTATAACGGAATTTGGTGCGGTTTTTTAATAGTTAGTGTGATTTCAAGTGAGTGAAGAAGATTTACATGTATAATAACGTCAATTAAATAGTGAAGAGAATCTGTCCTGTTCGAAACTAGGGAGAGTAGCTGGTATTTTAGAGAAAGAAGAAAATTGGAAATAAAGATTAACAAATTTTAATCCAGTTAAAATATTATATTCATAGGATAAAAGAAAGAAAGAAAAAACATTTATTTGAGAACGCTGTTTCATGTCAGCAAACTACAAATGGGATCCAACAAGGTCGATGTTCAGCCGAGGTAATGCATCCCCAGCTCGGAGCAAGTGAAGGAGCTAGGTGAGTTTTAGTCAGTAAGAGTCTGACACGTCTCACGCCCTACCCAGATCGGAAGAAGAAGTGATTTGATGATATTCCCCAGTTTTTTTTCGGATAACGAGGATACTGGATGCCTAGTGGTAGGCGATCGATGCCGCTGATGGACACACGCAACATCGAAGAATTAGAATGCGTGACTGGACTTTTGGGGAATTTTGCGATACTGCACATAATCAAAATTCGAGCCTAGTAATAAAAAATCTCGATCGTCTTTTTGGCCAGGGTAAGCGAGAGGGAGCTTCAGACTCTTACTCACTAAAACCACTGAGTTTCTTAATGGCGGATAATTCATAGCTGTTTTTCTAATTTGTACATCAAATGAACCATGTCTTCGCCACGTTTGGGTCAGTTCGATTGGGCTGATTGCATGACCACATAGAAAACTGACGTGAAACCAAACTTGCTTGCTTGATACTTTCCAAATTCAAATTCAAATACTTTATTTGCATGTTAAGGTGGGTACAAGGATCTTAAATTAAAATGACTGACACAGCTTAACGGCCTTTTTCAGGCGTTGCAAAAAGGGCTATTACTAATTTATAAAATTTCACGTGTGAGTAACAGACCTAAACTTGCCTCTCTTCTCATTCTCTATCCCTAAACTTTCTATACTCTTTTTCACCTTTATGAGATCCACCGAGAGATCTTTTTCTACCATTCAGTAAAATATATAACAGGACAGCTAAGTGACGGGCTACTGACAGAAGTCACTAATGCCCGGTTCCTATATTTAACGAATCGTCGTTGTATACGCATTACGACCAAATGACATTACGAATAGTTATCTTGACCGTCTACTGACGGTTAAAATATTTATAGGAACACCACAGACACCATAGATCTCCATACAATTCGCTTACCGACATCCGTTAGTTGCAAACCGTCAGTAAGTTGCACGACGAGACGTTTGTTATAGGAACGGTTTTAGCTTACGATTCGTATATAAAACTACTATTCGTAACTAAAACGGATCGTTTCTCAATTATAGGAACCGGGCATAAGACGCTGACGATCTGACTATGAAATAGCAGAAAATCTGTTAAGTAACTCAAGTAATGGTAATAAAAAACTGGTATTAAGTACGTAGATCTTCGCCGATTTGTGGAAGGTAAGTGGTGAGTTACCTTCAATCACCTTCATACTTAAGTAAAATTACATAAAACCAAATGTATGAAAGTAGAGTAGCTTTCCAGCCGAAGTAATAGGTAGCATTTAGCAAGCGTCCCTAGCCTAAAAAAGCGTACGTCACGAAAACGACTCTACTGAAATAGAATTTTTACGCCTCCAATTCCAGTTTGAAATTAATCTCAGACACATTTTTTCGCTTTACCATTTTATTCTAATTACGTTTCGGTCGAAAATCCCACTTTTTAATTGGTTTAAGCTTTCGTTATACTTTTTTTTTAGGTAGACGTCAGTTGGTATTATATTACGTAGTCCTATCTTTTTATGTAACTTTCGTTGCTAAATAAATATAACCGAAGGTCCGTAAAAGTGATAAGCAGGACTTGCTAAGCACAAACTTTGTAACATTTCAAATGAACCAATTTGAAATGTTACTGTTAATATGTTTTAAATGAATACCATAAAAATTATGATCAACAAACTAGCAGACGGATTGCCTAATGGTAAGCAATCGGTGTCACCCACGTATACCCGCAACACCATAAGGGTTACAAGAGCGTTGCCGACCTTTTAGAGATTTAGGGATTAGGAAGGGATAGACCGGAAGCTTAATCCCCACTGGTAGGATTTGGCCTCCGCTATCATTGTTTCACGCCGGTTTTCTGTAAGGCCGTTGTATTATAGACCTAGGTCGAGCCGACCCATTCATGCCGAAGCATGATTCTTAAACATTTTATGTATTAAAAACACATCAAAGACTGTCAAGTAGTTTAAAAATAACATAGGGACTGACAACGGGAATAAACGGTGGTATCACTTCAGTCACGGTTGACACCTGGCAACCACTATGACACCACTGACAATGGTGAAGGAAAACATTGTTGGGAAGCCTGGACTTATAATTTCTATTTATAGGTATATGTTTCAAATCGCCAATCCGCCTTAAACAAGCGTGGTGATTACTCAAACCTTCTCCATGAGAGCGGAGGCCTTAGCTCAGCAATGAGCTCTTATAGGTGATGATGATATTAATTCTTATTTAACGGCTTTCTCCCGTAATCGTTTGACGAGGAACTCGACTAGTTTCAAACCACGCTAGGAGCTCATATTAACGAACGTCGCGCGGTATGTCAAACAGACGCCATCGTATCACCAGCCACCACGCTTGTGGATTGGCGATTTCAAACTTATAATTAGAAATTATAAGTCCAGGTTTCCTCACGATGGTTTCCTTCACGTTATATCATTGGCGTCTAAATAATCTCAGAAAGTACATATAACTCGGAAAAAGGTTTCGAAACCGCCCCTCATGCATGAGAAGCGGGCGCCTTAACCTCCAGGTGTGTGATTCTGTAAGACTTCATTCTAAACTTCGAATCTGAATCCGCTGTGAGTAGTAGTACACTAGCGCTTCACTTGCGAGTTGAACTAAATTGACTGCAACATTTTTATAGATAAAGTATGAGATGACGTTAAAAGTGGCATTCTAAAATTTAATTACCCCGTCACTTCGACGCTCACTTCACACTCGAACAAGATTCAAAATCAAACAAATTTTATAGAATCGACGTGCAGGTTACCACGATACTATAATTATGCATCACGCAGACGTATTACGTTCAGAAATGTAACTTTAATAGTCAAAACAGACGGATAAAAATGTGATAACGATAAAATAACGATCGCTCATACGATGTATGGCTTTATTACAATAAATTACAGAACGAAATAATGTTGAACACATAAAGAGAAGTGTAACTGTAATTGAAGCGGCCATCTTTTATTCTTTGTTACACATTTCATTCGTAAAATGGCATGAAATTGCCGTTTATTGGCGCCGGCCGTTCTGAATGCACGGATACCCGTCGGCTGGCCACACCATGTTGATTGCTTTTATCGACGGTTCTATTTTATTCTTAAGCTCCAAGAGTTTTCGAATTTTATCAGTTTACTTGTTAAGAAACACGTTTTTAGTTATTGTCTATACTAATATATAAAGCGGTAAAATTAATAGGGGGTAATCTTTGGAACCATTGGTCAGATTCCAAAATTTCTTTCACTTATTGATAGCTACAATGTTCCCAAGTGCTATAGGCTATAAAACATCATCGCTTTAATCAAATGGAGCGAGTGAAACCGCGCGGGATTAGCTAGTTGTTTATATTTTTAATGACATAGTATAAAACAAAGTCGCTTTTTCTGTCCCTATATCCTAAATCTTTTAATGCTGCGCAACGGATCTTGGTGTGTTTTTTTGAAAAGGTAGTCTTAGAATAATTAGTAGATATAGCAATATAGCAAGGTTTATATGTATTATAACATCGATTAAATAATAGGAAAATTCAGTACCAGTGTTGCACCCGTGCGAAGCCGGATCAGATCGTTTGTTTTAACAATATTTAGATATGATTTTTATATATGTCTATTCAGATTCAATATACATAAGTAAAAAAACGAATGCGAAAAATATAGCTATCGTTTTAAGCAGAAGTAAAAAAACAAAATATTATATTCGAGGAAAACCATTGATAGTTTGTACACAGCCTATTCAACCCGGCATCGTAGCGGCCACAGAATAAATAGAAGCTGTGAGATATTGCTCTTTTATTGCAAAAACTTATACTATTGGATAAAGGCTAGCGCAGACTGGCGCGATAGCGTATTAATTGCAATTCCTTAAAGACAACTAGCTTCTACCCGCTACTTCGCTCGCATGTTATGTTGATAAAAAGCAACCTATGTTTAAATCCAGGGTTAAATCCAACCTATGTTTAAACCTATCTACGTACCGAATCGGTGTAGCTTTTTTTGAGTGAAAGAATAACTTACATACATTCTCACAAACTTTAACATTTATAATATTATTATTATAATGGGATGTATTGGGATATACAGGGCAGGTACATATTTTTTATATTCTTGCGCCTCATTTATTAAACTTTTCTTCATATGATAGGACTCAAGCCTGCGGGTGGATTACCTGATGGTAAGCAATTTGTTCAAATCACGTGAATGAACTGAGAAAAGCTCTCCCAGTTTCACGACGCAACGGGAGTCTTATGCATGAGCAGCGTGCGCGTCTGGGCAACGTCGCGTAACCAATTAGCGTTTATTTTCAATTAATTAAATATGTACACGATAGTTACTATTAATTTTGTTTATAGTTTTAGTCCATAATATTGTTTAATCAAGATGAATAAATGTTTAACATCAATCGAAACTGACCCTAATACACATAAAACTACAAACAATAACATACGACCAACTACTTCCTAAAACTTGTAAGAATAACGATACTTTTAATGTTACTTCATAAACATTTATTTATAACACGAAGAATCACTTTTGTGTGAAATGGGAATTTTCCCAATAACCCGTATATTTTCCCATTCGATACGCAAGTCACGTTGCATTGCATCCACAGCACGTAGCGAGCTTCTGATTTTTATTACAACGCTTATTATCTGAGCTTGAGATGTGCTAGTCAAAGAGAAATATGATTTATATGATAAATTCAAGAATTGTTTGTTTTGAAAACAGAAGATGCACTACGTAATTATATTTCTTGTCATCTTTTGCCTCCTCTTGTTGTTCTTATCAAAATTCGATTTCGGTTGATTTTAATCTCTGAAACGTCTGCCAAGGGTGGAGATTAATAAAGAAGATACTGTACGACTATGACTGTACGCCTGTACAGTTTACCGGTAGTTGTAAGTTTTTTTTTGTGAGAGGAAAATCATCAAATGACTGACATTTTGCCCAGAGTGAGGCGAGATTGAGTGTCAGACTGTTACTGACTAAAAACCATCCCGTTCTCTTTTTAACCCTAGGCCTTTCGACACAACAAATTTCCTTTGCCTGACCCAGGAAAATCTCAAACATTCACGTGTACCAACAATACGCGAACAGCACGCGCTAAATGGTATTTAAAGCCATTGGCATTAATAATAATGAAACGCTGTTTTTTATTCGAACGCAAGCTGAGCTCACGTTTTTATGTCATTATTTCCCTCTCCCTCTCCTCAGTATACCAGAATACATTTCAAAATTTAATTAACTGTAACAACCATAACGATGGCTATACTAATTACATTCTGCCAATCAAAATAAAGGAATTACGCAGCCGCCGCTGTAGGATCGATTTCATTTGGAATAAAATAATTTGATTCTTTTCTGTGAATTTCTAACTGATATTTTTTTTGTAAATGTTTCTGCGTTAAAATATTTGAATTTTGAAATAAATACTAGTTAGACATTACTAACAATATCTAGGTTATCCATTACAGTGATTACTATGAAATTGCCAGGGCAAAAACAGTTTGTTTAGAACTGAAAATAATTTTAATAATGTTTAATAATTATGTTGCTGTCGCGTCAGAATGTTTGCATGAGACAGAGACAGCAACAATATTATTCCTCTGATAACATTTATCTGACTATTGAAAAATCAGCTCTTAAATAAATTAAAAATCAGTTATTGAATACTAGGTACTTTGCTCAGTTTAAGTTGAACTAATTATCTAATAAAGTAGTCATTAAAAAAAAGATCTAATAAAGTTACGAGTAGCTCTTTCATAAAATACCTCTAGATACTTAAATCTAGACTATAAAGCTACTGTAATTACAAAGACCCTGGCTGAATAAAGAATGATTCTGCATAAAATCTAGCTTTATCTTGAAAAATGGTTTTCATATCCTGAAATTCAGGAAAATTCATAATCTTCAAGCTTTATAGAAGCCATAGACTAATATTAGAGTATTTCCAATATCCCTTTGCTTTCAATTTCGTTAATTAATTATAGTAACAAAATGGCTTCAGCGGTAACGCGGAGTTTGTTAAACACAAAATAATATTTGGAGTAAGAGGTATATGAACAAGCGTAATTATTTGGAGAATGTTAATTTGTGGTTCGTATGTAATTAACGAGTAATTTCATTTCTAGCTGTGTAAATAAGGAAATCATCTTTAAACAGCTAGCAAAATATTCGCTCCAAAATGTAATGTTTTGTTATTTCATATTTAAATTTTTATGGCAACATCGACGTTTTTTTTTTGAAATGTGGTTTGCGATTAATTCAATATTTTTTTAAGAAATATTTTAAGTTATAAAATTAAGTCACTTTATTGCATTTAAGTTCAGAAATCGTCAACTTTCTTTTACTAAGTAATACGAGTGATATTATCTTGAAAATAAAACTTAAGTAATTTAATATCGTAAATAAAAATATAAAATCAAAAGGAGCTTACTACGAGTTTGCGTAATTCGAAAATAAAATACTTCTACAATCGAATCTCATCAACACTTCAACACCTCTCACCTGCTTGACCAACAAGACTGTATTTTTTTCGTATCGATTGGGAAAATACGAACGGAATGGGAATAACTAAATCCAATACGCCGTAATGGGAATTTCTAAATCCGGAATAAAATCCGACCCTTTCGACGTTAAACATGTTTATTGCAAATAAACTGAAGTACTAAAGATTTTAATATTATGTAGAGGTATTTGGTAGCTAAGTGGACTTTCGGAGCAAGGGCACAAGTTGTGTCATTAAATCTGTAACGAAGCAAAGAGGTAAGATTTATAGTCTTGTGGCTGGTAAATGTTTATTGTAGCAAACTATTAACGTTGTAAATGGGACAGAATGCAATGGGAAATTTCCTTTGTAAGTTATTTTAAGCATCTTAGTTCATTGCATGATACTGAGAGACAACGACTTCCTTATAATTTTGAATTACTTATAAGAATATTTAATGTTGATGCTACTCTCGATTGTTATTTTTTTTTTTTTGATGTGGGAATACCTACAATAATTTCCTTTCTCCCGCCCTGTGTAGGACAAATGGGAGTGTCAAACTCTTATTTTTTTATGGAATTGGAGTCTAACGAGCTCACGGATCACCTGATGGTAAGTGATCTGTACCGACAATTGACACCTACGGCACAAGAGGAGTCATTGGCGCGTTGCTGTTTGAAGGTCGTATCAGTTGGGAAATACCTACAAATTACTCTGTTTTAGTTTTTGTTCCAGGGTTGGGTCGAGGTAAACTATTCGCTTGCACCCGCAACCCTGATATTTTTGAAGCTGGGCGGATATTGTGTTATTTATTAAAAAATATAACGTTGGAATTCATTTTGTTTTTATATTTAGCAGAGGAAGTAAACTGATACTTTAGGAATGATATCTAGTTTCAATCACAGTTGCTTTTTCATGTTTTTGTGTTTATTTAGTTTAGTTTTTCGTTTTTTTTTGTGAGCACTTTATCAATATATTTTTAAAAGTATAACCGCAGTATAATTTATTATATTTTATGGTAGCCGCAAAAAACACTCTATTCTTTTTCTTTCGAAAGTAAATATAGATTGCAATATTTATATATTTTTTTAATACGATCAACCTAATTTTGAATACTTTTAAGACATGTAGATATAAATAATTACTTTCCGATCGAAAAGGCTCGAAGAAGAGACAGGATCTTTCAAAATAATTCTCCTCAAAATATCATAATAATAATGTTAAACTTTGTTGATGAGTTTATTTGGAGAAGCTGTGGATACAACTGTAATATTTCAAAGTCACATTGTTATGACAATTCTCAAAACAATCTTGTATACAAATTCTATTCAGAACTACGAGGTCTTATAAATAATAATCGTAAGTATTTTCAGCTAGCTTATTGGGGTCACTAGAACCCTATTTCAGTCCTAATAGATTGGGGACATTGCTGGGTATGACATGTTTCGTCTAAACGTCAGCATTTTATGTGAAACGACTGACCTCTGACCTCGGAAACCCATTAAATGGGATAATTATTACATTTTTGCTGTCTACGCGTGGTATCCCTTTGTCAGCTTTTGTGGGTTTAAATTTCCGTAACAATTGTCATATTTTATATTATGTATGTAGTTATGTTTATTTATTGTGTGTTCTATGAGTATTCTGACAGAGGTTCTATTGTGAATACGCTTTTGAATTCCTCTTATAGTGGGATGAATGTTCTGAATATTTCAAGATACTTTAGTTTTAGAAAATTATATAACATCATTCGAACTACTGAAATGATAAGTAAAAATGCATATTATATACTACTAAATACGGTTTTGTCCGCTACTTGGCTCCGAACGGTTGTAGCGTAATGTTTTTCTCATATCATTAGTTGTATACAAATAAATAGTCTACGGCTGATTTGAATCTATTGACAATTTACTACGAAATATTATTTTACGGAGCGTGTATAATTGACATAATTAATTATGTCAGCGTAATATTTAGCTGGTTTGTTCGTGTAGGTCATACCTAAACTTTCAAAAATTACGTTTTATTTTCTACTAACTACTCTTACTCTGTTTCACCGGCTATTCAGATCTCATAGGTCTCAACGTAATGTTTTAAAGCCTGTGTAGCTTTCGCAATAAATGGACTATCCAACATCAAAATTAGTGTTCAATTCAAATCAGTAGTTTCGGTGGTTAGCGCGTTCAAGCAAACAGATGTACTAATGATATAGGAGAAAATTCTAGCGTGAGGCTATGTATTAAATATAAAACAGAAATATTATAGCCATTAGAGAAACAGATCAGGAAACACGGGACTGGAGTAACAAAAAACACTCTCTGTCAAAAACAGCGAGGCGCCGGTACCATGCAGTTCCCAAATATGCGGTTCCCTTTATTCTATGAAACTGGAATATGAACAAAAGCCTTCCAGCACTGTTGTGCATTGTTTAGGGTTTCATAACATCATGACGCCACGGAGCAAAATGAATTGGTTCACAGGTCATCGTCCTAAATGTGCATTACTAACTTTTATCCTTAGTTTAAGCTGTGACAGCTGAGTAAAATATGTTTATCGCTCCCAAAGCGTTGACTTGGAGGAAAGTTAAAAACAGATTAGACCGTAGCATACCAAGTATGGGAGAGCCAAGCTTCGGTACGGATGAGTCGGCTCGACCGAAGTGATACCACGGCGTCACAGAAAACCGGCGTGAAACAATCACAGCGTTGTGTTTTGCCGTGTGAGTGAGGTTACCGGAGGCCCAATCCCTAATCGTCCCTCATCCCTTCCCTTCCAATTTCTAATCCCTAATCCCTAAAAGGACGACAGCGCACTCCTCTGTTGTTGCGGGTATCAATGGGCGGTGCTGATTGCTTAACATCAGGTAACCCATCTACTGGTTTGCCGTTCTATCACATAAAAAAATGCCATGTGTCTCCCTCCGGGTGCCGAAAGGGTGGACTCAGAATATACATGTTAAAAATAGATCAGTTTGTATGGTATTTTGCATAATTTTCTCAACTACTATCTCCAATCCGTTATCCAACTATGGGGATTATGATAAATCACTCCTGGGGCTGGTAAAATCAGCAGTGGACTTACAGACTATTGACGAACCTTTGTTTATGCCCGCGAAAAATCTTCTTCTTCAAACTACCAAATAAACGAATACCCAATTGCAGCAGGATTAGTTAAGTAGATAATGAGTAAAGTAGGTAACAAACGTACAAAGCTACTTTCTTCATCATCAGCCTTTAATGTCACTGCTGAGAAAACCTCATCTCACACTGAGAAGGTTTGACCAATAATCAATATACTTTCTTAAGACAGATTAGCCGTTTCCAATCTCGTATTAAAAATAATAATGGCATGGACATGTTTCCTCTCGATGATTTCCTTCACCGTATGAGCTTTTGTATTTAGTCTTGTAGTGAGTTCAGTAAGTAAACCTTCAGATTATTCAAATGCATAGAACATGCATTTATTAATAAACAAATACGTTTAAACGCAACATGAAACACGGACGTTAAAGCAAAATAAACCTTCTATCAGTTTGGTCTAACTTTAACTAAACCATCGAACGTGGCGCACAGATTATTTACTGCTTACAGTTCAGAATAGTTTGACATACTATTATTATTCGGTGTTTTGTATTATTTGATATCGAAGCTACGAAATACCTAAATTGCTCTTTACGTATGGTTATAACTAATGAAAAGTTATACTATATTTTTTATTTCTCTGTTTAACATCGATATCCTAAAGCTATCAATGGTCTTCAAATTAGTCTAGAGGTTGCCAACCGCGTAACACAGAGAATCCTGGTCTAGACAAAAAAGAGCAACATATTTGCATATTTTGATTTATTTCATTATTCTTTTATCATGTTTATAATGTATCTATTTTTAGTGTGTGTATTATTTATAAATCTGTTTATCACGATAATAAGTAGATGATATTATGTTTTATACAATTCCGGGTGACTTTTACATAAAGACATCTTGTTTTCGACAAAAAATTAGTAAGTATGGTACGTTTTAATTGATATTTGAGTTATGTATTTTTTCTCAGCAGTTACTTACTTACTAGCAAAGCAAACAAATTTGTTTTTGCGAATTACTGTCTTTGTAAATTCATCGGTGGTCAGCGAAAGGTTAAATTGATTTTCCCAATGTCAAATTTCTACAAAATTAGACCATTCCAAAACTGTTTCTATAGTTTCACAATCAAAACTCATTCCTTTGCATCAATTAAATGCGTCAGTTCAAAGTTTCAAATCGTAACCTCATCAAAATAAAGCTGGAATTCAAAAGAGCCTAGATTGCGTTGGAATCGGTTTGAGCTCAGTGGCCATGGTAATCAACCTATTGAAGTGCTATAGTTGGAATGTCCATTCAAAAGTAGTTAATGAGATCTTTATCCAAGCCCCTGGTTCGATGCTAAAACAAAAGAGGGAACATGAATAGCGTTGCACAGGTCTCTGGACTAGAGATTTCTTTTCTCCCCGAGTTTGCTCCAAAAAACACGAAAAACAAACGGCTTAGTGGGAATTGGAACTACATAATAATGGCTCCTTACATTGAGTCAGGAAGATAAAAGAATCCGTTTTAAAGTTTCTCTGGTAAAGATGTTGCTCGCTTTGTCTTAAAGTAAATTGTTCTGTTACTATTTATTGATTCCAAATGAAATTGGTTTTATAGTTTTGGTTTTTCTTTCAGAAGTAAAATCGTCAAATTGATTTTCAGCCTCGTTAATACCGCCCTATTCCTTAATTCTTGCGCTTGATCCACAACCCCTTCTGAATGTAAAACAACTCTATTGAGCTCCATCTGTGACATTCTATTGGGTCTTTGAAGCGAGCGCAAAACGAACGATGATCCTTGTTTCCCATCTTTGTTTTTCATCACATATAAGGTGGCTGGAGAATGTTGCTAAATCCCTGACGATCGCAGTGTCTCTTTCTATGGCGGTTCAAGCGCGAGGTACAGATTTTCCTCACGCGCTCCGCCACCTTCTTTGCTTTATAATGCTTTTATTTTTAAAACACTTTTACCTCAGACCCCTTTTTACTTAAAGCCTCAGTATGAAGTATCGTGTTCACAAATAAAACCTAATTCTACCATTACAAAGGAAATAATAGCATAGAAATGAAATTGTACGATACACACAGGTCTCATATTTTAATACATACGTAACACATTTGTGGAGGGGAGAAAACGTTTACAGAATCCTAAATAATGTGCACAATAAATTGTTCTGAGAAAAAAGTCTTGCGCGAAGTAAACAGGGAAATAAAAATGTCTTATGATTTTCGAATGTATGAGCATCCTCAGACGTGTATTTTGAAAATCTGTTTTAGAATAAGTTGACATTAGTCATAACTTTTACTTTCAGCTTTAGTAATGTGATATCCCCAATTTGTAGGTAACCAGTAGGGAGAATTTATATTATCTACTATACTACCGAAAAATAATGAACGAAAAACCTTCTTCATGTGAGAAAAGTAGGCACTTATAGGCTGATGATGTGGTGTGTACCCAAAGAAGAACTACGGTGTTTTAAATTTAAATTCCGTGTGGTTTTTTCCCTCAAAAATATTCTGTATGGAATAATAAAAAATAAGAATACCTACCCTATGTATAATGCTGACTACGCCAAAGTTTTAACATAAACATAATAAAATACGAATACCTTAAAACATACCCTCAGCAATAAAAGACAACACAACTTTTACAACTATACTTAAAAGCAACAGTTACTATTATTACAAGCGCTTCTCTTTGAGTTTTTGTTCTCGACAGCTAGAGAATACTAATCGGTACGCCAGTGTTGGGAAAATAGACTTAAGAACTCTTGGCATTAGCTTCGTAAAGACTAAACCGTCTGAAGTTCTGATTAGATCGTTGAGGGTCCTTCTTTAAGGCGATTAGGATGAAAAGTCGGTTATGCGATTGGGAATTTTGTTTTCCGTTTCGATTTTCGCCTTTGTTTGTCGAATGATTAAAAGGGCAAGCATCTTGTACTTACTTAGTAACAAAATAGTGTAAATGATTTTTTAGTTTATGCAAAATGCTTTTCGCATATTGAAGAGCACACATATTGTTATTTTATAGTAAACCTTTTATTTAATTTGACCAATTAAAATACTCTCGTTACTTATGTTGTTTGTTAATACTTTCAGTATTAAAATATGGATAAAATATATTTTTCATACAAACCAATCCACTGTTACATTTTCCTAGCATTCGAAACGTAAAGTCAATATTATAATAGTACAATTTTTCATTAATTTAATTTTATATCGTTACGCACCAGCAGCGTATCGAATGGGAATTATTTCCCATTTGATACGAAAAATTCCCAATTGAAACGATGTATGTTGAACAAGAATCACATTACACGTTCAGTGTCATAAAAGTGGCAGCAGTGGAGCATGACTAATAAATTTTGTGGCTAGTTTAGATTCTTTGGGGTTAACGAACGACTAGGAGATGGGAACCAAGGATCCAAGAAAACTGATGCAACAAAGGACGCAAACGGACATGACAAGTTAATGTTAGTTACGCTTGTCTGTCACTAGTCACTTTAGTTCTACGACTTTCTATAAGTTTTATTATATTGAGACGGAAATATGCAGTCAGTAATAAGTTACAATGAGCTGGAGTTACGGGTGTATTTGAAATATTTTGCCGCGGTCCTGGCGTAGAGTGGGAAATGGAAACGGTTTGATTTTAGTTTGTAAGACTCTGATACCCTCTTTCGCACCACCCGCGGTAGTAGAAGTATTTGAATGATGTTTCGCAATGAAAAACATGAAAAATAAACAAGAAAAAAATGTGTTTTATTTATAAAAACTGGTTGTCAGGTAATTACGCGGCAACCGCAATAAGGTACTGCGCTTTGGCCTAGAGCAGGAGAAGGAACGGAAGGGGGGGGGGGTTCGGTCAGTAAGAGTCTGACACCTCTCGGGATGCTCTATGCGAGAGAAGAAATTTAATAATTTTCGCGTCTCGAAAAAAGGCACATACGTGTCTGAATAAGTGTGACATAAGGCGGATAATTAGAAATAATATATCCCATTTGCGTTGTTCTGAAGTTAAAGTTTGAGTGTTAAAATACTATACTATTGTTTCAGACTCTCAAAATAAACTTTCAAAAGTTCCTTCGATATGGTCCGTAATTATGCGAACACAGATCTATTCTCTTATCTATTGTTCTTGTAGTATTATTACAAGGAATTTTCCGTTACTAGGAATAACTAGAACCTGTAATTTTGTCTCGATTGTGCCAATTGGCTTGGTCTATAATCAAATTGGTCTGATAGGCGTTTCAAAAATAAGTCAAAAGTCAAATTATTTATTTCCAAAAGACCTATTGGTACTTTTGAACGTAGACAATTAAGAGTAAGTAAGACAATTTTTAAAAACTTATATTTTATCTATATATGTATATAAAAGAAAGTCGTGTTAGTTACAACACTTATAACTCAAGAACGGCTGAACCGATTTAGCTGAAAATTGGCAGGGAGGTAGTTTAGAGCCAGGAGAAGGACATAGGATAGGATAGAGTAGGTAGAGTAGGTTAGGTACAGTAGGGTAGGTACAGTAGAGTAGGTACAGTAGGGTAGGTACAGTAGAGTAGGTAGAGTAGGTTAGGTAGAGTAGGGTAGGTAGAATAGGGTAGGTAGAGTAGGGTAGGTAGAGTAGGGTAGGTAGAGTAGGGTAGGTAGAGTAGGGTAGGTAGAGTAGGGTAGGTAGAGTAGGGTAGGAATAGTAGGGTAGGTAGAGTAGGGTAGGTAGAGTAGGGTAGGCATAGTAGGGTAGGTAAAGTAGGGTAGGTAGGGTAAGTAGAGTAGGGTAGGTAGTCAAATGACGGGAGCGACGCCGCGGGTAAGAGCTAGTTATTTTATAATACAAATTTCTTCGGCACGTTTTTACGATGCTAATCTTCCATTGTCGATAATGTATTGTTTAATTTAAGCTTTTAGCCTTCCTCAATTCATATAAAGATGATCGCGAGAGGAGAGAAATATAATTCTATCATTATGTTAATATGTAGTAAGAAAAGATTATAATAATTTAGCTGTATGTTAGTTTGTTGCGCCTTGAGAGGGTGATGTACTGTACAAGTGGAATTTATCCATCTCGACATAGAATAAAACTAAGTCACTTTCTGTCGCTGACCTTATGTATTTATTTATTTAAATATACTTTATTGCACACATACACCAAGTAGCAATACATTGGATACTATGACCGAATGTTGTGATTACAATGGGCGTGATTACAATGTATGTACCTTACTTACTATGTATGTTTAAATCTTTAAACTACGCAATGGAATTTGATGATATTTGGAAGGTTTATATACATAATAATAACATCCATTAAATAGTGCAGAAATTTGGTATCACTAGGGTCGCTATTACTGTGTAAAATGTGCATAGGTACACACATTGAACAAAAAATAATAAACAAAAAACTGTCACCTCCATTTCATCGTAGTTCTAGAACAACCACTATCTCAAGGGTGGTTCGTTTGGAGTCGTCCCTGGGTATTAATCAACTCAGTCCCGTACTACAGGACTCGTGTACTCATGTGACAACAATTTGAGGGAGAAAATCGGGACGATTTTAAGAGAAAATGTCGAAGGAAATTTCACCCCGAAAATGGCAGACATTTTTCTTTTTAGAACGCTATTCGAGAACATTTTTGTCGGAAGATAAAAATAATAATGAGTGGATTATTCTTCTTATTTGGTTCGTTATAGAAATAGTATTTTGTTTTTGTTCAATTAGGTAGTGAACGGTTTTCTATGTTGTTTTTTTTTTGTTACTGGTATGAGGAATGAGGTTACAGGTCCGAAATCTGGCAAGTATCAATGTGACATTTTCCGCGTTATAATATAATTTAACTTTCTATGATTATTTAGAAATTTGGTACAGACATAGTTAGACATGGGATAGTGTTTATACTAAAAATCTACAGGCAGACACTATTCCACTCGAACGGAGTCGCGGGCAAAAGCTAGTAATTAATATAAATTGAAGGCAAAAACTGAGTTTGTCTGTGACTTTGATTAGTCTTAACATTTAAAATGGGTAATGAATAATGTGTTAACAAATAGATTTGGTTAATTGTATGGGATATGTCGTCGAGCAGACATGGATCACCCGACGGGCAGCAAAAAAAGTCTCTCTAAGAAGAATTAGTCAAAACAAGAGAAATTGCAAATGATTTACCTCGTTTCCTGTTTACCTTCTAACTTGATTACCTTAGTACCTATGTGTTTTATTACATTATATTTTATAACTAGCTTTCATATTTACATTGTCTGCATCTAAGCCTATAGGTAATTTTAATTACGGAAGACAAGTGGAAGAGCGGAGTCTCCTAACACAAGCAAATGTTTGCTTAAAAGGAGGTCTCCAACAATTATGTGTGAAATGCCTACTGTAATTGAAATTAACTTTTTTTTTATTTAACTTTTTGGTGTTAGGGATTCGACGAGACATTTCTCACGACCAAACACAACGACAGTTTTGTTTCCAGCCATGGTATCAGTCCAGTCAAAACCGACTTATTCGTGTCACATGGCTTTCCCACAAACAAACATATATTTCCATTTCATCTGTTTTATTGTGACCTTGAAAACGAATGATTAATATGAATAGTTTATTCTAGAGTAGCTCACCAACAATTCTGACCACATTGTCACCGACTTAAACATCAAAAACAAGGATCAAGTTAATTAATCCTGTAGCCTTGGATCAATATTCGTCAGTTAACTAAACAGACGGTTAAATACGGCTTAGCTTTACGATATGAACATCTTAAACTAAACAAGTACGCTTTATAGAAACTTTGTTAATCACAATAGTTGGTGCGTGGGTTCACTTGGAGCCAAACGTCGTCAATATAGTTGTCAAGGTCATATCAAACTCTTTGTTTATATAGTTCAATTTCTTAATTAAACATATGTTTAAATTATGACTTATTAGAATTTATTAAAATTAAATATTTTTTCACATTAATCTATGTTCAGTCGAAGTAAATATTAACGGAAGTTACGGGATAAACGCGTTAATGTACCATGGTTTCTGTCTGTGGCAGGGAAGGCACGGTATGGTTTTTAGACAGTAAGCGTCTGACACTCCCTCTCGCGAAAAGTCATTCGATGATTTTCCCCTCACAAAAAAATATAATAATTATAATGTACCGCGACTGCGGCCCCGGTCCGCTAAAGGAGAAGGAATTGGTTTTTAGTAAGTAAAAGTCTCATATCAGCTTTAATCCCACCCAGGGCAGGGAAAGAGTCATTTGTTTTGGGTGAAAAATCATTCCAATAACATACCTATTATAAAATGGGTATTAACGCGAAAACTAATTATTTTAACACCTTGGAAGGCTTGACGTTTAAAAGTTAGTAACAAAACATTCCACCCTCGAAAGCAACCATTTTTATGACCCATATCTGCATGTAGGAGAACTGGGCCTATAGCCCACCGGACTACCACGGCACTCTTCGCTTAGATTACAATTGAATGCTTCTAATATGTAAATAGACCAATGATGCGTGATTTTGTAAACAAGACTCTAATTTCTAATCTACAGAGTAGAAGATGAAACAGCATTTTATACAGAAAATACACGAGAACTTAAATTTGGACATTGCGTATTGCTATTTCGAGTTTGTTTTTTTTTACTACGCTAATATTTTGTTCGCTATTTTTTCCTTTAATGTTGATTAAAAGAGGATGATGTTTAAAAGAACTTATTATTTATAAAATGTTTCATGTTTATTGTGGTTTTATCGTTGGTCGAATAGTTGTAGCTGTGGTGGTAGAACAAAGTGAAGGAGAGCCATGCTTCGGCACAAATGGGTCGGTTCGACCGGAGTGATACCAATGTTTCACAGAAAAAACCGACGAGAAACAAGCACAATGTTTTATATCGCCGTGTGGGTGAGGTTATCGGATACCCAATCCTTCACTTTCCTCATTCCCTCCTCAATCCCCAATCTCTGAAACTCTAATCCCCAAAAGGCCGGCAACGGAATCATTATTCTGATATTGTGGGCGTCCATATTGTCTTAATTTAATTCGTCTGCTCATTTGATGGCAAACCATATAAAGAAGTGCCTACGGTATGATTCCCAGTTGAGGCAAAATGGCTATTAGTGTCTTTTAGTTTTCTTAAATTTGTATGATATTTAAATGGTGGTGGCATGGTAGCATGTGATACGCTTACCACATAATTTCAAACTTATAACATAGTTATTTACATATTTATTTAAATAACTCTAAGATTACATTTTTAAATCAGCCAGCCGGTAGCGGGAGCAAGGTCCAAGCTTCGGTGGTTAAAGCTCAAGAGACAGAAACCTCCTCACAATAGCCGTTTCAAGGAGAACTGCCTTCTTTATGAGGCCTTGATCCACCCGCCTAACTTCAGCCTCTTAAGGTGGTTGTCGAGGCTTTTGGGGACTAACCCGTTTGCCGACACAACTATCGGCACAACGATAGCCGAGTCCACACTCCACATGTCAACAACTTCGTGAGCCAAGTCAAGATATTTCAATTGTTTATCTTTCTCAGCTTTCACGAGGTTCTCGTCATCAGGAATGACAATATCGATTATCATCAGCTTATGACGCGCCAGTCGGTCTATTCACCACTATAATATAGTTTATTATTATTTAATATATTATACAAGATAAAAATTTCTTTAGCCAAACATAGAAAATCGAAAACCGGTTTGCGTTATTATAATCTTAATCACGACCATTTGATTACTGGGCTTTATTCCAGAAATTTAGCCAAATCAACCGAACTGCCTTATAAATCCTTCCAATCCTATCTTCGTCCACACCAGGCCATTGTTCAATTAAGTGTGCATTAAAGATAGCCGAAACAATGGCCTCCATAAGGCTTAGTTCACACTACGTAGCCGCGTGATTTTTACGAAAAATACAAGCGCGTTCTTTCCTAATTTTGTAAGCTGTGAATGTACCAAAATCTATATCTATACTAATATTGTGTCTGTTTTTTTTATGTAATAGGTTGGCAAACGAGCAGACGAACTACCTGATGGTAAGCAATCAGCGCCGCCCATGGACACTCGCAACGGAGGAGTTACAAGTGCGTTGCCAACCTTTTAGGGATTAGGGATTTGGAGATTTAGGGATTGAGGAGGGATTGGGGAAGGGAAGAATTGGGCCTCCGGTCTGTCTGTCTGTCTTTTCTTCACGCCTAAACTATTGAACCGATTTCTGTGAAATTTGGTACAGACATAGTTTGGAACTCGAGAAAGGATATAGAATAGTTTTTACGCCAAAAATCTGCAGGAAGTCACTATTCCACGCGAACGGAGTAGCGGGCAAAAGCTTGTTAATTATATTGACACATAAATGAAACACAAAATCAGATATTGTATTGATTATAATTTGTACAACTTATGATTAGATTTTTATTTTTTATAAGTGAAAAATCATCAAAGGACTTCCCTGGCCGAGAGTGAGGTGAGAAGGAGTGTGAGACTCTTACTGACAAAAACTGTTACTGCTTAATGCTTCAGGCCAAGGACACGGTACCTTATTACGCTAGCCTCACATGGATCACCCCGGATGGACATCAGCCCTGTTAGGCCCTATCTGAGCTGGTCAAATGGCTCTTTATAACAGTCAGATTTCAGATGTGGTTCCGCGGTTATTTTTAAAGAAAACTCCTTGCTCCTCCAAGGAGAAAAACCTCCTTCTTTTTCCTGCATCGTGTTAACATGCTCATCAGACCCAGAATCGAGACAGAAATTTTTCACAGGATCACACAAAAATCTGTTCTGTGGTGTGTGGAATCGAACCTGCGGTACATAGCACCATCCGTGTAATCAAACAGATTTATATTATAGTTACAATGTGTGCACCTCGAGCGTGGCGTTTAACCGTTACCAGGGAAAACCCGTAGCACGGACTAAGCCTTACAGATAACTGAACAATAGCCATAAAGGCTATAATAGGACGCTACGGGAAACGTTGACAATGACCCATCTTTAGCCCTCCGTCAGTGCAATCTCTACACTTAGAATTAATTCCTTAGACATTATGTTTTACGAGTATTGGCTCATTGGGTGATACTGTTTTTATTGTAATTATCTTAATGGCTATTTGAGTAAGCGTGGATGGTTATAATCTGAATTCGAATGGTTTTTCGTTTTGTGATTCTTCCATGATTATTTAATCTTTTTTTGGTATATACAGCGATGTTTTTATTTCTGATTGTTATTAACTGCCAAGCAGATGAGAGGTTTAGGCTTCGATTCCAGAGTTAGACAAGAGTTTTTTTGGTTTGAGAGTATTAAAACACGGAGTCTGGAATTAAGGCCGATATATGGCAACGCAACAAAGTAAAAATATTGGTGATAGTTGTAATTTTAAAATTGTTTCATTTATTTACCAGTCTGACAGAAAAATACAAATGGCAGATGTAAGAAGCATGAAGAAAATTTAATTAAAACGTAAAACAATAAGGAAGTGTACACAATCTATACAATTTAATCTACTCAAGTTTCAGTAAATACCTAACTACGTAAAACGGTGGTAAAAATCCTTATACTAAAGTATTCAAAATCAGTAGGTATTTATCTTCCTTTCTATTTTCAAAAACTGCCTCACACCATGATTTTCTCTGGTGTTGTGGGTACGTTTACAAACATACACTTACATATACAAGCCACCCAGACCCGAAACCACAATTTGTAGACCACAGAAAGTGTTACTCCGTGTGGGAATGAACCCGAGACACGTTGCACAGGAATCAGTTGCCCAGCCACTGCCCCAACGGTGCAGTTATCGCATATCTACATCTTTTAAAATCGATATACAACCTAATATTAAAAAAATATATATTAGTGCATTAAATTTAAAAATCATAGTCACTCTACACCATAACTGACGAACCAATGGCTTCTTTTATGACGTACATTGGGTTGCGGGGAATTCTATCGATAAGGTACATGTCGATGTAATCAGATGTCGTGACGAGGCCACACAGTGTGGTCACTCTAGTCGTTCGTGATACAGCCGTGATATGGAGGTGAAAGAAACATGATTATAGGAGAAGATAAAATGTGTTTACAGTATAATTATATAAGACTCTTTTTTCAAGGGAAGAAAATCATTGCATGACTTTTGTTATAGGGGGTGGGATGAGAAAGAGTTTCAATTTATTACTGACTTAAAATTACTTTGTTATTTCTTCTGCAAACCCCGCTGAACATTCGCCCTATAATAGGCCCCATATGTGGTGGTGTAATGGCTCTTTGAGATTTGTGCGGGACGCTATGCGCCCTACGCTCGAGTCTGTTTTTGGTCGAGAGGACTTGCTGGCTGTTACTTTTATTTATTTATTTTACTATAATCATAAGTATGATATATGTATGCCATTTAAGACAAAAAAAATGCTGTGCATAATTGATAGGAAACTGTCTAAAAATAATTTTCTTTTATAATGCATTTTAGCCACTTTTGAAATGTGAAAAAATCTAAAGGAATTATAATAGTCTGGCATGTTTTATTGAAAGCCGAATATCAAATTACGTTCAGACTGTCAAACAGTAGATAACAACTATAGACCCAAACTTTGTTTAGTCTATGGATGTGTATTACATGCCTAATGAAAAAAAATATTTACACAAATCACCGTCAAAGATGTAGGTACGTCATAACAATGTTTCTAAACAATGCCTGTCAGTCCATCGTGATATGATATGATATACCAGTCTCAGCATAGATAATATTAAAAAATAAAAACTTAACCTAACTTTCATAAAAGAAAACTTTTGTCGTCTTTGTTCAAAAAGAGATTAAATACCTCTTTTTTTTTGAGAGGGGAAATCATCAGGGAAGCTGCGGTACCTTTTAGCGCTTGCCCCGTAACCCTGGCTGGACATCGGCCCATTTGGGCCCTATGTGTGGTGGTCTGTTAATTATTTGAGTTCTCAACCCATTTTTTTTCATCAAATGACTTCTCCCGCCCAGGGTCAGGCGGGAGGGAGTGTCAGACTCTTACTGAATAAAACCCCCCCTGTTCCTACTCCTGCTCTAGGCCGAGGTCGCGGTGCCTCATTGCGCTTACCCCGCAACCCCGGCTGAACATCAGCCCTATAGGGCCCCGTCTGTGGTGGTCTATTGGCTCTTCGAGGCGCGCGCGGAACGCTACGCGCCGTACGCTCGGGTCTGGTTCTGGTCGGGCGGCGAGCTACCCTTACTCGTCGTCCGCAGACCCGCGGATTTCTCACTCCTAACGTGATAAAATTTCATATATTTTATTTCCGAATGGGGCTTACTTTACAATGTGCTCGATGATGACAGTTATTTTTATGAGCCCTATTGCATAAGCTGGTACTTATGGTAGGTACTTACTACAAAGAGAGACTATTTTTCATTTAAATTCCAATAATTGTTAGGTCAATTCTGAAACTCGGACATGGGATCTTTGTGAGACATTGACACTTATACTCACTCGTCCAAGTATGCAATTAAAAAAAAACAGGCGTTATAAAAAAACCTTTCACTAAAAAACGAAACATATTTTCTTTCTATTTCAAAAATGTTTCCATCCATAAAACCCAGACGAAAGCATCCATCCAATCTTTTTATTTTGCAGCCAAAGAGGTTAGTTAACCTTTTTATGAAACCTTAAACTGTTTATGACTGAAACCAAAAAGTAAATTCAGTATTTTAAATCTACCTTCATTGGCCGTGTTCAGGACGTTGACCTCAGGAGCCAGACGGACTGATCATAATTACCTGAAATAAAACAAATATAATTAGTCTGCGATCTGCAATGCTATTCTGATTTTAGACTTTAGTATATACTCATTATGTTAAAAAGTCGACTAAATTGGCAGTTTGTAAAAATATTCAAACTGCTGGTGAAGTGATTAAAACAAATGAGAAAAAAAAATGTTGTAATGTGGCTGAAATTTAGAATTTAGTCTTTTCTTGAATGAAGACAAAATTTTATAAATATAATTGTAGTTAGCTATGCTACCGAGATTCTTTCGAAGGATTCTATGAATTGATATCTTTCCCGCACTTACTAAAATCTTGAATCTCTGAAAATGGCCGGCAACGCACTTGTGAATCCGCTGTGTTACAAGGGTCCATGGTTGGCCCCGATTGCTTACCATAAGGTTATCCATATAATAAAAAATACGCATAGTGATAGGTTTATGCGGTGGTGGTTAACTTATTAGCGTTGACGAAAAGTATTTAAGACATCATTTTAGCCGCTATCAAACACATTATATAGGGGTAATTAATCACCAAAATTATTTATCAACCAGCCACAAACAACAAACTAGAACTAGCCGCATCTTATTGGAAAGTAGAAAAGAAAGACTTATCGAAACTTTTCCTTGCAAGAATCGCCGAAACTTTCGCAGCTCCACGAACGAGCATACAAAATAAAGTCATTCGTGAAATGCCTTCGGTCGTAATTTCGGCTAAGTTTGGCCGAACTTTAGCCCAGTTTGATAACTGCTGGTAAGCGGGCATGCCTAACTTTGCCTATCCATCTCTAACTGCCACCATGTGTAATTAGCTTAATACAAACAGTTGTATTGAGTCTTTCTTTTGGGCTCTCCTAATTAGTTTTGGGTTCGTTGTAAGCCTAATTACTTTCGGATAAAATGCCATTGTTATAACGTGGAACAGGAGAAAGTTTTATTAAACATGACACGTAGCGTTTTGATAAAATTAAATAAGGTTTTTGTAAAAAGTTACGTTTCGGACTTTTATGTCACCTTGCATCCAAAGGGCTCAGTTTAAGGCCTCTATTACGCAGACCCGGCACTTCGTGCTGTTATAAACGAACATTGTACCGCGTCAAATGCTGACTATGCTGAAAACCTCAGCGTTTTTTTTTTTCATTACACCAAATGTATAAAAGACATTTCCATGTGCTTCTGCCCTTCTACTCTATCGGCAACTCAACTAGAGTAAACATACATTTCTAAATACATTTATTATCTCGTGTGTCAATGTGTCCTGGTGTAACCATATTACTTTAGGAAATCCTTTTAGCAGTAATAAGGTGTTTTTTTAAAAGGGACCCAAGGAACGCTATTCTTACTGTGCGTTCTATGATATATTATTCCTTATAAAGTTCATTTGTTTGTCGATTGCCACCGTACCCCCAGACAATCGACAAAATGTAATCGCTTCATAGTGAATATCCCAACCACAAGCATAAAGTGTATCGCCTTTTATAATAAGAACCGAAGTGAAATTCTTTGAATGGGTGACTTCAAGGCCCGAATGAATATGTTGCTTATAGGCCTGATTTATCGTAACGATCATCATCGCTTATCACCAGGCGTGATAGAGACCAAATGCACTGGCGATGTCACCTGTTGATGTTACTGCAGCAACATACGAGTTTGACTGAACACCAACTACCCTTTATTCCATCCAAAATTCAAATAAAAGACTTCAATTATCAACAATGGAGCTCTTAACATGACTTGTGAGGTACACAGAACATCTCATATAGGTGAATACCGCTCTGGATGCACGTTACTTTAAACAAGCAGACCTTAAATTACTTAGAGGCTCGTGTAGCTGATACAACGATAATATTTATGGCAATTGTGCTGATTTATTCATCAAACCATGAACCTCTTTTCTTGTCTAGAATTACCTCCTGCAACCTACCTCTTCAATCAAGTTGTTAAAGCTAGAAATGAAGTGGAAACTCCTTCGAACTTCGAATAGCACATAAAGCCGGGAGTCCGAACTGTCAGAGAATCTACGACACTCGTTTCTCAATTTCAAAGGCTTGTCAGATGCACAATGTTTATAGCGGAGAATGTCCACTCCCTCACTGAAATTCAGCCGGAAGGGTAATTGAGAGTTTAGGATGTCAAATCTATTAGCGTTCTTGGAGGAAGAATCTCCGAAAATGATGGTGTAATAATGATTAAGACCATAAGAAACTGTTGTTCTTATATCATTTAGGGATCCTACTAATATTATAAATGTGAATCTTTTTGAAAATGTGTGCATGTATGTTTGTTATGCTTTCAAGAAAAATCTGCTGGACCAATTTGGTTGATATTAATTATTTTTTATTGACTATAAATAATTTGGTATATAGATAGATAAAGCCAAACAATATAAAAAAAAAATTCATCAAATGCGGCTCCTGCCCAGGGCTAGGCGAAAGGGAGTGACATACTCTCAGAAATACACCCGTTCCTTCTTTTCCTCTAGGTCGACGCCACGGTGTTTTAATGCGCTTGGCCAGCAACCCCAGCTTTCAAAAAGTATGGTGCAATTATATTTAAGAGACATAACAAACTATTGTACTCCATATCAGTTATGGCCCATATAGGAATCACAGGGGCATGACCTTGAAACAATAGGAGATGCTTTTTTGTGCTTTCGATATTTTGTCAGTATTTACTAATAGAAATGATCGAAAAACCGGATAAGACCCTAACAAGTAATGCTTTGTCAGCCCAAAGTTATATTTCGGTTATTATACTTCATTATTAAGGCAGTAAGCTAATCAAAGCTGGTCGAAACATAAGTTGAAATACAGGTAAACGGCAATTTAATGAAACACCAATCGAGCGCTAATATCTTTACGTTACATTAGACAGCGTTGGTAATAGGAGACAATGAAAACACGGCAAATTGAAGACTAATATTTACTTTAGCAACTTAAAGAGATGGCGCTGTGATTTGTGGTCCAAGCTGTAGGATGTAGCGGAGAATCGTGATTGGATGGAAAAGTTTGGTAATTTTTTTTTCGTAGTAAGTTTATATAGCTCTACTTTAGGTTTTCTCTTGTCGTGGTTGTTTCTATATCACATTCGATTTTTCCTTTGTCTTGAGTGCGTTTGCGAACAATTTTATTCATATTTTGTCCTTTAGTTAATAATTGACCGAATAAGTAATTTTAAACATTGTAAGTATACAGAAGATGAAAACATATGTCATATGCATAGGAGCCATTTTTATGTTTCTAAATTCAAATAAACGTTTAGTTGTCTTTACCTAATGTTGTCCTCAAACTGTCCTTAGGTAAATCAATCTAGAGGTAGATGAAGATACCGATAGTTTTGACATTAAATAAAATAATCATTACATTGTTGGTTGGGTATTTGTTCCAGCTGTGAATTATCTATACTAATATTATAAAGAGGTAAAATTTGTAAGTTTGTATGTAGGGGGTAATCTTTGGAACCGCTGGTCGGATTGTCAAAATTCTTTCACTGATACATAGCTACAATGTTCCTGAATTCTATAGGGTATAAAACATTACGCTACGATCAACTGGAGCCGTGCAGCGAGTGAAACAGCGCGGGAGTAGCTAGTTTAAATAAAATAATCATTGCATTTTTGGTTGGGTATTTGTTCTGGATGTGAATTATATACAAACCAGAGTGACTGAATTTCTTAATATTTTTCATAACAGTACTTTCATTCCGCTTCAGCTTATAACTGAAACCACAACAAAAGCATGTTCAAGTACCTACAACATAAGAAGGCAAAGTCAAATGAAGAGTACAGACTAATTGTGCTCCGTCTCACTCTAACAGTTCACGTGGGAGTATGCTTTGTATTCATACGACGTATGTTAATTAAGATGTTCACTTTAAAATTTTAAGGTTTCTAAGTAAGACTAAAATGTGTAAATCTAGACTATATAGACAGCTGTTTGTCTGTCTAGTCTAGGTCGTAAAGAGTTCATGGACGTGTAAGATATTAATTACGTAGTATTTTATGACTTATTGTTAGCTTTTTTTGCGAACGTGACCTCGACCTCTATAGTAATAGATACATTTATATATATAACAAGTAACGACTCGCCTCAGCCGCGCACTTCTCCCGCCCAGAGTGAGGCGTGAGAGAGTGTCAGTCACTTACTGACTGAAACCCAACCCTAGCTGCTTACCCCGCAACCCCGGGGTGCAATACTGATACAAAATTTCTCCACTATTTAATGAATATTATCAAATATACTTCCTCTTCAATCATTCCATCTATAGAGACAGAGAAAGCGACTTTGTTTTATACTATGAAGAGATAAAATACGTACATTATACTACTTAGATGTATTATATCCATGCTATTTGTAGTTATGATCGCTTTGAATCTGCCAATATCTTCAAAAGTAACTCCCGAACTTTCCGCTTGAACGACAAACGACTACTGAAGCCATCCTGACATCAAGGGGAACGCATTCCACAGAAAAATATATTGAAAAAACAAGAGGAACGGAGGAATATTGAGATTGACTATAATGTAAAATTTATGAATATAATTGTGACTATTTTTTTTTTATGTAATTGGTCGGTAAACCACCAGACGGATTACCTGATAGTAAGCAATCAGCGCCGCCCATGGACACCCGCAACGGAGAAGTTACGAGTGCGTTGCCGACCTTTTAGGGATTAGGGATTTGGAGATTTAGGGATTGAGGAGGGATTGAAACAATGAAACAATGAATTTATTTTTGCAAATAGGCCATAAAACGGCCCTTTTACTGTACGATTGGGGGCGGGGAAGGATTGGGCCTCCGGTAACCTCACTCACACGGCGAAACACAACGCTGTGGTTGTTTCACGTCGGTCTTCTGTGAGGTCGTGGTATCACTCCGCTCGAACCGACCCATTCGTGCCGAAGCTTGGCTCTCCCACACTTAAATTATTTATATTGTTTGTGTAATGAAATGTCTAAATAATTTATTATTGACTAAATTCACATTCACTTTAATTGTAAATAGCAAAAGCACTTACCTAAAGTAACTTTTACAACCAATGTAAAAAATGAAAAAAAAAAACAAAGCTTGTGATAAAAAAAAGAAACAAGTGACACGGGATTTGAATTTGGAAACCTTGGTTTTTTTATATGTTGTATTGAAGTTTTGACAATCAATTTTCTTTTTCATTATGCATAAACAACACATCAGGATTTTTGTACCTTTATGGATCAGACAGAGCGCATTTAACGGGTTTTTTTATAAAACATGTAGACTGGTAGTCTGAAGTATTACGGAAGATTCTGTTCGAATACACCAAAAATCTTTAATTACTAAAAGTAATAATTATAGCTTTACACAAAATTGGTTTGAAATAACAATTGTGGTAAGTTTTATCGTGTGATTGAATGCTTTGGAAGCCTACTATTCCTCAAAATCATACCTCAATTCCGGTCATGAGACCGTCAACGCACTTAGAACTCCTCTCTTCTTGTTGCGTTGGGTGATCATGAGCAGCAATGTTTGCTTTCCATCAGATGATTGTATTACATTATTGAGCTTTTTAACTCGCAACCCTGGTTGAACATCAGCCTTTTCGGGTGCAGACAGATCGCACTGCATGAGGTGTCCTATTCTGGTTTAGTCGGACAGCGCTCACTCAACCGCGCTAACGGTGACCAAAGACTGTCGCACGATCCCCTACAACTGGAGTGTCTCCTCTCCTAAAGGCCTGGGGTGTGTGGAGATAGTTTCTTTTGCGAGCACGATGGCTTTGCAGATAGAGGAGACGGCGTCTTAGTTCGTCTCGCTAAGAACCATGGCCTTTTTTTGTGAGGGGAAAATCGTTAAATGACTTTTCTCGCCCAGGTCCGGGTGGGAAGGAGTGTCAGACTCTTACTGACTAAAAACCCTCCTGTTCCTTCTCCTGCTCTGGGCCGAGGTCGCGGTGCCTCATTGCGCTTACCCCGCCACCCCGCCTGAGCATCAGCCCTATAGGTGGCCTGGACTATGAATGTCGCTGCTGCAGATCACTTTTCTGAGGACATGGCGTTGCTCAGCTCAAGCTAGGCTAAGCTATACTGCTGCCGTATGCTTCACCGTATCCTTCGGGAGATCCTCATTTCTATTTATTTATACAAACTGACTCTTTTTTTATTTCTAGATTTGACTTTATTGCGTAAGATATCCTCCACTGTATGTATTTTAAAACATGTATTACAAATATTTGACATTTATTTATCTGACCTCATTGTTGTATTTTATTATTATTTTTGACATTCCTATTCTTATTTTAATGATTGCTTTGTTCTTATATTGTATGTTGTGCTTTATATTTTAATTAACTAGCTTTCTTGCGTTTTGGTTCTCACTGTTACCCAGTAAATGCATGTTTTCACTAAATAAATAAATTCTTTTTTTTATGGTTTAAGTCGGCAAACGACCTGACGGATTGCCTGATGGTAAGCAATCGGCGCCGCACATGAACACCCGCAACACCAAAGGAGTTACGAGTGCGTTGCCGGCCTTTTGCTAATAGGGGTTGCGGATATAGGTAAGGATCGGGAAGGGATAGGAGAAGGGGCGGGATTGGGCCTCCGGTAACCTCACTCACACGGCGAAACACAACGCTGTGGTTACTTTACGCCGGTATTCTGTGAGGCCGTGGTATCACTCCGGTCGAGCCAGCCCAATCGTGCCGAAGCTTGGCTCTCCCACACTTAAATTCTTCACTGAATGCTAGAGAAAGATTATTGAAAAAATCACTTTGTACGTAAATTGTTGAAACTGGTGAAAAGCTGTGCTAAACTTAAACATTAGGATGACGGGGTATTCAAATTCAGTGCATTATTTATTGGCTGATTCAGTCGAGTTATATTTAGCTCTATACCTAAATACTGCCGTGTTTCTGTTAACAAATCAATTGTGCTCTAATTCAGTTTCGATGATATAAATACGTGTTGTTGTATTTCATAATACTTTTTTTTATGGAATCGGAGGCAAACGAGCAGTCGGATCACCTGATGGTAAGCGATCGGCGCCGCCCATGGACACCTTTAGCACCAGAGGAGTCACAGGTGCGTTGCCGGCCTTTTAAGAAGGAGTACGCTCGTTTCTTGAAGGTTTGAAGGTCGTATCGGTTCGGGAATACCGCCGCCGGAAGATCATTCCAAAGCTATGCTGTGCGGGGCAGAAAGTAACGCAGAAAGTTTTGATGGCTGAAAATAGTTATAATGATACTTGTGAGCATAGCACCTACCATTAAGGGTAGGTACTTTGGTAGGTCCCAGCCGCCAATATTAACGACTAGCTACTCTCACGCGGTTTCACTCGCTGCTCAATTCCATTTAATCGTAGCGTGATGTTTTGTAGCCTATAGCACTCAGGAACATTGTAGCTATCTCTCTATCAGTCAAAGATTTTTTTTGGCAATCCGACCAGCTTTTCCAAAGATTACCCCCTACATACAAACTTACAAATTTACAAATTTTACCTCTTTATAATATTAGTATAGATATACGAAAGATTTTTCTAAGAAATATGAAAAAAAACACACGGCGGCGAAAGAGCGAAAGGATTACCTGATGGTAAGCAATATGCGCTACCCACTTCGCAACACACACAAATAATATAATGCGTACTGCTACTCAAATACAACTCCGCTGATGTAAATACAATTTTAGAATTATTTATTCGGAGTGTGCCCTATTTATTTTCGTCCGTTGTGTAATGTGTAATTTATTGTTAAATCTGCAGTATCACAGGTATATAGAAGCGTTGTGAAATTTATTGGTTTAAACGGGGTCAAACATAGTAATTGTAACTCTTATCATGTCTGGGCATATAGGCTGTGTTTAGAGTTCACTTCGTCATCATCAAAGTGTATTTTTTTAATGTGATAGGTAGGCCAACGATCAACCTTATTGCCTGATGGTAAGCAATCAGCGCCGCCCAAAGACGAGTGCTTTGCCGACCTTTTGGGAAATAGGGATTTGGAGATTTTGGGATTGGAGAGGGATTGGGGGTGGGGAAGGATTGGACCACCGGTAACCTCACTCACACGGCGAAACACAATGATGTTGTTGTTTCACGCCGGTTTTCTGTGAGGTCATGGTATCACTCCAGTCAAGCCGACCTATTTATGTCGAAGCATGACTCTCCCAAACTTATGGTATGATAAAGAAATTATTATAGGAGAAGAAAACAATATGTATTATTTTCCACTTCTCTCGGTAAATTTAATGCGGGAGAAGAGAGACAGAGATAGACATCATTGCTGCACAAAGGCCTTTACCTTAATCATCCACTTCGAAAGAGAACTCGTCTCTGGCATCCATTGGCTTCCCGCTACTCTGAAGATGTCGTCGGTCCACGCAGCGGGAAGCCTTTTTTTTGTGTCAGGGGAAAATCATCCAATGACTTCTCCCGCCCAGGCTAAGGCGAGAGAGAGTGTCAGACTCTTACTGACTAAAAACCCCCCCATTCCTTCTCCTGCTCTGGGCCGAGGTCGCGGTGCCTCATTGCGCTTACCCTGCAGCCCCGGCTAAACATCAGCCCTTTTGGGCCCCGACTGTAGTGGTCTATTGGCTCTTTGAGGCGCGGAGCGGGAAGCCTGCCCTCACTACATCACCCAGTCCATGAAACCCTCATCTTGAAGATACAATTCACCTAATACTTATCCATTAGCACTATACAGCACTATTATGAAAAATATTCAACGACATCTATCAAATATCTACCTTATATGACCCTGCTATAAAAGTTAGTTTCCTTTCAAAGTAACTAAGATTTATAGTTTACGTAAAAGTGGTTTGATGTCGTGCATATAGCTGTAGTGGCGCCCTCTGGAGGGTTATGAGTTATAGATATTCGAAGTGGAATGTGTGTTGTAAAAGTCTTCGAAATGGTTTCTGTTTGTGGATAAGCAGGTACGAGTTATTTTTAAAATGTTGGTATTTTATTGTCATATTTTAAACTATTTTAAAATAACCTTTTTAATGATAAAATATAAGACACATAAAGTGCATACTAATGTATAAAAGTACGTCTCGTCAGACGTTATACGGTGCCTTCTAGCTAGGTTTATTTTTGTTGTGAGGGGAAAATCATCAAATGACTTCTCCCGCCCAGGGCCGGGCGAGAGAGTGTCAGACTCTTACTGACTAAAAACCCCCCTGTTCCTTCTCCTGCTCTGGGCCGAGGTCGCGGTGCCTCATTGCGCTTACCCCGCACCCCCGGCTGGCCTAGCTAGGTGGACTGACGGTATCAGTAGGGTAGCTGGCAATAAATCCCATGATCCGTCTGATGGTTTCACTATACACCTGATTTTATGAATTTTTTTTCAACATATTTTGTATAAGATATTTTGTGTGCCTGTCCCATTTTTTTAAACATACACCCATGTTGTAACAAAATAAATTATCAAAAATATAAACTTAATTTTGAGGTAAAACGAAGTTTGGTCTTCTTAAAAAAATTCAGAACTTAGACAGACCTCTAACATTCAAATTAAACTGTTCTAATTATTCTAGAATTCTTAATTTGAACACTAAATTCAAAAGGAACTCTAAACGTTCATAATATATGCTAGTTTCAGCATTGTCTTCAACCTAGTTCTGTCTAGATCTGACAGGGACCTGTCGGCAAAACCGCTTGCCTTCGTCTGTTATCCTAGTACCTTGGTACACAAGTTAACGCTAGTTTGTGTACTTTAATTATTAATTTTCAATTATGACTAGTTACGTGCACGGCTTGACTTGTTGCTTGGTTCCTATTGATCTTAGCAACACATTTTTACAGCCTTTCTTGTTAAATAGACTATCCAAATATACTAAGACTGCAAGGTTGACGCAGTTGATATGCAATTGGGCAGTTTCCTAGGTGAAAAATAAATAAATTTGACGTTTCAATATAACAAAATTTTGAAAAATAACTATACTTTTATTCATCGATCGATCGATACACTAAGTTTTAGATATTTTGTAGCTAATTATTAAGAAATAAGTAAACTATTTGACGCAAAAATACTATGACGTCATAACTCAGATTTTCATATAAATTTCATAGAAAAGTATAGTTTTTGACATATGGATAAAAGTATTGAATTTGACTTGTTGGAAACTACCGTATTTGCTGCAGTGCAACGTATAGCGGCTTCAATTGCCGCACGAAAAATTTTGTGTGATCCATAAATTGTTGTTCCGGGTGACTTTATGTACCTATGTAAAACCCACGACACAGGAGAAAATCTTAGAATGGGGCCTAAGTACCTATTAGTTCCGCATAAGCGTGTTTAAACAATCATACAAACAAAATAATTATAAAGTTTTATTATATGTAAGCGTAAGTGTTTAAGAAACTACACTAGATCTGACAGGGGTCTTCCAGATTTGTTGTGGTCTCAAAGAGTTGTTCCGTGCGGGAATCGAAATCGCGACACGTTGCGTCGCAGCCAGTTGCCCAACCACTGCGGAAACCATGCAGTCATATATTATTATTAAATTTCTAAGATTTTTATGTAACATTTCTAAGATTATTATTTTTAAGTGATAAATATTTTTCTATTTTAATTTCTCTTGGACATGTTTCTTTATTTTCTTTGACTATGTAGTTTAATTTATATGATCTTAATTTTAGGTTGGATATAATTGTTCATTATTCTCAAATGTTTGACATGTATAACAATATAAGTCGCATTGGGTGTACACCTGTAAAGATTATATTGTAAACTTTTAAATAAATAAATAAATATATAGCTACAATGTTCCCGAGTACTATTATATAGGCTACAAAATATCACCCTACCACCAATAAGATCCGAACAGCGAGTGAAACCGCGTGGCAGTAGCTAGTCAGACAATATATTTAGTTCTCAGTTCTCCCTACAGGGGGCGACATAAACGTTCCTTTGACGCCATGGGGTAGCTCGTTGTATTGTTATAGAGTACGACACATTATTAATACTTTGTGAAACTGGTATAGATTATTGGAACATTATAGGATATGGGATGGATCGTAAATGTTTTATCGACACACCTTTTATTTCACGCTCTCACTCTGCTCATCCCCTATGAGCAGAGTATGAATTTTTCTAATTCTTTCATGAAAAACGGCTGGACCGATTTGCTTGAAATTTGCTGTGTAGCAAAATAACACAATTCCTGCTTTTTATATATACCACGTTTATTAAGTAGTTTCGGAGCCCCTTCGATACCTACAAACAAATGAACAATCAAGTATTTTCCCTCAATATTTTTTTAGGTACCGATTTTTCTTTGATTTTGTTTATTTTTGTAATCAACTTAATACTGATAAAAATACATACAGAAATCAACTGATTGTAACCTCAAGCAAAAAATTAACTTTCAGAAAATGTTAGCTAAAATTATAGAGAAGACTCAAGAAGTGAATCAACAAACACACATACATCCTGAAACCAATATAAATAGCTTTTTGTTCATCGTTCAATATGTCCCAAGAGGCAACCCTACTCAGAATTGTGTCTATCAATCATCATTTTGACGTCAAACTATCCCTAGGGTTGACACAACTTAATTGTTTACTCTTTTGTTTAAGTTGTTTTATTATTCTATTTTAAGTTTGTCTTCTTGGCACATTGGTTTTGAGTATGGTTCTGAGTTGGAGATTCTTCAGCGGTATGGGCAATAATTAATAAATAATATTCTTAATAGTTATTAAGAACTTGTATTATTAACAATATTAATGGTGATATTTTTATTGATAACTAGCGGCCTGCCCTTGCTTTGCACGGGTCAATCTATCCCGCTAACAAAGAACAGGGTAAGTTTTTCTCCTCCATTTTCTAATATTTTCTTTGATAAGAACCTTCTCCTGGCAATAATAAGTGCAACAAAGAAAGAACTAGCAAAATTGGTTCAGGTGTTGTTGAGTTATGCGCTTACCAACACATTTTGCGATTTATTTATATATATACCTATATATAGACTATACTGCAGCCCCAGCCTGGACCAGGATAAGGAGCGAGGTGGTTTTAAGTCAATAAGAGTTTGACATTACCTCTCGCGTCACACTGGACGATAGAAGTTATTTGATAATTTTGGCGGACCGCTAATCCAACTTTATTATTCCGTTACAAGTCCATCGCGTTTAGTTTTTCACGAATCAAACTTCACGTTTAAACGAACTTCGTAATGAACAAACACTGTCGATCCGTACAAACATCAGTTCATAAAAAAACAGTTAAAAATATTCATTCAACCTCAAATTTAGAAAAAATACATCGCTCCATTTCGTCCGCTAACCGTCCAAAATGGACATTCTAAATTTTGAAAAAATATTGTGTTCTCCTTCATGCCTCGCAATGTAATGACACAGAGTATAAAATATGCAGTTAGGCAATGCCTTTGATCTCGATTGAATTAAAATTTATCGATTTTTACTAGCTTTCGCTCGTAGCTTTGTTTTTGTGAGCACTTTCTATTTGGTTATCAAATCCAATAATAAAAATGTGTACACCGACAGCAAAGTTAGTCAAAAATTTTCAAAGTAATTGAAACGTTACAAAGCATAAAATTATTTTTGTCTATTTCTATCTTTCCCTCTTCTGTGAGTTCAAAGCGTAATTTTATGTTTTTCATGAAATAGGGGGCAATTTAACAGACGCTACCAAGTCGTAAACGATCAGCGCCGCCAACGCACACTTGCATACTAGTGGACTTAAGGCTACATTACATGACTGTGATGTCAATTATCTATGTGGGTATTCTTCGAAGTAGTCAGAATTTATTTATTTGTCTACCCAAGAATGTAACAAGAGCATTGCTGACTAAGAAATTTTTATGTGACTAGTCGGCGAACGAGCAGCGGATTACTTGATGGTCAGCAATCGGCGCTGCCCATGGATACTCGCAACGCCAGAGGAGTTACAAGTTAGCCGTCCTTTCGGGGGTAAGGATTTCGGAAATTAAGGATTGGGCGGGACTCCAACATGACAAAACACAACGCGGTTATTTCACGCCGGTTTTCTATGAGGTCGTATAACTCCGGTTGAGTCGGTTCATTCGTGGCGAAGCTCTCGCACATTTGAACATCTGCACACATTTTTATACTCTGTGGCATTTCAATACGCTAACATATAGTGCATATTTTTTGGCCTCCAGTGTAATGTCGTAAATCTCCCCTCTGTAGCTAATGCGCGTTCCGTACATAGTTCGCGCCCGAGATTTTTAGAGTTCCCTGGAACTGTAAGGAAAGCATTCGTCATGTGTTTGCAGTGCTACGGCATTTCAGTGTTTTATGTTGTGAAGTGAATGAAATGTTATTTTAGTTTTACGTGTTTGTGCATTTGGGAATGTGGGTTTTGATGGTTTTTGGCTTTGTCGTTGGAAGGTGATGTATTTATTGCGTTTCATTATGAATTGAAATGTAGATATGTTCTGTTGCTTTTAAACAACTTTTCTATAAGCACTTATAAAGATTATTATCTTTATAAGCACTTATAAAGAAAATATGAGTTCTATGGGTCAGGTAAAGTATGGACATTTTTATTCACAATTTCTTTGAAATGTTCTGCAGTAAATTGGAATACAGATTGAGTCCCGTTTTTCTATTCGCCTATAAGTGTAGTTAAGGTAATTTTAGTATCCAATTTGACAACTACTTAAAATCATTTTTTTTCCGTATTGTTAAAATAAATGACAGTTTTGTTTTGTTATATTTTATCACCTAAAATAATATACTTAACTCTCTCTAACCTCTTTTACAAGAAGGCCGCCTCACTAGAGCTCAGTGCTAGCTACGGACTTGAAATAATATGAAATTTGACTGTGAAGTTTGAAATCGACGTATAACAAAGAGGTATCACATGTACTGATGGCCAGTGCGCTGTCAGCGCATACTTATTTCTTATGAAAAATAGAACTTCCTTTTTATCATTTTTTTATTTCGTAATAGGCTGCCATTTTTTATATTAAAAAGCGAGTTATTTTTATGTTGCTAACCCCCGGTTTCCGAAAGGCCGATCAATGTTAAAATCAATTTAATCTCTTGTCAAGTCATCTGATTGGTTGACTGAATTATCAACAACCAATCAGATGATTTGACAAGAGATTTAACAGGAGGTTAGTTAATTTTAGCGTTGGCTAGCCTTTCAGAAACCGGGTGATAGTCCATATATCGAGGAAAATTATAGGCTATAAAACTTCACGATGTAAGGAACCAATTGGAGTAGTAACAGGAGATACCGGGCGGAAGAGGCTAGTAGAAAATAATAACGTAATTTTCAAACGTGTATTCGACCTACATGAACAAACCAGCTAAATATTAGTAACAGAATTAATTATGTCAATTACACACGCACCGTAATTAATATTTCGTAGCAAATTGTCAATAGATTCAAATCATCCGTAGAATATGCGTTTGTATATAACTAATGAGCTGACGTTAATATGAATATCAATTGAAATTCAATGAATATGATCTGTAACAGTGAACTGTAAATTTTAATAGTCGAAGGTTGAATTTAGTTTGCACATGATTGCAGTTTAAGGTTGAGTTTTTTTTATGTGATAGGACGGACGGTAAAGGTTCGAGTGTATTACCTGATAGTAAGTATCTGCGCCGCCCATAGACCCGCAACACAAGAGGACTTACGAGTGCGTTGTCTGTCTTGTGGGGATTAGGGATTTGGAGATTTTAGGAATAGGATACCTACGGGGAAAAGAAGAAGGATTAGGTCTCCTGTAACTTCGCAAATACAGCGACACACAACGCTATGATTGTTTCATGCTGGTTTTTTGTTATCAATGTGAACATTAGTTAATTGCTAATTTTCATTCCTGACCAATGTTCTTTCATTTGAGATCTTTAGTTTTCTTATAGATAGACAGTAAGCATGTGTATATTAACAACCACTTTTTACCTAAAATTTTAAAATAAACATACATATGTATAATGCTATGTACCTTTTACTACATAGTATAAAACAAAGTCGCTTTCTCTGTTTCTATATCCCTATGTACGTATGTTTAAGACTTTAAAACTACACACCATATTTAAATGTGTTTTTTTTAATAGATAGAATGATTGAAGAGGATGGTGTATAACATTAATTAAATATTGAAAAAAATCAGTGCCGCGCGAAGCAGGGACAATTCGCTACTTTCCAATAACTTTAGTATGACGATAGTTACTAATCCTAAATCTCTTTACTCTATCGCTTTACTAATAACAGTAGTTGAACCAGAATATCGTAAAAAGGTAATATGAAAAATATTCCTCTCCAAAATACTCGTTATCATACAGGTCAGCTGAAGGATATGGCAGCCTACGCTAAAACCTTTCTCAGAAAGGATATTTTCAAAACACATGAATACATGAAGTATCATACTACACTCCTAAAGATATATTTCATTCTGTTATTCTGTCTTATTATATGAAGTGGATCACATGTAGTGGTTCTAGCATCATGCGTTGTGGTGGCCTAAAGCTTAATGCGCCACTTCTCATGTACTCGGCTTCAAAATCAACAATTTGGATTCGAAACCTGGCAAATACCAATATGACTTTTTGCTAGTTATAATATGTACTTTCTAAGATTATTTTGATTGTTTTGATACCACTCGCTTGCGTTGAAGAAAAACATCGTGAAGAAACCTTTGTTTTTTGTCAGGGGAAAATCATCATATGACTTTACCCGCCCAGGGTTAGGCGAGAGAGAGTGTCAGACTCTTACTGACTAAAAAAAAACCCCCGTTTTTTTTTTACTCTGGGCCAAGACCGCGGTGACATATTGCGCTTAACCGCAACCCTGGCTAAACACCAGCCCTATAGGGCCCCGTCTGTGGTGGTCCATTGGCTCTTTTAGGCGCGCGCGGAACGCTACGCGCCTCTGGTTGGGTGGCGAGCTACCCTTACTCGCCGTCCGCAGACCCGCGCTTACGGTGGCCGGAGATCATCTCTCGATCGTGAGGAAACCTGGACTTATAATTTCTAAATTTAAGTTCGAAATCACCAATCCGCCTTTAGTGATGATTAATGCTCAAGCCTTCTCTAAAATTCCACATATGTACCTACCTAGTTTTATTTTTAGAACTACTTTATTCTTTCTAGTCTGAATTTTTCTTCTACTGATCTGCCTGCCAGACACATCATAATCCTATAAGCTACCACTGCTGCACTGCTGAGCAAGGAATTTTAGAGAAGGCTTGAGCATTAATCATCACTAAAGGCGGATTGGTGATTTCGAACTTAAATTTAGAAATTATAAGTCCAGGTTTCCTCACGATCGAGAGATGATCTCCGGCCACCGTAAGCGCGGGTCTGCGGACGGCGAGTAAGGGTAGCTCGCCACCCAACCAGAGGCGCGTAGCGTTCCGCGCGCGCCTAAAAGAGCCAATGGACCACCACAGACGGGGCCCTATAGGGCTAATGTTTAGCCAGGGTTGCGGTTAAGCGCAATATGTCACCGCGGTTTTGGCCCAGAGTAAAAAAAAAACGGGGGTTTTTTTTTAGTCAGTAAGAGTCTGACACTCTCTCTCGCCTAACCCTGGGCGGGTAAAGTCATATGATGATTTTCCCCTTACAAAAAACAAAGGTTTCTTCACGATGTTTTTCTTCAACGCAAGCGAGTGGTATCAAAACAATCAAAATAATCTTAGAAAGTACATATTATAACTAGCAAAAAGTCATATTGGTATTTGCCAGGTTTCGAACCCAAATTGTTGATTTTGAAGCCGAGTGCATGAGAAGTGGCGCATTAAGCTTTGGACCACCACAACGTGATATGAAGCTAGAACAAGCGTGGTTATTAATGTTCATACCTTCTTTGTGTGTAAAAAGGTTTTTGTCTACTAGAAATTGCTTATAGTCTGGTGATGGCAAATTGAATAAAAGCTTCTAACAATCAGTCAGTAATACATTTGTATTAAATACAATCTGCGGCCAATATTTCGTCCACTCGAAATCCTAACCACTAATGCTCCCGAGGAATCTATAGAGCTGTTATATCCGCCCGGGATTATAGTTCGCCGAACGCCGGGAACTTTAAACGGATTCACGTAGCGTAGCCCGGGATCTGAAACGATAGCTGTGTAAACTAGAGTAGCACACGGGATTGTTTGTGAAGTCTATAAGTTTGGAAACTTTGTGGTTACATAGGAATATAATAGTTAATTTCATTGATGGAAAATGCAAGAGTATGCTACGAACATCCTGTAGGTACTTAAGGAACGTATTATGAAAAGAGGTTGGTGATCTCAGTTTCAAAGATTCTGCTTTATTTGAATAACATTTTAGTAGTGATATAAAGCGACCTAGTGTAAGTTGGACTTGCCCATGAAAAGTTTCGTATCAATAATTGAAATAATTATACGATTTATGACGTATAAAAAACTGCTCAATAAATCTTTTTCAAACCAATTTTCAGTGGAAGTTTGCAAGGTAATATAATTATAGGTATACATATAAGTTACAGTAAGTAAGCCAGTATCTTACGCTGTTGAAGTGTGTCTGAACATTCAGTCTGCAAAAAATGTAATAAACACATCAACATCATTTTTGAAGACCCATCCATAGGTAGGTACACAAAAGAAAGCGCCACCTATGGACACCTGCAACAGCATAGAAGTTACGAGTACAATTCCGACTGCGTAGGGATTAGGGTTTTGCGGATTTTGGTATTAGGGGAGGAGAAGGGTTGGGCGTCCTGTAACCACACTCACATGGCGAAATATAACGCTGTGTTTGTTAGACGCCCGTTTTCTTTAAGGCCATACTATCATTCCAATCAAGCCGTCCCATTCGTGCCGAAATTTGGTTGCCCCACACTCGAAACAGAACTCTACATGAGAAGCGAGCGCCTTAACCTCCAGGGTATCAAGAAATCTGCCACCACATAAGCGGAAAACCGGTACATTAATACAAAAACCCGTACATTCGTACTGAAACAGCTGAAAATATATATAGCACGTTTTTTCAGGAACTGTAAAACTGTTATATTTTTACACAAAGCTCCATGGTACGTGTAGGTAAACATAAAGAGAGCTGTAAACGTCACTTCAGTTGTAAATGTCGGGAATATTAACTGTGAAGTCAGATTGTAACTAACAGTCAATTTATAGACTATGCTTGCAAAATCTTGAATTTTGGACAAGGAAAATAGTTATTTTTTGTGTGAGAGAGAGCCATTCTGCGGCACGAATGGGTCGGTTCGACCGGATTGATACCACGGCCTCACAGAAAACCTACGTTAAACAACCACAGCGTTGTGTTTCGCCGTGTGAGTGAGGTTAGCGGAGGCTCAATTCGTCACCTCTCCAGTAATCAATCTCAGAATCTCTGAAACTCAAATTCCTAAAAGGCGGGCGAATTACTCGTAACTTCTTTGGTATTGCAGGTGTCCGTATATGGGCGGCTCTGATTGCTGACCATCAGGCAACCCATCAGTTCGTTTGCCGACTTATCTCATAAAATGAAATTGACTTTTAATCCCCCAAAGATCTTTGACCCATTTATCACCATTCGTGCCAAGGCATGGCTCTACCACACTTTTCTAACAGCTCAAAAGTTTCATTAGTACTTAATAGGTTTATCCCCGTGTCTACATGCAATAGAAGTGGGCGTTTTGACCACCAGGCCATTTCAACTTTAAGAATAAGAATAATAATTTACTTAATTTTCCAAAACTACATAAAACGCTCAGTCTAACTATTCCTAGTACACTAAAACTTTATAGTTTTATTTAAACTGAAGCTTGAAAGAAGTAATCTGGTTTATTTCTTCATCAGTTTATTAAAACTTCTATTATTGACGTGTAGTACCGAAGAAATGTGTTTAGTAAGATTGAAGCCCCATTTAAATAGTTTTGAATGCAGTAAATCTGTACTGAGTTTAGATTGATGAGTAGTGTACAGAAAAAGTTGAGGAAAATCTAGCGCAAATAGTGCCTACACAGTTTTTGGCACTATATCTTCTTCTTTATATATAAAAAAATCGTGTCACGTGTTTGTCCGCGATGCACTCCTAAACTACTAAACCGATTTTAAAATTGATTTGCATTCCGTGTGCATTTTGATCCAACTTCAAAGGTTACTTAGCTTACAACTCAATTTATAGTCACAATATTATTTTGTTGCCATATGATAAGCTTAGCTACAGCAACGCGTGGCTGTGTCTGCTAGTTATTTATATAGAATAGGTTTAAGTTTAGAATTATACTGTTTCTTTTTTTAATATGCAGTTACTCACGGACACACAATCCCGTACATACATTCATAGAAAAGATGTTGCCAGTCCAAAAAATAAAAGTATTGAATTTATCCAGTTGATAAGTACACAAATCCTTATTTCACTTTATCTAAAACTACCTGAGCGTTGACATAACGTTTGCAACGATACCTTTTTAAAACACACATACGAAAAAAAACGATGAATGTTAAATTTGTAACAATACATACATGTTACCAACATTTTTGTGATCCACACATTATTCTCAATATATGCCCATAAACTTATTTCCATAATTTTGACTCAGCGATACTCTGTGCCGCAAAAATGCTGTAACAATCGACCAGCATAACTGGACCTCCCGCCCATACACTTTTGTGAAAAAATCTGGAACTAAACGATACTGGCAGTCGAATTACATACGTATCAAGTTGTTATGGTCATATTAGAACTCCAAGTTTTATGTGACATACTATTATTCAATGTTACATGTTTTATAATCACGACCTTTTTCGTTGGAAGGGTGAGCGGTATCGTGTTACCGTGTTTTTGTGTATATACATATATATTAATAGCGATCTTTTTACTCCGCCCTTGGTACGGCTAGACAAAACTGTAAAAACGTCCAAAATCAATATCCGATCTCAATCCAAACATTGTATTTAGACTAAGCTTTAGTTAATAATTAATATGCCGTGGCCTCGGCCTGGAGCAGAAGAAGAAACGGGATGGTTTTCAGTCAATAAAAGACCTGATACTTTTTTCTTCACCCAGAGATCCATCCCTAAGCACACTATCCTTAAAGAAAAGACTGAAAACGAAATTTTAAAATTAATTGTATTGTTTTAGATATAAAAAATAAATTAATTAAAGATATTTTTATGCACCTTTCCACTCACGGGACCACAGGGTCCCGGACTTATGGAAGGTGTACAAAGGGCCGAAGCCAACTCGCAAAGGCCCTTTGAACAACTTTAATATAAGTGAAATGGGACATAAGCCGGACATTATCCCTGTATGCACTATGAAAGTGCACCCAAGGACAATCCCAGGTTGATGGAGGAATATTGCGAAATGTGGTAAAAATTTATAAGGTTATGGGTATGGACTGGTGGATATGATATTATATTATGTACCTAATAATTATTAACAGTAGTAATAAATAACAATATTGTAAAACTTGAGCGCCACTTGACTATCGCCAACAAACTGTCTTACAGTTTGGCAATTTTTGATGTAAAGTTTGTGAGTAAAATAAAAAGAAATTTTGGATTGACGAATTTTTGTAACTCCTTTCAAGAAAACCTACCGAACAGACCTGAATCAAATTTGACATAGACACAGATTAGAGCTTAGAATATTACATTGATACTTTATATCCCGATACAGCAGACAAAGTCACAGTTAGTCTATACTTAATATTATAAATGCGAAAGTAACTCTGTCTGTCTGTCTGTCCTTTCTTCATGTCTAGACTACTGAACCGATTTCTGTGAAATTTGGTACAGACCTAGTTTGAAACTCGAGAAATGACATAGAATAGCTTTTGTACCAAAAATCACCATACAACGTGAACGGTGTAGCGGGCAAAAGCTAGTATATAACAAAAACAGTCTTACCTACGTTTTTTATTATCATTCTTATTTAGTTTTTAAGAGCATAGGACCGTGAAATTGCAATCAAAAGTTTGTAAATAAACTTGTTATTAAGAAGTTTAGTTGGACAAGTTTTTTTTGTTATTTGTTCGTAGATAGGTATAATATTAAATTTGTTTTGAAGAAAGAGAATAATGTCTAAAGCTTTTAGGTAGGTAATGAAATAAGAAAAAAAGGATTGATCAAAATTGATGTAGGTTTTTTTTTGTGAGGGGAAAATCATCATATGACTTCTCCCGCCCAGGGCCGGGCAGGAGGGAGTGTCAGACTCTTACTGACTAATAACCCCCCTGTTCCTTCTCCTGCTCTATGCCGAGGTCGCGGTGCCTCATTGCGCTTACCCCGCAACCCCGGCTGAACATCAGCCCTTTAGGGCCCCGTCTGTGGTGGTCTAATGGCTAAATTGATGTAGGTATTAGTATTTGAGAAACTTTTAGAAATAAAAATTATCAATATCAGATACTTAACTGTCTGAAGGCCCCAGTCCTTCTTTTAATGATTTTCACAAAGTCCACGCTTTTCAGGAACCTTTTTTTGTGAGCGAAAAATCATTCATCATCATCATCATCATCAGCCTATAAGTGCCTACTGCTGAGCAAAGGCCTCTTCTCATACGGAAAAGGTTAGAGCATTAATCACCACGTTTGCCAATGCAGTATGCGATTTCAAACTTATTATTAGAAATTATGAGTCCAGGTTTCCTCACGATGTTTACCTTCACCGTATGTCAGTGGTGTCTAAATAATCATATAAAGTACATATAACTCGGAAAAAGTCACATTGGTATTTGCCAGGTTTCGAAACCACACCCTCATGCATGAAAAGCGGGCTCCTTAAGAACGAAAAACTGAAGAACGAAAACTGAATAAGAAAAATCATTAATCATTAACTAGCCCAGGTTGAGGCGAGAAGAAGTGTCAGACTCTTACTGACTAAAAACTAGTAAAACTAAAAGCTGCGGTACCATATCGCGCTTGCCCCACAACTCCAGCTGAATATCGGTCGCCGATATTAGCTGCCGTCTTGCATAGCGATACTGACTTTGACTGAATTATAAGTGTGGGAGAAGCTTCGGCACAAATGGGTCGGCTCGACCGGAGTGATACCACGGCCTCACAGAATACCAACGTGAAACAACCACAGCGTTGTGTTTCGCCGTGTGAGTGAGATAACCGGAGGCCCAATCCTTCCCCTCCCCCGATCCCTCACAATCCCCAAATCTCCAAAACCCTAATCCCTAAAAGGTCGGCAACGCACTCGTTACTCCTCCGTTTTGGGTGCCCATGGGCGGCGCTGATTGCTTACCATCAGGAAATCCGTATGCTGCTTTGCCCACCTATTCCATAAACAAAAATTACTGACAAGAAACCATCCCGTTGTTTTCGCAACTCAAAAACCTGTATTTGAAGATCACACCAACCTTTAAGGTGAAAAAAAAGTCATGACATATCCTTTCGCACTAAAAAAATAACCGTATACATAATTAACCAAATAAAAATATGATCACGATCATTCAATAAAGTCTTATTTAAGCGACATAAACTGACGTTATAGCCTATCCATATTTTTATAGCCGTTTTATTGGTAGCCGTTTTATTACACGTACGAATAATATTATGACGTGCCTCCGTCCCGATGAAATGCGTAAATCAGAAAGACTGATGATGTATGAAAATAGGAATCGGTATGTTCTGTACGTTGTATGTTGACGCTGAAGCTGTGGTTACTATTTTTAAATGGTTCTTGTCAAGGGCGTTGTGTTGATCTTGATTACCTACTGACCTTTTACTGTGGGGTTTTTTTTGTGAGGGGAAAATCATCAAATGTCTTCTTCACCCGTTCCTTCTCCTGTTTTAGGCTGAGGCCGCGGTGCCTTTGCGCCGCAACCCCGGCTTAACATCGAACCTACAGGGCCCCGTCTGTGGTAGTCCACTGGCTCCTTGAGGCGCGAGCGGATACTGGGTGACTGGTAAAGTGTTAATGAAAACTGTCTGGGAAAACCTTTTGTGACGAAAACTTTTTGTTGCTCGATAAATGTTTTTTTTATTTTTTGTTAAAGGTATAAGTTGCTTATTGGTTAGCGTACTTCAAAGTAAGCCATATCATCGGTTAATACCAGGTGACATAATGGGTAAATACAGGCACATTGAGAATGAAAAAAAAATACACATACGGCTGAAAAATAAATGGGTGTTTTTCAACTAGTCAAATTCACTAAACTCCGAATAAGAAAACCGGCGTGTAACTACCACAGCGTTGTGTTTCGCCGTGTGAGTGAGTTAACCGGAGGCCCAATCCCCTCCCCCAATCTCCAAAACCCTAATCCTTAAAAGGTCCATGTGTCCATAAGCGGCTCGATTGCTTACATTGTAGTAGAAAACAATTTAAACACACTACCTACTTATAATATATATGTAGTAAGTACTTAAATATACAATTGGATATTATCCTCAGTACAAATAAATTATTTAAACATTCCAATATAATTTAACATTTAAAAATGATTATCTAAATAGTTACCCAAATTTTTAATGACGTCGCACGTCGTGACGTGTATAGTTATAGTTTATACATAGTTATATATACATAGTTTCAACGTCTAAAAGCATACTTATTATTTAAAAATATACAAATATTTAGCGTATCAATAACTCATGATTTAATCATTTAATGAATTTAAATAATTTATTTTTGACTTAGAAAACTAAATATCCAATTACGATCAATAAATCAATACCTTAGCTTACAGATAACCTAATTTGAAGTCCTGAATATGACAGATTATGTGTGGTAGCAATTAATTTACGGTAATTTGTGGTTAGATCTGTGGATTATTAGATTAGTGGATAGGTTTACCGCCTACCTGATCATAACTGAGACACTGGCTACTTACACCTGTGTCTGCACGGTTGGCGGGTTCGTTCCCGCACGGAACAACTCTATGTGTGGTGATCCAAAAATTGCTGTTACGGGTCTTTTTTTTTTTTTTTTTGGGAGGGGAAAATCTTCAAATGACTTCTCCCGCCCAGGGCCGGGCAGGAGGGAGTGTCAGACTCTTACTGACTAAAAACCCCCCTGTTCCTTCTCCTGCTCTGTGCCGAGGTCGCGGTACCTCATTGCGCTTACCCCGCAACCCCGGCTGAACATCAGCCCTTTAGGGCCCCGTCTGTGGTGGTCGAATGGCTCTTTGAGGCGCGCGCGGAACGCTACGCGCCGTACGCTCGGGCCTGGTTCTGGTCGGGCGGCGAGCTGCCCTTACTCGCCGACCGCAGGCCCGTACTTACGGTGGCCGGAGATCGTCCCTCGATCCCCGACGCCCGTAGTGTCGCCAGTTGCGGCTGCTGGGGCGTGAGGAGGAGGATTGCTCCCTCACAAAAGGAGGAGACGGCGTCCCAGTTCCGCTGTTACGGGTCTGGATGTGATGTGTACGTCAAATTGTGGGAAACGTATTTTTTTTTTAATGAAAAACATAATATGTCGCACCTAAATAGTAGAATTATTCAACCAACCAACGGAAAGAGTGTCTAGTCGATTGGTTGAATGACTAAATTTCTCATTCAGACTGTTACTTGAAAGCCACCACAGACGGATTCCTACAGGGCCTATGTTAAGCCAGGGTTTCGGGGCTAGAGCGATAAGGTACCAGAATGGAAGCCTAGGTTAGAATTAGGAACCGCACAGAAATTGAATCGCCATCGCAGTTAGGTAGTTACTCAAATTATACTTCGAACAAGGCTGCAGACTAGCTCATTAATTGAAATTGACTATTTTAACCAGTTGACTAAGAACATAGCGTAGGAACTGGCTGGATAACAGCTAGTTGCGATCACTTGATTGAGATGTAAACGGCAAAGAACAATCCTACTCATATTATAAATCTATTTGCAAGATTTTATGGATGTATATTTGTTATTCTTTCACGCAAAAACGGCTAGACCGATTTGATATAACACTGATATAACACATAGGCTGCCTATTTTTATCGACATGCCACGCGGGCGAAACTGCGAGTGGAAGCAATTTAAGCAATGCTCAAAAAAAGCCTTGGAGCAGAAGTAAAAACGCTGTGGCTTCTAGTTAGTAGGAGTTTGACACTCTCTCCCAAAGTACCAGAAAAATTTCCTATCAAAAAGGACTTTTTGCTAAACCTGAACCTTTAAAACCGCGATCTTCGTATGTAGAGGAAGGCCAACAGTCCACCGGTCAACAGGTTTTTCATAAAGATCTATATATCAAACTTATTTCACAACAATACTACTAACATTTTCTGAACATCGATTCTTGAAAGAATTCAACGAAAATCTAATAATATCTGCTTATTCTTCAAACAGCCTCGATAACAAGGTTATTGAACTCTGAATTCTTTTGCACAATTAAATATTTCTTTTAAGCACACGAGCCAGTAACCTCTATAGGAAATTACGCGCAAAATATCTCAAATATATTTAGCGATGTCCTTTGGGAACCGACTGAGCATAAAATGTTAGGTTCTTTGAAATGTCTCAACAATCACTGGGAAAATTCAAAGTCCATACGGGTGTTGAAAAATAAATAATCATGGAGGTCCCTGCTTTTCTTCTGTATCTCAATTAATATGACACAAAGAATCGAGACAATTTACATTAAAATTTTAAGTGTAGGAGAGCCATGTTTCCACACGGCTTCACAGAAAAGCAGCGTAGAACAACTACAGCATTGTGTTTCGCCGAGTGTGTGAAATTATCGGAGGCCAAAATCCTTCCCCTTTCCCCTCCCAAAATCTCCAAATCCCTAAACCCCAAAAAGTCGGCAATGCATTCGTAACTCCTCTGTTGTTGTTGATATTCCATGGGCGACGCTGTTTGCTTACCAGCAGGTACTCATTTGCCGACGTAAAATAAAAAAAATAATATAATAATATAAATAGGAAAGTCGTTTAAACGCAATCCTGTCAATTTTCTGCCTTCACAAAAGTAGAATCATTACCTACCTCTAAAAACCATAAATCAGATAAAAAAAACTTGTAAGTGTTGAAAAGTTTTGCTTAAAAAAAAGTTAAAAGTTTGTAAGTAAGAATAGAATAATGATGTGAAATGAAACGAGCCCATTATAGGTAATTAATTTGTACTAGATATTATTTTTATTTTCTTTACTTACTTAATTTTTTTCCAATCTTAATACTTTACTGTTTTACTAGATTTGACGAGCACGTACCTACCTTTATTTTGTTTTCAAAACCATCGTAAAGAAACCTGAACTTACAATTTATTATATTACTTTAAAGTGTGGGAAAGCCATGCTTCGGCACGAATGGGTTGGCTCGACTGGAGTGATACCACGGCCTCACAGAAAACAGACGTGAAAGAACCACAGCTACGTGTTAAGGCGTGACTGATGTTGCCGGAGGCCCTGGCCAAATCCCTAATTCCCCAAAAGCTCGGTAATGCACTCGTAACTCCTCTGTTGCTGGAGCGGCGGTCCATAGACGACGTTGATTGCTTACCATCAGGTAATCCGTCAGCTTGTTTGCCGACCTATAACATAAAACAACACCAATTCGCCTGATGCAATCGTGGTGATTAATGCTCAAACTTTCTCCGTGTGAGAAAAGGCCTTTGCTCAGCAGTGGGCACTTATTATAGCCCGATGTTAACGCCGTACATAAGTTTATCGAAAACTTATAAGAAAGTGATGAAAGAGACGCTTATACTTTTCTTACTCTATCCTCTTCATTAAACTAAACTTCAAAAATATACCTAAAGCTCTTAGAATAGATTTGAATATTAATCGTGAGTGAAGTCCATTGTACCCGTCTGATACTCGTCAAAGAATCGTTAGATTGTAAGATAGTTAGGTAGCACACTTTGACAGGGAAGGCATGATCGGTGAAAGAGAAAGAAGTACATTTTGAAAATTAAAATGTCTGGAATTTCAAAAGACGGTTTTTTGTTTTTGTAAGCGAAAAAACATGAAATGTGCTCTCTCGCCAATTCTTTTACTGTTTTAATTTTTATGTGTAATATTTTTTTATATAATCATACTTTATTTCCAATTTTCTTTATGTTTTAATACTATTTTCATGACTTAACCCACAAATAGATTGATGACAGATTTTTCAATAGTCAGATAATTGTCACCTGACGAATAAAATTATTGCTGTCACTTTCTTATACAAACATTCTGACGCGACAGCATCATAATTAATCCCTAGCTTACTTTTATCAGACCATTGAAAATTCAGCGCTAAGTGAAATTCATCATCATCATCAGCCTATAAGTGCCCACTGCTGAGCAAAGGCCTCTTCTCATACGGAGAAGGTTAGAGCATTAATCACCACGCTTGCTCAGTGCGGGTTGGCGATTTCAAACTTATAAAAAGAAATTATAAATCCAGGTTTCCTCACGACGTCTTCCTTCACCGTATGTCAGTGGTGTCTAAATAATCATACAAAGTACATGTCACTCGGAAAAACTCACATTGGTACTTGCCAGGTTTCGAACCCACACCCTCATGCATGAGAAGCGAGGTCCTTAACCTACGGGCCAAGGGCTACGGGAAATTACGCTAAAACTAATTTAACATAGTAACATCAATTAGAGATTTGCTTAAGTGACCATATGGTTGAAAAAGCGAAAAAAAAGAATGCCCATTCTCCAAATGAAACGAATAAAAAACTCTTTCTTCTTGACAATAATAGCATAGATTGATTTTCCAATCTAGTTCATTCGAGATTGAAAAGCCTAGATTTATCTATCAATTTCCTTCAATGCGAACTGGCCGCGTCAAAATTCATATTTGCAACCAATACCTAGTGAAATTCAGTGACGCTGAAAGATAAAAGAGAACCAATGTACAAAGAACTTTTCATTTAAATGAATCTCTTATTTGGTTGAAGGGATGAGAGGTCATTGTTAACTAGTCAGTCAATATAAATGATTGAAAATCGATTTTTTTCTCATGTTTTGGTTAAGTTCAATTCTATAATAGTGGAACTAGTATAGAATTGAACTTAACCAAACCAACCAACTTAACTTCATTAATTTTCTACGTGAAATTAATAATCAGAAGTATATATTATTGAAAAAGAGATGAAATTTTACACATTTAATATCTATACTTTTCAGTGTAAAACTATTTTTTTTTACCAAGTAAAAGCAGAAACCCTGGTTTTTTTACAACTGCGTAGAAAACCAACCAAATTGTATAAATAAATTATTTATGGTGTACACTAATTACGCCAATAACATAAAAATAAACAAATTACAGTAAGGTAACAAAAATAAAAGTCTACCTCAATAAGAGTACTTAAACATATTTATACAATTGAGTAGTTTCCTAGGTCAATAATAAATTAATTCGACGCTTTAATACAATGAAATATCGAAAAATAACTTATGTACTTTTATTCATCGATCGATTGGTACACTAAATTTTAGATATTTTTAAGCTATTTTTTAGGAAATAAGCAAGCTATTTGACGCAAAAATACTATGACGTCATAACTCAGTTTTTCATACAAATTTCATAGAAAAGTATCGTTTTTGACATTTGGATAAAAGTATTGAATTTGACTAGTTGGAAACTACCGTGTTACTAGCAGACCGCCCCTGCTTCACACGGGTATCCGACTACCCCGGTGTCAGTCATTTGTTTTGCAAGTGAATAGCCACGGCGTCGAAAGGTTTGTTAACTCACGCTATTCCCCTTTACTTTTTCAAAGTTTTTTTTCGAAAGAACCTTCTCCTAACAATAACGAATATAATAAAAAAAGAATTAGCAAAATTGGTCCAGGCGTTATTGAGTTATGCGCTTACCAACACATTTCGCGATTCATTTTTATATTATTGACAGATGTAAAAGATAATAAGAATAAAACGTACCTACCAAACTCAGAAGAAACAGTAAATAACACATTTATGAATACACATAAAACAGTATAATTACTACTATTAAGTTTGTCCTTTTCAAAGCAAGTTCTATAAAAATCTTTCTATTTTTACAAACAGTCAGATAGGTCAGTCGGCTAGCTAGACAATAAAAATGAAACTTTTTAATTTCCGGCCCTAGTTCCTAGAAGTTATTACAACAAGGTACTTAGGTACTTTTTATTATGTGATTACGAGCAGACGGATTACCTGATGGTAAGTAATCGGCGCCCAAGGACACTCGCAACGCAAAGAAGCTAGAAGTACACTGCGCATCATTTTCGGGGATTAGGGTTTTGGACTTAGAAATTGAGGAGAGATGGGGGGAAAGGAAAGGAGTAGGACTCCGGTAACCTGACTCACACGGCACAACATAATGCTGTGGTTGTTTCGCGTCGGTTTTCTGTGAGGCCGTGGTATCATTCTGGTGCAGTTGACCCATTCGTGTCGAAGCTTGGCACTCCCACACTTATTCATAATTGTTCCTACTACCTATTTTCCTTGGCACCTTTTTTACTTCGGTAAAATGCAGAATTGTACATATCAATATGTATAATACTGTTTTAAAAAGAGTAACCATGGAGTTTCTTGCTCGTTCTTCTCCATCGGAATCTACACTTTGAAACGAGCAAACGTCACAAAGAGGACTGACCGACCAACTGACACTTTCATATTCGTATATTTAAGCTTTCTTTGACGTTCAAAAGTGCCTATAAGTAAGGAGTCTAATTGAAATAAATGATCTTGACTTTGAAAATAACTATTTTTCACCAGCTCATAAGTACTATCATCATCAAGAAGCAATACAAGAAATATTAAAAAAAAAAAGATTCAACCTACACAATAAATAACCTCCTTACGATTCAAAATGGCCGCCCGTCCCGCCATTAGTTCATTTCTTAGAACCAATTACATAATTACTGGACGGATGTCGTCTTGTCCACACCTATTGTTTACAAGTTTTGCGCCCGGGTCCACTTGGCTCCTAATGGGCTTGTTTGCTGCAAGAAAATAAGTGTCATCTTACTTTTATGGTGTAGGGAAGTTATTGGTTAAAGGTTAATTTCTTTGTTTAATCATTATGGAGCTGCAGTGTTATTCTGTAAGACTTCATTCTAAAGTTCTAATCTGAATCCGCTGTGAGTATTTACTAGCGCTACACTTGCGAGTTGAACTAAATTGACCGCAACATTGTGATAGATAAAGTATGAGATGACGTTAAAATGGTCATTTTATAATGTAATTTCTCCGTCACTTGGCGCTTACTTCGCACTCGAACAAGATTCGAAATCAAACAAATTTGAATTTTTTGAGTTGAGTTTAAGTGACGGGGAAAATAAATTTTAGAATGCCACTTTTAACGTCATCTCATACTTTATCTATCAAAATTTTGCGGTCAATTTAGTTCAACTCGCAAGTGTAGCGCTAGTGTACTACTACTCACAGCGGATTCAGATTCAAAGTTTAGAATAAAGCTTACAGAATCACACTGCTGTTCTGGATGGGTGACAGTAAGTGTAGTTAGTAGTATAATTTTTAGCTAATCAAATTCTAAACTTTGCCGAAATGTCATAAAGGTTAATTTTATATGAATTTTCAATATTCTAATTCATACAACCAACGCCTTATGACGTCATACTTTTTTTTAAATAATGAATTACCTGTCTTAGTTGAGAGAAGTGTTGCTCATGAATAAGAGTCCCGTCGTGTCTCGAAACTAGTTGAGCTTTTCTCAGTGACTAAGGCTGGATTTTGATGTGATTTTTATAATAATAAAATCTTAAAATTGTGGAGATATTTAGTATACAATATATAATTGGGTATTTTCCTAGGTCAAAAATAAATTTATTCGACGTCTCAATACAATAAAGTATTGAATTTGTAGCTAATTATTAAGAAATAAGCAAGCTATTTGACGCAAAAATACTATGACGTTTTCAGTTTTTGATACAAATTTCATAGAAAACTATCGTTTTTAACATTTGGCTTTTTTTAACATAAAAGTATTAAATTTGACTGGTTGGTAATTACCGTATTAAACAGGTTTTAATGCGAAAAGTAATTATTTAAATGCCTTGAAAGGCTTGACGTTTCGACCTGGTTACAAAGGTCGTAGTGGAGTCGAGTGATGAATCTTCATCTAGGTACCCTCTTATTTTCATATTTTATCATAATAGGCCGTCTACAACTGGTCGACAACACAGCTCGAAACGTCAAGCCTTCCAAGGTATTTAAATAATTACTTTTCGCGTTAACGTTAATACCCGTTTAATAATATGTTGTTCACATAAAACGCGAAAGTTTGAAACTTACAAATTTAGTATACACAAGCTACTCTCACGCGATGTCACCCGCTGTTCAGCTCCATTTGATCGTAGCGTGATGTTTTATAGCACTCAGGAACATTGTAGCTATCTATCAGTGAAAGTATTTTGGCAATCCGACCAGAGGTTGCAAAGATTACCCCCTACATACAAACTTACAAATTTTACCTCTTTATAATATTAGTGTAGATATAAATTTATCAGCATATCACCCTTATGGAAGTGGGGCGGGCTACTATTATAAAATAATGAAACCAATTAATCAATCTTATATATAAAAATGGATCGCAAAATGTGTTGGTAAGCGCATAACTCAAGAACGCCTGGACCAATTTTGCTAATTCTTTTTTTGTTGTGTTTACTATTGTCAGGAGAAGGTTCTTATCAAAGAAAATATTAGAAAAGTAGAGGGGATGATTAGAAAAAAGTGAGCCTTTGATAGCAAGATAGTTGGACCCGTGCGAAGCGGGGGCGGACCGCTAGTATTTAATAAAAACACCATTTAAAAAACGAATACAATATGATTAAAATAAATATCTGCCTTAAAAAAGCTGGCACAGAAAAAATAAACAGCCAATCCATTCGTATATTATTCTTTCATTCCATTCATTTTTATAACACTTAAAATACCAATCAAAATTAAACCTTAAAACAATAGAGAAGAAAGGTTATAAAAGATATATATTTTCACACAAAAAATACCTTTTTAACCCCAAAGGACAAGAAGTAATTTATTCGTCGTTATTTCAATATTTTTCTCGATTTTATTTTACCTCGCCAAGTAATAATTCCGCGGTATTTTTTATAGCCTTTGGGCCTTAAAGGGCCAAGAACTGGGAAAACGGTAAATGACAAATTTATTTTTCTTTTATTAAACTCGGAATAAAAATGCGACCTTTGTAGTATAATTATATTAGGTGTGATATACTCGTAGGGCTGTGCTCCATCTTAATTCTTGCGAAGAAATAAAAAGTTTTTTTTTGTTGGAAAAATATAGTGAATTTATTTGATTTGATTTGTTAGTGTCAAGTTGCGAGAAACTTGTAGTAAACTAAGTAAAGTTTTAAGTGGTTTTGATACATTAACTTGATACAAGTTAACAGTAAAAGCTTTTTATTTTTATTAGGCAGAAAACAAATTTGTTTTAGTTTAGAGTAGTTGAAATTTTTCATCAGTTATTAGTTTTATCATACACTAGCTTCCGCCTGCGGCTTCGCCCGCGTGGTATGTTGATAAAAAGCCTGTGTCCTAATCCGGAGTGTATCCTATGCATGTTCCAAATTTCATCCAGATCCGTTCAGCCGTTTTGGCGTGATTGAGTAACAAACATCCAAACATCGTAACATTCGCATTTATAATATTAGTAAGAAGTAAATTATATCATCATCATCATCATCAGCTTATAAATGCTTGCTACTGAGCAAAGGTTTCTTCTCTGGAGAAAGTTATTCAAAGCGTTTTGGCGATTTCAAATTTTGTAATTAGAAAAAGTCCATGTTTCTTCGTGATGTTTTCCATTGTCACCATATGCCAAGAGTTTCTTAGGATAGGAAAAAATATATGTATATAGGTAACAAAAAGAGTTACCTTCGTATTTGTCAGGTTTCAGATCCTTTCATAATATAATAGAGTTTTATTATGTTATGTTTTTATAATAACTATCGTGAGACATACTAAATTAACTAAAAATCGCGGGTTACTCACGTGTAAATATTGAGAAAAGCTCTTCTAGTTTCGAACCACAGAGGGGTTCTCTTTCTTCCTTATGAGCAGCGTGCGCGGACGCGGCGACGTCGCGCAGCCTACTCAGTAGGCTTCTCAATATTTACAAGTGAGTAACCCGCGATTTTTAGTTAATTTTATTATGTTACTTCGAAAGTAAACATTTACGGCCTTATTATAAAACAAGGTTTTACTTTAGTCTAGGACTAAACCATTGAGACAGTTTTCGTATTTCGAATTGAAGGTAGATGACAATAAGATTCAAAATTCAAAACCCGACTCAATGGTTTAAACCTGGACTAAAGATAAACCTTGTTTTGTAATAAGGGGGTTAGTGTCAAGAATTTGCAAGATATCAAATCATTACGTAATTTTTTATCAGTTTTGAGACCTAACCCGAACAAAATTCTTCGACTACGACATGCCTCAGGCATAGTTAGTAAAATACATTAAAATCGAAAAAATCTCGCTTCACTTTCACAGCTAAAATAAAACTAACATTCTGGTAGCAACTCTCCCCATTTCCCAACTATCTAACCGTGTGATATGCAGAGAGAAAATGTAAAAAAAAACTCTATTCAAGAATTTTCCAATAATCTACTATGGATCGCCATCTTCCATTTTCAAAGTACTCAGTTTGACGTGAACTAAATGAACTTCCCCCACTATAATAAAGTTTAATTTAAAATTTAATCAACGAACGCACTGGCTGTTTACATTGGATCTTTTAAAAATAGAACGTTATTTGACCGTTGGGCAAGGCAACACGGTGTAATATTTTCGGCTTGTTCGATTTTCGGAATTTGAAAGACAGATTCGTTTAGCTAGTAGTGATGGGAGATTTAGTCGATTGATTTTTTTAAAAGACCCAAAAGGACCGATTTTCAGCTGTCTGGGTATCAGGTCAAGTGGAATAATACCGGAGCAGAAGGAACGGGAAGGGGAGGTTAGTTTAGTTTACGAGTCTAACACTCCCATTCATCTTATTATAGGCAAGAGAAATTACATGAAGATTCTTGTCACTCAAAAAAAAAATTACTCGTTAAATTAATCCTACCTTACCAATCAGCAAACAGCTTTTTAAATTTTTGTTTATTATGTCTCTGATGTTTTTTTCGTTATTGGTAAGAAATAGTTTTTATGGAAAAAGGGCAGACGAAGCCAGATCAGGATAAAAATGCGGAGCGACTCTATGGGCAAAAGCTAGTCCAAACTGATATTATAAATGTGAAAGTAACTCTGTCCGTCTGTCTTTTCTTCACGCCTAAACTACTGAACCGATTTGTGTGAAAATTGGTACAGACATAGTTTGCAACTCGAAAAAGGACATAGGATAGATTTTTAAACCAAAAATCTGCAGGACGTCACTATTTCACGCGAACGAAGTCGCGGACAAAAGAAAGTATAATATAAATAAAAAAAGTCTGTTAATATGTTATACTATATCAATAATTTATTTAATATGGATCATCTACCATTGCCTGCCATTTCAAAATAATGGTCACAAAGATACGTTAATAAAGGTATCATCGAAAGCCGCTTTAATAATTGCACTTACAGGTTTTCAGGAGTATAATGAAATTTTGTGGTTGCCATGGCAACTATAGAAATTCATTATTCCTTTGTGGTGATTAATTTTGATTTGTATTTTTGTGCGATCGGACGGCAAACGAGTTGATGGATTACCTGATGGTAAGCAATTGGCGCGTTCCACAGACACCCTCAACACCAAATTAAAGTAGTTGCAAGTGTGGTGTCGGCTTTTTAGGAATAAGGGATTTTGGGGATTTTATGACTGGTGGAGGGAAAGGATTGGGCCTTTTTTTATGGTATAAGTCGGCAAACGAGCAGACTGATTACCTGATGGAAAGCAATCGGCGCCGCCCATGGACACCCGCAACACCAAAGAAGTTACGAGTGCAATGCCTGACCTTTTGGGGATAGGGGATAAGGATCTGGAAGGGATAGGGGAATAGGGGGATAGGGCCCCTGGAAACCTAACACACACGACGAAATACAACGCTATTAATATTTGTAATGCCCGTCTTTAAGAGTACAACAGTAGACATGATTTTTAGTTTTCAAAAGGAATAAAATATAAATAATTTGCTATTTGGGTATTTCTTGGCTAATTTTGAGTTCCATCCTCGGAAAATAATAATAATATGAATTTATTTATCTTCCACAAAGGTTTTACAGATATTTTATACATAACTGGTGGTCGCCTGCAAATCCGACAGCGTGGATTTCGATTTCACAGTTTTTTTTAATTGTCTTTAAACGTACAAACTGACTCTGGACTTCCACGAATAATTCGAGACCAAAATTAGCAATTAATTAAAAAACAGAAAGCTTACCTTTATTTAAAAAAGCCTTGCTCCACGCTAGGATTTTCTCCTGTGTCGTGGGTGCGTTTATAAACATAAAATTTCATATACACAACACACCCAGACCCGGAACAACAATTTGTGGAACACACAAAGAGTTGTTCCGTGCGGGCATCTAACCCGCGACACGTTGCGCAGCAGCCAGTTACCCAACCACCGTGCCAAACGTGCAGTCAAATAACAAATAAAATGAATTATATTATTTTAATTAAATGCGTAAGAACTAAAATTTTTATACGAGTTTGTTGTTTTAATTACACTAAAAACAATGCAATTTTAATCTGAAATGAAAGGCGGGTTTTAACGCGTGTTAGCATTTGAAAGGGTTCTAACTATTATAGTTGAAAATATTATTTGAATGCAAATGCATCATCATTCAGATCCGTTCAGCTCGACCGACAAAATGAATATAGCGTGAATGCACTCAAACTACATAAATATTTGCTATGGCAAAATATTTATAATTATTTCAGTCTTTCTAGTGCGATTTGCAATTTTAACCTCGATTTTTTTATGGAATATAACCGCCTTATTTAGTTTAATATTATAATTAATAGTATAAAAAAAACAGCGTATTTTCGCCTTGTGAGTGACGTTACCCAAACCTTGCTCTCCCCCGTCCCTTCCAAATCCCAAAACACCTTATCCCCATAATTCCAGCAACGTAATTGCAACGTTGTACATAAAATAATTAACAAACTGCTGCTGTGTTTGGATACCCACAACACCCGAGAAGTTACAAGTGCGTAGTGTTTTGACGATTAGAAAGGGGAAGAAGGGGGTAGGATGAGTCATCTGATTACATAACAGACATGATGAAACATAGTCACGTCGGTTACCGCGACCCGGGTGTCGAAATGGAGAAGGCACGAGGTATTTTTTAGTCAGTAAGAGTCTGATACTCCTTCTCTAGCATTTCTAACCATCCATGGCACGAGAAGCCATTTGATGATTTTCCACCATCAAAAAAGATGAATTTCAGCACAGCGAAATACAATTCACTCGGATTTATTTCGCGATTCCGGGTAACAAATTGATTCGTTGCATAGATACCTACTAATTTTTGTACGATGCGAAAAAAAAACTATAAAATATGAATAGAATAACAGGTTATGGTGGCCCCGAGATTAAGGCGCTCGCTTCTCATGCATGAGGGTGAGGGTTCGCAACCTGGCAAGTACCAATGTGACTTTCTCCAAGTTATATGTACTATCTATGTTATTTAGACACCACTGACATACGGTGAAGGTAAACATCGTGAGGAAACTTGGACTTATAATTTCTTAATATAAGTTTGATATCGCCAACCCGCATTGAGCAAGTGTGGTGATTTATGCTCAAATCTCCGTGTGACAAGCGGCCTTTGCTCAGCAGTGGGCACTTATAGCCTAATGATGATGATGAAAAGAATGACCTATATTTTTTATGAAAGTTCAAGGAGGTTATGCTCCTCAAAAAAAAACACAGACATTTTCCATGGCATAAAATGCGCATACATTAATATATAATACATGATAACAACCGGCTTTATCAGACCGATAATAAATGAAATTTACTTGAACCCTCATCAGCAGAAAATTGATTGTGATTGGCCAATTATTCTGTCCTTATATTTTTATTTCCCATGTGTTCCGAGAATCGTAATAGGTTACATCCCTGTCATCATCATTCATCCCTACCCAGGGATTGAGGACTTACGTGGATATCATACGGTTATCTGTTTTTCATATCGTCTACTTTTTTGAAAAATAGTCTCTGTGGACTTTTACTTGGATCGTTCATACAATTACTCTTTAAATTCAAGTCTTAAGATAAAGAAATATTACATGTTAGTAAGGTTGGAAATGGAAAAGGCAGATTTAAAAGTTTTTTTATTTATGTATTTATTTACTTAAGAAAATGTTATACGTTTTATAGTTATGTTCAATTCTATCCTGCCTTTTACACTTTTTTGTATTACCTGATGAAAAGCAATCAGCGCCACCCATGGTCACCCGTATCAACGGAGGAGTGACGAATGCGTTGCCAACCTTTTGAGGATTTGGAGATTTTGGGATTGTGGGATGGGAAGGATTGGGCCTTCGGTAACCTCACTCACACAACGCTGTCTGTAAGTACTAAAACGTTAAAATCTATATATCATTCAAAAATATTTATCATTTTTGTAATGTTTTATATAATATGTTTTCGTCTTTATGTAGCTATTTGATGTGGCGAGCAGATAGTTTTTCTTGTTTAAAGTTATAGATCTGGTTTTGCTATTGTAGAGACGTCTACGACGACATCCTCAAGACCATTAATACGGAATACGGTCCTTCGTATGTCTTTTGTTTTCTGAAAACACTACTTCAATTATTGAGAAATAAGACGGTGGTACCATCTCCTTTTACCGACTTTTGCCTGAAACACAGGTTGTAGTTCAGGCACCCATTATTATGACCTTGGTATAATAGCTTTAAGCTAAAGTGTATATTCTAGATTATGAGTTCTTCAATAAATTTTATTTGTTATTTATTGTGTGTTCATTTCTGTTCACGGGATCACAGGATCCCGGACCTTTGGAAGGCCGAAGCCAACTCGCAGAGGCCCGTTGAACAACATTAATTTTAAGTGAAATGGGACATCAGTCGGCAATTATCCCTGTATGCACTATGAATTATATTATTGTTCTTCATTAGTTTTCACTTCAGCTCATCACGAGGACTAACCAGAGATGAAGAACAAAACACCTCCCGGGAGTCAGGTCCGTGGGGTCGCCACTACCAAACAGCTCGCCACAAGCTGCCTTGCGGATTTATTATAGGTTCGGCCTGGAGTAAAAGCAAGAACTGGAGAGTGATAAGGCAGTAAGAGACTGACCCTTCCACCCGCCTTATCCGGGACGAAAGAAGTAATTTGATGATATACCTCCTCCAAATTTTGAGTACATCCTGACCAAATTTCACATTTAGACACAAACAGTCAGGTGACACCGAGAAACCCCCATCTTCAAGCACATACCCCCCTTCCCTTCTAAGACTCCTATTTCATTACAACCTCAACTGAATGGAGGGTGGAATAAAAGTAATAACGGAACATAGCCGGACGTAATTAAGTTATTAAGTTACGTGTCAGCTTGTGGCCGATAATCCAAGTTTGTGGCCAGCGTTATTAAGAATAGCCGGCGGGAGGGAGATGCGATATTTTTGCACCTTATTTTATTTTTTGGGGTGAGTGAAATAATTGTATTGGTTTTGTTGGTATTAATGTGGTTGGTTTCACTAAAAGGTTGAGTTGCCGTTTTGACTGCATAACTCGTGAAGTGGTTGGGCAACTTTTTGTGTGGTCCACGAATTGTTGTTTGGAGATAGTTTGTATGGTTTAATGATTAAACGTGTATACACATAATTTCAGCTCAATCGCTTCAAGATAACTGTCTCAATATTTTATTGCAGGATTTCACTACCCCAGCATATATACTGTAGCGCCATCTACCAACGCAGTTGGCGACACTTCGGGCGTCGGGGGTCGAGAGACGATCTCCCGACCAGAACCAAACCCGCGTGTACGGCGCGTATTATTCCGCGCGCGCCTCAAAGAGCCAATACCACACCACAGACGTGGCCCTGCAGGACTGATGTTCACCCGGGGTTGTAGGATAAGCGCAATTTGGCACCGCGGCCTCAGCCCAGAGCAGGAGAAGGAACGGGGGATTTTTTAGTCCGTAAGAGTCTGACACTCTCTTCCGACCGACCTTGTGCAGGACAAGTTAATCGATGACTATCTCCTCTCATAAAAAAGAGGCATGAAAGCACGGGATCAGATTTGCTCACACTTCTAATCCCGCATAGAAATATTGTAAAAAATTTTTTACTTCTTACAACCTTGATCTATCGATGGAAGGTCGTGTATGTCCGAACGTCAAACGATAAGCATTTATCAATGTGAAAAGCTACTTAAAACGTTTAGTATATAGAGTACAGATTGCATTAAAATCTATCAGTTTGCAGTATATTACTTATATAGTATTTTTTCTTATAGTGACATCAGACAGCTACTTCCGGACGCTTTCACTGATCGGCACCTATTGGTGCATAATGTTTTATTGCCTATCGCTTTCTTCGGTAAATGGACTAACAAATACAAAAAATATTGGTCAATTTGAACCTGTTAGTTCCGGAGGTTAGCGCAGTTTAAGCAAACGAATAAACAGAACAAAATCGTAACTTGGACTACTACAGTTCATGGCTCCGGTAACCTTACTCCCACGTCGAAAGACAACGCTGTGGTTGTTTCACGCCGGTTTTCTGTGAGGCCGTGGTATCATCCGGTTGAGCCGACCCATTCATGTCGAAGATTGGCTCTCCCAAATTAAATAAACTAAGTGGGTTTTAGATAGAATGATCAGTCCAAATGAAGCTTCTCCGAATTTTTACGCCAACCATACAACATATTTTACTAATAAACTAACTCATCGAAAGCTCGTCAGCTCAAGGCCCGTTCGGGAGTCATGTCAAAACTATTTTTATATATTTAGACACGAAACTAATATTTAGAATAACATTCTTATTAACACAAGAAAAATATACAAAGTGAGATTATTAAAATAGTGTAGGTATACGAAGTCGTAAAACTGAGATTATTTTCGCCGTAGAACTCGATAAACGTTTCATCGAGTTTAAAAAAACATTAAGAAAACGGTTTTCTTATGAAGTTTATGTAATGTTTATCTTTCGGTACAGCATCGCAAGGTCGAGCGCTGAGCAAGAGGTCGTGGGTGCGTTTAGAGGTTGGGTTAATATTATCGGCTTGCATAAATTGTCTTATTACAAACACAAAATCTGTTAAGTGCATGACGATTCATTTTCGAACAATAAAAAAGTAACAAAAATTAAATGCAACAATGTTTAATTTCAACTTAAAATAAATTATAAAACACAATATATATAAAAAAAATACATAGTAGAAGTACCTAAAATTAGTAACTAATGTGACTTTTCACACTTATATGTATTTTCTTTTATTATTTAGACGCCACTAACACCCGGTGAAAGAAAACATCGTGAAGATACCTGGACTTACGACTGAAATCGCCAATCCGCCTTGACCAAGCATTGTGATTGATGCTCAAACTTTCTCCGTGTGTGAAGAGGCCTTTGCTCAGCAGTGGACACTTATAGGCTAGTTATGATGATCATATATGATGTATGATATTCTCTAGTTTTGATATTTTATGAAACCTTTACGAGTGCCGGCGTTCTGGGGATTAGGGTTTCGAAGATTTAGGGATTGGGGAGTTCCATTAGACTACCACAAACGCAGCAGACAGGGTCGTTATCCAGCCGGGGTTGCGAGTGCAAACGCGTTAAATTAGCGCGTCGCTGGTTTTAGATGGAATTGTAAATCACTCACTCTCGCTGCACCCAGGGAGAAATGAGCTGACGATTTATTTTATTATTTGCTTAACTCTTAAAATTCTAAATAGCTAATAACAGAAATCTTGATCCATCTTGAAAACTAAATAAATGTTTGATGTTCTATCAAAGATAAATTATGAAATCCAGTCAGTGTTTCAGTTTCATTGTTTCAGCCGATTCAGTGTTATCACGTTGTAAACTTGAGATCATTGTTTCGGTTCTGAAAACGTACGGGTGTGAATATTGAGCGATCAATAAGGTTTTTATACGCATACTTTTAAACGATTAATGTTTCTCAGGTTAAGGAGGGCCGTATAATCATCATCATCATCGTCAGCGCCGCCCATGTACACCCGCAACACTAGAGGACTTACAAGTGCTTTGCCAACTTTTAGAGATTAGGGTTTTGGAGATTTAGGGATAAAGGAAGAATGTGGGGAGCGGTAATCTTACTTAGACGGCGAAACATAACGCTAGATTTCTGTAAAGCCATGTTATGATTCCGGTCAAACTAACCCATTCGTGTCTTAGCCTGGCTCTCCCACATTTGAATCCTATATTTTCACCTAAAGAAGCCTTCCAACCAAAACTGGTACATTTCCAAAATTACCTATAATTTTTAACGACTACTTCATTAACATCATAATCTACATAAAGCAGTTACTTCTATTTTATAGTGAAACTCAGTTAATATAGTTAAAATGCAGTAAAACGCTGAACAACGGACACGTCGTTCTTTATAACTACCTATCAAAAATAACTGCTTTTCGTGTCGTTGTAAGTTTTTTATTGAATACTGTTATTAAGGTTCTCAACTGTTTATAGGTTGTTGAAAGTTTTTGTTGTCGACTTGACTTACCGTTGAATTATGTTCTTATTGTCTGTTTTCTTAGAAGAAGTAGAATTCTCACAGAGTTATGTAGTTGAATAGCGCCATATCAGAGGAGTTAGGAGTGCGTTGCCGATTTTCTAGGGATTAGGAATTTGGATATTTAGTGATTGGGAACGGGTTGGAAGAGGGGAAGGTTTAAGCCTCCTGTAACCTTACTCATACGGCGAAACACAACGCTGTAGTTATAATCGTCATCGTCATCCCTCGACATTATGCCGGTTTTCTGTGGCCGTTTTATCACTCCGGTCGTGCCGACTCATGCCTTCCGAAGCATGGCTGTCCCACACTTAAATATTAAGAAATAATATTTATAGCTACTGGAAATAAAAGAAACTAAGTTATACATAATTAGTTAATGCATTTGTATGTTTATCTTGTCAAATAAACAAAATAAAATATTTTTTTCTGTCCAGTCTGTCTTTAAAAGAATACTCATAATGCTATAACGACCCAGTATTTGACCGTTTAACGTCCTACATAACTATCTCTATTCTTCAAGACAAATAACTCAGACTGACAATGTGTTGACCATTCTCCAGCCAGCAAATCACAGTAGACAATCCAATATAACATGACTTAACAACAGCAAAATTCTGTATACAAACAGAGATCTTGTTAGACTGGTGAGTATATCTCAATTTGCTGTCTTCGCGGTAGAGCGCCCAGTATAAAACGAGCTAGCTACGTGAGAATTTTGTTCATATTTAGAGGTCTGGTTTTACTGGTATGGTAGCTCAATTTGCTGCCTTTACAGAAGACAAATCGGTGTCTTTATGGCGATAAAAATGGTGATTTGTCGTGGATTGTTCTGTGTATCGAGATAGTTGATGTATTGTCTAGGATGGTTCATTGACCTTTTGGTCAGACAGTGAAAGATTGAACCTAGTAATTGCAGCAGTTCATTCTTGAAGGATATTATTGTGTAACTGGCAGGGTTAGTATGATCGACTTTAGGCAGCTATGGTTTTACTATGATTTCAATATATTTCGAAAAATAAAAAATCTTGATGAGCTTTTGCCAGTTGAAAACAATCTTAATTAGTATAAGAATAAGCTTAATTTTGTTATTGTTTTATTTGTTAGGTCGGCAAACGAGCAGACGTATTACCTGATGGTAAGCAATCAGCGCCGCCCATAGACACCCGCAATAGAGAACTAACGAGTGCGTTTTGGAAATGGAGGAGCGGAAGGATCGGGCCTTCGGTAGTCTGACACACACGGCGAAACACAACGCTGCGGTTGTTTCACGCCGGGGTTCTGTGAGGCCGTGGTATCAACCGGTCGAGCCGGCCCATTCGTGCCGAAGCATGTCTCTCCCATACTTAAATAAACACATAAATAAAAATAATCGTATGTCTCCCACGTGAAACCATATCAAATTAACTTTCCCTTCTACCGTGCGTTATCTAAAATTGATAACCATGTAATACCTGGGTACGTGTTCGAAATAGTTCGTCCCTTATACAAGAAGTTTCCCAACTCGATAAGTACTACGTTCGATATTAATAACTAAGTAAAATTACATACATACCACAGCAGAAGACGAAATTATTAAATTTTGTTACCAGTTTAAACTTTATGTAGAAACTTTCGCGTTATTGTAATGACAGCATATCAAACTATCCAAAAATATTCAATTAATTTAGGATATTTTCGACCATAACATAAAACCATAAGGTACAAAGTAAAATAAAGATAAGGATAGGTGAAAGTGCACGACATCTCTACACCATGGTAACATCATGCTATGAAACCACCAGCTTATTATGATCTCCCTTGAAAAGATTTGTCGACATATTTAACGGTCAATTTATATTGGAATTATATTTAGTACATAATAAGGCCGTTAGACGCGTTGATTAATTTAGTGCTTATAACTAATCAATGAAGGAATGTTCTAGAACTTATACGCTTGCTAAGGTATTCACATAACATCATCAGCCTATAAGTGTGTAAACTTACTTAAAAATAATAGAATTATGTAAAATTTGTAAATCCTAATAAATGTTTACAATGTACTAGACATATCCTCACTAATATTGTAAAGAGGTAAAATTTGGGAGCAGTCTTTGGAACCGCTGGTCGGATTTCAAAAACTGTCCCTGATAGCTACAATGTTCCTCGATTTTATAGGCCATAATTAATCATACTTGATTTTTTTTATTTATATTTTAAACGTTGCCCCACACTAGGATTTTCTCCTGCGTCGTGGGTGCGTTTACAAACATACAATTTCACATGCACATGACACCCAGACCAGGAACAACAATTTGTGGGCCACACAAAGAGTTGTTCCGCGCGGGAATCGAATCCGCGACACGTTGCACGGCAGCCAGTTGCCCAGCCACTGCACCAACCGTGCGACTCATTTAAGGCGAGCTTTAAACGCTGCTGTTTTTAAAATCGCTATATACATTACTTTGGGGGCCGCGGCTTTGCCGCGGGCGGAATCTAGTTATACATATATGTATAAGTTTTTAATATAATAACTTAGAAACTTAAGTTACAATTTGATTGATTACAAAGTAATGAGTAATGTAACTTCATATTTGTTTCCCATCTAACGTGAATTAGAGGAGTAGGGGAAAAGAGGGAGTTAGGGTGGGGGAGTCTCCTCACTTACGTGAGTTGGGGTTATTACAAGTTCGAAGTTTTGGTGTAAGTTGTTTCTTTTGCATTTGTTTTGTTGCAAAGAGTATTTAATGTGATTTTAATTGCGTTTGCTTTTCTTTGTGTGACTGTCTCATTGGGTGTAGATAATAATTAAACGATCGACTTTATGTATGTATGTCAAAGGTCTTATTTGGATTTCGTTTTGTTACGATTGCCCAAGCACAAGTATGGGAGAGCTATGCTTTGGCGCGACGGGAGTGATACCACGACTTCACAGAGTACCAGAATTCCGGCGTGAAACAATTTTTACGGTGTGTTTTGCCGTTTCTGTGTGAGTTTACCAGAAGCCCAGCCCTTCTTCCTTCCCGATCCTCATTACCAAATCTCTAACACCGCACAAAAGGTCGGCAACGCACTTGTACTTTCTTTGGTATTACGAATGTCTATGGGTGGCCTGGATCCACCCGATTTTCAAAAAAAAAACTTTGCCCCGCACTAGGATTTTCTCCTGTGTCGTAGGTGCGGTTACAAACATGTAATTGCAACTATCTCAAAAAATATTAAAGGTATTAATTAAATATATTTTTTTGTCATTTATTTCTATAAATTAATTGTGAAAATTCTTATTATTTACATTTAAAATGACATTATCGAAATCCCTGGTTGAACATTAATTAGAAATATTTGGAATATTCTAATATTATTTAGGTATTTTCAGATCCCTGGAGGAATAGTGCATATCAGATCTGAAATGGATATCATCCAATAATTTAATTTTGGGATTTTTTATTAATGTGTTATTTTTGTAACACATTGGAGCATGTTAATCTAAATTTCATTTTGGGGCATATATAAAAGCATTGGTATTTTCTTACTAATGATATTTTCTTACTATTTCATGGTATTTTCTTACTATTTCAAAAAAGATGTATGAATAGATTCTAATGAACATAATATTATTGACAAGGTCGCAAATAAAAACAATAACATATAAAAAATATCGATCATAATAAATTACAATAAACTTCAAAAATAACAAATGAAAATCGTGGTTACCATATGGACTGTATTTTAATCTAAAAAAAAAATTATACATATACATACTCTTTCAATAATAATAAACTCCCACAACATACAATCTACCATATCCGAAAAACTAAGTAAATACCAAGATCTTGCCATAGAAATTAAAACGCAGTGGAGAGTGCAAACAGTTCACATTGTCCCCATAGTCCTTTCAACCACCGGTATTATACCGAAGTCCCTCACACAAAGTCATAATACTCTGCAAATGCCTGCATACACTCTCCACACGCTACAAAAAGCTACCATCCTCAACACTTGCCGCATCACCCGAAAATTCTTGACATCGTCTACTTTAACATCTACCTATTCAATTTAATCTTCCCCTTTTACACTTGGCTCCGGCCCGTGTATAAGGTTTCTTAAACTCTCGTGTGAGAAGAAAACTATAATGTATTTAAAATGATAATAATAATTAAAATCGTATATCGCTGATGTCCCATTTCACTTATATTAAAGTTGTTCAAAGGGCCTCTGCGAGTTGGCTTCGGCCCCTCGTACGCCTTCCAAAAGTCCGGGACCCTGTGGTCCCGTGAGTGGAAAGGAACATACATAATTAAAATCGGAAAAAAATACTGATATCTCATTAGTGAAAATCAATGAATATATACATAGTCTAGCCATAAATACTGTTACAATTAACAATAAACAAAATATTACATTTGAATTTGGAATCTGTCATTTTTATATAATTTTTCATTGTGTTTTCTTATTTTGGCGCCAATAAATTGTTCAATATTTTGCGATATTAAAATGGAGTGGGGTGATAAAGAGAACCGAATCGCTGTGATTGCATTACACAAAGTGGGTATGGAGCCAAATGCAATTTTTAAAACTCTCCAAACGCTTGGCATTAGTCAAATGTTTGTGTACCGGGCTATTTATAGGTACAATGAGACCTCCTCTGTTTGTGACAGAAAAAGATCTGGCCGTCCACGTAGTGTTCGTACGAAAAAGGTGGTCAAATCAGTGATGGTTTGGTGGGGTGTTAGCTATGAAGGAGTGACTGAGCCATACTTTTGCGAAAAAGGTATCAAACCATCGGCACAACTGTATCAAAATACCATTCTTGAGAAGGTAGTTAAGCCCTTTAACAACACCATGTTCAATAACCAACAATGGTCCTTCCAGCAAGACTCGGCGCCGGGTCATAAAGCTCGGTCCACGCAGTCTTGGTTGGAAACGAACGTTTCCGACTTCATCAGAGCTGAAGACTGGCCGTCGTCTAGTCCCGATCTTAATCCGCTGGATTATAATTTATGGTAGGTTTTAGGGATAGGGCTTGCTCTAAACGTCATGGTAATTTGGACTCCCCTAAACAATCCATACGATTGGCAGTGAAGAATTTTCCCATGGAAAGAGTGCGTGCTTCTATTGATAACTGGCCTCAACGTTTAAAGGACTGTATTGCAGCCAATGGAGACCACTTCGAATAAGCTTTTTATGTTTACATTGTTTTATATTTATGTATTAAACTTACATACTGTAAAAGTAATAAATGTTATTTGCAATAGAAAATATATTTTTTTATTTGTTACTGGTATTTATGGCTAGACTATGTATTATACTAGCTGCTCTCGTGGTTTTACCCGCTGCTCGGCTCCATTTAATCGTTTTTCATAACCTATAGCACTCAGGAACATTGTAGCTATGAATCAGTGAAAGAATTTTGGAAATCCGACGATCGGTTCCAAAGATTGCACATACAAACTTAAAAATTTTACCTCTTTATAATATTAGTAGGTATAGATAGATATAAGGAAAGATTGTAAAACATTGTAATCCTCTACCCTCCAGCAGAACGCCAAAAACTGAATGTTCTTTACTAAAATTTTGTGTGAACCCGTCCGTGTGATTTACTCACGGTTTTATAAGTATTTGTGGTATATAAAATACAGTTTATGTTACCGTGTCACTTTGGAACTGAGCCAGAATACCAGCTGTGCAGGTATCGGAGCAATTTTACAAATATGGTCTCGTTTGCTATCCTATATCATTTTTTTTATGGGATAAGACAGCAAACGAGCAGACGCATTACCTAATAGTAACCAATCAGCGCCGCCCATGGACACCCACAACACCAAAGGAGTTACGAGTGCGTTGCCGGCCTTTTGGGGATAGGGGTTGCGGATATAAGGATTAGGAAGGGATAGGGGAAGCTTGGCTCTCCCACACTTAAGAAAAAACACCATACAACATTGCAGGTACCTACCACACATTTGCAGAGAATTTAGACAATTTTAAAATGCGATAAGACTTTTTTTATGTAATAGATTGGCAAACAAGCAGACGGATTACCTGATGGTAAGCAATCAGCGCCGCCCATGGACACCCCCAACAGAGGAGCTACGAGTGCGTTGCCGACCTTTTGGAGAGGAAGGATTTGGAGATTTAGAAATTGGGGAGGGGAAGGATTGGGCCTCCGGTAACCTCACTCACACGGCGAAACACAACGCTGTGGTTCTTTCACGCCGGTTTTCTGTGAGGCCGTGGTATCACTCCGGTCGAGCCGACCCATTCGTGCCGAAGCATGGCTTTTCCAAAAGACTCCCGCAAGACTTTCTTTAGTCCGGAAATTGAACTCACTTTACTTCACAACCAAGCTTCAAAATTACCTCAAAATATTTGAAACGAAGTTGCAAAGCATAGAGCAGAGAGTCAAGTTTCTTGGAAACAGAAGTCAATGATTTATGGGCAATTTTGTGCGCCGGCTTTATGCCAAAATTGGACCGAAATTCAAGTTTGTAAATGGTTACGTTTTGAAACTGAACTCCCAATAATTGATTGCGTAAATGGTATGATCGTATGCTCTTCAATTGTTTTTATCTTTAGTCAGTTTGTTTATAAGCTGGTAAACGTCCGGATGGATTACCTGATGGTAAGCAATCCGAGCCGCCCATGTTCACCTGCAACTATAAGTTACGAGTGCGTTGTCGACCTTTTAGAGATAGGGTAGGAGAAGGATTGAGCTTCGGGTAACCTCACTTCGGCGAAATACAACGCTGTGGTTTTCTGCGTGGCCGTGGTATAATTTCGGTTGTGCCGACCCATTCGTGCCAAAGCATGGCTCATTAGGGTTGGACCTCACCGGACAGCACGGAATCGCATATGTTCCGCATGTGCTACCACGTGCTACAGTATGCTGCCGCATGCGAACGCGCGTTATCGCATTCCACAGACAAAATAGACAGCATGCGATATGAAGTGGTCAGCGGTGAAAGGCTGCGTTAGCATGCTATCGCACGCTTCAGCGTTCCAGAGCCCCCGCCGACCCTTGTATTTTGTCCGTGATTGCCTCGAGGATTCAGACGCGTGCTATCGCATTATGCTTCCTGTCTCGGTCTAGCAAATGGCAGTTCTAAGCGACAGAAAGAGAAATGGCGACGGAAGATGCAACTCCTTCGTGCTGCCTGATGAGGTCCAACCCATAAGTTCTTCACAATTAAAAATTTTGTTTGGTGGTTTTAATTGGAGTTTTCCCAGATTTTGCAGCAACGCAGTAGCAACTTGTTGCTGCACAACGAAACGATTTTTGCTATCCATAATTAGCTGTTACGGGGCCTGAACGTAATGTTGAATTTAAGGAAAACAAATAAAAAGGTTTAAGAAAAAATTTAAAAAAATGTTTAAAATAAATTTTTAAAATATTTATTCTTAGACATCTAAGGTATTCGTAAATCTATTTAGGTACCAACCTACTATAAAGTCTTTGAAACTAAAATCTTAATTAAATAATAATTAATTGATAAAAGTGTTTGTGACATTTACTCCTACTTGATTAATTAATAAAAAATTAAAATATATGAATTTTTAAATTTCTATTAGGCTGTCTGGACCAAAATAATTCCTATGTCGTAATTTACACTAAGTAAATAAATTTTATTTTAATAAGATTAGAATAAAAATGTTTTTCTGACAGGCAATTTCTTAAGGTTATTTAACATGAAAAATATACTTAAATTATTTTTAATTATGAAGCAATTATGATAAATATATATTACGGGCCTTTTAAGGGTCTAGATAGGCCTAATCAAAATCTATACTAATATTGTTAAGAGGTTTTAAGTGTGGGAGAGCCATGCTTCGGCACGAATGGGTCGGCTCGACCGGAGTGATACCACGGCCTCACAGAAAACCGGCGTGAAATAACCACAGCGTTGTGTTTCGCCGTGTGAGTGAGGTTACCGGAGGCCCAATTCCCCTTCCCCAATCCCTCCTCAATCCCTAAATCTCCAAATCTCTAATCCCTAAAAAGTCGGCAACGCACTCGTAACTCCTCCGTTGCGAGTGTCCATGGGCGGCGCTGATTGCTTACCATCAGGTAATCAGTCTGCTCGTTTGCCGACCTATTACATAAAAAAAGGTAATTGTAAGTTTGTATTTAGGAGTTAATCTTTGGAACCGCTGGTCGGATTTTTAAAATATTGTTTCATTAGATAGCTACAATATTGCTATAAAACATCACGCTACTATCAAAGCGAGCCGAGCAGCGGGTGAAACCGTGGGCCAGTACCTATTATTTAAGTAAATTTTCTAAAATGTTGTCGTATAAAAATGATCAATTGTAGTTGACTTAAAAAAACTAAACTACTAGTTATATTTTTTATAACTCAAGAACGGCTGAACCGATTTTGTTATGTAGGTTATGTAGGGCAGGTTAACTAGGGTACTTTTGGTAGAGTAGGGTTTTTTTTGTGAGGGAAAAATGATCAAATGACTTCTCTCGCCCAAGGCCGGGCGGGAGAGAGTGTCAGACTCTTACTGACTAAAAACCCCCCTGTTCCTTCTCCTGCTCTGGGCCGAGGTCGCGGTGCCTCATTGCGCTTACCCGGCAACCCCGGCTGAACATCAGCCGGGGCTGGTTCTGGTCGGGCGGCGAGCTACCCTTACTCGCCGACCGCAGACCCGCGCTTTCGGTGGCCGGAGATCATCTCTCGTTGGTAGAGTAGGGTACCTACATCACGTTATACCTTATTCCCTATTTTGTTGAAGTTAGGATTTACAACATATAAATACGGAAAATAACTCTTAAATTAACAGGCATAGCTTTACTTTTCCCTTCTGCGGATAAAAAGCGTGACATGGTTCTTAAACTAAAACTGAAAAGTGAACCAAAATTTAACTATCACGACAAAGAAAATGTAACTCTATAACAATAGCCTTAAAATACATAATTTAATTATCATATAATGCACGTAGTACTTAACAAACTTTGGTATGTGAAAGGACTTGTTAAAAGTGTTTAATATTACATTATTTATGTAAAACATAAAGTATATACCACTATAAGTTGACTGTAACAAAAATAAACTTCTTATGAAACGAGGGTTCAAGTTATACTGGTTTATGAAGACAGGCCGTCGTTTGCTGAAAAAGGATGTAATATGTTTGTTTTTGCAAAGGTTCCTACAAAAAGTACTTTCGCTTGAAATATTCGTGTAGTTTTAGTAATAAAACGGTCATATTGTCGTAATGTTTAATAAAGAATTATTAATTAAGTAGTTTACATAACACGTTTAAAAGCCTTAATGTTTTTGACACACGTGTTACGTGACATGTTTAAATGTTATGTAGGAACGCTATTTAAATACATACCTTATTTCTTCAATATCAAATCCGACGAAGTTGATCTGTAACAAAAGAAAAAAATATATAAAGAAGTTAGTATATAGTATAGTTGTAGCATCGCGACCGTCGCCGAGACGCGTGTCGCGGAATGCTGCTCATGAATATGGGCCTCTAGCATGGCTTGAAATTAGTCGAGTATCTCGTCAAAATTATTACGCGAGTAAGCCGAAAACATAATAATTAATTTAGAATGTCACACGAAAGTTATAATAAAAATATATAAAATGTTTTTCTTTACGTAAAAAAGTTTATGTTATAAGTTGTTTGTTTATATATTCATAGGAAAAAATGGTCAAATAGACCAAGCACGAAGGAGCCATATTATCGAAATATAGTTTGTATGATAGACGGCCAAAAAAAAAATTTACAATGTCCGTTGTTAGGTACAGCTTCAAAATAAATAAATACTCAAAGTCATTAATTCCAATTAAATCATGAATAGGTAGGTTATTTTTGAAAAATCAAAATAGAATAATAGCATGTCAGACTGTGCGTCAGTGAAGCTAGGTGCTCGTTCCAAATCGTAGATTCGAATTCGAATGAATGATTCGAAAAGATATGTTCCTCTGTTTCTTTTTTATTTTCCTTTTTATTGTGTGTGTGATGTGCATAAATAATAAATATATATCTACTATAATATTATAAAGCTGAAGAATTTGTTTGTTTGTTTGAACGCGCTAGTCTCCGAAACTACCGGTTCGAATAAAAAAAAACTTTTTGTGTTTGTTGGCCATAAAACATTACGATATGATCTTTGAGCAGCGTGAGAGTAGCTAGTAAATAATTATAAATAATAATTAAATGACTCAAAAATAAACAATATCCAAACTAACAATCAAAGTAATTCACCCACGAAAAGTACAATATAAGAACAGTATCAATGATCACAGACTAAAAACAAATAAACCAGTATGCAAACTTCGTTCTTTTGGCATCCAAGCAAATTACCATAGATTTCCAAGGATTAAGCTTCACTATCGACTCCCTTGCAGCTCTTCACCGCTTAGTCGCATTAAACGGTTGAATAACTTTACAATCTGGACGGCGCTTGCAACAGCTGTTTTCTTTTTTCGTATTTACCACAGCATAATGGTAGCCAAGTAAATCAGTTGAGTGGATAACTCAGTTTAGTTTCACAATGAAGAAAATAGTGGATTATTGTTTATAATAGTATATTGCGTATTATTTGCTCGAAAAGTAACAAACATCCATCCTCACTTCAACAAGCTTAGTGTGGGAGAGTCATTCTTCAGTATGGATGGGCCGTCTTGAACAGAGTGATGCCACGGCCTCACAGAATTCGGCGTGAAACAATACTAACGCTGTGTTTTGCTGTGTGAGTGAGATTACCGAAGGCCCAGCACTTTGCCCCCATCCTCAATCTCTAAATCCCCTATTTTTAGGTCCCTAATTACCCACTGGCAGTCCTTTTGATTTTACGAGTGTCAATGGGCGGTGCCAATTGCTTAACGTAAGCTTATAGGTCTGATCATATTTCATAACAAAAACATTGACGTACACTTATAATATTCAAATAAGATATTTAGTTCTAATTCTATGTTCTGCCAGAAGAATATATTTTGCCAATAAGGTGTGTTATTTGTTAGCTAAAAATATAATCCTGGAGTAGTTTTTAATTTATTTCAAAGGCTGCCTATTACACCTAGCGATTGACAATAAGCTTGTTGTATTTATTAATTGGAGTATAGGAAATCAAATGACTTCTCCTGCCCAGGGTCGGACGGGAGGGAGTGTCAGACTCTTACTGACTAAAAACCCCTCTGTTCCTTCTCCTGCTCTGGGCCGAGGTCGCGGTGCCTCATTGCGCTTACCCCGCAACCCCAGCTGAGCTTTAACCTTAACTGCAACGTTTTTTTACGGGCAAGTTAGCCATGTCTTCTTAGAACTACTGCAAGCCAGCCATCTACAGTACATTCACCAATGGTAACACCGAAATAAAGTAGCGTTTTCTAATATAACTGTACTTTTTCAAAGTGGAGATCTTGGCAAACGATCAACATGTAGAAATCCAAAATCCAGGGGATTGTTGATGAGGGAATAGAATTCACCTTAAATCTCGGTGCACGACTTGACTGTACGTCTGACGCAGTGCCTGGACTACGGACTGCAATGCAACGTTTCAAGCAATGGAACAACACTTCTTGTGATCCACAAATTGTTGTGTCTGGGTGGTTTGTGTATGTGAATTTGTATGTTTGTAAACGTACCAACGACACAGGAGAAAATCTCAGTGCGAGGCAAATTAAAAGAAAAAAAAATCTATCTTGAAGTATTTAAGTTATTAGATTTTTTCATTTGTTTTTATTTTTAATAAGTCGATACAGATATATTCACATAACTAACCGTCATTTTATACTCTATGGCCTTTAAAACAATATAACTTATTAAATTGTCACTGTTTCACCTTTGACCTTTATTTGACATTAACAAAAAGCCATTTGGCAATCAAACCAAGTAATTTTGATCCATATTCATCGAATTCGAATTTCGTAATGTTATTTTTAAATTTTCCCTTACGGCTTTTCGAACGTGAATTCCAAAATGGCGGCTGACTTTTAAAACGTGTAAAGGACGATGTTTTTTTTTAATGATTTATGTTTTTTTTTAAGGTTCTTTGTTATTATTGGGCTTTTGTGGTTTATTGCCATCAATAACTGAGACAAAGGGGTCGTGCGTGTATTGTTTGCTATGAGTCATTGTTTTGCCGATATTTTTAAAGGACATATTGAAAACATTGAGAGGAAATTGGGATGTATTTGTTTGGAAATATTATTCACAGTTCAGTTCACTTCCTTTTTAACCGACTCACATAGGAGTATTTAACACAAAAAGTCGATCAAAAGTCGAATATTACAAAGTATTAATAGAAGGTAGTTTTTGATACCAGGCGAAACGGTAGGGTCGGGGGGACAATAAACCGCTCGACTCTCTTTTGTTCTTGCTAAAATTCCGTTCACAATCAGTTGTCTTTCTAACGCAAGCTTGATCGCACGAACTTAATACGCAGTGAAAGTAAGTCAACTTAATTGTTAAAAATAAGCGTGACAGTTAGATTACTCGGAATAAATCATATTTTAGTTATGGACAGTGCAGAACAAGGTATGTAAAATTTATCTTACTATTTTTTTTCGTAATATATACCTTTAACAATTATTTACTCCATCTTTTATGGGGAACATTAAAATGATGAGTCGATATTAGCCTTTTCCAATATTTCAAAGTCTTTTTGTTGTATTTCCGGACTTTTCCCGAGTCAAATTCTTTTTTCATCTTATTGTTAGATATGTATAGTAGAAATTTAAAAAGAAAATAGCTGCCAACATGTGCCAAAATGAAAACATTTTGAAAATTAAGTGCGTGTGGTATTTACAAAAACAAACTTTATTTTGCGGTCACTTACGTTAATTTCAGATTTCTCTTGTTGTAGGTTCTGCTGGTACAAAGGTCGTGACGCGAAATTATGTTTTCCGAAAATTGAGGGAATATACTGAACCAGATTTCGGAAAAAACTTGGATTTATTGGAGTTTGAAATAATTAATGACTCTTCATTCCCAACTGATCAAAAATCAAAGTTTATTCAAACATTTTCTGTCTCAAGTCTGTAATGAAGTCTAATTGGCAGACAGCAAAGCGAACAGAAAGTGTATTTTTGAAAAAATACCATGATTGGTTACAAGGCACTCTTGAAATACCGAAAAAAAAAAATTGAAAATCCCGATACGGAAGATGTATGTAGAATTATACTCATGGTATCCAATGACTTCACAAAATTTTAATACATGGGCCTACAGTTATTAGACACGCCATACTACCAATAGGGGCATTATCAGAAGAAGCTGCAGAGGCTTGTAATAAACATTTTAGAAAATTCAGGGACCAATATGCAAGAAAATTCAGTAGAACTGACTGTAATATGGATGTCTTAAATAGATTATTATTAACTTCAGACCCATATTTGACAAGTATTAGACGAAAAGTGTCTAAAAAATCAATACATTTTAAACTAGAAACTAGATAAACGTTAATGTCCTACGAAGTTGATAAGGATAAAGGGAATGCAGAAGATAGTGAACATGATTCAGATGAAGAAGAGTACTTAGTTATAACTTATAAGCGATTTAATTAATTTTATAATTTATTAGTTTATAAGTTTTTAATTAATACGTCTAAATTGTTAATGATTGAATGAAACAAATAGTGACACTATTTGTTTATTGCAATCATTAACATTGTTTTTTTTTACACTTATTTCAAATTCCTGTTAAAAATATATCAAAATAGTTATTTTTTTAGTTTTTGAGTACATTTTAATGCCAATAAATAAATTATAGCAAATAAATAATTTTGATCGACTTTATTGATCAAATACCCCTATGTGCGACTTCAAAAAAAAGGAGGAGGTTCTCAATCCGATTGTATTTTTTGATTTGATATCACGTATATTATATTCTGTACCATGCATCGATACCGTTTCGTATTGTGGTTACTATTTATTCTTAAACCAGATATATAGAGGTGGGTTAAGATCGTTGTGTAGGTACCAATGTGAGTTTTGGTTAGCACTTTCTAAGTTTATGTTGACATCATTGAAATAAATCGTGAAAAAAACATTTACTTATCCAAAATTAAGGTTTGACATCGCCAGTTCCCTTATAACTAGAGAAGAGTCCTTTGCTTAGCAATAATTATGATAATCTTATCGTGATAGCCTGGAGTTTAAAGTGCCTAGGACCTAGCAAGCAATTATGTCTTAAAATTAGTTTGATATTGTCATCCTCCTAAAACAAGCGGCGGTGATCAAATACTCAAACCTTTTCAGTGTGAGTAGCGGCTTTTGTTCAGCAGTGGGCACATATTGGCACATCTTTATTATGATGATAATGCGTGAGATACCTCCGTCCGGCCTGATCCGAGTACATGGTGCAGAGCAAGAGGAACTGGAAGGTCATCTCCTCTTTCAGCAAAAGCAGTGATGCTCGCAAAAACGGACGTGAAGTGCTTGAGGGAACTATCCTCTCCATACCAGTAGGAGTCAGACCGGGTGTCTGACACTCCCTCTAGCCTCTCATCAAAAAACTTTTCTTACCTATGATGCTAGAGGAGTCATTTGATGATCCCACTCCCCCATTTGGTTATCTTAAGTAATACATCCCAGTACTTACATCAAGAACCCATAAGTTGCTACATTACCCACTTAGTTCATAGCATACGCTGTGCATGTTCATTGAAAATTTACAGAGTTTGCGAAATTGTTTGAGTTCTTAGCGTTAACTTTAGTTGTTTCGGCTTCAGGGTCGATAACTACAGAGATTAAATAATTAATGCAGTTCATCTATGGGAGTTGGAATTTTAAGCCATATTGTATATAGCTTAAAATTCCAAATCAGGAATCAGTGCCACTCATTGACACATGCTTGTTACAAACACAGCATAGAATGTTATGACTTCCAAAACTGGGGACTTAGGGATCGGGGATGAGGGATGAGTGGTTTGACTTCAGTTACCTCACTCACACGGCGAAGTACAACGCAAGCTTTATTTCACGTCGATAATTTGTGAAGTCGTGGTGTCACTCTAACCGAGTCACGCCGTGAGAAACAAATTACGGCTCTCCCACACGTAAACTAGTTCTGCTCGTTTGCCGACCTATCAATTATAACCATTTAAAAAATTTAAGTGTGGGAGGGCCATGCTTCGGCACGAATGGGTCGGCTCGACCGGAGTGATACTACGGCCTCCACAGAAAACCGGCGTGAAATAACCACAGCGTTGTATTTCGCTGTGTGAGTGTGGTTACCGGAGGCCCAATCCTTTTCCTCCCCCAATCCCTCCTTAATCCCTAAATCTTCAAATCCCTAATCCCTAAAAGGTCGGCAACGTTCTCGTAACTTCTCCGTTGCGAGTGTCCATGGGCGGCGCTGATTGCTTACCATCAGGTAATCCGTCTGCTCGTTTGCCGACTTATGCCATAAAAAACTGACCTCTATAAAAGGAGAAACAGTCAAAGAAATCGTGGACACACTGATTCAAATTTTGAAAATACACTGTTTTACTGCTCTGATATTGAATTTGCAACATAAGGTCCAGCAGTAAGGTAGACTTTATAATTTGATACTTCGGACTAACAAGCTCTATTCTACGATAACTTGATGTTCAATAAACATTTTATCTTTATGTTGAGTAAATTGATTCCTAGCTTTTGTTCACCGAAGAAGTTTGTTGAAAAGGTTAGATGCTATCCAATTTTTATCAGTCATGTCATGAGCCAGGCGATCTGAATTGGACGAGACCTATATGTTCCGCAGAAAACGTTTTGTCGCTGATTTTAATATGATTTTACTTTTTAAGTCTTCCTACTTTTGGTCTTCCTACCCTCGTTCTATTATTCTATGCTCAAAGCGATATTCAAGCAATATTCTTTCAAGATAGTGGATAAACTGGACGCATATTGCTACCAATGTTGGGTGGACTTCGTTCAATTATGGGTGTTGTTCCCCACTCATCTGGGATGCGGCAATTGTTACCAGACGGATGAAATTCAGTATTAGTGTAAACTCTTCAAGTCGTGGTGGGCCGGAGGCTAAGGCGGGTGCTTCTTATGCATGAAGGTGCAGATTCGGAACCTGGTAACTCCATTTGTGTTTTTTCTGAGTTATATGTACTTTTTTAATTAATAGGTCGGCAAACGAGCAGACTTGGATTGGGGATTTGGAGATTTGGGCCACCGGTAATCTCAAACACACGGCGAAACACAACGCTGTAGATGTTTCATGCCAGTTTTCTGTGAGGCCGTGGTATCACTCCGGTCGAGCTGACCAATTCATGCCGAAGCTTGACGCTCCACTGCACACTTAAATTACTTTCTAGGATTATTTAGACACCTCTGACTTATAATGAATGAAAACATCAGGAAGAAACCTGGTCTTACAATTTCTATTTAGAAGTTTGAAATCACCAATCTACCTCAAGCAAGCGTAATGATTAATAATGAAAAATAATGCTCAAACCTTCTTCATGTGCGAAGAAGCCTTAGCCAGCAGTGGCCATTTACAGGCTGATGATTTATGTGATATTATTAATTAGAATTTACAAATTCTTTACTTTATGACAGTTGCTAAAGAATTCTCAAAATTTTGAGAACAGAATGCAAGTTTAAATAACTTTAAAAGGTTGGGAGTCGTGTCAAGTTGAGACATTCAACTTTTTGAAAGTCGAAACATGTTTTTGTCCGAGTTACACGAGCCATTTACTTTGGAACCGAACTTGTTCTCGAGTGTTTCGAAGTTTCTAGAATGTATGGCAGAAGTTTTGAAATAAAGTGTTAAGAAATTGAATTAAAAAGTTTTTAGAAATAGTGCATGTTAAGTTCAGGTGACGATTGCCATATTATGGCTTGTAAATTAATAATATTAGTGAAATTTTCGTGCCAATACATGATACTAAAATTTCTGAAGATTAAATTACCATTTTGTGGTGGCCCGGAGGTTAAGGCAATCACATGAGGGTAAGGGTTCGAAACCTGATAAGTGCTAATGTGACTTATTCCAAGTTTTATATATATTTACCTACTTCCTATGAGTATTTAAACAATACTGACAAATTACGATGAAGAAAAACAACCCGAGGAAACTTGAACTTCACCAATCCACCTTGAGCAAGCGTGGTGATTAAAGCTCAAACATTCTCCGTATGAGAAGAGACCCTTAATCTCTTGGTCAAATCTTATTATTTTCCTATCAGAGACTGAAGGTCAGTACCACAGAATGCTTACTATTTCTTTGATTTTTTTGAGTTCCAAAAATACATATTGTCTTGCATCAATTAAAACTTTTAAACTTTTATCGGATAGGGGAGTATTTAAAAGAATGAGTAGACGCATCGCCTAAAGGCTAATTTTTAGTACCACCCGTAGACAACCGCCACACCAGTATTTATATTCTGTATTATCTGTAGTTACGAAACACACCCACTTAATAAGAGTACAAATCAAGTACATTCGTACGATTTTGTTTAAATAACATTTGTTTACTATAAACAAAACATTGTTTATTGCGCAGAGCTAAATATATCATATTTCTCGGAGTGTTCTAATAACATGAAATTTGTACGTCTACTGAGTTTTATTAAAATAAGTAAACGACGGAATTGACCCGGCGTTCGCGCTTGCTATAGGGTTGTCACGTTAAACATTTCACTGTATTGTTTTTATACGATTGGATAAGTATGTTTTTCTTTCACGTTTCAACGTAGCAATGTATTTTTTTATCGGATAGGACAGCAAATGAGCAGATAGATTACCTGATGGTAAGCAATCAGCACCGCCCATGGACACCTTTTAGAGATAAGGAATGTAGGGATTGTCCAAAGATTGTGAAGGGGTTGGGGGAGGGGAAGTATTGGGCCTCCCGTATCCTCCCTCACACGGTAATGTCCATTTACATTTTTAGCAAGAGTGAGTGGCAGACTCCTATTCACTAAAATACTCCTGAAAAAAGTTTTGTTTCTTTTTTAATAATTGTCTTTTTCACTTAAAGATTCAGGCTCATTTATTACAATACTTTGTCGTCTCGTCATCCATGCATAATGCAATTTTTGGTTTCTGTGTGTTACCAAAACTAGTGAAATCGAATAATTCTATGAAAGCTAAGGTACACAGGCTCAACTGGAGTGATACCGCGGTTTCACAGAAAACCAGCGTAAAACATCACGTAAGTACTATTTCGCCATGTGGGAGAGGATACCGGAGGTAAGTTCCTTTGTTCCCCCATCTCCAATCCCAGCTGCAAATCTCAGCTGGCAATCCACCAAAGACCAACAACGCATTTTGGTGTTCTTGATGTCTATTTGTGGCACCAATTGCTAACCTATGCCATGAATCAAAACTTGACAGATATTAAAATAAAATTGTATTGTTCCACAATTCAAATCCTACCGAAGACTCGATGTTTTTTTTTAAGATATTTCTGAGAAAAAACCCACAATAGCCAACCCTACTGCAGAAGTAAATTGGCTGTCCCCGAGGCAATAGATTGCTTTAATTTTACTTAGCCTGGTAAACATCACGGTGTTACGCAAGGGACTGGGCAGGGCACAACGTCACGTTGTAATCATTCTTCTCAAACGTTTTTGTATACCTTTCTTATGAAAGTGTTTATAAATAAATAAGGCTATAATTAGTTACATGGGAAAAAAATTGAGTACAATTTTACTTGTTAAACATTTTTTTTTAAACCAAAATAATCCGACTTCAAAAAGTAAAGTAAAAAGCAAAAAAGTAAGTAAGTTCTTTGTAGAAATTAATAATTTTTTTTTATGGTGTAAGTCGGCAAACGAGCAGATGGATTATCTGATGGTAAGCAATCGGCGCCGCCCATGGATACCCGCAACACCAAAGGAGTTACGAGTGCATTGCCGGCCTTTTAGGGATAGGGGTTGCGGATATAAGGATCGGGAAGGGATAGGGATAGGGAAGGGATTGGGTGTCCGGTAACCTCACTCACACGGCGAAACACAACACTGTGGGTTGTTTCACGCTGGTATTCTGTGAGGCCGTGGTATCACTCCGGTCGAGCCGACCCATTCGTGCCGAAGCTTGGCTCTCCCACACTTAAACATGTTTTCATTTAGTTAAATAGAAAATAATATTAATAACCATTTTATAATATTGAATTCCTATATAAAAATCTAATCCTTAATAAATGATTGAGATTCTTTTTAACATCCCTTAATTAAGTAAAAACTATAATGATTGTTATCTCTATGTAAAGTACTCCATTTATATATCTAATCTCTCATTAAACTTACTTTTTATTGGCAGAAAATCCGTGTAATTAGCTAAAATGAGGCGCTCATTTATACATACCTATATATTTACATAAATTTATGTAAATAGCAGGGCAATTCCTTTCCGAGTGGGATGGCCACATAAATTGTAATCTAACACATTAAAAACTCATTAGTTGCTAACTTATTATTGTACTTTTTTTTATGATAATTTAAGGATCTGTTGTTGTATAGGTGGGTGTTATCAGGTATTATCTGTGTTTGATGGATCGTTATATTTTAATGGTTAATTGTTGAAGATTCGAATGTTGTCTTTTTTATTTATTTTTTGATTCAATAATTTCATCAAATTTTTCTTGTCATATGTTGCCAGACTAGCCCCACTTATGGATACCTGCAACACCAAAGGAGATGTTGAATTTAGGGTTTTTTTTTATGCAAACGATCGACAAACGAGCAGACGGATTACCTGATGGTAAGCAATCAGCGCCGCCCATGGACACTCGCAACGGAGTAGTTACGAGTGCGTTGCCGACCTTTTAGGGATTAGGGATTTGGAGATTTTGGGATTGGGGAGAGGAAGGATCGGGCCTCCGGTAACCTCACTCACACGGCGAAACACAAGCCATGGTATCACTCCGGTCGAGCCGACCCATTCGTGCCGAAGCATGGCTCTCCCACACTTAGGGGACGGAGAAGGAGCCTCCAAAAACCTCAAACTGCGAAACAATAGTTTTACGCCGCTATTCTGTAAGGAGTTGTGTGTGTTTATTTTCTAAGTTAACATTTGTAGCGTGTTGGATTAATATGAGCTTACTGCTGATCAACAGCCTTTTCACATGAAAGGTTTGAGCATTAATCACCACACTTGCTCAAGCCGTATTATCGATTTCAAACTTATAATTAAATATTATTAGTCCAGGTTTCTTCACGGTGTTTTCCTTCACCGTAATGTCAGTGGTATCTAAATAATCTTAGAAAATATATATTATAACTCGGAAAAAGTCGCATTGGTTGCCAGGTTTCGATACCGCACCACGGCTACTGAGTTCTTATAAAAAAAAAAACAGAATATTCAAAATATGAAAGTTATCGAAAAGAATCGTAACACATGACTATATCGATTCTTTAACATCGTCAATTCTAATCAACTATTCATTCGCCGTTGAACAAGTGAATGAATGATGTCGTTCGTCATTCACTCAGCAAGTCCCGCGCCGACGTCGAACAATTCAAGTCGTATAATGGAGCGTTCTATATTTGATTAGTGAATGATATTGAATGAAACGGGGAACATTCTAGAATTCTGATTTAATTTTTATGTTTGGGCGATGGAATTTTTTTTCTTATTTCGAATATTTTTTCCGTTACTCGCGAACATAACCTAGAAGTTATTATTTTATATTTGGAGACATTGTTATGTGAAAAAATATGAATTTTCCTTACCCAAGATAATAAAGGGTCCATTAAACTCTTGCGAAATAAAACAACAGAGTTTCCTCGGTGATTTTTTGTATTTTTTTTTACTAACATTGTTCAATACGGTGTATAGGAGATGCTACGTAAGACTGTAGATAATTGTTTCAAATTTTGCTTGCTATGTGCACCTACTACTGGTTTATCTCTACCATATTAGAAGAAAAAGAAAATAAGGGGGTAGATGAAAATTTATCGCTCGAATGCAGAGAGTTGTGACATCGCATCTTCAGTCTACTTGCAACCACGACCTGTGCAACCAGGTCGAAACGTAAAGCCTACCAAGGTATTTTAATAATTATTTTTTACGTTAAACCTCGAAATTATTTATGTTGTAAATACAAAACGAAGTTTAAAAGTTAGTCATAGTAACTAAAAACCCGTCCCTTCTCCTGCTCCAGGCAGTGGCCCATTTTTTATGGGATAGAAAGCAAACGAGCTGATCGATCACCTGATCACCACGGATCACCTGATGGTAAGCGATTGGGGGACCCATGGACACCAGAGAAGTTACAGGCGCGTTGCCATCATTTTACAAAGCAGTACGCTCTTTTCTTTAAGGTCTGAAGGTCGTATCGGTTCGATTGCATTTGATCCGCAACTCCGACTGAGAAACCTAAAGTTTATACAGTCTAGCAAAATTTGTAGTCACACCACAACCATATCACGTTTACAGATCGAAATACGAAGCCAAAATTCCTATAAGAGACTATCCCACAAAATCTCCTGTCTATCGACCTCCGAATTCCGGGTCTCAGACATCATATACATACATATATATACTATATAACTTAGGTATATAATATCAAGGGTCGCTACACATGCCGCATACAAATTATATTGTCACGGCACACACACACAGGCATAGTTAGGGCAAAACCACATACACACGTAGAGTTCGCTATGAAGACAGAATTTGTAGGTGTATTTATGTTAATGTGTGATGTCTTTTTGGAGTGATAGTTTGGTAAACAAACTCCCGGATTACCTGATGGTGAGCAATCGGCCACGGACCAACGGCAACACCAGAGGAATTGCAGGTGGTGGTATTTAGGGATTCAAGGATTGGGGATGGTGGAAGAGAAAAGGGTCTCCGGTAACTTGAATCACACGGCGATGCATTCTGCACGGTTCTCCCACATTAATTATTTCTTCTCTTCTTTTAGAAGCAGGCAGAGGTGTTGATTAAGATACTGGTTTTTCATCAATTATGTATGTATGTTGGAAAAGGAACGATCATTATTTTTGATAAGTTACTACCCTGAGACATACCATGTTGAGACACCTGCGGCCCGGACTAAGCTTTTTGCCTCGTCATTTATACCGCGTACATTGGAACAGTTTGCCGGCTGCAGTCTTTCCGTCCGAATATAATTAAGGTGTCTTCAAGGCTAAAGTGAATAGGCTCTTAATAAACTAGTGCGCCTTACCATCAACGATTGCATCACTGCTTACCACCAGGTGGGATCGCAGCCAAGCACTAGTTTATAGCAAGCAAAAAAAAAAAATACCAAATTAATCAAATTTAAAGATTTACTAACGTGAAAAAACTGCGAAAAAATCTATAACAACTTAGTTGGTTGCGCGACGTCATCAGTCATTAAGACGCGCACGCTGCTAATGAATAAGAGTCCCGTTGTGACTTGAAACTTTTAGAGCTTTTCTAAAAATGACAAGTGCAAGTCGATCAACAGACGAAATGGTTCAGAATTCCTTGCAATCTATACCTACTAATATTATAAAGAGGTAAAATGTGTAAGTTTGTATGTAGGGGGTAATCTTTGGAACTGCTGGTAGGATTTCAAAAATTCTTTCACTTATTGATAGCTACAATGTTCTCGAGTACTATAGGCTTTAAAACATCACGCTACAATCAAATGGCGCCGAGTAGCGTGTTAAACCTTCACTTGGTGTAATCCTAAACCGAAACCACATTAGACTTCAGGTAGATTACTACTACTATTTTTTTTTTTTGAAAAAGTGAAAATAGGTGTTGTATTTCATTAGATATTTATGGTATCAAAACTACATAAAAACGGCAATAAATTCAGAAGCCCAAAGAATAGATAGTGTGACAACTTTTATCTCAACTAATAAATATATGACTCTTACACGCAGAGATTCTTATGAGCACAATATTACTATAAAATAAGGGTATCTAGACGAAAAGTGAGCAATTAATTTAATGTTTCTACAAACTTAAAACAGTTTTTTTTATGTACGCGCCGCCCATGAACACTCGCAACAGAGGAGTTACGAGTGCGTTGCCGACCTTTTAGGGATTAGGGATTTGGAGATTTAGGGATTGAGGAGGGATTGGGGGAGGAGAAGGATTGGGCCTCCGGTAACCTCACTCACACGGCGAAACACAACGCTGTGGTTATTTCACGCCGGTTTTCTGTGAGGCCGTGGTATCACTCCGGTCGAGCCGACCCATTCGTGCCGAAGCATGGCTCTTCCACACCAAATTACCCACCCCTGCTTCACTATATTTTCTTCACAAATGTTACATAAGTATATTATTTAACAATTTTTTTTTGAATGAGCTGCGCTTGGTCACATCTCACCTGGCACAAAGCGATGATGCGACTTACGATGGAGCACACCTACCGATAAACAACTACTTCCCTCGGGCCTTGAAGGCACCCAGGTTATACGCTTCTGAAAACACAGACTTCGGCAGTATTTTTCGCGAGTAAAACTGTGTTTAAGTTCTTCCTAGTATAAGCTATGATAGTATGAAGTGACCCTTTTAGGTTGACCGTCACGTACCCAGTATCCGATCCTTAGACCCTTCCATGACAGTGCAATCTCGTCTTTTGATCTTATTGACCTTCGTTTAATTTGAACAATTAGTTCCGTTCATAGAACATTATACTAATTAGTATTTATTAGCGACCCGCCACGGGTTCGCAACGATGCAATGCTGATACTAAATTTCTCCATTTTGTAATTGCTGTTATTATATATAGTTATATACTAGTTACTTTCGCGCGTTTTCAGCCGCTGCTTAGCTCCATTAGATTGTAGCGTGATGTTTTATAGCCTTTAGCATTAGGAAACATTAAAGCTAACAATAAGCGAAAAATTTTGGGAATCCGACCAGTGGTTCCAAAGATTACCCTACATACAAACTTACAAACATACAAACATACCTCTTTGTAATATTAGTATATCATTATAGATAGTGTAGCTAAACTTTCCTCGTCAATTACTCTACCTAACAAAAAGAACCTCATCAAAATCTGTTGCGTAGTTTTAAAGATTTAAGCGTACATAATAGGGATATAGGAACAGAGAACTTTGTTTTATAATATGTAGTGACTGAGTCAACTGCTACTATCTTAATTTCAATATTAAAGCCAGTTAAAGTACCTACCGTTTATCATAAAGGTTTTACTAGGTTTTCACCTGCGGATTCTGGAAGATATTCCCGAACCCAGTCTTGTAAGAATATTGTGACAAAGTAGTCGAACAAAATCTTTAATGCCTTGGTACAAAGCTGCGAATGTCGTGCGGCTTACTATCTACTCATATATATGACCTCTTCGAAGCAAAAGAAGAACGGGGAAGTTTATAGCCAGTCAAAATCTGACACACTCCCCCCCCCCCTGCCCTTGACGGGATAGGAAATCTCACGAAAGGATAATGCAGCGCATATTATATAGGTATTATACTAGTGCCCCGTAAATGCTGGTACTAAATTAAATTTAATGGATGTTATTATACATACAAACCTTGTTCTTCGATTACTCTCTTTATTAAAAATCAATAATCTACAAATACAATACAAACAAAATATAATGTTAACGAAGAAATAGAATAGTTTGACACGGTTGGAGCAGTGGCGGAGCAACTGGCTGCCGCGCAACGTGCCGAGGGTTCGATTCTTTTTGTGTGATCCCCAAATTGTTGTTCCGGGTCTGTGTGTGATGTGTATGTGAAATTGTATGTTTGTAAAGACACCCACGACACAGGAGAAAATCCTAATGCGGGGCAAAAGATATTTAAATAAAAAAAAATGTTGTTCCGGACCTGGGTGTCATGTATTTGTGAAATTATTTCTTTGTTAACCCACGATACGGGAGAAAATCATAGTTTAAGGGCAAACTTTTAATCAAAAAAGAAATAGGTACATACATACGTTTTTTTGTACCAAAGTCAAAGTCAAAATCATTTATTCCAAATAAGTTTAAAAAAGGTTCAGGTAATAAAATGTAACTCCCATTTATAACCACTTATGTAATATGCTCGCGCCGTTTCGAAATGAATTTATTATAAATCAATTAACATATTGTTAATAAATGAAATGAATTTTGAACCTTTCGTAATTGAGTAAAAGTTGGTACCTTTCTACTTCTCTGATGGTACTAAAAGTGTACTAAGTGATAAAATGACACTTTTAATTATAAAGTGATAAGGGTTAATTACTTTGACCTTCAACCTTTGACCCCTTGAACGGAGATGGGTACTTTTTGTTTTGAAAACCGTTTTTGAAAATGGTTAAGTAGGCACTTGTTGATAAAAGGGGATTTTGAGTGAAAGGGTTGAGGAAGATAGGGTAAGATTTCTTTTTTTGTGTTAAGTGTGTTGTTCACATACCGAGTTTTTCAAGACGCGAGGTTCTTTCGAAAAAAAACACAATTATAAAGGACTATACAATAAGGAAAAATAACATTAGAAACACAAGATTTTTAAAACTTAAGACTATACTTACACTTAGTCAAAACTGTAACAAGCGTGTCATGCATGTCTAAGTGTGGGAGAGCCATGCTTCGGCACGAATGGGTCGGCTCGACCGGAGAGATACCACGGCCTCACAGAAAACCGGCGTGAAATAACCACTGCGTTGTGTTTCGCCGTCTGAGTGAGGTTACCGGAGGCCCAATTCTTCCCCTTCCCCAATCCCTAAATCTCCAAATCCCTAATCCCTAAAAGGTCGGCAACGCACTCGTAACTCCTCCGTTGCGAGTGTCCATGGGCGGCGCTGATTGCTTACCATCAGGTAATCCAGACGGATTAAAGCTCAGCTCGTTTGCCGACACATTACATAAAAAAAAAGCGATTTTAAATTGGAAAAAAAATCCAAAGTCTACAATGAACATTGTATTCTTACAAGCTACCGCCCGTGGCTTCACCCGGGTGTTGTTTTGATAAAACTTAGCCTATGTGTTACTCCAGGGTATCACCTGCGGGTCTGCGGACGGCGAGTAAAGGTAGCTCGCTGCCCGACCTGAACCAGACCCGAGCGTACGGCGTGTAACGTTCCGCGCGCGCCTCAAAGAGCCAATAGACCACCACAGACGGGGGCCTATAGGGCTGATGTTCAGCTGGGGTTGCGGGGTAAGCGCAATGAGGCACCGCGATCTCGGCCCAGAGCAGGAGAAGGAAAGGGGGGGTTTTTAGTCAGTAAGAGTCCTCCCGCCCGGCCCGGGGCGGGAGAAGTCATTGGATGATTTTCCCCTGACAAAAAAAAGGGTATCACCTACATACTCAATTTCAACTTAATCAGCCCAGCTGTTTTTGGGTGAAAGAAAAACAACACACATCCATACTTTTTTACAAATTTTTACGTTTAAAATATTATTATTAATTATTATTGTTATTAATATATTATTAATAATAAATAAAAGGATTATACCTATTTAGGAAGTTGTTTGTATATTGTTTCACACTTGAAGGAATCCACGACGTCTTATCCGCTTGAACTTCAACAGAGCACAGCTGCTAGTATTTCATAAATTTACAAATTATATTTCTGAGTTTGACTGACTCTATACTTAAATCCAAATCCTATTTTTTAACTTGAATAATTAATAATATTATTCCGGAAGAAGCCCTCAAGATTTTTTTACGGATTACCTGATGGCAAGCAATCGGCGCCGTCCATGAATACCCGCAACACGTAAGAAATTACGATTGCTTTTGAGGATTGATTTTGAGGATAAAGGTTTTGGATATTTATGGATTGAGACGGGAAGCATTTGGCCTCTGGTCACCTCACACGGCAAAACACAACGCTGTGGTTGTTTTACGCCGGTTGTCTGTGAGGCCGTGGTATCACTCGAGTCAACCCATTCGTGTTGAAGCTTGTCTCCCAAACACTTACAAGATGAATAAATTAGAGGTACATCCTATGTAACAAAAACTTTAACAGTCCAATTGATTTTTTGAAATTCCCAAATTTGTGTGCACTGTCGAAGCCTAGAATTTTTACATTTAGGTCGTGAACACACGACACTGACACAACACGTGACAAGTCCTTTGTGTACGTGACCTAAAAACTATCTGAAATGGTAAAAGCCAAAGGGGAATGACTGCCCTGTTGATAGTGGCTTCAATTTATCTTGTTCTCCGATTGAGATGGGACTACAACTTACTGTTTCAATATAAAACACTTCTGAACCCGGTGACTAAGTGATTGAGTGAGTTTGCCAGCCAAAATACAAAGATCTTAGAAATCAGAAAAAAAAAAATCAGGAACTAGACGCTAATAGAATTTTTGACATGAATACCAGAGACTCTAAAATATTAATTTCGCTTATAAAATTATTAAGTAAGCACACATTTTTTTTCTGAAATTAACTTTAGTTTTATCTTTATAGTCCACGTATTCTTTAGAGGCCCAAGTATACCTCAGGGCCCCAAGAAACCCTGTTCCATTCCAGTCGAATAATACGAAAAGCGATGACAACCGCCCCGGTTATCTAAAATCCGATATTAAATGGTGAGCACTATCAACATCAAATCAAACAATTAGAAGAATGAGGTATTATCTGAAATTAAATGTTATATGCACCCACGTAACCCTCAAGGGCCCACGTAACCCTCAAGGGCCCACGTATACCTCAGGGCCCCAAGGAATCCTCGATCCATCCCTGTCGAATACTAGTAGACGCGGTAACACCCGAAAATATCGCCAATTATATTAAGTCTCATATTATAGGGCGAGTCTGTTGCCATCAAGTGAGGATTGGCGTCGTAATTGACAGCGTAATTATCCCACTATGAGGGAAAAAAGTCCTGATATAATTGGATAGGCTGGTAAATGTATCTTGTTGCTTTATTGATTGAGCTAAGAAATAAGTAACGATATAATAATGTGATATTTTTATGTCATACAATTTGTAATGGAGTGCCTTTTTGTGAAGAGAAAATAAAAAATCAAAATCGGAGGTTTTTTAGTCAGTAAAAGTCTGACACTTTTACTGACTAAAAAACCTCCGTTCCTTCTTCTGCTGATGATGATGAATGAGTTGATTTAAATTTCTTGCAATTAACACAAATCGAATTATGATTACCTGAAAATGAAATAAAAAATGGTTTTTCTTATTGACAAGACGCAAAAATCATATTGCAAAAATAATGTTATGACAACAATTACAAGACGGCTGCGAATCCGACGCAAAAACCGCAACAATCCCTTTATATTTCAGGAAAAGTTGACCCCGTAAAATCAAGGAAAAATTTTACGTCATTTTTTTTTTAACAAAAAGCGTTTTTAACGATCACCTTCTCGCTCAGGGTTCAGTGCGAATCCTTTGTGAGGAAGCCTCAAGCTTTTTGTTGTTTGCGGCTAATAAAAAACAGAAGTCACTTGGACTTTTTCAACTAAAAAATTTGGTGTTCCTGTATGTTTTTGTGCGTTGGGCTTACAAAACCCTAAGTTTTCGTTATTAATTATACAAAATAAAAACGATAAAGATATAACTAATAGAATGTATAGTAACAAAATAAAAGCGGTGTTAGCCTGATTATTTATTTTATTTTTGGAGAAAAACATTTTTTTATGTAATTGGTCGGCAAACGAGCAGACCGATTACCTGATGGTAAGCAATCAGCGCCGTCCATAGACACCGCAACTGAGGAGTTACGAGTGCGTTGCCGACCTTTTAGCGATTAGGGATTTAAAGATTTAGGGACTGGGGAGGGATTGGGGAAGGGGAAGGCTTTCTTTTCCCGCCCTGGTCAGGCCAAGAGGATCATTAAACAGATTAAACTTTCAATGAGATGTTTTGTTTCAAAATTTCCTTGTTCCATCGTTTAAAATTAATATTCCAACTAACCCAGTGACCAGTGTACTGTCTGCAATAATTGGTCAACCAATTCTACCGTTCCTCGAAACGCTTCTGACGCCGCTGGTGTTCATGACTTTTCTTTTTATATTAGCAAAAGAGAAGATTGCTTTATTTCGCTTAGCTTTTCCTTCTATTTTCATTAAATTCTCTTCTTTTTTACTGGGTTTCCACAAATAATTCAAGGTCAAAATTAGCCAAATCGGCAAGGTCTTGTTTAGTTTTTAACATTACAACGAAAGGTTAAATTTATTTTTATCTCACTTATATTATATATGCAAAAGTTACGATGTTTGGATATTTGTTGCTCCAATCACGCCAAAACAGCTGGACGGATCTGGATGAAACTTGGCACAGGCATAGGATACACGCAGAAATAGGAAATATGCTAATTTTTATCAACACACCGCGCGGTAGAAGCCGAAGGCGGAAGCTAGTATATGATATAGATTACAATTTATAACAAATCAGATTTAGGCTCATTCCTAGGACTAGTCTGAGACAGAGTCTACCTAAAACCCATTAGCGGAATCTAATCTTCTTTCCCCATTCCCTAAGGCCACTAAATATACGTTTTATTAAAGTGGCCTTGAGTCGGCTATACCGGTTGTCAAGAGGCTATAGCTTCTAAGTGTCGATTTAATTACACTGTAATTTCCTGGCCTGTGTTTTATGGCCTGCAATTCACGGGCATTTTATTTTTATTAGCGACTTCAGTTTGAACGTGTGGATGGCCTTAAATCTGTTATTTTTAGGTTTCAATGTTTATTGGGAGGTTTTTAATTAGGTTTTAGGAATTTATTGTTGAGTTAGCCTTGTGGTGGTGGCAAAGAATACTCTTAAAGAGGGTCTTTTTAAGTGATAAAATGTACCTAAACTATAACCCAAGCGAACAGCGCGTAGCGTTCTGCGCGCGCCTCAAAGAGCTAATATACCACTACACGGTTGGCAACGGTTTGCAGGGTAAACACAATGAGGCACCAGGTTTTTAGTCAGTAAGAGCCTGGCACTCAGTCCTGCCCGACCCTAAACGGGAAAAGTCAGTTGATGATTTTCTCCTCACAAAAAAAAACACTATACGGGCGAGCCTTACTTGCATCACTAGACCTAAGTAATCGAAGCGTCTGCTTTTTTGATCAACAGATGGCGCCTGTGTCGTTGTCCTTTATCAATCAAAAACGGAATTTGTGAATGTTACACAACTGGAAGTTCACTTTAGCCTGTTTTAATTAATGGGACAATTTGGAAATTTATTAATGCCAATGAAGTGAAAGGGAACTCATATTGAAAAAACCACACAAGACATCAGAGAGATAAATATTTTTTACGTATTTGAATCCGAACAGAGATGAAATCGATCTACGAATTAATTTTACGAAAATTCACGTGTTGTAAAAATCTTATTCGATTAGAATTGAAAATCGACTAACGACGAAGTCTTACCAAAATTCGCCTGAAATTGATATTGAAATATGAAAACTTTTCCAATGCTTTTTCGATTTCAATAGTTTTTCGCGACCTACATTGAATAGTTTTCTTCTATCAAAATATTCACAGAATTGATCTACAAAGAATTCCCATAAAGTTTCTTCCACTTTTGTAAAATGAAAGTTTTAGTCGATTGTATCAGAACTTGCCAAGTTTTTTGAAATCAAACTTTATTGTAAGAGCGATATAATCGATTTTCATTTATTTAAATGCTTTTACTTGTCGTTCTTTTTTGAGTTTTGGTGCATTTTACTTTACAAGTATGTTTAACTAAAAGTATTTTGAGCAAGGTTATTGATTAAAGAAGTTTGGGAGGGTGGGAGAGCCATGCTACGGCACGAATGGGTCGGCTCGACCGGAGTGATACCACGGCCTCATAGAAAACCGACGTGAAACAACCGCAATGTTGTATTTCGCCGGGTGAGTAAGGTTACCGGAGACCCAATCCCTAAAAGGTCGGCAACGCACTCGTAACTCCTCCGTTGCGGGTGTCCATAGGCGACGCTGATTGCTTACCATCAAGTAATCCGTCTGCTTGTTTGCCGACATTATGACATGAAACAAAGGGGGAATCGTCAAATGATTTCTCACGTCCATGATGAGATGAGAGGAAGAGTCAATCTCTTACTGACTAAAGATCTCCCTGTTGTTTTTCCTTTTAAGGCCGGAGCCGTAGTACCTTATAGTGCTTGACCCGCAATCTTGGCTGGAGTGATTGAAGAACTTTGTATTTGATCTTTGAGTAGGACAAAGAAAGTTTTTATTATAATGTTTTACTTGCAAGAAGTAAAATCTTGCGACAAAATTTTGAAGCTGTTTTCTTTAATCGATTCAGATGAAATTTCATATAAAAATTTTGTTAATATGACAATAAGTACTTATGGTATGGTAAGTTGTATGACTTTAGTTTAAATCTGTAAAAGAGTAACCATGGAGTTTCTTGCTCATTCTTCTCCATAGGAATCTACACCTTTTTTTTGTTTTGAGGGGGAAATTATCAAATTACTTCTCCCACCCAGGGAAGGCAAGGAGGAGTGTCAGACTCTTACTGACTCACTGACTGAAAATTTTAATCGTAAGGCGCGCAGAACACGACGCGCTGTAGGATCGGGTCTGGTTCTGGTCGGGCGGCGAGCTACCCTTACTCGCCGTCCACAGACCCGCGCAAGTATCTATACCTTGGAATGAGCAAATAGCTTCACGAGAGGACAGATCGACAGAATAACACACACGTTGAACTTTTAGATTTTTTAATGACAAATAAAACAGAAATTTTATAAATTGTCACTGCCAGCGCTGTCGATATCGCTGTTACTTTCTGTAACATTTATTATGAATTGTGTCTGTGATTTTATTGTCAATTAACATAATATCTAGCTTACTCATTTTTTCCTCTTCTTTGACAACATGGGATACGCATTTAGACCATTCGGTAGCCGTAATATTTTGAATGCCTTCCTGAAACTGATTCACTGATTGTTTATCGATTTTTGTGTTGTGGTATCATTATTTCACAAAATGACAATAGGTCATGTCAAATCAGGAATCGAATTAAAATTCTGACTATAGACTTTGAATTTTGACTTTGTATTTAAAGAGTCTCAATACACTTATTGACCCATCCGACAAAAGGTTGATTCTTTTGATCCAATTTATTGATAATGTAACTTTTTGACCATCTTATAACAAGCGACCACCGTAGTATAAATTACGTACCATATAGGGAACGGTTGTACCAGAAATATTTAAACTCCAAGGCCTCATTTACGAAGACATTGTATTCGGTATACATTGCTTGTAATGTTTATAAGAATATATTTGGTCGGGCGATGATGCGGTCTACCGCTCCAATGTACGACCAACAAACAACACGCGTAAATAGAGCCGAACTCCTTTCGAAATTTGTTTCATATTCGACCCTCAGAGGAAGCCGTAACTGCTTATCATCACATTACGTTACCATAGCAACTCAATTAGGACTTGATTCTAACCAACTATGTCCTTTCCGGAATAAAATTATGCAGTTTAAATACATATTCATAGATACCCGTGTAACTGACATACAAATATTTATTTAATTACACTGGCAACCCAATTAGGTTTGTTTGTTGTTAAACTACAGTTGGCAACACTGTACAGGCATAATTTCGACCTTAGTTTTACTCGGGATTAAGTAAGCAAAATCAGATATTATATGTTAAACAATAATGTACTTTTATTTGTTTGGATAAAGTTCATAATGCATTGTTGCTAAGGTTGCAAAATAGTAGGCAGATTCATCATCATCATCATCGGCCTATAAGTGCCAAAGGCCTCTTCTCATACGGAGAAGGTTAGAGCATTAATCACCATGCTTGTTCAATGCAGGTTGGCAATTTCAAACTTATAATAAGAAATTATAAGTCCAGGTTTCCTCACGATGTTTACCTTCACCGTATGTCAGTGGTGTCTAAATAATCATAAAAAGTACACATAACCCGGAAAAAGTCACATTGGTGCTTGCCAGGTTTTGAACCCACACCCACAACCACGACATTGGCAGGCGGATTACCTGATCTTAAGTAATAGGTGCTGCCGTGGCGGTGTCCACGACACTTACAACTCCAGAGTCATTTAAAAAGTATGGGAGAGCTGTATGGAGAGCACGAATGGAATACTACGACCTTACTTAAAATCGACGTTAAAATAACACATTGTAGTATTAAACTTATATAAACGAGTCATCTCCCGTCGGGGGGATTGCTACGAATACTTCGGCGACACCAGCCCTTCCGATACATGGGTAAATGGAGACACCGGGTCGCTTTTAAGTCAGTAAGAGTCTGGCAAATACCCTACGCCCTTTCTCGAGGGCGGTGGGTCTCCATGAGGATTTTCCAACCCCATACCAAAAAAAAAGTGAAACGTCATCTTAAGGAAGTTTCTGACAGCCAATCCCCTATCTCTAATCCCTTTACCCCTCAATTATCAGACACCTAATTTCTAAAAGGACGGCAACGCACTTGCAACTCCTGTAGCGTTGCGAATGTCCATGGGTGGCGTCGATTGCTTTACCAGCAGATTTCCACCTGCCGTCACACCCAAAAATTATGTTAACATAAAGCGTGGTGTTATAACATTATTAATTAGTTTATATTTGTACTGAAGGCGTTGAAACAATAGCTGCCACAGCGAGGTAAACAAAATGTTTCAATGAAATTAAAAGCGGTTAAGCGAAATCCGAAAGGGTGTTAATATGAAACATTTTTCGGCGTTAAGTTTAGTAATATTTAGTTATAGAGTATTACGCCTTTTTATTTATGAAGGGGACAGCAGAGTTCTATGACTACAGAATACAACAACAATTCGACAGCACGGTTGCCGTAGTGGCTGGGTAACTGGCTGTGCAACGTGTCGCGGATTCGTTTCCCTTTTTTTTTATTTGCAATAACCTAGTGCTTGACTGCGATCCCACCTGATGGTAAGCAGTGATGCAATCGTTGATGGTAAGGCGCACTAGTTTATTAAAAGCCTATTCTCTCTAGCCTTGAAGACACCTAAATTGTATTCGGACGAAAAGACTGCAGCCGGCAAACTATTCCAATCCCTCGATGTACGCGGTATAAATGACGAAGCAAAACGCTTAGTCCGGGCCGCAGGTGTCTCAACAACGTAAGGCAATTCCTGAGCACACTCTCCAAAATGCATTTTGTAGATAACCGCAAGGCTGGCTACTCTGCGCCTGTGCTCGAGACTTTGAAGATTGGAGCCAACCAAATCTGGATCACCAATCAGCCTCTTGGCACGCCTTTCCACTGAATCCAAAGCCGCTAGGTGGCATTTTGCAGCACCAGCCCATATGTGGCTGCAGTACTCCACACACGATCGGACCTGAGCTTTATACAACATCCATTCCCTCACGGAACAACTCTGCAAGTGTGGGAGAGCCATGCTTCGACACGAATGGGTTGACCTGAGTGATACCACGGCCTCACAGAAAACCGACGTGAAATAATCACAGCGTTGTATTGCGCCGTGAGAATGCCATAAAATGTAAGCATCACCAAACGAACATCATCAACATTCCATTATTTAGAAGCTCAACCTTCAAAACAAATGCGGAAACAAGAAAATCTTAACAATTAATTTAAACAACAGACAACCTCAAAACAAAATACTCCATACCGTAAAATTTCTTCGAAAGACTTTCAACCTTATTTTCAGAATGAGTACAGATGAGAATGCTTTGTAGAAAGTTGACGAATGAGTATAGCTTTCTGTGCTGTGGAGTGCAAAATAATTAATTGGCGAAACCCACAATAATGATCTTCTAAGTACAATTCCTTACGTCATATGTTTTATTTCCCACGGAATTTTGATGGCACGAAATAAGACTCAAGGCCTTTTAAACCTTCAGGCTTGAAATGCGAGGGAGATATTAATTTTAAGTAATAGGAATTGAAGATAGACAGAGAAGTTTGGAAGGAAAAAGGGGAGGCCTTTGCCCAGCAGTGGGACACACAATAGGCTACGAATAAAAATAGGAATTGAGTAAATCTGTACTGTAATTTTTATATATTTTCTATAAGAAAGAGAAAAAGTATAATATTATAATAAAACAATATCAAAGATGGCGCTCACCACCTCATCACCTGGTCGTTTGTGAAAATTTTCACGTGGAAATCGTTGGGATTATTAATTCTAATAAGTATTTTTTTTGTGGTTCACGACCTATTGTATGTATTTAGTTTGTTTACAGTTCCAGGATGAACCTGGGAGTGAAAACTCTAAGCCCAAGGCAAAGTTTTAAAAAAAAAATATCCGCCGTGTAACCCAAAAACAAAATTACCAAAGCAATTTCCCAAATAAAATACAGATTATCCACTTACCCCTCCTATTATAAGCTTAAACGTGTAAAATCAAAAATGTTTTGTTAATCAAATTAGTTCGGGACCCTCCTAATACCGGATTTAATGAACATGGCGTCAAAATACTCATTTCAACCACTTAATTTTGGAATGTTTGATTTGATTAAAAACTTTTAACGATTACCTTTTTATGGGAAAATGTTGAAAAAGTCTACAGGAGTGTGTATTTGTGTATGATTTAAAGTGAGACTGATGCGGCTTCTTTGATACGATTATTTCAACGGAAAAAGAGGTATTGACGTTTTTCATTTCTGTGTGTACCTGCCTGATACAATATGATAAATACAACTGACTGCACGGTTGGCGCAGTAGCTACGAAACTGGCTGCTGTCGAATGTATGGAATAAAAATTGTATATGGCTTTTTTTGTGAATTGAAAAATATCTAATAGCAAAGCTCGCCCAGGGTGAGAATAGGAAGTGTCAGCATCTTACTGACTGATCAACCCCACCATGTCATTTCGCCTCCTATTCTAGATTAAGGCCGAGTGACATTTTGTAAACATCAGCCATGTTGGACCCTGTCTGAAGAAATTGTCTACTGTGTCTTTCAGGCGCGGTTTTCAGCGCGATGAGGCAGGTTTGGTTCTGTTCGGGTGGCGACCCCTGCTCGCCGTCAGCAGAGCCATCCCGTAAGACGTTAGGCTAACGAGGAAATAGGAAAAACAATGCTTGGACTTGACAGTTTTTGTCTGTGGAATTAATTATTTTTCCATTCACTTAAGTAGATACTTTTTAAAACATTTTGTTTAAGAGTTAGAGTTATAACAAGAAACACTAACACCTCAATACACACAAAAAACAACCTTATATATAGAAAACAAACGAAACAAAATAGAACATCACACAAACACACGAAGGTACCTGTAACTATGTAGCAACAGTTTCTCAAAGTTTTAGGGTAACTTCCGTGAAATGAAGTTGTCCCCTAACCCGGTTAGGATGCGTAAGATTTGTCTCAGATTCGGTAAAAGGGGTAAAATAAACCCTTTTTTTACTTGTGTTGGCAAGTTTAGGGTTATACTAGTATATTATATTTAGAGGAAGTGAAGTAGAACAGCTATTTGTTACGAAAATAAATATTCATTCTTAACACAGACAGTTACTTTTGTATGGCTATTGAGTGTACCATGGGCTACAAAAGATATAGATTTATTTTAATCCATATTTAAATATGTAATGAAACAAAAATATAAAATGAGTAATGAAATAAGAGCTGATTTTCCAATGGTTAGATAAAAGTAGGTAATCTACGGAATAATTATAATGCTGTCGCGTCAGAATGTTTGTAAAAGACAGTGACGGCAACAATTTTATTTCTCAGATAACATTTATTTGATTAATGAAAAATCAGCTCTTAATAAAATAAAATAAAATATAGGTACTATTATATTTTATAGAAAGTAATAATGTTAAATATTTTATAATAAAAAAAAACTGCTTGCTTCTTGCATGATGTTTAACAACCGTTTTTTTTCTCTGCATCACCACAAGGTCAAGCATCGTCATCACATTCTCTATTCACTTAATGCATTAAGCCCGCTTCGTGTAAATTTTCATTTGCGCGAAGCTATAAATAAATAAATGCTATCTATGTAAGATTTTTTATCGTTTCAAAGAGTGCATGTATTTGTATATGATAAGAATATACCTAACGTATGTTCGCTGAATAATATTCAATTCTTTAATATTGTAAGAATAAATGATCCACGCGTTTGACAGACGCCGAGCAGCAAGGTTTCAATTGTGATCTTTAACATTTTTTTTTTTATAATTTCAGGTATTATCTTTCCCGATGGTAAGCAATGATGCAACCTCCGATGGAGCATGCCTACCCACAACCAACCTATTCATTTGGGCTTTGAAGACACCCATTATACATATAACCTTCGGGAAACAGAGAGTCCAGAAAATAATTCCATAGTCAGCAGTTCTGATGATGAATTCGCCATTTATACGAGGAGATCAAGATAATCCTCCTTGTATAATGATTTTGATGATGTAAGTTGCATTTTAAAAAGAGAACAAACGTCATATGTATTTAATATCAACTCACGCAAATTCCTTTAATAACATAAAGACAATCCGACGTCTTAAAATATTAAAGCAATAAAATAAAATCATTCCGAGTGTAATAACTTGAAAACTTTATGCGTTCATCACGTCGTGTACGTATTTTTATTAAAATTTCATATGATATACTTATATGAATGAAATAAAATTCCGAACATTCAGTTATTAAATCTCGTGATAAAATTATTGGACTAAAGTTCTCAAAGTTTTGTCCATAACGATGATTAAACGATCAAAGTTTCGCCCCTTCTGCATTACGCTGCACTAAATTGGATTTGACATTAAACTTTATGAAGCTCGGTTAAGAATCTACACTTTTTTTAATTCAATTATATAACATATAATAGTATTTACTTTATAGTGTTTTGGATTTTGTTATCAAAAATTCAAGATTTTTACGAACCCATAGTTAATGTTGCTTACTTTCAAAATCTATACTAATATTAAGCCTAAGTAACTCTGTCTGTCTGTCTTCACGCCTAAACTACTAAACCGATTTCTGTGAAATTTGGTACAGACATTTTTTGGAACTCAAGAAAAGCCATAGGATAGTTTTTATACCAAAAATCTGCAGGAAGTCACTACTCCACGCCAACGGAGTCGCGGGCAAAAAATAATTGGAAATTGAATGGTAGAACTGAAAAAAAAAAACACCCACACCCTTCGGTTTTTTACATATTTTATTTTCAGCGTTTCACTCGAACACGCTTTCGAAATTCACACATCACAGATTTCATTTTCCTTAAACATTCACGCACAAAAGTTCAGAAACTCCCATAAGAAACAGACTTTCATTCTTCTTTGGAATCGTCAAACTCAAACTGAATTCAAACAAAAAAGTCTTTTAGAAGTGCAATTGTTTTTTTTTACTTTTATTTTTGTTTTAAAAAATAGATATAAAAAGATAATTTAAGGCTTGATGCAAAAACTTTGGCAATCTGTGACTGATTTATTTTTGTCTTTGAGTTCATTCATATGAGAAAAAGTTATATCTTTATGGAATTAAGAAAATTGAATTACAAGAGAACTTTTTGTAATGATGTGCTTACACATTCACATAACATATGTAAGAAGGAACCTTTTTTGTGGATTACCTGATGGTGAACAATCAGCGCTGCCCATGGACACCCTCAACACTATAGTAGTTACAAGTGCGTTGTCATCTTTTCGGGGATTAGAGTTTCGGATATTTAAGAATTCGGGCCTCTGGTAACCTTACTCACAAGGCGAAAATAAATGATTTCATTATTTCACGCCGGTATTCTGTGAGGCTGTGGTATCACTCCGGTCGAGCCGACCCATTCATCATCGACTAATCACCAGTTCAGCTATCACTCCATGTTGCTAGATGTGAGCCTCTTGCCATTTATTGGTGATTCTAAAATAAGAGATTGTAAGCTTTTATCTGCGGCTTAGCCTACAGTACCAAGATGGGACCCAAAAGAGGTTTTTAACGGGTCAAGCCCAATAAGGTAAAGGTTTCAACTTAGAACAGTAGAAGAAACGGAGAAACTTTTAACCAGTAATAGTCTGTTTCATTCCATTTTAAAAGGAGTTCCATGTGTAAACCCACACTATAGTCTATCTGTTCCAAGTTTTGTTCAAATCTTTTCGTAACGAAGTTTTTTCATGAAAATATCCTAATATAAACTTTTGTGTTTATAAAATTACATCATCATCATCATGATCATCATGATCATCATCATCATCATCAGCCTATAAGTGGACACGGAGAAGGTTTGAGCATTAATCACCACGCTTGCTCAATACGGAATGGCGATTTCAAACTTATAATTAGAAATTATAAGTCCAGGTTTCCTCGAAACGTTTACCTTCACCATAATAATATGTCAGTGGTGTCTAAATAATCGTAGAAAGTACATATAACTCGGAAAACATTGGTACTTGCCAGGTATCGAACCCGGTTTTAACCTTCGGCCATTACAACCTCAATATAATATTACAAGGATAATTACTCGCTTTTATCCAATTTTTTCAGTAATATTAGTGTGACGTATGAAGTAAATATAATTTTAATAACACTGTACGTAGGTATTTCATCAAACTATTCAATATTGCAATATGCAACGTTGCCCAGATGAAATAGTTTAACCAGAGTCTACACACAGAATGGATTATTGTTATTTTAAAACAAATATAATTTTTGCATACTTTTACTAACATTAAAAAAAAGGATTATGAATCTTAGAATACTTCTTACGAAATGAAACGAATGAAAAATTTCTATCTGGATTTTCTACAATTTCCATTGTAGCATCGTATGTTTGTGTATTTATATAAATATTGATTTTTTTATACAATGAAACAATGAAACAATGAATTTATTTTTGCAAATAGGCCATAAAACGGCACTTTTACACGGCAATTTATATGTGAAAACTAGATGAAGCTGGCCGGTGTAATTTATAGGTATATTTAAGTTACTATCAAAATTCTCAGTCGCATTAATTAAAATCTTGGTTTTAACTAAGTATGGCTACCGTTATAGACACCCTGACATGTAGTAAAAGACAAAATCGTTGCACGTCAATCGTACCTGGACTTATGTCTCTATTTATAATTATTACTAGCTTTTTCCGCGACTTTGTTCGCGTGGGATATCACTATTCCACTATTCATTTCCTGCAGATTTTTGGTTTAAAAGCTATCATATGTCCTTTCTCGAGACAAACTTTGTCTGTACCAAAATTCCACACAAATAGGTTCAGTAGTTTAGGCGTGAAGAAAAGACAGACAGACAGACAGAGTTACTTTCGCATGCATAACATTAAGTTTAGATTGTAATCGCCGATACGCCTTGAGCAGGCGTGGTAAAAAGACTTCTTCATATAGGAAGAGGTTTTTTCACAACAGGGGACACTTATAGGCTAAAGGAGGTCCTGATGATGACGAGTTACTTATAATAAAAGCTATAACTAGCATCTACCTATAGATTTGTTATTATTCCAAAAAATAACTAAGGTAAACTTAAGATTTTCTATGGAGAAAAAAAGAAAACCCAGCCACTGGTTCACTTGATATTAAGCAATCATAGGACCTATGGGCACCAAGCGGACGCCGACTATAGCGCTCATATTGCTCTTAAATTGTTGTTTGTGTTTTAAATAACCACGTTTTTTTTTGTCAGGAGAAAATCATCAAATGTCTTCTCCCGCCCAGGGTAAGGCAAGAGAGACTGTCAGACTCTTACTGACTAAAAACTCCCCCGTCCCTTCTCCAGTATGGACTGAGGCCGCGGTGCCACATTGCGCTTACCCCGCAACCCCGGAATAACGACGTTTGAAAGGTTAAAATAAATGTTTAGTCTCTGACATTAATAATCTGTGGTCCCAATAAACGAGGATGGTTAATTAAATAATAGTGGCTAGCATTGACCATCACAACATAACGTAATAATCAATTGACGCACGCATTGTCATGGTTACACGTTGACATTGAAAACTACTCTGTTTCGTTGCCATAAGGGTCATTTTCTTGTACGACACCATTTGTATCCTACATAATATGTAACACTATATTTTTTTTTTATTTCTGAGGTCACATGTTGTTACGCTATCCACAGGCTGTTGATATTTATTATGCGCCCGGCCATCCGGAGAAGAAACGGACTGATTTTTAGTCAGTAACCGTCTGACACTCCTTACCTCATCCAGGGCAAAACAGTCATTTGATAATTGTTAGCTTTCAAAAGACAAAAAGAATGTTTAGTCTTTTTTTTAACCCGATAATTATTACCTTTATATAGGACAATGTCGTTCCTTATGTTGGGTTTTTATAATATATAGTAAGAATACACAACGATACATTACCTTGCTTGATTCTTGAACCAACCATTCGCTCATCACTGGTCATCCAAGCCTTGACTGGTAGAAAATGCCTAGGGCATTAAGTCCGCATATGTACCCATTGTGCATGAAGTTTTAATAAAATAAACATCACAACACCAGCATTGACGTGCCCACAGCTGAACAAAGTCATCTTCTCACACGGAGAAGGTATGAGTATTAATCACCATGCTTATTCAAGGCCATATAAAATAACCCCCATTAATCCTTAACTCAACAGAACCATAATAAAACCGAAATATTTATTATCAATCACGATGTTCCCGACCTTGTGCGCTATGACCAGTGGGTGGCATTAACTGGGATTCGAACTGCAAACAATACAGTCTGCGGCTGTTGTTTAAACTTGGTTAGTTCTATTGTGGTATTCGAAGGACATTTGAGATATTATTTCGATAATTATTCGGATATTGTTGATGCTATTTCGATGTTTTTGGTTTGATGAAGTTTAATTTTTTGACTGCACTGTTGGAACGGTGGCTGGCCTGGATGCATTATCTTTATCCTTTTCTTTGTAAAGGACACTTATAAAAATCTCTCCCGATTAGTCAGTTCCGCTATCGTAATAAAATGCTTCCCATTTTTCACCAAACTTTTTTGAACTGAAAATCGATGCCGAAGTTTATTTTTTTTACAATATTTTAAGATAATTAATAATAAATTACTACATAGTATAAAACAAAGTCGCTTTCTCTGTCCCTATATCCCTATGTATGCTGAAATCTTGAAAACTGCGCAACGGATTTTGTTACGCTTTTTATTTAAACAGATAGAGTGGTTGAAGAGGAAGATTTACATGTATAATAACAGTGTAGATTTTGGTATCACTAGCACAAACAATTATATATTTCTACGTTATAAATTTAATAATCCTTTTTTGCTCCTCAATTATTTTCAGTTTTTTTTTACCAACGGCTATAAGACCCACAAATCAGCCGAGTTAAAGGTCAGACCAAACGTTTAACAAAGTTAATGATCCTTTAAAAAACTGACCGAAGAAAACACGTGACGTTTCAAAATGGCCGATCGGGCTAAGACGCTAACGTCATTGATAAACGAGGTCAATCCTCTTTTCGGTTCTATTTTTTTATCTTAGTTCCTTAGATGTAGTGGTCAAATTCGACAAAACTTAACAAAAACCTTTGTTACAATAAAGGGAGCAATGTTTGAATCTGCTTTTTAGCCGTGAAAGTATGGTCAGCAGCTGTTGTCTTTTTCCTATACAGTAGCGGTGTGCCCTACCTGGACTAAGCATCTCCGTGTACACAAGGAAGTAATCGGCTGTGGCGACCTCTCGCGTCCTGAATTAGTCGGGAGCATGTTGGTGGTTGCAACTGAGAAGCCACCTCCTCTTTCTCCGAAGCAGTGATGATCACAAAGGAGGAGGCGGAGCGCATGGCGGAACTATCCTTCTCATGCACCAGCCGCCGCAGTGGGTGACTCACCAGGCGCCGGGTATCGATAAGCGTGGTTCTTCGGACGGCTAGCAAGGGTAGCTGCCTGTCCGCACGTGCCGTGGTAAACGACATCGTCACCCTATAGGGTGATGTGCAACCGGGGTTCCAGGGCTAGGGCAATAAGGTACCGTAAAAGCAGTCGAATTAATAATGGTAGGATTCGGAATCTGGTCAATAAAAAATTTGGTAATTTCTATTATTGTTTAGACATAGGGGAAAACATAGAGAGGAACCATTTTTCTCTTATTTTGTCGATGAAATAACAGATGTGCTTAAAAAAACATATAAGTTAACAATTCATATTTCCAATTATGTATAATTCAAACATATAATGAAATAAATTGGTACCTAATTAAATATATAGTATGTATTTAAAAGATATTAATTTATTCATTTTACCGATACAAAAACGTTTATCAATATTTGACGAGATAATTTTATTAAACAAGACTTTTTCTATGGTTTTACCTTTTACTTTAAAAAAATCATTGTATTTTCGTAATATTTAGGGATTGTTTGACCACTCGGCAATCCCCAAAAGGCGGGCAACACACTCGTGACTTCTTTCATGTAGCGGGTGTCCATGGCAGCGCCGATTACTTACCATCAGGTAATCCGTTTGCTTGTTTGCAACCCTATCTCATAACTTTGCTGTCCTAACTTTGTTTGCTTTAAGTTGCCAGCATCAAATTTGTCTTTATATGACACAATATATAGTTGTTCCAGGTTTAAGTGTTTAGTATATCTGAATGCCCCTGAGACACAGGAAGAAATCCTAGTATCTAGCAACGGTAACAAAAATATTTTAAGCATGAATTTACGTCAAAGATTTATCAATAAAAAATAATAGTTCTTGACTATTTGCTGCCATTAATTCGAATGTCAGACTCTTATCAGATCAAGTATTCTTAACGTGTCGAGTTTCTTGAAAAGGCCTCCACCATCTGTATTACATTTGTAATATAGGTAGATTTTCCTTAAAGATTGACGAAAATAATTCACGATAAAGGAAAATGTTGGAAACCATTGAATCGACTGACAAAATGTATAGAAACATGGACCAAGTTGGAATTAAAAACTGATATTTAGAAATTTAGAATAGACTGCAATAAAAATGTGGAGAACCAAGCTTCGGCACGAATGGGTCGGCTCGATCGGAGTGATACCACGGCCTCACACAAGACTGGCATAAAACAGCCACATTGCTATGTTTAGAAGTATCAGTGAGGTTAAGAGAGGTCGGAGGTCCAATCCTCCCTCTCCCTTCCTAAGCCCTAAATCCCCAAAATCCTATATACTGGTGTTTCAGACGTTTTCTTTAAGTTTTCAAAAATAGTGTAAAAAATACTCATAATCTCATATACCTAATATAAAATGTAAAATTGTGTTTGTTTTGTTTTTCTCTAATGATAATTTAGTGTAGTTTTATCTTTATTTTAAGCGTAATTGTTTGAAGATTGTTAGGTAAATAAGTTAATAAACTTGAATACTTTCTTCTTTTCAAGAGAAGAAGGTGTGAACGACGCCGTAGGTAACAATTATCATGTACTAGCTTCCCGCCCTTGCTTCGCACGGGTGTCTTACTCGTACTACTGTCTTTGTCAGTCATTTCACGGCGTATGAAGGGTTGCAATTGCCAATTTTCTACTTAACTTTTTCAGAACACAAAAACAGAAAATATTTATTTAGATCCTCATCCTGACTTCAGAACACATTGCATTAAAATAATTATCGAAATGGTATTTACTTGAAAACTGTTCACGATATTTTTAAGCTCTATGTATGTGCCATATGAATGACATAATAAGGACCTTATAAGAAGGTGATGAAGCAAACCCTTGTAATCATTTCCAATGACTCCTTTCAATTATACAATACATAATTATTTGATACAACTCTACCTACCCTCAAGGCTTAACGTTCATTAAAAGCATTTCCAACAAATTGTCCGTAACAACGAGAAAAGTAAAACAAAAAAATTTAAATTCCCCTTCGTAATTTTGTAATTCAAGATTAGGCGTGCTTCGGAAAATTTTACGAAAATCGTAAGCATCCGAGTACTTTGCTACCTTTCAACAGCTAATTGAAATTACTGGAAAAATCCTTTATTTTTTATTCCCTTTAAAATTGCTTTGGAAAAAACCGTTAAAAACACTTTTAATCACATATTTTCCCGAATTTAAACTTAAGATAAAAATATACCACCAATTTGTTCTTAAAATAGGACAGTTACCTTTTAGATGTCACGTTTGGTTATGTACATGTCATAATATTATATCATCATACTTTTTCAAATGTGACAGAGATCGGTAAACAAGCAGACGGATTTTCTGATGGTAAGCAATTAACGCCGCCCATGGACACCCGGAATACCCGAGGAGCATTGTCGGCCTTTTGGTATTAGGATTCTAGGATAGACTTAGATGGCTACTTATAGGGAGGGGGGGGGGAGGTTTAGGCCTCCGGTAATCTAACTCACACGGGGAAACACAACACTGTTGTTCTTTCACGGCGGTTTTCTGTCAGGACGTGGTATCACTCCGGTTGAGCCGACCTATTCGTACCGAAGCTTGGCTTGGCTTGGAAGAAGTCCAGAAATACTCACAATTTATATCAACCAAGTCCAAAACTAAAATAAATGTATGTAAGCAAGCTTTATTAAGCTTTATTATCGATAAAAGGCATATTAGTTTTCACTTTTGCATAGTGCAAAGGACAATGTGCTTCTTTCTGGTGAGTTCGTCGCTTTTAAGAGACGTTTGTTGTTTTAGAAAGCACGGTGATATTATAGAGTGAATATACTCGTAGTTTTTATTCTGGCCAGCTTGTCGCTCAGGGCCGACTCTGTGAGCGGTACAACTGCATCGGGCGCCAACATAGTGTGAGCACCGCAAATTGAAACAAAAGACAAGCTTTTTATTTATTCGTGCGCCATTTTTATTTCAAGGGCCATCTAGAATGTTTATAGGATTAGCACTGCTCTTCGCTAGTCATGCTGTTTCATGTTCTTTCGACAATAGTTTGGAATTTCACCCAAACCTAATGATAATCCGAATACAAACTATAATATTATAAATGCGAAAGTAACTCTATCTGTCTGTCGGTCTTTTCTTGACGCCTAAACTACTGAACTTATTTGTAGAAAATTTGGTACAGACATAGTTTGGACCTCATACAATAGTTTTTTAACTAAAAATCCGCAGGAAGTCACTATTCCACGCGAACAAAGTCGCGTGCAAAAGCTAGTAGGTATTTATATATCAAATTACAAAAGTTAATCAAAGTAATTGGGTTTCTTGGCCCTTGCGTCCAAATCTCCATATACAATTCCCTTTACACGTAGGTACAGCTATGCAAATTTCGTCATTAAAGCACATAGGATCAAAGGGACAATACGTTCTCGTACACCTAACAAACCATTTGAGATCTTAAGGCTGCTTATTGCATATCGCTAACCGACAGCTCGGAGTTTGGAGACTAAACTGTCGTTAGAGGTAAATCTACAGGATTTGGGAGCCCCTCAAAGTTTGCTTTTGGGTCCAAAATACAAATCCTTACTTTACTCAAATTTGATAGCTTTACCTGAACTGTGTCAAAGAGATCTATTTTCGACTCCAAGTGATATTATTGTCGCTAAAATATTACTTGTAACTTATAATTATTTTGTAAGAAACAGTTTGAGACTAAACATAAGATAATCATGGTTATGATTCTTTTGTTTTATTTCGTTATAGGCCGCCGCTGACCGCTATCACGCTTATATGTTGACTTCCAATATGATTCCAAATTACTAAACTATATAAGGACAGGAAATAATATATGAACCATAAACTTTAAGCTGACAAATTATAAGAGAAAAGATTTAATATTTATTTATATTAAGTAAGCTCCGAAGATCGTTAGAATACAAATATCGTTGACAATCACAAAATCGGTTAAGAAAGTTTTTGTCTTTAAAAATTACGAACTATTTCGTGAAAAACAGTGTTTATAGGCATCTGTAGTATGGATTTTCTGGATACCGAAAAATTCTATTATTTTTATACATACACACACGCACATACAAACATCCAAATAAAACAAAATAAAACCTGAGTGGGTGTATAAAAATACGTTAGGTGTATATAATTAATGTTTTAAATAATCATTACATATGTACAGGTTGTAATTAAACAAATTCTACAAATCCACTGTGACCTTTACAATTATAATCAGAGGGATATTAATTATTAAAAGGCATTTGGACTTGTGTGAAATGTGAAGCACCATTCAATGACGCGTTTGGTTGATGACGTATTAAATAATAATTATAAATGAAATCTACTATAAAGGATATATTAATATGATTCATATGTATATGTGATCATGTTTTGTTATGTGGTATGACGGCAAACGAACTACCTGATTACCTGATTGCAACGAAAGAGTTTCGAATGCGTTGCCGACCTTTTGGGGATTAAGGATTTGGTAATTTTAGGATTGGGGACGGATTCACATCTAAGTCGGAATATGGGATGTTGTTCTTACAATATTTTATATTAAAATCTATTTACTAAATCGATAGACGTCATAGGTGCATCAGCAGTTTATGCAGTAGACGGGATGTGGGGCAATACAGTGTCATCGGTTCTCATAGAATAGCGCTACGTAATTAGTGTTGTCAAGTACTTTACTTGAGTGGTGAAAATCATCGGGTTAGTCTTACTACTAGTTTAATCCCCAGATACTTTTAAATTTGACTGCACGGTTGGTGCGGTGGCTGGGCAACTGGCTGCCGTGCAACGTGTCGCGTGTTCGATTCCCGCACGGAACAACTCTTTGTGTGATCCACAAATTGTTGTTCCGGGTCTGGGTGTGATGTGTTTGTGAAAATGTATGTTTGTAACCGCACCCACGACACAGAAGAAAATCGAAATGTGGGGCAACGTTTTTAAAAAAAAACGAAAAAGAAAAGAAAAAAAAAAGAAATACCTCATTTTCAATAATTTCGAATCACCAAAAAGGGCCAGCAACTTCTCTGCCTGCGGCCTGCTGCAGATAAGAGCGTCACCATCTTCCTGCCCTTGTCCCGTTTTATTTGGGGTCGGCGCAATATGTTTTTTTTCTTCCATTCTGTCCTGTCACTCGTCACGCTATCGCTAACTCCTCTGTCTTCCATATCACTTCTCACACAATCCATCCATATTTTCTTTGGTCTCCCTCTCCCTCTCCATCCATGCAGATATGAGCGTGCTTCAGTTAAAAAACTATCAGAAAATCTAAAACAAGACCACATTATATTGTTTCCTCTGATAATAACGAGACGTTTGTGAAAATGAATATTCCGACATTTCGTTTCAGAGTCCGTAGTGCCAAAACTGTATAGTTTCAGCTTTATTTAGAGAAGCTCTGAATATCTGTTTTTTGGTTAGTTTCATGTATTTTTAGTTAGAATAATATCTTGTTGGTTGTATTCGAATTTCTCGGACTATGCATTTATTTAATATTTAAATATTACATGAAATATCTAGTTATTTGCTAGTCTACCTCATTTAGCTCGTAGGACACCAGTGTGACTGCTTCATCTGGCTGGCATCGGCCTCTTCTTACACGGAGAAGGTTTGAGCATTAATCACCATGCTCAAAGTGGATTGGAAGTCCAGGTTTATTGCTCGAAACCCCGCAATGTGACTTTTACCGAGTTTTATGTACTTTCTATGATTATTTAGATACCACTAAAATACGGTGAAGAAAATCATATCAGTCGTCGTGCAACTGCTTAGCGAGGGCTCTATAATATAGTTTTCAGGTCTTGAGGTCAAAGTGCTGGAGATGTAAGAGCAATATTGTATCACAGCCCAGCTCGGAGCAGGAGAAGGAACCGGGTGGTATTTAGTCAGTAAGAGTCTGACACACCCGCTCACCCGCCAGGGTTGGGATAAGACATTGGCAAGGATGATTTTCCGTAATCAAAAAATAAAAGGTGGGACAAAGTATTATTAGGTTTTCTCCGGTTTCTCGGAAACCAAGTAATCTTTGGTAATTAAAAGGTTTTTTTTTTTTTGTGAGGGGAAAATCATCAAATGACTTCTCCCGCCCAGGGTCAGGCGGGAGGGAGTGCCAGACTCTTACTGACTAAAAACCCCCCTGTTCCTACTCCTGCTCTAGGCCGAGGTCGCGGTGCCTCATTGCGCTTACCCCGCAACCCCGGCTGAACATCAGCCCTATAGGGCCCCGTCTGTGGTGGTCTATTGGCTCTTCGAGGCGCGCGCGGAACGCTACGCACCGTAGGCTCGGGAATTAAAAGGCTTGATTTCATAAATTGTTGTCTTAATAGAAATTAACAACAGACCCAATCATTCCCTCCCCACATCCTGAATCCTCAAAACTCTAATCCTTAAATCCCTAATAACCCTCAAGAGCTTGTAGCTTGTAGCAGTAACTCCTACTACGAGTGTCCATGGGCGGCGCTGATTGCTTACCATCAGGTAATCTATAAAAAAAGATAAAATATATTATGTTCCACATGTAAATGCCTATGTAAGTTGTTAAAGAATTCAATTCCCTACTTTCCACTTTTTCCTAAATCTCTCAAATAAACCACACATACATATAATCGCAAACGCTTATCAAGCTACCCAAAGGACTACTTTATCACAAAATATTCAACTCTATTGCCAACAGTTAAGATTGAATATCGATTAAGACGAATGCGTAAGGAAACTACACGTGTTGGTATGTTGTTTTAGTAGTATGGAATTCCAAACCCTATGAGTCAAGAGGGATGAGCTATCACGCTTCTAAATAAATATACGTACATATATGCTTAAATATATGTATGTACCTATTGTTCCAGGTCTGGGTGTGATGTGTAGTATATGAAATTGTATGTTTATTTACGACAGAGAAGAAAATCCTAGTGCGGTAAGTTATAAAATAAAAGATTGAAAAAATCATTTTTACAATGTGTAACAAAACTTGTATCTGTAATCAAACTGACGATCCCCTGTCCTTAAAGGCAAGGCAAGGTACTGTTATAAGTTGTTTAGTGTCGCCGATTTATCACCGTGTAGTTCTACGAAAATTGTATATATTTTTTATGTAATAGGTCGGCAAACGAGCAGACGGATTACATGATGGTAAGCAATCAGCGCCGCCCAACAGAGGAGTAACGGATCGGGGGAGGGGAAAGATTGGGCCTCCGGTAACCTCACTCACACGGGGAAACACAACGCTGTGGTTGTTTCACGCCGGTTTTCTGTGAGGCCGTGGTATCACTCCGGTCTAGTCGACTCATTCGTGCCGAAGCTTGGCTCTCCCACACTTAATTGTAAATCCTAAGCAAATGATAAGGTAAGTTTAATTTTGACTCCACGGTTGGCGCGATAGCTGGGAAACTTGCTGAAGCACAACATGTCGTTGGTTCGATTTACGCACGGAACAACTCTTTATGTGATCAACAATTTTTTTCCGGGTCTGAGTGTGATGTGCATGTGAAATTTTATGTTTTAACCTGACCCACAACACAAGAGAAAATCCTAGTAGAGGGTTACGATTTGTTAAAAAAAAAGAATTATTTTCAGGGATAGCAAAACAGTAATTCTATTTCTTTTATAATTGTCTTAGTTACAGTTCAGTCTAGGTATCCAGTTTTGCCGGTTCAAACACTATAATTTACTAAGTAAAAGAAAACAGGAAAAGGAACGAGCTAGTTTTTAGTCTAAAAGAGTCTGGCCAAACTCTTCAACCAAAGGGCTGACTACTTGCACATTCCAAGAAAAAATATCACAATGTTATAAAAACAGGAAACTTAAAATAATACGAAAAAGTCATCAAAATATTATTATATAGATAAAATATCAATAAACACTATTAAACAAGCAAACTAAAACAAAAAAAAATAAAATTGAAAAACGACTTTCTATCGCGAGTAAGTCTCGATGTAAATAAAATTTATTTTATTATTTATTTTTATAAAAACGTTGCCCCACATTAGGATTTTTCATACAATTTCACACACACATTACACCCAGACCCGGAACAACAATTTGTGGATCACACAAAGAGTTGTTTGAATCGAACCCGCGACACGTTGCACGGCAGCCAGTTGCCCAGCCACCGCACCAACCGTGCAGTGTAAATAAAAGTCTCATTGTAACTATTTTTATTGAAAATTAGGTAACGTAAGTAAATAACTCGACTGACAATAAATTATATTTCCTTTTACCTGAAGAATCTCTATATATAAATCTTAGTCCGTACTCTTAGACATAATATTCCAGTTATTCCTTGCTATCGCAGCGTGATGGTGTCACAGAATTATCATATTTAATGAGGACCCATCTGTTCAGGGACGGAGGAGACACTGTAGCTTATATACATTCGAGTACAGGTGTTAGGGCCGAGGTAAGCCATTATTAAGCAATTCTTTTTAAATAGTTTTTTATTCTTGCGTTATTATTTAGTTTTTAGACTTTTGTGATGTATTTTTATAAGACTTTGTTTTACTTGAATATTGTGTAATTTTTTACCAGCGATACTAAATTTTTCTACTATTTTATGGATGTTTTTTTTACATATTAACCTCCATTTCAATCACTTCATCTGTTAAATTCAAACTGTATCAATAATCCGTTACATAGTATTAGATTTAAGCATACAAAGGGATGTAGGGACAGATAAAGTAACTGTGTTTTATACTACGTCGTGATGAAGCATCACTGCCATTGGTATCAATATAAATCAGTCGGTAAAACATTATTTTTTTTCGCAGATTTTCAATAGCATCATGAATCAAGATATGATGTTTTGTTTATAAAACCTAATATTTGAAAGTAAAACAGGATCTATATAACTTCGTTAAAAAAAGACAAAGCAAAAAAAATTACATTCATTCAGTGTTGTGGGTAGTGACGGTATTTAAAAATATATTTTAAATAAAAATTTGGAAATTTGAGATCGATTCGTTATTTTTAAGCTGCATTGACACAAACAAATAAAAAAATTCTTGTTTTTAATATATTCTAGGCATATTTTTATTGCAAAAAATAATCTCAATGGTCAATGGTATCTTGAATGTATGCCTTCGTGGGGGAAAAACATGATACTTAACAGTTTAATGGCTCTTAATTTGCCGAATTTACTCTTAATTTCCGAAGTCTAAGAAGGAAAGGTAAGGTAAACCTATGTAAATAAATACGCAACCCACTCGTAACTAACTGGGGCCTTTCAGAGACACATTTTAAAATCTGTCCTTTTGTCCCTTTTCGAAAAGCTAAGTTCCAACCACTCTACCAAAAACAAAGTCATTATGGAAATACAGCCATAACATACTACGTACGCCATTTCTCAAGCTAAGCTACCATGTCACTCCCATCCTTCAAAATGATTGGACCCACGAACAAAATGGCTGACTCACCTGCCCGGAAAAGCGTCATTTCTTATAACCAAAGGACTAAATATAATATAATTATGATAATACACCTTTTCTTTGATATAAATATCTGAAGAAACCAATCATCTAAAAGGTTGCGCAATAATTGAATCAAGGATTTTCTCACTGTTCATTTTGGTTGTGAGTTTTTTTTTTGGGTGACTGAACGTTTTTTGAATTTGATTATTTCTGGTAGGTATGTAAGAATGTTTTTTGGTTGACGATACAAACAGTAGCTACTGAATTGGGGAGTTTAATTTCAGTATTGCACGTTCATTATTTGCCTTTAAGTGTCCACTGCTGAGAAAAGGCCTCTTCTGTTATTTCACAAATCAGTGGTTTTCTTATAGACACATAAATTTATCTAATGTTCATGTTACGTGTACATTTTCTAGAAGCTTTCTTTCTAACTGTAAAAATCAGAAGTGTATTGAAATCTTTTACCAACCTTAACTAAAAGATACATTCTTTTATTGCGTTGTAGTCAACCTAAACATCTCCTCACATGGAGAAGGATTGAGTAACAATCACCACGGTTGCTCCAGATGGACTTATAATTTCTAAATATGAGTTTGAAATCGTCATTTCAAATTTATATTTACAAATTATAAATCCGGGTTTCCTGGCAAAGTTTTTCTTCGCTATTTGCCAGTGGTGTTGATGATATTAGAAAGTATGTAAAAATGGAAATTAATTTTGAATTAAAAGAAAAAAAGACCAATATTTTCTCAAAAATTCTTAAAAAGATTGCTTAGCAATCCAATTTTCAACCTTATGACATCTACTTAACAAGTAATTGAGAGGAAAAATCAATTGTAACTCAATATTTATTGTCATGAGTTCCTCCCCTTCAGAAGATGTTCACTGACGGGTAAAAGATTTGATACTGTATACGTTAAATTAGCATAAACATAACATAACATGTATATTTGTATAAAAAATGTCGAAATCAATGTTTAATACGCAAATTGGGGTCGTTACATTATTGAAAATAACTCACGTGAATTTATGAAGCCGCAACCGTAGCTCGAGCCGACAATCGGCTGCATAACGTCCACGCGACGCCCACGCTACTCATGAATAAGAGTCCCGATATAACTTGAAACTAGTCGAACTTATCTGTACTAATATTATAAAGAGGTAAATGCGTAAGTACGTATGTTGAGGATAATCTATAGAAACGCTGCCACGCTGGTTGGATTTCTAAAATTCTTTCACTGATAAAATCATAGATAAATTATATTTTTACAGATTACAAATTATATTTTTATAAATTATATTTTACACATTTGCGTATTTTAGTCGAGCTATTATTTTAAAGCTACTCTCATACAATTCACGTGAGTAAGTTGTTATTTTCTTTAAAAGGTATAGTGCTTTAGTATGTCTCAGGATAGTTACTATTTAAAAATAATTTATTTCATTAAGCCAACAACCGCTTTTGAACGTTAAATAAAGTAATTAACGTGAACGTTAAATAAAACTTTAAAAATAGTCAGTCGAACGATCAGTATTATTGTCTAGAGCAGAAGGAACGGAGGTTTTTAATCAGTAAGAATTTGACACTCCCTCACACCTCTCCTTTCACAAAAAAGACAAAAAATTAGAAAAAGAAAAAGACCTCAAGAACAATATTAGGTATTTAGACAATTTGGAATTAACAAGTCCGAATTTGGTTGTATATCATTTAGGTGTCTTCAAGGCTAGAGTAAATAGGCTCTTAATAAACCAGTGCGCCTTACCATCAATGATTGCATCACTGCTTACCATCAGGTGGTATGGCAGTCAAGCACTAGTTTATAGCAAGTAAAAGAATAATGATATATTAATAACGTTGTTTAATACCATAGGCGTTAGGGAAATTAACTCCATAGCTCCCACTACTCGAAGCTTCATACTTTTTTAAAGGATTCAAATAAAAAAATAGTTTTTAAAAATATAATCTCAAGCGACACAGAATATAAACCAAATCGGGCAATGTCAGAAACTGCCGTGCCGAAAATACGACCTTATTTCCAAAATTCTCGGCATGCGCTTGGAAGTAAGCTCTTCCCTTTTAAATACACACGCGTAATACTTTCCCCTCCAACGAAGAAGGGGGTTTAAGTTATATTACCGAAGTAAAACAAGTAAATACATTTATCTCTGCCACGAACACTAAGTCGCTGTTTTCTGCTCGCGACGTAAGACTGACTGTATACTTAATTAATTATGCTGAACATCACCAATCTTCCTTATACATTAATGTTTACTTAAAATGGTTTCATTTAAGAGTTGGTGTAAATACGCAGGATATATTCTTTTTTTGTTGTTGCACAGTTGCTATGAATTTGATGTTGCTTCATCTGGATATGAGCTTCGAGATCTCTATAAACATCTTCCACAATGTATTTCAGATCCCCTGATTTTAAAGGCATATTTGGGCCATTTTTGTCCACCATCTCTCTTGGCGGTGCAATCCTCCTCCTCACGCCCCAGCAGCCGCAACTGGCGATACTACGGGCGTCGGGGATCAAGGGACGATCTCCGGCCACAGAAAGCACGGGCCTGCGGTCGGCGAGTAAGGGCAGCTCGCCGCCCGACCAGAACCAGGCCCGAGCGTACGGCGCGTAGCGTTCCACGCGCGCCTCAAAGAGCCATTAGACCACCACAGATGGGGCCCTAAAGGGCTGATGTTCAGCAGGGGTTGCGGGGTAAGCGCAATGAGGCACCGCGACCTCGGCACAGAGCAGGAGAAGGAACAGGGGGGTTTTTAGTCAGTAAGAGTCTGACACTCCCTCCTGCCCGGCCCTGGGCGGGAGAAGTCATTTGATGATTTTCCCCTCACAAGAATAAAAAAATCTCTCTTGGCGGTAAGCGACGATGCAGCCAATGATAGAGCGTGTGTACTCATAAGCAATCTATTCACTCGGGTCTTGAAGGCGTCTAACTATGTATTGTCGTTTTCAAGAAACACGAAATCAAATACCTACTAAGTGCATTGCTCATGACTGGGTTATCCACCGTGAACCGGCGAGATTTTGCCAGTTGTCTGGTGTAATGATGATGAAAAGACTATGGGGAATCAAGTTGCGTTTCCCTTGTACTCGTCACAAAATGTCCCCGATAAAAGACCGATAAATTAAGTATCATTATTTTTGTTATTTAAGTATAAATTGTAACATTCTTTCCTATTCTTAAAAAACAAATTATATACCACATTATGATTATTTAACAATGTTTACTATTTTTTACCAACTCTCGCCTAAAATACGGGATTGCCTAGTTCAGGCATCTAAGACTGTGATCTAAATGTAGCTTTAAGCAAAACTGTATATTCTTTTAGAGGTATTAGAAACAGGGTGTAAAGTTCCGCATCCTCCATTGAAAAGGGAGGATTCTCCGACCAGGCGAGCTGTTCGTGCCTGGTGGGCTACTGAACGACGGTTGTTGTCGAGATTTTTGTATCGGTGCTAATTGTGTTGAAAACTCTTATACCGCGATGTAGAATCTTGCACTTAAATTAATGTTTACTCAATATTTTTTAAAGTTCTATGAATCCTTATAACTTGGAGATAGTTACTGTAACTAATAAACGATTTTGAGACCGGGAGTCGTCTTACAAGTGGCAAATATAATTCTTTACATACACATTTATATTGAAGTGGTAAATACAATTTAAAAAATTGGGGTTCTTACCTTCACTGTTGGTTTCGATCTTAAGCTTCTGTCTTCTAGTTAAAATATCTGTAACAAAAATAATTGGTGGCTTTAGTTTTTGGTTAATATTGAATTAAGGTATAATCAGCTTAATTGTCATAAATACAAGAAAAACAATTGAATATCATCTTATACAAAAAACCAAATAAACATATTCGATCAAAAAATTACCGTAACCGAAAAATGCATTTCTCCTACAGACATGGGCTACTCACAACTTTTTTTCATCAAAGCACTGCCGTCTAGGAGACCGAGTTTTCACTAGATTCTACATTAATGGAATTTACAAGTATTTTAAATTGCTTTTTTAGATTTCTTATTGGACGTTAGAAAGGACCAACTTGTATTAGTTTGGTCCTTCGAGTCTTCCCTCTTTTAGTAAGTGCACTTGTTTTATTTGTAACTGATATATTATTTACTAGTTACTTGCGCCGTTTCTTCTGAGCTCTTATTAATCGTAGTGTGTTGTTATGTAAATAGAAGTGCAATAATTTCGAAATCGAAATGTCAATTTTTTTTTATTGAGTTAAGTGGCGACGAGTTTCAATGCCATAGTAGTTTTTTTTTGGTCAGTGGAAAATCATCAAATTACTTCTCCCGCCCAGGGCCGGGCGGGAGGGAGTGTCAGACTCTTACTGACTAAAAACCCCCCTGTTCCTTCTCCTGCTCTGGGCCGAGGTTGCGGTGCCTCATTGCGCTTACCCCGCAACCCCGGCTGAACATCAGCCCTTTAGGGCCCCGTCTGTGGTGGTCTGTTGGCTCTTTGAGGCGCGCGCGGAACGCTACGCGCCGCACACTCGGGCCTGGTTCTGGTCGGGCGGCGAGCTGCCCTTACTCGCCGACCGCAGGCCCGTGCTTACGGTGGCCGGAGATCGTCCCTTGATCCCCGACGCCTGTAGTGTCGCCTGTTGATGCCATAGTAGTTGCAAGTGCATTTGGAAATAAGGGGTTTTGGAGGCACACCCGAATGAATTATCAACAACCAATCAGATGACTTGGCAAGAGATTTAACAGGAGATTAGTTAATTTTAGCGTTGACAAGCCTTCCAAAAACCGGGTGGTAGGAAGAGAAGTACTGGTTGATATTTATAACCTCACTCATACAGTAAAACACACCATTATGGACCTACGCTAGTTTTTTTTTTGATGCCGTGGTGTCACTCAAACTCACCGTGATAACCTTTCGTGCATAAGTATCGCTCTCTAAGACCCTTACATTACGATTAGGTTCAAAATTTAATGTTAATGTACAAAATAAAACATATGTAGCTAGATATCATATGAGGAATTAACAAGAACATTTAATATCTTCAAAGTACCAAGCGGAGCACAGAAATATGTACTCAATGTTCTTAAGTTGAACCTAAACTAACTACAGTAACTGCTTTCTGTAAATTAATTTAATATTAGCATGCCAAGATCTACACGCTCCTTGGGGAGCACTTAATACCAAACAAGTTTTGCATTAAAACAACATTTAATATAGTAGTTAAAGATCAAGAAATTTTAGGAAATTGGTTTTAATCTAGACTTCATTAATTGTGGGCTGGAGGTTTAAGCGCCCGCTTTTCATAAATGAAAGTGAAAAATCTTTTTAAATATCAATGTGACTTTTTCCGCATTATATCCAATTTCTACGTTTTTTTTTTTATGTAAAGTACGGCAAACGAGCAGACGGACACCCGCAACGGAGGAGTTACGAGAGCGTTGCCGACCTTTTAGGGATTAGGGATTTGGAAATTTAGGGATTGGGGAGGGGAAGGGGGTCTCCGGTAACCTCACTCACACGGCGAAACGCAATGCTGTGGTTATTTTACGCCGGTTTTCTGTAAGGCCGTGGTATAAATCAGGTCGGACCGATGCATTTGTGCTAAAGCATGGCTCTCCCACACTTAAACTTACGTAAAAGTACACTTAAACGTAATATTATTTAGACACTACTGACAAACGCTTAAGTAAAATATCGTAAAAAACCCAAATCTAAATTTGAAAAAATCACCTATCCGCCTTGAGCTAACGTGGTGATTAATGCTCATACCTTCTCCGTGTAAGAAGAGGTATTTGCTCTGCAGTTGGCAATTATTAGGCTGGTGATAATGAAATCATAAGACACTTATTTAAAGATATTCTTAACCAGATATTATGGAGTGTTAGGTACTTAGTCGTAGGTTCAATTGTGATTTTGATTATTTCATACGAATTACTAATAATGCCATTTCCATTTAATTTAAACTAGTATAATTTAATGTACAAATAATGCATGGTGGTTTGCTGTTCTCGATATTGTCGTTGATGATCCGAATTCCTATTAAAATATAACGCTAATGTAAAATAAGGAAACGCAATAGAGTATAAAGTAAAACGAAAGAAAAAAACAATTTTATTGACATCTCTTTATTTCGACAACTTGCGATTGAATTGAGTCTTAAATTAGCAAACTGAAGTGACAGCGGGCAGGTCATAATTGCCGAAAAAATGATGGTCATTATAGTAGACGTATTCTGGAGTGAAGACCGCGTCAACCTTAACGTAGTGGGGCTCCCTCCAGCTCAGTGGAGTGACGATATCTACAAGGACTGACTGTGTGGACAGAGCTGAAGATGCGAAAATGCCTCTCATGAAAATGGGATAATGACTTTAAAAACAATTAAATATTTTTAATCAGTTTCAAAACAGAAGGCTTATTTCCCTATCTCGGTACGTTCTTAAACGCATCTTGATAGTTAAGCATTATTATTATCATGCTTAATATTATAAATAAAAGATCTCACACAAGATATTACACAACTTCATTGTTCATTACAGAGAAATCCAATCATAGCCTATCAAAATAAATTTCACATAGGTACTAAATTGTTAAGAGCGAAGCGAACTCGTCTCCAAAGACCGAAACACACGTAACGTCGTTCACTCATATCGTTCGTTCATTCACTCATTCCTCGTAGAATTCTAAGACACGCATTTCTCTCGGTAATTTGCTATTCCACTGAGTTTGAACATGACATGGTATGTTTGGGGAATGAATGGAATTCACGTGAAATTCATGTCAACTTGCAAAGTTGACTGTATAGCATTTAGTATTAGCATATGTGTGTGTGTGTGTGTCACAATGCTAAGCTTCAGTGGAGTATGTAGATGTAATTATGATGAACGTTGATAGGTAATTTATAATCGCATTCCTGAGAAAGAAACGATGTTCGCTTTTTTTTTATTTGTACGTAAAATATAAATTGAATAACGTTTACGTCTGACCCGAGCGTACGGCGCGTATCGTAAAGAACCAATAGACCACCACAGACTTGGCCCTATAGGGCTGATGTTCAGCCAGGGTTGCTGGGTAAGCGCAATGAGGCACTGCGACCCCGGCCCTGAGCAGGAGAAGGAACGGGGGGTTTTTGTGAGTTTACCTGAAAACTCACATGGCGAAACACAACGCAATTGTTTTTTCTTAGTATCACTCCAGTCGAGCCAGCCAGCTCGTGTCGAATCATACCTCTCCTACGATTTAAATGATACTTTAACCAACCAACCCGTCATTACTCGGTAGCATAGATGTATTTAAGAGACGAACCAATCTGTTTTCTACTATAAACTATAAATAGCATAAAAACCAGAACTATTGTCCCTAAATATTTCATACAATCCGCCATCTTGTACCGTGTAACTACATGCACGGGAGTGAGTGTGTGCAATTGCGCGGGTAATCGTCCCGGGACTGTACGCTCCCGCAAACAGAGGCGGTAGTAGGGTTGCCACGTAGAATAAAGATGAGAATTTCAGATTAAACCTGCTGTTTTCATGGCACTTTTGTAAGGATTTTTTAATCGAAAACAGACTGTCTGTTGTGTGTCTTGTTTAAGTTTTCCGGTATAGGGTAGGTAAGGGTGTGAACAAAAGTAGTTTTGTACGTATTAGTAACACGATTTTAAAATTACCTTTGTATTATTATTGTTAACATCAAAAAAGTATTATGGGCTTCGTTTAGAGTAAAAAAGAGGTCTTACAGAAAAACGACATGAAACAACGCAAGCGTTATATTTCAACTTGTGAGGTTACTGGAGACCCAATACTTCCCCTCCCTAAATCTCCAAATCTCAATCCCTAAAAGGTTGGCAACGCAATTGTAACTCCTCTGTTGTTTGCGCATGTCCATGCGTAGCGCTGTTTGCTAACCATCACGTAATCTGTCTGCTTTTAAATTTGGATTTGCATCTTTCAGGTGCGAAGCGCTCTGATTGTAAAATTATATAAGTAAAAATTATAGTTTATGTCACTGCGACAACCCTAACAATACTCCATAATGAAGTACAGCAACGAGGAAGGAAAGTAATTGTTCGTGAAGAATTGAGCATTTATTTTTAAAGCAAGAAACGGACATACATAATTTGATTTCAGATTTTAAATAAAAAGTAAGTGGGCGTAGAATTTTACTACCTATTTTTTTAATAGTACTGCTACGAAAAAATAAGTTTGGGAAAGCCATGCTTCGGCACGAAGGGGTCGGCTCGACCGAAGTAATACCACGGCCTCACAGAAAACCGGCGTGAAACAACCACAGCGTTGTATTTTACCGTGTGAGTGAAGATGCCGGAGGCCCGATCCTTCCCCTCCCCCAATCCGTCCCAAATCCCTAAATCTCCAAATCTCTAATCCCCAAAAGGTCTGCTACGCACTCGTAACTCCTCTATTGTTGCAGGATAATGGACACCTGTCCATGGGCGGCGCTGATTGCTTACCATCAGGTAAACCAGAGTGTAACGTTGTAAACCTTAGACTTGGGACCTACCTTAATTCAGTTGATATTCATTCCGTTTAGCATTCCAAATAACATAATTGGATGTAATTTTATTTGTTTAAATTCACAATAATGTTGTGTTTGTTGTTTTTGCAAAGTGTCAAACCTCACATCAAAGTGACGTTACGCTTGTCGTGAAATGTCAACGTCAGTTGTCATTTCACAGATCATAGATTCACCCAATCGATAATAGAATCAATGTGCGGTAGATGAAATAATTTTGTCAATAATAGCGGGTAATCGTTTTAATTTTATTTAATAATGGATAATCGCCGCGGACAGTTAGCCTTGAGGTCAGATAATTAAAAAGAAGTAGATATGTGTCTCTGCCTACTATACTTGTCTATGAAATGCAAATTTCTTATAAGGCGGGTTCGAGTAGAATCTTTCCTTTCTTCTGGAATCCTGATCGCCGACCTACAAACGTACTGTGTTGCATAATTTTCGCAGAAGCCAATTTTAGGCTTAATAATTTAAATTCAGTGTTTCCGTGGTTCCCTGCAAAGGGTAAGTGTTGTTGCACAGATTTATATTTAAATGTGTAAGTTAGGCATAGTGACTGTAAATTCTTGTATTTAGATTTTTTCGGTTTTATATTTTGTAATTTAAATTGTGCCGTTAGTAACGGTTACATTTATAAACTTTCATGGGGGTTTCTCGTCAAATCTATTTGTTAAATAAGTTATGTGTACCGTGTTCATGATTAAGAAACGAGTATAATATTTAATTGTTGGAATTTATTATTTTCGTGTGAGGGTATATTCATATAATTTTATTCTAGTTCTCATTCTTGTCATGACACGAATCCTGTATTATTTCGGTTTTAATTCCTGTTTCGTCGCATCTTGAACCTGTGCGTGGCGTGTCCTATTCTTGTTTTTTTTATATAATTTCGCCTTAAGGAAAGAACGATCACCGTCTTTTCCAAATTTAAAATATGACACGCCATGGCAGTTTCTGAGGGTGGACGACTTTTTATTAATGATTGATCTGGTTTCTTTTGTACCAAATCAATTAACTTAATTATGTTGTATTTTTATCACCTTTAAATTGATCTGAAAACCAACAGTAGGGTTATAATATTGTCTCTCACTACCTCTTTTATTATTTTATGATTTTTATTTTGTGAGATAATTTTATTGTTTTATATTTTAATTTTCCACCCTTGTAAAAGACCAACCGACCGTAGGGCCCTGTGATAGGATTTGGTCGGTGGTCACCAGGACATTCTGGGACAACGGTGGACTACACCCTACCTGTTTGGCGGTTTCAGGAACCACGGACGGAGTTGAAAGGCCCCGTTGAGCGTGGGAGCCATGTTCGGAGTTGGAAACTCCCGTTAGTAGTAGCGACATGGAGAAGGCGAGCGTAATGGGCCTGGCCCCGTGTCATTGCGCTGTAGCCGCCGCGTTGTCCCCGAGCTGGGATAGCGGCACCGGCATGCATCTTACCCTCATGCCATAGTTAAGTGGCCACCACCAGCACCGCCAACCACGTCTCGTATATACCCACATTTCTATTTATTGTAAACGCTCATCAGTGACAGTGCCACCAAGTAGGCGTAGAACCCACGCCTTGTTTTTGTTTTTTGTGTAGTTTTAAACAATAAATTGATATTGTTTAAAACATTTGTTGTTTAATTTCTAATTTTAGATTTTTATTTTTTGCTCGGGTTTATCCCGTAGCAAGAGGTACCAGGCAGAGTCTGCCGACCTATCATATAAAAAAAAACAGAAAAAGTTAAGGCGATCATCGTAGTGAGTATTGTCCTCGTTATTTATTTATTTATTATTTATTATAAGCTTCATGCACAAGATACTGTACATAAGGTGGACTTTGGGTGATGCAGAGAAGAATACCACAATGAACACCACGGGTACGTCCTCCGACTCTAAGCAGGAGAAGGAACGGAGTGGTTTTCAGTCAGTAAGAGTCTGTCACTCCCTCTCCCCACAGAAGGCGAGAGAATTCACTTTAGAATTTTCTAACTAAAAAGGTGTATATCAAATCATCGCGAAATCGAATCAGCACTTTTTTCTCCAAAATGGTAGATACTATTTTTGGCGATGAGGCCTTCCTTGCACCCTTTTTATTTACAATTGTGTTACCGTAAATAACTTAACTGGGTGTTTAATTCAGTTTATATCTATCTATCTTACCTCACACTATGATTTCTGCAGTGTTGTGGGTGCGTTTACAAGCAAAAAAATCCCAAAGGTAGCCAGACACGAAACAACAATTTGTAGATCACACAAACAGTTGATCCGAGTTGCACTTGAACTCGCGACATTGCACAGGAGACGGTCTCTTAGCCACTGCAGTGAATAAGCAGGCTGGCTCTCCGAAAAGGTGCCAATCAAACAGCAGGTGTTGGAGGTCCATGATTTGGCACGAATGGGTCGGCTTGCCTGGAGTGATACCAAGGCCTCACAGAAAACCAACGTAAAACAACTATAGCGTTGTTTCGCTGTGTGTGTGTTTTTTCTTGTGAGGGGAAAATCATCAAATGACTTCTACCGCCCAGGGTCGGGCGGGAGGGAGTGCCAGATTCTTACTGACTAAAGCCGCCCCCCCCGTTCCTTCTCCTGCTCTGGGCCGAGGTCGCAGTGCTTCATTGCTCTTACCCCGCAACCCCGGCTGAAAATCAACTCTATAGGGCCCCATCTGTGGTGGTCTATTGGTTCTTTGAGGCGCGCGCGGAACGCTACGCGCCTTACGCTGGGGGTTTCGCTGTGTGTGTGTATGTGTGTGTGTTCTGTTCACAATTTGATAAAAAACACAAAGGTATAGGCTTATGTATACTTAATGAGATAATAAACTTAATTATTTTATAAAAAGATATGTAATATGTAGGTGTTAGCTTGATTATATTTTTTGCTCACATTTTTTCACAACACCTTTTTTTGTTTTTGTTATTCGAAGAGCCTTTGAGCACCTGGGATTTTAATTTCTAAATTCCAATTTATTTTTTACGTACAAACGCTATTTTAGGTGTAAATGATAGCATTAAGGCTCGTTGGCTATTAAATTTAAAAATAGACTTGAATTTGTATATGACTGCACGATTAGCTGAAGAATCGGCTGCTTCGCAACTTGTAGAGGATTCGGTTTCCGTCCGGATAATCTGTTTGTGTGATCCAAAGCAAGTTTGTCCGGATTAAGGTGTGAAATGTATAAGGAATATACACCCGCGATACAAGAGATAATATTATTCTCCGAAAAGTTTTAAACGTCGTGGTGGCCCAGTGGTTAAGGCACTCGCTCGCCATGCATGAGGCGGGTTAGACCCTGGCAAGTAGCAATCTGGGTTTTTCCGAGTTATAATATGTACTTTCTATAATTATTTAGACACCACTGACACACGGTGAAGGAAAACATCGTAAGCCTGGACTTGTAATTTCTAATTATAAGTTTGAAATCAGAAATCCGACTTGAGCAAGCGTGGTGATTAATGCTCAAACCTTTTTCGTGTGAGAAGAGGCCTTTGCTCAGCTGTACGCACTTATAGGCTGATGATGATGATGTGAAGTTTTAAACAGAGTATCCAGTTGAAAAACTCTATTAAACAAACACTATTTGTACCAAACAGTTAAAACTAAAATCATTACACACACACATACACAACTTAACCCTATAAATACACATTCAATATACCTACATAGGCAAAGCCGTCAGTCGGAAAGGCGTTCATAGGATAACGACCCTACGTCACAGAATGGGTTCACAGGAAATTGATATTTACGACACATATATTTAATAGTGGATATGCCATGGTGACAGTGATATGGGGTGTGTCACATTACCAAAATTAATGCTCGATTTCGCAAACAAGTTTTCATATTTGTTTTTGTACGGTTATTTTAGTTTAAGTGTTTTGTATAATATATTGTTTGGAGATTTATTATTATTATACTCTATGTTTACCAAAAGTATACGAGAATTTTGTCTAATCATCCTTCAAAAAGCTATGGCGATAATAGTTATCGATTAGTTACTTGAGCGTTACGACAGTAGCTGCAAAGTAGAAAATCTAAGATTATTTGAATACAAGTTTCTACTATAAGCTGCATATGTGTTATTTCTACGAAAAAATCATTGAGATCCGTTTTGAAATAGTTACGAGGGACAGATAATTATATATGCTATTTTAGATTTTCATAAAAAAATCGCGAATAGTAAATAATTGCTCGATAAAAGAGTGTTTTAAAAATATAATTGAATAAAGTTTTTAGACCTTTTTTTATGTAATAGGTCGGGAAACGAGCAGATGAATTACCTGATGGTAAGCACTTAGCGCCGCCCATGGACACCCGCCACAACGGAATTATGAGTGCGTTGCCGATTTGTTGTGCCGTTGTCCGTTACAGATTTAGGGATTGGGGGAGGGAAAGGATTAGGCCTCCGGTAACGTCTCTCACACGGTGAAACACAACCCTGTGGTTATTTCACGCCGGTTTTCTGTGATTTTCCGTGGTATCACTCCGGTCGAGCCGACCCATTCGTGCCGAAGCATGGCTCTCCCACACCTTAATGACATACACGTAGGACTTTTAAATCCTGAAAGTTCGAATAAAAACCTTCTTTTCTTTCCTCTTAACTCTCATAGCGGACCTTATTAAAAAAAGGTCAGGAAGAAAAAATAGGGTATATAACCTCCTCATTATTTTTTCCATTAAGTCTTGACGTCATTAAAAAAGTCATTAACCAACTATTAACGTAACTCGTTAACCGTTTACATTGCCATAAGGATTTCATTGTCTGTAAGAAGACAATTTAACATAAAAATATTTAATTTCATCGTAACTTTGAATTTTATCATAAAATGAGATTTTTTACCTATGTTGTAGGATTTTTTGGACTTCAGTTAGACTGTGGATCTTTTTTTGCGGAGGGACAATATCACATGAATTGTCGCCCAGAGTATGGCGAGAGGGAGTGCCAGACTCTTACTGAATAAAACTCCCCTTCTTTTTCCTCCTCCAGGTCGAGGCCGCGGAACCTTCAGAGTTTAAGAGTTCAGCTCCTTTTTTGCGGAAATCGTAAGAACTGCTTAAGACAGTAGGTACGCATTGTCACTTATAGGGACCGTGAAATAATTCTCGTTGTTTACCTGAAATTTTAATCCATAATTTCTGAGTCTGGCTAAAACGAAGACCAGAAAGACGTACAACAATGAAAAGAAGAATTTTCAAATTTGCAATTCATAATTTTATCTACATCATCATCATCATCATCAACAGCCTATAAGTGCCCACTGCTGAGCAAAGGCCTCTTCTCATAGGGAGATTTTTAGAGCATTAATCACCAAGCTTGCTCAATGTGGGTTGGCGATTTCAAACTTATAATTAGAAATTATAAGTCCAGGTTTCCTTCCTCACGATGTTTACCTTCACCGTATGTCAGTGATGTCTAAATAATCATAGAAAGTACATATAACTTGGAAAAAGTTTGTAAGTTTGTATGTAGGGGTTAAACTTTGGAACCGCTGGTCGGATTGCCAAAATTCTTTCACTTATAGATAGCTACAATGTTCGTGAGTGCTATACGCTATAAAACATCACGCTAAGATCAAATGTAGCCGAGCAGCGTGAAACCGCGCGAGAGAAGCTAGTTTATTAATACAATGCATATTTTAGTCCTTTTATTTAGTACTTGGGCAAACAAGCAGACGGATTACTTGATAGTAGGAAAACGACACTGCACATAGCCCATAATTCCAGTGAATTGCTGACCTTGAGGATTGGGTATGAAAAAATTGAGGACAGGATGAGGGAGATTGACCCTCCGGGTTAACTCACACACATGATGAAACACCACGCAAGAGTTTTACACGCTGGATTTCGGTGAGACTATGCGAAAACTCGTTTGACCCTTTCGTGCCTGCAAAGCATGGATCCATATCCTGCAAAGATCCATTTCCAAACCACACAACTGCACAGCAAAAGTTAGGTCATTGTTAGCCATAATATTGAAGAAAATATCGACAAAAAATTCGATGATTTCTTGCTTAGCAACAAGCATTTTATGTATGCTTCATTCAAAATAAAACTGAATTTCAATAAATATAGGTAGGTAAAAAACTTAAGGAAAATTTTTGTTTCTACCTTACTTTTATGGTTTCCAAACATTTCTACGAAGAAATTCCGTGAAAAATTATTCCTGGAGAATTCGATTTGTTTTTCGCGAAGCTATTAATGGTGTACGCTACTTGGAATTTTATTCTCAGCCAATTAAATTAAGGTCGTTAAATGAAATCATGAATTCACGCTTTTCTCAAAATCTGGTATTTTGATCGCGTCTGCCAATTTAATTTTAACCTAAAAATAAAATAAAGCGCCAATTTATCTTATCTAACACTCCGTCAGGCGCCGTTTTAATTGAGCCCAAAATTTCCAAAAGCCCCTTTAGTCACCTTCTTAAACCATTTAAGAAGGTGACTCTATCTCTCACCTGATGGTAAGCAATCACTGCTTAAAGACACACGCAACACCAGAGAACTAACTACTAAAATCAATGTTTACTACCCCCTCTTAGGACTCCGGTACCAAGGGAGGCAATACAAGCACAATAATGCAGTTAAGAATGTTCTTGAGAAGTAACTTAGTATTTTTAGTCAGAGTCTAACACTCTCTCTTGCCCCGCCTAGGGTGGGTGAAGCTAGTTAATGTCTAGCGCCCCTCAAAAGAAAGGGGCCTCCGGTAACGTCACTTATGCGGCGAAACAATCCTGTTTTCCGAAAAGCTTTATTAGTCAAAAGTTAAATCCTATCGGACATCGATCTTAAAACATTCGACCATTTTCTACTGCTGTTAGTTAATAAGACTTAAAAACGTCAAGTAAAATATCAGTATCATCATCATTATCTTCTTCAATTTATAAGTGCCCACTGCTGAGCAAATGTCTGTCTTTCCTCTCGCAAAACAGGTTTGAGCATTTATCACCAAACAAAACTCTTTTCGTGATCCATCTAAAGCTGTATTACATATCGCTTAATTTTTTTTATATAAAAAACGTTGCCCTACTCTCGGGTTTTCTCCTGTAGCTTAGACGCGTTAACAAACGTACAATGTCACATGCACATCATACCTAGACGCAAAACAAATATTTCTGTATCTCATTAAATGTTGTTCCGTGCGGGAATCGAAGCGGCTGGGACAGGAGACAGTTAGTTAGAGGCTTGGCTTCTGCCAACCAATAACCTGAAATATTGTGTTCCAAAAATATTTTGTCTTAAAATGTATTCATAAAATAAAGCTTCATCATAAAACACCAAATGAAAGTCACTCACCAGTTCAATTTAACTTCAAATAATGGAAAATCATCTCCCGCCATGTTTGCGTGAAATCCTCTAAAGTATTACAGATTTAAATATCAAGTATGAAATTGTGTGTAGACGGGAGATAAGTGGGCAACCTTTTTACAGTCATCACAAACATTTTTGCTTAGTGTATTAAGCAAGTAAATATTAATCGATACTACAAATCTTCTGTACGAGTTGAAGCGTGGCAAGATTTCATTTCTCTTTTGGCCTAGTTTTATTTTACAATTTCACATACACATCACACCCAGAACCGGAAAAATGATGGATCACACAGAGTTGTTCCGTGCGGGAATAAACCCACAATAACGTTAGCCACTTTCACATCCACTGCGCGTGCCTTACAAGTTTCTTAGCATTTTATCTATTAAATTAGTTTCATCATTTCCTCACATAAGGCCTAAAACAACAAGCTTATTCTACGTTGCCTATTATAAGTTCAGCAATAACATTAAAAGTGATTTCTAAGAAAGAAAGAAACAAGTAGATAGTATTTGAAAAAAAAACAACAATGAAGCCCAGCCAAAAATGTCAATCCTTATATTTTTTAACTGCAAATCTTACTAAGAACTCAGCAACAGTTGTAAGTGAGATTCCCTAACAACTTTTGCTTTAAGTATTAAGAAGAAGAAGTTGCCGGCAAAAGCAACTAAACGTAGCCCGTCTAATTCTGTCGAAAAGTTGCCATCTGTAATGTCATCTCTCTTAATCGCCTTCTATATAAGAAAATAGGATACTTATGTTATATTACGGGATATTTACTTCCCTGTTTACAATATACGTAATCATATTTGTAACGTTTTGTTTGTTTAAGAACTTTTTGTGCCATTTCTGGATATATGGGGCGGGGGATTTATTTATAATCTGTATTTATATGATAATCCCGAAGACTTTGTTTGATCGTGATAATTTCTTGAAATGTCAGACGGGGTTTATTTAATCCTTTAAGGATCGTAAAGGTTAGGCTATGTAATATTAGCCTACGGCCTGTTCCCATGATCATAATTAAAGCCTCCTTTAAATCTATACTAATATTATAAAGCTGAAGAGTTTGTTTGTTTAAACGCGCTAAACTCCAGAAATACTGATTCGAATTGAGTTATTCTTTTTGTGCAGTTTGCACCTGTATCACATTAAAAAACTGTTTGACGAAACGACTTGTAAAGAACCGTATAAAAGACTAGCTACTCTCGCGCGGTTTCACCCGCTGCAAAGCACCAATTGATCGTAGCGTGATGTTTTATAGCCTCTAACACTCAAGAACATTGTAGCTATCTACCAGTAAAAGAATTGGGAATCTGACCAGCAGTTCCAAAGATTACCCCCTACATACAAACTTACAAATTTTACCTCTTTATAATATAAGTATAGAAAAGACAGTCGAGGTGAATGATCGAGTCAAAATAGAGGTAAAGAAAGTTTTCTCAACATCAATCTAGCAAAGTTCGGTGCTTAGCTATAATAAAACAATTTCCACGCCCCTTTATAACATGGAATATATAACTAAAACAGGGCTAAATGTATACTTTAAACATAAATAGATCGAATTACTCTACGTTCTTACTTTAAAGCACTGAAAACTTGAACAAAAAAACCTAACTACATACTTTTTCTTGTTCATCCATAACAAACTCCTCTACTAGTAATTTATTTCACTCAAAAATCAAAACTTGGAGCACTTCTCGTAATGAAAGTACAGTTTCCATGAGTAAACGCAAGTTTTTCTAAAGCACTTAAGACAAAAGTGATATAAGGCCCTCTTCACATATGTGCATACGGATGCTATTTCAACGGTAACGGCAATGGTGCCGTGTCGGTCAAGTATCTTCTAAAGATTTGGTAATGACGAGGGGCATTCAAATTGAAAGTTAAAATATTTATGTCAAATAATCCATTTACCCTTTTTCTTCAAGGAGACCAAAATCATCCACAGTCTTGCTCTGTTCTGGATGGGGTGATACTAGTACTTAAAAAATGATGCTCCACTTTAGGATGTTCTGCTTTAAACATACAATTTCACTTAAACTTCACACCCAGACCAACAATTTTTGGATCATGCAAACAGTTGTTCCGTGTTGGACTAGAATCCGCAAATCGTTGCACGACAGCCGGCTGCCCAGCCACCGTGCAGTCATAAATGGACTATTATGGATTATGGAACATATTTTTTGCCACGTCAAGAACAAAAATTGTCCTTTAGTTTATGCGTCACGGACCAAAATATAGACTTGAATGGACAAAACAAGTAAAAATTCTCCATCAAACCGCACGGTCGTAGTCCCGTGGCCGTGGCGAAAGCCGTGTGCCTCGTGTGAAAAGGGCCCAAGGGTTGTATATCCCACGTGAGTAATAGACCTTCATTCTAAAACACTCGGTTTTTATGGTGTTTTTATTTTTCACGAATCCCCCATCTTAATGACCTGTTTGAATTACTTTTGTTTCAACGTGCCACTTCTTCAAAAAGAAAAAGAAAGGAAAGAACGCAAAAATTGCGTTGTGTTGCCTAATATGTACCTTAAGATAAAGGAGTTATGGCTTAATTTGTTTGGTCTTTTGCCTTTTTTGGAAGGTTAGGTAGAGTTTATGATGACTTTAGATTTTTTTTGTATAAAAGCTTTTGTTTCTCTGGAGAAAAATCTGACGATGAAATTATGTGAAAAGCAAATTCGACGTTTCCACTCAGTGACATTTTCCTGTGGTTTTTGAGGAAAAACCAAAGGCACGATGAATGAAGAAACGATTAAAATAAAAAAAAATATAACCAGGAAACACTTCAGAGCTGTAAAAGTGTAAAAGAGCCATGCTTCGGCACGAATGGGTCAAATTGACCACTGGCAGTGATATCACAGCCTCAAAGAAAGCCGTCGTGAAATAACCACAGCGTTGAATTCCGCCATGTGAGTGAGGTAACCGGAGGCCCAATCCTCATTCTCCCCAAGCCCCTACCCAATCCCTAATCCCCAAAAGGTCGGCAACGCACTCGCTCTCCTCGTCCATGGGCGGCGCCCAATGCCTACCATCAGGTAATCCGTCTGCCGTGAAAAAGCTTTGGTTCGGTTTGAAAATAATCAACCGACCAGGCACAAAATAAAGACGTTGTTTATTTTATTTATTATTTTATGCGCAACACACACACATAAACAGTAAAAAAGGAGAAACATAGGTTTATGTGATAGTCTGTCTAGCGAAAATATTTTAAAAATCGAATCAGTAGAACCAGAGATATGAACGCTTAAACAAACAAACAATCTCTTGAAGTATGTGAACAAGCGGAAATGAATTTATTTATTATATTTGGCAGGAAGGGAAAAGTATTGTGAATCTTGTATTCTGTTTAACAATCTCATATTTTTATATTTTACTATCGACCCGCCTCCACTTTGCACGGGTGTAATGCTAATACTAAATTTCTCCCCTATTTAATGGATGTTAGATACATCTTCAATCAATCTATCTGTAAAAAAACCGTGTCCGAATTCTATGCGTAATTTGAAAGATCTAAGCGTACATTTTACTCTTAAAAAAAAGCCGGGGTTGTGGGACAAGCGCAACAAGGCAACGCAGCCTTTCGCTGATCGCAGATCAGGAGAAGCAACGGGGGGTTTTAGTCAGTAAGAGTCTGAAACTCCCTCTCCCCCATTCAGGGCGTGAAAAGCCAAAAATATTTTTCGGGAAAAAATTTTTTCATCGTAAAAATAACCTAGAAACAATTAGGCACATCCCTGCTTATCCTTCATTGTAACAACAACATGGAAACTTATACTCGTAAAACATGACTTCAAAACGAATACAATACTTGTATGTAACCGCCACAAAACATAGTTCCAAAGTTGTTCACAAAAATATATCGAATTTCATACGTTTCAGGCGTTTCAGCGAAATAGGAAATGTCGTTGTACCTACATGTATTGCTTTCCTGAAATTTACTGCAGTTTGTAATGAAACTGAAAATGTGTGCAAAGCTCTGTAGTGTAAGAATTCAGGGAATTATTGACAAAGGTTTCGTTGCTCCATTTGTGTAAAGTTTGCATTGTGTTTTTTTATAGAACAAGGCGACAAATTTACATCTATCCTATACCTACGAATATGTATATAGAAAAGAAAGTCGTGTTAGTTACTCCACTTATAACTCAAGAACGGCCGAACCGATTTAGCTTAAAATTTGCAGGCAGGTAGTTTAGAGCCAGGAGAAGGACATAGGATAGAGTAGGTAGTGTAGGTTAGGTAGAGTAGGGTAGGTAGTCAAATGACGGGAGCGACGCCGCGGGTAAGGGCTAGTATGAAGATATAGGATAGTACTTATTCCGGTGACGTCACAATACGGTGACTAATATTTGCAGCGTAACAGTCAGCCAATCCGTACATTTTTTTATGTGATTGGGCTTTAAACGAGCAAACGGATTACCTGATGGTAAGCAATCGGCACCAAATCGACACCAAAGAAATCACGAGTGCGTTGCCGGCATTTTAGGAATGAGGATTGCGGATATTTATGGATTGGGAAGGGATAGGGAATGAGGAAGGATTGGGCCTCGGGTAACCACACTCACACGGCGAGACACGACGGTTTGGTTGTTTCACGAATTTCTGTAAAGCCGTTGTGTAACTCCAGTGCAGCTGACCCATTTGTGCCCATGCTTGGCTCTCCCAGACTTACATTACTAATGTGATTGTGCTCTGCTTATTTCATTTTGAAATCCATTACACAAATTTGTGCGGCACTTACGAACAGTTTCATTGAACGCATTGTGAGCGATAGTATCTAAAGTCATGGTTACAAAAAGATGGAGTCAGCGGCAGGCGTTAGGGGTTGTAAGAGCGTTGCTGGCCTTTTTTGAGCTGTTAGGGATTTGGGGAATGGAAAATGGGGGATGACTGGGTAACTTAACTCTCAGAGCGAAACGAGAACTCAAGGTCAAGGGATCAGTCTAGTCGAGCCAGCTGATTCGTTCCGAAGACGTGACCTTCGCGCGCTTAGCGAAATATTCCAAATACCATCTCACCAAGACGAAAATACATCCATTCAATATTAAACTAACGGTTAGCTTACAAACCGAGTTTCTAAGCAAATTCCACTGAACAATGTGACATCAGATCAAGCCGGTTCAAATACACGACAGTCTGAATTACAGTAACCCGTTCACGGGGTTATAAACTCTATGACTAAAACATGAATGGTGTAAATTGCGTGCATGTAAATTGTGTTTCGGTTGATATATTCGGCTGTTTTGTTTATCGGCTGGTTGCGTGAGTGACTGACAAGCAAGGGATTATTGAAGTCGATTCTCGTGAAAAGCATTTTTGAGGACAACGGCTTTAAATTTTCTGAGTAATTATATTAAGTTTGGTGAATATACAGACAATCAGACAGATGTTCTATTACATGGATCACATGGCTTAGAGCAGGATAAGGAACGATGTGGTATCTAATACTCTCTCTTGCCCCTCCTGAAAAAGAGAAGTCATTTAATAAATCCCCCCTTTCAAAAAATCCTACTAAAAGGACAAACTATACCAAACTTTCACGACAAAATAAACCCTATTACCTTTAAAATTAACAACGAAAACAGCGTACACACAAATTAAATTAGCAATGATCTATCCGAGATCAGAGCTAATTCAAAATGTTTACATAATGTGCGTTTGTTTTCCAACTATTTACGTTAGGCGTTGAAGAAATAACATTAAACAGATATTTAGTTACGCACGTGTATTTTTGGACAGTTTATGATTCATTCTGGACTTCTGGGATTACGGTATATGTAGTTGCCAGATTGCCATAGTGAACATTTCCTTGCTGATTTTTTTTAACCTTGCCCCACTGTAGGATTTTCTCCTGTGTCGTGAATGCGGTTCTAAACATACAATTTCGAATACACATGACACTCAGACCCGGAACAATATTTTGTGGATCACACAAAGAGTAGTTCCGTCCGGGAACCGAACCCGCGACACGTTGCACGGCAGCTAGTTGCCCAGCCACCGCACCAACCGTGCAGTCAAGATTTTTTGAGATTTTCAATTCTATCTGTGTGTTTATTTATTTATTAGCTTTTTCATGCGACTCCGTTGGAATAATGACTTCCTGCAGATTTTTGGTATAAAAACTAACTCTGTCCGTACTCGAGTTACAAACTATGTCTGTTCAGTAGTTTAGGCGTGAAGAAAAGACAGACAGACAGACAGAGTTATATTCCACGTGAAAACTGCAGAATGGATTTTAATAAAGTTTTACAAGGAGATAGAATATAGTCTGGAATAATACGCAGGCTACTTATTATCCACGTAACTTGGGCAAAGTTCTAGGCAAAAGCTAGTTAAAAACAAGACTCACCAACAATAAATTCAAAGATTTTTTCTACAATTGTTTAAAATTGCCTATTACTCACTTTTCCTGAATAAAAGTCTGGCTTTAGAAAAACAACAGAGGAGGTCGTCTTGGATTTATGGCACTGACTAAGAGGAACAGTGGTTTCCTTTTATGTGGCAGATAATTCTAGGGCACCTATTAATAACTGGAATTATTATTAATCTGGAGAAGCTTTAGCTAGTGAAAATAAATCTTGAGACATTAAAACTAGAAGTATTAGTTTTGAGGTCACATTTATCTATAGTTTTTTTTTTTTGTGAGGGGAAAGTCACCAAATGCCTTTTCCTGCCCAGGGTAAAGGGGTGAAAGAGAGTGTCACTTCTTCTGCCCGTGGTGAGGCAAAAGAGAGTGTCAGACTCTTGCTGACTAAAAGCCCCCCGTTCCTTCCCGCTTTAGGTCGAGGCCGCGGTGCCTTATTGCGCTTACCTTGCATCCCCGACTAAATATTTACCTATAGCTATAGTTATTACGATGGTAGTTATAATTAGAAGTTGTAAGTTCAAGTTTCCTTATGATTTTTATTTATTTATTCTTTATATACAATTGCATATCGGAGGACTTAGTGCTAGAAGCATTTTCTGCCAATCAACCTTTTGTGCAATTACACAGCAATTTAGGAAATTACGTGAATTGCTGTATATCACCTACCACACATCTTCGTGGATTTTTTCTTCATCGCACGACATAAGTGTCTTAATAATCTTAGAAAGTACATAAAACATAGAAAGAAATTTAGTGTGGGAGAGACTACCGGCTATCATTTGCGATGTAGTTATACATATACTTAGAGCTGTGAATATAATAATAATACAATACAATACTGTTTTTTGTCCACGAAAATATAAAGGACATTATAAAAAAATTGTGGTACTTACAAATTGATAGTCTTCTAACGAAAGCGATCTATTGAAAGCTTTTAATTTTGTATTGATAACCAGTAAGGCATAACATGGACTAGTCTTCATGGAGAAAAGTATTTTGCGGTGGACTAATATTTATAAATTATTATAAGACTGTTTACTTATTTATACAAGCGAGATTTACTCACAAGAATAACTGTTATTTAGTATCAGTGTGATACCTGTTACTCGTATCTGTACCTGTGACAATAAATACGCCATAATGTCAACTGACAATAAATAGACCAGGCAGAACGTGTCACAAAGTGCTAATTACTGGCGGAGGGCACAACGAGGAGGTAAATTAATTAGGTGCCAGTCATTCTGAGAGGTTCTCATTTAATTATAGCTACGTTTGAAGACAGGTATCACGTTTTGCTAAAGGGGGATAGGTAGACATGTTTTGTGTGAATATACGTGACAATTTCTCTTGTAGGGATGATTTAGCAAACGGAGAGAGAAGCTTTCTAAGATTGGAAAAGGAGGATTTTCCGACCAGGCTTAGCAGACTACTACCAAACGGACACAAAAACGCAAAAATAGTCGTAAATAAACGCCAAAGCTTATAATCAACTGGTGCTTTAATAAAATTCCATTAAAAATCACAGCTCTAGACCATCTTACTAAGTATTTTTTACAAAAAATAAGTTATCTTATCAACATTACTATTAATTTTAACCAAATCAGGAACAGAACAGGAAACTTCCGCAAACAGAATCATAAACACAACAAAATTTACATAAAAATGAACCCGAAAATAAACATAACATAATAAAACTAGGGGTACGTTGGCACAAAGCGACCGTAGCGACCTCTGCATAAAGGGAAAACTTTGAACAAAACCGTCTTTGAAAAGTTTGGGGTCAATCCGTTTGTGGGACAGACGGACCTTCTGTTTTCAGTAATCCAGTTGGATGTTTCAAAAATGTTACTTTTTACCTGGAAACTAATATTTTGGTATACATTCTAATACTTTAGGATACACAATTACGAATATTAATTACTTTGTATTTATCTTATGTATTTATTACCTACTAGCTTTTGCTAGCTGTTTTTCGCGTGGAATAGTGACTTCCTGCAGATTTTTGGTTAAAAAACAATCCTATGTCCTTTCTCGAGTTCCAAACTACCAAATATCTGTAACAAAGGTCACGCAAAAAAGTTCATTAGTTTAGGCGTGAAGAAAAGACAGACAGACAGAGTTACTTTCGCATTTATAATATTTGTTTGGATGTTTGCAATTTATAACTTTGATTTTGAACTCCAAAAGCTTAAGAGCGGTGCAAACTTCGGTCTAGGGCAGGAGAAGGAAGAGGGGTGGGGGGGTTTAGCCACTAAGAGTCTGACACTCCCTCCCGTCCCACCTGTCATAATATGGTGATTTTCCCCTGACAACAAAAAAAGGTGGAATTAAAAAAACAGAATTAACTCACAACAACCCTTTATTCATGTAACAATTTTGTGATGTAATTCGATTAGTTTCAAGCCATTCTAGGGGCTCGTATTATGCTAGAGTAAACGTAAACATGGCACAGTCAACTAATATATTATTTACTACATAATAAAAAATCTTTAAAACGCAACCATTGTCAAAGCAAGCTATGTCCATAAATCTAATGTTTTACTATAATAAATAAATTCAGTGGCTAGCTGTTTTAAAAGTAAAAGCTAGCTCTAATGGATTATGCTGAGAGCGCATAAAACTGTAATAGTTGAAACAAAAACGTCACATTTCGAGGGAAAATAGTTTTCAGAGTAGTTAAATGTTAGCCACAAAAGTTGTTGAAACTAATGGTCATAATAAATTCATATCCATTTATTGATTTCGTAGATTTTTTTTGCATAGTATGATTTATTGTGTGTATAATAACACGGCCTCGCAGAAAACCTTCGTTAAATAACCAGAGCGTTGTTTTGCCATGTGAACGTTACTCACATAATCCTAATCCCAAAAAGTGTTGTGATCGTGGTTTTAATTATTGCTTACCATCAGGTAATCTATTTGTCGTTTACGGCTTTAAAACATTAAAAATTTAGTTGACGGTTGACGAAATAAAAATTGATTATTTCTTTGAAAAACATTTCAAAGTTTAATCAAAACTTCTATTTTTATTATTATCATTATGACATCAGATCAGCCATAAGATGCCTATTGTAGAACAGAGAATTCCTCCAATAACCAAGTTCCTAGGTAACCAGGGAGGCTGATTGGAAACGACTAGTATCGTATGGCTCATTGCAACATATATAAAATTTAATTGTAATTGTATATATTTTCTGTTCGGTGCGAGTTTCAAATAAATGTTTTTTTTTTTCATCTTTCTTTCTTTCTTTCAACATCTGTGGATATTCTGCACTTACTGGTACGTGGCCTCCATTCGAAAACATTCCCCAGTAGCCATTTGTCCTCCTACGTGTTCTACCCGCCTCCACTTCAGCCTGCTTCATCATCATCAGTCTATAAGTGCCCATTGCTGAGCAAAGGCCTCTTATCACACAGAGAAGATTTGAGCATCAATCACCACACTTGCTCAAGGCAGACTAACAATTTCAAAATTGTAATTAGAAATTATTAGTCCAGGTTTCCTCAAGACATTTGCGGCATGTCAGTGGTGTCTAAATAATCATAGACAGTACATATCAATCGGAAAAAATCACATTGGTGCTTGCCAGGTTTCGAGCCCGCACCCTCATGCATGATAAGCGGGTACCTTAACCTCCAGGCCACCAAGATCTTAAGCCTCAGCCTATTTATCCACTAGGATATGTCAGCTTGGTGTCTTGGTATATCACCAACCAATTATAACGAACATCAGCCTGAATAAATACACAGAATATTCGAGAACATAATGTTACAAGTTCGAGCATCGAGCCGAGACCTTCTAATTGCTTTTGTTGACTTTATGGTGAAATTAATTTCTGCTAAATGATAGCGTTGTTGATTTGTTTTAATGAATATTTTTATTTATTTGTCTTGTTGAAGTTTTTGGTCGACTTCCGAGAATTTAGTTTTACGAGCTATGCTTTTTACAAAGGGGAAAATCAACAATGAAAGCCATGGAGGCAAACGAGCAGATGGATCACCTGATGGTAATTTATCAGCGCCGCCCTGTAATATCAGAGGAGTCATAGGCGCAATCACGGTCTTGAAGGTTTCAAGGTCGTATCGGTTCGGAAATACCGCCACTGTAAGATCATTCCAAACTTTGGCCGTGAAAGACCGAAAGTTTTGCGAATCGCACTGTTGTTGTCTGCCAAACATCTATGTGAAGGGGGAGAAAATGGTTACGCGTGGGATGATGGGGAAACATGCTGTCTAATCGAAAAAATCCTCGGAACACCGGTGATATATTTGATATACCACGGGTCCCAACGCAGCGCCATAGTGTCCAGCCGGACCGAGGTGACAGGACAATCAACGATTTTAATGGTGTATACAATCTTAGGTACTTAATATGATAAAGAGGTAAAATTTTTAAGTTTTTGGTAATCTTTGAAACCGCTGGTCGGATTTCTAAAATTTCACTGATTGATAGCTACAATGTTCCTGAGTGCTATAGACTATAAAGCATCACGCTACGGGTAAATGAAGCCGAGTAGCGGGTAAAGCTTTTATTTATAAAATATATTACAGTCTTCAAAACTAAAGAAAACCCAAAGAAAAGAATAAGTTACAAATTCACGTATCACTTCCCATGCAAGCAACCATAGGTAACGACGGAAATTGCTCGATTTCCTCACAATATTCGAACCTGTATACCTCCATTACATCATAAAGGAATAGTTTGTGGAACCACTCGTGCTATTTGCGTAGTTCAGTTCGAGATGTCCTTTGAGTATCGACAATCGACAAGCGAGGTACCGCACTAAAGTTATCGACAAATAGTTTCAACTCTAGTGTGCATGACAAGTGTATTGTCGTATGTTTTCTATGCAGTTCGGTTTTAACCGACTTTTCAAAATAGTTAATTGCTACATTCATTTGTTACTTGTGACAATAAAATACAGCTATTTGTACCCCTGCTTCTCATGAGGCCTGAAAGGTACCAATGTGACTTTTGCCGAGTTCAATGCACTTTCTATGATTATTTCATATAATTTTATTTGCATTCCACAAAGTGTTTTATAGGTGGTAGATATACAAGGCTTAAAGCTACAGTACATTTATGGACCTTGTTAAGGCGCAGCAATATAGTTTAAAAAAAACATGAAATCAACAAATTAGATACATTATTTTTTAAAATAACATGTTTATAATTTGCTTACATTAAATAGTTCTTATTTTAAATAAGATCCTTTTAATCATAGATCATAGATAACATTTGTTTATTTATGCTTCAGACATCACCGTCTTGTAGTAAAGAAAAACATCTTTAGGAAACCTAGACTTATTACTTCTAATTATAAGTTTGAAATCACCAATCCGCCTTTTTTGTATTGTTTGTCATCCTATATTTAGTTTATTCTTATTGTATCTTGTTTGTTTTCATTTTTATGCGAATGTTGTGCACATCTACTGTAGACACTTACACTCGAATAAAAACTAAAATAACCATGTTTATGTTTGTGTTGTGCATGTGCCTTATATAAACAAATAAATAAATAAAAAGACTAAAAACCACCTGTTCCTTTTCCTGTTCCAACCCTAATGTACCATCGCGCCTGAACCCGCGACCTCGGCTGGATACTATTGCAACCTCCATTACAAAATTCTATTTACTTAAAAATGTATAAGTAAGCATATTAACGTTTACTAACTAAATTATGCAAACACCTCCTTATTAATTACTGAATCAATAAACGCATTTCCAATAATTAATGCGATTAATAATTCCAGGAATAAACATGCATAATACTTATTACGCTTTATTATAACACAATTACATCGAATGCTTAATAATGAAGAGGCATAACTCAAAAATAAGGTATTTGAATCTTAACAATTATGTTTCAATAATAAGGTTCAATTTTGATGTACCCTCTTTTATGAGTTAGTTCTGTTTTCTATTAATCATGCGACATATTAATTTTACGGCTTACATCGTTCAGGGTGTCTATTTACTGGTCTGGTTTTACTTGATGCCTGACCAGAAGCAAACCGTATGACGCGACGCATTCCTTGCGCTCTCAAAGACCCTTAAGAATACCACAGATGTGCCCTACTAGGACCTATATCTAACCAAGGTTAGGGGGTATAAGCGCAATAAATGTACCAAGGTCCCAGCCGGGCGCAGTAAAAGGAACGGTGGGGGTTTTAGTCAGTAATATAGTGACTTATTACGTAATTTTCCCCGATCAAAAAAGAGTATAGCCAGATGGGTCAATATCGTCTATGATTTTCCTAAAATATTATTTGCATATGAAAAGGTAATTAATAATTATAATATCTCTTTTAAAGCATATCTCTACAACACTACTTCTTTCTGTGACGTGGTTTCGTCTAAAAAACATAATTTTACATTTAATTATAATGCTACTATTGGTGATTTTTTTTGGTGCCAAAATTGAAGCGCGTCATTTTGATAAACAGTTGAAAAGTCACTGCACCTATCACCAAGCATCCTTCAGAGTGTATTTGTAATTATTTCCCTGAATTAGGAAGGAAATCCATTAGTAGCAAAAGCGAACTTAGTTCCAAAAACTCTCGACCAACCACTAGTTTAAAATCAAACTAATCTTCGACTAAAACTTGACCTAAACTTCAATACTCGACCATCACTTCTCGAACTTTCATCCACTGTATTACTAAAACCATTCAAAACCCCCTTATAGTTATGGCAAGTCACAACCCCAGGTACCACGCACCATTAGCTAGACACTAAAAGGTAACTTGTGTTACGAACTACCTAATTCCGGCCCCCCTAACTACTTAAAGACCTGTAATTGTGTGTTTAGGAGCTAAAACAGTCGCTCAAGGGCTAAACACATTAGACCTACATTAGAGGTCACAAAATGGCGTAACTTTGAAGATAATCAGTATTTAAAATGGATCTTTATGTTAGATGTGTTTAAGAGACATTTTTGTTTATGTTAGTGTTGAAAGTTTTTGGTACCTACGTTTTTCAGGTGGGAAATATGTTGTTGGACTTCTTTTCTATTGTTAGGACGTTTATTGGAGTTTGTTTAGCTGCAGTCGGTTTAAGGATTACTCCTTCGAAGAGTACGTCAGCGGTTCTTTCTTAATGTTGTTATGTCCTATCGGAGGCCTTAAACTCGAAGGTTTTTCAGACATCACTGACATACGGTGAAGGAAAACATAGTGAGGTAACGTAGACTAACTATAAGTTTGAACTCGCCAATCTGCCTTGGGCAAGCGTGGTGATTATTTTATTTTATGGTATAATTTGGGGGATGGGTGTTGCAGATATAAGGATCGGGTAGGGATAGAGTAAGGTAAGGGAAAGGATTGGGCCTCCGGTAACCTCACTCACACGGCAAAACACAACACCATGGGTTGTTTCACGCCGTATTCTGTGCGGCAGTGGTATTACTCCGGTCCGCCAAATGAGAGGGGCGTTTGCTTAGCAGTCGCCATTTTAGGCATATAAACCCGTACCCTCATGAGTAAGAAGCGGGTGCCAGAACCTCCGAGCCATCAAGGCACGTTTGTTACTTATTGTATTGAGGTATTGTTGGTAGTTTAGATCAAGGAGAGTCGAAGGTAGCGCAAGTATTAACAAAAATATATATTAAATTAATCTTTATTTATAGACACATCGTGGAACAACAAAAGAAAAACTACTATCACCCATCAATCTAAAGACGGTTTCCATTCCCGAACGACTTGGTGTGATATTTTTTGTGACCCAACCAATGTTATTTCAGCCCTGGTTGTGTGTATATGTATGTTTGAAAATAAATGCACTCCCAAAACAAGAAAATAGAAGCGTGGGCAACGTTTAAAAATACTTTTCATATTTTTCGCATTTCACCAAATTGAATTGCCTACACAATATAGAAAAAAACTACGTTTTCTATGGAATAAATGTCTCATAACAGAGTGACTATAGCACAAATCACGACAAAAAGCGCGTGGATACAGATTCTGCGAACAAAATTATTATCAAGGAAAACCTCGAAGATTGCTCGACAAAATTCCGTGTCAGCAAATAATATGACGTCTATCGGAAAAGAAGTTTTCATAGTAAGTATAAAATGTAACATTTTATATGTTTTTTCCTTGAAGATATATTATAATAATGTATGAAATCACTGCCTGGCTGCGCCAACTATGTAGTTTGATAAGCCTAGCTTTCTTTTTAACCCCCGACGCAAAAAGAGGGGTGTTATAAGTTTTAGACATGTTTGATGAAAATCGATCAAAGGGGTATCAAATGAAAGGATATGACTTGTACGTCACAAAAAAACAAAAACCTTATTAAGTTTGACGTGTCTGTATGTGTGTCTGTGGCATCATAACTCCTGAACAGATGAAACGATTTCAATAAAGTTTTTTTTTGTATTATATAATTTTTAAGGGTAGCTAATGTTTTTTGTGTCGGGGTTTTTTTTAAGTCTGATGGCGAAGCGACTTCTGCGCGCTTCACAGTTGTCATCTAACCTTTGTCTTTTTCAGGGGAAATTATTAACCAATGACTTTTCCCGTCCTGTACGGTTTTTTGTATCATAGGTCGGCCAACGAGCAGACTTTTAGAGCAGGCGTTACCTAATAGTAAGCAATCTGAGCCGCCCATAGATATTTGAAATGCCAAAGGAGTTACTACGAGTGCGTTGCCGGCCTCTTGTAAGTTGTTAGGAGATTTGAGGATAGAGGAAGGTGGGAAAGGAGGATTGGGCCTCCGATAACCTCTCTCACACGGTGAAACACAACGCTAGTATTACATCATTCATTCATAGCGAGAGGGACTGGGAACCTATCGTCTCCTTCTGCGAAGCAGTTATGCTCGCAAAGGAGGAGGCGGAGCGCGTGAGGGAACTATCCTCCTCGCGCCCCAGCCACCGCCGAAGGCGACATTCCAGGCGTCGGGGACCGAGAGATGATCTCCGGCCACCGTAAGCGCGGGTCTGCGGACGGCGAGTAAGGGTAGCTCGCCGCCCTACCAGAACCAGAACCGAGCGTATTTCATCATGCCGGTAACACTCCGTTAGTACCGAAGCATGACACTCCCATAATTGAGTGTCGAGAGGGAGACTTATTAACGAATAATAGCAAAATTGTTTTATTTTTTAAATAAAAATTAGGGATGAGGATTAGTGCTATTTGGGTCTCCAGTAACCTCACAAACACATACAGCGAAACATAAAGCAAGAGTGGCTTTCTTTTACACCTATTTTCTTTCAGGGTTACATAACATCTGGCATGACCTTGAAACCAACGTGGCAATTAAATAATAACACCATTTTCTTTTAATCCAAACCTAGTATAATATTTTAAATGTAGACGGAAATATTAGGTTTCAAAAAATAATAGATTAAGTAGTCAGATAGCAGTTTTTGACAAGGTATTCCCAAAAAATACATTTTTGGGGTTCCGTGAAGGGTCATTTGGACCTTATAAAATGCGATTTCCCTCCCTTCTTAGCCGGTCTGCGAACGGTGAACAAGAGTGGCTCGCTGCACGACCAGATTTAGACCCGCCAAACGTATCACAGGATCAGACCAACATGCATGGGTCCCACAAAGGGCCAATGTCCAGAAGGTGTTACGGATGCAAGAGAAATAATGTGCCGTGGTCATAGCCCAGAATTAAGAACGAACGAGGTTCTTTTACCTATACGACAAAAGCTCTGCCAAGCGCAGAAATTATGACAACTCCCCTTATGTAGAGGAGATCCGTTCTGCAAGTATATCAATTAGCAGTGGATTTCCTTTCCAATACTGTATGTTGATATTCAATTTCCAACCGCTTTCAACTTATAATTGAACTAAAATTTAATGCAGCAAGTTAACAAAAATGATTGATTTGGTAGCAGCACAAAATTCATTATGCCACGTCATTATTGAAACAAATTATTACAAATTGCTCATTTAATGGATTGTATGGGAAACACGAGTTAATATTTTCGTAGGTTTAATGCCACGGAACCTTCTGTAATGGTCCAAGCCAGGGCCGGATTGACGAATAGGGAGAGTGGGTTGTCTAGAGGCTCCGGAACGTCGACGGCCCCTGAGTCAAAAAGATACTTTCAGAAAGGAAAATCATCAAATGACTTAGGTCGTTCAGGGTATAGCAAGAAGGGATATCAGATTATTACCGACTAAAAACTCCCCGTTCCTTCTCCTGCTCTAGGCCGAGGCATCGGCTGGTCTTTAGAATTACTTTTCCTAGGCTTCCCTGACTGGATAAGTCTAATCCAGGTCCAAACTTTATGAGAAATATTTAGATTTTGGACCTTGACTAGAATTGTTCTATCGCCCAGTTCCCCGGCTATTGCGCCAAACGTACCGTCTTTTCGATGACCCTAAAAGACCATTGTAGGACCCGTAGTCTTCTACGGAACCATACTTTTATTTCATAGCTATAATCCCTCAAACTGTGCGTGTTGGCTTATACGTAGTAAAGCTTATCGCACTACTCACAGTAATCGAAATAAATAAAAATGTACGCAAATTCTGATCTTTATCTACCCTCGAAACTTGTTCTAGTTAATAGCAGTTCGTATAATAATGTGAAACACGTTTATATAACGTTTTCACTCAGTCAAAAGAAAATTTGCCTTGCTTTTTTTTATTCATTCGGATTTGGAAAATACAACTTTCTAATTACTAAATATAATCTACATATAGATAAAATACGATAATCCTATGTACAGTCAGGGGTCAAAAAAGCAATTACACTCTACTAATTTTATAAAAGTTCAATGGTTTACAGCCATTTTATTCAATAATTTACATTCTATGCTATAACACAGACATAGATCCTAAAGGGCCCAAGTCTGCTATTTTCACAATATTGTCATTCCAACATGACTCCATGGTCATTTTGTTCCAAGTTCGTAATCTGTTATTAATTCATCAAAACTTGTCAAAGTCAAAAATTAAAAAAACAATGATCCACTATTCTGACACTGTTGTAATAGCAGACTTGAGGCCCTGCTCTAAGGGGAAAGCCGCTGACAAAAATTTGTCTCCGTCATAGTTAGCTCTACAAAAAATATCAGATCATAAAAATAAAGATACTAAAAATCACGGATAGAAAATTTAATTTCCATGATATTTAACACGGAGAGCTTTATTAAACTATAGACAGGTAATTGGGCTTTAAATAAAAACCAATCATTCGCAAGAGCTGATAATAATTGCTTTCTAAAACTATAAATTGAAAATTAATTATTAATGAATTAATCATTTACTGTTTACAGCAATTTACAACGCTCTAAGTAATTAGGTGAAACTAACGCCACATCATAGGTAGATGGCAGAAGTAAAAATTATATTATCTTGCCTTCAATTCAAGTGTGGGAGAGCCATGCTTCGGCACGGCTCGACTGCAGTGATACTCCTACAGAAAATCAGCGTGAAAAAACCACAGCGTTGTGTTTCGCTCGCAATCCTTCCCCTCCCCCAATGCCTAAATCTATACAACCCTAATCCTCGAAAGGTCGGCAACGCACTCTTAACTAGTACTACTAAGTACTCTTAAGTCACGCCGGGACTCTTATGCATGACCAGCGTGCCTCGCTGTCGCAGTCGGCGAGCTCTTTTCTCAGTAAATTTACGTGATTATATATTTATTTTGCAATAAATTTAGTAAGTGTCGTGATAGTTTCTACATAAAATAATTAGGAAAACTACTTTCGTTTTGTTTTTGATCGGATATAAAATTATCCTTTGACTTCTCCCGCTTTGGACAGGAAATATATTTTTTGATTACAAACTGACTAAAAACCATTCCGTTCTTTCTTCTGCTCCGAAATGCGGTACTTAATTACGCATGCACTAACAAAACCGTCAAGGGGTTTCAATAAATACTCTTTTATTTGCTCCATTATTTGTTGCCGTTGAAAGAATCGATTTGAATTCGAATTTCGAATTTGATACAATCTTAGCCTTCTGTTATTTTATTAGCATAGTGTATAAGAAAATCGTTTTAATAGAATCATAAGCTGGCTGTAGCGTAACATTATGTTTTAGATATATTGTTTAACTGGACTATACATAATTAATATTTTTTCATAAAGCTAAACGTATTTAATAAATAATTTATATGAAATTTATTAACTTTGATGCCCCAGTATGGGCTTCTTCAACAGCCTTTTTGTATTTTATTTTTTTGTCAGGGGAAAATCACCTAATGACTCCTCCCGCCCAGGGTAAGGCGAGAGAGAGTGTCAGACTCTTACTCACTAAAAACCCCCCGTTCCTTCTCCTGCTCTGGGCCGAGGTCACGGTGCCTCATTGTGCTTACCCCGCAACCCCGGCTTCTTCAACAGCCTGTGACTATACTGTCTGTACTACAAATGCGTTGTCGGCCTCTTGTTGGTTATTCGGAATTATTAAGGATTGAGGATGGGGGCCCGCGTGAGGGAGCAATCCTCCTCCTCACGCCCCAGCCGCCGCCACAGGCGACATTACGGGCGTCGGGGATCAAGGGACGATCTCCGGCCACTGTAAGCGTGGGTCTGCGGTCGGCGAGTAAGGACAGCTCGCCGCCCGACCGAACCATGCCCGAGCGTATGGCGCGTAGCGTTCCGCGCGCCTCAAAGAGCCAATAGACCACCACAGACGGCAGCCCTATAGGGCGGATGTTCAGCCGGGGTTGCGGGGTAAGTGCAATGAGGCACCGCGACCTCGGCCCAGAGCAGGAGAAGGAACAGGGGGGCTTTTAGTCAGCAAGAGCTCCCGCCCGGCCCTAGGGGGGGGAAGTCATTTAAAGTTTTTCTCCTCGGTCGCTGTGCCTCATTGCGCAGACCTCGCAACCCACTTATAGGCTGGTGATGATGATGAATCGACTCTCGTGACATTTATGGTGTTGGTGGGATGGTTAACAAATATTTTCTACCCTTATACCCTATACACCGTCATCTAGGTAGGCCAATAAAGCAATACTCACTATAATGTTCCACATTACCATGATTATTGGAATTCTGATCACGGGCACCTATCAATTAGCGGGAAAACACTTGACACCTTGCCTTGTTAATGAAGATACATTGATAACCTATTTTGAGTCTTAACTAGCTGATTGTTAGGATAAATTTCGCGAATTCCTGTTTGTGTTGTGAAACCGTAGATGATAGGTTAATTGCATTGAAATGGATCTCTGTGTTGTTATAAAAGGAATTGTTAATTGTAGTATAGATTGACTTTTAACTGTTTTTATGAGATAAAACGGCAAAATGAACATAAAAATGGGTATCATGTGTATGTGAAATTGTATATTTGTAAACGCACCCACGACACAGAAGAAAATCGTGGTGTGGGGCAACCTGTTTTAAAAAAAAATGTCTCATTTTAAATATTCGGCGTCCCTCATGGACATCCATAACACCGGATGCGTTTCCGAGTATTTGGGGGTTGCGGATTTGAGGATTTGGGGAAGATGTATGGCAATAGAGGGCTTCGAGTAACCCTCAACCTATGTACGGCCATATAAAATGGGAAGCATAGTTTCATACTGGTAATAGGTAGTTTTTCTATAAGTCTGTGGTTCTGCACTCCAGTTAATCCGACCCATTCGTGCCGCTTAAAACTCAACTGGTAAAAAGTTAGTATAAAGTAGGTATAATTGACGGCACGGGTGGCGCTATGGCTGGGCAACTGGCTGCCGCGCAACGTGTAGCGGGTTCGATTCCCGCACGGAACAACAATTTGTGGATCACACAGAGTGTGGGTGTGATGAATAGGTAAAATTGTATGTTTGTAAACACACCCGTGACCGCGAGAAAATTCCAGAATGGGGTAACGTTTTTTTAAAAATAGGTTATAAATCGCTGAACACATCTTGTGTTCCAATAAACGCAGAATAAAGACAGTGATTATAAACAAAAAATAAAACAAAAATAAGAAAACAATAAGGAACAAACAATGTACAATATTGTTCGAAGACAATAAATAAAGAAGCATTGTTTAGCGACACAAAACGTTAATTGCAACCTTTTTTTAATGAAATGTTTTTAAAGAAAATTATAGGGGATGTTCCTTTTTTGCTAATTGTTCGTATACGTGCCAAGATTGTTTATATTGCATTTGTTTTAGTTTATTTAGGATCATATTTTAATTGTGGAAGCTTCGGATTGAATGGGTCGGTTTGACCGGAGTGATACCACGGCCTTTTAGGAATAACGCTTGCATTATGATTCGTCGTATTTAAAAATGAAGTTTGCGGATATTCCACGAATCTTTCCCGCTATCTTTAATATTAAAATCCCTAATACTCCATAAATTACAAGTTACACAGTTGTAGTAACTCCTTCGGTATTGGACGTGTCTTAAACTTTGATGTTTTGAGCGATACTACTTATGATGTAAATTTGTACAGAAATAAGTAAAAAAAATCCAATCAGAATCCGACGTTGTGAAATTACGCCACTTCGTCCACATTTTAAATGTAGGAGGACCATGCTTCGGGACGAATGGGTCGGCTCGACTGGATTGATACAACAGCCTCACAAAAAACCATCGTGAAATAATTACAGCGTTGTGTTGCGCCGTGTGAGTGAGATTACCGAAGGCCAAACCAGACCAAATCTCTAATCCCCAAAAGGTCGGCAACGCACTCGTAACTTCTCTGTTGATCAAGTTATCCGTATGTTCGCTCCTATTCCATAAAAAAACACTTATTATCATAATCAAAGTATGTGCTTAAAACTTAGTATGTTATCTTCACTTCTGGTTCGATAATAATTTAAGCATATCGTGTAGCCTTCTGGCAAGAGCTAGGCAAACCATATAACTATAATGTTAGACCATTTCACAAGCAATTTCAATCAGTGGAGCGGTCTCGGTCATCAGACCCTTAGCTGGAGTAATCAGGGAACCGAATCTATGTGGCTTGTGACGTAAGATTAAGTATATTTACACTTTGTTACTGTGTTGACGTCGAGTCATTAGAGGGATGTTCGCCCATTTGACAAGCTGTAAGGGAAGTGCAAATTTGGGGTTTCAGTGTTAAAATACCTCTAGGGGTCATACGGATGAACTTGTTAAAATACAACGCTAATAAGTCGATGGTGTTACTGCAAAAATGATGATAAATAAAGTTTGTCTTATATCTTTTTGTTACATTTTATAAAAGCGTTTATTTTCTTGCATAAACATATCTTTATCAGCCTTTAAGTGCACACTGCTTGAGCATAAACTACCACACTTACTCAAGGTGGATTGGCAATTTTAAACTTGTGATACGAAACACCAGCTGGGGTTGCGGGTCAAGCGCTGTAAGGTTCAGGAAAGATAAGGGTGGTTTTTAATCTAGCACTCCCTCTTACCTCATCCTGGGCGAGAGAAGGTATGTATTTGACGATTATACCCTCAAAACTGGTAAGAACAATTACTTATTTGTTTCTATAAGCACTACAATTAAAACAATACTAGCTACTTTCGCGGGGTTTCACCCGCTGCTTGGCTCCATTTCATCGTAGCGTGATGTTTTATAGCCCACAGCACTCAGGAAAATTGTAGCTAACTATCAGTTAAAATCTGACCAGCGGTTCCAAAGATTACCCCCTACATACAAACTTACAAATTTTACCTCTTTATAATATTAATATAGATTTATTTTGAAGATTAGGCCGCAAAACCAGTTTAGCGGTTTGACTGTGGGTATGAGCCATATTGCTTTACAAATAATGTAGATTTATATGTATGTGTATAGTAAATACTACTTCATTATTACATACAAAAAAAATAATTTCATTTTAAACATCATTTTATTGCTTGCTTGCTTTTTCTCTGGCGGTAAACTATTGAGCACAACGTGTACCAAAGTTTCTTTATACTTCTATTACCGAAGTAACAATTGACCCTAAGAACATTCAATTTACCGGTAGCCATATACAGTGTAATGTGTATCTGTTACAATACATATGAAGCTCTGTTTTGCTATGACTTTTCTTTATAGTACTCAAAAACCCCAAAAAGCCATGAGATCACTAAAGATAGGACTCAACAAGGCTGATGTTTAGCCAGGGTTGCGGGACAAACGCAATAAGGTACTCCGGCCTTGGCCTAGATTAGGAGAAGGAACGGGGTGCTTTTTCAATAAGAGTCTGACACTCCCTCTCGCCTTAATCTGATCGAGAAAAGAGTTTTAATGATATGCCCTTAAAAAAAAAACTGTCTTTACGATCGGCTGTCGTATATATAGATATTAGTAGATAGACTATTAGCCACAAAAATACCAAATATTTTTATAGAAAAAAAAAAATTATGTAACATTAACTTCAATAGAAACCCACTTATTTTTAATGGTTGCCTCAATAAATGCCGTAATGAGACAACATTATCAGTTCCAAGCAAATACAGACCTTATCGACATCACACATCTAATGAAAACACATTAAATTCAAAGTATATATTCCTTTAATGGTAGGTACTAGAATACCTTGGCATAATTTGCTAACAAACAAACACTGTACGAGTAATGGTTTGTCTTATTTATTTGAACTTAATTGGTATAATAAAGAGCCACTTTTATCCGACTTTGTATAAAGATGGGGTATGCTTTTTGAAGTGTGGGAGAGCCATGCTTCGGCACGAATGGGTCGGCTCGACCGGAATGATACCACGGCCTCACAGAAAACCGGCGTGAAATAACCACAGCGTTGTGTTTCGCCGTGTGAGTGAGGTTACCGGAGGCCCAATCCTTCCCCTCCCCCAATCCATCCTAAATCCCTAAATCTCCAAATCCCTAACCCCTAAAAGGTCGGCAACGCACTCGTAACTCCTCCGTTGCGAGTGTCCATGGGCGGCGCTGATTGCTTACCATCAGGTAATCCGTCTGCTCGTTTGCCGACCTATTAAATAAAAAAAAAAAAGTAAACCATGCAGATAATTTTATGTTTTTTATATTTCCTAATTCCCTACAGAGATAACCAAAAGCACTAACTTGAAGTTTAATTATTTTTAATATGCCTACCGAAAATTACTACAACCACTTCTTAGCTAGCAGTACACTTGCCTCTTATTATACGAGTCAGGTTGTATACCCGAGACACAATTTACAACAGCCGTTTGCCCAACCCCGAAATCCTCTCACACTAAAGAGACTATTATTTCATTTCCAAAGTTATCATATCTACTAGTCCATAGCTACCGACATCCATAGCCTTAATTTTCTATCATCGCACAATTAGTCCTGTATCAACCGGGGATTGTCATTGGATGCACTTTCATAGTGCATAAAGGGATAATTGCTGGTTGATGTTCCATTTCACTAATATTTAAGTTGTTCAAGAACATTGTGTTACGCCGTATGAGTGAGGTTACCGGAGGTCCAAGACTTTCCCTCTCCTAATCCCTTCCCAATCTCTAAGTCTCCAAATGCCTAATTCCTAATTCGCAAAAAGTTGGCAACCAACAGACTCGTAACTTCTCTGTTGTTTCGGATGTTATCATATCCTATCACATAAAAAACCGCAACACAAAAACTCCCAAAAAAAATATCGCCAAAACTACACACTACGCATAATAGGTAGGTTAGGTATAACCAAAAACTGACTACGATTCTAATATTCTTAGTCTGTATCTTGCGAGTCATTCATATATTCCGTTCAGTGTCGACACGTACGAATTTGTTTCGGCAGTTTCCGCCAGACTTCGGGTCACGTATGTCTGTATGATCATTGGTAGGACGAGAAGAAATCGCTGACGTCTCCTTCTCAAATAGTATTTGTCGATTGTGAAAATGGTTGGCTACGTAGCTTTAGTTAGAGTGGCGGTTTTCTGCGTTTTTGGTTGTTCTAGATGTGTTACGTTGTGAACGTTTAGATCAATGACGTTAACAATATTGAAATGTTAATTTAAGCTTCTCTAAGTTTAATTATAGTTATTATGAGGTCGTAGCACCCTCCGGGCGAAACCCTCTGGCAGAGGGTTCGAAATCTGACAAGTACCAATGTGACTGTTTCCGAGCTTTATGTATTTTCAACGATTATTTAGGCACCATTGACATACGTTGAAAGAAAATACCGTAAGGAAACTAGGACTTATAATATCTAATTATAAGTTTGAAATCGCCAATCCGCCTTGAGTAAGCTAGGTGATCAATGTTCAAACGTCCTTAATGTGAGAAGCGGCCTTTGCTCAACTGAACAGCAGCAGTGGGCACTTATAAGCTGATGATGTGTGATAATAATGTAATCGCAAAAGCCTGTAAGTACGGTTGGATGTTTGTAGTTACTCTTTCACGTAAAATCTTATAAACACGTTTGATTGAAATTTGACAAGTCTGGGCATCGTATAGAAAATCTCACTACTCTTCACTATTAATATGTCAACCTAGTTCTCAATTGACATAATTCGCACCTGGCGTTACCTATCCGATTATAGAGGACAATGGGAGGCCCCATTGACCTCTGAGGACGGAATAACAAAGATAGAACGAGCTTAGGGCGATAATGCGATTTCAATGAAAGGGACAGGTACTCTCGTGAACAGACGAGACAAAATTTGACGTTATTTTGCAAATAATTGATTTTATTAATTAGGAGGTGAAAATTTAGGACAGTCATGCTTCGGTACGAATGGGCCGGTTCTACTGGAGTGATACCACGGTCTTACAGAGTACCGGCGTGAAACAACACGTTTATTGCGTTTCGCCGTGTGATTGAGGTTTCCGGAGACCCAATCCTTCTTCCCTATCCGTTCTCTTTCCCAATATATCCAAAACCCTAATCCCCAAAAGGTCGACAACGCACTCGTAACTCCTCCGTCATTGCGGTTGTCCATGGGCGACGCTGATTGCTTACCATCAGGTAATCAGTTTGCTCGTTTGCCGACCAATCATAAAAAAAACCAAATCGAATTTAAAGAAAATCATTGTTAGGAAAACTAATCAAAGTTCTATAATGTTTTAATCAGCTTAAGACAGGGATTAACGCGAAATAAATAACTGTTACTCTCCAGGTAACAATAACTTAACTAAGTTATAACGAAGTTAGTTAAGTTAGCTTGCTATTTAAACTTTTATCGTAGATAGGTTTTCGTTGATAATAACTTTTGGATCTATTGGGTTTTATGGTTATTTGAGTAAAGTGTGGGAGATGCTTCAGCACTAATGGATCGGCTTGGCTGGACTAATTCCACGGCCTCACTGAAAACTGGCGTGAAAAAACCACGGCATTGGATTGTAGTGTGGTGTAGGTATAGGTACTCTTATGAGATATCACTAAGGAATTTAGGTCATACGTGACTTTAAGTATAAACAGTGTCATATTTAATCCTTTTAAATGTATCAAATAATATCATATTAATTATCTTGAATTTGTAACTAGACCCTAATATAAACAATGTAACCAGATACATTATTAACCTATTTTATAATTATATAAAAGGGATGAATTTTCCTAAATATATTCAGTGTATACTCAACGCCCGTTTGTTTCATTTCACTCCGCTTCATCCGCACATCACATGGCGACCCTGCCAGTGCTGCCACGCGGGCAGCGCTGTGCACGAGTACAAAGTTCAGAATATAGTTATAAAAAATAAAGTAAAAATAGACTATTAAAAAGTATTGATTATTTGCAATAAAAGTGCGATGGAAATTAATAAAAAAAAAGTGAGGAGATGTTGCTGGCTGCCGGGAGATGACGGAGTCAGATGTGTGTGCAGCCGGGTGCAAGCTGGTGTCCGTTGGAGGACAAAAAAGATGCGAGATCAGGGTAGCGTTTGGAACTGTCTCCGCTACTCTTAAGCAGAAATGAAGCAACCGGACTCAAAAATGTGAGTGTAATTTAGTGAAAGTGGACACCGTATAGTTTTACCGTAAAATATTATAAGTATTAGTGATTATGTTTAATTTAAATAGAAAAATAGTATAGACATTTAAGAAATATATTGTAATATTAACTTTACTCGTATAATAGTTATGTCCCTAAATTTTTTTTTCTTCTTCTAATCTTAGTAATTAGCTACCGCCTGTTGACAATCATACCCAAAATGTTGTAATTACAATTTTGTTTAATTTTAATATGATTTTGGGAAGAGAATATTTTAATAAAATTATAAAGTATATACAGGTGCAAGAGGCAAGTCCGATAGGAATGTTCCCATGCCCTAATATAGAAAGTGAAGTCATACCGAGTGTCATGTTGTATTGGAATCATGTTACTTGACACCGATTAACAATAACAACTGCACTTTGCTTTGGCTAAATAAATCAAATGAATGAAATTTGAAACTAGGTAGGCTATGGAGAGATTATATTGTTTGTATAAGTATGTAGGTTTGTTTAATATTGTTTGGAATATCTTGGTACACAAGTTTTGGCGTATGACTAAGAGCTGATCACTTAAGGTCAACGTAAAATTTTGTTCACCAAGCAATTCATTGATTGTGTTTATGTTGGAAGGCTAAGAAAGGATAATAAAAAATAATTATTAGGTACACATCGTAAGGTACAATTTAGTGATCATTTCCGTAGTTTGATAATGGTGTAGCCGAGCGCTCTCTGTTAAAATTACTGGAGGTCAAATGACACTAAATAAATAAATGAATAAATAAACTAAGCACTGAAATAATGTATAATCATGATAAAGGAATATTATAAAATAAATAAAAACAGGTACCAGAGAGTCCTGTATAATGTGCTTAGTAGGTTATGATATGTAAATGTAATATCATGTAGGTACCTTACGACGGCTACAAAGAGTTTGAAGTAAGAATAAAGTAAGAGTATTATGTGTACCTAAGTATAAACAGAAATAAGAATACGATTGTATTGCAATTAATTATTATATAATTTCAAAAGGTATAAGTTTGGTGAAGATATTTTTTTTTAGACTATGTACTTTGATGTTTTGTAATTTAAATTCCGATTCAATTAAAATTTAAAAAAATCATCATTTGTTGAAAATTGTCAACAGTGCGAATATTTAAAGTAAAGTTAGTTAGTAAGTAGTTTATAAGGTTGTATTAGGTACTTATAAGAAAAAAAGAAAAAAACGTATTTTAAGATATTTTTTTTCTTTCTAAAAAACGGGGGAGGTGTAGTGTGGTGTAGGTATAGGTACTCTTATGAGATATCACTAAGGAATTTAGGTCATACGTGACTTTAAGTATAAACAGTGTCATATTTAATCCTTTTAAATGTATCAAATAATATCATATTAATTATCTTGAATTTGTAACTAGACCCTAATATAAACAATGTAACCAGATACATTATTAACCTATTTTATAATTATATAAAAGGGATGAACTTTCCTAAATATATTCAGTGTATACTCAACGCCCGTTTGTTTCATTTCACTCCGCTTCATCCGCACATCACAGGATAATTAAACATAATGCTACATATACAATGCAATATCTTCCCCCACCATTTATAAGTTCTTCAGCCGGGGTTGCGGGGTAAGCGCAATGAGGCACCGCGACCTCGGCACAGAGCAGGAGAAGGAACAGGGGGGTTTTTAGTCAGTAAGAGTCTGACACTCCCTCCTGCCCGGCCCTGGGCGGGAGAAGTCATTTGATGATTTTCCCCTCACAAAAAAAACCATTTATAAGTTCTAACTAAGAGGGACGAGCCAATTACGATACCCCGGACACTATACCAGATGCCGAAACATTTCCATTTACTTCCGAGATATTACCCAAGAACGGAAAAATCCGAAATAGTTGTTTGATCGAGCCAATTATGGAGGTTTTGAATATTATAATTATTATAATAATAACTATCACAATTATAGTATTTCCATAGTTATCACTTACCAGTTCATAGCCAACCAACCACACCCATAATCATATAATTTTGTACCATATTGCACAATAGTCCTGCATCAACCGGCGATTGTCCTTGTGTGTACTTTTATAGTGCATACAGGGATAATTGCCGGCTGATGTCCCGTCACATTGAGATTAAAACTGTTTAACGGGCCTCTGCAAGTTGGCTTTGGCCCCTCGTACGCCTTCCAAAGGTCCGGGATCCTATGATCCCGTGAGTTAAAAGAACTATCATAATACACCATAAACTCCTAAACACCTCTTTTCCTAGAAAAATATTTGTCGAAAACTAGAAAATCTGAATCTTCTTCGAACTGCATTGTATGATTTATATGCAACATGTTTCAATGCATTTCATTTCTGTCGACATTGACAATGCAGACGACACGAGTTCCAAAAAGCCAGCGAAATATGGAGGGCCACTTATTTTCTGAGTGGATTCAGAAGAATACGTTGTTATCATTAGTTTTGGATAGATTCGTTTTATGTATACATAATATTATAGTTAAATATGTCATGTTATTTAACCTATAATGGTAGGTAAATGTTGATAAAAAAATTAAAAACACCATAAAAATTTTGAAGGAAATTATTATTATCTAAAGGACGAATGAAAAATCATGTCTTCGCGATGGCCCGAAAGTTAAGACCCAGTTTCTCATACATAAGAAAGTGGGTCCGAAATCTGACGAGTACCATTGTGACTTTACCAGGTCAAATGTATTTTCTAAGTTCATTAACACGCCACGGAATATCGGTAACACATCGTGAGGAAAACTGGACTTGTGATTTTTAATCATGGGTTTTAAATTGCCTTGAGCAAGCTTGGTGATTAATGCTCAAGACATCCAGATCTGCAATATAAAAAGCAAAAAATTACACTCAATCATAAAACAGTTTTTTTTTACATAAAAACATCTCAAGACGATGCAATTTATCTCTTAAAGTCATCATCATTACGGATGCTTTTTGCGTGATGAAAAAATGTCTAGGCTTTCTGAGTTTTCATAAAATGTGTCCCATATGAGTTGCGTGACCCAATTATGTGTCACTATGTTAGAATGTTTGTGTGAGAAGTTTTGGCCTTTTTAGCGTACTTATTCTAAACAAGAGGTTTTAATTAAAATGTTAATGTAGAAGCTAGTTTTGTAAGTAACTTTTAATTAGTATTTTTTTGTGAGGAAAAAATCATCAGATGACTTCTCCCGGTCAGGGCCGGGCGTTAGGGAGTGTCAGACTCCTACTGAATAAAAACCCCCCCTGTTCCTTCTCCTGCTCTGGGCCGAGGTCGCGGTTCCTCATTGCGCTTACCCCACAACCCCGGCTGAACTTTTAATTAGTCTAAGGGCTGATTTTTCAGTGGTTAGATAAAAGTTAGTTGGGGAATAATTATGATGCTGTCGCGTCAGAATGTTTGTATAAGACAGTGACAGCAACAATTTTATTTCTTAGAAAACATTTATCTGACTATTGAGAAATCAGCCCTAAGTCTTGTTTGCCATTGAAATAAACATCACAATTATAGTACCAATTCTTATACAATACAAATGTCTCTCTCTTATTTAAAAAATGACTGTCGTAATATAATTGTTATGGAATTTTCTCATTCATTTATCTTATACTGAATTAAAGATATTAAAACTCACAGATATTACTCATAATTTTTAAATTAGACAAAAACTTTGAAACTGTCGTTGTATATCGTTACAGTTGACTTAGTATAATGACGCCATACTTTTATCAAAATGTAATGAAATTTTATATTAAAGGAAAATCAGTTCACATGAATACGCCTGGTTGTACTGAATCTTTATATTTAAAAATGGATCGCAAAATGTGTTGGTAAGCGCATAACTCAACAACGCCTGGGCCAATTTTCCTAATTCTTTTTTTGTAGTGTTTGTTATTGCCAGGAGAAGGTTCTTATCAAAGAAAGTATTAGAAAAGTAGAGGGGAAGATTAGGAAAAAGTGACACTTTGATAGCGAGACAGTTGGACCCGTGCGAAGCGGGGGCGGGCCGCTAGTCTATAATATTATATTTGTTCATTATCATACTGACAGTATAAAATGATCTCCATTAATGGGTACTTTTTTAATTAATGTGAAAATGTGTTAATTTCCTTTTTTTTCTTTCACGTCGTCATGCAGCGCTAAGCATTTTTGCGACGGTTATTTTATATAGCACTAGCTACTCTCGCGCAGTTTCACCCACTGCTCGGCTTCGTTTGATCGTAGCGTGAGGTTTTATAGCCTATAGCACTCAGGAACATTGGTAGCTATCTATCAGTGAAAGAATTTTGGCAATCCGACCAGCGGTTCCAAAGGTTACCCCCTACATACAAACTTACAAATTTTACCTCTTTATAATATTAGTATAGATAAATTGCCAAAAAAGCTGACAGATCACCTGATGGTAAGTCAACGGCGCTGCCCATGGACACCCGCAATACCAAAGGAGTAAGAAGTGCGTTGCCACCCCTTTGTAAGTTGTTATATATGGGATAGGGGGAAAAGGATTGCCTTTTCCCCCTATCCCTAATCAAATCTCTAACAACTTACCCAGGGACCCAATGGTCCCCAGGCCAGTACCTTACTTACACGGCGAAACACAACGTGAATGTTGCTTTTCGTCCGTATTATGTGAAGCCGTTGTGTCAAGCTACCTCCCTCTCTCCCTCACACTTGAATATTCTCTCACAAGTATATATAATATGCTTTTTTTTTCTTAACCAGCCGCGGTCGACGTCTAATATTGAAAATAAACAACAGACACTTACTAAGATAAGTGGTTTCTTAAACTAACAAATGAAAATCATGTCATAATTATATTACAAACAGTTTTGAACGCGGGTGCCATTTTGAAAGCGCTAATTATCGTGAAATCAATAGCATATCGTATAAACAGTACTATGAACGAGACAAAAGCATATCAACATACACTATTCTAAGAAGTTTCTGTAATAGATTATGAGCTATACTCTCTGAGGGTTAAAGTTAAAATCAAAGTGTCAGGTTGGTGTAGTTTGACTTGCTGTTTTCTTTTGCTAATGATTCGATTGTAGGAGTCTCTTACTAAAATATTTTGATGAAAATTTCTCTTTTTCTTGGCCCTTCTTATGTTAAGTAATTAAAAAGAATTGTTTTGGCATTTTGGCTGCTATACAGGTCAAGTGGTCTGAAGTGCTTCTGGGTAATGTCTCAGAATCGATTCCCAGGAAGATAAACAATAGAGTAAGTACGAAACGAGTTTTTAGTTATAGTTATGAGTTTCGAGGTTCTTGGAACAGTCAGGGTTGCTGGTGGAGTGCAAAATGTACCGCGGCCTCGAAAGCAGCCTAAAGCAGGTGAAGGAAAGAAGTGGCTTTTGGTCAGGTAAGAATCTGAAACTCCTTTACACCCCACACAAGACGAAAGGAATTCGAACTTCCATTATTTTCTGCTCAAAAGAAAATAAGTTCTTAAAATAAATTAATAAGTTTAAGTTTTTTTTAAAAAACGTTGCCCTACTTTAGGATTTTCTCCTGCGTCGTGGGTGCGGTTACAAACATACAATTTCACATACACATCACACCCAGACCCGGATCAACAATTTGTGGATCACACAAAGAGTTGTTCCGTGCGGGAATCGAACCCTCGACACGCTGCACGACAGCCAGTTGTCCAGCCACCGCCACCAACCGTGGAGTCATAACAGTGCATATATTACTGTGTGTATTTATGAGGGGCTTAAAGTTATATGGAAAAGGATATTTCATATATATAATCTTACAGTATTATAAAATTCAGGGAAAAAGAAATCATCACTCATTTAATGTGAATAGCATTCACCAGGCGGCGCCACTAGCGATGAATGTCTGGGTACGAAAAATCGTATTAAATTTAAATAAAGAAATTCTGAGAAATATAATTTTTCTGCTCTCACTGGCCACCCCAGAGGGACAAAGGCGTATTACGTATATATGTTTGTATAATTTCTCGCAACCAAAATACGGAACCTCACACGTCAAACGAATTCACACTTGTACAATCTAATTTCCGGGTTTTCCGACATTTTGTGATATGTCGTGACAAATCTGTCACGTATTTATGACTATAATTGAGTCGTCACGTCGGAATGACGTTAGTGGTTTCGTCATAAATGTCTAGTTAGTGCCTTTTTTCAGTATTTTATTATATGTATATATACTGTGTGTTACACTATTTATAACTCAAGAACGGCCGAACCGATTTGGCTTAAAATTCATAGGGAGGTAGCTAAGAACTGGGAGAAGGACATAGGATAGGATAGAGTAGGCAGTGGAGGTTAGGTAGAGTAGGGTAGGTAGTGTAGGGTACATAGACTTAAGGTAGGTAGAGTAGGGTAGGTAGGGTAGGGTAGGTAGGGTGAATATAGTAGAGTAGCTAGAGTAGGATAGGAAGTCAAATGACGGGAGCGACGCCGCGGGTAAGAGCTAGTAGTAGAATAAATACACGTACTTTTCCCGACTTTACCCGCACGCGTTGCGGCCCGGAGCTGTAGAAGGAGCGGGGTGGTTTTTAGTCAGTAAGTAGACACTTTATCACATTTCCTTTCAACCAATCAAGGCACTTAATGGTTTCTTCCCCCACTAAAAAAATAAAACAACGTCTGTGTCTGATGTTCGATTTTGAATATTAAAATTTAGAACAATTCATTGGTTCTACCGAAAAAAAAAGATAAATCAAAATCCGAATATGACTTCAAAATCAATTACCATCACATCTGGACCTCCTCTCTATGTTAATAGTCTTTCTAAGTCTCCGATTCCAAAATCCTTAAAACCTCTAAAACTCCCCAAAACCGACAACAAACTCCTTAAGGTTAATGTCGATGGGCGTCCCCGTTTGCTTACCATCAGATTGCCAGTCTGGTCATTTGCCACCCTATTCCATGAAAAAAATAAATGTCCTCCTCACTCGGCAGATGGACTGGACATTGCAAATAATGTTATTATCTACAAAGTTCTTAGAACAATCGCTGAAAAATTAGGAGTAAAGACAAAGGTATTTTACTATTTTACTATGCCGTTACCACATGCCAAAGAACAGCCAATTATAACACCCAGAACTTATGGATCATTTCAAAATAAAACAGCTCAACTCTAGCATTAAAAATATATTTCATTTAAAAAAAAAAAGGATTATGTATCCAATTAATCTTTTAATCAAATCTGAATTAGGTACCTATAAAATACATAATTTTATATAGGTAAAAGGTTTTTATAAATTTTATCAGATAACAGAATCCCTGAGGGATTGGCAAGGATGATGGAGAATAATGGAAAGCGCGCGAAGGGTTGATAATCTTGAGAGTAAAAAAAGGGTTTTTGCCAATCAAAAATCGACGGATCGATTGACGCAACGGGACGCTGAGACTTCGATAGCTGTGCAATGAATCGTTAAAATTATATTTGTATAGGGTGTTTCTATTTGAATTTGTGTATTGTGAAGCTTTGTGCTGATATCACAACATCGTGGCTTTAAGATGAGTGTTATGTACTTACCGTACAAGTTTATTATGCTTTTTTTATGTTATAGGTCGGCAAACGAGCAGACGTATTACCTGAAGGTAAGCAATCAGCGCCGCCCATGGACACCCGCAATAAAAGAAGAGTTACGAGTGCGTTGCCGACCTTTTGGGGATTAGGCATTTGACGATTTAGGAAACAGGGAGGGATTGGGGGAGGGGAAAATTGAGCCTCTGGTAACCTCACTCACACGGCGAATCCCAACTCTGTGGTTCTTTCACGCCGGTTTTCTGTGAGGCCGTGGTATCACTCCGGTCAAGCCGACCCATTCCTGCCGAAGTATGGCTCTCCAGTACTTTTCGCCACAAAAGAAAACCAACTAGTAAAATGGTCACTCACATTGACACCAGTACACATTTAGTGACATTAAGAAAACAGTATTTTATTCGGGTCAAAATTTTTAGGTAAGTAAATTTTCAGAAATGAAATTCAGAATTTTTTTATTTAACTATCACGGACATCTATCATAACAGAAATACTACTCAAATTCGTTAGTGTAGCTATCAGTTTAAATAAATATAATAGTTGCTGTATAATAGCTGTTAGTTGTCGGCCATCCCTGAAAATCGGCGCTGCGACACTGTCTCACAGTGTCGCTGCATATGCTGAGCGAGGGCCATTTCGCGTGCTTGTGTCGCACATTTTTCCTTATTTTACCTAATCTTTTTTTATATTGTATAACCATGTTTTTTTGTTTTATGTTTATACACTTGTTTTATTTTGTGTCCTATGTGCGTCCTAGACGCGAATAAATACTTTTTCTTTCTTTCTTTCTTTCAGTAAGAACTGATAAACAATATATTTCAAATTTAACATAACATAAGTAACTATAACTTTCCCTATAGGTATTAATAACTCAATAAAACAAAACAATAAAAATAAAAAGTGACTAAATAACCGAAATTACATATTTAACATCTAGAAGGTATTACATATCCATAATCTGTCATTATCATCATCCTATACCTGCCATTTATGCACATAATTTATTTAATCTTTTCTATTTTATTTCTGACACAGAATTGCTTACAAATAAATCATAACAGTACAGACAGGCTAAAACAAATCCGATTCATTAATTAATCTGATGAAACAAAAAACAAAATCTTATCACCAACAAAATAAGGGCGTCATAATAAACAGCAAAAAAACACGAAAAGCGAAAATAATTCGGTTTCAAAATAAACTTAGCTAACGAACTTTCAAATACAAATTAATTACTTTGTAACCCAATTACTGAAACGACTCCTGAAAACATGAAAGTTTGACCCTTCATGGAACTGTCAATTGCTCGTAACATTCTTTCATGACCCTTCGTAAGATTTAGATTGACCCCTGAAATTTTTCTACGAAATATTTTCTTTGACAAAAGAAAATACTTAGTAATTTGAAAGAATAACTGAGCCTAAATCAATTTTCTTCTGAAATACTTTAACAATCGTAGATTGTATTAACAACTATCGTGAGACACATTAAATTGATTAGGTTATAGCCCTTTTTTACGGGTGTATCATCAAATTATATCCGATTCGTCCGATCTATATAAGATAAGATTAATTTATTGCATATTACTGTGTACATATACATATCAAATATGTACAATGTTTTGACTCAACAGCCTATCCAAGTCGGACATGCAATACTTATACATATAGGTATTGAAATAAAAAAAAAATCATGACATTTCTGAATTCTACTTTTTAGCAAAATATTGTTGGTTGTATATACGAATATTTACTTTCCTCTTTCTAGCATGCTTTTCTTAGATAAATTGCGAAAATGTGTTATTGTTTTATAATAATTTTCGTTAGTTGCTGACTGAAAGTCATTCAGTCATGTTTGTTTTCCATCTTAATAAAATTAAATAGTTTTAAGGCGTTAGGGGCTCACATGAACAGTGTTGCCCATATTTTCCATATATTTACTCTATACTCCCTATGTTATAATAGATCCTGGTTACAAATGCATTTTGAACCTGGTTACAGATACTTCTTCAGGGAATACAAGGTGTGAGTTTCTATTTAATTCACCTAACCTTATTACTTTCAAGCCAGCGCTACAATGGTACAAGTCAGTAGGTCAATTCTGTTTGACAGCATTTATTTTGTAGAAAGGCTCATAGGGACCCCTTCAGTGTATCCCTAGGGATGCGCCTTAACAAATATTCCAGGGGTACCCTTATATTTGGTCTTGCAAGACTTGTAGTGTCATTGAATGGTACGAAGACGCTAATGGGGTTTTGGTTAGATATACACTGCGTATTTATTTAAAATTTTGTAGGTTGTGTGTGAAATAGTGCGGTATAATCTTAATTTTTTAAAAGCTACGCTTTGACTTAAATGCAATCAATTCCGCCCCTAGACTTTGCAAAAGTAGATGAGCTACAAACTAATTAAAAAAAAACAGAAATTCAAAGTTGTCGCAGTTATAGTAAGTGTTTAATTGTTCCCACATAACTAAACCAAATTAATAGCGATAATACCACCAGACGTACGGCATTGCGCCACCGGTACATGGTGGATGTCCCAGATATACGTACAAAACGTTTTGGGAGCACATTCATCATGCGTACAGCCAAGGAGTGGAATTCCTTGCCGGAGTCGGTGTTTCCTGATAGTTACAATCTGGGTATCTTTAAGTCAAGAGTGAATAGGTTACTTCTAGGTAAGCGCGCTCCATCGTCGACCGCATCATCGCTTTCCATCAGGTGAGATAGCGGTCAAGCGCGAACCTATAATAAATAAAAAAAATAGCACCTCAATAGTGTACTAGATAACATTATTAACAGTAACCATGGAGTTGCTCTTTCCAATCAATCGTAATCTACACTTGAGAAACACCAAATATCTTCCGTAGAGGTCTGATTGACAGTATAACACTTCAACTTTTTATACTTAAATTATTTTGTTTGAAATTTAAAAGCGGGCTTAACCTCCTGGTAATGTCCCACCATGAAATATAGATTCCGAACTAAAATATTTATTTAAAATAAACTTAAGCAAGTATATTTTTTTTCGTGGTATTTCTTTATCCTCCAGCTCCATTATAAATTGAATATGGTATCTTATAAAAATTAGACAGATAATTCAAAAAAAAAAAATCCTAAAATAGAATTAAAGCTTTCCAAGTAAAACTTTAGGAAACGAATCGCGGTCAGCACTTGGCTAACTCGCAAAGGGTTAGTGATTTACTTTTAACCCTATAAAAGTCAAATATTCGATACTACAATAGAATTTAAACTGGTGCGGGATTTTACTAGCACATAGACCTGTGTAACTATACTCGGAATTTTAATTCCATTCCAGATTTGACAATTTCAGTGTTACAACGTTATGACACGTAATAAATAGTGACGTTGCGAAATTATTCGATATGGAAATCGATTATTTCTGAATCGATTCCTCTCGTTTATAAATTTAATCTGGTAAACTAAGTTTATCAGGAAATAAAATATTTACGAACCTATAATTTATTTTTGACAATTAATTAACGATCTGAGACTTTTCTCTTGTAATTGTGTGTGAAATTAATAAAAAATGTGATCATGAAGGAAAATGACAAATAAAACAGAAATTTAATAAATTGTCGCCGTCATCGCTATCGCTATCGCTGTTACTTTCTGTAACATTTATTATGAATTGTATCTGTGATTTTTATTCTCAATTAACATATCTAGCTTACTCATTTTTTCCTCTTCTTTGACAACATGGGATACGCATTTAGACCATTCGGTAGCCGTAATTTTTTGAATGCCTTCCTGAAACTGATTCACTGATTGTTTATCGATTTTTGTGTTCATCACTACACTGTTATATGTGGTATCATTATTTCACAAAATGACAGTAGGCCATGTCAAATCAGGAATCGAATTAAAATTCTGACTATAGACACTTGTTTTACATTTTAATGTTTAAAAAGTTTTTGTTGTAAATAAATTATTTTCAAAATTGGAACGAAAGTATTCGCCTAATTATTTCTTTTTCATTTGACAAGTAACTCTCTTAATTTATATTTATAGCTAGCTTTTGCCCGCGACTCCGTTCGCGTGGAATATTTTAAACGTACATAGAGATATGGGGATAGAGAAAGCGACTTTGTTTTATAAGATTAGGTAAATTAGTGCCCTTTCAAAAATAAATTCTAAGGGTACTGCTCGAAATTGATGTAAAAATGTAATACCTTAAAAGGGATTGAGAATAATTTGCACAAGAACACCCGTTCTTGTGCAAACTAAAAATATAAGATTAAATCTAATTGAAACAAACCTGTTCAGCTAGGCATTCAATAGATATCTGGAACAAAAAAACAAACAGATTAATGTCAATGACATTTACTTATTACTTTTAGAACTAAAAATCCTTAAGTATTATTTTAAATACAAGCTTTCGCCCGCGGCTTTTGCATGTGTTGGTAAAAAGCAGCCTACCTTGGCATCTAGGACATGAACTACACTAAATTTCAACCTAATCGGTCCAGCCGTTTTCGCGTGAAAGAATAACAAACATACATGCATACATTCTCAAATACTTTCACATTTATAATATTAGTAAGATTAAACTTCTAAGTGTGGAAATTATGTAGAACGGGATCTCATAGTCAATGGCCAAGCAGCAGTGAGGATATGATGATGATATAACTTTATAAATGCGAAAGTAACTCTGTCTGTCCGTCTGTCTGTCTTTTCTTCACGCCTAAACTACTGAACCAATTTGTGTTAAATTTGGTACAGACATAGTTTGGAACTCGAAAAAGGACATAGGATAGTTTTTATTCAGAAAATCACGTGGTTGCGGGAACTTCTGTTTTTTTTAAACCTATCCAAAAATCTGCAGGACGTCGTTATTCCACGCGAAGGTAGTCGCGGGGAAAAGCCAGTATAAAATAAATCTCTACGTAAAACTCAAAATCGAGCATTCGAGTATCCAGCTCAAAGCAATCTCTATAAATTGGCGCTCAAATTCAAACTCTAAATCCGGGACAATTAAGCCGATCTTTAATCGCCGAACAATATTGTTCAGCTATATCCAAACTTACTATTTTAACGAGGCAGTTAGTTCATATGCACGCAAAATGTTATTGCTGTGCAGGCAACCGTGCTGGCTATACAGGGCCGCACTAAGAAATTTAAAACTGTATAGTTAAATAGACTAGACCTAGGTGCAAGTCTATAACGTATGGAATTTCTTGTCCGTTCTTCTCAACCGGAATCTACACTTTGAAATGACGAAACAGCTTCGCAAAGAGGACTGACCGACGGACTGACACTTTTCATGTTTTTTTTTTTTGTTTTTTTTTTTTTTATTGAATAGGTCAGCAAACGAGCAGACGGATTACCTGATGGTAAGTAATCAACGCCGCCCATGGACACCCGTCAAGGAGGCGTAACGAGTGCGTTGCCGACCTTTTAGGGATTAGGGTTTTGAAGATTTAGGGATTGGGAGGGATCGGGGGAGGGGAAGGATTGGGTCTCCGGTAACCTCACTCACACGGGGAAACACAACGCTGTGGTTGTTTCACGTCGGTATTCTGTGAGGCCGTGGTATCACTCCGGTCGAGCCGCCCCATTCGTGCCGAAGCTTGGCTCTCCCACACTTATTTTGCGAGTTTAATCTTTGTTTAACTTGACGTTCAAAAGTGTCTGTAAGGGTCTAATTGAAATATATGATTTTGACTCTGACTTATACGAAGAACAGCCGTGGTTGTAGTACCGCAGCCCCGGCCTGGAGCAGGAGAAGGAATCGTTAGGTTTTTAGTCAGTCGACGCACCCAGGGCGACTTCTGTCCTCAAAAAAGGTCTAAAATAGATAAAGAAAGAGTTTTAAATAAAATAAAATTGAAAGTAATTAACCAAGAAATGTATTATATTAAATATTTAAAAAAAATATGAGTTTGAAATCGCTAATCTACCTTGAGCAAATGTCATGATAAATGCTCAATACTACTTACTTTGTGTGAGAAGATGCCTTTGCTCAGCAGTGGGCACTTATAGGCAGATGATGATGATGATGATTACACTTTTACTTTTCAATCGTAGCTATTCGAGACACAATAATAAGACGATCGGTGCGCGTTCACTTGGACTTTGATGAATTAAATCGATTTGTTAATTCAATAACTTTAATTGGATACCCTAAATACGTCCCATAGGCATCTGTGAACCGTTACACGAGTACAATACTGTAGTACTGTCGAAACTGTATTTGGGATGCAGAACAAACCGTGTTTAAATACAATCTGTATAGATATACAAATTTACATATAATATGGTTATGTACATAGAGATGATTTGTTTGTTATTGTCATATTTTTACTATGCGAGGAGATATCTCTGAAATGCGATGGAAGAGAACATCGTTCCTCATGATTATCTCCGTAGCCTTTTCCTTCTACTTGAAGTTACAATTTTCTAACCATAAGTTAGACATTAATTACTAGTCCACCTTGGGCGGGTGTGGCGATTAATGCTTTTTTTGGGAGGGAATAATCATTATATGACATTTCCCGCTCGCTCTTAGGGAGTGTCGGACTCTTACTGACTAAATACCACCTGTTTTTTTTCCTTATTTCGCGTACCGTCTCCGTGTAAGAAGAGGCCTTAAGCTCCTATGGGTAAAGTTAATGTGGAAAATGTCTAATTTCATTTATAAGTACCAAGCTGTGAGAGGTTATGATCAGCCATGGAATTCTGTGTCCACAACAAAAGTACCAGTTAAATCAGACACAAAACTGAAAGTCCAGGGTCTTTGACAAAAGCTGATATAAGATGGAATAAAATAAGTACCTACTACAATTTCAGCACGGTTATAACGGATTTTCTTAAATCTAACTAGTGCAAATAGTAATTACAGTGTTTAAACATACTAGACTAAGATATTAAAGAAACTTCCAGTAAAAAGCTGTAAGTAATTTTTAATTTTACTATTTAAATTCTTAAAGCAAACAGTAACTTTTATGGGGCACACAGTTATAATCATATATCTTTTTTTATGTTAATTGTCGGCAAACAAGCAGACGGATTACCTAATGGTAAGCCATCAGCGCCGCCCATGGACATCCGCAACATCAAAGGAGTTGTTGTCGAGTGCGTTGCCGGCCTTTTAGGGATAAAGGTTTGGGATATTTATGGATTGGAAAGTGATGGGGAGGGATGGGGGGGCGGGATTTGGGCCACTGGTAACATCACTCACACGGCGAAACACAACGCTAAGGTTGTTTCACGCCGGTTTTGTGTGAGGCCGTGGTATCACTTCAGTCGAGCCGAACCATTCGCTCCAAAGCTTGGCTCTCCAACACTTAAAAATAACTAGTTTAAGACAACAATTGAACTTATTCACGAGGTTTTTGATTTAAATTGACTTATCTTGGCTTAACTTTATAAGTTGAGCGTTTCACGACAGCTTGGGTATTACAATTAGGAAGTTGGATTGTTCGTTCATTTCTTGTTCTTACCTTCCCCTAGATGGCGCCACTAAGTCTTAATCAGAATTAAAAGGTTTGTCTGTTACAGGTAACTAGCTTAATAAATTCAATGACTGAATTTCGTATTTAAGCTATTTCTTTAAGGTTTATTTTTGTGATAGGACAGCAAACGAGCAGACGGATTACCTGATGGTAAGCAATCAACGTCACCCGTGTACACCCAAAACAACGGAGCAGTTACAAGTGCATTGTTGACCTTTGGGTATTAGAGTTTTGGGCATTTGGGGAGATGTGGATTGGAATTAGGGGAGGGGAAGGATTGGGCATCCAGTACCCACACTCACATGGAGAAACACAACACTGTGGTTGTTTAACGCTAGTTTTCTGTAAGGCCGTCTTATTACCCATTCGTGCTGAAGCATAGCTCTCCCACACTTACGTGTTTGTTAAGGTCAGGAGAAGGTTTTAATACAAATTTTCTTTTTTGGAAACGTATAGGGGTAAATCGGGCAATAGCAAACATTTTTGTCTTGGTGGTTCAGTAGCAAATGGGAAAATAAAACAAATGATAAACTCTAATATTGTTGTGTTTCGCTGTGTAAGTGAGGTTACCGGAGGCCCAATCCCTTCCCTTCCCCTATCCCTTCCCCTATCCCTTCCCGATCCTTATATCCGCAACCCCTATCCCCAAAAGGCCGGCAACGCACTCGTAACTTGTTTGGTGTTGCGGGTGTCCATGGGCGGCGCCGATTGCTTCCAATCAGGTAATCCGTCTGCTCGTTTGGCGACTTATACCATATAAAAAAATATACGTCGAAGCAGGGTTGGGCCCCTAGTATCATATAAAAAAACTCGAATATTACATATTGATATCTCTCTATTATCAATTTTATTCAGAAGGAAGTTATTTCGTTTATTTATTCATAAACCGAAGGGTCGGATCGTAGGGTCACTTCCACATTATACATATATAGTTCAGGTTTAGGGTCGACTAAACTTGTAATCTTATCTTTTGTAACTTGAATATTATCTATTTTCGTCGATGTGGAGTCTGATAAATCTCTTTTGTCAAATCAGGTAGTAGGATTATGATGCTAGGGGTTGCAGGGCAAGCGCAATGAGGCACTGCGTCCAGGGTCTATAACAGGAGAAGGGACGGGGAATCTCGACTTAACCTAGATGGGAGAAGTCATTTGACGATTTACCTTCGACAAAAAAAAAGAATTATGATGCTAGCTCTCATGATTGCATATCTGTCTTGGCGGGTGCAAACGTAATAATTTTCCACAGATAGAGGCTTAAAGAAGGAGAAGGAATGGGGCGGGTTTTAGCCAGTAAGAGTCTGACAATCAAACTTGCCTTACACAGACTGGGAGAAATCATTACACGATATGCCTCCCTCAATAAATCTTCTCAGTCTATGTAATAATAATAATTTTGGCGATTTTAAATGTATAAAATGCTACCAAACAAGCCAGCTACCCAGTCTTTTTTTTTCATAGTTTTTTTTCTTTTTTTTTTTTTTTTTTTTTCGGCAGACGAGCAGACGGATATTACCTATTGGTAAGCAATTAGCGTCGCCCATGGATATCCGCAACAACAGAGCAGTTACGAGTGTGTTGCCGACCTTTTGGGGATTTGGGTATTTGGAGATTTAGGGATTGGGCCTTCGGTAACCTCACTGACACGGCGAAACACAACGCTGTGGTTGTTTCACGCCAGTTTTCTGTGAGGCCGTGGTATCACTCCGGTCGAGCCGACCCATTCGTGCCGAAGCATGGCTCTCCCACTTCCGAATATATTCGAAGCAACAAATCACAGTATCTTACAACCTATTACCAGCACTTTACTAATTATAATATTATTAATTTGTGCTAACACCTGTGCTATACAAATCATAATCATTTATTATAATGAACAGTTCATAGACTAAAAAGCCATCTTCTGATTGGTTGACGGTAATTATTGTTGAAATATTAAGGGTTTACCCTCGAAGATAGGAGAAAGGGACAGGTATAGTCTACACAGTAAACTGGTATCATTCTGGAGTCTTCGGTGCTCTTCAGTGAAAAGCCGATTATACAATGCTTATTCAACTTACAAACTGCACATTTCATTACGGATCAACTGATTATTCTAGATTAATATCAATAACACAAGGCGACAATCGTTACCAAAAATAGGAGATATATTAGACTATAAAAAGGAGGTGTCATAATAGAAATTATAATTTAAAATTTATACTATCTATGTATAATATTATAATCTATATATGTATGTAATCTATACTATCTATACTAATATTATAAAGAGTTAAAATGTAAGTATTTGTAAGTTTGTATGTAGGGGGTAATCTGTGGAACCGCTGGTCGGATTTCAGAAATTCTTTCACTGATAGAGAGCCACAATGTTCCTGAGTGCTATAGGCTACAAAACATCACCTGCTATCAAATGGAGCCGAGCAGCGAGTGAAATCGTGCGAGAGTAGTTAGTAGTGTGTAAATTAACTTACAAAGTACATATAACTCAAGTCATATTGGTAGTTGCTAGCGTTTATGCATACTTATGCATGAGATGCGGGTACCTTATTCTCCGAGACACCACGACAAACCCCAACGACAAAAGTTAATTACATACAAGTAAATTAAAGTCAGTTATTTTTGTAAAATTACTTAGATTATGTTAAAATAATTAACTGTGGTATCACATCACATAACATCACATCACATCATGACATCATCAGCCTATAAGTGCCCACTGCTAAGCAAAGACCTCTTTTCACACGGAGAAGGTTTGATCAATAGTCACCACGCTTGCTCAAGACGGATTGGCGATTTTAAACTTACAATTAAGGCGTATAATTACCCTCAATAACCTTGAGCATACTAACGCACGACTGGCGCGGGCTACGTTCGCCCGCTTTTTATAAATGGAAATCCCAATAATATAACATGTTCTTTATAATCATTGAATCATTTTATAATCATTGAATCATTTTATAATCATTGAATCATTGACAGCCCCGAACTTCTTTCTAAAGTTAGTATAAATGTTCCAGCTATAGTGACACGACATTATAAACCGATCCATCTACCGTTAGCGTCATCAAACTATAGACGGAATAGTTTTTTGTGGCGAGCAGGAAAGTCACTAAACATATCATGCAAGTCACATTTTTAATGATAACCATGCATCAGTGAGAAGGATGCTGAGCCGTGATTTCTTTAAAAAACATCTTATTTGATTGTATTGGTTGATTGAACTTTGTAGTTGTGTATTACAGTGTAACTTATTACTTTGTGTCTGCACACGTTGTAATTGTATCACACGTTGCAATAGCTTAAAAGTGGGGACCTATAATTGGCTGCATGTTACATAATTTGTTATATAATTAATAAATGTTAATGCTGTTGGTCCTCCAAAAAATAAATAAATAAATAAATAAATAAATAAAATATTGACTGATTTACATGAGTGATGCCCACTTTGTAGTAAAATTTAGCACCGACTGATCTATTAAAAAAAAAAAAAAATTAAATAAACCAAGCCATTCAGAAGGAATAGGCATTTATTTTAACAAAATAGCGTATTGCAATGATATTATATATTAACAGATATGTTATAAGCGCAAAAGTGAAGACTCGAAAAGGATACAATTGTATGCGAGTGCAATTAGTTTCTCTTAGAATAATGTTTGTTTACGTTGAGTACGTAATTGATAACAATAGCTTATTCGTTTCCTTGTTGAATTTATCATACTATCCTTTTTCTACAATTTTAACTTGTAGTGACAAAGTGTACAATTAATGAAGGGTATGTGAGTGTGCTCACGCTTGGCGTGGAACACATTTTTCGTGCGTTTTGTGAGGGTATAACATATTATTATCTGTGTTAATATAATATCATTGGCGTGTTGGTAAATATTTTTTACAGCTTAACTATTTGTCATAAGAAAATTAAATTTACTCACATTGTATACACATATATTTTTTTTGAATCTTTACACCCAACCGTTAACGGTATAGAATGTAACGTTTTTACGGCTTAAAATGCGCGTAGGTCCTTAACAATTATAAGTCAAAGTTCATTCACGATGTTTTTCTTCTCCGAATGTCAGTGCTGTCTAAATAATCATATAAAGTATACATAACTAGAAAAAAGAACTTTTTTACTATGAAGTGATTCAAGATTTTACCATGATCATCATAAGTGTGGGAAAGCCATGCTTCGGCACGAATGGGTCGGCTCGACCGGAGTGATACCACGGCCTCACAGAAAACCGGCGTGAAACAACCACAGCGTTATGTTTCGCCGTGTGAGTGAGGTAACCGGAGGCCCAATCCTTCCCCTCCCCCGATCCCTCCCGAATCCCTTAATCTCCAAAACCCTAATCCCTAAGAGGTCGGTAACGCACTCGTAACTCCTCCGTTGCAGGTGTCCATGGGCGGCGCTGATTGCTTACCATCAGGAAATCCGCCAGCTCGTTTGCCGATCTATTACATAAAAAAATGATCATCCTATTTCAGGGCACAGGCCATTTTCTATCCTTAAACAAAGTAATTTCCTGAAACTGAATTTCAATCCGAAACTATTCGTAATACCTTCCTAACGAAACAGGTTACGTCTGTTGATCTCCTGAAAAGAATCTTATTAACCTTCGTTTTACAGGCCATTTTCTTTCAGCAGGTTACTTAGTACTACCACTTAAGTGATCAAGTGGTACTTGATATTGAAGTGTGAGTATGAGTAGTGTTGCGTAACGCTTTTGTTCTATTTTGGGGTGTAGTTTTGTACTTTTATGTTGTTTTTCTCTGTATAAATTTGGAAAAATGAGAAACGGTACAATGATAAGGGATCATATCCAAACTAATATTATAAATGCAAAAGTAGCTCTGTCTGTCTGTCTTTTCTTCACGCCTAAACTACTCAACCTATTTGTGTGAAATTTGGTACAGACATAGTTTGGAACTCAACAAAGGACAAAGGATAGTTTTTAAACCAAAAATCTGCAGGAAGTCACTATTCCACGCGACCAAAATTGCGGGCAAAAGCTAGTCAGCTTATAAGTGCCCATTGCTAAGCAAAGGCCTCATATCACAAAGACAGAATGAGCATTAACCGCCGCTTTTGGTCAAGGCGGATTGGCGATTTTAAGTTCAGGTATTCTTAAGATGTTTTAATCCTCGGTATATCAGTGTTGTCTAAATAATCATAGGAAGTACTTAGAACTTGGAAACAGTCACATTAGTATTTGCCAGGTTTTGAACACACACCTTCCCATGAGAAGCAGGGGTCCTAATTGGACACCACGATACTAGATAAAGAACATATTTTTTTATTATGACTTTCGTGAGACATTCTAAATTATTTATTATGTTTTCGGCTCACTCAGGTAATAATTTGACGAGATACTCGACTAGTTTCAAGCCATGCTAGAGGCCCATATTCATGAGCAGCATTCCGCTACACGCGACTCGGCGACTGTCGCGCTACAGTCTAGCATGGCTTGAAACTAGTCGAGTATCTCGTCACATTATTACGTGAGTAAGCCGAAAACATAATAAACAACATAAAAAATTGTTTGTGCCTGCCACATAAATCTATAAGGGGCATTCATAGGTCAATTAAAATCGAAGAAAGGTGAAAGAGTCCATTATATGTAAGCTATGATTTATATAAAACGATATTATTGGACGCAAAGTCAAAATCCTTGTTTCTAAATATTTCGAAAATATTTAAACATCGAATTCCATCTGAATTACATATTTGCTCGTTTTGTGAGTCATAGTTGAAATTATATACGGCTTTTGGATTGAAGGATTTGGTCAACATACACTTTACTTTATTTAAAGGGCATTTAGGTCGCAATTAAGTTGTCTGAGTTTACATTTGGTTAAAAATACGCAACATTTCTATTTTACCACCATAAATATTGAGTAAATTGTGCATTATTTTTTGAAAACGAATATCGTCAAATAGCACGCTCAAACAACTTACTTTTAACCTAAATGGCTTAAAAATAAAGTATATATTGACATTTGGAATTCTCTATCCAATAAAAAAAATACAAAGATAATTAAAAACACAAAAACGTTATCATGAACATTGTACATGTAGGTACAGCCGCCGTCAAAAGTGCTGGTTACGTTATTAACTAAACTCGACCACTTGAATATGTAATCTAGATAAGCTGCGCGTTATCTGAACGTACACTCGGTAACAAAAGTGTTTTTCTAACAGATATAGATAAAGAATAGGAAAAGTGGGTGGTTTGTTGTTTTTTTATTATTATTTTTTTGTATTTACCTTTGTTTGGCTGCTACATATCGTAGCGTGATGTTTTACTAGACTATAGCTTTCCTCAATAAATGGACTAACAAACACAAAAAGCACTTCGAAGCAGTAGTTCCAGAGATTAGCGCGTTCAAACAAACAAACTCTCCAGTTTTATTAATATTATAAGTATATAATAATATAGAATATTATTGATAAATCTTTGTAAAGTAAGTTAAGTACACCTGGATGACCGTGTTCAGCTCGGTATTTTTATTTTCTATAATTGCAACCTAATTTTGGTCTATTATCTGGGTATGCCTTATATTTAAACGTGGTCTAAAAATTTGATACGTAAAAATGTGTGTATAATCCTTCACATGCAAAATTTTATCGAAATCACTGGACCCGTTGCTGAGACCCTGTCAAAAAGCTCTACAAAACAATAGCTCTACTAGTTTCAAGTAACAACGGGACTCTTATTCAAGAGCAGCGTGCGCGTCGCATTTATATTGCCACCAATGACATCAGTAAGCCTACGATGACGTGTCAAAGCGTCAATCTTCCGAGCGAGAAAGAGGGATGGAGCTAAAAAAGGATATAGCTCCATCCCTCTTTCTCGCACCACATCATGGAAGACCCTCAGTTAGATGCGCGACGTCGCAGAGTAGCTTTTCTCAATTAAATCACGTGACCAAGTTGGTATTTTCAGTAAAATTGTACATTATAATCATAAAAAAATTAATATCGCAGGTCGATTCTAAATTTTTAATTCAAAATTTTTGACTGCACGGTTGGTGCGGTGGCTGGGCAACTGGCTGCCGTGCGGGTTCGATTCCCGCACGGGACAACTCTTTGTGTGACCTACAAATTGTTGTTCCGGGTCTGGGTGTCATGTGTATGTGAACTTGTATGTTTGTAACAGCACCTACGACACAGCAGAAAATCCTAATGTGGGGCAACGTTTATCATTAAAAAAACTAAAAAAATAAAATAAATTAAACTTCACTTTCTCTCCCTTTAGCACTGCTGTGATCACCAGTACGAGTAGTCTCATCCATCGCAACTTTGTGTACGTTACATCCTTATCAACTGATACGGAGAGATCGCTAAAATTAACAAACTCTTGTTTTTCGCCGAAATTGTAATTCGTTTCACATCACAACATAGAAACATGGTATTTATTGTTTTAAGTTAAATAATATATCATTATATTGTAAAGTCTGATTTTTTCAAAGTTTTATGTACTTTCTATGATTGTTTAGACATCACTGACAAACGGTGAAGAAAAACATCTTGAGGAATCCTTTTTTTTTGTGTGGGGATCATCGAATGACTTCTCCCGCCCAGGGCCGACCTGGAGGGAGTGTCAATCTCTTACTGACTAAAAAACCACCTGGTTCTTCTCCTGCTCTGGGCCGAGGTCACGGTGCCTCATTGCGCTTACCCCGCAACCCGGCTGAACATCAGCCCTATAGGGCCCCGTCTGTGGTGGTCTATTGGCTCTTTGAGGCGCGCGCGGAACGCTACGCGCCATACGCTCGGGCCTGGTTCTGGTCGGGCGGCGAGCTGCCCTTACTCGCCGACCGCAGACCCGCGCTTACAGTGGCCGGAGATCATCTCTCGATCTTGAGGAATCCTGGACTTATAATTTCTAATTATAAGTTTGAAATCCCCAACCCGCCTTGACAGAGCGTGGCGATTAATGCTATCTCCGAGTGAGAAGAGGCCTTTGTTCAACAGAGGGCACTCATATGCTGATAATGTAGTGTGATGTGAACATTATATATATGTATACATTCATAAAAACACAGTTTTGGTATCTTCAAGTGTAGTTCTCTTGTGTATTTGACCGGCAAATGGGCGTACTAATTACCTGGTGGTAAGCTGTCTGCGCCACTCATGGACAGCTACAAAACCCGAGGAGTTACGAGTGCATTGCTCTTTCAGAGGTCCTTTGGTTTCAGAGATAGCCCTTGGGCCTTAGTAACCTCACTTATACGGCGAAACACAACGCTATAATTATAAAACATTAGTTATTTGTATATACAGAGTACCAAAGTCGAATAACTTAAATATTTTCTTTGAACAATTTGATAAAATGTTACATATTTTACTAGCATTGAAACAGAAACGAAGTGTCATAATTGCAGGCGACTTTAACATAGACTGTCTTAAACATAATAGTACATTACTTGAACTGGAATGTCTGCTTTTAAATTATAATCTAAAACTGCAATTAAAACAACCGACCAGACTCGCTAGCGGAACTTGCATAGACAATTTTGCACACAATATTGGGAAAAAATGTAAGTCAGAAGTTATTGAATTCGGTTTATCAGATCACACAGCGCAATTACTTAAATTTTCCGTAAATAAAATTTATTTAATAAATAAGTGGAAAATCACACGTAGAGACTTTAACACAGAAAACTTAGAAAAATTTAGAAATTGTTTAAAAAATCTATCTTTCTCGGAAATGTACGAATCAAATGATGCAAATAAAGCCTACAATTCATTTATGGACGACTTCATGTTGTTGTACAAACTATGTTTACCACAAATTACGATAAATATTCAAGTCTTCAAAAAACCAAAATGGCTATCTCGAGGAATAAAAAATTGCAGTAAGAAGAAAAGAGAACTATTATGGAATTATAGGTTAAAAAGTAATGACATAAATAAACTTACATTTAAAAAATACAATAAACTTTACAAACGTATTATTAAGCTTACACAACGTGCTCAAAATTGCTACAAAATTAAAACGTCGACTAATAAATCAAAAACGACGTGGGGTATTATAAACAAAAATCAAACAAATATCCCAAAGGACATTATTGATTCCTTAAAAATAGATAACAAGTATGTAAATAATCCACAAGAAATAGCAAACTCATTCAATAATTTTTTCGTTGATAAAATACAACCTATAAATAATTCTACTAACAACACAAATATTAAAATTAACAAATGTAAAAATTCAATATTTATGGCACCAAGCACCCCACATGATGTGTTAAAAATCATCAAAGACCTAAAAAATACCAACAGTGTCGGTCATGATGAAGTATCAACAAAAATTGTCAAATATGTTGCTGATATTATCTGTGTACACTTGAGTTTTATTATAAATCTGTGTATCTCAACAGGTACTTACCCAGATAAGTTAAAAATTTCCATAATTAAACCTTTATTTAAAAAAGACGACATGGAATCAATGCACTGCTACAGGCCAATTGCCCTTCTCTCAATATTTTCTAAAATTTTTGAAAAATACATTTATGAACAAATTTATAATTTTCTAGAACGACATAATATTTTAACGCATGAGCAGAAAGGTTTTCGTAAAAATAAAACTATAAACATGGCGATTTTTGATTTTTTAAAGAATATTTATAACAAAGTTGATACAAAAGTACCCATATGTGCAGTCTACTGTGACATGACTCAGGCCTTTGATTATGTGAGTCATGACATATTACTTAATAAACTGGAAGCTTACGGTATTAGGGGCAATGTACTCAAATTAATGGAATCTTATTTAAAAAATAGAACACAATACACCGAAATCACCAGAATAAATATAAACAAAAAATGTGAGGAAACTTTCAACTCCCATAACCGTAAAGTCATGTTTGGCGTACCACAGGGCAGCGTATTAGGACCGCTACTTTTTATTATATATATTAATGATTTACCACTAGTGACAAAATATCCAACAACGCTATTTGCCGATGATAGTACAGTTACTGTAGACTCCAAAGTAAACGCCTCACATGAGGACGAAATTAATAAAACCATCCAATCATTAATACAATGGATGAATAATAATAACCTGAAGATTAACATAGCCAAAACAAAAATAATGTATTTCAGTCAACGTATAGAGACTCCAAATTTTAAAATCAGTTATCAAGGTGCATTACTAGAAACAGTTGCTACTGCAAAATTTTTAGGTATTATCATTGACAAAAATATGAATTGGAAGACACACACGGAGGAACTCACAAAAAGAGTTAGTTCCTCCACGTACGCTCTATACAGACTATCAGCCATCATAGACACTGATGCCATTATTACAGCATATCATGGCATAGTTGAGTCTGTCTTGAGATTCGGAGTAATATTTTGGGGCAACTCGACCAACAAAGAAATTGTCTTCAAATCTCAAAAGAGATGCATCAGGGCAATGTTTGGTCTCCAAAGCACTGATAGCTGTAAGCAATATTTCATTAAATATAAAATACTAACTCTACCCTCCCTATTTATATATGAGGTCGCTATATTTGTAAAAACCAACCCAAAGCTATTTAGTCGCCTTGCCGATGCAAGCAATCGTAGCCGTAGGGATGGTGACAAACTAAGTATTGTGCCGTGCAACACTGCACTAATGCACAAAAGTGTATTCTGCCTAGCGCCTGTCATTTATAATAAAATACCCAAATCCATTCAGCAGCTTCCCTTAAATAAATTTAAATTACAATTAAAGAAATTTCTTATTAGCAAATGTTTTTATAATCTGAAGGAATACTTAATTGATGCCTAACACTATGACGTTTCGGTTCAAATATAACAAAATTTTGTACGCCTATCCTAGGCAAAACATGTAAGGGTCTGATTATTATTATTTTTTACACCTTATGTTGCAATTATTTGCTTTGTACACATACACCCATGTTTTACAAAATAAATTATCTTTTATCTTTTATCTTTATCTATGGTTATTTCACGGCCGTTTTCTGTGAGGCAGTGGTATCAATTGGGTCGCGCCGGCCCATTCACGCCAAGGCTTGGCTCTTCCATATTTTTTATTCACTTTTAGACCTACATAAACAAATATAAATTAAAAAATAATTCAATGGTTAGATAAAAGTTACCTGGGGAATAATTTTGATGCTGTCGCGTCAGAATGTTTGTATAAGACAGTGACAGCAACAATTTTATTGATCAGATAACATTTATATGACTATTGAAAAATCAGACCTAAATTGTGTTCGTAAAATATAAGGTGAAAATCAACACTAAGTTAGGCATGTAACATTATTATAAAGAAAATAACAGTGACCTAAATATTATATAGGAACACTCGTACGCTCAGCACATCACTATTCTGTCATTTTGATTGATGACATTTCAAACTAGTGAGGCGACACGCGACGCTCTCCTGACGCATAGTAAAAATATCATACTGAAACAAATTGGTGGAAAGGGGAGGGGATTTTTTTTCGTTACGTCATCTGTTTGGTGTGAAACAACAGGAATTTGATTTCGGATTTAAGGAAAGTTTTTCTTGGAATGCAGGCAATCTTAATTTTTTTTTATGTAATAGGTCGGCAAACGAACAGACGGATTACCTAATGGTAAACAATTAGCGCCGCCCATGGACACCCGCAACGGAGGAGTTACGAGTACGTTGCCGGCCTTTTAGGGATTAGGGATTTGGAGATTTAGGGATTGAGGAGGGATTTGGGGAGGGGAAGGATTGGGCCTCCGGTAACCTCACTCACACGGCGAAACACAACGCTGTGGTTGATTCAAGCCGGTTTTCTGTGAGGCCGTGGTATCACTCCGGTCGAACCGACCCATTCGTTCCGAAGCATGGCTCTCCCACACTTAAATGGTAGGGAGTTTCGAATTATATACGATGTATTCCTTTTTTTATGGAATAGGAGGCAAACGAGCTGACGGATCACCTGAAGGTAAGTGATCAGCGTCGCCCATGGACACCTATAACACCAGCGGAGACACAGGCGCGTTACCGGCCTTTTTTAAAAGGAGTACGCACGTTTCTTGGTGGTAGTAATAAAGGTCAATTTCAATTACAATAGTATTCATGATTATGAGAAAACTGTAGACACAGTTTTGAGAGTTTGTAATATGTGTACAAGTAAATTAAAAAAAAACAATAAGTAGAAATGAAAACTCCATGAGTATAAATGTGGATGGATGGAGAGGGAGAGGGAGACCAAAGAAAATATGGATGGATTGTGTGAGAAGTGATATGGAAGACAGAGGAGTTAGTGATAGCGTGACGAGTGACAGGACAGAATGGAAGAAAAAAACATATTGCGCCGACCCCAAATAAAACGGGACAAGGGCAGGAAGATGATGAATAAGTAGAAATGAAAACCCTTTTTAACCCCCGACGCAAAAACGACGGGGTGTTATAAGTTTGACGTGTCTGTGTGTGTGTGTGTGTGTGTGTCAGTCTGTACCACTCTAGCCGCCGAACGGATGGACCGATTTTGATTTAGTTTTTTTTGTTTGACAGTAGAAAATGTCGAGAGTGTTTTTACGTAAGTTTGACGAAAATTGTTCCAAGATGGCCGCCGCCACAAAATGACAGATTAGATTTTTTTTTTAAACTCCATCAATATGGGTATCAAATGAAAGGGCTTGACTAGTAGAATACTATTAGATATGACAAATTTAAAATACAAGATGGCTGCTTCTACAAAATGGTGCTTTACATTTTTTTATTACAACTTGATCAATATGGGTATCAAATGAAAGGGCTTGACTAGTGAAATACTATTAGGTATGAAAAATTTTAAATCCAAGATGGCTGCCTCTACAAAATGGCGCTTTATGGATATATTGATATCATTTGGTATCCATATCCATATCCATCCATTTTCATAGGAATTATAATTGTTTATGGATATCTCGTTCCGTTCATTACATTTGGTTTTTATAAAGTCGGGAGTTTTTTTAAATTTTTAATTTAATTTTGTCCCGTAAGAATCGATCTCTTTACCAAAAAGCAATTTTCAGAAGTAAAGAAAAACAAAATTTCTCAATAAAAAAAAATATAATCATCTGTCATGTTCGCGTGTAAAAATTACAAAACTCTTTTTTTTTCATTAAAAATCTTTTCTTAAAATTCTCCCTTCGAATGCTTGCTTGAACCCGAAAGTTTTGAAACAGGTTTAATTGGATAAAAATGTTGCTAAGCTTCCCTAAGTACATTTTGTAGCCTGCACATTGTTCTTTGTAAAGTAAAACCTTATTTTTAAGCCTTGCTTTTTTCGAACCAAAGAGTACGTTAAAAATGGCGGAAGACTAAACGTAATTAAATTCTTACGATTGGCGTTCCTCATGATAAACTTGAACCTTTTTAACTGCGATGTTAAAGCTATTTTTCAATGATGGAGACTTTGGTAAACTCTCTGATGTAGAGTTATAGTTCAGTTGAGGACTATCACGGGTTCAGCAGTGGATGAATGGTCGTGATTGGTTGAAACCTCCAACCCACGACTTTTCTTTTTCTTTTCAGAACTTAATCGGTAATTGGTGAAATGCAATTGTACTATTGCACTCTTTTTTACATGACTTAATTGTGTGACAAGAACACGGATCACAACTTCGTGATGGGTTAAAATAAACTATATCGCACCAACCATATTCTCACTGTAACACCCAAAGGTTGGCTAGCGAGAATGCCTGTAGCCATTAAGCCCACCCATTTACTTTGTGCCTAAAATGAAATAATTATAAATAAAAAACAAAGAGGTTCACTTAAAACCTATTCAGATGTTTTTTTATTTAATTGCTTTCGTCACTGTCGAGAAAATACAGTATAAACTTCGAAGTCTGCCTTAACATCAACTTCTAATCTATGCACCTATATACCTATATAACTAATTTGTGTTAAGCTTATGCTTAACCCCACAGTGGGTTAACAAGAATGGTGTTAACAATATCAATAATTGTACAAAGTTTTATTACAACACACATAAGTTTTAGATTGATTTGTAGCAAAAGCTATTTAGAAATTAAGTCTAGAAACATTGTTACACACTAGCCTGCAAAGAAAAAATATGAAACAAAATCATTACATTTATTGAACCAAGAAAACTTAACAAACGACTTTACGTCCCTAATAATAATAAAGCAAATCGATCAAGGAGATTTCCACATACTATTCATAATTCATAGATTGACATAACATTCAACAAGCCAGTTCTTAGTAACGTTATGTACGAGTATGTCCGCACAGGGAAATAAAATTCGCGCGGAATTATTGCCGCGCCGCGCCACGACATATTTTCAGGAAATCACAGTTTCACAGATTATAATCGCCTGTACGGATATTGAAATAAAGACCAGATCGGAATCACTGGATTTTTCAACCGCGTGATTACTAATTGTTTTAAGATCTCTCGGTACCGCACTAATGAAGCTTTTTTTGTGAGGGGAAAATCATCTTCTGACTTCTCCCGCCCAGGGCCGGGCGGGAGGGAGTGTCAGACTCTTACTGACTAAAAACCTCACTGTTCCTTCTCCTGCTGGCCGAGGTCGCGGTGCCTCATTGTGCTTACCCCGCAACCCGCACTATGAAGCTTGGGCTTGACTCGGTTCAAACCGCAGCAGTTCCCCATAGTGCGGCTGGAGCATACTTTAAGTATCAACAATTGAGCAGACAAATTACCTGATGGTAAGCAATCAGCGTCCATGGTCCACCACCAAAAGAGTAACGATTATGTCGCCGGACTACACTTAGACTCAATCGGCCTTATTGCAAAAAAAGGTTTTTCTTTAGTTTAGCTCTAAACCATTGAGCCAGTTTTTGTATTTCAAATTGAAGGTAGGTGAGAATAATAAATAAGGGTCGAGCCACATCTGGCAGCACGGAATCGCCCTTTCTCTTTCTGTCGCTTAGAACTGCCATTTGTTAGACAGAGACAGAAAGCATAATGCGATAGCACGCGGCAGAATCCTCGAGGCGATCGGTATCATGGACAAAATGCAATGGTCGGCAGAGAGACTCCGAAACGTTGAAGCGTGCGATTGCATGCTACCCCAACCTTTCACCGCCGATCACTTCGTATCGTATGCTGTCTTTTTTGTCTGCGGAATGCGATAGCGCGCGTTTGCATGCGGTAGCATGCGTTCGCATGCGGTGGAACTAATGCGATTCCGTGCTGCCAGATGTGGTCCAACCCTAATATTGAAAATACAAAACCTGACTCCATGGTTTAAATCTAGACTAAAGATAAATCTTGCTACCGAATTTCTACCAAAATTGTGTTACCGAATAGCGTAAAAAACATCACGTTGAAACATCGCAGTGCAGACAAGCTCTAAGAGCTCCGTCACTCATTACCGCCTTGATGGATGATTAATCGTCCGATTTTCTTGAAGATACCACCATTGGGGTCGGAACTATCCATCATAGGCTCATTTGGAATACAAATGAAGGTCATGGGGTAAGTGTGAAAGAATAGGGGCGTGTGCTATAATTAAAGAATGATTATTATAATTACATTACTGGTGTAGTTGTTGGATTTGGAACAGTTTCGTCTATAACTTCATACTAATAATTATTATAAAGCTGAACAGTTTGCTTTGTGCTGATTTCCGAAACTATTGGTCAAAATTAATCAAGTATTTTGCTGTTCGCTTGTACATTTATTGAGGAATTGTATATACGTTACACGCTACCATCAATAGGTAACAACAAATAGGAAATACTTTTTGAATTGAATTCGGCAAAACTCTGTACTGACTTTGACTTTGACCTGACCGTTATAGGACGGCAAAAGACCAAAAGAAGAGGATTACCTGATGGTAAGCAATCAGCGCCGCCCATGGACATCCTTAACAACAGAGGAGTTAAGAGTCTGTTGTGCGTTGCCGACCTTTTGGAGATTAGGGATTAGGAGTTTTAGGATTGGTGGAGGGGAAAGATTGGGCCTTACGGTAACCTCACTCACACGGCGAAACACAACACTGTGGTTGTTTCACGACGATTTTCTGTGAGGCCGTGGTACTACTAAAAAAACATTCACATTTGCACTCAAACACGAATAAATCCAATCTCATTTCACGGTTACACACGGAATAACATTTACAATTCTATTTATAATCAAGATGACCCATAAACCTATATATACATCACGCTTAATTGACACACTGGAGGTCAACTCGAGCCTCCCACTTTGCCGACTATTTGCCCATAAAAGTAGCTATAAAGTGCATGCAATATGTTCCATGCGTTCAATTGCGTCAGCCTTAGGGTTAGTTCACACAACTGGTTGGGCGCGGCCAATGTATACGTGGTTAAAACATTTTATTACTGTATTTGTTGCTTGTTAATTAAGCCGTTTGGTGTTCATGTTTAAAGTTATTTCCGTGGTAGGAATGATGTTTTAAGCTGTGATTTTTTCGGTTTCCAAATATGTATATTATGACCATCATTACACAGTATAAAAAAAAACCGCTTTTTCTATCCCTATATTATTATGTATGCTAAAATCCTTAAAACTACACAACGGAATTTAATACGATTTTTCAAAAGATAGAAAGATTGAAGAGGAACGTTTATATGTATAATAACATGCTTTTATCATTATAAATGTGGAAGAGCCAAGCTTCGGCACGAATGGGTCGGCTAGACCAGTGGAGGAGGACCACGGCCTTACAAAAAACCGGCGTGAAACCACCACAGCGCGTGTTTCGCCGTACGAGTGATTTTACCGGAGGTCCAATCCTTTCCATCCCCTTTTCCCTCCCCAATCGCTACATATCAGAAACCCTCATCCCCAAAAGCTCAGCAACGCACTCTTTACTGCTTTGGTGTTACGGCTCTCCATGCGCGGCGCCGACTGCTTACCATCAGGTAATAATTTTACTCGTTTGCCGTTCTATTTCATTAAAGAAAAACAATTTTTATGAAAGTACACATATCGTAAAATATTATTATTAATTCCCACCAATATGGCACCGTCTTTACACAGTCTTTCGTGAGTTACGACTTCAAGTGTTGGACGCGAATATTAAAGTTTGACGTCTCGTGTTTCTTTTATTATTAATATCCAAGTTTATATGGAGGTGTTGAGGTTTTATTAAAATAGTTGTTGAAGAACTATTAAGTATTTTTTTCTTATTAACTGCCTCTTTGCGCCGACTTAAATGTAAGCTTAGCTAGGGGTCTGGAATCGGTTTCTCGGGACGAGATTTTTTTTATTTTCTCGATAATAGTTTGTAATGTGGAATTTTCTCTGGGGTATGACAATCGGGTGACAAACAAATTATTTCGACGTTTCAATACAATACAATATTCAAAAATAACAATATATTTTATTCATCAATCGATCTATACAATAAGTTTTATATATTTTTTTAGCCAATTATTAAGAAATAAGTAAACTATTTGACGCAAAAATGTTATGACGTCATAACTCAGTTTTTCATACAAATTTTATAGAAAAGTATCGTTTCTGACGTTGGGATAAAAGTATTGAATTTGACTAGTTGGAAACTACCGTATTAGCTTGCCCTCTAGAACATTGGATTTATCATGTATTTGGTGATTAGTTGGTGCTGTTTTCGATCAATTTTGAATTCATATTGATCGGCGTGCCAAAAGGCTCATCAAAGATGCGCTTAGTCGAGGCCTAACTTCAAAACACTGATCACAAACGCAAAGTTGTAAGCCTTTCAGTTTTTTATCGGATACATTTCTGAGAATGTTTGTGGTGCTACGCGATTTGATTCCTTCTAGTCCTTTCGACCACTGCACAGCCAGACAATCGGCAAAACGTCAACACTTCATGGTGGATTTCACAACCTATATTCACAAAGCGATTCGCCTCCAGTTTTACTATCGGAAATTTCTTTGCCGGATTCTATGTTCCCCGAAGAGTCATCAAAGTGCGAGTGAACACATAATACTTGTATATAGTAATACTTGCTTATGGGTAAGTGTTATTCATTAACGCTTACCACCAGGCGTAATAGTGAACAACAGCCTACCAATTAATGAATATAAAAAAAACCATCATAGGTCTTCTGACAGGTGATGAAGCAGCACTGGGCTTGACCCAGTGCTGCTTCATCACCTGTCAAAGAACCAAAAACATGCCGCTATTCTGTTGTTTGTATGTGTATTATTACTAAGTAATTGTGCTACGATTTCGTACGCGTATAGAACAATGAAATTCCCGATTTTTCCTGTTCCCAAAGCAATTTAGGGTAGCTATTTATTAGTGCTTCTCTGCACTCCCAAAAGACTTCGCATGGTGAATTTCTGCTTTCTATTAGCAGTGGTTTTGATTGTGTTTTGTTTTTCTGTCATTCAACGGGTAAGTTTATTTGATAGAATAAAAGACAGATATTTTGTTAATTGTTTTATGTTTAAAACTTAGTGTGATTTATGCACAACGAATAGAAAATATATTTTTCTTTTCTTCTTAAAAATGAGGTACATTCGAGTATTATACCAGTTTAGAGATACATATCTTGCCAAAAATGTTTTCGCCCTAAACCCAAACATCGGTATAAGCCTACTACTTATTACTAAGAATTCTCCTTCTGAAAATGAAACATCCAATTATTTTATAATTAAACGAAACAAGATTTTAAAATGTTTCAATTAAATAGAATAATCTCACAAAGTTAACAATCAAAGAAGAACGCAAAAAAAAACATCTTAGTATAATTCCTTTTTCGCTCTTTGATCTTCCAAAAATATTTATAAGTAATGTATTTTTTTCCAAAAAAACAAAAACAAAACGTGTTGTCAGTTCCTGAAATGAGATGGATTTTTTTTACAAAGAAAACATAATTATACCTATCATAACCTAACCTAATACTGCCAAAATTCACGTGGGGTGCGGATAAAGTAATATTGGGTTGTTTTTTTGTTGTAAGCAATCAGCGCCGCCCATGGACAACCGGAACACCAAAGGAGTTACGAATGCATCGTCGACCTTTAAGAGATAAGTTTTTCGGATATTTGAGAAATGGAAAGAGATATGGGGATGAATTGGGCCTCCGGTAACCTCACGCATATGGGGAAACACAACGATGTGGTTGTTTCACGGCGGTTTTTTATGAGGCCGTGGTATCACTCTGGGCGAACTGACCTATTCTTGGTAAAGTTTTTTTTAATTTAGCAATAAGACTACATTTCGAATTTAGTTTAAACGCAAAACGCAAACCAGTGTTGCAAGCCACAAAATATATTAAAGTTATAAAATAAAATTGCTTAAACTTTACTTTAAAGATGGCCGCTTAACGATCTAAGAGGTGTAATCTAACCTGTTATTAAGAACGAAAGAAAAACGAAAAGAAAATCTTGAAAAATTAATTAAAAAATGTTGTTAGAGTTCTATTATTATGAACTAATTTTTCTTAGAGTTAAGAAACGCTTTCTGGATGAAAAAGTGTTTAATGAAGGCGTTTACATGGCACATGTTGTCCGTACAATGTTACAAGTAAAACACCATGGAAAAAACTGAACTGATTTTAATAAAACTTAATCCTCATATACATAGATATTTATAAGTATCAAGATCTACAAGCAAACTCCACGGGTGACTGGCATATTGTGGCAGTAAGTCCGTCTTATGTACCTTTGTCTTTTATATGTGCATCAAAGTATAAAAAAATAAGTGTGGGAGAGCCATGCTTCAGCACGAATGGGCCGGCTCGACCGGAGTGATACTACGGCCTCACAGAAAACCGGCGTGAAACAACCACAGCGTTGTGTTTCGCCGTGTGAGTGAGGTTACCGGAGGCCCAATTCTTCCCCTCCCCCAATCCCTCCCCAATTCCTAAATCTTATATATATACATAATCCTTATTCCTAAAAGGTTGGCCACGCACTCATAACTCCTCCGCTGCGGGTGTCCATGGGCGGCGTGATTGCTTACCATCAGGTTATCCGTCTGATCGTTTGCCGACTTATTACATAAAAAAAATAAGAAATAACGAATGTTTGTCATATATTTTAGTTACCGACAGCTCAATAAATAAATAGATTTTTATTTCTCGTAACCTATTATCATGTCTATTTTCACACCAAAACAAAAGAACTTCAACTATTTTACTCAAACACACGAAACTTAAACAAATTTCAAACCAAATACTACCACAGGAATCGTGTTAGGTTACTTTTATCACAAAATTGGTAGTGAAATTGCCAGGAAAAGCCGGTCAATTAAGTCCGTCCGTCGGTCGGTCCGGCAAAAAAATCGGAACCTTTTGCATTCGGCTTCTGAAGTCCTTTTTTTGACTGAGAACCGGACCGGAACGGATTTGGACGGCAGTGATGTAAAAAATTTAACCCCGTAAAAATGGGGTGATAACAGGGTTCTAAAGGTCTGTTTAATCCATTTGTTAAAAATATTAAGTGGGTTTTCGTGGATTCTTTCTTTTGAATACGCAATTTAAGATTTTTATTATAATTGCTTACAGACAAATCCCATTATAGGTAGGTACCTATAATTTCAATTGTCTACTGCTGCTTGGGCCCGAGACTTCGCCCATGTGTTAATCCAGAGTATTACCTATCTACGTACAAAATTTCTCAATCAAATCGGTCCAGCCGTTTTTGCACGAAAAAGAATAACACGGTGTAGCGACATCTATCGCACAACATTGACAACAGCATCAATCAAGTACAAGAGTCTACATCGCGCTATTAGAGTTTTCAACACAATTAGCACCCATACAGATATCCCGACAACAACCGTTGGGCAGTAGCCCACCAGGCAGGAACACCTCGCTTGGTCGGAGGATCCTCCCTTTTCAATGGAGGATGAGGGACTTTCCACCCTGTTTCTCATACCTCTAAAACGCAAAGATGCTTATAGTTGTTATGTCGGTGCATGAATATCAATTGTATGGGGGTAGACACATTTTTATTAATAATAAACAGTCGTTACCCGATCTCGGCCTTTTATTGACGTGTACGTAACATTGGCGCAGTCGGTAGGATAAGTTCGGTTCGGTATTGCAGTTAATAGACTAATTAATCATAATGCCAATCGGAAAAATAGAACCTTTTAATATTGAAGATCAAAACTGGGATAGTTATATTCGTCGTGTAAAACAATTTATATTGTTAAATAGTATCGGTGACAATTTAAAAGTAGCCACGCTGTTGACATTAGTAGGTCCCGAATGCTATAACCTTATTTGTGATTTGTGCTCACCCACGGAGCCGGAGACAAAGCTGTTCGATGAATTAGTTGTACTCGTCAAAAATCATTTGGAACCGGAGAGATCTGAAATTGCGGAGCGACATATTTTTCGGCAGCGAACGCAGCAGCAGGGAGAAAGTATTCGTGTTTACCTACATGGGCTAAAACATTTGGCTAAAACCTGCAACTTCGGTAGTTCTTTGGAAGAAAACCTACGCGACCAGTTCGTGTCCGGTTTATTCAGTGAAGAAATGCGATCAAGATTATTTGCCGAAAAGAATATAAACTACAAAAGGGCGGTGGAGTTGGCCACGGCGCTCGAGGCAGCTGAGCGGCATGCGAGCACGGCATGCGCATCGGGAGGCGCGAGCGCTGGCGGTGCCGGCGGCACAGCGGCGGCAGCGGGCGGTGAGCTCGGCCTGCACCGGTTCGGCGGCGGCGGAGCGCGCGCGCGGCCTGGCGCGGCTCCCGTCCCGGCGTCGTCGGTACACCGTCGTATGTGTGCGCGTTGTGGTAAGACCGGCCACGCGGCCGGCAAGTGTCGTTTTAAAAATTATTCGTGTGATTCGTGCGGCCAAAAGGGCCATTTAAAAATAATGTGTCAAGGTAAAAGTGAATCCAAGAGTGCAAAGGAGTTCAAAGGTCAGTACTTTTTAAATGATTCAGACTCAGATGATGACTGTAATTTTTTTAAACTGGTTACAAGTAATGACGGTGACGGACCGTACTATGCAAATTTAATAGTAGAAAAGGTGTTGTGTAAATTTGAAATTGATACGGGCAGTAAAATATCAGCAATTTCGAAGCATTTTTATGATAATCATTTTAAACATGTACCTATTCAAACAAAATTGTTATGTCTGAGATCTTATACAGGGGACGTTATCGAAACCCTTGGGTATATTGTGGTGCATGTTGTTTGTGGTTCCAAGACTGCGATGCTTAAGTTATTTATTATTGAAAACGGCGGCCCACCATTAATGGGTCGTACGTGGATTAAGCACTTAAAATTAGGAATTTTTGAGTGTCACAATATTATTGACTCGGACTCGGTAGCAAAAGCTTTGAGAGAAGAGTTCCCTGATGTGTTTGCAGAAGGGCTAGGTACATTCAGATCGCCTGTATCACTGCATCTCAAGGACGAAACCCCAGTATTTGTGAAAGCGCGGCCGCTGCCGTTAGCACTGCGCCCGCGAGTCGAAAGTGAACTAAAGCGGTTAGAAAAAGAAGGCGTTATTTACAAAGTCGAAAGATCTGAGTATGGCACGCCTATTGTTCCGGTCATTAAATCGAATGGCGCGATAAGAATATGTGGAGATTATAAAATAACAATTAATCCGATTTTAAAAGATTTCCATTATCCTTTACCGCGAATTGAAGAACTTTTTGCGACCTTGGGAGGCGGTGAGCAGTACACAAAACTTGATTTATCAAATGCATTCCAACAATGTTTATTAGATAAAAAGTCACAGCCGCTGACGGCAATTACCACTCATGTCGGAACATTCATTTACAAGAGAGTACCTTTTGGAATAAAATGCATTCCTGAAAATTTTCAAAAGATAATGGAAGAAACATTGAGTGGCTTGCCTTCAACTGCTGTATTTGCCGATGACATATGTGTTACTGGAAAGGATAGGGTTACCCATTTAGCAAACTTGAGAGCTGTGTTGGAAAGATTAACACAAAATGGATTAAGAATCAATTTCAAAAAATGTCAATTTTTCAAAGATTGTGTAACGTACTTAGGATATAAAATTGATAAACACGGCTTGCACACAGATTCTAACAAAATTGAAGCCATTAAGGCAGCGCCGTCACCAGTTAATGTAACTCAACTGAAAAGTTTTATGGGCCTTGTTAATTTTTACTCTAAATTTTGTGTAAATATAAGTGACATAATGAGACCGTTGTATAAATTATTGCAAAAAAATGTTAAATGGCAATGGAATGATGAGTGTGAGCATGCTTTTTGTCGAATCAAAAACGTATTGAGCAGCGCACCCGTGTTGGCACACTATGATCCTACATTGCCGTTAGTGTTGTCAGTGGACAGCAGTGCTTACGGACTGGGCGCCGTGCTCACGCAGCGGTACGCGGACGGCAGTGAGCGGCCCGTGTGCTGTGCTTCGCGGACACTTAACGCCGCTGAGCAGAATTACTCGCAATTGGACAAGGAAGCACTTGCAATTGTGTTCGGTGTGCGTAAGCATCACCAATACTTATACGGGCGACATTTTATTTTACGTAGTGATCATCGTCCGTTGAGCTATATCTTTGGGCCGAATAAAGGAATACCCGTAACAGCCGCAAGTAGATTACAGCGTTATGCTGTCCACCTGTCTGCGTATAATTTTAAAATTGAATTTATTAAATCAACACAAAATTGTCATGCTGATGCGCTGTCTCGTCTTCCTTTGAATTCTATTAAAACCAGAATCAAATGTGAGGACAGCGACAGCTATCTCAATTTTGTGCAGGATACTTTTCCACTCAGTTTTAAAAATATTAAAACTGAGACGGCAAAGGATTCTTTATTGAGTAAAATATACGGTTACGTGATGTTTGGGTGGCCAAAAACATGTAATATTGAAACTGAAAAAGCATATTTTAACCGCAAGGAAAGTATTTGTGTAGATCAAGGTTGCCTGATTTGGGGCTACCGTATAATAATTCCAAAATCATTACAAATTTCCATATTAAAAGAAATTCACGATGGCCATCCAGGAATCGTGAAGATGAAGCAAATAGCGAGGAATTATGTCTGGTGGGAAACATTGGATGCTGATATCGAGCGAACAGTACAGGAATGCGTCGCATGCCGTTCGCAGCGCTCAGCACCCGCCCCAGCTCCCCTACATTCCTGGCCATGGCCGGAAGAACCATGGTCTAGGCTGAATTTAGATTTTTTAGGGCCATTCAATAATAAGTATTATTTAGTTATTATTGATGCCCATACAAAATGGATCGAGGTTGAAAATGTAGCGGGAACGTCCGCTGCAGTGGTAATTGATTGTTTACGTAAGCTTTTTGCGCGTTTCGGCTTACCTAAAAGAATTGTTAGCGACAATGGGCCGCCATTTGCTTCTGCAGAATTTAAAAAATATTTAGATTTTAACGGTATTCGCCACACATTAGTCGCACCATACCACCCTTCAAGCAATGGGGCAGCTGAAAATGCCGTAAAATTAATAAAGAGGACAAAAAAAAAAGCCCAGGTTCAAAACGAAAATTTGAACACAGCACTCCATAAATTTCTTTTCTCGTATAGGAATACTGAACATAGTACCACTGGTCGCGAGCCCGCAATGCTTATGTTTGGGCGACGGTTGCGTGGTCGACTCGATCTGCTGCGACCCGACACGCATGACTTGGTGCGTCAGCGACAGGAGGCTAGTGAGCGGCGACGGGACACCACTCTACGAGTGGCCGAGCCCCAAGAGAACGTGCTACTACGCGATTATTCTAAGAATGGGAAAAAGTGGACGGAAGGGACGGTGGTACGCCGAGAAAGTCCAGTTTCTTATACGGTGAAATCTCAAGATGGTCGTGTACACAAGAGACATATTGATCAAATATTAACAAACAAACATCCAAAGTCTAGATTTTCATTGTCTAAAGTACAAGAGGAAGCGTGTAACCAACCAGTAGCAGAGCCCATGTTGGCGCCAGACACTGATCAAGACGACCAAGGCGTAGAGGAATGGCAACTGGCGGAGGAGTCGCCTACCTCCAGAACTTTGTCTGATAGATGTAATGAAGCACCGTCAACACCGACAAACCGAGCCTATAGACGGGCTGCTTTACGCTGCATGGAAAAATTAAGACAGATGTAATATTTACGTAATTGTTTATTTGTTTACGTTTCCAGACATCACACTCATCATTGCATAGTTAATTTAGGATTAACACAGGTTGCTAGGTTGAAGATTCATAGATGTATAAATATGTAGGTTTATCTGCATTAAGTATTATGTAGGTAAGTAGGCATAATGATGTACTACAAAACCGTAAGAACGTCCATATGTAATTGTATTGTCTCGAATAAGTTTCACTTTGTTTTTTAAGATATACATACTAAATATTTATATATTGTTAAGTTTAGACTACCAATTTAAAATATAGGAAGGAAGTGTTATGTCGGTGCATGAATATCAATTGTATGGGGGTAGACACATTTTTATTAATAATAAACAGTCGTTACCCGATCTCGGCCTTTTATTGACGTGTACGTAACAATAGTTGATATAAACTTTCATATTTATAATATTAGCAGGAAATAGGATAGTGTAAAGGATTACCAATACATAACAACATCATCAGCCTGTTTTCGTCCACCGCTGGACAAAGGCCTCTCTAATTTAACGCCTTTGAGCTCAATACAAGAATGTAGTAAAATTTTTCGGTTTTAACATTTCATTTTATCGACTACGCCTTTTTTTTCAAATCAAATCAAATCATTATTTAATTGTCAAACATCCGTTATTACAATTTTATGCTGAAAATAATGTTGTTATCAATTCATATAAGTGAGAAAAAAAGTCATTTCAATTTTCCAAAATTAAACATTTTACAAATAAGGCATTTAAATCTTATCTGTGCAGCTTTTCTTATGCATTGAGGTATTTCAAAGCATATTATTATTAAATAAAAAATACTGTCCGGACGAAAGTATTGTAATTTTATTTTTATTTAAATCCATGGCATTCCCTTAATATTTTTTTAAGAAAAGGCCTATGAAAGAAGTTTGATCTTAAGGAAACTGCTATTGCCACGTCTTATTCAAAATCAACAGCTTGAAATAATTTAATTGCAATGTCTAAAAGTTCCTTATAGAACAGGCAGCATCCTATGGGGAGCTATCTATAGATACATACATATGTTAATATGCAAAAATCTTCATCTTTTTTTCAGTATCAAACCCACTGCACGGATAGCGCAGTGGCCAAGCAACTAGCTACTATGTAACGTGTCGCGGGTTCGATTCCCGCACGGAACAACACTTTGTGTGATCCGCATATTGTTGTTTCGGGTCTGGGTGGGTTGTGTATGTGAATTTGTATGTTAGTAAACGCACCCACGACACAGGAGAAAATCTTAGTGTAGGACAACGTTTTTTTAATAAAACGAAACCTAAAAGAAACTGCTACTAGAAACTAAACTGCTGCTAAACTAAACTACTGCTAAAAGAAACTTAAAAAAACTAAAAGAAACGCGAAAGTTTAAAAGTTATTAAAAGAAACTGATTTGAGCAATAATCACACAAAGAATTTTGTGTGATTATTGTGTTAATACCTAAATAATTACTGAAAAAATATCAAAAATGTTATTTTTTCTCCAATATTATAACAATATTGAACACATTTTTATTATAAACGACGAAAATTTCTACATATTATAACTTCATATAAATTTAAATTTAGGTTTAAACCGTGGTAGAAGCTTTATCAAATGGGTGAATGGCATGCAAATGTGGTTCGTATGATCCAAGGCGGGTAAAGACGGTAATTTTGACCGTGGAGGGAACTCCAATTACCCGTGTCGGCAAGAATTCGGACGTTCACGCCCATAAAACGTAAATCTTCATACCCTTCGATAGAAATTTTCAGGCGATGCTGAAAATATTTACTGCTCTAAGCCAACTTTATGGCGTTTGCGTTGCTTTTATGAAGTTTTTTTTGCTTCACTGTTTTCGTGTAGTGATTTAAAATTAAAGTGGCATCTAATATATTATTCGATTCCGGGTTTGAGCAGATAATGTTTTGACTTTTTATAATTAAACATATTTGTACACTAGCTTTTGCCCGCGACTTCGGTCGCGTGGAAAAGTGACTTCCTGAAGATTATTGTATAAAAACTATACCATGTCTTTTTTCGAATTCCAAACTATGTCTGTATCAAATTTCACAGAAATCGGTTAAGTAGTTTAGACGTGAACAAAAAACAGATAGGCAAACAGAGTGACTTTCGAATTTATAATATTAGTTGGATTATATGTAGAAGAGTAAATTAAAAATAACGGACTACATAAAATTACAACTTAATCGTCATCAATACATAGCATAAAACAGTGTCGTTTTTTTCTGTCCCTACGCAAGGGTTTTTTTTTTCAGTCATCCAGTAAATAGTGGAGAAACTTAGTATGCACACGTGCGAAGCCTGGGCGGGTAGTGAGTTTTTTTATGGAATAGGAGGTAAACGAGCAGACGAATCCCCTGATGGTAAGTTATCGGCGCCGTCCATGGACACCTGCAGCTCCAGAGGAGTCACAGACGCGTCGTCGGCCTTTTAAGAAGACTCCTTCTTAAAAGGCCGACGACTGAAAATTTTCGATAGACTAAGTTTCACACAACAGATATTACCCGAAACCAAAACAGCGTATGTCCGTTTAACCTTTAAAATTAGAATGCATTACGCATGCCGTGTTCCGCTGCAAACTGCTATACATATAGGACAGAACAAGGGCACAATACTGTTTTTAATACTCTGTTAATATTTTGATCGGATACGTTGCGTTTGCATCATATTTCTCCCAATACTTAACTAACGACATCTATACTAATATTATAAAGAGGTAAAATTTGTAAGTTTGTATGTAGGGGGTAATCTTTGGAACCGATGGTCGGATTGCCAAAATTCATTCACTGATAGATAGCTACAATGTTCATGAGTGCTATAGGCTATAAAACATCACGCTACGATTAAATGGAGCCGAGCATCGGGTGAAACCGTGCGAGAGTAGCTAGTATTTAATATTATAGGAGAGGAAGAACAGCAAACCAGCTGACGGATTACCTGAAGGTAAGCATTTGACGTCACCTATAGACATCCGAAACATTTGAGTAGTTAGGAGTGTGTGGCCGTCTTTTAGAGATTTAGAGACTGGGGAAATGGGAAGAACAATAGGACCTCCTATAACCTCACTCACGGCGAAATATCGCTGTGGTGGTTTTACGCCAGTTTTCTGTGAAACGTGATATCACTCCAGTCGAACCGATCCATTCGTGAAGCATGGCTCTCTCACAATAAAAATAGCTCTCCCACCCTTGAATATTCGAATATGGACTTTTCATGAACAACAGCACCGTCTCGTACCAGATTATAGTCTAACCCAATTATGAGATTCAGAGAATAATGCATGCACCAATATCACGCTCCCTTGAGTAATGTTATCTCAATCTCAGTTAACTAATCTAAATGAAACTGGCCATTGAGATTGATTGATTATTGACGGCCTGTCATGACGTAAGCTAAGATGGAGATCCTGTAGGGCTGTCAAATAACGTAGATATGTAATTTCTTTCTTGTAGGTACTTCTATTTGATTTAAGAAACTACTACCTGAAGAATATTTTTATGTTTGCCCCTAGGCTTTGCACTAGGATTTTCTCCTGTGTCGTGGATGCGTTTACAAACATACAATTTCACATACACATCACACCCAGACCCAAAACAACGATTTCACTAAGGTCCTAATTGAGATATTCTATTGTAACTGTTGTCTTCAATTGACTGACATTTGGGGGTTTTGGATCAAGCGTAGTAAGGTACCGTGGCTTCGGCCCGACACAGGAGAAAGCAAGGTGGTTCAGTCAGTAAGAGTTTGAAATCCAAGACCACACCTCTCACCTAAGGCGAAAGAAGAGATTTGGTGATTTTCGCCTCTAAAAACCCGATTGAAATAATAAATTTGTGTCACAAAATAACGATGAAATTCAACATTCAATAAAGATATTGTAGAAAAATACTAAAACTATTTTGCTTTTGGAGCCAAGTACTGTCAATTGGTATCCTTTTATAAACAAATTCATGAAAGTAAAGGAGGCTACAAAATCATCCTAAAAAGATAGATAGTCACTATTTCTCTCATAGGAAATTGACCCTTATGATTGTTGTACTACCATCGCAAAAATAACGTTTCTAGTTTGTCTTTCCCTACAAGCTAAAGGTGACGTTTCGTATCAAAATATCTTCCACTAGATTTAAAACAAACAAAATGAAAGAAGAATAAATACAAAGAATGCCGGAAAATTTAATCATTCAAGTCTGGCACTGAGATATTACTTTTTCGATGCACAGAATATCTATCCCCACAGAACAGAACAATGGACAAAAGAATTTTTCTTATTAAAGAATCTGTTTTGAGGATGAATATCGTTTCAAAGGGGCTTGTCCACTTAACAATCTATTGAACCAAAATACGATACGGTAGTTTCTAAATAGTCAAATCTATACTTTTCCGAAATATCAGATAGGTAACACAATTTCTATGATTTTTTAAATGACATAGCAAGTCGTCATATTTATTTTACGTCCAATAGCATACCGATTTCATTTAATTTTAATCTATCTAAAAAAATAACAGCAAGTTAAATTATGTGGAGGTAAATTTTTAAGGTTTTATAACTTTAGATATTATTATTTACTTCTTAACTGAGGAAACTACCTCATTGTTGAGTAAGGAATACTAGTGTTTGACTTTCAATAAGTACAATAATTAAAAACAATTAATAAACAATATTTTTACCTGCTATTTAGTGCTTTTCAATTCAAATTCTTTATTTCAGACTTATTTCCATCTGCTATATTTCGTAAATTATACGTTATACTTAAGATCCAAAATTTACAAGCGGACTTGGAGGAGAGGATCACTCAACTGTCAGAACCAGGGCTGGCTACGGTGCCTCCGGCCTCCTCCACGCCGACCACTCCGTAGAGGAAATGGAACGCATGGCTGTAAAGGACCGACAGGAGATCTTGGGGGTGGCATCCAAGTCCTCTATTCTGAAAGGGACCTTTCAGAGCAGCTTGCTCGTTAAACTCCAGTGGCCCCATATGGGACATTCAATATTTAAGAGTTTTTAAAATAAAAAAAATATAATGTAAAATGGAATAGAAATAGTCTCTGGTATATTTACATACCGTTATCCGTGTATCTATTGAAAAATCCGCAATAATCCACATAGTATCATGGTAAAAGAACTATTGGAATTACCTGGAACTCCTTGAGCGACCATATTTTTTCTATTATTATAAACCTGAAGAGTTTGTTTGTTTGTTTGAACGCGCTAATCTCCGAAACTGCTGGTTCGAATTGAACAATTATTTTTGTGTTCGTTAGTCAATTTAGTGAGCAAGGCTATAGGCTATATATAAAACATCACGCAACGATCAAATGGCGCCGAGTAGCGGGTAAAACCGCGCGAGAATAGCTAGTTTTCGATAATCTGTTACTTGATCTAATAACCAATTATAGGAGTCTTTAGAGTATATTCCAAAAAATCCAAATAATTTTGATTTCTCAATGCAGTTAGTGGATAATGTATGGCAATTCAAAAAAGGATTCAATAATAGTTAAGTACTCGTCCAGATCTTACCCAAATTATTCCCTTTTTTCTCATCTTCAATCACTATCCCCATCACAATAAGGTTGTTTCATACTGACATAGTTTTCTTGAAAATAAGCGTCTAGAATTAGGGACAGTATAAAAAAGCATTCTAAATGTTGAAACCGGAATCTAAACAATAGATGTATTGTTGTGTGTTATTAGTGTTATATTATTTTAACAATATGTTGTTATCATTCTTTGCTTTCATTAATAGCAAACAAAATAATAACATTAGCCTATAATTTAATCATAATAAAAGTTCTATTGGGCAGTTCCATGACAATCATCATCATCAGCCTGATGTCGTCCACTGCTGGACATGGGCCTTCCCAATTGCATGCTACTGAGCTCGATGTTCAGCTCTTCTCATCCAAGCACTGCCAGCTACCCTGCGGATGTCGTCAGTTCACCTAGTTAGAGGGCGTCCTACACTACGTTTGCCTAGACGTGGTTTACGTTTTTCGTTTACGTAAGCAAATCGCAATACTACAGTTAATTCTGTATCAGTCTCTGACAAGCAACAGAACTCTGTTAAGACGCAAACTGTTTCAAAGTTATACTCTCCCCTCCTAAATCCTCAATACTCGATTCTCCTATAGGATTAAGAAATCCCTAATGACACACAAGAAGCCGGCAATGCACTTGTAGTGACTGCTTTAGTATTAAGAGTGTCAATAGATGGCGCTGATATCTAATCCGCCAGCGCGTTGGCCGAATTGACATAAAAAATACTATTGTATTTTGTCCCAGTCCCACAATTTCTTTGTTATCACGAAGACTTTTTATAAAAGTTATAGTTATAACTACTCAGAAATTATAAGTCTTGGTGTGCTTATTTCCTAATTTAATTTAATTTCAAAATATAATTAAACTTTATAATTTCATAATATGAGTTAAATTTTGTTATTTTGTCATATAAGTTGATTTTTATTATTTTGTAATATAAGTTAATTTTATTATTTTTGTAATTTGCTGTGCCCGACAGGATCCATAATGATCTTAATACTGATACACATATAATAACACCTAATGTAACATTCGTCGAATTCGTCGAACGTCACATTGGTCATTGCCAGATTTGGAAGCCTCATGCATGACAAGTGTGCGAGAGCCATGCTTCAGCACGAATGGTTTGGCTCAACCGAAGTGATACTTGGCCTAATCCCGTCCCAATCCCTAAATCTAAAAATCCCTAATCCCCAAAAGGTTGGCAACGCACTCGTAACTCCTATGTTGTTGTGTGTGTCTATGGGCGGCGCTGATTGCTTACCATCAGGTAATCCGTCTGCTCGTTGCTGTCCTATGACATAAAGAAGAGAAGCGAGCCTGAATCTCCAGACTACAACCTCATAATAGGTCTTTACCTATGAAATTGCCGTTCTGCAGTACTGGCCATTTCAAATCAAAACAGTTTTTGTTAGGCTAAGGCTAATTAATTTTGTTTTAAAAACATGGGATTCTTTTTCCAAAAATAGTCATTTGTTTATTGATTAGTGTTACATTTTCATCGAATTTCAAATCAAAAAAATCGTTTAAATTTTTTCATGCAAAACGGCAATTTCATAGGTAAAGACCTATTATTTACTTCACACAAAAGAAATAACGGAACTCTTCGACCTGATTCCGAATCTTGTTAAATCGTTACCATAGAGTTATGTGTAACCTTGGTTTAATTAACGTTAGTGTGTCAAAGACGAGTCAAATATTTTTGTCACATACTTATACCTGTAATGGAAATACTAAGAATGTTAACTTGTTAATTTTAACTGTCTATTGGTTACTATAGCTAGTAAAATACTGTTAGATACAGCTGACTTTTTTTATGTGATCGGACGGTAAAGGAACAGACGAATTACCTGTGCGTAGGCAATGACTGCACGGTCGACGCGGTGGCTGGGCAACTGGCTGCCGTGCAACGCGTCGCGGGTTAGATTCCCGCACGGAACAACACTTTGTGTGATCCAAAAATTGTTGTTCCGGGTCTGAGTGTGATGTGTATGTGAAATTTTGTGTGCAAATGCACCACGATACAGGAGAAAATCCTAGTGTGGGGCAACGTCTTTAAAAAAGAAAAAAAGAAAGAAAGGAAAATTATCGCCGTCCATGGACTTTTGAAACAAGGGAGGAGTTACGAGTGCGTGGCCGATCTTTTGGGGATAACGGTTTAGTGAATAAGTCTCTGGTTACTTCACTCACATGGCGAAATATAACAATGTGGTTGTTTCACGCCGGTTCTATGCCAGGCCGTGGTATCACTTTGATCGAGCCGACCCATTCGTGCCAAAGCATAGGTTTCCCATGATATTAAAAAGGAAATTATTTCTAACAAGCAACGGGTAAATATCCTAATATAAAATAATATTAAAAATCTTACCTACCTAAAAATTCGAAATGCTAAAATTCAGGCTTCCATAAAACTCCGTTAAAACCTTAAGAAACTCCATTTTATATTATCTGTACGTTTTTCTTTTCCTAGTCTGTGGTCGCGCCCAATGAGGGCCTTAATGGTATATCGAGACCCGTTGACCTAGAAATCTGAAACTTGGCAAACTTTTAGCATAAGATCGGCATAAACTTGCCCACTACGCACTATACATATACACTTGTGTATATTTTGGCCAGCGAAAGACAAAGAAAAGCTAAAGAGATTTTAGCGGAATTTATATACAATAAGATTCTGAAATTACAATTTGTGTTGGTCGAAATTTTTAATAGTAACTACTCCATCGTTGGTAGATAGACAGAGAGAGGGTTTTAATAGGCTCCAGGCGTAACTAAGAAAAGTTCTACGAGTTTCAACACTAGTGCAGCGAACGCATCGCGCAACCGACTGATAAAATGTTTGAGATTTGGACATTATTTTTGTTTTCCCTCCTTTTTATTTTAATTAACAAAGACGTTAAATACATACTAGAATGTTACATATATTAGGACATAGTTTAACTGGTCCATTATTAAGTTTAAGTGTGAGAGAGCCATGCTTCGGCTCGAATGGGTCGGCTCGACCGGAGCGATACTCACAGAAAACCGGCGTGAAATAACCACAGTATTGTGTTTCGCCTTGTGAGTTAGGTTACCGGAGACCCAATCCTTCCCCTTTCCCAATCCCTCCACAATCCCTAAATCTCCAAATCCCTAATCATTAAAAGGTCGGAAACGCACTCGTAACTCCATCGTTGCGGATGTCCATGGGCGGCGCTGATTGCTTACCATAAGGTAATCCGTCTGCTCGTTTGGCGACATTAAAAAAATAATAATTAATAAAGCTTTATACAACAAAGCTTCCAAATGCACGGTAACATTTCTTCACTTCTCATTTTCTAAGAAAATCCTAATGAAAGATTTTTTTACAAAAATAAAGTGGAGTATTGAGAAATAGCAACCCTTTCGTCATTCACGAGGTAGTTGGACAATTGTTCATAGAGGGGGACAGCCGGTACTGTTTCATAAAAACCTTATTATATTCATACCATTTTTTTTGTTAATCTTACTAACTTAAACTGTGCTCAATTTGATACTTCCTCGACCGGGAAATTTTCAGAGAAAGGTCAAGAAACTTTCTGGTTCACATCTTTGCGTGTCTATCTATAAATATAAACAGACTAGCTACTCTCGCAAGGTTTCACTCGCTGCATGTCTATATTTGATCGTAGCGTGATGTTTTATAGCCTTTTACCCCTCAGGAACATTATAGCTATATATCACATTATCAGCCTATAAGTGCTAACAGCTGAGCAAAGGCCTCTTCTGACACTACGCTTGCTCAAGGCGGACTGGCGATTTCAAATTTATAATTAGAAATTATAAGTCCAAGTTTCTTCATGATTTTTATCCTTTATCGTATGTTATTGGTGTCTAAATAATCATAGAAAGACCATATAACTCGGAAAAAGTCACAAGTAGTACTTGCCAAGATACGAACTTGCACTCTCATGTATGAGAAGCGGGCGCTTTAACCTCCGGGCCCCACGACTTATAATAATGTACCAGTGAAATCTGAACAGCGTTTCCAAAGATTACCCCCTACATACAAACTTACAAATTACAAATTTGACCTCTTTATAATATTAGTATAGACTAAAAGAGCCCGCTTAGGTTTCTCACAACTTCTCTTTGAGTTCGTAACGTTTTTTATTTTAATAAAAGCCATGTCGTTGTCTAAAGAAAAACGTTTTCGATGTATCAGTTTAAAAATGGAAATATATTTTCACGATTCAATTTTAACAGAATCGTTCAAGTCTTCAGTTATGTCATGTCGTTTACAATTCCAAGAACAGTTTGCTATTAATTTCTACAATTAACAACAAAATTCTCAGTAATATCAAATATAGCGTTCTCATTTTTTTATATAATACGAGGGGCCAACGAGCCTTACAATTACCTGATGGTAACTAATTGGATTCGCCCATGGACACCAGAGAAGTTGCTAGTACTTTGCCGGTCTTTTGGAGATTAGGGGTTTTGGAAATTCAGAGATTGGATACGGGATCGGATTAAACCGCGCTGTGGTTGTATCATACCAGTTTTCTGTAATGCCATGGTAATTCCGGTCGAGCCGGCCTATTCGTTTCGAAGTATGCTTAAATTAAAAATAGAAAATTATCTAACTATAGACTGGCCTCCCATAGCACTGGAATCTACAAAAATAAATATAATTTACTTAAAGATCTCCGATAGCAACAAAATAAGTTGTTTCATTAATTCATATTTTAGTTAGTAATTACAATATTACTTGAAGCCTTATCATATACAGCCCTAGGGTTTACACCAGATAATTAACTTGTAATAAGTAATCTTTATTCTAAAATTAATACTCAGATTATATTAAACAAGATTATTAAATTATTATAATTACAGAACTTGCTGTAAATTTTTTTATTATTAATATGAAGAGTATTCCAACCTCGTTGGTTGTGAAAACGTATAGATACATAACATCTGAAAAATAAGTTCCATTTTTAAATCGGTTAATCTACCTATTATTAGGTACTAGATACTCGCTACACCTATGAAATTGCCGTTCTGTAGTACTGGCCATTTCAAATCAAAATAGTTTTTCTTAGGCTAAGGCTAATTAATTTTGTATTAAGAACATGGGATTCTTTTTCCAATAGTAGTCATTTGTTTATTGATTAGTGTTACATTTCCATCGCATTTCAAATCAAAAAATTCGTTTAAATTTTTTCATGCAAAATTCATTGGTAAAGACCTATTTTATTAATCGCAGCGTAATGTTTTATAGTCCAAAAGCTTTCCTCGATTATTTGACTATAAAACAGAATAATATTTTTCCAATTCGATCCTGTAATTCCTAACTAATAAGGCTTCACAATATTATTCTGTCTTCTGAGTGGCCTGCCTCTTCCACACTTTATACAAGAGCACGACATTATTTTGGTAATACTGTATTCCCGAACCGATACGACCTTCAAACCTTCAAGAAACGAGCGTACTCTTTCTTAAAAGGCCGGCAGCGCACCTGTGACTCCTCTGGTGTTGCAGGTGTCCATGGGCGGCGCTGATCGCTTACCATCAGGTGATCCGTCAGCTCGTTTGCCTCCTATTCTATTAAAAAAAAAGCGGCCTGGTCTCCATCACATTTGACGAAATCAATTTCAGTATATTTATGATGCATGATATTATTTGCTATTATCGAGCATTTTACCAAATATTAATAGAAAAATACATTTCCTCGAACAAAACATTTCATATGTAAAACTAAGGCCGCAATATTACCAATCATATTTATTTGCGACCAGACCATCATCATCATACCACGGTATTCTAAACCTTATTCTCACTTTATTAATTGCCAAACTTCCTGAAATATAAACGCAATAAGTATTTGATATCAAGCCGTTATTTTGTAAAGTTTTCAAGGAAAGGGGAGTGGACCTCATTAAAGAAGTTTGTTTAAACTTCGCGATTAAAAAATAAAAAAAAAAGTTGAAGGATGAGTTTTTTTTTCAGTGAGACGAGCTTATTTTTTGGCGTTGTCGAAAAAATATGGTCTCGTTGTTGTTATTGTTATTGTAGAAGATTTTAAAATAATTGTGATATCTTTTTTACGACTCGAAGATTTCGTGGTTTTCTTTCCATTGCTTTGTTTGTATTGTTTTAAAGACGTAATTGTTTTTTGTTTAGCTGGTGGAACCTTTAAACGAAGCCTAAACTTTTAGAGGAAAAGACTAGAGTGTGTCCATCCGTAAGGGAAACCGGGTCTTCTTAGAAGACCAACTCCGAAGTCTCTACGATAAAAAACTCTGATACAGCATATCCCTAAATGCCTCCTAATAAAAACAGCGTGATTTTGCGATTCTCGTAAGTCGATTTTCATTCCTGGTGAGATGATAGCGTTTATTAAAGAACACAAATATACTGGATGTTAAAACAAGATGTAATCGAAAAAGTTACTCTCTCAAAGTAGACAGCTAGCTATCACAAAGCAACACTTTTTTAACCTTATAGGGGAAAAAGACGGTGTTTTTAATATTATTTTCTCGCGACTCCGACCCAATTCGAAGGCTCACTGCTTGTCAACAAGACGCACCCTGGATTTCAACGATTTCATTCGATCTTTTACTTTAATAACACGATCGTTTTCCATTTTTATTACCTTCCATTTTTTGCCATATAAAAATGTTTATTCCAATTCCTCTCTTTGGATTCTCGATCATTCTACTTTGTATTCGATCATAGTTTTTGAAATTCGAATTTATTTTCCTAACGGCTTTAGTTTTTTTATAAAAAAAACAAATTCTAGCTTTTGCCCACGACTTTGTTTGCGTGTGGAACAGTGACTTCCTACAGATTTTTGGCATAAAATATCATTTATCCTTTCTCGAGTTCCAAACTATGTCTGTACTAAATTTCACAGAAATCGGTTCAGTAGTTTAGCTGTGAAGAAAAGACAAACAAACAGACTGAGTTATTTTCGCATTTATAATAAAGTAAAGTAAAAGAAGTATAAATTAACATAGATATAGATTATAATCAAATTATCTACCAATGAAAAATATCTACTAAATACAAAGCTGATTTAAGCAATTTCATAAGGACTTTTTTGTTAGTTGTTTACAAGCTAAAAACAGGATTAAAATTGAAGATTTTAATGCGGACCCTTCTCTGTGCGTGTCTCTGCCTACTAATTAGTATTAAGAGGTCAAAATTATTGATTATGTCACTTTGACAGGAAAACAGAAGGGGTCTTGAAAATTGACACATTTATTGTAAAGAAAATTTAAGAAATGCAAGGGTCTCTGTCTTCCTATTAAGACACTGTTTTTATATCAGCGTTAAAGATCACCTCCAAGTAGGTATAAAAACCGATCCTTGAAAAAATATTAAATTATCAAAAAGAAAACACAGATAAAAAGTAGTGTCTGCCTAAATATGCTTTTCTTTTTTTCGTGAATCCATTGCAAACGTACGCGAGTTATAAATTTTCATCATTCCGCGAATTATCTTTATCATCCTTGATAGATAATTTAAAAAAAAACATATAATTACAGATGTATGCATTTTTATCAAAAAAAACAAATTGTATTTAAAAAAAAACATGTTTTGCTCAGATTTTCATTAATGAACATATTATTTAAAATAACAAATCGTCGTTTCGTTTCGAACTATATTCAAATTCAAGACATCAATCTCCCTCTATCATTCAGTCCACAGATAAAAAATACACGTGACAGAAACGTGTGTTCATTTTGGAAATTCACCCTCAGGCCATTCAAGAGTCGTTATCAAATATACATATAATAGACCATCTTGCATGCGTGTCAAGTGATGGATTATTTATTATTAGCTTATGAAAAGCTTATTTACTATAGAAGAAAACTCACATTTAAGGATTTTAAACACCTCCAGTGTACTTGAGTATTAATGTTCAATTGTAAAATAGACATTTGTTTTTAAAATAGAGTTTCTTTAAAAAATAAAATACTCACCTTCTTTTTTCAAATCCAAAAATGAATCACCGTCGGAATCACATAATTATACGTACAATAAAAAAATAAAATACGAATATTCAAAAACAGAACGTCAAACGTAACACACGCACATATCAACCCTCAAAAGATTCGAATAATTGCAAATTCGAAATTAAAAACTTTGAATTAATCAATTAATTTTATAAAGAGAAACGAAATGTATAAAAATCGAGAAATCAACACACGTGATTTTCACACAGCTAAATAGTAACAGCACATTTTTTACATAATTTCTGGGAGTCGTAATTCGCGAGGTACGCGCTTCGGACACGTGCGTCCGCGGCGAGCGTCGGGACAAGACTGGCTTCACGGTGTGTATCTGGCTGAAACTGTTGATTCCCCCCTTCCCCTCCCCGCGATTTCCCTCGGTCGTCTTGTCGGAAAAATTTCATTGCACACGGGGACAAAATTGATGCTTCGGGCGTCCTTGCAAGTTCCTTTCTCTTTTTATTATAGTGTTTGTTCTGTAATCCATTCGCCGGTCGACAGATTCTCTGTCATATGATGTGCGAATCTTTACACGTGCCGCTTTTTATGAAATACTTGCCCTACGCTTACGGATTTGCTCGCAAATTTATAAGATTTCTTTTAAGTTTTTCTACACATGTAGAAATCAAGGGATGAAATGTGAACCTTATGACCTGAAAATTAAGCTTTCTAATGATGTAATATTTTCTACCAGGATAATTTGGAAAAGAAAATTTATTTATCTAAAATCATGGTTTTGCTGTTTTAAGCCATACATACGACAATTTTTATTAAATATAACTAGCTTTTTTATTGTACATTTACTTTTTGTTTTACAAGAATATGGCTTTTTTATTAGCTGGTGCTTATCTGAATACTCTTGTATTCTAGTCTAAATAAAATCAGTTTAACATCATAGTCGGGTTTTCTAAGCCCTTTATCAAAAATAATGTATACCGGTCTTTATTGTCTATGTACAAAATAAATCGTCTTAAAACTGTGGACTACATAGACGATAGGTTTTCTTATATATTTTGTCTAACTCAAGTAAATATATTGCTTTTGCATGGTAACTGAAAATCAAGTATTGTGAATTCTGATGCTTGTCTGTGATATATTTTTTTCTTTCTTTTCGGCTTTGCACGGCTTGTGCATTTAGCCATAATAAAAAGTATAAAAACTAAAACCCAACTACGACAAAAATGATAAAACAAGATTTTTCAGAATACTAAAAGGCGTAGTCACACGTTGTCAAAGTGTTATGGTAGGTAGGTATACATATGTAACGTGTGACTTCGCAATACTTTTTATAATTTGTACTACTTTGGTGTTAAAGTGTATTTGAGGTGCATAATATTAACAAAAGTTAAATTGAAAAACTAATGACAAGTAGTAGAAGCTATGAATGAAAATATGTGAATTATATGCAATCAGCCCTCCTTTTGCTTTGCCGTAGTCGAGTAAAAACAAGTTGGAATGCTTTTTTTTGTGAGGGGAAAATCATCAAATGACTTCTCCCGTCCAGGGCCGGCGAGAGGTGTCAGACTCTTACAGACTAAAAACCCCCCTGTTCCTTCTCCTGCTCTGGGCCGAGGTCGCGGTGCCTCATTGCGCTTACCCCGCAACCCCGGCTGAACATCAGCCCTTTAGGGCCCCGTATGTGGTGGTCTATTGGCTCTTTGAGGCGCGCGCGGTACGCTACGCGCCGTGCGCTCGGTCCTGGTTTTGGTCGGGCGGCGAGCTGCCCTTATCGCAGACCCGTGCAAGTTGGAATGCTGGGATATTTCGGATATTTGGTAACACGGAGGTTATTAATGTACGGCTCAAAGTTTGGGAAACGTATAAAAGGATAATAACTTTGAAGAAGGATAAAATACCTTGCTTTCTCCCTTCTTCTTCTTGAGAATATAGACGAGAAACGTAATTATATAAACAAATAACCATAGAATGAATGCTATTTATATTTTCAAAATAGTATCATATCTTTAAAAGATGAGATAAGTGTGTGGGACAGCCGTCGACGAATGGGTCGGCTCGACCGGAGTGATACCACGGCCTCACAGAATACCGCCATGAAACAACCACAGCATTGTGTTTCGCCATGTGATTGAGGTTACCCGGAGGCCCAATCCTTCCCCTCCCCCGATCCCTCCCAATCCCTAAATCTCCAAAACCCTAATCCCTAAAAGGTCGGCAACGCACTCGTAACTCCTCCGTTGCGAGTAACCATAGGCGGCGCTGATTACTTACCATCAGGATGGAATTGGATGGATTATGGAATCCGTCAGCACGTTTGCCGACCGATTCCATAAATAAAAAACCACTGACACTGACAGTGACAGTTCCACTGAATGATTGACGTTTGATAATCCATTATTAAAGAAGGATTTAAAAGTGCTGTTGCAGTCAGTATTGGACTATAAATTGTGATAACTCTTATTATGAGTTCTGTTACAAAGACCTGGCTGTATAAGATATAATACCTATGCCTATTAAAATGTCAATAAAAAAAAAAGAACAACAACGAGGAAAGTTTTATGATTTAATAAAATTATTCACCTCATAATGGCGGTAAATAATTTCAAAAATGTTTTCGAAATCAATATACGAGTATTTTGTCCGTTCTATTCAAATATGTGTAACCATCTGCTCGTTTGTCGACTAATCACATAAAAAAAAACTTGTCAACTAAATATTGGAGCAGTTTTATTCAAGCGCAGTGTGTAAGATGCTTTATAAAGTATTCTATTCTATTTTATTTTAGTTTTAGTTTTAATTCTACTTTTAATAGTTTTTATATAAACTTATCTAGTTACTAAGTCATGATCTCACGGTGTTCTCACTAAAATTTTAATATATATTATTAGTAGTGGATATTTTGTAAATGTTGTCATTTTTTGTCATTTTTTTTTTATTTTTATGTACAAATGTCTGTAACATCATTTGATTCTGTTTGTGTTCGCGTTAATAATATTTGTTTCATTGTTTGCATAGCTTGGTACAGTTCTCTAATATTGAATACATGTTACTCATTTTAGTTCTGCTGGTATGTACTTATCCTATCAATATTTTGTGAATGTTGGTTAACCTATAATTGACAATTGTGTAAGTCCTAGTAATGTAAAAAAATGTACTTTAGGTGTTATCTACACAGAAGCTGTTGGTTGGTAAAATAAATAATAAATAAAGCGAAATTTCTTATAGGTACACGTTTTGTTAGCATGACTATAAATGTTAAGTTGTATGACGTAATTTTAATTCCATTAAATGGTCGCTAAAACGTTTAGAGCCTCATAAATTTGAATTTAGAACGTAATTCATATGAACTATGTGCTACATAAGTTTACATTTCACGGGCGTTTGGTCCCAAGACTTATCTATTGGTAAAAGCTGTTCTTTTTTTAATTCAAATGTTTATTCTTTCTCGAAATGATTAACAGAAGACCCCCATTTTTTTTTGTTAGGGAAAAGTCATGAAATGGCTTTTTCCGCTCAGGGAAAGGCGAGAGAGAGTGTCAGTTTCTTACTGACTAAAACCCCCCGTTCCTTCTCCTGCTCTGGGCCGAGGCCGCGGCGCCTCATTGTGCTTAACCCACATACTTGGATTTATAACTCTTTTGGTTCTTGAGTAAGTTTGATTTCTTCGTTCGTTTAGAGTAATCGCATCGTCTCTGTGCACTTCTGAAATTCTTATACACGTGAGAGGTCTATCATGAAGGTGAATGTAATGTTTAATTTATCATATACAAGAAATTCGTTTCCCATAATTAAGAATTAGATGACTTTTTATTGTATTACGAAGAGAAAAGATTGGTATTTATTTATGAAAAATAATATCTGGCAAATGCGGAACGGAATCCACTATGCGGAACCAAGGTTTAATGGTGGGTCGACTCCAGTACATAAATACTCGAACAAGGTTTAATTAATAACTGTAATTTTGGTGTCAACTATACAAGTTAAGTACAGCAAGCTTTTTATATGGGACTAGCTACTCTCGCGCGGTTTCACCCGCTGCTCGGCTCCTACAGATCGTAGTATGATGTTTTATAGCCTATAGCACTCAGGAAAATTGTAGCTATCTATCAGTGCAAGAATTTTGGAAATCCGCCCAGAGGTTCCAAAGATTACCCCCTACATACAAACTTACAAATATACAAACTTACAAATTTTACCTCTTTATAATATTAGTATAGATATACATATATGCATATGCAGGGGTTCCCAATCTTTTTTAACCTGCGGCGCAGTTACATGTTAAATATTTCGTAACAGCGCCCTGCCCTAGCTAAGTTCTTAGATTAGGTTACTTAAAAAGAAATAGGAAAAAATTAAATCAACTAATGTTCCTTAAGAGTTGATTAGCCTGGCAGGCTATATAACTGTCCAATAGTTGTAGGTTGGGATTTTCTATCCGTGTTTTTTGAGGCGGCGACGCGCGGTAATTAGCTGCCCTCGAAGTAAATTTAAAATCACGGTCGAAAAAAGTGACACAACGATATCTCATTTACTGTTGCGAGCGCTCAAATAGGTACCCGCGAATATTTGTCGTTTCAGCTTGAAGAAGGTTAACGAGCAGATGGATTACCTGATGGTAAGCAATTAGCGCCGCAAATGGACACCCGCAATAGCAAAGGAGTTATAAGAACTTTGCCGACCTTTTGGGGATTAGGGATTAAAAGATTTGGGGATAGGGGAGGAAAGTATTGTGCTTTTGCTTGTGGTTTTCTGTGGTTTATCACTCCAGTCGAGCCGACCTCTTCTTGCCGAAGCTTGGCTAGATAATAATAGAACCTACAGCGCCCCTTTTATTTTTTACGACGCACTACGGCGTCCGCGGCGCACACTTTGGGAACCCCTGACAAAAAATATTAAGTACGCAGATTTTAGTAAATTACATACGCAAATAACGATTACACCCACCTCGTACATAAGTACATAACGTTTAACCATCTAACTAACTACCAGTATAATTTATATTGATATAACGGACAAATTCTTGAGTTACCTAACTTATTTACACTTACCTAAGTAAATAGGTTGTATTTATTTGGGATCTCTTTTGTGATCGGGCCTAGCTTCACGGCTGGACCTCTTTAGGGTTATCTACGTAGTATTTTGGGGACAGTTTACCTTTTACTAGGCTCTAAACCCAGGGACTTGTCAAAGATAAACTGTTCTCAATGTTCGAAGTACACCAAGCATCAGTATCCTTGGTATTTCAAAGCACCCACAAAGGGACCTCTATTACTACATTCTATGGTATATTTAAGCTAATGTTATTTTAGTCCTACTCTTTGTAATTGTCTTGTTTGGTATTGTAGCTTAGTCAGTGTAGTTTTGACTAAGGGATATTAGATTGATACACACGTATTATGGAGACGCACAGGAAAAATTGTCTATAGAAATTAAAATGATGACGTTATAAATGGCGCTAGTAAAGTTTGCGTGCATATTGAAATGGATAGAAAATGCCATCATGCAAGTACTCGTACCTATGTCGTGGTTTTTTTTTGTGAGGAGAAAATCATCAAATGACTTCTCCCGCCCAGGGCCGGGCGAGAGGGAGTGTCAGACTCTTACTGACTAAAAACCCCCTGTTCCTTCTCCTGCTCTGGGCCGAGGACGCGGTGCCTCATTGCGCTTACCCCGCAACCCCGGCTCGTATATCGTGGTGGCCCGGAGATTAAGGAGATTAAGGGGATTATGGAATGTACAAGGCTCTGTCATAACATATTGTACCATCTTATTCTTATGTACCTACATTCTAGCAAATGAAGATATATTATTATATTATTAGTATTCTCTTGTTTCTTTTTCTTGGCGCGGTTACATAGCCGGATTTGAGAACTAGTACGGGCCGAAGCCAAGTGCTAGCCCACGTGGATGTGTCGATTTTGGTTGTTGGTGTACGATATTGTATCTGTTTCGTTTAAGAATTTTCGGACTATACGGTAGGTGTTTAAGATAGCTGCTTTTTGGAGATTGTGATAAGTATAGGAAGGTAGGTCTAGTGTCTTTATTGATTGATGGAGTTGTTTTGGGATGACGCCTGTTGTCGAAATTACCATAGGGACGATAGTGACGTTGTTGAGTCGCCACATCCGGGAAATTTCGATTTTGAGATCCGTGTATTTAGAAAGCTTTTCAGGTATAGTATTTTGTAAGTTATGTGTATTTGGTATGGCTATGTCTATTATTTGTGCAGTTTTGGTAGTTTTATTAATGAGAGTTATATCCGGTCTATTGAAATGTGTGGTTTTGTCAGTGAAAATAGCTCGGTCGTAATATAGTTTATGGGATAAGTTTTCAAGAACAGCTTGAGGTTGGTATTTGTAGTAAGGTACTGGTTGTGAAGGAATTAAATTATATTTTATTGCTAAACTTTGATGAATAATATTCGCTACTTGATCATGTCTGTGCTTATAGTCGGTTTGAACAATTGCTTTACAGGCACCTGTGATATGCTGTATAGTTTCAGAGGCACTACCGCAGCGCCTGCAAGTGTCAGTCGGTATGGTGGTACGCATGATATGTTTTTGGTAGTTACGAGTTTCTATTACCTGATCTTGAATCGCCATCATGAACCCTTCAGTCTCCGGGAACAATCACCCCGCCTTAGCCATTCGTTCGATGCAGATTTATCGACGTTTGGTTGGTTAAGATCGTGGTAGTGTCTCCAATGACTTTTGGGCCCACTCTGCGATTTTAGTTTGACGGTCGATTTGTTTTTCATTTATTTGTGTTTCTGGATCGGACATATTTAAAGGTGTTAGTTTTCTATCATTTTGAACTATTGCCTGATGTAAAATTGAAGTCTCGCTTTTATTGAAAAAATATGATCTTAAGGTGGTAATCTGTTTGTTGTGTAGGTTAGTAATATCTATGATGCCTCTTCCTCCGTCGTTTCTTGGTAGGTTAAGTCTTTGTGTACATGATCGTGGGTGATGTCTCCTATATTTTGTAAGTGTCGTGTTGATGTTGCGCTGCAGGGTTTGTAGTTCGGTTTTGGTCCAGTTTACAATACCAAAGGAGTATGTAAGAGTTGGGATAGCGTATGTGTTGATTGTTTTAGCATTGGCATTGTGGCATTGTTTAAACTGCACCTTCATGGATGAAAAGCGGGCTTTCATCCATGAAGGTGCAGTTTCAATATCTGGCAAGTACCAATGTGACTTTTTCCTAGTTATATGTACTTTCTATGATTATTTTGACGCTACTGACAATCGGTGAAGGAAAGAATCGTGTTTTCTCACGATGTTTTGTCCTAGACTTATAATTTATAATTGTTACTTTGAAATGGACAATCTGCCTGGAGCAAGCGGAGTGTATAATGCTCAAACCTTCTCCGTGTGAGAAGAAGCCTTTGCTTAGCAGTGGGCACTTATACTTAGGCTGATGATGTGATGTGTAAAGTGCGGGTCAGTTACTTGCCGGATCTAAGGAACCTTGCTCTCTATTCCCTAATCTGAAAATTATGAAGTACACTGGCGCTTAGCACTTGTGTCAAAATACCATAGTGCCAGTCATTTATTTTGTTAACCCACCTAGCGTTTGTGAAACAACGAAAGGGTAGATGTCTCTCGAACTTATTGTACTACACATAAAAAAAGAGCTTTTCTTTCTCCTTTTTCTGATCTTAGAAACCACTGCATAAAAAGAATAATGAAAATCTGTCTAGCTTTTAACGTATAATGCCATGACAAAGTGGTGTTAGAAATACATGTTCCTTTATATATAGGTAATAAGTACGATCTGCCCCAGCTTCGCTCGGATGTCACACATAATTTCTTCACTATTTAATGGATGTTATTATACACAACAAACAATCATATTATTGAATCATCTTATCTATTAAACAAACCGCATCAAATCTATTGCGTCGTTTTAAAGATTTAAGCCCAAAAAACATAGGGACAGAAAAAGCGACTTTGTTTTATACTATGTAGTGATCCAATAATGGAATTGCAAGTTAATTCGATTTATTCACTAAATGTAGATTTAAATACCTATATAGACGAAACAACATACAAAAACTAGTGTTGTACGCATAAAAATCTATTATTTAGTCTAGAAACTAGGTACCTACCTAAGTTTGTAACTAAAAATAGGTATTATTTATTAGTCTATCAATTAAAAGCTTGCTAACAGTAGTTTATGGATTCTAAGAATCGTTCCTAACGTAATATTTAGATATCAAAATATTCAAGGATAAATATTTATTCAAGTTTCTGTGTAAATACAGTCAATTATGTTTTCATTTCGCAGAACTAGTTTGCGTATAGAAAATTCTAGATACACATATTTTTATTAAATACCCCGTCGGTTTTTCTTTTTGGCAGATGAAAATCATCGAATGCCCTCTCCCGCGCTGGTTGAGGCGACAGTAAGTGTCAGACTCTTACTGACTTAAAACTTCCCAGTTCCTTCTCTTGCTCTAAGCCAAGCCCGCGGTGCATCATTACGATTGCCCCGCAACCCCGGCTGAACATCAGCCCAGGTCGGCAAACGAGCAAACGTATTACCTGATCTTAAGCAATCAGCGTTGCCCATGGCCACAAATATCCAAATCCCTAATTCCCAAAATGTCGACAACGCGCTCCTAACTCCTCCATAGTTGCGGGTGTCTATGGGCGGCGCTGATTGCTTACTATCATGTAATACGTTTGCTAGTTTGCCGACATATCACATAAAAAATACCTTATTCTAACACCCCTCTCTCCCAAGTACGGAAAGCTCAAGAAATAAATAAATAAACACGTAAAACTCGCCCCTATTTCAATGGGATAAATAACTATAAAAATGAGGTATGTAGGTGTTTAACACCCACAGATCAGCCTCTACTTCTGCCTACACCTTCATGGAATAAAACTCTATTTACTTTCAAAAAGTCTCTTTTAAACAATGGTGTAATTTGAAACTGTATACTTTTGACCTTTAAACTAATGACAGTCAAAATAAGGATTTGTGTAGGTACGCCTCTGTTTACCACTTTTTAATAGCGGGCGTAATTGTGAAAAGGAATTAAAATAAATACAAAAATGTCTTCTGTAAATGATTTCAATAATTTCACTAAGTACATAGTATACACAAAGTCGATTTCTCTGTCCCCATACCCCCATGTATGCTTAAATCTTTAAAACTACGTAACGGATTTTGATGAGGTTTTTTTAAAGAGTGACTGAACAGGAATATTTATAATGTATTACAATAACATCCATTATTGTTATTAAGTTTAGTTTTAAAATTGCGCCTCTGCGAAGCAGGGACGAGTAGATAATTTCCAATAAATTTGGTTCTTAGAAAAAATTGAGTCTTTGGCGAATTTCCACATTCCTTTTTTGTGTTGTCAAAAAATTAGAAGTGTGCCGAAAAAAAACTGTATCGAATCTTTTTTATATATACAAATGAATCGCAAAATGTGTTGGTAAGCGCATAACTCAACAACGCCTGGACCAATTTTGCTAAATCTTTTTTTGTTGTGTTTGTTATTGTCAGGAGAAGGTTTTCATTAAGGAAAATATTAGAAAAGTAGAGTGGAAGATTCGGATAAAAAGTGACACTTTGATAGCGAGATAGTTGGACCCGTGCGAAGCGGGGGCGGGCCGCTAGTATTATATATTTATGGTTTTGTTAACAAGACAAATGCTATTAGCGAGTTCCTTTTAAGTATGGCGCCTCGTGATCCGTCTCGCGTGTCTGTTCTACCTTAAGTATACTGTTCTTATCAGAATTTATTGCGGAAATGTTAGTGAACTGCATAATATAAATATTTCTAGAGTTCAAGGCTCAACTGCATTGCAATGTTATCATAACTTACCTAGAATTTAACGTGAAATATTTGTGTTAATTAAAGTCGAAGAGTTCCAGAATTTCTGAATACCAACTACACAATACGGTAGTTTCCAACTAGTCAAATTCATTACTTTTATCCAAATGTCAAAAACGATACTTTTCTATGAAATTTGTATGAAAAAGAAAGTTATGACGTCATAGTATTTTTGTGTCAAATAGCTTACTTTTTTCTTTAAAATTAGCTAAAAATAATCTAAAATTTAGTCTAGGTATCGACAGATCGATGAATAAAAGCATAGTTATTTTTTAATATTTTATTGCATAGAAACATCGAATTAATTTATTTTTGAAATAGGAAACTACCCAATTATACAATTTTGAATTCTTCTGAAAAGTTCTTTACTTTATTTGAATGAACTATATTCCACATGATCACGGGGTCTGTTCTAAGGAATTGTTCAGTTTTATCCCGCCTCCCGCTAATTTTTTCGAAATCTTCCAACGCGAAAGTATCTTTATCCCCATCACATAGATAAGGTAGGGTTGGCAGTCAACAACTGAGTGATTAAAGCATAGATTTCTTATACTTAAGACAAAAAAAAAAGTACGTGCCTATTTTTTTTTCATTATCTAACGGTCATTTTTTATGTAATTGGACGGTAAACGAGCTAACGTATTACCTAATGGTACGCTATCAGCTCCGTCTGGGGATCCAACACATAACAAAGGAGGAATTAAATATGTATAATATATATGCTGCCTAACCTTATTAGGGATTGGGGAAGGAATAGGATTGGGCCTCAGATAACCTCAATCACACGGCAAAAAACAACGCCATGGTTGTTTGTCGCCAGTTTTCTGTGAGACCGTGGGATCACTCTCTTCGAGCCGTCCCATTCGTGCCGAACCATGGCTCTCCCATACTTAAAACTTCTAATTCCATTTTTGATTTTCATACTCACAACAGCACCATCCATAAACTATCGATACAATAATTTATAAACGAAAACACAGTATCCATAACAAAACAAATAAATACATATTTCCCAATATCTATACCATTCCGAAAATGATCGATACGTATTTTATTAGAAGAACAAATGCCATTGATTTATGGCCAAGTTTTTCTAGATACGGCAACAAAGTGGCGAAATAAATTCATATGAAATACGCGTTAACATTTCGCGCCATACTCCTTGTCAATGATTTAGTGGACTTTTAGTTTGGCGGGCGACACACCAGGGCTGCGCGACTGAGCGACAAATATAAATAGCCAGGATGTCCTTTCTTGGAATTTAGATCTGTTATTTTTAGGGCATTTATGTGCCTATGTATAATTATTCTGCTTTCATTGTTTAGTTTGAGTGGTCAAGAGTTTCTGATTTGACTTTATTTTAGAGCAAGTAGTGTATTTTTTTTTTTTTGGCAAACTACCATACGAATTACCTGATGGTAAGCAATCAGCTCCGCCCATGGACACCCGAAACAACAGAGGAGTTACGAGTGCGTTGCGTGCGATATATAGAGAGAGCCATGGCATCCATAACACAGGTTAAATCTTAGCTTGGGCGCCAAAGGTTTAATTTCGTAATGCCATACAATTTTGTTTTTCGTATACGTATATTAGAATGTAGATGCTATAGATTAATAAAAAATAATCTTTGTTAGAATAAAGTTTAAGAAAGAATTTTAATTCCATAATAGAGTTGTCTTAATCCTCAAGCTTAACAAAAACCTTTTAGAAAATGGTTCTCTCCCTTTTTTTGGAGATTAATTGTAATTATTATTCGCTTTTAATGTTTACAACATATAATTACGACGGTATTAACGCGAAAAATAAATATTTAAATACCTTGGTAGGCTTGACGTTTCGACCTGGTTGCACAGGTCGTGGTTGCAAGCAGACTTGCAGACGTTGCACAGTTCTGCTTGCGTAAATGTGTGTTGTAAATGATTATTCGTACTCCAGTCGACGATTATAGAAATAGTTCAGTCATTTTTAACTGCAGGGTTGACGCGGTGGCTGGGCAACTGGCTGCCGTGCAACGTGTCCCGGGTCCGATTTCCACACGAAACAACTCTGTATGATCTTTAAATTATTGTTTTTGTAAACGCACCTACTACAAAACTACAAATAAAATAAAATAAACAGTTTAAAAAAAACAAATGAAACATTATTTCTATACCATTAATATCCAGCTTCCGTTAAAGTTAGCGACAACCCTGGTTGTCTAGGAAAATTATGAGGAAATCATGTTATTGTGTGCCGAGACGTGAATGAAGCGTCCTTGGAGTTTGGTGCCTCACTATTATACTACACTTCATCATTGTGGCAAATGTCTAACTCTGTAGTCAATGCATTATGTCACCATAATATTTCAAAAGGGAAGGAAGTAATTGCTAATTGAGAATTATATTTGAAGATCAATTTTTTTAAGGCGTTATGGCGGGAAACGAGTCTTTTGATCACACGATGATAATTAATCGGCACAACTTATGGATACGTCAGAAAAGTTGCAAGTGATTTGGCGGCTTTTTGGGTGTAAAGGATTTGAAGATAGTCGAGGTTACGGGGGCAAGCGCAATCAGGTACTGCAGCCTTAGTCAAGAGCAGGAGTAGGGACGGGGTAGTTCTTATTCAATAAGAGTCTTTTTTTGTCAGGGGAAAATCATCCAATGACTTCTTCCGCCCAGAGTAGGGCGAGAGAGAGTGTCAGACTCTTACTGACTAAAAATAACCCCGTTCCTTCTTCTGCTCTGGGTGACGAGCCTGACACTCACTTTTCCGTGGTGTTTGGTGACTGGGCTTCTCCTAGTTGTACAGTCTCTTCTGTGCCTTCAAGGCCTAAATCATTCTGTCTCCCACATTAAGTTTACCGAGGGAAGTAGAAACTATTTCGTTTTTTCTTCTTCTCAAATAATATCTTCTGATTTATTTCGTTGCGGGATCTAAGACAGTCATTCATGCCCCTGGGACGCGTCAGACTTTGTTTTCATGGTTGTATCTACTGTAGATCCTGGCTTACAGGAGTTGAAGCGGTTTTAGGAGGTTGCAGCGGGCTTGTCTTATTAAAAAAAAGAGCCTGATGCTCCCTCTCGCTTCACCATGAGTGTTCAACCGCAATAAGCCACCACGGTCTCGGTCTGGGACAAGTGAAGGAACGAGGTGGTTTTTAGTCAGTAAGGGTCTGACACTCCCTCTTGCCAAGAAATTTAATGATTTTTCCTACTCAAATAAAAATGGATTGAAGAGTTTGAGCGTTGAGGATGGAGGAGGGATACAACATAAGGCAATTATTGAGTACCTATTTTACCTCATTTTTCTGAGCAGCCATAGTATATGTATAACTCCAGTCAAGCCGCCCCATTCTTGCCGAAGCCACACCTTTAAGACTTATACTACTACCTACTGCCACATGTATACCTTCCAAAAACAAAATCATTTTCAGTCGAATACATTTTCTCAATAAAGTGTTTGTCTGAATATTCATCATTAAACGAGCAATTCACAAAATGTAACTGAATTAATACATTGAGTAATGAATGTAATTATAGAGGGTGGATATGAAAGAGATATGTCCATTTTATCCATTATTATTATTATCAGAAATCGTTTATTGTATTTCGTTATAATTAAACACTGTTATTAATTGTATAGTTGGAAGTCAGACGCCATATAAATCTGCACATTAATGTGGATTTAAACACTTCAATAGAATAAGCACTTAGCTGTACTGACGGAGCCACTGTTAGCGCGGGGCTGCGGACGGCTAGTAAGGGCAGCTCGCCGCCCGACCAGAACCAGACCCGAGCGTACGGCGCGTAGCGTTCCGCGCGCGCCTCATAAAGCCAAATTCAATGGACTACCACAGACGGGGCCTTGCAGGACTCAGGTTCAGCCGGGGTTGCGGGGTAAGCGCAATGAGGCACCGTGACCTCGGCCCAAAGCAGGAGAAGGAACGTATTTAGTCAGTGTCTGATACTCCTTCCGGAGAAATACTATAATTTGATAATATTCCCCTCCAAAAAAGGTTAAGTTACCTATAAAATAACTTACTCTAATTACATTACAGTTTTGTTAAACGTATTATCTATTTAAAAGGTGAAACAACGCCGATATATTATTCATAACAAAGCGTCCTTTACCGATAATAACAACTTTAACAGATACTAATCTCAATTAAACTTATAGTTCTAACATCTATTACAAAATTTATCTTCGCATGATCTCACTATGGCTAAGAACTCACGGAGCGATTTTGAACCGTGCCCGCCGCGGTAGCGGAACTGGGGTTTTATTTCCAAACTCACGAGACCGGTTATTTGCGCGGTTACACAGCCGCCGCGGTTGCGATCATCGCCCGCAAACGGCGGGCGGTTAACGATCAGTTGAGGTCCAGACCGCCATGGACACACACCAGAAACGAGCCGTTGCGTTATATTTACTTCACAGAAGACCCGCCGGCCCCCGCGGTTGCTCGCCAACCGATCGCAAAGCGCGCGGGTGACACCCGCCGAGGCTGCGGGTAACCGCGGCCCGCGCGATTCTACTAGTTGCCCGCCGGTACAGCGGGAGCCGCATACAACCGCGTGCACCGCGGGCGTAAAACGCGTCGTGAAATGTGCTTTAATTTTTTATATACATATTTGAATTCTACAGAAGTTGCGGGCCCGCAACCGCAGCGGACGCGGACGAAAATCGCTCCGTGAGTTCTTAGCCTATATCTACATTTATGTAGTGTACGTAATTCTGTAATAAATCTCTACTAATATTATTAAGACGGTTTTCACAGCGCAAGCTTTCAATACAAAGTTTCGAGTTCAAAATCACAGAAACTACTGAACCGATTTTAATGTAACTCGGTTCTCATGTGCAATACATCAAGGTGTGAACACTTAATTAAATACGTTTTCGCTTAAGAGTTTAGAGAGACTGAGAATGGAATAGAAAGTTTCCACCAAAAGAAACCACAAAATCTACAAAATAAATCTAAAAGGCATTAAACCATGTTTTTTATGGAATTATCCAATTCCATAAAAAGCAAACGAGCACACGGATCACCTGAGATTTAGTAATCAGCGCCGTCCATGGCCACCTGAAACACCAGAGGAGACACAGGTGCGTTGTCGGCCTTTTAAAAGGAATTCGCTCGTTTCTTGAAGGTTTAAAAAGGTAAAGGTATCGGTCCGGAAATAACGCCGCGGAAAGATCATTGCAAAGTTTTGCTGTGCCAACCATTTCTATGATAATGATGATAATGTTTTCGCGTGGGTCGACGACGAAAGGATGAAGCGGGCATCAAACCGAACCATTCCTTAGAGCACTCCCTGGCTTATAAGCGATATAGGTTACATACTTACGCAATGCCAAAGAGTCTACAAAAATCACATCACACTATAAGAGCCCACTACTGAGCAAATCTCACACGGAGAAGGCTTGAGCATTAATCACCACGCTTGCTCAAGGTGGGTTGGTGCATTCAACCTTATAATTAAAAATCACAAGCCCAGGTTTCCTCACGATGTTTTCCTTCACCGTCTACAAAAATATACTCCTAAATTTCAAACAGGCAAAGCCGCAGGCAGAAACTAGTTTCACGTAAACTAGCAGGCTGCTAGAAACCAATTTAAATTGAGAACAAGGGTTATTCACACGCAAATGTCAAACACTACCTGCGGCCGAGGTTCTCAAAGTTTCCGTAACTAAGCTTACACTGTATTACGAGATTATGTTTTAATTTGAACAAATTTAAACTTTGAATTTAAGTTATTCTGTTCTGAAAGGATCGTTACAGTTGTAAATGGATTTATTATTAAAACTTTAATTTTATATTTAACAATATAATACAACAATACTTTAGAAATATTAAAATATTACTTTATAAATAATTTGACTACACGGTTGGCGTCAGTAGTGGCTGGGCAACTGGCTGCCACCCAACATATCGTGGGTTCGATTCCCTCGGCGGAAACTCTTCGTGCTATCCACAAGTTGTTGTTCCGAGTCTGGGTGTAATGTTTATGTGAAATTGTATATTTGTAAACGCAATCACGACACAGGAGAAAATGCTAGTTTGGGGCAAGGTTTTTTTTTCAATAAAAAATAAAAAAAAGCTAATTTGTATTATTTTTTTTCTTTTCCACAATTTACAACCTCTTGGCCTTCGTATTATAATAAATAAAATTGACAAGTTCAATGAATTATCACTAAACTAGTGAATGAAGTGATGAAATTTCTAATTAAAACATTTTTTTACGTTGCACCACGCTGAGCAAAGTTTGAATAACACTGATTTAACTTATATAATGCTCAGCAAATCTTGAGTCACAGATTATGAATAGCAAGAAAATATGCATGGAATTTTGGAGTACTAGCTCGCTTTTCAAACGTATTTCCCTAGATAATGCATCTTAACTATTTATAGAAATAGAGATGAAAACGTATGGTATATTTCCAAAATAATCCTCCAATCCCGAAATCTCCAAATCCCTTACCCCAAAAGGTCTGCAACGCACTCGTAACTCCTCTGTTGTTGCAAGTGTCCATGGTTGGCGCTGATTGCTTACCATCAGGTAATCCAGATGCTTATTTGACGACCCATACAAAAAAAAAATACTTGTAAGTACACGATTTCATACCATGGAGTTTGCTGCTCGTTCTTCTCCTTAGTATCCTTTGAAAATAGCAAAGACCTATTTCTTCTCTCCTGGCGACGAATAGAGAGAGAGAGAGAGAGAGAGAGAGAGAGAGAGATAGACAGAGAACTAATTTGTCCTCAAAGTTACACAAACCTTCGATTTATGCTCACATTAACATTCAAATTGAACCAAACGTCTCAACTTGAACCACAAATATTTTAATTAATTACGTAAGCTTAACTTATCTTAATTAAAAGTAACTGGACAGTAAGTTGTTTAATCAATTAACTGTGAAGGGATTAAGCCTCGCCCCAGCAGTTAGTTATTTAAAAAACGGTTTAAGTTAATTTAATTGTTATTTTAACTTAATGCACGTAATAAATTCATTCCCGAACCGATACGACCTTCAAACCTTCAAGAAACGAGCGTAATCCTTCTTAAAAGGCCGGCAACGCACGCCGATCGCTTACCATTAGGTGAGACAATAAAAAAAACTAAGTATTTGTTTGTGGGTTTCTGCCAGCAGACAGATCACCTGACAACAGTCAGTGACTGGGCAACTGGCTGCCGTGCAACGTGTCACAGGTTCGATTCCCGCAGGGGACAACTCTTTGCGTGATCCACAAATTGTTGTTCCGGGTCTGGGTGTTATGTGTATTATATGTGAAATTGTACGTTTGTAACCGCACCTACAACACAGGAGGATATCGTAGTGTAGGCAATTTTAAAAAAACTTGCCTCTGAGATTTTTATTTTATTCAAATAAACGTCGCCTAATGCTTGCCTGTCTGTGTTTCTTGTCTGTGGGTTGCGTCGATGTCATACATCACATCATCATATACATCACATTTATTCGAAACCTGGCAAATACCAATGTGACTTTTTCCGAGTTATACATATATATACTTTCTATGATTATTTAGACACCGCTGACATACGGTGAAGGTAAACATCGTGAGGAAACCTGGACTTATAATTTCTAATAATTTCTAATTGTAAGTTTAAAATCGCCAACCCGCATTGTGCAAGCGTGGTGATTAACGCCCAAACCTTCTCCGTGTGAGAAGAGGCCTTTGCTCAGCAGTGGGCATTTATAGGCTGATGATGATTATGATGATGATGACATACATCATATCGACGCAACCCATAGACAACCGCAATACCAGAGGAATTGCAAGTGCATTCGAGGTTAGATATTAGGAGAATGAAAATTGGGCCTACGACAACCTTCCCAACACGGAGAAACACAACTCAATCATAATAAACACATGTCATCTAGATGCGATTTTCTGGCCGGGTGAAATCATAAGTGGATTTTTGATGATGTCATTTTCAACTGCATATAGCTAGATTCTGTGTTCAGCTCCCAGGGCGATTGTACCATCGCAGGTGAGTTCGTTCATTCGAGTACCCAGTGACCCTCTCATTGTTTTCTGGGATTGAGTGTGTGGTTTTAGTCGGTAAGAGTCCGACATAACCTGCTGTCTGACGCTCTTGTCTAGACAAAGGGGATCCATGAGGATTTCCACACGTTAAAAAAAAAAAAAATTGCGATTGTACCAATAAATATTCTCGATAGATTTTAAGGTACCGCATACTAGAGCATGAGAAGCATCGAAGGGTTTATAGTCAGTAAGAGCCTGATACTCAAAAAAAATAGAACTAATTTGATATCTACGAACAAGAAAACATAAGCCTTATTTAATCTTACCTACTGACCTCGCCACAGTTGAAAAAAAATAGCCAGGTTAGGGAGGATACCTACCACACTTTGGTGGAGTGTGCTCGGATTGATGTAGAACGCAGAGAAAATAAATTATGTTTAAGAGATGTAGGTCCATGTAATCTAATTTTATCTTAACCTGCGTCCAAACTAGCTGTTAAGTTATACTTTTTTCCTTAAGTTATTTAAGATCATAGAAGCAAATATTCTCTCTTTTTATAAAACTTCAAGCTTGTCACAATCGCCCTGCGATTAAAATCTTTTTTCTAAATGAAGATTTAACAAAATGCCTTCCACATTTACTGGACTCGATAATTATGCATAAAGTTACTCAAAGTAAGTCATGAAGCAATTTATTTATTTTACTCGGCTGCTGCGTAACGTGTCGCAGGTTCGAGGAGTAGTCAGTACAAACATCTCTTAGAAAATTATTCACAAATTATTAATTCTAGTCTAGGTTTTATATGTGCATATCTATTATGAATTTGTTAGTTTGTAAACACATCTACGTAAGAGAAAAAATCTTCACACAAGACAACGTTTACCTTAATCTATTATAGCAAAAAAAATCTTTATATAAATATTTTACAGAAGTATCCAAAAAAATTTACTTTAAGCGTGACTGCTAGATGTTACGTGGCATGAGACAGTACCGATTCACGTGGAACACTTTGACTCGCTCCGCGATTAACGCTGATTGTCGCTCGCTTCAGAGACATGTAGTGAACTCCTTTTACATTTGACGATCATAGGACTTTTAGAGTACATATCCCTAAAATCGGAAAGGAAAGATCCTCAGAACATACAAGGCGATGCCTGGCCAGCTACTGTCCAACAGGTTGCATGTTGGATTTTTTTTATTATTCCTGTCTGACAATAGCTTTGGTCCATGGAAAATGTCTTACACTTATGATACTGCTTTAGGCTAATGTTCTACGAATGTACTACTTAAGTGTCGGCTCGGCCGGAGTGATACCACGGCCTCACAGAAAACCGGTGTGAAACAACCACAGCGTTGTGTTTCGCTGTGTGAGTGAGGTTACCGGAGGCCCGATCCTTCCCCTTCCCCAGTCCCTCCTCAATCCCTAAATCTCCAAATCCCTACTCCCTAAAAGATCGGCAACGCACTCGTAACTCCTCCGTTTCGGGTGTCCATGGGCGGCGCTGATTGCTTACCATCATGTAATCCGTCTGCTCGATGGCCGATCTCTATTTATTACATAAAAAACAGACATTTAAATTTAAGTTAAATTTATTTTCAGTTACCTGGTATCTACCCAGATGTTCCACGGCAAGCTTCATAAACGCACAGACGTATTCAAAGCACATGACACGCTACTGAGAACAAAAAGGTTTTATCTATTTGAATATAAGTTATGTCAGATTGCTCTGGGATCTTAATCTATCAATCTGCTTTCAAGTCGTTACTTGCGTGATACAGGAGTGCTTAGCAATGATATCAACTGATTTTATTTGTCGATCTTATATAAGTGTGTTAAAATGCCTAAGTGGGCCATCAAGCTCCCGCTTGTCATGGATTTGGCGAAACCTGGCAAGTACCAACGTCACTTTTTCTAAGTGAAAAAAGATATCGTAAATGTACATAGACTTGAATTTCTGACTCAAGTTTGAAATCACCGTCCGCTTTGAGCAAGCGTGAGGTTTAATACTCAAACCTTTACCGTGTTAAAAAAATATTTTTAACACGGAACGGGTTATTTTTTTTTTTGTTACATTAAAGACATTCTGGGCTTTACATACGATTCTATTTTTAAATTATACCATAACAAATACCCTCTTTTCTCTGTCTACGCAAATACTCCATTTATTTTTAGGAACCTTCAAATCTATACCTGTCTCTTTCGACAGTGGTTGTCAAAAGCGAAAAAATGGCTTTCGTCGTTTTCAAAGGACTCAATCACGGTACGCGGAATTTATTTATGTGCATGTCAACGCCATACCGTTTCACCTTTAACAATAGAAAAATATATCACCTAGAAAGTAAAGAATAAAACCTTTTTGATAGAAACTCATACGTAAAAGAAAAGTTTATTCCTCAAGTAAGTATAAGTTAGGACGAGTTCACACAACATACCTAGGTTACGCTTTGCTGTTTTAAACCGAGCCTAGAGTTTTTGTGGCTAAATTCGTTAGAGAACTTTTTTCCAAATGATTTTATATGACGTAAAGTTGAGCTAGTGAGTTTATTTTTTTTCTTAGAAGCTGTCTAACGTGCATACGGATTACCTGATGATAAGCAATTCCTTATTATAAGCTTCCAACGTATAGTTAGGAAGTATTAGTTGGAAATTTAACTTAAGAAACTTATTATAGGTCCAGGTTTATTTACGATGTTTTCCTTCATCGTGTGTCAATTCGTGGTACAGTAATCTTAGAAGGTACAAATGACTCTGAATATCTTACATTGGTCCTTGCCAGAATTTTAGCCCGCGCCCTTATGCATAAACAAGGGTCCTTCAAACTCCAGAATTCCACGACAATTTCAAAAATGTGGGAATATTTTTGTGAGATAGAATTGCAAACAACCGGACGGATCAACGAATGGTAAACAATCAGCGCCTTCCATGGATACCAATTCTATAGTCAGAATTTTAATTCGATTCCTGATTTGACATGACCTATTGTCATTTTGTGAAATAATGATACCACATATAACAGTGTAGTGATGAACACAAAAATCGATAAACAATCAGTGAATCAGTTTCAGGAAGGCACACAAATATTACGGCTACCGAATGGTCTAAATGCGTATCTCATGTTGTCAAAATAGGGGAAAAAATTAGTAAGCTAGATATGTTAATTGACAATAAAAATCACAGACACAATTTATAATAAATGTTACAGAAAGTAACAGCGATAGCGATAGCGATGACGGCGACAATTTATAAAATTTCTTTTTTATTTGTCATGTTCCTTCATGATCACATTTTTTATTTATTTCACACACAATTACAAAAGAAAAGTCTCAGATCGTTAATTAATTGTCAAAACTAAATTATCGGATCAGAAATATTTTATTTCCTGATAAATTTAGTTTACGAGATTAAATTTATAAACGAGAGGAATCGATTCAGAAATATTCGATTTCCACATCGAATAATTTTGCATCGTCACTATTTAATACGTGTCATAACGTTGCAACACTGAAATTGTTAAATCTGGAATGGAATTAAAAGTCCGAGTATAGTTATACGCGTGTGTTGCCGTCCTTTTGGAGGTTAGAAATTTGGGAACTTAGGAATGGGAGAAGGGGCAAAAGCTAGGCCTCCGGTAACCTCACTCACATTGCAAAACGTAGAGTTACCGTAGTCGCTTTTTCACGCCGGTTTTCTGCGAGGCCGTTGTATCATTCCACTTCTGCAAAGACTATCGGAAAATGAGGTCTGATATTAAACTCCATTGTACCCAAGGCTTTATTCAACAGGCATTTATATACATCAGTTTCATCTTTGTAAAGTTCACCGTTGTGGATATGAATGATCGCTATTGCGGTACTTCTTTTGACTAAGTTCTATACTTATGTAATACTTCCAGAGATACACGTGCCCAGTGAATAGATTAGGACCGTTTACGTTTTTTTAATCGCATCATAAGTCGGCAAACGAGCAGACGAATTATCTGATGGTAAGCAATCAGCGGCGCCCATGGACACTCGTAATACCAATGGAGTTATATGGGATTTAAGGATAGAGGATTCGAGATTGTGGATGAGGGGGGGAGGATCGGGCCTCCGGTTATCTCATACGCGCGGCGTAACACAACGTAATTTTGCTTCGAGCTGGTCTATTCGTGTCGGTCGAATGACACTCCCCTTTTACTTAAAAGTTTTTTACCTGTCCATCATCATCATCATCAGCCTGATACCGTCCACGGCTAGACATAAGCCTCCCCAATTGCACGCCACTGAACTCGATGTCCAGCTATTCACATCCTACCACTGCCAGCATCCCATTGTTCCACGTTACGAAACATTAAATTTCGTGTAAAATATTTCTTTAAGCCTTCTTAAACAATCCTGTATTTCAGGACACGACTGAAATCTTATTGTCAATGTTAACACCATCTTAAACAGTATTAACTCTTCAGAATTTATAATGACTGAAAATTAATTGGTTACATTAATTATCGTGGTGGCCCGGAGTTTAAGGCGAGTTTAAGAGGTTTAAGCTTTTTCCGAGTTATACATATGTACTTCCTAATATTATTTAGACACCACTGACATATGGCAAAGGAAACCTTCGTGGAGAAACCCGCACTAATAAGTTTCAAATTTCTAATCCACCTTGAGCAAGAGTGGTGATTAATGCTCATACCTTATCAGTGTGAGAAGAGGCCTTTGTTCAGCAGTGGGCACTTATTAGTATTTATCAAAAAGCACACCTTTGAGGGTCACGAATGGGCCGGTTTGCCCGGAATGAAACCACGTCTTTAAAGAAAACCGGCCCCAAACAATTATTGCGTTGTTTTGCCGTGTATGTGTGTGGTTACTGGAGACCATTTAAATTTGTTTATTACTTTTATGTTAAAACTGTTTGTCATTTTTACTCGTTCGGTTCTGGCGCAAGCGCCAGAACCAGCTAATCACCCGGAATCTGAAATCTGAGTGGCACCAAACCTAAAAAAAAAAAAAAAAAAAAAAAAATGCTATCCTAGGTTTTGGCATGCTCTGATCACGTTTCTGCAGTCCGTTTTAGCGTAGGATGCGTGGCTCTGGAGTTATGAAAATCAGAATCAGCTTCTGAACCCTCATTAACGTTCCTTTGTTTGCTTATCGTTACATTACTTAACGTCCCATTGTTCGCCTATCGTTATCATTATCTATTGTGCTTCGAACTCTCTCATTACGGTTGCTTTGGCGTTCTTATCTATTACTCATTGTTAACTTCATTTTGTCTGATTTTCTATATCATCAATAAAACACAATCATTCATTTTTATTTCGAACTTTTATTACTTTTTTTTACAAAATATGAGTGGAACATCTCATCCACTAAATTATCATTGTACAGCGTGTTTCCTGTAAATATGTTCGTAAAACTATGCATTGAACATCCCTGAAACTTAAATAGCAAATACATTAAGCAATATTCGCCACAAACCGAAGTCCAATCATTCTGAATCCTATCAACATTCCAGTCCCACCTCTTACAATTCCTTTTCAAAAACTGAAGATGATATCGCTCAGGTGTTCTTCCATATGAATCAAAATATTGGCCGATACCATTTGTATCGATATGTATGGCTACCCAGTGTGACCCTGGTTTATCATCCGCATCCAAATTGCATATTATATACGTTGGTACATGTGTGTACATAGGTAGTCTATTAGCAGCATAAACATTATTTTCTAGACTCGAATGAATCTTTTTCATATGTTTTTGTAATTCTAGTGTATCCATGATATTACTGTTATTAGCAGATTATTACAGTACCAATCTATTCAATGGTTGTCATAGGAATGTTCAATGATAGTGATTTGTAAATATTAAATCGCATTCTTTGTGTTAGTCACAAAACAGGTTCATGCCTGTTGTGATGTGAGATAAGTTTGTTGATTCATAGAGTTTCGTTGTACTTAGGGATGTGTATGTGTGTGTCATGTTTTAGATAAGAATGGGCTATATATGATGGAACAATTGCAGTCATGCAATCAGTGTATGGTCGTTTGACCACAGTGAATTGTATACGTCTACCAATACTACGTTTGTGTTACCTACTTCAACGCATCATGGAGGTAAGTGTTTATTCTATTGACAAACTTACTTGTATTTCTGTTGTTGTTTCCTTTCGTGTGTGTGTCAGATTAATCAAATAGATATTAACGTGATAACTCTGTTGTTGCAGAGATCATTCAGCTTCGCAGACGATAATGTAAATACCTATAAACAGTTTTACTACTCGCCTCTCTCTCCCCAACACGAAGAAGAGAGTGATGACATCGTCGTTAATAACACAGGCGATGGTGGAAAAAGGAAATCGCAACCGATTGATAAATTTTTTGAAGTGGCACCAAAAATAAAAAGGAGGAAGCTGCTATCGTCGACTGTGGCACGAGCTGTTAAAGATGGCGTATCATACATCTCTACAAATTCTGACGACGGAGACCAAGCGACGCATCTCATAAAAATTGAAATGTATGATATGAAGAAACTATCCAAGATTCCAACTAGTGATCACTGGAAGCACGCTACCACGAGGATTAAATATTACGTAAAGGATTATAAGGATAGCATCTACGACAACACAAACGGTCTCGTATACAATATTACAAAGACAATAGCAGAAAGTGAAAAAGTAAAAAAATACTTTTTTAACAATGACAATCAGTCATTAGTGGACTAGTCATATTAATACAAATAAAGGATTCTAAAGATGTTTATAAACTAATCAAACTAATAGTATATGTTACCTAATGATATAAAAGTTTGTGATGAAATGGAGAAGCGTGAACTGTTCGATTCATCGTATGATGATGCTCGGATACTCTCTTCTGTACTTTAATTATAAGTAGTATATTGTATAAGGTTAAATAGGGAAGGTTTAAAAATAAATAAAAAATTACATTGTACACAAGTACATTGCATACATTTTGTTTTATTAACTTTTATAATGTTTACACACACAAAATGCATTAAGCGTAACACATATATCTAAAACACAATACACATTATAATCCTAACTACTATAGTCTACAGTAACATTTCTATTTTTATCTATTTCAATAATATTATCAAACTCAGCATAAACAATACAGTTAATTGTTTGTATTAGTGAGTATTCAAATCGTACTTCTAATCTTACACTACCATGCTTTATGAGATTCCAATGGGCTGATGAGTTAGCTGATAAATCAGGAGTTAAATCAAATGCTAAAAGACAGTAACCTTTGGCATACTGTTCACGTGAGATTGAATTTCCTTCATTAAGAAAGTGAATACCAGTCCCCGAGAATAGTGTATGATATGCTGATGTAAATATATTATTATTAAAAGATGGTTGCAAAGCTTTGGATGGTATTTGTTGACCATCAATATATAAGCTGAAAGAGTTAATACCATAATTTTCAAAGTTAAATGGATTTTTAGTTAGTGAACCATTAAATGCAGAATTATTCACAAAACCTATAATACATCTTTTGGGTACCTGTCCTAAGAATATATTATCAAGAGTTTTTCCTTGAACACCCGATGGAATTGTTAAAACTTTAACTTCAGCACGAGTAATAGGATATTTAGCAGTGGTAGAAGCTAAAACTTTCTGATGAGCGAGTAATACACTTGGATTAATTCGTGCTCTTCGAACAATAAGAGTTGCGTCCGTAATGCAAACTTTAAACTTTACATCATTTGACCCAGCAATTAAATTAAAACTTTCTCTTGACCGAACTAATTTGACACTCATTTCAACACCATTAATTAAAAATTTATCTTGATTGAAAATGTCACCATGAAGATGACCAATCATTTCTACTTCCCTGCTTTCATTAACTAATTCCTGTCTTTTAAGAAATCCAATGTTTTTACCATCTGTGGAATCCATTTTTCCCGCTGTATCATCATACCATAGACTACAAGTAAGATGAGATTGTTTAGCAGCAGGAGCATAGTTTAAAAGGGTTTCCATGTATGCTCGATAGGCATAGGTATTATTAGGTGGTGATACAAGTTTTTGGTTTAAATAAACATCGAGTTGACTAAAAAGTGAATGCAACCAATTATTTACAGGTGCTACTGCTGTAGCTGATATCAAGTTTGTTGAATCTTGATTTAATACTTTTGCCTTTATGTGGAGTAATGTATGAGACAAATCTATGTAGTCATCACCTGTTCCAGGAACTTGAAACTCGATAGGCCCATCATCAGCAAGAGATGAAATTGGTTTATAGTGAATCCACAATCCATTTTCAATGCTTGTTTGTGTAGATGGTAATGCAAACAAATCTAATTCTGACTTAACACACTCACAAGAATGATTATGAAGGAAAGACATACTTAATTTGAAAATATATCTTTGATGTTTTTTGATTTTAGACCTAGTTTTTTCGTAGCTTTCGCTTTCGCTGTTAGTGGTGGAATGAACGAGGCCAACCGTTTTCTCTTAGTTATATACCCAGTGCCTGTCATGTTAAAACGATCAATTTTGTCATCAGCCTTTCGTTTTAAGTTCGTACTAACTTGCTTTAGACGATCTTTTATTGAGGCTTCCATAGGACGGGCTTGAACCATATCCGATAAAAGTCCTACTCCAGCGTTTAATGCCTCCTTACCAACCACTCGAACACCACTTGAAAGTAAAGGTAAAACTGATCTAAATAACCCTCTTAAGAAGCTTCCAATACCATGACCACGTTGGTATGGTGAACCCTTATAAATTACTCCAACTCCTGATCCAGCTTGATGAGAATAATAATTTTCATATGGACATTTATGATGATCATGAGGAGAATACATTATTTTAATTTGTGGAAATGTAGTTTAATACACACTGTTCCAAACTGGAATGGTATTTTTTGCCCTGTGTTCGATCTTATATCTATTTCCAGCGTATCGAACTCTCTTCGCATAACGGGTAAGTAGTGAGGTGGAGAGAAAATATGCATTTTATTCGCACCATAAATGTATTTTGAAGGATCTAATGAAATGACTCTTAATAGCGGAGTCATAACATCACCCACAATCTGAGGATCAATAATATCGCAATATAGAAATAGTTGAGATGGTAACCCTAAGTGTAAATTAGCAGGACACTTCCCAAAATTTCTGTCTAGGAGATTTGTATTTGGTTCATAACCTAGTTGTAAACTTAATTTGGGTGATAATGTTACAGATGTTATATTTTTATCCAAAACAGTAACAGACACAAATTTTGTTATTTCATCATAACGAAATTTCAAGTTCTCTCTAATACTATTTAACGTTCTTAAAATATGTTCAACGTTATCGTAGTTGGTAGCGGGAATATGTTTTTTGTAGTACACTGTTGATGGTTTATCATCATTAGGCATTAACATGGTTTTTGTGATGTATACAACATTTTCATGATCTTGAACAGTAAACATGGTGCATGGATATTGAAACTCAACAACACCAACCGACCATTCACCTTCTAATTTCATAGCTTTTGGTAATTTTGTTGAAAAATTTGTCGTCTTGTTATCAGGAAAGTATTCCATTGAACTATTGCTGAGCAAAGTTAAATAAAAACTTTCTTTATTCATATTTCTTTTAAACTAGAAGCTAAAATCCAACTGTTAAATTTATCTGGATAACCTTTCCACTTCACTAATACTTCTTTTCTGTTGCCCGAATAACGAGTGGCAATTATTTTATCTATTTTACATTGTGAGGTGGGGTTGTAAATGACCTTCTGTAATTCTCTTTCATAAAAAGTACCAACTATTGGTTCATTTTGTAAATCTGTTATTGTATAAACAACCCATGGAGATCTATCTATTATTGAAGATATAATAAATATTTCATCACTCCAATTTGATTCATATCCTTTTTGAAAAACATGTTTATACTTTGTTATTCGAACATAATCACCCACGTTGAAAGTTGGTTTTGAATTTTCTAAAGAAAGTTTGTTTGATCTTCTATCATAAAGATTAGTCCAAACTGTCATAATATTGTTGGAACTTACATCACATGGGTACATCTTAATACTCGAGTGAGTGCTGTGATTATAAGAATATATTAAATCTTGTAAAACATTGATATATCTATAAGTATTATTATGAGTGAAATAACGCCACATTTTCATTTTTAGAGTTCTTTGAAATCGTTCAACAATACTAGCCTTAATATCGGGATTGTTAGTGGTATAGTAATTTATCTTTTTGGATTTAAAGTATTTTTGTACATCTTTTGAAACAAATTCTGTACCTTTATCAGATTGTATGTGAGTAGGTGTTGAATTACTTTCAGTAAATATACTTTCAAAACATTCTTTAGTTGTTTCTGAGTTTTTCTTTTTCATTGGTCTTGCAAAAGCATATTTACTAAATACATCAATAACACAAAGTATGTAGTTGAAACCATCATTATATTGAGAATAAGTTCGCATATCACTTAAATCAGCCTGCCACAGCTCATTAATATTTGATAGAATGTACCTATTACGCGGGAAAATTTTCCGAATGGGTTTATGCAATGTATATGTTTCTTGTGATTGTAACCATTCCTTTACTTGCTTTTTATCCATTTTACCCTTCATAGCTTTTGATAATTTATTAATACTACCAAAACCAGCGGGGTTAGATGGATCATAATAAATCCTGTTAATTTCTTCTAGTACGGAGTCCATTTTTCCCAATCGATCTTTTTACGTATTTTAGTTGTAGATCTTTTCTCTCCACTGCTCGGTGTAGAAAACTCTTGAACTTCAATCTCAGAGGTCTTGTTTAGATCTTTTGCTTGAAGTTGGTTAATAAACTCACATCTCTTTGGATTTCCAATATAAGTAAGTGGTACTTTAATATCTTTTAATGCTTTAGCAAATCTATCCCACCCTACCGGATCACTTTTCTTTAAGGGTCTAAGTGAATCATTTATTAAGTCAACAATATTACTTCCTGGAATTTTTTCATTATCAATTATGACTGTGCCTTCATTATCCCAACGTATTTTACTTTTACTTATTCCGATTAAGTTTAATAATGACTCACCTTTTTTATTGTAAGTTTTAGGTATTAAACTGAGTATTTGTGTTGGTGAATACAGTGGATTTACCTCACTTTCTATACTTTTAATAGATCCTTTCTCCTCCAACAAAGATTCAGCATCAACTGAACTTTTTAGATCTCTATCTTTATTTTTAAAACCAATTTTAGATCCATTTGAATCTTCATTAGGTGTATCAGAATAAATTGGTAAACTGAGTGGTTGACGATCCTCTTCGGTAAAGTGAAGGTATCTTTGTAGTGTTTGTAAATATAACATCCACTTCTTTCGATCTTCCATCTTACTATTCATAATATTTTGCATTTCAATATCTAGTCGGGACAAATTACTAGTAACCTTATTTTCTTGTTTTAATTTTTCAATCAATCCAGGTTCAATAAGTATCATTTTCTTAGCATTTTCCATGTTAACTAGTTAGTCCACTTACTAATCCACTCAATATTGCACTTAATATTATTGGTAAGAAAGTCCCTCCTTTTTGTATAATAATATTTTTTCTTAATTTATGTTTACACTTATGTACCAGTTTACGGAGTATATTCTTGTGTTTATTCAATTTTTGTTTATCTTGATCTTTAAGAGGTATCTTTCCTTGTAAAACGTTATGAATACATTCACAAATACAATTTATTTCTTCTTCATCACACGTTTTAAGTAATGCTCTTTGATATTTTGGTTTAAGTGTATGCAGAGCGTTTAGCAAATGTTTATGCGTTGCGAGTCGACGATGCATCATTTAGAAATGATTTGAATTGTTTGATTCCTGGTGTATTTAAACTCTTTGGTGGGGACGTAGACTGTGCAGTAACCATTAAATGGGAATATATTTGTCTTGATACGACAAAAATCGTTTGTATTCTGTTTTAAATCTATCATTAAATATCCATGCGCTTCTAAAGTTGCATCCCTGTAGGCGTCTTCAATGAATTTTGTGTTATCTGGTGACACTTGTCGTGCTAAATATCTTATTTGAGTTTTATCGCGAGGGTTTTTAAAATAAATTATATAACTTGAGTTTAAAGAAATGTCTCTTTGACCTTTACCTTGATGAAATAAATTTTGTGTTAAATAAAATACACTGAGATTCCTGTGATGACTACCTTTTGTAAATATATCCACAATTCTTCCATCAGACTCTCTCATTAGATCATCAATAATAATAAGGTGCGGGTTTTCACCATCAAACATATTAAGATTTGGAATTCCTTGATGATAGTTAACATTTGGTAAATTATATAAAGGCTGCATTTCATCAAAACACCATGTGATCTGATTAAAATCACAAGTACATATTTCTTTAACTGATTTTATGAAATTTGTTACAAAATTTGACTTCCCACATCCACTTGGTCCTGCCACAATAGCAGTAAACGGATGGATAAAATGAAACATTTCACACGTCTAGAATTTTAAAGGGATGAAATAAAAATGAATATGTTGGTGTAAAAATTAATATATATTGCTAAAATTATACAAAACATGTAATTTGTGAAAAACAGAATGATCTGTATACTATTTCTTACACAATTAGTACTTATCAGAATTTCACAATCACCTCAGCGCCAAATTTAAGCATACAAAAAACTACAATTATTTTACATTATTTACAATCAAACAATAAATTTTAAATATGTAATAAACTATTATATAACATTATAGTAATATCATACTTTTACAATTAGTACAAATTTTGTATATACACACAGAAATAGAAGTAAAAAGTATTAGGTACAGTTAACGTAATTTATAATGTCCCCAAGCCAATGTATCAATGTTGTTGTTCATAATACATCGTTTGGTATCATTATATGATAAAGATGTTTTATTTATTTTTTGTGTAAAAATAGTGTGTTTGATTGACTTGAATCGAAGCATACTACAATATAATACATTTTTATTAAACAAACACGATTTGTAATTTTCCATATTAATTTTTTTGGTAACACTTTTGTTAACTCCTTTTGCCTTTGCTATAAATTTATCTTCTATTTCTAATGCATACATTTTGGATCACAACCCTACAAATTCCTTCAATACTTTACCATTATTCTCATCTTTAAAAAAACCCAACTTCTTTTTATTTATTTTTGGATATCCATAAATATTATTTTCCGGGTAATCTGATGTATCAAAATAGTGAAGTAGATCTGGTTTTATATCCTCATAAAAATTGTCTGTAAAAATTTGATATATCAAACTATCGGTATCGGTGTACAATAACTTAATTTTATTATGAAACTTTTTAATCATGTAGTTATAATGAAATTCATACATTAGGGTCTTAGATATATCTAAAATACAAAATCCTAAATAAATCGGCTTATCATAAATTAATTTTGTTTTCGGTAATTGTATTGCGACTAAATTTTCTGAAAATATTGATAAACTGTGGAATTCTGGTTTTGCAATCCAATCCTGAGCACCTAAAGCTTTACCACGATTATCCCAGTGAGTTAGTAGTTTAACGTTTACTCTTTTTTCAATATTTTCCATAGTCTTACCGAAGACAGAATTGTTCATTAATTTAAAAAAGTCTTTTTCAAAGTTTGATGTAGCTAACGTTCTTAAACTAGTATTTAAGTCTATGTATTTCTTTAACCAAGAACTCTGTTTAAATTTTAAAATTCTATGTACTTTAATTAATTTAATCCCCATTTCAATGCATTGTTTTAAATTCCTGTAGTGAATGATGTATTTATTTTTATTATTTAAATTAGGAACTAATTTAGTTTCTTTAGTATTACCCACACATATGTTTTCAGGACACAACGGAAAGTCAGAATGCAAATTATGAAGTTCATCAGGATATTCCAAATCAACTTCTAAAACATAACCGAAATCAGAGTTATCTGACACATTGTAATCTGTATGAGAATCAATCCATTCGAAACCACCAACAGGAAGAGATTGAGACATTGCCCAACCGTATAAATTATTTGCATCAAAATAGGTTAGGTATGAATTAGGTTTTTCACTATCATAATCTTCCATGAATTTATTATTTGCTCTAGCAAAACGATTGCTACACTGAGATACACCCCCTCTAATACCAGCTTTAAAAAAAGCAATTTTGTCATAGTCCGTTAACAATTCTAATTCTATTTTGGTAAATTTTAACATTGCATCCCAACTTAAACCTGGGGCAGTATAGTAATGAGCAGGATCTAATCCATAAGTTTTAATACAAAGCTTTCTAAAGTTTTCAAAAACATCAGTCAAAAGTAAAACATCAGTTTTTAAATATAAATTGGAATAATCAGACATACTACTACACTTAAAATGTTGCCAAATATCTTTTGCATGATTATAATCATCATTTGAAATATTTGAATCTGTGAGTGAACTATAAAATTGGTGTTGATCAGGAAGTGATGGATGTTTCAAGCAATCACTATTACACATAAATTCATAAGGATAAATACCTTTCCGTCTTAAACGTGAAAAGTCTTCATTATTAGGATAGTTTCTTTTTAGTTCTGTAAACTGATCATCATTAAGATTTTTAGCTAGTTGATCGAAACTACACGATAAAAATTTCAATGAATCTACAAATCTTAAACTTACCGGTTGATTATTTATTGTTAACTGTTTTGAAAATGATATGTATCGTTCTTTATTTTGTGGAATAACTTCAACTTTGTTATCATCGAAGTTTAATGCATGGACAATGAAATGAGCATCGTAGTGACTGAGGTTATGTAAGAATATTGGGATATGACGAGGGGTTCTGTACTTAGAACTACACACTTGATGTGCAACACCCCTAAAACTGCCAGTGTGCCAATCAAAATCGTAAAAAAGATCTTCATTTAACTCAGTTTCACAAATATAACATATGGTTGAATTTGAAATTTTAATTTTATCTTCATCTGATAATGGAACGGGGCATTTTTGGAAACTATTTTTTTTAACTATTGTTTTCACATCTTCACAAAGGCGATTCATAAACACTTGTGCACAGTTTGACCCACTATACGTCTCATATTTTGATAATCTGTTATCATATGAACATTTAATATAATATCCAAAACTATACACTTCATGTTTTTGAATATTAACCGTACTAGGCTTAGATGGATCGTTACTACATGATTCTATTGGATTCAAAAATGCCTCAAAGTCTGCATAAATCACAAAGGGCATTTCCAACTTTTTCACGAATTTGTCAAATTTTAATTTAGTATTTGAGGTTGGTTTACCAAACCAATCCTTTTTGGAATACTCGCCGTTTGGTAATTCCGTACAAATGTGAGCGCAATCATATTGTCGATGGCTAATAAGTCTTTCCTCTGATGGGAAATGAAGTAAACATGAATCACATATATAAACTCTACGATGTTGTCTTGATATTTGTGAACTTACTAATCGCGATAAGTTTTTAATATAACAGTAATGATTTTTAATACCATTCGATATATATAGTAGGTTAATATGATTAGGTGTACGACATTTTGTTAAATATAAAGGACCTACAACAGAATTACACTTTTTTTCTTTATTATACTCTAAGCCAAAAACATTAATACTAATATTGTTTAATTTCTCAACTTTTGATATATCTACAATTTTAACCGGAAAAGAAATACCAGTAAATTTTAGTTTATTTCCATGAATTGTGTAAGATGTTACCCGATCTACACTTTTACCTACAGGATATAAACCAGAGAGTAATGCCCATTTGAAACACATATTATCATTACATATATTTATTAAAATCGCTCTAAAATTACATTTTTAAATATTACTATAAAATAAAATAATATTTAAAAATATAAAAGTAGGAGCCAGCTGGCAGCGGGAGCAAGGTCCAAGCTGCCGGCGGTTAGGGCTCCAGAGACAAGAACCTCCTCACAATACGTGCCGTTTCAAGGAGGACTGCCTTCTGTATGAGGCCCTTGATCCATCCGCCTAACGTCAGCCTCTTAAGGTGGTTGTCGAGGCTTTTGGGGACTAACCCGTTTGCCGACACAACTATCGGCACAACGATGGCCGAGTCCACATTCCACATGTCAACAACCTCGTGAGCTAAGTCAAGATATTTCAATTGTTTATCTTTCTCAGCTTTCACGAGGTTCTCGTCATGAGGAATGGCAACATCGATTATCGTCGTGCGACGCGCTAGTCGGTCTACCACCACTATGTCAGGCTTATTGGCTACAATAGTCCTGTCTGTGATGATAGACCGATCCCAGTACAATGTGATATGGTCTTTTTCGAGAACTGGGTCGGGCACATACTTGTAGTACGGGACCTCAGACTCAACAAGCCGGTATTTCAAAGCAAGTTGCTGATGGATAATCTTGGCCACCTGATTATGTCTGTGCAAGTATTCGCCATTAGCCAAACGACCACAGCCGGAAATAATATGTCTGATGGATTCACCGGAGCTATGACATGCCCGACATATGTCAACCGTCCCATCCTTCATAATATATTTCCGGTAGTTATTCGTGAGGATAACTTCGTCCATAATTGCACATACAAATCCTTCAGTTTCTCCGAAGAGGTTACTGAATCGTAGCCAAGCTACGGACGCTAGAAAATCTATATCGGGCCCGTGGAGAGCCCGAAAGAAGCGTCCGTGGAGCTCCTTGCTACTCCATACCGCCTTGCGGTCATTGACGCTCAGTACTACGGGTTTGCACCAGTTCTCTTTAGCCAAGGATAGTGGTGTGAATCCCATGTCCACTGTGACTACTTCTCGATGCATATCCTCGTCCACTTTCAGGAAATGTTCCCTGAGATTGCACACCTCACGGTTGTGAAGGGTCTTAGCGTTTAGAAAGCCTCGACCCCCACACTTCCGCGGGATGTACAACCTCATGACTGATGAACGAGGATGATGCATTCGATTTGCAGTCAGCAGCGTCCGGACTCGTCTATCCAGGATGTCAAGTTCAGTCTGAGTCCATTTGAGTATGCCAAAAGAATACATCAGGACCGGCATGACCCAACCGTTAAAGGCGCGTACCTTGTTGCCGCCTGATAACGAACTTTTCAGTACCTTATTCAGGCGGCCAAAGAAGCGCTCCTGTAAAGATTGTTTCATGTGCGGCCCATTAATACCCAATCCTTCCGACATACCCAAATACTTGTAGGTATCATTTGCGGAGAGTGATCTCAGTTTTGTGAAATCTGACAGCTCTAGACTTTCAGATTCCACTATCCCGCCTCGCTTTACATGCATGACCGCACACTTATCAACACCAAACTCCATTCTGATGGAACTACTAAAATTTTTAGTTATTTTTAGTAGTTCCATCAGCTCCTCCTTGTTTGGTGCAAACAACTTGAGGTCATCCATGTAAAGTAAGTGAGAAATAACGTGACCTTTTCTCCGCAAACGATAGCCCAGCCCTGAAGCCTCAAGTAAAGTACTGAGAGGATTCAAGGCCAAGCAGAACCATAGTGGGCTCAGACTATCACCCTGGAATATTCCTCGCACTATCCTTACAGGTTCTTCACTCCTTTGGATTTGCTTACATCCTGGGTAGGAAAGCACCGTGCTCCACTGCCTCATACATGACTGTAAGAAGTTGCGCAGAGTTGTATTAATTTTATACAACTCCAGCACCCTCATAAGCCATGTATGTGGTACGGAGTCATAAGCCTTTTTATAATCTATCCAGCATGTAGACAAATCCTTTCGGGATCGACGAGCCTGCTGGCTAATGACCATATCAATGAGGAGTAGCTCCTTAGTTCCACGTGACCCCTTTCTACATCCATTCTGAGAGACAGACATGATGGCATTTTTTTCTATATGTTTTGTAATTTTTGCTCTCAAAATGGATGTAAAAAGTTTATAGACCGTTGGTAAACACGTAATCGGTCTATAATTTTTGGGTTCAGTGTAACTACCCGATTTATGGAGCAGGTGGGTAATTCCTGTAGTCAGAAACTGAGGCAACGATCCAGCTTCTAAGGCCATCTGGAACTGCGACGCTAAGCGATCGTGTGAACTGGTAAATGATTTCAGCCAAAAGTTGTGCAGTCCGTCCGGCCCCGGTGATTTCCAATTGGGGACCGAACAGGCTGCATTGGCTACATCAGAGGAGGTAATGACTACCTCCTCCATCTCTGGTAAAGTTTCACACTCCCGCTTAACATCGCACATCCAGTCAGCCTCCGTGTGGTTAACAGGCACCGACCAGATGTTGCGCCAAAACGAGTTGGTAGTTTCATCGTCCGGACGCTGTCCGTTAACCACATCTTGGCTGGACCGTTCCCAGTCTCTGTACACCCACCTCTGATCACTTTGGAACATACGATTCTGAGTATAGCGCTCTACCCTTTTTTTATATCTTCTAATACGGTTTGCCCATGCATAGATTTTCTGCTTCAGGAAGTCGATGCGCTCTGTAACACGTGTAAGGTATTCATGAGGACTAGTTTCAGTCCCCACAAATGCACGCCTTACAAAGCGCATCACTCTAGGGCGGTTGTTCCCCTCCCTGAAGCAGGTTAGTTTGCCGATGAGTACCCTGGCCTCATCGATACGACGCTCAATCCTGCACTGCCAGGCAGGAGCAGCTGGTTTCGGTCGGACTGCTGCGTCAAGATTTGGGAATCTGACGTTAGCTACTCGACAAGCTGCTATCGCCCCACAATACAGGATCGAGTGTGTATCATAGAGATTTTCGCTACTTTCAAAATAATTTTCGAGTAGCGAATCCAAGGCACACACCAGCGCCCTATTTTTTCCACACATGGGCAAACGTGGTAATCTGGGTCTTAATTCACTAGGAGCAAATCTATACTCATGTATCGCATCCTCCAAAGCGTTCCTCAATATTTCATTGCACTGAGTACTCACTTGTTCAACCTTATCGTCCTCCACGGCAGCACCAGGAGTGGCGAGTGTGGCATTTTTCATATTATCATTATTTTTAACATTGATTACAGCTTTTTTTAATTTTATATCTTGAGGAAGGTTGACATATGAACTACCACGTAGGGGGTTGAATTTGTTAACATTCATATCTATGTATTTAATTTGATTAAGACTCCAACCACTATCTTTTTTTTCAAATTGACAAATTTAACCGACTACTGTGTCTATTAATGATGAATAAAAAATATTTAAGTCATCTCCCTGACAAATTATGTAATTAAACGTTTGAAAATCAAACGTATTTTTAATACCTTTAGTTTGTTGTATGAAATCAGCATGCAATATGAAGTTTATTTTTAAAATTGTATGTTGTTGAATACATTCATTTATCAAAAATAAGATATCTATTTTTAATGAATTTAAAAATGATTCCGGTGTTTCAAAATATTGTCCCGATTGATGTGTTTTACTATTAATTCTATATGTTAAAATTCGATTACCAAAAGCTGTTTCAACGACTGTAACATTTGGTAATGAATTATGTAATTTTAAAAGATTATTTTTATGTGTATTGCTTTTCAAATGATTGTTTAAATACCTTTTAGCAATATAAACATGACATGTATCACATTCCACCTTATTGTTGTCAATGTCATTGGTTTCAATTGATGATGTAGAAGCTCCTTCATTTAATTTTGCTTTCTTGGTAACCTTATTTTCATTAGTAATGATACCTTGTTTGATACCTCTTCCAACTTGTTGTTGACTGCAACAAAAAAAGAAAATTATTAGACAAATCTTAAAATAAAACATTCCTACAATAATATTTCTTATTCAGTTTGTACTGCTAATACTTACATTAACGTTGTTTCAACCATCACACATTGATTATACAACTCATCATCATACGATGAATCGAACAGTTCACGCTTCTCCATTTCATCACAAACTTTTATATCATTAGGTAACATATACTATTAGTTTGATTAGTTTATAAACATCTTTAGAATCCTTTATTTGTATTAATATGACTAGTCCACTAATGACTGAGTGTCATTGTTAAAAAAGTATTTTTTTACTTTTTCACTTTCTGCTATTGTCTTTGTAATATTGTATACGAGACCGTTTGTGTTGTCGTAGATGCTATCCTTATAATCCTTTACGTAATATTTAATCCTCGTGGTAGCGTGCTTCCAGTGATCACTAGTTGGAATCTTGGATAGTTTCTTCATATCATACATTTCAATTTTTATGAGATGCGTCGCTTGGTCTCCGTCGTCAGAATTTGTAGAGATGTATGATACGCCATCTTTAACAGCTCGTGCCACAGTCGATGATAGCAGCTTCCTCCTTTTTATTTTTGGTGCCACTTCAAAAAATTTATCAATCGGTTGCGATTTCCTTTTTCCACCATCGCCTGTGTTATTAACGACGATGTCATCACTCTCTTCTTCGTGTTGGGGAGAGAGAGGCGAGTAGTAAAACTGTTTATAGGTATTTACATTATCGTCTGCGAAGCTGAATGATCTCTGCAACAACAGAGTTATCACGTTAATATCTATTTGATTAATCTGACACACACACGAAAGGAAACAACAACAGAAATACAAGTAAGTTTGTCAATAGAATAAACACTTACCTCCATGATGCGTTGAAGTAGGTAACACAAACGTAGTATTGGTAGACGTATACAATTCACTGTGGTCAAACGACCATACACTGATTGCATGACTGCAATTGTTCCATCATATATAGTCCATTCTTATCTAAAACATGACACACACATACACATCCCTAAGTACAACGAAACTCTATGAATCAACAAACTTATCTCACATCACAACAGGCATGAACCTGTTTTGTGACTAACACAAAGAATGCGATTTAATATTTACAAATCACTATCATTGAACATTCCTATGACAACCATTGAATAGATTGGTACTGTAATAATCTGCTAATAACAGTAATATCATGGATACACTAGAATTACAAAAACATATGAAAAAGATTCATTCGAGTCTAGAAAATAATGTTTATGCTGCTAATAGACTACCTATGTACACACATGTACCAACGTATATAATATGCAATTTGGATGCGGATGATAAACCAGGGTCACACTGGGTAGCCATACATATCGATACAAATGGTATCGGCCAATATTTTGATTCATATGGAAGAACACCTGAGCGATATCATCTTCAGTTTTTGAAAAGGAATTGTAAGAGGTGGGACTGGAATGTTGATAGGATTCAGAATGATTGGACTTCGGTTTGTGGCGAATATTGCTTAATGTATTTGCTATTTAAGTTTCAGGGATGTTCAATGCATAGTTTTACGAACATATTTACAGGAAACACGCTGTACAATGATAATTTAGTGGATGAGATGTTCCACTCATATTTTGTAAAAAAAAGTAATAAAAGTTCGAAATAAAAATGAATGATTGTGTTTTATTGATGATATAGAAAATCAGACAAAATGAAGACGTAATGAGAGAGTTCGAAGCACAATAGATAATGATAACGATAGGCGAACAATGGGACGTTAAGTAATGTAACGATAAGCAAACAAAGGAACGTTAATGAGGGTTCAGAAGCTGATTCTGATTTTCATAACTCCAGAACCACGCATCCTACGCTAAAACGGACTGCAGAAACGTGATCAGAGCATGCCAAAACCTAGGATAGCATACCAAACTTTTTTTTTTTTTTTTTTTAGGTTTGGTGCCACTCAGATTTCAGATTCCGGGTGATTAGCTGGTTCTGGCGCTTGCGCCAGAACCAGCTAATCACCACTACTTTTATCCTTATTAAACACACAAAATGTAAGATATGAATGTGTAATTAACGAGAATAGTTTTGATGGCGTTTTGACCAAGGGGTGTTAAGGCACCCACTTCTCACGCATAAGCGTTCGAATCTGGCAAGTACTAATGCCATTTTTCCAAGTCATATGTGTTTTCTAAGACTATTTAGAAACTTACAAACGAAACGGAACCTTATTTCATATACACTCGAAGGCTTTTTTTTTGTGAGGGGAAAATCATCAAATGACTTCTCCCGCCCAGGGCCGGGCGGGAGGGAGTGTCAGACTCTTACTGACTAAAAACCCCCCTGTTCCTTTTCCTGCTCTGGGCTGAGATCGCGGTGTTTTATTGCGCTTACCCCGCAACCCCGGCTGAACATCAGCCCTTTAGGTCCCCGTCTGTGGTGGTCCATTGGCTCTTTGAGGCGCGCGCGGAACGCTACGCGCCGTACGCTCGGGCCTGGTTCTGGTCGGGCGGCGAGCTGCCCTTACTCGCCGACCGCAGACCCGTGCATACGGTGGCCGGAGATCATCTCTCGATACTCGAAGCCTGGAAACGCAGTTGTGTTTCGGGTGTATATGGGCCGCAATGGTTGCTTATGTAATACATAAAGAAAACATTCGCTAAACCAGAGGATTTGCAAATGCGTTGCTAGATTTTGGAGGTTAAGAAATTGAAGATTTGTGAGAAGAGCCTTGCTTCACGTTGGCTTCTTGTGAGGCCGTGGTATCACTCCGGTAGGGCATGTAAAAGTTGAACTTTTTGACAATAACCGTTTGTACAGAAGATAGAATTTTGAATGACACTCTAACTAATTTTTGATTTGCTAAAATCGTTTCGTAATCGTAGAGACTCCGAAAATATGTCGTGGGGTATAAAAGCGGTCGCATTTAACAGTTTAATTTCGTTCACACAAGGTAGTTGTCAATCGAGGCGCGACAGTAGCGACATCTCGCGGGAACAACTACGTAACTGCTAATTGTGAGAACTACACTACTGGTATGTGTAAGTACCTGCATTTCTGTTTATTGGGGTAATTTGATTTAATGTTAATCGTTATTAAGGTATCTTTTATTAATTAAATGAAGATAAATAAGAAATAGTATGTATTTTTTATTTTCTACTACGATTTTTGGTTTTTTATCGCACTTATATTTGAAACGCGACGAAAATCATTATAAATCCCTTCTCTCGCACGGACACGACCTGAAATGAAGACGAGAGGGAATCAAATAAAAATCATTAATTCTCACTGAACCATAAATACGTACTTTTGAAACGTCAAAATAGAATAGTGTAGGTGCTCGTTCCAAATGGTAGATTCGAATGGAGAAGAACGAGCAAGAAACTCCAGACGCCAGACTCTTACTGACTAACAACCACCTTCCTTATCCTGCTCCAAGCCGCAAGCTGCAGTAGGTACAATATTGCGTTTGACTAACAATCTCAATCACCAATTCTCAATTTCACACTTATAATAAAAAATTACATGTCCAGGCTTCCTCAAGATGTTTTCTATACTTAGAAAGTACATATAGCTCGGAAAAGTAACATAGTTGCGTAGTAGATTAAAATGATTTTTCCGGCTCCTAATTTGCTTGGTTACTCTCATAACAATATGCAATGATTTATTTGTGTGTAGGCTAGTCTTCAATTTATCTTCTATCTATATAAGACACTTACGTAATAGGCAATCTCAAATTGTTGAGCCTAGGTAATCGATTACCAATCCTTGAAACGAACAGATTGAATATTAAACACAGTATCAACTGCTTATCATAGCACTTAAGACGTATAATATGATAAATAGAGTTTTAGTAATCGTAGCTATATCAATACACATCATATTCCAATGCAGTTTCATATATTGCACAGGCCATACGACATCAAAGACTTCTGCGAGGAAAACCGCATCACAAGTTCAACTGTTAAAAGATATCATACGACGGAAAGCATATGAACAAGAAGCCCACGACCCGGAAAAAAAATGGCTGAAGACAGAGGATTGGATTCAAAGTGTGAGTAATAAAAATAATGAGAAATCTCCAGAAAAAAAAGAAAATCGTGTAAGAAGATCTCAACGTAAAAAGACAACTACTCAGGTATCACCAGAAGCAAGGAAAACTCATAAATCAAAACATGAAAATAATGTTGAAAAAGGAGAATTGCGCCGTCCCGAAAAAATACACTCGAAAAACATGGATGACCAGCCATTACATCAAAAGAAATCAGATCTTCGTGATTCGTTAATTGCAGAGTTTGCAGAAAAAGCTCAAATAGAAACAAAGAGTCTAAGAGGTGGAAGACCACAACTTGAAGAACTTGATGAAGAAGGCCTAGAGATCGACACACAAGGAGAAAGTAATAAAGACAACCCGACTCAGGATTGGAGAGAAAATTACTCACAGCAAGGTCTACCATGGGCTGGAAATGTCGAAAAATTAGCACACAGGCCGGTAAACCAATTAGAAGAAGACAATACGGAATCGCAATCGACAGATCAAGATGTAGAGAAACAAATTCGAATATGGACAGAAGCTCATCCAAAAAAAGAAAATCAAGCTTTGAAGAAAAAACATGGTAACTCGCCGTGGGCTAATGATCTTGCAGAAAAGGTAATGCAGGAATGGAAAGAAACTAAATTAAAAAATGAGCATGAGCAACGAAAACAAAAACAGCAACAACCGCAATTGACTTCTTTAGAGAGTGACATCAAAGAACCAATTATTACCAATCAGGAATATGAAATAGTGACAGAAATAAATAATTCAAACGATGAATCTGATAAGTCAAGTGACTCCGAGGAGAAGGAAGTTGTCGAAAAAGAAGAGTTACAAAATACTCAAAGCAGTTCAGAAAGGAAAAAAATCTTATTACCAACCAATAGTGGTGGACAAAAGAATTCAAAAATAGTGAGTACAGATCATAGGCTTGGACAGAAATTAGCAGAAAGCATGTCAAACGAAGACAAAGTGCCTAAAAAAATTGACTTTGTTCAAGATATGACCGATATTGCTAATGTAAGTTTATCACTAAGTAAATGTTTGTGATTTCATTCGCTGCTAAGTATCATTCCAGGATTGCGGGTGTAAGTTCAATAATGTACCGCGATATCTGCTTGAAGCAGAGAGGAAATAGGATGGTGTTTAGTCAGAAAGAGCGTGACCTCTCGCTACACCCAGTGCGGAGGAAATCACTTGATGATTTTCCCCGTAAAAAAGCGAAGTGTCTATGTCTATTTCCAAATTTAAAAATAGTTGTTGTTCGTTAATAATGCGATGACGACATTATAAATGAATATATTTGATTTATTACAGATAACTAAATACAAAATAAAAGAATTCTTGAAGCAACAGACGAAAAATCTAAAGGTTAGCAGTATTTCAATTTTAAGATGTTTTTGCTAGTATCTTGCCCTATTCACGTTGATGTCCAACTACGGCGGTGTTACGAAAGTCTACTAAGCTGTTCTCAAATTAAAATAAAAACCTTTTTGTGTGTTCACCACAACATACAAAGGTTTGTCGAAATCGCATTAGCCATTTTCGCACGACGCCGTGGCCAAGAGAAATTGGGATTCATTTTATAAGATTGCCACGTAGCAAGTTCTAATGTGACTTTTTCTGAGTTCTATGGACTTTCTGAGGCGTTTTCTGATACACGGTGAAGGAAAACATCGTGATGGCTCCAGGACTTAAATTTCTAATTATGTATTTGAAACCGCCAATCCAAACCGAAACTCAAATTATTTTAATAGCAATGTTGGGTGCTTTTTATTTATTCGTAATCTAAGTGCTTAATTCTAACAAGATTACAAAAATATGATAAAAGCTCGAGAAATTATCATAATCAGCTCTTTATTGTTTCTGTCTCCTCTTGAGAAACAAAATAATGTATTTTTATGAGTATGTTTATAGTATTTTACTATAATTGCAGGACAACCAAACGCTTGCTGAAGAGGAGTCTAAGAAATCTCTGCGTAATTATCTCTCGAAGAAAAGAAATTTACACAGAAACAGTTCAAATAAATGTGTCCATAAGGTAAAGGATTTAATTTTATTATTTAAAAAAACACTAGGATTTTCTCATTTGACCCAAACCCTTTTTTGTGACGGGAAAATCATCAAATAACTTCTCCCGCCCAGGGTAGGGCGGGAGGGAGTGACAGACTCTTACTGAGTAAACCTCCCCCCCCCCGTTCCTTTTCTTGCTCTGGGTCAAGATCGCGGTGCCTCATTGCGCTTACCCCGCAACCCTTGACTCAGGCCCTGAACTTCATTTGATGCAAGAATCTAACCTTCGACACGTTGCCCACCAATAAATTGATCCGCCACTGCGCTGTCCCAATTGCACGTTTATGTACAGGGGACTCGGTTTGGAGTAGTAAAAGGGGGTGGTTTTAAGTCAGTAAGATTCTGTAATTTTTTCTCACCCTGCGAGAGAAGCCATTTTGAGGTTATGGGCTTGGCAGGAAAGAGAGATAACTCGATAGACTCCGGTAGCCTCGTCATATGACGAAACATAACGCTCTGGTTGATTTACGTCAACTCTAGTTTTCCTCTTGTCGATGCCTAATCAAAAACCTTATCTTTTCAGTGTTTCAAACCAAAATGTCACGTCAAAGTGAGTTTTTTTAAATTTCTATAATTAAAAAATTACGTATACAATTAATATTGTATAAACTTAATTACTCTTCTTACTTCCGTAAATTAATTTTCGAGAAAAACTGTACTAGTTTCAAGTTACACCAAGAGATATATATATTTTTTTATGTGTTGAACCGACGGATTACCCGATAGTAAGCAATCAGCGCACCCATGGACAGCCGCAACAACAGATTTAGGGATACGGGGAGGAGAAGACTTGGGCCTCCGGTAACCTCACTCACACATGACAACATTCGTACTTGAGCAAAATAGGAGGCTGAAAAAGGGTGTCATGTCATTCGAAATGAGGATATTCGACAAAGAACTAAAGCTATCGACAAACCCCAAATGACTACCAAACTGAAATGGTCACATTTTGTCGAAGAACCGATAACTGTTTTCAGTTTTTAGAAACGTCTATCTCAGACGTGTTCTGAAGCAGAGTCCCCGAACGCTGTGTTTGCTTAAAAGTAAACACAGCGTAGGCTGCAGTTGAACCAGAAGAAGTGGTGATATCTCCAAATTCACGGTTCAGAGACGAACCATTGGAGACCCTATATCTAGCAGTGGACGGAACCAGGCTGATGATGATAATTATAATGATGATGATGATGGTGATGATAATGTGCTATGTCATATACGAGAATCGACTGTAAGGAAGAGAGCCAATGTTAAATAATTACTTATTCATTTAAATTTTGTTAGTGTTCTGGAACCCGGGGTTCGGCAGCGGTAAGTATAAATTTAAAATCGTTTTGTTAATCTTTAATCTTTGGATGAAATATTATGGGGACGAAAACACAGCTTCACAGAAAATCGAATCGATCGTAACAGACACGGTAGGTAGGTAACCATCGCTAAGCTACTGAACCGACCAAAGGTGTAAAAAGATACTAGCCGACGGATTTTTTCACCAGGCGCGGTGGACCCAAATTTACGTTTTTTAAAACAATCTGAGACAAAAAGTACAGTGTCTTCAATTTAAAAAAATATATATGTTTAGTTGAGGATCTTATCTAGTCAAAATCTCATTCAGTTAAGAGACCCGATGAACTTCACTCGATAGAAAAAAATCGCAGTTACCCCTTTTTAAAACGTTTTTTCAATATTGTGCCTGTATAACGGAATTTTTTACATATATTTTTTTACTATCATAAAGAAACTGATTAGTTACAGACAATTTCGCAGAGTAAGAATTGATAAAATGATTTTGTTAATTACTATGTTTTAATAACAATAAAATAGGCGGTCGCAGCGGCCCAGCTCGGACAATTCTTGTTAGCGTTTAATATCTATTGCTTATCGCTTGGCCTACACGCCCTTAAGGGATTTGAGCGATATTTCGCTTGGTTCCCATGCATGAGCATGCTCATCATTTCCGAGTTGTATTATGTACTTTCTATAATTATTTAGACACCACTGGCATACGATGAAGGAAAACATCGTGAGGAAACCTAGACTTAAAGTTTATTATTACAAGTTTGAAATCGCCAATCCGCCTTGAGCAAGCGATTAATACTCAAACCTTCTCCGTGTGAAAAGAGGAATTTGCTCGGAGAGCACTTATAAAATGATGACGTTGATGATGATAGTACCAAATGACTTAGTCGATTGTTCTTGTTTCAGTGCAGTGCAAAATCTTGCCGCTCTTTGGTAAGTGTACTCCATCGTCAAAGAACATCTCTATTATTCTTTTTTTCTTCTATTTTTTTTTTTTTTTGTTTTTCTGACAATTGGTTATGGTAATGTATAACAACTCTTTGCATGTTCTTCCATAGAAGGGATGATGATGGTCTATGAAAAGGATACACATTTTGATAATTAAAAATATTGCCGGATATAAAAAATAATAAACCTAATTATGTTACCTCTGCACCGCATTTAGCGACGACCCGTTGAAGACTGCCCAGATATCACAGTGCAGGTGGACTCTTCGGCACTGCGTAGGGATGTAGCCCGGTTATGTGTCCTAAGACCTATATAACCTGTATATAAAAACGATAGCTACTACGCTATCTTTGGGTCTTTCGTGTGCTGAATAAATGATTTTAGTCAAAACCTTTTTTTCACATTAGTAATTAAATACCTAACTAACAAATTAAGTTTAGTATTATTTCTTACGCCTGGTGGTAAGCGTTGATGCGACCTACGATTATGGAGCACGCCTACAAATAAACACTATTTAACTGTAGCTCATTTTGTTAACTATTACAGACTCAAGGTGAAGATTCTGCATCTTTAGTAAGTTTCTAATTCATTTCTTTATTACTTTAGCGAAATGAATTCAAGAAAACACAGCTTTCAACCCGTCTTTTTAGCATTTAGGAAACAGAGAGTAAACTGCCCATTTTTTTTGTGAGGGGAAAATCATCAAATGACTTCTGCCGCCCAGGGCCGGGCAAGAGAGAGTGTCAGACTCTTACTGACTAAAACCCCCCCTGTTCCTTCTCCTGCTCTGGGCCAAAGTCGCGGTGCCTCATTGCGCTTACCCCGCAACCCCGACTGAACATCAGCCCTATGGGGCCCCGTCTGTGGTCGTCCATTGGCTCTTTGAGGCGCGCGCGGAACGCTACGCGCCGTACGCTCGGGTCTGGTTCTGGTCGGGCGGCGAGCTACCCTTACTCGCCGTCCGCAGACCTACGCTTACGGTGGCCGGAGATCATCTCTCGATACTCGACGCCCGGAGAGTAAACTGCCCCATGATTTGAAAAAGACAATTCTCTTACTAGGCGAGGTGATTTTGCCCCACTGTCTTTCTTTATTTAGTAATGGGCAAGCATTTGGCCGCTATCACGACTGGTGGTAAACAATGATGTGACCTACGATGAAGCAAGCCTACCCAAAAGCAACCTATTGACTTTTACATTGGACTTTCTATCCATGTTCAATTCCGCTCAAAATCTATTTTCGCATTTTAAGATTTGTTTTTTTTATTAAATTGTCGTCATAACTTCTTTGTGTGTTGTCATAAACATTCAAATCACTGAATATTATACTAACACACCGGGAAAAATTTGTTGAAACACAAGGTTTATCCAACCTTGTAAGGGATCTATATTCGAAAGAAACTAACCTTACTACAAAATTATCATGAAATATAATACTTTGACTACTTCATACCATTTTATTTTTTTTAATGTTAGGGTTATATGTTGATTGTTTTATGTTTAAGAACTTACTTTTAAATTTTATTGTGTGATGTTCAATTTTTTGCATGATGACATCTCCAGCAATTGAAGGAGCGCACGACTATTAAAATTGTATTTTTTTTATATATTTTTCAAGTAATGTGTATTCTCTGTAGGAGATCCTAATAAAATAAAGAAAATCAAAATACTTTACTTTTCAGTGTACGGGAGAACACTGTCATGCATTGGTGAGTTTGAAAAATAATTTTAAACCAGACATTCCCAGAAAAATATAATGAACTAGCTTTTGCCCATGACTTTGTTCGCGTGGAATGGTGACTTCCTGCAGTTTTTTGTTTTAAAAACTATTCTATGTCCTTTCTCGAGAACCAAACTATGTCTGGACCAAATTTCACATAAATAGGTTCAGTAGTTTAGGCGTGAAGAAAAGACAGACAGACACAGTTACTTTCGCATTTATAATATTAGTTTGGATTAAATAGAATTAGATAGCGGGGGCGCGGGTTACTTCATGAGTTATTATATACTCTCAATGATCATTTTAGACACCATGTTCTGAAATGTGGCAAAAGCAAAAAAAAACATTCTGAGGGAACCTTCTTTTTGTCAGGGGAAAATCATCTAATGACTTCTCCCTCCCAGGGTAAGGTGAGAGAGAGTGTCAGACTCTTACTGACTAAAAATAAAACCCCCTTCAATCCTTCTCCTGCTCTGGGCCAAGGTCGCGGTGCCTCATTGCTTTTACCCCGCAACCCCGGCTTTGTAAGGGAACCTGAACTTACGAATTTCTCGTGGTGATTATTAATGCTCAAACATTCTCCGCGTGAGAAGAGGCCTTTGTTCAGTAGTGGGCTCTTATGGGCAGAGAAAAGGAGGTCTTTTCAAAATATTTTAGGCCAAACGTAAATAATAATTACCTGTTACTAAACGAAGCTAAATTTAACCATACATAAGCTATTAAGACTAGCATGTTATTATGCAATTAAAGATTTCTTAGAAAATAAGTACTTAATGTGAATGAGGATTTTTAGATGTCATAAATAATATCAAAACTTCTAATATTTAATAATAACTTTTATATAAATGTTGTTGTTTACAGGCCAAATGGGCCTTGATTATTGTATGCCCAAACGGGCTGATTGTTGTACTGTATACACTATAAATATATATAACACCTGTAACCAACACAATGAACACAATAAAGATTACTTTACTTTACGTCCCCGTCTGTGGTGGCTCTTTGAGGCGCGCGCGGAATGCTATGCGCCGTACGCTCGGGCCTGGTTCTTGTCGGGCCGGAGATCGTCCTTCGATATTAATGTAGAGGGTGAGGAGGCTTATTCCCACAATGGACATCCACGAGCTGCAGATGTGATTGATGAATGAAATAATTTTATGTAACACTACAACAGACAGATTGACACACGTGTTCTGCTAATTGATTTTAACCGCATACATAGGGAGCTTGTTAGGGTGACCATCGTTTGAAAAATTATAGGAGTTTTGTGAGTTATAATATTAATAAGGCGTTTTTGGCTAAAACTCTGTGCCCGTCTCTATTATAGAAAATATCGCTATTATCTGTTACTCGTAAGAATTTCACGAAATCTGTGGAATTTTGCAAATGTATTTTCAATGTATATCGGCTGAGTCTAATTAATTATCAAAATCCAAACTAATACTATAAATGCGAAAGTAACTTTGTAAGTCTATCTTTCTGTATGTCTATAGATTTTTTATTCACGCCAAAACTACTGAACAGATTTGTGTGAAATTTGATACAAACATAGTTTGGAACTTGAGAAATGACCTTTTCATTTTCATGTTCAACCAAAAGTCTGCAGGAAGTCACTTTTCACGCGAACAAAGTCGCGGACAAAAGCTAGTAAGATTATACATCAGAATTAATTCGGCAAATTTCTTTTAAAATAGAATCCATTGGTGAAAACTATAAAAATATTACGACCCAATAAACAAAAAAATATAATCCTCAGCATAACATAAAGTTGTCCATTAAAACTCGTGACACGTACACAACCTACACGTAACCGGTTTACACCGGTCGTATCCAGTTAGATGCAGTTATAACACGTCAGTAGAACTAATTCAATAGTCTATCGTTGTGACTATTGTGCTGTTCACCCGCTGTTTGTAACGAGCGTCATAATAAAATAATACTATACTGGAATAGAATCAGCCAATCTTTTGGTCTGGCGAAAATTACACTTAATGCATTAGGAATAAGGATGTAAATTGTATTTTTGTTAACAAAATTATTGGCACTATGAGTTTAAGGGTTGGTTTCTGATCAAAGTTCACTTTTGTTCCGTCAAAATATAGGCAGGAGTGTTTATTTTTCTTAGTAATTTGTATGCTGATTTCATTAAATTGGGAGGTTTTTTTGGTAGATTTGTAAACTGAATATTCTAAATATATTTCTCTGTTTTCAGTGTTTCAAAGCGCAATGCATAGCGGCGGTAATGTACCTATCTTAATTACCTACTTTGATTACGAAATAATATTTAGTACTAACTTCTGAATAATAAAAACTCTAGGTACTTATTTACTAATGATATTTTCGATTTTATTTTCACAGTGTGAAGGTTTTACTTGCCTTGGCAAAGTAAGTGTAGAACATATTTTCCAAATACACATTATATATAAATTCAAAAAATGTCTAATATTCCTCTAGACGACCTTAAAATAAAGTTTTATGCAAGACAGATAATTAGAACACCTTTGTTTTTTTAACTTAATTAATAAATAAATAATATTATTATGTTCATGTCATTTGTTTAAATAAACTATGAGAAGTTATAGATAAAATATTAATTTAAAAATGGAAGCAATACTTCTTCATTTATTTTATTGAAATATTAAAGATATATTTATGTATGCTTAATAGAAAAGAGAGCTAACTCAATGAAGCAGATATTTAAATTTTAAAAATTTATGTTTTAATAATAAGGTTCAATTTTGAAATACCCTCCATTATGACTTATTTCTGTTTTCTGTTAAACATACGCAGTATAATATATTAAGGGCTGAATTTTCAATGGTCAGATAAAAGTTACCTAGGAACAATTATGATGCTGTCGCGTCAGAATGTTTGTATAAGACAGTGACAGCAACAATTTTATTCCTCAGAAAGCATTTATCTGACTATTGAAAAGTCAGCCCTAAATATTGTTTATATTTTATTCCGTAGTGTCATGGTAGAGGATGTCATGCAGTGGTAAGAACACAATCAAAACACTACTTTGTACGCATAATATTAATTTTGATGTATGTAAATTTAAATTCAAAATATTCATTGCTAACTGAGTGTGTACAAAATATTGTCGATATTAACAATATCCCTATATAAAGGTACTTAGAATTTAGTAACCTGCTTAGGTACTGCAATTATGTAGTTAAGTAGTTATATTTCTTCTACGATTTTTTTCATGGACTAGTTAATCATTTAATTTAATTTTTTTTATCTGACATATTAGATAAAAAAAGGCTAACGAGCACACGGATTTCCTGGTGGTAAGCAATTAACGCCGCCCATGGACACCCGCAACAACAGAGGAGTTACGAGTGCGTTGCCGAACTTTTTGGGATTAGGGATTTGAAGATTTAGGGATTGGGGGAGGGGAAGGAACACGACGAAACACAACACTTTAATAAATTCATTGTTTCATTACTGCACGGTTTGCGCGGTGGCTGGGCAACTGAATGCCGCGCAACGTGTCGCGAGTTCGATTCCCGCACGGAACAACTCTTTGTGTAATCCACAGATTGTTGTTCCGGGTCTGGGTGTGATGTGTATGTGAAATTGTAAGTTTGTAAACCACCCACGACACAGGAGAAAATCCTAATGTGGGGCAACGTTTTATCTTTAAAAAAAATTACTAATAATGCCAACAAGCAATCTCGATATTGAATATAATTATTTTTTATTGCTAATGTTAATTTTTTTGTTGTTAATGTAATACTTGAATAACTTATGCTTTTTGTAATACAGTCTAATGGTCGATCATCGCAAACCATGGTAAGTATTAGAAAATGTAAAAAATATATAAGTACTAGCTTCGTCAAAGTCAAAATCGTTCATTTCAATTAGACCCTTACCCCCTTATTACAAAACAAGGTTTATCTTTAGTCCAGGTTTAAACCATTGAGTCGGGTTTTGGAATTTTGAATCTTATTGTCATCTACCTTCAATTCGAAATACGAAAACGTACGTTTAGTCCTAGACTAAAGTAAAACCTTGTTTTGTAATAAGGCCGTTACAGTCACTTTTGAACATCAAACAAAGCTTAAATATATAAAGTGTCTGTCGGTCAGTCCTTTTAGTAGAGCTAGCTAGCTAGGAGAAATAGCAAGAAGCTCCATGGTTACTCTTTTTCAATCATTTTCATAAATAGATTCTTTACGTAAACGAGGTCACAGGAAAAAAGAAGAAAGAAAGAAAGAAAGAAAAAAAAGTATTTATTCGCATCTAGGACGCACATGACACCAAAAAATAAAACAAGTGTATAAACATAAAACAAAATAAAAACATGATTATGCAATATAAAAAAGAGTAATATAAGGAAAAATATGCGTCACAAGCACGCGAAATTGCCCTCGCTCAGCATATGCAGCGACAATAATAAGTGTCGCAGCGCTGATTTTCAGCGATGGCCGACAACAAACATTTGACGCCAATCGGTGCATAAACTTAAAGTTAATAATATATAAGATATAAAAAGTTATATTTATATATATAAGTAAGTAGTGTATATCACTCTCCAACCTCCTTCTGGTACCGCAGCCTAGGACCGAAGCAAAGGATGGGACACGGTTGTAGTCAGTAAGAATCTGTCTCTTCCAACACTTATGAAAATCCGCCATTTTAATCCTCGCAGAAGTAGGTAGAAGTGCGGATAGACAATGTACCATGAATCCCATATGTATAGGGTCTCTTTTACCATAACATTTAGTGCCATGCACTGTATTGTATCTATTTCAGTGTTTAAAGGAGGACTGCATGGCTTATGTAAGTATATCAAAAGTGCTAATGATCAAATATTATAGCTGCTAGCTAGCTTTTGATCTTCTATTCTTAGGGCTGATTTTTCAATGGATAGATAAAAGTTAGCTAGGGAATAATTATGATGCTGTCGCGTCAGAATGTTTGTACAAGACAGTGACAGCAACAATTTTATTCCTCAGATATAATTTGTTATCTGACAATTGAAAAATCAGCCCTTAATATACATTATCTGTGAACAACATTATAAACTGAACTTTTTTGTATTGTCTAGTTGTAAGTTTAAAAAAAAATACTGTTTGTTTTGCCTCTTTTAATAAAATAAGAATAAAATAAAATAACTGAACTGTACCAATTTGGTGCAGCTTTGGGGCACACAATTGTTGTATAAGATTTTCTTTTTGTTGCATACAGCGTAAGTTAGAAAGCTCAAAATAATTATATTAAACTAGCTTTTTCCCGCGACTTTGTTCGCGTGGAATAGTGACTTACTGCAGATTTTTGGTTTAAAAACTATTCTATGTCCTTTCTCGAGTTCCAAACTATGTCTGTACCAAATTCCACACAAATAGGTTCAGTAGTTTAGGCGTGAAGAAAAGACAGACAGAGTTACTTTCGCATTTCATGCTAATCATCATTTCATATTAAATTTAGGGTACAGATTTCAATTTAGGAACAGGTTCCAATCTAGTATCCTTCTTTTTTTATATTATAAAATGCTAAATATTTTAACAGGCAAGCGGTGCTGAAGTTGAAGCAATGGTAAGATCCGTTTAACTTTTTCGCGATTAAAGTAACTATGAATTTTTATGGCACGCTAAACGAGGATACGTCCATTTCATTGTAATCAATCGACGCCGCCCATTAACAACTACAACACCAGGGCCTCGAGTCTGCTATTACAATAATGTCAGAATAGTAGATCATTGGTTTCAAAATATTGATTTTGACAAGTTTGGTAATCTACTAACACGATAGCGTCATTATGACTTTTTAATACCACTTCATTGAAATAATTCTTTCGAACCGTAATTATAAATGAATATTTGACATAATGCGGCAAATTAGTAAAAAAATGTCAGTTCCTTTATTCAATGATTTACGTTTAGAATATTAATGTGCAGTTATTGTGTATAATTCGTTACAAGACATCTCGTACTAAGTATAATTCTATTACGACATCGTCGAACGCCAATGATCAGCCATTTTGAATTAACAGATTACGAACTTTTAGCAAAATGACAATGGAATCGTGTAGGAATGATAACACTTTGGAAATAGTAGACTCGGACCCCTGGGCTGTTTCAAGCGCGTTGTCAACCAGGTTGCAAGTTTTTATAGTATAGGTCGGATACGAGCAGACGGATTACCTGATGGTAAGCAATTATCGCCGCCCCGACACCCGCAATACCAAAAGAGTTACGAGTGCGTTGCGGCCTTTTAAAGATAAAGGTTTCGGATATTTAAGGATTGAAAAGGGATAGAGTGTCTCCGGTATCCTCAATCACACGGCGAAACACAACGCTGTGGTTGTTTCACGCCAGTTTTCTGTGAGGCCGAAGTGTACAAATAATGGAAGTAGTGGTGTTAAATAGGTGAGAATGAAAAAACTTTCCTACTTATGATCGTAAATACATAATATTTTTATTTTTAATACGTTTATATTTATTTAATTTTTTCAGTGCAAAGGAGCGAACTGTCAAGCTGAGGTTGGAATTATATAAGTTCAAAAACACGTCTGTTATAAAAAAATAAGTACAAGCTTCTGCCCGCGACTTCTCACGCATATAAAAGCACGCAAATCCTTTTTTTTTTTGTCAGGGAAAAGTGACTTCTCGCGCCCAGGGTAAGGCGAGAGAGACTCTTACTGACTAAAAACCCCCCGTTCCTTCTCCTGCTCTGAGCCGAGGTCACGGCGCCTCATTGCGCTTACCCCGCAACCCCGGCTGAACATCAGTCCTATAGGCCCCGTCTGTGGTGGTCTCTTGGGTCTTTGAGGCGCGCGCGGAACGCTACGCGCCGTACGCTCGGGTCTGGTTCTGGTCGGGCGGCGAGCTGCCCTTACTCGACATCCGCAGGGTTGATCTTATGCTGGAATATATATTTTACTAGAGCTACCACCATATTTCGATTCAATTTAAATCTATTTTATTTTATTGTTAGAACATTTGAAAGTTCTTTTTAAAGTTTGGCTTTTTGATTGAACATATTTTTTTCTATTTTCAGTGCATGGGATTAAAATGTGTGGCCAGAGTAAGTCTATCAGAGTTTTTAGATATTTTCACAAACTTCTTTATAGGTCTTATTAATTCAACTTGCAATGTATGTTTATGTGAAGTGGAATGATGCAACTAAACTTGGAAGTACCTACGTAGGAACAAAAACAAAACAGAAATTATTTGCAGCTAATTTAAAAGTTACAATTAATTCTTATATAAGAAATATGTGACGATGTGCATCACGTTGAGCTGATCTGATAGTTTCGCAATTGGGTAGTTTCCTAGGTCAAAAATAAATTAATACGACGTTTCAATACAATAAAATATTAAAAAATTACTACGGTTTTATTCATTGATCGATCGATACCCTGAATTTTAGATATTTTTAGCTAAGTTTTAAGAAAAAAGTAAACTATTTGACGAAAAAAAACTATGAAGTCATAACTCAGTTTTTCATACAAATTTAATAGAAAAGTATCGTTTTTGAAATTTAGATAAAAGTACTGAATTTGACTAGTTGGAAACTACCGTATTGTCGCCCAGGCTGATGCAATATTTTATCAGTGTTTCATATAATTCCTTAATTTGCGGAATCCGTAGACTCTTGGTACTTAACATGGGTAGCTTTAACCAATTAAGCTAAATTTTGTATACACGTACACTTTGTATAAAACTTAAAATTACTTATTATTTTTTAATGTCGAATCAAACTTGAAAAATATTCCAGTATTTAGCGGCTTTTTCTGGACTTGCTAAATGAAATTGATGTTGAATTTTATAAATTTTTCAGTGTGATGGTACAAATTGCATTGCTGGGGTAATTATAGTATATACATAGTAAAATTATTTGTAAATATATGTAAAATATATGATACAATAAAAAAACTAATTAACACATATTTCTATATGTTACAGTGTGACGGAAAGAACTGCAGAGCGGAGGTCTGTATTCCTTTTTTTTTTTACTTGCAATAAACTAGTGCTTGACTGCGATCACACCTGATGGTAAGCAGTGATGCAATCGTTGATGTTAAGGCGCACTGGTTTATTATGAGCCTATTCACTCTATCCTTGAAGACACCTAAATTGTATTCAGACGGAAAGACTGCAGCCGGCAAACTGTTCCAATCCCTCGATGTACGCGGTATAAATGACGAGGCAAAACGCTTAGTCCGGGCCGCAGGTGTCTCAACAACGTAGGGGTGGATATTCGCCGTACGCCGTACGCCGGGATGTCCGAAGGTGAAATTGGGATGGCGGAATCAAATCGTGCAATTCCTGGGCACACTCTCCAAAATGCATCTTGTAGAAAACCGCAAGGCTGGCTACTCTGCGCCTCTGTTGACCCAACCAAATCTGGATCACCAATCAGCCTCTTTGCACGCCTTTCCACTGAATCCAAAGCCGCTAGGTGGCATTATGCAGCACCAGCCCATATGTGGTTGCAGTACTCCACACATGATCGGACATCGGACTTTATACAACGTTACAAGCTGACTCGGTGTGAAGTACCGTCGGACTTTTGCAAGAGCGCCGAGTTTTCTAGCAGCTACTTTGGCTCTGGACTCAATGAACCACCCAAAGTTGAGGTCTGAAGCAATGTCCATTCCCAAGAGCTGAAGGCGGTCGGTGCACTCCAGAGATACATCCCGAAAAGCAGGAGCCAAGGTGAACGGGCTCCTTTTGGCGGTGAATAGACACGCCTTTGTTTTGGTGGCGTTGAATGTTACCAGATTAGTTTTGCCCCACTTGGAAACTACCTGAAGTGAGACATTCGTACGCTCTACCAAAGCCTCCCTTTCAGACTGGATTAGCTCCTTACTAGCCCGGGCACTGGGCAGGTATCTCTCTACAACTGTGCTATTATCTGCATATCCAAATATACCAGGCACTAGCAAATCATTAATGTGGAGCAGGAATAGAGTTGCAGAGAGAACAGACTCCTGAGGAACACCGGCATTAGTCGACATAGGCTCTGATGAGCATCCATCGATAACAACTCGGAGTGACCGTTTACTCAGGAAGTCTTTTACCCAGTTTATCAGCCCAGGAGAAATGCCGTACGCTGGAAGCTTTGACAAAAGGCCATCGTGCCATACCCTATCGAAGGCCTTCGACACGTCTAAGAAAACGGCAATAGCTTCCCCATTCCTCTCGAGGGCCTCGCCCCACAAGTGAGTGGCATAAACTAGTAGGTCCCCAGTAGACAATCCATACTGTCGGTCGCTGAGGAGATCGTTACCTTCTAGATATGCCATGAGGCGCGAATTCAACACTCGCTCCATAATCTTGTAGAGTATGGAGGTTATCGAAATCGACCGATAGTTGGGAGGATCGGCACGACTGCCCTTCTTGGCACGGGTTGCACGTTGGCGAGCTTCCAGGACTTTGGCACAATACCAGTCCTAAATGAGAGGCGATACAGGCGCGTCAATACAGGAGACAACTCGGGCGCACAAGCCTTGAGAACTATCGCTGGTATACCATCCGGCCCACTAGCTTGTGGGCTGACAGAAGTTCGCTTCGACCGACTTGGCAAGGGACCAGAATGCTCTGCTACCGGACGGTTGTGCAGAGAGTTTTGTGCCAATGTAGGTAATGCGGTTGAAGCGAGCCTTCCTCAATGCCTTTTTGTAGGACTTGGCAGCATGGTTAAAGGTTTCCTTTTTGATAACATATATTTACGCGGGTATTAACGCGGAAAATTATTATTTGAATACCTTGGTAGGCTTGTCTTGGCTTGTTTTCCTTTTTCATTCATATCCCATAAATATTTTAATAACAAATCTGTTGCTATATATGTAAAGCCAACTTGACAAAGGATAAGTAGCGCGATGGCGAGAAAGGGTCGACCCGAGCAGAACCAGACCAGAGCGTAGCGTCCCGTGCGCGTCCCAAAGAGCCAATAGACCACCACAGACGGGGCCCTAAAGAGCTGATGTTTGGCCGAGGTTGCCGAGCAAGCGCAATGAGGCACCGCAGCCTCAGCCTAAAGCAGGAGAAGGAACGGGGGATTTTAGTCAGTCACAGTCTGAAACTCCCTCTCGCCTTACCCTAGGTGGGAGAAGACATTCGATGATATTCCTCTGACAAAAAATAAAATAGTAAAAGACTAATGACAAACTTCAGATCACCAGTTAGAAACATTTTATAGTTTCCTCAGTTAAAACAGAAAATATAAATATTTAAACTTTACATAATATACAAAAATTTAAAAATAATTACACTTTTATTACTACTTAATTTCGTGTTAAACTTAGTTATCGTATTTTTCTAATTAATTCAAGTGACAAATGGGTTCGCACGTTTTGTGATGCAAAAAATAAATATGAGTCACAACAATTCAAACTCATAATAAAAATAGATTTTGACTTTTATTTACTTATGTGATAGGTCGGCAAACGAGCAGACATGTTACCTGATGGTAAGCAGTCATGACCGCCCATGGTCACCCGCAACAACGGAGGAGTTATGAGTGCGTCCTTTTGGGGATTATGGATTTGGAAATTTTGGGATTCGGGGAGGGGAATTATGATTAGGCCACCCTCGCAAGGCGAACAAAAACACTGTTGCTTCATGCCGGTTTTCTATAAGTCCGTGGTATTATTCCAGTCGAGCCGTGCAAAAGCAGCTCTCCCACACAAAAAAAATACATATTTCGTTATAACATTGAATTTGACTAGTTGGAAACTATCCTATTCTGGATTCTGTACTAACTCTCTGACTATTGTGCCAAAGTAAAGGTCAAATCATTTATTTTAAATAAACCACAACAGGCACTTTCAAACGTCAAGCAAAAAAAATAAGTATATCAAAAGTGTCAGTCTGTCCGTCTTTTGTCAAGTGAAGCTCGTTCCAAAGTGTAGATTCCTATGGAGAAGAACGAGCAAGAAACTGCATGGTAATGACACTGTGCATCACTCTTCCAATAACTCACTTGAAAAACGATCTACGGCTAATTAATGTAACGTTTATTTCGCAGTGTTCCGGCGACAACTGTCTGAGATTTACGAATCGACCTCCTGAATCAGAAGCTATACCACCGAAGACACCAGATTCCACCTTCAGTGGTGGTGAACCAAGTTATGAATACGAAGACTATGGTCTCGCACCTGATGATCCATATAATATATTTTACGATGCAAAAATCCATAAGGAACCCAATGATGAGAATATAACACTAACATACGCCATAAGTTTCCAACTTAACGATGAATTCGTTGATTCCTTAAAGGAAAAGCTTAATAAGTTAAGGCAAAGCAATCTGTTGCGACAACTGCCTAAGATATTGAGTAAAATTTAAAATCATGTTACCTACGTAAATTGGAAAGTGGGAATAGGCCATGGTACTTATCTTAAGATAATATAGATTAGTTTTAAGACAAGCAATATTTTGAAAACTAACTTTATGACCATCATAAATTGCCTAAAGAATTATGTGAAGGAAGTGGGTTGTATAGGAAAATGGATTTACCATTTATTTCCTCTGGTATCATTCCTATAAAAAACTAACCTAACCTCAAAAGATTACTTTTGCCTGATTACAAAAAAAAAATAACCATATTTTGCGGCCAATTCTCTCTATACAATTCTTAGTTCAATCTATATGTTGTAATTTAGAATTTATTAGTTAAGTAATAAATATTACTTTTTGATGTCTTTTTGTGTTTATCATTCCTAAGAATACCGCTGGTAAGGACTGCGATAGGAGAAGATTTTCGCTCATTGGAGATGACTAAGGTGCTGGACACCCTTGACTATATGCAGTGTGCACTTGGCTATATGCAAGATTGTGATAGAGAATTTATGCAAAGATTGTACTAGATTTAAAAATGCTTTACTTCATCAACCATGTAAAATTTACTATTTTAAATTTGGTTACACTTTTTTAAGCAAAGATTTGCTTGTGTTAGGTGGTGTCAGCTACTCCAGTTTACAAATAGGTACTCAATAAATATAATGTAGAAATAAATTTTTAATTAATTATTTGTAAGCATGCAAAAGGATAAGCGAACTGAAGTGGCAGTGGGCAGGTTACATTTGTCGATGAACCGATGACCGTTGGAGTAGACGTGTTCTAGAGTGGAGACCACGTCTGGGCAAACGTAGATAGTCGCTCTCCAGCTATGGCAATGGTTGGATGAGAAGAGCTGAATATCGAGTTTGTTGGCGTTGGGGAGGCCTATGTCTAGCAGTAGACGAAATCAGGCTGATGATGAAGCTTGCAATTTTACAGATGATTTAACAAGTTATATAGGTAATTACAACAAAATTAACAACGTAATAATATTTGATAATGCATAAAGTGCGCACCAGGAGTTTAAATGTATGTGTAGTGTGGGAGAGTGTGTGATGTGGTGTTGTGTAGTTGCTTTGCTCCTACCCCTATGAGGCCTAAACGAACCCACGAACTTTACCAACAATCAGAAAAGAATATAAAAATAAACATATTATTATTTATTTTATTTTAAGGTAGGTACTATGAAAAAATTAAATAACAACAGTTATTCTTTCACTAAAGTGATATCATGGTCTTAGTATTTTTATTTGGACGACGAATTACCTGATGGCAAGCAAGCAGCGCAATAAATGCCGTTTGAACATTAAAGATTTGAGGATTGTGTCTCCGACAACCTCACTCATACCTCAAAAATCATTACAAACGTTGTTTCACGCTGGTTCTCTAAATCTTTATGACATTATAAAATAAATGTAATAGTTTTCGAAATGTATGGATGTACGTATTTTTTTATTATTATGTTTGTTCGTTTCCTTTCACGGGATCACAGGATCCCGGACCTTTGGAAGGCGTACGAGGAGCCAAAGCCAACTCGCAGAGGCCCGTTGAACAATTTTAATCTAAATGTGATGGGACATCAGCCGGCAATTATCCCTGTATGCACTATAAAAGTGCACCCAAGGACAATCCCCGGTTGATGCAGGACTATTGTAAAATGTGGTAACAATTGATAGGGTTATGGGTATGGGTTGCTATGCACTAGTGGATGAAAACTATGGAAATACTATGGCCCCTGCCGCTGACCAATATTGATACATACGGATAAACAGGCAGGGGGTGACTGGCAAACTCAATTAATGGGCCCCCGGAAACGGCCGCTAGCATGTAGCGACACGGAGGCAACATACGTTGAGCTGCTTGGGGAAGGAGAGGCATCCCACGGCTATCACAGCAATCCCGGAAGTACGGTCAAGACCCCTACCAGCACCTTACTGAGATACATCCTTCCCCCGAGTCTCCTTCAACTCCTACTCTTGCGAATCTCCACTCAAGCCAGCCAATTAAGGCAAGAATGAGGTAGGAGGGCTTGTTCTTCATCAGTGTTCACTCCAGCTCGTCACGAGGACTAACTGGAGAGAGAAGAACAAGACACCTCCCGGGAGTCAGGTCCGTGGGGTCGCCACTGCCCAACAGCTCGCCACAAGCTGCCTTGCGGATTTATTATTATGTTTGTTCTTTCCTTTCACGGGACCACAGGGTCCCGGACCTTTGGAAGGCATACGAGGAGCCGAAGCCAACTCGCAGAGGCCCGTTGAACAATTTTAAATGTGATGGGACATCAGCCGGCAATTATCCCTGTATGCACTATAAAAGTGCACCCAAGGACAATCCCCGGTTGATGCAGGACTATTGTAAAATGTGGTAACAATTGATAGGGTTATGGGTATGGGTTGCTATGCACTAGTGGATGAAAACTATGGAAATACTATGGCCCCTGCCCCTGACCAATATTGATACATACGGATAAACAGGCAGGGGGTGACTGGCAAACTCAATTAATGGGCCCCCGGAAATGGCCGCTAGCTTGTAGCGACACGGGGGCAACATACGTTGAGCTGCTTGGGGAATGAGAGGCATCCCACGGCTATCAGAGCAATCCCGGAAGTACGGTCAAGACTCCTACCAGCACCTTACTGAGATACATCCTTCCCCCGAGTCTCCTTCAACTCCTACTCTTGCGAATCTCCACTCAAGCCAGCCAATTAAGGCAAGAATGAGGTAGAAGGGTTTGTTCTTCATCAGTGTTCACTCCAGCTCGTCACGAGGACTAACTGGAGAGAGAAGAACAAGACACCTCCTGGGAGTCAGGTCCGTGTTATTATTATTATTATTATTTTTTTAATAAAACTTTGCCCCACACTAGGATTTTCTCCTGTGTCGTGGGTGCGTTTACAAACATACAAAACACATGCACATCACACCCAGACCCGGAACAACAATCTGTGGATCACACAAAGAGTTGTTCCGTGCGGGAATCGAACCCACGACACGTTGCGCGGCAGCCAGTTGCCCAGCCACCGCACCAACCCTGCAGTCGAACGTATGTTTGTTACTCTTCCACGTAAAAACGGATAGACCGATTTGGTTGATATTTGGTACCTAAATATAGGTATAGATAGATGATACCCTGGATGAACACATAAGCTTTCTATAAACATAAGACAGAAGCTAGTAAGTAATAAAATTATTAGTAATTATTTGTCTTTCCACTTTGTCAATCTTTGTTTTCTAACTATACATTTATTCATCGATCTGTCGATACACAAAATTTTTATAATTTTTAAGAAATAAGTCATATAGCTTACTTTATGACGCTAAATTAGAAGGACTACAATTAGGAGTTTCATACAAATTTCATAGAATGTATCATTTTTGACATAATAGTACCTATTGAATTTGAGTAGTTGGACACTACTCTATTGTGTAACTATATTTGAAGCCCATTCCGAAGTTAGTACATAATATACAAAGTTTAGACGAATTTTTAAAAATAAATCATCTTATTTCAACAAACAACACATACATACATACATACATACATTACATTATTACAGAATAATAGCCAACACGTTTCTTTTCTCCAAGATCACTTGAATCGTCTAAGTACTTTATTTATATTTCGTTACGGAACGGTGCCTGACAACGGCCATGCATTGATCAAGTCAAGGTAGGATTATTTATAAGTGTGGAAGAGCCAAGCTTCGGCACGAATGGGTCGGCTCGACCGGAGTGATACCACAGCCTTACAGAAAACCGGCATGAAACCACCATAGCGTTGAGTTTCGCCGTGTAAATGAGGTTACAAATTTATCCCTATTGTTAGACGACGAAAATCAACTAAATGAACGTCACTAATTTAATCTGTGTTTTCGGCAACACTAGCTGCCGTGTTGACGCTGTCATCTGTCAACTGTGACAGATTAATAAAGTTTTCCCGCGCAAACAGTGCAACGGGGATTCTAGTGGGGAGTTTGACGAGCATTCATACGTTTCTTATAAGAATCCGTTTTTATTAAACTTATTTGAGAGTGTGGTGATTTACTTAAAACTATATTGCTGTAACCCTAATCCCCAATAGGTCGGCAACGCACTCGTAACTCCGCTTGTGTTGTGTCCATTGACGGCTACGATTGCTAACCGTCTGCCTATTTGTCGACTTATTACTTACATAAAATAATATAATCCATATATTTTGTACAACTAGAACTTTTTGTTTGTTTGTTTCTGCGTCCAAGTAGTCCTTAAGAGCACTCAACAGAATAAAACAATAAAATTACTTTTTCATTACAGTATAATATATAATACAAAGACACAGTAATCTTACATCCTTAGCTTAACCAATATTATTAAAATATGTTGGTACAGATTCTAGTATATCAAACTATCCCATTTTCAACCAAATCCTTTGAATTATTTTGAATCATTTGTTGACAAAAACACACATACATATCACGTCAGAACATAAACAAAGTAATTACAAAGACCTTAAGCTACACTAGCGGCCTCAAGCGTTGGAAAAACTGGTTAATCTTAATAATAATCATTTTTTTGAAGTAAATTGTCATATGATTGTTCCGGGGCGACAGCTTTGGGTTCTTCTTTCTCGACACTATTCTCGTATGTTGGATATAGTTGGTCCCATGTCGCATTCGTCGTGAGAGTATTTCCATTGACAGAGTAGGAACAGGATAACAGCTTACACTGGAACAGTTTCACATCTATACTTAATATAATATTATAAAGAGGTAAAATTTGTAATATGTAAGTTTGTATATAGGGGGTAATCTTTGGAACCGCTGGTCGGATTGCCAAAATTCTTTCACTGATAGATAGCTATGTACAATGTCCCGGAGTACTATAGTGGCTAGCGGGTGAAACAGCGCGAGAGAAAGCTAGATTATTAATAAGTGTGTGAAAACCATGCTTCGGCAAGAAAGAGTCGGTCGGCTCGGAGTTATAAGCCTCACAGAAAACCAACGTGAAACAACTACAGCGTTTCGCCGTGTGAGTGAGATTGCTGGAGCCGCAATCCTTCCCCAACCCTAATCCCCAAAAGGCCTGGCAACGGGCAACGCCATCCGTGGGCGTCGCTGATTGCTTACCATGAAGTAATCCATCTGCTCTGTTCCAAAAACATTCAGAAAACACAATTCTTACACAATATTGAAATACCAATACTCGCAAATCAAAAAGATATTATTTCAAGATCTAGTAAAATATTAGAACGTACAGCATATTGTTTGACAAATATCCTTGGTTCAATACGAGCGTTGCTCCTTTTCGAACGAAGAACTACATACTGAGATATCGATGCGTTCCTTTGTACTAATATTTGGTATTTGATTTGTAAAATTACTATTGTGAAAAGGTGAGATGAGATAACAAAAAGTTTTGTGAATTATTTTTAAGAAAAATACTAAAAATGTTTATATTATGATTAATATGATTATAATTAAAAAAAAACTTACCGAAGCAATACAGCCTTTACCCCAACACTAGAAAAATAAATCTTTACTAACCAAAAATCGCGGGTTACTCACGAGTGTAATTGAGAAAAGCTCTACTAGTTTCGAACCAAAGAGGGGTTCTTTTATGAGCAGCGTGCGCGGACGCGGCGACGTCGCGCACGCTGCTCAAGAGTACACACGTGAGTAACCCGCGATTTTTAGTTAATTTAGTATGTCTCATGATAGTTATTATAAAACACATCTTTACTAGTATTATAATGCTGTAGAAATTATTTGTTTGAGTGCGCTAATCTCCGGCACTACTGATTCGAATTCAACCATTCTTTTTGCGATTGTCAGGCCATTTATTGAGGAAGGCCATAGACTAGAAAACAATACACTACGATCTGAAGGAGAAACGGGCTAGTCAATTAATAAAAGCTACTTTTGAATTTACACTTTTTTCTATTGACAAGAATGACATACTCACTAGAATTAACTGAGAAAATCTCTACTAGTAGTAAGATAAGATACAAAAGGCGCGCACGCTGCTTATGAATAAGAGTCCCGTTGTAACTCGAAACTTATAGAGCGTTTCTCAGTCAATTAACGTTATTTTCACAAAATTCACTAAAAACACAATATACCACGTTTCATCCATATAAATGATAGAAACAGATCTAGATGATCATTTTAGTAATCATCATCATCATCACCAGCCCCTTTTTGTCCACTGCTGGACATAGGCCTTTCCATTTGCCCGCCACTGAGCTCGAAGTTCAGCTCTTCTCATTCTACTACTGCCAGTCACCATAGAGTTTCTTTAATCCACATAGCCGGAGGGCGCCCAACACTACATTTGAGTTGGTTCCCACTCCTGATCTACCCCAAACTAACTGGGGTTGTCTAGCACAATAAGGTGACACTGTCTCAGCCTAAAGTAGGAGAAGGAACGGGGGGGAGTTAGTTTGTAAGACTCTGCCTCTTCCCTCACTTTGGCCGAGTCATTTGATGATTTTCCTCTCACAAAAAATAAGGGTTGACCCCAAACGGCAATTTTTAATACCTACTGCATTGTGATAATGAGATTCAAAACATAAACCAAGGTTACTAAAAAAACAAAAACAAATAAAAGTAAAACAAATATAAAACCAATTAAATTCCGTACATACCCGCGACTCGCAATTCATTCCTTCACACTGCAATTTAATAAAACAGGCCACATGTGATTTAACAATGCAATACACCCTGTATAGCGGTCGATATGCAGGGATTTTTGTTCGTATTTCTCGCGCTTTGATATACAGGCTGTATTTATTCATGAATGTTTTTTTGGAGCATATTTGTGATACTGTCACTAAAAATGTTAGTTTATATTGAGGTTTTTACTACACATCTGGACCCTTTTTTTTGTCAGGGGAAAATCATCCAATGACTTCTCCCGCCCAGGGTAAGGCGAGAGAGAGTGTCAGACTCTTACTGACTAAAAACCCCCCCGTTCCTTCTCCTGCTCTGGGCCGAGGTCGCGGTGCCTCATTGCGCTTACCCCGCAGCCCCGGACACATCTGGACCCTAGTTTTAGCTTTCATTACAGCTAGAGTTTTCGTGGATGACGTAATATCGATGCGTAATCGCTCTTCATACAATCGCTTTTAATAATTCGGTCACCCAAATTATGTAGTACAATAATAAACAAAAATACACTTAATAAAGCTACAAAATAAAATTTTACTCATTCGAGTGTCGATATAACGATTTAAAATTAAAGGAATAAAATTTTCACGCTCTCCCAACATAAATATTTGTATTTTACTCATACAATACTGAACACCAATAAAACCTTCTTTGAAATCCAATCAAATAAATTGCTACGTTTAAAATAAATTTCATATCAATCACAAATTCTCAGTAAATAAAACGTCCGAAGAAATAAATTGAAAATGAAATATTTACCTTCGCGGTACATTTCTCGCCAATGCACTGGGAATTAAAAGTAAACCTTAATAAAATATCACTAGGATTCATATTTCATAAACCATATGAGACAGTACTGCGCCACTTAATTGTTTGCACTATACGAACAAATTAATTTAAAAAGTATTTTTTTACTATTTAGTTGCTACGTCGTTCGTAGCAATTATGAAGTCGCTACGAGTACTACGGCGTAGCAACAAAATTAGATGTGTTAGAAGTATGACTGAAAATGACTGCACGGTTGGCGTGGTGGCTGGGCCACTGGCTGTCGCCCAACGTGTCGCGGGTTCGATTCCCGCATTGAACAACTCTTTGTGTCATCCACAAATTGTTTTCCGGGACTAGGTGTGATGTGTATTTTTGTAAACGCACTTAGGACGCAGGAGAAAAAAAGTACTTAAAATTGTTTGATGTTAATATTGTGAAAGTGATTTAATTGAATAAGCAGTAAGTTTAGTGTTAAGTTTTGACATACCATAGCAAAACATCCAGGTCCATTACACTGAAGATGAAAAGAATTTTCTGCTTAGGTACTTATACAAATTACATGTTCACGAAAGAACTTGGATCAAATACATACGTTGCATGAAAACATACTAACTTAATTAATCTTATAGTAATAAGCAACAAATCTCATAGATTGAAATAAAAAAGGGCTTTAATTCAAAAACTCATATAAAGCTCTTTGAGGGCTGATTTTACAATGGTTAGATAAAAGTTATCTGCGGAATAATTATGATGCTGTCGCGTCAGAATGTTTGTATAAGACAGTGACAGAAACAGTTTTATTCCTAAGATAACATTCATTGAAAAATCAGCCCTTTGTCGATTGTAGGACTAAGCTACATACAAAATAAAAACTTTAACCCACGCTCGCCAGCACATAGACAAACGTATTCTTATAAAACAAAGAACAAATATTGAATGTCTAAGAAAAGTTTTCAATATAAAATGTAACTCACAAAGGCATTGCAACTAACTCCCACACACTGCAAACAAATACAAAGAAGATATTAGAATTAAAAACATTTTTCAGTCTGATTTACATGTGTGTGCAAGGTCAAACATAAAGTATTAATTTTTAAATAATAATTTAAAAGAAGAGATTGTCCTACTTAAAAATGTTGAAAATCCAAACTAATTAAAAAAAACAGGCATGGTTTGGAACTCGAAAAAGGATATAGCATATTTTTTTTTAAATTGCAGTAGGTATGTCACTATTCCACGTAAACGGAGTCGCGGGCTTTTCGCTAGTAGTTAGTAAGTTTCGCTAGTAGTGAGTAAATCGTAAAATATAAAATGAATTTTAAATAGAACATTACCCCACATGCACACGTATCTCCTTTACACTGATTGAAATAAATAAAACATTATATTATTAAATTTGCAATAGTACGCCTTCCAAAAGTCCAGTACCCAACTAACATAAAAGTACAACACCACAAGTGACTACTAAAACACTAACAGTTACGTAATGGCTATTATTTTTTGATGTAGTAGCTATATTGAGACGTGTTAGAGAATTTTTTGTAAACAACGACAAAGAAAAGCTCTACTAAATTTACACGTCGCGCACACGTCGGACAGGGACAGGGATTGTGGAGAATTAGTCCATCGGTAGCCTCACACGACTGAGTTGTGTGGCCATGTACCACATCGGTACGGCCAGCCCATTTGTCCTAAATAGGTGCAAAGAACGAATTAATACTTTAAATTTAAAAACTAACGTACTACTTACCGTAGTACCGCAACTGGGTTTGTAGCACTGAAATAATAATGTGTACTTGGTTATTACATAGCGTAGATTGTTTGAAAGACTGCCCAGGGTCTATTGGTCGCAAGTTCGATACGCGTTTTCTCAATGTGTATTGAGAAAATGTACAAAACTAATCTCTCACAGAATTTAGCAATATATCCCATGTATAATAATAAGATTAACCTCTTTAATAAACAGAAACAGTGGTGCTACACAGAATTATTAGCTTACTAGCTTGCTAGCTAGGCTACTTTTGTCTGAAAGGGGTCTTCTCTGCTAATAGTATTGAAATAAAATTATTCCTTATACAAGCTTACCCTGGATTGGCAAGAATCACCATCACACTGAAAAATAAAAGTTTTATTTTCAGTTTGAATTGATACAGGTTTTGTTTATTTTAACACGGATTTTATTGTGATAAATTAACACAGAATACAATTATATTTTATTGTTATTTTTTTGTAAAGGGGATAATTATCATATGACTTCTTCCACCCAGGGTCGGGCGGGAGTGAGTGTCAGACTCTTACTGATTAAAAACCCCCTTCTGGGCCGAGGCCACGGCGACTCATTGCGCTTATCCTGCAACCTTGGCTGATACATTTTTCATTAATTTGTATTACACAAAAGTATAGAGGAGAAAAGAAAACAAACATAAACCCAAAAAAACTAATAAAAAAAAAACAAATAAACAGCAAAGACATTAAAACAATTAGGATTTTCTTACTTTTTTAAATATTTTTATACAGATATCATAGCTTGGATACAGAGTATACGGATTATATGATGGTAAGCAATCAGCGCCGCTGGACACTTGTAATACCAAAAGAGTTACTATAAGTGCGTTGCCGGTTTCTTGTGGGTTATCAGGAATGTAAGGATAGAGGATTTGAGGATGGGGGGGGGCGGACGGACAATTGGCCTCCAGTAATCTAATTCACACGGCGAAACACCCTTTCCCAATTCCCTAAGTCAAATCCCTCAAACACATCTTATAATTGTAGAGGCGGCACCTATATATAGATATATTAGACTGTCACAGAGTTTCGATCGTGATGATTAGGCCCAATTCCTCTCCATAGCCTTAAAAGCCAATACAATCTTAATCCTTCAAAGACCGGCAACGTTCTTGTAACTCCTCTAATATATAAGTGTCTAGGGTCCAAAGATGTTTAAGGACTATCCGAAAGCCGTTACCCCTAACACTTCCTTTTTATTTACTTCTTGTTTATTGTAATTTGTTTTAAACTTGTCAAATAGAGAATTTTGTTATAAAAATTATCTTATCTTTAGTATAGTTAAGTCTTGTTAGATATAATTTTTATTATTTATCACTGTCCATAACGCTCTCTTTCAATTGTAGCTACCTTAATATGTTATGCAACTAGCTTGAAACTTAATAATTGGTAACTATACATTTAAGTGTTGTAATGACCACTGGTGGTTCTAATAAACATAAATAGATAAATAAATCCCTTAAAGGCAGGCAACGCACTCGTAACTCCTCTGGTGTTGTGGGTGTCATTGGGCGGCGCTGATTGCTTACCATCAGGTAATCCGTCTCCTCGTATGCCATCAATAAAACTTGTACAACTTACCTCATAGTCATAAAGTCTTTTCGATCCGAGAACAGTTTCAAACGCCAGCCACTCTGTGTCTGAGGTCTTGTTAAGATCCATCGTCCTTAAGATGACCTCGATTGGTGAATCATTCTTAGGAGTCACTATAGGAGGCGCCGTTGTTACTTCAACAAGAGCCTCCGTCTGTTGGTAATTGTGCTTTATTATTTTAAACTGTAAGTTCATTTTGTGATTAGCAAATGAGTTGTGATTGTGATGAATTTGTTGATTTGAAAAATTCACAGTATCGAAATGGTAGTCTATTATACCCATAAATGAGATCTTCGTGTCGATTAACGCAGTCAGGAAAAGTGTAAATAGAATTTTCTAAATGAATTCTCTGCCCCATCTACCCGTGGCAATAAATCCACCTTGAACATAAAAGTCCGCGCAGAAGCTTAAAAAAATCAATAATATTAAAAAAAACAAGGATATTAAGAAAATCCTATATAACTTATTCTTGACATTAAAATGGATCTGATGAATTTAATAGGTGATAACTTTTCAACCAGTCCATCTTTCGGTGACGCGGAGATATGACATGTGAATGAAAGTCCCTACATATTCTCCTTGGCAGACAGTGTTCTAGTGATTAAGGCATCCAGCTCTCATAGATGTAGGCGTTAATAAACTGGCTCTTTTTTCGAATTACTTTCCGATATAAATAAGACGCCACTGATATGCGGTGAAGAAAAACGTAGCGAGGAAATTTGGACATATCCGAAATCTCCTTGGCAGAGGAGGTCTTTGCTTAATTGTGGATTGGGCTGATGATGACAATGATGATTACATTTAAGTGTGTTTTCATTTGGTCGATAATGATGGTGATGATGGCATTAATATAATCGCTTGATACTCACAGTTAATCCTAATCGATCCATACTCTCATCCACTATTGGAACATAAAGTACCCCCTGAAAATGAAAACTCAAATACACTATTACTGGATCTTTGAGTTCAACACAAAAACACGAAAGGTGACTAGAAATTAGTGACCGATATTTAAACACGTGATTGTACTCATGATAACTTTCCAAAAGAAACTTACTTTCTATACTCATAAGTCTTATTTTTAAACCCCGACGGGAAAAGAGGGTTGTTATAACTTTGAAGTGTCTGTCTGTCTGTCTGTCTGCCTGTGGCATCATGGAGGCTGAACGAATGAAGCGATTTCAATTTAGTTTTTTATTACTATAACAAAATTAGTGGCGGCGTGCAAGTTCAAACGCTTTGTTTGTGAGGGGAAAGTCATCAAATGGCTTCTCCCGGCCAGGGTCAGACGGGAGGGAGTGTCAGACTCTACCTGACTTAAACCCCCTGTACTCCTGCTCTGGACCGAGGCTGTGGTGTCTCATTGCGCTTACCCCGCAACCCCGGCTGAACATCGGCCCTATAGGACCCCGTCTGTGGTAGTGTATAGGCTCTCAGAGGACGCGCCGAACGCTACGCGCCGTATGCTCGGGTCTGGTTAGGCAACAAGCTACCCTTACTCGCCAATCACAGACACGCGCTTACGGTGGCCGGAGATCGTATCTCGAAGTTCAAACGCTGGGCCTCACCGCCAACAGTTGATCAACTCACTATACAAACGATGATCCTAATAGAAATAAAACTAATGAATACATGAAAAAAGTTTCTTTTGTAAAGTTGCATGTTATCATGATTACAGTCACGTTTTTAAATATCGGTCACTAATTACCATTTACCAAGCATTTTTTTTCATCATGCATTTTTCATCAAGCATTTTTAAAAAAAAAAAAACTTTGCCCCACATTAGGATTTTCTCCTGTGTCGTGAGTGCGGTTACAAACATACAATTTCACATACACATTACACCCAGACCCAGAACAACAATTTGTGGATCACACAAAGAGTTGTTCCGTGCGGGAATCGAACCCGCGACACGTTGCACCGCACCAACCGTGCAGCATACTGATTAAGAATCTGTTCACACAGCAGAATCACAGTAGTTCGCACTATGAATAAATAATATTGACATGAAATTTGTCAGTACAATATTTTATCCTAGCTGAAACACACATCTAGAATATACGACATACCATGATTGAATTAACCCATTTCTCGCTCTGCACTACAAAATATTAGCGCGGGCTTATAATCGTGGCGCCTCGCGCTGCGTTTTTTTAATTGAACGATATTTCAATCGCCAGTGAGAATACTTCCATAAGATTTAATGTGCTACAAAATTTAATAAACGAAATAATTATATAATAATTCAATGATTCAATTCATGAAATCCCTAATCCCTAAAAGGTCGGCAACGCACTCGTAACTCCTCCGTTACGGGTGTCCATGGGCGGCGGTGATTGCTTATCATCAGGTAATCCATCAGGTTTGCCGAACAATTACATAAAAAAAATATAATATTATATCGCGCGAATTTTATTTCGTTGTGACCGCTGGCTCTAAACATCTTTCCTTCTCCATAGGAAGATGTCTTTTTCAACAGTGCAGGCTGATGATATATTTGTTTATTTGTATCAATTCATAATATCTAAGTAAAAAATCTTAAAACAATACACACCTCAATAACAAACTGTTGATTATTATGAGTATCCTTATCCTGAAATAATAAAGTTCAAATTAGTATTTAAAAAAAATATGAATGGATCTAGTGAAAGAAAGAAATCTTACAGTAATCTGACTCACAATCCTAAACACAACCGTAATTTCACGTCGGAATTTTTTGTGGCCTGTTTTGCTATCGCCTTTTCTTTAAACTAGCGACCCGCCACAGCTTCGCACGGGTGCAGAGCGTATAGCAAATTTCTTCTCATAGAATACATATAAACCTTTATCTTCACTTACTCTATCTATTAAATAAAACGCATTAATATCCATAGCCTAGTTCTAAAGATTTAAGCATGCATAGGGACATAGGGACATAGAAAGCGAGCTTTGTTTTATACTATGTAGTGGAAGTGGTAACAAACTTTACCGTTACTTTCGCCAGTCCATCGCTTGTAGCTTGCTGGAAAGACAAATAGATTAATATAAAGTTACTACAAATATCATAAGGATAGTTGCAGTATACCTATGCACTATGTATTAAATTTTAAGCTTACCGAAGTTAATGGAACCCAACGTATTGGTGCTCCGAAGTCATCCTAAAAATATTTAAATCAAATAAGCTACAAGACATGTACTAATAAATATGCATAAATAAAGATTCACATGATAAAGTGTGGGAAAACCAGTGACAAGGCAATGGGTCGGCTCGACCGGAATGATACCGCGGTCTCACAGAAAACCGGCGTGAAACAACCACAGTTTTGTGTTCCGCCATGTAAGTGAGGGTACGGGATGCCCAATCCTTCCCCTCCCCCAATCCATCCCCAATTCCGAAAACTCTAAAACCTTAATCCCCAAAACGTCGTGACTCCTCCGTTGTTGTGGGTGTCCATATTGTCCATAAGCGGCGCTGATTGCTTACCATCAGGTAATCAGTCTGCTCGTTTGCAGTTCTATCACATAATAAGAGAAAAGCATTAATCACTGTTTTATTTTTTTTGTTATGCAATACAAAAAGACATTTATTTTGGTTTTCTAACTTACATATTTTCGTAATCGTTGTAACTTCTCCTCTTTGGTGAGCGGCTGTAAAAAATATTAAAAATATGGTGACTCACGTAATAATTTGCTGCTCATGAATATGGGCCTCTAGCATGACTTGAAACTAGTCGAGTATCTCGTCAAATTATTACGTGAGTAAGCCGAAAACATAATAAATAATTTAGAATGTCTCACGAAAGTTATAATAAAAATATGGTGACTGTCACAAAATATTTAAATTATACATATAATGTATATTTTTTTTCAGAAAAACTAATATGGATCCGTGCTTCAGAGTAGTCGTCACGATTTAAATTTTCTTACGTTTCTTGCAGTTTACTGTTCAATGGAGCATATTATAATGGTAAAACTTATATCAGCAATAATGTCGTCTATAAGTTTACACTACTTACACTTATTAAAACCAATAATCGGTCAATTTAGAGCAAGGGCCAGATCTGCCATTTTATAAAAACTTTGCAAGCCTTCTCAAAGCGTCGCTTCGTATTGAGTCGCCTTGAAAAGCTTTAATGTTATTACAACAAATATATAATTTATAAATATTGTAACAAAACTATTATAATGTTACTTACATGTATTGTTGTTGTTAACTGTTAATCAAGTATAAAATTATTATTCATAATTAAAACTATATACCTATATATATAACTCGATGCTCATCTAACTTGACATACGCAAAATTAAAATACATTGACGCAAATATGTATAAGACTTTATTTTAAACTAAAACCTCTTACAATAAAACTGAAAATTAACTGTAGTCGAAAATAGCTTGATGTGATTATTAATATAGGTAATATTATAAACAATATTAAATTGAGAACAGTGTTATTTCAGTCACACCGCATTTTTTATGGTTTACTAAGATTTGTCGAGGCACTGCGAACTCAAATGTTATACGAAACAAATAAAGTATAATTTTGATTATCATCTTCCAGCCTGTATTGTCATTAGTCCTTAGAAAATTTCCAGCGTGAAAGAGCCAAGCTTCGGACGATAGAATTGGCTCAACCGAAATGATACCACGGCCTCACAGAAAAACCGGCGTGAAACAATCACAGCATTGTGTTGAACACCGCAAGCTCTGCCCTTCTCTACCTCCATCTTATCCCTTTCCCGAATCTTCAAAACCCTAATCCCTAAATTGCCGGTAAGTTATTCGTAGCTCCTTTGGTGTTTCGGATGTCCATGGGCGGCCCCAATTGCTTACCATCAAATAATCTGTTGTTATTGCCGATACTGTCGAAAACAAATAAGGGCCTGTTCCAAACTATCAGTATACTCGCTATATCTATACTAATATTATAAAGAGGTAAAAGTAAGTTTGTATATTTGTAAGTTTGTATGTAGGGAACCTCTGGTCGGATTGTCAAAATTCTTTCACTGATATATAGCTGCAATGTTCCTGAGTGCTATAGGCTATAAAACATCACGCTACTATAAAATGGAGCTGAGCAGCGAGTGTAACCGTGCGAGGAGCTAGTATAAGATAAGTTTAAAGAAAGAACGTAATTTATATAAACTCCGTGCCACATAAGTTTATGGAGAACTTACACAAAAGTGGTGAAATAACCCTTTAATATTTTAAACAAATAAATCCGAGTTTCAAAAGTAATATTATAATAAACTTACGACTGTAGGTATCGGAGCAGTTCTCAGTATTTTATCTTCACCCTAAAGATTTAAGGATTATAATATTAATAAAACAAACTGCATGACTTTTAAAAATGTTGTCTAGTTTCTTTAAAGATTCAGATAATATTATCAGATATTATATTTTTTAACACTTTTTTTTCAACACCATCTTGTTGGGTTAATTTTTTGTATATAATGAAAGAATCTGTATTATACTCACTTCTCATCAAATTGTTTTACTAACATAAAGTTGACCATTCTATGGGGATTAACCTACTTTTTTATACCATTTTATACCATTAATCGATCAATTCTTGCATACATATATCCATTAGATCTGGAAGACAGCTCCAAAGATTCCAAAGATTTTTGGTAGTTTAAAAAAAAGTCCGTTGATATCTCCGTCATTTAGGTAATACTTATATACCATTGGGCTAGTTTATTTATCAGATGGAAAATTGAATGATTTAATGCTATTGGTAAACATATCCAGGACATTCGATTTGTACATTTCTCAGGACTTACTTTACGTCATTTATTCGTTGCCTCAACCTAAGAACGGATTTGAGTGTCACCGCGCTTGATAGATTTCCTGGAGATTGCAGTTAGGTGACAGAAAATTCAGCTAAGGGTGCAACATACGCTGTCCATGAGTGTGCAAGAACGGCTGCGGTACGACAAGAATGGCGTCGTGCAGTAGAACGTGTCATGCAGATGGATCATGATTTAGGCCAGGACCACTCAGCGAAGAGTGAAACGACTTAAAAAAAGGCAAGAGAAGAAAATTTGGAAGATGGTTGACTACTGTTTCAGAACCTACATCAAGGTTTATAGCAGATCCGATCTTATGAAGAGGCCAGCAAAAGACTACGGCAATAAAAACAGATCGAAAAAGACTACGGCAATATTACATGTAAGATGAAAATCTATAAAACTACTTACCTTAGTTTTATTTATTGCGATTTGCAACAAATCATACCCGGTTGGCTGAAAAGTATTTATTTGTTATTTTAGATTTTACGTTCAGATAATTCTATTCATAACATCTGTAGGATTAATTCAATTAACCATGGCGCAAAGTACATCATTTTTAAATGCAAACCAATTAGTACGAAGACGATTTAGGGAAATACCAATCTGTACTTAAACAATAAGCTGCTATTTAAATAATTCTTTTTGTTCTGGATAGTTCTCTTTCCGGTTCCATTTATCTTGGGAGACAAAGGCTTGAACACACTACACGCTAAAACGCAGCAAATATAAAGAGAGCAGCTCGTGAAACCCAGCGGATGTAGTTAGTTAATTATATATATGTAATTTCTCAGACAATAAAGACAAAAAACACTTAATCACTGCGTGCACATGCAGTACAAACACGTCTATAAATGAATTACTTACTAGATTTCTTTGACGCGGCTTAAATCCAGCCTGATCTTGTGTTATATCAATATCTGGTAATTTTTGGCCAGGGAAAGAAATGGCAGTATAATTTGCGCCTGAATCATGAAGCCGTGACCCACCCTTTCCTTTGAGAGGGCCTAAAGGTAAACCCATTCGCGATTGTTCTAATCCCGCTGGAGGCTGATAAGCCGGCTCTCCTGGAGGTCTAAAACGTGAAGATCCCCAAGAATTATCAGGTTTCCAGCCTGATCGGCCCTCATTATGCCAATCAGGAGGCGGTCCTCCTGACCCCACACCTTCAAATTGACTGTACATTCTCGGTGGTCTACTTTGCCCATTATTGAATGGCAGTCCCTTTTGCATATTTCCACCAGCTATTTTAGGATGAAAGCCCTTAGGATAATCTGATTCAGAACCTGGTCCAGGCTGAAAATGAGGTCCACCCACCCGCAGAGCATGTTTTAAATTACTTGAATGGTCTCCATTAGAATACGCTTTGTTCTCTGGCGGGAATCGAGGTGTGTTGCTGTTGCCTGGTCTCATTGGTTTACTCTTCATAAATGGATTTTCTACAGCCTTTGGATATACACCTCTGTTAGGCTGAGTCATACCATAGACCCCAGGGTAATTTTGCGAATCATCGTTGTAGTTTGGTCGGTAACCATTTGGAAAGTCAGCCTCAGACCCTGGACCTAGAATCTTACCATTCCCTCTGGGAATGTCATCTTCATTTACATTCTCATCAAATGCAATTCGTGGTCTTCTAAATGGCCTGTTGTGAGGTGAGATTTCTGGACTCATATCATAATTAGGAGATTCTTCAGACCTCTGCTCAGGTGGTAGATAACGGTCATCTCGACCTGTCGGTATTTTATCTCGTAGGTCATTTGGCCTGTATGGGCGTTCTCTGTTATACATTGGAAATAACCTCGGCTGCTTAAAATTGTCATTAAACCCGTTCCCAATAATCTAAAAATTTATAATATATCAGTTATGGTGTTAATGTTCATATGGTGGATCAGTAATGGAATAATTTAGACATAGTTAGGATAAAAATGTTTAATCTTTTTTATATAAATAATGTATATACAAGGTGTAAAAAGACACTTAACGAAGCCGAAAGCCACGTATTCTACCCATTATTTGGATCATTTTTTTCTTTAAGACCATAGCTGGGACTCCACGGGTTCTCGAAATATTGAAGGTCAAAGATGCATTTTTAATTTTTCTTTTTTTGCGCAATCGAATTCTAAGTATTATTACAAAACTTTGTTCCAAACAAATATTACCTGAATTTTCGTTTTTTTTAAATAAATTACGCATTTAAGTTCGAAGTTACGAACAGTAATGTACGTAATAAATAAATGCAGACCCCCACAAAAAACATCGTGCATCTCAGTAGGATTTTTATTTTACAGAATTGTTTTGTTGTTGCGAAGTAAAACGTCGACCTACGTACTTATCACAGCGTTTTAATGCCAAGCTGTGAACCTTCGCACACAATGACACGAAGCCCGTTTGCTTTACATTGCGCGCAATATTTTTTTTTTTTTTAAACCTAAAAATGAAAGTCGTTTCCCAGTGATAATTTTAGCGTAAAGCTACTTAGTTAGAACTGCAGTATGCGTAGTTAACGGCTTCGTTAAGTGTCTTTTTACACCCTGTATATCATAGTCTACATCTCCTTTTAATTCTAACTCTTCCGTAGCGGGTCTGCTCGAAGAAATTTCTGGAGGGATAAGATGTGCCTTTGTACCAAATTTTTGTATACACATACAGTATCTACTTCTGTCACTAACTCTGTAAGAACATAAACTATAAAGTAAATACATAAATTATAAAACATTAATTACATGATCTGCTTCCAATTGTCGTTCGATATCGCCATATTGTCGTCGCGTCCAAAGCCTTGGTGGATTCATGGGTAAATGGACGCCACTTTTTAACTTTTTCCAATAGGATCCGTGATATTTTTTATTGCGTCCTCTACTATCCCGAGGGGGTTCATTCAATTCTGGTCCTGGATGTAGTTCTGGAGAACTCACTGTAGTACTTGGATGGGATTCTTCCCAATCTGGAGGTGGTGGAGGACCGTGCATTTCCACCAGATTCCACCCCGGGGCTGGTTCCGGATTGGGACTATCACGTGGACCCTGACCCTCATTTTGGAGCCAACCAGCATGAGGATTAGCTTCTGTGCCCCAACCGCTATCAGGGCTATCATCATTTAATCTCTGATCCCTTCCACTACCAAAACCAGGGATCTCCGGATATACTTCGACACCCTCACGTTGATCAGATTCACCAGAAAATACTTCTGGGCCCCTAACGTATGCCTCCGGGACCTTGGGGTATACTGCTGGGCGTCCAGAAAATCCTCGCGGATTCCTAGGAAAACCTCTCGGGCCCCTGTGGTATGCTGCTGGACCTTTAGGATATGCTCCTGCACCTCTAGGAATTGTCCCTGCTCCTCTAGGATACATCCCTGGACCTCTAGTATATGTCCCTGGACCTCTGGGATATGTCCCTGGACCTCTGGGATATGTCCCTGGACCTCTGGGATATGTGTCTGGACCTCTCGGATATGTGTCTGGACCTCTGGGATATGTGTCTGGACCTCTAGGATATGCCCCTGGACCTTTAGGATATGTATCTTGACCTCTAGGAATTGTCCCTTGAACTCTAGGATATGTCCCTGGACCTCTAGGATATGTCCCTGGACCTTTAGGATATGCATCTTGACCTCTAGGAATTGTCCCTTGAACTCTAGGATATGTCCCTGGACCTCTAGGATATGGCCCTTGACCTCTAGGATACCCTCTTGGACCTTTAGGATATGACCATGGACGTCTAGGATATGCCCCTGGACCTCTAGGATATGTCCCTGGGCCTCGAAGATCTACTCCAGGAATTTGAGGATATGTTCTTGCGCCTTGAGCATATTCTTCTGGACCCATACTTTTACCAATGCGGCCAGAATCTCCTCCATCTCCATCTCCAGCGTCCCCGGAAAGTTGTGCCTGATCCCTAAGAAACTTTTGTGGACCAACATCGTCAGGGCCTTTGGGAAATGCTCCAATCCCACCTTCACCAATACCCCGAGCAAATTCTTCTAGACTTCTTTCTCCTTTTCGTCCAAGGTCAAATGGCAATTGTCTTAGTGTTGCTCTCATTTCTTCGGCTATTGCATCATCTTTTGGTGTTAATCCAGCTGCAGCTGCTCTTAATAACTCTTTTGTTGATGACGATTGATTAGATGGTGTCTGCATGATTAAAAATAGGGATTATTTTTCTTAATTACAAGAGACAAAACTACAATTTAATCTAAAATCTTATCATGTTATGTTTGGTAATGTTAAAGTTAGTTACTAAAACTAGGTAATATTTTAGCAAAAAATTTTTTTATATAATTTATGTTGTTTAATCGGGTTCGTGACTTAGGCACCCAGTGGTCGACGCACCCGTGGCAGACGCCCCCGATTCTAATAATTTAATTTAAATTATTTTTTAATCAAAAGTACTGTTAGGCAGCAAAATACCCCCGGTTCCTATATTCAACGAATCGTCATTGTATACGAACGACTATCCGTTTTTCAACTACCGAATACGAATCGTAGATACCGTTCCAATAATCATTTTCTTTACGAACGTCCGTTAGTCATTGAAATACCGAGTCCTCTTCACTGACAGATGAGCGTTTCCTTAAAAGTAAAATTGAAATTCAAGATAACCCAAAATTCAAGATATTTATAGGAACACTATTTAATGTAACACTATATAATATTTATAGGAACACCAAAGACTGTTATCTCCATACAATATGCTTACCGATACCCTCCCATCCGTTAGTTGCAAGCCGTCAGTAAGTTGCACGACGAGACGTTGTTTATAGGAACGGTTTTAGCTTACGAGTCGTATATAAATACAACAAATGAAAAGTAGGCGTGTGATGTTACATAATTCTGAAATGTCTTATTTTTCATAAATGCTCTTCCCAAGCTCGGTGATTATTTAAAATCTTTATTTAATTTAAGTAGTATCTTATAACAGGTAACTAATGAATATTGTAGTTTCGTCTGCCAGTATAAATCTGATTTTCAGTGTAGGTACTTTATTCTGAATTACTTATAACAAGTTTGCTTCAGTGGAAAAGTTATTGTCTATAGTTGTTTAAATATTTCCTTTTTGAAAAAATTTGTTATGTGCTCCAGCTTATCATGATCTAGTTTTGTATGATCTTTCTGCCCTTTCAACGGTTCAGTATATACTGGTTATTCGTAGCTTTATGGTTGGTTATTAATACCCGTGCCGTGGATATGTCTTACCGGTGCCGGTTTTTCAGCTCCCATCCAATAAGGCTCCATCTAAAAAAGACAAAATAAATTATTTTCTTCAAGATGCATTTGACAACCAAATATATTATTATTATTCATGCCATTATAATTGAAAACATAGGTTCTGTACATGTCCAACTTCAATTTTACTACCAACAATACCAATGTCCTTGTTTTCCAACCCAAGTATAAATCAGAAACAACTCGATGCAATGAAATAAATTTATTGTTTCGAACATTTGAAAAATACTTACGCCAATACTAGGATTAATATCTCTTGGTTTAAAATTTTGTCTCTGTAAAGAAAAAAACTTATAAAAATGGACCATAACTTACAATAATTTAAGTAATATTTAGGTAAATTTATAGTCATTCTTATAACTATTATATACGTTAAATTTAACAACGAATAAGTGCGAAACATTTGTCTTTCTAAAAAACTGGTCAATCCGAGTAGGGATGCAGAAAAAAATGTTCTATTGATTTGATGAAAGCCCAAAGATTAACTTCCCTTCTTTTTTAGACTAGGCTCATGGTTCAGAAGAGGACTGTCAGAGGTTATTGATGATGATGGCCTTTATTTTTTAAATATTCTTGCACTCTTTAGATCCTCTTATACATGCTCTTTTGATTTTTTCTATTTAAAAAAGACTTACTGCAGCTCTGCGTTCCTGAAATTACAAACGAATGTTACAAAACCTAATGTATCTAACGCCTTATTCCCAATTCCCTTATGCTAAAATTCTTAAGCCGCAACAAGCCAGCAACTCTTTTATTGTTGACGATGTTGCGAGTGCCTTTGAGTGGAGGCAGTTGTTAAGTATCAGGTACCAATCGCGTCTGCTCGTTTTACACCCTATCGCCTAAAAATAGTGCTTTTAATTCAACACCTAATTATTAAATGTTTCTAGTTGTGTGATTTATACATGCACGAGACAAGGCCCTCCATCCTCTATTACTTGGGACTTATTACATAACAAGTAAATGAGTGGATGTTATATTACCTATTTACATAATTTAGCATTATGTCTGCGTCCTTCAAAGTGGATACATTATTGTTTTGAGGTTAAATACATATGTAGTTAGATTGCCTAATCAATAAAAGTTCCATAATAAATTTTTGATATATCAAACAGTGCCATGACTGAGACTTCTTATTGATGTAGTACTTAGATCTCAAATAGATTGAGACTAAAAAATGGACCCAAATGAAGTCCCTGAGCTACACCTAGCGTACGTATCGTACTTGTACCTTCAAACTGTTTTCTATCACATGTTGTTACATACTTACTTCTTCCTGTTTAGCTTTCTGAAAATAACATCGAACAAAAAAATAAGTATTGCTAATTTTATTTCACATGAGAACATGCATTTTTGTCTTTAAGATCAACTCGAATCTTGGAAATTTCATCAATTTATATTCAAATGTGTATTATTCATAACAGCTTACCAGCAGTAGCGTATTATGCAGTTTCTCAATTTGTATCTCTTCATTATTCCTCCCTCTCTTTTTTTATTTCTAAGTACTTCTCTTTTTAGGATTCCTTTTTAAATTTATTTAAGTGACTATGACAATTTCACTGTATACTTACTTCCGCTGCTCTTTTTTTCTGAAAATACATTCACACCAACTTAAATTGAAACATTAGCGAGGTGATAGGAAAAGTGCAATAGCATATTGCGGTCCTGCTCGGAGCAAGAAGATAGCAGTACGATGGTTTTTAACTATTATATATTGAGTCTGACACCCCTTATTGCCCAACCTAGGGACTGGGACTTTGGACAATTTTCAACAACAAAAATGGTAACTAGTGTAGTTAAAATTCTCCTCTTATGTACAGGTAATCAAAAGGTAAAAAAAGACTTTCAAAATCAGAAAGCAAAATACTAACTTAATATTTGTGATCTCTCTTTATATCTCAAAAAAATCTGAATTAATTTCAAGAATTATGTAAATACTTACCTCGCCTTCTTCCCTTGCCAGTAACTGCCTGGAATACGCCTAAAAATTTACAAATACTACTATTATTATTTCTCTAATATGTTGATATTGATACCAGGGCTTAACCAGATTCTGATTTTGGTAGGTGTTGTACATGGAGCAACCTGCCATTTGCCTTCTTAGAACTGATACCTACCGAGCTCATCACTTAAATGAAATCCCTTGTCATTCTCATTCGTCTCCAAACCCCAATGCTTAGCAATTATTTTCGGAATAATTCGTTTCTAAGAAGTAATTTAAGTAATAATTAAATATCTTTGAGTACAGCAGTAAAGGAATAGAATAGAAATATATAAAAAAGAAAGCTAAAACCGATACAGGGACTAGACTCTGGTCAAAACCTTTGAGCTTCTGTTTATCCCCGTTTTTATTCGTTCGGCAAACAAGCAGACAAACAATTGGCGCCCATGGACACTTGTACAAACCAAAGGAGTTACAACAAGTGCAAATGCCCTTTGCCGGTTTTCAGGGATTTAAGAGTAAGAGAATTAGGGATTAGCTTGGGCCTCCAGTAACCTCACTCACACGGCAAAATACAACAATGTGAATCAATGTTGTTTCAGGCAATTACTAGGATTGTATAATTTTGTTCGCACCAACCGCATGAATGCTCTGCACGTCGATTCTATAGAATTTGCTTGATTTTGAATCGTGTTCGAGTGCGAAGTCAGCGTTGTTTGAAGTGACGGGGAAATTAAATTTTTGAATGCCACTTTTAACGTCATTTCATACTTTATCTTTCAAAATGATGCTGTCAATTTAGTTCAACTCGCAAGTGTAGCGCTAGTGTACTACTACTCACGGCGGATTCAGATTCGAAGTTTAGAATGAAGTCTTACAGAATCACACTGCTGCACGGCCTTATGGTTGATTGTTAGAGAATGCCTTATGGCATTAAGCCCGCCCTTCAGACTGTTTTGTGTAAAGAAGAAATATTAAGTTATAAATAAATTATGTAACAACTATTACTGTCAGCGTGTTTTGAGAGACATATAAATGATTTATGTTTTATAAATGAGGAATGCTATCCTAGTTGAGCATCCACCCGTCATTCATTAATGATTTAGCCACACATGAAATCATTACATGGTACTTAATAGACAACAAATTCACTTTCTCCCTCCTTATATCCGTATGTGTACTTATATATTTAAAACTACACAACGGATTTTGATGCGGTTTATTACAGTAATTGAAGAGGAATATTTATATGTATTATAACACCCATTTAATAAAAGAGAAATTTAGTGCATCCATGCAAAACCAGTGCGGGTCGCTAGTTATGAATGAAATGTTTGTGTAGTTTAGAAAATTTCAAATAAATCCTAATCAGCTTCGTTATCCATAAATTTTCCTCATTAAATATAATTAGTACTTACGGCCCACATATGTGCGTCATCCTCCCACTGTGAAATAAATATGTAGAATAACAGTTTTTTGAGGTTAGCCATTGATTATTATATTAAGCATACGTTATATTGGATTGTTGTTTGATTTCTGGCAACTTGTTCGTGTATCTGTCTATTGATACTTCAAACGGATGTCGACGTAACTTAACTTTATTCTCAGGGCAATAGAAAAGAAATTTAAAAAAATAATATGGACACAAAAGAAAATATTTTTAGGGTATTATTCCATTGAAGCACACAATAACACAAAAGGGACCCATCCCGTGGCATTCTGCTTTATAATGATATTTTAAAATGAAAAGATAGACAATAGAGAGATATACATCATCGCATATCATTAGCCTATAAGTGCCCACTGCTGAGCAAAGCCTCTTCTTACACGGAGAAGGTTTGAGCACTAGTAACCACGCTTGCTCAAGGCGGATTGGCGATTTCAAATTTGTAATAGGAAATTATAAGTTCAGGCTTTTCTCACAAGGTTTTCCTTTACAGTCAGTAGTGTCTAACTAATCATAGAAAGAGCATAAAACTCGGCATTGGTACTTGCCAAGTTTCGGACCTGCACTCTCATTCATGAGGAGCCTCGTTCATGCATGAAGATTCAAGAGATATTGTGTGTCACAAAATACATATATTATTTACAACTATCCTTTTCGTCCATTATTTTTCTTGCTACCTACAGCTACCGGCAACTCTGATGATATCGGGGCCAGCTAGAGGGAAGCCTGCTGATGTTAAGTCTTCGATTCCATGATAGCCACTGGAACACTACCCTAGTCCTCCAGCTGTTACCTTACAAATACTCACGTTTTCCATAACTTCGCCATCTTTGTAATTTTCCTACGACAAAAATAATAAGTTTCACGTGTGTATTACGTTGTATAAATGGGAATAAAAATTATATAATATATATTATACGGTAATAATTATAAGTTTTTCTTATTTATTGTCCGCAAAGTCGCAAAGAAGACACTAGATGATTTCTGCCCTTAAAGTTTAGCGGTCCCGGACTGGACCAGGAGAAGGAATGGCGTGGTTAATAATCAGTAAGAGTCTGACACTCCCTCTCGCCTCAGCTACGCGAGAGAAATCATTAAGTATTACATATTTAATCTATTATATACTAAAAACAAAGTCGTGATACTTTAACTATTTATAACTAAACTTTAAGCCAAATCGGTTCAGCAGTGTGATTCTGTAAGATTTCATTCTAAATTTCGAATCTAAATCCGCTGTGAGTAGTAGTACACTAGCTCTACACTTGCGAGTTAAACTAAATTGACCGCAACATATTGATAGATAAAGTATGAGATGACGTTAAAAGTGGCATTCTATAATTTAACTTCTCCGTCACTTCGACGCTCACTTCGCACTCGAACACGAATCAAAATCAAACAAATTTTATAGAATCGACGTGCAGCCCAAGAACGGCTGAACTGATTTGGCTTAAAATTGGTAGGTAGGTAGCTAAAATATGGGAGAAGAACATAGAATAGAGTAGGTAGAGTAGAGTAGGTAGGGTTTATTTTTGTAAGAGGAAAATCATCATGATTCATCAAAATTGACTTCTCTGGCCCAGGGTCAGGCGGGAGGGAGTTTCAAACTCTTACTTACTAAAAACCTCCCTCCCGTTTCTTCTGCTGCTCTGGACCGAGGTCACGGTGCCTCTTTGCGCTTATCCCGCAACCGCGGAGAGAAGGTAAAATAAACATTATCTCTATCTCTATCTCTATCTCTATCTCTATCTCTATCTCTATCTCTATCTCTATCTCTATCTCTATCTCTATCTCTATCTCTATCTCTATCTCTATCTCTATCTCTATCTCTATCTCTATCTCTATCTCTATCTCTATCTCTATCTCTATCCCTATCCCTATCCCTATCCCTATCTCTATCTCTATCTCTATCTCTATCTCTATCTCTATCTCTAAAAGTTAAACATTAGATATTTATCGTACCTAAAAACCCTATTTGTAAAAATGTTATACTACGCGCTACATACATTTTCTTCAGCTACCAAAGCTTTGAACTCGTCCCACTGAAATAATAACTCAGGATGTTACTGGGTTTTCCACTTACTAGCCAAATAGATATGTAATGATAAAACAGTACCTTGTTCGTCTGCGTCAACCTGTTTTCCTTCAAATTAAAAGAAAAACATTATAAAAAATTAAAAAGTAATTTTAATATGGTTACGTATAGTATATCAGTGGGATTCCAAATAATATGAAATTTAAAAATTAAGAATGAAGAGTGTGGGAGAGCCATGCTTTGGCACGAATGAGTCGGCTCGACCGGAGTAATACCACGGCCTCACAGAAAACCGGCGTGAAACAACCACACCGTTGTGTTTCGCTATGTGAGTGAGGTTACCGGAGGCCCTATATTTCCCCTCCCCCAATCCCTCCTCAATCCTTAAATCTCCAAATCCCAAAAAAGACACTCGTAACTCCTCCGTTGCGAGTGTCCATGGGCGGCGCCGATTGCGTACCATCAGGTAATCCGTAAGCTCGTTTGCCGACCTATTACACAAAAAAGAATGATGGTATTTATTTCTCGTTCTGTTTGGCTGCTCGCCTGGACGAACAGACTGACGGAGTTTTTTTTTGACATTTATGATGTAGCTATACACATGTATATTAAAATACGGTTTGGTTCTAATTAATGCTCTGTTCTTCCGACATTTTTGAAAATCCAACATATGTATATATGAAAGTATTGGGCAGGATCACAAAAATTTTCAGTTAATATTTCGGATTGACTGGGCAAGTTCCAAGTACCTCACAAAATCCTAGCTGAAAATGGTGATGTCATATTACCTTCTGCATTTCGTCCGATAAGTAAGAATTCCTGATACACAAACCACAGTTTAATCACGCTTTCGTTTTCAGGAACCGGTGGCACAATTCGAAAGCTTTAATTAAGGAGGCAAAGGATTGGAATGCTCCTATAGTATTCGCCATATGAGTGAGGTTACCGAAGCACCGAATCCTCAAATTCCTAATAAGCACAAAAAATCAACATTGCAATTAAAAATCTTCTGGTGTTGGGAGCGTCCATGGGTAACGGTGATAGCTTACCATCCATAGAAAGGATGAGAAAGAAACTCCATCAACTTTGTGTAAGAGCTACGCTTCGGCAAGAATGGGCCGCCTCGACCGAAGCGATACCGCCGCCTTACAGAAAACCGCCGTGAAACAACCACAATGTTGTGTTTCGCCGTATAAGTAAGGTTACCGGGGACCCAATCCTTTCCCTCACCCAATCCGTAAATCCTCAAAACCCTAGTCCCCAAAAGTTCGGCAACGACTTTGTTACTCTTCCGTTGTTGCGATGTCCATGGGCGGTGCTGATTGCTTACCATCAGGTAACCCGTCAGCTCGTTTTCCCGACATTGAAAAGAACTAGCAGTTATGCTATTTGTCTGAAGAAGCTTACTACGAGTAACATGTGCAATATAAAATTCTTACCAAATTCACCAAATCTATGAAATCATGACCGCCTACAGATTTACCATCAGGATTAGGGAAAATGGCGTTGGTGTCTTCCTCGTCCTATGAAAATACAATTAAAATCATCTTACCATATATTAAGCTACCCAGTCCTCCACCCATCCCCCCATCGAGCTGTTCATTAATATGAGTCCCAGTGTGATTTGAAACTAGTTGAGCATCACATTCACATACATCGAGTTCACGCGATTAACTGCTGCACTCGAGACATTTACTGATTACTTAAAATATTCCTTAGTAAGGATTTTGGTTCGAAAACAATTGCTATCCTTAGCAATTGTGTTAAAAAAAAAATTAAAAATGCCTCTTTGACCCAGTCTTCTGGGTCAAAGATGCATTTTTAATTTTTTTTTTTGCGCAATCGAATTCTATGTATTACTTATTACAAAACTTTTTTCCAAACAAACATTACCTGAATTTTCGATTTTTCTAAATAAAATTTTTAAATTTTTAAATTACGTACCTATTTGAAGTTACGAACAGTAATGTACGTAATAAATAAATGCAGACCCGCACAAAAAACATCGTGCATCTCGGTAGGATTTTTATTTTACAGATTTGTTTTGTTGGTGCGAATTAAAACGTCGACCTACGTACTTATCACAGCGTTTTAATGCTAAGCTGTGAACCTACGCACACAATGACACGAAGCCAGTTTGCTTTACATTGCGCGCAATAAAATTATTTTTTTTTAATACCTAAAAATAAAAGTCGTTTCCCAGTGATAATTTTAGCATAAAGCGAAGCCATTTAACTACCCGTTACCTACTCGTACTGCAGTTCTAACTAAGGAGTAGTTAGAACTACAGTACGGGTAGTTAACGGCTTCGTTAAGTGTCTTTTTACACCCTGTATATGGCGGTCTTACACAATGAGTTTTTTTTTGTAGTCTGACTGTAAGACTTAAAGACTTATTTTCAGAGAAGATAATGTCATTTTTAAAGTAAAAAAACAAACTTCTTTTTTGTAACGGAAAAATCATTAACCTACTTGTCTTTTGAGGGAATGTCAGACTCTTGCTGACTTAAATTAGAAGTACCTACTGACCAGAGGCCTTATTCTCCTTAACCAAATTATTTTATCATTTACTTATATTATACTTACCATTTGTTGTACAATATTCTGGTTTGTGGGATCCCCTCGACCCTGCCAGGAATAAAATAAGACATTAAAAATAAGAAATACAAATATAACTAATCATCAAATAGTTCGTCAGATTGCACATATAAATTATGTATTGTGTTCTTTACAGAATTTTTGTTTTATTTTTTCTTGATTTTCTCCACATTTGTTTCGTGCAGGATACATCAAATCCGAAATAATAAAAGATAAGTGTATATTTTTTTTAAAGAGTAACGATGGAATTTCTTCCTCGTTCTTTTCCATTCGAATCTACAATTTGGAATGAGCAACTAGCTTCACTGACGAACAGACTGACAGACTACTTTACTTTACTGATTTAGCAGGAGTAAATGGTTTTGACTTGACTTTGACTTTGACTAACACATTGGATACTAGCCAGACATTCCAGCACCAGAACAGAACAGTTCGTTGTAATGCAAAAAAATATATACGTACTTATGAAGTCTGACAGAATAACGCTAATACCTAAGCGTAGTGTAATATGCAACACCGTGCCGAAGTAAGCTCTTTTATATTGTACTAAATATACTACACTACAAAATAGATATGGAACGGGTTTTTTAATGGAACAGGAGGCAAACTAGCAGACGGATCACCTGATGGCAAGTGCTAGCCACCAGAGGAGTCACAGGTGCGTTGCCGGCCTTTCATGCATGCATGTGTGGCCCACGAAAATGTGTGATGTCTTTCTAAATTATTAATTAATTAAAGGTTTGGGTCACCGGTACCCTCACTCACACAGAACGCTGTGGTTGTTTCACGTCGGTTTTCTGTGAGGCCGTGGTATCACTCACTGAATTGTACTCACAAGAGAAACTGTGACTTTACGTTAGGAAAACCAGTCTGTCTGGGTATGTAGGTACTTACCAACGGAGTAAATTGTCTATTTTTCTGCAATTATACGTAAAAAAATTATTAAATTGTTGAAACAATAGTACCAATATACATAGGCAAGTACCAATGTGACTTTTTCCGAGTTATATGTACTTTCTATGATTATTTCATCATTTTGTTCTGTGGCAATGTCGTTGGACCCAAAATTCGCAGGTCACGCGTGAATTCGCACCGTAACGCGCGTAAGAACTGCGAGCGTCAATACGCGGCATTTTCATGACAGACACTTTTTTTTTTTTTTTTGTTAGGGGAAAATCATCCAATGACTTCTCCCGCCCAGGGTAAGGCGAGAGAGAGTGTCAGACTCTTACTGACTAAAAACCCCCCCGTTCCTTCTCCTGCTCTGGGCCGAGGTCGCGGTGCCTCATTGCGCTTACCCCGCAGCCCCGGCTATTCATGACAGACACTGGACAGGCTTTGAGTAGCGAAAACATTTGTTCCTTTGTGAACACGAGAAAAATCAAGCGACTTTGTACCACAAACTTGCAGATAAATACCACGTGAAAATATCTCTCAGCGACTTGTCTTATTTTTTAAAATTAAAATGTAACTTTAAACCGCAATTAAAAAATTGGCGCCACACATAAGATGGATAGAACCTTTTTAGAAGCAGATAGCCATAAACCAGTAATTGTCTCAGATAGCGTGTTCATGATATGACACATAATCCTTTCCGAAATTTTGCTTTTACAAAATTCTTTGTATTTACAGTACTTACATATGTTGGAGCTGATTCATGCTGAAATATTAACAATAATGTAAGTAGATTATTAAAAATATTAATTAATATACGAATAAAACTTTATATCAAAGCCTCGATTACGCATACGCGGACGTCGTTTAGTTTTGTCGTACATTGCCGCAACAGACCGCATCATAACTCACACAATCACAAACATGTGAACATAAAGAGCAATGTACGCGTATCCATAACCGAGGTCTAAGAGACACTAAGAATATAGAAAAACAATGTCGTGGTAGCCCATTGGTTAAGGCACCTACTTCCATGCATGACTAGGTCGACGTGGATTTGAAACCTAGCAAGTACCAATGTGACCTTTTGAGTTATATTTACTTTCTGATATTTTTAAGATACGGTGAAGAAAACATTGTAAGGAAACCTGGAAACTTCCACTATAAGGTCGGCAAACGAGCAGTCGGATTACCTGATGGTAAGCAATCAGCGCCCGCCCATGGACACAATGGCAAAGGAGGAGTTACGAGTGCGTTGCCGACCTTTTGAGGACTCAAGTTTTAGAAATTTTAAGATTTAGGAGCAATTGGAGGAGTGGAAGGATTGGGCCTGCGGTACCCTTACTCACACGGCGAAACACAACACTGTGGTTGTTTCACGCCGGTTTTCTGTGTGCGACAAATTAGTGCCAAAGCTTTCCCATCTTTGATTTAAACGTTTAGCTAAAATAGAGCTCTTTATCCATGTTTAATTTCTTCGATAGGTTTGGTATAATACTTACAATTGGCAATCCGTTCGGAGGTATTATGCGTTGTTGATACATTTCACTTGCTTCGACGGGGTGATATCCTGGTGGATGGTAATCAGGCTGAAACACAAGTTTGAAGTGTAATTTTTTGAGATTTGGACATTGGTCCCAAGATAAAAGATGTTGTAATTGAACTCTTTCTACTTTCTGCCCCGCACAGCAAAACTTTGGAATGATCTTCCGGCGGCGGTATTCCCGAACCGATACGACCTTCAAGAAATGAGCATATTCCTTCTTAAAAGGCCGGCAACGCACCTGTGACTCCTCTGGTGTTGCAGGTGTCCATGGGCGGCGCCGATCGCTTACCATCAGGTGATCCGTCTGCTCGTTTGCCACCTATTCCATAAAAAAAAACACCAAAATCGGCTCCTTCAGTCTGTCCCACATTTAATCTAATACACTGTATACTATAGGTAATATATTGGTGATATGGTTGTGCAGTCTCACCTCTCTTGTAACTGGAGGCGAATGGAATGACACTCTTTGCTTAGCATTTTTCACACCCAAACTCTGAAAATAGAATATAATTTTTAATAGAAAAAACGTTACTTTTTCCACATCCTATTAGCACAAATTATAACAAAACTAACGTCAGTCCACGGCTTCGCCCGCGTGGTATAGTTATAAAAGGTAGCCTATGTCCTATTCCGTAGTGTATCCTATCATGATCATCATCATCATCAGCTGCAAGACGTCCACTGCTGGACAAAGGGCTCCCCTATAGCTCTCCACGTCGAACGACAAATTGCCACCTGCATCCAATGGCTCTCCGCGACTCTAAAGATGTTGTCAGTATCCTATGCCTGTGCCAAATTTGAACCAAATCCGTCCAGCCGTTTTGGCGTGATTGAGTAACAAACATCCAAACATCGTAACTTTCGCATTTATACTCGTAATATTAGTAAGAAGGTAAGATATATTATATTTAATTGGTAAGAGACCAGGAATTTCCTGGAATGATGTGTCTTTTCAACATTGACCTATACAACAGCACTTTCACAGTTTCAGCCCTATTATACCTACAGATGGAAGACAACAATTATACATTCCTGCACTATCTGGCCTGATGGTAGGTGATAATGCGACCTACAATAGAGAACGGTTACCCATAACCTATAAACAACTATTTCCAATTTAATTATTATGTTTTCGGCTTAGTCACGTAATACTCGTAATTAGACGAGATACTCGACTAATTTCAAGCCATGCTAGAGGCCCATATTCATGAGCAGCATTCATGGCTTGCTACTGGAGTAGCAGCGCGACAGTCGCCGCGTCGTGTATCGCGGAATGCATGAATATAATATATACGGGCGGGCAACGTTTGATAAAATTAACAGTACAAATTCAAATTAAGTAAGTACTTATAAAACCCAACAATACCTTCAAATCCTCTTCGTCAAAAAACTCGGGGAACTTCGCCGAAATTATTTGGTCAACCAGACACGCTAAAGCTATAATAGTGATTAAAAAGACACATTTTATCTTTTCCATATCTCAATGGACAATGAATTAAAAACGAATAAACATTGATTGGAACCAATTCTTAGTAATCGAATGCGTGCATATACCTATGATCAAGAGATAATAAACTGTGGATTAAATCATACCTTTTTTGTCAGGGAAAAATCATCAAATGACTTCTCTCGCTCAGCGTGGGGCGGGAGGGAGTGTGACTAAAAACTCCCTTGTTCCTTCTTCTACTCTACGCCGTGGCCGCGGTGCCTCATTGCATTGCGCTTATCCCAGAGCAGGAGAAGGAATAAGCGAAAAAGCGTCTGACACTCCCTCCCGCCCGACCCGGGGCGGGAGAAGTAATTTGATGATTACCCCGTCACAAAAAAAACCCTAGCAGCAGGCCTGAGTTTCCGTATCGTATTCCGTAACACCACATGGTATAAATCAATGTCGCTTTCTCTGTCCCTATACCCATATGTATGTGTCACCGGAAAATAAGAAGATCCGTAAGTTTATCAATTTACTAGGAAGTTTATAAACTTTCGTAAGATTCTAAACGGGAGATAAATTGTAATATTTTACCTCCACATATTCGTAAATTTATCAATTTCCGACGTCATACGGTAAATTTATAAACTAACGAATATCTATTCGTAAGATTTTATATGGCTCGACCAATCACAGAAACTCTTTTAAGTACCTATACGATCTTTGCTATACGTAAAATATCACACTGCTCTCTGATTGGTCAATGTTCATAGTGGCAATGCTTGTGTCCATAGACTTTGGAATAATCAGACTTGACAAACTATAAATTGGAGGCAACAATGCCTGGTTCCTCTCTAGCACAGATGTAGTGAGTTGAGTTTTCTATTATCAGTTTCAGTAACCTATTTAACGGTTTGGTACTTGCTAAAATACAGTTCCGTGGACATATGCATAAAATCTTTGAAACTAAGCAACGGATTTGGATTCGGTTCTCTTAACAGAATAGAGTGATTGAAGAGAAAGGTTTGTATGTACAATAACATCTATTAAATTCAGTATTAGCATAGCACCCGTGCAAAGCCGGGGCGGGTCGCTAGTAAAACTATAATATCTTCTAACTAAATGTTAACAATTCAAACTAGTTGCTATTATATCACCTATAAATCTCGACCTACTTCGACAGCTAAGCAAAAACCGATAAAATAAACGATCGGAAACGTGCAGAGTTAGCAAAAGCGATGGAATGAAAAATGAATCACTTTTTGAAACCATTTTCCTCACTTAAACACTCGATCAGCCCGGATATTAGGGTAAATTCTTGAATGTAGCCCGTTCTACTCGATCGCAGTGTAAACGAGTTGAAAAAACAATACAAAATGGCGGACCGGCGATGGCAATGGAGGAAATAAGGGTGAAATGCTCTTCAATTAGTGCAAGAAGCAGTTAAAACAGAAGGTTCATAAAGAAAATATTTATTCAAGATCCGACGTGACGAAAACACGATTGGGAAGTATGGCTACATATTTTTAGAAAGTAACTAGTAAAACTTTTATTAAAATTAGGTATAGTCATAAGAGTCCCGTTGTGACTTGATACTAGTAGAGCTTTTCTCAGTAAATTTTCGTCATTAGATATTTATTTTCATCGCAATGAGGCACCGCGACCTCGGCACAGGGCAGGAAAAGGAACGGGGGTTTTTTAGTCAGTACGAGTCTGACACTCTCTGTCGCCTTACCCTGGGCAGGAGAAGACATTGGACGATTTTCCCTTGACAAAAAAAAAAACAAAAAAGAAAGGTACTTTCTGTCGTAAATTTTACGATAATGTCGATTAGTGGATATTGTTTCATAGGAAGGTTAGGTTTTTAGTTTTATGTATGCATATTTAGGTAATATAATATCTTGTAAAATGTTGACTGTTGGTTTTAGCCTTCTGTGTTATACATTATATAACTTTACCACGAAAACAACAGTGGGTAAGCAACAAATTAGCCGCCCATTTACAAGCTGGCAGTAGTAGTGGTTTACAACTTTCTCTTGGTTGTAGTTTAGTATGGATGTGTGTTGTAAAAAGCATAGAGTAATAAATACTACATTCGTAAAAAGAAAAAAAAATATAGTTTATTATCAATAAAATATAAGATTGGAAATGTCAAAACTATTGTCAAACTTCGCTGTCAAAAATTGGCGGGAATCATGGAGGTTAGAGAGAAATATTACTACGTGCTAAACGTACGTAGCATTAGCCTAAAATCTTTTAAAAATTTGTAAAATTCATAGTTCATTTTTCATGTAGCAAGTAGATTAAGTTAGTTAAATAATGTACAAATTTACTTCGCGGCATTTGTTAGCGCACAACGCGATCGCAGCGCTTGCCTTATTTTATCCGTATTTCTGAGACTATAGCGATGATTCTCCTTTTCTCTAACTCTCCATGGATGGGAATCCTGTTGTTTATATAGCCCTGGTGTAGGTAGTAAGTATTAAACAAAAACCTAAAAAAACTCTTGGTAGATTTAATAAATATAAGAGATTTTTCCTATCTCAGATAACATTAAAATGTCTTCACCGTTTCTCAAAATCACACCCAAGATCCTAATTTCTACCAAACTTATGGACACCCATAACATCTTAAATTTTTCACACAAAATCTTAGAAAAAAATAAAGAGAAGAAATTCGAAAAGCATAAGCATTTTTTTAACCATTTCCTTATCGACGATGCGGACGCATTAAACGATATTTATCTATCCTTAAAGACGCCATTTTGATCCTTGCTACACGAAACCGTTTTCTGGAGAGATTCAATTTCGTTCGTGTAATAGAGGCTTTATTTTGATGCGATAATGTGGCTGTATGTTCGAGAAAGTTTTTTATGGAGTTCTTTGAATAGACAATATCGTTGTTGTTAGCAGATGACTGAAGACAGAAGTCGTGTTGGCCCGGAGGTTAAGACTTATGGTTCTTATGCACAAGGGAGCTGGTTCGAAACCTGGCAAGGTACTTAGAAATTAAAAAAGTTCTTAATACAAAAATGTTTCTACTCAACCAAAGAATACTTCGAAGGAAAATAGAACACCAACATTAATGTTAAAACCCACCTCATATACACACAAACACCTACCTACTAACTCACTCAATAACAACTTTTTTTTTATTTTTTATTTATCTAATTATGAACTTTTTTGTTTATTTTTTTCTTTTTTATGCAATGTAATGTAAATTAAGTAATTTTATATTATTTTATAAGCTATAGCCCTCTTTGCAACGCCTGAAAAAGGCCGTTAAGCTGTGCCTGTTATTTTAATTTAAGATCCTTGTACCCACCTTAACATGCAAATAAAGAATTTGAATTTGAATTTGAATTTGAATACTTGACTTTTTCACATGTGCTTTCTATGATTAGTTAGACATCACTGACATACGGTGAAGGAAATATTATCGTGAGGAAACCTAGACTTATGAGCAAGCGTGGTGATTAATGCTCAAACCTTCTCCATGTGAGAAGAGGCCTTTGCTCAGCAGTGGGGCAGTTATGATTAGTTATGATTAGAGTTAGATGTAAAGAGACAATAGAGGCTTTAAGCTAAATCTTTTTAACATATCAAGAAATTAATTCCACTGAATCACGGCGGGGGTTTTAACGATATTAATACTACTCTTCTATCGATAATCTTACGAAGAGTTTATGAAAAGCGATCCATTAAGAGTAACGCTAGTTGCAACAAAGTCTCCTGTCAACGCAGACTCTCTGATGTATATTCAACTTCATAATAATAATAGTTTTTAACAATGCTGCTCTTAATGAGTGTGGGAGAGCCATGCTTCAGCACGAATGGGTCGGCTCGACTGGAGTGATACCACGGCCTCACAGAAAACCGGCGTGAAACAACCACAGCGTTGTGTTTCGCCGTGTGAGTGAGGTTACCGGAGGCCCAATCCTTCCCCTTCCTGGACCCTTCCCCAATCCCTAAATCTCCAAATCCCTAATCCCTAAAAGGTCGTCAACGCACTCGTAACTCCTCTGTTGCGGGTGTCCATGGGCGGCGTTGATTGCTTACCATCAGGTAATCCGTCCGCTCGTTTGCCGACTTATTACATAAAAAAAAAATGAGGGTTTTCGATACTTTTTCAGCCGGAAGGTGGCGCATTTCTGAAATGTTCCCCTTCAACATTCCTTAAACATTTCAGAAAACCCTCATTCTACTCGTACAATATCACAGATTAAAGTTAGGTACGAGTAGATACTACAAAAATCTAATACCTAATACATTCCCTAACAATATAAACTAATATTTTCCATTTCTCAGAACAGATTTGCAATAAAAATATCAAGTTATACGTTAGGTACTAAAGCAAATAAATACATACTTGTGTATCTTCTCTTTGTGTCCGTTTCAAAATATTTATTTCAATGTTTTCATATTTTTCATAAAAGAAAAAGATAAACTGCGATGTCCTTAGACGTGAACCGACTAAAAAGGTAAAAGGTCAAGAGTTCGAGATCTGTCTGTTGGTGTTGTATATGTTTATTTGTGAAAAAGAGAGAAAGATAAATTTCTTAGGATTTTTCTTGTAACGGTCAATTAAATGCTTCGAATTGTGACTGACTGATAGACAAATTGTGTTTGTTACCTTGTTAAATAATTGACTGCTACGATATACAAGTAGTCAAAGATTGTCAGGTTTGCTTTTTTTTTGTGAGGGGGAAAATCATCAAATTACTTCTCCCGCCCAGGGCCGGGCGGGAGGGAGTGTCAGACTCTTACTGACTAAAAACCCCCTGTTCCGTCTCCTGCTATGGGCCGAGGTCGCGGTGCCTCATTGCGCTTACCCCGCAACCCCGGCTGAACATCAGCCCTCTAGGGCCCCGTCTGGTAGTCTATTGGCTTTATGAGGCGCGCGTGGAACGCTACGCGCCGTATGCTCGGACCTGGTTCTGGTCGGGCGGCGAGCTGCCCTTACTCGCCGACCGCAGACCTGCACTTACGGTGGCCGGAAATCTTTATTGTGACAGCCCACCTAACATTTCTTTGGTTAAAAAATAAACAGATCACTGTTCGTTAGCGTGTGCGTGAGATTACCGGAATTCCAATCCTTCCCTTACCCTAATCCCTAATCCCCAAAAAGCCGGGGACGCACTCATAATTATTAATCTGGTGTTGCGTTGTGGGTATCCCTGAGCCGCGCCCATTGCTTACCATCAGGTAATCATCAGCAGGTATGTTTATTATAATTAATCATGCTATTATATCTTCTAATGATAATGTCATCATAATCATCAGCCTATAAGTGCCCACTGCTGAGCAAAGGCCTCTTCTCACACGGAGAAGGTTTGAGCAATAATCACCACGCTTGTTTAAGGCGAATTGGCGATTTCAAACTTATAATTAGAAATTATAAGTCCAGGTTTAATCACGATATTTTCCTTCGCCGTATGTCAGTGGTGTCTATATAATCATAGAAAGTACATATGACTCGGAAAAAGTCACATTGGTACTTGCCAGGTTTCGAACCCGCACCCTCATGCATGAGAAGCGGGCGCCTTAACCTTCGGGCCACCATGACTTATAATGATAATGTATCAATGTTTATATCTACAAGATGTGATAGCATTTACAAACCCGCCTAAACCTCTTAAAACCGCTGCAACTCCTATAAGCCTGCATCTACAATCGGGAAAAGGTACGTTTACATTGCTGTCACTAACAGGACATACAATATTCTATTCTAATTATTAATTTACAGTTTAAATTTTCATATTTGGAATGCATATACAGTATGATTGTATCAAAACAACCATGCAGGTTGAATACCAATAAATTACTACACGGGAATTCCAAAGACAGAATTCCCCGTGTGAATTATTACCTGGAAATCCATTGTCGTGAAGTTTCCCCACCTTTTAAGGGGGGAGGCGGTATAAATATCTGCAATTAAATTATCGAAGTAACTTACGTGTCCAGTACCTAATACTTGGGTACAACCCCATTGGAAAATACCGGTGAACTAATGCACAATGGTGATTTTATCGTCACCCTGGTATTTCCATAAAAAGGTAGGTTCTTGTGTAAGTTGATATAGGTAGTGTTTCTGATAAACAAAAGTAATTTGATGTCTTGACGTACTAATGTGACTTTTAACGAGTTATAATTATGTACTTTCTAAGATTCTATTTAGACAGCACTGACCTGACGTTTGAAATCGCCAATCCGCCTTGAGCAAACGTGGTGTTTCTAATTCTCAAACCTTCCCCGTCTCCGAAGAGGCCTTGGCTATCTGGAAAGTCATTAGGGAGGCCTTTGCTGCTCTCGGCGGCTCTGCGGACGGCGAGTCACGGTAAATCGCCGCCCAGCCAGAGCCAGACCCGAGCGTACGGCGCGTAGCGTTCCGCGCGCGCCTCAAAGAACCGATAGACCACCACAGACGGGACCCTATAGGGCTGATATTCAGCCTGGGTTGCGGGGTAAGCACAATGAGGCACCGCGACCTCGGCCCAGAGCAGGAGAAGAAACGGGGGGGGGGGGGGGTTTAGTCAGTAAGAGTCTGATACTCTCTCTCGCCTTACCCTGGGCGGGAGAAGTCATTCGATAATTTTCGCCCCTCAAACAGACCTGATATAAAAGGTGAAGTCACAGCTACAACTATGTATAATATAGTCTACATATAACACAATGACTTCTAGTTTCTATTTCGAACAATCAATTCGTGTAATGCCCTCACTACAATTTGTCACTTCGACGCGTCTATATCATTACGACGCATGTCAATTTGAGTGATAGACAGAACAGAGAATGTATTTTTTATAAGGGTGAACGTAATTTGTCAATACTTTTGTGATGATGTGATATTGTTTGGTACTTCGATATCTAATCAACATTTGACTGGACAGTTGACGCGATGGTGACTCGATTCCTGCACGGAACAACTCTTTGTGTAATCTACAAATTATTATTCGGGGTCTGGATGTGGTGTGTGTATGTGAAATTTTATATCCGTAATGACACAGGAGAAAGTGCTATAGTGTATTCACGGAGACGAGTTAGTATAGCGCCTTCTCTATTTCACATTTTCATACAAATGACAAAGACAAAATAAACTTTTTTAGGATCAATGGGCGTTAACAATACCTTAGAAATGGAAACGTGCGTTCACACTGCGCTTCTTAAAAGTAAGTACGCTTAGTTTTTTCTTGCGGCTTCGTCTATCGTATTAATTGAGGGACATTTTGATAGAATTTGTTTATTGTTACCTATGTTTTTATTTAACTGATGGATATGAAGGAAAGAAATAAAATCGAGAGGTTTGTATTCTTGACAGAGTAACCGTGGTTGTTATGTATGCGGTAGAGGGGAAGGAGGCCGCCATTACACGGTTCTCAGTGTCCCGCCATTATTTGTTCCATTTAAAGATCAACGAGCTACAAACATTCAGCGACTAACCCAACTGCAAACTTCACCTTCTATCTTCTAATCTAATGCTGTTCGTTAGCCTCCCTAAAACTCGAAAACGGCTAGTCCGTTTTTCATAATTTGGTCTTAAAATGTTCGTTGAAGTCCACATAAGGTTTAAAAGGTGAGAAACCGAAAAAAGGAGTAAATAAAAAAAAAGAATTATGTTTAAGGCGGTACGAAGTTTGCCGGGCCAGCTAGTTCGAATTAAAATAATACCTGATATCTTTTTGTTTTCAAACAACATTCCTCTGCAACCACCTACTTAAACTAACCTCGATTACACTCGTGATGCTAAGCGTCCCCGCTTGCCTTGAATATTGTAGTTTGAAACAGATTTCCGAGTTAAACTTTAAAGACTAAGTCTTTTATATGTAAAACTGTACTTTTATATGATACGGGAGCAAATCGTTTGAAAAATAAAGGCGGGAAATGTGAACTGTCACGCGGCAGCCATTTTGAAGGGGAAGATTTATTTTTATTTTTTTATTATAAAAACTTCCTACACTGCCGTTATAGGAGTTTTCCAAATCATCAATTACGCTTACAGTATTATAGGTAACATTATATTTTTTTATATATAGAAAAATAAAAAAGAATAGATAAAGACGCCATCTTGTTTTACCTAAGATGTACCAAAGACTATGAATTTCAAATACAGACCATGTAAAATCCAAATAGAGTAAAGTAACAATATGATACAGACTACGAAAGATTTTGTGTCATTGTTTAGATCCAATTTAATGTGCACTTCATATAAAGTATTAAGTTAGGTGGATACAATTTGTGCAGCATCATAAAACAGATGATGTTCATGAAAGCTAGGAGGATCTTTGCTTTCGCTGAAAGAAGAAATCGTGAGGAACCCTGGACTTACAATTTCTTTTATATCTTTGGAATTGCCAATCCGCCTTAAGCAAGCGTAGCGATACTTTTCCATGTTAAAGACTTCTGCAGTGGGGAATGTAGGTAATCTAACACCTATTTTATGCTCGACCAGTGAACCTTTAGATACCTACCTCGGTACCTTATTCCTCAGACTAAGACAAATATCCTATCAAATAATAAGTTTTCTCCCAGACCGCTACACCCGTATGTTTTCATAAGTAGTGTAGAACAAGTTTGCACGCGTGCCCTCCTCACAGCGCATCGGATTATCAGCTCGAACACCAGCTTACTAGATCCTTGTCTTCAGAACTGTGTTAAGCGTCTAATAATGGCACAAGTCAGATCGAAAATGGAAGCATGGCATATCTTTTAGCCGTTACGTCAATAAAAATGTGGGAAGGTTGATCTTTACGTGTAAAATATCTGCATAATTATGGCACCTGAATACATGATTTAAGAATATTGTAGTTGCTGATTCTTGGTCTTAGTTGGATTTATATCTTTCCAATTTTATATCAGCTGCTATACCTACGGATATCTATACTAATATTATAAAGAGGAGAACTTTGTTTGTTTGATTGTAACGAATAGGGTCAAAAACTACAGAACCGATTTAAAAAAAAATCTTTCAGCGTTCGAAAGCTACATTATACACGAGTTACATAGGCTCTTCAAAATACGCAATAGTGTCACAAATTCCAAATCTATGCGGACGAAGTTGCGGGCAGAAGCTAGTGGGGTATATACTGCCAACGGTCTAAAGATAACTTATAAGATAACATCACTTTTAGTACCTGGAAAGTGATCTATTTATTTTACTACATTAAAGCTGATTTTTTACCTTTCTATAAGTAATAAGTGTATAAAAGTTATCGTGGTGGTGCGGATTCGAAACCTGGCAAGTGATCAATGTGACTATTTCCGAGCTAACTACATGTACTTTCTATGATTAATTAGTTATTTAGACACCACTGACAAACGGTGAAGGAAAATATCGTTAGGAAACCTGGACATACTAATTTCTAATTAAGTATAAGTTTGAAATCGCCAATCCGCCTCGAGCAAGCGTTGTGATTAATGCTCAAACCTTGTCTGGCTGATGATGATACGAGTGTCACGCTAAACTTACTTACCTTTAATCATATTTTAGGACAGGAATCCAAGTCTAGGAAAACAAAAAACAGAAAACTCAATCCGAAACAATTCCCAATAAAAACAAAAAAAAAAGTAAACACTTAAGTCGTCTGACTCATAAAACTTATTTCGCCAATATCCAAACAAGGAAAGATTTATATTAAAAAGGAAAGAAAGGCAGACAGATTTTTTATCTGTGCCCCGACTCTAATAAGAGAAATAAGTAGGAAAGTTTCAAATAAACATGGAGTCTTGAATAAATAAGTCTATTTAAATGCATTGAAAACTACACAATGAGACAGTCTTCAATATTAAAACTTATTACGAATGTACTTAGGTCTCATATTGCAAAACGGAGACCCTGCGACTTGGTGTAATTTGTCATTTCAAGACGAATATACTGTTGACTTGTAATGTAATAATATTGTTAGCGGAAATAATTTTTGTTTAGTATTATTAAGCTTTTAGATTTTAGTAATTCTCAGTTATGTTACCATTTAGGAATGAATCTTAGCTCGTTGTTTGGAATTCAGCTCACTTCCTATTACGCAGAATTCTTGACTTAAGTTGGTACCTAATTGAGCTACAGACGATCTCCGGCCATCGTAATCATGGTTGTGCGGATGGCGAGTAAGGGTAGCTCGCCGCTCGACCAGAACCAGATCCGAGCGTACGGCGCGTACAGTTCCACGCGCGCCTCAGAGAGCCAATAGACAACCACAGACGGGGCCCAACATGGCTGATGTTCAGCCGAGGTTGCGGGGTAAGTGTAATGTGGTACCACGGCCTCGGCCTAGAGTAGGAGAAGGAACGAGGGGGTTTTTAGTCAGTAAGAGTCATTTGATGATTTCCCCTCACAAAAAACAGATCAAAATCTGGAAAAAATGACAAACGACAACTTAACACCAACCCGGCAATGGGAATGGGACCGTTAATTACATTTAAATATGTACTTGTAATGCAATTATCCATCCATCAAGAATTACAACATTATTAGCAACGATTCTTCCCAAACAGCTTTTACGACGCGACCGACACGACGTCATGTAAGTATGAACGGAACGCATTTAAAATGGCGTCTTTGAGCATTTCCCGCGCTTTTGTAATGTTACAAAGGCAAGGTAGGTAACTATACAAGTATACATACAGAAAATGACCTTTTGAATCTATTTCGTATTTTATTTTTGAAAATGTAGGTACCTATTTCGAATTTCGAATGTTTTGGGAATTCTCCTAAGCAGATACTGTGACAAAACGACGACGTGGCACAAATAACTAATTTTGTATTTGTACTTACTATAAATTTGATAGTGTAATTTATGTGAGGCCTTGCCTCACAGTGTAATATTATATATTACCCCACAGTAATTGTACCTATGATCGACAATAATATGAAATCGTATGTTAGTAAATCACACCATACCACAGTGAAAACCCACAGCACAGCACAGGTGAAATATCTTGGTCTACCTCCAGTCTACGGCTACGATGACATTTTTTTTTTAAGAAAAAAAGGTAAGTAAATGGAAATTAGCTATAATAGATAATGTACAATAAAAAAAATCTGCTCTATTTTTAGATCGAATCCTGAACTGAGCATGACGACAAGTAACGATAAAGAAGAGACTTACCAACTGATTAACAAACTCTGAAAACCGCCATCTACAATGACAAGTAGGAATCACTATTACATAGCTTCACAAACATTAGTCTTCGTCAAACTGACTTAATATCTAACTTTGTAGTAATCGCAATTTAGGATAGATGTCACTGTTACCAATTTAGTAATCTTATCTTTCCCCAAAATATTGATGGAATTTGATTCTTCTTAATAAGAAATTAAAATATCAAATAAATTTACACAAAACATTTATTATATCATTTATACTATTTACACATTTATGTTTTAGCTATAACTAATTATTTATTTACAAATCGGCAATAAAGATAAAATCACAGTATGGGTGTGGACATTAACATAATTATTTAGTTTAAAAACAAAATTGACCTATTAACCTGCATTATATTAATTGTAATAACAAGAGAATGAGGATCAGAATAAAATTCCAAGGAATAACAGTTTTAAAGGAATAAGTCAAGTTTACATAGCATCTATTTTCTCTAAACAACCTCTTAATAATACATACATACAAACTATATAGTATATTAATGATGAAAATAAATCAGTAGGATTCCATATGAAAGTTAAATTTATCAGGTTGTTTTTAGAGACTTATAAAAGTAACTTTAAAAATACTATAAGATACTTTCATTGATTTTCATGTTTATCTTCGCTAAATTGTGATGAGATCCAAGTCAAAGCCCATTTTAAATTTGTCAACATGTATTTGAGTGCTTTAGTCCAATGTTCTTCCGAATTAAACTGAATTTTAATCGAATAAGCATGTGGCGGGGAAGCCGTATCCTCAATCTTGCCTTTATCTATTCGGTAAGGCAGACAGAAGCCCGTATTACCCTTTTCAACTTGCTCCTTAAATTGCTGAAGACAATCTAGAAACGCTACCATTGCGGCATCAAACTTTGTGTCCCACAGGAAACGGAAGCCTCCAGAGCCATATAATGGTAATACTTTCTGGTCTTCCAACACTTCTATGTAAGAGTGGTTCCCATACGGTACAAGCTTGTAACGTTGGAAGTTGAAGCTTATTTTTCTTGCTAAAGATGCAAGGAGGAGCACGGTTTGACCCCAAGCTGCATTGATTTCGGACCAGTCAACTGGTGCAGACGGTAAACGGCCAAGTCTGAAGTTATTTATAATACCAAACTGACCAGAGTCCGAAATGTGGAATGTAGCCTTAAATACATTTGTTTTCTTTAACTTTTCAAGCTGAGACTGTGTGTATGTAAGTTGGCATTCATAAAACTTCATCTGATCTTCAATAGTCATCAAATCTTTCCGATATCTTGTGTACTCTCTCCAATAAACATCTTGTTCCTTTTCTAATCTCTCTTTTTCTCTTTCTTGGACATCAATCTCTTCTTTCATAGCCTTTTCTTCTTTTTGTAAAGCAGACAATTCTTGTAGTAAGCGGCTCTGTTCCTGCTTCCAATCTCCTAATTCCTTCTCCAATCCTTCCAAATTCAAATCCTCTTTGTCATCCTCTAGCTTTTTTAAATAGTCGTTGTAATCTTTCCATTCAGCCTCAGTTTGACGTAGCTGGTTATCCATTAACTCTAATAAAGTATCTGTGCACTCATCACACAATGGATGGTCTACATCTGAATTATTTGATAAAAGGTCGAATAGGGTAGCTTTAACATGAAGCTGGTGGCCCAAGGAGGTCGTCTCCCAGCCGTCTGAGATCACCATAAACCCATTTGCGCCGTTACCTGATTCTGACATCCGAAACGGTGGTACGTAGTGTTCCAAGCTTGTTGATTGCATATCTAAGTCGACCTCATTATTGCGACGTATTTGAAGCGCTAAGTCCGCTATCGTGTGCTCTCCCAAGTTGTTCAGGGACTCGTCCAGCTTCAGTGGCTGCAAACATCGTTGACACGAAAAGTTTACGAAAGACTTTGAGTCACTCATCGTACTCGAACCTTTCTCTGTTACGTCATGTACAAAATCCAAACTTATAATGATATACGGAGTCACTAATACGTAATAACACTATAATATCGTGAAAATGAAATGTATTAATTGTTTCTTTAAGTTAACTTTAAACAAATCGAAATGAAAACAAAGAACTTCGATCCTCCCACGATTTATTTTGCAATTATGAGTTTGACGTTTATAGAGATGCGTCACACTCAACACAATGACGTTTAGTAATAGACTTAACAAAATCGACTAATTTAGCAATTAAATAACGGTACAAAATATTTATTCTAAATATTTTTTTATATTATTACTTTCACCTTAACAGCAGGCTGATATTTTTTTTACAAATAGGTAATACCAAAACGAGCCTCGTAATTCCACTCTAGTGACAACAGTCGTCAATACAATTTAATAAGTATTATTACTTTACTCTATGATAGTCGTCATGCAATGCCAGTTAGCGATCGAGTTTTTAAAACGTTGAGAAATTTGTCGCTTGCAGCCCTTGTGATGTGGGAAGTGGTTCCATTCTGCTGGGAACATCTAAGTGACGCGGAACAATTTTTTAAATTTTGGAAAGACCAACGTCAAAAATAACCTTAAACACAAAACTTGGTAAACTAAGAAAATCCATGCTTCATAAATTTTCAACGCGAAATGCAATGAAAACCCCTTGAAGAAAGTTTAAATTATGTACCTATTCAAGAATGTATTGAAGACTTCTTTGAGATGGCACCCAAGAAATCAAGCCAACAACATTCAGTCAAAAAACTAAATAATAAAACAGGCCAAGATTCTCATTAAACAGCATTGCGATTGACCACTACTAGGTACATATTTACTGCATTTTGTGTTATTTTTTTAAATAAATAAATAACTTAGGTACTACTGTCATGCAATCGACTTAATAATGAAGTGTTTCTAATTCAGCATGATGTTCTAATTTAACAAGTCGCATATATTTAGGCTGCTTTGATTATTTGTTTTAATTAAATAACCTTAGTCCCGAGAAGAATCTGATTTTCGTGCTTGAGATAGGCATTATGTTCAGATCTAATTTATTTTTTGAGCAAGATCAAAATGTGTTATGAAAACGACAGTACCTACCTACCTTTCATTCTTTGCGAAGAATCGGGTGTGAATATCAATGTCTGGTGTATTTCAGAAAGCACAGAGAGTTTCATGTTATAATACCTATATTTTTTCACATTTAAGTCTAATGTCAAGTCTATATAGTAAAAATCGCTCTTTTGTATTGTAACCAATTTCAGTTCAGTAGCGTAGTCTAGTGATCGCAAAACGCCAAACTCTTCAATCCTTTTCAACTCAATCGTAAGTACAGCTTACCTAAAGTTCTTAGTTATTTACAATAGATGGCGCTAGGTACCAGTTCAGCAGTTTTTATTTTTTTCGTCAGACCGCGACTGGATTTTCTATCAGCAAGCAGAAAATACAGAATAGGTAATGTTGTTTTTTATTTCACTAAAACAAAAGAATAACCCTGAGACAGAGAGGTAGGCCATTTTATTTCTGGAAAATATTATTTGACTATAAAAATAGTTAGGTATTTTTAATTTAAACAACAGTACAACAGTATTTTGAGGATCATCTACCTACATGTATTTTTATAACGGTAAAAAATTATTCTGCGATTTTGGCGGTCTCTCCAGTCACAGCACGGCACAGCCCATAGCTCTCGCTGGAACGCCCATACCAACCTGTTCCGATTTTCAGTACTTTGGGTACCTTCGATTTTCGCTTATCCAAGGGAATGGTGAGATAGACCGAGACGTGGCACATCGGATCAACTCAGGATGTATGAAATGGCGACAGGTCATTGGAACAACTTGCGACCTACGGATGCCCCTCAGGTTGAAGGGTGAAATCTACGAGTCCGTGATAAGGCCTGTCCTACTGTAGATATGTCGCAGAATGTTGGGCTCTGAAAAAGACGGATGAAAAGCGATTGCATGTAGCAGAGATGAGAATGTTCAGATGGATGTGAGGTGTGACGAGAATGCATAAAGTGAGAAATTAGTACCTACATTAGAGGAAGCTTGAAAGTGGCGCCAGTGACTGAAAACTTGAAAGGGAACCGTCTGTCTTAGTATGGCCATGTAAAAAGGAGGGATGAAACGCATGTTACAAAAAAGCCATGAGTATAAATATGGATGGATGGAGAAGGTGAGTGAGATCAAAAAAAATATGGATGGATTGTGTGAGAAGTGATATGGAAGACAGAGGAGTTAGCGATAGCGTGACGGGTGACAGGACAGAATGAAAGAAAAAAACATTGCGCCGACCCCAAATAAAACGGGACAAGGGCAGGAAGATGGATGGTAAAAAAAATCGAATTCTCTGGCCCAGAGTGAGGTGAAGGGAGTATCGGACTTTTACTGACGAAAAACTACCCCGGGACATATTGATACTTTAATTTAATGTTAAGACCTGCAACTCACATATAAAGATCCTTTGACTTTGACTTTTTGGGCGGGAGAAGTTATTTGAAGAAGAATTTTCTTCACGTTAACGCGAACGAAACCTTGCAGCGTGTAGGCCTCTGATTGATTAGTAGCTTGAAGCAGGCCAATCAGGGCGCAGAATGTCATAAAAGTCAATCAAATTAACGCAAAAGCAAGCTCCCACTTAGCTCTCAGCTATTGTGACCACTTGACTTAAATGTAGTGGAATTGAAAAAAAAAAACAAATAATTCTTATAGAACTTTAATTCACTTCCAGACTAGAATACAATGGTTTGAAACAAAGTGCACCATCAATTTATAAGGTTTTGAACGTTCATCACAAAATAATAATGTTCATACTAGATTTTCAAATATTAAATTTATAAACGAACTTAAAGCATAATACTGCTTTGCTTATGCTGCTGCGCGTATTCGTGCTGTCTCGATCTGTTAGGGTGCAGTTCCATTGTGGCGGAGTGGAGCAGAGCGGATTCACCAATCACATGGCTTGAAATCCACATTCGAGATGGATCCACATTAGAAATATGGATTTCAAGCCATGTGATTGGTGAATCGCGGCACAGCTCTTCTCCGCTCTGCTCCGCTCCACCTCAATGGAACTGCTCCCTTAGGTACAGAAAGAGTGTTAAGTTACTAAAGCCCTGATCTTGCCCTCCAAGTTATCCCCCCTCCATTCCACTAATAACCCCGAAAGCGCATCTGGCAGCGAACTTCTTTTACTCTTCGGTGATGCGGATGTCAACGGGAGGCGCCGATTGCTCGCCATCAGTCTACTGATCCATCGCCTAAAACTTCAAGACAAGTCTATTTTGAGTGCGGTCATATTCCCGCCCTCCGCAAAAGGATAGCAACACTAGAGTGCTACTTGGCGTTGCCAGTATAGTCTTCACTTCCCTTAAAGTGTTTTGTTTACAAAATACAAACATTAACATTTCATATAGATCGACGCTCAAGTATAGATAAGATTAGGTTTTGCATATTTTTCAAGTATTATTAAACTTAAAACAAACTTAAGTTATAATTGGCATTTGCATGGCATTTAGGAACTATAGTTTAAAAAAAAAACAAAATAAAGTCTATCTATAAAATGATAGGTACTAAGGTCCCCTCATATTAATAGTTATAGGAAAAATATACCTAATAGTATAAACCAATTCTTAACCTCAAAATACTCATTTGAGGTTAAGTTTTTTAATTGAAATAGGTATCTTTCATACCCAAAACTTTGCTACTAAATATTAGAAGACATTGAATAATATACTTAATTATAAAACTTTCATAATCATTATAATCCGTATACATAAAACTAAGATTAACTATTTACAATAATCTAAAAAGTTTAAATAGCTTTAACACCATTTTTTCACAGTCGAAATTTAAACTATTTTACATAAGCGACAGTAATGCCATCTGTTGTTGGTAAGTCTAACTAAGAATTTGACACTTTTTTTTCAACACTGGTAATAATTTGCTTTTTTTTAGTAGCAATTAAGGTGCGCCGCCATGTAAATAATGTGTTGGGTCTTGTAGCTGGTGGTAATAAGCATTGGGGAGTAGTGCCTGCGCCAAACCGCCTTGAGGTCCCGCGTATTGAGCTGGCACAAGCATTTCTCTGAAACAAAAAAAAAAGATTTTTATACCACTTTCTTAAAAGATTTATAAGTGTGGGAGAGCCATGCTTCGGCACGAATGGGTCGTCTCTACCGGAGTGATACCACGGCTTCACAGAAAACCGACGTGACACAACTACAGCGTTGTGTTTCGCCGTGTGAGTGAGGTTCCGGAGGCCCAATCGTGGGCCCAATCCTTCCCCTCCCCCAATCCCTTGATTGGCGGATTGAGTTCGGCAACGCACTAGTAACTGCTCTGTTGTTGCGGGTGTCCACGGGCGGCGTTGATTGCTTACCATCAGTTAATAGGCCTGCTCGTTTGCCGCATTATCACATAAAAAAATCACTGTCTTGGTGACCCGGAGTCGGAGTTTAAGGCGCCCGCTTTTCATGCTCGAAACCTAGCAATTACCAATGTGACTTTTTCCGAGTTATATGTAGGTACTTTTATGATTGTTTAGACACCATTTGACATTCGGTGAAGGAAAACACCGAATAAAACATTCTAATAATAAGATTGAAATCGTCAATCCGTCTTGTGCAAGCGTGATGATTAATGCTCAAACCTTCTCCGTGTGAGTATAGGCCTTTGCTCAGCAGTGGGTGGGTACTTATAGGCTAATGATGTTAAAATTGTGCAGCTTTTTTCAGTTCAGTTCAGCTCGGCAAATGACTTATTGAGCCCTAGGTCAGGCAAAAGGGAATGTCAGGCGATTACTGACTACTGACTAACTAGGAACTACACCGTTCTTTCTTTCTTTCTTCTTGTTGTTTTTTCTTTCTTACATCATTATGTTAGCTGAAGGTAGATAAACTTGAAAGATCTTTCCTTCTCTTATATACTTAAATGTAGTAAAAGAGTACCATTGTAAGTTTTTGTTAAAGTTCTAAGAACCAAAAATCGTCTCACTTTAGACGTTCATTGTTTTAAACTAAGTCAAGTGGAAACAACTTGACAATCAAACACACCGCTGACTTAGAACCAATAGTAATACTAAACAATAACTAATAACTATGCCCCGATTACACAGGGCCGGATTTGTCACTAAGGCATCATTGAATCGGGCCCCTAAGATACAGCGTTCGGTAACAATAAGTTTTTTTTATCCATTCTCAATTATTACCAAGCACCTGAAATTGATCAAACTAATTTCTAGAATGCTAAACCTTTTTTTCCGGATTGCAATTATTATGCTTACTTATTGGTACCTATATGTATACTTAATATTTTTGTTTGGTTTCTTAATAAAGAACAGCATACCCATGTGTAATTTTTGCGTGTCTCTAATATTAACAACGAATTATTTCGATATTTAATTTGTTCAAGTTACTACTTTACAAAACAATGCGCGCAAATAAATATCCAAATCGAATCATTAATTAAATAGTAACAAAACATCCAATACTAACTAGTTTTGCATTCATTACTATGGGGCCCCCGCGGTTACCACAAAGAGGGACCTATATTTCCTGCCACATGCGGCCCTGTGCACGACGATACGGTAACCTTCAGACGAAAAAACGTCGACATCTCAGAAACACAATGGAGCTTTGAGTCCAAACAATAAATTGTAAAACTTTATTTACTTAACGTAAGCAATCAGGGTTCTGGGTGTGTTTCTAAAGTGTGTGTGTGTATGTGTAAGTGTTTTCAAGAGTGTATGCGTTGCTTTTATACTTAGAACTTTTTATTTTATAATATTTCTTTTTGATTATTTTGTTTGATCAATTAACTGAAAATTTCGCTGCGTCAAGACAAAAATTCGAGTTCCATTTCAAATCAGACAAAGATTTTTTTTTTTAAGATTACGAAATACAGCCTGAACTGTACACCATTATAATAATTAGGTATATGGTAACACTTGTGTTCTATGTGAATAAATGTTTTTACTTTTAAAGAGTTGTTCTGGGGGGTAACCATGACCATGACATTCAAAGTAAGATTAACACCCGGTTGCCGAAAGCCCGATCATTGTTAAAATCAACTAACTAGGTGTCAAATCTCTTGTCAAGTCATCTGATTGGTTGTTATTAATTCTCGGGCGGGAGGGAGTGTCAGACTCTTGATGACTAAAAACCCCCCGTTTCTTCTCCTGCTCTAGGCCGAGGTCGCGGTGCCTCATTGCGCTTAGGTACCCCACAACCCCGGCATGGTTAGCCCCCTGAGCTGGTTACGGTTACGTTGTTCGAACCCACGTCACATTCCGTGTAAGTTAGTTGCCCAGCCCCGTGCAGTCAATATTGTTCCTATATCCTTACAATGGCCACTGATTTCAGTTGAGTCACGTTCACAATTCAATAGTTTCCTAGGTCAAAAATAAATTGATTCGACGTTTCAATAGGTACTATAAAATATTGAAAAACTAGCGGCCCGCCCCCGCTTCGCACGGGTCCAACTATATCGCTATCACAGGGTCACTTTTTCCTAATCCTCCCCTCTACTTTTCTTTCATAAGAACCTTCTCCTGACAATAACAAACACAACAAAAAAAGAATTAGCAAAATTGGTCCAGGTGTTGTTGAGTTATGCGCTTACCAACACATTTTGCGATCCATTTTTATATAAAGTTAACTATACCTACTTTTATTCATCGATCGATCGATACACTAAGTTTTAGATTTCTTTTTAGCTAATTATTAAGAAATAAGTACCTAAGCTATGTGACGCAAAAAATGTTATGACGTCATAACTCAGTTTTTCATACAAATTTTATAGAACAGTATCGTTTTTGACGTTTGGATAAAAGTATTGAATTTGACTATAGTCAGAATTTTAACCACTGTCATTTTGTAATGATACCACATATAACAGATTAGTGATGAACACCAAAATCGATAAGCTAGATATGTTAATTGACAATAAATATCACAAACACAATTCAGAATAAATGTAGAGCGAAAGTAACAGCGATAGCGATAGCGATGACGGCGATAATTTATAAAATAAATTTATCCATAATAGATCACATTTTTTTATTAATTTTACACACAATTATAAAAGAAAAGTATCAGATCGTTAATTAATTGTCAAAACTAAATGAATCGGTTCAGAAATATTTAATTTCCTGATAAATTTAGTTCACGAGAGTTTTATAAACGAAAGTAATCGATTCGGAAATATTCGATTTCCATATCGAATAATTTCGCAACGTCACTATTTAGTAGGTACTTGTCAAATCTGGTATGGAATTAAAATTCCGAGTATAGTTGGAAACTATCGTATTAAAATCGTTGTCACATGTTCAGCTGTTGACCGGCGCGGCTGAACATAAAACAAAACAAATGAATATTTTTTGCCAATACTTTTTTTCTTTACCTACTAACCTATTCATGGTCATAAACCCTCATTATGGGTCATTAATCAATGAGAACAAAGGTCAACATTTTGAAAAATACAGCCACATGTGGGTCCGAGGAGATTTGGAGGTTTCTAGAAATGACCAGGTTTACGCCTATTGTTTTTTTTTGGGACAGCAAATGTATAGATGCACCTAAGTATCTAGCATTATCTGTATAGTAAGAAGAAGTATCTGCAAATTTTTGAGAGGGAGATTAATGCTTCTCTATTTCATAAGAGACCTTGGCTTAGCAGTGGCTTCTTGTAGTCTGGAGATGTACAACTTTATGCAGTACATTTTTTAATTACCTACATATTAGGTAGATATGTAAAGCATATATATGAATTAAGTATAATAGGCTTAATAAATATACTTAAGTTTTATGCTTGTATGTAACTAAAACTGAGAAACTAAACAAACTGAAACGGACTAAACTATTAAAAGCTTTAACTAAAACTGAAGTTAAATAAAATATGTAAAAGTAGGTATAGCTTATTCATAAACAAGTATTAGGATTAGGTACTCCGAGGCCAATTTGAAGAAATTTTTTTAATAGAGCGCGATCTATGATTTTGTCGCTTCTCATATTCGCTCTTAATATACGTATGCTAATACTAATTATGAATGCAACGTAAGTATGCAACGCGAAGATCTCAATATTAGGTACCTAATCTGGAGTGACTAATTGAATATCAAGTGCGTAATACGACTACAGTCAACAGAGTTTTTTTGGTGTAATAGAATAACGGAAATTTCCAAAACCATTATAATATCTGAAATTGACAATCCGATTTTTAATGGATCACCCTACTTTCACATTAATACCTATCATAATAACTTTCAACATGAGAAGGTACAAACCCTAGGTAAAGACGAGAAGACCAATTAACTATAAATCGCGAATTACTCACGTGTTTAATATTGAGAAAAACTCTACTAGTTTCGAACCACAGAGGGGTTTTCATCATGAGCAGCGTGCGCGGACGCAGCTAGTACTAAACTAGTAGAGCGATTTTTAGTTCATTTAGTACGTCTCACGGTAGTTATTATAAAAACTAGTAGACCAATTTTAGAAAAGACCAGTAGACTAGTATACTTACGGTCTATTCGGCTGTTGTGGAGTCCGGTCCCGTTGCCTTCTGTTCTTGAACCAATTGGAGACCTGTGTGAGGGTTAGGCCCGTCTTCTGAGCTAATGCCCTCTTCTCGTCGGGTGTTGGATACCTTGGTGGAAGGATTAAAGGTAATTAAAAACATTTTTAAACTACAAAGTGTACCTAATAAGTAGATAATTAGTAAAATTATATTTCTTTGTCAACATAAAGAAAAACGTTGAGTCTATAAGATTTTTTTAAGCGCGTATTTCAGAAGTTGTATTAGAACTCCTATGGGAGATAGGGCTGGCATATCCTGGCATCTTTTTTTTGTGAGGGGAAAATCATCAAATGACTTCTCCCGCCCAGGGCCGAGCGAGAGGGAGTGTCAGACTCTTACTGACTAAAAACACCCCTGTTCCTTCTCCTGCTCGGGGCCGAGGTCGCGTTGCCTCATTGCGCTTACCCCGCAACCCCGGCTGAACATCAGCCCTATAGAGCCCCGTCTGTGGTGGTCTATTGGGTCTTTGAGGCGCGCGCGGAACGCTACGCGTCGTACGCTCGGGATCCTGGCATCTGTATTTGTATATTTTACTCCGAATATCTACGCAAGAATAATGTGCAACTTGTATTGCTTGAAGCCTGTACCTTTTACTTTACTTTCTGAGGCAATAACTAATGTTGATTTATCATTTCATGCACCGCATTATAACTAATTAAAACAATAATATCTTACCTATTCCTATAGTAGCAGTCTTTCAAAGCGTTTCTGCTCTTTTCCTTAAAACAGTAGACGGTCTCTTCGCCGTCCCAAATGGTCTTCGGAAGTGGATACTTTTTTCTTAGTCTATATTTATCTACGGCACCTAAAATTCAAGAATTATTTTAGTAAGTATTAAAGAAAAATGTTATAAAACTTGACTTATAGATTAAACACAGGAGCTTTACTAACGTTGTGTTTCGCCTTGTGAGACCGGAGGCCCAATCCCATTTCCCTACCCCAATCCCTAAATCTCCGAAACCCTAATCTCAAAAGGCCGGCAACGCACTCGTAACTTCTCCGATGTTGTGGTGTATATGTGCGGCGCCGATTGCTTACCGCCAGGTAATACGTCGACTCGTTTGTCGACCTATCTCAAAAAAAATTCTTGAGCGACGCTGATTGCTAAACGTTAATTATTATTATTCCATCTTCTAACGTACCCTTCTATTCTGTTAAGGGCTGATTTTTCAATGGTTAGATAAAAGTTATCTGGGGAATAATTATGATGCTGTCGCGTCAGAATGTTTGTATAAGACAGGGACAGCAACAATTTTACTCTTCAGACAACATTAATCTGACTATTCAAAAATCAGCCCTAAAAACACTAAAAGGATTACGCTACATACTTACCTCTTTCGATATAATATTAAAAAATTTATAATTAAAAAAATATCTCACCTAAAGGTCTGCCCCTCACTTGCTGTGCCTCCAAATAATGCGCTTTGAACCATAGAGTTTGTAGAGCGGTATGGTGTCTGGGCGGGAAAGAGTGCGCTTGCAGGATCGCGTACAACTCCTTGAATACACCTTTGTGGTAGGCTACTAGCGCTCGTGCCCTAAAAAGAAGGAGCCATGGTTATATACTATTAGTTTTTATCCCAAAATGTTTTTTCCTAAGTGAATTGAAAAGGGTAAGTTACGGTGGGGCTGCGAAATAGAAAATTTTAGTAGGTACTTAAATTAATCTCAGTCCCCCACTGCCCCTATTCCCATCTCTATAGTACCTCCAAATCTCTAAATCCCCAATCCCCAATGTGTCTAGTGTCTAGGTACAACGCCGATAGATTTCCATCAGATTATCAACAGAATATTAGCCATAATAAATAAATAAAATAGTTAAATTTAACATTCTTAAGAATATAACGGGAGCAAAGTTTGTCACTTTGCTCCCGTTATATTTTATATTCCCGTTATATTCTTAAGGATGTGTTTTGTCCCTTGGTTAAGTTTAATTATCTGTTATTTAAAAACAAATTCGCAAATAGTGTAAGATCGATAAGATAATAAGTATATAACTTTATTGGTTACTTTAAACCGTATACCTTTACCATAGGCAGCTTCAGTTCTTTATATTAATATAAATAATAGCGACCTAACACAGGCAATGCTGATACTAAATTTCCTCACAATTTTTTAATGAATGTCATACATATCAAACATCCTCTTCAATCACTTCTATTAAAAAACCCGCATCGAAATCCTTTGCGTAGTTTTATAGACTTAAGCCTACAAAGGGATGTAGGGACAGAGAAAGCGACTTTGTTTTATACTATGTAGTGATGATAGCACTTACCTCAATATCGTCTCATGAGCTCGAAGTCGTTCGCTATCAGGCAAACTCCTTAGAAACACAGCCAACTTCTCAATATCACCTTTTTGTTGCAAAGCTTCACAAACACACTGCACTTGTTCCGAGTTAAAATTCAAATACCGAAGATTACTGTTCTCATTCTCAGCAAAATACGTCTGTGGCACTCTCTCGTTAACGTTCACATAGTCAAAAATCTGCTGATTCAACTTCATTTCCGACAAATTTGGATTATTCTCGTTTTGAACGCAACTCTTTAGATCCTGGACCTCATTGAAGTAACCTGAACGCATTCGATTGTCGGCCTCCATTTGCGAAAAAATATTGTCGTTCGTTGGCGGCAATTTGAGTTCGAAATTCAAATATTTCTTGTTTCTTGGCGGGGAAAGGTAATTCTCAAATGTCATTTTGTTGCTTTCTTGTAAGTAAATATCTTTCGGGCTTTTCTCTTCATTTCTTGCTTTTTGTTTGCATGAAAAATATTGTTTTTCGTTTAATTCTGCTTGATAGAAGTTTCCATTTTGATTGTCGTAGGGAAATGGCGGGAGAGATGTTTCCGACTCGCTCGTTAAGTCGCTCGACGGACTAAGGCGGTCGGAGCAAGTCTCCATATTTGTGGATTTCATCACAGAATCTTGAAAACTTCACTTCTTCTGAGACCTGTAAAAATGTTATTGTTAAACACTTATTTACTTTTATAAACTAAAAACTAAAACATCTTAATTCATTCTGATCCGAATACATTGCGTGTAAACAATGGTCAATCCCATCTAAGTAGAATACGGCAGTTTCCAACAAGTCAAATTCAATACTTTTATCCAATGTCAAAAACAATACTTTTCTATGAAATTTGTATGAAAAAGTGTGTTATGACGTCATAGTTTTTTTGCGTCAAAAATTAGCTAAAAAATTATCTAAAATTCAGTGTATCGATCGATGAATAAAAGTATACTTAGTTATTTTACAATATTTTATCGTATTGTAACGTCGAATTAATTTATTTTTGACATAGGAAACTACCCAATTATACTTATATCAATTATTCATATAAGTAGAATTGATATTAGAAACGCGAAAGTTATCTAATTAATATGGATGGATGGATGGAAAGATATTTGTTACTCTATCATATACCTAAAACCTACTGGATGGATTTCGATGAAAATGGCCGCTGGCCAATCCGCTTACAGAAGCTCATATATTAACTAACATAATTATGTTATTCCTAAGTAAGTATATATAAGACATCTGATCAACAACTAACATCTTACTATACCAATATGATAAGTTTAATAAAAATTTTCGTTTTCATCGTTCACGATCTCTTAATAATAATATGACCTTGATTATCATCTCGAATACATAGCAACATAAAACTACAAAACAACAAAGAAAATCACGCAACAATTTCCCTGTTACCGTATCGGCATTTCATTAAAAAAAAATAAACAAACGAACATTTAAAAATATAAAATACGCGACGGATATTGGTAATAATCGGTGTCACCATTACCTATGTAAATGACATACGTTTTCGACGCAATTACATATTTAAAACAGAATTTTTTCGTTGGTGTCAGGTGAAAATATCGATCGAATTGTTTTCATAACAATATATCACATCGGACGGACAAACGGACATGTACTTATAACAAAATCGTTTCATATGAACTACAGCCACGTGATTCCTAGAAAATGTCAAGAAAAATGTTTGTGTCACAGCGTGTTTACGCGTTATTTCCAACATACTAGCTTCGGCCTACGGTTTATCTCGCGTTATGGGAATTTAAAGTAGCCTATGTGTTATTTTAGATTATGATTATATATCTATCTCTGTACCGAATCTCATTGAAATCTATTCAGTAGTTTTTGCGATAAATGCATACAAACTATTACATTTATAACATTTGTAGGATAGAATTTTACTAGATGCTGAGTTTTCTCAGTTTGGTTTATAAAATCTGTTTATTTTTTTTATATCATCAACCTATAAGTGTCCACTGCTAGACAAGGGCTACCCCACAGACATTAAGGTTTAAGTATTAATCAATGAAACAATGAATTTATTTTTGCAAATAGGCCATAAAAACGGCACTTATACACGTCAAATTATATATGAAAAACTAGATGAAGCCGAATCACCTTGCTTACTCAAGGCGGAATGATGGTTTCAAACTTCTGATAAGAAATTAAGCTTTATTCAAATTTCTTAAACTCTACTAAACTAAATAGGTATTCCTATCGCCATTAAAATAAGTTTTACTTTATCCTTTATTGATTTATTTATTATATTTGTTAAATTAGGTATTCCGGAGTATTTAGCTAGTGATCCGCCCCAATTTCGCACTAGCGCAATACTGATACTAAATTTCTTCACTATTTTAGTAACTTCCTCTTCAATCGCCCTATCTATTAAAAACCACATCAAATACCGTTACATAGTTTTAAAGATTTTAGCATACATAGGGATATAGAGAGCAGGAGAGATAAAGCGACTTTATTTGCCGTGAAAATAAATACGTACCTAAAAATTGTTACTTAATCATATAATCCTTGATTAAGTATCATATCAATCCAGTTATTTGTTGGTTTATTACTAGTAAAGTTAATTACTTTAGTTATTAGTGTAGTTGCTTCTAATCTGAGAAAGTGCCAAGACCACCTTTATTTTGATTTTGTTGACATGGGTCATAGTTGAGAAAAATCTTCTAGTGATCAACTATTATTTTAGATTCACAGTCTTCGGAAAGTGTATCTAAATAATATAAATTCAGTAGGTATTTCTTTGTCAACATTTCCTTTAGATATCTCTTGAAAGTTCCGTTTTCCGAAAAGAGTCAAAAGATTAACACGTTGATCCACGGGAGACAACATGTGGGCCACGCTAGCGGAGGATTTGCCCTCAACAGTAATCTATCGGCAGTAAAGGACAAACATTAATTATTGGCAAATAATCTAAAAAAATGTAAGTATACAAGCATTGCCATGACCTTTGCTAAAGCTTTGAACTAACTGGTTACTGATGACACCCAGGCTACGTTTTAGCATAACAATAAGTCTAGGAGAGCCATTCTTATACACTAATGGGCCGGCCCGACTGAAGTTATACCACGGCACCGCAGAAAACCCGGAGTGAAGCAATCACAGAGTCGTGATTCGCCGTGTGAGTCTCTGGCCCAAACCTTCCTAAATGCCTCAATTCTATAATCTAAAATCTTCTTCGGGAAACACAGAAAGGTGAAGTAAAAAATATTTTTCACAATCCCATGTGTAAGTACGTAAGATTCTACTTAATAAAGACATATTTATTTGACGGGTAGTCAGGTCCTAGGTGTCGGAGCCCGAGGGAAGTCGTTGGATGATTTTACCCGCTCAAAAATGTCGAAAGTATTAAGTACCTAAGAAAAGTTTTTCTTTCTTCTTTCTTTCTAATACAGGGTACCATTAATTACATTCTAAACTTTGAAACAGGCTTTTAGTAGTTCAACAGTTTGTGTAAAAAAACATCACACAATCACGTACAAAATAAATGATGATAAAGAATTAATTAATTATGAATTACGAATTAGTCTCTATTCTAATCACCGTATATTTTGTATCAAATAAAGTGTTCATGCGCCCAATTGAGCCAAGGTGTGCACATAAGATATTTTTTATAATATGAAAACAATGATAGCGCTATATACTTATTTGATCAACCGTGCGAGATGCAATAAATAAGTATTTTTTTAAGCATGAATTTCATCCAATGAATGATGCTACCCAGGGGAAGAGGGAATGTCAGACTCTTACATAATAAAAACCAACCCGTCCATTCTCCTGCTTAGGTCCGAGCGAATGACAGACTCCTACTGACTAAAAACTACCCCGTTCCTTATCCTGCTACGAGCCGGGGCCACGGAGCAATATTGCTTTAGCTCTTGGAATTGGATGCACATCGGCCCTAGTAGACCCCTATCTGTGGTGGACTCTCTCCAAGGAGCTCTCGGACAATAAATAAGTTAAACAACCAGTTATCGAATACCAGTCATGTTAAGAGTCAATAGCTATGCTATACCGCGGCCCGGCTCCAACTCGGAGCATAAGTTGGAACTATGTGGTTTTTAAACAATAATAAATGTCGGAGAATCCTCTCGGCTCACCAAGAGATAAAGAGGTCATGCGAATTTGAGTCATTCCCTTCAAAACAAAATATGCCACTATATGGCATAGAATTGCAGTAAGTATAAGAAGCTCAGGTATATCTGCGCTGCAGCCTGGACTCCTACCAAATGCGTATGTATAAACTCTTCCCTTAATAGGTTTTTGTGAAATTTATCAGAAAAATTGCGGGCGAACAGGCCCCAAGACCCCAATTAAAATTAAAATACAATCCATATAATTCATTCAAGTTATTTTCTTTTAGGATTTAGGTAATACCTACTGGGATAACTAAGTTTCTTCAAACTACATATTTAATATCAAATTTAGTCACCTCCGCATGAATATAGTAGCTATCTCATTTTTATGGTATAAGGCAAGAAATGAATTAAAATAACATTTCAAGATTTACACTTTAAAACACAAGCTTTGGTTCACGCCAGGTTTCTATGAGACTGTAGTATCACTTCGGTCGAGCCGTCGCAATCGTTATGCTGAAGCATAACTCTCCCACACTATTTTCGAACTCGTAATGTGTTGTAATTTGTTGGCTGTTTAGATCAATTTAACTTCAGAAACTTTTTCTAGTAATTCTCTGATAGTACCTAGTAATAGTCCGAAAATTAATGCATATGAACTCTGTAAATGAATTTAAGAAAGTAATTCTAACAAAAAACGCTAGAATTTATACCTACTTTGTTTAGTGATTGTTTTCATGAAAATTACCTAAATTTGTAATTTATTGTTTTCCAGCTTTTTAAGTCACATTAAAAAATCTTAACCTGCAGACGCACAGTTGCAATGCTCACTATAATATCCGAGGATACTTGGTAACCTAATTAAGGATTTATTTTAAAGGATGCATCATAATAATACCTATTTGACTTTTATTCATATTACGGAATATTCCAATACTTACGAAATAAAATATTCTACGAAATATTCTATCGGCAAAAAATGAAGCAAGCTACGATACAAAATATTTTCTTATTTTTTTACTCCTATAATATTCCTAGCAGGTTTTAAAAAAACAACAAACCACTTTACGTATCTATTAAAAAATAGAAAACAGAAACTTACCCTCAAAACACTCCGAAAGACACAAAAAAAACCAACCACCAACACTTAATCACACAACATTAAAGTTATTGTTAAAAATAAAATTTAAAAATAATAATAATTAGAAATATTTTTTTCAATTACTGTGACACCCTCACTACACGAAGTCGACTACTCAAATAACAAAAGCTATCTCGCATTTCAAAGCCCCAGACAAGGACGGCGAATGAGCGACAGAGATAGATTATGGGGCGGAGCATCGCCGGGTGTTCGATGTTTGAATTTTTCTTTTCATTTTTTAAGATTTGACCTCTAAAAAGGCGGGAGTTTATGCCTGAGTCCGTCTGATTTGCAAAATGGCGGATTTAGGTTTTGGTTTTGTTGTTTATTATTGTTTGTTAGTCTGGATTTCACTTAAAAATAATGAAGGTACCTAGTTAACATACATTACAGCAATTTCTAGGTCCGACATTTGAAAGAATTTGCATAGGTGTTTCTATAGTCTCAAAATGTATTTACGGAAACCAGACTCCTTTATTTATTCAAAATTACTGATACAAGTAAACGAACGGGCTTGAGTGCGAATCCCTGTCTCAGATAGCATTTTTTTGGAAAAGCTAACTTAAGTAGCGTCGTATTTAGTGTCAATATGGCAATAGGATTGCCCTTAGCTTATTATAAATGCCCTCTGAAAGCGAAAGCCTCTTACACGGAGAGGGAATGAACGTTAACACCACGCTTGCTGAAGGCGGATTTCCAAACAATCTTATACGTAATTTGAAAATATCGGAAGTCATATTTATACCAACTGTCCTTCCGAAGTTTTCCTTAATCGTATGTTAGTTATGTCTAATGGAACATACATAACAAATACTTTAAAAAATAGATATATATCTTACATTAAAATACTTTTTTTCACTAGCTTTTATCATTTTAAAGTGTGGGAGAGCCATGCTTCGGCACGAATGGGTCGGCTCGACCGAAGTGATACCACGGCCTTACAGAAGACCGACGTGAAACAACCACAGCGTTGTGTTTAGCCGTGTGAGTGAGGTTACCGGAGGCCCAATCCTTCCCCGCCCCCAATCCCTCCTCAATCCCTAAATCTCCAAATCCCTAATCCTTAAAAGGTCGTCAACGCACTCGTAACTCCTCCATTGCGGGTGTCCATGGGCGGCGCTGATTGCTTAGCATTAGGTAATCCGTCTGCTCGTTTGCCGACCAATTACATTAAAAAAAATGGGTCAATATATGTTATAAGTACCTATCTACCGGTATTATTTTTTGTGGATTTAGAGTAAAGCTTATTATTTGAGTGCACGGTTGGTGCGGTGGCTGGACAACTGGCTGCCGTGCAACGTGTCGATTCCCGCACGGAACAACCCTTTGTGTGATCCACAAATTGTTTTTCCGGGTCTGGGTGTGATGTGTACATATGTTTCTAACCGCGCCCACGAAACAGGAGAAAATCCAAGTGTGGGGCAACGGTTTTTTTTAAATAACTATGACCATAAAAATTGCATGTGTAATCAAAATTACAGATATCCAAAACCGCGGCCCCGACCCGGAGCAAAAGAAGAAAGATTTTTATTCAGTTAGAGTCTGACACTCCCTCTTGCCCCACCCAGAGAATAAGAATTTTCTCCCCTCAATTACCTAAATATACTTTAAACCTAGGTCTAAACGTTATAACTGAAGTTTCTGAAAGCTTACCGCCACAGTCAGAGTTATTTAATGATTAGTTAATCCAGTCCAAAGTTCGAATCAAAATTGTTAGGTACTAAGTAATATTTTAAGTAATCATTCATATCTCGGAATACATAAGTTCACAAATTCACGAATCGAATTAAGGGTCGTAGAAACTACCGAGAAAACGAACTCCTATCTTTATTTCAAAACTTTTTATTTTGAATATTCCATAGATACAGATAAGTTATATTAAAATCTCCATAGCCGAATCTAGGGACAGCGAAAATTCTAGAAAATATATTGTACCTATATGTAGTTATAATATACATATAATCGATCTTAATACGAAACACATTACTATGAATGTATTTTACACAGAAATTTATTTCTAATTTTAAAAGAATCTAGAATAATTTTAAAAATAGTTAATCCCAATTTCGAAAAACGTCATTTTTAAGCTATTTTAGCACGTCATAAGTTATTTGAATAGAGAATGTGGAAAATGGCCGACCTAAGTAATTCAAATATCGTCGTAAATATTGCAAATTTGAACGCGACCGAAAGAGGTTCACCCAACAGTTAAGGAAACATTTTGGTCTCATAAAGATTCTCTTCCATTACCCCATTATTTTACTCTCTTGTAAACTTGTCATTTTTGACATACTTAGAACTAATTGCAATATGGACGACGATATTGAATATTCAAAATGGCCGTCAACATGCCAGCATTATCAATCGTATTCACAGCATGTGACAATTGTAAAATTAGTGGTAACTATGTAAAGATACAGCGTGTTGTCTTTCCCCGAGTGTCGCGTGTCATGTCGCCTCTACCTGGAATTCTGTCGTGGGAACGTAACACCGCCGACAATTGTATGTTCACGACTCAAGAATAAGGAGCGTTGCAACAGCTCTGAATGCTCTGATATTCGCGATGTATGAACGTTGGTTTCCGAAGCATAGTGTGCCTTAGCAAATAACAGATACAAAAATCTCATAAAAGAAAAAAATTGAACTTTGAATGAACGCTTTACTTTGCTCGTTAAATATGGCCATGTTTTGATTTTTGTCATTTATTTGTGAAATTACAAAGAGAAATTCCTTTTTTTTCTGATACACTCTGAAGACCTGCGTGTATATACCTACAATGCGGTAGTTTCAATATTTTCATCCAAATGTCAAAAACGATACTTTTCTATGAAATACTGAGTTATGACGTCATAGTATCTTGGCGTCAAATAGCTTACTTATTTCTTAAAAAAATGCTAAAACATATCTAAAATCCAGTGTATCGATCGATCGATGAATAAAAGTATATTTATTTTTCAATATTTTATTGTATTGAAAAATCAAATTAATTTATTTTTGGCCTAGGAAACTACCCAAATGTTCCATCAGAGATGGTGGTAGCTACGCCCCTGATTGGCATTAGAATCAGAGATGAATTGGACATTTGTAGTCTAAAAAAAAAATTACTTATTACCTACCTACCTTCTAGCGTTTCCAACATTAACATTATAAGTTTCTTTTTTCAGTTTGCCACAAGAAGAAGCCAAAATTTTTGGGATTTTCTTGTCGTTTCAAATTATGGCTTTAACGTACAAAAATTCATTTCAATGGGAGCAATCTATTTCTGTAGGGACTGTTCTGATGTAAGGACCTATATAGGGACAAATTCAGACATTCCGAAAATCAAATTCATAGCAAAGCAAGGCCCTATAGTTTTGAAAATTTCAGGAAATCGATGGTCGTGTGTATTCCTGCCGAGGTTACGGGTGCACGCACCTGTCTAAGGTTAACATGAAGTAATAAAATAAGAAATGGAATAGAATATATATAATTGAGGTAGATAATTTACTTTTATTAACATACTAGCTGGTCAACCCAGCTTTGCACGGGTATCTGAATATGCTGGTGTGAGTCATTTGTTTCTATATTTCAGCTTGCTTTCATCACATGAAGAAAACATTATCACATAAAAGCGGACTTATTTTTAATTCATTGCGTTTGAAATTGAAATCTTCCCCACAATCTGTGGGTGGAAGGATGGATAACTTTTTTATTTTTTAGAAACCTTGCTCCACAATAGGATTTTCTTCTATGTCGTGGGGAAACATACGATGCCACACACAAATCACAGGATAATTTTCATCAACATGTAGAAAATCATCACTCAGGCAGGGTGAGACGAAAAGGAGTGTCAGATTCTTACTTAAAAACTTCCGTTCCTTATACTGCTCCAGGTCAAGGCCGAGGTAGGTACCTAATTGCACATGCTCTGCAACCCCGGCTAAACGTCGGCTCTTTTGCAATAGACCATCACAGACGGGGCCCTTTAGGGCAGATGTTCAGCCGGGGTTGCGGGGTAAACGCAATGAGGCACCGCGACCTCGGCCTAGAGCAGGAGAAGGTACAGGGGGCTTTTAGTCAGTGAGAGTCTGACACTCCCTCCCATCCGGCCCTGGGCGGGAGAAGTCATTTTATAATTTTCCCCTCACAAAAAAAAACGTGTAAGATGTGTTTATCTAGCCACCGCGTCAACTATGTAGTTATTGGAAACTTCCACACACGTAAATTATGTCATTATAAAGATTTTAGGTGTAGGTACATGACTCCTTACCTAACCTCTAACTGGGGCATCGGAATCAAACAAAAACACACCAATACAACTATTCAGCTGTTTTTATTTTAAATACTATATAGGTACGTATAGTTACCGTCAGCATGAAATATGTATGTAGGGATATTCAAGGTACTTAATTATACATAATTATACAGACGCACACAAACGATCAAAATTTTGGTAAGAAAGAAAGAACGAAAGAAATACTTTTATTCTTACGTAAGCGCACACGCAGAATACAAAAATACAAAATGAGAAGAAAATAAATATACTAAAAATCCAAACTAAATGAAAGGACTTAAATAAAGTATAATGGTCAACAAATAAAAGTTATACATATATTGATAAGTTAACATAAAGCATCCTAAAAACCGGTACAGTTTAAAACTACCATTTTTTTTTGCAAATCATCATATATTTAAAATAAACTCCCCCTCGACCAGGGTACGGCAAGAGGTAGTGGTTTTTATCTAGTAAGAGTCTCAGTAAGATTCAGTAAGACTGGGAGCTTGGCAGCTCCTGTAATCCGGATTTTTGGAGGTCGCGACCGGAGGTTTGAGGTCGGGGGTTCTGGTGCTGAGTGGCCCATGTTGACAGGATGTCCACTCTAAGCCTGGTATTAATAGGGATCCCCCGAAGGAGTCTGGCGGATGCAAGTCTACTACAATTATGAAGGAGGGGAGTATGGGCTAGGAGGGAAACCCAGCAGACAAAAGTATTGTAGTGGGTGCTCAGTATCAACACGATCAATAATCCATCATCATCAGCCTATAAGTGCCCACTGCTAAGCAAAGGCCTCTTCTCACACGGAGAAGGTTTGAGTTTTAATCACCACGCTTGCTCAATGCGGGTTGGCGATTTTAAACTTACAATTAGAAACTATCAATCCAGGTTTCCTCACGATGTTTGCCTTCACCGCATGTCAGTGGTGTCTAAATAATCATAGAAAGTACATATAACTCGGAAAAAGTCACATTGGTACATGCCAGGTGTCGAGCCCACACCCTCATGCATGAGAAGCGGGCGCCTAAGCGCCTTAACCTCGGGGCCACCACGACCAATAAAATCAGACCCGTAAAGACGAAAAACTAACCTGGTACTTCTTCTGCTCCAGGTCGAGGCTGCGGTACTCTAGTACGGTAGCCTCGGCTGAAAATTTACCCTGTAGCGACCCGTCTTTGGTGATTTAATGGCTCTTTGAGACAATGTGCGCGCCTCACTTCCGCCTCGGGAGAAGTGATTGGATGATTTTCCCCTCCCAAAAAAGAAATATAATTATATAGGTCTATTGTAAAGTAGTTAGGTATAAGAAAATTACTGTCTCATTAGAATCTTACTCATTAGTATAAATGCGAAAGTTACAATGTTTGGATGTTTGTTACTCAATCATGCCAAAACGGCTGGACGGATCTGGATGTAATTTGGCACAAGTATAGGATACACTCCGGAATAGGAAATTGGCTACTTTTTATCAACATACACAATGAAATTAATAACACGGTATGTTTAAGTAGGTGCTCTTTATGTCCCTATACCTATGTATGACGCTGACTACACACAACTCACAGCATAATTTCTCGCGGTTCATTCACATTGAATTTCCTGTATTTTTGCAAACTAATTGTTTTATTAGTACCTTGTGAGTTAATATTTGCGCTAACTTGCATTCGAAGTTGACGTTGGTTGTGAAATAATTTCGCTTAGTCAGATCAATTCCCACGATATTATGTGCAGAATAACATAAAGATTTATAAATAAATATACATAATATGTATGTTGTGTGTATTTTTTTATCATTGTTCCTGTTTTATTTTGTTACTTAGTTATGTAATGTTAGATAACTGTAGGACGGTTGGTATTATGTGAGTTTTTCAATATGATGGGTCGGCAAATTAGGTGCCTGATGGTCTGCAAACGGCGCCGATCTTGGACACCTGTAATACCAGAGGCGTTACGAGTGCGTTGCTGGGCTTTTGGGGATTAGGGTTTCGGAGATTTCGGGATTGAGAAGGAATGGGAAAGAATTGGGTATGTTGTGGTTGCTTCACGCCATTTTAATTGGAATTAATTCAAATGTTTTACTAAAACTATTATGGTAAGAGAAAAATATGTGTGGGAGGAAGCTATGCTTCAGCACGAAAGGGTCGGCTCGACTGGTGTGAACCACGGCCTCACAGAATACCGGCGTGAATTCACTCGTTACATTTCGCCGTGTGAGCGCGAAACCTTCCCTCCCATTTTCATGGTATTACAAGTGTCCACGGGCGGCGTTGATTGCTTACCATCAGGCAATCTGTCTGCTAGTTTGCTAACGAATACTTCAAATAAAAAAAAACATGAAATTAAATGACAAAAAAATGGATTTTATAGAATGACGTAGATAGATATGTGTGTATGTGTACTACAGACATTGTAAGGTCCAATTTCAACAAATGACTTTGACTTTGAAAAAAACGAAATGATAGGTATCTATACTCATAATATTTAAAAATACTTATACATATATTGTTTATTATGAAACCGTAAACCGAAAATTGAGGTAAGTAAACTGTCGAACCGACATTTTTATTTTAATAATTACGAAGCAAGCTCCTAATACTAATACTTAAATACCTATAGGTTATAGGTACTAACATTATTTACGCTTGAAACCTTCTAAGAATTATTTACGTAACAATTATCAAATATACACATTGTATTTTTCCATTCAATTTTGCGTCATGGCCTCAAACAGGGTAACCGACAAATTTTTATTTCATCATCTATACTTTGGTACTAATCTTATAAAGAGGTAACATTTATAAGTTTGTATGTAGGGGATAATCTTTGGAATCGCTGGTCGTATAAGTGCCTACTGCTGAACAAAGGCCTCTTCTCACACGGAGAGGGTTTGATCATTAGGAAATCGCCACGTTCACTCAAGTTTATACTTAATAGCTTAACTAGCTTCCGCCCGCGGCTTCACCCGCTTGGTATGTTGATAGAAAATAGCCTATGTTCTATTACGAAGTATATCCTATGCTTGTGCCAAATTTCATTCAGATCCGTCCAGCCGTTTTGGCGTGATTGAGTAACAAACATCCAAACGTCGTAACTTTCGCATTTATAATATTAGTAAGATCTTCATAGAGATAGTGTGGCTTCCCAACAGTGAAACGTTTTTAAATCAAGTCGATCAAGGAGTTTGGAAGCCTTTTCAACCTAAACAAACAATGTTTTTTTACAGGCTAGATGGGATTACTTGATGGTTAGCAATTGGCATTGCCGGTGGTGGATGTCCCGCAACGCCAGAGGAGGAGGATTTCGGAGATTTGTGGACTGGGGAGGAAAAGGGTTGGACCTTCAGTAACCTCACTCACACGGCGAAACACAACGCTCTGTTTGTTTCAAATCTTTACTAATTATAAAGTTCTCACACGGTTTCACCCGCTGCGCAGCTCTATTTGATCATAGCGTGATGTTTTATAGCCTATAGCACTCAGGAACATTGTAGCTACATATCAGTGAAAGAATTATGGAAATCCGACCAGCGGTTCCAAAGATTACCCCCTGCATACAAACTTACAAATTTTACTTCTTTATAATATTAGTATAGATATTTATCAGTATAAACAATTTAACGTAACTTTGGTAAGGTACCAGCTATTAAATAATATCAACGCAGATTCAGTTTATTTGTGTACAGAAACTACTCGCGAAGTAATGATTAGGCATTTATGTCTGTCTCTCTATCAAATTGCTTACACAGTTCTTTTATTTTATTACGACATTCATAACTAGACTACTATAAACATGTTGATAGACTTTGAGGCGTCTCTTTATCTGTGACGATTGTTTTTTTTTTGCGTGTGACACGAATTTAACAATGACTATGAAAATATTTGTTAAATAACAGAAATCGACGATCAAATGACGTCATATCATATTTTAAAGATTTTCGTAGTAACAAAACAACTCATATTTACCACCGCATAGTATCTACTTTCATCACTTAAATAGATCTAAACAAAAAAGTTCAAATGACCGCATATAACCTACTTGGTAATCTAATATTACAGCCAGTAATGTTTATAATATCAAATTGTTGTTTATAATAAACATGGCGTCGGAGCTCATAGCGGCACCTTTTGCCGCCAAATTAGCTGTCACTCTGGGCGGTCCATAGACTGCATAGAGGTTAGGTTTGGCGCCATTAAGAGCAATTGTTATGTCGATTGATTTTATTTTGTGGAAATAAAAACGGTGTCGTTTTAATTTTATAACTTATTGTAGTATTTGAGGTGCAGATAAGGTTCAAAATAGTTAAATCCGCCTTTCGAGTGCAAACAGTGGTCGATTTATGAATGAATTCTAATTGATGATTTTTTTTATTAATTTTGGAATTTTTTAATTTACTACCTACTTATCTACTTATTTATTTTATTTTAACTCCTCTGGCCTGTGTTGTGGTCAGGTGTAGTGTCATTATTTTATTTATATAATAATAATATAGTTATATCTACACTATTTTATTTAGATATTTCCTTGCTTGAACCCTTTGTTAGTCTATTCATTAGAATATTCAATTGGATCTTTACCAAACATCAACAGATTCTACGATTAAAACTTCGAAAAATTAACCTTGTCTTCAATAAAAAATATAAAAAGAAAACTGATTGACTGACTGTTTTAAAACAATTATAACGCTAAAAAACACTCACAAACTCAATTCTGGTACCTATCTATAATTAATTTTAATTATCTCAAACATGCTAAACAAGCACCCTTCTACATCAAAATCCCTAAATCACTCGAATCTCTCTTAATAAGCGTTGTTATCCGACACCAAACGACGGTTTCCACCCCCGTTTCGGTTCCACCAATCAGCGACCGAGTTTCTCACCCCCCGTTGTGTATCAACCAATCAGATAACACCATTTATCAGGTGCGTTTAGGTGTTGAGTTACTTAAACGGATGCTTAAAAAAGTGATTTTGGGATTTAAATTGTGTGAAAATCTGTTTTTTGTTTGAATTGGTTGTAGGGTATTATTATCTGCGTTTTGTTATTGTAGCTAGCGGTGTAGTGACGGAATAGTAAGTTTTTACCACCTTCCCTTCTCTTTAGGCGGGTGTTCTGCGATAACAAAGGACCTACATTCGACAGACACTGTGAAACAGTGAACCTTATTAACTTTAATTTAAAACCCATTTTAAAACCCCTACCCCAAATTATAAGTAAATTTGAAAACGCCAATCCGCCTTGATAAAAACGTGATGATTAATGCTCAAACCTTCTCCGTGTAACAAACGACGGCAGCTGAACGCCATTACTGATGAAAATTATAAAAACCAACATTAGGTACTGTAAATACTAATAATCTCTACATAGTATAAAACAAAGTCGCTTTCTCTGTCCTTAGGTGTATCCCAATGTATGCTTAAATCTTTAAAACTACTTACGCGATGGATTTCGATGCGGTTTATTTTAATAAGTAGATAGAGTGATTGAAGAGGAAGGTTTATATGTACCTATAATAACATCATAACTAGTGCGCCTTACCATCAACGATTGCATCATTGCTTACAATCAGGTGGGATCGCAGTCTAGCACTCATTTATTGGAAGAAAAAAAACCCATTAAGTCCATATATATAAAAATTATCTTGAATTATTCTTAGGAGTCCAAAAAAGGTTTGTATGTAGAGAAAATAAAAAAAAAAAAACTTAAAAAGTGTAAAATCGACATTAGGCGAGTGGAGCCGAGGGCGACTACTAGAACTGCACGTCGATTCTATAAAATTTGTTTGATTTTGAATCGTGTTCGAGTGCGACACGGAATAGAAAATTTTCTGTTCTGTGTGAAGTGACGGGTAAATTAAATTTTAGAATGCCAATTTTAACGTCATTTCATACTTTATCTTTCAAAATGATGCTGTCAATTTAGTTCAACTCGCAAGTGTAGCGCTAGTGTAGGTACTACTACTCACGGCGGATTCAGATTCGAAGTTTAGAATGAAGTCTTACAGAATCACACCCCTGGAGAAAAATACGATTAAGCCTTTGACTGCCGACAGAAAACTATTGAAGGCTAATCCTCCGCTAGCGTAGGTCACCGGTGACCTACGTGGCGGTTAACGTGTTAAGACGCTAGTCTTTTAAAAAAAACTTCTAATCTTTTTGTTTTAAAACATCTCAACAAAAGAACAATGAATGTTGTTTAAAAAGAGCTAGGTACATTCGCATCACATAATGTAACAAAATATCAATTTACAACAAACAACGCATTATTTTCAAAAGATTAAACAGAATTCAAGGGAAACATCTAACTATCCCGATCTTAATCCCATCGCCGTCCTAATCCCCAACATTTTGTGATTTCTGATCTGATAAAGGATTGTCCTCACTCATAGATACTTCGATGCTTCCCACGTGATCGAACTAATGATAGACACCAGGGAATTAGGAAATGGATATTTTTTTCTACATTTTAATTGTACAGGTGTGATATTGGCGAATTCTGTACACTGTTTTGAACTACCTACATATTTTGATAAAATCGATTCGAAGACTTAACAGGAAGTTTACTTTCAAATCGAATTCAATTATTGTTTTCGCGACACGCGACGCGGCGACTGTCGCACTGCTAATGCTGCTCATGAATATGGGCCTCTAGCATGGCGTGGAAACTAGTCGAGAATCTCGTCAAATTATTACGTGAGTAAGCCGAAAACATAATAATTAATTAAGAATGTCTCACGAAAGTTCTAATACTTTCAAATCCTTTGGTAGGTGCAGGTTTTTTATGTAGTAGTAGGCAAACTGGCAGACGGATCACTGATGGTAAGCGGTAAGCGCCGTCGATGGACACTTTCCACACCAGAGAAGCTATAAGGTCGTTGCCAGCTTTTTAAGAAGGAGTACGCTGTTCCTGAAGGTTTTTTTTATGTAAGAGGTCGGCAAACGAGCAGACGGATTACCTGATGGCAAGCAATCAGCGCCGCCCATGGACACTCGCAACGGAGGAGTTAAGAGTGCGTTGCCGACCTTTAAGGGATTACGGATTTGGAGATTTAGGGATTGAGGAGGAATTGGGGAAGGGGAAGGATTGGGCCTCCGGTAACCTCACTCACACGGCGAAACACAACGCAGTGGTTATTTCACGACGGTTTTCTGTGAGGCCGTGGTATCACTCCGGTCGAGCCGACCCATTCGTGCCGAAGGATGGCTCTCCCACACTTAAGAAGGTCGTTTCGATTCAGAAATACTGCTGACAACAATACAGCACACATTTCATGTGAAATGCGTAGAGAATTATTAGTAGGACTTAATAAAAGACCTGATAACTACATAGGTATGTGCAGCAACTCTGGACGAATACTTACACAGATTTAGATTTCGTATGCTCTCTATTATCTTAGTCTGAATAAAATTATTTTATACTAGCTACTCTCGCGCGGTTTCACTCGCTGTTCGGCTCCTACAGATCGTAGCGTGATGTTTTATAGCCTATAGCATTTAGGAACATTGTAGCTATCTATTGGTGCAAGAATTTTGGAAATCCGCCCAGCCGTTCCAAAGGTTATCCCCTACATACAAACTTACGAAGTAACGGTTGCAAACGCAATGTAAGCAGCCTTTTTTGTGAGGGGAAAATCATCAAATGACTTCTCCCGCCCAGGGTCGGACGGAAGGGAGTGTCAGACTCTTACTGACTAAAAACCCCCTGTTCCTACTCCTGATCTGGGCCGAGGTCGCGGTGCCTCATTGCGCTTACCTCGCAACCCCGGCTGAACATCAGGCCTATGGGACCCCGTCTGTGGTGGTCTATTGGCTCTTTGAGGCGCGCGCGGAACGCTACGCGCCGTACGCTCGGGCCTGGTTCTGGTCGGGCGGCGAGCTGCCCTTACTCGCCGACCACAGACCCGCGCTTTGTTGTGGCTGGAGATATCGAATGTAAGCAGCCTGGATCAGAAGAAAGAACGGAGAATTTTTTAGTCGTAAGAGTCTGACATATTCCCTCGCCTCTTCACACTAACCCTTGAAAAATAATTAAGAATGGCCAAATAAGAAAAAGTAAAGCGCACCCTTTAAAAGAGAGACTTAATAAGCAACTTTATTTTTTACACGACAAGGTACAGATTTCATGGGATGCGACAGCCGTTTCTTTAGCTACTTAGGCTTCGATTACGCATACGCGGCGCGTGTCGTGCGCAAGTAGGGGGAAGTCAGTGATTTCGCCTTTACCTTGGCGAAAGAAGTCATATGATGTTTTTTTATGTTATAAGACGGCAAACCAGCAAACGCATTACCTGATGGTAAGCAATCAGCGCTGCCCGCAAGACTAAAGGAGTAACGAGTGCTTTGCTGGCCTTTTAGGGATAAGGGTTTTGGATATTTAAGGGGAGTGGGGGAGGGGGAGAGATTGGGTCTCCGGTAACCTCACTTACACGGCGAAACACAACGCTGTGGTTGTTTCACGCCACAGTTTTCTTGGTATTATTATTGATATTGGCCATGGTATCACTTCGGTCGAGCCGACCTATTCGTGCCGAAGCTTGGCTCTCCCTCACTTTATCATGATGATTTTAATTCATCAAAAAAAAAACAACAAATAAGGCGGTCAAAATGCAAGTACGCATAGACAATGACGTCATCGTAATCCTTTTTTTCCGCCACTTCATTATGTCAAATACGTAAGGGCGTGTCTATTGATACTAGTGTTGTCCTCAATGTAGCCGTCGGCCCGTCCCCGGGGTCCCGGGGTCCCGGGTACAAATGCGCAATAGTTTATTGTTAACGTTAGATTTAGCGATGTTAAAGTGTATTGTTGTTGATTTAGTGTGTAGGGCTGTCTGTTGATCGAAAAATATAACAGTGTTTTCAAAAATCATGTTTGTTTTTGATATATGTTATTAAGTACTTATGGATCGGCTCGATCGGAGTGATACCACGGCCTCATAGAAAACCGATGTCAAACAATCTCGGCGTTGTGTTTCACTGTGTGAGTTTACCAGAGACCCAATCCTTTACTTGCACCCGCCGCTCCATAATCTTTATATCTCCAAAATTCGATTGACAATAAAACTTATATCCAACTACAGAATTTATATAAAAACAAGCAAACTTTTTAATAAATAGGTTAGCAATGATTTTTAAATTCGAAATCGCATTTCAACAATTCAGTGAGTATATTTCAAAAGAGATCGAAACGTGTTTAAAAAAATAGCAATAAAAGTTATTTTCGAACTATCAAATATAAAAAAACCTAAGTACATTAATATTTCAAAAATAGAAATCGCCAACCCTTATCTCAGACAGACGCAAGTGTTCACAACAGCGCTGTTCATTTGCACCCGCGGCTTCAGACGCTTTGTGTTGCGTCCGTAACATTCGTAATACGGGATTAACGCATGCTTTTGCCCAACAGGATCAAGATATTAGAAAAAAAAAAGAAAAAAAGAATGGTGACAGGATTTTGAATAAAGAATTAGCTACTTCAGATTATTGGAAATGTTGCAACGTATGTCATTCTACTTGACTTACCTATTTGATACTCAACAAATGAATGAAATTTATACTATAATTTTAAAAAAGACTTCAAGCATTAAAAGCACTCGCAAAGATAAATATGTTGGCGAAATTATGAGTTACAGACCAACATGACTTCCATAGTCTGATTCGTAATTCATAAACTGTTTACAATATACATTAGTTCATACCTTCTTAGTTGTCAAATACATACACAAAATTTCCTAGTGACTAGTTCATTTCTGAAATAATCGCAAAAATAATTATCTACTCCATTTAAAAACATCTGTTTACCAGTGAATGTCTAAATAATCTGTTATAAAAATCTATTGCGCTAACAATAGGGGTGTTCATTTGTCAACCGCGTCATTGTGTAACAGGCCTAACTAAGGATTAACGACGTCACGCCTTTGCCTAACTGAATAGCGTAGAAAAAAAAAGTTTAGCATGACGTTTTCGGACGTTTATTGTATTCCAAGTTCGAATGTTGAAGGGCGTGAAATCTTTTTAATTGGACCAGGCTGGCGGGATTTTGTTCAGAATACGGTAGTTTCCAACTAGTCAAATTCAATACTTTTATCTAAATGTCAAAAACGACACTTTTCTATGAAATTTGTATGAAAAACTAGGCTATGACGTCATAGTATTTTTGCATCAAATACCGTACTTATTTTTTAATAATTAGCTATAAAATATCTAAAACTTAGTGTATCGACCGATCGATGAATAAAAGTATAGTAATTTTTCAATATTTTATTGTATTGAAACGTCGGATTAATTTATTTTTGACCTAGGAAACTACCCAATTATATATACTTCACAGTTTGATTTTGGAATTAGGTTTTTTCACTCAATTCTTTTCTGAACTGTTTCTAAGCTTTAATGTTTCTAAGGGCGGATTTTTGAGAATGGTTAGGTAAAGTTATCGGTAGAATAATTATGACGCTGTCGCGTCAGAATGTTTGAATAAGACAGTGACAGCAACAATTTTATTCCTTAGATAACATTTATCTGACTAGTGAAAAATCAGCCCTAAATAAATTAAGTTTTCGACAAATATTAAACGCATAACTTGGAGTTTGTATCAAGACAAATCCCTTGTTTCATTACAGTAAAAATAAAATATAAGAAACGAAATATAGAGTGCGAATATCATTTTGTGCTCCGAACAGCGTTGCCGTATTATACATATATAATTAGTACGTACTACTACGGGCTGGTGCTGAAAATCAGCGCCGTGGACTCATGCCATCGTGCTCGGGCCACAGTATTAAGCTGAGCTCCAGCCTTTTGCGCTGCAACGCACTATGGGCTTTTTGTGTGTGTGTGCCTGTATTCTTGTTATATTTCGTGGCGTAATAAATGGTTTTCTTCTTTCTTTCAAATAATTTCCATAAACTTAAAATAAGCATGATGAGCTACATTTTACTCAAATAACAAATTGTAACCAAAAAAAATATCAGTAGCATTCCTAATAAAACCTCTCAACAAAATCGACTTGCCCATCGAACCTTCACAATAATCGCGGGATTATCTCACATTTACACATCACTATTGAATGAACGGAATGAGATAAAAATCGTTGGAAAAAATACGCATTCGAATTTGGAACATTCTTAGAATTTTGAAATTGCGTCGACATTATTATTTTTACATCATTACTTTTTTTGTCAGTTGAAAATCATCATATGCCCGCCCAGGGTAACGCGAGAGACAATGTCAGATTGTTACTGACTAAAAACTCCCATTCCTTCTCCTCCTCTGGGCCGAGGCCGCTGTGACTTATTGCGCTTAACCCGCAACCCTGGCTGAACATCAGCTCTATAGGGCCCCGTCTGTGGTGGTCTATTGGCTCTTTGAGGAACGTGCGGAACGCTACGCGCCGTCCGCTCGTATCCGAATATGGTTGGGCGGCGAGCAATCCTAACTCGACGTCCGCAGACCCGCGCTTACGGTGGCCGGAGATCGTCCCTCCATCATAACTTACCTACTGAATTTTACGGGCAGTTTAGGTTATTTTATCTGTAGCGAATTGGGTATATTCTATACCTATTCCTAGTTCAAAAATAAATTAATATGATTTATCAATGCCAGGAGTTACTATTATATAGGTAATCATACATTCTCATTTATTGATTTGACGAGATACTTAATATTAGATTTATTATAATTAATATTATAGAAATAAGTATGTTATTTGAACTAAAATCATTATAACATACCTATATTGCGATATGACAAAAAGTTCATAGAAAAGTATCGTTTTCGACATTCTTTCGTATTCGTATCTATTGAATTTGACTAGTTGGAAAGTACCGATTTTTATACTTTTAGGAACAAGTATTCAGCATTAGACTTCGTCCAGTTGATGATCATGATAACTTATTAAAGCCATGGTTATCTTTTTGCACTAAGTAGTACCTAACAGTATTTTTGTCAAGAGAATTGCCAAAAATATTTTCTTGATGTTTTAGACACAGATGGTACATACGATATAGCAATCTGCTACCTAATCTCGTGCGGTTTCCACTATTCCGCTCCTACAGATCATAGCGTAGCATTTTATAGTCTATAGCTTTACTCAATAAATGGGCTATCGAACATAAACAGAATTGTTCCATTCAAACCAGTAGTTTCTGAGATTAGCACGATCGAACAAATTAGAAGGTATAGATTAAATTAAAAAAAAAATAGCAACTTATTTAGATGACTACATCTCGCCATTTTTTATCTGTATTACTTTCACCTTCATACCATCATATCTAAAGTATTTTCATACGAATACCACTGCTTACCCTACCTATAACGACAGTACACACGTGTAACCTAAGACAGACTATAAACAGGTATCATATATCGACACATAAATTCTACCGTTCATGTGAAGTGTAACACGAATCCAAGATGGCACCCGTACCGATATTAAAATGGCTGCCTTTTCATTGCTTTTGTTTGACATTTGTCTTTGGTAGGTAACGCTTTTTTTAAGTTGTCACTGATATGTATTTAGGAATGGAATTTAGATAAGTGGAATTATGATTTAAGTGTAAGAGAGCCATGTTTGGGCGCGAATGGGTTGGTTCAACCGGAGTTATCACGGCCTCACAGAAAACCGACGTGAAACAACTACAGCGTTGTGTTTCGCCGTGTGAGTGAGGTTACCGGAGGCCCAATCTTTCCTCCCCCAATGCCTCCCCAATCCCAAAATCTCCTAATCCCTAATCCTCAAAAGGTCGGCAACGCACTCGTAATTCCTCCATTGTTGCGGGTGTCCAAGAGCGGCTCTGATCGCTTACCATCGGGTAATGTTGTCAGTCTGCTCGTTTACTGTCCTATAACATAAAAAAAGATTTGAAATAAATTCTTTTCATGATCATAAAATCTCATATAAGGAACAATTTAGAAGAACTGAGTGCCCCATAAAGATGATTATGGACCGAGGGGGCCGTAGGAGGGTTTAAACTTGTAAATCTTAATTCTTAAAAGTTGAGTGTGGCAAAGCCATGTTTCGACACGAATTATGTATTCTTTAACTTTATTTAAAAAAAAAAACGTTTTTTCACATTAGGATTTTCTCCTGTGTCGTGCGTGCGTTTACAAAAAACGTAAAAAATGCACCCACAACACAAGGGAAAGTGTAAAATTTGTTGGGCTAACAGAACAGACAATCAGCTTCGAAAGTCAAAAAAAGAAAATATAACCAAAAAGACGCTTGTTAATTAAATAAAAATAATATACCTACTTCATAATTAATCATCTAAAACAACTTTTCAACGTTTTAACAAAGCGTTATTTCTTCAACAAGTCATCAAAGAGACGATATCTTCAAAACAATTATTTATAGCAGACACGACAGTCAGTAATATGACATGACAGTTGCATTTCACGCGACGTCGCTTGCGAGTCAAGCGTGGTACCTCTTCTATTGTTTCATTTCGTATTTATATCTAAAACTATATTATAAAGAAATAAGTATATATATAGTTTTCATGTAGCTGACTAATACCGAAGTGTCGTAATCGTATGCTTTTCCACACAGAATAAGCATGCATATTTGCAAGCAAGCAACATATTTCAAAGATCGATCGAATTTGGCTGCGTGGCTTTGGGTCTGGGTGGCTTGTGTATGTGAATTTGTATGTTTGTAAACCACACAGGGATAAATAGAAGTACGAGACAATGTTTTCTCAAAAAAATCGAACCTATACACTGCGCAGCAGCCTGTCCCTAAAACAACTGCAGTATATTCAATGTACTCTTTGAACAACTTTTATTTTGCCCCAAGGTGGAAAATCCTCATGGAGATTCTGGGGAGACGAAGGGGACTGTCAGACTTTTACTGACTAAAACCACCTTGTTGTCCCGTCTCTCACGTGGGCGTGAGGACGCGGACTCTTTGAACAACTGTGCCAATTATTGTACTGTCACTCTAAAATATTGTCTATGGGTATTATATAAGTTACTAACGTCGAAAGAAACGCTGTTTTCTAATTTTCCCTTCCCTACTTTTTCTTCGTTCTCCTAACAAAAAACTAATTTTCAAAATTAGTCCAGGCGAAATTTATTTACTTACCTATGCAAAAAAGTTGGTACACATCAAGTTATTTTGCCATTAAATTATAGAAGAAGAATAAGATAGATAATAATCAATGTTTATCGACATAATTAAAACACAGCTGGGTTTAACGAAAAAAAAAACACATTTTGTCAAAAATGTTCGAAAGTGTCAAATTTGACACAAATATGACAAATTGGCGGCAAAAAGTGAACGAAACATATTCCCGCGAATACCACAGATGTTTTTTCGAACGAAGAACTTTATAAAAATTCAACTATTTCGAGTATTTATTTTGGACTTTTTTTGTTACATGACACCTCATTATAGCTACTAAGTTGGTTTTTTAAATCAATAACGAAGGGTGGATCTTTGGAAACAAGAGGATACGCCAGGAAAGTGAGGTATAACAACTTATTTCCACTTTTTCGTCGCTCACAGATTATTTTAGGTACCTAAATGTGATTTTCAACCATGTGATGTGATTGACATTATAGGAGACCTAGTCCTCCCCTATCCCCGAAACCACGAAAATGAGCAATCAACCTTATTATGAAAACACACACAATACATTTGAAATCCAAGATTTCGCTACCACTACAGTACCTAAATTATGTAAGTTAAAATTGTAAAAAATATAAGTTCTATGTGTATGATATTTTAGCCTAAAACTAAAGTAAATCTACTTAGGCATTTTTTTTTTCATATCCACAAAAATCTTTCGTCAAAAGAAAGTAGTAGCATCGTATTTTTTGTATCAATAAATCTGTCAGAGGGCGCGAACCCGCGGGGAGTCACTAGTCGACACACCACATTACAACGTTTGGGTTAATTTACTTAATTAAAGGTTAAACTTTTACTAAAATATCTTAACTTTTTAAGGTTTTTATGAAAATAAAATTCCTTTAAAATTTGTTTTATGTGTATAATTTTAAGTTGTTTAAGTACAAAATACAAAGTAAAAAAAATGAACTTAATTTGCCTTGCGCGGCAGTCCCGCCCGACAATGATAGCGATTAAAATTAGTATTTTTTTTTCAATGTTGTCTTTTTCGAAAATCAATTAATTTAATTTGCAAATAATTCCATCTTTTCCTATAGTTAAGAACTGTCTGAGAGTTTCAATCCTGACTCAAGGTTAGTAATACTAGAACAAATATAACTTTTAACTTTATAATAATGTCACAGTGATAGGCAGCTAATTTATGTAACAATGAAACAATGAATTTATTTTTGCAAATAGGCCATAAAACGGGACTTTTACACGTCAATTTATATGTGAAAAACTAGATGAAGCTGGCATTTCCTTTCTGACTACTCTGAGAAGAAATGCCGAAACAAACTCAGAGGTCAGTCTCTTTTCTAGTCCAGACAATGTAAAAATAATATAATGTGAGAGAACCGTGCAAGTTCATTCATTCTGTAGTGGTCTTTTGAGGAAAATATAATATAAATATGTAGTATACACATTTTATAGCTCCATCCCTCTTTCTCGCCCGGAAGATTCACGCTTTAACAGTAACACGTCATGATAGGCCCTCTGGCCTGTCAGCAGAATCTACTATTCACTTAGCTCCTAAAATATTATTAAAGGAACTAGTAGTATATCTAATAAAAAAAAAAGTAAGATAAATATTAAAAAGGGAAATACTTTTTAATATTTAGATACTAGCTTTTGCCCGCGACTCTGTTCGCGTGTAATATTGACTTCCTGCAGATTCTTGTTATAATAAAAACTATCCTATGTCCTTTCTCAAGTTCCAAACTATATCTGTACCAAATTTCACAGAAATCGGTTCGGTAGTTTAGGCGTGAAAAAAAGACAGACAGACAGAGTTACTTTCGCATTTATAATATTAGTTTGGATAAACAAATACCTAGGTACTGCGAAGTTATTCGTATTTTTTTAGGTATTGAATATAATTAACGTCAGATTATTATAATTGCATTAATTTATTACTATGACACTGGAACACCTTATACAAATCTAGCAAACTAAACACTAAACATTGATTTATTTTACAAAAGGGGTAGACAGTCATAATAGCACGCCAATTTGTCCTTAGTCACTTGCCGACAATTATTCGGTATGGCAACATTGTTACCCGACCCCTGCAATATAATCTGTGCTCGCTAATGAATTTAATTGACTCTCTAGAGACGGTGTTGCCATAAATTATTATTTGTCTGTCTTCTTTATCATGTATAATGATTAATTATAGTTTATCTTATGATTGGGGAATATAATGTGTCATTTTTTTTTATTTGAACTTGTAGCACTTTGGGTACATAGGCGGACTTAGTGCCTTAGGCATTTTCTACCATCACCTTGGGTGATTCATAAATGAGCCAATGCTTGGTGCAAAAAGCAAGCAAACAGACTTAATTTCACATAACGGGATAGATACGTTTTTATGGTATACGTCGGCAAACGAGCAGACGCGGATTACCTGATGGTAAGCAATCTTAGAAACCCGCAACTCCAAAGGAGTTACGAGTTCGTTGCAGACTTTTTAGGGAGGTTTCGGATGCTTAAGGATTGGGGTAACCTGGTAACCTCACTCACACAACGAAACACAACGCTGTGGTTGTTTCACGCCGGTTTTCTGTGAGGCCGTGGTATCACTCCGGTCGAGCCGACCCATTCGTGCTCACCGATAAAACTAAAAGCCTAGGTATTTCATTACCTTAATAAACTACCCGGTAAATTTTCTGGCAAATATGAACGGGCTCTAAACAAAAAAATAAACATTCAAATTAAGAATAAAAAGCGAGATTACACGCTCAATTTACAATTTCCACCCTTATGTTAAGGTTGTTACAGCATATGTCCAACTGCGCGTGTAATTATTGGTAATCATTATGGGATCATCCCTTGATATTGGACTCTCCCTCTTTATAAACTCTGTAGTCTTGATATTAAAACAACGAAAAAAAATAAACAGTATGTCGTATTGTTGTCGGACGTTCTTTAAATGGAGTAGGAGGTAAGGCTGTTTGGCTGTAGTCGGGTCACCTGGTGGTCAGTGTTCGTGACTCCCCTGGTATTGCATAGATACCTGCAAAACCAGGGGAGTCTTTTGTGATGGGAAAATCATCAAATGACTTCTCCCGCCCAGGGCCGAGCAGGAGGGAGTGTCAGACTCTTACTGACTAAAAACCCCCCTGTTCCTTCTCATCTCTGTGCCGAGGTCGCGGTGTCTCATTGCGCTTACCCCGCAACCCCGGCTGTAAATACCAGGGGAGTCACGAAGGTAATTTGGGTATTTTATGAAGGAATACGCTCGTTTCTTGAAATGTTTTTTCACATTCTAGTTTCTTTTGGAAACATTTCTTTGCGACCAGACGAAATAAATCAGGCAAACTAACATTGATTATCATTGATGGAATACCTACTACTTTTGAACAATATTACGACGACGTAACGTTTAAAGAAAAAAAATTGGTTTTATTTATCCCATAGCCTCATCTCACAACACTTCCAAAAACAAATTAGAAAATCGATACAAAATACATAGGCACTTATTAATATCTATGTTGTATGAACTATAATGAGTTTTATTAGATAATGGTTGATTAATTGCTATCATTTTATTTAAGTTTCAACGAAAAAAATCACACTTATTTGTTCCATTTTAAACAGGACCATGATATATTTTTAACAACAAAAGATTGAGTTTAGAATTACTTAGTTTGTCACTTATTCCGTACTTGCTTCTGCCCGCGACTTCGCCCGCGTGAAATATTGACTTCTGCAGATTTTTGGTTTAAAAACTATCCTATGTCCTTTCTCGAGTTCCAAACTATTTCTGTACCAATTTTCACACAAATCGGTTCAGTAGTTTAGGCGTGAAGAAAAGACAGGCATTCGCATTTATTTTATAATATTAGTTTGGATTAAGTTGTCCGATTTTTGTCGTAAACATTATCGAGACTGACATTGTAGGGGCAGGTTCCATGACAAATTGCTCACTGTCAATTAGGTGTGTAAAAAAATACGTAGGTGAAGAGAAGCTACAAAGGGTTGAATAGTAATTGATAAAATTGGAGATTTTTATTAAACTCTGTAAATGGAGAAGGCGTTGCTAAGAAATTGTGATTTAGAAAATTGGACCCGGTATAATGACGATTGAGCGAGCAGCGAGCTGAAAAGGCAATTAAGGGCTCTAGTGAGAACTAAGTGTCTTTGCCTTATAGAGAATTTGTCGAAGAGTAAAAACATAGGGCATTCAAATTTGACAAATATACTACAATCATTGATCATACATACACACAAGAACTGGAAAATAATTTTGCTTTTAAACTCAGTCACTGAAACATAAAAGATTGTATCTATTATTTAGGTTTACCAAAGACAATATCTATTACATAAAGAAGTACTTACTACTTACAACAGTTACAACACGAGAACATAACCTTACGCCATCTGTGGACACAAGACTGTATCGTTTTAACAAAGAAGTACAGTTCCGGTCCACTAGGTGGCGTTTATATAAAACTAGTCATACTTTAGTGATGGAAAATAGTCGAGAAACTAGTATCGATTTGCAAGTTTCATTTTAATCAATTAGGTATTTTTATTACTTAATATTTAAATAAAGTGGACCTGAAAAATAGCTGAAACGAATATTACGTAGATACTACTGGGGGTATTTTAAAATGAAAACATATTACCGTACTTGAGTCGTGACTCATTGCTTATCATGGGAGAGCCGTACTTCGGCACGAGAGGGCAGCTTCGACTGAAGTGATACCACGGCCATGCGTAAAGTGGGCGTGAACAAACACTTACCTTGTGTTTTGCCGTGAAAGTGATGTTACCGGTGGCCCAATACTTCCCCCTCCTCTTCCATCCTCTATCCTTAAATTCCTTACAGACCCGTTTTAGACCGGCAACGCCCTTGTAACCAATCCTTTTCCTTTTTTCCTATAAGAGTGTTGATATGGGCGTCTATTGCCCACCATCAAGTAATCCGTCGGCTTGTTTGCCGACCTATTATTACCCCGATATCATAAAAAAAATACTCATCACACTGCAATCTACTGAAATATAGTTCGTACAATAATCTTCGCGGTTAGCAAGCGGAATGGAAATCACTGTCGATTAAGTAGAATATTATAAAAAAAAACACAAAATATTTTGTCGTCATTTATTCATAAAGACAATTCAATAAATGAACGCACTAAGTTACAATAATTTTGAGATATGTCACTTAAATACTAATCAGTGGTGTCTATTACGGCTTTATTTGATTTTTTCATAATTTGTTTTGAATATTTTATTACCACAATTTAGTTTACAGTGTAAATATATTTGTAATATCGGTTTCAAAGGTTCTAAACCTTCAAAGATGAGCGGAGAGGAGTACGTTAAATATTGATAAACCCGTAATACCACCACCTTTGCGTTATATTCATAATTATGTATATAATAAGCTACAATACTCGCTATTGATATAATAGATCAGTTACTGGAAGACAAATCGTATGGCTTTTAATATTTTAGTACAATATTATTTAATACAAATGCACCGATATGTAGTACGTAATGCTACCAAACTATTGAGGAAAAAAATTCTACGGGAGTACAATACAAAATATTAGGAAAATAGAATTATATATTTTTTTATTTATCATTATTATTTTTTTTCTCATCTAGTAGAAAAAGTTTTCAGAAACATCAGAATTCTTAAAATGAATTTTTAAATTTAATTATTCTTTATAAGATAGTTAGAGCCCGACTAAACTATGGTGAAATCCATCTTTAATCCCGTAATATTGCGTTTAAATTAAGGTTTTGTGCGAAAAATAATCTTTCAAGTCGATCTAAAGGGTTTAGCAGTTTGCTGTGCATAAAAAACAATAAGGAATCCACTTTTAGTTATATCAATGGCTCTTCAAGCCCAATAAGTTCTCAAGTCGAGCTCTATTAAGAGTTAAAATGTTGAAGAGAAACAGTGCTAGTCCAAATGGTAAAATTCGAAAAGTGGCTTACTTAGTCAAGAAATATATACAATACAATAGATTGAGAAAAGCTATTGTAATGTAATAAATATATCGAAAAATTTAAATATACGAAAAACAAAGCAAGGAGCGGATGTCAAACAAAGGCTATGTACAGCTAAGCGATTGAGGGACTATAAACCTAACTTAGATCTAGCCCTAACTCCATACAAATTATAACTTATGGTACAACAATGATCACAAACGTATGTCCACATTAAACTTAGTTTATCAATAAACGATATGTGTAATTAATTGATGAGTATTAGTAGTAAATAATATAAAGTCATTCGACTTTCACATGAAGCGTAACACACAGCAAATCTTAACTAGCAAAACTTGGTATTAGTGTCAGAGATTACAATTATAATACCTTTAATAAAAATATCTTCATTACTCTAAAATATGTATTTCCTATACAAACTTAAACACTAAAAGGTATATCTTTAAAATATAGGTTACGCCTATTCTATGCAAGCTGTAGTAAACTAAAGTTTAGAAAAATAATATAGTTTGGAAGATTGTAGAGGTAGATTTGACCATGGAGTTGTTAATAATATAATATCGAAAACATACGAAAACACAGTGTCATAAAAATTGCTAAAATCTTACAAACAAATGTAAATACATTAAAAATCGCATCCAGCAGTAAAATATACACAAAAGATATAATTACGAACTAGAAATTAATATAAATTGTATCTATACAATGTTCACTTAAATGTTATATGTATACTTAAAACTATAAGAACACTAGGCAATACCAAGTTTTGCACACAAATACAACACCTAATCAGCCACTATGTCGTACCGACGGCATCCAATAAAAACGTACTTATTGCTTGTACACGTAATAACGATTGTAGTAAACACTACACCGCAAACAATCACAAATTAATATATCTTTTATAATTACAATGATAATTTTAATTAAAAATTATATTTTATTATCCTTTGATATGTATTTATGAGTAATGATCGATTAACTATGATTATATGATTAAATAATTCGAGTTTTATTTAACTTAATGCGTGATATATTAATGTAGCCAAGATTATGTTTTGTTATTTTCATAGATATGAGGTCCCTCCTTCATTTTTTTTCTTTTATTAATCATCGGTTTGGTACAATCTATTTTTCTTCTGTTTTTTCTTTAATTTGGTTTGACTTAGTGTAACATTAGTGTCTTGATACCTGAATAAATGTGAATTTTAATTTGAACAATCTTGGCTACACCGATAGTAAAATTATTAACTCTACACTATTTTCTAACAATATTTCAAATTATATGTAAGCCAATTTTCTCTTCAAAACCAAGTTACACATCTCATAAAACTATCTTATTTAGGTTATTTGGGGTTACATGGGGAGTAAATACATTTTTACATTATATCAACCATCAACAACATCATTAAACTTTAAACAATCACTGAAGATGAAATCTATAAAGTGAAAAAAGTATCGTATCAGATCTGCACTTATATTTAGACAGATAACTGACAGTGACATATCGCTGACACAAGAAAGAACACTTTATAGACTTCAAATTCAGTATTTATTCTGATTATTTGAGAATCCTTGAACATACATATAAATATAAAACAGTTATTTGATTAATATTTTATTTATACTGTAACTATTCTAAGCTTGACATATCGAGCATTTAATCGACATGTGATGCTTTCTTAAAACATTTTAATTTTCGCGCTCTTTTTTACGTTTCCATAATAAATTCTGAACGTCAAAAACGATGATTAGGTTTTTTAGGTATATTGTATTTCTATTGTAATGTATTTTTAATAGTATAATAATAATAGACATATTTTCTCTGATTTCAAAATCTCCAACAACATTTTTCAATCGCTAACTACTTTCAAAAAGTCAAATTGTCAAGCAGATGGCGCTTTCCTTCTACGATTCTTGAATAATATTATAAAAACGTATTTTATAATAGTTTCATAGCATTTACTTGTGGATGTATTAACGAGACGATTGTGTATTACGCATTTAATAAAAAAAGTATTGTAATTATTCATTATTCCCAGTTTAAAAGTCAATTTAAAAGTTCTTCGGATGTCATTTTAAATAAAAAATACTTAAATTCTAGTACCGTTATGATGTTATAATAAAGAATTAATCCTCCATATTGTGTTTCAAATTTCACATATTTAATTACTATAAAATAAATGTATATAAGTTTTTATGTTTTTCTGTCCTTATTTAGATTTTAAAGGTCAAATAGTAAAAAAAGGTGGCCTAAATGCGTTTCCTGGAAATATCCCAGTAAATACATCCTCAAATATAAACATAGCATAATATCATTTATAAATCTCACTTGATTCTTAGTTCTTACACATAACAATATTTTGGTCTACCGTACTAAGACAAACCACTTGGCATTCAGAACATTCTTAATAGATCTCACTATATCAACGACCTACGATAAAAAACTCCTTTCTTACAAATATCATTTGTTTGGGAAAGAAAAACTCATTTTCTTCTTGTAAAAAGAAAAAAAGAATATAGAAGAATAATCATTAGATTTAGAAATAAAGAAGAGAAAGAAAATGAGAGATAAAAGATAGAATTTTATAGAAATACACTTTCATTTAAGTGTAAAGAAGTTTACCTTAAAAAGAAAAAACATACTTCGATTAGATTTTTCGTTAAATTTTGTTTTTCACGTGAATTTAAATGCTATCTAGACTCAATTTATCTAATTATCTTGAATTTTTTTAAGTAATCTTTTATTTATTATCTTCAAATCACGTACATTATTTCAATTAATGTCATATTATAGATATTTAAGTTTAAATAAAACTGTTACTCGATCAATATTTAACCATTAAAAGTGACATCTAATTTCAAACATACTACAACCGCAATTCAAAATTGGAACTTAATTAAAAAAACAATCTGTCAAAAATAAATTGGCATTGGCTTGTTCTTTTTTTGGAAATTACATTTGAGAACGAAAGAGGTCGGTTTACTCCATAGTGTCATACTGTACCTTCTTGACCTTGAAGTAGCGCCAAGCGGCGTACGCGCAAAGTGTGGCTGCTGTGGCGAGCGCTAGGGCTGCGCCGACGGCGACGGGCGCTGCCTCGGCGCGTGCGCGCGCTGCCCGGGCGCAGGCCCACGCTGGACCAAACTCCCCGCCTCGCTTGTACATGAAAGCCTGCAGCCGCATCTCACGGAGGTACAATTTGGCGCGATGAGTTGTGGCAGGACTGAAAAACGAAATAGAAATAATTTATTTGCAGAAAATGTATGTTAGAGATATGGTGACGTGTTAATTTTTATTGTCTTAATACGTTTCGCCTTACGGCATGCAAAGTATTTGTTACTGACGAAAACGTGCCCGAAGTGACCCGGGTAGAGTTGAGAGTGGCGGTGGGTCGCATCAAGAACACCGCCCCAGGGCCCGACGGCATTCCAGGCCGTGCATGGGTCCTGGCTATGAAAGCTCTCTGGCCCCGACTAGCGGGGCTCTTAAGCGCATGTTTGGAGCGGGGCCAGTTCCCAAGCCGGTGGAAGACCGGAAAGCTGGTCTTGCTCAAAAAGGCGGGGCGCCCCGCAGACTCCCCGTCTGCGTACAGGCCGATCGTGTTGCTGGACGAGGTGTGTAAGATCTTCGAGCGAATCATCGCCGGCCGCCTCGTCCAGCACATGACCAGGGTGGGGCCGGATTTGGCGGACAACCAATATGGTTTTCGCCAGGGGCGCTCCACGGTGGACGCTATCATGCGCGTAAAGGTCCTGGCGGAGGAGGCAGTCGCCCGGGGTGAGGTGGTCTTGGCGGTGTCGCTCGACATCGCTAACGCTTTCAACACCTTACCCTGGAGTACCATCCGAGAGGCGCTCCGGTATCACGGGGTGCCACGCTACCTCCAACGCATTGTCGGGGCTTATTTGTCGGACAGGTCGGTGGTGTACCCGGGTCGAGAAGGATGGGGTCGGCGAGAGACGTCGTGCGGCGTTCCGCAGGGATCGGTGTTGGGTCCGCTCTTGTGGAACGTTGGCTACGACTGGGCTCTGCGCGGTGCGCTACTCCACGGCGTCGGTGTCATTTGTTACGCCGACGATACGCTAGTTACAGCGCGTGGAAAGTCGTACCGGCAGGCGGCCATACGCGCGACTGCTGGTGTCGCGCACGTCGTGGGTAGGATCCGGCGGCTGGGCTTAGAGGTGGCATTGCACAAATCGGAGGCCCTGTGTTTTCATGGGCCGAGGATGAAGCCGCCTCAAGGATCCAGCATTATAGTAGGAGGGGTTTCCATCGCTGTTGAGTCCATGATGAAGTACCTCGGACTCGTTCTCGACAGTCGGTGGAATTTCGGGCCGCACTTTACACGGCTCGCCCCCCGGTTGATGGGCGCCGCTGCTGCGCTGTCGCGCTTGCTGCCCAACCAGGGGGGGCCCATCTCCTCCTGCCGGAGGCTCTACATGGGGGTCGTACGGTCGATGGCGTTATACGCTGCGCCAGTATGGGCGGACGCCCTGACGGCCCGCAACATCGCCGCGCTGCGAAGGCCACAGCGCGCGATGGCCGTCAGGATAATCAGGGGATACCGTACGATCTCCTTTGAGGCAGCGAGCCTCCTAGCCGGATCCCCGCCCTGGGACCTCGACGCAAAACTCCTCGCGTCGCTCTATTGGTGGCGCGCGGAGGCAATCGAGCGGGGCGAGCGCCTGGTGCCTCGACAGGTTGAGGCACGCAGGGCAGAACTCCGCCAGACCTTAATGGCGGAGTGGCAGACGCGCTTAGCGCAACCCACGGCGGGGCACGCTGCTATAGAGGCGGTAAGGCCCGTTCTAGAGGAGTGGCTCAATAGGAGCCACGGCGCTCTCAGCTTCCGGCTGACGCAGGTGCTTACCGGACACGGGTGTTTCGGGAAGTACCTGTGTCGCATAGGTCGGGAGCCGACGTCTCGGTGCCACCATTGTGGTGATTGCCGCGACGATACGGCGCTGCATACCTTGGCGGAGTGCCCAGCTTGGGCCGAGCAGCGTCGTGACCTGGTCGCGGCCGTAGGTGCTGCGGGAAATCTCTCGCTTCCGGCTTTAGTGTCTACTATGGTCGGGAGCGAATCAGGGTGGAGTACCGTCGCTACCTTCTGCGAGGCCGTGATGCTCGCAAAGGAGGCGGCGGAAAGGGAGAGAGAGGCTGCCTCCTCTCTTCCCTCCCGCAGCAGACGCACTAGACGTCGTAGGGTGGCCGACCTGCGGCCACCGTAGGGCGCGGCCTGCGGACGACAGACTCGGGGCGTCTTGTCGTCCGACCAGCAGCAGGCCTCGAGGCGGCGGCGCCGTGTTCCGCGCGCGCCTCATAGTGGAGTCCTGCGGTCGGGGTGACGGCCGCAGTGGGTGACGGGGCCCGCCTTACCATCTGGCGGGCCAACACCCGTCGGGGGGTTGCGACGAATGCTTCGGCGATACCCGCCCCTCCGACACATGGGTAAGTGGAGGAACACCGGGTTGGTTTTTAGTCAGTAAGAGTCTGACAGTACCCTTCGCCCTTCCCCGAGGGGATGGGTCTCCATGAGGATTTTCCAACCCGACACCAAAAAAAAAAAAAAAAAATGCAAAGTATTTGTTAGATAACGACTAAGTAGTTGACATTGACATTTAACTTAATTATCTTAAAACTTATAATATTAAACATTTTTACATTAAAACTCTAACAAAACTCTAAATAAAAATAAAAAACGACATAACTAAAATGAAAAAAAAATGCTTAAAAAAAATTAATTCGAAAATACAGTCGTATTAAGATTACATCTTACAAAATTAATACCCTTAATTAAAACAAGATTTATCTTTAGTCTAGGTTTAAACCATCGAGCCAGGTTTTGTATTTTGAATTTTATTCTCACCTACCTTCAATTTGAAATACAAAAACTGGCTCAATGGTTTAGACCTAGACTGAAGGAAAACCTTGTTTTGTCATAAGGCCGTTAAAGAACCATTCTGAAGGTATTTTTATTCTTCTTTAACTAAAAACAAATGCATGTCAACTCTTTACATAGAATTCAAAGTTCCTAAAGAATTTGATCAGCTTAAATTGATTTAGAACTAAGACTTACTTGGCATCTTCCTCCGCCAACTCAATGATGGTTTCCTCAGGACACGAATAAGACTTGCCAACTGGAGTAGGGAACAGGAGCTCCCTGGAGTCGGTGCTGAGCGTGACCTTCCGACCTTGGTTGGCTGCGTGCTCAAGGATGCGAGCGCTCGAGTTGTAAGTAAGGCGCAGACTGTCAGCGTACCAACGCTCTCCGCCTGGAGTCTGAAAGAGATGGTGGATATTAATGGGGTGGTTGTCTTAGAAAATGTGGAAAAATCAGACTGCAGCACAACTGTCTGCAGCATGATTGTAGCAAGACTGGGCTCAATTTTGCACGGTATTCTTATCAGTGGTCAACTAATTGTGGTTCTGGACGAACAGTAGATGTAGGATAAGGTTCAGTGGAAGGAGGAGCCTCTGATTGAGACGAAAGAGAGTGTAGGACTCTTACTGCCAAAAATGTAGAAATACGATACATATCATTCTGCTTCAATCCGTAAAGCAGTTTTGAGGCATTTTGGAATTGGGAAACCTCCCGATAGGGGATGGATTAGGCTAGCGGTAACCTTAGTAACGGCGAAACGTTGTGATGGTTTCACGCCAGTTTTTTTGTGAGGTTGTTTTAACACTTCGGTCGAGCTTACCCATTCGTGCCGAAGCATGACATTCCCACACAATTTCTGTGGCTTCTTGTACTTAGACAATTTCATCAACGGAGCAATAAGTGCTTTACCAGCATTTTAAAGCAGCACCGTACCTACTCTTTTCTTAAGGTCGAAGTTCCAAAATCTTTTATAAAGTGTTTTAACATGTAAATAAAAAAACTTACTTTAGAAAATGAGAATTCTAGAGCAAAGTCTTTAAAGGTCAGCAGGAGTGTTTCTGCATCGCTCTCCTTACACGCTCCAGCAACGTTGGCGTTGTTTGGAACGAACGTGTTTGCATCCTGAAAAACAAATAGAACAATATGAAAATAAGACAATTACTTATATTCAAATACAAAAATTATCTTCAAAAAATATGGGTTAAAAACAAATAACTATTTAGATCTACATCCTGGGTGAGTTACGTAATTTGCAGAGGAAACTTAATCACTCGTTTGTAAAATTATCAGCGTTACCTAAAAATTGACTAGGAGAGAATTCCTAAAGCATTAAGTTCGTCAGTACCTACACTTTTTCTTTTGTTAAGGTCGATAAATAAGCATGTGGTGGCCCAGAGGTTAAGGCTCCTTCTTTTCGAGTACCTATGCTATGTTACTTTTTCCGTGATATATTATGTATATATTTCCGAAGTTTATTTTGACACCAAGACACCACAGACAGTCGGTAATAGTGAGGTAACCTGGATCAATAATTTCTAATTATAAGTTTGAAATCACCAATCCGCTTTGAGCTAGCGTAGTGATTAATACTCAAACTTTCTCCGTGTGCGAAGACAGCTTTGCTCAGCAGTGGGCACTTATAAGTTGATGATGATAATGATAAATAAATAAATCATTCAGATAAAATAAACCTTAAATAACCTCTGTATGTATTTTTACCAAAAAGTAAACGCTAAATAACGCATACTGCCAGTAATATAGTCTCTAATGTTATTGGTTGAATCGTATTGGTTATAACGTGAAGTTTTTTAGTCTATGGGTAGCCTTCCTTTATAAATGGAATATCCAACACAGAAACAATCGTCAAATCGTCTCAAACAAACAAACTAATTCCTCAGCATTATAATATTTGTATTGAAAATAACAAATATCACATAACTAGTTTATTCTTTCCCCACTTGCACTGCGCCGCATTACTGCACACTTGACGCAGTGGTTGAGTAACCGGCTGTCGTATATGGTGGCGTTCCATTCCCAAACGGAACAGCGCTTTGTAAGATCAACCACTGTTCCTAGTTTAGGTGTAATGTGTATGTGACATTGTATGTTTCGGTATAAACTTATCCCCGACACAGGAGATCCTTGTGTGAAGCAAGGTTATTTAAAACAAACAAAGCCTAACCTATGACTCAGCAAAATTTATAGCCTTACAAAACAAAGTTTAGGTAGAATGCCGTGTTAAATTAATTACAACTACACTGAACTTTATTGAAAAGGTTAATTAGTGTGAGCTGTCTACATTACACTTTAGCGCTTGATTTACTAACTTCAAGTTCAAACGTAAAACGCAATGTACGTGTTGTACTTATATTATGTCGGGAACTTTGTCTAATATGCCAACTTTATGCCAGGGAATTTGTTAGGTTTGTGGCTTTCTCTAGAGAATTTGGTTTAGTTTCTTAAGTATGTTAAAAATAAATTATTTTTACTTTTTAGTCAGAGTCAAGTGATTTATTTCAATCTAAGGCACTTTTAGTCAGTCACTTTAGCCAGTTTTTATCGAATGTAAAGGTACTCATCATGATTATCATTGTTCTGTAAGTGTTCACTGATGAGAAAAGGCCTCTTACTACCATTCTTGCTCAAGGTTTTTTTGTGAGGGGAAAATAATCAAATGACTTTTCCCATCCAGGCCCGGGCGAGAGGGAGTGTCAGACTCTTACTGACTAAAAAACCCCTTGTTCCTTCTCCTGCTCTGGGTTGCGGTCCCTTCTTGCGCTTATCCCGCAAGCCCAGCTGAATATCAGCTCTATAGGGCCCCGTCTGTGGTGGTCTATTGGCTCTTTAAGGCGCGCGCGGAACGCTACGCGCCGTACGCTCGGGTCTGGTTCTGGTCCGGCACTCGGGCGGCGAGTTGTCCTTACTCGCCGTCCGCCGACCCGCGCTTAAGGTGGCAATTCTTGCTCAAGGTGGAGCAGCGATTTCCATCTAATAATTGGATACAAGTCCAGGTTGTGTAAGCTAAGAAAGTACCCACATAATAATATACAGAACTCGGGAACAGCATGAGACGAAAGCACCTTAACTTCGGAGCTTCCAAGTTATATACCCAACTAAAGGTCTTGATATGTTTTTTTTATTAAGGAAGTCGTATATAATGCATATAAAGATTATTAAAATTTAGTTCAACATCAATATCAGGAAATAGCTTAAAGTATACAATAAATAAACTAATTTTATATTAAATAATTAAACTACTGTAGCGACATCTATCGCACAACATGCAGCAACAGCACATCGCGGTATAAGAGTTCTCAACGCAACTAGAACCGATACAAAAATCCCGACAACGACCGTCGGGCAGTAGCCCATCAGACATGACACCCGTCTGGTCGGAGGATCCTCCCTTTTCAATGGAGAATGAGGAACTTTCCATCATGTTCTCTCATACCTCTAAACTACTTTTAGATAAAAAGACATTCCAAGACTGTTTACATTTAGTTGATTACCTAAACAATTAGACCTTGGGTACTAATATAATTATTGTAATAATTGTCAGTTCAACTTACGGCTCTTTCATTAAGTTTGGTGACGTAAGAAATATCTAGTAGAGCGTCGACCATCAATAAGATGCACGTCTCTCCATCTCTGCCCAGCAGACGATACGTGGCAGTGTTTAGGCTCCTTTCTGTTACTGCTTCCTGGAATATATAAAAATTCATATGTCAATTTTACAAAATTCAAAAAAGATCAACTATAGTGCGACATACAACATTTTAGTTTTAATTCACAACTTTTGTCATTTAATACACGTGAGTAATTCGTTATTATCAACAATAAATTTTGTCAAAAAGAGGTTAATAAACTGAACCTAGACCTCGTTTAACCGATCACAACAAATGTTAGGTTTTCTTTAAAAAGTATCGGTATTGTTCTGATTTCAAAATATGTTTTTTAGCCAAAACCAGTTCTAAATCCTTTTCATGACCTTCAATGTATTTTTTTCTTTAAATTAAATGGTATTTCGATATCAAGCCATACTCTTAGATTGAGATTAGTTTATACGTTTAGTTGTAAAGAAATTATTTCATTCAAGTATTAAAATCGGTTGCTATATTTTGGTAGTAGTTTAACTGTCAATCTGAAAATGGAAATAACTTTTTTTCACAATAATATCATAGAAAATTAACAAAGTTTAAGTGTGGGAGACCCAGCAGCAGCTTCAGCACAAATGGGTCGGCTCGAACGGAATGATACCACAGCCTTACAGAAAACCGGCGTGAAACAACCACAGCGTTGTGTTGAGTGAGGTTAGGGGAGGTCCCATCATCCGAAACCATAATCCCCAAAAGTCCGGCAACTCATAACTTCTCTGGTGTTGCAGGTGTCCATGGGCGGCACCGGTTGCTTACCATCAGATAATCCGTCTGCTCGTTTGCCAACATACACCTATAAAACAAGATAAAAGTTTATTACCGTTGACCCTCCTGGTGCAATAGTAGTCTTGCTGTACTTGGTGACCCTTGGCCTCCTCGTGGAAGCCTGGCTGTCCAGCTGCAGGCTCTGGACTGACCACACCAGCACCACTGCCAACACATACCGCATAGATATAAAAAAACACTTTTATAGTACAATTTTGTCATCCGTCCCTTTCAAATTATAATTCAACTAGCTACTCTCGCGCTGTTGATGTTTTATAGTCTATAGCCTTCTTCGATAAATGGACTAACAGACAAAAAAAGAATTGTTCAATTTCAACCAGCAGTTCCGGAGATTAGCGCGTTCAAACAAACAAACTCTTCAGCTTTATAATATTAATAAAATAAAAAATATAATATATATATAAAGTACTTATAGACTATTTGTCCCAAATTTTAAAGTACATTTAAATACATTTCTGAAACTTTCATCAGGTAAATGTCCCATAAAACACTGATTTAATTAATCTGTCCTCTGGGGTGTTGACCCTTGTTTAATATTTTGCTAAAATTCCTAAAGCAAATTTATGTTTTATTTTGTTAATTCCCAACAAACTATGAACCATTAAACCCCTAATTATCAACCATATTTCTCATTATTAATTTTTCGAAAAGATTAAATCAATATTATTTACGGAATTGATCACTGATTTTACTGGCATCCAAAAAAGTGATTAAAAATAAATGTGTTACTAATCACATGATAATAAAGTGTTGTACATTTTTTATTTTTTTATTTAGTCACTGCTTTTCCACTAAAATACTTTTTAAATTAAATAAAAACAGTTTTAAAATACACATCTCTAGATGGTGTTCTTCGTTTGAGTACAAGGAAAGACGGTCGAGTGCATATAATAGCGTTGATTTGTTTAGTGATGTGCCTTTAAAGTATCGATATTTTTTTGTTGATAAGACGTACATACCTACGTGACATAAGAAATGTATTTTTAAAACGTCTTTTAAAAATTTCTAATAAATTTAGTGTCGTATTAATTGATGCTAAAAATGTTAAGCAAAAGACTGTGTTTTTCTAATTATAATTATTTTGTAACGGAGCAATTTTAACAACTTTATTGAATTTGACATTGAAATTAATATTTTCTCAAACTTTAATTATTCATAGCTAACATTTTCGCATTAACCTTGTGTTGGCTTTAACTCGAAAATGGTTGACATTTGCACAAGTCACAACACAAGTAGCCATTAGCTTGCAAATGTCGTCTCCTACGCCCATCCAATAAATTGCTTTAAGTAAACACTAGGGCTGAATTTATGATATACTTATAAAAATACTAACAATTGTCAAGCGGAACCGCTTAAAATGAATGAGAACAAATAACAGTAATCACAGATCACATCATTAGCCTATAAGTGCCTACTGCTGAGCAAAGGCCTCTTCTCACAAGGAGAATATTTGAACATTGATCAACATGCTTTGTAATTGCGGATTGGCAATTACAAACTTATAATTACACTTTATAAGTCACTCATTCAAGAATATACATTAAAAAATCAGTACCTATTACAATTGGGCTTGTCTTAATGCGAAATAATACTAAAAAGCATCTCTTAAAGACGACATTTAAGTAGATGAGAGAGGAAAGAAAACATCCTGAACGTTACATGGAGATTATCAATTTCTCATTCAATTAGTTAGTGGGTATTGTTAGCACATAATAATTGGTAAAGATGGGAAAAGACGAAGGGGCCCTGTTCGTGCAAGATGGTGTGGCCAAATCCAATCTCATCTGCAACTCCGCCTGCAAGCTGTACACACTGCTGCTGATAGGAGGAAATTATTCCGGCCCAACCTCAATGTTGACAGTGACTAATGATGGTCACGATCCCCAAACCATAGGGGAAAGACTTTGATAATGATGATGATGATGATGATGATTATCACTATTCGAAATTAAGCGTTAAACAAAACAGGCTACATATGTATAGTAAACATGACAAGACATGAGAACAATGGAGGTGTACTATAAATAACAAAACCCTTACCCCTTCAGAGAATCACCAACATTGTACCTATTATGTTAATCCAAGTACTTGATATAAATAACCCTCTAACAACAATGAACCTGCGATGTCAAAACAGACAGCTATTTTTCTACCATCCTTTATGCTAAGAGGTCACAATATGTCTTAAGAAAATACCTACTCTATATTATGTTCTTTCATCATGTATATCATCTAGGATAGAATAAAAGACTGAATAATCTGTCTTAGACATATGTCTGGCCTAGATTTAGATATAGAACAAGAAACCTTACGGTATGATTAATATTATTCCTAAAAGCTCTTACCTACAGGCAGATTCCAAGTAAATGATTAATGTTCAGCCTGGTTTTCATACAAAACATCTTTGGTTGAACGTGAAAATTAATTAAATTATCCAAAACGTACAAGTCATCGTATTAATAATACGATGTTTTGAGCCTATTTTTCTTTGTTAGACGATTATTTTTTGAGTGTAATTAAGTGGAGTGGTACTTTAAACTATAAAACGGTGTATTAAAAATGAATACCTATTTTAAACCTTATTTTCTCAATGAGTAAAGTCAAATTAAGCGAAGCACAATTATGTTTTTAACGTTAAGGAGCGTAGCATATACCATTATCTCTTTGCTATCGTTAAGTACATCTAAATATCATATAAAATATTTTCTGACTAACTTCTCTTCACCAAAGACACAAATCATTGAAAAAACTACAAAAGCATAAGTTATCGATAAAAATCAATTCTATCGATATTTTTATCAGAATAGACACACACATCACTACGCTAGTTAGTTCATTGTGGAAACTTTATATGAGTGAGCTAGAATCACGATTGATGGCTTACACCGATGTGGGCCATTTAGCAATTCATTTTACGATTTTTTTTTCTTCCCTTCTAGTTGTCACATGTGCTAAAACCGATTAGAGATTTGAGTTCGATACCCTAGTCACGTGGTTCATTCTGAGTTTCCATAAAAAATCGAAGTATTTTTTGATGATTTCAGAAAAAATATTTTATTTACTTATTTTATTTAAGGACCCAGGATAAGGAGGTCTTGAAATACAAATGAGTTTTTTTATAAGATAGGGCGGCAAGCAAATAGACCTTACCAACTAATACTAAGCCGAACGATATCAGTGGGTTGTAAATCAAACTTCGTTAAATAATGTGTAGTACGAATATAGTAAGTAACCATGAAGTTTCTTGCTCGTTCTTCTCTATCGGAATCTACATTGTGGAACGAGCAAATAGCTTCAATAAGAGGACTGAGCGACACACTATCACTTTTTGTCTTTAAGTTTTGATTGACATTCAATAGTGTCTGTAAGGGTCTAATTGGAATAAAGGATATTTGACTTTTTTTTGCCTAAAAATAGTCCTAAACCCCATTCAAGTAAAAGAAAGAAAAACATATCGTAGCGTAGCGTAGCGTTTATAATTTAGTTAAGATATATTATCGTAGCCCTCTTTAGAACCTGTCTTCGGATTTTTGTGATAAAGAGATAAGATCCAGTCAGCAATATTCCAATAGATGCTCGGAAGTGCTTCGAGAACATTCTCAAGTGATCGTAACTGATAAATCTGTTGATTCCTTCATCGATTAGGCTCCTTTCCAGGTATTGGATAGGGTGTGCTCATGAAGAAAATTAAAATGAAATGAAATTGTATTTATTTACTAGTTTTTTTTTTTATTTTTAGTAGAAAACATGTCACAAAACATGAGATGTCCTTTCTCGAGTTCCAAACTATGTCTGTACCAAATTTCACAGAACACGGTTAAGTAGTTTAGGCGTGAAGAAAAGACAGACAGACAGACAGAGTTACTTTCGCATTTATAATATTAGTTCGGATTTGGATTTCATTTCATAAAATTACTAGTAATTGTTAAGTGTCCACAGGAATTAAGGCTTTCTTTGGGATGTTTCCTTTATCAGAAGGTGAGTTTCTGTGACTTATCTAAACATATGTAGTAAACGCTAGAGACAATTAGTTTTTTTTTATAAATTCATTATTACTATATCTTTTTCAAACAATACCCAGCGAGCGCTGGAGAGAGCTATTCTTGATAGCTTGTTTGTTTGCGCGACCAAATCTGCATTGTCCAAATTCGCTAAGAACCAGAGTCCCCGTCACCGGTATAGCTCCTAAAATCGGCAAGCTGAAGTGGCAGTCTACATCACTCAAAGGACAGACGGCAGATTACAGAAAAGTGCTCGAGTGGCGACCACGGACCAGAAGACTTAGCAGAGGCAGACCTCCCGCTAGGTGGACCAATGACCTCGTCAGAGCCAATGGATACGATTGGCAACTTGTCGTTCGACATGGAGAACTAAGGGGTAGGCCTTTCTCCAGCAGTGGACGTTTTCCAGCTTATAATGATGATGTAACAATATCCACAAAAATCATAGGGTCAACAAAGTCTAGTATATTTGAACTAAGGCCACCTATACAGGGTTGTAACGATGCAATCAATCGTTCCCCACAACCACTCTCCAAACCAATTAAAAACAAACAAGACTATCCAATCAAATTAACTAACAGACTAAACTTTTTGTTTTGTTTTTCTCTCGCAAAGGTCAGAAAGCCAATTGTTATTTTTTTTTTTGTAATAGGAATTATCTGTTCTGTGGAACAATTTCTGTTGTCTATTGCTTTTATAGGATCAGTTGATTCGGTTTTTTTCTAGAAACATCTAATTTAATAGGATGTTTTTTTAGATTATTTAAATCAAAAGTGTGGGAGAGCCATGCATCGACACGAATCTTTCAGCACGACCGGAGTGATACCAAGACCCCTCAGAAATCCGGTGCGAAATAATCCTTTGTGTGTTTCACAGTGTGATAACTGGAGTTCTTAGCATGTCCCCCATCCCCAAACCTCAAATCCAAACAACTGCTCTGACGTTGCTGTCGTCCATGGATATAAGCTTGCCTGCCGCACTATCACCTAAATTATAGAATTGCGGTTGCGGAGCCTCGCAGCTTAATATAACTTAAATGTGTAGAAACCTGGACTTATTTTAAGTTAGTTTCTTATTATATGTTTTAAATCGACAATCCATGTAGAGCAAGCTTGGTGACTAATGCACATACTTTCTTCGTGTTAAAAGAGGCCTTTGCTCATCTTGAGCACTTATAAGCTGACGATGATAACTTTTTTTTACCACAAGCATAAAAATACTACTGGATATTTTCTATATAATAAAGTACAATGCAACTTGTATCATGTATTATGTATGCAAGTGTAAGCTGAATTATGCACAAACTTATTACATTAAATGCAACTAAGAACATCTCATTACATATTTTGATGAAATTGCATCAGTCTCTCGAAACATCGACATTTAAACTTTATCGTTATTAAAGATTTCATATTTTAATTTTTTATACATTTCATGTTGGTACGCAAGAGAGCCATGCTTTGGTACGAAACAGAAAATCGACGTGACAACACGCTTTTATTTCTTGAGGTGGGAAAAAGATTCTTATGGCTTCTCTCGCCTTTTTTGTGAGGGGAAAATCATCAAATGACTTCTCCCGCCCAGGGTTCGGCGGGAGGGAGTATCAGACTCTTACTGACTAAAAAACTCCTGTTCCTTCTCCTGCTCTGGGCCGAGGTCGCAGTGCCTCATTGCGCTTACCCCGCAACCCCGGCTGAACATCAGCCCTATAGGGCCCCGTCTGTGGTGGTCTATTGGCTCTTTGAGGCGCGCGCGGAACGCTACGCGCCGTACGCTCGGGTCTCTCGCCCTGTATAGGGTAAAAGGGAGTGTCAGGCTCTTACTAACTAAAAACCACCCCATTCCTTCTCCTTCTACGGGCCGGGGCTGAGATGAATTATAGCGCTTGTATCCGCAATTCATCGAAAATCGGCCCCGTTGGGCCCCATCTGAGATGAAATCCCTTTCCAAAAATTCAAAGTTTTAGTCTAAGTATATTTGTCTAGAGTCTGATAACCGAATAGCAAATAAGTAAAACAGACCCCATACTATGTACCTAGGTATTTTGTTTTTGCTTACCCAAGTCAAATCGGGTAAATTAACCCTTACATTATAAGGCAATTTGCCGCCCAAGCCGAAGTGTCAAACATTTACGCGGGACAAAATAGGTTGCCAACATAATAAAACGGTTGGCGTTGGATAGGTAATAAACATGAATAACCGAGCGAGTGGCTGGCAACCCTGCGCTGCGGTTGCCATAACCATTCACTTCAATTAACAGAACATTTTGAAATCGTTAATGGAACGGGTATTTTGTATATATTGAAGTTTGGAGTGCTCATAAAATGTTCTATTTTGAATTTTCGATTAATTGGCACTTGGAAATGTTTGGGTCAATTAATGGCGGGTTTATTATGTAAGTAATAGTAATTGCCTCAATTGTCTCATTTGTATACTTGTTGCGTACTTCATTGCGGATTTTCAAGCTAGATTCGTGATTCGATGTTATTTTAAATTGTTTAAGTAGTCCTTAGTCATTTTGGGTATGTGAACATTAGAACGTCAGATTAAACTTGACAGCAACGCCATCTAGCCATCGCAAAAAAAACACCTAAAAGCCCTAAAAACTAGCACTGCATACTTGTATCTGTTTTACGTTCGTTACGTTATACCCGACATATGTATTGTTATATTATGTATAATATCACACACAAAATACTTAGTTAAAAGACTCAAAATGGGAGTGCTCGCATATACACGGCTCAGCCGAAAATGGAGGAGTGAGTTTACGAGAGAGGCTTAGGACATTATTTTTTATTATTCACGTTATTTGCGTCACTGTCTGTCGAGCCCACGAAGAGTTCACGAGCCATGACGAAGGTTACAAATGGGCGGTGAACATTGTAGGTTATTCAACCTGGTTTTTTATATTTTGAAGGTATAACGGGGCTATGTTTTTGGAAAACTGTAGTCAATTCCTTTATATTTACAGGAATTCATAGGGCATAGCGTACATACAATTTTACAGAACTTACAGTTAACTTTTAAATCAAGATAATACAGAAAAATTTAATTAAATGTATTTCTTCAGACCAGAGATTAAAACAAAAGTGTTAAATTTAATAAATATAAAAAACAGTTGATAAGTAATATTTATCAATTATTGACATGGACATAAGGACTCACGTGCTTACTTGCAGTGTCCCATCTAAAATGTATTTTCGAATCCCGAAATCAAATTCTCAATACGTACACGAACAAGACTCCAGCAAATACCTAAATAAAAAAAATCGTCAGAAGAAAACCGAATACCTAATTGCAAAGCATTATTTTTAATGACCCATTAGTCCATAATTAGACTACTAAAGTCAAAAATAAAACAACCAGAAATAAATAATTTAGGACGATCGCAAATAGCTCTTTTCATTTTAATTGATGCCTATATTTAAAATTGCTGCCGATGGTACTAAATCGGGGATTATCGTCACACGACGTGGTGGAATTTAACGATTGTGACGTCAGTACAAATGACGTATTGGCTGTATGACGTAACTAGGCTGAATGATGTCGTGTCTTTGCCTCTCTCTCTACCTTGTGTTCGATCACTGACTGTCAAAACTATAGGTGATTTTTTATCTGTATTCCACAGCCCACTAGAGAAACATCGAAGGTTAGTGTATTTAAACCATGTTTACACATTTTTATAAAGAACGTAATGTCCTTAAAATGGCGATAGTTATGACCTTAAAAAATCCAAACATGTTTAACATTTGAATGACGCCATTTTTCAATGAGTTTGTTGCTTATAACCACGTCATCACTACGAAGTCGCTTTCCCTGTCTCTATATCCCTATGTGCGCTTAAATCTTTAAAACTACGCAACAGATTTTTATGCGGTTTTTTTTAATAGACAGAGTGATTGAAGAGGAAAGTATAAACATCTATTAAATAGTACTAGAGGAATTTAGTATCAGCATTGCACCCGTACGGGGAGGCTATCAAAACATAAAATGGATTATGTCAATTCATAATTCATTATATCCCAAGCGAACGCCGGCGTTCGCGTACCTATTGGCTTACCACTGTGTCTCAAATTATCACGATTGAAAGATTAAAATACTGAGTTTCCTAGTCAATAAACATTAAAGTGAAAATAGTCTAAAACCAAAGTTTACTGCCAACCAATAGGTACACAAAATGGCACTAAAGCTTCTTTTTTAATGTACTATAAACAATGCCAGCCACAGATGTAAAAGTTTTATTGAGCCAAACAGCTGATAAATAATTTACGAACGAACGTACTTAAACGTACCATAAATCTATTCTTAGATATTTATTAAAGGTCATGACTAAAAATCTGTTATAATCTATTAAGTATATGATTTGTGACGATGGTGGGCATAGCTTTGTCACTTGTCATCAACCGGAGCAGACGGATTACCTGATGGTAAGCAATCGATGCAGCTCAAAGACCACACATAAGGAGTTACGAGTGCATTGCCGATTATTTGGGGATCGGGATTTTGTATATTTAAAGATTTCGTTGGGATGGGGGGAGATGAAAGCATTGGGCCTCCGGTAACTACAGTCACACGGCGAACGCTGGTTTTCTATGAGGCCGTGGTATCACTCCGGTCGAACCGACCTATTCGTGCAGCAGTATGAAATAAATAAAATAAATTCCCGAAGCCCTAATCCCCAAAATGCCGGCAACGCTCTCGTAACTCCTCCGGTGTTGCGGGTGTTATAGGACGGCACCGATGGCTTACCATCAGGTAATCCGAGAGCTCGTTCGCCGTCCTCATCATCATCATCAGCCTATAAGTGCCCACTGCTGAGCAAAGTCCTCTTCACATACGGAGTAGGTTAGAGCATTAATCACCACGCTTGCTCATTGCGGGTCCAGGTTTCCTCACAATGTTTACCTTCACCGTATGTCAGTGGTGTCTAAATAATCATAGAAAGTACATATAACTCGGAAAAAGTCACATTGGTACTTGACAAGTTTCGAACCCACACCCTCGTGCATGAGAAGCGGGCTGCTTGGCCTCCGGGCCACTACAAATCACAGTTCGCCGTCCTATCTCATAAAAAAATCAAAATGACTCAACTAATTTAACCAAATAAGCTGATCAATCAGTAGACTACCTCAACCCTGTCATAATGATTATAACAAAATCCAATGCCATCGCAACAGTTATCCATAAGGTTGACAATATTATGACTTACATAATATACCTATATGAATAGGTATATCTACAGGGTGATATTTTGAACGATTTACATATTCAAGGACCCGATTCTTGTGCTCAAACATAACTACTTTTTCTATAAGACCAATATGGAATTATCAAAAATATAAAAAAGAAAAATTTTGTGTTTTTATATAATGCATTGCGTTTACAAACATACAATTTCACATACACCACATCACGCCCAGACATTCATATATGTGGATCACACCAAGAGATTGTACCCGCGACACATTTACATTTGCACGGAAGCCAGTTGCCCAGACGTGCAGTCAGTTTATTATTTTTGAGATTTCGATATTGGTCCCATGGGAAAAGTTGTTGTAATTGAGCAGCAAAATCGAATCCTTGAATACGTTACAAATGTCACCCTGTATATAACCCGTTATTAAGATAACCTTCAAAACAAATTACCCTTAATTTATTAGGAAAGGTTCACATCAAAATATCATTTGCGCCACGTGATACCCATCAAAGAGATTGTCCTTTTATCATAATACAACTAATTTGTAATATAGACATAATTTTCTATATCTAAATCATATTTTATAGTAAAAATTATATGTGAGACTAGCTATTAACGCACGGTTTTACCCGCCGCTCTACTTCTTTTGGTTGTAGCGATACGTTTAATAACCGTTAAGAGATGATCTCCGGCCACCATAAGCTCGGAGGTATTTTTTTATTTATTTATTTATTTATTTATACTTCATGCACAATTTATTTGTACATAAGGCGGTACTCCATGAAGCACACCCAAATAAAGCACACCTAGACGAAGCACACCTAAAGTACTCCACTTAGCACACCCGCAGGTGGGCTTCGAATAAAAATTTAAAATAATTAATTTCCTATTCCACGAAGCACACCTTCGAATATCACTCGCATTGTGCGGGACTAAGAAATAAAAATGTCGATAAGTACAAGAAAATATTTATTATTTAAAAGACTAACTTAAAGTCTTCGGAAGGCGAATAAGGGTTGCTGGCCTCCTGACCAGATCCATACCCGAGCGGACGGCGCGTAATCAAAGAGACGGGGCCCTATAGGGCTGATGTTCAGCCGAGGTTGTGGGGTAAGCGCAATGTACCACCGCAGCCTCGGCCCAAAACAGGAGAAGGAACGGGAGGGTTTTTAGTCGGTAAGAGTCTGACACAGTCTCTCGCCTTACACCAGGCGGGAGAAGTCATTTGATTATTTCCCCTGACAAAACAATGTTTTACTACCGTACTCCTAGTTAAATGGATTATGTATACCTATATATCATACCTATAGGTATCAAAAAGAATCATCCAATTCTAACCAGTCGGTCTTGACATTAGCGCGTTCAAACAAACTCTTCAACTTTATAATATAGTCTACTAGTGAAATATTATTGCTATTTTCCAGTTTCAACCGCTGCTTGGTTCCTATCCCAAATAGACTATTATTCTTCCTTGACATTTCAAAAGCACTTGTATATGGTTTAGTTGTAGATAACAAATGTTTTTGACTTTGACTTTCATAAATTTGCTCGGCTATCGAAAAAAAGATCCAAAGTCAGCCAAAAAGAAAACAACTTTGGGAATATTATTATACCTAATCCTTTGAAAAAACACAGACTCAATAAATTCTTTTTGGGGCTCCAACAAAATAATAACTGGATCAGCTATTTACATAAAATTACAATTCATCCCGAACGAATGCTGAGCAGAATCGATTTCAAAAACAAAGAAAGGAAGGGCCTTTATTGATCCCTCAATTACCTACATAAGGGTATGTTTACAGACTAACCGCTTTATTCAAAGACTCTTGATGGCAACTTAACCCAGTCCTTTGGTCAGGCAAAACAAATGTACCGTGGCTTCGGCCTGGACCAGGAGATGGAACGGAGTGGTTTTTAATCAGTAAAAGTCTAATACATCCCAATGTCTCGCCTAACCCAGTGCGAGACAAGTCTTTTGATAACTTTCTTCACTCATCATCAAAAAAAGAACAAAGTTTCAAAGTTTATTTTGACACTAAGTAAACATTTAAATAATCATCAAATGCCTCTGAGTGCTTAAGTCTTACTTTTTGTTTAAAAAAGAGCCTAGTGAAGGCGTCTCATAATTAAAATTGAATTTAACAAAGCTTATTATGTTTATTAATAAACATTATTAAGTAATGAAAAAAGATAAAAATTTAAAGTAATATCACAAAGTAAACGGAGATTTACAAACACAATTTTGAAAGTTCAGAACAAATACAACAATTTTGTTTTAAATTAAATGGGACTTTTAAATAAGAATTTTAAAACATTTAATATCTCCGCAAAACAATCTTCAATCCTCATCCACGATGTTTCATGACAATACACAGAGCAATCCAAGAGTTTGAAACTCCATGCAGATTCCATACACATGTATGGAGTTTTAAACCCTTGCACTGCCCCATGTATGGGTACATCAACTTCGTTTAATATCCTGTATATGTATATATATATATATTAGAAACTTCAGAAATCACAATTAACTTGTACAAACTAAATACTGTAAAACAAAATCTTAAATATATTTCTTGCCATAACCAAATGTTGTCTGTCTGTAGATTTCAAGACCTCTTCTGCAATGTATCATGGTATTACATAGTTCAATTCAAGAGTTTGAAACTCCATGCAGATTCCATACACATGTATGGAGTTTCAAACCCTTGTATTGTCCCATGCATAAATACATCGACTTCTGTTGTTAACTTCCATTTAGACACGAAAATCATTTTTAAATGTGTCACAGCTGAATATTTCGGAATATCTGAACGTCTTTTGTCTTTTCCATGTCTTCAAATTCTCTTCTTCGGTGCTGCAGAACATCGCATAGATCAATCCAAGAGTTTGAAACTCCATGCAGATTCCATACACATGTATGGAGTTTTAAACCCTTGTATTGTCCCATACAGATATAAATCGCCCTTATCACAACTGATATACCAAATAATAACTAATATAATGCAGTACAAAAATCAGTAAAGTATATCAAAATAACTCAGTGACACAAGTTAAATATTGTCAAGTTCGCAATAATAATAAGTCGCCAACCTTCGGCACAAATGAGTCGCCTCCACCGGAGTGATACCACGGCGTCACAGACATCAAAGGCCTCACAAACCGGCGTGAAACAACCACAACCCCTTCTCCCAACCCTTCGCAATCCTTAAATCTCTGAGAACCTTTTGTCCAAAATATCACATAAATAAAAATCAGTCGATCTTCATCTGTATAAGTACTTCTTCAGTTCTGCGACTCCACTTCGATGACGTATCGTGATATCGAACAAAGCAATCCAAGAGTTTGAAACTCCATGCAGATTCCATACACATGTATGGAGTTTTAAACCCTTGCGCTGCTCTGTGCACTGATACATCTCCTTCACCTGAATTATCATTAAAAAGTAGGTAATCATAGTTGTCTAAAATTTTCTTTAAACATTCTAGATTTTCTTGCTCATTCTTATCTACACTTTGATACGATCACCTAGTTTCACTGACGAAGATTCTGGCAGTTTATTATTCTATTTTGACGTTTCAAAAGTACTTATTTATGGTTTAGTTGGAATAAATGCCTTTGACTTTAATCGTCTTGAGTATTTTTGCTCTTCTCCAAATTTTCAAGGTCTCTTCAGCTGTGTACAATAACAATGCACAGAGCAATCCAAGAGTTTGAAACTCCATGCAGATTCCATACACATGTATAGAGTTTTAAACCCTTGCACTGACATATGCATAAATACGATGTTTCCCTCTAAAAATTAACACATTTGAAATAAAATTGTTTGTTAAAATTTTGTCACTGCAATTATTTTTTTATTATACATATAAATACAAAGAAAAATATCCAGTACACAACACATTTGAACATAATTTACAATTCAGTAAAACAATTTAAACATGACGTTATTTTTAACAGATATTTTATATAGCGTGTTTTATTGGCAATAACCACTTTTTTTATTTATTTATTTAAAAATCTTACCTTATAACTACCATTACAGATTTCTCCAATGCGATAGCTTATTCCTATATCTAAATCTAAGTAATCATTTACTAATTTAAACCAACATAACACAATCAAAAAGAAATCATAGAACACCTTAATTATGAACTAAACTTTAGGATTAAAAACATACAAAGGAAAAAAAATAAGAAAAAACATTACCTGTCTTCTTAAACTAAAAATGCACATACCCACCTATAACATAACTAACTTAATCAAAGAGTATGTAATAAGAGTATGTATAATTAACTATGACCAAATCCAAACCTGAAGATTAGTCAACTATGCGACGCCCCCACGACGCGCACGCTACTCATGTATAAGAGTCCCACTGTGACTTGAAACTAGTCGACCTTGTCACAGTAAATTCACGTGAGTAATTCGTTATTTTTAAAATACCCAAAGCTATTCTTCGCTGATGACATTGCAAAGAGCAATCCAAGAGTTTGAAACTCCATGCAAATTCATTACACATGTATGGAGTTTTAAACCCTTGAACTGTCCTATGCATAAACACCGTCTTCAAAACAAACTCGTGTCACAATATTCTATTGTTTTTAAGCATGTGGTAACAAAATAAAATAGTAATCAAAAGTATAATAATAAAAAACACATAAATCTGTAAAATGTATTCCGAGTTATAATTTACTTTCTATGACTATTTTAGACACCACTGACATACGGTGAAGGAAAACATCGTGAAGAAAACCTGGACTTGTAATTTCTAATTATAAGTTTGAAATCATCAATTCGCCTTGAGCAAGCGTGGTGATTAGGTAATGCAGCATAGGCCTGACAAGAGGCCTATGCTCAGCAGTGAACACTTATGGGCTAATGATGTTAATGAAGTAAAAAGTGTACATTGGGTGCTTTTACAAACATACATAAGCCACCCAGACCCGGAACAATTACTGAATCACAAAAATGTTATTCCGTTTTGGAATCGCACCCATGACACGTTGCACAGCAGCCAGTTGCCCAGCCACCGCGCCAATCGTGCAGTCAAAAATCATTACTCATATAGTTTCAGTTACTTCTTCAAATCAGCAACTCCTCTTCTGATTCGTATATGACATAGCACAGAGCAATCCAAGAGTTTGAAACTCCATGCAGATTCCATACACGTGTATGGAGTTTTAAACCCTTGCACTGACCTATGCCTAGATACCCACGTCATATTCATTTTTTGATGGCAAAATTTAAAACAAGCTACGTGCAACTACGACAGTTACTAAAAAAGTATCAATATAAAACCGGCCAAGTGCGAGTCGGGCTCGCGCACAAAGGGTTCCGTAGCAGCAAATATAATAAACTTATTATGTCAATGCACAATGCATTTAAGGTACATTACTGGATAAGGATTAATGGCGTATTGCTTGAATAAGCTAATATTTCTCGTAAAAAGTACCTACATTATAAAGATTTTATATCATCGCGGATTTTTAAAGGTGTACAATACTGTAGTATATTTTTTGATCTATCTTATAAGGTTCAGCCATCGTTTTCAGTGTAAGCACAATAACTTAACCAAAATTACAGTTAAATCAACCTATCTCAAAAACTATAAGAGATACTTTGATCAAAGCAAAAATCGTTGAAAGAGTTAATTAGCATGCATCACCTCTATTTTTTTTAGAATTTTATACCCCGTAGTTATAAAAATAGAGGGGGGGGGACATACTTTTTACGACTTTGAGAGCTGATATCTCAAAAACCGTTCACTTTAAGAAAAATGTTTTTCAGAAAACTTTATATCATTTTAAAAGACCTTTCCATTGATACCCCACACGGGTATGTACATCGAAAAAAAAATTTTCATCCCTCAGTTACATGTATGGGGGGCCCCACCCCCAATTCTTTTTTTTACTATTTAGTGTCATAATTTTGTAGCGGTTCATACAACACATATTCCCATCAAATTTCATCACTGTAGTACTTATAGTTTCCGAGTAAATCGGCTGTGACAGACGGACAGACGGACAGACGGACAGACGGACAGACGGACAGACGGACAGACGGACATGACGAAACTATAAGGGTTCCGTTTTTGCCATTTTGGCTACGGAACCCTAAAAATATTTCGGTAATGCATGTACTCCTAAAGATAATTTTATGACAATTATTTATTGTAATATCATAGAGAGGTAAAATTCATTAGGTCGTATGTAGGTGGTAATCTTTAGAACCCTTGGACTTTCAAAATTCTTTTAGACTTAGATAAACTTAGATAGCTGCAATATTCCTGAGTGCTATAGGCTATATAACAACACGTTACGATCAAATTGAGCGGACCAGTGGGCAAATATCGCTAGAGTAGCTAGTTGATAATAATTAAAACTGTATTGAAAGACAAGTAACCGTATTTTATTACAAGGAACAGAATAGGTACGAAAGGTAGTTTTTTTATTGGTATATGTAGACTATGAAAGTTTCAAATTAATAAATGTTTTTTTTACCACACAATATTTTCAGCAAGATACCAAAATGCGTTATTCGTTCAAAATGCGAAAAGAAGTCTTAATCTTTTCTTACTAAAACATTTTTTTTTGCCACTAAATAAACCAAAAACGGAAACCGAACGGAGGATTTTCGAATATTGAAACACCTTAACTTAAATGTGAAACGGTCCTAAAGAATAACGAAGATATAGATTTTGCTTGAACCATATTTTTTTTATTAAATTTCGCCTATATGGTCAGACCTTTTTTATACACACTGGAAATATATGAAAGCATATTTGACCGTAAAAATATTGAACGATAGGAACCTTTATACAAAGTAAGGAGATATTCACTTAAGTTGATAAGTTACGTTTAGACGTAATCAAACCTTTTTGTAAAAGACTACAATATAATGAAGTGGAAAATCAATCGAAAATTATGAATTCACTAACTTTTTCCCGCGACTCCGTTCGCGTGGAATCTTGACTCGCAGATTATTGGTATTATAAAAACTATCCTATGTCCTTTCTTGAGTTTCAAACTATGACAAAACCAAATTTTACAGAAATCGGTTCAGTAGTTTAGGCGTGAAGGAAAGACAGACAGACAGAGTTACTTTCGCATTTATAATATTAGTTTGGATAGCCGGGTCAAGCGCAATGATATACCGCTACACTAGCCTGGAGCAGGAAAAGTCTGACACTCCTTCTTGCCCCACCAATTTTGTCATCCTCCCCAATCAAAAAGACAACATAGCTTTACATTTCCAATATTTTTTTTTAATTTAATATTTTTTTATTTCCATCCAGCTAGGTACAAAAGTTTCTTAATCTAATAACAATAGTGTAGTGTTTGAGGTTGTACACTATTACAAATTTATTTTGAAAATAATAAATAACTCCTAAACTAAGCCAGGTTTGTATTATACGAGTTGGTGAGTCAGTACAGATGTATCGTAAATGCAGTGTGGACCGTGTACGAAAATTTTTCGCCGTTCGTCAATGGGAAAAATAACTTTCCAAAAATAAAGGCATCGTCAAACAGAAGCATTTATTCACAACATTTTACGTAAGTATTCTGTAAGAAGACAGAATTGTGTTTCTTTAGAAAACAGATAAAAATGCATAAAGGGAAAAGTTTGCCTTCAATAACAAACAAAAGACAATCTAAGACCAACAAAAACTACAATGTAAAAAGGAATGATAAAACAGAACCATTCATAAAATATTAAAGTGTTGCAAACTTTGTGAATAGCACAGAAAGTATGAACAACTTTATGTACCGTGACAACTTTATGAAATAGGACAAGTGTGGAAGAACCATGCTTCGGCACGAATGAGTCGGCTCGACTAGTGATACTACGGCTTCACAGAAAACCGGCGTAAGACAACCACAGCGTTATGTTTGGCCGTGGGACTGTGGTTACCAGAGGCCCAATTTTTCCTCCCCTCCCCCAAACCCTAACGCACTCGTGACTCCTACCCTCCGTTGTATGTGTCCATGAGCAGCGCCAACCATAGGGTAAGCCGTCAGATCATTTGCCGCCATACCACATAAAACATACTCAAGAAAAAGAAATAAGGAAGATGATGATGATGATGACAATGAAAGCTTTAGTAGAAAAATGTATGTTAATGTGTATTACTTTAATTTTATTTTTCAATTACATTAGTGTAATTTACTTATTATAATATACCTTGTGGTAGAATAGAAAATATAGGTAAAGATAGTTCCCGCTAATCCCTTATGAATGTACTTAAGCATAGTGCAGTACTTGCTATGCTTAAAACAGTAAGCTACTTAGCGTTCGTAATTAGATTTTATGTCAATATTTTTTTTTAAAGCCTGAGTATTTCTCTCTAATCAAAAACTTTAAATATTCAAGCTACCGCCCGTGTCTTCGACCACGGGGTATGTTGATGAAAAGCAGCCTATATGTATGTTAATCCAACTTAACTACACCGAGAGACGATCTCCAGCCACCGTAAAAGCGGGCCTACGGACGGCGAATAAGGGTAGCTCACCGCTCGAACAGATCCAGACCCGAGCGTATGGCGCGTGCCTCAAAGAGCCAATAGACCACCACAGACGGGGCCCTATAGGGCTAATGTTCAACCGGGATTGCGGGGTAAACGCAATGTGACACCGCGGCCTCAGCTCAGAGCAGGAAAAGGAACAGGGGGGTTTTTAGTCAGCAAGAGTCTGACAATCCCTCCCGCCCGGTCCTGGTCGGGAGAAGTCATTTGATGATTTGTCCCTCACAAAAAAAACCTAACTACATACAACTACAAATTTCAACCAAATCGCTCCAGCCGTTTTTGTATGAAAGAATAACAAGCATACATCCACACATTCCCACAAACTATCACTTCATTATATTAGTAGGATACTTCATACGTCAAACGAATTTTAAAAATAATCTGTGTGAAATTTTCATATTTACTATAGTTAAAAATAACAACACCACTTTCCCTCGAGTTCATATTTTCGTCAATTCACATGGAGCCGTAAAACGTCAAATGTCAGCCGTTCATGAAACATTTATTAACACGGTACAAATTTCGTGTCACGGTACCGCCCTATAAAGTTATGAACAGCGTGACAATATATTCCGAGCGTGTTTCAATTAAAATTTTGTCCCTTAAATATTTTTAGTTTGTTGAAAGATTTAATTTTATTTCTTTTTATCGTCACATGAAACTGATATTGATGGAAAGAAAAAAGCAAACAATAATTCAAGAATTGTGTTTCATTGTCTCGCTCGCGTTCGTGTTGCTTTTGAATCGGTAATGAGACCTCTTTTCACTAGTATTTAAATATAGTATCACTTGAAAAAAGGATCCAGGAAATAACTTTTAACATTATACATATTATTATATAACTTGATAGTAAAACAAGTTTTTAAAGAGTTTTAAAGAGCTTCGCGTAGGTAAGAGTGGTATTAAAATATCTACATATTTTATTAAAAAAAAACTACCATTGACTTTCGTAATTTAAATTCAGTGTCTTAATTAATGAACTGTCTAAAATAATTACTTTACTAATATCTATTAGCTATAATGTCATATTTATGTAGGATGGAGATTGGTGCAGTCGTCTATAGTCAGAATTTTAATTCGATTCCTGATTTGACATGACCTACTGTCATTTTGTGAAATAATGATACCATATACAACAGTGTAGTAATGAACACAAAAATCGATAAACAATCAGTGAATCAGTTTCAGGAAGCATTCAAAAAATTAGGGCTACCGAATGGTCTGAATGCGTATCCCATGTTGTCAAAGTAGAGGAAAAAATGAGCAAGTTAGAATTATGTTAATTGACAATATATATCAAAGACATAATTCATAATAAATGTTACAGAAAGTAACAGTGATAGCAATAGCGATGACGGCGACAATTTATAAAATGTCTGTTTTATTTGTCATGTTCCTTCATGATCACATTTTTTATTAATTTCACACATAATTACAAAAGAAAAGTCTCAGATCGTTAATTATTTGCCAAAACTAAATTATCGGTTCAGAAATATTTTATTTCCTGATAAACTTAGTTTACGAGAGTAAACTTATTAACGAGAGGAATCGATTCAGGAATATTCGATTTCCATATCGAATAATTTCGCAACGTCACTATTTAATACGTGTCATAACGTTGCAACACTGAAATTGTCAAATCTGGAATGGAATTAAAATTCCGAGTATAGTTAGTCTTTTAATTTTCGAATCTAACCAAGCACAGAGATTATTAAACATCAAAACGCGCGCCATCTTGTTCAAACACGTGTCCTCTCTGTCACACAATTACTCATGCTTACAATCCTACAATTTATTTTGAAACAAATAAATCTTAACGTAAACAAAACAAATCGACCAAACTACGTCATTGCTTATTTTCATTCATGCAATCATAAACTTAAGTTACGCAAATCTACACAATCAATCAATTCCTACGCAAGTAGTAAACGTTACTTGAGTAAAAAGTTTATATAAATAAAACCTCGTGGGTTGAAATCAGGAGTAGCAACCTACATACTTGATCTTTGCACCTTCATCAAGAGGTTGATGGTCTTATGTGCCTTTATTTTTAGCTTTGTCTGATAAAGGCTTTATTTTTTTTTATGTGATAGGTCGTCAAACGAGGAGACGGATTACCTGATGGTAAACAATAAGCGCCGTCCATTGACATTGATTAGGGATTGGGCCTCCGGTAACCTCACTGACATGGCGAAACACAACGCTGTGGTTGTTTCACGCCGGTTTTCTGTGAGGCCGTGGTATCACTCCGGTCGAGCCGACCCATTCGTGCCGAAGCATGGCTCTCCCACACTTAAAATGTTTGTTTGTAAACACACCCATGAAGCCGGAATTCTGACATTCCCTGTCGCCTCACCTCGGGCGGAAAATGACAATGGATGACTTTCCATACCCAGGTCTGAATTGCAAATAAAAGTCTTTCTAAACATTAATATTTTCATCATCATCATCATTAGCCTACAAGTGCCTACTGCAGAGCAAAGGCCTCTTCGCACACGGAGGGTTGGCAATTTCAAACTTATAATTCGAAATTATAAGTCCATTCCTCACGATGTTTACCTTCACCGTATGTTACTGATATCTAAATAATCATAGAAAGTACATATAACTCGGAAAAAGTCACATTAGGTACTTGCCAGGTTTCGCACCCTCATGCATGAGAAGCGGGCTCCTTAACCTTCGGGCCAGTACCACGATTTTCCATACCTAGGTCCGAATTGCGCATAAAATGTTACCTAAACATTAATATGTTACTTGCCTCAAATTATCAGTCTCAGAACCCAGTCTCGCTTACACTACAAAGTTCAAGAAGAGTACAGTAATATAAGTAAATGGGTTAGTATCACCCACCTAAACGGTGAGGGTGATCTAACTGACGACCCACGAACAGCGACAGTTACTTTTAATTACTGTTTCTAATGGTGCCTAGACTTCGTTATTGATGTTGAATTTTAGAATGGGCAGTATTTTCTAAGCTAGGTAAGGTAAAAAGCTGATTTTATATTAATTGGATTATTCGATGTTTCTAGTTTTCTTTTGTAACCTATGTTCCTCGATTTACTTTAACCTATATCCTTACTATCGTTATTAAAATGAATAAATGTGTGTTTTATTAATAAAAATATAATTTTCCATGGGCTTTGTTTCACATTGTCGTGACAGCCGGTATGTTCTACCCGATTTTGAATATAGAAGGTAAATTATGTATTCTTTATATGTCCTTGTTACGTTTATATGTATAGGGCTACAAGGCTACATAAGCTTATATGAAGATAGTTGAACAATCCCTAAAAAGTCCATATGACAAATTCGTAGCAAGTCGTAGCATTGATGCAAATCCGTAGCACGCACAAATCCGTAGCTGGTAGGAGTACTACGAGATCACTACGGAAATACTACGAAGGAAAACTTACACCTAACGAGTCACTTTTTAAACTCTCCCTGGTTAACTATTTTTTATAAATATTACGCCATTTATACACTTAATAGGAAAGTTGAAGCAATAGTGTTGTGAGGGCGTGGGTTCCAATCCCACTTCTGACACCATGTTATATGAGTAAAAGACTTGATCTTGGTTACTTTGACTTTAATATCACAATACACAGTCGGGCAGCTCACTGCACCAGAGTTACATTGTCAATGGTCAACATTATCTCGACCATTCTTTATATAGTAAACAATGACAAAACAATGTAAACAATGACAATGACATTGACAGTTCTAGTAGTTCAATAATTGGGTAGTTTCCTAGGTCAAAAATAAATTAATTCGACTTTTCAATACAGTAAATTATTGAAAAATAACTATACTTTTATTCATCGATCTATCGATACACTAAGTTTTAGATATTTTGTAGCTAATTATGAAGAAATAAGTAAGCTATTTGACACAAAAATACTATGACGTCATAACTCAGTGTTTCATACAAATATCATAGAAAAGTATCGTTTTTGACATTTGGATAAAAGTAATGAATTTGAGTAATTGGAAACTACTTTATTATGACTAATTAGAAGTGTTACAACATATTTCGACCCAGTAAACTGGATGAGGATGATGAACGAGGATTCCATAAGTGCCTAGCTTGGACTAAAGCATACAGTTATTACAGCGTCTATTCATATATAGTATTCATCTACTCCATATTACTTCCCGATAAACTTATGTGTATGTCAAATACAACATTTGTTTTATGTCATCTGGTACATAAATGCTGTTGAGAAATTGTGATACAGGGCCCCTAGAGACAGAATTCAAGGGATACTTCGGAATGTGATCAGTTTTCAGTTGCCATGGCAACGTATCAACAAGGACAAATACCAAATAGTTTTACTATAAGTAAAGTTATTGAGTGGATCTCTGTGTACCCTTTCAGATATTTTGGAATAGAATCGGATAAATTCTTTGAATAACTATTTTGAATGCCAATCAAGCGGAGACAGAGAGGAAACCTTATTGAGACTTACAAAATAATGAGTGACTGCTACAACGTTCCTGGACTTAAGAATATGTATCTTCTTAATAAAAATCGAAATTTGAGAGGACACTCATTAAAACTATGCAGAACATCCTCAAAACTGAATCCCTTGACACACTTCCTACCTAATAGGGTGGTCACGGAATGGAATAAACTCCCAGAAAATGTGATAAAAGCACCCACAGTTAATTCTTTTAAAAACAGACTCGACAAAATCTCCAAATCCATTAATACGCACGCATCAGCTTTCTAAGCTGCTAGTGTGTTCAAGTATATAATAATAATAATATCTTTCCTAATGCCCAGGTCGAGGATAATTTTGGTTTTGTATAAATTTCTTATCAGTTAATTATCGATATCTAGTATTGCATAATTTGATAACTACTAAATCAAATTCAAATTTAATACTATTTTTATTGTAAAATCTAGATAGTTTTGCTATGATATTTATACGGGTGTAAGCGTAATGACGTCATTTATCATAAGCGTCCAATAACATTGAAAATTAGCTTGGAAAATACGGATTTCGTAATTTAAACTCCTCCTTTTTTGAAGTCGGTAATTACTTAGGAGGTTAGAGTAATATTAATAAATGAAACTGTGATTTGTTTAAATAATTTTGTGCTTTACCAAGTCGAAATTTACCCAGGGCAGCAATCAGTCCTCCTTCTCCTGTATAATTAATTGGTTGAAAATGTAGGATATTTTATGTCTAATGTCCAGTTAAAATTATATGATTTAGGGTATTTCCATTGTCCATGTTTTTTTATGTAACAGGTCGGCAAACGAGCAGACGGATTACCTGATGGTAAGCAATCAGCGCCGCCCATGGACACCCACGCAACGTAGGAATTTCGAGTGCGTTGCCGACCTTTTAGGGATTAGGGATTTGGAGATTTAGGGATTGAGGAGGAATTGGGGGAAGGGAAGACAGCATGGCACACTTATTTGGTCTAACGTATTAAGAAAAGAGGTTAGTATTTTTGGTATGAAACAAAACGTATTTTTAGGGGAAGCGTTTACAAATTATATTCATTTGTTTAATCCCAGTACCTTGAAATAGGCAAAAATGTAATGTAATATTTGATTTTTTTTCATCGTGCCTTTCTTTTTGGGTATATCGATTTTTCTTTTGATCGAATATAGGGTAGGGATATCAGAAAATGAGTTTGCGGTACAACTGCTGTGCTCATGGACACCAACACCAGTAAAATTGCGACTGCGTTGGCGGCCTTTTTCGGAGATTTAGAAATTGGGGAAGGATTGGGGAAAGGGAAGAAGAATCGGGTCTCAGGTAACCTCACTCACACGGCGAAACACAAAGCTGTGGTTGTTTCACGTCGGTTTTCTGTGAGGCCGTAGTATCGCTCCGATTATCATACTGAGGCGAAATGGTGTCCATTTTCGAGAAAACGTATGTAGGTCGTATAACACAAATTTATAACTTACTAAAATAATAATTCGAGAAATTTCAGGCTAAACAAACCACATACAAAACTCTTCAAGTCCAAAAATACCTCGAAATTCAAATGAACACAGACAAGTTTCTGTATGAAAAGCCTTGAAGACTTATTTCTTTATCTTGTCACGATGTCACGCTTACAATCTACATAATACATTTTCCGCAACTTGTCACGTTATCAACAACAGGCGAAGAAAGATAAAAGATGTCAATGAAAAGACAACAGCACGTCAACCTATACCAATCTATCTTTCTTCAATTTCAACTTTATTACAAAAACGTTTAAGGTGAAATTCTATTAAAGAAATTTTGCAGAATGGATTGAAACGTACATTGTATACACCGTGTTTGTTTGGAGCGTGATTCGATTTAAATTAGAGTCGAAGCGTGTTTAAGTGTGATCTTTTGCTTTTTATTGCGAGTGACTAAAGATTCGAATCGATTATATTGAAAGGAGATTTTTTGCTCCATTACGTATCTTTGAAAAAGAATATGTTTTAACAACTTATCTGTATACATATACCTAATAAAATACAAGATAAATTTTTAGTAGGTCTTAGCAATCAAGCGATGATGCAAAACGTCATCGCTTCAAGGTGGGTATCCCACCCATACGAAGCTCGGGCACGCTACTATAGCAGCGGTAAGACCCCTCCTTGAGGAGTGGCTTGAGAAACGCCACGGCGTCCTCACCTTCCGCCTGACGCAGGTGCTTACCGGGCACGGCAGCTTCGGTAGGTTCCTGTTTCGGATCCAGCGGGAGGAAACGCCCGAGTGTCGTCATTGTAAGGACCACCTAGAGGATACGGTGGAGCATACGGTAGCGGTATGCCCTGCCTGGGCTGAGCACCGCCGTATCCTCAGGGAAGTGATCGGCGGCCGCGACCTCTCGCGCCCGGCCTTAGTCGAGGCCATGGCGCGAGAGGTAGGAGTGAGAGGAACTGGGACGCCGTCTCCTCCTTTTGTGAAGCAGTCATGCTCGCAAAGACAGAGGCGGCCCGCGTGAGAGAGCAATCCTCCTCCTCACGCCCCAGCAGCCGCAACTGGCGACACTACGGGCGTCGGGGATCAAGGGACGATCTCCGGCCACCGTAAGCACGGGCCTGCGGTCGGCGAGTAAGGGCAGCTCGCCGCCCGACCAGAACCAGGCCCGAGCGTACGGCGCGTAGCGTTCCGCGCGCGCTTCAAAGAGCCATTAGACCACCACGGACAGCCCTAAAGGGCTAATGTTCAGCCAGGGTTGCGGGGTAAGCGCAATGAGGCACCGCGACCTCGGACCGGGTTTTTAGTCAGTAAAAGTCTGACACTCCCTACTGCCCGGCCCTGGCCGGGAGAAGTCATTTGATGATTTTCCCGTCACAAAAAAAAACCCCCATACGAAGCTATTCGCTAATCAGTGGAATTCCTTTCCAAAGTCTGTGTTCCCCATAAGGGAAATCTTATCGTGTCTTCACGGCTCAAGTGAATACGCTTACAGCTATTTTAACACTAAGTTAAAACAATGTGTAAGTTAGTACAGAGAAAGGTAGATAACTAAATATAAGGCCTAATCCTTCCCCTCCCCCTATCCCAAAATCTCCAAATCCCTATTCCCCATAAGGTCGACAACGAATTCGTAACTCTTCCGCTGTTGCAATGTCCATGGGCGGCGCTGATTGCTTACCATCAGGATTACCTGAATACGGATTACCGTACGCTGGTTTTCCTTCCTACCACATTTAAAAAAAATCTACAACAAAAGTATGGTCTTAGTCATTGAAGTCAAAAACAAGTGATGGGCTGCGTACCTCGGCCCAGAGTAGGAGAAGGAACGGGGTTTTTTAGTCAGTAAGAGTTTGACACTCCCTCCCGCCCCACCGTGGGCGGGAGACGTCATTTGATGATTATAAAAAAATGCATAACCCAATTTGGGTGATGCGTTTTTTTACCAATAATACCAATATTACAATAATATCTTTCACGTCAGCTCTACAAAACTACAATACAGTTTCGAAAGGTACAAAGACGACGGACAAAGCAACTTGCAATGCAACACATGCAAAGTACCAACAATGCTGGCTGTGTTCCACTCAACTTTCCTTTATCCCGATGTTGCTTTTTTAATTAAAAAGTTCCAACGCTCTCACAGTTCCTACGTAAACTACCATCGACATAATCTGTGGACGTTTTAAAAAGTTTCACGACACTGTGATGTTGTACAACTTTTGTAATGGCTGCTACTGCTAATGCAATAGAAATTATGACAACTGGCCAACTTTTTTTATGTCACAGGTCGGCAAACGAGCAGATGGATTACCTGGTGGTAAGCAATCAGCGTCGCCCATACACTCGCATTATCAAAGGAGTTACTACAAGTGCGTTGCTGGCCTCTTGTGGATTATTGGGAATTTAAGGATGGGGATTTGAGGATTGAAGATGGGGAGGAAAAAGGATTGGGCCTCCGGTAACCTCACTGGTGCCGTTTTCCACCCATATTATTATCAAAAATACTGGTTTTATCACGATTTTAGTAGTTACAGATTTTGAGGTTATTTTATGTTTGATGATGAATGGCATAGCTATCTAGACATTGCTATGGTAGTTTGTGGTGTAGGCAAGTGTGAGAGAGCCATGCTTCGGCACGAATGGGTGACGGCCTCGACCGGAGTAATACCACGGCCTCACAGAAAACCGGCGTGAAACAACCACAGCGTTGTGTTTCGCCGTGTGAGTGAGGTTACCGGAGGCCCAATCCTTCCCCTTCCCGGACCCTTTCCCAATCCCTAAATCTCCAAATCCCTAATCCCTAAATGGTCGGCAACGCACTCGCAACTCCTCCGTTGCCGGTGTCCATGGGTGGCGCTGATTGCTTAACATCAGGTAATCCGTCTGCTCATTTGCCGACTTATTACATAAAAAAAGTAAGTTTGTACCTAGGAGGTAATCTTTGGAACCGCTGCTGATCGGATTTCAAAAACTCTTTCACATAGAGGTAGCTACAACGTTCTTTAGTACTATAAAAAATCACCCTACGAAGAACAGGAGTCGAACAAAGGGTGAAACTAAGCGAAAGTAGCTAGTTTACAATAAATAAAGGCATAACGTCATGTGTCACCCTAAACAGAAAAAAAAACAAAGTTGAACGACCACTGAATGAATTAATGAATGAACTGAATGATTCATTCTACAAAAACAAATATGGCCGTCTAATGGATTTAGAAGGTGACCCTCTCAAAGAAATGATGTAATCAAGTAAAATAAAGCTTCGTTTACACTAGGTGATATTAACTGAGCGACATTTTTCTTTTTTTGGAACAGAAGATAAATTTGCAGTTGGATCATCACGGATACTCACAACACCAGAAAACTCACTAGTTTGTTAGATGCCAGCTTTTAAAAAACTCTCTTTTCTTGAAGGTTTGAAGGTCGTAGTGGTACGGAATTTCGGAAACGGTGCTGCCAAAATATCTTTCCGCATTTTTGCTGTGTGAGGAAAAGGAAAAAGTTTTGCCAAAAATACACAGTTGTTGTTGCCTGCCGATATCTATAGATATGAATTATGATGGGAATGAAAGAGGTGTCGCGTGACGGAAATGACGGACAGAGATCAAAGCAAACAATTCCTCGGAGCTCCCCCTGTTCTAAAAGCGATAGAAAAAGTAGATGCTGCATTATTTTCTTACATCTTGAAAGCCATCGTTGAATTAATGCTTTTTCTCAGAGTTAGTTAGTTAATAACGTGTTGCCAGAGCAACTAGTGTTGCGTATCATAACAACTTTGACGCATAACAGCGTGTTGCGTCGAAACAAACGACAACACACGTCATTTTACGTCAAACGTTGCTGAACATGAGCGGCTATGTTGCGCGTCATTAGTTGCCTAGTGAACACGAGGCTTAAAAGGTTTTTAAAAGAGTATTAACTTACATTTTTGAGGTTATATTTTTAAATAATTAGTGTAGATGTAATTACTAGTTTTTTATGCGTACATTAATTAGTAACGTTGTAATTTTAACGTTAAATTTTGAAGTACAAAATGTGGAGTATTAAAATAATGTGAAACGATAAAGGTGAATTATGTAACTACTCCGATTTTTTTACGAAAACTTTTAGTTTGTGTAATTTAATAGTTAGTTTGAAAATATTAAATCGTCCCATTAGAGTTGATTAATCTCAAATGCTTAATTTTTTGTAATAATTGTTTTGAAACCTATCTATGAATTAAAAGTTCTCTGCTCATGAATAAGAGTCCCGTTCTTTATTCGAAACTAGTAGAGGTTTTGAATATTAAATCAACACTAATATCTTTTTTCTATTATTATTACATACTGCATTTAATCTTACTTGTATTTTATTATTTATTTATTTATTTATTATTGCTTAACAGGTACAATTTACATTATAAAAAGTATAAAATGTCCAACAAAACTGTATACACAGTTTGTCTGTTGGATCAGATTTCAAAAACGTAAAATGTAAATATAACATAAATTATTATACCCTTAATATTATTATTCATTATATACCTACGTAGGGATCGTAAAGACGAAGCCGCCGTGAGTAAACAATTGAACAAAAAAAAATACTACGAGAAAATTTCGTAGCACGCCTACGAGAAAATCTTCGTAGACGCATGCTACGAACGCCTACGAGTATAGTCTTGGAAATATAATCGAGATAAGCTTAAAGTATTTATAGCATAATAGAATAATTCACGACTTCCTTCCGTTATTTTAACTGGAGGGTATTCAGAGGGGTATTAATCGCCCACGTTTAAGTCGTGTTGTTAGTAAAATAACTAATTGTAGGAGGTAAACCAATTAACTTGCTCTGTCGTATACTAATTACTATTAGTAGTTTTAGAATAGAATATCTTGCTTTGATTGTTTTCTTAATGTCTATCTATCTATTCAACTATCTACTATTAAGTCTATAAATAGACCATCAGATTTACAATAATAAACCATGATCTACTTAAGAATAAACTAAATGTATATGGTATGAGAATGCTCACAAAAGGATCTCTTCTTACCTAGGTAACGGCAACAACGTGCTACAATTAAAGAAGGAGGAAAAAATAAAATTATACCATCATACACATCCCAATACAAGCTAATAATTATGGAGTGCCCCAAGGTAGTATCTTGGGCCCCAAATTATTCATAGTTTGTATTAGGTCCATTACAGATCCGTCCCCTCGAACGGTTATTGGATGATTTTCCAAATATAAAAGGAATTGTAGGATGATGTGAAATCATCATGAATATAAACTGCCAATGTGCCCAATGCTGAACTATAACATACGAAAAAGTTTCTCATAATATCCTGGCTTGGGAAACTTGTCCCTAAGTTGGTTCTTACGTCATCTGCGGGAAGGGGAAGTAACTATAACAACGTTCAGATTGATTGTAAGTATATGTGTAACGTTTGTTACTAATTATATTGGAATAACTCATTGAAATAAAGCGTTATACAACACCAGCTTCTATCAGTAGCGTTGTCGGCAGAACGAGAGTGAAAAGTTGCCATGTGTTATTTCAGACCATAATTTCTATCTCTATGCCTATTCATTATTAATCATTCAGATCTGTTCAGTGATTTTTTTATGTAATAGGTGGGCAAACGAGCAGACGTGTTACCTGATTGTAAGCAATCACGCCGCCCATGGACACCCGTGACGGAGGAGTGACGACTGCGTTGCCGACCTTTTAGGGGTTATGGTTTTGGAGATTTAGGGATTGGGGAGGGATCGGGGAATTCTGCTCCCCCGCTTTGGGACTCCGGTAATGTCACTCACACGGCGAAACATAACGCTGTGGTTGTTTCACGCCGGTTTTCTGTGAGGCCGTGGTATCTCTTCGGTTGAGACGACCCATTCGTGCTGAAGCATGACTCTCCCACACTTAACGTGACGTGAACTTTTAATGTGAAAGATGAACATTTGTTCATCTACCTATTTATCCTTAAAAACTGTTCGCTTTTATAATATTAGTAGAATAAAGAATAGAGATATCCATTACGCCATATAATGTTTGATATTCACTAAATTCAAGACCGAAACGTCTGACTTACATAATCTTTTAGTTTGAAACTTGAGCGTCCCAAGAGAACATAGGTTGTTACACGAAAAGTATTCGATCTAACATTTTCTGAAAATTATAATATTCTCTGTATCTTAACGATTATAATTTTGTACTTTAGTTTTGAATAATAATTATTCTCAAAATGCCATCGGACCACCATTCCTATTGATATTGCATATCCGAATTGGACAGACCGATGAGCAAAACATTGCATTTAATATCAATATGTTATGCAATAAATTAATCTCATCTTATCTAATATAGCGGTTACTAGGCCCAAAGACCATTTAGGGTCGTGGGTGAAAGTTCAATGATGGACATCTCTCCAGTTTGGATCAGGAGAAGGAACGGGGTAGTTTTTGGGACATTAAGGGTCTAACAATCTGTGTCTGAGAAGCCATTGAATCATTTTCCGCCCATAAAAAAAGATAATAATAATTGCGAAATATTTAGTGCACTTAAAAGAGGTGTTACACAGAGGTATAGATACTCAGCGTAGTAGCGATCCGTTCCTACTTCAGACGGGAGTCCAACTACCTCAATAACAAGGAACAACGAATGGGTCACGATATCCCGATTCCTCCCTCCAAAATCTTCTTACATAAGACCATTCTTCTGTCACCAACAAATACAACAAAGAAAATAATCAGCGAAACTTGAGTCTTTAAATCACGTAAAGTGCTCCATTTAAAAAGTCTCGCTTTAAAATACGTATTAAGCGATTGTTACTACAATTATATATACATAATTAAAAAAAATCCATGAAAAACAAAAGAATCGATCAGCTCTTAAATATTTGTACTACATAGAACCAATGGCTATCATGCCTTTCATATTTTTATATTCTAGCTTGTTTTGCATAAACATCGTATATGATCATCAGATCATTGTAAATAATAAAATTGTAATAGAGTAGCAATATTGGTACATTTCCCCACTATATTTATGTGTATAAACCGTGGTAAAACCTTCCTCTTCAATCACTCTATCTATTAAAAAACCTCATCGTAATCCGTTGCGTAGTTTAGAAGATTTAAGCATATATAGCGATACAGGGACAAGAAAGTGACTTTTGTTTTATACTATGTAATGATAATTGAAAACCAAGCTTCAATAATTATTGACAAAATAGTCGGTGTGATATGGAACAACAGACGAAAAAAACGTCTACACTTAGGTATTAAAAAAAATACTCTGAGCTATAAAACCTCATTCATTTTCAAGTCCCATTAATCAAACCGTTTAAGAAACAATATTTAGTGGAACGATTATTTTACCAGCTTGACTCGAGTACCTACGAAACCATTGTTATCTTAATAACTTGAACTCAAGAAAGCCGTATACTTGAAGTGTAAAAAGCTAATTGTTCTAACATTCGTTCGACATGTTAATTAAAACAAGGATCGGAACACGCGATAGCATAGCCCTTAATTTGATTTTAATTAAATTCACCTATAAAACACGTAATCTGTGTAACAAAGGAAAGCGTATAAAATACGTTAATTTACCTTATTAAAACAAACGAACTCGAATTAAAAACATCATAATTTAGGCTGTAAAGAAAAATATTGTTGCTAGAAAAAACAATATCTTGGGAAATATTTCAAATTTGGAACACAATTTTCCGCAAATGGTTTATTCTCATCTTTTTGTAAAATCATTTTCTTTTGGAAAAATAACAATGAGAATTTGTTAAATCGTTGCTTAGTAGTTAGTCTAAATATAAAGAAATGTAATGAAAATTGTACTCACATAAACATATTAACTTGACCAGCATCGTAGTAGTAACGTCGAACACCGACAGGAAATTTTTCTGTACTATGCGATAAACCATTCCGATCTCCTTAGCTACGGTATCACTGGCTAACTAAACACACGCGCTTTATATCATCTATTCACGAACTTTGTGTAAACGAATTCCGCGTTAACATTAGTCGCGGAAGAATTTGGCATTAACTCGATACATCTGATGTTCTTTTGGTAACTGTGGCTCCTGTTTCTTATTTAATTATTTTTATACTGAGCTCAACTTGATCAAATGGCAGACATGTTGTATTTGTGACGTCATGGCGGGGGAAAATCAATTCTTTAGCGCCTGCGCAAAGTTTCTCCTTGGCCTATTTAGCGACGCATCCCGACCATGACAGAATACATTTAATAAATGTAACCTTTCACAAAATGGCTGACATTTTTATGAATGAATCGTTTTAACTCATTCAGTTCATGTTTAGGTGTTTACTTATTGTGATTAAATGGAGATGTTTAAAGCTTTTGAAAAAATATGGAGGGTGTGTTATAGTTTTAAAGATGAACATTTACATACGGGCCTCGTAAAGTTGTACTTAGAATGTCCTTATGTAATGTTTTATCAAGAAGGATTTGATTGGGAAAATCTTCAAGCTTCTGCTATATAATAACAATTTCCTTAATGTTAAAGAAGACTAGTCTAGACTAGAGGATTTAGTCTTTTTCGAAAAGGCTTCAGCTCCTTGGACGTGGATGCCACTTTTGCTTCGCCTGTGAAGGTTGATGGCGTAAAGACAGCCATAATGTATTGATATCATATAGATACCGTCATCCGTTAGTTTTAGAATCGGAAACTAAAAGTACAAATGACGCGAATCTACGACTAATTATGTAACGTCGCTCCACACTAGGATTTTCTCCTGTGTCGTGGGTGCGTTTACAAACATACAATTTCATATACACACACACCCAGACCCAGTTTCCACCCACTTTTCCAGACAACAACAACTTGTAGATCACACAAGAGTTGTTCCGTGCGGGAATCGAAGCCGCGAGACGTTGCACGGCAGCCAGTTGCCCAGCCACCGCACCAACCGTGCAGACAATATAGTCGAGAGTCGCCTAGCCATCGCAGCGTCGTCGTCGTCATCGTGCAGTCAAATTTGTATAAGTATTGTAGCTAAAGATTAATAAACAAAAAATATTTTTCTTCCAGGATTTACAGTATGCAACAATGACAACTCCGATACACTGAAGTCTCTATTTAATTCTCATTTATCTTGAATCCCGCAACGACATAAATCAGAAGATTTTATTTGAGAGGAAGAAAAAACAAGATACAAAAGATTATTTATTAACATGTGATTTGTTTGAAAAATCTTTATTTCAGTACGCTTAACACCCATACCCGAAACCACAATTAGTGGATCACACAAAAAATAGTTTTACAGAGGATATAAAACCACTTACCAACGGTACAAACCGACTGAATTTGTCGTTTGTTATTATTTTTTAAATCATATAAACTAGGGATGGACTGCAATCCCACCTGATGGTAAGCAGTGATGCAATCGTTGATGGTAAGGTAATAATCAACCCAACCCTAATCCCTCCCCAATCCCTAAATCTCCCAAATCCCCAAAAGGTCGGAAACGCACTCGTAGCTCGTCTGTTGATGTCCATGAGCGGCGCTAATTGCTTACCATCAGGTAATCCGTCTGCACGTCTGTCGATCAATCTATCACGTAAAAAAAAGAAAGTTAAGTTCAGTTAATCAAAGATCAGAAAAATGGAAACAGATAGTATTTTCACGCGTGTATTTCAATCTGATACTCCAATGCCTTTTGCTATCTGACTAGTAATGTGTCGGGAAACTGCAATTTAGTTTCAAGGCTTGCGTAATATCGGTGGATCGTGAAGCTATACCTCATCATTATTATACTTATATCTAGCATTTTACCTTCACTGTAAGAAGCTAAGTAAGTATAACACATATATTAGGAAAATAATTACAATTTGCTTTTAAGTAAACTATAAACCACTTAGATCTGAGAAAGAAACATTCGACTATTATTATCTAGCTACTCTTGCGTGGTTCCACCCACTGGTCAGCTCCATTTAATCGTAGCGTGATGTTCTATAGCCTATAGCACTCAGAAAGATTGTAGCTATCTATCAGTGCAAGAATTTTGGCAATCCGACCAGCGGTTCCAAAGGTTACCCCCTACTTACAAACTTACAAATTTTACCTCCTTATAATATTAGTATTTGTATATAGTATAGATTTACTCGATATGGAAATCGGGCATAGCCAGATAGTTAGATCACCCGAAAATCAACTTTCGTGATACTAAGTGTGGGAGAGACATCATCATCATCATCAACGGCCTATAAGTGCCCACTGCTGAGCAAAGGCCTCTTCTCATTCGGAGAAGTTTAGAGCATTAATCACAACGCTTGCTCAATGCGGGTTGGCGATTTCAAACGTATAATTTGAAATTATATTCCAGGTTTCCTCACGATGTTCCTTCACCGTATGTCAATGGTGTCTAAATAATCATAGAAAGTAATATAACTCGGAAAAAGTCACATTGGTACTTGTCAGGTTTCGAAACCACACCCTCATGCATGAGAAGCGGGCATCTTAACCTCCGGGCCACCACGACATTCTTTCACATGAATGAGTCCACTCGACCGGAGTAATACCAACGCCTCGCAGAAAATCGGCGTGAAACAACCACAGCGTCGTGTTTCGCCATGTGAGTGAGGTTACCGGAGGCCCAATCCTTATACGCATAAAGGGAAAAGTTTGCCTTAAATAACAAACAAAAGACAATCTAAGACCAACAAAAACTACAATGTAAAAAGGAATGATAAAACAGAACCATTCATAAAATATTAAAGTGTTGCAAACTTTGTGAATAACACAGAAAACTATGAACAACTTTATGTATCGTGACAAATTTATAAAATAGGACTAAATGTGGAAGAGCCATGATTCGACACGAATGGGTCGGGTTAACCGGAGTGATACCACGGCCTCACAGAAAACTGGCGTGATATAACAACAGCGTTGTGTTTCGCCGTTCACACGGCGGACCACAATTCGATTGTTTAAAAATTGGGAAAAGATGGAGGGGAGGAATTGGGCTTCCGGTAACCTCAGTCACTAGGCGATTCACAACGCTGTGGTTGTTGCACGAACCAACCCATTCGTACCGAAGCTTGGCTCTCCCACAACATAATGTTATATGCAACCACATTGTATGACCTTGTAATAAAATCTCTTTGGCTATAGGTACTATTTGTATCTGGCTAGTTTTGGTACCATAGAAAGTTTAAATTATAAAGAACGTAATACCAAATTCAAATTAGGAATATGCGTGATTTCATTTGTTTTTCATACTCTCGAGATGAATGAATATAATGAAGAATTTCGATAAACATTTAAATGTTTTCCACAAAAAAATTGCAATGTTTATGCACCTAATGCAGTGTCTGTGAGAGAAGCACAAATTCCGCCTATTTCACCATCAGACTTCCACCTTTTTCGGTGTCTTCAGAAATCTTTAGGCGGTGTCAGATTAATAGTACGAGAAGACTATCAAAACCACTTGTCGCGATATTTTGATTAGAAGTCCCAAAATTCCTATAGCAATGGGACCATGTTCCTTGCTGCCCAATCTGTCGGGTCTTTGGGCTATGTCGATAACATTAGTTCTCCGTCGGATCACGTCGTTTCGAATACGATCCTTCAGAGGGACTCCAAGCATAGGTAACCCTTTTCATAGCTCGCTGCGCGACTTTAAATTGGTGGATCACTCGCACTGTTAGTGTCCACGCCTTAGCTCTGTATGTCATTACTGGTAGGACGCACTCGTTGAAGACTTTTGTCTTCAGGCTTTGCGGTATCTTTGACGAAAATAATAGCATAGTACTTAGAAACAAAATATTTTATTATAAACTAAACTTCTAACAAACGCTTACCTAGTAAAAGTTTTAAATAAATGGGTATTGTTAAACAAACTAGGTGTCGAACTAACACTACACACAACTAGCACGTGTCGAATTTCCAATCAATCATTGTAGCGTTTTGTGTTCTTGACAGCCTTCACAAAGGACGTTAACTGAAACAGGCAACGTCGGGTAAATTTCAGTGTTGAGCCTGAACTAGGAAATAGCCACTTATAATTTTGTTTACACGATTATTTGATTTCATCTTTGGCTGCGTCATTGGCCCGAGTAGGTGATACCTATACTTAGAAGCTTGAGTTCGTAAATTACTTAGATCTTTTTCAGATTTTCGTTAGATATTTTATATTGCTAGCATTTAACAAAAGCGACATACAAAATATTTGCTTAAATACCATAATTGTGTGTGTACACACACCTAATTATAGCTAACTGCGATTTTTAGATAGGTACTTACAAATAAATAAATAAGTACAATGTGTCTACAAATAAATGAATAAAAATCTTAAAATCTTCGAGCGTTAAGCAGCACATGTGCCACACACTCCAGCTTACGACCCCTGGCCTTAATGACGGGCTCGGCCCTCAGTGACGGAAGAGTTAGCCAGTCCTAAAACAGGTATCATTCATTATTAAACTTAAAAGGATACCTCCATCCCAAGCTACACTTTACATGTATGTGTTAAAGAAATAAAATATTTTTTTTGATAATCTTATGTTGTTAGGTTGTTATTTTTATTTTCATTAACTAGTTTAAATATCTGTAGGTTTGCTTAATACCTACATACCTAATTATAGAAATTTGACGTAAGATCCATATAAAATGTATTATATACACCTTCATTTTTAGTCAGCCTATGCCTATTTATATAGTTGCGTAAATAATAAAAATGATTCTTAGTTTTCTTTTTATTTGTTTCGTTTCAGAATCGACCTGTTCTTTTTTTAATTCGTTTAGTTGCTCCAACCAAATGTAATATTATGAAAGATAATATTATTATGTTATGATTAATTTTATCAAATTAATTTGTGTTTTAGCAAAACCTTTCTTAAATTAATAATAAATTAAACCGCAAAGGTAGTAAGGTAGTATATAGTGTCTGCTTTTCATTTAATAAACATTTTGACAGTTAGGCCCATGTCACCGAGTCGTAAGAGCAACATCAAAACGTTCAATAATAACAATACAGCATGTGAAAAGTAATAAACTAATAATTCACTTTTTACAATTTTAAATCGTTTACCTAAGTGAAAGTTATAATTAGCTGTTAGTTTGCATTTTAAACATGTCGTTAAACCCTTTAAACGGTAAGTAAAGTTTGTGAAAACATTAAAAATATCTTTTGTGCAATATAACCTCAAACAAATTCTGAAGTTTAAAATTTTCGCGTATATTTGCTAGCGATTTGGTTTTTATAAGTATTTAGGTAATTATAACGTATTAAGGGCTATTTTTGCCTATGATTGATCATCATGAAAGTACATCTCTGTCAGAAATAATGTTAAAAATACTATACTAAGACTACTACATTTTAACCCTATTTTAACTATAATTTCCAATCTAAGACATTATATCTTCTAAGATTGTGTATCATTTATAATCATAAGTCGTATCACCAACTCTAAAACTTGTGAATCCAAAGAACCATAATAAAATCTTTGGAGACCAACTTTTTTTAGCTCCACCAGTTTAAATTCCCGTATTTATTCATTTCTATAAAACTTTATACTGTAATTTCCAGAGCTCAAGCGTCGGCTGGACGATGAAAAAACACCTTTGCCAAAAAGATTGTGTTTGGCAAAAAATGTGGTGCAATCACATCACTTCCCGACTGCACCTAAAGAGAGGATTGTGGCTGAATGGCTTTGTACCTTGACCTCAAGAAATAAGCTAAGCAGTGAAGAGTTGAAGAGTATACTCAATTGGTTATCTATGGTTGACGATTTGACAAGTGAATTAAAAAGTAAATTGATACAGGTATGTTACAAAACTCAAATATAATCTGCATTATTATTATTTTTTATCCTGCTGCTGATAAAATAGATTTTCTTCTTTAGGTGCATATTGTCATGTTATTTACCAATATTAGCTTAGCTGTGGGCTTGGGAATCATATTAAGTTTAATACAATTAAAAAATAATATCAAAATTTACATTATATTAATACTTATAACATAATATATTAATAGTTACAAAGGTTTTTGAGACAGGCAAACAATATTAAAATAGTTTCAAAATAGAATAACTCATAGTATGCTGCAGGATAAATTAACGGAAGAAAACATGTGTTTTCTATAGTGTCTCATATCCCAGCAAAGAAATGGTTAGTTATAGTTGAATCATAAATTATAATTCCAGATTGTATCAGAATTCACACAGAGGAACCCATTACAAGCAGAAGAGTTACAATACATAACAACATTCCTAGAGAACCCCAAAATTGCTCCGCAGTTGAGCTTACAGACAGATGAATATCTCACAATAACAATAACTCTACTACAACATCTAAAGAATGACAATAATATGCAAATGAGTCAGAAAATTCTAAATAACTTCATAAAATATTACCGAGAATCAAAAAAGAAATTGGATTTCATCACAAAGTTGTTAAACGGAGAAAACTTGGAAACTATATTCAGTTTTCTTGATACAGATTGCCGTAAAACTGCCATAGATGTATGCCAGAATGTATTGTTTCCCATAAATAAGAAGTCCTACTTCATCAGCTTCTTACAAACATTAATAAGGAAAGATAATTTAGATGAACTGATTGCGGAGAAAGGCGATAATATACAGTCCGTCATCAAAATAATGAACACTTTCTTTGAATTTCCAAAAAATCGTTCTGAAAATGATACAAAGTTTTTACACAATTTCATTGACGTCTTTGTCAGCTCGTTCCAAAAAGAAAATCAAATTATATTCGCCTTTTACATTATGGTCGCTAATGTTTTGAATATGGAACAGAGTTTTATTGTACCAGCAATGAATTTACCATCGATTTTACAAGATGATGCAAAAACTAAACGAGTATTATTTTTAAATATGTTGGAAGTTTTGTTGCGTAATGAGATTGATATAAATGTACGTCTCACAGACACATTTGGTGCGAAAATATCAAAGGTTGAGATCAAAAAGAATTTTACTTCTTTCCTTCAAGCTTTAATGATGGGGCAGTTAAAATTGGAAGGGAAACTGGACAAGACTACATTGCAAATAATAAAAATAGCTCTGAAACTAGACCCCGTGTTAATCGAACAGAAAATCGACACAATTTTACCACCAATAATGACTGCAAAGAAAAATAGTACAAGTTTATTAGAATCTTACATTGAAACAATAAACTGTTTACTAGAAATACTCTTCAAATTAAGTAGAGGTACAACATTCTTAAACCAAATCCTACCATCGGTAAAAAAAATTTTGGAAGATGACAACACTGAGCAATTTGAATTAAAACAGAAAGTATTAGAGGCAAAACAAAATGGCGTCGATTGCGAGAAAATGGAGGGAAAAATTATACTAGGTTCTGATCTATTTCCACAAGAATGTGTGACTTTGTATGGGAAATTAACTTCAGAGCTAATGTTTAGACAGAATAAGGAACTTTTGGAATTATTGCAAAAAGATTTCGAAGTACATTGCTTGATGATGTTGGAAGAAGGATTTGTCAGTGAGTATTTTTTTTCTTTTTTGCCTACATTTCATCCCATGTTAGTCAAGACAGTCTTTCTACTTTTCTGAGACTTTCATTGGCCGATTGCAAAACAGTGGAACTATGAAATATGAGGTCTGAATTTTTAAGTTAAATTCTTAGTTCTTTAAATAGACAATTAGTTTTTAATTTTAATGTCTATTTGTACCTTGTATATTTGACACATTTCTGGAAAAACCAATGACATTTTGGTAGACATGTTTTGGAGTAGAGGCATCTAGGCAAACGTAGTGTAGGGCGCTTTCCAGCTTGGTGATGTCGATATCCGTAAGGTGTCTGGCAGTGGTTCCATGAGAAGAGCTAGTAGAGACTTCAATTTTTTTTAAACAAAATCTTCTCAATCTTCTTTCAGGTCCGTCAATAATAACTCTTACTGAAGTACTGTCGGCCATTTTGTCTTCCTTTCTACTACAGAACAAAATGGCGGACCACACAGTCCCCCTAAACGTAGCTGAAGGGTTCTGGAACATGTATTCTAAATTCGAAACTGAGTGCATCGCTAAATTTGGGATGTGCGTTTTGAAACTTAGTTATGTAAGTACTTAAATTTTAATACTACTTAATGTTGTGATGTGAAAAGTGACCTTCTTTACTATTAGCTAGTATAAATTCCGAAAAATCGTGCTTTAAGAATCCACAAACAAAAGTACAGTTTCAATTAATGTTTTATAAATACCAATTGAGTAGATCACCTGTCATAAATAATACAACTTATTAAACCGTAAAATACTTAACAATAATCACGCCATTTTAGATTGGAAAGTTATTACGGATTTATAGTCTGCTTTGAGCAACCTTGGTTATTAATGCTCAAACCTTTTTTCGTTTTAAAATTAGGCACCTATGAATATTATTATCTATGTGTTTTTGCCGTCTTATTCTAATTACATAATTTCTCAATTTCAGAACCCTCCTTTAGTAATATCATTTCTGAAACTATGTCAAAGTTTTGCTCAACTGAAATTGTTGAACATAAAGTATAGTAATGTAAAACTGGACATATCGCCTGGCGGTAATACATCGGAAGTTTTTGACTTATGCATGTTATTACCTTGCTTGAATAGTCAGCAATGGACAGCACTCGCACAGAAGATTCAGGATGATGAAGCTGTTATATTTTTGGTAAGTTTATTTCTCGTTAGCTTTACATACAAACTGTACCAAGCTAAAGCCGCCATGAAAAAGTTAGGCTTTGGTGTTCAGTTCGATCTACACTAATTATTATTTGAGGCTACATTTTCAATTTTCAGTAATAGCATGGAATCGGAAATTATATCCTGCATTATGTTTATGAAGAATGAACTATATATTAATAGAATGGCTATTAATTTTCAGGACAACCTACTCTTGGCGAAAACATTGGCCCTCCAATTATTATCAATAAGCAACCAACAGGAATATCCAACTATTACCTCAACGAAAACACATTTGATCAAACAAATTAATGCCAACCCAACTCTGCTACAAGACACGTATTTCTGCAAAGCATTATTCACTGGATTAGAGAAAGCACACGTAAAAACATTGGCCAAATGTTTGATCAAACTTTGCTTGGATAACTCTGACTTAGATGTATTAACTATCGATGCAGTAGCAAACAATAGAGAATTGCTAAACATGTTGGTGTTGGAAACAGCCAAAAATATAGCAAAATCCTTTGAAAACGGCGATTCTTTCAGCAAACTATTGGGCAAATCTGACTTCAATATCATTTCTTATGCCAAAGAAGTACCCTTAATAGAATACTTCAATGATATATCTATAAATCCTGAAATGCAAGATACACTGAAAAACTCAATAAATATCTTCAAGCAATTACCAATTCATAACTTAGAAGAAAACTACCAATTGGTAGCAATTTTTGTTATGCTGGCAATAAAAAAATGTTCAACTGTCAAAAAACTGAAACGCAGTGTAGATTATGTACTGCAAAGTATATACGAATTGAGTTTACAGAGACCAGATTTGTACCAATTATTCCCAGCTGATAACATATTTAACTTCAAAGACAATACTTTATTAGAATTGCTGACATTGAAAATCAAAACGCCCAATACTTTACTTATAATCAAAAGTCTGCTAGAATTAGCCGTGAAAAAGGTTCGGATAGATAGTGATCAAGTCAAAAATATAGTTGAAAAACTATTGAAAAAGAATAAGAAGTCTAATTCTGATATAGAAGCATTTAACGATCCTGTGTTCCAAATCACCTGTCTCATTCTGCCTTCAATAGTAAAGCAGAAAAAAGCTATAACTGCAAGTGCATTCCGATCAATACTAGCAGACTTACAAGAAAAACTTCACAAATCTCTGCTAGAATCTTTTAAAAACATTGATTTTGGTAATAGTAGTTTTTCACTAAACGATACTGGTAACACTGAAGATAGTGTGGTGCAATCAGAGAGTAGTGTGGCAACATTAAACGCTATGGTTGCGTATTCGTTAACACTTTCGAGGTACTCCGAAAACGCTGATGGAGAGGATGCGAAAAATTTGGACTGTTTATTAACCGCACTGGAGTTCTTTATTCAAAATGCTGTAAGTATTGAATATTTTCAAATTAGTGCCATTTTAATACACAGCCATAAAAAGAAAAGTCATCTGTTCTTTTGAGGTTGCTTTAACAAAATATTGGTATTTAATGAGCTACTAATTTTCCTACATCCGAATTAAAGACGAAAGAAGGCTAATCATCTTCATCATCATCATCAGTTTAATTTCATCCACTGCTGAACATAGGCCTCAACAATTGCACGCCACTGAGCTCAATGTTCAGCTTTTCTCATCCAACCACTGCTAGCCACCCAGATTAGGAGATTTTTTTTTTTTTATTATTTTCTAACTAACTTATTTCTGACTGAAAGGACGATAGCTGTAATCACTTTTTACGAATCAATTTACAGATAAAAACAATAGAAAATGCCGATTCGAAACCACAGCACATAGACTCAGCGATTCAACTATTAAACGTTGTACTGCGGCGTATGAAGAAACTTGAAACCCACTCAATTTTCCAAGAGAAAGATAATTTGTTCCTTCAAATGTGGCGTAGTATTAAAGCAAGGTTACTTCTAGAACAGGAAAAGAAAGTTATAAGTGGTAGTAGTTATGAAGAAATCGGCACTACGCTGAAGTTGCTGTGCGAACTGTCGTCGGTCGAATGCTTCGTAACGAATTTCGTTGGTGATCTTAATAATTTGGTTATTTTGAAGGTAATTATTCTTTTTCTTAGTTTGTAAGTTATTCAGTACTCGTTAACTTCTTTATTGCCTCGTTTTAGAACATTTCGAAGATTTAAAAATGTTACTTCACTAATCTTCAGAATTAAGGTTATTTTAAAAACATTTATTTTCGTTTTAGTAATTTTTTGTATATTGAGCACCGAAGTCACATTAAGATTTGTTTTCTTTTTGTTAGGCATCGAAATACAATAGAAGACATAACGTTAATATCACTAAATTATTATTATAGATATACTGTGAATAAAATAAAAGTAATTCTTTATTAAATTTTTTTCAGAAACCCTCGCAACAAAAAGACAACAGCGCTGAGATCAAATCTCGAAAAGTTTTCAAATTCTTATGGTCGCAGTGTCTTAAAGCAAATATCGTAGGTCCCAAATGTGTTGCCATGTCAAAATTAATGTGTCGCACTTGTAAGAATTTGAGAAATTGGATGAGGCAACACTATGACTTCGAAGACAGTGTTGCAAGAATCAATGAAGATATTCCTACCGAAGATTTAATTGTGAAAGTTATAAAAGTAGATGATGATATTTGTGAAATTGTTAGATTGGATTTGGATGCTTTGTCAGAACTGCTTTTGGCAGCCAAAAAGGTTCGTTTTACAGTAATTTGAAAACATTTTTTAACAATTTTGTACTTAAACTGTTAATTGTTTACTAATAGAGACGGTACAATTGGTGGCCCAGAGGTTCGAAACCTGGCAAGTACCAATGTGACTTTCTCCGAGTTCTATGTACTTTCTATGATTATTTAGACACCACTGACAAACGGTGAAGGTAAACATCGTGAGGAAACCTGGACTTATAATTTGTAGTAATAAGTTTGAAATCGCCAATCCGCATTGAGCAAGCATGGTGATTAATGCTCTAACCTTCTACGTGTGAGAAAGGCTTTGCTCAGCAATGGGGGCACTTATAGGCTGATGATGATGATGACAGACGGATTCTCGATTCTGAAATCTTACACTAACGAAAAATGATTTGTTTAGATATTTATTTTCAAACAGAATATTTTTTCTGTCCTTACATTAAATTACGATAGCTATACCTTTCACAATTAACGTACGCGTTATATAACATCAGAATTAAGTGTAATATTTTTTTTTTATTTTAATATTTTTTCAGATATCCCTAGACTATAGTTTCGTCGACGTCACTTTTGAAGTACAACATCTAATACACTATGTACTTAGTACTAAAACTAATTTGAAGTTTGATATATCTTGGGAGGCATTCTTCATGTTGTTTGAAGGGTGTGTCATAGTGCTGAACAATATGCTGCTAGCTAGAGAAGAGGTTTTGGAAGACAGGTATGATACTTATAATATTATTATTATGTTAGCACCTAGCTGCTCTGACGAACAGACTGACTGATTATTATCCTATTTTTTTAGAATTTCAAAATTGCCTGCATATGGTTTTGTTGAAATATATGTTTCTAAGCTACACTCGCGCGGTTTCACCCGCTTCTCAGCTCTATTTGATCGTAGCGTGTTGCTTTATACTTATAGCCTATAGAGCTCAGGAACATAGTAATCTACTGATAGATTACAATGTTCCTAAATGATACAACAACAAACGAAAGGTGAATAACACAACACGCAATATATTTTTTCTGTCTACTCGACAAAAGTACCTAAAGATCTAGACAAAAACGTAGTACCTAATTGGAAATGTAATTGATTTCAGGTGGCCATGCTACATGCAGTGTTACAGGGCGCTTATTACATCGCTCTGTGAACGAGCGACGACGCACGCGCAACTTGAGAGGAGAATCGAAGAAAAACTCGCAGAAATGGCGCATTCTATTGAAAAGTACGATTATAAAACTTTATAAAAACTTCTTTTGAAACAATGAAGCAATGAATTTATTTTTGCAAATAGGCCATAAAACGGCACTTTTACACCACAACGTCTTTACATTATATACCTACCTATCCATAACAACGAGTCGCTAAATTTGTAACTGAGCTTAAATCTTGAGATGAATCAGTTTCGCTAATTCTGTTTTTGAGTCCCACATAATACAGATTAAATTTACTATTACAAAAACAAAATCGGGACACGGATATCCAACTCGAGAGATTATCCTCATCCAACGATGGCAACTATTTGATTAATAAATAAGTAATAACAAAAATTATATTAATTTATATCTTTATTTTCAGAATATCCCAATCAATAAGCAAGCGTAAGAAACACGTGTCTCGTATAGCGGCGTACACGGTAGCGGATCTCTGCACATCTTTAGAACGAAATGCGCCAACTAAAATGGTTCGGCAACATCTAGAAAATTCCGTCGCGTTACTCATTCAAGCTTGCGACAGTACCTATGCTATGTCTTTCCTCAAACGTGGCTTGGTTGGCTACGTAGGACAAATGACTATGACCAATTTGTACACTATGTATAAAAGATACCATAAATATATGGGGAACTCTTAAATAAAGTAGTTATGTAGATATTGTAATGTTAATGTACCGATATATTGCTATGTTAGCTGGCTTGTTATCCTTGTTTTTCTTTTATTAGAATGCAACACAATCGCTTACACTTCCAGAAAAAAAAAACTGGTTAAAAATGAATTAACTTGCAATATATTCTCATATTTTAATGTCGATACATTAGTAAAAGTTTGTCAAATAAACATAAAAAAACTGAATTAAGAATTTAGTCCTGTAAAATTGTGATCCTACAATTTTTATTTCTTTATGTACACCAAAACATGAGCTTAAAATGTTTTATCGTTTCATTATTATTTGAGGACTGGTTAAATACTACAAAAAATTCCCATACGATTAAAAAATAAAAAGATTTGTGTACCATTTTATATGTAAAACATTCTTCTGTTCTAGATAGAACCAACCCTGTTTTGATTTTAAGTGTCAATGTATATTTTTAAAATTATAGATTTTTTGATAAAGAAATACCTATAACCTAATGTTTTTTTTTTACTTATGTACGAAAACTGATGTGGGAAATTATTTATTTACCTGAATTTAATGCCTAAAGCCTAATCATGAAATCATACAATTTTTTCTTCTGAGGCGAGAGGGAATAACGGTTTCTTACTGTCTAAAACTACCCCTTCCTACTGCTTCGAGCCGGAAATCGCATCACCCACAGCCCCGAGTCTTGAAATACATTAAGACTACATTCTTTGCGCATTTTGTTGGTCCTTAAATAATATCTTCTGCTAACTAAACATCAATACGTACTTCTCATCAGTACATAGTATATAACAGTCACTTTCTTTGTTCCAAGTATGCTTAAATCTTTAAAAGTACGCAACGGATTTTGATTCAGTAATTTTTTATTAGAATGATTGAAAAAGAAGTTTTTATATGTCTAACATCAATTAAATAGTGGGCATAATTAAGTAACAGCAATACTGTAAGCTGGGGCAGGCTAGTTATTTACTTACATAGGTAGGTAAGACTTCCGTACAATTAAACAACAATTTAGCAGCAAAGTAAAATCTATTTGCACAATATTGAGAAACATGTAGACTTATCCGTACTTAAAATTTTCCTATTTTCTCTAATCTCTGAGTAAGAAAAAAACAAAAGTCCCTTATCATTTTATCAAGGTCACAATGATTTTATTATTCTTAGCAATGACAATCATAAAACACTACTACCCTACTACCATTACAAACATTAATAACAAAATGTCATTTACTGACTAACATAAAAAAGTACGAAGTTGTTATCTTTTCTATTATTATCATACAAATAACGAACTTTGGCGATGTTATTTACAAAAATCGCGCGAAAATTTCAAATGTCATTTGCGATTTTGCGACTGTTTCCGTCAGTCCGTATATGGGCATTTGTTGAATACTAAATTCTGATTGGTTGACACGCTGTCGTCATCAGTGACTCACTTTTAAATGTTGATAGCATAAAAGTATTTCTATCCGTGCCTTTACAAAGTGACATGTATTCTGATATCTAATCTTGGTTACATTGGAGTGACTTTTATTTATCAATAACATTTTTATTTGAAGACTGAGTACGTATTATCGCGTACTTCAACGGAGTTGCTAGTGTACTTTTCTGAAAGTTGCCATCTTGCTTTTGCAACTTTTAAATTAAAAATTCTTATTGGAACTTATTCACTACCGAAAATTTTCTTAAAAATATAAAAGTGTAATTTACAATTACTCTGTATGTGTCAGTTTCTGTGAATCTGTCGTAATTGTAAAAGGGCACTGTATTGATTTTGTCAATCAGTTTGACGCATGCGCTCATTGGGTGCCGTAAAAAAGGGTTGGCCAACATTCCGAACAGTGTCGTTCCGGTCGCCGTTGTCGTGGTGTCGGTGAAGTTAGTGGTGGAATTTTTACGTGTATAACATCAAAAAATGGTAAGTGAAGAAAATAAATTACAGTGCATAACAACCGCGATGTGTTTTTGCGTTATGAGAGTGGTGAATTACGAATCGGTATACCGCAATTTCACGGAAAAATCGCTCTTCAGTGACCGGTGCCGCCATATTTCGCACAACCCACAGTCGAGTTTGCACGCCTTTTCGTAAAAATCGTTGTCACCGTTCAGTGATTTGATGCCACGTGTTGTGTTTTCGAGTATATGACCGTGGAGATGTCTACTAGTGCCGAGATGACGAGTGGACATTACTACTCGATGGGCCGGTATTGGATTTCACGTACGTTTGAAAGGTTATTCCTGCAACGCCTTTTTAGACGAGCCCGGAGTGCCGTATGGGGCGATGAATGATTTTTAAGGGCTGGAGAGGCAGATGTGGTGTTCAGATGAGTTATCAGTCGAGTGTAGCGCGCCGGGGGCAACGAACTTTACAGGGAATGCATCGTCGCGCAATCGCACTTGCGTTTGACCATATAAGGCGTAGTGATCGCGGCTGAGCTTGTCACATATATTTCGTGTCTATTTTGGGGCGAATAGGCGCGTCTGAATACCGCAGCCGGTGATACGTCATTATAAAAGTTAGCCGAGGGTATTGCCCGCCCAATGTCAAGGTCGTTATTCAATTCTATTGACGAAAATCTAGCTGTATCAGACATTTTATCAGGTACCTTCGTCATGCAAAATTAGTCTTTAGTACTTTCCAATAAGGTCCATAGAGATGGCATTAAGCCAATCCCGGTAACGAGTATCACGCTGAATTAATGGATTAATGTTCTTATCACTAGTTTTCCTGCTAGTAATGCGGCTCATTGGCTAAAACTACAGATAAAACAGTTAGGTAGTGAATACAAATCCATACATGACAAGGAAAATATTCCATGAAGCATACTATAATTAGTTCAAAACTTAAGGATGTGTTTATTATCCACAGTGACTAGTTCCTTCCTCAAATTACAATATGTATGAATAATTAAAATATCAAGTCATGAAATGTGACTAATAAATAGTATTGCTATGACACAAATGGGACAAACTTGAACTTGTGACTAATACACGCTAAAACCTTTACAATTAACAATTACCCACATGGAAAAGTGAAGATTGTGATATACAATTATTTATGTCAAAGATCACACCCACATTCCTATTAGCAATAAACCAAAATAACAGTTAATATCAATTTATCTTTACAGATAATTAATTCTCATTAGTGACTTGTCTTTACAATATGTTGACCTCAAGTAACTGGACAAAACAAGACCTTGCTTTTATCAAAATAACTCTAATTATGTTTAATATTGTGAAATTATGAGTGTAATGTAGAAAACATTAAAAGGTTTGCCAAGTTATTCTTAAAAAACAAGCAAATTCACATTGAGAGGTGTGTAACTTCAAATAAAGCAAATATGTATAATCTCATAAGATTCTTCCAGTCTTCCACTGAAGACAATAAATCCAGACCCGAGTTGTCTATCAGTCTATTAAAACCAACTTCTAGATGTAACAAATAACTACTGTAGTATGTATTAGACACAAAATAGAACTAAATCAATAGACAGCTTTTCCTGTCGGTCTACCGGAGACTAATGATTACTGTCATAAATGCTTACGTAAGACATATTAATCCAGTAGTTTCTAACTAGTCAAATATCAAAAATGATACTTTTTTTATGCATTTTGTATAAACTCGCAACATACATCATAATTATTTGAAGTCAATTATTTTGAAAAAAAACTAAAATTGAAAGTAAGTACCTATATAGTCAAATTTATGAATGTAAGTTTGATTATATTTTACCTATGAAACTACCCAATAAGCAGTCTTCATTTATTTTTCTCCGACCTCCCTGTGCCTTCTGATGATACATAAACAACTCTACCCAACTCATGAACCACTCAAGTGCATGTCAACACCCCTGTTTACAAAAGTCACAGACCCTGCCATTGATTTTAGTTTATAATCAACACAGCTGTCCTTTTTTGTACAACTATATGGTAGGGTGAACTAAGTGACTGGCAAGTTTTTAGTTCAGATTTAAAAAAAGAAGGAAGCTTACTTAAGTTTTTAACATTGTATAATAGTATTGGTTAACAATTACAATTTGTGTAGAATTTGTTCCTTTTTAAAGCTGGTTGAAAAAATACTTATAACTAGTTGGTTATCATGATAGTTAAAGCAATATATCAACAATGACTTTACCATCATTCAATACTCCAATTCAGTACCCGTTTGCTTATTCAGCCTTCATCAGAGCCTACCAACTCAAATTATATGAATACTAAAAGTTATATACTTTACTGTATGCCATCAGAATCTACAATTTAGAATGCTTCACTAGAGAACAGACTGACACTTTGTTTTACTTTCAAAAGTGCCTGTAAGGGTATAACAGAAATTAATGATTTTTACTTTGACTTTGAACTGTAGATTCTAACAAAAGCATTTTAAAGATAAATTATGTTTGCAATTAAATATAGAAATGTGTAAATACAGTTATGTACACATGTAGGTTTCAATGGTCCTTGGACCCTAAATGCACAAGTTTTTGCAATTCCAAAATGGTCTGACCAAGACCTTCACCTTGCTTTAGTATTAATTCATAGTTGTTACCCATTTCTTCCATAACAACATAATGCATAGTAAAACAAGAACATCAAGCTTAATCTGTTTAAGCCGTGTATAGAAAAGCTTGTAAATAAAACCTTTAACTCCATTGACATAGATGAAGTTTCTCTGACCATATAGGTACAGTCACTTAATGTATAAAAACTCGAATCACATTGTGAGTCACATTTCATCTTGTGAGTGAGTCACTCTATAATGTTAGACCATCTAAGTCTAGACTTTCTCTATATGCGATGTATTTATGCTATATTTATTGAAGAAAATAGATGTTGGTTTCAAACTACTGGGACAGAGATCAGAAACGTTTCGGAATTTATTTAGAAAATGCATATGACTGACAAAACATAAAAAATGTTATTTCATACATGTAAACGTAAAAACTTCGTCCATTTATTGTCATCTCACGAAAATAATGATATAAATCACGATAATTATCCACTTATATTCACGATCTTTATTAAAACCAACGAATACCCTCGTAATCTGTTTCGCTTTGAGTACTAAAACACAAAATTTCGTAGTATTGCAGTTGGTTCGCCTTTGTAATGACTAGACTGTTTGCAAGACTTGTTTGATTCCATGAATTCGGATCTTATCATTCTCAGAACATAATTATACGTGTACATTTCCTTTGTTCGTATTCAATTAATCAGATCCATGTCTACCAGGTTTAATCAATTAGCTGAATGTAATCTTATTAATGGTTTCCGAATCTTACTCGATTCTAATCTGAGCATTTTCTATTTGTTCTCGAAATTGAACAGGTTAAACTGATTACTTTGTCCGACTTGAAAGAGCTAGGTTAAAACATTATGTAAATCTTATCGATAAATTGTTCTTTAGAAATTGGTAATGTGATTCATGATAATTCGGCATTATACAATATACCGAATATATACATATACCGAAACTTCGGTAACCGAATATATATGTATATATGAATATATATGTATATACCGAAATTTCGGTATATACATATACCGAAAAACTATAAAAACGAGTCACTACTGGTTTCAAGCCATATTATATTATGGCCTAATGATCAATTAAAAATGTAATTAAATGTGAAATATTCCTATTGAAATATTTAAGCGTATAAGTGCTAAAGTTTAAAGTTTTACTAAGTGGCTATTATGAAACGTTAAACTTTACGCTAGGCAGCTCTTTAGTTTTAGTCTATAGCGTTATAAAAAAGGTAGGTAAGCATCAAGATCTCGTAAATTTTTTAACCGGTTTTTAGGCTCAAAGTCTCATAATAATCGTTACAATCGGGTGGAGATGTAACAGAAGTTTTATCTGTGAATTCAGAAGATTAAATTTCATATTAGGCATACTTTGCATAACGACATCTTGTTATAGTATACAGATGTCAGCAACCCACAACGGACAATGGTTACGAGTACAATGAATCGCAAATACCTATTTTCGTCCCCTGCCAAAACGCCCCTTTTCGTCCCCTAATCAAAGAGGGTGATGCTGTCCTTTAGACGACTGGGCGAATATCGGAGCCCTGCCGCTGGTAAAAATCAAATTTTAAACATTGATACAGCTATTTTATGCTTATTCATAGCAGGCAATCAATTCGTGCCATTCGTATTTGTAAATAGTATGAATAATGGCTTCGTAATCGATATTCTTGGCAATCGAATTCATTCCATGTCTCGTACCTGAGACATTATTATAAGTTCATCTTACTAATGAGTTACGTACCTAGTCCAGTCAACTGTAAAGTTAGTTACTCATCAGTACATTCGCAGCTCACCTGAGTCAGGCAATGACGCATACTTAACCGACTGACATTAAGGTCGTTGACCTTCACGGCAGTTTTTTATAGGACAATGTCGCCCGCGTTGTTACTTATGCGTGCGTAATAAGACTGACTGAAAGGGGTCTGGTTGGAGTAACCAAGTCTAAATAAGAAGTTGCGGTTACTGTACTGAAGGTTGGCTGAAAAAGCTTTCTTTTACCATTTAGAATCCTGTTATCTACTTTACGTAAATAAAGTATCGATTTTCTGGTCTAGTCAGTTTTGTATTTTCCCTAAAATCGGTTAGGTAGTAGGTAATTTTCTATCGCAATTTTACTGTTGCAGTTCTTCGATATTAATTTTAAAATTGCTTTTCAAAAAGTTACTTTCGTCTGCCTAGTGGTATTTATTTTCGAAGCTAGGTATAATGGTCGATTCCAATTATTATTAATGTCCTACCTACCACTACCGCCCGATGTAAGTGCAGGTAAATATTATTTCTAGTTATTTTCCTAATTGTAATCCATTTTAGAAATACATACTAATAATTGTAGGTTTTAAATTGGTGAATAATGTAAAGAATTAAACAGTAGTTACAGTTTAACCGGCAAAGTCCCGTCAAATTTTCTTTCTTAATTCACATTCACACTAGCAAAAATTACAAAACTACTTCAGCTACGTTTGTGAAAGACCTGAAAATAATAATAAAAATAGATCGAAGAAACGTAATCGACTTTCCAAATGTCGAATCCTGAACTGAGTATTTACTTACTAGAGAGGACATTGCTTTATCCCTACCTCAAGTGCACTCTTTCGTTTAGCTCCTATCTCGAGTGTGAAATGCAAATGACTTGCAGAATATGCTAAAATTGCGCACTAAAGACGTCTTCTTACTAGAATCATAGAAATTAACGCAACAATAATGAGTTGCTAAAAGAATATAACGGGATGAATTTAATAATTTCATGTTTAATTTTCACGCCAAACGCCAACACATCAAAACCCACAATTCTGATATGATGTAACACAGCGAAATATATTCTAAAACATTCTGATTTATGTTTGAGAATTTCATGTGTTGGTCAAAAAACCTTGCTAGCTAGCTAGCTAGCGAAAGATCTAAATAAAATAAATCAAATCTTCCGGAATGGCGGAGCTGGGTGGACGACATTAGATTAATGTGGGTGATGTGGTTTTTTTCTAATCCGATTTACGTCATCATTTAGTACTACATTGTTCAATCTCTCTGCTATTGGCACAGGCGTGACAATCCTTGGTGCCGTCATTACCAGTTTTAAACCCAAAAACATTTGCGATCGATCGATCTGTAAATTAAATCATTAAAATGTATGAACCTTTCATTCGGATTTCTGGTTAATGGAAGCCGCCTTGGCTTCCATTAACCAGAAATCCCCTTTTTATATAGGAAGTGTAGTTTAAAACACGGTAATTAAAAATACATTAATGTTGTATATATTTCTCACTGTTAGAAAAAAATACAGCATGCTGTTTTACTGTCCATTTACTCAATAAAGATAATTCATGTGTGAAACATGACATGAGCACTGAGCAGCTATGCCAGCATTGGCTACGTTACTTTAATTCTGCGCGAGAGTGGAATGCCTAAGAATTCTCTTGTAACTTGGACGATCTGACTGAAATTACAAATTGTATCTGCAACACTCGTTTTATACTGATGATAACATATAGTTTTACAGATATAAATTGAAGTACCTACTTTCAAATGGCTGCTATACTCTTTCCTCAAGCTGCAAATAATGGTGTTCTTTAAAACATTACCAATACTTTCACGTTCTGTTATCTTGACGGAATTGGTCCCCTTTTGAAGGCTCTTCAAAGGCCAAATGCAATGAAGAAAATCTAATAAATAATTCAGCACATAGCTAGGAATACAAAATTGCAGTACTGAACGACGGGATATCGACCGACTGCCGTAATATTGCATGATGGTAATTTCGTCTAATGCGGCAAAATTGTGCAGTCTGGAATATTTTTTTATTCAGGCAGAATAGCTGCTAGTATTATATGGTAATTAAGTTAAACGTAATTGGAAAAAGAACCACGTGCAGCTTAGTAAGAAAGACTCGGCTAATAATTTAAAAACTATAGACTTGGTATTAAAAAAAATACCGCTACGTATAAATATAAAATCAAAGAAAGTACCTAGTACTGTTTTAATAGAGTTTTCATCATAGCCCAAATGAAAAGGTCAACTTTTAACGCGAAAAATATGTAGTTCATTAAATACCATGGTAGGTATAAAACATCACCATTTTACCAATAACAGCCGAGCAGCGTGGCAGCGGTAGTAACAGAATTTTTACGTCTCTTTTTTCACACTAACGCACCAAATAGATTTTATACTATCTTCTCTAACATCATCCCTATAACACAAACACACCTCCATAAAGTTCACGAAAAGACCTTTTGACATTATGACGCGTTGCTAAATAAGAAACACCTTTATTTCACCCGTCCTTGGTTTGACCGACGAAAATATTAATTGGGCACTCGAGTATATTTCAAGATGTTAAAAATTTGTGTTTCCATGGAAGTGCCAAAGTCGATACATTGGAGATGACGAACGAAATTTTCAACTCCTTACAAATTATGGCCGGTGAATAAAACTACTGTATGAGTGTATGAGTAAGCGTTATAAAATAAACAAGTACTAAGGAAAATGGTAACTACAACGTTTCGACTATTAAACTACCTACCCTTTTTCCGTTTTAAGATATTTTTAGCAAAATCCTTATATTCTAGAGATGAAAATATACAAAAATGTCAATGTTTACACGGTACAAATTGAGATTCGCAAAACCAATGACATCATTCAGATATTGAATACAGAAATAGAAATAGATTCGCTTTTATGCTGGGATATAAATAGGTTCATTGTAGTCGGTGAAGAATAAATGCGGTCTGATATTATACGTTCGGTCTTCAGATACCGTTTCACGGATATTTATTACAGTAATCTAATTAAAATAGTCAAAGCCAAGACATTTATTTCAATAAAACCTTTATACGTACGTGTTTTTCCGTCAGTGAAGCTAGGTGCCCGAGTTATTCGGGATATGTGTAACTTTGTTACGTTCATGTAACAAGAAAAACAATAAAGAGCTCTAGCAAACGTCGAAATTCTGCAGGAATTCTTAAAAATCTTTCAGAAAGGAGATCCATATTACAAAAGCACTATGAAATCCTAAGGCAAATATGTTTCGTCGTAAAACACCATTCCCAAAGGATGCAATCCTAGAAAATTGAAGCTTTAAAGATATATTTTTTAACATGTGCACAGCAAAGGATTTGAACGCACGTGGCTTGGTTCATGCACCGTCGTATTATTAGATCGCGCTACGGCCAATGTCTTCGAGTGTGGAATACGGCTATTTTTACTGTACCATGCGGGGGACGGTCGCTTTTAGATGCCTCTAGCGATGTTACAGCTTCGTTAAAGGTGGATTTAGACATTTTTACGGCGAATACGTTTTTATCCACGCTTAACAACTTATCCGTTTTGAATAACACTTTAAATTTAAAAAGCTTTGCTTAGACTTTTACGTTTTTTATATGTATTATTTATAGGGATTTGTATTTCTTACATTCCTAGACTTAATCGCTGCTATTGTTCTATTTTAATCGTAACCGGAGTTCTTCATCCCGTATATATTACGTGCGATTTCCAACCGACTACCACAAGGTCTACGACTAGGTCAAGGCAACAGTCGAGTCTAACATTACATTACACATTATTGTTGACTAAACAACTCTAGACCGAGCCCATTTGATCCTGCAATAACGCGTTACTCATTGAACCGAGAACCACTTGAACTCACAGAACAGCATACAAAACAAAATGTATAGATCAGTAATTATACCTATGTCATTTAAATGTATGGAAACATTACGTTTGTACCGTGAAGCACCGACCTCAGATAAAAGATGATAACATTCCCAATGAGTCATGACATGACATTAACCCTCGAGAAATAAAATACGCCTTTACGGTCGTAGAAATATGATTTCATTTTGTATGCGGGTATTGCGGGTAGTTGGAAATAGCGTGAAAGGTGTCTGTCTGCCATTCTACATAGGATACAGTTTTGAAGGTTTGATATTTCCTTCCTTTTGTGCAATCGATATTATTGTATCTCTCATACTAAGAATCTTTGTACAGGTTTTTGCTGACTCATAGAAATGTGAATGAAGACGCTATCTCGCAAGCCGTTTACGAACTACACGAAATGATTACAATGAAAACAATTTAACAACGTAATCTTCTTTGAATATTTATTTTCACATCGTTTTTGAAGTAAAAATAAAGTTTCTTGATTAAAGCCAGTATTTGATTTTAAGTGAAAATAAGTTAGATAGTATCCCGTTTCACATTTTTATAAGTAAATTCTAATAGATATTCTGCTAAAATGCATTCATAGGTTAATAAAATGTAGAACAAACTGCACCAGCCTTGTGGCTTAATTGAAATAGAACTGAATGAAATGAGACAACAGCTGCCTCCGTATATAACGGGGATTATTTCTGACTACCCTCATTATTGCGTAATTTATTTAGCAAATACCCGCGTCTCTGAAACCATTAGCGAGACGCTATACTGAAGAATTTATTGTTGTCACAAATAATAGTGTTTTGCGTTTAGACTGATGAATGTAGTGGAAAATGTCCTGTAGTCTAGTTTTTAGACGCCATAAAGAATTAGCCCCAAGCGTTTAGTGCAGTATTTATCAAATTAAATTACTGTAAACGTGCAAATGTAAGTTTATTCCGTTGTTAAGTAAACCGTTACAGTAGAACGGTAAATTATTGTTATAGTTTTTCGAATATGATCATGTGATCCAGTTTTGTTTTCAAAGTGAAAGAAAATTTGTACTCATTTATTGTAGGTTTTATTATGATTCGTGAAGTAGGTAAGGCAAGGATCAACCATAGTTCAGTACATTGGAATGGTATGCATTTCGTACATCAAGTTTTTATAATTATTAATTGGCTGACCCGTCTTCTAAAATTCGCTGTTTGTTTCGATCTCGATGTCTGAGAATAAGAACGCAATGAAATGCGGGCGTGGTTACCCGTCAACTTGAAATATTGGTGTGAAACTACTGAACTAAAAGTACTTTAACACGAAAATCACTACAAACCTTGGCTATGTCTACAACTCTCGAGAAACCTCATAAATGTCTTAACTTCTAAATAATGTCGTTAACGTCAGAACAGAACTCGAAGCATTTGAAACATATCTATTTAAAATCTGTTGGCCGGCCGCCTGAGACAATGGACACCAATTCCAAACCTATTGACAAGTTCCGTTCGTGGGTTGGAAGCGCACAGGAAATGATGCTGAATGTTTTGAATTTAAATTGCCATTTTGTTAAATTATTTTTCGGAAGTAGAATTTCTTAGTATCTATATTATTTAGTGACGACATTTTGTTCAGTGATTGATCCTTGACCTGTAGGTACTTTGGTAATAATTTTTACACGAAGATCGCAAGTATGTGTCCATAAGAATATTTATGTACCTATGAAGAAAACAGGGATATGCCAACTATGGTTAAATAATAAAAATTGCAAAACATATTTTGCTATATACTTATGCCCTTTCGCCTTTCTGTGATAAATTAAAAAGTTACTTATCTAATTATACGGAACTTACCAATATATTTTTAGATATTAAAATTTTAATAACGCCGACTCAGCTTGGGGCTCTCATGGCTCACGGACTTTTCTCATACCACTAAGCGAGATATCGGCAAATGCCGGCCGATTGCGATTTAAAAACCTAATTTACCTCAAATCGGAAAGCTATGATATTTACGAACTGTAAACGATTGATATATTATTTAGTACGATGTTCTAATCTTCGAAACATCTTCTTGATCTTACCGTGACGCTGGCAGAAGTCCAGGGAACGCCCCGGTTGTAATCGACCGTGCATTCATTTGTAAGTAGCACATTCATACATTGCTTGGCTATAGTTGCACAAATGTTCGGAACTTCACTTCTGCATAGCAACATGTGCGAAAGAGATATGACATTAGTTTGTAAACAATGTCTTTCGATACTAAGAAATATGTGCTGTATTTCGTTAGAAAAAAATAAATAAAAAATAATGCTAAAACTATTCATAAGCTCAAATATTAAAGGATTCTTCAACCTGGAACGCTCGTCTCGCTTGCGATGTCGAATTCTTTCTTAACTCGAATATTTTCAAAAAACCGTTCGAGTTGAGAAATAAATTAGGAATGTTAGATTAAAACAGGTTTAAGAAGAACGGAAAATTGTAATGTCTCGTAATTCACCATTCAAAGATTTACATAGTTGTGATATGAGAGATTTGGAAATCAGAGTATGAGGTGTAAAAACCTAGTTTCTGTTACCGTAGCTACTGCGGCATATTTTTTGTATACTGTTCAGGTATTTAGTCAGTTCTTAAAACCAAATCGAAGGCAATTCTGCTTGACTAATAAGTTACAAATAAAATTAAAATGGTTGCATCTCACTACACGTCAAGCCAATATTCCTTCAAGGAAAACGACAGTTGTAAACCATGTTCTAAGAAATTAATAATCTCATTTCTCCACAGGCGTCTGGTGTGACAGTTTCGGACGCGTGCAAAACGACGTACGAAGAGATTAAGAAAGACAAGAAGCACCGCTACGTGGTTTTCTACATCAAGGATGAAAAACAAATCGACGTAGAGACCGTCGGAGAACGTAATGCGGAATACGATCAGTTCCTTGAGGATCTGCAGAAGGGTGGCACTGGAGAGTGCAGGTAATTTATGCAGTTCGTTGTATCAAGATTTTTTTATGTCATAGGTCGGCAAACGAGCAAACTGATTACTTGATGGTAAGCAATCAGCGCCGCCAATGGACACCCGCAACGGAGGAGTTAAGAGTGCGTTGCCGACCTTTTAGGGATTAGGGATTTGGAGATTTAGGAATTGAGGAGGGATTGGGGGAGGGGAAGGATTGGGCCTACGGTAACCTCACTCACACGGACTCTTTGATTATTTCACGCCGGTTTTCTATGAGGCCGTGGTATCACTCCAGTCGAGCCGACCCATTCGTGCCGAAGCATGGCTCTCCCACATTTATATTATTATCATATAAGTTTAATATCATTGCGCAAAGAATAAAATGTACGGGAGCATATGCGAACGGGTAAGCCGAATCATAAAAAGCCAAGTGAAAAGTGTTAACATGCAGAAGGCATCAAAAACAGTCGCGAAAGTTGTGTCAGAAATTTCTTAGGCATCTACTAGTAACTGCATTCGATCAGGCAGGCAACAAGCTTATTCAGATATTATTATGTGATCGTTCGGCAACCGATCTTACGGTTTATCTGATGGTAAGCAATCAACGCTGCCCATGGTCCACCGCAACGGAGGAGTTACCGAGTGTGTTGCCGAACTTTTGGGTTTTAGGGATTGGGAGATGAAACAGATGGGGCCTCCAGTAACCTCACTCACACGTCGAAACACAACAAGCATGGCTCTCCCACACTTGCACATCACATACATAAAAAGTACCTGTTTTTTTTTATTATTTACGAATAAAGTGTAATGCTAACTTTGTCCTACGTATCTTCCAGATATGGCCTCTTCGATTTCGAGTACACGCATCAGTGCCAAGGCACGTCGGAGGCCAGTAAGAAACAGAAGCTCTTCCTCATGTCATGGTGCCCCGACACCGCTAAGGTTAAGAAGAAGATGTTGTACTCCAGGTAAATGTTATTCATTAATTCATTCATTGCTCATCCTAGTGGCACAGCTACATGAGTATTATGTGATTAAATGCTATTAAGCTTTTATTTGTATTTAGGGTATGATTGAACGCATTGCTATTATAAAACTCCCTAAAGAAATCTTATATATAAAAATGGATCGCAAAATGTGTTGGTAATCGCATAACTCAACAACGCCTGGACCAATTGTGCTAATTCTTTTTTTGTTGTGTTGATTACAGTCAAGAGAAGGTTCTTATCAAAGAAAATATTAGAAAAGTAGAGGGGAAGATTAGGAAAAAGTGACCCTTTGATAGCGAGATAGTTAGACCCGTGCGAAGCGGGGGTGGGCCGTTAGTAGAGAATAAAATAAAACCATTCATAGTAGCATGCACGTAGCAATACAATGTTTGGGCGTCGAATCACACAATTATGTGTATTATATACTTGTAGTATTCTCTTGTCTTTACAGTCAATAAGTGAACAAACACATCTTCAGATATTCATGTCGGCTCGTCAAAAAAACTTAGCTCGTGGCAATATATCAACAGGCAATCATTGCTTGCAGCATGACAGAATCACTATAGATAATGCAATCATTTACAACTTTCTGACGCTTTTCGACGTTCCAGCGTAATAGGACGATAAAACGACGAGTCCTTGCACACTGCTGCCAAAAAACATGATCTTATATTTAGAAAGACGTTAACTACACGAAACTGAACGGAAATATTGTTTGTAAGCTGTTATATATGTATATTTTCGTAATCAATTAGGTTGTAAATAGGTTAATATCATGTCGGTTTTGATTCCACCCCATCCCTTTTCTGCCAAAAGTGTGAAGATGTACTTCATATTTTATGATCAAGTAACATTTATTCGAACCTTCATGAAAATAAAGCATATATAATGCACATATTACACTAATATTGTGGGGTGTTGTGTTTGGGGTTTAAACCCCATCTAGTTCAATATGTAAACTCTTTTTCGGACTAAAACAGGTATCAATATATTCCAATTCACGCAATTAGTGTTGATACGTATCTTATTATTGTAAAATATTCTTGTTAGCGTAAAATGTTCTTGTTGTAATAGTAGCTTTAACTTAAAAGTCACGTTAGAGAGAGCAAGAATAAAATTATCAGAACAAAAATGGCATAAACTTGGCTAATAAAATCAATTTATGAAATTAACTTGTCATTGTGCTGTTTGTATAAAGAAGCGTGTTAAACTAATCAAGAAAAAAATATATTTATCTCAATAACTTACTAATTCAATTAATTTTCCATAGTTATTATACGACCGCGCCCTACGCTTGGAATATTTCGGTGACGCATCCTGCCACATCACGTTTATCGCGAACAAGATATCCTAATCGACAGATAACTTATATCTGGAAATGCTATTTGTAAATGATGACGTAGTTTGTATTGAGAATGTCATGCTGTACTGGATTATTTCTATTGTTTTACACCTTTCTCTGCACTTGAGTTCTTTAGATAAAGGTTATTGATGATGTTTATTCCTTTTATTCAGTGTTTAGAATGACGCAAGTTAATCATAAACACATTTTACTTGTCCATTGTGCTATAATATGTCCATTCCTTTGTTCCCAGCTCTTTCGACGCACTGAAGAAGTCGCTGGTCGGCGTTCAGAAGTACATCCAGGCGACCGACCTCTCGGAGGCCTCGCAGGAGGCTGTTGAAGAGAAGCTGCGCGCCACCGACCGCCAATAAGTCAGCATTTATCGCCACGACCGACGTGCGGCGCATCGCGACTCCTACGGAAACAACCTTAACCGCCACAGCACAGTCTCGTGCAGTAACACACGGCTCGACAGCAGTGTGCCACTACACGAGGCCCCACTCTGTGGCCTTAGTCAGTATTGTCAGGCATGGCTCGCGGTGCGACTCACAGTTTCGCATGGGTTTTTTTTATATATCGTTTCAATCCTTAAGCTTTTGCAGTCGATTCTACTCCGGAGCGGCCTCGCCGGTCAGTCGGTAGTCGGAACTCTGTACAGTTAACTGTAACCCATGGCCGACTCCGCGACAGCCTCTATAAGCAATTAAGGAATCTTTATGTAATAATTTAAATTATACTAATTATTATATATATTTTTTCCTATAATTAACTAAAGAGTAAGTTAGCTCAAACTAAATTTAAATACAGCGTACGCGTCGATCTTTTTTTAAATATAATAATAAAACTGGTTAGCGAACGCCGGTCGGCTTTTATACTATTTAGTTAATATAAATAATGTACGATTTTATACGGTCACCTAGTTTCGTTTGAGATTCATCTTGCTAAGGATGTAAGCTTTTGAGCTGCGGCTCGATACATGGCGGGCGTTGGATAAGTATTTTGTAACCGATTTATCCAGAAATACACTCGATATAAGAGAACATTAGTTGTTTTATTTGTTATTCACCCTTGACAATGTCGACGTTTCCGGTGTGCGGTGTGACGCATCGGCGGCATCGGTATATCATTATAATGATTCAAGTTAAAACCGAATAATATTAATTTTAGGAATGCCTTACCTCGAGTTTGAATGGATGGACTACAATTATTAAAATTTAAAGCTGCAATAATTGATATTTCCTGCCTACCTTACCTACAGACATGTCAGTTATGGTATGATGTTAGCAACAGCGAAACTTAAAAATCAGTTTATAATCTTCCTTTGGTAAGTTGAATTAACAGATTGGTAGGTACATGTGATGCTATTAGATTCTATATATATAAAAGAAAGTGTTAGTTAGTCCACTTATAACTCAAGAACGGCAGAACCGATTTAGCTGAAAATTTGCAGAGGTAGTTAAGAGTTAGGAGAAGATAGAGTAGGTAGTCAAATGACGGGAGCGACGCAGCGGGTAAGAGCTAGTTTGAAATAAAATCTCAATGGGTAAGGCAATGATTAAAAAGTGTCCGTTATCCAGGCCAGATGTTGTCGACAATGGTCATTTGAATCTTATAGATAATTAGTTGTGCGGCTTCTGTAATTGTTGCGCACATTTTTAAATTTGTTGCGCTTATAGTTTTTTAATTATTTCACAAAAACATTTCCTGCTGGCGTAACGTTACCACAGCCAGACCTTTTTCTTTCTAATGGGAATATTTAAATAAATATTAGCTATAAAATTAGTTGTCTAGATAAAGTAAATGTTGTGCCTTATTTTGTATTTGTTCTTTCTTCGGTTGCGAAGTTATTCGAGATTTTGCTGCGGTAACGTTTTTGGTTTTGCTAGATCTTTGAAATGGTTAAGCGGATTCTTATCATATTTTGTACACGACTTCCGAGGACTTAGTTTAAATTTGTTGTGCAATAACAAAACCAAAATAATGCATATTTTTAAGGATTTTTCATTAAATAGAAAAACACTTCAATTGGCCCCAGCACTCCCAATAAGAAGTCTGAAGACTTACTTCAAACGTAATTTTAAAGCTTGTAACTGCCTTCAAATGTATGTAAAGTTTCATTAGTATCCCGTAAGTATTTAACAAGTTATGATGATATTCAGTTCTTCACGAGCACGGTCTTAACCGATTCCGTGCGGAAGTCTTTTTAGCAATCTTTAGTGCCTGGCGTCAAACAAAAATTCTGTGATGCCTCTGAGGCACCAAGCGCCAGAAAGTTTGATGATTCCCCTGGGGAATCATCCGCCATGAATTGTCACTTTTAGCTTGTTTTCGTGTTTCTACTTGCTAAAATAATCATTTGACATTGTGTATCTAACGTAGGCAGTCAGTAAATTCGTTCAGTGCGTTTAAAAGTGACGATCTGTGTGTTTTTATGGAAATGGAAGGTAAGTGACTAATTTATATTAGGGGTCGTAAACCTTTTTGCATTATTTCATGGATTTATTTATTCAAGTGTTGTAAAGAATTTACCACTTGAGTTTGTCGCGAGGTGATATTTATTTATTATTATTTATAATACAGTGTTTTGTAGGGAAACAATTTTAACTTCACTATTTTGATGATAAAATTGTTTCTCTACAAAATACTGGATTACTGTAGAACATTTAACTGAATGGGAAGTCCTATTCTAATGAATCAAAAATATTGTACTCGTAGGTACCTATAAACATTTACATGATTTTGAAGTGTTTTATTTGGATAAGAATGTAAATGTGTTTTTATTGATAAAAAATATCTGTCTATCCATTTAAAAACTTGGATTTTGTTATGCGTTTAATTGACAAGTTTTTTATTTTGTTGTAAAGTTACCCAGAAAAAAAATGAAATATATTCCTGACTAAACTAAATATAAGACAGAAGTGCGGGGCCCCGCCGCCCCGGCCGGGGTGAAATAGTTATGCACCGCACAGTTGGTATGAAAAACTAGCAGGACAAAATTATTTTGTACTAATACCAGAGCAAAGCAGCTTGTCTTGATTCTTTGGCGTTAGAAGGATCATTTAAGACATGTCCTAAATTGACTTTTGTCCGTCTAGTTTATCAAAATATTAGGTATACTGGGCGCCGGCGCAAACAATTATGAACGGCGTAGTTTTATACGCAAGGAAATACGGTACTTCGTAGGCGAAGGGCCGGCGAACAGCGCAATCTTTGTACGTTTTTAGGCAACAATGAACCTTATGACAAAAGCATTTGATTTTTGAGAAACATTCCAGAAAGTGGGCTGTTAGAATTATAATCAATAATAAAATGTGTCGGCAACTTGGTTTACAACCCCTGATGTCAGCTAATTTGCGAAATTACTTAAAACGAACACTGTGGGCATGATAAGGGTGACAAATAAAGACACTTTCATTTAGAGGGCTCTTTTAACGAATGTCGTTTAAGCCGAGTTTTGTATGATTTAGTTTTGTATCCTCTCGGGCACCATACGCCATACGCAATAGATTTACATGGTGCCTGTGCGGCATCATCCGCACGGAAACGGTTAATGCACGCGGTGTTATTTGGCCACTGGATTGGATATATGAACTGAATGTTATGTCAATGATTAGTGGTTTAGATCAGTTGTATTTCAGTAAAATTTCAGCTCAATACATTGGATTATTAATGAGATAATACTATTAAAGTCATTAGGAAGTGAATAACCGTGGTAAGCCGACCAAGTTTAGGTGGTTACGAAAAAGCGAAAACGCAGAACATTGTACTATCTTTTGAAATGTTTAGTATAATACACCTTACAATTTTGGTACAGACGCGTACACTGGTAATTACCTATATAATAAAAATATAAAAAAAAACATTATCTTCCAGTTCCACAAAATTATCAAAAATCACCGCTAGAGCATGCCGTTCGGTAGGACGCAGGAGTAGTGGGGTGAAGGGGTAATACATTGTTTGCATAACGCACTCAGTCTTGCCAGAAGGTTACTATTGTAACCTTTTAGATGATTTTTGAACTGCATTTTGAAATAGAAATGACAAGGACGGGTGATGTTTAATCGGTTGCTAAGCAACACAAGTTTTTTTAGGTAAGGGAGTAAAAGTTCAATTGAAATGATTATTTTACCTTTCAATAAAAAATCTTGAATAATCATGTAGTTTTTTTTTAAACTTTTGTACATGTCTGTACTAAATTTATAACACTATCCTACATATTTTAGAAGGTACCATAATGTTCTGCGTTTTCGCTTTTTCGTAACCACCTAAACTTGGTCGGCTTACCACGGTCATTCACTTCTTAATGACTTTAATAGTATTATCTCATTAATTATCCAATGTATTGAGCTGAAATTTTACTGATATACAACTGATCTAAACAACTAATCATTGACATAATATTCAGTTCATATATCCAAGCCAGTGGCCAAATAACACCGCGTGCATTAAGACCGTGCTCGTGAAGAACTGAATATCATCATAACTTGTTAAATACTTACGGGATACAAATAAAACTTCACATACATTTGAAGGCAGTTACAAGCTTTAAAATTACGTTTGAAGTAAGTCTTTAGACTTCTTATTGGGAGTGCTGGGGCCAATTGAAGTGTTTTTATATTTAATGAAAAATGCTTTAAAATATGCATTATTTTGGTTTTGTTATTGCACAACAAATTTAAACTAAGTCCTCGGAAGTCGTGTACAAAATATGATAAGAATCCGCTTAACCATTTCAAAGATCTAGCAAAACCAAAAACGTTACCGCAGCAAAATCTCGAATAACTTCGCAACCGAAGAAAGAACAATACAAAATAAGGCACAACATTTACTTTATCTAGACAACTAATTTTATAGCTAATATTTATTTAAATATTCCCATTAGAAAGAAAAAGGTCTGGCTGTGGTAACGTTACGCCAGCAAGAAATGTTTTTGTGAAATAATTAAAAAACTATAAGCGCAACAAATTTAAAAATGTGCGCAACAATTACAGAAGCCGCACAACTAATTATCTATAAGATTCAAATGACCATTGTCGACAAAATCTGGCCTGGATAACGGACACGATTAAAAAAAGGTCTACAAAAGGTAATGATGACCTTTTTTGTTTTAGATTGGTATAGCCTATATTTTGTATTATACTAGAAATGAAAATGGTATAAAGATTGCCTCGTTGAATAGAAGTGTTTACAATACCTAACTGCGAAGCATTCACTTAACGGGACTGGATTAAAAAGTATTGAAAATACAACTTGAAAAAATTTGAAAAGTGGTAGAGCTTTTCTCAGTTGAAACGTGTGGTGTGTCGTTATTTCCAATAACTAGTATATCTCCCGGTAGTAACTATCCAAAACACATAATGCCCCTAAAAGTATGTACCCAGGTTCCTATGACATTTTTGAGAATAAGGCGTCGTCCTAATAATTATAGGGAGCAATCATACGATGGCGCGATGCGTTCTCGTCGTGCGATGAGTTCAAACATACAGATACACACATACAAAGATCTATATAGTATTTTATGTTGTCTACGTTTCCTTTTTTCAATTTCATTTGCAATTTTTAAAGCAATATTGCCTGACAGCAAAACCTGCGTTCATCTCTGAAAAGAGCCATCGCACGATGGACATCACGCGATCTATTTGGACACCTGTTAGGTCATCATATAGGACAACTTTGATCGTGCGATGTAAAATGCATCGTGCCATCGCACGACCGCTCCCAATTAAGACGATTCCTAAGGTTTTTTTTATTTTTGAACTAGACGGAAAGGAAACATCAATGAAACACGTAATCCCATGATATTTTAAAACATTTATTAAAACTCATCTCGTGGCAACAATATTGCTATCACACTATATTCTATCACAAATGAAATCATAACTACAATCAATGTAGTTAGTTTCAAAACACTTTCTCCACGAAATGTTGATAAGTATCTGTTTAATGCTGAAAATATCCATGTTCAGAGGTAATCATTGTAATTTTATTTTACTTAATAATATAATTATTTGATATTAATGACCTCAGTAAAATATGCAATCGCATTAGTTTGAATTACATTTTTTTACCTCAATTAGGTGTTGAATTTAGTAGTATGGCAACATTATCATGCGTTTTTTCTCGAATTCGAAGACAAATGTTTGAATCAATGTATTTTAGCTCTGATTACATTAATTTATGAACACGGAACTTAATTCAACTCAAAACAAAACGCTTAAAATATTCCGCCTCGACAACAATCAATATCAACGACAAAACAACATACAGGGATATTTTTATATATAAGTAGTTCAAGTTAAAATGGGCGTAGCTCGGATAGTGTGTAATATTTGGGCAGTGTTTTTACATTTTATTGTCAATTAAAGATGTCTCTCACATTTATTATACTTAGTTATTATAATAATTATTTGTATCATATCATTATAAACATGCTATCAACCTCGCTACGCCCAATGTGATATAAATAAATACTTTTTTCACAATTTGAACATAATGAATATGAAGACAATATTATAATTATTGTCACCTCGTTTATATGAATTATCCAGTTAAATATTTTTGTGTATACGAATATGTATTTTTAATTGAATTCCAATGACTAGAACTATGTATAACTTAGGTCTAAGTAAACTTTGCGGTAGAAAAGTTCTTATTGATAGATTAAAAAATCTAGAATGAATTACTTATTTTTTTTTTTTATTTTAGGTCAACAAGAGCAGGGACTTTTAAATATTTTTTCTGTTTAATTTCTTGGTATATATAATTCTCGATATTATTCAGAATTATTGGAATCATGTATTTTACTTATAATTTTGCTGACTACAATATCATTGTGCGTATAATTTTTCACTGCTATTGTTGACAATTTTTATTAATACAGGCATAAAATTTCCAAAAAAATAAATCACAAGCTTGAAAATTTATAAACTACTGCATTTTTCTAACAATGTTTTAAAATTGATTAAATTTAACTTTTTAAAGGTACATTTAATAATAATTATCTTATTTCGACACTAAACCACTTAATATTATTAAAATTCCATTTTTATGAATCACATTTAATTTGATTTATATTAAGGATTAAATTGTAAATGCATTTTCTTGGGAGATAATTATACTGTTCTGAATTATTCAGGGTTACAGTATCTACATTATGCTATTAAGATATGAATAATAAGAATTATTTTATTTATAATATTAAGAAGACACAATTCCTCATTACAGTTGGCCCTAAGAATTTACCCATCCATTAAAACGTTGTTATAGTTATTTTATTCAAGAAATTAATGCCACCATTTTTTCAATCGTAGATACAATCGTACGAGCGAAATTGTTAACTTGCACTCAAATTATCATTTAGGTACTATTAAAATTAGGTAATAATGTAAATAACCACCTTCAAGTAACGCCTCCGAAATTTAATTTGCAAAATAAGAGAAAAGATAAAAGTAATTATTTAAAATATAATTAATTGTAAACATATGTACATTTATTTATAATAAATTCTTGTTCGTAAAAATCACGAGAAGAATAAATTCAAATATTGCAACGTTTTTGGAATAAACTATGATACCATAGAAAAAAATTAATACTACACGGTAGAAATTAAATATCAAGTGTTAAATAATTCTTATAAAACACCATGCAAGAATATATAATTACATATTCTGTTATACAGCGCAAGGTTGGAATTTTCTTAGACACAGTTAATTAATTCTTACACCAAAGCGTCGTGTCGCCCGTCTGGGTTTAGGAACAGCATTCTAACATATATCAAAAGAATAACTTTCACAAAGTCACAACTAGGTTAATAATAAAAAAAAACTATGATAACCCTGGCAATACGATGATATTACATACAAGAGGCTTTGTTGAGTTTTTATATTGCAACCTTTTCGCCAAATAATAAGCAAACAAGTTTTGGTAACTAAAATATAATTTCTTTATGTAGGTAGCCATTGGGCCCCTGCATTTCCAGACGGTTATGTTACAATCCTGTATTTAGCTCTGCACTGAAAGCTAGTGCAGCTGAATTAGCTTTGGAAGCAGTAAATCTGCCAATCGAATTTCATACGTGTTTCGTAACACGCAGTCACTTTTGTGACTGAACTGATTCAACCAGTTTGTGGTGTGTGATTTAAATGCTGATAGTACTTATAGTGTCCGCTGGCGCTGGTGTCACAATTGGCTGCTGGATTGTTGGGTCCAGTAAGGGAATACTGTCAGTAGTCCTGTGGACGAAGATGTATTAATGAAACAGTCTTGAACATATCACAAATTTTGTCGATGTAGGTATTATTCATAAATTTTTTGAACATTTTTCCTTTAATACCTGAACTTTAAACGGTGACCGCTTAATTTATATATTTCAATTAATTATATTTAAACTTCATTCTCATGATATAGTTTACCACCTTTAATTTCTTTTTTATATCTAATTTTGTTTAGTTACCTGTTTCTGGTAAGCGTTGGTTCACTAATAACGGCCTCGCAGCACGGGGCTGTGGTCTTCGGACGCACGATCGGCAACGTAGTACATATTGTCGTAGTTAGGTAAATGTACTGCAAATAATATAATTATATTTAAGTACGCCTGTCATTACCTTCGTCACCAATCGATATTAACCAGCTAAAATAAGTCTCCGTTTCTTACCATAACAACGACAAGTATCAAATAAATCGTTGGAGTAGACCAATGGGCCGCATTCTCAATAGCTACGACTCCCATGACCCAGTTGATGGCAAAGAACGGTTCTAATACAAGACATAAGTTAAGATATGTCTTCAGCTCATTGCCTTCGGTGTTCCAAGTCCATTTCCAGGATATATTGTCCATGTAAAGCATGTTTAGGAGGCTCTTATCGTGCATTGCCTTTGCCGCTTGTGCTAGGTTGGGCTAGAATTGAATTAGAGGAAAACATTTTTATAACAAACCTTAGAGTACTTACAGTATTGATATAATTTTCTGTTTTATTAGAATACTCACCTCACTACCTGTTTCGCCATTTTCGCCAGGTATTGCGATGTTCACGTAATGACAATCGTCTTCACTTCCATTATAATCTTTATCGAGGGTTTCGGAACTATCCGTATTCTTCCTACTACTTCCTGGAGTGTAGATATTATCTAACGTGTCAATACTTCCATTTTTGTCATCCATTTGACCATCAGTTTTTGGCCAATTAGCTATATGGTGGTCCACCAACTCTTGTATTTTTGCTGTTAACGTTTCCGCCTGCTTTTTGTTTACGCTTTGTAGGCCTAAGATAATGATTGCTGTGTTTATTAGGATGAGAATCATTGCTGGTACCATGAAGCCCATAACCATGCCCTTTTCAATTGACATCCAGCAGTAGTGTTTTATTTCGTAGTGTTCCATAGAGAGAGCGTAGTTGAACTAGAAAAGACAAGCCTTCAGTACCAAACTAGGATCATACGGACAATTAAAGCAATATTGTAAGATATTAAGGTTCTTCTCACCATGACAACCACAGCAGGTACTCCATAGGCCAGCAAGTAATTGTACTTTAGTGGCAAGAGAGTGTCACAAGCACAATACTCTGCTACCGCCGCCGCGAGTGCTACTATCCACATAGCACAAGAGACATGCGTGTAATGCAGGAGGAGGGCTATTCTCTCACACTGAGAGGGAGATGATACGCCCTAAAGATGAGAAAATATAGATATATAGTATATAGACTAATGTACCTATGAATATTATAGAGGTTGAGGTTGATTTAAGTTTTGAAGAATAAAATACTATGTGATTACTAAAATTATTGCGACTCACCATCACAGCCTGTATGTAGATAATGGTGCAAGCGGCCAAACAGCAACACAGATTAATGTTGATAGGATACAACTTGCTGTTGCGACGGAATTCAGCTGCATACTCGCTCCACATTAGCCACATCACTGCACTTATCAGTAGAACTACAGCTATACCGCTTGTTATGAAGATCTGTCATGGAAAGAGATGTTTTCGACGTGAGATTCGAGAAATAAAGAAATGACGCATGTGCCATTATAAAGCTGAAGAGCTTGTGAGTTCTTTTATTATGCTTTTCATAATTTAAAATCATCATCATCATCAGACTATAAATTGCCCACTGCTGAGCAAAGGCCTCTTCTCACACGGAGAAGGTTTGAGCATTAATCACCACGCTTGGTCAATGCGGGTTGGCGATTTCAAACTTACAATTAGAAATTATAAGTCCAGGTTTCATCACGATGTTTACCTTCACCGTATGTCAGTGGAGTCTAAACAATCATAGAAAGTACATATAACTTGGAAAAAGTCACATTGGTACTTGCCAGGTTTCGAACCCACACCCTCATGCATGAGAAGCGGGCTCCTTAACCTCCAGGCCACCATGGCACCAATTAAAATATAAAGAGTTAATCTCGGAAAAAAATTAAGAATCTCAAGTTGACTCTTCTTAACTCCTCTTTACCAAATGATATGACAAATATCAGACTTGCAGAAAAATGAGATTAATTAACTCACCAAGATCATCCACTCGTTCCTAACTCCATGGCAGTTGTTAAATCCGTACAAGTACGTCACACTATCTATAATGTTATGTTCTTTGAGATCTGCATCAGCTAAGGAATCATCAGGTATATCTGGCTCAATATCAACCTTGTTGTCTGCGTTTTTACTTATAACTGAAAAGAAAACGTTCATCGTGACTTCAAAAATATACCTATACGTAAAATATTACTGTGTTTTCCAATCTGGGGCTCTGTCTACCACGATAATTTTCGAATTGGATGAAATATAAACTACTTGCTACTCTTGCGCGGTTTCATCCGCTGCTCAGCTCCATTTGATCGTAGCGTAATGTTTAATATGCCTATAGCATTCAGGAACATTGTCGTTACCTATCAGTGAAAGAATTTTGGCAATCCGACTAGGGGTTCCAAAGATTACCACATCCATACAAACATACAAACTTACAAATTTTACCTCTTTATAATATTAGTATAGATAAGATCAGCTTGTTTGAATCAAATCATATTTATTCGCAAAAACATGTGTACCTACAGAAAAGTAGGTCAAATACTCATACTTTAACTCTTTATTAACGGTAATATAGTATAGAAGTGAGACAATTTATTTTCATATGGCAGCAGTCAAGAGATTAATGATCTCTATACTAATATTATAAAGAGATAAAAGTAAGTTTGTATGTTTGAAAGTTTGTATGTCGGGGGTAATCTTTAGAACCGCTGGTCGGATTGCCAAAATTCTTTCACTGATAGATAGCTACAATGTTCCTGAGTGCTATAGGCTATAAAACATCGCGCTACGATTAGATGGAGCCGAGCTGCGGGTGAAACCGCGCGAGAGTAGCTAGTGATTAATAAAAAAGACTTTCAGTTCTTTCATTGTATATTTTAATTTTACATCAAACAACTTACCCTGGTTGCTTCGCGCCACAAACTCTGGATTAGGATACAATTGAGGATTATCATCGTAGATGGAAGACGTGAAATTGGATACAACTCCTCCGTACTCCGTATCATAGGATGTTATGTCGTAGTCTGATCGGTCATCCGATCTTGGGTATGTAGATTTGTGATATCGAATTGATACCGGTTGGAAAGACCGGTACGATGGCTTCGATTTGAAGTATCCATCGTCACCTAGTCTTCGGAGATGGTGAGAGCTCTTGTTTTGGGAAGCTGAAAGCATTATCATTATTAAAATGTTTTAAAACAAACTAAGTACTTAGTTTCTGTGTTGTTACATATAAGTAGATAGAAGGAAAGTAATGACGTATCACACGATCAAACATGAAACCAGTACCTAGGTATTCGATTGTGTTTTGTTTTTTTTTTCAGATCAAATAAATATGTATTGTACGGGTTTTGATTATAAAACAAAACAAAAATAAACTCAATCTTAAGTCAGGATTAAACTTGATCTTAAAAACAAACACACATTGAAAATGTGCTCGTATGTTGTTTCAACAATGTTTATCCCTCTACTAAATTAAGTCATAATATTATTGTTGGATGTAAAGCTAAGCTATATTTATATTTATCTTAGTTATAATCCACAAATACATACATCTAAATGTATATAGGTACCTTAAATAAATTATTTCCTAAAAAAAGAAAACTAAAACATTATTCGTTCGTCTTTGTTCTCTATTTTCTTTTTCTTTTTTTTTCATGCCACGTTAAACAATGTTGTTAATCAACTTTATCGATGTTATCACACTACTTTCTAACAAGCCAATTAGTGCTTTTTAATTGCACACTACTCGTTTATAAGATTAAAATACATAAGTGAAGCCAAGGTCAATTAAAGTAGATACCTACCTACTCATTATGTTTATTTATGAGATGTATAAACAAAAAAAAATATGTTTACTACAAGTGCTCTCTAACTGATAGATATATTAGTCTTACCATTTGCATCTGCATTGTAAAATTGTAAACTTAATATCAAAGAAAATGTAAATTTAAAAACACATGACTGCATGTCGATCCTTTTAACTTCCGCTTACGTTAAAAAACGAATCGATCTAAACGTCCTTTTATATTTTCACTATAGGAAATCATTGATTTCCATATTTTAATGCACATGTATTGATACTATTAAAGTTGTATCTTTTAATTATTTATGCCGCGATAAAAACCAGCCATTTTCACAATTACCGCGGAAAATCGATACAGTGGCAACGATCCTTTACACTGAAACTTTATTGCAGGATTGGAATGATCATAGTTAAAAATACGCTAAATCCTAGTCAAAGCGATTGGCTTATAACTGGTAGCCTCATATTATTCTATTGTTTTCTCTTAGTTCTACGTAAAATATGAATTTTAGCATACGATTCTTCAGATTATTCAGCTATAAAAGGTAGAAAATAATTTAATAAACATTGCAACACATAGTTATGTAATGTCAAGATAGCGTTCCAGATATTTTCTAGATTGTCAACGGTGTTTTAACTCTATCTCTTTCTGTCAAGAGCGACTTTATCTCCCTTTCCTGCTCAGATGTTTTTCAATCAGATTTTTATGTTTATTTACCATAAACTCGCGACCTAGGCACACCTGTCACATTCACAACAAATTCAAAAACGCAATAGAAATGTAACCAAAAATAGATACAAAAATGAGTGCAATATTAAAATTTATTCGTGAAAACCATATACTGGCCCTTATCGAGCAGGCTATAGTCAAAAAGAAGTCCCGGCTGAGTTTGAACGCCTACGAAATTATTGAAATCCCGGAATTGCTTTACACCTGTTCCGATGTCGAACATTTATATTTGCATAGAAATAAAATAACAGTGATCCCTCAGGAAATAACACAGCTAGTGAATTTAACCACGTTAACGCTAGATTATAATAATATAACGCAGCTACCGCCGGAGATTGGTAATTTAAAAAACTTAGTGAATTTGAACATTAGTTACAATCCTCTGAAGGTTTTGATCCCGGAAATTGGTGAACTTGAAAACTTGGAGGCGTTTTGGTGCAACAAAATTCAACTGCGGGAGATACCCAAGGAAATAGGGAAGTTAGAGAAGCTGGATACGTTTGGCGCGCGAGGAAATGAACTGGTTGCCCTACCTGAGGAAATCACCAAGTTATCCAAACTAAGGTAAATGCAAGGCTATACGAATATCGATTTGAATTTATGAATTTTCTGGTTTATATGTGTGTATATTTATAGGCGTAATTTGTTTAACACTATCTAATTCTGAAAACTTTTTAAATATTAAAAATTCATCTTTTTAGAAAAAAAGTTGACATTATATTTTTTAAATTCCTCATAGGCATACGCAAAAGCAATGACCTCATACTGTTTCTCATTAAATTATTAACAACCTCCTTGCCTATACTTAGTTCAAGGTTGTGGTACAGAAAAAAGATGAAACCTTGAATTTGGCCTTTAAAGTTTTTATCTATGATTTGTTAATATCTACTCTGCCTTACAGTGATTCGGCTCAAAGTCAAACCAGTTGTATGTTGACTAAATAATCCAGATTCAACCTTGACTTAAATTTTTAGTACTTAAAGTATTTTATGTGATTTCTTTATTACTCAACTATTTATGAATACAAACTTACCAACTATCCATGACATTAATATACTATCACCCCTTTTAATCCCCAAATATTTTGAATAAAGTATTTTTATTTTGCCTGATATTAATCATTAATTCATCAAACCCCATTGTCTTACTATTGTGTCCTGAATGACCAAGGTTAATTGAGTTTATTTCCATACAATAACTTAATTAGCCGAAATAAGTCTCCCACTAATCTAAACTCTAAGCCTTTTTAAGGGAGGACAGGAGAAAGCATAACCTTAAAAATTTGCATTGCTTTTTTGGAAAGAAAAACTAGGGAGTACACTTTTTAAAGGTGTGATTGGTGACCGTCATTATTCACCTTTTTATAAATACTATTTTAAAAAGATATACTAGGGTGTGTTTTTTTTTTGTGAGGGGAAATCATCAAATGACTTCTCCCACCCAGGGCCGGGCGGGAGGGAGTGTCAGACTCTTACTGACTAAAAACCCACCTGTTCCTTCTCTTGCTCTGGGCCGGGGTCGCGGTGCTTCATTGCGCTTACCCTGCAACCCCGGCTGAATACTAGGGTGTGTGGGAATCTAACGTCACTATCATCTGACTCTAAATAAACCAAACTTGGATCTCCAATAACACCTATAACAATATGAAGGTGGGAAGACCTGCTGCTTTAGCTTGGGTGTGAGCAGCAACAAAGGTCTATGAACAGCTGTGTCACCAGTTTCCCTGGATTCACATCTAGGAGCAGACTGTTCTACTGTCACAACATGGTTCTAAATAAAGGAATACCTATGTTTTCTTTCAGATGGCTCACACTAGAGAACAACTTTATTGAAGCATTACCGGACACCATGGACTCCATGGAGTCTCTAGTCCACTGCAACTTGAGAAATAACAGGGTCAAGGAGTTTCCTGTTTCCATACTCAAGTGTCCAGATCTCATGTTTCTGCAGCTAAATAATAATCAGGTATTTATTTAGGATTTCCAAAGCTTTCTTACATATTCAAAAAATAATCATGCAGTTATTTTTATATGCCGGCATTGTTATACCTGCATGAGTATTTTATATGTGTATGTATAATGCTAATACATTTTTTTGCGAATTTATTCATTTATTGCGCAACATACATTGACACAGAAGTAAGCAAATATCATGAATGTAAGTACATCGTCCTGTTAGGGCGTAGCCAACTAAAACACTGGAATATAATATTTTTTCACTACGTATTTACGTAACGATAGCTATATGTATATTAAATATAAAAAATATTTTTTTCCTCTTTCTTGAATGGCACCTGAGTCTCCAGTTTAATGTTGTCGACTATACTGCCAGTGTCAAGTAATGACGGCAGGTTATGGGCCCGTCGAACTTTAACTTTGTTAAAAAAAATATTGCCAATTTTTTCCTCGTCTTGCTTAGGGCGAAAAGTGCAACTACTATGTAATACTTGAAGTATTGCTGGCGATAAGGTTATTTGAATTTCGAATCTGGAATGAATTCACGGCTTCACAGAAAACCGACGTGTAGCGACCCCAGCGTTGTGTTTCGATGTGTGATTGAGACTACAGGTGGCCCAACATCCTTTTCTTCTATCTCTCAATTCTAAAACCTCAAATCTCTCCCTCCGTAATTCCTCTGCTGTTGCGAATGTCCATGGGCGGTACCGATCGCTTACGATCAGGCGCTCGTTCATCTCGTTTGCAGTAAGTTTTTTAAGTGTGGGAGAGCCATGCTTCGGCACGAATGGGTCGGCTCGACCGGAGTGATACCACGGCCTCACAGAAAACCGGCGTGAAATAACCACAGCGTTGTGTTTCGCCGTGTGAGTGAGGTTACCGGAGGCCCAATCCTTCCCCTCCCCCAATCCCTCCTCAATCCCTAAATCTCCAAATCCCTAATTCCTAAAAGGTCGGCAACGCACTCGTAACTCCTCCGTTGTGGGTGTCCAGGGGCGGCGCTGATTGCTTACAATCAGGTAATCCGTCTACTCGTTTGCCGATAACGTAAAAAAAGCATAGAAAAAAAAAAACAACCCAACTACATAACCAGTTCACATAATAACTAATTGCACACGTACACGACGTCCAAATGACCTTCAAGCTACAATAATTACAATTACAATGTGTCCTACCTACCTACGTGTATTTAAAAATGTTAACAGCTTGCAACTGCGTCTTCCGTGTATAGATTTGTCCACCCACAAAAGATAAATGGCTTAGTGTTCTTCTAAAAGGTTCTAATCACAGTAATCAGGCCGATTAGTCTTAAATAGACTAATTATGCTCTATCGGTTCAGGTAAATAATTAAACAATCTTGGCAAGTCTCTTTATCTAAAAGTTGTCTAAAAATGTTGACAATCTTGTATTTACCTAAATCGATGTTAGCTAATAAACAAAACTGACTTTTATCCGCGACTTTGTTCGCGTGGAATAGTAACTTCTGTCTGTCTGTCTGTATGTATGTTGATGTTCCTTATAGAAACAAAAACTACTCGACGGATTTTAACAAAACTTGGCACAATTATTCTTTATACTCCTGGGCAGGTTATAGGATACTTTTCATCACGCTACAAATAATAGGAGAGGACTTTTTCCGAGTTATATGAACTTTCTATGAATATTTAGACACCACTGACATACGGTGAAGCGAAACATCGAGAGGAAACCTGGACTTATGCACGGTGTGACTGCGCGGTTGGTGCGGTGGCTGGGCAACTGGCTGCCGTACAGCGTGTCGCGGGTTCGATTCCCGCACGGAACAACTCATTGTGTGATCCACAAATTGTTATTCCGGGTCTGGGAGTCATGATGTGTATGTGAAATTGTATGTTTGTAACCGCACCCACGACACAGGAGAAAATCCTAACGTGGGGCAACGTTTTTTTAAAGAAAAAAAAAGAAAAAAAACTTATAATTTCTAATTAATAATTTGAAATCGCCAACCCGCTTTGAGCAAGCGTGGTGATTAATGCTCTAACCTTCTCCGTGTGAGAAGAGGACTTTGCTGAGCATAAGGCACTTATAGGCTGATGATGTGATGATGTTTGTGATGTGATAATAGGCTGATGATAATGATGATTAAATAATGTCCAATTCCAAGTATCCAATCTAAACAATGACCTTTATAATACAAAACAATGGCGCTATAGACGAGTGAGAATTCAATATTTTTCGTAATACAAGAATCGTATAACAATATTATGTAAACATTTTTATAGGACATAATACTTAAGTTTATATGCCATTTGTTCTTGGCTTGACTCACATTTGACTGGGCAGCTCCGATTTCTTTTTTTTAATAACAATAAGAATAATTTTATTGCTTATAAATTACAAACAATGCTTTGATTCCTGAAGCTCACACAAGGATTCCCTATGTCGGGAGTTCCAGGCTTATTCGTTTCGATGTCCGTTTTCGCTATATATTTATATACATGTAGTTGCTTAAATTACATTAGTTTGTTAAGTTCTCTGATAAATCAGAATCTTTTAAATTTCGATCTTCATCTCACAGCCCATCAGTCAACCGTAGCAACTGGCAAAGATTATTAAAAATTATTAGCACATAAGACAGGAGGCAACGGTGCCGATGTTCAGTCGGGGTTGCGCGTGAAACGCAATGAGGAATCGCGGCCCCGGCCTGGACCAGGAGAAGGAGAAGGACCGGGTTTTTTTTATGTGATAGGACGGCAAACGAGCAGACGGATTACCTGATGGAAAGCAATCGGCGTAAAGAAGGAGTTACGAGTGCGTTGCCGACCTTTTAAGGATTGGGATTTTGGGATTGGGGTAGGGGAAGGATTGGGCCTCCGGTAACCTCACTCACATGGCGAAACACAACGTTGTGGTTGTTTCACGCCGGTTTTCTGTGAGGCCGTGGTATCACTCCGGCCGAGCCGACCCATTCGTGCCGAAGCATGGCTCTCCCACACTTCAACCCAGGGGTGGTTTTTAGTCAGAGAAGACTATCACTCCTGCTCGCCTCTAGCCATATGATGATTTTCCCCTTCAAATAATAGCACATGAGTAAAGTCCAAAAGTGTGTAGGTACAAATCGGCAGTCATAGTTTGCAATACCTAACCAAGATTTGTAATATTGAGTTCTTTCCTCTCTATAGGAATCTATACTTTGGAATGAGGAAATACCTTCAAAAAACAGCCTATTCATGAACATAACCTTCTACGAGTATAATTCAAGTAACTCGTGATACTTACCTATTTAAAATCAATTTTGTAAACAAGTTCTTTTGCATAAGTACAGGTAATCTGTCAAGTTGTTTCCAGAACAACAACAAAAAAAATATTGTCGATAGTAACGATCGATAGTAACTCTGTCTGTCTTTTCTTCAAGCCTAAACTACTGAACCTATTTGTGTGAAATTTGGTACCTAGAAACATAGTTTGGAACTCGAGAAAGGACATAGCATAGACTAATAATACACTATATAGGTATATATTAGTGTATTAGTTTATGGACATAGGATAGTTTTTAAACCAAAACCTGTAGGGAGTCACTATTCTACGCGAACAAATTCATGGGCAAAAGTTAGTAAAAATATTTTTCGTGTTATATAAGCTGTCACTGATTACATATTTCGCGCAGCCCGCTAATTTTTTTTTTTTTTTTTTGTATACCCTGCGTATAACATACTATTTAGGGTAATTCATCAAAAAAAAAAATTTACAAATCGTTGTCCTCTCCCGTTGTTAAGCATTTTATTTAGTAAAGCTAATAGATATTATTAATATTTCTATAAGATAGTTTGCGAAATAAAATTCAGAATCATTATCACTTTTTTTAATCGGCAGAATTGATACACGCAACGAATCCAGTAGTTCCCAACTAGTCAAATTCAATGCTATCATTGAAATGTTAAAAACAATACTTTCCTCCGTCAAACAATACTTATTTATTAAAAAAAAAACTAAAACATAATAATGTTTTAATTATTCATTTTATAATAATTTACTTTTGACCTAGAAAACTACGCAATTGTGGTGACGGTCGTAAATTTTTTTTTAAATTGATGTTAAAAGTGACCCACATAGCTAGTAAAACGCAGATGTCACATTTGATATGTAAAATGTCCACGGAAAATAAAATGCGTGTTATGTAAACATGACCGTAATACATAACATCGGTGTCATGTACATAAACGACTCAAATACAAAGTACAATGACACATTTTTTTTATTTTGATATTAGGAATTTTTTATATATATATTTTTATACAATAGCTTGGCAAACGAGCAGACGGATTACCTGATGGTAAGCAATCAGCGCCGCCAATGGACACCCGCAACGGAGGAGTTACGAGTGTGTTGCCGACCTTTTAGGGATTGGAGGAGAGAAAGGATTGAGTCTCCGGTAACCTCACTCACACGGCGAAACACAACGCTGTGGTTGTTTCACGCCGGTTCTCTGTGAGGCTGTGGTATCATTTCAGTCGAGCCGGCCCATTCGTGCCGAAGCAAGGCTCTCCCACACTAATATTAATTAAGGGAATTTGTTTTCTTGATGTACCTGCTTGTTTAAAAACCTTTGATTAGTCACCGGCATCGGAACTTTTTTTTGAATGCGCGCCAAACGTTTAGACGTATTACTTGATCGCACCCGCGGCTACGAAGCAATTAAACCCTCAATAAGCCCGAAGCAACACACCCGTGTTGCCTAACTTTTGGAGATTTAGGAATTGGGGGAGGGGAATGATAGATGATAGGCCGGTTCCCTCATTCAAACGGCGAATTACGGTACCGTATGGTTGTTACACGACTGTTTTCTATAAGGCCAAAAAATAAGATGTCGAGAGGAAAGAATAAGCAATTTTTTTGCGTTTTTGGGGACATATGATTAAGTTAATGTCACAGAGAACTGTCCCCCGACTGCAATAATTGCTTATCCTTTCCTCTTGATTTGTTTTTTACTTATTAGTTTTTAATTAAACATGACAGGCGTTTTTTTAAGTTACCATTTGTTAAGTAATTCGTTGTGTCCAAAACAACATTAATTAAAATCAATGAAATATTTTATTAGTTAGGTTTAACGATAATTGATTGTACTTATTTTTGTTTCGCAGATATCGTATCTCCCAGCGGATTTCGACACTTGCTACCTTTCCGTTCTGGAGATGATCGACCTTCGTCACAATCCGATATGCGAACTCTCTCATCCTGTAAGTACCTTTATTATAACATGCGGGTTGGGCAATAAGGTTCCGCGACCTTGACCTGTAGCAGGAGTAGATACGTGGTGGTCTTAAGTCAATAAGAATCTGACACTCCGCCTCGTGAGACAAGTCATTTGACGATGTTCAAACCTAAAAAAAAAAAAATCATTGTCATTGTCTTCTGCTTATTAACAGCTCGTGATAGTCCACTGATGAAATATAAGCCTCTTTTACATAGAGGACTTGCCATACCACAATTTCTATTTGAGTCGTTATACCAGAACCAATAATAGAACTCACAACACAACATATAAGTATTGCTACTAACTGTGAGCATAAGTATATATTTATATTTTTTTTAAACAGTGCGGTTACAAACATACAATTTCACATGCACATCACACCCAGACCCGAAACAACAAATTATGGGTCACACAAAGAGTTGTTCCGTGCAGAAATCGAACCCGCGACACGTTGCACGGCAGCCAGTTGCCCAACCACCGCACCAACCGTGCAGTCGAAGTATATATACACGAAGAGGAGTTTTTTTACTACAATTACGTCTATAATCCGTCAAAACCGTGCAAAATTTTCAACTATTTTATCTTTTTATCCCCAGGAACATCCCCTAGTAAGATATGCTGAAGAGCTACCGTCAGCTGATGGTACTCTTGGAGATTTATCCTCTCAACCCTCAAGCAGCAGTCGGCACGGAGCCGCCCAGGCGTTGGCCATCAACGCGACCGCACTCCGGCTTCCAGCTGTACCGCCCAACAGACATGCTGAGCCTATGGTCATTGGTAAGAATTACGTACCTTGATAATCTGTGCCAAAAAAAATAATGGCTCAGATTTTTTTTCTCACTTGTCACTTGTCAATGTCAATTTATTGTAACGTCATATTTTGGGCTCTGGGAACAGTGACCACAGATAAAAATATGTTGTTTGTGGTCTCTTAGGTACTGGTTACATGTACATGATATCTGTGTGAAATATAAGTCTTGTTCGTTGCTCAAACGCATATTTGGGGGTTTTAGAGAATTGTTGCCAATTTGCAAGTTGAGGAATTACCCATTGATTCAATGTTCCATTAAATTATACAGGCCATTGCTAGCCTAATGTTACTTAGCCGAAGCACCGTAGAAGAACAGTACAGTACTTAAATAAAAGAAGGTATCATTCATGAAAGATCATCCCCTGTTTCAAATCAATATTGACTTTTAAGAAAACTGGTGAAAAGTGGATTTGTGCAGTTCTCCCTATTCTTTGTGGAGATTGAAACATCTGATTTGATGAAACAGTACATCATCAAGTTCTGATCGTTCTTTTTTAATCTTTAGCTGAAATGGACCTGGACGCGTCATCAGTAGAATCTTCAGAAGATTGGGAGAACAGTGTGAACAGTTCAGAATTGGATGTCCAGTACCAGAGTGATGAGGAAAGAGCTGAGAATGAGGTAAATAGCTAAATATATTTTATTTTTTTATTTATAAGATTTTTCTTATAGCTATCCCAAAAGAAGGCTCTAAATGTAACAATAATAGGCGTTTTTTTCATATGGTAACTCCTATTTCGTTACACATAGTCGGGAATCGAACCCTCTTACTTTGAATGTCATGGTTACCCCCCAAGAATCTGACCGCTTACCTGATGTATGTTAAATAATGCGTTACGCTATGTGACCTACTTAAAAAATGCTAAATCATTTATAGTAGTTTGTTAGCGATTTCTTACTCGAACTTGATAATATCCCCCTTCCATCCCTTCTTCAGATTATATGAAAGAAACAGAATCTTATCTATACTTAATATTATAAAGAGGTAAAATTTGTAAAGTATGTTTGTATGTAGGGGGTAATCTTTGGAACCGCTGGTCGGATTGCCGAAATTCTTTCACTGATAGGTAGCTACACTGTTCCTGAGTGCTATAGGCTATAAAACATCACGCTACGATCAAGTGGAGCTAAACAGCGGGTGAAACCGCGCGAAAATAGCTAGCCGTATATACTATATATATCCGAGCAAGGATTTGCTTGCGCCCTCAGGAAGAGGCACGCCCTCCCTTAAGAAGGAATGAGGGGGTTTTTAGTCAATAAGAGTCTGACTCTTTCGTCCGACTGCTACTACTTCATATTCTTGTCTAAGACTATCATGAAAATTTATGAGTAAAACAAAATGTTGCACATTCAGTCCGCCCACCCATCCTTTTCCAGACCCGATCCATTCTACCGACAACCGGACGGTGTTGTTAATAAGCTCATGTTAGATTGCACAATTCTTTCAGGCTGTTGGTATGGTCCTGCCAGAATTATCCCGCTACGCGTCGACTGCAAGCTGAATTATTTCCAAAAAAGAAGAAAAATATCAAAAATTCAAACTGCCATCTTGGATATATTCCGTGAGTTTTAATAAGCATTCTAAATTCAAAAATATTGGCTGTATTCTAAATTTAAAATGACACTGCCAAGTCAGAAAAGAAAAAAAATATTTTTTAAATGTACCCTTAAAAATAATGTTCTATCATTCAGTAATATATAAAGAATTTTATTGTAAAGGAAAATAATTTTCCTAAGGCTATGTTTTTATATAAATTTTGAACTATTACCAAATCCAAGCACAATTTTCTACTATACAATATTTATTTTATAAGTCGGTTAAAAATGTTTCGTAATTCACCAAATCAACACCAGGATGCATTAAAAACCTTCATATCGATACTTAAACATATAAATAAGGGATTGAAAAAAGTTTTTGTAATATATTCCTTAATAACGTTGGCTAAACAGAATACTAAGTATAATAATGTAATTACGTTTATAATTACTATTATTACGAAATATAATGGGTCAAGACGATAGGTAAGGGTGAATTTTTACTTCGATAGGGTTGTAGCGCGCGTATTGGTACGGACCAATAGGCGTATTCCCAAGAATGTACACGCACCAATCAGCGTTCGCCACGCATAGACGCGCGAATTTCACAATGTGTAGTCCGGGTAAAATTACGCGGCATAAACTTTAATAAAACTACAAAAAAAATTACAAGAGATACACGCACAAAACTATAAAGTCCGCCATAACTTATCTTACTCTCTGACAGCCACTCAGTGGCCATAAATATTTCGCCACACGGCGCGTTTTTTTTTAATTTAATCGCACTAGCGCGTAACGGTCGGGCGGCTTGCCCCTATTGGACCGTTTACGACCAAGGCTAAGCAGACGTTCGGAAACGTTATCCGCTATAAATAAAAATTTTGATTTGTTTTTACATACAAAGTGATATATACATTACGCTGTTAACATAAAATTGAAATTGTTGTGTTATTTTTTTATTACGCACCGATGCGTTTCGGATCTGTTCTATTTATAAAATACCCTTTCTGTTTAATAATGTTTTTGCAAATTAATATACATAGGTAGATATGATCACGCCTTCCTCCTTTTAGTGTTGACAGATTGTATATTATATACTTTATATATATGTACTTAGTATTTGACTACTGGAGATATAAATTAATTGTTAAATTTTCTAATATTTAAATAGTCCAAGATCTTGTGAAATGATTTAGAACAAATCATAATGTTTAGGCTACATCTGGGCGTGTTAAATAGCAGTTTTCTATGCTTCTATGGTTTTGCTGTCATTCAGAAGGGTCGGTAAATAAAGTGAGAAAAGTCGGGAATGTAAGGGCAAGCGATGGTATTGGTGACTGGTATGTTTTCTTTGGTTTTTTTATTAACATTGCGCATTGATCTTGGTCTATGAAAAGCCAAAATCTATCTATAAGGTGACCTGGTAATTAATGATCGTTATTTAAATATATAATTAAATACCAGTCACTTATTACCATTCACTCTATATATAAATGGGTCTTTAAAACTTGGCTTAGAGGCGGATCTATCCTGGTGAGTGACCTAGGCAAGCGATTTATTAACGAATTTAACAGCACGCGCGTCCCTTAACTCAAGACATATGCCTAGTTTGCGTGAGGGATAATACGGCTCTGGACTGGTTATAAAAATTGACATACATATTAAAAAAAAAATAAAGTCACAATCATTACAAAGCACAAATAGAAAAAAAAATATTATGTTCTTATTTCAAATACTTAGTGTGTTATTTTTAGGAAAAAAACTATTTTGTGATAAAAACGTCAGTTGTTTTTGTTTTTTTTTATGTTTGGAATGGAAATTGTATGAGGAATATTGTGTTAATGATTTAGTATTATTTAAAAAAGCCGCCTAAAAATTAAAAAAAATCTTTGTTTAGTTATATTTTTGGAATTAATTTGTTCATTACTAAGGCTCTCGAAAAATAATATCGTTTTTATTGGAAACCGATACCTTTAAAACAACTAAACTGTGTAAATTATCGCTTTCCTTTTCCATAGATTATAGAAAGAAAGAGACAGGACCAAGAATAATAAATGCTCATTGTTGAGTCAGTTTGACTGGTTTCAAATAAGAAGGTATATTCTTTTTCTTTCTAACTCAGTAAAGGAGAAAAAGATAGCGAAAGTGCAATATGCAAAGTCAAAATCTATTTTATTTTATTGGCTTAAAATGAAAAATATATTTTTTAATTATATGTCTTAAATTCAAGATATATAACTAAAAAAGATATTTTTCCCATTGTTTAGGATTTTTCCAACTTAGGGCAGATTTTTCAATAGTCAGATAAATGTTATCTGAGGAATAAAATTGTCGCTGTCACTGTCTTATACAAACATTCTGACGCGACAGCAACATAATAATTCTGTGTTTTAAAAAATCAGAATCAGTAATTTCTATCCTTGTTTGAAAGGGTTATGAACCATTCAATTTTTTTATATTTTTAAAACAAAAAAACACTTTTATATAATATAATTAAAATTAAAAAGAGGCAAAGGGTATAAGTATCTCTATTTAAAAAAAGATTTTTCTTATTTTCTGTACTAGGAATTAGAAAAAAACTGTATATTAAAAAAAAATTGGTGTATATCTCTATAATATGTACTTAATGTGTCAAATTGTAATTATTACAATGTTTTTTTTGTTAAAATCTTTGGTTCCTAATATTTAGGTATAATAAAAAAAAATTTGAAAAAAAATCGAATGATATTACGTCAAATATGTGTCAAAGGATTGGTGTTAGAAAAAAATTAAAAATATATGTATGTATACATACATTGTTAGGTGTAAGAAATATATATATAAGAAAAATGTAAATAAAAACTTATTCAAAATTTTTTGTTTTAAAAGCTATTCATGATTCAATCATTCTCATCAAATACTAAAATTGTTATTCACGAATTGTCAAACCATACCATCTGTTAGGAAAACTATACTTTTTTATGTAAAAAGTCATGTATTTTAACCATTCTAAGTATGTATCGAATCTACATAAAACATTCTTATAAATGTGTGAATGAGTCTTTAAATGTACACAAATGTCATAATATTACTCTAAACTAAACTATTCGAGCACACTCGATTAGTTTCAAGGTAAACCGGGGCTCATAATTATTTTCGAGTTAGTTACTATACAAACCTTATACTAAACATTATATGAAACTTATATAATTATTGTATCTATGTACATATCATATACTGCCATATATCTAATGATGCTATATATTTAAATATTATATTATATTATTATATATATGTATAAATATCAATAAACGCAACATCTAAACAATTATTAGGGTACTGGGTAGCACTTTTTGGAAATTGAAAATTAATTCAATTTTTATATTCCACAAGGTAATTTGGTTGCGGAAGAGATTGCTATAGTTGATAAGGCTGCCCCTTCATACGCCATATTTCTAAATGTTTAGTTAATTTTTGTATGTTATTAATAAAATAAATCTTTTTTTAACATTAACTTCTAATGGCGGCTTCGCCCGCGTGGTAATGTTGATAAAAAACAGTCTATATTTTAATCCACTGTATCACCTATATACATACTAAATTTCAAAAAAATCGGCAGACAGCATTCTTACAAACTTTAACATTCATAATATTAGTAGGATGGGATTTGTGTCATCATGTGGTCGATATGCAACCTTGAGTACATTAATATACGGCTTAATTTCCTTTACCATCAACTCCTTGAAAAATATTCTTTTTAACCGACTTCTAAAAAGGAGGTTATCAATAATAGTACCTATATTTTTTTATAGTTATTGTTGTTATGCGAATTTCTCATATTTTTGTTTTATTTATAATAATACTTATAGAGACAAATTTCGAAAGAGGATCAAGGTTTTTCAAATTTAGCGAAAGGAACTCACCTACATACATATAATAACTTTTTTATGGTTGTAATATTATGCACAAGCTGTAAAAATAGGTTAATTTCTTTCCTCTTTATAAAGTAATATAACTTCATTTCAACACATTACACATACGCTAATAATATTCTATGAACGTTTCCATAAAAAAGAGAATTTAAATATAAAGAATTTTATTTATTATTATTCATAACATTGTCTCCAATTATATTAAAGTTCATTCTTAAAAAAACACACAATATTACTGTAACAATATCTTATACCTTTATTATCTATCCTCATAGCATAAAAAAGACGTATCTTTCTACATGAAACAAACAGAAAAATAGTACTTAAAAAAAAAAATTGAAATATCAATTTACAAAACTCTAAGCGGACGCCGGCGTTCACACACCTATTTTTATTCTATTGTGTCTCAAAGTACCACAATTGAAAGTTAAAATAGGGATTTGATATGAAATGTCTGTAATGGAACCCTAAATTAGACCAGTGGTGGGCAAAAATGGGCCGTGGGCTATCTAAGACTTTGTGAAAGTATTTAACCTGGCTGAATGTCTGAGATTTTAAGATAAGTATAACGAGCCAAGTGCGAAAGGCACTGATGTACAAAAAATAAAAAAAAAACTGGTGAACTAGCCAAATGAAACCAAAAAATATTTTAAAGTTAACATCGCAACATAAGTTTTAATGTCATAATGTTTTTACGTCAAACAGCATACTTATTTAAATACGTATGCTAATTTAAAGTTTACTAAAAAATATCTAAATCTAAAATTAAGTAGGTATCAAATCAATTAATGAATGAATGACTGAAATGTCAGAATAATTTAGTTTTCACCTGAAAGTACCCAATTTTTTGGCCTCATAAATACATTTTGCCTACCACTGGTTGACCTGTCAGCAGGTCTACTATAAAAGACAAGAAAATGTATAGCCATACTACCTATACTTTAATGTTTTTATATTTAGTATTTATATAAGTTCCTTCTTTGTAACTGGAGTCATGCGACCTTATAACAAAACAAGGATTTTCTTTAGTCCAGGTCTAAACCATTGAGCCAGTTTTCGTATTTCAAAAATTGAAGGTCAAAATGCAAAACCTTACTCAATAGTTTAAAACTACACTAAAGATAAATCTTGTATTGTAATAAGGGGATTTGAGTTCATAAGATGACTTCTGATAATAACCGAAGCAAAAATAAAACGCTAATTTGTTTTTAATTTCAAGAATATTAATATAAAAACTATTTTTTTAACTCTGAATTTTTGGGAATTTGGCGGTCTTTTAAGTCTCCAGCGTACAAAGTAGGAACTCATATTATGTAGCTATCTATGGTCCTTAAGGTAAATACTTGGTTGTACATATTATACGCTCATTAAAAACATAATTACGAATGTAAAACATCTATACGGTAAATAAAAAACCTTTTAAATACTGTTTTGTTTTATTTATTCTACTATCTCGGATCATATAGGTACCTACTATAGTTATGTCACTTTCAACGAGTGATAACAGGTTAAAAAGTTTTAAGTTACCTTTGTTTGAGAAACTAGAGCTTTCAAATCTTAGCTAAAAATATCTTTATGTATTTTTGATTACCTGTGGCAGTAGTCACGTGTCCACCAGTGGGTATTTTTTATTTTAAGAAGGCAAAATCAAACGTTATGCTCTCCTCAAAAAAGGATGAGTGTCAGACCTCCTGTCTTTAACCTGGAAGAGCCATACTTCGGTATGAATGGGTCGGCTCGACCGGAGTGATACCACGGCTTCACAGAAAACTGGCGTGAAGCAACACTTACGCTGTGTGAGCGAGGTTACCAAAGGCCCATCCCTCCTTACACCCCTAATAAACCACAAGAGGCCGGCACTGATTGCTTACCATCAGGTAATCCGCGTGCTCGTTTGCCGACCTGACATACAAAAAACCCTGTTTCTTCTCCTGCGATTGCACACATTGCAAGTCGGGTTAAAATATTCTCTGGGAGTCTTACCATACTAGATAATTTTAATGTCTCATCAGGTTTAGTTTATTATATGAACCTTGTCGAATATAGATACTTCTTGTTTCTATATATATATTAGCTCGCACGAACGTCCCATTACAGTAGTGTTTGGTGACTGCGCTTCTCCCAGTTGTGCAGTCGCTTTTGTGTCTCATTTTGTTTCCAATTTACTGAAGGAAGTGGCAACTAGGTATTTCGTTTTTATTTTTCTTCTCTTCAAATAATATCTTCTTATTTATTTCGTTGCGGGATTCATGTCCCTGGGGCGCGCCGAATTTCAGTTTTTCGGTCTTTTCGTTGTTGTAGCTACTGTAAATCCTGACTTCAAACAATTATTTTTTGTGAATAGGCCATAAAACAGCACTTTTACACTTCAAAATTATATGTAAAAACTAAGTGAAGTCGGCATTTCCTAAGTGCTCTAAGAAGAAATGCCTAAAACAAACTCAGAGGTCCATCTCTTTTCAAGTCCAGACAGTGTTGTAGCGTTATAGGCGGGATGTGTAAGGTTTAAAACAGGTGGAGGGCAGTGGTAGTATAGCATAATGTACAGCGCAAATGACCTTGACCGTCAGCGGACATAAATGATTTCAGAATCATCATCCTCAAGACGTCTATGACTTGACTACTGAACAAAGGCTCCCAAAACAATTACTAAATAAACCAGTTGATTCACTAGCTTTCTCAATCTCTCACATGTGACATGCCATGGGGCAAATTCTGTTCATTTAAACTTGTTGATTCAACTTGGAGCCGATGTTTGACAGCAGCGTTATAGAGCGCATACGAGCACTCCGTCCTAATCTGGGGTGCAGTATAGTATAACACTATGTTAGTTAATTAAATTGTTTTGTCGTCGGAAACAAGTGTACTGCTCACAAATCGGATCCACATAATTATTATTTGTAGATATCAAATTCTCATAGTGCTTGGTGACCGAACTTAACCCAGTTTTTTAACTCACAACTGCCCACAAGGCAGTTAAAATAATGTAAAATAAAACTTCAAATATAGACAACATCAATATTTATTTTTATTTATCTAATTCCAACGTAAAAAATATTATATCACATATATTTCCATAAATATCATGCATTCGATAATTATGTTAGCATTATAATTTTATTTGAAATTAAAACAGCCTAGTCATTTGGTGTACAGGTAAGAAAACAAAGATTGATTCAGCATAGCCTCATGAGACCCAAGCAAATGGACACTTTTTTTACATTTTGCACTGCAGAATTTTGCTCAGCAGTGGGCACTTAGCTATAGGTTAATGATGTGAAGTATATATACAATGATATTATAAGTAAAAAGGTGTAGATAGGTAACAAGCGCTCAGCAAGTGATACATTAAAATGTGGCTAACTAGCCACATTTTATGCAGTTTATTTCATCATGCCATCTCACTTTGACGTCTAAACCTACGAATTGTTCATGTGTGTATCAGTGTGTCGTTTTTGAAAATCGAATTTTAATTTAGGTAACCTCTCTACACAATTTTACTTATAATATCATTGTATATAATATATACATTTTGTGTTTTTTTTTTCTTTTACTTTTGTGCCTATAGTCCATACACCATACGTTACTATTGAAATAAATAAATATTCTACTTAATTTGTGTACCTGCATGCCGAATACTAATTGGACTGTACATAGAATATCTAATTATAAAAATAAACTCATTCATAATGAGAAAATAATTTTCTTTAAGTAGTATCACGGATTTAATTTAGAAAGGGACTAACAGACGAGAACATTATTTATCCATTTTTGAGATAAACAACAAGTGCTAGATTTCGTGCTAATTATAAACATTTTTGTCAAATCAATATCTCATATAAAACCTTTTTTTTTTTAAGAAAAAAGTAATAGTTTTTTTATTGCATTTTAAAATCATTGTATCAAAGAAATTTGAATAGGAAATTAGTCTGTATACATATCATCAAGCTATGCTTATTTATATGTAAAGGCAGAGATTTATAACTCAGAATAATGATACAGTATAAACTTTTCTCCATTTATTTACTTATTTCTAGTAATTCATATAAATGGGAAAGTTATTTTTACTAAGAAATTAACCCGTATCCTCTCATAACTTATGCTCAGTAGTAGTTTCCACGACTATTAGACATACTGCTTTTTTTTAAACTCCTGCGCAAAAAATATTCATTCTTTCTTTTTATCATTCATTCCATATGACGTCATCAAAGAGTGAACGAAGGAATGAATGGTACTAACATCCAAACTAATATTATAAATGCGAAAGTAACTCTGTCTGTCTTTTCTTCACGCCTAAACTACTGAACCGATTTCTGTGAAATTTGGTACAGACATAGTTGTACTCGACAAAGGACATAGGATAGTTTTTTTATAACAAAAATCTGCAGGAAGTCACTATTCCACGCGAACGAAGTCGCGGGCAAATGCTAGTAATATCGTATTTTATATATAATACATAAATATTATATAATTTAACAATCATATTTTACAAATTATATTTTGACGATGCGACAGGAGGTAAATTAAGAATGATACAATTATTTTTTATTGACATAAGTTAATAATGCATTTTATGACATTTACTATCACATACATATTATTCTATTTTCTTTAAACATCGAAAGCTTGAAGTCAGTTTTTACATAAATACATTGAAGGCACTAACATATACTTTATACATAGATATAATTTTTCAGTCATATATTAAAATATTTAAGATCTGTTTCACTACATCTGATTAAGCAGCTCTTAACGGTTAATTTAATTGACGGATAGAATTAATGTCTTTTCGAAATGTAAATAGAAACTATCTATTTATTAAAGTGAAGTCAAGATTAGAATCCATTTACCACTGCGCCTGATTTTTGCTTGGGTATTTCAAACTACTAAGACTACAGAGATCACTTTGATCAAGTGTTAAAGGACGCAAGCATTGTTTCACGCCTCTTGTGAGTAAGGCTCATACCACACACAGTAAGAGGACTTCAGTCGGGGTTGCGGGGTAAGCGCAAAGAGGCGCCGCGACCTCGACCCAGAGCAGGAGAAGGAACGGGGGCGTTTTTAGTCAGTAAGAGTCTGACACTCCCTCCCGCCCAACCCTGGGTGGGAGAAGCAATTTGATGGTTTTCCCCTCACAAAAAAAACACAGTAAGGACTTATAATTTATAAGTATAAGTTTGAAATCACCAACCCGCCTTGAGCAAGCATGGTGATCAATGCTCAAACCTTCTTCGAAGCCTTTGCTCAGCAGTGGGCACTTATTGGCTGATGATGACATGTGATGTGGATAATCCCCATTACCACCAGGTATAAAATTGGCGCTTTTTGTAAATAAAAAACTCGGTTGGGCGTTGTTTGTATGTTTTGTTTTCGGGAAACGAGCAGAACTATCACCTTCATCATCATCATCATCAGCCTACAAGTGCCCACTGCTGAGCAAAGGCCTCTTCTCAAACGGAGAAGGCTTGAGCATTAATCACCACGCTTGCTCAATGCGGGTTGGCGATTTCAAGCTTATGATTAGAAATTATAAGTCTAGGTTTCCTCACGATGTTTACCTTCACCGTATGTCAGCGGTGTCTAAATAATCATAGAAAGTACATATAACTCGGAAAAAGTCACATTGTACTTGCCAGGTTTCGAACCCACACCCACAGGCATGAGAAGTGGGTTCCTTAACCTTCGGGCCACCACGACTTATCACTATATTAAACGTCAGTTTAATAATCTATACTAATATTACAAAGAGGTAAAATTTGTAAGTTTGTATGTAGGGGGTAATCTTTGGATCCGCTGGTCGGATTGCCAAAATTCTTTCACTGATAGATAACTACAATGTTCCTTAGTGCTATAGGCTATAAAACCTATATTAGTACCTATATTAAAAGCAAGATAATAATAAAAGTTTAATCAGATGTAGTAAAGTAAGTCTTTTAGTATCAAGCTATTTTATGTGGGAGATGCGAAAGTGCATTGGTTCATTTAACATGCATAGAATCACAATACGATTGGTAAAAAGTTTATGCAGGGGAAAAATTGCAGTGTATATTTTTATTCCTATTTCAAAAAGAGTGCTTGTATACAGGGAAGTAATTCAGAGTTTGTGCTATTATTAATAATCTTGAATTAGCAAACCATAAACTTGTGAAGATAGCTATTATTTTAAGTTTCTTTTTCTTCTATGTATTATTAGGACAGTGTAAAAATATTGTGCGAATCATATTCTTTATATACAGCACGCATAGATTTTGCATACAAATATAATCATTGAAATGATAAAAATATATTTAATAATTTAACCTTACTAAGCAAAATAGCTCTCAGAATCTCAATAAGAAAAAAACAAATAACTATTTTAGATTTTCTTCAAAAAACAATTTTATAAATTCCGCATAATAAAAAATCACTATCTTCCTGTAATCATAACTTTATATAAAATAAAAATATGTATAAAAATATAAATTATTGATTTGAACATAACACCACATAAATTTAAACCTACGTACATATGTATGTATGGGATCAAAAACTAACAACAGACTAAAAATACTACATTTATTAAAAAAATCTAGTTAAAGGCGGAAACATACTAACAAGTTGCGGTCACGTCGTGTCGCGACAGAAAGATATCGGTTTCATATATTTATTATTTATGATTGTGTCTCTAATGTACTTTGTTTTGCGACACGACACTTTAGTCTATACTAATATTATAAAGAGGTAAAATTTGTAAGTTTGTAAGTTTGTATGTAGGGGGTAATCTCTGGAAACGCTCTGGTCGGATTTCAAAAATTTTTTGACTGGTAGATAGGTGGAACTTTCTTGAGTGTTGAGTGTGAGTTTATTTAAAAAAAAATATGGAGCCCAACAGGACTTATGTTTAGCCGAGGTTGCAAGGTAAGCGCAATGAGGTACCGCGGCCTCGGCCTAACACAGCAGGAACGGGGGGGTCAGTAATAGTCTGACACTCTCTCTCGCCTCACCCTGGGGCAGAAGTCATTTGATGATTATCTTCTCTCTATACATTGTTTTATACATAAAACATGTTAGTGAAAAAAAGTATGTCTGTCGCCAGAAACAGCCATTCAATTTACGGCCTAAGCTGTCTCATAAGTTATATCGTAGTAACACTCTTGCGCAGTTATGGTGGGAAGGAAGAAAATTAAAAAAAAACACCTCATGTTATTTATAACCTAACCTCTAACTTGGAATTTTTCCGCCAAAAGCCGTACACTTCAAGTAAGACGCTTCACGGTATAATACAAAAAAATCACTGGTTTTATTTAATTACGTTACTATTTTAATAAAAACGAACTAAATGCGAGTTACATTTTTTGCACATTAATATCTTAAACTACTTGATACTGTTTTGGATAGAACTTTGTACTGATGAAAAATAAATGCTTGTTTGTACCTCGATCAGAAAGCAAAAAAAATGTTTAAAAATGAATTGGGCTTTTTTTTGAAGTCTATTCAAAATGGCACTTATAAAAAAATCACAGAAGCATAAGTTCGGGTTATTTCGATTTTCGACCCCCAACATAACGCCTAGAGGTCCATAAAACTCAAATTCTGGGGAATTCAAGCTAATTTTCCAAGGAAAAATCTTTATGAATGAAGCTTGTATAAGTTTTTGATCCCATACACACGATAATTAGCTATAATAACGCAATTAATAATGAAAACAATAACAATTATATATAACTATTACATCACATTTAAGTCTTTTTTATCTCCTCCTTCGATTCTATTTGTTGAAACTCTTTTAGAAGCGCGTCCTCGTCAAATAATGACGATGAATCTGAAAAAAAATCAGTTTAATATAAATATGTTGCTTAAAGCTGTTTCATGGAAATTATTTAAGTTGAATGTTGTACTAGGAGTGCAAAAAATATAATAGGTCTTTCTTTACCTATGAAATTGCCGTTTTGCATGAAAGAATTTAAACGAATATTTTGATTTGAAATGCGATGAAAATGTAACACTAATCAATAAACAAGTGACTACTTTTGGAAAAAGAATCCCATGTTTTTAAAACAAAATTAATTAGCCTTAGCCTAACAAAAACTATTTTGATTTGAAATGGCCAGTACTGCAGAACGGCAATTTCATAGGTAAAGACCTATTATAATACAGCTGTATTTTCAGGTCTCCCGGATACTTATCGTCATTTAGTTACATATATTTACTTTTTTAGTGTAAAGCCTGAACAAAAACATAAGGCAATATTTTGGTGTTAGCCATTGATTTCGAATATAAAAACTATATGAAGGCACCGGGGGGTTGGTACAAACAACAACATCCCGATCATCGTCTTCACAGTCCATCGCAGGGCGTAGGATTACAATCAGACCGAATAAATTACAAAAATAACGGACGTCTCCTATGACAGCCACAGCGCTCGCTCTCCACCATAATGCGCACGCAGAACTGTCAGTTTGACGTTCCGCCAGAGTACGATTCATTGTACCCTCGTCCGATGAATTGTGATAAAACCTCCTTCAAAATTCAATAATTTAAATAATCGACGCTCCGTCTTATATGTATAATATGCTTATATAATATAAATAATAACAAAAAAACTGAGGTAAAATCATGTTACTGTTCTGTCGGGTCTGGGTTTTTTGCCTGGTCTTCATTAAATAATCTTTCTGTGTATCCATACGACCTCTTTAATATAAAAAGATGTGCTAAGATTGTTCACCCAATTCAATTCTTACCTTCTCGTTCCAGCTTCACTTTTCCGAATATTTCCTTATCTTCTTGCTCAGTCTTTATCTCCGAACGGAATTTACTCTGAAAAACAATAACATTTATTGTAACTACTTTTGAATTTAGAACTATTAAATTATTTGAGCAGAGTGAAGTTAGCAATCACGCAAACTTCAGATCGGTACTAGTGCCGCCATTACAAAGTCAAAGTAAAAGCCAAGATCATTTATTCCAACTAGACCATTATAGTAGTACTTTTGATACGTCAAAATAGAATAGTAGTCTGTCAGTTTGTTAGACAGTGAAGCTAGGTGTTCGTTCCAAAGTGTAGTTTGGAATGGAGCAGAACGAACAAGAATGTCCATCGTAACTCTTATTAAAATATTTATATTTGTTTTACAATGTCACTTATACATCATTTAGTATGCATTTGTGAGAACAATGCAGAAACAAGCTATTATAAAAAAAAATATAGGATCTATCATCAAATTTTAAATCCTTTATCGTCTCGAACATAGCATTCACGTAGGACAATCCAAAATAATAATGATTCTATAGTATAAACTCTATGGATATACATATAAATAAAGGATTCATTATATCAACGTAGTTTTTCATAACCATTACTGTGTACGTTTGGCAAGCTATATTTAATACATTTAGTTTTTTTCTCGCTAATCGCTACATTATTGATTGTGAACCAATTATGAACTTGACGACCTATTTAACAAATTAAATGATGTAAAATTTAAATAGAAATGACAATTCATGTTACACTAAAAAGAGAAAGGGACCTAATATCGAACCCTGCGGAACACCCATTCTTATCTCAGAGCCCTGTGAGTTAGAACCATCTACATGAATACTCAGATGTCTATCCTCTTAATGTGATTTTAATAGACGGAGTGCAGTATGTCTAATCCCGTAATGATCTAATTTCAGCAAAACTTGTTCATGATCAAAGCAATCAAACGCTTTTGAAAGGTCGCAAAAGACACCAACAGCATCCTGTTCTTCCTCCCAAGCATCGAATACTTCCTTTATCAAAGTGACACCGGCTTCAGTTGTACAACGACCTTAAGTGAAACGGTATTGTTGGTTATGGAGCATCCGAGATAGCATTAACTTTTCCAATACATTGCTAAGAACCGGCAGAACTTACAACTTTACAAGTTTGAGATCAAACAAAATAAATACTCTCAAGACGAGTTTAAGCAAGTGAATATGCATTAAGACGACGACGGACGTCGTAACATGTTACCAACTTTGTGGAACTTCTATTACAAGTTCAACATTACTGCACAAATTAAATTAACAATTTGTGGTTCGAATAAAGTTTTATGTTCTTGCTTTACTAGCAAAAAAGTTGTCTGATGGTAAGGAGACAAAATAACGTTCTAATGTACATCACAAACTAGCTTCTGCCAGTGGCTTCGCTCGTGTTACCTGGACGAAAAGAAGCCTATGAGTTATTCTAGACTATAATATCTCTGTGACATTTTTTATCAAAATTCTTTAGTATATAAACGTGAAACAGTAGCAAGCATCCATCCAACTTCCACGTTTATGATATAAAAATAGGTATTTTTGCTATAGAATCGACATGAGTACATGACATATGATATTTTAATTTTATTCTTTTGTTCCTACAAAAGAAGGGACAAGACAAGAAGAATAGGCTGGTAAACGGCTCTGCTCATGGGATTTAAGGATAGTAATACCCCTTCCGTTGGGTAGGAGAAATATGGGCCTCTCCTCTATATATATATTGGGCCTCCTGTAACCTCACTCGTACAGCGAAACACAACGTAAGCGTTATGTCAAAGCCTCAATATGTATCACCCAGGTCGAGCCTGTCCGCTCGTACCGAAGCATTGCTCTCCCACAAATGTTTATTAGATTTAGTATTATAGTAATAATAATACTTACTTTGATAAAATCGGGCAGACCGTCTTGCAGATGGTACCAGCTCAAAATAAATATAAGCGATACGAAGAACAAGTTGGTGCAGATACCTGGAACAAATTCATGTACTTAATTATTACTTTTTTTGAGACAAAATCATCAATGTCTTCTTTCGCCTAGGGTGAGGCGAGAGAGTGTCAGACTCTTACTGACTAAAAACCCTCCCTTCTCCTGCTCTAGATCTGGGCCGCGGTACCATATTGCGCTTGCCCAGATACCCCGACTGATTATTATTATAACTGCATTCAAACATGAGCTAATTCTATGGCTACTATCGAAAATCTAATTCAATACTAATTTACGATAAAATTCGGTCAGTTAGTCTGACTCCCTCATACCACAACAAGGGCGGGAGAAGACAATTGATGACATTCCACCCTCAAAAACCAGGGGTGATTTGACTCGCAAATTGTGATGGTAAGCGGATAACTCCCGTCGGGGGGTAAAGCTATTAATCTTACCGAATACAGCAGATATCTTGGGCCAGTTGAACATGAGGTACCGTAAACCTGTGAAGTGGGCTTGTACATGTAGCTCGCTGGAGTAAACCTGCGCGAACCGCGACTGCAACTCTACGTACGCATCCGTTGCTGGCTTTTCCTGTAAAGATGGACGGATCATGAATTTTTGAATGCACGGATGGCGCGGTGCTGGACAACTGAGTGTCGCGGGTGCAATACGGTAGTTTCTAACTAGTCAAATTCAATACTTTTATCCAAATGTCAAAAACGATACTTTTCTATTAAATTTGTATGAGAAACTGAGTTATGACCACGGAATAGAAAAAAATTCTGTTCTGTGGTTATGACGCACATATTTTTTTGTGTCAACTAACTTATTTATTAAAAATTTGCTAAAAATATCTAAAATTCAGTGTATCGATCGATCAATGAATAAAAGTATAGTTTTTTCAAATATTTTATTGTATTGAAACGTCGAATTAATTTATTTTTGATTTATGAAACTACCCAATTCCCGCACGGAACAACATGTTGTGTGATCCACAAATTTTCGGTCCATGTCTGGGTGTGATGTGTATGTGACATTGTATGTTTGTAAACGTATCCACGACACAGGAGAAAATCCTAGTGTGGGGCAAAGCTTTTCTTTTTTAAACAAAGACAAGAATGGTCTACCGGTTTCAACAAAACCAGAGGAAATGACTGAGAAAAGGTTTAATTAAAAGTACAATTAAAACTACAATAAAACTTACAGGGTCATCTTCAAAATCACTGAAGAGTTCCACCTTCAGCTGCTGTTTCTCTTCGTCCATGCCTCCGAGGTACAGGGGCGAGAAGACAAAAGTCCTCATTATTCGATGCAGGAGAGATCTACGTAATAATAGAGAGCATTTTACAATATATTTTTAACCATAGGTACATCCTAAGTCATTACACAGTATAAAACAAAGTCGCTTGCTCTGTCCCTATATCCCCATGTACGCTTTAATGCGGTCTTTTTAATCGATTGATGCCCTGTTTCCGAAAGCCCGATCAATTTTCAAATCAATTTTCAAATCTAACTAGGTGTCAAATCTCTTGTCAAGTCATCTGATTGGTTGTTGACAATTCAGTCAACCAATCAGTAGAATTGACAAGAGATTAAATTGATTTTAACATTGATCGGCCTTTCGGAAATTGGGTGTGAGTGATTGAAGAGGAAGGTTTATATGTATAATAATATCCATTAAATGGTGGAGCGATTTAGTATAAACATTACACCCCTGCGAAGCCGGGGCTCGCTAGTTCCAGCTAAACCATAAATAGATACTTTTGAAACGTCAAAATAGAATAATAATAATAGTGTCAGTCTGATTATCAGTGAACCTAGGTGATTTTTGCTTACTGCTGTTTTAAACTGCCATCTTGAACTAATTTAAAAAGTGCAGATAATGTTATGTTTTACGTTTAGGAGTCTCAAACCAAACTGTGACGGTCTTTCAATGATATAAAGTAGTACATACCTGTATCTGATCATTGCGGACCGGCACGATGAGGAAACCAAATATCCACCCTTGGCGCGCATCTGAACGCATACCATAAACATCCCTGCAATTAAAAATAAAGTTAAGAATCTTGTACTCTTTTAATAAGAGTGGGGTTTTTTTTGATGGGGTCAATCATCAACAACAACTTATTGTGTGATCTACAAATTGTTGTTCCATGTCTGGGTGTGATGTGTATGTGAAATTGTATGTTTAAACGCAACCACGACACATGCGTAAATCCCAATAAGGGCCAAGGATTTTTTTAAAAAGGAATAATAAGGCAGTGTAATTCAAATCTGTCTAATGTTACACTTTGCCCATAACTAATAGAAATCTGTTAGATAAGTGAATGATAAGAGTATGGACTATTTTATCTATGCCTGATTGAATTTTGCTGACTCCCTGACCTTAGATAGGTTGAATACTCTCTCTATTAATGATAAGGTGGTGTGGTCAAACAGTACCTAAGACACAACAAAAATTCTAATGAAATCTTTTTAAGTAATTTTTTACGTTAGGCCAATTTAAATGTGTATTTTGAAAAAAAAAACTCATCATTTCCGTTACAGTCATAGATTCTACAATTTAGTGTGGTAAACCCATTCTTAGGCAAGTATGGGTCGGCTCGCCCGGATTGATATCACAGCATCACAGAAAACCAGCGTGAAACAACCACAGCGTTGTATTTCGCCATGTGAGTGAAGTTACCGGAGGCCCAATCCTTATCCCTTTTAAAATCTACCTATCCCTAACCTATTGCTTAAATATCCACAACCCTTATCCTCAAAAGGCCGGCAACGCACTCGTAACCCCTTTGACTTACCATCAGATAATGCATAGGCTTGTTTGCTGACTTATCCCATAAAAAAATATGAAAATTACAGTGGTTTAAGTCCTATTGCGAGATTATTAATTGCATAAAACTCTTAAACTCACTAAAAATTCTAGTGTGCAACCATAATTATCAGAAATATAAAAAAAATCAACATTACCTAAATCTTTATTGACTTCGGACTCTGGCATTTCAAGAACGAGTTTGATCCTGTATGGCTGCTTCTGCATCAGGATGTTACTAGCCTTCGTCAGCTGTACGTACGCATACGGATATGAACATATTCCCGCTTTATCTTCACATGGTCTGGAAATAAAAGAAATAAATTAGGTATGGCCAAGCTTCAGCATAAATGGGTCGGATTGACCGGAGTGACACCATGGCCTCAAAGAAAACCAATCTGAAACAACCACAATATTGTTTCTTGCCGTATGAGATGAGGTTACTAAGGTTACTACTAGGCTCAACCTTTCCCCCATTGCTCACCAAGCTCCTAATCCCTAAAGGGAAAGCAACACAATCACAACTTCTCCGGTGTTGCGAATGTCCAAAGGTGCCAAGCTATCAATCTACATGACACTAAAAATTTTAAAATATAATATCATTCTACCTTTTCGGTACTGGCTTTTGTTATATGAATATTAAAAAGTTTTATTTGTTTAATATATTTTACTTCTGGAAGGAATCTCTGCTGTTACTGCCTACCTATATTCAATGAGTATCCTTCAGGGATTCGCCTTCCTTCAGGTCTCAAGGAGGTATAGATATAATAGTAATTTTGTAGACCTTGAATATAGCTACTCTCGCGCGGTTTCACCCGCTGCTTGGCTCCATTTAATTGTAGCGTGATGTTTTGGCCTATAGCACTCAGGACATTGTAGCTATCTATCAGTGAAAGAATTTTGGAAATCCGACCAGCGGTTCCAAAGATTACCCCCTACATACGAACTTACAAATTTTACCTCTTTATAATACTAGTATAGATAATACAAAAATAAACACATCAGTCCTTGCAAATTATGTATGTATGTTATTGTTGTTGTGAATATTATCATTGCAAATCTGATTGTATGTAAATAAAAATAGATATTACAATTTCTATTCACATTTCACAACAATAGACTTTACAAATAGTTTTCCATGAGAGATTTTATCACCTATTGTTCATAACAATAAGGACCACTAGCTAAATAAGTGTAAAAATATTGAAAATACTTACTTGAACTGAAAATGTACCGGACGTACATGGGTAACATTTGGCATGTAAATATTGTAGAAGCCCACATACATAAAAATTGATAACCACAGTATAACAGTTATAAATAACGTCACTATAGCGACCCTGTACATCAATTCTTTAACACTCGTTAAACTTTCATCAGTCTTTTTCTTATATCCCAAATATTGGTTCACTAAAAACGCTTCGACAGGCTTCCGGAAATATTCTCGCGCCACCGTAAAAGGGTTTAAAAAACGCAACACGCTTTTTTCCAACATTTTTTTTTTTTTTATTAAAGTCAAGGAAACAGATCTGTGTTTAATCGTGGGTAGATAAATGTGTAGTAATGATAATGCATATCTCTATAGTCAGACTTTTAATTCCATTCCTGATTTGACATTGACCACTGTCATTTTGTGAAATAATGATACCACATATAACAGTGTAGTGATGGACAGTAAAATCGATAAACAATCAGTGAATCAGTTTCAGGACGCCATTCAAAAAATTACGGCTACCGAATGGTCTAAATGTGTATCCCATGTTTTCAAAGAAGAGGAAAAAATGAGTAAGCTAGATATGTTAATTGACAATAAATATCAAAGACACAATTCATAATAAATATTACATAGAGTAACGGCGATAGCGATAGCGATGACGGCGACAATTTATAAAATGTCTGTTTTATTTGCCACGTTCCTTCATGATCACATTTTTTATTAATTTCACACACAATTACAAAAGAAAAGTCTCAGATCTAAATTATCGGTTCGGAAATATTTTATTTCCTGATAAACTTAGTTTATAAGAGTAAATTTATAAACGAGAGAAATCGATTCAGAAATATTCGATATCCATATCGAATAATTTCGCAACGTAACTATTTATTACGTGTCATAACGTTGCAACACTGAAATTGTCAAATCTGGAATGGAATTAAAATTCCGAGTATAGTACAAGGGTTAAGTCCGCTTCGTTGATAGAAGCGTGATAGATGACGCAGTGCACCACGGGTTAGGGTTGCCAACCATACTTTATAATAACGTATCCTACTTTATTTTTGGTAACTATACTTTATACTTTACATACAAATAAAGTATGCAAAAATACTTTATTGTAAACCTTTACTGTGGTGCGTAAAACAAAATACTCATTATGAGTACTCAACGATGCATAATTGCTGAACAAAATATTTAAAACGGATAATGGAAACAATTTTTAATTATTCAACGAAATGCTGAAAATTATGAGTAATTCTGATAGCGACACACCAGTGAATGTTTTTTTTTTTTTTTTTTTGTGAGGGGAAAATCATCAAATGAATTCTCCCGCCCAGGGCCGGGCAGGAGGGAGTGTCAGACTCTTACTGACTAAAAACCCCCCTGTTCCTTCTCCTGCTCTGTGCCGAGGTCGCGGTACCTTATTGCGCTTACCCCGCAGCCCCGGCTGAACATCAGCCCTTTAGGGCCCCGTCTGTGGTGGTCTATTGGCTCTTTGAGGCGCGCGCGGAACGCTACGCGCCGTACGCTCGGGCCTGGTTCTGGTCGGGCGGCGAGCTGCCCTTACTCGCCGACCGCAGGCCCGTACTTACGGTGGCCGGAGATCGTCCCTCGATCCCCGACGCCCGTAGTGTCGCCAGTTGCGGCTGCTGGGGCGTGAGGAGGAGGATTGCTCCCTCACGCGGGCCGCCTCTCTCTTTGCGAGCATGACTGCTTCACAAAAGGAGGAGACGGCGTCCCAGTTCCTCTCACTCCGCACCATGGCCTCGACTAAGGCCGGGCGCGAGAGGTCGCCGCCGCCGATCACTTCCCTGAGGATACGGCGGTGCTCAGCCCAGGCAGGGCATACCGCTACCGTATGCTCCACCGTATCCTCTAGGTGGTCCTCACAATGACGACACTCGGGCGTTTCCTCCCGCTGAAACACCAGTGACTGTTAAAAAGCTAAAATAAAGTAGGTAACAAAAGATTTACAAAAATATAAACTTGATTGGGAAAAACAATACAACTGGCTAACAAGTGATCTTCAAAATAAATATAATGCAAAATGTATTATCTGCGGCGTGAATTTTACAATCAGTTCAGCTGTCATTGACACAAAAAAGCACACAAAAATACGTTGTAAAGCAAAAAAAAACATAAAATTTGAAATATACTTTTTTTTCTTCCTAATACTTTATTTTTTTCCTACCCAAACCAGTTTTATACGTTTTATTTGTCAAAAAAAGTTGGCAACCCTACCACGGGTGCTTGTAGATTAAAATGATAAACGACGGAGGTCAGTTCGTTTATAAAATAGTCGGTAATTATTATTGTTATTGTTGAAAATAGTCAGATAAGACCCCAAGTTTTATTGACAGATTCAATATTTTCCATTTGTATTTTGACACTGTCTTCTGGGAAAATAAAGGGCTACCATAAACAAAAATCTAAACTCCCTGATTGATAATATGCGACTATTTTATTTTATGACGGCCGGCAAAGCGTATGTTTCTTCTTTGTTGATGTTGCAGCTGTCCATGAACGGCACTGATCACTTACTGTACTCTCTACATGATATATATCTGCTTGCCTTCAATTCCAGAAAAAAAAAATCTATAAAGAAGTTTTAAACAAATTAGATCCAGTTTTACAAGTGTAACTAAAATAATAACAAAACCACTAATCTCACTTGTTAATATAAAGATTCCAAGAGTTTAGGGTAAGTGTAGCTGGGTAGGCAACCCTACTTTCACATTGGTTTCATTACACGCATCAGGCAGCACTGATTTTTGTAAAATTATATAACCTAGTGTAACTCTTTAATTTTATTTTACATATATATAACATTAAGGAGGGTATTCAGTTTTATTTTAAGATTTAAATACTGTTCATTATTACATATAAAGTAAAATAAATCAAAATGTTCGTTAAAATGGAACGGAGCGGAGCCTAAATGACATATTTTGTCAATTCAATGCAAATCTGTCAAATCTTCTGTCAGTGTCGTACAAGTTAGGATTTATAACATAAAAATGAAATAGAGTGATAACTTAGCTCGGTGTCAAAAAGAGTAAGAGATACTTTATCAACTTCGTAACATGGAACACGCAAGGTCTAATAATTGTCAAAAACAAAACAAATTTCGGAAAAAACAGATCGCCGACTTAGATTTCATGTAAAATTTTTACAACTAAAATAACTGAAAAAATGTTACATTTACAAAATTGGAAAGTAACCTACCAGCAATTTCAACAGAGGTTCATAAAGAGTACAACAAACGTAGTTTTGAAGCCAAATGTTTCTGCTAATGCTTACCAGCCCCGTAATGTGGAAAAACAGAAATATGAAAATTGGGAAAAGTACAATCTGTTTACAGCTGAAAATTCCAGCACAAAGCCTAGGTTTAGTATGGTGCTACCGCCTCCGAATGTCACGGGGTCTCTGCATTTAGGTTAGAATATTTGTCTTTTAACTAATAAAATTATACCATTTTTTTAAATAAACGTTATATTTTTTAAGATATCCTCGTATACTTATAGAACTACGGTTTTTGTAGTAATTAGTCTTTCTATTTGATAAGTGTTACTGGCCTGTATTTATAGACTATATTTATTTTTATGCTAATCGATATTTATAGTAAATATTAGGATAAAAATAAGATTACAACAAAATAAACTATATAATAAACACTGCTACTGCTAAGCTGCCGCATTGTAACCAGTTAGTGTATTTTTAAAAAGACTATATTTTTTCAGCTTTTTGTTATTTCCAATTTTACCTCATTAGTTATCAAGAAAATAAAGTTAGATATACCTCTAAAAAACTTAATTTCAATATTACTAATTGTTTAGAATAAGCCACACTATATCTTGTTTTAAAATGCTTTATTAATAACTACCTACTCTTGCATGGTTTGACCCGCTGTTCAGCTCCATTTGATTGTGGCGTGACATTTTATAGCCTATAGCACTCAGGAACATTGTAGCTATCTATCAGTGAAAGAATTTTGGCTTCCCGACCAGCAGTTCCAAAGATTACCCCCTACATACAAACTTACAAATTTTACCCCTTTTATTAGTATAGATATTTATTTATTTTTCAGGTCATGCATTAGCATGTACAGTTCAAGATGTGATAGTTAGACACAGGAGGTCTAGAGGCTACAATGTGCTTTGGTTACCTGGTATAGACCATGCTGGCATTGCTACACAGGTACAAAACTATTTACCTATTAGTAGCACATCATTATAATATAGCCTTTTATTCAGATCCTTAACTTACATTATGTTACATTTACATTTTATTACACAAAGATTTTTTTTTTATTAAAGTTTGAAATTAGTCTATTATTTGTTGTTTGGTTGAAAAAAAAAAAAATAAAAAAAAAATAAAAGGCTATATTAGCACATCATTAGAAAACAAATATCAACCTTACTTAATTATTCAGTTAGCAGGAAAAAAAATATAAAGTTGTCTACTGATTCAATAAGAGAGTAGGTATTTTTACAATATGTTATGTTTATGGTGTTTAGCTCAGTATCCAAAGAATGGTTACCTGCGCTGTTCTGAGTACTTAAATCATAATTATCGTACCTGCATAGTAAATAACGATGCAGATTTTACATCTTGTGAAAATAATATAGACTAGGAAATGAAGGAACAAAATTGAATACTTTCATAGTTAATAATAATGTTTTAACATTTCATTATTTAACATTATTTAATACTTACTTTAAAATAATGAAAAATAAAAATCTAAATTAATTCCCTGATTAATTGATTATTAAACACTTTGGTTAATTTATTTTTCGAGTAAACCTTCGTTAGAAAAGGTTAAAGTTTTAATGCAAAAAATGTGACGTCACAAAAATTTTTCTGAAGCAAGTAGGTACCTTGGTACATGGCATAATAATTTAACTACCTAGGTAATTGTCAATTACCCAATTAATAAAATGTTATTGTGTATAATAAAAAAGTAGCCTAGTAACTAATATTAATAACCCGTGTCGTGTTCGCGACGTCCTCGCTGCGTAGCCGTGTCGTATGTCGCAGTCATCGCGCATCCACAGCGTATTCGTTGCGCTTCTGTAACATTTGACAATGCTTCTAATCCGTTAGTTAGTAAAGGCTTTAAGACTGCTAAGTATAATTTTACGACAGGACGTGAAAAACAGACGTAGCTAGGCCTATTCAAGTGTTGGAGTGCAAAAGAAAATTAATTACCTACATGTCACATCTTCCGTTTTCAATTTCTATTTAATTGTTTAACTCATTACCAGTGATCGGAGTAGGTAGATTGATTTTTGGTACTTTTATCATAAATGCACACAGAAAAAATAACATGGATAAGCCATTTTCCCGGAAAGTAATTCCGGTATTTCCGGATTCAATTAAATGATATTATTCCTACTCAATTCAAAATTTAAAGGAAGGTATCAAAACTAAATTAATTCATTATTTATCTGTTGAATAATAAAAACAATCGAATTCCGATCGAAGCTTTAATTTTTTTCTTTTAGCCTTTTATGGCTAGAACTTTTATAGATAGACATAATAAATTGTAGCACTTAAATTTAAATATTTTCATAGTGGTCATGGTAATTTGCATTAAGGGTAGAGTAAATGACGGGGCCCCATAGAGGGCCAATGCTGGGGTCGTGAGACTGTTCTAAGGATGCACCACAACTCTGAAAGGTGAAACGTAAAAGAAATGAAGAATAATAAAGAATAATATTACTCATTTTATTACAATTCTTACCTTTTTTGAGGATGGCAAATCATCAAATCACTACTTCCACTCTGGCAAAATAAAATTCCTACATAAGTTCCGGTTCTTTTTTAATAATCCACCAATTCCGGAGGAATGTCTATATTAATATATACGTTTCGGATCAATGACCCCATTTCAAACTACCTACTCCGATCACTGCTAATATTAAAGTTTTTCAAAATTACAGGGTGTCGTAGAAAAATATTTAAAAACAAAACAGGACATTACCCGCCACGACATTGGGCGGGAAAAGTTTCTACAAGAAGTTTGGAAATGGAAAGAGAAACATGGACATGTTATAGTCAATCAGTTGAAAACACTAGGATGTTCTCTCGACTGGAGCCGACAGACTTTTACTATGGATCAGAAGCACACACACGCCGTCAATACAGCCTTTATAACATTATTTAAAAAAGGTCTTATATACCGCAAGAAGGCCTTAGTTAACTGGTGTAGTGCATTAAATTCTACAGTATCCGATATTGAAGTTGAAAATGTTAGTATAAATGGACCGAAGGATATCCAAGTACCTGGGTATGACAGACCGGTTAAGTTTGGTGTGATATACTATTTTGCATATCAGTTATACGATTCTGATGAATATATTGTTGTTGCTACTACGATGCCGGAAACTATGTTGGGTGACACTGCGATTGCTGTGCATCCCCAAGATGAAAGGTAATTTTTGTAATTAATTTTGATCTCTATTTTTAGGTTCATTTTGAGTAAATATAGTCTGCAGAAGTATTCTTTTTCAGTACTTTTAATGGTAGCTAGAAAGTTCTTTAGCCATTTCATTTTAATATTTCCAAGCTCCTAGTTTTGATAGGCTTAATAACTTTATTCTCATTGCACCTATCATACTCTCTCTGCATCACCCTAAGGTTGACTGGTAAGAATGCCTATAGCATTAAGTCCATGCAATTTTATGTTGCGTAAAGATTAAATTAATGTTGTAAGTCGCCATTAAGTCTTAATTGTTTTTATTAAGTACATCAAATAAAAGGAGTTCTTGTTTATGAGTACAAAATATTTTCTCACTTCCAGGTACAAACATCTGGCAGGTAGGCGAGTTTGGCACCCATTTAGAAACGAAACGATACCTATAATACAAGATGAATTTGTCGATAAAGAATTCGGTACAGGCGCGGTAAAAATAACACCAGCTCACAGCAAAGTTGACTATGAAGTAGCAAAAAAGCACAACATACCATTGATTCAGGTTATTGACGAAAATGGAAGAATGACAACTTCAGACCGATTCAACGGATTAAAGAGATATGAGTGTCGCCAATTAATCTTAGAGACATTACAAAATGTAGGCCTTTTGAAAGATGCCAAACCACACCAAATGACCTTACCGACTTGCAGTCGAAGTGGAGGCGTCATAGACCATTTACCTAAAGAACAGTGGTTCTTATCTTGCAGTAGGTTAAATGAAAGAGCCGCTACCCTCGTGGATAAAGGCTCGCTGGTCATTGAACCTTCCAAGTACATCAAGTATTGGAAGGATTGGACTGGGGACGACCGAGACTGGTGCATCTCCAGACAGCTTTGGTGGGGTCATCAGATCCCAGCCTACAAATGCAGTGCCGATCGCAATATAGTCTGGATCGCCGCTCACAACGAGGAGGCCGCTAAAATGGAAGCCTCAAAAGTATTGAGAACTTTGCCTGATATAATCAAAGTGGAAAGAGATCCAGATGTACTTGACACTTGGTTCTCATCAGGAATCTACCCATTCGCAGCGCTAGGCTGGCCAAATTCTTTCAATAATAAAGACTTGGAGACGTTCTATCCGCTAGATCTGTTAGCGACAGGGCATGATATCCTTGGATTCTGGGTCCATAGGATGGTTATCCTCGGCTTAGAGTTGACAGAACAGTTGCCATTCAAAAAGGTTTTACTACACGGAGTGATTTGTGACAACAAGGGCGCCAAGATGTCCAAAAGTAAAGGAAACGTTATAGACCCCCTAGATGTAATAGAAGGAATTAATATGGAGAATCTAAGAGATAAAACAAAAGAAATGCATAAAAATGGAATTCTAAGCTTATCGGAAATGGAGAAGGCTTTGTCTTATCATCACACAAACTATAAGAATACTAAAGGCATACCGGAGTGTGGGGTCGATGCATTAAGGTTCACTTTGCTGTCACACGACATTAAATCCCATTTTGTTAACTTCGACATCGCAATGTGTCATTCTAACAAACTGTTCGGCAATAAAATTTGGCAGAGCGTTAGGTACACGCAGCTCTCGTACTCAAAGCTGCCTGTCTTAAGCACAGAGTTGAGCGAGGCTAGCCTGACGTATTTCGACAAATGGATCCTAAGCAGAATGTCAGATATGGTGGAGATTGTCAACAGATCTATGGATAACTACGATTTCCATTTAGCCACGAAAGCGATAAGGACTTTCATGTATAATGAGTTTTGTGATGTTTATTTAGAAGCCACAAAACCAGGGTTTGCCGGCAAAGATATTTCGAAGGCATACGCTCATGCACACACGTTATCCGCAGTATTGAATACGTCGCTTAGGTGCCTCGCGCCTTTTATGGTATATTTGACGGAAGAACTCATTCCAAAAGTGCCCTCCTTCACAAATAACATCGTATTCAACTTTACCGATGCTTCTAACAAATATTTAGATTTCCCCTGTAAAGATGACTTCGTGCAGTGGAAAAACGATTCTATAGAGAAAGATGTGAGTAGATTTTTGAACACGATATTCTTAGTTAGGGAAATAAAGGGTCTTTATAACATTTCGAATAAAGTGCGACCTTCGGTATTCATTGATAAGTTTGACGACAAATTGAGAGGTGATATAGAGGGAAATCGGGATGTGTTTTTGAACCTATCACGGTGCAGCGAAGTGATGTTCAGACCGGATCCTGATAAAAAATACGTGACCGGAGTTTTGGATAAAAATTTAGAAGTGAACGTGGAATTGTTGGGAGAAGATGTGGAATTGGCGATATTTGCTGCTAAGACGAAGCTAGAAAAGAAGATACAGCAGTTAACTGACAGCTTATCGAAATTGGAGGCAAAGTTTGCTAGTGAACATTATCTAGCGACTGCCCCACAGACGGCCCAAGCCGCTGACAGAGAGAAACTAGAATCAAAGAAGAAAGAACTAGAACAATTACAAAGACTGATGTAAATTAAAAATTAAGGCTTAAATTAGTTTGTAGGCGATGTTAAAACGGATGTCGGTTTGTGCAATAAATTAAAAGTTTTTGTTAGAAAAGACTCTAGATTTGAAGCTTTAAACTTGTTTTGTGTACAAATTATTACAATCTCAAAAATGACTCCATAATCCTGCTGTTAAGGTTGTTTTTTGAAGTAAACTTGTTTCTACTGAAGTTAGTCATTCTGTAGTTGCTAAAGACATTTTAATATGTTTTTTTTTTTAATTGATTACGTACCTTTAGAATGTTATTTTTATGAATTGAGATTATCATTGAGAACATCCGTTACGAAAATAATGTTAAAAAAATAAATAATTTTACAAATGAATCAAAATTTATTTCAAATTAGGTATTTAAAAGCCAGCTATTATTTAAAAACGAAATTAGAAATAAGTATATGTATAAAAAGGCACAGTAATAAAATATTAATAAAATGTTACCCATTTAATGCATTTGTTTGTGAGTAAAATAAATATGAATGTTATGTAAAAATAATTTAATAAAAATACAGTTTTAAAAATCAAAAAGTTTATTTGTAAAAAGAACTTGTTTTATTTTTAAACTTACAACTGACGATATAGTTTTCTTAAATTATTAATTGACTAACAATCTGTGGCCCCTTTTTTAGAACCAAAATAATACAAATTTCATCTCTATGACAAACTTTTTAAATAAAGAATTTAGCATTGACATCATACAGTTATTTAATATTGGACACACGATCAACATTTTTTTTGCAAACTTCCTTTTTCTTTATTTGAAAATCTTACACATTTTTTGAGTAAGGTATTTGACATTAAAAATAAAATCATAAAAAGGAGTTCTCAAAAGAGCTGTTTGGATTTTTTGCGCCAAATACGAACCAAACATATACATAGGCATCTGTTTATCTATCAAATAGATTAAATATTCAATGCTTACTTTAAATTCAAAACACATTCACAATAAAAGAATAAAGTGACATCTTAAAATACACACACACATTAACCAATATAACTTGATCCGTCTGAACTGCATTGCAATTTTATCACTGTCCCTTTCTCTCGCAAGTATTCAAGCAACTAAGATCTCGCTCACACATGGATATAAGACTAACTTGAGAGAGGTCAATATATATTGGTTATACTGTTTCTTTGAGTTTTTTACACAACAACGACTTTTGATATGGGATTTTATATTATATGTATACACGAAGATTAATTACCTATGTTATATTTTATGATTACTACCTTATATACATATCAACAACATTTTTATAGGGGACATAACTTGCATGAAGAATATCGATATTATAATGTGGACGCACGGGATCTATTGTTAAACATTTCAGATTTCATGAAGCGAATCAACAACTGCTAGTCCAATCATTTAGGGAAAATTCTCAAAATTCGTATACACCGAAGATTCCCAAACTTAGGTACTTAAACGCCCCTAAAGTTTAATGAATTAAACTAATCTAATTTTATTAAAGTAAGTCGGGTTTGCTTCCTGGAGTTAAAACTCCAGAACGCACAAACCGATTTTGCATTCGTTGAAATGGTCTCGGATTCCGCGAAGTTTATAGCAAAAAAATTCATAAGGTTGGTATCATATGAAATTATAATTTGTCCCCTACCATTTGTAGGTATTAAACATACGTTCAGGATGTATTGGGTGTAAAATTCATTGCTCGATTGACTTAAAACTTAGCTGAATAACAACATTTTTTTTGGTAGATTGAAGAATTACTAGTAAGTACTTTGATGTTTAAATTTATAAAAAACTACATTTTTTCAACAATGTATTTGGCCTTAGATTATTCGAAATTTAAAAATACATTATCATTTTTATAAAATACCAAAAACAAAAAAAAATCTTAACAATTACCTAAATAAATAACGTAAATTTGAGATTAGAATTCAACAATTTTTACAACAAAAAGTAATAATTAGGTAAGCATAACAAAAAAGATTAAAACACTAACAACCGGTTTCCGAAAGGCCGATCAATTTAATCTCTTGCCAAGTCATCTGATTGGTTGACTGAATTATCAACAACCAATCAGATGACTTGACCAGATTTTTAACAGGAGATTAGTTAATTTTAGCGTTGACAAGCCTTTCAGAAACCGGGTGTAAGTATTCATTATATTGGTCGCAATTGCATCGCTCATAGCCCTTAATTTTAACAAAAATAATATCCGAAAAGGTTTCATGGTATTGTTTAACATCATACTTTATCCTTTAGGTACAGAAAATCTAGTTTTTAGTCCTGATCACTTGTCAGTGATATCAGACCTCATTTTGTTATCATACACTTAGACATAATATTACTAATTTGATATAGAGAACTCACATATATAAACACAAAATACACATTTAATTATGTAATATTTGACTAATAACTAAACATGCATAACTTGATTAACCTGACATCCAGTTCTTACATAAATATTTAAAAACTACCTACTCAGCTTAATGTTAAAATATCCGATATTTTTGTAACACCTACAACGATATAATTCATGTTTCATTCCATTCATAATCATTTATTTACAGAGAAATTAATGACAGTTTAAATTTAATACTTTATGCAAATTAAATAACATTTCATGCCAGTGAAAAATAAGCCAATTTAAATTGAGCTCTGCCTTAACACGTTAAACGCCATTGGGGTCACTGGTGCCCCCGATAGTGGAGGATTTGCCTTCAACAGTTCTGTCGGCAGTCAAAAGCTGTTTAACATTTTTTTCTGATTTAGAGTACCTATGCCTAATAACAATTAATTAGAACTTTAAGTGAAAAATAATAAAAATGTGAACGAAACAACCATAAACGTAACAAAAAAAATGCAACACACGTAAATAAATAAATAAAAAAACTACGATTTTAACCTTTTTGGCAATTTCCCTTTACAATTTGTTTCTGGTAACATAATTTTTTTACTACCTGTGTGGAGGCAGATGTATTCCGTGGGCTCATATCTGTCTGAAAAATATTTTATTGGTTAGGATGGCGTACAAGAAAGTATATCACTAATTTGATGGTAAACAATCGGCAGCACCCTTGAACAACTGCCTGAGATTATCTGGCATTGACCTGGTTTTTTAAAATTACAATTATAATCTAACTAAGAGTGAGGAAGATTTTTCAAGAAGTTACAGACAACATTTGGGGCTTATTTGTTTTTGTAAGCAATACTTTTCTCTAGCTAATTTTCAGACATTCTTACAATAATTATTTTTCACAATGATCCCAACAGAATTACTGGTTAATGAGGTTTCAGACATGCCATAATATATCGACCAAGGATATAATACTAATGGTAAAAAGCTATATACAAAATCAAATACTCACTTAGTCTCCGTAAATGTGGTGTACTCATCACTTTGCTCTGGTCTTCATGCCATTTAACATGCTTAACCAGGCAGAATAGGTACTTAAACATTTGTGAACATTTGGCACAAGCATACATCATCTCTCCTTGGGTCACCGGTTTGGTATCTGTTTTGGTCGGAAACATTTCACAGTCTACGGAACTTTTTATGACACCACCAGGTAATATTTCCAATGTCGGCCAACTGTCCGTTTGGTCAGATTTAGATATTGTTCTTATTCTCTGTGAATTGTGATATAAATGGTATAAAATAAATGAGTACAGGAGTAATTTATGCTTTATATTTTAATTAATTAGCTTACTCGCGTTTTAAATAAATAAAAAATATTTCTTAATATTTTTTTTTATGTCTAGTAGTTTAGGTAAATTATATGTAAATTTCTAAAAATAACGTAAACAATTAGACTGGAATTGTGTACCTCTTTTTCTCTCATAAAATACTAGCTACTGTATGTGGAAAATGTTGAAATGAAAATAATTTTGTTAAAAAAATAATTACTAAGGGACTTAGCTTCTGATTGTTGGGTACTATCTTTTTTGATCTTAATGACTTAATGAAGCATTAACTTCATATCATCCCTACAGAGAAACCACTACCTCTTTCTCTAAACAAGGCGAACATATTGCGTTGCGGAAATGCACATACCTATCGTACATACATAGTACAATTATGTCGACATTTATCTCAAAACTAGCTCAAGGCCAGGTCACGAAATAAACGTACCAGAGGGTCCTTCATTCTAGGCTGATCCAAGAGTTCGGGAACAATGACCTCTTCAGTGTCACTACATCCTTCTTCATCCTCTTCATCACATAATTCCTCAGAGTGCACAGACACCATACTCCCAATATTTGAGTCGCTGTCTTCGTCAATACAATCGTTGTAATCCAGCACATCGTCATGACTGGCCTCGAAAATATCCTCCTCAGTTGCAGGAGGGATGTGTATCTCTATTGTTCTGTCTATCCTATCCCTCGAAGGCTGCACGTCCTCCATTCTAACGAGCGCCACATTCTCCAAATCTTCATTTTCGAGTGCTGAAGACATTTTTACGATTTACGTCTCAAAACGTTCAAGTTTTCACATTATTTTTACTGTTCTAATACACAGGGCGTGAATATTTGGTTACTATGCTAGATTTAATAGATTTTTGATCGTCTTTTGATAGACTTCCTATTTGCAGTTTATTTATTTTTGTAATTTCCAAAACAAATCAGGAATAGAACAAATGACATCCACTGTGATATTTGTTTGTGACGTTTGCTGTCATTCATATGTCAATGGTGAACAGATTACTTATGTACTTGTCTATGAATATTTTTTGACCGCTAAAATTCAATTTATTAGCACACATCCTAGAGACTCCAAAAGTGGGATATGGGGTATTTTTGAGCGTGGGAGAGCCATGCTTTTACACGAATGGGTCGGATCGACCGGAGTGATAGGTATCACAGTCTCACAGAAAACCAGCGTGAAACAACCACAACGTTGTGTTTCGCCGTGAGGTTAGCAGAGGCCTAATCCTTCCTCTCACGGATCATTTTCGATGCTTTTCAATGGCACGATGACGCCACATGCGAATGCCGGCGCTTGCGTCGGTCCACTCAGTCCCTACTTTAGCAACTCCCGCGGCCCAATCAACGCAAGGCAAAATAACGACTTAAGTACTGGCGACGTCGCCACGCGTGTGCTGCTCATGAATAAAAGTTGCGTTGTGACTTGAAACTAGAAGAGATTTTCTCACACGAATAAACTAAGTATGTCTCACGATAGTTACTTTTCAAGATAGTTACTTTTCAAGAAAAACGCAAGGCAAGCGTTCGAGCACCAGTGGTCCACCTGCCGTCTGTGCGTGAAGGGCTTAAAACCTAGGATATCTACAGTACTACTCTGTAAATGGTATCTAAATCTCATCTCGGAAAGTCACACGCCACTTCGCTTATCATCTCGACTGTACACAATCGTCAAAATGCTCACTTGTTTTAGTTCCTTTCACTTTGTTATTCACATGGTGACGCTAATGTAGATTTCAGTCCATTTTAGAATACGAAACTCTAAATAAACATGATTTCACCGCGGATACAAAATGATTTCGCAAATTAACTTTTGATAATAGCATAGCTGGTGACACTACGGACTTTTTTTTTGTCAGGGGAATCATCCAATGACTTCTCCCGCCCAGGGTAAGGCGAGAGAGTGTCAGACTCTTACTGACTAAAAAGGAACGGGGGGCGTTCCTTCTCCTGCTTTGGGCCGAGGTCGCGGTGCCTTCGTTTACCCCGCAACGACACTATGGACTTGATGTACTTAGTGAGCGCAAGCCCATACAAAAGTTGCGAGTTGGTGCAGAATGGCTCTGAGGCGAAGTGAATTTTAAGGAACATCCTCGTTTAGTAACTTACTGCAGTGACTGCACGGTTGGTGCGGTAGCTCGGCAACTGGCTGCCGTGTAACGTGTCGCGAGTTCGATTCCCGCACGGAACAACTCTTTGTGTGATCTACAAATTGTTCCGGGTCTGGGTGTGATGTGTATGTAAAATTGTATGTTTGTAAACGCACCCACGACACAGGAGAAAATTCTAGTGTAGGGCAACGGTTTGAAGAAAATAACTTATTATTTTTTATAACATTGAATTTTAAGTGTGGGAGAACCAAGCTTGATCACGAATGGGTCGGCTCGACTGGAGTGACTGGAGGGAAGGGATGGGCTTCCCAAGCCTTAAATATCCGAAACCCTTAGATAACCTTAAAAGACCCTCAACGCACTCGTAACTCCTTTGGTGTTGCGAGTTTCCATGAGCGACGCGGATTGCTTACCATCAGGTTATTCGTCTGCATGTTTGCCGAGATTTACAATAAAAAAACTACGGTAGTATTCATAAAATTCTTTTTTTTCAGCAAAGAGAAATTAAACAAAATTAAAAAAGAAAACAAAATATCTTTGAATTAGGTATTAAATACCTCCTTTAATCACAGAAATTCGAATTTTATTTATAGCAACATTAGTTCAGACTTTCAACGACTCAACAGTCTTCAAAAACATCTACAATAAATTACATATTTTTACCAATTAAATAAAAACGCTAAAAATCTTACAGAACATTTCACATCACAATGTGTTTAAAAAATTAGTGGATTTCGATTCGAGAACAGATTATCTTGTTTCAACATTATATTTTATATTCTATTGGGTCTTGAAAAAGGTTCAAAACGAAAGAGTTACTATAAGAGGTACTATAAAAGCTCCAGAAAATTACTTCTCAGTTCTAGCATCATCGGCATAATTCCAATCATGGACAGGAAAATACATTTGCATTAAAGTTTCATAGATTTCAACATCTACTGGCATGAAAGTGCAAAAAATAACGCGTTCCATTCCTTCATTTTGTTCGAGGAATTGGCGCGTAGTACGGAGGGCGATGTGGGCGGCTAAACGGTTGGGAAATCCATAAATGCCGGTAGAAATACAAGGAAAAGCGATACTTGTGATATTATGTGACTTGTGGAACGCTAAAGAGTTTTCGTAACATTTCTTTAGCATCGCCGCCGATCCATCTTGAGGTCCCACCGTGTGGATTATATCTGAAAATAAATGATTTGCAATTAATATAAATGTCGTGGTGGCCCGAAGGTTAAGGCGCCCGCTTCTCATGCATGAGTGTGCGGGTTCGAAACCTGGCAAGTACCAATGTGACTTTTTCCGAGTTATATATACTTTCTATGATTATTTAGACACCACTGACATACGGTGAAGGAAACATCGTGAGGAAACCTGGACTTAAAATTTCTAATTATAAGTTTGAAATCGCCAACCCGCATTGAGCAAGCGTGGTGATTAATGCTCAAACCTTCTCCGTGTGAGAAGAGGCCTTTGCTCAGCAGTGGGCACTTATATAGGCTGATGATGATGATAATGATGATGATTAATATAAAAAAAGGAAACCTGGCAAAGTAATGTGAATATCGATCTGTGATAATGTCGGAATTTAGGCCTTCTGTACAAAGTAACTTTGTTATAATCTCATCAACGGGACAAGGTTTGAAACGATACACGCAAAAGCATATTGCTATTGGCGCAGTGCAATGACGATGTGGTTATATCCTCTGTGGCGTATTGGCTGGGCAACTGGCTGCTGTGTAATGTGTCGCGGGTTCGACTCCCGCACGGAACAACAGTTTGTGTGATTTACAAATTGTCGTTTAGGGTCTGGATGGTGTGTGAATGTGAATTTATGGGTTTGTAAACGTACCCAAGACACAGGAGAAATTCTAAAGAGCAACATTTCATACATAAAAAAATGCAGTCACAATTCTACTTTATTAAGAAGATTTTTAAGCTTGGCTCATTTCTCTATAGATAAAGAACAGGTTAATTTTTAGGCAAAAACAGACTGACACTCCCTCTTCCCCCACCTAAGGCAAGAGAAGTCATTTGATAATATTTCCACTCGACAGAGCCTGAATCATTGAACATGATATAGCTTGGCTGACTTCAAAGCCAGATAAATGTTTTCTCATCATCATCTTCCTGCCCTTGTCCCGTTTTATTTGGGGTAGGCGCAATATGTTTTTTTCTTCCATTCTGTCCTGTCACTCGTCACGCTATCGCTAACTCCTCTGTCTTCCATATCACTTCTCACACAATCCATCCATATTTTCTTTGGTCTCCCCCTCCCTCTCCATCCATCCACATTTATACTCATGACTTTTTTTGTTACATGCTTTTCATCCCTCCTTTTCACATGGCCATACCAAGACAAACGGTTCCCTTTCAACTTTTCAGTCACTGGCGCCACTTTCAAACTTCCTCTAATATACTCATTTCTCACTTTATCCATTCTCGTCACACCACACATCCATCTCAGCATTCTCATCTCTGCTACATGCAATCGCTTTTCATCCGTCTTTTTCAGAGCCCAACATTCTGACCCATACAGTAGGACAGGCCTTATCACTGACTTGTAGATTTTACCCTTCAACCTGAGGGGCATCCGTGGGTCGCAAGTTGTTCCAGTGACCTGTCGCCATTTCATCCATCCTGAGTTGATCCGATGTGCCACGTCTCGGTCTATCTCACCATTTCCTTGGATAAGCGAGCCAAGGTACCGAAAATCAGAACAGGTTGGTATGGGCGTTCCGGCGAGAGCTATGGGCACAGAACTAGAGAGACCGCCAAAATCGCAGAACAAGTACTCTGTTTTAGTTCTGCTCAATTTTAGGCCAACACTCTCCAGTCTATGCCACCACACCTCCAATCTGCTCTGGACCTCTAGGGCACTCTCGGCAACCAGCACAATATCATCGGCAAACAGCATACACCAGGGAGCCTCTTCCTGAATGTCCGACGTCAGAGCGTCCATTATTATCAGGAAGAGGTAAGGGCTGAGAGCTGACCCTTGGTGTAAACCGACAGCCACATTGAACTTGCTAGTGGTGCCTGCTGCAGACCGGACTTGTGTACTGCAGCGACTATACATTGATCGGATCAACTGCACATACTTCCCAGGCACACCTTTCTCCTTAAGGGCCCACCACAGAACCTCACGAGGTACCCGGTCGTATGCCTTTTCGAGGTCAACGAATACCATGTGCAAGTTTTTATGTGCGCCTCTGTATTTTTTCGCACAACTGGCGTATAGCAAATATGGCATCCGTTGTACTACGACCAGGCATAAAACCGAATTGGTTCTGTGAAATGTCACTCTCTTCTCTCAGCCGCCGTTCAATAACTTTCTCCCATACTTTCATGGTATGCGACATTAGCTTTATTCCTCTATAATTGTTGCACTCAAGGACATCACCTTTGTTTTTAAAGATGGGCACCAAAGAACTGTTGCACCATTCATCAGGTATGGTTTCTTCCTGCAACAATTTATTGAAGAACAAAGCCAACCACACCCATCCATCTACTCTTAATAACTTCCACACCTCAACTGGTATTCCATCTGGGCCAATGGCTTTACCATTTTTCATTCCCTTCACTGCTACTCTGACTTCCTCCATACTAACTATTCTCACTAACCCCACATTCACTGGTTTATTCTCTAAAACCCCACTCCAATTATTTTCCTCATTCATAAGTCTTTCAAAATATTCCTTCCACCTCTCTTTGATTTCGTCGTTATCCGATAGAACCATTCCACTTTCATCTCTTACACATCTTATCTGGCAAACATCCCTCGCCTTTCTTTCCCTCATTTTAGAGAGTCGGTACAGCTCTTAAAGATAAATGTTTTCTGATGAATAAAATTCTTGCTGTCACTGTCTTGTACAAACATTCTGACGCGACAGCATCATAACGATTCCCTGGATAACTTTTATCTACCTTACGAAAAATCGGCCCTTAGTTAAATAAAAATTTAATACGTTATTATATAAATTGACAGAATTAACGTAATAAAACTCTGGGCTTTGAAATCTTGATACAAATTACACTATTTCTACAAGACGAAAACAAAAACACTCGGAAAATAGATGAAAATTCGAAATTGATGGAACTTTTGACGTTCCTTTTGTGACTGCTTTAGTGCTTTCTATTTCTATAGTCAAGTAGGTATAGATAACACAGTATCGGGATTTCCAACCCTAGATCACGAAACGTAAGATAGTGTTTTTAAAACGATCCATTGAATCGTATTATATAAAAAATACGGTAAATTAACTATATTTATCTTTACAGAAAAAAAGGTTATCACTGTATGGCATTGTTTATTTAAAGCTAGTTTAGGTAGCTGCTTTCGAAGACATTGTAATACAAATAGGGTTGAATTTTTATTAGGTAAATAGAATATTCACAACAACAAAACATTTGATAAGTAGTTCGTAAGTTCCACACTTATTAAAAAAATATTAGACATGTTTTTTGTCGTGTTTGGGAGGAGTACAATTTACTGGGTATGGTAAATGAAACTGAAATGCGTACTTTTTCTTAATTTAGTCATCATTCTTATTGTCGACTTTCCCTAATGAATTTTTAACTTAATTTATTTGTAATTACAATGAAAATTGATAATTGTGAACTGATTTTTTTGTCAGGGGAAATTCATAAAATTAAATGGCTTATTTCACCCATGGTGAATGTTACTGACTAAAAACCCCCCGTTCCTTGTCCTACTCTAGGTTCCGCAAACCTGGCAGAAAATTGGCCCTGCTGGACTCCCGTCTATGAAGGTCTATTAGCTCTTTGAGGCTCCTTGATCGCCGTCCGCAGACTCGCGTATAATACGGCAGTTTCCAACTAGTCAATTTCAATACTTTTATCCAAATATCAAAAACTATGAGATACTAAGTTATGACGTCATAGTTTTTGGGTCAAATAGTTTACTTATTTGTTAAAAATTTGCTAAAAATTATCTAAAATTCAGTGTATCGATCGATCGATGAATAAAAGTATATAGGTAGTTATTTTTCAATGTTTTTTTGTATTGAAACGTATGTTTTATTGTGTTTCCAACCAATCCCATTGTGAATAGTTAGCTTGATATCTGTAGTACATTAGTTCTACTAGATTGACTACACGGTTGGCGCGGTGGCTGGGCAACTAGCTGCCGTGCAACGTGTCGCGGATTACATTCCTGCACGGAACAACTCTTTCTGTGATCCACAAATTGTGATGTGTACGTGAACTTGTATTTTTCTAAATGCATCGACAATACAGGAGAAAATGTTAGTGAGGGGCAATGTTTGAAAAAAAAATGTTACAAGTATAACTTACATTTAGCTGGTAGGTTATACCCTCCTGTGATCTTCGCTTCGCCCGTTGGACAACCGCCAAGAGTGTCACATTCCTCCTACAAATAATAAAATAAAAATAGGATAATATATTATCCACCCTTCCTTAATATCCAATACATCAAATTCCCAAAACCTAAACAAGCTACAAAAGCAGCACTACACATGCAATACGGTAGTTTCCACCTAGTCTTAGACAATATTTTTATTATAATTTTCGCGAGACATTCTAAATTAATTATTATGTTTTCGGCTTACTCACGCGTTGAGCCCGCAGTATCGAGTATCCAGTAGCGCGACGGTCGCCGAGTCGCGTGTCGCGGGATGCTGCTCATGAATATGGGCCTCTAGCATGGCTTGAAACTAGTCGAGTATCTCGTCAAATTATAACGTGAGTAAGCCGAAAACATAATAATTAATTTAGTCTTAGACAAATTTCAAAAACTGTAGGTACTCTTTTATTATCTATTAGTACCTATTAAAACAGAGTTATGACGTCATAGTAATTTTTGCATCAAATAGCTTACTTATTTCTTGAAAATAAGCAAAAAATATCTATAACTTAGAGTATCGATCAATCGATGAATAAAAGTATAGTTATTTTTCAATATTTTATTGTATTGAAACATCGCATTAATTTATTTTTACCTAGGAAACTACCCAATTCTTTGGTGGAGCCGATTGCTTAACATCAGGTGGTGTCTGCTTGCGGCAAACAACTTGCTATCAATAACCCTAACATACCACATAATACAGAAAAAAATGGCTAATATTCCCATCAATACATTTCAAAGTTGCGGGCTTTATCTTGTTTTTCACATATAAATTGACGTGTAAAAGTTCCGTTTTATGGCCTATTTGCAAAAATAAATTCATTGTTTCATTGTCGCCTTCTCTGTCATAAAATCCCTATGCTTAAATCTTTAAAACGGATTTTGATGCAGTTATAATTATGTAGTAATAGTAAAGAAATTAAGTATTAGCATTGCACCATACAACTATGGGGTGGGTTTTTTTTTTAAATCTTTATTTTATTAACACATTCAGTGCCCTCGACGCACCTGTGCGTTCTATACATGGGCACTGAATGTGTTAAAAGGGCTTTTTTCCATACAGAAGATTTCAGCCATTATGGGGTGGGTTGCTAGTTATTTTATAAAGTGACTATAAGACATTGCATATTTATTAAAGTCTTCATCATATTAAATCTGCCGAATCAAATTGGAGACTCGGTTGCCATTGAAGAAGAAAAAAAAAATCTGCCGAATATATGCCAATCCATTATTATATATTTCATAAATAAAACATCAATATATATAGGTATATGACATGAATAATCAGACACATATCAAATAATAACAAAACACTATATCAACATTTTACAAGTTACATTATGGAAAAACCAATTGCTCACAAACATGTCAACAAATTTGTGGATAGTAACATCTTTCTTTTCAGTGTGTTAAGGGTTAGTTTTGTATATACTAATGATTGATAGTGCAAATAAAAATACATAAAAAAATATGTAGTCAATTTGGTATCTCATTTAGTAAATAAAAATTGCTTTAATAAAAAATGATTATTTTTTATACAAGAAGTTTAATTGGTTATTATTAATAACTAGCGGCCCACCCCCACTTAGCATGCATCCAACTACCTAGCTAACAATGAAAGGGTCCCTTTTCCCCAATTTTCCTATCTTCTTTCATAAAAACCTTCTTCTGACAATAATAATACAAAACAAAAGGATTTGGCAAAATTGGTCCAGCCGTTTTTGAGTTATGCGCTTACCAACACATTTTGAGATTCATTTTTATATTATAGATTAACTTTATTGTAAGGTTGAACATAGTTACAGAAATAAAGGTACATAAGTACTGCATATTTCTGATAGGAATCTCTTCCTGTTGTTTTTGTTACTCCTTCTTAAATGAACTACTAGACATACTCTGTGTGAAGATATTATTACCTGTAGATGAGGGCCAGCCGCTCGGTGTATGGCTCCATCCACACCACCGCCTGCCTTCAGTCTAGAGTTAGCTGCATTCACTATAGCAGATACCTGAGATAAAAGTACATATTATAAAACTGCATTATCATAACATTGGTGGCATGAGACACACCTATAACCAAAGACAACCATGGCTGATATTCCAGTAACACTATATTATTTTTAACCGACTTCTAACTTAACAAACAAATAAAAAATAAATTATTCTCTTTTTTAAGCATAAGGCACAACTCTGCACATTCTAAGATAAAAAGAAATAATTTAAAAGTCAGTCAGTATACTTAGGGTCAAGAATTGTTTTTTTTTTTTTTTTGGGATGTAACTACCCCCCCCGTACGGTACTTATAATTTGCTGTTCAGGTGCTATTGCTTGTTGCGTGATAATAATTCGCGGAAAGCCTATATCTCCATAGTATTATTATTTAAGTATACACAAATGTTTTCTCAAATGAAACTAGTAGTTTCACAGATAAGCAAGATCTAACTGGATCTAACAGTCAAACTCTTCAGCCTTATAATATAGTTATTGGGAAAATCAAGAAAATAAAAAAAGTCTATTCCATACCTCCAAACGAGTAATATCGCCTTTATACAAAGAAACTTTTTCAGCCAAACATTTATTCAGACCGTTGTCAATTTTAAACTTTTTAAATTCTGTGACATCGTCCAGGTTATGCTTCCTATTCTCTATCCCACTATTTCTTATTACATAGCTGTTCCAAGGGTCAACCATATCGATAGTTACGACCGACATATTATCGTACTTGATTCTCTTTGCCTCTGGTGATAAGTTAAGGTTCTTTAGCTTCTCAACCTTCCACCTTGGTTCGCTCAGTTTTATTTGCGAGCAAAAATGCGTGTTATACACTCCAGTGTTTTGACAAATGAATAAAATTTTGTCAATAACCTTCCGCAAAACCGGCGCTCGCATATTTGAGAACTTTGACATTCAGTGACCTGTCACTGTCATAATTTAGAGATGAATGTTTAAGTCGACTAATAGATTAATATCGTCAAGTTATTATTATTATTATTTATTATTTATTATGGCTTAAAAGGTACATTTTAGATTATAAAAAGTATAAAATGTCCAACAAAACTGTATACACAGTTTGTCTGTTGGATCGGATTTCAAAAACTAACTTAATAGAACCTATAGTAAGTCAATAGGACTAACTATAGGTTCTATTAAGTTAAGTTTACAATAATAATAAATTCGATAACCAACGCGATGGACGCAAATTAATATATTAGTATTATATATGTTAAGTTATATAAGTAGTATTAGCAGGTTAATATTAAGTACATAAGTATGAAAATCAAATATTAGATAGATATAATCGGAGTATAGATATAGCATAAGTAAGAAAAGTAGTCGGTAGTTAGGTAGTAGTAGTAGTTAGTAGGATAAGTAGGATAGTACAATAAAAAGTTAAGGCAGTGTACTGAGTAGGTGTTTTTTTAGTTTTATCTTAAATTTATTTTTCCTATTTTCGTCTCTGATGTCGTCTGGTAAGCTATTGAGTACGTATGGGACACGCTTTTCTAGCGTTCGGTCCCCATAAACATTATTAACTCTGGGTACTACATATTTACCAGACGACATCGTTCGGGTGTTATAACTATTACTAACATTAATCAATAATGAATTACGCTCTCGATTACCATGGCTATTAGTTGCGAGTAAGTACTTATGTTTTATGCTGACCGGTAATACTTTGCAAATTTTATATAGTTTATAATAGTCTGTTTTATGTTTATTTTTAGTTTTTTTATCCACTAATAGTTTTAAGAACCTAATTTGTATATTTTCTAATTTTTCTACGTGAGATTTGAATGTAAGTCCATAGCAATCAAGAGCGTAATCAATTATTGATTCCACCATACATGAATATAATATTTTTAGGGTGCTAGCTTGTGCTTTTTAAGTTGATTTACTTTAACATAACTAAAGATAATTACCATCTTATATTATTGTTTTCAATAGAATTCCTTAACATTTTTTTATATTTTTACAGTTTTAGTAAGATTTGTTATAAAGTATTGCCAGTAATGAGCCTTGTCAAATAAATTATTACGTCATCTTTGACTACGCAATTTTATCCAACGGTTCAAAAAAGTGTTACAGTTGAGGTATTTTGTATTAAAGGCCTAGCCTAATACTCATCTAGGGACTCAAACTTTGTCAAGGGTTTGTAAGAATACAGAAAATCACTTTTTTCAACCGAGGGAGTACTTATATATTATGTATATGTACTAACATCTGAGGTACTTAAGTTCGCGGTCTTGTGGTGCCTTCATATAATTTGTACGAGTAAAACCGGCTTCCAACCAATAAGTTATGTTATTATGATTTTGAGTGTCTAGAACACTGAATTTCGTATAGTAACTCATTTTATACCTATATATATATATTGCCGAAGTATATCATCGCCACCTCGTTAACTAAGTCCATTCATTAAAGAAGCATATTTCTTTTTTCTTTTTATTTTCATACCGAAATTATTTTCTCTAAAACTTGTGTTATTAACAATTAGCAGAAATGAAAAACAAAAAGAAATTAAGTCTACGTTTTAATACTCACTATGTTAAATGTACGGAACACCCTATTTGAATCTCATTCGAACTTACCTTGTTTTTTTATGATTTTGACTTATAAAAGTACCCTCAAATTATAATGAATTGCTGGCAACACTACGCGAAAGTGTCAAAGTGAGAACGGAACAACGGGATATCTCCACGTAACGCGTGCGTGCGTTTCTACAGTATTTTCGTTTTATTTAATAAAATAATATTATTGTGGCGGCAATGGTTGTGTAGAAAAATCGCCACATAATAGGAGTACACATTTTAGGCATAAAATATAAAAATCCGGCCAGGTAAGTTGTATATTATTGATGAGCAAACCGAGTTACTTTTCGTTGCTTTGACACCGGTCTTTGTTAGTGATATCGCATTTTTGGTATTTAAATTAGTATTTGTATTACAGTATGAAGAGCTGGGGTTTTCTTCTGATCGCTGCTTTAGCGTTAAGCAGCAGTAATGCGGTTGATAGGAATAATTTTAAGAATTGTGACCAGTCGGGTTTTTGCAAGCGGTTACGAGGTTTTAAGCCAGAGAAGTCTGAGTACGCGCTTAATTTAGACACTGTATTAGTACATGGAAATGTATTATCAGCTGAAGTTGACACTGTAGACACATCAACCCAGGAAAGGAAGGTTTTGGTAAGTGCTATGAAATTATTTTAATTTCAATGTATGATATATTTGCATTGGTGATTGGGCGGGTGCCAGGCTATTTTTGTAATAAACTGTATGTTGTAAAATGCAGTTAAGTACCTGGAAATTATTGAATGTGTTTGCTAATTCTAATTTGATAGATGTAGGTACCTTTACCTACCTGCCTACTTTGTCTTATTAGACTTATGCTAATCAGAACAGTTTAATGACCTTACAATAATTTATATTCTTGCAAAGTTAGTGGCATGTAGAAAACCATAACAATAAAGCAACCAGCCAATTAGTAACAACCAAATAAAAAGAATAGTATAAAAATTAAACATGAATAAAAAAGTTGCAACAAATCCATTTTGCTTTTTGGTTATGTTTTAGTAATGTAAACATTGTCAATTAAATTTCATATCCGGTTAACCATTGTTTAAATACTGAAGTTTAGAATGTTAAAATATATTTAAGGTTAGCCATAGATAAAATATACCATATAATAATATTATGGCTACAAATTGTATTTTTAAGGATACATTATAAAGCATAACATTAGCAATGATCTCTTTACTGAATTAATATTTATGTTCCTACCTTCATTGGCTGTATACTGTAGAACAGTCTGCCAAGCTAATTAGAAAAAAATCTTTTTATAATCTTTGGTCAAAATAGACATAATACTCTTTTCATTGTTGCCTTTGCCTAAAAATCTAAATTTAAAACTATTATTTTGTTTGTTAAACAGTGGCACTATGCTATGAGACTGTCAGCCCTGGTAGATGGTACCTTCAGGGTGGAAATTGATGAAGTGGATCCACTGTACCCAAGGTACAGGACACAGCTCGCACTTGATGGAGAACCTAAGGCTGATGGGTGAGTTTTTAAATTATTATGTTCAAGAAAATTTTCTGTAATAAAGCTTTTAAATAATAAGTAAAATAGGAATCTATAACATTTTCTTCCCTTTTTTGATAACTGGCTACTCTCACGCGGTTTCACCCGCTGCTCTGCTCCTACAGATCGTAGCATGATGTTTTATAGCCTATAGACTTCCTTGATAAATGGACTAACAAACAACAAAAAGAATTGTACAATTTGAACCAGTAGTTCTGGAGATTAGAGTGTTCAAACAAACAAACAAACAAACTTCAGCTTTAGAATATTAGTATAGATGATATCCTACAAAATGTGGAATTCTCAATAATAATTAGTCAGATTACTATTCAACTGTAAAACAGGTGTATTTGTTTTGATAGGAATAATTAGGTTCAAGTTAAACAAAGGAAAATTGTTTTCATTTATTGTGCAGCCATTATGTGATGTAACTGAATATTTGATTATTTTAATCTACACTTGTAGTTTTTCGTTATGTCATAGAAGCAAAAACACAATTTTCACATTCACATACACATTGCTTACAAAATATGGTAGTCTCTAACTAGTGAAATTGAGTTCTTTTATCCATTTGTCAAAAATGATACTTTTCTATCTTATTTGTATGAAACTCCTCATTGTATTTTTAGGTCAAATAACTTACTTATTTCTTAATAATAAGCTTAAAAAAACAAAAACTTAGTGTATCAATCAATCAATGAATAAAAGTATAGTTATTTTTCAATATACTGTTATATAGCAATCTAATTAATTTTGACCTAGGAATTTATCAAATTAATTAATTTTTGACTTAGGAAACTTCCCAATTGCAACAGATATATAGATTGCACACCAAATTATTCCATATTCGAATTTATCTCAAAAAATCTAGACACAATGATTTATTGATAGTAGACTTAGACCTACTCACCTAAAGTGAGAGAAAAGCTGTTGCTTAATTGATGTCACACTAATAATAATAAAATAATTGTTACCACCTTTATATGTATTTATGGTATATATAAATATCTATATACTAATATGCTAATAATATTATAAAGAGGTGTAAGTTTTTATGTAGGGGGGTAATCTTTGAAACCGCTGGTCAGATTGACAAAATTCTTTCACTGATAGATAGCTACAATATTCCTGAGTGCTATAGGCTATAAAACCTCACGCTACGATTAAATGGAGCCAAGCAGCGGGTGAAACCGGGCGAGGGTAGCTAGTATAGCAATAAAGACATTGAGTATCGAGTATCTTACGCGGTGCGGTGACGTCGCCCATTCAACCTCATTATGTCAGTTATAACATCTATAATATAAAAATGAATCGCAAAATGTGTTGGTAAGCGCATAACTCTACTACTCTAAGCCAAATCCTTTTGTTTTGTATTTATTATTGTCAGGAGAAAGTTCTTATGAAAGAAAATTGGGGTAAAGGGCCCTTTCATTGTTAGTGAGATAGTTGGACCCGTGCGAATTGGGGGTGGGCCGCTAGTAGTAATATAAAAATGATAGTATGTGTTAACTCAAATATACTCATGAAATACTTTCTGCATACTTAACGTAAACCCTTGTTTCAGTCTTAAACTCCTTTCAAATGCGAACGGTAAGCTGACCCTAGCTAACAGCCAAGGACACAAAGTGGTGATCACAGCGGAACCTCTTAAGATTGAGTTCCTGAACCTCGCCGGTGATGTGGCGGTGGTGCTGAATGACAACGCTCAGCTGGTGGTGGAGCCGCTCCGAGTTAAAAAGGAAAGGATTGATGATGAGGATGGGAACCCTGTCGAAGTTGTGAGTCAGCTTCTGTGTTTGTATCGCTTTTGTGACCAGGTACTCAAATGTAGGAACATTTTAACGCCAGATTTGGTTAATATGATTAGTTTTTTTATGGTTGTAAAATAGATTTACATTTTTTTTAAACAAAATAAATAGATAGTTTTGAAATGTCAAAATGGAATAGTAGTCTGTCAGTATATTACCCTGTTTGTCAGTGAAGCTAGGTGCTTGAGTCCTCTGAAAGTCCACTTTTAGACTTACACTTAAGATAAAAAGAAAGTTGACATAATCTCCGTGCTATATTTATATGGCGGGTTGGAGTTTACAATTGAAAAGTTCAAGTTTACTGCCTCCCTGTCCAACGTGAAGTTCCTTATTCGGCGCTATTCTGTTGACAGTAAAAGGAATTTAATGTCGTTTAAAAACGTACCCTAGATACTTGCGGGGCGACCTTGTTTTATGCGATTGTCCAACTACCTCGGTGACAGTCATTTGTTTTGATAGCGAACGTCACGATATTAAATAGATTGCTTTTTACCCATAAGTGTACTTTTCTAAAATTTTCATTTATAAGGAAGATTTCCATATCATATCAAACAAAAGAAAAATCGATTTCGGTTCAGCTGTTATGTAGATTTGAACAGTTTGAGCTTAGCAACATATTTTGCGATTGATTATTATAGAATAGAACAATTTTTTTGTTGTTTTTAACGTCAAAGTTTATAAGAAATATGCATTGGCTATTTTACCTTAATCGAAATCCTAAATGATGTCTGCCCATTAAAAAATACTGGCATAAATCCAAATTAAATTGTGCCCTAGACTCGACCCTAACCTTAATGTGAAAAGACCGTTAAATAGTTCTTATCATTTGAGTATCTAGTCATTGTGATGTCCCTAATAAGAATTTGTTTGAAATGTTTTAATGGTAAAGGTGCACACATGTGAAACTGTAATGCCTCTATGTGTTAAATGTAATTATTGATACATTCATTGATGAGGAGACAATAATATAATTTTCGCGCTAGCTAGATGGCGCCACTGGCGCTTTAGGTCTTGGCAGCCCATTATCGGTGTTTTTGGGTTAATTCTCTGGTATTTTTTTTATGGTGTTAATGTTTCTCGTTAATTTATTGAGGGATCTTAAACTACCTTAGCGCCTTTAAAGGTAAGTTTATGAATGAAAAACTTTATTTAAAGTGAAAGTTTTTTTTGGTATCTTTACTTATGTTCCATGTTGTCGTATGCCTGCGAACTTTAAGAAAAATTGTCTTTTAAAAATTTTTAATTGCCAAACAATAGCTAAAACTAAATATGTTTTACGGTTTAAGAACTGTAAAGGTCTTGGCTAGCGATTTGTTTGCGCGATGTTCACCATGTGTTGTATCACGCAATGCGGCTCGTGGATATGAGCCCTTAGCGCTGCTTGAAACTAGACGAGGTAACTCGTCAATCAGTTACGCGTCGCCGTAAGCCGTTAAAAGTATAAAATTCAATATGCCTCACAACATTAATACTTATACCTACATTATTTCTATAATTTCACGGTTAATTGAAGAAAATTATGACGTTTCCGTCAATTTTTCAGTGCAAATCGTCTGGAACTGAACGTAATCATAGCACGTATGTCGGCTAGTGTCGTTACCATAATATTTACACTTTGACGCGATGTAAAAGTTGTAAGTCCATACCTACTTTATGTCTTCAGTTGGGGTCGTTTGTGTTAAAGACGGACCTATGAATTTATTTCGGCATTTCTTCTCAGAGTAGTCGGATAAGAAATGCCAACTTAATATAATTTTGACCTGTAAAAACTGTATTTACATTAGACTCCGATGTCTGTCCGTCAGCATTGTGTGGCATCAGGCTGTATCTCATATACCGTGATCGCTGGACAATTAAAATTTACACTTACGATGTATTTCTGTTGCGTGTTGCCACTACAACTAAACTTTTTCGTTTTCTCATCGTGGCCTCCTTTCTTGGCCGGTTCTTTCCTACAAAGAGTTCCAAATCTATCCGCCTTCTGTAGATCTTGGAACAAAGCTACAAAACAATGCCTATGTACATAAATAATACATATATAAGTGCAATATACAACTATACGTCAGTTTGTTTATCAGTCACGTATTAAGATAAATACGAGATCAATGGCATTGTCTATAAACGCGTGTGGAAGCTGATAGATAGTGCGTGTTTACGTATCTTTTGAGCTGATATGCTATTTATAATGTTTCTTTAGATTTCTGCATAGTAACTCGGGTGCATTGATTTTGGGGGTCGAGTCAAGCAAATCTGTACGAATATTTGGAACTCCATTGTGGGTTCACCCGTTGCTCAGCTGCATTTGATCGTAGCGTGATGTTTTATAGCCTACTATAAAATAAAGCCTACTATACTATCTTTTGCCCGCGACTCCGTTCGCATGGAATCGTGACTTCCTGCAGATTTTTGGTATAAAAACTATCTTATGTGCTATCTCGAGTTCCAAACTATGTCAATAATATACCAAATTTCACAGAAATCGGTTTAGTAGTTGAGGCGTGAAGAAAAGACAGACAGACAGACAGACAGAGAAACTTACGCATTTATAATATTAGTTTGATAAACCTTTCTCGATAAATGGACTAACGAACACAAAAATAATTGTTCAAATCGAACCAGCAGTTCCGGAGATTAGCGTTTTCAAACAAACAAACACACTCTTCAGCTTTATAATATATGTACTAGTATAGATTTTAAGAAAAAATATATTGCTTGGTTAAGTTGTAAAAATATATTAATTGGTTTTGAACGAAACCACTGACCGATTTAAAAAGTCTAGGAAATAATTAAGTAGGATCAATCAAGAGACACATTTTATTGACCTGAGAAAAAATACTAAAAATATTTTTTTTTTAATTTTGGCAAAAGTATTGAATTACTCTAGTTAAAAACAACCTATTTATTCAGTTTGAAATTCTGTTTGTTTGTCAGATAATGATATAAAAGCAAAAAAGAATATTTTGACATTGAAATAAAAGAAATAAGTACTTGAGTAACCCATTAATTGAACCAATTATTTTACTTTGACATTGGTTTATTTTCGAGCACTCAACTGATAAAGCAATTAAATACAGGTTAAATTAATATGAGTATTTGTTTTATTACGTGTGTATTGACCGAGTCACCTATATATTTATAGCAATTGATCAAAGATATCGATGTACGTGAGAGATAGATAGATACACTTCTGTGTATTATCTTAGTGCTAGCGACCCGCCCCGGCTTCGCATGGATGCAATCATCATCATCATCATCAGCCTATAAGTGTCCACTGCTGAGCAAGGGCCTCCTCTCACACGGAGAAGGTTTGAGCATTAATCACCACGCTTGCTCAATGCGGGTTGGCGATTTCAGACTTATAATTATAAATTATAAGTCCAGGTTTCCTCACTATGTTTTAACCGTCACCGTATGTCAGTGGTGTCTTAATAATCATAGAAAGTACATATAACCCGGAAAAAGTCACATTGGTACTTGCCAGGTTTCGAACCCACACCCTCATGCATGAGAAGCGGGCGCCTTAACCTCCGGGCCACCACGACACTCGGCCCGGATGCAATGCTGATACTAAATGTTCAGTCTGCTGCTCCGAACCGGGCCGAGGCGAGAAGGAGTGTTAGACTCTTACTGACCACCCCCCCTCTCTTTCCTTCTCCTGCCTTGTTGATAGTTCTATACTCAGCTTACTACATTATTAGGCCTCAATGCCTTTACTCGCTCATTAGACGTCACTTCAAATATAAATAAACATGTCGAAGTCAGTATGTGTTAGTCTAAAATTATTATCGTGGGAGAGCCACGCTTCCGCACGAATGGGTCGGTTCGACCTGAGTTATGATACATACTATTATTACTCGTACTACGACCTCACAGTACATCGGCGGCTCCCTAGATTTTTATTTAAAACTAAGCTACTTTATTTCGGCGCCAGTACGGAGGAAGCATATTTGTATGCCGTAAGGTCGTAAAATAACTGTGTGCTTATGTTTTCTTTTTAATATCTTGCTTGCAATATATGCTGATACTAACTTTCACCACTATTTAAAAGAGGTCATTATACGTATAAACCTTGTTTTTAATCATTCCATGTTTAAAAAAAAATACATCCAAACTCGTTGCGTAGTTTCAAAGATTAAAGCATACATGGGGATATGGGGACAGAAAACTCAACTGTTTTATACTACACATGTGATCAAATGAATTAAATGATCTTAATCCTTACCTTGATCATTTTCTTTCCACCAAAAAAGAATAGTAGATATAATACCTACCTTGATATAAACTAGACTTACTTGTAAACATAAAATGGATGATAAACAGGTCACTGGCGCGAGCTAAATGACAAAAGCTATTGTTAAGTGTGGTTAAACGAGATCCACATATATGACGTATAAAAAGGTATAATATAAATGAATAAACACAAAAGAAAATGTAAGGTTTCTTTTTTTACTTCCAGTTCTGCATTTGTAAATACAAAATATAGAAAAAAAACACTTAAACACTTTTCAATTTATTAAGTATAGATTTGTAAGGATAAATTGCGAATATAAAAGTTATCCAATTCTTTATCCTTTGACCGACCTAAAAATTTACCCTAAGATAATTAAACGCTGATAGTTACTTTGATTCATATATATAATCACTGTTTAATACTGTTATAATCACTGTTCCTATATCCCTATGTATGCTTAAATCTTTAAAACTACCCAACGGATTTCTATGCAAGTTTTTTCTATAGATAGAGTGAATAAGCAGAGCGATTGATGGATGGATAGCTATATGTATAAAAACATCCAAAAGATAGTAGAGAAATTTAGCTAGTAGTTAGTCAGTAATAAATTAGTTCATTACTTACAAAGGTACAATAGATTCATTTGTATTAGTCATTATGAAGGTAACGGCTGTTGACATGACGTTACAGATTAAATATGATTTATTATGTACGTGAGGTCAGGCCTATATCAAGCGTGCGATAATATTACGTGTAATTAGATATTAGTTAGGTCGCATATGTTTATTTAATTGGTTGTTTATATAGCAGTATGTGTGTACTATGTTTGTATATAGGTAGTGTTTCGATTTAGGTTTTAAGAGGTATTTTGTCTGTGGATGCGTACAAGAGATATTTTGTATGGTAGAGTGGAGAAAAGAAGGGTGGAGGGTAGAATTTGGTGGAGTGGACTAGAGTAGAGTAGCAGGCTTCAAAGTGGCCAGTAGAGTCCTGCGGCTGGGGTGACGGCAGCAGTGGTTGACGGGGCCCGACTGACCATCTGGCGGGCTAATACTCATCAAAGGTTGCGCCAAATGCTTCAGCGATATCGGCAAAACAGTACATGAAGAACACGGGATGATTTTAGTCATTTAGTGTGTGTGTGTGTGTGTGTGTGTACGTGACAGTCCGCTTAGCCTCCTAGAGTCTCCATGAATTTAGGATTTTTATATTATCCCAAATCTGACAGCTCTGTTACCTGTCCTTAATTTTCTTTAAACAAATATGTTAATAATGCTGTTACAAATATCTTATGCATGTGTTTGCCATCTTGGCGTGTATTATAAATAATAGATCATTTTATTCACCACAGGAGGAGGAAGGCACTTGGGGCGAGAGTTTCAAGTCGCACCATGACAGCAAGCCTCGCGGTAACGAAGCCGTGTCCCTGGACTTCAGCTTCCCAGACGCTGATAATGTTTATGGTGAGTTATAAACGTTGCTTTCCTATTTTGAACAAGTAAAATGAGGAAAGATACGTTTTTTTATGTGATAGGACGGCAAACGAGTAGACGGATTACCTGATGGTAAGCAATCAGCGCCGCCCATGGACGTAACAACGAGTGCGTTTCCGACCGGTTGTCGATTAGGGTTTTGGAGATTTTGCGATGAGGGAAAGGATTGGGCATCTGGTAATCTATGGTTGTTTTACGCCGGTTTTCTGTAAGGTAGAAAGGAAAGATAAGTCTGACCTTTTCAAAGGAATAAATACGAGAATTTTAGGAGGTTCTGATATGAAGTTATGCAGTTTACAATATTATTTAATAGGAGAAGCTCGTTACAGTCTCCAGAAATCGCTGCAATTCCTGTATAAGCCAGGATTTACACTACATACAACCATGAAAACACCGGAACACAGAAGTCAGGCGCCTTCTAGAGACATATATTATATCAATGATTGTTTTGGATTCTGCAACGAAATCAAAAGATATTATTTCAGAAGAAAAAATCACGCAATTTTGTTATGACCTTTTTTTTCCTCCGCTAGGTATTCCGGAACATACAGATAAGTTCCCCCTGAAAACAACAACCTCTGGCGAGCCCTACCGTCTTTTCAACTTGGATGTCTTCGAGTATGAGTTGGACAGTCGCATGGCTTTATACGGAGCTGTTCCTGTATTGTATTCTCATGGGTAAGCATTCAATTAAGTGTATTAATAAATTGGAGTCATCATCATCATCAGCCTATAAGTGCCCACTGCTGAGCAAATGCCTCTTCTCATACAGAGAAGGGTTAGAGCATTAATCACCACGCTTGCTCAAAATTGTAAGTCCAGGTTTCTTCACGATGTTTACCTTCACCGTATGTCAGTGGTGTTTTAATCATAGAAAGTACATGTAACTCGGAAAAAGTCACATTGGTACTTGCCAGGTTTCGAACCCATACCCTCATGCATGAGAAGCGGGCTGCTTAACCTCCGGGCCACCACGACGTATTGGAGTAGGAATTAAATAACATTTTTGAGTAGTACCTATCGTGAGACATTCTTTATTGCAAATAAGGATTTACTCACGCGAGGTCCACGTCGCTACGATACTCTCGCTGCTCATTAATAAGAGTCCCGTGGCGTCTTGAAACTACTACAGGTTTTCTGATTCAAATGGCGTAAGTCGTATTTTCAATAAAAAAAATATTAGCCTCATTAGTTGAGTGGTGTCTAATGTGATAACTAAGCACGAAGCCTCAACTTTCAAGTTTTGAACCGAACAAAAATCATTATTTTTGGATCTGAGTTTTCATTTATGGAACAAAAGTTTGAATAAAATTATATTCAATGTTAGTTTTTCACTTATTACAATACTGTGACTATAACACAATTGGTCTTAAGATTGCATATTAGTGATTTTTATCTACTCTAAAGCCAGAAGAGCCACGTCTTGAATGAAATTCACAATAGTACCTGCGCAAAAAGATTTGCGCAACATTAAAATTTTTGCGCGATATTCACACTTTTGCGCAACCACTAATTTTACTTCTCTTTTCAGCCCGAAACACAGCGCAGGTGTGTTCTGGCACAACTCGGCTGAGACGTGGGTGGACATTGTCAACTACGCAGACAGTACTGTGGTCTCCTCGCTCGTCAACCTTGTTACCGGGGGCCAGAAGCGGCGTGTTGATGCTAGGTACGTGAAATACGACATTGGATCTTTTTTATTTATTTATTTATTTATTTAATTATTTATGCACATCACACATACAGTAAATAGAGAACAAATACAGAGACAGAGGTACATAGGTTTTTTATTCTATTCTAGCCGGGATTGCGGCTTAAATCAGGAGAAGGAGGTTTTTAGTCAGTAAGAGTCTGACACTATGGTAGAAAGTCATTTAATGATTTTCCCCTCACAAAAATAGACCTATTCCATTTTACACTACAACAATTAATGTTTGGAGGGATGAAAGGACAGTGTGTCGGCAAACGAGCTGACGGATTACCTGATGGTAAGCAATCAGCGTCGCCCATGGACTCTCGTAATACCAAAGGAGTTACTACAAGTGCGTTGCCGACCTCTTGTGGGTAGAGGTAGACTATTCTAGGGGTTAAAGGTTTGGGGGATTTGAGGAGGGATTTAAGGATTGAAGATGGGGGAGGGGGAGATCAAGATCAAGATCCTCCATCAAAAAGGGAGGATCCTCCGACCAGATGGGTGTTATATCTGGTCGGAGGATCCTGTGACGTTACATTATTCAATTAAAGAATTTAGATAGGTTCATAAAATGTAAAAAACAATGTTTTTTATTTCGTATTTCGTAATGGACAGGCATTTGGCCGCTATCACGCCTGATGGTAAGTGATGTAGCATACGATGGAGCATGCCTACCTATGGGTAGGCATGCTCCATCCAGCAACTCAATGGAATATCAGATCCTGAAGATTATTATCATCATTACAATTGATCGTATTGTTTCAGGTTCATAAGTGAGTCGGGAATAGTGGATGCTTTCGTGTTCCTTGGAGAGAAGCCCGCTGACGTTTTCCGTCAGTACGCGATGTTGACTGGACCGACGCCATTACCTCCTGTACGTATTGTTTTTAACCGACTTAAAAAAGACGAAAAATTTTTATATCAAATAATAACGAAAAATATTTTATATAATAACGCGAGCGTTGTGTTTCGTCATACAAGATCCGGAGACCTAATCCCCCCCTCCATATAAGCAACGTTTAAAATAAATAAAAACATGTAATAAAAATATTTGTTTTCCCTCCAGAAATTCTCGCTAGCATACCACCAGTGCCGCTGGAACTACGTGGACGAGGCGGACGTGCGCTCCGTGGACAACGGGTTCGACGAGCACGACATCCCCGCCGACGTCATCTGGCTAGACATCGAGTACACCGACAGGAAGAAGTTAGTATACCGCTACATAGTATTGGAGAGCCATGTTAAGTGTGGGAGAGCCATGCTTCAGCACGAATGGGTCGGCTCGACCTGAGTGATACCACGGCCTCACAGAAAACCGGCGTGAAACAACCACAGAGTTGTGTTTCGCCGTGTGAGTGAGGTTACCGGAGGCCCCTTCCCCTGCCCGGACCCTTCCCCAATCCCTAAATCTCCAAATCCCTAATCCCTAAAAGGTCGGCAACGCACTCGTAACTCCTCCGTTGCGGGTGTCCATGGGCGGCGCTGATTGCTTACCATCAGGTAATCCGTCTGCTCGTTTGCCGACTTATTACATTAAAAAAAAAAACATAGTATAAAATAAAGTCCCTTTCTCTGTCCCTATATCCCTATGCATGCTTAAATCTTTAAGACTACTTAATGCGGTTTTTAATAGATAGAAAGAAAGAAAACAAAATATTTATTTGGCACACAGACAAATAAATATTTTTGAAAAAAAAAGTAAATTGTGTCCCACCGGTATCGGGAATAGGGTCCTAGCTACTGGCGGTCAGTGCTCCAGAGAAAGTTACCTCCTGACAGTACGAACCGTGTCCAGGAGTACCACTTTCTGAATGAAGCCCTTGATCCAGCCACCTAACGAGAGCCTCCTAAGATGTTGGTCGAGGCTCTTAGCTTTTAAGCCATTGGCTGACACGTCTATCAGTACAATGATAGCCGAATCCACTTCCCACATGTCGAAAATCTCGCGTGCCGAGTCGATATACTTGATTAGTAAGCAAACATTATTTTATCATCAACACAGGTACTTCACATGGGATGCCCTGAAATTCCCGAACCCCTCAGAAATGGTCGCCAACCTGACAGCCAAGGGTCGCAAGCTGGTCGCCATCATAGATCCCCACGTGAAGAGAGAAGCGGGTTACTTCCTGCACGAAGACGCTACTGAACTAGGATACTATGTTAAGGATAAGGATGGCAAGGATTATGAAGGTACGTGGATCATCATTATATTCATCATCAGTGTATGAACATCTCACTGATGAGAAAAGACCCCTTTTCACATTTAGAATGACCATTGTTTTGTATTATATAACGTATTTATGTGGGGATCAAAGGGCGCAGGACACCGAATAATACCCGTGTTACTCAATTTTGAATCATATATTTCCATCTATGGAACTGAAACGTGGTCTCTTACTGTGGGCCTTATAAAGAAGCTCATGGTCGCTCAGCGCGCTATGGAAAGGGCTATGCTCGGAGTTACTTTGCGAGACCGAATAAAAAACGAGGATTTCCGCAAACGAACAAAGGTTTCCGACATAGCCTTGCGGATAAGTAAGTTGAAGTGGCAATGGGCAGGGCACATAGCGCGTAGAACCGACGGCCGCTGGGGCAGAAAGGTTCTCGAGTGGAGGCCACGTACCGGCAAGCGCAGCGTAGGACGTCCACCCGCAAGGTGGACAGACGACCTGATTAAGGTCGCAGCAAGCCGCTGGATGCAGGTCGCTTCCAACCGGCCTATCTGGAAGTCAATGGGGGAGGCCTATGTTCAGCAGTGGACGTCCTGTGGTTGATATGATGATGATGATAAAAAAATAACAATAGCCACTTTCATCGTGAGGCAAGACGCCTCACTCATTCATTTCCTCTCACTTTCACCCATTCGTCCAGAAACATCCATCATCTTAAACATATTTGTCGTCCTAAAATATTCAATCCCACGTGTATGTTCGTTTTAAAGTAATCAATGGACCATTGTCGTCTGATTGTTAAAAATCTAATTAATTAATCACCAATCATCACAATTTTCAAGGTTATTATGAAATTATAAGTCCTCGTTTTTTCAGCATCTGTCAGTTGTGTTTAAATAATCTTGGGAGTGGAATGTGGCTATGATTTGTATAAAAACTATTTGTAAATTAATTGGACACTACTCGATAAGTTTCAAACCACGTCAGGGCTCATACTAATCGTCAGTCGTGGCTCAAAACTAATAAAGTAGCCATCATTGTTGATTTTTAACGTTTATCTTTTTATTCAGGTTGGTGTTGGCCCGGTTCCTCATCATACTTAGATTTCTTCAACCCGCTTGTAAGCAAGTATTACGCGGAGCGATACTCGTTCGAGAACTTCCCCGGTACCAGCAAGGATGTACACATTTGGAATGACATGAATGAGCCTAGCGTGAGTCTTTTTTTTATATTCTACTAGCTACTCTCGCGCGGTTTTACAGTAGCGTGATGTTTTATAGCCTATAGTACCCAGGAACATTGTAGCTATCTATCACTGAAAGAATTTTGGCAATCCGACCAGGTGTTCCAAAGTTTACCCCCTACATACAAACTTACAAATTTTACCTCTCTCGCGCTCTTACCCGCGGCTTCACTCCCATCATTTGATCACCTACACTACCCAACCTAGTTACCTACCTACACTTCTCATCCTACACTATCTGCTCTACCTAGACCTACATACCTTACCTTAACTACCTTACCCTACACTACCTACACTAACTACCCTACCCTACCTACCCTACCCTCTCTACCCTATTTATTTATTTTATTTATTATTTCTTCTTCACACAAAATAGTCTGAATTGCGGACTTCTTAGACAGCTAAGAAGTCCGCCATTCAGACTATTATACCAATTTCAGCCAAATTATACTATTGTGCAGGTATTCAACGGTCCTGAGATCACGATGCCAAAGGACTGTCGCCACTACAAACCCCCCCAGGACGGGAACGATGGACTCGCCGCTTTCTGGGAACACAGGTAAGGCATGCGTTTTGAATAGAATGAAAAACCAGTATAACCTGACATTTGAATGTTTGAAAATATTATACAAAGCTAGGTCGTACGTGTGTAACATGCCTTTCGTGCTTAGAATCATAATCAAATTAAGGTAAGTAAGTAATTCAGATTGATAAAATTATTGTAAAAGTTAATCAAAAACTGGTGTATAATAATAATAAAACATCTTTTCTGTTTTAGATCAGCTTTCTTTTTTATACAACTTTTTGAAAATATGCTTAGGCACGAATAGGAGTGATACCACGACCTCAAAGACAACCGGCGTGAAACAATAAAAAAGGTGTGAAACCCTTATGCTGAAAAGGCCGGCAACACACTCTTATTGGATTGCTTACCATCAGGCAAATTTACTTTCGAATCCACCATAATCAAGCGTGGTGATTAATACTTAAACCTCCGTGTGAGAAGAGGCCTTCGCTCTAAAGTATACTTTTAGACTGATGACGAAAATGTAATTGTCTAATAATAAATAATGCTAGCCTAATTGTTAACTTTCCTTAGTTTTTAGGGAATAATTATATATAATTTACACACATACGGTAAATATAATGATAACTTAGTTTATTAAAAATAAATATTTTTTAAGCCCCGACGGAAAAAGAGGGGTGTTAAAAGTTTGACGTGTCTATCTGTCTGTGGGATCCTGGAGCCTAGAGTGTTTTTCTATTTTTTTACTTTTTAAAGGGATTGTAGATTTTATGTCGGATGTTTTTTTAAATGTTGAATTTCTTTTTACGTGACATTATAACTTTTTTCTAGGCACGTGCATAACGAGTACGGTCTATGGAACATCCGCGCGACACACGACGGTATGCGGCAGCGATCTGACAATAAGTACCGGCCCTTCATACTCACTCGATCCGCGTTCGCTGGTACTCAGAGGTAATATTCTGATTTACTTATCATTAATAAACAGCTAATAATTAATTATTATGTTTTCGGCTTACTCACGTAATAATTTGACAAGATACTCGACTAGTTGTTAAAAATAAGTAGAGACCTCATTTTTTAGTCTACATCAGACTTCATAGACTATTAATTTTTTCCAACCATTACGAAACATTTTTTAGAACTCTTCTCGTTTTATCTTTTGAAGGTTTTTATTCAGTGTGTTGAAAAGCGTCGTATGATACATGTGTGTATTAATGATTACTCTCTTCAGCTCCTCAAGACCCTCGCCTGAGGGTTTGGGCCTCAATGTGCCTCTGCTGTAATCACCAACATTACTACTGTTATCAAATAGCAGAGATGGAATTTATTGTTATACTTTATTTTATTTTATTTATTAAGTAAGACATCTGAGGCCCATAGAGAATACAATACATAAATATATTATAACATTAAATCATAAACTAATACATATGTTACATAGATAACTTAAAAACTAATGCACACGAAGTTTCGGCGTCGTGTTACGCTGCGTGGTGTCGCGTAGCCATCCTCGGAACCTCCTATATACACACTTCGGCCAAAACTTTTCCTTGAGGAATGTCTCGACGTGATGAGTTACAACTCGCACCATGAACGAATTGAAGTTCGTATTGTGACGCAACTCCAACTTCGCCACCCTCAAGGTCCAGTTGGTCTTAGATCGGACATACTCCACGATCTGCTCCACCGTCGTGGTGTGATGTAGATGTCTTTAAGAGATGTGTATTACCTAAAGACAAATGAGAGTAACGACGAACGCGTCAACTCTTTTGCTTTATAATACTAGTATAGAAGATTGTCGCGGCTTATAATGATTCCTCTCCCTAGATACGCGGCAGTATGGACGGGAGACAATATGGCGGAGTGGGGCTTCCTGGCAGTGAGCGTGCCGATGTGCCTGTCCTTAGCGTCGGCCGGGATCAGCTTCTGCGGGTCCGATGTCGGCGGGTTCTTTAAATACCCCGAAGCTGAGCTCATGACGAGGTGGTATCAGGTATGTGGCGTTTTATCTATCTATATATATAAAAATGGATAGCAAGTGTTGGTAAGCGCATAACTCAACAACAACTGGACCAACTTAGTTAATTATTTTTTGTTGTGTTTGTTATTGTCAGGAGAAGGTTTGTTTGTTTATAAATTGTTAACATTTTAAACCTTGTTATAATTACGATAAGTTTTATTTTTAAATCCTTTAAGACAGTCCTTAACTGCAACCCCTGGTAAGCAGTGATGCAATCATTGATGGTAAGGGTCACTAGTTTATTAAGAGCCTATTCACTCTAGCCTTGAAGACATCTAAATCATAACTCGGGACGGTACGGTGCGGTGGCTGGGCAACTGGCTGTCGTGCAACGTGTCGCGGGTTCGATTCCCGCACGGAACAACTCTTTGCGTGATCTACAAATTGTTGTTCCGGGTCTGCGTGTCATGTGTATGTGAAATTGTGTGTTTGGACACCGCACCCACGACACAGGAGAAAAGCCTAGTGTAGGACGGGACTGACTGACTGGTAACCTATTCCAATCCCTGGATGTTTAGTGATAGAGAACTGCTTTGTTTAGTAAAGTTATGTAAATATAATTCATTTATAATAGAGACGTATTGTTGGTGTGTGTGTAGGCGGGCGCGTTCCAGCCGTTCTTCCGCGCTCACTCTCACATCGAGACGAAGCGGCGCGAGCCCTGGCTGTACGAGCCCGCCACCACCGCGCTACTGCGGGACGCCAACCGCAGGAGATACGCACTGCTCGACTTCTGGTCTGTTACACATTATTTATTTATTTATTGGGTTGTCTACAATTATTACACAAAAAATTACAATTAGGTATACAAGCACAGGTATTAAAAAATAGCCTTTGTGTACAATATTAATTGAAAAACACCACATTCACAAAATACATGGATGACAAGTTTTAAATTTAAACTAAGTATTATTACAGTTTCCTACAGCTTACAAAGCCAATACAATACTGGCACTACACGGAACATACAAGTTGTGCGTAGTATATATTATAATATACATTATTTCTATATCTATACTAATATTATAAACAGGTAAAATTTGTGTATCGTGGTGGCGTAGGTTAAGGAACCCGCTTCTCATGCATGACGGTGTGGGTATGAAATCTGGCAAGTACCAATGTGACTTTTGCCGAGTTATATTTACTTTTTATGATCATTAAGACACCACTGACATATGGTGAAGGTAAACATCGTGAGGAAACCTGGACTTAAAATTTGAAAGCGCCAACCCGCATTGATGATCAATGCTCTAACCTTCTCCGTATGAGAAGAGGCCTTTGCTCAGCAGTGGGCACTTGTAGGCTGATGATGGTGATGATGATCTTTGGAACCGCTGGTCGGATTGCTAAAATTCTCTCACTGATCGATAGCTACAATGCTCCTGAGTGCCATAGACTATAAAACATCACGCTACGAGTAAATACAGCGGAGCAAAGGATGAAACCGCGTGAGAGTAGCTAGTTAATAATTAACATTTAGTTCTTATTTCAGAATAAATTCCATATTTGTTAGTAACGGTGTAAACTTATAAATTTATCCTGACCTTTGAATGTTTGGAAATAAATTAGAAAGCTAAACCGTTCGTGTAACATGGTTTTCGTGCCTGGAACCATTATCAGATAATAATAATAATAAAATTATTGTAAACATTAATTAGAAACTGTTTTTTTTTGTGTGATACGGATGGCAACCAAGCAAAACAGACGAATTACCTGATGGTAAGCAATCGTCATCGCCCACGGACATCCGCAAGGGTTCAAGGGGTCATAGTAGGGCTGAGAGGCCATAGTATCACTCCGGTCGAGCCCACCCGGTTGTACCGAATCACGGCTCTCCGGCAATTTAATCACGTCACATCATCAGCCTATCAGTGCCCACTGCTGAGCAAAGGCCTCTTCTTATACAGAAAAGGTATGAGCATTAACCACCAAGCTTGCTCAAGGCGGATTGGCGATTTCATACTTAAAATTAAAAATTATAAGTCCAGATTTCCTCACGCTGTTTTCCCTACCGTATGTCAGTGGTGTCTAAATAATCATAGAAAGTACATACGTATAACTCGGAAAAAGTAACATAGGTACTTCCAGGTTTCATACCCACACCCTAACGTATGAGAAGCCTCCAGGTCACCACTTCACACTTTTTTTTAATGTAATAAGTCGGCAAACGAGCCGACTGATTACCTGATGGTAAGCAATCAGCGCCGCCCATGGACACCCGCAACGGAGGAGTTAGGAGTGCGTTACCGACCTTTTAGGGATTAGGGATTTGGAGATTTAGGGATTGGAGAAGGGTCCGGGAAGGGTAAGGATTGGGCCTCCGGTAACCTTACTCACACGGCGAAACACAACGCTGTGGTTGTTTCACGCCGGTTTTCTGTGAGGCAGTGGTATCACTCCGGTCGAGTCGACCCATTCGTGCCGAAGCATGGCTCTCCCACACTTATAATTTGTTTTTTATAATATATTTTTGACACAGGTATACCCTATTCTACGAGCATTCAATAGACGGGCTGCCAGTCATGCGACCTCTGTTCCAAGAGTATCCCAAGGAAGAGGACACGTACACCATCGATGACCAGTACCTACTTGGTAAGCAAATCATAAATATATTCCTACAAAGCGATTATAAACCTTATGGCCTTGGAATATGTTAGATAATGAAATAGACTGTACACTGTTTTACAAATTTAAAACACAAAAAGCACGACGGGCGGCCTTATAAATAATGTTCTTACAGCGATTATAGTTATGAGCTCCTTTTTGATTCGAAACTAATCAAGCGGCCCCGAAAGTATAATTATGTGAATATTTTTTTGTAACATTAACTTGTCTTACACATCAAAGCTTACGAGCCTGATATGTAAAAATGGACTCGCTTTAAAATTATATTAGCTACTGCGCGGTTTCACCCGCTGTTCGGCCCCTAGGGGTCATTGGTTGAAGTTTTATAACTATAAAACTGAACTCCGGAACATTGCATCTATCTATCAGTGAATGATTTGCGAAATCCGATCAGCGGTTCCGAAGATAACCCTTTACATACAAACTTACAAATTTACCGCTTTACAATAATAAATACAAATTAAATGCTCGCGGACTTTTCACATTCTTCAAACCGAAGTTGTTTCAGAGCCTATTCAATTCAAACAAAAAAAAAAAACAATCAAAATTTTCTTTTAAAATATCAAATAGTCTAGGTTGTTAATTAAATGCCATATAAAACTAATTAGTGTGCTACTAACCCATTGAGAAAGAAAATAATTATTAAAAAATACTTTTTCTTTACAGGAAACAAACTCCTAGTTCGTCCCGTAGTGGAGCCGGGTGTGAGCAATGTGAAAGTGTACCTGCCCGGGGCCGCAACCCGCACCCTTTGGTACGACGTCGACACATACCACGCGTACCCCGCCAATGGGTACCTTACCTTCGACGTTACGCTCTCTAAGGTAAATAAAAAAACGGTTTTTTTACCCAGTGTTTTCTCCCGTGTCGTGGATTCTGCACACACAGACCGGGAACAACAATTTGTGGATCACATAAAGAGTTGTTCCGTGCGGGAATCTTTTTTTTTATGTAATAGGTCGGCAAACGAGCAGATGGATGACCTGGTGGTAAGCAATCAGCGCCGCCCATGGACACCCGCAACGGAGGAGTAACGAGTGCGTTGCCGACCTTTTAGGGATTAGGGTTTTGGAGATTTAAAGATTTAGGATTGGGTCTCCGGTAACCTCACTCACACGGCGAAACACAACGCTGTGGTTGTTTCACGTCGGGAGGCCGTGGTATCACTCCGGTCGAGCCGACCCATTCGTGCCGAAGCTTGGCTCTCCCACACTTAATCGATCCCGCGACACATTGCCCGGCAGCCAGTTGCCCAGCCACCGCGCCAACCGTGCAGTCCACCTACGCCATCAACCTAGGTTACTTCAAGGCCCGAATGAATAGGTTGCTTATGGGTAGGCGTGCTCCATCGTAGGTCGCATCATTTTCTTCTTCTTTCTTTCTTTCTAGATAGCGGCCAAATACTAGCCCATTACAAATAAAAAGTCCTTTGATACGAATTTTTCGTATTGTCGGAGTGCTGGCCACGGCCTCACAGAAAAACGGCGTGAAATAACCCCAGTTTTGTGTTTTGCCGTGTGAATGACGGTACCAATCAAAATAACGACTTACACCGGGTTTCCGAAAGGCCGATCAATGTTAAAATCATTTTATTCACTTGTCAAGTCATCTGATTGGTTGACTGAATTATCAGCAACCAATCAGATGACTTGACAAGAGATTTAACAGCAGATTAGTTAATTTTGGCGTTGACAAGCCATTCAGAAACCGGGTGTCACTCACGTTAAATTAAACTGAGAAAAACTCTTAAGTCACATCGAGACTAATATAGTCGACCAGTCAACTCAGGATATCTCTTATATTGAAATTGTATATAAATGATTATTTTTTCGCCCACAGATCCCAGTGTTCCAGCGTGGTGGAGCGATAGTACTGCGCAAGGAGCGCGTGCGTCGTTCCTCAGCCCTCATGGCGGACGACCCGTACACTATTGTCGTCGCTCTTGACATTAACGTAAGTTGCACTGTCTTGTAGAATACGGTAGTTTTCTAGGTCAAAAATAAATTAATTCGACGTTTCAATACAGTAAAATATTGAAAAATAACTATACTTTTATTCATCGATCGATCGATACACTGAATTTTAGATTTTTTAAACTCATTTTTTAAGAAATGAGTAAGCTATTTGATGCAGAAATGATGTCAACTCAGTGTTTCATACAAATTCCATAGAAAAGTATCGTTTTTGACATTTGGTTAAAAGTATTGAATTTGACTTTTTTTTACTTGCAATAAACTAGTGCTTGACTGCGATCCCACCTGATGGTAAGCACTGATGCAATCGTTGGTGGTAAGGCGCACTAGATTATTAAGAGACTAGTTGGCAACTACCCTATTCGTGTTTATAGACTTTGGCCTTCTCCAAGTCTCCAAAAAACAGGCTATCCAATATAATATACGGATATACCAACAAGAGAGATGGAGCTATAAAAGGCGTATAGCTCCATCCCTTTTTCACAGTTCACCTCTCTCTCTCTCTCTCTCTCTCTCTCTCTCTCTCTCTCTCTCTCTCTCTCTCTCTCTCTCTCTCTCTCTCTCTCTCTTATTCCTATCGTCAAATAAATGGTTATTATTATTATTAATAATAATAATTCCACAGGGTACGGCAGAAGGCTCCTTGTACATAGACGATGGTGAGACATACGAATATAAAAACAACAAGTACATCTACGCTAAGCTAGCGTACGAATCCGGCGCCATGACATACTCGTGAGTATTTCCATTTTGGTTTTATTATTCCTTGTAACTTGTTCCTGTGCAACCGGGTCGAAACGTCAAGCCTACCAAGGTATTCTAATAATAATTTTCCGCTTTAATACCCGCGTAAATAAATGTATGTTGTTATTATTCCTCCTTCTCCATCTATAGATATGTATACACTTTGGAACGACCTAATAGCTTTACTAAGAGGACTAATCGACAGACTGACACTTTTAAGTTTGGTTTGACGTTCAAAAGTGTCTGTAAGGGTCAAAAGAGCCAATAGACTACCACAGACGGGTCCCTATAGAGCTGATGTTTAGCCGGGGTTGCGGGGTAAGCGCAATGAGGCAAGGCAAGCGACCTCGGCCTCAAGCAGGAGAAGGAACGAGGGGGTTTTTAGTCAGTAAGAGTCTGACACTGCCAAAAAAGGGTCTAATTGAAATAAATGATTTTGACATTGATCGGCTACGGTGATAAAACAACATCCTGATTGTTATGGGTGAATGAATTATTTCAACTTTTGGCGCCGCCCATGGATACCCGCAACACTAAATATCGGGGTTATAAATTCGTTGTCTTCCTTCTAGGGATTTTGGATATGGGATAGGCAGTAAAGGCTTCAAAAATCAAAAAGCTTTACTCTATTAGGTCTAGTTTTAAATATAGTGTAGAAGTAGTTGTTATAAATGGGTAGATCCTCCATAAATGAAGAATACTGCCGTGAAAGAACCTCAGCGTTGTGAGTGGGGTTACCGGAGACTTCCCACCCCTCCCCGAAATCCCTAAGTGTCGGAATATTCCACAAAAAGTCGGCAACGCATTCATAAGTCCTCCTCCGTTTTTGCGGGTGTCCATGGGTGGCGCTGATAGCATACCATCAGGAAATACGTTTGCTCGTTTGCCTTCCTATTTCATGAAAAAAGATAAGGAATTAATTAAAATTGGAACTCGAACCAAAATTTTTTAGCTTATAGTTAATAAAATAATGCATTTTTTACTCCAACAGCTTCGTGAATGAAAAGGCGAGCTATCCGACCCGGTCGTGGGTGGAGCGCATAGTTATCGCCGGCATTAAGACCCCGCCTAAGACCGCCAAGTTGGTGCAAGGGGATAAGCAGACATCTCTACAGATGACACTACATAAAGGTAACGACGTACTCGTCGTCCGGAAGCCGGCCGCCAGCATGGCGCAACCTTGGAAAATCACCTTTAGCTATTAAGATTTTAGGTAGAAAATGAGTTGGTACTGCTATCCGGTTCGGTAAGACACGTATGTACAAAGAATTCATCTTTACTGCATAGTAGATTTTTTTAATAATTCAGTAGCATAGAGTTTAAACCGTATCGTCATGTATTTAAAGTTTAATATCTATTGTACTTTGATGTTCCACAAGAGTAGGACTATCCAACCCAAAAATATACACTGAGTCTAGAATTCAGAACTAGACTTTCTTCCAATTTCATAGAAATAATGAAAAATTAGTTCAACAATCAAAATCTTCGCATCCGTTTGGGAGCTCCAATGTCACAGACAGATAGATACATACATAGACTTATTTAAGACTAGCTTCCGCCCGCGTGGTATATTGATAAAAGCAGCCCATTTGTTTATCTTCATACTAAATTTCAACCAAATCGGTCCAGCAGTTTTTGTGTGGAAGAATAACAAACAAACATACATCCATACATTCACAAACTTTTACATTCATAATATTATAGTAGGATTTAAAAAAATACTAGGTATAAAACCTGCTTCACTGTTGACCATAAAATATAGTCTCATATTGTGTCTAAACCGACGCCGGAAAGTAGTAGCGAAGAAAAAAAAACAAAAACTCAAAAATAGGTTATTTATTTTTCAAGTCAACCGTTTGAGTCTAATGTACTAAAACTACTTACTTACATAATAGTGAAAAAAAACAAGGACTCTTAAACTGTCCCGTGAAACCCGACTGTGTCAAAATGAGGGATTATGTGTTTCAAGTGTAACATTTGTAAAGATATGTTTTGACTGTATTTTTAATTGTTGGGTTTAGTATCTTGCTCTTTATTAAATTTTTAACATCTTTATAACGACTTAAAAATATGTTGTTATGTTAAATTTGCGTCTCTGCTTAACTCCATTTTCGGATTTAAAGGTGTTATGTAAAGACTTGGAATTAATATCGTATGATACCAATTATGTTACTTAATGATTCACTTTAGAATCAGAACATGATTAACAGTAGCTTAATACATGACAAAGTAAGAAATAAAAACTTGTCTTATTGGTATTAAACCTTATTGATTCGTAAAGAAAAATAATAAATAATTCACTATTTAAAAGTGATCTTCAAGGACATCTCTACGTACTCCGTTCGCAGTTACAAGGGACATGATATAAAGGAAGCTTAGATTTCTCTTGCATCGAGGGTGAGTTTATAAAAATACTAGCTACTCTCGCACGGTTTCACCCGCTGCTCGGCTCCATTTGGTCGTAGCGTGATGTTTTATAGCCTATAGCACTCAGGAACATTGTAGCTATATATCAGTGAAGAATTTTGGCAATCCGACCAGCAGTTCCAAACATTACCCCCGACATGCAAACTTACAAATTTTACCTCTTTATAATATTAGTATAGACTACACACATACACACCACACCTAGATCCGGAATGACAATTTTCTATCACATAAAAAGTTTTTCTCTCAGTAGATGAGGGCTCAGAAGCGGATTAAACCGGTCTATTGCACGCTTGGCGAAATTTCTGGGCTACAGGTTGTTGTACAACGTGTCGCGGGTTGATTCCCGCACGGAACAACTTTTTGGGTGATCCAAAAATGGTTGTTTCGTGTCTGGGTGTGATGTGTATGTGAATTTGGATGTTTGTAAACGCAACAACGGCATAGGAGAAAATCCTAGTGTAGGGCAACATTTCCTTGAATGATTGAATAGCAACAACACTTCATGGGAGCCTAATTTTTCTTTAATTAAGGCTGCTTCCTCACCTCCTGTGGCTTATGGCGCCCTAGTCATTTGCTTAGTTGGCCTTTAAGGCTCTGCCTAGACCTTTTAGCTCATAGCACAAGTTGGATCCGATTCTGGTCATTTTCTGATGAACGTGTACTCAGTTCCGTCTTTTTATACCAGCGGGAAGAGTAGGGTAGTACAAAAAGCTATTTAACTTTGATGTCAGCGTCACAGCAAGCATAATATAAGACCCTTTTCTAAATACAGTCAAAATATGAAATCTTGTATCATTTAGACACTGTTTTAAAGAATGGAATGAACTGTGATTGTTATTTATATACAAAATACATAAGTATATAAATAAAATTCATAAATAATTGTGTAAAGGAACAGTGTCAAAGTGAATTCAATTCTATAGCAAAGCGGTAAGGACTAGATTTCAGTGTAGTAACTTGGTCATCAGTAATTTTCAATGGTTACACAAACTCCAATTGAAAATAGCAATTTATCTGTTTGATAATTAAATTTGAACCTTCAACTAGGTAAAATACGATGTAATTTCGTTTGTAAACGTACTGCTAAGAAAACACTGTATATATTATTTTGAAGTTTGTTTCAACAGATATGACTAGGTTTTGAAAGGGTCGAATAAACACGAGGGTAACCCTTTTTCTGTTGGTCAAAAAATGTCAAAATTCACTTCAGCAAATACTTAGTAAGACAAAAACTTTTACACTAGAGATTCTGGCGCTAAAATCATTAGCGGGAACACTGCTTTAGTATGCTGATATGCTGACAGAAGGAGACACAGTAATACTCTTTCAATTAATCTCCTAATAATTACACAAAGAAAGCGAATCTTACATAAACCTACAAACATGAAAATCCACAAAAATTAAATGGAAGACAGAAAAAACTAAGCAATAAAAGCTATCATTATAATTCTTAAGATCCCTTCGCCTTTAAAATCATAGTCATACTATTTTAATATGTATGGTGTTTAACAGTATAAGTCCTTTTTTGTTTCGTAGGTAATAAAGTTGGTGTATCACAACTCCCAATAGTAATTAGTACATCTAGCATATGATTGTATCGCTCCGTAAGATTTATAAGTACCTTATTATATTTTTTTAAATGAAATAATTCAAACATACAATTTTATTGTATTACACTCAACATTAAAAATACTGCAAAGTATTTCTTATCTGTATTTTATTTTATAGAACAAAAAGTATGAGGATTTTTTTATTGTCTATGACCGGTATGTATTATTCCATAATGTAGATAAAAATTGAAATGTATCTCTGTGTTGTCCGTGGTTTAAATGCAAACTTAGAAAATCAGTAACGGGTAAAGTAATGAGGAATTTATTGTATGTATGTGATAATAAAATACATTTTAATTAGTTTAGTGTTTTTTTTTATTCCTTCTTATTAAAGACTAGCTGTTAACCGCGGCGTCGCTCCCGTCATTTGACTACCTACCCTACCCTACTCTACCTACCTTACTACTTACCCTACTCTACCTCCCCTACTTACCCTACTCTACCTTCCCTACCCTACCCTATCCTATGTCCTTCTCCTGACTTTAAACCTCCCTGCCAATTTTCAGCTAAATCGGTTCAGCCATTCTTGAGTTATATTTACAGAAAATTAGCTTCAAAATCGTCGATCAGACCAAATAATTCATGTAGTTTTGAAAGTTGGTACAGTTATTCCTTAAGGTGTCCAGATGAATATACTAAAAGCCCCCGAGGGAGGGACACGAGCCGGGGGTAGGGGAGGGGGGGGGAAGGTCTCTTTTTCTAGTGTTTTGCTTGTGGCTCGAAAACTATTCATAATATCTCATTGGTGACTTCTACATTAATTATCTGCATTAAATTCCCTACAGAATATGTCTAAACATGTTTACTGTACGATCAATACTTTAGGAGATGCATAGCATTAAAAGTGATAAAATTTGTTTCATGTATTTTGGCAAAGATGAAAAGCATTTTGTGATTCTATTCTCTTTCTGCATAGTTTTAGTGGCTGTGATACAACCTCAGCTATTTACAAGAAGGGCAAAATATCAGTTATTAAGCTTTATGATCAAAAGCCATTACTTAAAGAAATAGCAACTGTATTTTATGACCCAACATCAACTCCGGATGTTATAGCAGAAGCCGGAGAAAAAATGTTTCTGGAAATATACCGAGCGCCCTGTACTCAGTCTGAGATTAACAGATATCGATTCACAGTTTCTCTGAAATCTTGTACCAAGCCCAAACCGGATCTTTCTTCCCTCCCCCCTACCAAAGGGTCAGCGAAATATCACGCTTACAGAGTATTCCATCAAGTACAGGAGTAGCTTGGGAACCAACTGCCTCCTGAAATATGGGGTTGGAAGCGAGGAATCGACGGAAACTTAGAACCAATAACGACCTTGGATCCTCCTGCTCCTGACGCGTTGTTAAAATCAATTTTTTGCCGATGTAAAAGTGGTTGTTCTGGAAAATGCAGTTGCTGAAAAGCGGGCATTAAGTGTAGCCTTATCTATAACGGCTGCCTAGGAGCTTGTACTAATGGAACCCCTATCGATGTTGATGATCAAGACGATGAAAATGAAACACAGTTTGATTGATAACACAGCATACTCGTGTAATTTTTTTTTATAATTTTTCAGAATTAAAATTCGTGTAACTATTATGTTTCTTTTATTTTTGTCAACTTTAACATTCTGCATCTCCTAAACTATTTATCGCACAGTAAAAATTTTTAGTCATAAACTATAGGAAATTTAATGCAGATAATTAATGTAGAAGTCACCAAAGAGATATTATGAATAGTTTTCGAGCCACAAGCAAAACACTAGAAAAAGAGACCTTCCCCCCCCTCCCATACCCCCGGCTCGTGTCCCTCCCTCGGGGGCTTTTAGTATATTCATCTGGACACCTTAAGGAATAACTGTACCAACTTTTAAAACTACATGAATTATTTGGTCTGAATTCCTTAATTTTCTCAGGCTATTATAAAAGATTTTATCTCGGGAGATGAAGATAGCACCTAGAACCAAGTCGCGTATTTTAAAAAACCACTTAGAACTCGCAGCCTTTAAGAGACGCACTGGACATTTTTAAATGATAATTTAAAAAAGAATAGGGTGATAAAATCTAAACAACTACTGAAGCGGTACGCAAAGGGAGGTCACAGAAAAATATTGTTTAGGTACGGATGAGAAAATTTTTACAATTGAGCAACATTTTAACAAACAAAATGACCGTATTTATGTTCAAAGCTCAATTAGTCGACAGAGTGCAACGTGGGCATTATCCGACTTCAGTGATGGTTTGATGGGGTGTTAGCTATGAAGGAGGGACTGAGCCATACTTTTGCGAAAAAGGTATCACAACATCGGCACAAGTGTATCAAAATACCATTCTTGAGAAGTTAGTTAAGCTCCTTAACAACACCATGTTCAATAACCAACAATGGTCCTTCCAGCAAGACTCGGCGCCGGGTCATAAAGCTCGGTCCACGCAGTCTTGCTTGGAAACGAACGTTTCCGACTTCATCAGAGCTGAAGACTGGCCGTCGTCTAGTCCCGATCTTAATCCGCTGGATTATGATTTATGGTCAGTAAACGATAATTTGGACTCCCTAAAACAATCCATACGATTGGCAGTGAAGAATTTTCCCATGGAAAGAGTGCGTGCTTCTAATGATAATTGGCCTCAACGTTTAAAGGACTGTATTGCAGCCAATGGAGACCACTTTGAATAAGCTTTTTATGTTTTAAATTGTTTTATATTTATGTATTAAACTTACATACTGTAAAAGTAATAAATGTTATTTGGAATAGAAAAAATATTTTTTTTATTTGTTACAGTATTTATGGCTAGACTAGGTATAGTATAGATTGATGGGGTCAGAGGATCTTTCGAATGCGTACGAGAGTCGTTTACGTTGGACTCGCCGGGCGAGTCCACGGCGCTGGAATAAAATTTACGTGGACTCCCTGGGTGCGTGTGGGTGTTTCTCCAGTGTTAAAAATGAAACGACAAAATGCTGCTGTTCAACAAACAATATATTTTTCTCTTATCATTACACTAAGTAGAGAACTAAATATCAGGCACCAAATTATATATATTTAAAAATACATATAACAACCTATATTACTTGTATACTCATTGCAGAGAAAGCATAAGAGAGAAAAATAAATGGTATCTTATTTTTATTACGAAATATTTTTCCTAATAAAACTGCTTCATTTTTTACACGACAAATTATTTATATGACATTTATTCAATATTTGATGCAGACATTCGACAGTTCTGACCTCCATTATAAGCCATTACAAAACCAAATCCTATTGCTTTCTCTGCAACAAGGAAAATTCTCTTTATAGCCGCGAATTAGTTAATTACGATTGACAGCACAGCTTCAAACAAATAATACTCCAAACTTCCAAAAAGGTAAATACGTAAGTAGAAAAAAAACCAACTAAAAAATATCTTATAGAAGAAAATTAAACAAAATACTTTCCATACATGTAAGTACAATAACAAAACGAAAATCCAAAAAGTGAATAATTGTTTTTAAGCGTTTGATTGCCTACAGAACTCTGTTGAAGACAAATCCGCTATATTAAGTCATTGGTGACTTACGAGGCAATTAACGTGTTTAAAAACCTAATCAACAATAGGAAAAGTGAAAAAATATCCAATTGGCTAATATTCGTCGCCTTTAGATGGCGCTGATGTAGAATAAGATCAAAAACCAAGGTAAAATGCGAGGTAGGCTTAAAGCTACGCCAGCGCCATCTACTTAAACAACATTAGTAAAACAAATAAAAAAATAGTAAAAATGAAAAAGTTGTAACAATGTATAGGAAATCCTGCAACTACTCTCAACAATATAATTATAATAATAAGTGTTGTAATAATCACCTTAAATTAATAATAAGAATCTGTCTTAATTTGCATTCATATAACCTTCACTGGCTTGGCATAAAAAAGATGATACAATCAATAATACACCTTAAAACATGGCACGTAACTTGGAAAATCCAATACACGGAAACAATATTTGGGGTCCCAAGCCACTGCTGGATTAATTTCAACCCTTAAACTAACGTTTTATGGTGCATTACTGCTTGTCAGAAACCTCTATTTTGCCGGACGATAGGAAGAGAAATCCCCTTTATAATATAAATAATCAGTGCAAAGTATTTAAATAATAGCTATCACCAATAATTAAACTTGCTCGACAATCGAAAACAACCTTAATCGCTTGTAATAAGAATGTGTTTTGAGTGAGTAAAGATGATTAAGCACGATATTAAAAAGGTAACTGTCTCTTAGGCATCTTTGAGACATTTCTTGATGCACTTGGAATTTTTATTTCCAATTAGAATTATTTCATAAAAAATAAGTCATTTTCCAATTTTGGGTCCAATGCCGTCACCAGATGAATTGTGACAGTTAGCTGGATTAAACTAATAGGAACTAACATCTCAATAACGCCATCTCGTGAAAACTCGAAAAACCTCAATGTAGTACCGCTTCTGTAGCGCCACTGTAGATTTTGGCTTATGGCGATGAGTTGGATCGAATTTTCCACCAAAAATTTCAATATGAAATTAATTACATAATTTATTAATTTAATTATCTCTTCTCGCTCAAAACGACATCCTAAATATTAATTTACAAGAAAAAACTATATAAATAGACTAGCTTTTAACACGGCCGACAGAGCACTGTATATACCCCGCCAACGTAAATGCTTAACAAAAACCTTACTATCAAAGCCAATATAATAATATAATGTATACTTAAGTAATAAAAATTATATCTACTGGCTTTTGAAAAGTTTGGTCAATATTTTTTGCCGACAAACTTAATTTTAGAATTACAGTTTTCTTTTTATTTCCAATCTTTATTGTGATGTAAAATAGATCTGGTCTAAACCTTCTTTCTTGAATCCTGTAGTTAGGCTTGTTATGAATATTGTAAGTTTGAGAGATTCTAATCATGAAGGCACGAGTTTTAAACCTGATAAGTACCGACTTTTTCCGACTTATGTACTTTCTAAGTTTATTTAGACACCATTTACAAACGGCGAGGGAAAACATCGTTAGGAAAGCTTGACTTGTAATTTCCAATTACAAGTTTGAAATCGCCAATCCTTGAGTAAGCGTGGCGATTTATGTTCTAACCTTCTTTGTGAGAGAAGAGGCCTTTGCTCAGCAGTGTAGTGAGCACATTAGTGCTATATAGTCTTCAGACTATTAAGTCTGAAGACCAACGACCTGTTCTCACATGGAGAAGGTTTAAGAATTTATCACCACATTTGCTTAAAACACATTGGTGGTTTCGTACTTATTTTAAATTAATTAGAAATTATAAGACCAGGTTTCCTTACGATGTTTTTTGGTCACCACATGTACGTGGAACGTACATATAACTCGAAACAAGTTACGTTAGTACTTGGTTCCGAATCCATACTTTCATGCATGAGACGCTAGCACCTTAACTTGCGGACCATCACAACAGGCGAGATTAATTTAAGACTCGGTCCTTAGTAATTGTTTTCGCAAAAAATTTTTACTAAGTAATAGTTTATGTGATCATCAAATGTCTATAAGTGCGGCATTAAGCAACTAGGGCTGGTTAGTACACCTGACAGAATCAATTGTAACCAAAATTTTCAAAAACCAGTGATTTCATTCTTGTTATAGTGATATCGCTAATAATATTTTGGTCTGAGATAAATATACGTATATACATCACTTCAATGTATCAATATCTTAAATAGGTTTTCGACCTTATTACAAATGAATAACGTTAAACAGCGATTGAAGAAGTGACACATTGGAGTAAGTTGACCTGCTGGCATCTATACATATATTGCACTTTCACCTTTTATACACCAGTCTCCCTCGCCCTTATAACTTTATGTATAAGTAAGAAAGAGACAAATATATTATTTCTTTACTAAAATACTTATCCATTTCTCTCAATCTCGAATTTCTGTACAAAAAGTATCTTTTATTAATTATATTTCTATAAAATTTTGTAATTGTTGTGAATTTTTCATACCATAGGCGCTAAAATGGCGTAAAGATAAAAATAATACTTTTAATAAGTAAACTTCCAGTAAAGTTTATTAGGCCTATAAGACATAACGCATCAGTAGCGCCATCTGTTATCGAGGACGCATCAACATTGGAAGACGTACAAAAATAAGTATATTTTTCTAATTTGTACGGCAGTGCTTTGTGACTTTAAAAAGGTAGGAGGTTCACATTTTTTTCTACTAATATTTACAAAAGAAAAACTATAGCAACATCACTATAACAGTTTAGTTAGGCAAGAATAATTTTACTTAAAGAATATCCTACTTGGTTTGTCTTCATTTGGGAACTCGATGAATGGGTGCGTCTGTTTATGTTCTAACATTTCACTTTCACTCGGGAACAAGTCCCCACAAATATCACAAGCCACTTCATTACACTCCGACGACTCACTTTTCACTCTCTCTCTTTTCTTCTTCTCTTTAATCCCCCACTCTTTCTTCTTTAAAGTCTCTTTCACTTTATCCTGTTTAGACGACTCCGCTTCTTGTGGTAACGGCTTCCCAGTCAGCAAGAACTCCTTCATGTTAATGTGTTTAGGCGATAATTTGTGATGTTTTAGTCGATTTTCCGAACTACACTGGTATTCGCAGATAAAACAGACGTATTTCATATCGCCTGTATGAATTTCGGCGTGCGCTTTCCGCTTTTCGGGGGTGGCGAAGCGAAAATCGCAGAATTTACAAGGATATTTCCTTTCTGGAGAGTGGAAACGCATGTGGGAGAGCAAAGCATTCATGTCTTTACAAATCTTCCGACATTCTAAACACATTACGCCCGTTTCTACTGGTTCTGTTTCTTCCACACTCTCTGTACTGTGATGTATCCGTCGATGTGATGTTAAACCTTTCTGACTGACGAAAACTCTTCGACAGTCCGCGCATTGGAATTGAGCCTCCACTTTCATATCCGGACTATGCTTTTCTATTTGATGCACAGCCAACTTGTCGGCTTCATGGAACTGTAGGCCACATTCCTCGCATTTCCATGCCTTTACTAATTTCGAAAAGGCTTCTAGAACATCTAACACTGACTGGCCTTCTACTTCTGGATGGAAAGTTTTAGTATGATTGCCAAAGTCAATAATTTTCGAGAATGTTCGCTTGCATCTTGGACAACTGTACGGTTCTTTGTGATCATCCATGACGTGCGATTTCAAGTCTGCCAGTTCCACGTAACTTTTTGGACACATGAAGCATTTAAGTTTTTGTTTCCCTTTAACGACTTCAGAAATCACTTTGTACTCCATCAATTGAACTTTTTGGTGGTCTTGGAGATGTTTGAAGAGTTCTTTCCTTGTGTTGTAGTCTGTAGGGCAGAATTTACAAGGGAATCTTTTTCTGTGCAGTCGTTTGCGATGGAGGGATAATTCTTCTTTATCTTTGAACTGTTTGTTGCAAGAAACACAAGGGTACGTGTTGGTGTCGTCGAATAGATTATGCGACCGCAGACAGGTCTCCATCCGACTCCTTCTTTGGAACACTTGGCCGCAAGTACACTCATAACCCTCCTTCTTACTTCTTTCCTCTTTTTTCACAATTGTACTATCCAGTTCTGCTTTTAGCTTCTTATTTTTATTGTCTTTCTTTGTGATCTGACTTCTAATGTGACCTTGGGCACGTTTCTCAATACTATCGTGGACTGCTAAATGCTTTTTCAAATAGCTTTTTTGTCGGTATGTTTTAGGACATTTTGGGCAACTGTGGACAAGATCGTCGACCTCTTTCTTCTTCGCTTTGGCTTTGAGAAGACCGTACGCCTCTTGTTCTAATGAGAGGACATTTCCAGTGATGGAATTTAGTTGGAATGAATCTTGGTAATCCATATAACTGTCACTATGGTCATAAGTTGTTGGAAGGATTTCTTCTGGATTCCCAATCTTGGAGAATCGCATACTGGTTTGTGACATTGGAAGTATCTCCATGACTAATGTCTTTGTAGTTTTTGACTCTATGAGACCATCGTGTGGGTTTGTTATAGTTGATGTAGTGTTTATAACTTTGTTTGATATCAAATGTGTTTCTGTTACTGTTAGATCTGATTCTTCTTTAATGTTCAACTTTTCGTACTCTTCTTTGTCATTCTGTAAGGTTAAGAAAACATAAAATCTTAATTTAGTTTTAAGATTATTAAGTTGTTGTTATTGTTATTAGAAGTAGAGTAGAGTATTAGAAGATCCAGCTGTGTTTTTCTGATCATACATGCAGTTGTATATTCAAAATCTCTATTAACAAGAAGCGAGAAACTTATAATCTTGAATGAAGAATGTGTAATTGTACATGATTTATATTTAACTAGCTTTTGCCCGCGAAGGAAGTTTCGATTATAGATACACGCAGGGAATAAATAAATGGAAATTTAGACAGCATTATTATTCATTACTTTACTTATACACAGCAGGATAATTACTAGCAATCGAAGCATTTGCGAAGTTTCCTGTTCATACGTTTTTGAATAAAAAGCAAGGTGAAATCGTAATTTGATCGATATGTTATAATATATTCTGGTTGGTGTAGTTATGAGTGTATGCAAAAATAACATCCATCTACATATTTTTCGGGAGAGAGAGATAATTGGATATCAGAATTTTGGTAAATTAATTATTTTAAAAGTTGCATTTTTATTATAAAATATTGTTTAAAAACAATATTTTAGTTAGTACCTACAAAAAATTGTATAAATGTATCGAAATGAATCCTAAAATCGTATTTCATTCATTAGGATTTTTAGCTGATATTTTAATAATACAGACGCTAAATAATGATGATGGCACTAAGTATTTTTTATAAAAATAGTTTTTTTCCATAAAACTATTGTTAATTATTCAATCGTTTTTTTTTCAATTAGATTTTAAAATAAATTACCAGTTCGAGATGTAATAAAAATAATTAGTTATTAAAATCCATTATAAATGTTATGCATACTTATGTGACTTTTTTAAACAAGGTAACCTCACTATATTATATTTAATATTTTTTGTAAATATTTCAGTTGTTGGTGTGTCTATACATGTAAATAAAAAAAAGTTGTCAAATACCATATTATTGTATTATGTGCTTTCTGTTTCTGTAGCTGACTAGGTAATACAATCTATCTATACATAGTTATACAATATAATAAATTAACTAAAAATCGCGGGTTACTTACGTGTCTATATTGAGAAAAGCTCTACTAGTTTCGAACCACAGAGGGGTTCATCCTCATGAGCAACGTGCGCGGACGCGGCGACGTCGCGCAGCCTACTACGTCCCGCGATTTTTAGTTAATTAAGTATGTCTCACGATAGTTATTATAAAAATATAATAAATATTAAACAGAAATTACTCACATCATCTTCATCCTCTTCGCACTTGATATTCATATCGTCTTGCAAACAGGCCTCTACTTGGTTCAAAGCAGTCGCTTCATTGCTATCCATACTCGTAACATCATCAAAATTTGGATAGTCATATGTCACTATAGATTCGTCTCCTAAGACAGTTTCTTCCTTAATGTCAGTTTTTTCTTCGTACAAATCAGTTTTATCATCAAACAATTCAGTTTTTGGTACGGTAACATAATGTTCCTCACATTTCTCTTCAAACTCTTGCATCATTGGAATTGCGCCTTCTTCGTTCTCTTGGCAACCATCTTTCTCTATGCATACGGGTAATGTTTCTTGTTTTACTTCCAACTGTATGTTGGTAAACGGATTGTCTACGTGTTCTTGTATGTCTTCGTCAACATGCATTTCGGATTTGATGTCAAGCGGTAATTTGTCTGGTAATATTTGCTCTAATTCTTCCTCCTCTTTTATTATGGTGTCCGATTGGAGATCCGTTATCTCAGAGGTGATTGGAAATTCTGTTGTATCCATTTTGGTGGCTGGAATAAGATAAAAAAACATATTTGTTACTTTAATGGTATGTAAATATTTTTATTCAGGTTAAACATGGAAAATGTTACTTAATAATAATAATTTGAATTGTTTAAAAGTTACATGCAAAGATTTAAGGATTTAATCCTAAGTCTGTAGAAATGCAGTTTTGCCTAGCAACAGATTTTATAGTGAGTCTTCAATAAGACTTGTTATGTATACATGTAGGCATAAATGTACATTGAATGAAAAATTTACATTTATACTTTTTTTTCAATTAAAATGTATGCATATGTAATGAAATACAATTTGTTATTAAAAAATACCTAGTTGTAATTACAAAGTAAGATAATTATGTTTCAAGTATGAGTCAAAATGTAGTTTGATTCAACAAATTACCATTATTTACCCCCATGAGTTACTAAATAATAAAAATGCAACAGCTGAGAATACACAGACTGTCAAAATTTTTATCTAACTAAATAGTTTTTGGTAAACAAAATGTCTTAATAAATAAAACAAGTATATTTTAATGTTATAGATTTTAGATGGTTTCTAACTCATGTTCATTGTACTGTAACTATTATTAATATCATATGATATGAGCTTCAAGGTCGTACTTACCTTTTAGAATTAGGTAGGAATATTTCAATCAGTTTAGCCTCAAGATTTACGTTTCCATTATAACATCGATCAAATAAATATTTTTGAAATATAATTCTTTTTCAACGCGACCTTTTTACATTTCCTTGGCCCCACACACGACCGGAAGATTGCTCCATTATCTAGAGACTGATTATTCAACAAAATTTTAATACAGGAATCACTAATTAGCCGAAGATTATTCGGAAAATTATAATTGTACGCACGTCACACAAGTTACACCTTTGGATTGTAAGATATATAATAACGTCTGGGTTTTACTAACATCATTCACAACACTGTTAATTATTTAATAAGATATAATTTTAAATTATGTGCAAATTATTTTATAATCTAAACATACCACTTAGCACTTTAATTTTGACAGATTTATGTTTTCCATTTTTTATCTGTAGTTTTTTTGTGTTTTCAATAATCGACTAATAGTTAATATTTAATTATAACATCCTATTTAAAAGATAATCGATTTTAATTAATTAATAAAATGAATAATAATTGATATGCCTCATTTTTTAATTGAATTAAATATAGGAATAAAAATCAAATCAAATCAATCACATGGAATAATTATAATTCAATACAATAGTTAATGGTATGGAATGTATCTTCGCAAGTATTGCTAGAATCGACTAAAAAATGAGAATTTATTTTCTATAAAAATGGCGTCAAACGTCAACCAAAATTGAACGGGCCGCTTACTGAAGCAACTCTCGTATTTATTTCACGGAACGCATCTATAATTCATTTGGTGGTAAATTCTGAATTTCTTGTGCCTTTTTGCAGATATTTGTTTAGAAAATGTGCTGTTTACAATATTTTCTTATCAGGACTTGGTGTGATGGTCGGAGGAAAACATGGCAAATACCTTGGATTTAAAATTGGTATTGAAACACCTTTCGAATGGAACGCTGAGCGAGAATTTGTGTATTATTTGCTTGGAACCACTTCGTGACCAATCCGAGAATATATTTACAAAAGTTTGTAAATACGACAAGGAATATTGTATTGCTGATGTCTTGCAGACTATGTGCGATATTACAGTGAGTTAATTTAATTTCTTTTATGTATGAAATGTAGAGAAAAGCAGTGAATTTTGGTTCCTCAAAAGTATTATATTTTGTGTATAATGAAACTATCTTTAAGTTTAAGCTTTAAGTGTTTAATTTTCAAATAAGCACACTAGAAAAGATAATAGACCTTGGATTCTTCACAGACTACATTCTTTCATATAGTTTTCTATTAGAAGCCCGCATAATGGATACTGCCAATAATAATGAGAAGTATCCTTCTCAGGTATGGTTAAGGTTCTAAATTACAAATAAAAAACAAATGTATTTACATATAATATTATGTTATATGGTTTATTATATTTATAGTCTCAGTTTATTATATTTGGTTCATGAATCCCCAATGTCTCTAAGTACCAAAATTAAAATTTTGAAACACAAATAATACTAAAATTATTATAATCAAATTATGTTTAAATTTCAGCTCTCAGATACAGATACCTACAACATTTGTATCAATTGTTTCATGATGGCATCCATGGCATACAAGTTCTACCTGCTATCTAAACGGAGCCAGGAAATATTAGGGTTCTACACCAATGAACTGCTTGAAAACATGGAACAAATCCAATTGCCCGAAGAAATGGTTAACAACACACTTTGCATATCCCTGCCTGAGATTGCAACCGTAACACCGGTTTACGATTACAATCTACAGTCGATTGGCAAAGAAACTGAATTATTTGAAAATACCTTCGTTAAACAAGAAATAACGAAAAGTGAGGAAACAGATGACAATGATAATGATAAAGTAGTCGTTATTATACAAGATAACGGAGAGCCTGCATTTTACCGAGCACAGCCTGATGGTAGTCTTATAGAGCTTGAAGAATCTGAAGGGGAAAAGTATAGAAAAAAGTTTAAAGCCTCCATAGTCACAGTTAAGAAAGAGGAACGGTTGAAAAAGGGAAGGAAAAGAGGTCCGATGTCTTTTAAAATGTGCAGTCGGTGCCCGGTGAAGTATCGTTTCATAACTAAACTGAAGCAGCATATGATGATGGATCATAATGTTACCCTGTTTGTTTGTAAGGTATGTGGTATATAGTAAAATATGATATCTCTACATAGTATACAACAAAACCATTACCTGTTGTTTTGTATGTAAGCTTAGATCTTTAAAACCACATCACATATTTTGATGTGTTTTTTTATAGATAGGATGATTCAATAGGGTAAGGTGTATTATTTACTACGTTTTGCAGACGAAGTAGCGAGCACGAAGCTTGGAGGTATAAAATAAGTGGCCCAATCCCTCCCCTTCCTTCATCCCTTCCTAATCCTTCAATATTCTAAACCTTTATCCCTAAAAGGCCGGCAACGCACCCGACAACAACTCGTTTGATGTTGCGGGTATCCATGGGCGGCGCTGATTCCTTACCATCAGGTAAACCGTATGCTCGTTTGCCGACCTAATGCATAAAAAAGCCAAATACTGACAAAAGCTTTGTGTTTCGCCGTGTGAGTGAGGTTACCGGAGGCCAAACCTTCCCCTCCCCGGACCCTTCCCCAATCCCCAATCCCTAAATCTCCAAATCCGTAATCCCTAAAAGGTCGGCACTCGTGACTCCTCCGTTGCGGGTGTCCATGGGCGGTGCTGATTGCTTACCATTAGGTAATCCGTCTGCTCATTGGCCGACTTATTACATAAAAAAACGACAATTTTGTTTTCCCATACAAACTGCTCTGTACTATTATTTGCCTTTATTTGGTTATTGCTTCAACAGCAAAATTAAAATTCATAGATAGTTCAAAGTTCTTTTATCCCATTTTTTATTGTCCATTTGCCATGTGGCGAAGGCCTCCTTGGCCTTTGTAGGTCCTCTCTACCCTATGTTGTTTCTGCAACTTGTGTTAGTCATCCCGCCTCCTTAGTCGATTTCTTTTGCTGAAGGTGAAACATATTGAAAAATAGTAAAGATGGAGTTTCTTGCTCGTTCTTCTCCATCGTAATCTAAATCTACACTTTCGAACAAGCGAATAGCTTCAATAGAGGTGTAGGGACACATCGTATGACAGGAAATATGAGCGCGTGACTTATGTATGTATGTAGCTATGATTTATTTATTGAAAAAAGGTAGGCTCACAGCTTATGTATACAAAGTTCTTAAATGTATTAGATAATAGGTAGTAGATCTTATACATTAGCCAATTACGAGCTAACCAACGTTCTTAAAATTAATTAATTATGATGTATGCATGTGTATAGCGACTAAGTTAATCAGTCGTGAATATACGGTCCTACCATACTTACGCCTCTTTCATTTAGGCGACCAAACGAAAGAGGCGTAAGTATCACTCTCTCATGTAAATAACCCTGTTATCTCCAAAGAGGACAGACAGACAGACAGACACACTTAAAACTTTTGATTGATTTTTTTGCTTCACATTCAAAAGTGCCTGTTATGGGTTTGGCCAGATTCTCATATCTTGTTCTTCCAGGTATGTCAAGCGTTCACAGAGAATGAACAAGAGTACCACAATCACATGAAAACCCACACGGATATACATCAGTGTGCGGTCTGTAACACTGTGTTCAAGAAACGGTCCACCATCATCAACCACCTTAAATGGCATGAACGGATGAAAAATATCACTGAGGTTGGTTACTGAAATTTAGCTTGAAATATAATAATAATAATCATCATAATAGGTCTTTACCTATGAAATTGCCGTTCTGCAGTACTGGCCATTTCAAATCAAAATAGTTTTTGTTAGGCTAAGGCTAATTAAAAATTTTGTTTTAAAAACATGGGATTCTTTTTCCAAAAGTAGTCATTTGTTTATTGATAAGTGTTACATTTTCATCACATTTCAAATCAAAAATTCGTTTAAATTTTTTCATGGTAATTTCATAGGTACCGTACCGTACCGTTTCGTAGACCTATTATTATGTCTTCATCATTTGCTTATACTAATGAATAAAGGCCTCTTCTCATACGGAGAAGGATTGTGCATTGATTTAAACACAAGTAAAAAAGAAAAAAAAAATGTTTTTACTTGCAAGGTCCTTGTGAACATAGACAAGACTATGTTTACTTGGAAACAGTAATGCGATAGATGTTTTGTCTAATTATCTTTTTGGCGCGGTGGCTGGGCAACTGGCTGCAGCGCAATGTGTCGCGGGTTCTATTCCCGCACGGAACAACTCTTTGTGTGATCTACAAATTGTTGTTCCGAGTCTAGGCGTGATGTGTATGTGAAATTGTATGTTTGTAAGTGCACCCACGACAAAGTAGTAAGACCTAGACTGGGGCAACGTTTTTTCTAAAAATAAAATAAATAAATAAACTATCTATTATTTGTTCAAAATAAATTAAAAAATAACAAATTGATTACTTCAGAACGCTTTGCAGACGGAAAACGCGCACATTTGTGAGAAATGTGGGAAGATAATGTTCGATGAGGAGAGTCTAAGACAGCATTATGACAGCGTACATTACAAGAAGTTCACCTGCTATTACTGCGGCCGAATGTACAAGGGAGAGATGAGCTTCGACAGTCATATCAAGAAACATGAAAAGAATATGGAAATTGGGAGTTTTAAGTAAGTTTTTTATGTAATAACTAGCTATTCTCGCGCGGTTTCACCTGCTGCTCAGCTCCATTTTATCATAGCGTGATGTTTTATAGCCTATAGCAATCAGGAACATTGAAGCTATCTATCAGTGAAAGATTTTGGCAATCCGACCAGCGGTTCCAAAGATTACCCCCTATACAAACTTAAAAATTTTACCTCTTTATAATATTAGTTTAATCATATACAAGCGACTTGCCCCGACTTCGCACGCGTGCAATGCTGCTACTAAATTTCTTTAAGTCAAGTCAAAAATCATTTATTCCAATTAGACACTTACAGGCACTTTTGAACGTCAAACAAAATTTTGAAGATATAGTGTCAGTCTATCGGTCAGTCCTCTTAGTGAAGCTACTTCACTATTTAATAGATGTTATTATACATATAAACCTTCCTATTCCATCATATTCAATTATTCCTTCAAAATTAATTATTATAGGCTGATGATGATGATGAAGAAATCTTTAAATATATATATTGTTGCAGGGATAGCGCTCAAACTAAAGACAAAGTCAATCCGAGTGAGAAGGCTGGCAAGGCCCGATGCATGTGTTCGACGTGTGGGCGACACTTCGTGGACGAGCGAGCGTTGCTGTGGCATCAGAGGCTACATAACAACGAGAGGCCTTACCCCTGCAAGGTAATAAGAAAGAAAGAAAGAAAGAAAAATAATTTATTTGGCATGAACAATAAGAAAAAAAAATATTCCAAAGTTATGTACAATAATAAGAAATAATTACAATACAACAATAGAAAAAAAGGTACCAAAAATATAAAAAAAAAATAAACAACAAACTAATACAACAATGTTGAGTTTAGGAACTAAAATATTTCTTAAAATGTAAAATAATATTTAAAAAAAAAGTGCTTAAACAACTAAAAATTTTGACATAACAGCATACCCATGCCAAAAGGGTTGCCATTTCAGTATAAGTTGGGCTCAATAAGAACCCGACACTGGTTTTCAGTTGGCACCCTTAATATTGACATAGCGTTGTGTGTCTTCCCCCCAGTTTTCGAAACCCCTATAAGCCGGTAACGGACTCGTAACTCTGGTATTGCGAGTGTCCATGATTTGTGCCGATTGCTTACCATCAGGTAATCCGTCTGATCACATGACGACTAAAAAAAAAAAATTGACAAATGTCAACTTTTTTCTACGTATAGCTGGTATTGTCAAATAAGGCACTAGTTAATTAGGAAGTCTATACGGAGGATTTATTAAAATCTAATTATAAGTTTGAAATCGCCAATCCTTCTTGAGCAAGCATGGTGATTAATGTTAGGTAACTTGTGGGCTGATGATGATGATGGTACATTTATATACAGGGTGTCCGGTAAAGAATGGATAACCTTAAAATGACTTTTAGTATATCTAAAGGACCACTTCGAAAAAAAAACAACAAAAATAAAGTAATAAAAAGAAATTTCCAGGTTTTTATAAAAATATCGGTTAATTGTTTTTTTTAATTGTGCTTAATTTATTTTTTAACAATATTTAAACACCCTGGGTATGCAGTAATGTAACACACGCGAATTTCACAGGATCATTCACTATTTTCTCTAGCACCAGTTCTTCTACGTTGAGTACTACCTACTTACGAATTTTTTTTCATATTTTTGATACGCCATAAGATATACTAAAAGGCATTTCAAGGTTATTCATTCTTTACGGGACACCCTCCATCTAAAAATCAATGCCACTTTTCGTTGTAATTTTATAACTTAACATGCCTTACCGATTTAGCTAATTTTGGTCTTGAATTATTCGTGGAAGTCCAGAAAAGGTTTCTACGTAGAGAAAATTAAAAAAATTAAACTTGTAGGTAAATTGTTTTTACTTGCTTTTGTTTTTTGTTAAACGTTGTCCCACTCTGGGATTTTTTCCTGTGTCGGGTGCATGAACAAACATTCAATTTCACATGCACATCACACTCAGATCCGAAACAACAATTTGTGGATCACAAAAAGTGTTGTTCCGTGCGGGAATCGCGACACGTTGTACGGCAGCCACCGCTCCTATCGTGCAGTCAAAGTGTAAAATTTACATCCATCGACCGCTAGTTAATACTGGATGTCCGGTAAAGAATGGATAACCTTGAAATGCCTTTTAGTATATGATTTGGCCATTCAGAAAAAACAACGAAAAGAAAAGTATCATAGGTTAGGTAGTACCTAAATTATTATGTCTTGAAGTAAAAGAACTGGGGCTAGAGGTAATACAAAATGATCCTTTAACATTTACGTTCATTACATTACTGCATAACCACGATGATTAAACATTGCTTTAAAAATAAATTTTGCACGATTTGTCCATAATAAACTAATTTGCAAGTCTATATATATAAAAGAAAGTCGTGTTAGTTACTTCACTTATAACTCAAGAACGGCTCAACCGATTTAGCTGAAAATTCGTAGGGAGTCTAGGGAGGTAGTTAAGAACTGGGAGAAGAACATAGGATAGGATAGGATAGAGTAGGTAGTGTAGGGTAGGTACAGTGGGGTAGGTAGAGTAGGGTAGGTAGAGTAGGGAAGGTAGAGTAGGGTAGGTAGAGTAGGGTAGGTAGTCAAATGACGGGAGCGACGCCGCGGGTAACAGCTAGTTTTTTATAAAATATTTGTTTTTCGTTTTTCTTTTGTATATTTTTTTAATGGCCATAAGCTATACTTAAAGGTATTGCAAGGTTATCCATTCTTTACCGGACAGCCTGTATAAGTGCACTGTACCCCCTCCAGGAGTGCGGTCGTAGGTTCGTGTCCCTGAACCGCCGCAACCAGCACGCGCTGTGTGCCCACACGGCCCCCACGCGGCGCTGTCCGCTCTGTCCCGCGCTCTTCCATCTCCGCTCCATGGTCAACTCCCACGTCAAGAAGGTAACCCATCCTTTACTATTACATTCATTACTGCTTTTTTAAACAATAATCTATTTGGTAGTTTCCAACTAGTCAAGTTAGTAGTTTCTTAGCTCAAAAAGCTAAATTAATTCGATCTTTCAATACAATAAAATATTGAAAAATAACTATACTTTTATTCATCGATCGATCGATACACTAAGTTTTAGATATTTTTTAGACAATTATTAAGAAATAGGCAAGCTATTTGAGGCAAAAATACTATCGACGTCATTTTATTTTATACAAATTTCATAGAAAAGTATCGTTTTTGATATTGGGATAAAAGTATTGAATTTGACTAGTTGGAAACTACCGTATTATAATGGCACTGATAAAAAAACCGCATTCGCCATCTTGGGTAATAAATAAATGTTTCCTAGCTCATAGATAAGTTTAAATACTTTTTTTCAGTCGTTGACGTTTCGTTTTTTCTATAAACCCAAGATTGGCCGTTTGCGATAACAACCAATATCATAAAAGAAGAAGTTGTCGTTCAAATGTCATAATATAATAATGTATGAGAATTTTGTAGCATGTGTTTTTTTTTCTTTTTCTTATCCAACAGTGATGCACTTACCGCTCCTATTTCTCCACCACCCATAGGTAGACTGGCAGAGAACGCCCAAGGCCGCCATTGTACGTTGTGCAAGAATTGTAAAAATAAATAAATAAATAATAATTTACTTTGTTTGGATTGCACACGTCATAGTAAAACAGCGATGTATCGTAGATAATTCAATTGTAGACCATATTTGTGGTGTTGATGATGTTTCCGTCTCAAACCAAGATATTTAATATCAGTCACATTTCTACCGATCAAAGCCGGGTTTATAACTAATGTATTTATATTAAAGGTACACCTAAGAGAGCACAAGCGGCGTAACCGCGTGAACAAGCACCGCGACGTGCCATGGCGGACGGCGCCCGTGCCCATACAGGAGCTCAGCGTCGACATACAGAATGATATACTCGAACTGCAGGCTGCCCACGCCCACGCCAACGACTGGGTAACAGATTTAACTATCCTGCTATCCAAAATCCAAACTAATATTATAAATGCGAAATTAACTATGTCTGTCTGTCTTTTCTTCAAGCCTAAACTACTGAACCGATTTCTGTGAAATTTGGTACTTACAAACATAGTTTAGAACTCGAAAAATGACATAGGATAGTTTTTATATCAAAAATCTGCAGAAAGATACAATTCCACGCGAATGAAGTCGCGGGCAAAAGCTAGTTTTAAATGTGAATGTCGACACTATGCGAGACAGTGTCGCAGCGCTGATTTATACATATATAAATGTACGATACTATGTTAATATTATAAAGCTGTAGAATTTGTTTGAACGCGCTAATATTCGAAATTACTGGCTTGTTTTTGTTATTGTTGTGTGTATTAGTCCATTTATCAAGGATGACTATATGCTATAAAAACATCACGCTACGATCTCTATTTGTCTAGCAGCGGGCTAATTAGTAGGCTACAAAAAGCACTTTTATTTGTCAATAATCGTCGTCTTCTACAGTCCTCATCCATATATGTTACTTAGCACTTTAAGGGTAGAGTTTTTGAAATATTTCACACTTTTGTATTCGATTTTTTTCAGACATACGAAGACAGTTCTCAGTCGCTAGAGATGGAGCATATCTGACCCAAGCGGTGTTATAAGCTTGAGCGTCTGCGCGCGGTTGATAGGCAGCTACGGCGGCAAGCGTGGATGTAGATAGTTATAGACCATACACGAATAATACTTAGTTGGAGAGCTGTGTAAGTGTGGGAGAGCCATGCTTTGGCACGAACGGGTCGGCTCGACCGGAGCCATACCATGGCCACACAGAAAACCGGGAGAGAATGGTTCGGAACGACCGGAGTGATGCCACGGCCTCAAAGAAAACCAGCGTGAAGTAATAGTTACGTTGTGTTTTGTTTTTGGAGGCCCAATTCCCTTCCCCATTCTCAATTGTTAAATCCTCTATCCTTAAATACCTAATGACCTACCAGAGGCCGTCAACGCACTTGTAGTAACTCCTTTGTTGTGGACTTTGTTGTCGTTCACAATACGGTAGTTTCCAACTAGTCAAATTCAATACTTTTATCCAAATGTCAAAAACGATACTTTTCTATGTATGAAATACTGAGTCACGTCATAGTTTTTTTGCGTCAAATAGGTTACTATTTCTTAAAAATTTGCTAAAACATATCTGAAATTTAGTGTATCGATCGATCGATGAATAAAAGTATATTTATAATTTAATATTTTATTGTATTGGAACGTTGATTTAATTTATTTTTGACCTAGGAAACTACCCAATTGCGTTCACTGAATGTGTTAAACCAGCTCATCAGGCACCGCGCCAACCAGTCAACATTGGCCCAACTCTGTAAATATAATACTAGCGACCCGCCCCGGCTTCGCACAGATATGTTTTATACGTATAAATCTTCCTTTTGAATCACTTTATCTATTTAAAAAACCGCATCAAAATCTGTTGCGTAGTTTAAAATATATAAGCATACATAGGGATATAAGGACAGAGAAAGCGACTTTGTTTTATATTATGTATTGATGTAAAATGTTTGTTTATAAATACAGTTTTACCAATATTCATATCTCAAAGACTAGTTGGCTTGATTTTTATTGTGTAAGATTCTTTTTAAATTCTGTATATAGTGTAAGTACTTATGTATGGAAGACTCACAAACTGTCTAATAAATATTTATAGTCTGTGTGAGAAAAATGTACAAAATGGAAATATGAATTATGTATAGGTATTGAAAGGTTTTTAAATTGTGTAAAAAATGTTGTATAAGTTGTGTGAATTAATTTATAGTTACAAAATATTTTATTGTTTGTGACAATAAAGATTAAATGTAATATAAAATGCTGTCTTTTATTTCACAAAAAAGATGAATCTCTTTTCTAGATATTTTTTTACTGTGCACGTTTGCAATAAATTTTTTTATTTCTTCATTTGAAATCTCCATTCAAACCGTAAATAGCAAAAGCCAAATGTAGCTACTAAAAATATTTTATTTTTCCTTAACACCGCAATAGACTACTAATTCCCACTGCTACGTTGTCTGGGTAGTGTGACTTTTCGAAAATTGGTCAAACTTCAAAGCGCTGTAATATTATACCATTTTTACCACAGCACCACAGCCGGGGTTGCGAGCTAAGCGCAACGAGGCACCGCGACCTCGGCCCAGAGCAGGAGAAGGAACGGTGGCAAATTATGTCAGTAAGAGTCTGACACTCCCTGCCGCTCCTGGGCGGGAGAACCGTACCGGGGCCTCCGGTACACTCACTCACTTGGCGAAGCACAACAAAGGCGCAGCTTGACGTCAATTTCTCTGTATGGCCGAGGTATTAGTCGAGTCGAGCCAGCTCAATAGTGCTAAATAATGGCTTTCCCATGGTAAAATGATATTAATAATAGGGCTACATCAGACACGATCTACGACGGCGACCTCTTGGGTCCGGCTTAAGTCGAGGTTATGGCGAAATGAGAGGAACTGGCAAGCCGCCTCCTTTTTCTGAAGTAGTAGAATTGTCCTGTACTGTCCGGAAAGCAAGGATAGCTTGCCACCCGACCAGAACCAGACCCGCATACTCCTGAGACTATCACAGATAGGGATAGACCAATAGAATTTATGATCAGCCGTGGCTGCGGAGCAAGCGCTGAAAATATAGTTTTATTGATGATCATTATCGTAACACTACATACTGAACTTCTGCGTCAACTGTTAAGAAAGTACTACGCCGAACGGCTGTTATGCTACGACGTACTACGCCGTAGTACGGTGCTACACAGTGCTACGGTATGCTACACCCAGTTACCGCGTAGCTCGTACAACACTGCATATTAATGAAACGTGCATTTAAAGACTAAGTTTTTTTTCTTTCTTTTATTTATGTGCCTTTATTTAATACCTAAGAATAGAGTAGTATAATTTAATTAAAGATCGCATCAGTGTGTAATAGAGAGAGACCCATTCAAACTATATACAGCTGTACAAAGCAGGTTTTTTAAACGTATTGTTTTATTTTTTCATCCTTCTTTAGATCCATATGCGTGTAAGCCTTAAACTAAATCTGGTACAAAACAAGATTTATCTTTAGTCTAAGTTTAAATCATTAGATCAGGTTTTGAATTTCGAATCTTATTCTCACTTACCTTCAATTGGAAATACAAAAACGCTCAATAGCGTTAAACAGCATTGGGGTCACCGGTGACCTCCGTTACCGGAGGATTTGCCTTCAACAGTTTTCTGTCGGCAGTCAAAGGCTTAAACTTCGACTAAAGAGAAGCCTTGTTTTGTAATAAGGCCGATTATGACTAAATAAATCAGCACATAAATTGCCACCATAAATTTCTAAAGCGTCAAAATAAGCATTGGAACATAGACTTTGAAGCTATGAACAACTGTATAACTTTCCTGTAGTCTTCGCTACAGTTGTTAGAAAAAACTGTAATTGAAATCGGCGTCTCTTTTCTACTTCAGCGTAAGAAAGTTCGCTTTTTCAGTAGTTTCAAAGCAGTTATTATAGAAGGATATTGTCATGTCATGCAGGCTATTAAATGATTCATCTGTATACTTGAATCAACTATAAAATATGTATTATTATACTTGGTATAATAAATGAACTTTTGTGTTCATTTTGTCAGGAAAAGATTGAAAAAACAACAGATTTATAAATTCAGCATTATTTTATTAATAAAACAGTTTGAGTCTGCACAATCGTTTCTTAAAACTACTTACAACTAGGAAAATACCTTGTAACATTCTTAATATCACAGTCATACTTGTTACATTTATATTTACAATCAAAATCTAAAGTTTGGCTTAATATCACATATTAAGCCAAACTTTACATTAATGTAATATTTTACTTAATATTACATTATGTTACAGTATTAAAATGTTACATATTCACACAGGTAATACAATTTCTTATCCTATCACGTGACACTTATAACTAGTTAGTAAACAAAAGAGAATATTGCATTCAGGAACTTTGACTAACACTAAGGGCAATAAATCAGAAAAAGAAATTATTAAAAGGTCATTACTAATAAGTTAAATTAAGCAAAGCGAGTAAAACCTATAAGAACACATGGAAAATTGAGCAAAGAAATTGCAACAGATAACAGAAATGACTGAGAGTACCAACATTAACGACTAGCCGTTTTAAAAATATATAACATAGTCTGGCCATAAATACTGTTACAATTAAAAATAAACAAAATATTTGAATTTGGAATCTGTCATTTTTATATAATTTTTCATTGTGTTTTCTTATTGTTTTATGGCGCCAATAAATTGTTCAATATTTTGCGATATTAAAATGCAGTGGGGTGATAAAGAGAACCGAATCGCTGTGATTGCATTACACAGCATGTGGGTATGGAGCCAAATGCAATTTTTAAAACTCTCCACACGCTTGGCATTAGTCAAATGTTTGTGTACCGGGCTATTAATAGGTACAATGAGACCTCTGTTTGTGACAGAAAAAGATCTGGCCGTCCACGTAGTGTTCGTGCGAAAAGGTAGTCAAAGCAGTAAGGGAAAGAATTCGAAGAAATCCTGCCCGAAAGCAAAAGATTTTATATCGGGAGATGAAGATAGCACCTAGAACCATGTCGCGTATTTTAAAAGACGACTTAGGACTTGCAGCCTGTAAGAAACGCACTGGACATTTTTTTAATGATAATTTAAAACAGAATAGGGTGATAAAATCTAAACAACTACTGAAGCGGTAGGCAAAGGGAGGTCACAGAAAAATTTTGTTAACGGATGAGAAAATTATAATAATAATAATAATAAGGCAGCTTGTGGCGAGCTGTTGGGCAGTGGCGACCCCACGGACCTGACTCCCGGGAGGTGTCTTGTTCTTCTCTCTCCGGTTAGTCCTCGTGACGAGCTGGAGTGAACACTGATGAAGAACAAGCCCTCCTACCTCATTCTTGCCTTAATTGGCTGGCTTGAGTGGAGATTCGCAAGAGTAGGAGTTGAAGGAGACTCGGGGGAAGGATGTAGCTCAGTAAGGTGCTGGTAGGGGTCTTGACCGTACTTCCGGGATTGCTCTGATAGCCGTGGGATGCCTCTCCTTCCCCAAGCAGCTCAACGTATGTTGCCTCCGTGTCGCTACATGCTAGCGGCCGTTTCCGGGGGCCCATTAATTGAGTTTGCCAGTCACCCCCTGCCTGTTTATCCGTATGTATCAATATTGGTCAGGGGCAGGGGCCATAGTATTTCCATAGTTATCATATCCACCAGTCTATAGCAACCCATATTCATAACCCTATCAATTTTTACCACATTTCACAATAGTCTTGCATCAACCGGGGATTGTCCTTGGGTGCACTTATATAGTGCATACAGGGATAATTGCCGGCTGATGTCCCATCACATTTAGATTAAAATTGTTCAACGGGCCTCTGCGAGTTGGCTTCGGCTCCTCGTACGCCTTCCAAAGGTCCGGGACCCTGTGGTCCCGTGAAAGGAAAGAACAAACAAATAATAATAAAAAACAGGATACGGAAAGTGACAATGGACAGGGCATTCAGTAAGGGGCGCTGGGAAGTGGAACAAAAACATCATATTCTGGTATCCAAGAAACAGGAAAAAAAAGGGAGGCAGAGACGTTATAGGATGGGAAGACAAAATAAAGGCAGTAGTGGGAAAAACATGGACAAGGAGGCGTAACTAAATAGAGTAGGTAGAGTTGGAGGAGCCAATGTTGTGTCAATGATTCAAAGCGTCTGATCTTGTTGAACATTATTTTTAAAGTGTATAAGTACTGTCCGAAAAAATTAACAGTTAAATTATGACTATCATGTTTGTTCTTTCCTTTCACAGGACCACAGGATCCTCGACCTTTGGAAGGCGTACGAGCGGCCAAAGCCAACTCGCAGAGGCCCGTTGAACAATTTTAATCTAAATGCGATGCCACAACATCCGGCAATTAGCCTTGAATGCACTATGGAAGTGCATTCAAGGACAGTCAGCGATTGCGACGCAGGACTATTGTAAAATATGATTAAAATATTAATTATGTGTATCAGTGGCTATGGCTTGGTACATACAACATACGTATGAAGGATAAATGTCAAAAAATAACAGAAATAATATACTAAGAACAAACGAATTATTCAACTAATGTGGGTAGTGCAGGATTTTGTTTTTTCGTGGGTGTTTCGTTATTGACGCTGCTCTCTGCAGACCTTTTGGTTTTTTTTAGGAAGACGGGACTCATAGTGATTCTTGGAATGGAGCTCGGTGCTGGGAGAGGTCAGCTCGCCGAGCAGCAGGGGACTGGACACGTACTGGTACAGCTGACCTCGTTCCACTAGCTCCGTCTGCAATATTACACCACGGTAATTTGCAAAACCCATTACACATTAAATGTTCGTGATTTTCCAATTTGTGAATTCATCTCCATTATCAGAGTAAGTGGCAAAGACTAAATCGACTGTGTTTAGAGTTTAGAATTTCCAAGCAGACCAATGTATGAACCTTAAGAAGGCAGTAGTGACTCGTCACCTATTTATAACGTTTTCGTTCAGATATAAAAAAGAAATGATAGTTACCTCAATTAAGATCCCTTCTTTTAGAATATTGGATGTCTCTGCCTCACTGTTGACGGCCTTCCTGAAGATCCGGGTTTCAAATTTAACATCCACCTTCGGATTTGACTTTTCGAGAACTAGTCCGATGAACCACATCGAGCTGTAGTTGGCTATGATTTCACCCTGGAATATACACAGATACATATTTCTTTGAGAATTTCATATAAGAAAAAAGACTGAATTATCATTCAATGAGCTATTTGTACATTATGTCGAGTTGGTAGTCGTGGAAAATTACAAATTACTTACGTTTTCGTCCTCATGTAATTCTGGCGATCGGTCAGCCGGCACTGATGCTCCTGAAACAGAAATGAATTTATAGACGATGTTGCAAAAATACAAACAAACAAAGGTCTCAGTAATACTAATAAATAAATAAAACATTCGACATGTTTTGGCGTGTCATTAACGTAACTGAAGGAAGAATCGCCCTTCATCCCCAATCTCTAACCTCTTAGTCCCTAACCCCCACAACAACGGTAACGCACTTTTAACCTCTGATTTAACGAGCGTCCACGGGCGGCACCGCTTGCTTACCATCAGGTGAATCGTCGGCTCGTTTCCCATGAATAAAACAACAGATCTATACAGTAGCAGTAATTTGTGTAAGTACATACCTAGTGGCAAGGCCAGTGGCTGTCCATCATTAGTGTCTAACGGCACAGATCTATAGCACTCTGGGTTGAGGTGGGCTAAACTTATTTGAGAGTTCCCGTCCAGTGATTCTGTAACAAACAAAAATCGTTGTATACACGCTGACATTGTTGATACAAAAAAAATAATGCTTAAAAGATATGTTTTAAAAGTGTTTGTAATATGTGTGACTTACGTATTAGGTTCGGTATTTTGGTTTCAACGAGCTCTCTCCCCTGCAGCTGGTCCTCTGGACTAACGAAGGAGGCCATCAGTACTAAGTAGTACTTGTACTGGGAGAAAAACTCGGTACTCTCAAATAAATCTGCCCATCCACGTTTATTTAATAATATATCGACTGTTGCCGTCAGACCTGTGAACAAACCAACATGTAAAATATATGACCTTTTTATCACTAGTTTTATTGTTAATCAGTCCACGCTAGTCAATTACTAGTCATCGAAAATAATAATAATTTCGCGATTCTTTTGGTGCGTTGGACACACGTGGTATAATGGTTAAGTGTGAAATGACTGATATCGTGCTTACCTATTTTTATTTCCTCCATGACTATAGTCCTCGTGGATTTGGACATGTTAAAGGTGGAGGTATGCTCCGGATACAGTGGGGTTACAATTCGCATCGACTCAAAAAAGTGCGATACGTCCACCTGAAATAAAATGTCTTCTTATTGTATAACGAACTGATTATAATTCATTAATTATGTCATGTTATTCAAAAGCCGTAAGAAGGTAAATCCAAAAATACATTCACACACGTGTTGAAAAATTAAAGAAAAAGAGACAAAAGAATACTCACTGTAGCATCCCAAAAAGGAAACATGGTGATAGCCTTGGAATGCTTTTGCCGAGCAAGTTGTGGCCACTTCCATTGCGCCAAGACACAAAAGAATTTGTGAACCAGCGTGGACGGTAGGGAGTCAGGGTACAGCTGACACGTATACGCCACCAACATAGCCAACGACACGTCGTCCAGGAACCCAAGTGTGTTGGAGAATACTCCGCGGCCTGTCCACACGAATAATTAAATTACATGAAAAATTCAAAGGTCATGTTACAAGTTTGCACTTCACAACAGTCTAAGAGTTTATGCAAGCAATGCAAAAATAAACACGGATTGAGAATTATTTTCTCCAATTCGTGTCCTTTTTTGGTAAGAAGGCTTTTATTGAATTGATGGTTGACTTGATGAAAAAGTAATGGCGAATCAGTGCTCGCTACTAGATAGAACAATTTGCGTTATGACTAGTTGCATTAAGCAGGTGACAGTTTAAGGGAAGATAGCTAGTTTTTAATAAAAATATATTATTTTTATTAAACGTACGTTGAGCCCAAAGTTTGACGGCGCGCAGAGTGCCCCTGAAGTGGCTGACATTGGGCACAAGGCGCAGGATTTCCTCCGTGGCTCGGTAGCAGTTTACCGAGCGCACACACTTGTAGTCCATGTTTTTGAGCAGCGTATCGTCCCGCAGGTTCAAAGAAACTACAAACAACGACACATTGTAATTTTTTGACCTGAGCACAAGAAAAGTTGTGATCAGACACCGAGAGACGAGCAGCAAATCTGCACATAAGCTCTCAAGCACTGTGGTACAACTTGGTAACATGCTTTAAAGAGAATTTCTAGACTTTAAATTTTTACTTAAATGTTTATATATCAATATGAATGGACTGTTTGACGAGCAAGGTTAGCTTGCGAAGGTTTTGTCTTACCTGGAATTTTAGGGAAATCCACACTTGCGAATAAGAGATTTATTCGTATTTGGCTCAAGGTCATCTTGATGACCGGAACGTAAGCGTTTTGTAATGCTCGCAGTTCCGTCACCTGCACAAAATTAATAAGTTAATTAGAACCAACATTTATTAGTACATATGTTATCCTTGTTGATATATTCACTCTACTGACAAAATAGTCAAACAAGTTGTACTAACCTGTGGATGACCCTTTAGCAATTCATACAAAGAAGTGTCAAAGTCACTCCTCTGTATGTGTCGCGGGGCAACGCATAATATGTCAATTTCAGCAAATCTCGGGTGGACCTGTTAAACAATAGATATTTGTGAGTTATTTTAAAAACAAAAATAAAAAAACACCTATGTGCTAAACTAAAAGTAGGTCTTAAAAATGATATTTAAACAAAAGAAAGAACATTATTTCAATATTATTTGCTCAAAGGTTTCACTGAAAGATAATGTGAATGTGTAAATCTACAAAGCGAACACAATTTATACGCATTCAATAAATAAAATAAACTGTTTCACTTACTCGCAGCCTGTAGGATCCAAAAGGACATATAAGTCCACCTGCAGAATGAGCCACATAAGCAGGCAGACCCTTCTTTAAGGATTGCTCCTTGATCCACTGCTGCACCAGTAGGTGCAGGGCACCGAGCACTTCCACCCGACGATTTGCCTCTGACTTCGACTCGTACGCGCCGTACGGGATCATACATTGTTTTAATTCTTCAGTTTGATCCTGAGCGACTAATGATGGACCTGCAACCATAGTGTAAATTAATACACATGGACATCGGTAAATTAATTTGAATATTAATAGACGAAGTAATGATGGCTGAGGTAGTTTGGTTACACGGTATGAATGCTAAGAATTTTAGGAAATATGTATAAAGCGAGGATGCTTGGAACAGTCAACATTGGGCGTTCCAATCCAATCCGTATGAGGAATAAGTGTGTATGTAACATTTGGTAAATATCAAAAAACAATAAACTGAATAACTTACCCAATATAAACACAGGGGAGAAGCTCGCCCTTTCCATCTGTTGTGCCCATAGCAACATCGACATGACTACTTCTTTTTCTTCGAACTTCTTTTCAAAATCAAAATTGCTTTTGGTAGCTACTGCGCTACTATTGCTTACAGTGGCTTAATCCTAAAACGTAGAAAAACACGCATTTGTCAATTATATGATCGGGAATGGTTCTCGGTTCATTTCGATGACGGTTTTATGACAAACAAGTTCCAAAATTCTTTAAAGATTGACTCTGTATGCTTTCTTATCAGAAAGGACATTGTCAGCCAAATATCTTTATATACTATCTTTGGAAAGCTAAATCATGCGAAATGTTCGAAGGCTTGAAACTAGTCGAGCAATCTTACTGAACAGAATAGTTGCAAATTAAACAAGCTTTACTATTATTGGTATAAAGTAGGAAATTTTCTAAATAAAATTTTTTAGTAACAGTTCCTAGCTTAATTACTCCTAACAACAGTCACAAGTTTCACAGACTAGTTTACAAAAAGTACGACGACCACAACTAGTAGGTATACGTTCAGATTAGAGAGGGTTCTATAACGGTTTCTATGGCATTTGGCGGCATTACTCTTCTGGTATAGCTTAAAAGGAGCCATTATAAAATGAGAGGCAAGTCATTTTTTTAATGGGAAAATCCATCCGCATCCTACCAAAGCCGCTGCAACTCTTGTAAGCCAGGCTCTTCAGTAAATACAACCATGAAAACACCGGAACACTGAAGTCTGTCCCAGGGACCTGAATGACTGTCTTGGCTCCCGTAACGAAATATTATTTGAAGAGAAAAAAAACACGAAATAGTTTCCACATCCGTGGTAATAAATTTAATGCAGGAAACAGAATGACTTAGGCCTTAAAGGCACACAAGAGGCTGTACAACTAGGAGAAGCCCAGTCACAATACACCACGGAAAATTTTGTATTGTAATGGAACCTATAAGTGAGCTGTTTTAGTTGTTACCAGTAATAGGTATGGCAAAAACGCCTAAACGCACGATTTGTTCTACATTCCACAAGGTCCGTATCATACACTACAACTGATGAGACTCACTTACTTGGCGGGTTTCGAAGAAAACCAGATTGTACCTCTTGGCTAAAGGAGTTTGTTAAAGTTTTGTTTTTGATTTTGATACGGTAATTATACTTTAATATTTATTTCGATTTTTATTTTATTTTCTTATATACTTCATTTTTTTATTAATGTTGTATACATATTTCTATAAATTTCTACGGCCATTTCATTGTTTAACAGAAAGAAAGAAAAATATAATTTAATTGACACCGGAATGCATTGTTTTTTTACAAATAATGCATGGTGTGGCTATCTTTGAAAAAAAAATGTCTTTAAGTTGAATTTGTAACTCAGTACTGTATCCAAATAAAAGAAAGTCCTTTATAATTTACAATGATTTTACATAAAAATTACTTTTTCAGCTTGTTGGAACGCGCTAATCATAAAAGTATTTACTAAAAAGGAGTGTATAGGAATCACGCTTCGACTAATGGGATTTGGGTGGCGGGTGGAATTGCTAGTAGATAGATATGGTTGAACTTGCCAGAAATAGCGATTTAACCGTAAATACGAACAAAGCTACAAAATTGTGCCACCAAATTTATTATCAAATTGTATGTGCCTCCGAAGAGCTTAAAACAATATTCTAAGGACCCTCTCATCGGCGCCCTGGTATGCACGCACTACAGAGATCCACGACTATTTGGAAATCCCAACCATTTTGGATAAAGCTAAACGATATGCTACTAACTACAAGGAGCGCTCAACAATTCACCCACACCTGTTATCCAGTTTGCTTTTACAGCCAAACCCGATTATAAGACTCAAGAGAGCCGATGTGCTAAAACTAAGGGGAGTTGGAACAGTGACTCTACCTCGCTAAACCCCAATCTCTTGTAACTCACATGATTCTGGTCTGAGAGACTGATCGCAGGTTAGAGAAAAAGGACAAACTGAAACATTGACTTATCTCTCAAGTACAAACGGTTACGATTTGATGTTTGACAGTTTCAGTGACGGTTATTGAGCTTTATCCATAGTATCAACAACATGTAACGTAAAATCACGCCTTTACGCCAAAGAGGTATGCAGAGACATGCTAAAACATAACAATAACTTTTCTCCAGGTATGGTTTGGGCATAAAAGTAATTAAATACAATATGAGACTAAGCAAACTGCCCATCAACACCTAATTGCAGTTTTGATATGAAATCCTAACTATGAATTCGCCGATACCTAATCTACAATAGCTGAAAACCTAATTTCTTTAAATTCCTTCATGTTATTTGGAAACAATTTATATTTCACACTTTGGAAAAGTAATTCTAAATAAACACATAGTATGGAACAATAATACAGGATCTCATATATAAAATCAACCACTTACCAACTTGTCTCAGCGATTCAGGGGTCTCGCACACTTAACACGACACACGCAGCAAGCACTAAGTACAAACTCCACTGGTATAGCTCTAGGCGAGTAGCAAATAACTCAGCGTCAAGTCGTTAAAGTCTCCTAGTCACAACCATACACTATCACGCTCCGAGGAACACTACCTCAAGTTCCTTCCTTGCCCTTACAAGAAAGCTTTGTTTATTAATATTTACAAACTTTCACACGATACCGCCATTGACTCTTTTGTCTGAAATTCCTTTGTCTTAATTTCTATCTTATCAGTGCACCCGAAACCTATTGAATTTGCGATATTACTAATTCTTGTGACCGCAATAAAACTACTGACCATTCTTTTGTTAAAAATGTATTTTGCAATCTTTAAACATTTTTGTAAACCCCAGGAGCTCTGTATCTAATGTCAGACTTTTTTTACCTACTTAAAACAACATCAGGCTAAAGTTATTGTACGGATTTATATACTACTGAGTAAAAGTACTTTCAAACTGTCGTCTTTCATAATTTAGCCTGCCATAGGTATGCCTTGTTGACACGAATGGGCTGAACCGAAGTGATACAGGCTAGACATAATGATTGCGTTTTGATACCAAAACGAATTCCAAAAAGTCTAGCAATGCATTTGCGTCTCGCTGGGCTTCCCCGGCCGGCGCCGAATGCTTACCATAAGATGTGTGTTTGCCGTCGTTTCTTATTAAAAGTTAAACATGCGTATATGAAAGAGATATATATTAAATCTTATTTACAATATAATTTTGACCTACTTCAAAAAAGGAGGAAGCTCTCAATTCGACGCGTATTTTATTTATGTATGTACACCGATTATATTATTAACTGAATATCTTAAAGCTAGTTCTAACTAATTATTATTAAGACATGAATTGGAGACCCATTCCAATAACAGTATTCGTGTTTATAGCTCCCGTGCATGTGGTATATTTATACGTTTCCACGAATTTGTCTCGGCTACTATTGCACCTGACATTGTTAATTTCTTTACCTAAAGCGAGTTTGTCTTGACTTTCTTTTCAAATATAATTGTTTATAGAATTGTATTTGGCTTAAGTACTAAACATTCTTTGTTAAAAGTAATGAGGTTAAGTAAAAACGTATTTTAAATCTTCAACCCATTCTACGCCATCTTTATACAAGATGTTATTAGTTGAATAATAAGTATCCGGGGCTGTCCCTTCTATTCTAATCTACTGGGATTGTTTGTCGCTTCTTTGTTTTTATTAAACAAAATATCTTAAGTACAGGTAGTGCCGTCTCGTTGGCCCCGCCTTACATACCCCGCCTCTGCACACTCGGTGGGGTGAGGCTTTACTTTCCTCTATGCTCCGCCTCGGAGGCAAGAGTGCAAGGACAGAATACACAAAGCGAGCCGCCATTATCATTTTCACTTATTCAATTATAGGTTCGTCGCGGCCATGATATTTCTGCTACGACGCGTCGTAGCGCTGTAGCACCGGCGTAGCAATTGCAACGAAAATGATGTTGATGATTTATTTGCGTGTTAGGTACTATAACCAATTGTTCTTTGTAAATGCCATAAAGAAATGTTATGAAACCAAAAATACACCACATGTACGAAAGGTGTATATAATATTTCTTTTGTCTTAAAAGCGGCGCGTCATCCTCACTTAATGTCTCCGAGTACAACATCAACAAAGTTGCGACCGTGCATGTTAGTGTTTGATAATTAAATTAATATTTGTACTAAATTCGGTCTTCCCATCACTCCAGGCGACAGTTCCATACGCTTGTAATAATAAACATATCTTCTTCCTTTATGGCCGCACAGACTGGTACACCTTGACTCTATCCTTGGCTGACTATCGAATCGAATATTTCCCTAGGACTTAATTCATCTTTCTCAGTAGTATTGGATTCCGGAATGATTTTTGCAGTATAAGTTACATTTTGGAAATGAGGAATCATCAGTAGAAACTTAGAAACTCTGTGGCATGAATGCCACAGAGTTTCTAAGTTTCTAACTTTCTCCGTCATTTTAACTTAACCTTGAATTTTAAATCAATCGATTATGAATGTAGCTATTGACAAGTTCTACATTGTTCAATATTCTTGAATATTTCTTTAATGCCTGAATCGTGGATCACCATACATGGCGATGTAGACATACACGGCGACACTCCGGGTGTTGGGGATCGAACGACGATCTCCGGCCACGAAACTAAAACTGGCTTTAAACTAAGTTGGTACTAAATAAATGAGCACACAAGTTTTAACCACTGATTTCTAATAAGCACCAAAAAAAACTTGAAGCTATGACTAATTTAAGCTATAAATTCTTGTAGTCTTCGCTACAGTTTTTTGGAAATACTGTAATTGAAATCAGCACCTTGGAACGGGGTGAATAGAATTTGAAGGGTGAAATACACGAAAGGGGTGAATATATGTTAGCGAATTTTCCTAGTACTATATACTACATATTTAACCCTAATTACCTATTTTTTTTTTTGGTTTTGGGTTGGAAAATCCTCATGGAGATCCATCGCCCTCGGGGAAGGGTGAAGGGTACTGTCAGACTCTTACTGACTAAAAACCAACCCGGTGTTCCTCCACTCACCCATGTGTCGGGTATTGCCGAAGCATTCGTCGCAACACCCCAACAACTACTGTGTCTATTCACCCCGTTTTACTCTCTTTTTAACCGACTTCAAAAAAGGAGGAGGTTCTCAATTCGACGCGTATTTTTTTTTTTTTTTTTTATGTATGTACACCTATTACTCGAAGACGCCTGGACCGATTTGCAAAATTCTTTTTTTATTCGGTAGAGTATACTTGCCATTTGGTCCCATTGTCATGAGGTCAGGATCTGATGATGGAATCCTGGAGAAACCGAGGGGAACTTTCGAAAATTGTAGGGGCGAGTAGTGTTTTTGTATGATGTTTAAGTAGGCCTTTAACAACACTACAACTTGACGAAGGTCGAAGTCGACCAGATGTTGGAGCTGGAAGACAGTCGAGGGATCTCCTTGACTATTTGAAGTAGTTGCCTTGTGTTTGGGCTTGAATGATTCGTATTGACGAGCACTTTGCAGCAGGCTTGGTTGTAACTGTCATTAAGGGTCTGATAATGAGAACGAAGGACAGCTCAGGGAACTCCTGAACGGTTTACAGTAACTACTTCGTGTTTGAACTTAATTCATTTATATTGATGAAAACTTTGTACCTGTATGTATTATAACAACTGAAGGTCTGCAGTTTACCTGATGATGGAGACCATTGACCGTCGTGGGAATTCCGGATGGAACCGAGAGACAGTCGAGAGAACTCCTCAACGATTCATAGCAGCTTCCTTGTGTTTGAGCTTAATTAATTCGTTTTGATAAGAACTTTACATCTAGATCGATTGTGATTGTCATCAGGGATCTGATGATGAAGACGAAGCAACGAAACCGTTGAGGAGTTCCCTAGACTGGGAACTCCTCAACGGTTTACAGTAGCTACCTCGTGTTTGGACTTAATTTATATTGTTAAAAACTTTCTTAGAGAGATGGCCTGTGTTCCAGTAGTGGGAACATTAAAATGGCTGATGATGATGATGATGAGAACTTCGCCATTTCTTGGGATCTATATTTTTTTTATCGAGCGGCTCCTTTTGTAGGCCTACACAAAGCTACTTAAAAAATATATACTATTCAATATGTTAATTTATATTTAAAATGTTACTGTAGTTTACAGAAGAACTTGTAACAGACACTAAAAAGTAAAAAATAAAAAAAACTACGTTTAAAAAAACCGACTTCAAAAACAAAAAAGTGTCAAATAAGTAATTAAAATTGATATTTTAATACCACTCTTACGTACGCGAAGCTAATACTTTTAATATTAATAATAAAACACTATCAATTCTATTTGCTACCTATTCATAGGTTTGAAGTCGGTGCCAAGCCCTAAACAGAATAAAACTAAATGAGAATTAAGACTGTTTAATTGCTAAAAGACGAAATTTCCACAACTAACAACGCAGCTATCTACTACTACTTTTAACAACCAAGTACGAGAAAACTTTCATAATTCATCCAAATATCTTTCTAAGCTATATACAGTTTCGCCGGTAACGCAACCATATAGACTTCTGATTCTACGCAAATGCCATAAAGTTAGAAAATCGGTACTAAATTTCTTAAATCCTAACAAATAAATTCACACGCGCCCGGCGAGTGTTTATATTATATTATGTATTAGGCTTGGCACCGACTTCAAACCTATGAATAGGTAGCACATAGAATTGATAGTGTTTTATTATTAATATTAAAAGTATTAGCTTCGCGTACGTAAGAGTGGTATTAAAATATCAATTTTAATTACTTATTTGACACTTTTTTGTTTTTGAAGTCGGTTTTTTTAAACGTATTTTTTTTTTGTACTTCCACGTTAGTATGTTATGTACCTACAAATGTTCCCTTTTTTCAGCGGTTTTAAAGCAGTTATTGTAAAAGGACATCGTCATATTATACAGGCTAATAAGTGATTCATTTGTTTACTTGAGTGAACTATAAAGTATGTATTTACCAATACTTGGTATGATAAATGAGATTGTATGGAAAAATCGAGTTGATCTCTAAAGCTTAATGTTTTTAGGGAATGATAACAAAACAACAGATTTTATAGATTCAACATTTTTTTAATTAATAAAACAGTTTGAGTCTGCACAATAGTTTCTTAAAACTATTTACAACTAGGTAAATACCCTGGAACATTGTTAATATCACAGTAATACTTGTTATATTTACATTTACAATTAAAATCAAAAGTTGACTATCTATCCCTTGCAATATTATGTTACAGTATTAAAATATTACATATTCACATAGGTAATACAATTTCTTATCCTATCACGTGACACTTATAACTAGTTAGTAAACAAAAGAGAATATTGCATTCAGGAACTTTTTCTTATACTAAGGGCAATAAATTAGAAAAAGAAACGATTAAAAGATCATTACTAATGAGCAGAGCGAGTTACCTATAAGAGAACATATAGGAACACTGAACAAAGAAATTAAAATAGAAACCAGTAATGACTGAGATAATATTTTCAACGAGCCGTTTTAAAAATATATAATAAAACAGGAGATATAAAAAGGCTCATAAAATTCTAACAGACAAAATCAAATGAATGCCTAACATGGAAGATCCACACTGCACGACTAAAAATTAAGAGATCAGACATTTTGTCAAAACCAACGAGTTTCTGCAAACACCTGTTTTCCAGAAAGAGCCAAATAACAATTACCGACTTAAACAACCAAGATAATATTCCGCCTATTCTAGAGGAAGAAATACACAAGGCAATCAATACACAGAAGAAGGTTCAAAGCTCCAGGACTTGCTTTTATAGTGTAGGAACTGCATCGCACCGATACTAAAATATATTTTTTTGCTGAAACAAAAAGGGTGAAAACTCTGATATAAAGAGAACTATCGATTGATCAGGCTACTGTCTCATATTTATAAAATCTTCTCCAAAGTAATTTTAGGTCGGATAACAAAAACCCTGGATGAAAACCCACCACGGGTACAAGCTGGATTTACGGCAGGATACACTGGACCATACAAGTTGTGAGGCAAAGTTTTTGCTGTTCATTTGGCTATTACAAGGCAATTGAGTCGAATACTCAATTGAACACGAACATAAAGTCTTGTCTAAATAACCAAGGAGAGAACCGAAAGTATAAAAGAATTATACAAAACATATATGTAACGAGTACAGCTCCGATAAAGTTAGAATATTAGAAAGAAGGAAATGACACAAAAGTTAAAAAACAAACAGTGGGGTAAGACAAGGAGATCCATTGTCGCCTAACTTATACACAGCTGTCATAGAAGCTATTTTCCGAACAGTAAACTTAGTACAAATAGTCTAAATATAAATGAGGAGAAACTATTCCACTTACATTTCGCAGATGATATTATAATATTCGCGGAATTAAAAGAACATCTACAAAACATGGGCGTAGCTAGCCGCATGATAGATCTAACGATGACGATGTCTCCAACATCTAATGCAACAATATTCTCTACATAAACTGCGAAATCTACTACTACTTATGTACTGCATAATCTACCAATCTAGTAAGAATACACCTTTCTGTATCAAGAGACCTCTAATTAGATATTATGACAAAGGAAATTGATACAAAAATCGGTAAAGAAATGCAAGAATTGGAATTGACACTGAAGACAAAAGAACTTATGAAATATAAAGTAAAAATCAAAACATTATAACCCTGTGTAAACCTGTTCTCACATTGAGTTGTAAAACCAACGTTGTTAAAAAGATGCAAAACAAAAATAATAAACTTGCTAGTCATCAATGGATATGGCATTCTGAAGATGCTAGAAAAAATACGCAACCAAACTACTAAAAAATTAGGACAAATAGCAACCAGTAGGTATACGGAAAACTAAGTGGCAATGGACAGGGTGTACAGAAAGGGGTACCTAAACATAATGATCTGGTATCACATAATAAACAGGAAAACAAAAGGTGGGAATACTATATAAAGGCAAAGCAGGAAGAACATGGAGAAAGAAACCGTTAAACAAAATAGAGTAGATATGGATTGAGGAGGCCTTTGCCAAATTGAGCTATCAGAAAAAGCTTCGCTGTCAACGTCTAAAAGAGTCACTAATTTAACAATATTTGTGAAAGGTGTTTGGTCCAAACGAAGGCTTACATTATTATTTTAATGCTTGTTCTTTTCTTTCACGAGACCACAGAATCCCAGACCCTTGGAAGGCGTACGAGGGCCCAAAGCAAACTCGCAGAGGCACGTTGAATAATTTTAATCAAAATGTGATGGCACATTAGCCGGCATATATTCTTGAATGGACTATGGATGTGCATCCAAGGGCATTCGGCGATTCATGTAGGTCTGTTGTAAAATGTGATAAAATGTGGATATGGTCTGGTAGATGTAATAAAATGTATGAAGAATAAATATCAAAAAATAACAGTAATAATATACGTGGAACAAACAAATTATTTAACTAACGTTGGAAGTGCAGTATTTTTGTTTTTTTATGGGTGTCTCGGCATGGATGCTGCTCTCTGCGGGCCGTTTTGTTTTGTGAGGAAGTGGGGACTTAAACAAATTGTTCTTCTGGCACTCGGTGCTCGGAGAAGTCAGCTCGCCGAGCAGCAGAGGACTGGACACGTACTGGTACAGCTGACCTCGTTCCACTAGCTCCGTCTGCAATATCACACCACGATTATTTGCAAAACCCATTACACATTAAATGTTCGTGATTTTCCAAATTGTGACTTCATCTCCATTAACAGAGTATGTGACAAAGACTAAATCGAATGTGTTTAGAGGTTCGAATTTCCAAGCAGACCAATGTACCATACCAACCATAAGAAGGCAGTCGTGACTCGTCACCTATTTATAACGTTTTCATTCAGATTATAATAAAGAAATGATAGTTACCTCAATTAAGATCCCTTCTCTTAGAATATTGGATGTCTCTGCCTCACTGTTGACGGCCTTCCTAAAGATCCGGGTTTCAAATTTAACATCCACCTTCGGATTTGCCTTTTCGAGAACTAGTCCGATGAACCACATCGAGCTGTAGTTGGCTATGATTTCACCCTGAAATATAGATATAAATTTTATTGAGACTGTCATATAAGCAAAAAAGTAAGGTACTGAATTATTATTGAATGTTATACTTTTACATTATGTCGAGTTGTTAGTTGTGGAAAATGCGGAAATTACAAGTTACATACGTTTTCGTCCTCCTGTAATTCTGGCGATCGGTCAGTCGGCACTGATGCTCCTAAAACAGAAATGAATTTATAGACGATGTTGCAAAAACAAACAAAGGTCTAAGTAATACTAATATATAAATAAAACATTCGACAAGTTTTGGCGTGTGATTAACGTAACTGAAGGAAGAATACCCCTTCATCACCGAAACTCTAACCTCTGATTTTACGAGCGTCCACGGGCGGCGCCGCTTGCTTACCATCAGGTGAATCGTCTGCTCGTTTCCCATGAATAAAACAACAGATCTATATAGTAGCAGTAATTAGTGTAAGTACATACCTAGTGGCAAGGCCAGTGGCTGTCCATCATTAGTGTCTAACGGCACAGATTTATAGCACTCTGGGTTGAGGTGGGCTAAACTTATTTGAGAGTTCCCATCCAGTGATTCTGTAACAAATATACATCATTATATAACAATATGTAGACGCTGACAAAGTTGATACAAAAAAATGGATGCTCAAAACAGATATTTAAAACTGTTTGTAAAATGTGAAATGTGTGACTTACGTATTAGGTTTGGTATTTTGCTTTCAACGAGCTCTCTCCCCTGCAGCTGGTCCTCCGGGCTAACGAAGGAGGCCATCAGTACTAAGTAGTACTTGTACTGGGAGAAAAACTCGGTACTCTCAAATAAATTAGCCCATCCACGTTTATTTAATAATATATCGACCGTTGCCGTCAGACCTGTGAACAAATCAAAATGGTAAATATATAACCTTTTTATCACTAGTTTTATTGTTAATCAGTCCACGCTAGCCAATTGCTAGTCATCGAAAATAATAATAATTTCACGTTACTTTTGGTGTGGACACTCGTAGTATATTAAGTGTGAAATGACTGATATCGTGCTTACCTATTTTTATTTCCTCCATGACTATAGTCCTCGTGGATTTGGACATGTTAAAGGTGGAGGTATGCTCCGGATACAGTGGGGTTACAATTCGCATCGACTCAAAAAAGTGCGATACGTCCACCTGAAATAAAATGTCATCTTATTGTATAACGAACTGATTATAATTCATTACGTCATGTTATTCAAAAGCCGTAAGAAAGTAAATCCAAAAATACATTCACACACGTGTTGAAAAATTAAAGAAAAAGAGACAAAAGAATACTCACTGCAGAATCCCAAAAAGGAAACATGGTGATAGCCTTGGAATTCTTTTGCCGAGCAAGTTGTGGCCACTTCCATTGAGCCAAGACACAAAAGAATTTGTGAACCAGCGTGGACGGAAGGGAGTCAGGGTACAGCTGACACGTATACGCCACCAACATAGCCAACGACACGTTGTCCAGGAACCCAAGTGTGTTGGAGAATACTCCGCGACCTGTCCACACGATTAATTAAATAACATCAAAAATTCAAAGGTCATGTTACAAGTTTACACTTCACAACAGTGTAAGAGTTTATGCAAGCAATGCAAAAATAAACACGGATTGAGAATTATTTCTCCAATTCGTGTCCTTTTTGGTAAGAAGGCTTTTATTGAATTGATGGTTGACTTGATGAAAAAATAATGACGAATCAGTGCTCGCTACAAGATAGAACAATTTGCGTTATGACTAGTTGCATTAAGCAGGTGACAGTTTAAGGGAAGATAGCTATTTTTCAGCAGCTATTAAAAATATATTATTTTTATTATACGTACGTTGAGCCCAAAGTTTGACGGCGCGCAGAGTGCCCCTGAAGTGGCTGACATTGGGCACAAGGCGCATGATCTCCTCCGTGGCTCGGTAGCAGTTTACCGAGCGCACACACTTGTAGTCCATGTTTTTGAGCAGCGTATCGTCCCGCAGGTTCAAAGAAACTACAAACAACGACACATTGTAATTTTTTAACCCGAGCACAAGAAAAGCTGTGATCAGCCACCGAGAGACGAGCAGCAAATCTGCATATAAGCTCTCAAGCACTGTGGTACAACTTGGTAACATGCTTTAAACAGAATTTCTAGACGGGTCTACAAGGCAGTGAAAAAATATTTATAAACTTTTACTAAAATGTATATCAATATAAATGGACTGTTTGACGAACAAGGTTAGCTTGCGAAGGTTTTGTCTTACCAGGAATTTTAGGGAAATCCACACTTGCGAATAAGAGATTTATTCTTATTTGGCTAAAGGTCATCTTGATGACCGGAACGTAAGCGTTTTGTAATGCTCGCAGTTCCGTCACCTGCACAAAATTAATAAGTTAATTAGAACCAACATTTATTAGTACATATGTTATCTTTGTTGATATATTCACTCTACTGACAAAATAGTCAAACAAGTTATATTATACTAACCTGTGGATGACCCTTTAGCAATTCATACAAAGAAGTGAAAAAGTCACTCCTTTGTATGTGTCGCGGGGCAACGCATAACAAGTCGATTTCAGCAAATCTCGGGTGAACCTGTTAAACAATAGATATTTGTGAGTTCATTTCAAAATAGAAAATCACCTACGTGGTAATCTTAGAGTGAGGCTTAAAAATATATTTTAATAAAAGAAAAACATTATTCCGAATATTTCGATATACAGGGTGTAAGGGACAGCCTTCCGCAAACTGATAGGGTGGATTCAGTATATCGTCTTAAGTTGACCGGTACATGAAATTATTTCAGGAACGTTATGGGAATCCAATTAAACCGATTTGTTTCATTACCTTACACGCAATGTATCGCTACCACCGCAAACGCACGCAGCGAACGGCAGCGCTTTTAGTATTATTACTTTACACTATGGGCAGCGCCGCGACCTTACCTTTCGGACAAACGGTCGCGCTCGCGCCACGTTTTAATAACAATAACTTATTATTTACTAGATAGCCGCATTACTTACAAAAGACAATTTAATAATCGCGCTCGCGCCACGTTTTAATAACAATAAATTATTATTTAAAAGATAGCCGCATTACTAACAAAAGAAAATCTAACAATCATAACATGGTAACTGATAAATGATAAAAAAAGAAAAATGCGTAGGTACCTTGGAATCGCTCCGGTTTCCGGCTCTGGAAAGCATTTGTGATGCGGTCTCGCATTTCGTACTCACTTGCACACGCACTCACAAACACTTTTTCTTTTACGTACAAAAAGGGGTCCAAATGGGGTTACGTCTGGGGATCGTGCTGGCCACGGTTGCGGTCCAAACCTACCTAAACTACGTTTAAATAGGAAAGCACTGGTAAGTGGTAGCGTCTCGTTACGTTAGCGAACCAATTCCAAAATCCACGTAGGTATTGGTCTTTCGGCGCCTTTTTGTCTAGGAACAATGGGCTGGTTTTCTAGCAAGCGTTGATAGTCACCAGTAATTATCCTGGAGTCTGATGGATGCCGACGGTCAGGATACCTACACTACTACAACACATTATCATCTCCCCATAATCACGCGCGCTAAACGTACCTAGGTAGTAATTTCGCACAATTTCTACAACAAAACTTCACTACACTTCACACACTACATAACTAATAAAACTTAACAACACTACTTATAATAAAACTTTTAAGCCGAATGCGCGAGCGATCCGTACCAACACACGCTCGCGGAACATAAACAGTAACATCGCAGCAAGGCACAATGGCGACTGCATGTGATGAGACACACACAAACATAAATCTGTTGTTGCCAATTACACGAAAATTAGGTACAAAATTTCGGGGTAAAAAATTAAAAATTATGCATGGTCGTAATTTATCATTCTGTTATTTTTTGTAGAGAAATGAATTGATTAAATCAATTTAATTCTAATTTCATTGTTTAGTTAATTTAGAATAATAAAAGTGCAGTGTGATAGAAAGCTGTGCTTCCATTCCAGGGAGATTGTGTTTAATTTCTGGCTCGACTATCAATTCATGGCTATTGTGAAGCCATGTAAAAATCTGTAAGTAGTTTAAAAACTAGCCAGTAATCGCTTAAAAAGAACAATCAATTAATAAATTAGGTAGTATTTGTAAATGCTTTAAAATTAAAACTAGACTAATCTTTATTTATTTTTTATTCAATTTATGTGCGCGACAAGATTTTCATTAATTGATTAATGAAAATCTCATCAATGTGATTATGAATGCAAAGGAGTTCTCAAGTTTTAGATAAATTTCGATAGTTCTAACATTTTCGTTTACAAAGGTAGAAAGGTAGAAAGGTAGAAAGGTAGAAGTAACAAAAGTTAAAAGTTGGCAACACTGGTTCAATCGACAGAAAGGGACGCAGCTATTCTGTACGTTGGACGGGATCGTAGGTATACCTACGGCGGCGCGGCGATCGGCGCGGTGGGGCGCCGAGCCGCTGCGCCGTGACCGCGGTGCGGTGAGTTCAAACGACTCGCGCTAGGTAGAAATTGAACAGCTGATTTCATGCGTAGTTCTTTAGAGAATTCACACAACCATTGCGTATTTTTTTGTTTTAGCTGTGTTATTTACATTAATGTTATTCTTCATACATAGAATGTAATTATACATTGAAATAGAGGTGTAGGAACTGAAAAAACGAAAAAAAAATTGAAAATTTTCCTGAAAGAATTTTCACTGGAATATGATTCAGAATAAGGAGCTGAATGCACCCTGTTAATTTGTGGAGGGCTGTCCCTTACACCCTGTATTTTTCAACCAACGTTCGGGACTGAAAGAGAATATCCGTGGCATAACATCGTGAACACAATTTGTATACATTAAATAAATAGATTATAAAGTACACTTACTCGCAGCCTGTAGGATCCAAAAGGACATATAAGTCCACCTGCAGAATGGGCCACATAAGCAGGCAGACCCTTCTTTAAGGATTGCTCCTTGATCCACTGCTGCACCAGTAGGTGCAGGGCACCGAGCACTTCCACCCGACGATTTGCTTCTGACTTCGACTCGTATGCGCCGTACGGGATCATACATTGTTTTAATTCTTCAGTTTGATCCTGAGCGACTAATGATGGACCTGCAAACACAATGTTAATTAATACACATGAATAAAATTTGAAATTTAAAAAATTAAGTTGTCATGGCTTTGGTCACACAGTAACGGTGAATACTGAGAAATCTACGAAATTTGTGTCATGCCAAGAATGCTTGGAGCAATCAGTAGGGTGTGCCATATAAGGATGTTGGTACAAGAAAATCAAAAAAAGAAGTTTTTATAGTAACCAACAATACCACTGAATCTGGTTGCAAATACAAAGATATAATGACTTATAGAAATTTATATCTTTGTTTACTATCATCTACACAAGTCGCATGTACCTTACAAGATAGTTCATTGCACTGATACAGAACTAATCATTAGTCACTAAACAATATTTAACGCACTTTGTGTTACAAATTATTATTACCTTTTTATTAAAAATTTTCGATAGCAGCACATTGGCAATATCTGTCCGTTTACGAAACACTGAATTCAGACAAAACTTAACCTCAATTTTTATACATCGAAAGCAACATGCGGAGTGATCACGAATATACGTGTATGTAGCTATGACACGTTACAAGAAACAATGTATCAAGTTTTTATAGTAATACCGTCACAATGAAGATAAACTTAACCAAACCAATTTTTATTTGTTTTAGTACTTGCATTGTAAACTGCGATATAAATATAATATAAATATAAATGTGTCGTCTTGCACTATTTTGCGCTGTTAAATATGAACAAATATTATAAATAACATAATTATGACATAATTGTTCGAAACATTTGATTACAATAATAGAAAAATCATAGATATGTCGGAGGTTTTATCACAATTTATCGGACGAGGGTACCATAAATCGTACTCTGGCGGAACGTCAAACTGGCAGTTCTGCGTGCGCATTGGTGGAGAGCGACCGCTATGGCTGTCATCTGAGGCGGATCGCCGACGTCCGTTATTTTTGTAATTTATTCGGTCTGATTATAAAATCCTACGCCCTACTATGGACTGTGAAGACGATGATCGGGATGTTGATGTTTGTACCAACCCCCCGGTGCCTTCAGATATATTTTGTAACTTATGGAATAAAATGTTTTTGTAAGTTAATTTTGCTACCGGGAGTTAGTTATCTTGACATTATGCATTCCAATGCAATCCGTATGAGGAATAAGTATGATAGTAACATTAGTAAATGTAAAAAATAACATTTAACTCGATAACATACCCAATATAAAAACAGGGGAGAAGCTCGCCCTTTCCATCTGTTGTGCCCATAGCAACATCGACATGACTACTTCTTTTTCTTCAAACTTCTTTTTAAAATCAAAATTGCTTTTGGTAGGTACTGCGCTACTATTGCTGACAGTGGCTAAAATCTAAAACGAAGAAAAACATACTTTCATTACTGATATGATCAATAACAAACACTTATATAGGGAATGGTGTACCTCTTTGTACTATTCGTGTCGGTTTTGCTCTCGTGTCTACATTTTTGAAAAGCTACAGCATGCGAGATACTCGAAACTATTCGCTTGAAACTATTCGAGCGTTGTAACCGAACAGTTACATGAGTTAAAAAGCTTTGCTCTACACGAGGATTTTCTCCGGTATCTTAGTTGTGTAAGGTGCGTAATGAAACAATTAATTTATTATTATAATAAATAGGCACAAAAACTAGACTTTTTAAAATTAAAACTTGCTGTATATCTTTGCCAAAGGAGTTTGCTCAAGTTATTTTTGAATATTGATTCGCAGTTTCCACTTTAATATTGATTTTATATTTTTGAATAGTTACTATCTTAATATAAATGCGAAAATAACTCTGTCTGTCTGACTGTCTTTTCTTCACGCCTTAACTACTAAACCGATTTCTATGATATTTGGTACAGATATAATGTGGAACTCGAGAAAGGATATAGGGTTGTTTTTATACCAAAAATCTGTAGGAAGTCACTATTGAACACGAACGAAGTCGCGGGCAAAAGCTAGTTGGGAATAAAGATTCACTTATGTGAATGAACTGAAAAAAGGTCTACTAGTTTCAAGTTACAGACTCGCACTTTACTCATGAATAGGAGTTCCGTTCTTGATTTATTTTGATTTTGTTTATGTTTTTTATTATTTAAAGAATACTTTTTATTTAAATTATATTGATATTATTGTATTGTGTTCTATTGTTTTTTTAACTTTCTTAATCTACTATTTTGTACATTTAACGAGGGCTTACAGATTTATAGACAAATTATATAATGTCAATGTAAATTAATATGCTGTCATTTTATTTTTGGTGTAATAACCAACTATCACACACTATTTTTAAGTTGAATATGTAACTCATTATTGTATAACGGTAATCAATTATATTGGCGACCCAAACAAATAAAATTGTATCATAATCATCATCGGCCTATAAGTGCCCACTGCTTAAGTGCTGAGCCGAGGTCTCTTCTCACGCCGAGAAGATTTAACATTAATCACCACGCTTGCTCAAGGCAGATTAGCGATTTCAAACTTATAATTTGAAAAGATAAGCCCAGTCTTCTTGACGATCACCGATGCCAGGGATGTAACCACTGTCTGATCGTCATCAATAAATTATCATAGAAAGTAAACATAACTTGGACAAAGTGACATTGGTACTTGCCAGGTTTCGAACCTGTATCCTCGCGAAGCGGGCGCCTTACCCACGTTATTTTCCAGTAAATAGAAATGGTCGAACTTTAAGAACAAATAGCGGCTCGTTTTGCGATTTAAATTTTCTTTAATGTAAACGTAACGATTGTCAGTGTAGAGGCGTCCACCGCAGTAATATTCCCCAATGAGCCTTTTGGCATTTACACTAAGACTGGTTTTTCAAAACAAAACAGTTTTAAGCATTTTCGGCGATTTAGCAAATAAGTACTGTTATCAAAGGTCATATTTAATATGTGGCGTCAATATTGCTTTTTAAGAGAACATTTACCAACTACCTATTTAACAACAATAGTGCTGCTGTACTGCATACAAAAATTCAGATTAACGAAACCGCAAAATGTTGCGTTACAGCCTGCTGTTCAACCACTGTACTAACTTTACGATTAACTCTCCAAAGTTTACGATATTTTAAGTTACAATGTTCTTTTGTTATAATTGCTTATTATTTGAAATCTGATAACTATCCATAATTATCGAAATGTACAAATAATATGGACTTTACAATACATTATTACTCTTCGTCATTAACACTTTTACCACACGCCCGAAGGTCGCACCAGGAAACAATTAACAATTCACACTTTGAAACATTTATTCTAAATATAATAATATAAGTATACAGATTCTTGTAAAAGGATCAATCACTTACCAACTTGTCTCAGCGATTCAGGGGTCTCGCACACTTAACACGTGACACGACACACAGCAAGCACTAAGTACAAACTCCACTCGTATGACTCTAGGCGAGTAGCAAATAACTCAGCGTCAAGTCGTTAAAGTCTCCTAGTCACAACCGTACACTATCACGCTCCGAGGAACACTACCTCAAGTTCCTTCCTTGCCCTTACAAGAAAGCTTTATTTATTAATATTTACAAACTTTCACACGATACCGCCATTGACTCTTTTGTCTAAAATCTATCTTATCAGTTCACCCGAAACCCATTGAATTTGCAAAATTACTAATTCTTGTGACCGCAATAAAACTACTGACCATTCTTTTGTTAAAAATATGTTTTGCCATCTTTAAACATTTTTGTAAATACCAGGAGTTCTCTAACGTGTGATTTTTTTAGATAAACAAATATCTATCATTTGATTCAAAATAAGTTTAACGTGTCGGTCTATATGCTTGGCCCAGGCATTAGGTAATCTTATTGTACGGGCTTAGATAAGTAAGCTTATAGATGAGTGCAATCTACTATAGTACTACTATTCTATCTACTTTCAATACATCATCTTTTATAATTCGAGATTAGAATGTCTTCGAGAGGCATGCTTTGGCACGAATGGGCCGGCTGACCCGTAGTGATCACGGCCTTACAGGAAACTGTCAAAACATAATGATTGCGTTTTCATTCCTAACCGAAGCCCAAAAATCTGTGCAATGCATTTGCGTCTCGTCTGGTGTCCTGGCGTCCCCGGCGAGCACTGATGCTAACAATAACGTGTGTGCTTGCCGTCCTAAAAGTTAAATAGTAAATACTGACCTCATGTAGATAAGTTTAAAATTTACACATATTACATATAAAGCTATATGTTTTTTTTTGAAATAAAATTATTTTATCAGTTACTTGCTGAACATTTTAAAACTATTTATTCTGATTCTTTTTTAGACATGAACTAAAGACCAGTAACAATATTCGTGTCTACTCTAGAGAAGACAAAAGGACGGACTATGTGTTTATAGCTTCCGTACATGTCGTATATTTATATGTTTCCACGTATTTGTCTCTACTATTGTCCATTGGTTTTTAAAACTTCCTTATCTAAAGCGACTTTGTCTTGACTTTCTTTTAAAATAGAATTGTTTATAGTATTGTAGTTGGCTTAAGTACTAAACATTCTTTGTTAAAAGTAATGCGGTTAAGTAAAAACGTATTTTAAATCTTCAACCCATTCTACGCCATCTTTTTACAAGATGTTATTAGTTGAATAATAAGTCACGGGGCTGTCCCTTCTATTCTAAACTACTGGTATTGTTTCTTTGTTTTCATTAAACAAAAGATCTTAAGTAGAGGTATTGCCGTCTCGTTGGCTCCGCCCTCCGCGCCCCGCTTCTGCTTTCTCGGTGGAATGAGGCTTTACTTTCCTCTATGCTCCGCCTCGGAGGCGTGCAAGGACCAGAATACACAAAGCGAGCCGCCATTATCATTTTCACTTATTCAATTATAGGTTCGTCGCGGCCGTGATATTTCTGCTACGACGCGTCGTAGCGCCGTAGCACCGGCGTAGCAATTACAATGAAAATTATGATACTGATTTATTTGTGTTTTAGGTACTATAACCAATTGTGCTTAATAAATGCCCTATAGTAAATGTCTAGAAACAAAAATATACCACATGTACGAATGGTGTGAATACCTTTATATATTTCTTTCTTTATAATATTTCTTCTGGCTTAAAAAGATAGAAAAACAATAGTCTGTAACCAAGTGTCCTTTTGTCTCGGTGTGGTTTAAAATAGTTGAGCGACAAAACAATAAACTATACGTTTTTCAGTCATATAATTATTTATTTACGTTTATTGCAATAATCGAAAATATCGATTTTTATCTTTTTTAGAAAAGTTTAAGAGATTCCAATATGAGATTGAAAACGATAAATAAGAATCAACATTATGCTTGTAAATATTTTTTTATTCAATTTAAATAAGCACTTTTACATAATGTCTTTATTTATATATCTAAGCAAGTTATAATATATAGTGTGTACAATTTGAATTATCTATAGCAAATAGGGACGAGACTTGTTTCATCGCGAATACCCTTGCTTGAACTCCGGTCAAGCCACAGTCAATAAGGAACTCGGCCTCCCTGAAAACCAACGTTGAAAAAACGATCGTGTCGTGTTTTGCGTGGTGACTTAGGTCACTTGAGGTCCAATTTTCTCCCCTCTTTATACCGATTCCTCCATCCCTCAACCCTCAATACTCTCGCCGCATCGCACACCTCCTATGTCGCTGTGGGTTTCTATAAGCGGCGCGTCATCATCACTTAATGTCTCTGAGAACAGCATCCACAAAGTTGCGACCATGCATGTTAGTGTTTGATAATTAAATTAATATTTGTACTAAATTCGGTCTTCCCATCACTCCAGGCGACAGTTCCATACGCTTGTAATAATAAACATATCTTCTTCCTTTATGGCCGCACAGACTGGTACACCTTGACTAACTATCGAATCGAATATTTCCCAAGGACTTAATTCATATTTCTCACTAGTATTGGATTCCGGAATGGTTTGTGCAGTATAAGTTACATTTTGGAAATGGTTCCTGCACAGAGTTCCTAACTTTCTCCTTCATTCTGACTTGATTCCGATCGGAAAAATAGCTTGAATTTTAAATCGAGGATTTATGAATGTAGCCATTGACAAAGTTTTACTTTGTTCAATATTCTTGAATATTTCTTTAATGCCTGAATCGTGGATCGCCATACACGGCGATGTAGACATACACGGCGACACTGTCGGGGATCGAACGACGATCTCCGGCCACGAAACTAAAACTGGCTTTAAACTAATTAGGTACTAAATAAATGAGCATACAAGTTTTAACCACTGATTTCTAATAAGCACCAAAAAAAACTTGAAGCTATGACTAATTTAAGCTATAAATTCTTGTAGTCTTCGCTACAGTTGTTTGGAAATACTGTAATTGAAATCAGCACCATAGAACGGGGTGAATAGAATTTGAAGGGTAAAATACACGAAAGGGGTGAATAGATGTTAGCGAATTTTCCTAGTATCTACATATTTAACCCCTTTTTTTTAGTTTCGGGTTGGAAAATCCTCATGGAGACCCATCCGAGAAGGGTACTGTCAGACTCTTACTGACTAAAAACCAACCCGGTGTTCCTCCACTTACCCATGTGTCGGGTATCGCCGAAGCATTCGTCGCAACCCCCCAACAACTACTGTGTCTATTCACCCCGTTTTACTCTCTTTGTACCTACAAATGTTCCCTTTTTTCAGCGGTTTTAAAGCAGTTATTGTAAAATGACATCGTCATATTATACAGGCTAATAAGTGATTCATTTGTTTACTTGAGTGAACTATAAAGTATGTATTTACCAATACTTGGTATGATAAATGAGATTGTATGGAAAAATCGGGTTGATCTCTAAAGCAAAATGTTTTCAGGGAATGATAACAAAACAACAGATTTATAGATTCAATATTTTTTTAATTAATAAAACAGTTTGAGTCAGCACAATAGTTTCTTAAAACTATTTACAACTAGGTAAATACCCTGGAACATTTTTAATATCACAGTAATACTTGTTATATTTATATTTACAATCGAAATCAAAAGTTTGACTAGCTATCTCTTACAATATTATGTTACCGTATTAAAATATTACATATTCACACAGGTAATTCAATTTCTTATCCTATCAAGTGACACTTATAACTAGTTAGTCAATTAAAATTAAAATTAGTTAAAAGAGAATATTGCATTCAGGAACTTTTTCTAACACTAAGGGCAATCAATTAGAAAAAGAAACTATTAAAAGGTCATTACTAATTAGCAGAGCGAGTAAAACCTATAAGAGAATATATAGCAAAATTGAGCAAAGAAATTAAAACAGAAATCAGTAATGACTGAGAGAATATTTTCGACAAGCAGTTTTAATAAAATGTAATGAAAAAGGTGGTATAAAAAGGCTCATCAAATTCTAACAGACAAAATCAAATGATTGCCTAACATGAAAGATCCACACTGCACGACAAAAAACAAAAGATTTATGTCAAAACCAACGAGTTTTCACAAATACCTTTATTCCAGAAAGAGTTAAATAACTATTACCGACTTTACAACCACAATAATATCCCGCCTATTCTAGAGGAAGAAATACATAAGGCAATCAATACACAAAAGAAAGTTTAAAGCCCCAGGACCTGATGATATCATGAACGAATTTCTTTTATAGTGTAGCAAGGTAAAAGGTAGATTTACGGCAGGTTAGTCAACACCGAACCATATACCTACACTCTGTGAAGTCTTTTTTGACAAGAACAATGAATATGGAGTACTTATTTTATAATTGCGGTTTCATCGACTGTAACAAGGCCTTTAACTTAATTGAACACGAACAGATGCAGTATTGTCTAAAAAACCACGAAGTCGAAGTAAAGTATACCAGAATTATAAAAAATACAAATAAATAGTACAGCTTCAATCAAGTTAGAAAAAAAAGAAAGAACAAAAAAAGAACAAACAGAAGTGAAAAAGATAAGATCTTTAGATCTTACTGACTGATCTGGGATCTGTATGGCTTAAATATAAATGGCGAAAAAATATCCCATATACGCCTCGCTGACGACAATTTGCTATTCTCAGAAACAAAAAAAAAAACATCTACAAAACATGTTTACACACAGCTAGCTGCAAGGTAGATCTAACATGATGAACAGCACTAAAATCAAAACACTAACAAATGCAACTAAAGATAGTGTCATAATAAACTGCGAACTTATCGAAAACGTGACAAAACACACCTACTATATGAGTCAACAGATCACTAATACTGATTTATGACAAATGATACAAGATTCGAAAAATAATGGAAATGATACTGGTGACTTCCAAACAATACAACACCTGTGTACTACCATTTCGTACATGTAGTTGCCAAACTTAGGCTCAATATGGTTCAAAACAAAAAAAAAACCAGCAATTGAGAGGAACATACAGAAGATACTTAGTTCTGAATAAATACGCAACCAAACTATCAGAAAGTTTACGAAATTGGAAACATTGATACGGAAAGTGACAATGGACAGGGCATTCAGTAAGGGGCGCTGGGAAGTGGAATTAAAACATCATATTCTGGTATCCTAGAAAAAGGAAAACAAATCGAGGTAGAGACTTTAGAAGATGGGAAGACAAAATAAAAGCAATAGTAGGAAAAACATGGACAGAGGGGACGTTGAACAAAATAGAGTAGGTGAGGAGCCAAAGTCTGAACTAATTGAATATTATTTTTAAAGTGTATACTGTCCGAATAAATAAACGCTTAAATTGTAACCATTATATTTGTTCTTTCCTTTCACAGGACCACAGGAACCTGGACCTTTGGAAGGCGTACGAGGGGCCGGAGCCAACTCGCAGAGGCCCGTTGAACAATTTTAATCTAAATGCGATGCCACGACATCCGACAATTATCCTTGAATGCACTATGGAAGTGCACTCAAAGACAGTCAGCGATTGCGACGCAGGACTATTGTAATATATGATTGAAATATTAATTATGTGTATCAGTGGCTATGGCCTGGTCATAAAACATACGTATGAAGGATAAATGTCAAAAAATAACAGTAATACTATACTAAGAACAAACGAATTATTCAACTAATGGGGGTAGTGCAGGATTTTTGTTTTTTCGTGGGTGTTTCGATATTGAAGCTGCTCTCTGCAGACCTTTTGGTTTTTTGAGGAAGACGGGACTCATAGTAATTCTTGGAATGGAGCTCGGTGCTGGGAGAGGTCAGCTCGCCGAGCAGTAGGGGACTGGACACGTACTGGTACAGCTGACCTCGTTCCACTAGCTCCGTCTGCAACATCACACCACGATTATTTGCAAAACCCATTACACATTAAATGTTCGTGATTTTCCAATTTGTGAATTCATCTCCATTATCAGAGTAAGTGGCAAAGACTAAATCCACTGTGTTTAGAGTTAAGAATTTCCAAGCAGACCAATGTATGAACCTTAATAATGCAGTAGTGACTCGTCACCTATTTACAACGTTTTCGTTCAGATATAAAAAAGAAATGATAGTTACCTCAATTAAGATCCCTTCTCGTAAAACATTAGATGTCTCTGCCTCACTGTTGACGGCCTTCCTGAAGATCCGGGTTTCAAATTTAACATCCACCTTCGGATTTGCCTTTTCGAGAACTAGTCCAATGAACCACATCGAGCTGTAGTTGGCTATGATTTCACCCTGGAATACACATAGATTAAATTTTTATTGAGACTGTCATATAAGCAAAAAAGTAAGGTACTGAATTATTATTGAATGTGATTGTACTTTATGTCGAGTTGTTAGTTGTAAAAAATGTGGAAATTACAAATTACTTACGTTTTCGTCCTCCTGTAATTCTGGCGAACGGTCAGCCGGCACTGATGCTCCTGAAACAGAAACGAATTTATAGACGATGTTGCAAAAATACAAACAAGCAAAGGTCTCAGTAATACTAATAAATAAATAAAACATTCGACATGTTTTGGCGTGTGATTAACGTAACCCAAGGAAGAATCCCCCTTCATCCCCAATCTCTAACCACTTAGTCCCTAACCCCCAAAACAACGGTAACGCACTTTTAACCTCTGCTTTTACGAGCGTCCACGGGCGACGCCGATTGCTTACCATCAGTTGAATCGTCTGCTCGTTTCCCATGAATAAAACAACAGATATATAGTAGCAGTAATTAGTGTAAGTACATACCTAGTGGCAAGGCCAGAGGCTGTCCATCATTAGTGTCTAACGGCACAGATTTATAGCACTCTGGGTTGAGGTGGGCTAAACTTATTTGAGAGTTCCCGTCCAGTGATTCTGTAACAAACATACATCGTTATATATACGCTGACATATAAAATAATCAAGATAAAAATATGAAGCATATCTTTGTTCTTTATAAAATATGCCACTTACGTATTAGGTTCGGTATTTTGGTTTCGACGAGCTCTCTCCCCTGCAGCTGGTCCTCCGGGCTAACGAAGGAGGCCATCAGTACTAAGTAGTACTTGTACTGGGTGAAAAACTCGGTACTCTCAAATAAATCAGCCCATCCACGTTTATTTAATAATATATCGACCGTTGCCGTCAGACCTGTGAACAAATCAAAATGTTAAATATATGACCTTTTTATCACTAGTTTTATTGTTAGTCAGTCCACGCTAGTCAATTACTAGTCATCGAAAATAATAATAATTTCGCGTTACTTTTGGTGTGGACACACGTGGTATATTAAGTGTGAAATTACTGATATCGCGCTTACCTATTTTTATTTCCTCCATGACTATAGTCCTCGTGGATTTGGACATGTTAAAGGTGGAGGTATGCTCCGGATACAGTGGAGTTACAATTCGCATCGACTCAAAAAAGTGCGATACGTCCACCTGAAATAAAATGTCATCTTATTGTATAACGAACTGATTATAATTCATTAATTATGTCATGTTATTCAAAAGCCGTAAAAAGGTAAATCCAAAAACACATACACACACGTATTGAAAAATTAAAAAAAAAACAAAAGAATACTCACTGTAGCATCCCAAAAAGGAAACATGGTGATAGCCTTGGAATGCTTTTGCCGAGCAAGTTGTGGCCACTTCCATTGCGCCAAGACACAAAAGAATTTGTGAACCAGCGTGGACGGAAGGGAGTCAGGGTACAGCTGACACGTATATGCCACCAACATAGCTAACGACACGTCGTCCAGGAACCCAAGTGTGTTGGAGAATACTCCGCGACCTGTCCACACGATTAATTATATTACATTAAAAATTCAGAGGGAAGATAGCTATTTTTTAATAAAAATATATTTTTGTATACGTACGTTGAGCCCAAAGTTTGACGGCGCGCAGAGTGCCCCTGAAGTGGCTGACGTTGGGCACAAGGCGCAGGATCTCCTCCGTGGCTCGGTGGCAGTTTACTGAGCGCACACACTTGTAGTCCATGTTTTCGAGCAGCGTATCGTCCCGCAGGTTCAAAGAAACTACAAACAACGACACATTGTAATTTTTTGACCCGAGCACAAGAAAAGCTGTGATCAGCCACCGAGAGACGAGCAGCAGATCTGCATATAAGCTCTCAAGCATTGTGGTACAACTTGGTAACATGCTTTAAACAGAATTTCTAGACGGGTCTACAAGGCCGTGAAAAAATATTTATAAATTTTTACTTAAATGTTTATTTACAATATAAATGGACTGTTTGACGAACAAGGTTAGCTTGCGAAGGTTTTGTTTTACCTGGAATTTTAGGGAAATCCACACTTGCGAATAAGAGATTTATTCTTATTTGGCTAAAGGTCATCTTGATGACCGGAACGTAAGCGTTTTGTAATGCTCGCAGTTCCGTCACCTGCACAAAATTAATAAGTTAATTAGAACCAACATTTATTAGTACATATGTTATCTTTGTTGATATATTCACTCTACTGACAAAACAGTCAAACAAGTTGTACTAACCTGTGGATGACCCGTTAGCAATTCATACAAAGAAGTGAAAAAGTCACTCCTTTGTATGTGTCGCGGGGCAACGCATAATATGTCAATTTCAGCAAATCTCGGGTGGACCTGTTAAACAATAGATATTATATTTGTGAGTTATTTTAAAAACAAAAATAAAACACCTATGTGGTAAAATAAAAGTAGGTCTTAAAAATGATATTTAAACAAAAGAAAGAACATTATTTCAATATTATTTGGTCAAAGGTTTCACTGAAAGATAATGTGAATGTGTAAATCTACAAAGCGAACACAATTTATACGCATTCAATAAATAAAATAAACTGTTTCACTTACTCGCAGCCTGTAGGATCCAAAAGGACATATAAGTCCACCTGCAGAATGGGCCACATAAGCAGGCAGACCCTTCTTTAAGGATTGCTCCTTGATCCACCGCTGCACCAGTAGGTGCAGGGCACCGAGCACTTCCACCCGACGATTTGCTTCTGACTTCGACTCGTATGCTCCGTACGGGATCATACATTGTTTTAATTCTTCAGTTTGATCCTGGGCGACTAATGATGGACCTGCAAACATAGTGTAAATTAATACACATGGACATAGGTAAATTAATTTGAATATTAATAGACGAAGTATTGATGGCTGCGGTAGTTTGGTTACACGGTATGAATGCTAAGAGTTTTAGGAAATATGTATAAAGCTAGGATGCTTGGAATAGTCGGTAGGAGATGCCCTACACGGGTCTACTATGACCACAAGTGTACATATTAAAAAAGATCCAAATTAAAAACATGTATCGGCGAGCATATATTAAAAAATTTAGATAAGGGCGACCGAAATATGCCGAAACAATAAATGAATGAAAAAGTTTTTGTCGTTACCAAAAATATTACATCCCATCCCATCTTGTGTACTTAAGCTAGTTGCAATTAGTTAAATATAAATATTTGTATAAAAAGCATCTAAACTAGTCTGAGCGGTATCTTAGATGTTTGTTCATTACATTGATACATACATATAGTACTTATAAACTTACTAAATAATATTTATCACACTTCTCATGTTCCAATTTATTTTATCGTTTAATTGACAATATTATTCACGAAACACTGAATTTAGACAAAACCTAACCTCACTATTAATACATAATCTAAATCAATAAGCGAATAATTAATCTCAAGTATAGTGTAGACTAGTTCGCAGAAAAGGAATATCAACTTTTTATAAAAATACCGTCACAATATGCACATATTCCCACCAAACAAATGTTTATTAGTTTTAGTAGGTACTTTAACTATGAACTGGGACATATTTATTTAATGTAGTAGTTTTGTTGCAGCATGTAATTTTGTTTTCTCTTTTTTATTAAAACGGTATAAACGGTAAGTAATGCGGTATACCAATTATGCGAAAAACATAGTTATTATGGTGTATTGAAAATATTGTTTAAACTCGATCGCGGCCGCCAATGTGCATATTCTAACAGAGCCCAGTCATTGGTCGTTCCAATCCAATCCGTATGTGGAATAAGTGTGGATGTAACATTTGGTAAATATCAAAAAACAATAAACTGAATAACTTACCCAATATAAACACAGGGGAGAAGCTCGCCCTTTCCATCTGTTGTGCCCATAGCAACATCGACATGACTACTTCTTTTTCTTCGAACTTCTTTTCAAAATCAAAATTGCTTTTGGTAGCTACTACGCTACTATTGCTCACAGCGGCTAAAATCTAAAAAGAAGAAAAACATACATTCATTACTAATATGATCAATAACAAACAGTTATATAGGGAATGGTGTAACTCTTTGTTCCATTCGTGTCGGTTTTATGACAAACAAGTTCCAAAAGTCTCCAAAGATATTATAAGAGCCTGTATGCTCTCTTGTTGTCAGTCAAATCTCTTTGCTTATATCTTCGGAAAACTACAGCATGGGAGATACTCGAAGGCTTGAAACTAGTCGAGCAATTTTACTGAACAGTTGCATGAGTAACAAACAGTAGCTTGTTTGTCTGTTCAGAATAGTTGCAAATTAAACAAGCTTTACTATTATTGCTATAAAGTAGAAAATTCTCTTAATAATATTTTTTTTTGTAATAGATCCTAGCATAATTATTCCTTATAACTGTCACAAGTTTTACAGACTAGTATACAAAAAGTACGACGACCACAACTAGTAGGTATATGTTCAGATTAGAGAGGGTTCTATAACGGTTTCTAGGGCATTTGGCGGCATTACTCCTCCGGTATAGCTACTCGTAAAACAAAGCCAGTATAAAAATAAGGCTAAGTATTTTTTTAATGGGACAATCCATCCGCCTACCAATGCCGCTGCAACTCTTGTAAGCCAGGATCTACAGTAGATACAACCATGCAAACACCGGAACACTGAAGTCTGTCCCAGGGACATAATTGACTGTCTTGGCTCCCGCAACGAAATAAATCAGAAGATATTATTTGAGGAGAAGAAAAAACGAAATAGTTTCCACTCCTGCATGAAATTTACCGTAGCAGACATATCATGGTCGAGACGTTATATTGCATTAGTTAAAATGATTTGTATGTTCTGTCCTTGCACGCCACCAAGGCGGAGCATAGAAGAGACCAAAGTCTCATTCCACCGAGCAAGCAGAGGCGGGGCGCGGAGGGCAGGGCCAACGAGACAGCACTAGCTGTACTAAGATCTTTTGTTTAATAAAAACAAAGAAGCGACAGACAATCCCAGTAGTTTAGAATAGGAGGGACAGCCCTTGAGACATATTAAATCATTTAAAAATATGGCTAACAATGGGTTGAAGATTTAAAATATATGTTTTAACCTAACCCACCTTTAGGTACAATAGTGACCGAAACAAATTCTTGGAAACATATAAATATACCACATGCACGAGAGCTATGAACACATAATCCGTCCTTTTGTCTTCGCTAGAGTAGTCACAAATACTGTTATTGGATTAAAAAATAAGAATTAGAACGAATAGCTTTAAAATATTTAGTAAATTATATTTCTTTTAAAAAAGTTTTATTAAATATCTCTTTCATATACGCATGTTTAACTATTAATGAGATACGACACACATATTATGGTAAGCATTCGGTGCCGCCCGGGGAAGCCCGGCGAGACGCAAATGCATTGCTTGACTTTTTGGAATTCGTTTTGGTATCAAAACGCAATCATTATGTCTAGCCTGTATCACTTCGGTTCAGCCCATTCGTGTCAACAAGGCATACCTATGGTAGACTAAATTATGAAAGACGACATTTTGAATTACTATTACTCAATAGTATATAAATCCGTACAATAACTTTAGCCTGATGTTGTTTTAAAAGTAGATAAAAAAGTCTGACATTTGATACAGAGCTCCTGGTATTTACAAAAAGGTTTAAAGGTGGCAAAACATATTTTTAACAAAAGAATGGTCAGTAGTTTTATTGCGGTCACATGAATTAGTAATTTTGCAAATTCAATGGGTTTCGGGTGCACTGATAAGATAGAAATTAAGACAAAGGGATTTTAGACAAAAGAGTCAATGGCGGTATGCACTCCCCTCGGTAAATTTCATGCAGGAGACAGAATGACTTAGGCCTTAGAGGCACAGAAGAGACTGTACAACTAGGAGAAGCCCCATCACCAAACACCACGGAAAATTTTGTATTGCAATTGTAATGGGACCTATGAGTGAGCTGTTTTAGTTGTTTCCAGTAATAGGTATGGCAAAAACGCCTAAACGCACGGAAATTTGTTCTACATTCCACAAGGTCCGTATAATACACTACACCTGATGAGAATCACTTACTTGGCGAGTTTCGAAGAAAACCAGGTTGTACCTCGTGGCTAAAGGAATTTGTTGAAGTTTTGTTTTTGATTTCGATTCGGCAATTAGACTTTATATTATTTATTTCGATTTATAATACATATAACATTGATTTCGATTTTAATTTTATTTTCTGATATACATTTTCTTAAATTTCTTAAAAAAATTTTTGTATATATACATAATATTTCTATTAATTTCTACGGGCCATTTGATTGTTTAACAGAAAGAAAGAAAATTATAATTGAATTGGCACCGGACTGTATTGTTTTTTTATAAATAATGCATGGTGTGCAAAAAAAACATGCCTTTAAGTTGATTGTGTAACTCAGCCTTGTATCCAAATTAAAAGAAAGTCCTTTATAATTTACAATGATTTTACATGAAAATGAGTTTCTCAGCTTGTTGGAACGCCCTAATCATAAAAGTATTTACTAAAAATGACTATACATATATAGGAATCACGCTTCGACTAATGGGATTTGGCACTGTGGCACTTGATGGGGTTAAACTTGTCGGAAATAACCGGTAAATACGAACAAAGCTACAAAATTGTGCCACCAAATTTATTATCAAATTGTATGTGCCTCCGAAGAGCTTAAAACAATATTCTAAGGACCCTCTCATCGGCGCCCTGGTATGCTCGCATTACAGAGATCCACGACTATTTGGAAATCCCAACCATTTTGGATGAAGCTAAACGATATGCAACCAACTACAAGGACCGCTCAACAATTCACCCACACCCGTTATCCAGTTTGCTTTTACAGCCAAACCCGATTATAAGACTCAAGAGAGCCGATGTGCTAAAACTAAGGGGAGTTGGAACAGTGACTCTACCTCGCTAAACCCCAATCTCTTGTAACTCACATGATTCTGGTCTGAGAGACTGATCGCAGGTTAGAGAAAAAGGACAAACTGAAACATTGACTTATCTCTCAAGTACAAACGGTTACGATTTGATATTTGAGAGTTTCAGTGAAGTTTATTGAGATTATCCCTAGTATCAATATCATGTAACGTAAAATCACGCCTATACGCCAAAGAGGTATGCAGAGACATGCTAAACGTAACAATAGCTTTTATCCAGGTATGGTTTGAGAATAAAAGTAAATAAATACAATATGAGACGAAGCAAACTGCCCGTCAACACCGAATTGTAGGTTTGTTATGAAATCCTAATTATAAATTCGCTAATAACTAAGTAATCTATAATTTAGCTGAAAAACTAATATCTTTAAATTTCTTCAAATTATTTCGAAACGATTTGCAGTTCACACTTTGAAATAGTAATTCTAAATAACACATAGTACATTATATGCAGTAAGTTTACATAGAATCAATCACTTACCAACTTGTCTCAGCGATTCAGGGGTCTCGCACACTTAACACGTGACACGACACACAGAAAGCACTAAGTACAAACTCCACTCGTATGACTCTAGGCGAGTAACAAATAACTCAGCGTCAAGTCGTTAAAGTCTCCTAGTCACAACCGTACACTATCACGCTCCGAGGAACACTACCTCAAGTTCCTTCCTTGCCCTTACAAGAAAGCTTTGTTTATTAATATTTACAAACTTTCACACGATACCGCCATTGACTCTTTTGTCTAAAATCCCTTTGTCTTAATTTCTATCTTATCAGTGCACCCGAAACCCATTGAATTTGCAAAATTACTAATTCGTGTGACCGCAATAAAACTACTGACCATTATTTTGTTAAAAATATGTTTTGCCACCTTTAAACCTTTTTGTAAATACCAGGAGCTCTGTATAAATGTCAGACTTTTTACCTACTTTTAAAACAACATCAGGCTAAAGTTATTGTACGGATTTATATACTATTGAGTAATAGTAATTCAAAATGTCGTCTTTCATAATTTAGTCTACCATAGGTATGCCTTGTTGACACGAATGGGCTGAACCGAAGTGATACAGGCTAGACATAATGATTGCGTTTTGATACCAAAACGAATTCCAAAAAGTCAAGCAATGCATTTGCGTCTCGCCGGGCTTCCCCGGGCGGCACCGAATGCTTACCATAATATGTGTGTCGTATCTCATTAATAGTTAAACATGCGTATATGAAAGAGATATATATTAAAACTTTTTTAAAAGAAATATAATTTTATAATTTACTAAGTATTTTAAAGCTATTCGTTCTAATTTTTATTTTTTAATCCAATAACAGTATTTGTGACTACTCTAGCGAAGACAAAAGGACGGATTATGTGTTCATAGCTCTCGTGCATGTGGTATATTTATATGTTTCCAAGCATTTGTTTTGGTCACTATTGTACCTAAAGGTGGGTTAGGTTAAAACATATATTTTAAATCTTCAACCCATTGTTAGCCATATTTTTAAATGATATAATATGTCTCAAGGGCTGTCCCTCCTATTCTAAACTACTGGGATTGTCTGTCGCTTCTTTGTTTTTATTAAACAAAAGATCTTAATACAGCTAGTGCTGTCTCGTTGGCCCCGCCCTCCGCGCCCCGCCTCTGCTTGCTCGGTGGAATGAGACTTTGGTCTCTTCTATGCTCCGCCTTGGTGGCGTGCAAGGACAGAACATACAAATCATTTTAACGTCTCGACCATGATATGTCTGCTACGACGCGTCGTAGCACCGTAGCACCGGCGTAGCAATTCCAACGAAAATAATGTAAATGATTTATTTGCGTTCTAGGTACTATAACCAATTGTTTTTTGTAAATCCCATATAGTTATGTTAAGAAACCAAAAATATACCACATGTACGGAAGGTATGAATGCCTTTAAAAATTGCTTCTGTCTTAAGAAGATAAAAGTAGAAAACAAGTGTCCTTTTGTCTCGGTGTGGCTTAAAACAGTTAAGCTACAAAACAAACCCTATTGTTATTTATTTACGTTTATCTCAATAATAAAAAGATTGTGATCTTATTTCGAAGAGTTTAAGGAGGTTCCAATATGAGATTGGAAACGATAAATAAGAAGCCATATTATGCATGTGTTATTTTTCTTAAATTGAAAAAGCACTTTTATATTGGCCTTCATTTAGATATGTTGTATAGTTACAATTATAAAACATAATGTGTACAATTACAGTTACCTAAAGCGAATTGTGTAAATACTTACTTATGTTAAAGACAGAGAAATAGATTAAGTCAGCCTTTATTTAGATTAGCAAAAGTGCATAAGTCGTTCATGGGATTATGTGTTAAATGTTATAATAAAATCCCAACTGAAATACAAAATCTTAATGAAAGTAAATTTAAATTATGTATAAATAAAGTATTATGTAGGAAAGCATACTACAAACTAAATGATTATATAGAAGATAAAAATGCTTGGAGGGTGGCTGGTTTGACTGCACAGGATAAAAATTGTTAAGGTTAAGAGGAATTTTGATCACCATGTTGTTAATTGTTGATAAACTGGATTTTTGTAAATGAGAGAGCCCTGTAACTTATTATAATTGAGTTAGACTTATAGACTTATAGTATATTGGTACTTGTGTCAGTTGGGAGTTGTCATGCTCACTCAGGAGTCTCATTGGCGGTGGCACGGGCACTGGACCGCTCGGTTCCCTATAATATGGTTGAGTTGGGCAGTGCTGGTGTACGTGTCATGTTCGTGAACGGACGCCGCCTATTGGGACTGGTCAACTCGAGACTGTCTAAAGTTGCTGTCCCTGAGGGTTATTTCTTTTTCGGATACTTTGGTTAAACACTAGTGTTACACTGTTCTCACATAATGGAACTATCTAAATTATGTAACAATGCATTGTAAAAAGTGATTGAAAAAGAGTAACCATGGAGTTTCTTGCTCGTTCTTCTCCATAGGAATCTACACTTTGGAACGAGCAAATAGCTTCACTAGAGGACAGACGGATAGACTGACACATAAAGTTAAACCTTATGATATCTTTTTTGCTTGACGTTCAAAAGTGCCTTTTTTGGTTTATTTGAAATAAAGAATTTGATTTGATTTGATTTGATTAAGGCTTAAGCAAACGTGGCGGAGCCATGTTTCATTTTAATAATTTATTTGCGGTTTTTTCTAAGTGATAGGTCGGCAAACGAGTGACCTGATGGTATGCAATCAAGGTCGCCCATAGACAGCTGCAACGACGGAGGAGTTACGAGTTGCGTTGTCGAAAGGCGTAGTCACACGTTACGTTTACTTACCATACCAGCACTTTGATAACGTGTGACTACGCCTTTCAGTATTCTGAAAATCTTGTTTTTTACTTTTTCAGCATCGGTTTTTGTCGCAGTTGGGTTTTAGTTTTTATACTTTTTATTGTGTTCGTTTCCTTTTAGGGGATCACCGGATCCCGGACCTTTGGAAGGCGTACGAAGAGCCGAAGACAGCTCCCAGAGGCCCGTTGAACAACTTAAATTTAAGTGAAATGGGACATCAGCCGGCAATTATTATTGTGTGCACTATGAAAGTGCATCCAACGATAAACCTCGGTTGATGCAGGACTATTGCGAAATGTGGTAATAATTGAAAGGGTTATGGGTATGGGTTGCTATGGACTGGTGAATATGATAACTATGGCCCCTACCCCTGACCAATATTGATACATACGGATAATCAGGCAGGGGGTGACTGGCAAACTCAATTAATGGGCCCCCGGAAAAGGCCGCTAGCATATAGCGACACGGAGGCAACATACGTTGAACTGCTTGGTGAAAACGAGGCATCCCATGGCTATCAGAGCAATCCCGGAAGTACGGTCAAGACCTCTACCAGCTTTACTGAGATACATCCCTCCCCCGAGTCTCCTTCAACTCCTACTCTTGCGAATCTCCACTCAAGCCAATTAAGGCAAGAATGAGGTAGGAGGGCTTCTTCTTCATCAGTGTTCCCTCCAGCTCGTCAAGAGGGCTAACCGGAGATGAAGAACAACACACCTCCCGGGAGTCAGATTCGTGGGTTCGCCACTGCTCTATTATTGTCGTTTTATTGAATAAATTATTACATACTTATAATTACCACAATATTCATACAATCTGTGTTAACCTATAATTAATTGTTACACAAGTGTAGGACTGTATCCTGTAACTTGTAAGCTATTGTTAAGGTATAAACAGTTGTTTCAAAGTGTGGGAGAGCCATGCTTCGGCACGAATAGGTCGGCTCAACTGGAGTGATACCACGGCCTCGGAGAAAACTGGCGTGAAATAACCAAAGAGGTGTGTTTCGCCGTGTGAGTGAGGTTACCAGAGGCCCAATCCTTCCCCTACCCCAATCCGTTCCCTTTCTCAAAATCTCCACATCACTATACCCCAAAAGGTCGACAACGTACTCGTAACTCCTCCGTCGTTGCGGGTGTCCATCGGCGACGCTGATTGCATACCATAAGGTCACTTGTTTGCCGATTTATCACTTAGAAAAAACCGCAAATAAATTATTAAAATGAAACATGGCTCCGCCGCGTTTGCTTATTTATCATTTCCAATCTCATATTGGAACCTCCCTAAACTCTTCTAAAAAGATAACAACCTTTTTGTTGAATAAATAATAATATAATTGTTTATATTTGTTTTGTAGTTTGACTGTTTTAAGCAGCACCGAGACAAAAGGACACTTGTTTCTACTTTAATCTTCTTAAGACAGAAGCAATTTTTAAGGGCATTCATACCTTCTCAACATTACTATATGGAATTTACAAAAAACAATTGGTTATATTACCTAGAATGCAAATAAATCGATTTACATAATTTTCGTTGGAATTGCTACGTCGGTGCTACGGTGCTACGACGAGTCGTAGCAGACATATAATGGCCACAACGTATTATTTCATAAGTTAAAATGATATTGGTGTCTCGTTTTGTATGTTCTGTCCTTGCACGCCTCCGAGGCGGAACAAAGAGGAGACTAAAGCCTCATTCCACCGAGCAAGCAGAGGCGGGGCGCGCAAGGCGGGGCCAACGAGGCGGCACTAGCTCTACTTAAGATATTTTGTTTAATAAAAACAAACAAGCGACCAACAATCCCCGTAGATTAGAAAAGAAGCTACAACCTTCGAGACTTAATCACATCACATAACATCTTGTAAAAAGATGGCATAGAATGGATTGAAGATTTAAAATACGTTTTTACTTAACCGCATAACTTTTAACAAAAAATGTTTAGTACTTTAGCCAAGTACAATACTATAAACAACTCTATTTTGAAAAGCAAGTCAAGTCAAAGTCGCTTTATATAAACAAGTTTTAAAAACCAATGAACAATGTCAGGTAAAATAGTGACCGAGACAAATTCGTGGAAATATATAAATATACCACATGCACGGGAGCTATGAACACATAATCCGTCCTTTTGTTTTCGCTGGAGTAGTCACGAATATTATTATTGGTACGAGTATCCAGTTTACGTCTTAATAAGAATATGTAGGGATTGCTTTAAAATAATCAGTAAATAATGCAATCATATTGATTAAAAAAGGCAACTGATATAAATCTTTAAAACTAATCCTTCCCCATTGCCTACAGTGTAATGTAAGCATATTTGCGGATGACACACAAATATTTGCAAACCCGTTAATCGACCATGACAGCCTGCAGGACGACCTCAACAAAGTAGCCCAGTGGTCTAAGGAATGGCTTATAAACTTAAATGCTTCATAGTGCACGGTTTTGCATATAGATAAACGCAATCCCCGACTTACTTATACTGAAAAATTACATTGAAAAATGTAAAGGACTAATTATATTGAACCGACAATATAATTAGTCCTTTACATTTTTCAATGTAATTATATTACCGACTTAATTATATTGAAAAATGTAAAGGAGCAAACAGACTTGGGAGTAAGGATTACAGAAGACCTTGAATGGGAACAGCATATAACTACAGTCAGCAAGAAAGCTTTTTGTAACTTAACACCTGAAATGATGATCAAAATCTACAAAACTTTTATAAGACCAATCTTAAAGTATGGCTTTCAGGTGTGGAATCCATACTTTATAAACGACATACAGGCCCTAGAGAGTGCAACGTAGTTTCACTAAAATACCAAGAAGACTGAAACAAAAATCTTATGAAGACCGATAAAAATTTGGTATGAACGAAAAGATGTGAATTATATGCAATCAGCCCATGAATACATGCAAAGTCACAGGCAAATGCTAGTAATATATATATTTAAAATGTACAAGTAAAGCGCTTTAAATGATACCAAACACGTTTTGACCGCTAGAGGACGCCACATTAGATTTTGTGATACATCATATGTATAGCCTATAACCAGCGGACAATTAAGACGTATCTTATGATATGTCAAATGTCGAATTCTGATAAGTAGTCTAGAAGTTAGAAGGAGGGAACAGATGAACATACATACATACATAGCCTGTCAAAATCATAACCCTCCTTTTGCTTTGCCGTAGTCGGGTAAAAATAATAACAATTACAATTAACAAGGTAAAAAAGGTCCATTCATAAATTAGCTGATGTATAAATGAAAAGTGACCAAAGTACTTATAAATTAAAGCAAAATCATTTATCCTTAAATAACAACGTAAATATACAGGGTAATATTATTAGAAACAAAATAATCATTTATTAATTCTTAACACAACTTTAAATTGTATTAATACGTCTATCAGGTCACTATAATTGTTGAGAACCCTGGACATTCTGGGGATTGAGGATAATCGATTTAGACTGCAACAGATTAACCAAAAAAAAGTCATCTGCGATCTAATCTTCTCATTTCTTAGCGTGGGTAGAAAAATGTCGAGATACTCATGAAATAATTTCGTAAGTGAGCACCGGCTAGGTATTCAACCAGGAAATTTTGGATTTCAACAAGTTTTTATAGCCATAGCTGAGTTTGAAGTTGTTGTTATTGGTCACGAGGCGCTGGCTCTCATCCGTCTCGCGGCAATAATGTATCAAGCGCACACAATTCTGTTCCAAGTTTTTGAGTAACACATCTTCTAGAAGATCCAATAAATCTGGTACTTCTGGGAGGTCAAGGTCAAGCTTCGTGAAAAGTAAGTTCTGCCGTTTCGGAGAACACTGAAGGACCGCTGACTCCAAATTTGCTTAATTATTTATTGTTACTGTTCACAAACTGTGACACGATACCTACTAGTAATATTGTCATGTTATGTTTGCCACAACAGTTAGGTCACCAGCGTTATTCAGTTCAGGTTTAATTGGATTGGTCGGAATTGATTTGCATGAATTTTAGTATACGCAATAACCAACGATACATAAACAGTAACAGTTTGATGATTCTATTCCTTTTTTATTACTAACTAGCTAATCTCGCGCGGTTTCACCCGCTGCTCGGCTCCATTTAATCGTAGCGTGATGTTTTATAGCCTATATATAGCACTCAGGAACATTGTATGCATCTATCAGTGAAAGAATTTTGGAAATCAGACCAGCGGTTCCAAAGATTACCCCTTACATACAAACTAACAAACTTACAAATTTTACCTCTTTATAATATTAGTATAGAAAATACCACATGATACCGAACACTTGGTATTTTTCTAATGGATTTTGAGACAAAAGAAAGGTCATTAGTTTTATTGCCGGTTGTAGGAATTTGTAAGTTATGGCTGCGCACAACATAAAAGGTTTCGGGGTGCACCGATAATCTAGGAATCAATACAATGGGGTTTAGACAAAAGACATAAACCAAAAAGTAATACACAGATAAAGCATCAATAGAAGGACAAGGAAGAAACTCAGTCAGTGTTCCTCGGAGCGTTGTAGAGTGCGGTTGTGCGGCAAATAGGGCACTAACGTTTCAACGCTAACTTATTTGTTACTGGATCATTTTTGGTTCTGGTTCATTCGCTACAAGATCAACATACTGCTGGCCTCCTCCACCAGCCCGGACGAACAGCTGCAGTGGAGAGCTCGTCGAGAGCAAGATATTAAACCTCATAGGTAAGTATCCGGTATCCTATACATCTGCTGAATGCTACATATATCTCCTTTACTATACGCTACTGTTTCTAGTGATATTGATTGCAGTAATTTTTTTGCCTCCAAAGGTTCATCTATATGTAAAAGTCAAAGTCAAAATCATTTATTTCAATTAGACCCAGGCACTTTTGAACGTCAAACAAAATTTTAAAGATATAAAGTGCCAGTCTGTCGGTCAGTCTTCTTAGTGAAGCTATTTGCTAAGTGTAGATTCCGATGGAGAAGAACGAGCAAGAAACTCCATGGTTACTCTTTTTTAAACAGTGTCACAAAAAGATTCTTTGATACATTATTTAGTTGGTTTGATTATGTGAGAACAGTGTAACGCTAAATATACAGAGAAACATAAAAAGAAAATAACCTTAAGGACAATAATCCAAGCATCCTTATCCTCAATATAATCACTCAGTTTGTAATATGCTTTTTTACACAAAGTTTTCTTTACACATAATTTAAAATTGCTTTCATTTAATTGTTGTATTTCGCCTGAGATTTTGTTATAACACTCAAAACAGAATCCCATGAATGGCCTGTTTACCTTTGCCAATTAAATTAATGGCTGACACAATCTATCTCTATGTCTTGTTTGATAATTATGTCTGTCTGATACCTTATCAAATAATTATAATTCAATAAATATCTATAATGTATACCGATACATTTTATTTAGCGGTGTGTAAAACAGTGTATATTTGTTACAGATAGACGAAGAGTCTCAAGCCAAAAACTGCTGAATATCGTTCGTCAGTCTGGCACAGTGGATTTTGACACAACGAGACAAGATGTCATATCGGTTGAAGCTCAATCATCTCACGCGCACCTCTGCCTGCAAGCCGAACGACTTCAGGGAACTTCAAGAGGATCGAACGAATCTCAGAGAGCTGTACTACTGCTCTAACACTAACCAAAATAGGAAAATACCACATTCCACATGTGTTTAGAAATATATAGAACTAAATCAAAAGAATAGGGTGACCTTTATAAATATTTTCTTTTCAAAAAAGAAAAGACTATAAATTCGATCGATTTCATTTTATACTTTAAGATTATTTGGAGATTTGTTAATTTAAATGAAATGAATCATATATTATTTAAAATTATTTGTATTAAGTATAAGTATGTAGAAATTGAGTCAAGCTCAATTTCAAAATAGTATGTAGAAATTGAGCTTGACTCAATTTCTACATACTATAACTGTATCCTTGATGTAAATAGTTTTAAGGAGTATCAAGAGCAGAATTTAACTGTATTAATAATAAAGGTAAAACATATAAATCTGTATTTTTATTTCGCTTCCACTGCATGTACGCATCCCAAAAGTATAGGAGATAACATAGGATTGGAGAAGCTGAATATCGGGCTAAGGATCTTGTTATTACATTCCTCTTTTTTATTTAGGTACTAGTTTCTGCCAGCGGCTTCGCCCGCGTATCCGAGATAGAAGTACCAAGTATAATATTTATAGAATAACCGCTCTCTGTAGGTACAAAATTGTATTCTACAATTAACAAACCATAGTAAAATCTATACTTAATATTATAATAAAGAGTTTTGAGAGAAGAATAAGTAATCTTTGGAAACGCTGGTCGGATTGCAAAATTCTTTCAATCGTCGATACCTACAATGTTCCTGAGTGTTATAGGCTATAAAACATCACGCTATGATCAAATGGAGCCGGGTGAAAAAGCGCGAGAGTAGCTAGTTAATCATAAACATAAGAGTGACCTAACTTTATTGTCAGTTGAGCTCCACTAGTTTGAACACTTGATAGCTCATTAAATCTTGATATTCTATTGTCCTACTACGTACGCGGACGCGGACTTATGGACGCGGTAATTAAGGTAAAATTAATTAGTATTTCTTAGAATTAAAAGAAATTTACATTTACAGAAATAAATTAGGTTTACATAAAAAACACATTATTCACTAAACGCATTTTGGGAATGGCACCCAAATCTTTTAATAAAATCGATTTAAGAAAATGAGTTTCTGAACGAAAATTAGTTATCTGAGGGTAGAACAATTAGTTAATTGCTAGTTATCAATTAATACTAATTAGTATTGAAGGTAGAAATTACTTGTGTTATATTTTATCGTCATTTTATGTTGCATAAGTGTATTAGTGGAATAAATAAAACTTTAATAGTGTATAAGATCGTGATAAATGCTCATCTTGATAGATTTAAATGTTAATTTAGTTAATTAAAAATTGAAACTCGTTTTTATTAGGTAAGAACACGTGTGTATTTTTCTTTCATTTATAGACAAATGATATACTAGCTTCCATTGCTGAGTTGTTAAAAAGTAGTCCTTGTGTAAATCCTGGGTATTGCCTTTCAAGATACCAAATTTCAGACAAATCGGTTTAGCCGTTTTTGCGTGAAAGAATAACAAACATACATACATTTACAGAAACATTGACATTTAAAATATATATAAGTAGGATAGTATGATGAATAGAATTTATAATTTTATAATTGAAATGACATTTTAAAATTAAAAGATGAATGAATACAAAGATGTTCCTATGTGTGAATTATATTTCTTGTAATAATCGATTCGTTGTAATAATCGATAAAAACTGGTTTGGTACATGGCGAAACGAATTTGTACAATTGTGACAGTTTGCATTGATTCCCCAGCAACGTCCCTACATATCTTAATGAATACCTACTTATCAATTACATCAGTTTCACTGAACCAATACATACAACGTAATGGAATATGGATGGCCCAATAATTATCTAATTAAAACAAAAGATATTCGACTAATGGCTAGATGAGCCACAGAATCGCAGGTAGCGTGCGAGAGTTTGTGAATACCTATTATGCTTGGGCCACACTAACGGGAAATGCCATTAATTATCGCGATAATTGATGATACTAAAAAATGAAAAACATAGCTAAAACCATTTATTTCGTGATCAAATTACACCTACGATTAACGTCCATTATCGCGATAATTAATAGCATTTCCAGTAAGTGTGACTCAAGCATTAACAATTGATACTTTAATGATTTAGCTAAAGTAGTACCTGTGCAATTGTGTGGTCACTAGCAGAAATCGATAGACTCATACAGTCTTCAGTCAACACATACATACTTACATATGTAAAATTCTAAATAAAAATATTTACACTAGCTTGTGATTTTCAGGCAAATATAATTATCAAAGTCATTATACATATAACGCGGTTATCTAGAAATAATAGAAAAAAAATAAAGGTGTCAAATTATATACAACTAGCTTTTGCCCGCGACTTTGTTCGCGTGTAATAGTAAAATCCTGCAGATTCTTGGTTGAAAAGCTATTCTATGTCCTTTCTCGAGTTTCAAACTATGTATGTCTGACACAAATTTTACACAAATAGGTTCAGTAGTTTAGGCGTGAAGAAAAGACAGACAGAGTTACTTTCGCATTTATAATATTAGTTTAGAAGTTTGGATAAATTACCCGTTTATGCAAAAGAATCCATAACTATGGCAACTCTAAAATTGCATGTTACTTCAACATAATAAGTTGTGTGCTAATAATACACATGTTATATACTTTAATAAAAAAATTAAAATAAGATTTAAAATTGTTTCGTATACGTATAAGCAAAATAATAATAAAAACAATGTTTTTTTTTGTACTCGATATGAATGCCACATCCAAACAGCATCATTGTAATTAATTCATCCGTGTAAGTCGGCTCGTAACGCACACATATACGATCGGACCGACCACTGATTGTCATTTGTTTTTTATATACCCACTTTTTTTAATTTTTTGAGTGCCAGGATTTCGTTAACTACCGATATTGTTTTACATTTTTAAATTGTTCTGCGTGCTCACTATTATTAGTTTTAAATTTAGATATATTTCTCATTCGGTGACTTTTAAAAAGTTAATTCTTGTTGAGAAAACAAAGTTCATAAAGATTTAAGTATTTGTATTAAGTGTTTACTGTGTGTGTTAGACAAGATAAAAATCATGCCAAAAATGTGGTCTAGCTCGAAGTACTTCCTCAGTAATATATTATAGCCCTACAATTTGGGAAAACTCACCGCCAGACCCAACAGAGACCAAATACCTTTGGTTTTACCTCCGCTATATCTCACGTCGGTTTTATCGTTATTTGTTCTATTTTAAAGTTTCATATATTAAGCGAATTATGTTCGACAGGATTTACATTAGCTTACATTGTAATTGCAGTTGCGAGAGTACCTGGCCTCGTACGGTGTGTTCGAGTCAGAGCAAGAGACTCAGCACCGTTGTAAGGTGCTCGGCACCCTGCACCAGCTCGTGAGGCAGTACGTCTCTCAGGCAGAACATGCCCGCTGAGATAGCGAGCTCTGTCGGAGGAAAGGTGTTTTACTTTCGGCTACTGGCTAGGGGTGAGTGATTGTTATATGTGGACTTTTTATTCTTTTCTTACCAAAGTATTGAGCTTTGAGGCGGTAGCATTGCAAGCATTCCCGTTTTATTTGTATTAACACATGGTTTTCTATTGTTTAACAGGTACAAAACAAAGGCGCTGACATTGACGCGCTGTGCGTTGCGACGGCACATCGAGAGAAGGAGTATTTCTCAGCACTTTATACTATTAAGAACAGGTTGGTGCAACTTGTTGTAGCTTGCTCGACCGTTTTACCTGTACAGTTATATCGGGCAATAGATACATGTCCATGAAACTAACATTTCATCTGTGTCTTTATGCAGGTCAAAGATTTAATAGCCGTTAAAAACGCTTACGTTCCGGTTATCAAATTGAACTTTGATGGAATTGAAATAGATCTATTGTTCGCAAGACTTCCTCTGTCGAAAATTCCAGGTAAGAAAATTTTTTGATGATTAAGCGTCTTTTCAATCCGAATTTAAAAATCGTCTTAAATGTCAATTCATAAAAATATAATCATCATCCATGAATTATTTCTAACAGGTCGAGGAATTTATTCCAATGCGCTGGGCTACCTGGGCGGCGTGTCGTGGGCCATGTTGGTCGCTCGTACATGTCAGTTGTACCCCAACGCACTGCCTGCAACCTTAGTTCATAAGTTCTTCTTAATCTTCTGCCAGTGGAGATGGCCACTACCAGTTCTGCTAAAGCGAGTCGATCCCGTCAGACTTGGTTTCCCCGTTTGGGATCCGCGAGTAAGTATTGAGTTTTCATAATTTAAAATTTTTAAATTAATTTCTTCTTAAATTTTTAGAAATGTATGAAATAATAAGTGTCTATATCTATGCAATTCATTTCAGGTGAACTTAGCGGATCGGTACCACTTGATGCCCGTAATCACTCCTGTTAACCCACAGCAGAACTCCACGTTCAACGTGAGCGCTTCCACCAGGTCCGTCATGGTAGAGGAGCTTAAGATTGGTATGTACATCATCCACGTAGAACATTTCAAACCTATTATGTCACTGGTATCCGAATGAACATGGACAAGACGAAAGTCATGGCAAACGCCCATGTCACGCCCTATCCGATATCAGTTGGGAGTTCTAACCTCGAAATTGTTGACAAATATGTATACCTGGGACAAGTGATCCAGCTAGGTAGGTCCAATTTCGAGAAGGAGGTCAATCGTCGAATCCAACTTGGATGGGCAGCGTTCGGGAAACTACGCAACATCTTCTCGTCCAACTTACCTCAGTGCCTTAAGACGAAAGTCTATAATCAATGTGTGTTACCAGCGATGACCTATGGAACTGAAACGTGGTCTCTTACTGTGGGCCTTATAAAGAAGCTCAAGGTCGCTCAGCGCGCTATGGAGAGGGCTATGCTCGGAGTTTCTTTGCGAGACCGTATAAAAAACGAGGATGTCCGCAAACGAACAAAGGTTTCCGACATAGCCCAGCGGATTAGTAAGTTGAAGTGGCGATGGGCAGGGCACATAGCGCGTAGAACCGACGGCCGCTGGGGCAGAAAGGTTCTCGAGTGGAGGCCACGTACCGGCAAGCGCAGCGTAGGACGGCCACCCGCAAGGTGGACAGACGACCTGATTAAGGTCGCAGAAAGCCGCTGGATGCAGGTCGCTTCCAACCGGCCTATCTGGAAGTCAATGGGGGAGGCCTATGTTCAGCAGTGGACGTCCTGTGGCTGATATGATGATGATGTCACTGGTATATTAATTGCTTTTGTTACTGTTAGAAAGTATCTCAAATTAACAATTAACAATAAAACTAGTGATAAAAAGGCTAGTGAAAAAAATATTTTACATTTTGATTTGTTCACAGGCCCGACGGCAACGGTCGATAAATTATTAAATAAACGTAGATGGGCTGATTTATTTGAGAATACCGAGTTTTTCTCCCAGTACAAGTGCTACTTAGTACTGATGGCCTCCTTCGTTAGCCCGGACAACCAGCTGCAGTGGAGTGGGCTCGTCGAAAGCAGGATCCGACATCTAATCGGTCAGTGATCACTTCAAGTATATTAAACTTGCTTTGACTGGACGGATGGCGCGGAGGCATCGCAGATTTGATTGTCGATTGTTTTTTTGAGCCTATGAACACATCACATATGTGTATGATAAAATGTATTTGTCTAAACGTACCCGCGAAACAGGAGAAAAGCCTAGTACGAGGGCATGATTTTTTAAACACACTAACGTAAATATGTAAATAATAAATTCATAATTTTTTACAGCTACACTTGAGCAGAACACCTCTATCGCACTCGCTCACGTGAACACCGAGTGCTTCAACTCTGCGCCCCTCAATGCTAACCACTGGGCAGCCTCCAGCCAACTGCTGCTCAATGTGGTTCATCGGGTTGCAGTTTGAGAAGTGCACGCTAAACCTAGACTTGATATATGACATCCAGACCTTCTTGGAGAACGTCAACAGTCAAGCTAGTAAATCTTATATGCTAAGGGAAGGTATGATTATACAGGAAATATTTTACTGCTAACTTTTCTTTGGTATTGGCATTGGCCCCCAAACTAAATGATTATTTTACGCACTTTAGAATCGTTATATAAGTTTCCCGTGATGCAAGTTTGTCAGTGGTAAGTAACATACTATATTTCCTCAGGACCGGTACGTGCGTCGCAAGCAGTTGAACCAGTACCTGCCGGCCTCCCTGCTGCGTCGCGAGCGCACCTCCCCCGATACCAACAGCTCTTTATCGACACCCTCACCCCCGCCCGTGCCCTCACCACCTCCTGTGTCCCTCGACGCAACCGAGCGACTCCCTGGGAGGAAACAAACTGGAGTACCAAATACGACATTTTTTTTAATAATTTTACATAAAAAAATATTCACTAATTTAGTATTTTCATTTCAATCTTCTTAATAATTCATCAAAACCCAAGCGTTTCGAATTGCCACGATTGAAAGGTTAATTTTAGATCTTAGAAACCAATTTATGTAAATTGGGTATTATCAAAAAGATTTCTTGTATTTAATTTTTTTTAGTTCTGCAAAATGAACGGACGATAAATATTTCGTGTCTTTAGTACTTTGTAGTTAAGATCTACTTTCACTTTCATTTCTGATAATAAACAACACATACACAAATAAATAATTTACTGTTGAAGCTTCACTTGTCTATACGATTCCTGTAATCTTTAGAAACAATACTGAATATGTGACACGTTGAAAGCTTTCGTTTGTTTAAAAAAAAAGACTTGTCAATTTGCTCCCAATGTGCACTGTGCAATGTGCTTGTCATGTTCTTGAGTTATAAAATACAGAGAGGCATCGTTTCTATGAAGATAGACCATCTTTGTTCAAAATATTTGTCAGTTACAATTATCTATTAGCTCCAAATGATTCTAACAGATATGGTTATATCTGTTGACTAGGTTAAGTAAGTATTCAATAGATGGCGCTATGTTAAAAATACAAACGTTAGCCACAGCAAGGCGTGGCTGCAAACAATTGGTAATAATTTTAAAGGAATCTGAATTTGTAGATGAGGGTTCGGATACAGCCGAATCCTTCCTAGAAGATTTAGACCACCTTTTTAGTACAACGTCAGAATCCGAAGCCGAACCAGAAGCCACACCGCAACTAGTACAAATAGCAACTAGCCTGAATCTTGGCAAGATTGGAAACTTAAAAATGTGTCATATAACCGACATCGGAAGCAACAAAGAGTTACACCAATCCCGATAAAGGTGTGTTTGATAACGATAACATAATAACATCATTAACGAATGGGTATTTTCTTTCGTTTTAGGTTTTAGCTGTCGTAACGAATATGTGTAGTAGCGTACCAGCTACAGAAAACAGTGTTGGTTTTGCTAAGAAATTTAAAAAATAAAGAAATACATCACGTCGATGATGCTATGGGCACAACAGATGCAAAGGATGAGCTTCTCTCCCCTGTGTTTATATTGAGTAAGCTATTCAGTTAATTGTTACTGTAATATTTTTAGACAATTGTATATCTAGTCTTACCTATATTTACATCACACATATCTTCTCTTATACTCGATCTTGCAGGTCCATCATTAGTGGCTGAAGATAAAACAATAGAATTGAAACAATCTATGATCGCTCTCGGAGCGTATGAGTCGAAGTCAGAAGCAAATCGTCGGGTGGAAGTGCTCGGTGCCCTACACCTACCGGTGCAGCAGTGGGTCAAGGAGCAATCCTTAAAGAAGGGTCTGTCTGCTTATGTGCCTCATTCTGCAATTGGATACATATGTCCATTTGGATCCTATAGGCTGCGAGTAAGTTTAATAATTTTTTTATTTAATGTGTACAAATTGTGTTCACGTTGTTTATTTTATGACATGGAGATTCTCTTTCAGCCCTTAAACCTTTGCTTGAATAATATTGAAATAATGTTCTTTCTTTTGTTTAAATATATGCTTAAGATCTACTCTTAGTTTACCACATAGGTGTTTTATTATTGATTTTAAATTAACGCACAAATATCTATTGTTTAACAGGTCCACCCAAGATTTGCTAAAATCGAATTATGCGTTGCTCCGCAACACATACAAAGGAGTGACTTTTTCACTTCTTTGTACGAATTGCTAAAGGGTCATCCACAGGTTGGTACAACCAGTCTAAGCTTGTTTGACTATTTTGTCAGTAAAGTGATATATCAACGAGGGTAACGTACTGACAAGTGTTGGTTCTAATCAACTTATTGTGTCTGTGCGCAGGTGACGGAACTGCGAGCGTTAGAAAACGCTTTCGTTCCAGTCATCAAGATGACCTTTAGTGAAATAAGGATAAAACTCTTGTTTGCAAGTCTGGATCTCCCTAAAATTCCAGATAAGACAAAACCTTTGCTAGCTAACCACGTTCGTCAAACAGTCGATTCATATTGATATAAATATTAGTAAAATTAGATGATATCTATACTAATATTATAAGAGGTAAAATTTGCAAATTTGTATGTAGGCGGTAATCTTTGGAACTGCTGGTCGGATTTCCAAAATTCTTTCACTGATAGCTACAATATTCCTGAGTGCTATAAAACATCACGCTTCGATTAAATGGAGCCGAGCAGCGGGTGAAACCGCGCGAGAGTACCAGTTATCAATATTTTAATACAAAATATTCTTATAGTAGCAAAACAATTAAAACAAATGCTCTTAAAATTAATTGTTTTAATCTATTACGATTTGTGTTAAAGTATAATTGATTAGATTTTGTGTAATATTGAATTGAATAACTTCGCAAACCGAATCGGCCTCCTAAAGGTTGATTGATAGACTCGCATTTGTTTTAGGGTTATCGAGTCGGCCATTTTTTCTGTAGGTAGAATTAATGGGGATAAGACATTCATGTTTGTTTTTGTACTTTGGTGCAGTGGTAGCTTTTTTTCTAATTGTCATTTTTTTAGTAACATTGTTCGTTTTTTGTAACATTGGGTATTGTTGTCCTTAAAATGTTCTATGTAATAAATATAGGTAAAAAAATAATACAGAGGTTATTTCTAAAACCGATGTGGGAAAAAACTACTCTAATATGTATATACAAAATGAAAAGTTTAAGGGGAAAAATTCGTAATGTGTATTTTTGTAACTAACAAACAATACTAAACGCTTTTTAAAACGCATGTTTTCATTTGCTCGTTTTGAATTAGTACAATAAGACGGCCGCGTACGTATGCTGCTGGTAGAGGGCGTCGTGGTGTGCGTGTGAGAGGTGGTACAGCTGCACCAGAATCAGTGGTTGTGGAAGAGGTGGCGGTTATTACGCGTGGTACAGGAAGTCGTGGAAATCGTCGTGGCCGCGTCTTACGCTGTGGCCCGAATAAGCGACCCGGACCTTCCACAAATGACGAGTGAATTTTTTTCAACATTGCTTTTTGTCATAGTGTTTGCAATATTGTATTTTTAAACTATGAAATTTCTATTTTAGACTTATAATGTGTGATGTCGCGGAAATGCCAAGTAGCCAAGATCTTGAGGCTCCTTTGCTTCCATATCGGCAACGCGCGTGGCAACCGTAAGTAATATAAAATTTTTATGATTTTGTTCGCGGGTCTTAAGCTTTTCATAGATAAAACACTGCGCTTCTATTTTGTGTATAGGTCTGTGACGGTTGCCAATCGACCATCACCAACTTCACCGACTGTAATTTTAAATACAGTGGATGAAGTGGCATCAATAAGTTCTGTGGCTAACGAGCCATATTTATCACCGGCAATTTCGGTGCCTTCACCATCGACGTAAGCAGGTAAGAAGCCTTTCTCTTAAATTTTATTTAAAGTTATAGATAATACAAGGATGATTTTGATTCAGGTTTATTGAATGTGACACCCAAAGCTCACCAACCATTTCCGATTCCGGTAGCACTTCCTCGCTCTCACCAGAGTCGTCTTCGCGATGAAGAAATATGCTCAATGTGCTCAGTTAAGGTATACTTTGTTGGCATTTAAAAATAACTTCAGGTTAGCTTTTTGCCTTCATCATATTCAATACGGATTTATAATTTTTTGCAGGTAGCGAACCGAGTGATGGTGAGAGCGATGATGAATATTTAGTCGCACCACTGATTCCTCACACCTTTAGGTGCTTTTGGAAACACCCATGGACACCGAAGACATTGAAGGCCAGCCATCATTTATCGTTGAGGCTGTCCCGACGTCAACAATGGTGCGACCATGGGCTGTTAACGATTTTGAGTGGTCAGCGTTTCCAAATCCTCCGATTCCACCAGAATCGAGGAGAGAAATGTTAAGCGAAAGTAATGTTGGTCCAACAACTCAAAGTGTCGACCCATATAATATTTTCATTGCGATATGGGATCGGCAATTTATGGAGTACATTGCATCTGAGACTACTACTACTAGATGCTCGACATTAACAAACTTTTTCCCAACAGTCGCATCAACCAGTGGCGCGATACCACGGCTGATGAACTTTATGTTTACTTTGGGCTCATCCTTGGGATGGGTGTTGTCGTAAAATCGAGACTGGAGGAGTACTGGAGTTCTAGTCCTGACCTTTTCGTTACTCCAGGATTTATCGCACATATGACTTTTAATATATTTATGTTGTTAAATAAATTTTTACATTTTAGAAATAATGAAGACATGTGTGCTCTAAGACTGGACGCCTCAGAAGCAAAATTACTTAAGATTCAACCTATTATTGATTTTTTTAGTACCGCTGTCCAGGATCTTTATAGTTTGAGCAGAAATATATCGTAAGATGAATCTCTTCTGCAATGGAAAGGTTGGTTGGATATCAACCAATGAATTCCTAACAAAGCCGCTACATCGTCGTCGTCAGCCTATAAGTGCCCACTGCTGAGCAAAGGCCTCTTCTCACACGGAGAAGGTTTGAGCATTAATCACCACGCTTGCTCAATGCGGGTTGGCGATTTCAAACTTATAATTAGAAATTATAAGTCCAGGTTTCCTCACGATGTTTACCTTCACCGTATGTCAGTGGTGTCTAAATAATCATAGAAAGTACATATAACTTGGAAAAAGTCACATTGGTACTTGCCAGGTTTCGAACCCATGAGATGACACCTCATGCATGAGAAGCGGGTGCCTTAACCTCCGGGCCACCACGACTTTAATATAATACAAAGCCGCTACAGTAGGGATTAAAACTTATGAGATTTGTGAATCTCAAACCGGTTACTTATGGCGTTTTGAGGTACATGCTTATAAAAAATCTCCGCTACAGTAAACGGAAGAAATATTACAATCATCCACGCCCGCAATTGTTCTAAGACTTATACACGGTCGAGGGTCACACGTTGTGGATGGACAATTTTTACAAATCACTATGTCTAGCGCGGCGCCTAAAATCGTTGGGTTTTGATTGTGTAGGAACTTTGCGCACGAATAGGTTGTTTGTGCCAGAGGCCCTACACAATCTACCTAAAAACAACATGCGCCCAGGTGAGATTACCTCCAGAGACATCGATGTTATGGTGTGGAGAGATAGCAATAGAGTGCCTATGCTCTCGACATACCATGGCAACGGTGTTCCGTCCATTAGAGGTTCTACCAAACCCATCTTGATATTGGATTACAATATCATGATGGGCGGGGTGGATAAAAGGACCAAATGCTGGCCATGTACTCAATATAGCGCAAGCGGACTAGAATCTGGTACAAAAAATTATTCAAAAGACTTCTAAATGTTTCAGTTTTAAATGCTTATATTGTGCATGAACATAATTCGTTTATTTTATATATTACTCTTAGTCATCGCAACTTCCGCATTTGTCTTATAAAACAATTGCTATCGAAACATTCTGCTGTCCTTCCACTTCTGCCTATAATCCCACAGAACAGATCAGTTGACATCTCTCACCGCCTGGCTGAGTACCCGTTTATAAACCATCAACGCCAGCGGCGGGTGTGCAGTGTATGCAAAAAGCGGGTGCATACGTTCTGTGTGGGTTGTACTTTTATTTGTTCTCTCTTTATTCAATGGGTAATATTTTACTGCTAACTTTTCTTTGGTATTGGCATTGGTCCCCAAACTAAAATATTATTTATTTTAACGCACTTTATTATCCAAGTTTCCCGTGATGCAAGTTTGTCAGTGGTAAGTAACGTTTTATATTTCCTCAGGCCCGGTACGTGCGTCGCAAGCAGTTGAACCAATACCTGCCGGCCTCCCTGCTGCGACGCGAGCGCACCTCCCCCGACACCAACAGCTCTTTATCGACACCTTCACCCCCGCCCGTGCCCTCACCACCTCCTGTGTCCCTCGACGCAACCGAGCGACTCCCTGGGAGGAAACAAATTGTTTTACGAAATACGACAATTAAAAAAAAAATGTTAAATAAAAAAATCCACGAATTTAATATTTTCATTTTACTCTACTTAATTCGTCAAACTCCAAGCGTTTGTGATTGCCACGATTGTAAGGTTAATGGATCTTAGTAGCCTATTTATAAAAATTTCGTATTATCAAAAAGATTTCGGATTTTGATTTTTTTATTGTAGATTACTTTCTGCCAGCGGCTTCGTCCGCTTGGATTTTCTAAATAGTTCTCGATCTCATAAGATTTTCTCCCTATGAATTCCCGTGATAAAACTATTCTATGTCCTTTCTCGAGTTTCAAACAATGTCTGTATTGTATATTATCCAAATCGGTTCAGTAGTTTAGGTGTCAAAGAAGAAGAATAACAAACTGATAGACAGAGTTACTTACGCATTAACTCTGTTATTTTATTACTTATATTAAATCTGTAGACTGGTCAATTACCACACCCTGTTTTGCTTTCTTTTGCATATATAAAGTTCCCCTTGTAAAGTTTTTACTTATTTATCTTCCTTGTTCAGACACCGACCTTTTGCTGTTTATAATATGTATTGATATTGTTTATTATTTTGAAACATTGCGTCGAAAAGGTGCACGCATGTATACTGATTTCATCATTATTTTTTTATTGAATAGTAAAATATCTGAACTCTTTAAATTAAGGATCAGTGAGAGTGTTATAAACGTAAGAGTAAACAAATACAATCAGAATGCTCCGAACTACTGATACTCCGAACTACTGCTGACTGCCATGTGTTATTATGAGGCAACCATAAAAGATAGACACATCACAGAACATCCTGAAATAACTCTTATTCAGGATAACTGCCCAATACACCGGTCTCGCATAGTGCAGCAGTGGATTGAGCAACAGCCCAATCTTCGAACTGTGCCCTGGCCTTCGCGTTCTCCGTATTTTAATTCCATCGAAAATCTGTGGGGTATAATGGTTCAACGATGGGATTCAAGATCTGAGAGAACAAAAGAGGCGTTAGTTGCACATGTTGACGAGGTGTGGGAATCGCTCCGAGGCTCGAATCTTTGCGAGTCCTTAGTAACATCGATGCGAAGCAGATGCGGTGCTGTTATAGATGCATAACAAAATATTAACAGTACCTAATATTTTCTTAAAGCGTAATTGTTGCGTTTTGTAACTTCCACGATTAATATTTATATTCCTCTATAGCTGGTTTCCTATATCTACCCCGCACCGTAGACATAGTTATTACGCAGAAAATGTTTTAATCTTGTGTTAATTCTTCGTATCGTTTTCTACTTATATCGAAATAATATGATTGGTTTTACTTGAATTGAATATCCAAACTTGAAATTTTAATATATTTTTTGTAAGTAAGTATAATATGAGTTGAGTTTGTATGTTGTAGTATTAGATATTTAAAAAGTTTTTTTTTATAATGTGTAGGTAATTTTAATTATCCTAGTTTTAAAGACGTTAATAGGTAATTTTAATTATCCTTATTACTGACTTTAAAACTATGTCTTAGCTATAGATCGATATTATACCTATTAAAAGTGTAATTTACTTTGCTTTGTGACACTATCTTTTTTTCATTATCTATATTGTACTGTATTATCAATAAGTTGTCTTGATCTTTAACTAATAACATTGTCTGCAGTTGTGTGAACCAACCTCAGTCTCCTGAGCCTTCTCTTGAGTCTTCCTTAATAGTAGCACACCCACAGAGAATAGTTGGTAGCAATAATAGTAGTAAATTAAAATATAAAGCTTTAATATATGGGGACCAGCTTGCTGTGGTTTAGGTAAGATGATATATGGTCACTTAGACCATAATTACATTAACAATAGTTATCATAGTCTGAGTTACAATAAGATTATTGAAAAAATAACTCAGACTGAATATAATGAAAAATCAATATTAGTTTTAATAGTAGGTAACAGTTTGGATGTGAAAAAAAGGGGCATTGTGAATGGTGTGGACACTTTATTAAAATTAAAATTTGGAAAAATAATACTTTGTGCATTTCCCTATTCAAGTACCTTAACAGACTCAAAAAATAGACATTTAGGTGTACTTAACAGTACACTACACCAATTGACATGTTGTCATAGTGACAAATTAATTTTTTTTGATACTAATAAATTTATTAGTGATTTTATATTGACAGAGAGAGGCATATCCCTCTCAAACACATATAGAAAAACACTTGCTATGCTAATAGCATTCAATATTAACTCTGTTATAAAAAATAGAACAGATATTAGTTTTAGGGACGAATCTGTGCTGTCTAGGCTACCTAACAACACAGTGATAGATTTAAACTAGATTTTAAGACAACAGAACATACCATCATATATAATGTTAGTAGTAAGGTATATTCTGGCAAAAAAAACTCATATCAAATGTTGTTACACAGGCTCAGGGGCAGCACAATCTTATCTTATTTTATATTAATATTCAGGGCTGCTCCTCTAAATTATTTGAATTAGAAATGTTCCTCGAGAAAACACAATTTGATATTGTGTGTTTAGCGGAACATTGGATGAAAGAGGACCAATTAATATCTTTTAATTTTGATAATTATATTGTAATAAGTAATTTTAGTAGAAAATATATGTTACATGGTGGGTCCTTAATTTTAGTTAAAAATGGCATTAAGTCCAAAGAAAGGAAAGATATTGTAGCACTGTCAGTTGAACACACTATTGAGTTGTCCTGTGTTGAGCTGGATAAACATGTTGTTGTTTGTGTTTATAGACCACCTAATTATCAGAAACTTGCAGTGTTTGATTCAGTAATGGAAGATGTTTTGAAGAAGGTATGTTCTAGCCATAAATCAGTACTTGTATGTGGCGATTATAACATTAATTTATTGGAAAACAATTCAGGCAGCATGAAACTATTAAATTTGTTTGGATCATTTAATTTTAAAAATGTTTTTCTGGAACCGACTAGGATAACACCATCCACTGCCACATGTAACTAACCAATATCTAACAATCTTGATGTAAACTAGTAGTAGCATTAATTACAAACTTCAGTAGTTTATGACTATGCTATGTATACTTATTCATGTTTTTGTTTTTTAAATGGTAATAAAAAAAATGTATTGATAACATTTTTAGTAACAGTAACTATTTCGAAAAAAAAATTTTAAACAGTTTACCTTCTGACCACAGTGGTCTTATGGTAACTTACAGCACTTATTTGCCTCTACAAAAAATTCAAATAAAGTTTAGACATATTATTATTACAAATAAAAATTTAGAGAAACTCAATGATTCAATAGCACCTAAATTAAGTGTACAAAATTTTGATGTCAGTAATCCGAGCATGTTATACGAAAAATTTTTTGCGGTGTTAAATAGGGAATTTCCAGCTATTTTGCCAATGAAATGTAAAGACTAAAAATCTATTCTAAATTTCAGTTTAGCGATTGGGCAACCGTAGGTATTCGTAAGAGTAGAGATAAACTTTTTGAACTTTATGGCATGAAACCATTCAATTGCGACCCCCTTTTTCATCAACATGTAAAATTGTACTCAAAAACATTTAGAATAGTATGCAAAGCCGCAAAGTTACTTTTCATCAGTTATAAAATAAAATCAGCTGATGACAAGATAAAGGCTACGTGGAAAATAATACAGAATGAGACAGGTAGGAAACGATTAAAAAATTTGGAATTTTGTTTAAACACTGAAAGGAGACAGATTTCGTCAAGCAAAGATTTAGCTCAGGAGTTTGAGGCATTTTTTGCTAATATACCTGTCACAACAACTGCTCATTTAGAGTCATCAGCTAGACTATCGGTAACTTTGCTTAGAGAAAATGTCAAATCATGCAAAGACGATTTTAGTTTTCATTATACTAATCCTCTAGAGATAATAAAGGTTTTTAAAGAAATCAAGATCAAATCAACCGAGGACCTTTGGGGACTATCGGTGAAAGTCTGCGGATCACTTATCCGAACTTTAGTGCCGTATCTGGCTTTGATTTTCAATAAAAGTATAGATGACGGTGTCTTCCCCAACCTAATGAAATACAGTAAAGATATTCCATTCTTCAAAAATGGTGACACTAAGGAACCAAACAACTATAGGCCTGTGTCTGTTCTGCCGGTTCTTAGCAAAGTGTTTGAAAAGTTAATGCTATCTCGGATGCTTCATCACTTTGATAAACATGCCATCTTCCATCACCAACAATACGGTTTCACTAAAGGTCGTTGTACAACTGACGCCGGTGTCACTTTGATAAAGGAGGTATTCGGTGCTTGGGAGGAAGCACAGGATGCTGTTGGTGTCTTTTGCGACCTCTCAAAGGCATTCGATTGCGTTGATCATGAAACACTCTTGCTGAAATTAGATCATTACGGGATTAGACATACTGCACTCCGTCTACTAAAGTCATATTTAGAAGATAGGCAGCTGAGAGTTCATGTAGGTGGATCTAACTCACGGGGCTCTGAGATAAAAATTGGCGTATCGCAAGGTTCAATTTTGGGTCCGTTTCTCTTCTTAGTGTATGTTAATGACTTGCCATTTCTATTTAAAATCGAGCCAAGAATGGTGCTGTTTGCAGATGATACATCATCATTAATTTTTAGAATAGGTCGACGTGTTAATAATTTGGACGAAGTAAACAGATCCATTCATCGAGTTCATAATTGGTTTACAGTCAATAATTTAGCACTTAACGAGATAAAAACAAAATGTATTAAATTTAGCTTGCCCAACGTACACACACATAATTTTAAATGGGCAAAAGTTATAATTTGTTAACGAGACTATGTTCCTAGGTATTACGCTAGACAATAAACTTAAATGGGGTTCCCACATAAAGACGCTTTCGGGAAGACTGAGCTCAGCTGTTTTTGCAGTTAGACAGATTAGACAGTTCACAAACGTGAACACAGCAAGGCTTGTTTATTTTAGCTATTTTCACAGCATTATGTCGTACGGAATTTTGCTGTGGGGTCGAGCTGCGGAAGTAGATTCAATATTTATTTTGCAAAAGCGGGCTATCCGAGCGATATATAACTTGCCCCCTCGTGAATCTCTGAGAGAACTATTTAAAACGATAAATATCCTAACGGTACCTTGTCAGTTTATATATGAAAATATTATGTACGTAAGGAAAAATTTGCAATTATTTGAAAAAAGAAGCGATAGACATAATTTTAATACTAGACGCAAAGATAGGCTGGCTGTGCCACGATTCCGTCTGTCCAAAGTACAGAAATCCTTTATGGGGTTCTGTGTAAATTGTTACAATAAAATTCCAAGAAGTGTATTAAATCTTAATGAACGAAAATTTAAAACTTATATTAAACGCGAATTATGTAGACAGGCATACTACAAACTTTCAGATTATAATGTTTAAATATATGCTTGAGACCTACTCTTCGTTTACCACCAAGGTGTTTTATTTTTTATTTTAAATTAACTCACAAATATCTATTGTTTAAAAGGTCCACCCAAGATTTGCTGAAATTGACGTATTACGCGTTACCCCGCGACCCATACAAAGGAGTGACTTCTTCACTTCTTTGTACGAAATGCTAAAGGGTCATCTACAGGTAAGTACCACTTGTGTAAGCTTGTTTGACTAATTTGTCAGTAGAGTGAATATATCAACAAGGGTAACGTACTGACAAGTGTTGGTTCTAATCAACTTATTGTCTCTTTGTGCAGGTGACGGAACTGCGAGCGTTAGAAAACGCTTACGTTCCAGTCATCACGATGACCTTTAGTCAAATAAGGATAAACCTCTTATTTGCAAGTCTGGATCTCCCTAAAATTCCAGATAAGACAAAACCTTTACTAGCTAACCACGTTCGTCAAACAATCGATTCATATTGATATACATTTTAGTAAATTAGATGATATCTATACTAATATTTTTAGAGGTTAAATTAGCAAATTTGTATGTAGGCGGTAATATTTGGAACCGCTGGTCGGATTTCCAAAATTCTTTCACTGATAGATAGCTACAATGTTCCTGAGTGCTATAGGCTATAAAACATCACGCTACGATTAAATGGAGCCGAGCAGCGGGTGAAACCGCGCGAGAGTAGCCAGTTATCAATATTTTTTCACGGCTTTGTAGTTCCCTCCAATAACCCGTCCTTTATCTTTGGGAAATTATAAGCTTATTAATAAGTTGTACCATAATCCTCATATATACATACATGCATGCGGATCTACTGTGCGTCTCTTGGTGTCTGATCAAAGCTTTGTGTTGTGCTCGGGTCAAAAATATACAATGTGTCTTTGTTTGTAGTTTCTTTGAACCTTCGGGACGATGCGCTACTTCAACAATTGAAACACAAGTGGGTGCGCTCTGTATACTGCTACCGAGTCACGGAGAGCCGAGGTTGCGGGGTAAGCGCACTGAGGCACCGCGACCTCGGCCCAGAGCAGGAGAAGGAACAGGGAGGTTTTTAGTCAGTAAGAGTCTAGCACTCCCTCCCGCCCGGCCCTGGGCGGGAGAAGTCATTTGATGATTTTCCCCTCACAAAAAAAAACCGAGTCACGGAGGAGACCCTGTGCCTTGTGCCCAACGTCAACAACTTCAGGGGCACTCTGCGCGCCGTCAAACTTTGGGCTAAACGTACGTGTCTAAAATAATATACTTTTATTATACAAAAGCTATCTTCCCTTACTTTATAACTGTCACCTTCTTAAAGCAACTTGTCAAAAAATTCACAGTGTAGTTCTATCCTGTACCGAGCTTTGAATCGTTTGATTCTTTTTCATCAAGTCAACCATCAATTAAATATACAGGGTGTAAGGGACAGTCCTCCACAAATTAACAGGGTGCATTCAGCTCCTTATTCTGAATCATATTCCAGTGAAAATTCTTTCAGGAAAATTTTCAATTTTTTTTTCGTTTTTTCAGTTCCTACACCTCTATTTCAATGTATAATTACATTCTATGTATGAAGAATAACATTAATGTAAATACACAGCTAAAACAAAAAAATACGCAATGGTTGTGTGAATTCTCTAAAGAACTACGCATGAAATCAGCTGTTCAATTTCTACCTAGCGCGAGTCGTTTGAACTCACCGCACCGCGGTCACGGCGCAGCGGCTCGGCGCCCCACCGCGCCGATCGCCGCGCCGCGCGCCGTAGGTATAATACCTACGATCCCGTCCAACGTACAGAATAGCTGCGTCCCTTTCTATCGCCCCGCCTCCGCGTCTCCCCGTCTCCCCGATTCTTTGCACAATGTTTGCCCGATTGAACCAGTGTTGCCAATTTTTAACTTTTGTTACCTCAAGTAGTAAACGAAAATGTTAGAACTAGCGAAATTTATCTAAAACTTGAGAACTCCTTTGCATTCATAATTACGTTGATGAGATTTTCATTAATCAATTAATGAAAATCTTGTCGCGCACATAAATTGAATAAGAAATAAATAAAGATTAGTCTAGTTTTAATTTTAAAGCATTTACAAATACTACCTAATTTATTAATTGATTGTTCTTTTTAAGCGATTACTGGCTAGTTTTTAAACTACTTACAGATTTTTACATGGCTTCACAATAGCCATGAATTGATAGTCGAGCCAGAAATTAAACACAATCTCCCTGGAATGGAAGCACAGCTTTCTATCACACTGCACTTTTATTATTCTAAATTAACTAAACAATGAAATTAGAATTAAATTGATTTAATCAATTCATTTCTCTACAAAAAATAACAGAATGATAAATTACGACCATGCATAATTTTTTATTTTTTACCCCGAAATTTTGTAATTTTCGTGTAATTGGCAACAACAGATTTATGTTTGTGTGTGTCTCATCACATGCAGTCGCCATTGTGCCTTGCTGCGATGTTATTGTTTGTGTACCGCGAGCGTGTGTCGGCACGGATCGCTCGCGCATTCGGCTTAAATGTTTTGTTATAAGTAGTGTTGTTAAGTTTTATTAGTTATGTAGTGTGTGAAGTGTAGTGAAGTTTTGTTGTAGTGTAGAAATTGTGCGAAATTACTACCTAGGTACGTTTAGCGCGCGTGATTATGGGGAGATGATAATGTGTTGTAGTTGTAGTAGTGTAGGTATCCTGACCGTCGCCATCCATCAGACTCCAGGATAATTACTGGTGACTATCAACGCTTGCTAGAAAACCAGCCCATTGTTCCCAGACAAAAAGGCGCCGGAAGACCAATACCTACGTGGATTTTGGAATTGGTTCGCTAACGTAAGGAGACGCTACCACTTACCAGTGCTTTCCTATTTAAACGTAGTTTAGGTAGGTTTGGACCGCAACCGTGGCCAGCACGATCCCCAGACCTAACCCATTTGGACCCCTTTTTGTGGGGTTACGTAAAAGAAAAAGTGTTTGTGAGTGCGTGTGCAAGTGAGTACGAAATGCGAGACCGCATCACAAATGCTTTCCAGAGCCGGAAACCGGAGCGATTCTAAGGTAGCTACGCATTTTTCTTTTTTTATTATTTATCAGTTACCATGTTATGATTGTTAGATTTTTTTTTGTAAGTAATGCAGCTATCTTTTAAATAATAATTTATTGTTATTAAAACGTGGCGCGAGTGCGATTATTACATTGTCTTTTGTAAGTAATGCGGCTATCTTTTAAATAATAATTTATTGTTATTAAAACGTGGCGCGAGCGCGACCGTTTGTCTGAACGTAAGGTCGCGGCGCTGCCCATAGTGTAAAGTAATAATACTAAAAGCGCTGCCGTTCGCTGCGTGCGTTTGCGGTGGTAGCGATACATTGCGTGTAAGGTAATGAAACAAATCGGTTTAATTGGATTCCCATAACGTTCCTGAAATAATTTCATGTACCGGTCAACTTAAGACGATATACTGAATCCACCCTATCAGTTTGCGGAAGGCTGTCCCTTACACCCTGTATATTTTTTTAATTTCTCAATTCGTGTTTGTTTTGGCCTTGCTTGCATAAACTCTTAAGCTGTTGTGAAGTGTAAACTTGTAACATGAGCTTTGAATTTTTGATGTAATTTTATTGATTGTGCGGACAGGTCGCGGAGTATTCTCCAACACACTTGGATTCCTGGACGACGTGTCGTGGGCTATGTTAGTGGCTTATACGTGTCAGCTGTACCCTGACTCCCTACCGTCCACGCTGGTTTACAAATTCTTTTGTGTCTTGGCTCATTGGAGTGGCCACAACTTGCTCGGCAAAAGCATTCCAAGTCTATCACAATGTTTCCTTTTTGGGATTTTACAGTGGGAATTCTTTTGCTTCTTTTAATTTTTTAACATAAGTGTGAGTGTGTTATTTGCATCTTCTTTCTTTTACGAATATTTTTGTATAGTATAGTATATTAAATAGTAATCAATTATTTAATTTTATTTCAGGTGGACGTTTCGCGCTTTTTTGAGTCGATGCAAATTGTAACCACATTGGATACAATGTGGTTACAATTTGCTGGGCTGGGCTTTTTGTGTCGCCACACACAAAAAGCCCATAGTGCGTCGCAGCGCAAAAGGAGCTCAGCTTAATACTGTGGCCCGAGCACGAGGGCATGAGTCCACGGCGCTGATTTTCAGCACCAGCCCGTAGTAGTATGTACTAATTATATACTTAATACGGTAACGCTGTTCGGAGCGTAAGACATTATTATTATATTATATTATAAGACATTCATATCCGTTTTTGTACTTTGGCGCAGTGGTGACTTTTTTTTCTAATTGTAATTTTTTTTAGTAACATTGTTTTTTGTAACATTAGGTATTGTTCTCCTTAAACTTTTCTATGTAATAAATATAGATAAAAAATAATACAGAAATTATTACTAAAACCGATGGGAGAAAAAACTACTCTAATATGTATATACAAAATGAAAAGTTTAAAGGGAAAAATTCGTAATGTGTATTTTTGTAACTAACAAAAAATACTAAACGCCTTTTTAAATGCATGTTTTCATTTGCTCGTTTTGAATTAGTACAATAAGACGCTCGTACGCGTGGTGTTGGTAGAGGGCGTCGTGGTGTGCGTGTGAGAGGAGGTACAGCTGCACCAGAATCAGTGGTTGTGGAAGAGGTGGCGGTTATTGCGCGTGGTACAGTAAGTCGTGGAAATCGTCGTGGCCGCGCCTTACGCTGTGGCCCGAATAAGTGACCCGGACCTTCCACTATTGACGAGTGAAAATTTTTCAACATCGCTTTTTGTCATAGTGTTTACAATATTGTATTTTTAAACTATGAAATTTCTATTTTAGACTTATAATGTGTGATATCGCGGAAATGCCAAGTAGCCAAGGTCTTGCGGCGCCTTTGCATCCATATCGGCAACGTGCGTGGCAACCGTAAGTAATATAAATTTTTTGAATATAAGCTATTAATATGTTGATTTTGTTCGCGGGTCTTAAGCTTATCATAGATAAAACACTGCGCTTATATTTTGGTTATAGGTCTGTGACGGTTGCCAATCGACCATCACCAACTTAAACGACTGTAATTTTAAATACAGTGGATGAAGTGGCATCAATAAGTTCTGTGGCTAACGAGCCATGTTTATCACCGGCAATTTCGGTGCCTTCACCATCGACGTTAGTAGGTTAGGAACCTTTCTATTAAATTTTATTTAAAGTAATAGCTTATACAAAGATGATTTTGATTCAGGTTTATTAAATATGACACCCGAAGCTCACCAACCATTTCATCGATCCGGTATAGCAATTCCTCGCTCTCGCCAGAGTCGTCTTCGCGATGAAAAAATATGCTGAGTGCTCAATTACGGTATACTTTGTTGGCATTTAAAATAACTTCAGGTTAGCTTTTTGCCTTCATCATATTCAATACAGATTTATAATTTTTTTACCAGGTAGCGAACCCAGTGATGGTGAGAGCGATGATGAAGATTTGGTCGCACCACTGATTCCTCGCACCTTTAGGTGCCTTTTAGAAACACCCATGGACACCGAAGACATTGAAGGCCAGCCATAATTCATCGTTGAGGCTGTCCCGACGTCAACAACGGAGCGACCATGGGCTGTTAACGATTTTGAGTCAGCGTTTCCAAATCCTCCGATTCCACCAGAATCGAGGAGAGAAATGTTAAGCGAAAGTAATGATGGTGCAACAACACAAAGTGTCGACCCATATAATATTTTCATTGCCATATGGGATCGGCAATTTATGGAGTACATTGCATCTGAGACTAATAGGTATGCCCAACAAGTCACTACTCAGATGCTCGACAATAACAAACTTTTTCCCAACATTCGCATCAGCCAGTGGCGCGATACCACGGCTGATGAACTTTATGTTTACTTTGGGCTCATCCTTGGGATGGGTGTTGTCCTAAAATCGAGACTGGAGGAGTACTGGAGTTCTAGTCCTGACCTTTTTGTTACTTACGGATTTAGCGCACATATGACTTTTAATATATTTATGTTGTTAAATAAATGTTTACATTTTAGAAATAATGAAGGAATTTGTGCCTTAAGACTGGACGCCTTAGAGGCAAAATTATTTAAGATTCAATCTATTATTGATTTTTTGAATATCGCTTTCCAGGATCTTTATAACTTGAACAGAAATATATCGTTAGATGAATCTCTTCTGCAATGGGAAGGTTGGTTAGATATCAACCAATTAATTCCTAACAAAGCCGCTACAGTGGGGATTAAATCTTATGCAATTTGTAAATCTCAAACCGGTTACTTATGGTAGTTTGAGGTTCAAGCTTATAAGAAATCTCTGCTACTGCAAACGGAAGACATATAACAACCATTCACGCTCGCAATTGTTCTAAGACTTATACACGGTCTTGAGATCCGGGGTCACACGTTGTGGATGGACAATTTTTATAATTCACCATGTCTAACGCGGCGCCTAAATTTATTGGGTTTTGATTGTGTAGGAACTTTGCGCACGAATAGGTTGTTTGTGCCAGAGGCACCTCTACACAATCTGACTAAAAAAACATGCGCCCAGGTGAGATTACTGGTCTTACCTCCAGAGAAATCGATGTTATGGTGTGAAGAGATAGCAATAGAGTGTCTATGCTCTCGACATACCATGGCAACGGTGTTCCGTCCATTAGAGGTTCCACCAAATCCATCTTGATATTGGATTACAATATCATGATGGGCGGGGTGGATAAAAGGACCAAATGCTGGCCATGTACCCAATATAGCGCAAGCGGACTAGAATCTGGTACAAAAAATTATTTAAAAGACTTCTAAATGTTTCAGTTTTAAATGCTTATATTGTGCATGAACATAATTCGTCTTCTCCTCTTAGTCATCGCAACTTCCGTATTTGTCTTATAAACTATAAAAAACTGGCCGACAGCATTAGTCAGATTTGACTTGACTTAAAACTTTGCTCGTCAGAAAATATGACGTGGAAAATCAAAGTCCCTGTTATCTCGAGCGAATCGGACACGAGCTGCTTTATATCGCGTCGAAATGATAGCATATCAATATAAATGAAAGTAAGAAATCTTTATTTGAGATTGATTTATTTGTCTATAACTATTTGGTATTTGAACATGATATTCGTTAATTAATATTACTTATACTTTTATTGCAGATTCTGATAGCTGTCCTTTTACGCATCAGGGTCATATCGAAATGTGTCCCAAATGACCTTGTCCAGGTCAATAAAACAAGTAACTGAGGCACTAAACAAATTATATCATAAGTATATTAAATGGCCAACACAATGTGATGAAAGGCATATTATAAAGGCTAAGTAAGAAAATAAATAGACCCTGATTCTTTTGTTTGTATTGCTTGTTTTTCTAAGCAAATTTATTTAATTCATAAAAAATTTTCAGGTTCTATCAACTAGTTGGTATTCCTGGCGTCTTAGGATGTATTGGAGCAGAGCAGTGAAGGGAAATGTTGGAAAAACGCGAGAAGTTACTCCCTTTTTTAAGTTTCCGTCGCGTGTGTACCCTTAATGGTTAAAGTTACATAGAAATTGTGCATGACGGAAATATTCTCCATGAAATATCTAAAAAAAAAAATTTTACAGCATATGTCTATCTTTTATGGTTGCCTCATAATTCTGTAGTTGATCTTTTATGTTAGGAACGAGTCGAAGAATCTCGTCCGTCACTCTGCAACCGTTTAGCGAGGGCACACACTTCTGGTCCAAATTCTTCAATAACATGTCGTCACCGAGGTCAAACGAATCTGTACACAAAAAATATAATTTACGAATCGACAAATAAGACGATTTTCAAATTTGGTTTGAAAAGATGCTAAGTCATCAAAAAATTATCTTACCTGGAATTTTCGACAGAGGAAGTCTTGCGAACAATAGGTCTATGTCAATTCCATCAAAATTCAGTTTGATAACCGGAACGAAAGCGTTTTCAACGGCTATCAAATCTTTGACCTGCATAAAGACACAGATGAAATGTTAGTTTCATGGACATGTATCGATTGCCCGATATAACCGTACAGGTAAAACAGTCGAGCAAGCTACAACAAGTTGTACCAACCTGTTTTTGCGCCTTCAAAAGACTATAAAATGTGGAGAAAAAACTTCTTCTCTCAATGTGCCGCGGCGCAACACACAGCGCGTCGATGTCAGCACCTTTGTTGTGTACCTGTTAAACAATGCATAATATAAAATCAGTAATTTAAACTCAAATGTCTAACTAAACTAAACCTTGGTGAGAAAAGAATAAAATATCCATATATGACTAACACTTACCCCCAGCCTGTACGAGCCGAAAGTAAACACCTTTCCTCCGACAGAGCTCGCTACATCAGCAGGCATGTTCTCCCTGAGAGACTCCTCCTTCACCCACTGCCTCACGAGCTGGTGCAGGGTGCCGAGCACCTCACAACGATGCTGAGTCTCTTGTTCTGACTCGAACACACCGTACGAGGCCAGGTACTCTCGCAATCGCTCGTTTTTGTCGACATCGCCAAGTTTCGGGCCTGCACTTATAAATTAAGTTAATATAAATCCTCGCAAAATATCTGATACTTAAAAACAGAACCAATGTCCATAACTCACCGTCGTGAGATATAGCGGAGGTCAAGCCATAAGTTCTCGATCTCTGCTGGGTCTGGCGTTTATTGAACTTTTCCAAATTGTAAGGTTTGGAATTATTCCTCAGGGAATACTTCGAGTTAGACCACATTTTCGACATAATTCTGACACACCTAGTAAGCTCTAAACTGATCACACAACCGCACACTACAACGCTCCGAGGAACACTGACTCCAACTACTACTTGCTTGCCCTTTATCTAAAGTAGTATCAATTGTCAATAATTGTCAATATTCACAAACTTTCACACGCTACCTGCGACGACTTTATACATTTGCGAGTCTGTGACTCATCTACCCATTAGTCTAATATCCTTTTGTTCTAATTTGTAAGTTATGGGTACTTCCATATTCCTTTGTATTGTATTTATCCGTACCGTGAACCTTGTTATGTAATCGAATAGTATTAATTAAAATATTTCTAGAATTTGTTACAAAGTGTCACTATTGTCTGAAGTCGTTTCGTCCTGTTCCAAACCAGTTTATATCATCTATTATTTTGTTAATATAAAAACGCTAACTTTTCTGGTTGTTATACCCAAGCAGGTGTTTTATATCATCTTACTTCTGATTGCCATGTAACATTACAAAAACTATGTTTCAAATTACTAACCTTACTTCTTCTCACTCATACATTAATATTAATGCAAAATATACGAATTCTAATGATCTAGTAATAAAAAATTAAAACAATACAACAATAATAAATAGTACTTAAATTTTTATACGCCTTGACAGCCAAATAAGAAATTGAACCGAATATAACTTGGGTTACTTTTTTACCGACCAATGTCATATGATTAACTAATTAACTGTCATTTATAAATAATAATTATAAATAGAATACATTAAAACATTCGTGAATCTACCAACAGTATTTAAAATATAAAAATCAATTATGATCTAATTAATTTGTTGCCACTAACTGTCCATTAATTCTTACTATAAACCAATAATTTATATTTTTAAATTACTTTCTTTATCGCAATATGTTATTGAATTTGTGTTCCCTCGCTTTCTTGTTTCGAAATAAAAACATTATTATTTAAGAATGTACATACAAGCAATATTGAATATATAGTAGCCGTAGCATACCGTAGCTCTATTGCAATGTACTACGGCGTAGTACTACAGAGCAGTTGAACAGTGAGTCCACAACATATTGTTTTTTATTTGTGAATGTCACATGAGCTATCCTATGTACTAACTAGCTGAGCTCGTCTGACAATTATATGAGGTCACTTCTTATTTTTCTGATTTATTTCTGCTATGATTTGTAAATTGTGGGATTTAGTAATGTCTCTGTCAACATTCATATTTGGAGTTTCTTACTTTGTGTAAAACGTAGAAGTCCACTAGTATGATTAACGGGAAAGTTTTGTTAGTATTGATAGCTGAATGGTTGATTTTTTTACTCTTTCTCATGAAAAGTACCGAATAGATATGATAAATGCAGATACAAAAGGAGATTATTATGTTATAGAGTATGATATTATTAAGAGCCAAGCTTCGGCACGAATGGGTCGATGTCACCGGAGTAATACCACGGTCTCACAGAAAACCGGCATGAAACAACCTCAGCGTTGTGTTTCGTCGTGTGAGTGAAGTAAGGGTGTTTTTAATATCGTGCGGATATCATCACGCGTGCGGGATTGCCCCGCATGCGTAAGCCCCGCAAATGTCCTTTTCATAAAAGTATTTATTATATAATGCGTGGAATACGGACGCGGGACGCGGGGGCAGCAGCACCGCGCGGGGCCCCCGCGTGCGTGAGCGCGTCTATGAAACACAGTAAGCATTTTACTGTCGTGCGGAGTGCACGCGCGCGTAATACAGTTAGTCACAATGAAAATTGATACGGAACGTGTCATAATTGAAGTACATTTGCGGCCTTGTTTATGGGATAAATCCCATGAACTATATAAAAATAGAGATGCTAGAAGTGCTGCCTGGGAAGAGATATTAAAGGAACTAGCACCAAATTTCGAAAGTTTTAAGTGAGGAGGAAAAGAAAAATGCAGGTATGTACTTTTTATACGATTGTATTATTAATATTTTCGGTTGGGTACATATTAGTTAGCCTATAACCAGCGGAAAATCGAGACAATTTATGAAAAGTAATTTTGAAGTTACCATTGAACTTCTACCCTCACATTTAGTTAAGTTCGATCACAGTAGTAATAGTCATAAATTGACAAATGCGTTACCTATTGTCCGCTGGTTAGGTTATATTATGACGTCACATGAAAATGAACTTCGCGCCCTCTAGAGGAAATGACAGCATGCCTGCCGGTCTGAAATGTTTCTTTTATCTTCATAAACCAATCACATATCTATCTTGCCAGGAAAGTTTACCTTCTTTTATAAAATAATCAGCAAATAAATCCCTGGTATTACTTGCCTGTCTAATATTTCGTTCAGTCTGCTGCCTAGGTAATGAACCCGAGAAACCATTAATTACTAATGTATCTCTGTCTCTGTAACCATCGCGTTTTCTTATGAAATTATGAAGTAGACATGCCGCCTTGAGTATTATCTGTGCAAGATCCATTTTAACGTTAATGGGTCTGTGAAATAGCCTAAACTTATTAGACATCATTCCAAATGTGCATTCTATGTAACGTCTAGCCCTAGAGAGACGATAATTAAATATTTTCTGTCTATATGATGAGTTATCACGAGAATACGGTCGCATCACATACGATGATAAACCAAACGCCTCGTCTCCCACTATAACAAATGGTAACTTAGGTCTCACATTAGACTGATTGGCTTCATCTGCACAAATAATAGGTAACTCTTGAGGATCGGGTACACATAAAGTTTCATTCTCAAGTCTGGCATATAGTTGACTCTTTTTGAAAATAGCTGCATCGGAATTACTTCCGCTCGCACCAACATTGATGTATGTAAAATTATAATCAGCGTCACACATCGCAAAGAGTACTATAGAAAAATATTTCTTATAATTAAAATTTACTGACCCACTTTGCGGTGGACAAATTATTCGTATGTGCTTCCCATCAACTGCACCTAGGCAGTTTGGGAAATTTGCATTGGTGAAAAATCCTTGTGCGATTTCTTTCCATTTGCTCTCACTAGGTGTTGGGATGCATTCATATTTCAAATCAATGACAATAGCACTAAAAACTTGTCTTACTATTTGGCTTATCGTGGCTATTCCTATAAAGTAGGAAAAATGTAGATCAGTAAATGTGTTCCCAGTCGCCAAATATCTGAAAAAAAAATGTAAACCTTGACAAATAATATGATTCTGTAAAATGGTAGATTTATGCATATAAAAATTTCAAAAATATATGGACAAATTTGTCATTTTACTGAATCGAATTATTTTATTAATATACATTATAACTCTTTTTATAAGAGTTCTATTAAAAGTGTTTCTCTTTTAATAAGAACAAGTAAAAGCTTTGTTTTCCATGAGTATTTCTAGAATAAATTCCATCCTATATTTTTTTCATTAATAATTAGTATATTAATGTATGAACCTATATGTCATGATTACCTATTATTAATTTAAAACAATATTGTTATTATTTCAGATAAGAAAATTCAACAGCGCTGGCGTACAGCCAGAGACACTTATAGTAAAGAGAAGTCTTCCGATAAGAAGCAGCCGTCTGACTCAGCCAGCCAAAAGAAAAAAAATACAGTTTCTATGATATGTTGACTTTTCTTGATAAAACAACAGATATAGATGTAGATGAGACGCTATCTGAAGAACATACTCAAGACAGTAGTTTACAATCAGGTAATACAGACTCACAAACAAGCGCAAACAAGCATCAGCCAAGTTCAACCATCGAACTAGTTCAAGAGCAATCTTCTACGGAAACACAACCAAGTACTTCAGGACTTCAGGGAATTAATGAACGGACAGGAAATGCAAAAAAGAAACCAAAAAGAGCCAATTCCGAATTCGAAGCAGAATTACTGAAATTATTAAAATCAAGTGAATTGGAGATAGCACCAGACGATTTAGCTTTTTACAAGTCGATACAACCGGCATTAAACCGTTTTAATTCGTATCAGAAACTTATGTTTAGAACAAAAGTGTTAAACTTGCTCATGGAAATGGAACACCAAATTCAATCATTGAACAACTTTTATCAGCAGGAGTCGATAGGTACCAATAATGAGAGTAACTATGATAGTATGTCGCCATTTGGTGATTTGAACCAAACACTTCACAATACTTAAGAAGGCGACGAAAATATCATAGTCTCTGCTTTAGTAAATCAGGACATAGTGGATACTACTACTAGTGGAACTGATAGTCTGCAACATAATTCGAATATTGATTAAAATTTTGCTGTGAAAGGATTGTTGAATTTGTGATTTTGAATAAAAAAATTGTGATTTTAAATAAAGATTTTGTGATTTTGAATAAGGAAACTGTGATTTTAAATAAATAATTTGTGATTTAGAATAAGGAAACTGTGATTTTAAATAAATAATTTGTGATTTAGAATAAGGAAACTGTGATTTTAAATAAATAATTTGTGATTTTGAATAAGGAATCTGTGATTTTAAATAAATAATTTGTGATTTTGAATAAGGAATCTGTGATTTTAAATAAAGAATTTGTGATTTTTAATAAGGAAACAGTGATTTTAAATAAAGGATTTGTGATTTTGAATAAGGAAACTGTGATTTTGAATACAGAATTTGTGATTTTTAATAAAGAATTTGTGATTTTGAATAATTTCAAATTTTTAATAGTAAATCACTATAGACTAGTGAGTCTATAGTGCTATCAAGCACTGAGCCTGAGTCTACCTAGTGAGGTATTAATAGTAAAAGGTCTCACTTTCATATTGTGATTGCAAGGTATAGAACGAGTTAAAATTAAATTCAACATAAAAAAAAATTGAAAAAGTACACCCGCGATCCTGACCATTGCCAGATTAGCCATATAGCAAGAGTGAATGCTACGGGCCCCGCTGCACTCCAACGCATGTTGAAAGGATTATCTCTAATTTTGCCCATATTAAATCCAGAAAAGTTTATTTGTAAAAGTTTTGTTTTATTTAATACCCTGAACATCCGAAGAACCAAAAGCAAACCAAGGGCCCCTTGACAGAATTTACTACAAGCCCCGCGATGGCTTAATCTGGCACTGATCCTGACAAACAAATGAATACTCTAAAAACATTTTAGGAATTTACTTACCTCAAAGCGACAGCTAGACGTTCTGTTGGGTGGATGGAAATTTTTCTTGAATTGTATTTTTGTAGTCTGTGTTCAATTCTTCCAAACAATTCATCAAAAGTACGAATGGACATTCGAAAATAACTCGTAAACTTCCGTTCATTCATTCGTAAATTGCCATAGTGCGTGACAAACGTTCCAGCAAGAATCCTCCTTTCAAATAATAGGCCATATTGTGATCTTGTTTTCTTATTCCGTCTTTTGTAAATTAAGTAAATGATTAACAACTTTCTGAGTTTGTCGTCCATTGTACACAACCACAACGCATAGCAGCCCGCATCAAACTAGATTATAGACTATCGGGTTTCACGCTGCGTGAAATTTTCTGCATGCGGGGCAATACCGCACGCGTGACGAAATCCGCACGATATTAAAAACACCCTTACTGGAGGTGTCACTCAATTTTAAATAAATAAAGGTACTAGATGGGAAACCTGAACTTATAATTTCTAACTCTCTCAAACCTTCTCCGTTTGAGCCAAGTGTGCAGCCTGCAAGGTTCCAATATAAGAAAAAGAACATTAAGCATGTGTTGTTTTTTTTGAAATATTCTTATTTATTCGTTCCATTCTCATATAAGAACCTTCTAAAACTATTCTAAGAAAGATCTTTTTGTGATTACGATAAACGTAAATAAACAATACTTTAGTTTAAATGGGAATAGTTTATTGCTCTGTCGCTCGACTGTTTTAAGCTATACAAAGACAAAAGAACACTTGGTTACAAACCATTGTAAAGAAGACAAAAGTGACATTCAAAGTTGTTCATAGCTTGCAAACATGTGGTATATTTTTTTCTTAACATTACGATATGACATCACAGCCAGGTGACTGGCTATAATACCTAACATACAAATAAACTAGGTATTAACAATATTATACAGCAATTGCTAATCTGGTGCTACGGCGCTACAACAAACGACATACAAAACAAATATCTAAAATGATAATGGGAGCTCGCTTTGAGTATTCTTTCCTTCCACGCCTCCGAGGCGGAGCACGGAGCCTCATTCTCCCGTGCGCGCAGAGGTGGAGCGCGTAAGGCGGGGCCTACGAACGACACTAGCTCTACTGTTAAAGTCGAAATCATTTATTTCAATTAGACCCATACCATACAGGCACTTTTGAACGTCAAACAAAATTTTAAAGATATCACGTGTCAGTCTGTCAGTCAGTCCTCTTAGTGAAGCTATTTGCTCGTTCCAATGTGTAGATTCCGATGGAGAAGAACGAGCAAGAAACTCCATGGTTACTCTTTTTAAATCAGTGTCACATAAAGATTCTTTGATACATTATTTAGTTGGTTTGATTATGTGAGAAGAGTGTAACGCTAATATACAGAGAAACATTAAAAGAAAATAACCTTAAGGACAATAAACAGTCCGAAGCTGACCAGTCCCAATTGACGCCGCCACTACACTCCTAGTTGAAGAAGCAAAGGTCTTGGAGATAGATATATGTAAAGTTCATGCATGGACGGATTCCGCAGTAGTTCTAGCATGGCTCAATAGCCATCCTAACCGCTGGAAGACGTTCGTCGCTAACCGGGTCTCAGAGATATTGACAACGTTAGATTCAACCCAATGGTCGCATGTTTCTTCAAGTCAAAATCCTGCTGACTTCGGATCTCGAGGAATCTACCCTGGCTTAAGGGCCCAGCATTTCTGTTGGAAGCAAAAATACTACAGTAAATCAAAACAATTAGAGACCGATTTAGAAATTGCGAAGGTTAACGTCACTGTCACTGATGAGTCCCTATGGGTTAGATTTTCGACGTTTACAAAATTAATACGGGTTGTGGCCTACTGTAGACATTTTTTGAAGTTAATAAGAAATAATAACCAGTTTAATAGCTGTCTTCTATCAGAAGAGTTGAATGAAGCTCGCAAACGCGTTTTTAGTATTTGTCAGGCTGGAGGTTTCAAGGAAGAGATTGCTGTAATCAGGAAACAAGGTAATTTCATCAAATTAAAAGGACCTCTCAAGTCTTTGAGTCCTTACTTGGACGAAGAAAACATTTTACGGGTAGAAGGAAGGTTAGAAAAATCACAGCTTTATTTTAATACAAAACATGGTGATACCTAAAAGGTCTAAATTACCCGTTTACGTTACGTACGTTTACTAATAGCTCAAGCGCATGCCAAAACGCTTCACGGTGGAACCCAATTAACGCTTACATACTTAAGCAGCGATATAACTAAAGGTAAAGCTTTAATTAAAGGCTATGTGCAAAAGTGCATTCCATGTGTAAAAGCAGCTGCAAGAACTTCACAGCAGTTGATGGGCCAACTTCCCGAGCCTAGATCTAGTCCTTCAAGACCATTTAAGTATAGTGGCGTTGATTACGCAGTTCCGGTACTTATTAGGACGACAAAGGGACGAGGTCATCACACTCATAAGTATATATTAACACGAGCTGTGCACATTGAGGCGGTCAGTGATTTAACTATACAAGGACTTTTAGCTGCGTTCAATCGTTTCGTAGTTCGTAGAGGTACGGATATTTGGAGCGATAACGGGACAAATTTCGTCGCGGCTTCAAGAGAACTCCACGATTTATTTGCATCAGAAAGGTCAACTTACTTAAAAGTAATATGTGAAACATTAGCTGCCACTGGGACAAGATGGCATTTTATTCCACCTCATGCACCTAAATTCGGAGGATTGTGGGAGGCGGGCGTTAAGTCAGTGAAGTTCCATTTAAAACGTGTTATAGGCGATTCGACCCTAACTTATGACTTTATGAGGAACTATCCAATGTATTGGTGCAAATTGAGAGTTGCCGCAATTCTAGGCCCGAGTCCACCTTGAACACAGAGTCTGATGCATTTGATGTCTTAACACCAGATTTTTGCCTGATTGGGGAACCCTTAATTGCTGTATCTGATCACTATTTTGAGATGTGTAACGTATCGATAAATTACCCGTTTATGCAAAAGAATCCAAAAAACTTATAAAAACTACTAAAGTAAGTTACTACCACAAACATGTATACTTTAATTAACAATAGGATTAAAATTTGAATCGTATATGCTTATTCAAAATTATATTAAAAATAACAATAAAAGTTAATACATTTTTATACTCGCTATGAATGCCACATCCAAACAACATCATTGTAATTAATTCATCCATGTAAGTCAGCTCATAAAGCATTATGTCGTTAGTATTAACATTATTTTCTCACATACATTTATTACAAAATTACAAATTAGCTACAGAAAAATACTTTCGTCGGTTTCGACTATCACGAAACCCCTTGTTATTAAACTTTAATGTGTAATATATTCGCATCCTTATATAAATAACTTTTGCAAATATAATTTGACGCGCGAACCTAGTGCAGTGTTAGCCCCGACTGGCGCACTGAGAAACGGGTCGAGATTGTTACAGTGTGCGTGCGTCGACGCGTAGATACTATGGCGCAGACATACAAGCCGCGCGCGGTGCGTTTTTTTTTTTTGCTATAAACTACTGTATTTGTATGAAGATAACCTACTTCCCTTCTCTTTACACTATTGACCGACCACTGATTGCCATTTGTTTTTTGTATACCCACTTCTTTTAATTTTTTGACTGCCAGGTTTTTGTTAACTACCGATGATGTTTTACATTTTTAAATTGTTCTGTGTGATCACTATCATCATTTTTAAGTTTAGATCTCAGAATACAGAACAATCCAGAATACGCGTTCACTCATAATTACATGTCGTCAAATATGTCCAAAAACAATACGTCAATCCCCCCGCCAGCCGCACTCCCACCCGCGTAGTGTTGCCGACAGTGGAACAATTCCCTTGGTTTGGGGTAATTTAACAACAGGAGGGTAAGATACGAGTAAACCCAACAAAATAGGTAAACTTACGATAAATGCAACAGACTAGTTGTTCACACATTTCAAAGAGGTATCATAAAAGTTGACGATTTCTGGCTGTGTTCATTTTAGCTACATCTACATACACAACAAATAAAATAAAGCTTCAATAAGTACAAAGGTCTTATTGCGTTCCCTTTTGCTGGTTTAGTTTTTTTAATATGTCTTTAGACTCGGAACTAAAGATTAGAAGTCTACTTACTTTACTTAGTTCCTGAGATTAGCGCATTCTAGCAAACAAACAAACAAACTCTTCAGCAATATAATTAGTATGGATATATCTTAGTAGGATATGCTGTTTTCAAACCACCTTTGTCATAAATATATCTCTTCAAAGTGAATTGAGCAAACTATGCTCTGGCTAGATGGTTTCCAAAATTAATCTAACCGTGCCCTTTGTATGATTTGTATTTATTTTTTTGTCAGGGAAACTAATATTGCATAGGCTCCATAATGGACAAAAATATAACCCACAACAAATAAATAAGTGGGTAAAATTTTCACCAAGTATGACAACACTCACAAAATGGCCGAATCATTTTCATAGAAAAATAAATCGATAAAAAAATTCAATAATTAATTAAATATACTATTGCAGTCGATGCTTGCAGATGAAATGTAATCTTATCCACTTTTTTCGTAATTCCAGTCGCATTTTTACTTGTAGTAATAACACAAGACGGCATAATGAAATTAAAATTGATACTCGTAAATACGTCACGACATGCCACGTGCCAAAATTGACTAATCGTAGAAATTTCATACTATTCTAGTTGAGAATGGTTTTACTTGCTTCTGTTTGAAGCGCGATGACGCCTTCTAGTTTGTTCTGTTTAGATATATTTCTCAATAAGTGACTATAAAAAAGTTAATTATTTTTTAGTAGCCACAATGTTGTACTAAGTGTTTACTGTGTATGTTGTTCGACAGGATTTACATTAACTTACATTGTAATTGCAGTTGCGAAAGTACCTGGCCTCGTTCGGTGTGTTCGAGTCAGAGCAAGAGACCCAGCACCGTTGTGAGGTGCTCGGCACCCTGCACCAGCTCGTGAGGCAGTGGGTGAGGGAGGAGTCTCTCAGGGAGAACATGCCTGCTGATGTAGCGAGCTCTGACGGAGGAAAGGTGTTTACTTTCGGCTCGTACAGGCTGGGGGTGAGTGATTGTCATATGTGGACTTTTTATTCTTTTCTTACCAAAGTTTCTTTGAGTCGGTAGCATTACTAATTTTTACATTGTCTTTAAATTAATGAATTAAAATTAACACGAGTTTATGTATTGTTTAACAGGTACACGACAAAGGCGCTGACATTGACGCGCTGTGCGTTGCGACGGCACATTGAGCGAAGAAGTTTTTTCTCTACATTTTATAGTCTTTTGAAGGCTCAAAAACAGGTTGGTGCAACTTGTTGTAGCTTGCTCGACTATTTTACCTGTATGGTTATATCGGGCAATAGATACAATGTCCATGAAGCTAACATTTCTTATGTGTGCAGGTCAAAGATTTGATAGCCGTTGAAAACGCTTACGTTCCGGTTATCAAACTGAACTTTGATGGAATTGACATAGACCTATTGTTCGCAAGACTTCCTCTGTCGAAAGATCCAGGCAAGATAATTTTTTGATGACTAAACGTTTTTTCAAACCGAATTTGCTAATCGTCTTACATGTCGATTCATAAAATTATAATGTTTGTGTACAGATTCGTTTGACCTCGATGACGACATGTTATTGAAGAATTTGGACCAGAAGTGTGTGCGCTCGCTAAACGGTTGCAGAGTGACGGACGAGATTCTTCGACTCGCTCCTAACGTAGAGAACTTCAGGCTCACGCTGCGCGCCAACAAGCTGTGGGCTAAACGTAAGTGATTTAACATAAAACAATGTTTCTTAAATTGCAGCTCTGTCTTAGAGATTGTTTTGTCATTAGTCATGAATTATTTCTAACAGGTCGAGGAATTTTTTCCAATGCGCTGAGCTACCCGGGTGGCGTGTCGTGGGCCATGTTGGTCGCTCGTACATGTCAGTTGTACCCCATCGCACTGCCTGCGACCTTAGTGAACAAGTTCTTCTTAATCTTCTACCAGTGGAGGTGGCCACTACCAGTTCTGCTAAAGCGAGTCGATCCCGACAGACTTGGTTTCCCCGTTTGGGATCCTCGAGTAAGTATTGAGTTTTCGTAATTTTGTACTATTACATTTTTAAATTAATGAAATTAATTTCTTCTTTAATTTTTACCAATGCAATATATGAAATAGTAAGTGTCTATATCTATGCAATTCATTTCAGGTGAACTTAGCGGATCGGTACCACTTGATGCCCGTAATCACTCTTGCTTACCCACAGCAGAACTCCACGTTCAACGTGAGCGCTTCCACCAGGTCCGTCATGGTAGAGGAGCTTAAGATTGGTATGTACATCATCCACGTAGAACATTTGAAACCTATTATGTCACTAGTATATTAATTGTCTTCGTTAGCGCATAAAAATATTTAAAATATATATTGTAAATTCAGGTCTGGCCACGACGGAGGAGATAATGAAGGGCAATTGTGGTTGGGAATGTTTGTTCGACACGCCGAACTTCTTTCCCAAGTACAAGTACTTCATAGTACTGCTGGCTTCCTCCTCCAGCCCGAACGACCAGCTGCAGTGGAGTGGGCTCGTCGAAAGCAAGATCCGACACCTAATCGGTCAGTGATCACTTCAAGTATATTAAACTTGCTTTGACTGGACGGATGGCGCGGAGGCATCGCAGATTTGATTGCCGATTGTTTTTTTGAATCTGGATGTGATGTGTATGAACACCTCTATCGCACTCGCTCACGTGAACACCGAGTGCTTCAACTCTGCGCCCCTCAATGCAACTACTGGGCAGCCTCCAGCCAACTGCTGCTCAATGTGGTTCATCGAGTTACAGTTTGAGAAAAGCACGCTAAACCTAGACTTGACATATGACATCCAGACCTTCGTGGAGAACGTCAACAGTCAAGCTAGGAAATCTTACATGCTAAGGGAAGGCATGATTACACAGGTAATATATTACTGCTAACTTTTCTTTGGTTTTGTCATTGCCCCCAAACTAAATGATTTTTTTACGCACTTTAGTATCGTTATATAAGTTTCCGTGATGCAAGTTTGTCAGTTTGTCAGTGGTAAGAAACACTCTATATTTCCTCAGGCCCGGTACGTGCGTCGCAAGCAGTTGAACCAGTACCTGCCGGCCTCCCTGCTGCGTCGCGAGCGCACCTCCCCCGACACCAACAGCAGCTCTTTATCGACACCCTCACCCCCGCCCGTGCCCTCACCACCTCCTGTGTCCCTCGACGCAACCGAGCGACTCCCTGGGAGGAAACAAACTGTATTACCAAATACGACAATTAAAAAAAAATAGTGTTAAATAAAAAAATCCACGAATTTAATATTTTCATTTTACTCTCCTCAATAATTCATCAAACCCCAAGCGTTTCGGATTGCCACGATTGAAAGGTTTATCTTAAATCTGAGAAGCCAATTTATGTAAATTGAGTATCATCAAAAAGATTTCGTATTTAGATTTTTTATTTTAGTCTATTGTTGTTTAGATCAATGCAATATGAACGGAAGAAAAATATTTCGTGTCTTTAGTACTTTGTTTCTGATAAAAAACAACACATACGTAATTTATTTCATTTCACATTCACACATGTTTAATCACAGATCTAATTATTTCTGATAATAAACAACACATACACAAATAAATAATTTACTGTTGAAGCTTCACTTGTGTATACAATTTCTGTAATCTTTAGAAACAAAAGTGCCGAAAGCATTCGTTTGTTTTAAAAAAACTTGTGAATTTGCTCCCAATGTGCACTGTGCAATGTGCCTGTCTCGTTCTTGAGTTATAAAATACAGAGAGGCACCGTTTCTAGGCCTATCCTTGTTCATTGTAAGTACATTTGTATTAACACTGTCAAACAACGTTAGATAATTTAAATTCTGGGACTGGGAATTAATCATTGCCGATAGACAAATTTTTAATAAAATGTAACGATGAACAAGGCCACTAGTCAATGTATAGCAAAAAAGACACCAGCCATAATTTATTTTTTTACTAATCATGTCTTGTAAAAACATGGCGTAGAATGGGTGGAATATTTCGACAACTGGGTGTCCACTCTTTTTATGCAAAGCACACTTACAAATACAAAAGAGCAAACAATAATATTTTTTAAAGAAGGCTAATATTTTTCCAAGCAAGTTGTTTTACAAACAGAAAACAATGCCATTTACTAAAGTAGAAAAGACAAATTCGTTGTACGATATAAACATACCACATGGTTTGGAGCATAAACACATAAACCTTCCGACAGAGGTTGTCAGGTAGAGTTATTCTGAGAAGGAGATGGTTTTAACATGAAGTACCTTGTATAATATTAGTATTAAAATTGTAGTAAATGATAATATAATATTTATTTCTGCAAGTAGGTTACAAATTATCAAATTTACATATTAGTATTTTTAAAACTTAACTATATGAAGCCAGCATTTTATAAGTAGCAGCACATTGGCACTCCGTTTGTAAGAAATTAGAGCCGCCCATGGGCGTCTGCAAAACCAGAGGAGTTCAAGTGCGTTGCCAACCTATTGGTGATTATTAAAATTGAAGATTGGATTTAGGAGAAGGGAGAGAATTGGTCCAACGGAAGTTTCGGTCTCACATTGTATAACACAACGTTATCATTGTTTAACATAGGTTGTCTGTGAAGCTGTGGTACAGGGGGAGTCAGCTTTCTTAGCGACTAATGCCTACACTGGCACGATTTGCAAAAACGAGATAGCGCTCTACAAAAAAAAATGATGACAAGATCAGTGATGTCATATGCCCGATTGAATAGATACCCATAATTTCGGTAGCTGCAAATTGAGGATAATTAGTTGTGGTAATTTCAAGGTTCACTAGTTAAATATAAAATAATGATATTAGCCACTTATAATCCTTATTTCGTGTTTTAATGTCTTAAAATTCTGACTAGAAGAACCAATTATTTATTTATTTGGGTGTTTTCTTTTTTATGAAATGGCCACACATTTAAATGGCGGTTTTCGTTCTGACGTTAATCTGACACTCGTTTGTTGTGGTTGATATCAAATCTTATTTTGATTTTCTGCCGGCTCTACCTTGTTATAGTTTTGTGCTTTAACGAGATATTGACTCTATAAAGCGAAATTGATGCTTTTTGTGTTTACGAGATAGAGACTCATTTGTGCGATATTAACGCTTTCTGTGTTTACGAGATAGAGACTCATTTGGATATTGACGCTTTAGTGTTGTATTTTCCCATCATGACAGGAAAGGGAAGTGTGAAATGCCCAAAATGTGGGTTAACTCCAAGGGATGACCCTCCTTTGAGCTTCCACAGGTTTCCTCTTCCGTCCCAGCAAGGGTCTCTCAAGTAAGTAAATTACAGGCTTACCTAAATAGATAAACTCACGCTTTTTTCCAATTGGGATTGGCAGAAATTACAGAATGCCACCTGCTGTAATCCTTACACATACTTCTTTTGCAGATTTATAGAGTTATCACTTAATTTTAGTCTCATTTTACGACATCATCACACGAATTTCTTGATTTTGAGCCATCCAAAACAGTACCTATCATAACAGACACTTTAATTCCTTGGAAGGATAGGATGGCACAACATTATAAGCTTGAAAATATTATTTAGATGAAATAATGTGTATCTTTTTGTTTCAGGGCTCATGTTTGGGCCAAATTTTGTTATCCCAATGATAAGTGGACTTCCAATGAGTCATTACAAAAGCTCTATGCACAGCACAAGATGCTATGTGGTAAACATTTTGATAATTCATCATTTACCAGCATTGACAGAAAAAGACTGAATAAGGTTGCTATTCCTACTGAAGCTCAAACTATATTGGCCCAGTTGCGAGATGGTCTTCAGTGTACTTCACCATGAGAAGCACAAGAAACTAAAGTGAGTACTTTATTTTATTGTTGCAGTACAATGTAATACATATAAAGTCAAACAAGTTACAAATTTTATACAGTAACAAGTATGAGCAGTGGGACAGATGTGTCCATTGCTCCACTGCTTATATCATCATCATTATCAGCCGGAAGACGTCCACTGCTGAACAAAGGACTCCTCCTTAAAGGGGTTGGGGGGGTTGCCATAATCCCCACTCTTTGCAGACGGCTTGGGGATCGCAGTTAGGTTACTGACAATTTAAGGATTCTGCTGCCCGTCCCTTGGTGGCTGGTTGCTGTTTAAGAACTTTCCCGGGTCCTGCTTATACCAATATAAATGTATCCTGTTCATCATCATCATCATCATCATCAGCCTATAAATGCCCACTGCTGAGCACAGGCCTCTTCTCACACGGAGAAGGTTTGAGCATTAATCACCACGCTTGCTCAATGCGTGTTGACGATTTCAAACTTACAATTAGAAATTATAAGTCCAGGTTTCCTCACGATGTTTACCTACACCGTATGTCAGTGGTGTCTAAATAATCATAGAAAGTACGTATAACTCGGGAAAAGTCACATTGGTACTTGCCAGGTTTCGAACCCACACCCTCATGCATGAGAAGCGGGATCCTTAACCTCCGGGCCACCACGACATCCGAATATTTGTTATATCCTAATAGGATATAATAAATATTCTAGTGAATAGGGTAACATAGGCATATTTATTTCAAACATAAATACATTTATTGTAAGATATGGTAATGAAGTTGTATGTGTTTCAGCGTCCAAAGTCAACAGTTGGAACACAAATTGAAGCAATACCCAGTACATCTCAGTATTCCATGTCCATTGAACACTCAAATATTCAGCATCATTCTCATCCTGAAAGCCCAGTCTTGGCCAAGGTAATTTCTTGAACTTGTCATAATCAGTGTTATGCATTATCATTCATTAATACAAGTAGTGCTTAAAATATAATTATCATCAGTGAAAGCCGAAATTTGATGAGCGTGTAGATTGAGTGATCTTTTTTAAAAGTTGGTTTAACCCTTACAAAAATTAAATTCTACTACTACGGCTTTAAACCAATTTAGTTAACCAAATTTCGTGTGCAAAAATATGTTATTTTATGTATTTACTTATACTATGTGAGTAGAACATGAATTGTGAATCACAGTTCATTGAAATTATTAATTGGATGTTTTCAGGAATCACAGAAAAAAGATATTTTAATGGACCTTGATGTCAAAAAATTAAATGAACTCACTCCAAAGAAACAGAAGCTGTATACAAGATGTAGAAAAAATATTAATGATATAATGAGACTTCGAAGGAAGTTGAAAAAAGTGAAAAAAATTAAAAGGTCATTATTGAGTTCTCTATCTAGTGAAGATTCATCATTCACATGATATGATAAACAGCAAAATTAGCAGCTCATTTTCTTTGCTACTGCAAAGCCAGTTAAAAAATGTGCCAAGGAAGATAACTGGCCGGAGATGGACATTAGACGATAAAGTTGATAAACCTTAGGCATCTATAAAAAATCAAGTGCCTGTTATAGATTATTGTGAAGGTTATTTTGTTTGCCTAGTGTGAGCTCACTAAAGGCTTTGTTGAACCACATACCTATGGTTTGTGGTATAAATGAACAGGTGATTGAAACAATCAAGCAAATAACAGAAAAAAGAGAAATAAGTGAAAATTTATGTGTATTGGCATTTGATGAAATGTCAATAAGAAAAAACTTGACTTACAACGCTAAACTTGACCAGATAGATGGTTACCAGGATCATGCCCTTCAAGGTCGGACATCCCAAATAGCCAGTCATGCTCTAACTTTTATGGGCTTCGGAAAAATTGGAAGTAATCAATAGCCTTTTACTTTTCTGGCGATTCTGTCACAGCAGATAGATTAGCTGTGCTTATTAAGGAGGTAAGTTGTAACCTTTTTAAAATGACCGGCTACACACAACTATTTATTATAAAGCTAAAAATAAAAGAAGTGTCTGTTTGTAATTTCAATCATACTAGTTCTAACAAAAAGAAACATAGGTATTTAAAAAAAATGACAGTTTGTTCCTGATAAACTCTGAAATGGCTGGACTGATTTTGACGGGGTTTTTACTGGTAGATAGCTGCTGTTATAAAGATATATATAACTAAGGCTACTTTTATTTCAGAAAAAATAATTAGGATTCTGCATAATGAAATTAAAACTCAGGAAATCTACTGGGCGTGAGCAAAGCCGCGGGCATAAGCTAGTAGCACATAATATATACAAATTAAAACATATTATGACGATAAGCAAACCTTTTAAGTGCATTCTATGACGTGGATTTTTGCCTACCCTTTTTTCTTTAATATTCTTTTTAACGAAGTATGTAAAAATCAATATATCTTAATTAATTTTACAGGTCTTGAGAGCTTGCTTTGATACTGGATTGGAAGTCGTCGGCACTGTGTGTGATCTTGATGGTGTCAATATACGTGCCATAAATTCTTTGGGGTCATCGACGGATCAACCATATTTTAACTTTGAGGGACGTGAAGTTATTACAATCCTGGACCCGCCCCATCTGTTGAAATGCTTTAGAAATATTTTTTTAAAACACAATATTCAATTTGAACAAGACATACAAATTGATGGAATACGACAGCAAGGTACGTACATTAAGAGGGCTTATCGCGTATGAGTTACGGGAAAACATTTTTAAATCCACGAAATATAACACTAGATTACGACGTTACCACTCATACGCGATAAACCCTGTTAAGCATTAAAATATGATGGCGATTTACAAAATAAATAAAAAGTAGTTGCCAGTGCTCAGTAAAGTGTATGCAGGGGCCGTGCGATCAACTGCTGCACTGCGTGTGGCGGGTTCGAATCCTGCATGGAACAAATATTTGTATGACCTACAAGTAGTTGTTCCGTGTCTGGCTGTGTGTATGTGAATTTAACGCACCCACGATATAGGAGGAATTCCTAGTGTGGGGCAAAGTTTTTTCAATACAAATAAACATTTTTAAAGTTTTCGGCGATGACGCGTTATCTAAGATCATTATAATTAATTGATTTAAATCTTATTGCAGGCTTAGCAAAATGGAGCAATATTGAAGATTTTTTTGAAAAAGATCAACTGTCTCCAACCTTTGTGTTTGCCCCAGGGTTGACACGGCAACACTTGCATCCGAATGGCAAACAGAAAATGAAGGTCTGTTTAGCAGCTCAAGTATTAAGCCATTCGGTTGCAGCAGGAATACTTGCTAGAGTAGCCATGAGTAAGTTTCAAGACATGCATTATTAATCCCCTTTCCACCAATACCAGCAGTAGACTCTTACTTACTCACACACTTTCGCTAACTTAGATAGCATGATATTATTATCATCTATAATGCGGAAACATGTCTGCTCAAGTCATGTAATTGTTGATTGTTATGATTCTAGAATTTATATTTTAAGATGTTTATTTACTTTTCCAGATGAAGATGATTCCCAAGAAGCTGTTGCAACATCTATAGTACTATCAAATTTGGACAAATTATTTGATGCTGTGAATGGAGATACTCCAGATAGAAAAAGAGGGAAGGAGTTTCTGACCAACATGACCTTAACCAGTCCTCATATAATGTATTTCTTAAAAATGAAATCTTTTTTTAAAGAAATGAAATTTTTAGGGCAAGAAGTAAGCCCCCGTCTCAAGAGGGCTGGTTGCGATCACTAAATGCGATCGAAAGGATTTTTAAAAATTTAAGCAATAAATTTGATATAAGAACATTATCTGTAAGGAGGCTTAATCAAGATCCGCTAGAAAATTTCTTTTGGATGCATAAGAAGCAATTGTGGATGTAATCCGAACCCCACATCAGTCCAATTTATTGCACCACTTAAAACCGGAATCTTATCAAATTTATTGAATAAAAACAAAAACAGAAACTGTCTGGATGATGATAATGACTTGCTGAACAATTTTAAAATATTCCTGGAACCAAAAAGTGTCACTAATTCTACCACTACTTCTACATCCTCTCAAGATAAAAATGTAGAGGGTGTAGAAGACATTGACATATCTCAGTGTTCTGGTGAAACGCAAGAATGTGCTTAAGTTTGCGGATTCATTTTTAAAAATATGGCAGTTGATTGCACTATATGCAAAAACATCATGGTTGCGGATCAAAACACTGAGATATGTCATACCTTTACAGCGTTTAAGGAATACAATGAAACTAGAAGCAGTCTAAACTACGTCCAGTACAGTTTCTGTGAATTGGTAGAGAGTGCTGCAAAAAACATAAACAATTACTAAAAAGAAAATTCTCACAAAAAAAATATTAAAATAAATTTATATCAAGCTTGTGAAAATATTAACAGGGATTGGCTGAAGAGGTGTGAGGATCATTATAGTGTAAATGTAAAAAAAATATATAAGTAGCACAATTGCTATATAACTGAAACGGTTTGCAAATTGAAAAACCAGGAGTTTATTGAAGAAGCCTCCAAAAAAGCTATGAAAAAGAAAATAAATATACTGAAACATGCTTAACAACTTTGTTTTTTTTTTTAGTTTAGTAAACTAAGTAATACATAATGCATAATCGTTAATTATACTGCAAAATGAGAATAATGAATTCTTATTTTGCAGTTTATTTAAGTTATGGATTACTAGGGATACAATACTAAATAATCCATTCATAATTCCCGCGCCTCACGAGTTTCTCATGGCATAAACTGGAGCGCTAGTGCGCTCTGGTGTAGGCAATATATTTGTATGAAGTTGTATTTCTTCCCGTTAGGGTATTTATGTTCTGTGCTGTGGTATCACACTGGTAGATGCGTTTCTCCCTCGCACAAAATTACTAAAAAGTTTTAATAGTAGAATAAGAAGTTTATCCTTTATAAACTTAACCCATCTATTAACTAAATACATATAATAAATAAATTTAGATTAAGGCTGGACCCAAATAGATGCAACACATGAAAGTCTTTTTAATATTTCCTGGTTTGAAAAAAGTACAATAGAGGACACCTGGTATTTTTTAAGTATATTTTAAGATAGCACAACATATTTTTAACAAAAGAATGGTCAGTAGTTGTATTGCAGGTCACACAAATTAGTAATACCGCAAATTCAATGGGTTTGGGTGCACTGACAAGATAGAAATTAAGACAAAGAGATTTTATACGAAAGAGTCAATGGGCGGTATCGTGTAAAAGTTTGTAAATATTAATAAACAAAGCTTTCTTGTAAGGGCAAGGAAGGAACTTAGAAGAAAGAAGGAAGAAGTGTTCCTCGGAGCGTGATAGTGTACAGTTGTGACTAGGACTCTTTAACGACGTGACGCTAAGTTATCTGTCACTCGCCTAGAGCCATACGAGTGGAGTTTGTACTTAGTGCTTGCTGTGTGTGTCGTGTCAAGTGTTAAGTGTCCTGAATCGCTGAGACTAGTCGGTAAGTAATAGATTCTATGTAAACATCCTGCTTGGTGCAAACTTCAGACAAAGTATTTAAGGGAATCATAATAAATTATTTTTTTAGCTGCAATATGAAATCCATATTTGAGTGTAAAAGAGCGTATTATGTATATTTATTTTCAATTTTAGTCCATTTATCAAAGAAGTAAAAGATATATAAATAAAAGAGAGCATTATATTTCTGCTAGGGAAAAACGTTATCGAAACAGATATTTAACTGTAACCTTTCACGCTCAAGAGATGATCTCCGGTCACCGAAAGTACAGGTCTGCGGACGGAAAATAAGGTTAGCTTACCGCCCGACCACAACCATACAAGAACGAACGGCGCGTAGCGTTCCGCGCGCGCCTCATAGAGCCACAGGGCTGATGTTCAGCCAAGGGCGGGGTAAGCGCAATGTGGCAACGCGGCCTCGGCCCAAAACTGGAGAAGGAACGGGGGATTTTTAGTCAGTAAGAGTCTGACAGTCTCGCCTGACCCAGGGCGGGAGAAGTAATCTGACCCTTTTCCCCTAACAAAAAATATATAAATCATTTACGCTCGTGTGACAAGTCTATATTTCAATTTGTTTGTCATATATATCATAACGTGACCTCTGTCAAAACTTATTCGTTTTCTTTACTAAAGGATGTATGATGTGCAGTCGTTGTGTGATTTATTTACTTTCAAAATCGTAATTCATAATATTATGACGTCTTTAAACCGTGACCAGAAACCGAATTTAGTAAATAATAAATAAACACGAATTAATAAAACAACTTACATTACGCTTGCAGGTCCATCATTAGTGGCCGAAGATAAGACAATAGAGTTCAAACAATTTATGATCCCTTTCGCAGTGTACGAGTCGAAGTCAGAAGCAAATCGTCGGGTGGAATAGCTCAGTGCCCTGCACCTACTGAACAGTGGATCAAGGAGCAATCCTTAAAGAAGGGTCTACCTGCTTATGTGGCCCATTCTGCAGGTGGACACATATGTCCATTTGGATCCTACAGGCTGCGAGTAAGTGAAATAACTTATTTGAATAATGTATACAAATTGTGTTCACGTTGTATATTTTATTATACGGACATCCTCTTTCGGTCCTTAAATTTTTGGTTATTTAAATTTCTTTCTTTTGTTTAAATATTATTTTAGACCTATTCTTAGTTTACCACATAGGTATTTTATTTTTGATTTTAAATTAACGCACCAATACAAATCTATTGTTTAACAGGTCCACTCAAGATTTGCTAAAATCGACTTATTATGCGTTGCCCCGCGACACATACAAAGGAGTGACTTTTTCACTTCTTTGTATGAATTGCTAAAGGTTCATCCACAGGTTAGTACCACTGGTCTAAGATTGTTTGACTATTTTGCCAGTAGAGTGAATATATCAACAAGGGTAACGTACTGACAAGTGTTGGTTCTAACTAACTTATTGTCTCTTTGTGCAGGTGGCTGAACTGCGAGCGTTGGAAAACGGTTACGTTCCAATCATCAAGATGACCTTTAGTCAAATAAGGATTAACCTCCTGTTTGCAAGTCTGGATCTCCCTAAAATTGCAGGTAAGACAAAACCATTGTCGTCAAACAGTCCATTCATATTGATATACATTTTAGTAAAAATAGATGATATCCAAACTAATATTATAAAAGCGTAAGTAACTCTGTCTGTCTGTCTGATTTTTCTTCACTTCGATTTCTGTGAAATTTTCACAGACATAGTTTGGAACTCGAGAAAGGACATAACTTAGTTTTTATTCTTAGAATCTACAGGCAGTCACAATTCCACGCGAACGGTGTCCCAGGCTAAAGCTAGTTATTAATATTTTTTACGGCCCTGTAGACCGTCTAGATATTCTGTTTAAGAAAGTAAAAGCATATTACCAAGTTTAAGTTATAACACCATTTCGATGCTTGAGAGTTTATATGCGGATCTGCTGCTCGTCTCTCGGTGGCTGATCACAGCTTTGTGTTGTAGTCGGGTCAAAAATGTACAACGTGTGTTTGTTTGTAGTTTCTTTGAACCTGCGGGACGATACGCTGCTCAATAACATGGACTACAACAAGTGTGTGCGCTCGGTAAACTCCTACCGAGTCACGGAGGAGATCCTGCGCCTTGTGCCCAACGTCAACTACTTCAGGGGCACTCTGTGCGCCGTCAAACTTTGGGCTAAACGTACGTATCTAAAAATCTAAAAAAGAACAAAAACTATCTTCCCTTCAATTGTCACCTTCTTAATGCAACACGTCAAAACATTCACATTGTAGTTCTATCCTGTACCGAGGACTGATTCGATTGATTCTTTTTCATCAAGTCAACCATCAATTAAATAAAGGCCTTTTTTTAATTTCTCAATCCGTGTTTATTTTGGCATTGCTTCCATAAACTCTTAAGCTGTTGTGATGTGTAAACTTGTAACATGAGCTTTGAATTTTTGATGTAATATAATTAATTGTGTGGAGGGGTCGCGGAGTTCTCCAACACACTTGGATTCCTGGACGACGTGTCGTTGGCTATGTTGGTGGCGTATACGTGTCAGCTGTACCCTGACTCCCTACCGTCCACCTTGGTTCACACTTGATCACTTCATCACTTGATTCTTTTGTGTTTTAGCGCAATGGGTGTGGCCATAACTCGCACGTTTAAAGAATACCAAGTCTGTCACCATGTTTCCTTTTTAGAACCTAACAGTGAGTATTGTTTTGTTTTTCCTATTTTTTTGATAGGAGTGTGAGTTTATTCTTTAGAAGTGATTTGTTTAAGCCTTTTGAAAGACATGATGAATAATAATCAGTTCGTTATACAATAACATGAAATTTTATTTCAGGTGGACGTATCGCACTTTTTCAAATCGTTGCGAATTATAACCCCACTGTATCCGGAGCAAACCTCCACATTCAACATGTCCAACTCTAAAAGGACCATAGTCATGGAGGAAATAAAAATCAGTAAGCACGATATCAGTCATTGCACACTTAATATGCCACGTGTGTCAGCACCAAAAGTAACGCAAAATTCAGTATTATTTTCGATTAACAATGAAACTGGTGATAAAAAGGATTTTAATAACTTTACAGGCCTGACGGCAACGGCTGATATTCTGGTTAACAAATGTGGATGGATGGGTGGGATGATCATTTATTTGAGAGTACAGTTTTTCTTCCAGTACAAGTACTACTTAGTAGTAATGGGCTCCTTCGTTAGCCCGGAGGACCAGCTACAGGGGAGAGAGCTCGTCGAAAACAAACTACTGAAGTTAGTACGTAAGTGGCATATTTTATAAAGACTAAAGATATATTATATTCTTAATGTCTTTTTCGACATTCGTTCAATTAATATTTTATTTTCGTTCGTTGCCAGTGTTCTATTTTCGTTGCAGTGGGGTTCGAGTTTTGGAGATTTGCGATGAGTGAGGAGGATTGTGATTTCGGTAACCTCAATTGCAACATGAGAAATTTAACATTCATTTATAAGTATCATTCTGACTTATGCTTAATTTGTTTTTTTTCTGAACGAATGTGATAAATAACAGTGGACTGTAAATTTTAACCAGTCTACCAGTTATGTTATTACACACATTACAGACTATTACTTCGGCATCGTCTATAAATTTATAAATTTTGAGTTAGAGGAGGATGAAAATGTAAATAATTTGTAATTGCCACATTAACTGTCTACTTGATGTAGCGAACAAATATCACATTAATTATTCATTTAGCCCCTTTTAGCACCCTTTTATTTTTGCAAATTTGAAATCAGTTCGATTTTTAAAGAAGTTCCAACTAAATATATCTCTCCAGGGTGAAATCATTGCCAACTACAGTTCAATGTAGTTCATCGGACTCGTTTCCGTTCCAGTGCGACACGACATCAAAATATATTTATTTCTTTCTATCACACGCTCTTTTAATACTTTTTCTCTTTTCTACTCGAATCTTAATACATTTCTTCATGCTAAAAATACGACAGTAGTACAGCCGTGGTTCATTCGGATTTAAAAAATAATGTCAAAGTCAGTTGTTGGTTTTCGCGCGTTTGGCGGGTGTTATTTCGTGCTAATTTTATTTATATTTCAATTGAGTGTGAGTATTATTGTCGTAATTACGGTTTTATTAGACAATTAGCATGTACTCTTTGTGTGTGTAACCGAATTTCAACCTGAGGGTTATTTAGGATATTTCTATTTCCTATGTGTGGTTTTCAGTGTACTTGTAACAGATCAGCCTCCTGTTAGACTCTAAACTAGAAAAATTAAAACATCTATTATTGAAGATATTAAAAATGCAATCCAAATCGAGCTTAATAATGCTACAATTAAACTTCAAAACCAGGTAGACCAAATCACAACCAACCTAACTAATGAACAGGAAATAATAAAAAAACAAATTACAACAATCGACCAAAACATAGAGAATATTGAGAAACAACTATACCAATTGAAGAATTCAAACAAAATAGTACTTTATGGACTCACAGAAAGCCACCGGGAAACCGAATATGAACTAATAGACCGTGTCTCTAGAGTGTTCCATGAAGTAATGAACATTAATATCAACCCCTACATAGAAGAAGTAAAGCGCATTGGAAAGAGAGGAGATAGAAGACCACTAGCAATTGAACTAATGAATAAAAGAATGTCAAAATATATCACAGAAAATGCAAGAGATTTCCACAATACTGGATTAGGAGTAGGACCATTTATGGATCCTCAAACCTTACAGCAGCGAAACGAACTCAGGGAAGCACTACGCAAAGCAAGGAGGAGCGGTAAACACGCCATTATCAAAAACAATAAACTTTATATTAACAGAAAGGAATATATAACAGACCCAGCGCCGTTATTAAACACAACACACGAGCCACCTATCGACAACAAAAACTATGATACGACGACGAACCCAACAATCCACTACGAAACGATGACCAACAACACACAAGAAGTTACGCCGGCGCCCGCAGCCCCATCTGTGTCGATGCAAAGGAACACACCACGGAACCGGACATTTCGATATTGATGTAAATGTAACTTTTCAAAATATCCAAAGTATAGGTAATAAGTTAGATTTAGTTGAACAAGTTATATTAGAATATAATATTGATATATTATTATTGTCAGAACTATGGAAAAATAAGGACTTCTGTGATTCTATTTTACTACCGGATTATAAATTAGCATCTACCTTTTGCCGTAAAACACATGACGGCGGAGGAGTATGCGCGATTGTCAAAGATACAATAAATTATATAGAAAGAAAAGACATTAATAACTACTCTAAAGAATATATTATAGAAATTAGTGCTATAGAAATACCAAAGTTGAATTGTATTATAATAGGATTATATAGAGCTGATCGTAACTTTGATATATTTTATTCGCAAATGGAAAAAGTTTTATATAAATTGAACACTAAGAATCTAAGTAAATTTATTATTATAGGAGGTGATTTTAATATAAACATTTTAAACAAAAATAGAGAATCTAAAGAACTTATAAACTTAATGAATTCACACAATCTTAAACAATTAATTACAGAACCTACTAGAGTGACAAAAACGTCATCTACATGCATAGACTTACTGTTCACCAACTACACACCTATCATAACTAATACTTATGTTCAAGACTATGGCCTTTCAGACCACAAGGCGATAAATATAAAAATAAATACAAAAAATATACACAACAATGATAAAACTTGGATAGCCAGAAAAAGAATATTCACTAAAAATAAAATAACAAATTTTAAAAATTCGCTAAAAGATAAAAAATGGCACGAACTATTCGATCAAAATGCAGATCTTAATATTGATTATAATTCATTTATAAATATAATTACACAATTGTTAAACGATCACATACCAATCCAAAAAATAAAAATAAAAACGAAACCGAAAAAACATTGGCTTACACCAGCCCTCAAAAAATCATGCGTCCATAAAAGAATGCTAAAAATAATATTAAACGACACAAAAAGCGAAGTTATACAAAAATATTATAAAAAATACAGCCAAACACTTAAGCGCACCATAAAAATATCTAAAAAACTCGATTACGTCAAACAAATGCAGAAATCAGACAACAAAACAAGAACAATGTGGAATATAATTAAACAAAAAACAAAAAAGCCCCTAAAAAAATCGGTAAAAATATATCACTGACATACAATAACCAAACGATAAATTGCCCAGAAGCAATCTCAAACATATTTAACGAATATTTCACAAGTGTTGGTGCAAACCCCAGTGATACAAACCAAAAGCACAACAAAAAAGGTAGACCAGTAGTCGACTCGCCCGAGTGTTCAATGTACCTTCGTCCTGTCGACCGGAAGGAGATTATAAACATAATTTGCTCAATTAAAAACAAACATAGCTGCGGAGTGGACGATATCCCTCCAATCCTATTAAAACAATGCGCAGAAGAATTGTCTATCCCCCTTAAATATTTAATTAATCAAAGTTTTCAAAATGGCCAATTTCCCGACGCTTTAAAAATTTCTTTAGTCAAGCCCATTCACAAAAAAGGCGACACAGACACTCCCAGTAACTACAGACCCATAGCCCTATTACCCACATTTTCCAAAATATTCGAAAAAGCAATGTGTAACCGCCTATACAACTTTTTAGAAAAATTCAAAATCCTAGATGACTCCCAAAACGGATTCAGACGCTCAAGATCCACAACACTAGCTGTTTATAAATATGTGCAAACCGCCCTACAGCATATTAATGACAAGAAGTATGTAATTGGCGTCCTACTTGACATGACAAAGCCTTATGACAAGGTACTATATAACATACTTCTTGACAAACTACATGGCTCGGGCATTCGTGGTCCGGCGCACTCCTGGTTTAAATCTTACCTGCAAAACAGATCCCAAATAGTCCAAATATAAAACTATGACACAAAAACAAATGAAATAAAAACAACTCGATCACAAGAAATAAAAATAACTTGTTCAATACCACAAGGTAGTGTCCTTGGATGTGTATTATTTTTAATTTATATCAATGATCTACCTAAAAGTCTAAATAAAGATCTAACCCTACCAGTGCTATTTGCAGATGATATATCTATTTTAATAAAATATAATAAATCAGAATTACCTTCACCTATTTTGCAAGAAACCTTGGAATCAGTAACACGATGGCTTAACGACCACAACTTAGAGATAAACTATACTAAAACAAAAACAATGCAATTTAGATCTTACCAAACAGCCCCACTAAAAATAGACACCTCTTTTAGAAATATTACATTACAAAACGTAGACACATTTAACCTACTCGGAATAAACATAGACACTCATATAAATTGGAAAGCCCACATAGAACACATAAAATCGAAATTGTCAAAATTCACATACGCTCTTTTCCAAATTAAATGCAGTACTAATATCGAGACGGCACTGTCAGCTTACTTCGCATATGCGTCCTCCTGGTTGAGATACGGCATAATGCTGTGGGGCGACAGTGTTAACTTTCACGACCTATTCTTATTACAAAAAAAATGCGTACGAATCATAGCACAAATAGATAATCAAGATAGCTGCAGACCCTATTTTATTAAATACAATATTCTAACACTACCATCAATATATATTTATGACATATGCAAGTTTGTATTTAAAAATAAAGATAACTTTACTAAAGTAAAAGACACCCATAATGTTAATACCCGACATAAAAACAGACTGTACCTACCACCATCTAGAATTAAAATGCTTAACCAAAGTCCTTACTACATGGCAGTCAAAATATTCAATGGATTACCGAAAGACCTACAAAACGAAAGGAAAGAAATAATATTTGAGAGGAAATTAAAAAAGTTCTTAATACAAAAATGTTTCTACTCAACCAAAGAATTCTTCGAAGGAAAATAGAACACCAACATTAATGTAAAAACCCACCTCATATACACATAAACACCTACCTACTAACTCACTCAATAACAACTTTTTTTATTTTTTTTTTATTTATCTAATTATGAACTATTTTGTTTATTTTTTTCTCTTTTATGCAATGTAATGTAAATTAAGTAATTTTATATTATTTTATAAGCTATAGCCCTCTTGCAACGCCTGAAAAAGGCCGTTAAGCTGTGCCTGTTATTTAAATTTAAGATCCTTGTACCCACCTTAACATGCAAATAAAGAATTTGAATTTGAATTTGAATTTGAATTTGAATTTGAATTTGAACAGTGCTAGAATTTTGTCAGAATGCTGTCGTAATTTATTAAATTGGGAGACCAGTTCTGTGTAAAAAGCAATAACTATCGATAATAGTTCTCAGTCAAAAAATTTACAAATAGTACAAAATTTATATTAAGATTAGATTTACTATTTCAAGTTGGTCCGCCAAACAAAAAATTTAAACAAACAAAATGGCCGCCCACCTGCTATGATAGATAAAGCTTAGTATACACAGGGAATGAAAATTTATGAAATGAAATTATTTTTTTCATAGTTAGTATCTTTAAAAAGGTATTGAACGAATTTTCATTGAATGTTTATTTGAGTTTTTATACCGTAATATTTGTTTTATTTTATTGAGTTTTACTTTAGTTTTAATAATTTAGAAATGGAAGCTGCAAAAAATAACGGTTGTGGTGGTGGTCGAGCGGGAAACCGTGGTGGTGGTGGTCGAGCGGGAAACCATGGTGGTGGTGATCCAGTAGGCAGACGTGGGCGCGGGCTTGGGCGTGGACGCGGCCTTGCCCGATCGCTTCATTTTGCAATGTTTGTGTTTCTTTTTGTACTTTTTGTTTTCTTTTAGTAATATATTGGTTACGGATATTTTCTTGCTTTGCTAGGTTACTTTAGAGCCATACCCAAAATGTTACTTAACTTTTAAGGGGACAGTCGAATGCAGACAGCGTCTCGTCTGCGTCCTTTGCTATTGCGGGGCCATCGCAACCGACAACATTATTTTTTTTTAATTATTTTTTACTCTAAAGAAATGTTAGAAATGTACTTTCTTTTCATTCAATTTCGTTTTTCTATGCAAATTGACAATGTCACCGATCTGTCCATAAGTACTGCTGGTCCGTCGCGACCGATAACGTATGTAAACATTTATTTAAAATGTAACAACTGTACTCTTTCAATATCGTCATTAGTGAAACAATAGAAAGACAATAGAAGCGGCGCGGTGCTTAATGAATTACACACTGTGTTTTTTTCTTCTTCTAGATCAATAGAAGAAGAATGAAAAAAAAAAATGCGGGCTCTGGATAAGAAAAACATGGCCCGATTACCAGCAGAGCAAAGGGCACGGCTTCAAGAGCTACGGAGCAGGAAGGAGGTCGGGCAATTTTTAATGCCCGATGCTCCTCCTAGTAAAAATAGAAGGTAAGAAAAATATTTAGGAAAATAATATGCTTTTAACAGTCACAAATGTTTTAATTATATTATATTTCCAGAAAACTGTCGCCGGTTCGAGTGCCGTGCCTTTTGGTGCCGGGCACCCCAGAAGTGCCGCCCCCGTGTATTCCACAAAATGGGAATCGTAGAAGTCAGCTGTGTAAATTGTCTGCCGAATATCGTACCCCTTATTGACTGATCCAACCTAATATATTTTAATACTTTTCTATCCAGCGCTGGACGCAAGTGGACCTTCGAGGTTTGAGGTCGTGGAAGAAGGTGCCACTACGCCGTCTCCATCAAAGTAAGTTTGAACTTAATCTCTGACATATTTGAAACATTCGAATTCGAATAAATATATATGTTATTTCACAGGGAAAATCAGTTAGTTTTTACCCCATCGAGTGGGGTAATTATGTTGAAGGGAGACCAAGATTTGTCTCACGATCCCCAAGTGTTTGGAGGGTATGTCTTCGTACCAAATTTTTTCGAAAATTTGGGACGAAGACATAATCAACCTCATCGTCGATGAGACCAACAAATATGCAGCAAATCTGCTCTCGTCGTCCCTTCCACAATTTTCGCGTATAAAATGGACACCGCACGGCACTGCCGATGGCTGCGGACTAAACAACAACTTAATCCAAATTTTATATCCCACGTGATATGGACCGATGAGTTAACTTTTACGCGAAATGGTATGTGGAATCACCTAAATGCCTATCATTGGTCGCATATTAACCCCTTCGAGATCCAAGAGTCCGGACATCAAACGCGTTGGTCGATAAACGTCTGGGCAGGAATTTTTGGCAATGAAATCCAGGAGCCTGTTTTTCTTCCCGAGCACATGGACGGACCGCGCTATCCCGAAGTCCTCCATGGTGACCTCAAAACAGAGCTGGAGATCCTTCGTGACGAGATGGAGGTGGAATGGGAAGCTCTGTGTGATCGACTACTCGCGCACTTATCGATGATCTGGTTCCAGCACGACGGCGCCCCTACGCACATAACGGTACCAGTGCGTTCCCATTTGATATTTAATGTTTTTTCTGCTTTTGAAGATCTTACAACTTTAGATTGTTTCTAATATTAATAAACAATATTTGCTGTTAATAAGTCTACAAAATTTTTTTTTTTTTTTCGAAAATCATCCAGTTCTAATACAGAAGAATACTCACTATAGGTACCAGGGAAACCAAGGTCTGCAGATTTAAAGCTCTTCAGCCGAACTGGTTGTGGCCACTTCCATTTATTGAACGTATGAAAAAACTTGTGAACTAATATGGCCGGCAGGACATTGGGGTACAGTTGGCACGTGTAGGCCACCAGAATGGTCAACGATACATCGTCCAAGTAACCAAACGTCCTGGAGTAAATACCGCGACCTGTCCATGCAACAAATTCATTTAATTAATATTTCTGAAATTGAATTTGTTACAGTATGATATAGAAAGCTATAATTTGAGAAACATTGTATTTATTATATTTGAACACTTACTTTTAGCCCAGAATATGATGGCGCGTAATGTGAGCCTAAAGTTGCTGATATTAGGCACGGTTCGCAGAATCTTGTCCGTCACTCTGACACCATTCAGCGACCGCACACACTTAAGATCCAAGTTTCTCAGTAACGTATCGTCTCGAAGATCTAACGAATCTGATACTTCTGGCAGCATTAGGATCGAAAATATTTAGGGCGAGAATCGTTAAGTCCTCACTGTCGTTTAGCTAAAAATTACATAAAACTCATCAAAACTATGACAGGCAGAGGATCTAGTGTGACCTAACCTGTTTCTGAGCAGTAGTCTAGAATTTATTCCGAAAGATGAATTGGGGTCAACTTGCTATAAATATAGATGGAAGATAAAACCACCTTAGATAAAGAAGACCTTGTAGATATCATCTTGCTAATATTGGTAATCTCGAATAATTAGAGAAAATAATCAAAAACGGAAAAGTGTTTTGTTCAAACACTTGAACAATTGAAACAGTAAACACATATATCCATAACAGATCATCCCATATAAGAATCATACAAAAACTAATGTTAGAATGTAGTAAGGCCAGCTGTTCAAAAAAGTCACGGAACTGGAGGTGCAGAAACAAATAACAGATTGTAACGAACCGGTACCATAGTAATAAGAAAAGAAAATGTGGAGTCAAAGGAGTCTGAGGAGTCAAGTTAAAACTTACAGTCATCTTCTGTGAAGAAGGGTCGCCAATGAAATAAATTATTGAAAATATTGGGGAAAGTCTTAACATATAGATTGTTTAGGCATTGTTTATTTTATTTAAGGCATGATTGTTAAGAAGAAACCATAAAATAAAACTAATTCGTGTTAAACGCCTTATGACATTTCTGTTGGTGATAGCAATTTATCGAAAACAATAAACCATGATTGATCATTACAGTACAACTACGATAACGATTTTTCTGTAATATCAAGTGTGACATGTATTTTGAAACATGTAGATGTAAATCTGGCTCGTATACTAGTATAACATCAATCACTTACACAGTTTCTCTAAATGATTTAAGGTTCACGCAGACTTAACACGTGATACGACAAACACAGCTAACACTGTAGGCAATGATACCACGCGTAGACTCTAAGCGAGTAATCCAGTAACAAATAATACAGCGTTAAGTCGTTAGAATCTCCTAGTCACCGCACAACCGTACCACCACAACGCACCGAGCAACACTGTCTAAACTTCTTCCCTGTCTTTCTATCGAAGGATCATTTATCAATATACACCTAACGCTATGACACAAAGCTGGTTGTCTAAAATCCCTTTGCCTTATTTGCTTACTTATCAGTGCATCCGAAATCCATTGTAACGTGCGCAAAGATAAGTTGCAAATCCGTGTGACTAGCATGGGCTTTCTTTTGTCTTAATTCATCAAACCCTACGAACACACCAATTGTTCTTTTATTGTGTCTCGAAATACCACGATTTAAAGGTATACATATATAATATGCATTTAAAAATACCAGGGGTGTGGTTCTGTGACTTCATTCTAAACTTCGAATCTGAATCCGCTGAGAGTAGTAGTACACTAGCGCTACACTTGCGAGTTGAACTAAATTGACAGCAACATTTTGATAGATAAACTATAAGATGACGCTAAAAGTGGCATTCTAAAATTTAATAACCCCGTCACTTCGACACTCACTTCGCACTCGAACAAGATTCAAAATCAAACAAATTTTATAGAATCGACGTGCAGGTGTCCTAACTCCTGTTATAATGGGTCGGTCCACGTTTGAAAAACTATGTAGTAACATCTAAGAATCTAAATAACAATCACTTCCAATTGTTATATCGTCGTACATACTTGGATCAGATGATTTTACATTTTAATGGTACCATCGAGCTGGTTAGATACTGGAATAGGAAGGTAGCAAAAATGGATCCTTGAGCTACCTTCTAAAAACAAATGCAGTTTGTGCGGAATTTGATTGAAAGACAGTTTTTAATTTGTAAGGACACCCACCACCAACCATTTTATAAATAAATAGCATTCCAATATAAGTCCACCACACTTAAACAGAGCAGCCATGTGGTGTATTCAAATGTTGCCATGGCTTTGTCCTGGCCATTATTTGTAACTGCTTTTGTTAAGTGTTTTAAAAAACTTCGTTATATTTATTACTTAACTTTCTTCCACCAACTGTAATTGGTTGGACATAGTAATTGGCTTATTCAAAGTGGTCCGTTAATAGTGAAAATGTTTTGTAAAAGGTTTTAAACATGGTAACATTATTTTAGCTACCTGATTGGGCCTACACTGCGGGATCCCCCTCATCGCCACTCTGGGTAATGAGGTGTCACCTCCGTGCTCCGCCTTGGAGGCGTGTTTAAGTACAACGCGCGCCATCTTACCATGTATTAACTGCTACAATGCGTCACAGTTTTGTTATTTTCGTAGTAGCGATTGCTATTAAAGAAGATACATACGTAGTTCTTGCAATATACTTTTTCCAATGTGTATTTATTTAAATTTTTATTAATTGGCCGTCTGATAAATCTCGGATAGACATTTGAATTTAAATAATATTGAAGAATATTTATCACATGACCTAGAATCGATCCTGGCAAAACAAGCCAGGTGATGATAATCTGACTGACTTCAGCTCTCTGAATTTTATAACTCAAGAACAAGACAGGCACAATGGGAACAAATTGACAAGTTTTTTTAAAAAGCAATCGAAAGCTCCCGACTTGTGACGTAAACAGTATTGTTTCCAATTTATTCTCAGAAATAAATGGATCTCGAGCTCGAATCGAACTATGTAACTAACAAAGTGAGTAACAAAGACATGAAATATTTTCCTTCCGTTATAATGTGTTAATCTAAGATACAAAAGTCACCAATAAAAAATCTAAATATGAAATCATTTTGATAATACACAATTTTTATAAATTGGCTACTAAGATCCACTAACCTTTTATCGTGGCAATCCGAAACGCTTGGAGTTCGATGAATTAAGGAGAGTATAATGAAAATATTAAATTTGTGGATATTTTTTATTAAACATCTTTTTTTTTAAATTGTAGTATTTTGGTAATCTAGTTTATTTCCTGCCAGGGAGTCGCTCGGTTGCTGCGAGGGACACGAGAGGTGGTGAGAGCAAGGGCCGGGGTGAGGGTGTAGATTCAGAGCTGCTGTTGGTGTCGGGGGAGGTGCGCTCGCGACGCAGCTGGGAGGCCGGCAGGTACTGGTTCAACTGCTTGCGACGCACGTACCGGGCCTGAGGAAATATAAAATGTTACTTAGCAATGACAAACTTTCATCACGTGAATAACGGTACTAAAGTGCGTAAAAATAATCATTTTGTTTGGGCACCAATTCCAATACCAAAGAAAAGTTAGCAGTAAAACATTACCTGTATAATCATGCCTTCTTTTAGCATGTTAGTTTTCCTAGCTTGACTGTTGACGTTCTCCACGAAGGTCTGGATGTCATATGTCAAGTCTAGGTTCAGCGTGCTCTTCTCAAACTGCAACCCGATGAACCACATAGAGCAGCAGTTAGATTTATGCTGACCAGTGGTTGCGTTAAGAGGCGCGGTGTTGAAGCACTCGGGGTTCACGTGAGCGAGTGCGATGGAGGAGTTCTGCTCAAGTGTAGCTGTAACAAATTATGGAACATTAGACATAGTTTTCACGCTTGAATTCCATTAGTAAGCTAAGTGAAAAAGACTATCTCTTGTGTCGTAGGAGCGTTCAAAAACGTACAATTTCACATACGCCTCACACCCAGACCCGGAAAATTAGTTTGTGGATCACACAAAGAGTTGTTCCGTGCGGGAATCCAACCGTGACACGTTGCGCAGCTGTCAGTAGCCAAGCCACCGCACCAAACGTGCTGTCTGTTATTTGAAGTCAACACTGACCAATTAGATGTCGGATCCTGCTTTCGACGAGCCCACTCCACTGCAGCTGGTCGTCCGGGCTGAAGGAGGAAGCCAGCAGTACTATGAAGTACTTGTACTTGGGAAAGAAGTTCGGCGTGTCGAACAAACATTCCCAACCACAATTGCCCTTCATTATTTCCTCCGACGCGGCCAGACCTGTGCACAATTAACAATATTCATTTGAAATACCTTTTTACACTAACGTAGACAATTAATATACCAGTGACATAATAGGTTTGAAATGTTCTACGTGGATGATGTACATACCAATCTTAAGCTCCTCTACCATGACGGACCTGGTGGAAGCGCTCACGTTGAACGTAGAGTTCTGCTGTGGATAAGCAGGAGTGATTACGGGCATCAAGTGGTACCGATCCGCTAAGTTCACCTGAAATGAATTGCATAGATACAGACACTTATTATTTCATACATTTGTAAGAATTAGAAGAATAGAAGAAGAGCAAATTAATATGTACTTAAAATGTAATTATGAAAAATTACAAAATAAAATGAAAAACAATACTTACTCGAGGATCCCAGACGGGGAAACCAAGTCTGACAGGATCGACTCGCTTCAGCAGAACTGGTAGTGGCCATCTCCACTGGCAGAAGATTAAAAAGAACTTGTTCACTAATGTTGCAGGCAAGGCGTTGGGGTACAACTGACATGTACGAGCCACCAACATGGCCCATGACACACCACCCAAGTAGCCCAGCGCATTGGAATAAATTCCTCGTCCTGTTAAAAGATTTGAATTATTGATGACAACACAGCTTCTAAGACAGAGTTGCAATTTAATAAATATTGTCTTATGCTGAATCACTTACGTTTAGCCCACAGCTTGATGGTACGCAGTGTGAGCCTGAAGTTCTCTACGTTAGGAACGAGTCGAAGAATCTCGTCCGTCACTCTGCAACCGTTTAGTGAGCGCACACACTTCTGGTCCAAATTCTTCAACAACATGTCGTCATCGAGGTCAAAAGAATCTGTACACAAACATAATAATTTTGTTAATCGACATTTAAAACGATTTTCAAATTTGGTTCTAAGAGGCTTAGTTATCAAAAAGTTATCTTACCTGGAATTTTCGACAGAGGAAGTCTTGCGAACAATAGGTCTATGTCAATTCCGTCAAAGTTCAGTTTGATAACCGGAACGTAAGCGTTTTTAACGGCTATCAAATCTTTGACCTGCAAAAAGACACGGATGAAATGTTAGTTTCATAAACATGTATCTATAACCCGATATAACTGTACAGGTAGAAAAGTCGAGCAAGCTATAACAAGTTGTACCAACCTGTTTTTGAGCCTTCAAAAGACTATAAAATGTAGAGAAAAAACTTCTTCGCTCAATGTGCCGCGGCGCAACGCACAGCGCGTCGATATCAGCACCTCTGTTGTGTACCTGTTAAACATATAAACTCGTATTGATATAAAATCAGTATTTAAAGACAATGTAAAAAATTGTAATGTTACCGACTCAAAGCTCTAAACTTTGGTAAGAAGAAAATAAAATGTCTACATAATGACTATCACTCACCCCCAGCCTGTAGGAGCCGAAAGTAAACACCTTTCCTCCGACTGAGCTCGCTACCTCAGCGGGCATGTTCTGGCTGAGAGACTCCTCCCTCACCCACTGCCTCACGAGCTGGTGCAGTGTGCCGAGCACCTCACAACGATGCTGAGTCTCTTGCTCGGACTCGAACACACCGTACGAGGCCAGGTACTCTCGCAATCGCTCGTTTTTGTCGACATCGGCAAGTTTCGGGCCTGCAATCATAAATTAAGTTAATATAAATCCTCGCAAAATATCTGATACTGAAAAACAGAACCAATGTCGATAACTCACCGTCGTGAGATATAGCGGAGGTCAAGCCATAAGTTCTCGATCTCTGCTGGGTCTGGCGTTTATTGAACTTTTCCAAATTGTAAGGTTTGGAATGATTCCTTAGGGAATACTTCGAGTTAGACCACATCTTCGACATAATTCTTACACACCTAGTAAGCTCTAAACTGATCACACAACCGCACACTACAACGCTCCGAGGAACACTGACTCCAACTACTGCTTGCTTGCCCTTTAGCTAAAGTAGTATCAATTGTCAATATTCACAAACTTTCACACGCTACCTGCGAGTCTGTGACTCATCTACCCATTAGTCTAATATCTTTTTGTTCTAATTTGTAAGTTATCGGTGCATCCATATTCCTTCGTATTGTATTTATCGGTACCGTGAACCTTGTTATGTAATCGATTAGTATTAATTAAAATATTTCTAGAATTTGTTACAAAGTGTCACTATTGTATAAAATCGTTCGTTTCGTCCTGTTCCAAACCAATTTATATCACCTATATTTATATCAATATATATTTTGATAATTTAAAAGCGCTAAGTTTTGTCTAGTAGTTATACCCATGCAGGTGTTTTATATCTTACTCCTGATTGCTATGTAACATAACAAAAACTATGTTTACTAACCTTCTTCTCACTCATACATTAATATTACTACAAAAATCATACATACACTGAATCTAATAATCTAGTAATAATAATATAAAACAATACAACAATAATAAATGGTACTTACATTTTTATACGCCTTGACAGCCAAAAAGAAATTGAACCAAATATAACTTGTGTTAATTTTTTACCGACAAATGTCATTAACTAATTAACTGTCATTAATAAATTGAATACATTAAAACATTCGTGAATCTTTCAACAGTATTTAAAATTTAAAAATCAATTATGATCTAATTAATTTGTTGTCACTTACTGTCCATTAATTCTTAATATAATTCAATTATTTATATTTTTAAATTTATTTATCGCAATATGTTATTGAATTTGTACTCCCTGGCTTTCTTGTTTCGAAATAAAAAACTTTTTTTTTTAAGAATATGCGTACAAGCAATATTATAGTAGCCGTAGCATACCGTAGCACTATTGCAGTGTACTACGGCGTAGCATGGCGTAGTACTACAGTGTACTTTAGAACAGTGATTGTAGATTCGAACACCTAATAAACGTAAATATAATAATAATATAATAACACCTAATGTAACATAATGGAATGCAATAAACATTTGAATTTGAATTTGAATTATTTGTTACATTAGAATGGTTTGTGCCATCTCAGGGTCACATGAGCTATCCAATGTACTAGTTAGTACTAGTTAGCAGCTAGTTAGCTGAGCTCGTCTGACAATAATATGAAGTCACTTCTTATTTTTTTTTATTTCTGCTATGATTTGTAAATTGTGGGATTTAGTAATGTCTCTGTCAACATTCATATTTGGAGTTTTTTACTTTGTGTAAAACGTAGAAGTCCACTAGTATGATTAACGGAAAAATTTTGTTAGTATTGATAGCTGAATGGTTGATTTGTTACTCTTTCTCATAAAAAGTATCGAATAGATATGATAAATGCAGTTTGATACAGAGAGATAATATTATGTTATGGAGTATGATATTATTAAGAACCAAGCTTCGGCACGAATGGGTCGATGCCACCGGAGTAATACCACGGTCTCAAAGAAAACTGGCGTGAAACAACCTCACCGTTGTGTTTCGCCGTGTGATTGAAGTTACTGGAGGCCGAATCCTCACCCGTTCCTTCCCAATCGTTAAATGGCGAAAGGCATTCTCTACCAGTCAACCGTAAGGGTGGTGCAGATAAGTGTTATAACACTTGTTCTAAACAAGCGTCACTCAATTTTTAATAAATAAATGTACTAGATGGGAAACCTGAACTTATAATTTCTAACTATCTCAAACGTTTGAGAACTTATGGACACTTATAGGCTGCTATAAGTGTGCAGCCTGCAAGGTTCCAATATAAGAAAAAGAACATTTAGCATGTGTTGTTTTTTTGTATTCTTACTTATTCGTTCCATTCTCATATAAGAGAACCTTTTTAAACTCCTCTAAAAAAGAACTTTTTGTGATTGCGATAAACGTAAATAAACAATACTTTAGTTTAAATGGGAATAATTTACTGCTCTGTCGCTCGACTGTTTTAAGCCATACAAAGACAAAAAAACACTTGGTTACAAACCATTGTAAAGAAGACAAAAGTGACATTCAAAGTGGTTCATAGCTTGCAAACATGTGGTATATTTTTTCTAAACATTACGATATGTCATTCACCTGGCTATAATACCTAACATACAAATAAACGAGTAAAAATATTATACAGCAATTGCTAATCTGGTGGTACGGAGCTACGACACACGACATACAAAACAAATATCTAAAATGATAATGGGGGCTCGCATAGAGTATTCTTTCCTTCCACGCCTCCGAGGCGTAGCACGGAGCCTCATTCTTCCGTGCGAGCAGAGGTGGAGCGCGCGTAAGGCAGGGATATAAGGCGTATACGAAACGACACTAGCTCTACTAATTGATATAGTTGCCACTGATAATATCAATACGTTTACGAGGTAAGTCTCATAAGCAAAAACAACAATCTTAATGATCTTAAATTAAGAAAGGTAATAAACAAAAAAATATAAAAATATATAAGAATCCACAAACAATCCCAGTTGTTAGTGTAGAAGGGACAACAGCCGAGTCTTATTGTGTTACTAATCACATCTTGTAAAAAGATGGCTTAGAATAGTTTGAAGATATAAAATACGTTCTTAATACCATTACTTTTAACAAACTACAATACTACTAACAAATTTATTGTTAAAAGATAGTCAAGTCAAAGTCGCTTCATATAAAGAAGTTTTCGAAAACAATGAACAATGTCAGGTACAATGCTGAGCGAGACGAATTCGTGGAAACATATAAATATACCACGTGCACGGGAGCCATGAACACATAATCCGTCCTTTTGTCTTCGCTGGAGTCGTCACGAAGTTAGTTTACGTCTTATTAGGAATTAATAAGTACTTTTTTGTGGGGAAAATAATCAAATGACTTCCACGCCCAGTGTGTGGCCGGATGGAGTGTTAAACTCTTAATGACCAAACCCTCTCCGCCTCGCCTCAGTTCCTTCTTCTGCTCTAGACCAAGGCCGCGATACCATATGGCCCCGGCTAATTGATAGGTATAGCCTAAAATGATCAGTAAATGATAAAATAATATTTCATTCTTAAAGTTGGTCCATAAAAATATCACTTAATCATCACAATGTTTTACAGCTCAATTATTCAAAACAAAGCAAACATATTATTCCGGATTTTGTGAGGCCGCCGACAAATGGCTTGGCCAAAGCCATTCGTTCAAAGTAGTTAGCTCAAAGCATTCCGCCTATCTACCAAAATATTATTAAGGACGATGCCACGATGTTTGGAAAGTAGAATTAATAGTCATTCCTTTTATAGACTTTACTCATTTATAAGGCTTACATATCAATTTGTACAACGAGTTGAGCCTAGTACCTGATCCACATAAAGACACATTTAACTTGTTTTAAATCTATTGTAATTATCTACTTTTCGGGCACGCTGTTATAGCAGCGGTAAGACCTCTCTTAGACGAATTGCTTGACGCCACGGCGTCCTCACCTTCCGTCTGACGCTGGTGCTTACCGGGCACGGCAGCATCGGTAGATTCCTGTTTCGGATCCAGTGGGAGGACCCGCCCGAGTGTCGTCATTGTGAGGACCACCTAGAGAATACGGTGGAGCATTCGGTGGCGGTGTGCCCTGCCTGGGCTTAGCACCACTGTGTCCTCAGGGAAGTGATCGGCGGCGGCGAACTCTCGCGCCCGAAATTTATAAAATTCAACATTTTTTTCAGATAGAAAGCTTTGTCCTAATTTCTTTTAGCGACATTCAAAGTTTGTACAGTGACCTACTACTGAGTCTTTTAAACAGGCATTATGTCATGACACATGATCTTGAAACGATTGATTTCGAAATTTAACAGAAATTCTTGATGAAGTGATGAATGACCTCGCGAATGTGAGAAGCTCCAGAGAGTAATCAGAAATTAATCGAGTTTTTAATAGTTGTCGTGATTTCTTGATAATAAGTGCAAAATTAATAACAATTTTTATCTATAAAATGATATCTCGAACTCTCAGAGAGCAACAATTTCTTTATGTAGAGCAATATTTTTTTGCGATCATTTAAATAATTTGTTAAGTCTTCTAGATAAAACATCAAAAGTCCTTTGACCCTAAGAATACTATAGCTGGAGCTGACCGACACGTAGAAAAATATTTGATTTTTTATTATATTTTTTTTAAGTTTTCTTTGTTGCTAATAGTGTAAGCGTATACTTCATCTCCTACACTCCGACCCTAAGACTACACGCTGACTATTCTTTTGTAGCGAATAGGCGAGTCACTCACCCGCTTAAACGAGCCTCAGGATCACGCCACTTGAGTGACGCCCACTGTGAGAAGACCGATGTCACCTATTGCCCTTTCACTTCCTCGGCAAGAAGGCTGCATGGCTGTGCCGTCTTTTCCCTCATGCACTCGCAGTTTCGCAAAAGAATACGAAGTGTCGATGCAAACGATTAGACCGAGTTTAGATTAGAATGAGTTACACCGGGCTGAAGTCCATCACAATCGACCCACTAAAAAGATATTTTCAGACTGGAGCAAAAAGCTGCTGGTGTGCGATTTGCTCGTGAATGCAGAGACTTTGATTTTACATACGCTTTATTCTCCGACGAGAAGTGCTTTAAGTCAAGCCTACAAGGTCGTCGTAACACATGATACGAACCTCGAAATGTAATCCCAAACGCAGAATCTGGGAGAGTTGTTGTGAATATGTAAGGGTGGATGAGTGCAGCTGGACCAGGCGAGCTTGCTTTTATACCAGTGAGGGCAAATGGCCACACGTATAGAGACATGCTGCATAATATTATGTTACCCACAGTTCGCACGGTGTACCCCAAACAGACGTGTCAGAATTTCATTTCTTTCAAGATAATTAATTGTCCGATACACCGTGCGGGGGTTGTTCAAGAGTGGTTGCGAGAACAAACACAAATTAAAACAGTGCCATGACCATCCCGGTCGCCAGACTTAAACCCCATTGAAAATTTATGGGGTTTGATGGTTCAGAAATGGGATAACAGGACAGAAAGAACTAAAGAAGCACTTGTCACTTATTGCGAACGAGTTTGGGATGTGTTAAGAGGGTCGAACTTGTGCGAAATTCTGGTTAGGACTATGCGGAGTCGCTGTGATGCTGTGATAGATGCGGGAGAGGCAGCAACATAGTATTAGAGCAATAATTTATAATTTAATTTACAGGACGATCTATAGTGATGTTTTAAATACAAGAATAGATTTCTCAAGCCCATTGGTATCCGAAAATACCCCGCGATTTTTTATAATTTTCGAGTATAATTATTTATATCCTGAAAATTTATTTTATGGGAACGGCTTTAAGAATTTCTATATATCTTTGTCAAATTGTTTGTCATCAAATTGATTTCGAATTTAAACAGAAATTCTTGATGAAGTGATGAACGACATCGAGAATATGAGAAGCCCTAGACAGTAATCAGAACTTAATCGAGTTTTTAGTAGTTGTCGTGATTTCCTGATAATAAGTGCAAAATTAACAACAATTTTTATCTCTAAAATGATATCTCGGATGAGATTGTTTTAGGGAAAGAAATTATTACTCCTACTCAAAGAGCAACAATTTCTTTATGTAGAGCAATATTTATTGCGATCATTTAAAAAAATTGCATCAAAAGTCCTTTGCCCCTAAGAATACTATAGCTGGAGCTGACCGACACGTAATAAAATCCATTTTTTTATTAATTTTTTTTTACATTATCTTTGTTGCTAATAGTGTAAGCGTATACTTCATCTGCTACACTCCGACCCTAAGACTACACGCTGACTATTCTTTTATAGCGAATAGGCGATTCACTTGCCCGCTTAAACGAGCCTCAGGATCACGCCACAACTACTCTACTATCATATGAGGTGATCACCAGGTGATGCGCCGCTAGAGTGCCGCCCACCGTGAGAAGACCTATGTACCCATTTTAGTTCCTCGGCAAGATGGCTGCATGGCTGTGCCCGCATCTTTTGTTTACGGCCAGCAGCCATACTGCCGGGGGATTGGTTTACACCTGCGGATTAACTGCCAAGCGCCAACCTCTTATAATTGTTATTAATTGTATTTTGTGTATAAATACCGCGCTTGGTGAAAATAAAATTCAGTCTGTTGCTGCGCTCGCTTAGCTTTCCTTCAAACATAGCTTACTTGTCGACAAATATTATTTATGTTCGGTTTGGCCTCGCAATATTATTTAATTAATAAGTTACCATCAAAGTTGCTTGCCTAGTTTGTACGAAACCTAACATATTGCCATCAGCCGTACGGTGAGACGATACGGTGGAACGAGTTCGTGCACCTCGACGCCGGTCTATAAATGAAGACCAATTGAATAATATGATAGTTAGTTATCAGGAAAGCCCATTCACACTCACTCGCAGTTTCGCACAAGAATACGAAGTGTCGATGCTAACGATTAGAAATGAGTAGCACCGAGCAGGTGTTCACTACAGACAACCCGCTTAAAAAAAAATATTGTCACACAGGAGCTGCTCGTGTGCGATTTGATCGTGAATACAGAGACTTTGATTTTACATACGCTATATTTTCTTTTTTTTTATCGCCGACGAGAAGTGCTTTAGGTCAAGCCAACAAGGTCGTCGTAACACATGATACGAACCTCGAAATGTAATCCCAAACGCAGAATCTGGAAGAGTTGTTGTGAATATGTGGGGCTGGATGAGTGCAGCTGGACCAGGCGAGCTTGGGGGTCCCCCACAACGTTGACTTCCACGTAGTGACCCCTGGACAACGTCGCACCTGACCACCGTAACGGAGTGGCAGGCCGGCGGCTAACGAACGCTGTGAATCGATACGGTCCAATTGTCGTAAGTCTCGATATTGTTTGTGGCAATGCCACAGCCATTGCGGAACGCCTCCAGGCGTTTTCTCCCCAAAGGCCCTTATCAGGGCCAGCGCAAGTCCCGGGATGCACCGGCATCGGACACCAGCCGCGCACCATCTGCGGCGAGTTTTGTACGTGGCAGCGACATCGTGTCGGACTTATCCGACACAGAGTCAATAAGAAGTGGTTCCAACTGCGGTACACGGCAGTCAAGGAAGAGGGCTTTCCTTAGGCGAGACTCCAGAGGCTCTTCGGACCAAGCGAAGGAGCTCCCAATGCGGAAAGAACTCCAATAGTTATCAGTGGTGAGTTAGAAGAAACATATGCACCACTGCCAAAAAAAAGGCAACTTTCAATTGTACAATCAATGGAACGAAAATACTCTTATTCGGAGGAAAGGATTATTTGAAACTCTGCAAATGTTTGCTTTATTTTATTTGTGTTGATAAAAGACCGTTCGACATTGTGAAAGGGCGTGGGTTTAAAAAATTGATGCATCAAGTTTGTCCATCATTTAAAATTGGTGGTTCCCCATAATTGGAGGAACACAGGGCAGTATTAATGTAACATATTGATTAACATAGCATCTTCTGTCGGGAATCCAAATAAATAAATAAATAAATAAATTCCTCACGTAGATACCCTTAAAGCACAATTCGATAACTATTATAGCGTAATGCGTTCGAAAGTTGAAAAGATATTTGATAATGTAGATCATGTGGCATTAACTGCGATATTTGGAGTGAGATGATGACTGTTACCAGCTATTTAGGGGTTACTGCTCATTATTTGCAAGATGACAAACTTGTGTCACGTTGCATAGCTACCGTTGCACTGGATCAGCGTCATACTGGTGACTTTATCGCTAAAAAATTAAACGAAATTTGTGCAGATATACACATCAGTTTGGATAAAATAACTGCAGTAGTTACAGACAATGGCTCGAACATGATAGCCGGTATAGCAAATTTTCTAGAAAAGAATAAACACTTACCTTGCTTTGCTCATACAATTAATTTAATCGCGGAATCTGCAATGTCAGTCAATGATTTGAGAGCATTAGTAAGCAAGGTACGAGACATTGTAAAACTTTTCAAAACCAGTGTAATCCTCAGTGACTCTTTACGTCAAAAGCAAACTGAGTCTCAAGAGTCTCAACCTCTCAAACTGATTTTAGATGTCAAGACTCGGTGGAATTCGGTCTATAATATGCTACAGATATACATAGAATTAGCACCAATAGTTCATCAAATTTTGATGTTACATACAAAAGCACCACCCACACCATCGGCTGTAGAAATGCAAAATATTAAAACATTGATTTGTATTTTGAAACCGCTGGAATATGTAACCAGAGTTATCAGGTGAACAATATGTAACCATTAGCAAACTAATACCAATGGTGAACTGTTTTAAGGCGCAGATTAATAATATACCTTTGGCTGTAGGTGGTGGTGATGGTACCCATGGAAATGTAATAAATACAGTAAAAAACGAAATCCTAAAACAAATAGAACGCCGATTCGGACATATTGAAGATAATTATTTGATTGCAATGTCATGTTTACTAGATCCGAGATTCAAGAATATACACTTTCAGGACTCCAAAGCAAAGGCAATTTCTTGTGCAAAGGCAATGTCTTTCTTTGACGTCTGACGTCTCCTAATGTTACCGGCAGTGAACATGACAGCGATTCTTCTCTCGAAACAACTTACGATTTTTAGAGTTACCATAAGAAATTAGCTCGACACATCGATCACTAATAAAGAACTAGATACACAATCCCATACAAAAGTTCGCTTCAAAACTGTCTCCAACTGTATTTAGGTACTTATACTTGAAATAAAAATGCATTAATGTAAATTAAACCTTAAATGCAACTCATAGAGTTGTTTTTACAAAGTGATGTACAAAATCTTAATACTTTTTGCGACCGAAGCTCTTGACAAACACAAATCATAAGAAATTGAACCATATTCGCATGTTTTTAAGTCGAATTTACAAAGTGTCAAAAATAAGCAATAAAATTTAACGACTTCGGCTCACCGCTAGGACAAAGAATGATTGGAGTCGAAATGTCTCGTAAGAAATATATTTCTTTCGTATTTTATAATTTATCAAAAAAAGAAAATACGCAAATTAAAACGCATTACTTATAGTATTCTTTTCTATAGGTTTGTTCATTTATTTACCAATGAAACTAATGCATATAGTTATAATTCTTTTTTTTTATTTTCGTCCTCCTTAATCCTTTCTATTCGAATTCAAATAAAAAAGATGTAAAATAATAAAAAGAATATATATCTAAAGTAAGTACTGAAAATGTTGGCGTTATTGTTGTAAATTTTTCATATCGCACGGGATTTTGATGAAAGCTAAAAAAAAATGTCTTTACTGCAGTTAAAATTAAATCCATTATATCTGCCTATTCCATATTTTAATAAACACAGTAAAGAATTATAATATTAAATAAAAACTATTTTTTAATAAAAAAAACAATAAATAAAATTAGGAACAATAGCGTCTCCGCTAAACGGAACAGAATCAATCCACGTAAACCGAACAACTTAAGTGGTCATGCTAGAGAATGATTTTACGTTTAGTATAAGTGTCTTTATAAACTGTGTGCATTATAACCCCGGTTTTTGAATACGATTTCATTTGGAAAAAGTTTTAAAGTTAATTTCTTAATAAAATATCAATATTTAAAATAGAATGATGACAATTATATAATGATAATATTATTACTTAACGAAAATATGTAATTCCATCCTTTTTTGCATCTTAGATGTGTGTGTTTTTGCAGTTTTTTAACGAGCACTGAGGCGTGTTTACCGTCGGAGCATTCGAGTGGTACTAAACTAAAACTACACCGCGATGTTGAGTTTGGTGGACTTTCAGTTGGGACATTTTTTTGCCACTGATTGTGTATCTAGTTCTTTATTAGTGATCGATGGCTCGACACTTTTGTGTCTGTTCTTTTAATTCGATACCGTGTCCCTAAATAAAAGTGCGGTAATATATTAAAAAAAGGGAAGAGATGCAATTCGGGTGCAATTCGGTGTCCGTTGGAGGACGAGGAAGATGCTGACGACCAGGGTAGCGTTTGAGAGTATCTCCGCTACCCTGAAGCAGAAAGCTGTGTGTGTATGTTTTATGTTTAGTGTAATTTAATGATAGTAGTCAACAAATACATAGAATTCGGTTGCGCAAAAAAAATATTTAAAAATGCATCTTTGACCTTCAATATCTCAAGAACCCGAGGAGTCCCAGCTATTTTATTTATTTATTTATTTAAACTTTATGCAACAAAACATTACATAGGCGGACTTAATGCCGTAGGCATTCTCACCAGTCAACCTTAGGGTGATGCAGAGAGAGTATGGTAGGTGCAACAAGAAGAGAACTTTGAGACGATAAAAAGATTTAAAAATAATAAGAACACTAAAATAAATAAATATATATATATAGAATATTATAATAATACTGGTATATGGTGGAAGATTAATAAAAAAAATACTCAATACATAGTCTATATACTTACATAAATAGTATAGCTATGGTCTTAAAGAAAAAAAATATCCAAGTAATGGGTAGAATACGTGGCTTTCGGCTTCGTTAAGTGTCTTTTTACACCCTGTATATTCACAGGTGTAAGGGACAAGTTCCGATAGGAATGTTCCCATGTCCTAATATAGAAAGTGAAGTCATACCGAGTGTCATGTTGTATTGGAATCATGTTACATGACACCGATGAACAATAACGACTACACTTCGCTTTGGATAAATAAATGAAGTAAATGAAATTTGAAACTGGCTAGTCTATGGAGAGATAATTTTGTTTGCAGAAGTATGTAGATTGGTTTTAGATTGTTTGGAATATCTTGGTACACAAGTTTTGGGGAATGACTGAGAGCTGATCACTTAAGGTCAATGTAAAATGTTGTCCACCAAGCCATTCATATAGATTGTGTTTATGTTGGAAGGCTACGAAATCATAATACAAATAAACTATATTAGGTACACATCGTAAGGTACAATTAAGTGCTCATTTCCGTAGTTTGATAATAGTGTAGCTGAACGCTCTCTGCTAAACGGTTAAAATTACTGAAGTCAATGACACTAAATAAATAAACCAATAAATAAACTAAGCACAATATGAAATGATTAATGAAATAAATAAAAACATGTACCAGAGAGTCCTGTATAATGAGCTTAGTAGGTATGTAAATGGAATATTATGTACATAAGTACCTTACGACGACTACAAAGAGTTTTAAGTAAAAATAAAAGTAATATATGTGTACCTAAATATAAACAGAGACAAAGGATAAGATTTAAAAATATGATTGTATGGTAACTAAACATGTAATAATTTCAAAAGGAATAAGTTTGGTGAAGATACGAGTCCGTACTGCGGCGAGCTCGTGCCAACGTTGACCCCGCACAACTCGGGGCGGGCAGGGTCACGTGTCGAAAGACGCAAACCGGGGCTTATATTTTTGAGATCTCGGGGGCCCAAGGCGGCACCAAGGCAGACCTCTTTGCCTCAAAACTGTCTCGACCGTAATATTTTCCAGGGCCGCAAAAAAGGCGAGCTTGCTTTAATACCAGGGAGGGCAAATGGCCACACGTATAGAGACGTGCTGCATAATATTATGTTACCTACAGTTCGCACAGTGTATCCCCAAACCGACGTGCCAAAGTTTTATTTCTCTCAAGATAATTGTCCGATACACTGTGCGGGGGTTGTTCAAGAGTGGTTGTGAAAGCAACCACAAATTGAAACAGTGCAATGGCCCTCCCGGTCGCCAGACCTAAACTGCACTGAAAATTTATGGGGTTTACTGGTTTAGAAATGGTATAACAGGGCAGAAAGAACTAAAGAAGCACAATGGGTAGCCCATTAAGAACAAGTTTGGGATATGTTAAGAGAAAATCGGAATATTTTGCGACCTTTCAAAGGCATTCGACTGTGTTGAGCACGAGACGCTGTTACTGAAGCTAGAACACTACGGCATTCGGGGGGTATCCCTAGATTTATTGAAATCATACCTTCAAGAAAGAAAAATTAAAGTACAAGTCAACAAAGTTAACTCACTGGGTGCCAGCGTATCTATGGGCGTACCGCAGGGCTCAATATTAGGTCCTTTTCTATTTTTAGTTTATGTAAATGACCTGCCCCATATGTTCCAAAATGAACCGCATATGGTATTATTCGCTGATGACACTTCATTGATTTTTAAAATAAATAGACGAACAAACAAATATGACGAAGTTAATAATGCCTTAATGAAGGTTCAAAATTGGTTTACAATAAACAGCTTATTACTAAATGATAAAAAGACTAAATGCATTAGATTTATTTTACCAAATGTTAAAAGTAACGTATGTGATGATATATTATTAAATGATCAGAAACTAGAATTTGTAAAAGAGACTACTTTCCTGGGGATCACTGTAGATGAGAAGTTGCAATGGGGGCCCCACATCAGGTCTCTAGCAGGACGATTGAGCTCTGCAGCTTATGCTGTCTGGAAGATCCGTCAGCTAACTGATGTAGGCACGGCAAGACTAGTGTACTTTAGCTACTTTCACAGCATCATGTCGTATGGAATTCTGTTGTGGGGACAGGCATCTGACGTTGAGTCTATCTTTATCTTGCAAAAGCGTGCCGTCAGAGCTATATATAACTTAGGTCGTCGCGAATCTCTCAGAGAAAAGTTTAAAGAGATCAACATTCTGACCGTACCGAGTCAATTTATTTATGAAAACATTATGTATGTTAGGAAAAACCTACACTTATTTGTAAAGGTATCTGACAAACATGATTATCATACTAGACATAGGAATAGATTGAGTCAGCCTTTATTTAGATTGGCAAAAGTGCATAAGTCATTCCTGGGTTTCTGTGTTAAATGTTATAATAAAATCCCAGTTGAAATTCAAAATTTAAATGAAAACAAATTTAAATTATGTATAAAGAAACATTTATGTAAACTAGCATACTACAAACTAAATGATTATATACAAGATAAAAATGCTTGGAGGCTAGCTGGTCCTACTCCACAGGATGTTTAGAGTATTTTTTTGATTTTAATTATTAAATTGTACACTATGTTGTTAATTGTTGATGAACTTCTAAGATTTTGTAAATGTGAGTGCCCTGTAACCTATTATAATTAAGTAAGACTTGTAGAATATAGGTACTTGTGTCGGCTGGGAGCTGTCATGCTCACTCAGAGGTCTCATTGGCGGTGGCACGGGCACTGGATCGCCCAATTCCCTATAATATGGTTGAGTTGGGCGGTGCTGGTGTACGTGTCATGTTCGTGAACGGGCGCCGCCTATTGGGACTGGTCATCTCCAGGCTGTCTAAATATGTTTTCCTTGAGATTCACTTCTTTTTCGTACTTGTCTGAACATTAGTGTTACATTAATCTCACATATCAGAACCGACTAAATGATGTAACAAAGAAATGTATTGTAAAACTGATTGAAAAAGAGTAACCATGGAGTTTCTTGCTCGTTCTTCTCCATAGGAATCTACACTTTGGAACGAGCAAATAGCTTCACTAGAGGACAGACGGACAGAATGACACGCTTAATTTTAAAGCTCTTGTTATATACTTTTTTCCTTTTTTGCTTGCTTGACGTTCAAAAGTGCCTACTGTGGTCTAATTGAAATAAATGATTTTTGACTTTTTTTTTTTTAAATCTGGTGAGGTCTATCCGGAATCGCTGTGATGCTGTGATAGATGCGGAACAAAGTATTAGAGAATAATTTATAATTTAATTTACAGGGCGATCTACAGGGTGTAAGGGACAGCCTTCCACAGCCGCCCTGCAAAGCGTAACCCTCAATCGTTCCTATATTAACCTTTCGTTAGCTACCTTAGCGTTGGCTTGCTATGTACGGATGGGAGGACTACCAATAACGATCCGTAAGCGCATAGTATGGAAATAATGATCTCCAGTGTTTCTTTAAAAATATCAAACGTCAGTTGAATTGTCAAATATACTGTTCGTAGTTAGTTTGCATACCGGTCACTTTTGGGTGGTTTCAGAAAGTTTTGTGATATTATTAAAGTGTTGAGTTAAAATTATTAAAAATGTCGAGCTCCGAAAGCGATTTAGAAATGCTAGAAATAAGCTCGGATTCCAGTGACTTCGATTCAGGACAAAATAGTCACCGTCTTAAGAGTTCAAACAAAGAGTGAACTATTTTACTGTTTTGGATGATTTCGAGTTCCAACTGAGATTTCGTCTTGATAAACCGTCTGTGCAAGACTTACTGCTTGAAATATATCCATATTTAAGAGTAAGCGAAACCAGGTTAGTATATCTACTGGTACATATTACGAAGAATTGTTTGGCATACATAGTATTCCACGAGTGTTACCACCATGAGCTCTAGACACGTTTTAACGAATTTGTTCACAGCCTTTTTCGTTTGTTTAAGGAATCATGGAGTGTTCCCAATTCTCAAGTTATTATTGACTTTAAGGTTTTATGCTCTAGGAACTATGCTTATATCAGCAGCAGATTTTATTGGAGTATCGAAATCATCTGCATGTCGTATTGTACGTGATGTCAGTTATGCAATAGCACATTTTTCTGTGTCTCTGTTTCCACGAGTACTTGGTGCCCTTGATGGAACGCCCATAAGGATACAAACACCATGTAAGTGTATTACATTAGACTTATAAGTACCAACTAACTTTATTAATAACTTAGTTTATGAATAAGTACCTATTTAATAACTACCAAAAAATATTTATTTCAGGTTATCAGATTGGAGAAGAGTTTTGTAATCGCAAAGGATACTTTTCCTTAAATGTGCAGGAAGAATGCCATATCAATTTGCAGTTTATGAATGTAGTTGCTCGTTGGCCAGGATCTGCTCATGATTCCACAGTGGTAACAGTTCAGAGCTGCGAGGGAAACTTTTATTTTGTTATATTTCATGAATTTAAAACTCAAATAGGTTGGTTGTACATATTGAATACTGTTTTATTATAATTATATTTTCCAGCGCAATGTGAAAATGGACATTTTGGCTGCTTGGAGATAGTGCATATCCTTTGAAGACATACCTCTTGACTCCTTTGTTGAATCCAGCAAAACGAGGTGAACAACTTTATAATGAAGCCCACATCCGTACTAGAAACACCATTGAAAGGTATATTGAGGGTTATATTATATTGAGGATATGTACCCTAACTAATGGATTTGTAATTTGATTGATCATCAAATGTTATAGTAACATTTTACTTATTTTGCTATAAGAGTTTTGGAGTTTGGAAAAGAAGATTTCAAATTATGGCTTTGACTTTACGTCTGAGTCTAGTCCGAGCAAATGCAGTTATTATTGCTACAGCCGTACTTCACACATACATCTGTAGAAAGAAAAGCCTCTATGATATTACACCAGAGGTTGAGATTCCAGATGAGGATGCAGTGCCTATATCTACTAATAATGAGGAAAATAACCAAACAAAAAAGAAACTTTAATAGTAGAATATTTTATTAAGTTTGTAAGTAAGGCATGTTTTTATCCTTATAATTCATGCAAATGTGTTTTTAAAACTACGAGATATTTATTGGACAATATACTAACAAGAAAAAGCATTGTTATAAGTATGTTTGCATTTACATCATAAATTATAAAAGATATAGTGTAATAAATACCCTTGTGAGACGACGTATTTTATTTAAATATAATTTCTGTACTTATTCCCAAATTATTGATACAAAATATAATATGTTTTATTTAAGTATTTCATGTTTTATTTGTCATTTTTCTGATATAGCCTACTTCAATTAACTTAAAATTAAACTCTAAAAACTAAATATCACCAAGTTTTTCTTTATTAGCTAATTTTGACAGTTTTATTTCCGTTTTTTTTTATTTTTTTTGGGACTGGTCAGCTCCAGACTGTCTATTGTCCTTAAGGTTACTTTATTTTTATATTTGAATAAATATTAGTGTTACACTGTTCTCACATAATTGAACCAACTGTTTGTAAAAGGAATCTGTATGTGAAACTGATTTAAAAAGAGTAACCATAGAGTTTCTTGCTCGTTCTTCTCCATCGGAATCTACACTTTGGAACGAGCAAATAGCTTCACTAAGAGGACAGACCGACAGACTAACGCCATATCTTCAAAATTTTGTTTTGACGTTCAAATGTGCCTGTAAAGGTCTAATTGGAATAAATGATTTTTGACTTTTATATTCGGTTACAACAAAAATTTTTTCCAGGCGTCTTTCTTCAAATATTTTCGTTAATATAATACTCCAACAATAATAGCTACCATTTTGTTTTTGTGAAGGAAAAATCATAAAATGGCTCTCCTGCCAGAGTAGGGCTGGCGTGTCAGACTCTTACTGACTAGCTTTATTTAGCTATGAAATGAATATTTCATCTAGAACAGACTGGTTAGCATCCTTTGTTACCTGCGTTGGCCTATGGACAACCACTTTAATAGCAACCTATGTATTCCTTTGCCTCAGGAACCTGAATAAAATGTTATTGAAACATATGTACTTTAAACTAAACTAACTTAACTCACTTACTTACTATATCTCACGACGACGGTGAGTTAACGTCATTTTTTCTGTTTTACAGTTTAAGATATGTTCAACAGGAAATTTGTGAATTTTAACAATTAATATTTTAGTTAAAAACAAGCAAGTAGTAGTTGGAGTCAGTGTTCCTCAGGGCGTCATAGTGCGCGGTAGTGTAGTCACTAGAAGAAAATAAGAAATCATATTCTGGTACTTAGTGCTTACTGAGTGTGCAAGAATTATGTCGAAGATGTGGTCTAACTCGAAGTATTTCCTAAGGAATACTTCCAAACCTTACAATTTGGAAAAACTCAATAAACGCCAGACACAGCAGACATCGAATACCTTTGGTTTGACCTCCGCTATATCTCACGATGTTGAGTTATCGAGAATTATTCTGGAGAAAAACAATCAACTGCAAGAATATCTGACTGCGTTCGGTGTGTTCGAATCAGAGCAAGAGACCCAGCAGCGTTGCGAGGGGCTCTGCACTCTGCACCAGCTCGTGAGGCAGTGGGTGAGGGTGGAGTCTCTCAGGTAGAACATGCCTACTGATGTAGCGAGCTCTGTCAGAGGAAAGGTGTTTACTTTCGGCTACTACAGGCGGGGGTGAGTGTTTTTCATATGTCAAATTGTTCATTCTTTACTAGAAAAAGTTTAGACCTTTGAGACCTTTGAGGAAGTAGCTCGGAGTCCTTGTTTCTCAGAACGTGGTAGTGTGGTTGTGTGAGACGACTTGAGCCTGAGTTATTTGTTACTCGCTTAGAATCCTACGATTGATATTTGTACAAATTGCTTACTGTGTGTGTGTTAGACAAGTTAAGAATCATGGTCTAACTCGATTAAGAATTACTTCCAAACCCTATTATTTGGGAAAACTTGATAACGCTAGACAACATTTAGAGCTTTGCGTTAGCGATGGCCAACTCCAGTTATCTAACTCGGGCAACCCGAGTCAGCTAGAGTCAATATTTCCGCAACTCGGATTGACTTGATGAGAGTTTTAACACAGAAGATAAGATATTTGTTTTGTTTTTGTTATTACTACTTCGTTCGTAATAATTTGTACTGTTTAATAAGTTTGGAATGGCTCCGGAAAATAGAAAACGTGTGGCGTGGGAGTTTTTGTCGAAAATAGATAGGAACACTAAAGTAGAATGCAGTTTTTGTTCTAGTCAATACAAATTTTGTGGAAATACCACTACCTTAGTGAATCACTTAAAAAAATTCACTATAGAATATAGTGAAACCGTTAGCGTTGGTGCAAATTGTCCCAGGCCCAGGAACGACTGTGCAAAGAGTAGTGACCGTGGTCGTGATTAATTGCCGATGCCAAGTGTGTCCGGTCTTTGTGAAGGAAAATCGGGAATAACATTATACCGTTGGCGGTTTTTCTACTGAGCCTCTACAGCCTCTTCCAATGCGGGCGCGACAGATGCGATTAAGTGCCCCATATAAGATAAATAAATCAAAAAGCTGGTGATGAAGCGTTACTGGATCTCAATTCAATAGACATGCAGCCCCTTCAAATTGAAGAAAATAAAGGTATCATCTAGAAAAAAAAATCAGAAATGCTAGAAGAAAAATACAACATTTGCAGTTCAGAAGTAAAACAAAAACTACAGGATGAAGAGTATATTGCCTTTACAACAGACATTTGGACTTCAGACGGCCAAAAAAGTTACATTAGTGTAACTGCCCATTTTATACAAAATTCAAAATTAAAATCACTTGTCATTTCAAAATCCGAACTTGCTGACCAGCATACGTCTTTAAATATAGCAAACGCTTTGCACGAAATTTAAAACGAATGAAACATTTTTGAAAACATTGTTACCATTGTGACCGACAAACCGAATGAAATTTACTGTTAAGTTATTTAAAAAAAAAAAAGAAATCATTTCTGTGTTGCGCACATTATAAGTTTAACAGTCAAAGAATGCATTTTTGAAAAATAGCGCTGTTATAAACGTAATTTCAAAACGTCGCGCCGTCGTTATGCACTTCAAGCAGAGTACAAAATCCTCAAATGCACTTAGAGAAATGCAAACACAAATGAATTTACATATAGTGAAACTAAAACAAGACGTCCAAACGAGGTGGAACTCAAGTTTTACTTAGAGATTGTAAGAACGAAAGTTCTCTTATCTGCAACAATTCCTCTGCTTACATCATCTTCGCTAAGCTTGAATGCGGAGCACTGGTTGATAATAGAAGACTGTTACTCTTTTACAGCCAATGAAAAAAGTCACGTCCGTTTTATCTGGCGAATCGTATCCGACGCTATCATGTATTATTCCAATAGTCAGAGGACTACAAAGTTCGATTCAATATAAGTCTCCAAAAAACCGCTGAAGTCAGAAGACATGTTCAGCGGTCGCTGCTGGAAGTCTTTTAATGATGAAAGAAGATTAAGTGTCTATGGGTCCAACAGAACAGCAGCTAAAGCCACCTTATTGGATCCACGCTTTAAAATAAGGTTTTGATTTTTTCTCTAAATAAGTTAAGTTTAGAGCTTTGAGTTGGTAGCATTACTAGTATTGACATTGTCTTTAAATGGCTGGTTTTATATTTACATAGGTATACAACAAAGGCGCTGACATTGACGCACTGTGTGAGGGAAGAATATTTTTACCGCATTTTACAGATTATTGAAGGACCAGAACAACTTATAGCTTTCCTGATTTCGTTTCCTATACAATAACATCGGGCGATAGATACATACCCCATTACTAATCGCGTTGTTTTAAAAGTAATATATCAATTATATGTTGCAAACGAATGGCATTCATTGTTATGCGGATGACGTAGTAGGGTCCAATTGTAGAAAAAGTCTTCGTCGTTCCAGTGAGCAAAGTGAAATTAATGGAATTCCTTTAGATTTATTCTTCGCAAGACTTCCTATTTTGGTCGCTTTCTGAATTCTACAGGCTGCGAGTAAGTGAAATAATAAATTTTATTTATTTAATGTACTTTCCGCCCTGTTAAAGTATGATCAAATAAAAATTTAGTTTTTTTAACAACATTTTATTACATGTGAACCTATCGCACTTTTTTGAGTCGAAGTCAATGCTAACCCTTGGAGCATACCTTCACCTTCAACATGTCCAACTTCACAAGGACCATCGCCATGGAGGAGATAAAAACAGTGCCTTAACACGATATCAGTAATTACCTACTTAGTATGTCACGAGTGTCTTGACTTGTGACAAATTTACAAAAAGTTCAATGTCTAATATTTAAGTGACGTAGACTTATAACAATTTGCCTGGTGATAAAACTTTATAGATTTAAAATTCTCAATTGCTTACAGGTCTAACGACAAGGGTCGATATTTTATTAAACAAATGTGGGTGGGCTGATCGATTTGAGAGTACAGAGTTTGTCTCCCAGTACAAGTTCTACATAGTACTAATGGCTTCCTCACCTGCCCAAAGGACCAGCTGCTGGGGAAAGAGCTCAGTGAAAGAAAATACAAAACCTAATCCGTATCTGACACATTTTACTAACACTTTCAAGCTTTATCTTTAGAGCATTCAATCATTATATTTTGTATCAAGTTATTACAGACAATGTCAGCATGTATTTATTTAAAAATGCTTGCTTCTTAATGAATCACTAGACCGGAAATAACATTTCAATTCAGTATCCTACTATTTTTGCTAATATTTATAGTTTATATAGTTTAAATTTCAGTTTGAAATCACAGCCGACTATAGTTGGATGTGATTCCATTTCAACACTGACAATTGATAGTTTGGATATAGGATAAGGAAGTAGCTTGGATTCATTGTTCCTCGGAGCGTGGTTGTGTGAGACGACTCGACGCTACGATATGATTAGTATTTGTATAAAGTGCTTGTTGTGTGTGTTAGACAAGTTAAGATTCATTTCGAGGATTTGGTCTGACTTGACTCAGGAATACTTGCAAATCCTACTACTTGGGAAAACTTAATGAACGCCAGATACACCAGGGATGGATATTTTTGAGCTTGGATTTATATTAACCAAACCTGAAACGAAAACGAAATCGAAACCTGTCGATCTGAAGAAAAACGAGCAATTGCAAGAATATCTTACTTCAAACAGTGTGTTCGAGTTAGAATAAGAGACCCAGCATCGTTGTGAGGTGCTCGGTACCCTGCACCACATCGTGAGGCAGTGGGTGAGGGAGGAGTCTCTAAAGCGGAACATGTCTGCTGATGTAGCGAGCTCTGTCGGAGAAAAGGTGTTTACTCTCGGCTAGTACAAGCAAAGGGCGAGTGTTTGTAATATATCGACTTGTTAATTCTTTTTTCAAGTTTAGAAAAGCTTTGAGTCTGAGACATTGCAATTGATTTCATATCAACACAGGTACACAACAAAACGCTGTATGAGGGAAGAAGTTTTTTAACCGCATTTTCCAGACTACCGAAGGCGCAGAAACAGGAAAATACAACGATTTGTTCGACTGTTCCCAGTACATGTAATTATAACGGGCAATAGACACATAATGTATGTATCCCATTACTAATCACATTCCTTGTAAGAATTTTGACAGCAAACATGACGTTCTTTCGAAACGTTGATTTTAATTCATAAATTAGCGAAAACGTAGAGGAACTAAATTTGGCAGTATGAGCTGGATTATCGTAAAATTTTAATGTTGAACTTTTACCGTTAAATTTGTAGTATATTGACAAGTTTATGATCGTAAAGCGATTCGTTCTCATTCAACGTTTATGTTTCACAACTCACCTAGTAGAGCTCAGCGAATTGATTTCATGCCATTCTTATTTTTAACATTAAATGGCTGCGAGGAGTTATTTTACTTGGTGGATGGTAGCAGAAGCTGCTGAAAATGATCGCCGCGAAGTAGAGCGTCGAAACCTTCATTTGCGACGAACACTATTAAATCTCCTCGCGATCTCGGACACCCATTGATCACTAATAAATTAGTGATCGAAGCGGACACCCCACTTTATTCAACAATATCGGCTGAATAAATGGGGTTATAAGTTTCTATGAGACTTAACTAATTTAAGAAATTGTCAATGAGTCTCACTAGAAATAAAAGTTAAGTCAATTAGATTAATTACATAAATTTTTAAATTGTTTTAGGTACTCTACGCATTATTGTTTTATGCGAATGGTGATTACCAGAGGGTGGTTGGCGTGGCTAATTGTTTTTTGCAAGAAGCTATCAGCCGCTTTGTCCACCAAGTGACTGAAGCGCTCAACTACCCCAATATGTTAAAAGACTTTGTGAAGTTCCCAACGACACGTGAAGCTAGAGAATAAGTCAAACTAAGGTAATCCGCAGTTTAACACCATACTCATGCTTTGAACACTCGCTAGGGGATGACTTGTTAATTATGTTTGTCTTTTTAGTTTCTATAACATGTATGGAAAGCCTGGAGTGTTGGGAAGTGTGGATGGCTCACACTTCAAAATTGTAAAGCCGAAGATGGAGATTAAGCACTTATTTTACTGCCGCAAGCAAAATCATTCAATTAATGTGCTAATGGTAATATACATGGTATAATTTTAGAAACATAGTTTAAATAAAACAATCTACACAATAAAAAGCTTCATAATTATAATGTATGCATGATGTGTCTTCTCTAACTTTAGGAGCACAAATCTTCAAGTAACTTTGCTTAATATTGTTTATAGGATAGACAGTATACTTTGTTGGAGTTCCTAATAGAATATTAAATAAAATTTAAAAAACCTCATTGTTTAAAGTAATGTCTATAAAATATTAATAAAGTGACGAAATAACATCTCAAATAAATTATGATAATGTTGATTTATTTTCTTTACACATTCACATTATTTCTAGGTGTGCGATCACAGGGGCCAAATCGTGAGTGTTAACCCTAAGTATGGTGGTGCCAGCCATGATGCCTTTGGGTGGGAAAACAGTCTAGTGAACCAGTACATGCAGACATTGTACCAAAAACTTACCTAGAAGCCATACAGACTGGATACCCTACACTCTGGATACCCAAAAAGACCGTGGCTGATGACTCCATACACTCATCCAGACTCTGGTTCTGCTGCAGACACATACAACAAGGAACACCGCAGTGCCAGAGTTATAATTGAAAACACATTTGGACGCCTGAAGAATAATAGGTGGAGGTATGTGTGCAAGGACAGGATTTTGCACTACAAACCCAAAAGGTGTGCACAAATTATTGTTGCCTGATGTGTGCTGCATAACATACTCGTATATCTACATTTTAATGTACCTGAAGCCGTTATGGAACTAACGGTTATCTTAAAAAGTTTTTTTTTTCTTTTATTAGAGGTTCGAATGACGGATGACGCAATATTAGACCTAATGATGGACGGAAATGTATCAGAAATGAAAGATTTCGAAGACGAAGACATTGATTTTCAACAAAGCAAGCTTTATTAATTTATTTTTTCGTTAATTTTTTTTTGTGGAAAGCCTGTGTGGCTTTGACAGCTGATTTATGATTGTCCTTGTTTTTTATTTAATTAATTACAATAATATATTCTATTTTTAAATACAATATTACCTGAAACCACCTCATCACTGATTATTAAGTGTGATTTATAAAGTTTTCCAAGTTTAATTGCCAAAAATAGTGAAAATTGTGAAGTTACTAAATATACGGTTACCGGCATTAAGGATTCGCTGCATTGTCATCTCGATATCAGGTAAAATACAGTATTATTTTAACGAAATTAGGTATTTTGCCTATTTATTTTCGTGTTTACATTGATATCATTTAGCGCAACGAACATTCGCGATCAAAATAACAATAAAAGTTACCTTTTAGTTGGTGGCACAACTTCTTTGTCTAAGCAAACTTTTACTTAACTCTAGTAACTTCCTTACCTTAATAAGTGAAGTTTATTAAGTATAAACTTCAGCTTCCATTATAATTTTCTAATTCTATCTCTTACCTTTAAACTTCCAAAATGATTTCAACTCGCAAAGCCTATGCTCTCCAAGAGGAGTCTAAACTCAACCTGGCTTTGAGCGAATTGAAGGCATCAAAGGAGTCGTGTGATCAATTGTTGGGGGAAAGGGATGACAAAGAGAGGGGATTATTTTAAATCAAAACAAGAAGCTGAAACGTGAAATGGTTCTGTTAAACATTTGAATGTTTAACTGAACCATTTCACGTTTCAGCAGCACACAGAAGCTATTGAGGCCCGGGATAGGCTCCAATTCGTTGTGGACGAATTAAAGCAATGTAGCGATGAGTATGAAACCACCTTAAATGACAAAGCTCTACTAAAACAACAGTCTACATGAGGCCAACAGTCAAATCTCTAAACTGGAAACATTAAACTTTAACATCACGGACGGCTTGAATAATGGTTTATTCAGCGAGTTGGTGTCAGCACACGCTTTTCCACAGCAATATAATGATGTAGATTTAAATCTATTAACTACAGATCAGACTAGAAATAATGATGCATGTCACCCAGCGAAATTTGTTAGTTCTAGTAATAAGAAGCTTTAGAAATACATAAGAATTAGTAAATTTATAACTAAAACAAACAGACTAGTAAAGAGGCAAAAGTTCTTCATAAAAAATGTAAAATTAAATAGAGAACGTTTCCAGCTAGGGAAACAACTTAGTTAATACTCTTCTAAATTAAATCAAAGTGTTAGGAAATATGAAACTGACACCCAGGGCCTGCAGTAGAACTAGAGCAATTAACATCCAAATTAGAAATAATGTCAAATAAATATAGTGCGTCAAAAAGGCAAATGAAGGAATACATGTTGGCAATAAATGAGTTGGTGAGTTCACAAGAGAAACAGTGTGAGAAGTGCGCTCCTGATGCTATACTGCCTGCTGTTTCTCTGCCAGCATGTAAAACCACCTTACCTCATGGTGGAGGTTTACTGTTTCCTAATAGATGCAATCCTAGTAGTCATAATATTGTGATTTTTACCTCAGTTCTGCAGCATATGCCGTTAAAAAAATTAGAAATTTAACAGATGTAGATACAGCGCGGTTAGTTTATTAAGTTATTTTCACAGCATCATGTCATACGGTATTTTGTTGTGTTGTTGGATGCTGCTGACATCCAGTCTATTTTTGTTTTGCAGAAAAGGGCTATTCGATCAATCTATAATCTTAGTCCGAAGCATTCTCTCAGAGAATTATTTAAGGAAATTAAAATAATGACAGTTGCCTCTCAATATATTTATGAAAATGTAATTCACGCTCATAAAAACAAAAGCTTATTTAAGAAGTATAGTGATATACATAATTCTTACACGAGGGGGAAAAACAAATATTTTGTGCCTGCCTCCAGGCTTCAGAAAATAAGTAATTCGTTTAAATGTCAATGTATACGCTTTTACAATAAAATTCCTAGCGATATGCGAAATTTGAACCTCAATAAATTAAAAGTGTAATAAAGGCTAAACTTTACTGTAAAGCATTTTTTTTTACTTGCTATAAACTCGTGCTTGACTGCGATCCTACCTGATGGTAAGCAGTGATGCAATCGTTGATGGTAAGGCGCACTAGTTTATTAAGAGCCTATTCACACTAGCCTTGAGACTATAAAATAAAAGACTACTTAGAAGATAGTCAGGCTTGGGAACGAGCCGCTGTAACGTCTGCACAGGTCATGTTGACATGTTTGTAACATAAGTTCACTTTTATATACAATTTGGCATTACGTTTATTTTTTTATACAATGACATTATCACATATTTTGACATTTTTTTATTTATTTATTGACATTTTTATTATTTTATATTATTGTTAGTGTAAGGACCGTGTGAGTCATACCGTGCTTTTTGATTACCAGTTATCTAGTACTGTACGAGTACTTGCGCGACCTACTATCCCATTACGGAATAAGAGGTGCATCTCTGGACCTTCTTACCTCATACCTGAGTAATAGGGTTCAGAGAGTTGAAGTAAACGGAGTGGTTTCTGCCGGGTCTGTTGTGAAGATGGGTGTTCTGCAGGGTTCTATTCTCGGCCCGTTTTTATTTCTTATCTATATTAATGACTTGCCTTACCTTGTAAGGGATAAACACGAGATAGTGCTGTTTGCTGATGATACCTCACTATTATTCAAACTCAGACGACGACAATTAGTTATTGACAATGTAAACAGTGCTCTCTCAGAAATAGTTCACTGGTTTGGTGTTAATAACTTATTACTAAACGAAACTAAAACTAAATGTATTAAATTCACAACACCAAATGTTAAACAGGTAAAAACCAGTGTGCTTGTCAAGGGCGAGGAGTTGAGTCCTGTAGATACAACTGTCTTTTTAGGTATAACCCTGGACGCTAAGCTCCAGTGGGGCCCTCATATAGATGGCTTGTCGAAGAAGCTCAGTTCTGCAGCATATGCCGTTAAAAAAATTAGAAATTTAACAGATGTAGATACAGCGCGGTTAGTTTATTTTAGTTATTTCCACAGCATCATGTCATACGGTATTTTGTTGTGGGGGAATGCTGCTGACATTCAGTCTATTTTTGTTCTGCAGAAAAGGGCTATTCGATCAATCTATAATCTTAGTCCGAGGCATTCGCTCAGAGAATTATTTAAGGAAACTAAGATACTGACGGTTGCCTCACAATATATTTATGAAAATGTAATTCACGCTCATAAAAACAAAAGCTTATTTAAGAAGCATAGTGATATACATAATATTAACAGTTTGAGTACTTGCGCGACCCACCCAAATGTTCTTTAGATCGGTATTGTTCGTCGGACAACTCAGCAGCACTAGCTATACTGGTTGCAAACTGACACTTGCGTGCCTGTCTTCAGAACGGGTCCACTTAAACTGGTGTGGTTCTTTCCTCAAAAGACCACTACAGAATGAACTTGCACGATTCTCTCACATTATGTTATTTTTACATTGTCTGGACTTGAAAAGAGACTGACCTCTGAGTTTGTTTCGGCATTTCTTCTCAGAGTAGTCAGATAGGAAATGCCGGCTTCATCTAGTTTTTCACATATAAATTGACGTGTAAAAGTGCCGTTTTATGGCCTATTTGCAAAAATAAATTCATTGTTTCATTGTTTCATTGACCCACCCAAATGTTCTTTTGATCGGTATTGTTCTTCGGACAACTCAGCAGCACTAGCTATACTGGTGGCAAACTGACACTTGCGTGCCTGTCTTCAGAACCGGTCTACGTAAACTAGTGTGGTTCTTTCCTCAAAAGACCACTACAGAATGAACTTGCACGGTTCTCTCACATTACGGTATGTTACATTGTCTGGACTTGAAAAGAGACTGACCTCTGAATTTGTTTCGGCATTTCTTCTCAGAGTCGACAGATAGGAAATGCCGGCTTCATCTAGTTTTTTCACATATAATTTGACGTGTAAAAGTGCTGTTTTATGGCATATTTGCAAAAATAAATTCATTGTTTCATTAATAACGCCACAGCCTCCTCCACCGCTGACGCAGTCTCTACCATCTGTGCAACCTTCCTGCCCACCGGTATTATCAACGTCGCATCGTACTTCGCCCCGAGAAAGGTCGGTAAATTTACCCTCTGAGCGATCCACATCAGCCGCCAGTGCTCGGGTCAGATCAACAAGCATTTTTCGAGGAAGAAGATCGTCATCAACTCTAACTAGTAGAAGTAGGAAAAAAGTGGTAGCATATTCCATTCGTAAATAAACTACGCAACTCTCTTCCATTGCCCACAAAACCAGTTAGGCGTCCCATCGACTAGTTTCGTAACTACATAGATAATGAGTTTATAGGAAAAATATCTCACTGTACTAATATTACCTACGAACTACAGGCCATAAATTGAAAAGTACAAGCAATGAGATCGCAAATCATCAAAAAAATAGGTTAGAAATCATCAGTGGTTTAATGTCACGGGACTGGTTCTTTACCTTTCACAATGCACTACACGTAGTGTAGTGGACACAGATTCTTTACCTGCAACCGAAAACGGAAATCCTGAACTAAATGGAATTCATATTCTTCACAAGACTCTTTTTTGGACGCTTTCTTTCTTTTTTAGATCCTACAGGTTGGGAGTAAGTTAAATAACTATTTTTATTTATTTAATGCTCTTTACGCCACTTTATATCCAACTCCACCAGGACTATCGTAATGCTGGAGATAAAAATCGGTAAGCACGATATCAGTCATTACCTACTTAATATTATGTAAATGAGTGTCTTGACTTGTGACAAGTTTACTAAAAGTTGTGAAAACGTCATAGATTTAACATTTTCAATTGAATATAGGTTTAACGGCAACGGTCGATATTCTTATCTATTTGAGAGTATAGAGTTTCTCTACCAGTACAAGTTCCACTTAGTACTAATGCCTTTCTTAACTGAAAAATGTTATACAAACTAACATATTCTTAAGACCTATACTAACCTAAATCTTTGTCAAAATGATTCCCGTTTCATTCAAGCCGTTTACTGTGCATGCGGTGTTAGCCTTTAAGTAATTGTTACACTCGCAATTGTATTTTTCGTATAAATCTATAATCTATTTTTTGGTGTAGACAATTGTTGGCTAGCCTATAATAAATAAATAAATTAATTAACCTTCCCGAAGGACCAGCTGCTGGGGAAAGATCTCGGCGAAAGAAAATACAAAATATACTACCATATACTAATCCGTAAGTGACACGTTTACACAGACTTTCAAGCATTTTCTTTTAAGCATTCAATCATTTTTTTTAGTATCAACTTAGTATATACTATTACAGCATATATCTAAAAATGCATGTGTGTAACAGAATCACTTGACCGAAACTACTACTACTACAGCTAGTTCAATTCAGAATCCTAATATTTTTGCAAATATTTGTAGTTTATCAGGTGACCCGTCTGTACGTTTGCCTCCTACTCCTATTCCATAAAAAAATCTGCTATATATAAACTCTTTGTGCAGGTCAAAGATTTGATATCTGTGGAATACACCTTTGTTCCGGTTATCAATATGAACTTAGATGGAATTGAGACAGATTCTTTGTTCTCCAGACTTCCTTTTTTAGTTCCTATTCGGTTCCTACAAGCTGCGAGTAAGAGAAATAAAATAGACTTAATGCCATGGACATCCTCTTCAGTCAAACATTTGGGTAAATAATATTGGTATATATTGGTATATATAAACGCGTATATTCCAGTCATCAAGATGAGCTTTAACCAAATAAGGGTTAACCTGTTATTTGTTAGTCTGAATCTTCCTAAAATTCCAAGTAAGCATAAACCTTTGAAAGCTAGCTTCGCATATCCCAATACTAATCGCGTTTTTTGTAAAACTAACATGATCTTCAGTCTTTGTGCAGGTAAAGTATGCCATCTGTAGGAAAAGCCTTTGTTCCGGTAATCAAAATGAACTTATTAGAATTAATTTTGATTTATTCTTCGCACTCTTTATGGACGCTTTCTGTCTTTACAGATTTACCTACCTACCTTACGTCTGTACGTTTGCCTCCTACTCCTATTCCATAAAAAAATCTGCTATATATAAACTCTTTGTGCAGGTCAAAGATTTGATATCTGTGGAATACACCTTTGTTCCGGTTATCAATATGAACTTAGATGGAATTGAGACAGATTCTTTGTTCTCCAGACTTCCTTTTTTAGTTCCTATTCGGTTCCTACAAGCTGCGAGTAAGAGAAATAAAATAGACTTAATGCCATGGACATCCTCTTCAGTCAAACATTTGGGTAAATAATATTGGTATCAAACAATTTGTGTTAACGACTAAATGAAATGTGAAGACATTGCTGTTTTGATTTAATTAAATATATCAACTCATTTTCACATTAATACTAAAATATCTATTATTTAAGCGCCACCAGATTTGTTGACATTGACGCGTTATGCGTTGCACTGCGACATTTACAGAGTGTGACTTTCTCACTTTAGTCTACGAATTATGAAAAGAGGGCATTGTCTAAGCTTGTTTGACTGTTTTGTCAGTACAGGGAAGATAAAAATACGAATTGATTAGAGTGGGCTAACTTATTGTGGCTTTTTGCAGCTGGCAGAATTTTGAGCGATAGAAAACGCGTATATTCCAGTCATCAAGATGAGCTTTAACCAAATAAGGGTTAACTTGTTATTTTTTAATCTGAATCTTCCTATAATGCCAGGTAAGCCGAAACCTTTAAAAGCTAACCTCTAATGTCCCAATACTGATCGCGTTTCTTTTTAAAACTTACATATCTTCTGTGTTTTTGTGCAGGTCAAAGATTTAACATCTGTAGAAAAGGCTTTTGTTCCGGTTATCAAAATGAACTTTGATAAGTTGAGATATGTAGATTTATTGTTTACAAGACACTTCCTTTTTGGACGCTTTTTATGTGGATCCTATAAAAAATGTATTTTTCACAAGACTGGAAGTGAATACATACTGGAATAATATGTTTTGTTTTCATTAAAAGACTTACTTACCACGTTGCTGTTTTGATTTAAATATATCAACTCATTTTCACAATAACACTAAAATATCTATTGTTTAAGCGCCACCAGATTTGTTGACATTGACGCGTTATATGTTGCACTGCGACATATAGAGAGGAGTGACTTTCACACTTTTTTCTATGAATTATTAAAAGAGCCTTCTACAGATTGTCTATGCGTGAAGATAAATTACGAATTGACTGGAGTTGGGTCCAACTAACGTATTGTGTCTTTATGCAGCTGGCAGAATTTCGAGCGAAATTACAGGCCCGAAACCTGCCGATCTGGTGAAAAACGAGCGTTTGCGAGAGTTTCTGACCACAGACTGTGCATTCAAGTCAGAGCAAGAGACCTAGCACTGTTGTGAGGTGATCGGCACCCTGCACCAGTTCATGAGACATTGGGCGAGGGATGAGTGTCGCAGGTAGAACATGCCTGCTGATGTAGCGAGCTCTGTCGGAGGAAAGGTGTTTACATTAGGATTGTACAGGCTTGAGGTCACTTCCCTCCGGCGCGCGCGGTGCAGTAGTGTTTTTGATGACTGTTGTGCAACTATACTTTTATACATTTTTATTTATTTGTTTCCAGCCTGTGAGTCAGTGTCCTTTGTCTGAGTGCGATATACGTAAGCAATACCCGGATTCATAAAATTGCATTAGCATCCAAACATTTAAAAATGGACCATGTCATGCAACCTGTCACTAAAATTGTAAATTTTATAAGGAGCAGAGGACTAAATCACCGACACAGTTCAGGGAGTTTTTACAAGAATTGGACGAAAAATATTCCGATGTGCCTTAACTTCGGTCAACCGAAGTTCGTTGGCTCAGTCGAGGGGCAGTTTTAGAAAGATTTCTCTTTTTATGCAGCGATTGTCTCTTTGCGTCCAGAGTTTGTCACCTTCCCTGATACAAGTGAGGAGCAAGAGAAGTAAAAATGGAATTTTATAATAACTCAATTACACTAAAATATCTATTGTTTAAGCGCCACCAGATTTGTTGACATTGACGCGTTACGCGTTGCATTGCGACATATACAGAGAGTGTGACTTTCTCACTTTGGTCTACGAATTATGAAAAGGGACCATCTACAGCTTGTTTGACTATTTTGTCAGTACACTGAAGATAAAAATACGAATTGACTAGAGTGGTGTCTAGTGTGGGGTCTAACTAACTTATTGTGTCTTAGTGGAGCAGGCAGAATTTCGAGCGATAGAAAACGCGTATATTCCAGTCATCAAGATGAGCTTTAACCAAATAAGGGTTAACCTGTTATTTGTTAGTCTGAATCTTCCTAAAATTCCAAGTAAGCATAAACCTTTGAAAGCTAGCTTCGCATATCCCAATACTAATCGCGTTTTTTGTAAAACTAACATGATCTTCAGTCTTTGTGCAGGTAAAGTATGCCATCTGTAGGAAAAGCCTTTGTTCCGGTAATCAAAATGAACTTATTAGAATTAATTTTGATTTATTCTTCGCACTCTTTATGGACGCTTTCTGTCTTTACAGATTTACCATTAACAATTGTTTACAGGTGTAACGGCAACGGTCGATATTTTATTAAACAAACGTGGGTGGGTTAATCTATTTCAGAGTACAGAGTTTTTCTCCCAGTACAAGTCCTACATGGTACTAATATGGCTTCCTTCACAAAACACGAAAGAGCTCTGAGAAAGAAAATACAAAACCTAATCCGTAAGTGACACATTTTACATACACCTTCAAGCATTTACCTTTTAAGCATTCAATCCTTTTGTTAGTATCAAGTTACGATAAACAATTACAGCATATATTTAATAATGCATGTTTGTAACAGAATCACTAGACCGGAACTACTACTACCACAAGGTTGTTCCCTAAGACAATTTCAGTTTAATTCAGGACCCTAATAGTTTTGCATATTATATTTGTAGTTTATATAGTTTAAATTTCTAATTCAGGCTGAAATCATAGTCAACTACTGCTTAATGTTGATTCATCTTGAAAGAACAAGTAAATTGGTTAGTCATAGTTCCTAGGAGCGTGGTAATGGGTGGTTGTGTGAGACGACATGACGCTGATTTTGTTACTCGCTTAGAGACCTACGATTGGTATTTGTACTAAGTGTTTATTGTGTGTGTTAGACAAGTTAAGAATCATTGTCTAACTCGACTAAGGAATACTTCCAAACCCTATTGTTTGCGAAAACTTGATGAACGCTAGACAAAATTTAGAGCTCTGAGTCGGGTAGCATTTACTAGTGTTGACATTGTCTTTGAATTACTGATTTTATATCAACACAGTTACACAACAAAGGCGCTGACATTGACGCGCTATGTGAGAGAAGAAGTTTTTAACCGCATTTTACAGATTATTGAAAGCGCATAAACTGCAGCTTTCCTGATTTTTTTTACTGTTTCCTGTACAATTAATTATATCGGGCGATTGATACGAGGGTGCGTTTTTAAGTTCGCGGAATGAGAGGGATGGTGGGGGGTAATTATGCTCATTAGGTACCGTAACGTGTTCAGTGACTCATAATTAGTATATATACGAGCTTTCATTGTTATAAGATAACTAGTCTTTGAGTTATCGTCAATCAAGCAACAATATCCGGAGTGAAAAGTGAAAAATGGAAAAAATTGAATATCGTGCCGTTATAAAGTTCCTTACCAAGCAAGGAAAATCAGTTCCGACCATACTTAATGAGATGTCATCGGTTTACGGTGACTCTTGCCCTGGAAAAACAATGGTTTACAAGTGGCACAGTTTATTCAAACAAGAAAGAGAATCAATTGAAGACGACCCGAGGCCGGGCAGGAGTGTCGAGGTGACCACGCCAGAGCTTATCCATAAAGTCGAAAAAATTGTACTCGACGATGCTCGGCTAAAGAAGAAACAGATCGCAGAAATGGTTCGAGTATCGGATACAACCATTTTTTTAATTCTGCACGACCACCTTGGCATGACTAAGGTCAGTGCAAGATGGGTGCCGAGAATGCTCACGCCGCCGCAAAAACAACAGCGCGTACAGTGTGCATACATATGCGCATTTTTGGACCTCTGCAATGAAGACAAGGATGGTGTTTTGAGTCGAATTGTTACTGGAGACGAAACTTGGGTTCATCATTATGAACCTGAGTCGAAACAAGACTCCATGCAGTGGCACAAAAAGGGCACAGCACCCCCCAAAAAATTTAAAGTGTTGCAGTCAGCTGGAAAACTCTTGGCTACAGTCTTTTGGGATTCAGAGAAAATATTGCTGATCGATTATAAAGATAAAGGTGTTTCTATAACCAGAGAATACTACGCTTCGATACTGGAGCGATTAAAAGAAGCCATTAGAGAAAAAAGACGGGGTAAATTGACGAGAGGTGTGCTTCTTTTGCACGACAACGCGCCCGTCCACAAGAGCCGCGTTGCATTGGCTGCCCTGCATAAAGTAGGGTTTGATATTTTAAATCACCCACCCTACAGTCCAGACCTGGCCCCCAGTGATTATTATCTTTTCCCAAAAATAAAAAATGAGCTGCGGGGTAAGAAATTTTCCACCGATGATGAAGTCAAGGAGGCAGTTTCGGCGTATTTTGAAGACAAAGATGAAACATTTTTTTTTTGTGGGTATAAATAAATTAATAGAAGGATCTGAAAAAATGTATTCGTCTTGCAGGTTTTACATATTGAAAAGGAAAAATAATCTGGTTTTTTATTTGGACACTGCCCCCCATTCCGCGAATATAAAAACGCTCCCTACGTACATATTCCAATACTAATCGCGTTTCTTTGTAAAACATATCTTCTGTGTTTTTGTGCAGATAAAGATTCGACATCTGTGGAAAACGCCTTTGTTCCGGTTATCAAAATGAACTTTGATGGAATTGAGATAGATTTATTGTTCACAAGACTTCCTTTTTTGGATGCTTTTTCCTTTTTTTATGGAAATGGCGTTGTTCGAGGATAGCGGTTCACGAGGACGATATTTTGATGCCACTTTCAAGCATTTTTGATGCATTCAAGCGTAGAATCAGCGGCAGTGTGGACTCATCGAAATCATTTAATTAAATTTGTGTTAACAGATCATTTCAAATTAATCGCATTCAAATTTAACAGAACAGACACTGTCCCTGAAGCCAGTATAGAAATAAATACATATTTTTAGTTAAACCAATTATGCAATGACTTCCTAGAACTAAATCTTGTCACATGGAATTACTGAGAAGCTTGGCACAGCAAGGGTATTGCTGATGGCATTTTAATATTTTTTATTTAACGATACGACGACGCTTAACAATATTGCCAGAAGAAACCTAGCCTAGTGTAGCAGTGAAGTACGAGATAACTCGTTGTAGCAGTGTAGTAGACATGTTTAAGTAATGCGAGTAATGCATTACGCGTAATATAACCCGACCGCGTAGACTAATATCACACATTACTCGACTAAATTAAGCATCACACATCACACTAAAGCATTACTCGGTCGCGCAGCTCTAGACATGACTTGTGCGATGGGTGATGTGATGCGGTGTTTGTTCTGCCTGCAAGCGTTCGGCAGAGTTCGGCTAACTTCGGAAGGAATCGTCAATATTCGAGAGACCGAGCGGCGAGCGAGGCAGCCCCGCCTCCGAGTCCGCAACCGAACAATTCGGTTTGCCAATTGCTCTTTGATTTAGAACTGTATGCTTTAAGACATAAGGATTACATTTTTATAAAGTCACTCATCGTAATTCAAGTATATAAGTACTTAGTCGGGTCATAAGTTCTGTCACAAACTTTTGATGTAATAACTTATACGCCTTTTGACAATTATTTAAAAATTATATATGAAATGAAAGGTCATTAAATGTACAATATAATTTTATTTACATTATTCGAAATGCCCTCCCCCATTTTGAACACATGCCCTTAATCTACGCGGCCAGTCATCGATCGCTGCACGCACCACATTCATATCTATGTCTGCCGCTGCTTTAACCAGAGATGCTCGGAGAGACTCCAAATTCGGGTGAGGTTTAGCACAGACTTTTTCCTCCAAATATTGCCATATCTTGTAGTCCAGTGGGTTTAAATCTGGACTAGAAGAGGGCCAGTCTTCATGCCGGATGAAGTCAATTCCACGAGCGATCAACCAGTCTTGCGTACTTCGTGCCTTATGAGCCGGTGCAGAGTCCTGTTGGAATATCCAATGCCTGTTCCTGAACATTGTCTGAGAAAGAGGTTCCACTATGTTTGTTAGGACAGTATTTTGATAAACTTCGGCACTAGTTCTCACACCTTTTTCACAGAAAAACACCTCAGTTACGCCTGAATATGAGACTCCAAGCCAAACCATGAATGAGGAAGGGTAATGCCCACGCTGGACCCTCGCAATACGCGCGCTTGCTTCTTCACTGCTGTGGGCATACACCTTATCATTTTGTTTGTTAAAACTTTCTTCAATAGTAAAAATTTTTTCATCCGAAAAAAGAATTTCGCGGTATTTTTTTCCCGCGTACCGTCGTAGCAAAGCGCGGGATCTGTCTAGCCTAATTTTTTTTAAACGCTCGTTCAAAAAATGTCCTGTCTTTTTACGATAAGCTCGTAGTCCCAGGTCTTCATTTAGTACTCTTTTAACAGTGGTTCTGCTTAGCCCCATCTGCAGAGCTAGGATTTTTTGTTTACGTACGGGATTTCGTTCGATTCGCGCCTTCACTGCTTTGATGACCTTATGTGTCCGAACTGTGCGAGGTCGGCCGCTTCTCTTACGATCTTCGAAGCTTGACTCTTCGGTGTATCGTTTGATAGTACGATAAACAAACCGTAACGTTATTTTCAAATTTTGAAGAATATTGAAAATGTCTTTTGGCGCGTAACCACAGCGGTGCAACGCGATAACCGCGATTCTGTCTTCTTTATTCGACCACTCCATATTTAAAAATGAATAAAAAATAATTTCTTTTTTATTTTCTACAAGCGCGAAAGTTCTATTTTTAAAATAAGTCGAAGAATTTCTGGCCAGTAATCGAAAATTAAAAATATAAGGTTTTGACAGAACTTATGACCCGACTAAGTATATACCTCGTAATTTCGCCGACACTTTTTTGAAATTTCTTTAGTTTGTTTGTTTTGCGTTTGCGTTCAAGGTCATGTTACGACTGCACTTATCGTTTTAAAATATTTCGTAATTTATTTAAAGTGAGAGTGATAGCGTGTTTGACATTTTGACAAGTAATACATACAAACTGGTTGAACAATACTTACTTGCTTCGTGTGAGTGAATGTGTAAATAAATTGGTATAGGTATAGACTTGGAAATAGTAAGTTAGTTATAGAAAATAAGTTGTAAATAATTAACTGTTAGTGAAACTGTCCAAAAGAAAGAGCAGCCCCCTTTGGAACCACTTTTGAGGAAGTTGTGCCTGGAAAGAAGGCAAAATGTGGCTACTGTTCCCGGGTACTGGCGGTTTCATCAAGCTCAATCGGAAGTTTAAGCCGACACATAAAATCCGTCCACCCGACTGTACAAATTAGCAGTAGCCGACAGCCGACAATAACACCAGCGGCAATAGAAGCATCAGACGGCGACATCATAGCATCAGTGGAGCCGGCAGCAGTACCCTCGAGTAGCGGCAGCGTGCAAGGTGAGGATCACAGAGCCGATAATGCTTTGTTTGTACGACTTGGCCAGAGATCGACCGCGGCTGCCCCTACAATGGCTGATTACGTGCAGTCAAAAAAACCCTGCCAAGACATCGAGTGCAACAGTTCGATGAACAATTAGTTCGGATGATTGCGAAGGGATATCACGCCCTTCGCTTGGTTGATGAAGTGGAGTTCCGCAAGTTCGTGGAAATGTTAAACCCGGGCTACACATTACCGACCCGGAAAACTCTTTCCGAGAGCCTACTTCCTAAGGTCTATAACAAAGTCTTAGAAACAAAGAAAAAGCAAATAGCTAAAGCTGCAGCTGTTTGCATTACTACAGACGCATGGACATCCTGTGTGCACGATGGCTATATTGCGGTCACTGCACATTTTATTGACACAGAAACGCACAAAGTATGCACAGTTATGATTGGGTGCTTAGAGTTTGAGGAGAGACACACCAGTGCAAACCTAAAAGGCTTTTTGGAGGCGAAGTTCCAGGAGTGGAACATATCACAATTCGTCAATGTAATAGTCAGTGACAATGCGGCGAATATTTTAGGTGCTGTGCGGCTAGGAGGCTGGCGATCTTTGCCTTGCTACGCACATACCTTAAATTTAGATACGATATAATTGATACGATGGATAGGGTGAAAGCCGTTATCGAATATTTTCATCGCAGCCATCCAGCGAAGAAGAAATTGGTGGAAATTGAAACTGAAGCAAGACGTAACTACGCGCTGGAACTCTACATATGATGCGCTAAACCGGTTGCTGAGGATGAAAGAAGCCCTAATTGCCACTTTAGCAATTATGAGGTCAGACATCAACCTGCCGCAAGATGATTGGGTCGTTATCGAAAAAGCCACTGAGATATTAAAACTAGAGATGAAGCGTATATACTAGAACAGATCCCGGGACTAGATATTTATCGATACTAAGTTGCATCTATTCCAACTTTCAATATACTTAGTCCACCTAGTCCAACTTAGTCTCACGTACTATGCGTACGGCACCCGTGGCGCGCTCCAGCCAGCGCGCTCGAATCAAAGTACCTACCTAGCTATAGCTAGTACAGGCGCAGAGCGCGGGGAAGCGAGATAGCACTACTTACTAGTCTTCTATGCCGCTCAGGCGCTCACTCATGTTTACCAAATCATTTGCTTGTTAGTCATTTGAATTTGAACCATATTTCAATGAAGATAAAAGTCACGCGACGCGCACTCGTGTTGTGCAAGAATATATGTACTTTATGCACTTGAAGTTTGCAAAGACTAGTATCAAATTTTAATACGGACTCGGACGCGAATGTGATCTTTATAGACGCGTACGGACGGCTCAAAGTATATACACGAACGTTTGATATTGATTAGCATATCGAATTAATGTGTGTGCGGACACCGGTGTCCTCTTGTGGTGTAATGAATTAAGAGTGATTTAAGGAAATTTGATATTATTTTTATACAAACATTAGCTAGTTATTTTTTTTAAAAATGCCTCCCAGAGGAAAAAGTGTAGCTTGGGATCATTTTACGGACAAGGGCCAACAAATGGCTGAGTGTAATATATGTAAAATACAATTAAGTTTTAAATGTTCTGTGTCAAACCTGACAAAACATTTAAACGAAAGCATCCATTTATAAGTTTAGTGGGAAGAAACGAAGTTCCAGCTCCAGTGATAGCAGCCCAGACCAGTCAGCAACCACCACCATCCGACCAAGTGCAATCATCACCTAGTACTCAAACTGCCGGAATAATTCGACAAGTTGAAGGGCAACCAGGGCCGTCCACTAACTTGGTGCGATTGGCACAACCAGGTTCGAGAACCATAGCTTCTTATATATATAAAAAGAATGCTGATAAATGTAAATCAGATATAGATAAACTAATCATGAATTTATTTATTAAGGATTTCCAACCATTCCGGATTGTCGAAGTCAAAGGATTTAGACAGTTAATTCAATATGCTTTTCCTTTTTATACTATTCCGACTCGCAAATACTTTTCAAACAATTTATTGCCAAGTCGCTACGAAAGTTTAAAGGTTTCAAAAATGGCGGAAGTAGCTAATGATGTTGAATCGATTTCCACCACAGCAGATATATGGACATCAAGTACAACCGACTCGTACATGGGTATTACTGGTCATTATATCAGTAAAAATGAGATAACTCTTAAATCAATCTTGTTGGATTGTGTTGTTAGAAGTATCACATACAAGTGCCAACTTAGCAACAGAACTGCTGCGAATAACAAACGAATGGCAAGTGTCCGGTAAAGTTGTGTTAGCAGTATCCGATAATGGGGCAAATATTAAGAAAAGTCCAAAATTTGGTTGGATCACAATTTTCTACAGACTTATGAATATAATGGCGTTGAGCATCCTTACACATCTTGTTGCTATGATTTTGAGCTGCAATACACTTTCACGATTCACAGAATTGGGTAGGCGTATCAGTGAAATACAAGGAACTGTCGCAGTGAAATACAAGGAACTGTCGCAGTGAAATACAAGGTAACTTATTGTAGCAGCGTAGTACGATGTAGTTTATTGTAGCGCTGTGTAGCAGCGTAGTACGACGTAGCATAGTGTAGCACGATGTAGCAGTGTAGTACGACGTAGCTTAGTGTAGCACGATGTAGCAGTGTAGTACGACGTATCTTTTGTACCAATCACTATGTAGCAGCGTAGTTCGGCGTAGATTAGTGTGGCACACTATGTAGCAGTGTAGTGTGACGTCGCGTACAGTAGCACTATGTAATCATAGTACGACAACTTAATCTATCACTATGTAGCAGGAAGAAATATTGAACAATATGCAGGAAGAAAAATTTTTTTCTGTGTCATAGTCATCACTCCATCCGAAAGAACAAGTAGTGGATCTCAGAGTTGTTCTTTTTTATGTTAAAGGTGATCAAACAAGCACACAAATTACCTAAGGGTAGGCAAGTGGCACCGCCATCTACATTCGGAATACCAAAGGAACTACTACAAGTGCGTTGCCGATCTTTTGTGGGTTATTAGAGATTTAGGGTTAGGGGATTTGAGGTTTGAGCATGGGGAAAGGATAAGATACGAAAATCGAACATAGGTATGGCAAGAAGTTCTTATTTGTTGCGACTTTCATTCACAAATTAACACATCAATTCCCAAAGAGTGTGTGATTAGATGTCTCCAATTCATAATGTATATAAACGACCTCACAAAATCATTCAACGAGTATTTTTTCTATTTATTTAATTAATTGATACTTTTTGGAGAATTGTTGCACAATGTTGGACTTAATGACGAAGTCATTTTCTAACAGTGCAGTACCTACAGACACAGCTCATGGTCGGTGCAACAGCTAAACTACAACATGTAGATGAGACTGTACTTATTTAATATAAACATATATTATCAAATCTACGGATTAATCATGATGATCAAATCACGTCATGTGTTCTATTTATAATAACTTAATTGAAAAACTTTTTTTTATTAAATAGGAGGCAAACGAGCAGACGGATCGCCTGATGGTAAGCGATCGGCGCCGCAAATGGACACCTGCAACACCAGAGGAGTCACAGGTGCGTTGCTGGCCTTTTAACTTACAGAAATTCTAAACAAAAAGCAACTTAGATGACATAATATAACCTTGACCATAAAACCATATACTTAATAATTTTATATATATATACATACAATAAAATAAGATTGGAGCAAATTTTAATTAAATTAAAAATGTTGCCTTACGACCCTCACCAAAAACACCCCCTAGATATCAAATTCATTTCTAATGACACAAATATAGAGACAGGTAAAGGAATTAATCCTACTCAGCCTATTTATAGATCGAACGAAAAAAATATAATTCCCATATTAAATCTTTAATTTCATTTTATCAAAATTTACTTGTCCTTCGAGTTTGAAATTTAAATTCGAAATTAACAAACAACAAACCTCCAAAGAGCGTTTCCAACGTCTATGCATGGAATTTATATTTAATTGGCATTATGTGGAAACAGTAGGTACACAGACCCTACACTATTCAAACAGCAAAAACGACGAATCAGAAATACTACCTAAGAAGATAGACAACTAAATTTCAAAGATCAAAAACTTTTAATTAACCCTTCCTTAGCCTTAAAGCCTTTGCTGTTCCCATGTACTCATTTTTATGAAGATAAATAGATATAATAGAGTCATGTACATAGATGTAATAGCCATAAACATATACATAAAGATTATAAGTAAGTACATAGATATAAGATATGAAGTTTTCTGGGGTTGGGAGTGCAAGCGCAAATAATGCACCGTGGCTCCGACCTGGAGCAGTCGAAGATACGAGGTGGTTTTTACTCAGTAAGTCAAGACACTCACTCTCGCCCCGGGTGAGAAAAATATTTTATTTATGTGACAGGCCAGCCAACGTGCAGACGTATTGGCCAATGATAAGCTATCCGCGCCGCCCATGGACGACGAGTTACGAGTGCGTTGCCGCCTTGGGTTCCGGAGATTTAAGGATTGGGCAGGAATGGAGGGAGGGTTAGGATTGGGCCTCCGGTAACCACACTTACACGGCGAAACAGAACTTTGTGGTTGTTTCACGCCGGTTTGCTGAGAGGCTGTGGTATCACTCCGGTCGAGCCGGCCCATTTGTTCCGAAGCTTGGCTCTCCCACGACTATCATTTCCTGATTTGAGTTGATATTTTTAGATTTAGGGTAAGTCTCGAACAGGATACAAAATAAAACAACAATAATCCCTTTTGTATATACATTTATTGTTTTTTTTTTCAATTTTATGTTATTGTTTACCAGATATATACTTTCATATATAATTATCAATTGTCTATAGAATATATACAACTTAAATACCTGAAGGTCCTTACGAACAACTACATTGAGTCTTATTATCTAGGTGGAATCATTTCGTTATATCTAATTGAACGTGAAAAATGCAATTTTCACACACAAAACGAACAATAAGAGTCTGATAAAGGGCAAATAATATAAAAAATTAAAACGGCAAAATTTATATTTACCCTGAATCTCAAGTAGAAGAAAATTTATTGCGATTAAGATGATGTAATATTAATTAATTAATTAATAACATTATAACTCGACAATCCTAGCGTGATCAGTCCTTTGGATAAATAATTTATCTTGTTTTCTCTTGAAATATGTCAGTTACTTAAAATTTAAGTCCGTATTTAATTGAATTATGCAGTATTTAACTAGTGTGCTTTTATTTTTGTTCCTATTACTAATTGTGAAAACCTGTAATTAAATTTTTGTCACTTACCATGGTTTTTTCCGTTGTTGGCGACTGAGTCTCCAATAAAATTTTGTCGACTATACTGCCAGTGTCGAGTGGTGACGGCAGAGTAATGTACCGTCGACTTTTAACTTTGTGGTAGTATTTACATGTTAGTAGCATATTTCTTGTTCAAATTGTATAGCTGATGGTTTCTCATGTGTTGATAAATAAAAAAGTAATATAATTAACATTGTTATGGTGAATAAAATTGGTTCGATTTAGAACACTAAATTCATAGATGTTGGTTTCCTCCTGGATAACTATTTCCAATTCGTATTTTTTTAAGATGTCCTTATTATACTTCTATTGAATAGCTCACATTATAGTTGTCGAGTCATAAAGTTTGAAAAAAGGTAAGCTGCAACACTGTATTGATCTATTTTCTTCCACTTTGTACTATCACTGACCGTTTGCAAGAAATTATATTTTGAAAGGTCAAACTTTAAGTAACTTGCCTACAAAGATTTCACACTCTTTTAGGTAGCTGACAGCTCACACTTAACGGAGATTAGTCTAAGGATCTTTTAAATTTTCGGGGTTCCGAACCCCGATCAAATCTATCATTTTCTATCATAAGCCCTTCAAAATATCAACGTCAATTTAGGTTTTAGTAGTTAATATTTAGAACGGGTGGGTCGGTAGGAACTAGAAAGTAAAAATGGTCGAGTTAACTTGTAAACATTCACGATAATACCCGTGCATACGTCTCTGTCAAAATCGCGGTAGGATAAAATAATGAACATAAAACGGAATAGCTTCCTCAGCAAATCCTTTAAAAAATGTTTGGTGAATTCTTCTTAATTAAAGATATATCAGTATCAAAATATTGCATCATGCAAAATCGCATAGTGCAATGCAAATTGCACGATGCATATTATTATAGTTTGCTTGTCATTTAAAATTGTTTTAATCACCTATTACATAATCTACTCTTTAATTAAACTACGGTAAAAGCCTACAAATAAGATGGCGGCACTTGCACCAGAAACCTATTTAGTTTTACCATAGCACTAACTCACAGATATTTGTTCTTAAAAATATTAGGCACAGAAAATCTTACGTTATGCGATCAACATGACTGGCGAGCTACATCAAAAATAATGTATGAAAATAATATACTTTACGAGAATTAACACTAAGGATTAGTAAATAAATGGAGCGCTATGGCTATGTGGTCTTACAGTGGACCATCCGACCAAGGATACGCATCACCACTCCGTCTTGGAGAACGATAATCCGTGCCGTGTCCTTCGTACGACGCGATTGTGAATCTACAAAAAATACAAGCAATCAGCACTCCGTTCGTCACTACTCCGTATTGTTAAAGCATCGGCAGTCATGCTGTCGCAACCGCGACGTCAATACATATACTTAGTTCCTTGCAAACGGCCTGACACCCCTAGCCCTACGTGTGACAGTGCCAGACTTACATGACGCCGTCCCGCCCTCGCGCCATCTGCAAATAAACAACACCCGAATATCTCGTACAATAATACGGACCTTCATCATATCACTTTATAACTCTAAAACATTTTTTTTTTACTTTTTTCCTTTATATAGTGTCTAATGATATTTTGATAACTTACGCAGCCACGTTGCGTTGTCCCCGTATCACATCTATGGAGCATACAAAATTATTTGAGAATAAGCAAAACTTGATAAATAACACAAAAGCATACATTTATGTGTAGGTATTGAACCTACGGTTTACGAGCACACCACTCTAGACACTAAGACTATATAAATATGCTAAATTATTGCATGCTAAATGCTTTAAAGAACACGATGAGACTACGATAAAAACTAGGCGATTAAACAATCCCACTAATATACATGATTAAATAGGTAAAATTGTAAAAGTTTAAAGCCTGTAAACTTACGTCGAACTAAGTTTCACGCTAGCCCGACCAATCGCGGCTGGCAACCGCTGGGTTCAGTGTGAAATGCCCATTACTTGGCATATCAATTATCTTATTAAATCTAAAATTGTTTCACTTAAAATTCCCACAGTTGTCGAGTTATTCCAAGACGTACACCTAAACAGATATGTAAAGTATCAAATTAGGTTCTGTCCGTGAATCTCAACGTTTCTACTTAATTTTCTATTTGCTCTCAGAGTTGGTAACAAATGAAGTGCTACTTTTGTTGGGGCTTAGACGAATATATAATAAATATTTGATCAAATCAGACTAGTCCTATAGAGAAAAACGATTATCATTATCATAAAATCAATAGTTATTCCAAATTGCCAAATTCCCAAAAATATTTTTTAATTGAAATCTAGATTAGCACTCCATTTGCTAGCTACTCTGTTATATATTAATGTACCTAATTGATAATCATGAATCATACAAGTGGATAAAATACTCACCATAATGAAACCGTCAGTCCTAATCAGCAGGGCAACACCAAAACGTCACACATTTGCACCATTGAAATTGCAATAATTGTTCGAATCTTAACTATCACAAGTTCTTAAACACTATAATCACATGAGTATGTTGATCACTTAGTACACTGTCTAACATTTACACTCGTTTTCTGGTGAGCTTGACGTTGGCGGTTCCATATATGAACCTGGTACGCCACTCCTCGTACTGCTACGTACAGGCGATGGAGTTCGACGTGGAGGGTGGATGCTCGGCCTTCTCCGTGGCGGGCTTCGGCCGCGCGATCTCGGCCTCGGCCCCCGCATGCTGCGTCGCTCCGTTGTGCAAGTTCACTTCGTATACGTTAGACGAATTTGAGTCCTCATTGAACGATAATACACCAACTTCCTCCGTCTGTGAACAGTTTAGTAAAGTTTATTTGTGCGTTGTTTCTGTTTGTGTTAGGTTTATTTCATGTGGTAATTCGAGAAACAATAAGTGCGTGGAAGCGTTTACTTAAGGTTTGATAAATTAAGTAGATTTTTTAGTTAAAGCAACCACTTATGTTCTTGCATGTTAGTTCACCAGTAACTAGCAACTGTTTACTTGTGACAACCTACTATTTTTGTTAAATTGTACACATAAACTGTTTTTGTTCCTTTATTAATAAACCAGCGGCCCACCCCCACATCGCACGTGTCCAATTATCTCGCTAACAATGAAAGGGTCCCTTTTCCCCTCTACTTTTCTAATATTTTCTTTCATATGAACCTTCTGACAATAATAAATGCAAAACAAAAGGAGTTGGCAAAATTGGTGCAGCCGTTTTTGAGTTTTGCGCTTACCAACACATTTAGCGATTTTTGTTTTTTTTTTACTTGCAGTAAACTAGTGCTTGACTGCGATCCCACCTGATGGTAAGCAGTGATGCAATCGTTGATGGTAAGGCGCACTAGTTTATTAAGAGCCTATTCACTCTAGCCTTGAAGACACCTAAATTGTATTCGGACGGAAAGACTGCAGCCGGCAAACTGTTCCAATCCCTCGATGTACGCCGTATAAATGACGAGGCAAAACGCTTAGTCCGGGCCGCAGGTGTCTCAACAACGTAGGGGTGGATATTTGCCGTACGCCTGGATTCATTTTAATATTGTAGATAAATAAAAGTTTGTCTATGCAATTCTGTCTGTGTCGAGTCTTTACGTTTTATCTATCCTACAAATGGTCTTGAGAAATTCCATTTGAATAAAAACTTTAATTAAAATTAGTAATTTAGAAATAAGTAGCAAAGTAGTTACGCTGCTCTCGGAGAGTCGCTTGGTCTTCTTGAGAGGTCCAGGCGGCGGTGGCGGGCGGTCGTGATTCTTGCGCTTGGTGCCCGAGGAGGTCCGTTCGCGACGCAGCAAGGACGCCGAAAGATATTGGTGCAACTGCTTACGTCTTACATGGCGTGCCTGTAATACCATCACAAATCAAATGAATTATGTACTTCAGAATGCATATAGGTTTTTTGCAAAAACATTAATAGCCTAACAGTCTATTAATGCTTACTTAAGCAACAACTTTTGTTCTGTGTCTGTTCAAAATGTATCAGATCATTAAATAGTTTTCATAAACTTTTATCTGGTGAATTCAAATTCTCTTTCCAAGATATGATTCTTTTTCATAAAGCTATAAACTGCATTTCCAACAGGCAAGTCTGCAAGATGAGAAAATCTGAACTTTTTCATTGTATTGTCTTAAGGGCAGCAAGTGTCTGTCCCTTAAAACTAACACTGTCACTATCTAGCGAGGTATCAGTTGCTGTTTAAAATTAGTCGAGGTGTGATACAGCTCCAAATTCGTGTCAGTAATTCGGGAGTAATGCAGACTAACAAACTTTACAGCTTTATTTTTAATAGCTACTGTCCCGCGGTTTCACGCGCTGCTCGGCTCCTACATATCGTAGCGTGATGTTTTATAACCTATAGCCTTCCTTGATAAATGTAGTACATTTATGTATACAAAAACAAAAAGAATTGTACAATTCGAACCAGCAGTTCCGGAGGTTAGCGCGTTCAAATAAACAAACTCTTTAGTTTTATAATATTAATAAGTATAGATTACAATTACCTCGATAGTCATGCCTTCTCGCAACATGTTAGTGTTCTCTGCTTGATAGTTAACGGCTTCGGTAAACGTCTGGATATCACACGTCAAATCCACATTCAAGTTTGTCTTCTCAAATACCAGCCCAATAAACCACATAGAACAATAATTCGCTATTACTTCACCCTGTAACAGAAACAGAAAATATATAAATATAAAAAAAATAATCTTGTGAATGACTGCACGGTTGGCGCGGTGGCGTGGCTGGGCAACTGGCTGCCGCGCAACGTGTCGCGGGTTCGATTCCTGCACGGAACAACTCTTTGAGTGATCCACAGATTGTTGTTCCGGGTCTGGATGTGATGTGCATGTGAAATTGTATGTTTGTAAACGCACCTACGACACAGGAGAAAATCCTAGTGTGGGGCAACGTAAAAAAAAAAAAAAAAAAAAAAAAAAAAAAAAAAAAAAAAAAAAAAAAAAAAAAAAAAAAAAAAAAAAAAAATCCAAGTATTCTAAGTAGTCTTAACATTTATTAATTTTCTGCAGGATTTTGCTTTAAAACCCATTCTATGTCCTCTCTCGAGTTCCAAACTATGTCTGTACTAAATTTCACACAAATAGGTTCAGTACTTTAAGTGTGAAGAAAAGACAGACAGACAGAGTTACTTTCGCATTTATATAATATTAGTTTGGATGTATGTTAACACGGATTTGATCCAATTGGGTATTTTCCTCAGTCTAAATTAATTCAAGATAACAACACAGTTAGATATTAAAAAATAATCCTACTTCGTTGATGCTTTTGACGATGTACTTAATTTTGAACTTTTATTGGTTACGTATTAATTTTGACTAGTTGATTAATAGAAAATAGAACTAACTCATAAAAGAAGGTACATCAAAATTAAACCTTATTATTGAAACACAATTGTTAAGATTCAAATACCTTATTTTTGAGTTATGCCTCTTTACTATTAAGCATACGAGTTGTCAAATATCGTGTTATACAATCAAAGAAGAAAATTAACAACATTAAAGGTTCCATCGCAGTACCTCATGCATTCCAATAAAAAATCCTTCAATCCATCTACAAACAGATCAATAGTTGTATTAAATCCCAAGAGATTGTTAAGCGGGACCAGGGTGCAATTAATACGGTAGTTTCCAACTAGTCAAATTCAATACTTATATCCAAATGTCAAAAACGATTCTTTTCTATAAAATTTGTGTGAAAAACTGAGTTATGACGTCATATATAGTTTTTTTAGGCGTCAAATAGTTTACTTATTTCTTAAAAATTAGCTATGTGTTTCGATCGATCATTGAATAAAAGTTTAATTTTTTTTTCAATATTTTATTATATTGAAACGTCGAAATTATTTTTGACCTAGGAAACTTCCCAATTGGAGACTTAGCACGTGCGATAGTCCGTTGCTTTTTACTGCGGCAGTAGTTTATTAATTTTAATTTTAGTACCATAAAGTTGAATTTGCCTTGTCAGGTCAGAGTACAGTCACCCGTACATCAGTAAACACACTTTGACCTTGAAACCGCCTCAATTCCCTACGATATAAGAGCTATTTTCGTAGTTGAAATGGGTACACTGATGTACTGTAAAGAAAATAAATACAAGAAAAAAGCATTTTTCTCATTAAAAATACGGAAAGCGCACTAATGGTTTTTCTGGTATTGTCAAAGGGCGGCGCTGATCGCTTATTGTTTTTATTTATTATCTGTTGTACTTACATTTTCGTTCTTTTTTACTTCTGGCGATGGGTCGGCTGGCATAGGAGCTCCTGATACAGACAAAAAATATTTATCTATACTAAAGAGGAAGCGTTTTGAATGTTTGTATTGAATAGGCTCTGAAACAACTTGACCGTTTTGAAAAATTCTTTATCTGTTGGAAAGCTGCACTATTCCCGGTAAACATAGGCTGTATACTAAGGGGGTAAAATCGCGGGACACAGTCAAGTTCTATCGGTTTAGGTAATTATTGTAAACTATCTTAACATTGACGTTGCGTTTCGCCGTGTGAGTGAGGTTACCGGAGGCCCAATCCTTCCCCTCCCCCAATCCCTCCTTAATCCCTAAATCTCCAAATCCCTAATCCCTAAAAGGTCGGCAACGCACTCGTAACTCCTCCGTTGCGGGTGTCCATGGGCGGCGCTGATTGCTTACCATCAGGTAATCTGTTGGCTCGTTTGCCGACCTATCACTTAAAAAAAAAAAAAAAAAAAATGCCTTTTTGTCTAAAAATTGAGTGTAAAAATGTTTACAATAAGGTAGTTTGGATAGATTGAAGATTAAGGTTATGTGGAAATATGTAGACCATTAAGCAGTTCAAAGACTGTAATCGAAGATATTATTACCAATTAATTGTTTCCAGGTCCTCTATTATATTCCTTTAAATAGATTAATTGGTAAGGAAGGTTTTATAGAACTCTATTAAAGATTCTCAATGATATTATAAGTAAAATGGTGTTGATAGATTACATAAATAACATTCGATTTTCAAAAAAGACACACTGATGCACACATGAACAATTCGTATGATTAGACGTCAAAGTGGGATGGCATGATTCAATAATCGCGAGTGAAAAAGAGACAAATATGAAAAAGTGTGCTAGTTAGCCACATTTTAATGTATCACTTGCTGAGCGCTTATGACCTATCTACACCTTTTTACTTATAATATCATTGTAGATTCTAGAATAAGTTGTAATTACAATTACCTGGTGGCAAGGCGAGAGGCTGTCCGTTATTAGTGTTAAGTGGAACTGAATTGTAGCATTCCGGGTTGACGTGTGCGATTGTGATGTGGGTGTTACGTTCCAATGTTGCTGTAACAAATATACAGTATCATTAGCATTTATAAAAGACTCGCCAAGATACGTCGGCGGTATTGTACACTGCTCTCATGAGATAATCGATCGAACATAAAACAGAATCTCGCTCGATCGCCGAAGCTTGAAGTCGTCTTTAATTAGTCATGCATTTGTAATGTAACTTTTATTTTAAATAAATATATGTAAAAGGACAAAATCGCCTCCTATCAGAGGTCGCTAACGTAATTAAGTAGAAAATGTTTAGCGTCAAAACAGCAAAGTGAGTGAATTAGACCTTTACATATAAGCTACACAGGCGATTTTGATTCAATTTTGACAGAAATAACGATATGAAATTTTCGAATAATACTTTCTCACCTAAATCTATCAACATATTAAATTAAAGGATATAGATATATGATATACTGACTGATTAGATGTCGAATTTTGCTCTCAATGAGCCCGCACCACTGAAGCTGGTCATCTGGACTGGCAGAGGAAGCCAAAAGCACAATGAAATGCTTGTACCGCGAGAAAAAGTTGGGGGCCTCAAACAAACGCTCCCATCCACATTTACCAAGCATTATTTCATCAGTTATCGCCAAACCTGAAAAAAATAAAATCTTATTTAAAGAACTACAAAATATCAAGCAAAATATTATTTATTATACTTTATTTATGTGATAGGTCGGCAAACTAGCAGACGGATTACCTGATGGTAAGCAATCAGCGGCGCCCATGGACACCCGCAACGGAGTAGTTACGAGTGCGTTGCCGACCGTTAGGGTTTAGGAATTTGGAGATATAGGGATTGGGGGAGCGGAAGGATTGGGCCTCCGGTAACCTCACTCACACGGCGAAACACAACGCTGCCGGCCGGCGTGAAACAATATCACTCCGGTCGAACTGACCCATTCGTGCCGAAGCATGGCTTTCCTATTCTTAAATACTTCTGCGTAAGAGGATCATACTTTGGCATTCATTGTTCAGTTCAAATGGCCAGTCCAAAATCAGCAATTTTGCTTGCTTGCTTGCAAAATTTGCTGAAAGCCTTATCCCGCATCGTGACAACACACTTGTAATTCATCTGGGGTTAGCAGAGAATATGCCGCATCAATTGCTCACCACGAAGTCGCTGTTGGGTGTAAGATACGGCTAAGAAAGGATATTCACGAGTTTTCTTAAGAGAGAAAAAATAAGGTATTTTCCAACTAGTCAAATTCAATACTTTTATCCAAAATAATGTCAAAAACTATACTTTTCTATGAAATTTGTATGAAACATTGAGTTATGACGTCTTAGTATTTTTGAGTCAAATAGCTTAATATTTTTTTTTTTAAATTAGCTAAATAATATCTAAAATTTAGTGTATCGATCGATCAATGAATGAAAGTATAGTTTTTTTTTCAATATTTTATTGTATTAAAACTTCGATTATTTTTGACCTAGGGAACTACCTAATTCAGAAGAGATAGAAACCTTACTTACCAATTCTAAATTCCTCCATGATGACCGTCCTAGTGGAAGCACATACATTGAATGTGGAATTTTGCTGCGGGTATGCTGGCGTGATGATCGGCATCAGGTGAAATCGGTCCGAAATGTTCACCTGGAATAGTACATTTTAATATTAAAATTATTTTGTCAGTTGATATATTTGGTTGAATTCGACTTGGTTAATAATAGGCCTTTTCATAGTAAATTGTATTAGTTTTTTTTTTATGTTTGTAGGTACTACCTACAAACATATAATATAAAAACTATGTACTAACATATGATGGGGTTGGTATCATATCCTCATATCAATTACTAGCTTTTGCCCGCGACTCCGATCGCGTGTAATAGTGACTTCCTGCAGATTTTTAGTGTACACCTTTTATAGCTCCATCTGTCTTTTTCGCCCGGAAGATTCACCTAATAACACGTCATGGTAGGCCCTCAGACCAGTGCAAACTATGGATGTCGTTAGTGTAAAATGTAGTCAAATTCTACAAATAACTCCTCCCGCCCTGACTGAGAACAAGAAGGAGTGTCTCTTACTAACTAAAAACCACAAAATTCCAACTCCTGCGCAGCTGGACCGCGAAACGAACCCGGCCGATACTGAAGGGGACCCAATCTAAATTGAGCTCAGTTCAGTGGCGTACTAGAGTAGAAGCCTTTTAATGGATAGAAAAGAAAGGATACAGTAAGTGACCAGTCGTCTCCACAGTGGTATCAGAAATGTATGACATAATTTCATCATCATTACGTTAATTTTAATTTGAACTTCAAATTAAAACAATAACGAAGAACGTGTTAACATTATTTTTTTAGAATTGGCAAGTTAATTTCACCCGGCTAGTTGTTTCGCTTTGCCAATTAATATAGTAAGTAAAACTTCCAGTGTTTTACCAAAAAGTATGCTTATAAGCAATCAGGATTACATTCTTAATATAGTGGCTAGCAAGTCAAAGCAAGTGTATCGATTTTGAACTTTATTGCTTAAACACAAAATCGAAAATTCAGTAAAAAATAACATTTTAAAATAATTACATTTAACAGGTTTCAACTGCTGGCCACAAACATTTGGTGTGTCTACAAAATGACTAAATTTGTTTCCCCTTTCAAAATCTACCAATACATCCAGAAAATTCAATAAAAAATCCCTCAATAAAAGAAGAAAAACAACTCACTCTGGGATCCCAAACAGGGAAACCAAGGTTTACTGAATCAGGTTGTTTCAGTAGGACTGGTTGGGGCCACTTCCACTGGCTGAAGACCAGGAAAAATTTGTGTACCAATGTTGCAGGCAGCGCATTGGGGTATAGCTGACAGGTCCGGGCAACCAACATGGCCCATGACACACCACCCAAATATCCAAGAGTATTGGAATAAATGCCATGACCTGTACAAAAATAACAATAACATTATTGAATACAAAAATATGCCTTCTTAAAAGCGTTAGTATGTAGATTAATAGGGTGGCAATAAGTTGGTGGCAATAATAAAAACATATGCATGAATTTATAATTGTATTGGGAACTCTGACAACAAATACTCTCAAAGCACAATAACACTAAATAGTTGATTTCTCCTTGGAAACAAAACCATGTCATATCACTACATAGCATAAAATAAAGTCGCTTTCTCCGTCTCTATATCCCTATGTACGCTTAAATCTTTAAAACTACGCAACGTATTTTGTTGCCGTTTTTCCCAATAGACAAGAGTCATAAACGGTTTTTTTTGTGAGAGGAAAATCATCAAATGACTTCTCCCACCCAGGGCCGGGCGGGAGGGAGTGTCAGACTCTTACTGACTAAAAACCCCCCTGTTCATTCTCCTGCTCTGGGCCGAGGTCGCGGTGCCTCATTGTGCTTACCCCGCAACCCCGGCTGAAAGTCATAAACTGTGACGTCTATATGTTTAATAACATGCTTTTAATAGTGGAGAAATTTAGTATCAGCATTGCAGCCGTGCGAAGTTGAGATGGATCGAGATAGAGAAGGTATGTGCATTAATCACCATGCTTGCTCAAGGATGATTGGTCAAATAAATTTATAATTAGAAATTACTTGTGACCTGCTTCGACTTAGCGTGGGTGCCATACTGATACTACATTTATCCACTTTTTAATTAATCACCAATCACTTTATCTGTTTAAAAAAACCGCAACAAAATCCGTTTCTTAGTTTTAAAGATTTAAACATACATACCGATTTAGGGACAAAGAAAGCGACTTTGTTTTTTTACTATGCTAAATCTCAAGCTCTATTTTAACAAATTAATATTGTATTCAAATACGTACGTTTCGCCCACAGTTTGATGGCGCGCAGTGTGAGCCTGAAGTTATTTATATTAGGCACGAGACGAAGGATCTCATCAGTAACCCTGCAACCATTGAGTGAGCGCACGCATTTCTGATCCAAGTTTTTCAAGAGCATATCATCTCGGAGATCGAAGGAATCTGTTGAAAAACATACATTATTAAGGGCTTATTTTTCAATAATCAGATAAATGTTATCTGAGGAAAAAAATTGTTGCTGTCACTGTCTTTTACAAACATACTGACGCGACAGCATCATAGTTATTCCCCTGATAACTTTTATGTTGAAAAATCAGCCCTAAATGGTTTAAAGTTGAGTCGATCATAATACACAAAGTAAACTGTAAATACTATGCGGTTCCGTCGTGTGTCGTGCATCGGTACCATCGAGTACTCATAAATATGAGCCCCTAGTATAACTTAAAACCAGACGATTTGCACGTCGAACAGTTCTGTTGGGTGAATAATTCTGGGAATAAAGAATAAACACAACGCTGTGGGTTGTTTCACGCCGGTATTCTGTGAGGTCGTGGTATCACTCCGGTCGAGCCGACCCATTCGTGCCGAAGCTTGGCTCTCCCACACTTTATCACTTATAGGCTGCTGATGATGATGATGATGAATTTATAAAACCAACGTCTATACAAAAAGGGGACATGTCCTTTGATTCGTATATTGAGTGCTATCACGTGTTGAAATATCGGTCACTTATTACCAGTCACCCCATATTGTACGTCCATGGAGTCAAATGGGCGTGACACAAGCGATAAAGCGGACACAGCGGAGTAGGATAAATAATTTAATATCTGACTTGTACAAAACTTAGAACTGGTTTTCCCTGTATTACTTGATGATGTTTATTTTTAATTGACATTAAGATAAGGACTGAATCATTGTTTGTTAATATTGTTGATGTTACGTAGTATCATTATTATTAGAAAAAAAAATTGTGCTATAGAAAACATATACATCAAAACAAAAAGACTGTGTGACACTTTATATTTTGAAGTAACTGACAAAGTAGTTAAAGCTTCAGTGAAATTAAAATGTTGATATTCAGTAAATTTTTATGAGTTTTGTTGATACCAACACGAAATGGGAATATCTGATAATTCATTGTTTCATTAGTGGTCAATGGGTTCTTAGTGGAACGCCACATGCTGAACGTTCGGTTTTGGTTCTGGTCAGTTCGCAGATCAGCGCTTACGGTGGCCGAATATCATACATCAGGACTTAGGACTTAAGAGTTTATTGGAACACAAATATCTGATAGAGAATATTGAGTTGAAAAAAAACTGTTGTTACTTCCTAAAATATACAAATGAAATTCTAGAACTCTTTAATTAATTAAATTCTAAAACTTATTTTTAAACAGTTTTATTATCTTCAACTATGACTTATAAAAGAGGAGAAGGGGCATCTTACCTGGTATTTCCTTAAGCGCCAATCGGGCAAAGAGCAAATCAATTTCTATCCCGTCGAAGTTCATTTTAATGACGGGTACAAAAGCATCCTCTACAGCTCTTAAATCTTTTACCTGCAAAAAAGAGAATCGTACTATAGTAACCTACTAGCTCAAGATGGATCTAATTCTTGATAGAAACGTTAAATCTATAGGTACTAATATTAATGATTATCAATATTAATCTTTATTACCGTCACACGTGCCTAGCAGATACCGAAGAAAGGGCAAAGGTCAAAATATATACTATATATATATTTATTTCTAAGACTTTCTCATTGGAGTCAATGAATCGATTTTGATCTCTAGTACACTTTAGGATAGACATCTTTCTTTAATTCTGCTATGAATAATCCACTGACAAAGTCGGACGTTATAGCTAAATTTTGTCACTTTTGAGCCAGAGCCTAGAAACTTTACCCAACTGATAAAAAAATTTAGTTAGACAAATTAAGATGCTGGATATAGATGTAGCACTAACCTGTGGTTGCGCCTTCAGTAATTCGTAAAACGACGCAAAATAGTCAATCCTGTCTATGTGACGCGGCGCTACGCATAGAGCGTCAATATCAGCACCTCTGTGGTGCACCTGAAAAAATACACAGATACAACTTAATAATGTAAAGAAATGTAATGCATTTGAAAAAGAGACTTTCATCCATATATATTAAAGGCAAAATTACATGTTGCTTCGAATAAATGTAACATAGCGCAATCTAAGTACTTATAAGAAAACGTAAAAAAATATTAAATCTTCAAACAAACTTACTCCAAGTCTGTAAGATCCAAATGTATAAATATTTCCCCCAACAGTTTCTGCTACACTGGGAGGCATATTCTTGCGCATCGATTCCTCTCTGATCCATTGTCTCACTAGTCTATGGAGGGCTCCTAGCACTTCCATTCGGTGGTGCATCTCTTGTTCCGACTCAAAAACTCCATAAGGGATCAGGGATTCTTTCAATTCTGTGGTTTTTTCTATATCAATGGGCTTTGGACCTGCAATCATAGTGAAGTTAATATATGTATAAGATTGTTTCACTGGAGAATCTCATACAGCACTGAGTGTAATGTGATTAATATCAACAATTTATATGAGGGCATTATCTTAATCACTGAAAATCATATTGTTTATAAATATTAACTGCATCAGAGGTCACATTTACTGAGTATTACTAATCTTGGGTTTATAAAGTCTATGCATGTCATTCAAGATTAGCTGACGTACTAAATGAAGACTGATTGCAATCATTTTTCAGCAATAGAATATATTTTGCAGAACAGTTTACATTTATTTCAAGGTTATTACTGATATAAAGTTATTTAGGCAAATTAAACTGACCCTGACCTTGTTATAATCATATGAATATTCTTTAGTTATCAATAGTCATATAAATGCACAAAATTAGATAACTTACCTGCCATGGATATGGCAGAGGTCATGCCCAAGGTCTTCAAATTCTGTTGGTTTTGATGTTCATTAGGTTTTCCTGTATTGTTGGGTGCGGGCGCATTGCTGTGTGAATACTGCGATGCCGGCCACATCTTGGACATTATTATCCAAGTTCTCTACAAAACAGAACTGCTTATGATAGCTACAAGCTTATATTACTAGGTGGGGCTCATTTATAAAAGAAAGCTCTCCTCTTGGACAACTGTGGGTCTCTCGGTGAAGTAAAATCTGGAACAAATAGATATACAATTTTGATAAGAAGTTCATTAGCAAACTAATAAATATTTATCTTGTAGATAGAGCAACATTAAATTCTAAGGATATACCTATAAATTATCTGGGCTAGAATGTCAAGTAAAACTAATTTTAATGCAAGTCAATGAATGAAAAGAGCTCCTGATAATAGCGATTTCGCGCCGGTCGTGAACCTGTAACCGCAGGTGAGAGAAACACGTTTGTCGATCTCACATTATTGTTAATGTTTTTAGTATTTGAAACCAAATGTTTTATTTCATTAATAAGTTAGTTTTATTTCGTACTGCATCATTAGCAATGATGAGGATAAAAATTCACAAATTACAACAAGTTAGTTAATAAGAAACAGACTTATTTTTTTTTCTGGTAACTGAATTACAAAATTACTATTACTTATTTAAAAAAAAGTAGAATTTTGGCACGTAGTCTTGTGTCGGGTCTGAGTGTGATGTGTATGTGGAATTGTATGTTTGTAAAACGCACCCATGACATAGGAGAAAATCCTAGTGTGGGCAGAAAGGACGGATACGAAGTTATTATACATACTAATAATTCCTAACAGTAATTAATGTTAATTTACTGTCTCCAGTTTTGTGTACCCACGAAGAAAAGCTCTTGTTCTTCAGTATGGGTCACAAAATAGTTACTACACAAGAAATAGTTAACCGGTACAGCATAGGAAGCCTAGATAATGATAGTTACATAACAATTATCATAGTAACAATAATGACCTGACCTACAACTAAGCACAAGATCAAAAATAGTTTTTATGACAGCAAAAAAGTTGTATCATGAAAATTGCAACAATAAAGTGTGCAAACCTTGATCTAATTCTGTGAGCATTGTACGAAGTCAACCTCCACACTACAAAAGGATAATAAGAGGCAAATATTAGTCTTTAGTAAAGCAAGTACTCCATATTATTGAATGCTCATAAACCATGCATCAGCCAAATCGTTTATGTAAAAGATGTTTACATAAACTTGTACTTTTTTCACTAGTCTTGATCAGCTACTTAGTAAAAAATTTATTGGTTTCCATAAATAAGTCCATTAGTGTGTCTTAAAATAATGATTCTCTCTTATATATGTATGTGATAGGAGGGCAAACAAGTAGAATATGGGGTACCAGATATTAAGCATATAGTGCCGCCCATGAATGCAACCACGGAGGAGTAACTAGTATGTCGCCAATCTTTTGGGGATTAGGTTTTTGTTGATTTAGTGATTGGGGAGGGGAAGGATGGGGTCTCTGGTAACCTCATCCGTAAAGTGACACAACTCTGTAGTTGTTTCACGTCGGTTTTCTGTAAGGTCTGGGTATCACTCTGGTGTACCACACTTAAATGATTGATTTGATTTTAGGCTTACTTTTATTTATACATATGCTTAGGTAATTTAAGAGTTTAAAGAACAGAGAATACTACATATACATTTAATACAAAAAAAAGACTATTAAAATTATGGGCTAAAGAGGAAAAAAAATACATAACATAGAAAACCTTACATTGATACAGGAATAAGAATTTGTAAATCGAGTCATGTGTTGAATTTAAATAAGGGTAGATGAAAAATATTACAACAATATTAAAAAGTTTAATTATAGGAGAATTATAATTAATGTGATTTCAGATGTCATCTGATTGTGGAAAAGAGAAGGAAAGATATTTGTATTAGCCCCACACAAAATTATGTGTTCAATAAAGAAAGAAAAAGAAATCAAAATGTGAAGGTACTTTAAAATTTGCTCAAGTCAGTTTAGTGATCATATCTTATCTATCATCAATCCAATATTGCTAGTACTATGCGAACATGTAGCGTACACTTGGGGAGTGGGGGGAGGGGCATCAGCTGTTGCGCCCAGTCAACTTGGTCTGAATATCAAACTTATTATAAACTTATTAGTTTTTTTTTGTATTAGGTATAGAGGAAAAATAGGATAGAGCTACACTTTCTCATTAGTAATTGTATGGTTGACCCATTTTAGTCTTTAATAAAAAGGTGACAATATAAATTTATTTATTTTGTAATTTTAAGTAAGCCATTTTGGTCTGTTTTCTATCACTTTTTATTTTTTGTGGTACCTACTTGCGAACTATGCTATTAGTAATTTAGAAATAGTGTTTTAGTGGGAGCTACATAGCTATTCTATGAACAGGAAAAAAGCAAATAGGCATATTTTATATTCTTAAACAATGTGGGTACCTAAGAGTATGTAACTACTCAATTATATACTTGTTTATTTTTCATTACAATTAATCCCAAATCTTTGGATGAGGATGGTTTTTTTTATGAAAACTCCATAAATTTGCTACACAGGTAATATCTGGGTGATTGTGCAGGAGTGTGTATAAATGAGTGAAAATAAAAATAGTGTGTAAGTTATGTTTTATTTATTAAATCAATAATCTTCTAACATACAACACATGTTTATACATAGATATTATACCTTTATGCACTTTTTGTTACTACAAACTTAAACATTGTATATTTCTCATAACTGCATCAGTCATCATTTTTGAAACAAAGGGTAGATGGTTTTTCATATTGGGTAAGTTACTAGTACTACAGCATTAGTATAGCAATATTGTTCAACATTCTGAATCATATTGTAACAAAAAAACGTGTTTGTTTCATAGTACTAAGGGGAATGATGTATTATTTCAAAGTTATTGCAAAATTTACTAGAAATTTTCATGTAATTATCAAGTTTATTGACATTCTTCTGATAAGGGCAAATTGTTGAATGTTAACATCATGATATGTACTACTGTTATCACTTACTGGCCATCGAGAAATAACTGTAAATATTGTAGATTCATTCTAAAACTGTCATCAATAATAAGGATCACTGATTTCCACTAACTGATATGTTACATTCTCTTAGGAAATGTAAATATTTGGTAGACAGATAAATAATGACGTAAATCGCCTAAAACCTTACTAGGAATCTGTGTACGACGATGTGAATCGGATTCGAAGAAGCCGCTATGATGCGTAAGCAAAAATCGAACTTTTAGAAAGCACTATACTATTTGTGGACGCAAAACGAGGTTCGTTCACCTACTTTTTATTTTCTTCTCAGTTTACCGACATAGCTAAGATCAAATTTCTTTCTAAAGGTTGTATACTTAAAAAAATAGAACAATCGCTAATAAATAAGAAAAAACATCAAGAACATTAACTCGCTGACAAGATCCCTGGAAGTATTCTTTTGTTGTCTGCATGTACTAAGGTCACAACTTATGTACATATGACCCTCACTTGTATCTGAACCTTGAATTATAACACATATTTGCAAACAAAACATTTTGATACATTATCTCAACATGAATAACATGTAGAAAACGGATACGCATTAGAAAAGCTCACGTTGTTCCAAGCAGATTGTTATTACGTTAACGAACACTATAAACGGTCTCAGCATTAATTGAATAATACACACTCACCAATATATTATGTTATCCGCCCTAAGCTGCAATATTTTACAGATGCAGTTAATTGAAATCATAATAAACGAAAGAAACAAACATTAATTTCTAAACAAGCACCCAACAGTCGCCAACAACAAGGCAGCCATATTTATGAACATGGCGGCAAACTTGTTTGCCAGCATAAAATAAATGTTTTAAGTGTTAGCATTCCCAAAAATATTAATAACATAATTTGCTAAGAATAAAATATAATAATATTTTAATGAAATAGTAAATTAAGTGAGGACTATTAATGCTAAGGTTTAAATAAAAAATATTATTCATTAAAAAAATAGAAATATACACCGAGAAATATGGTTTAACGCAATAACAAAACGTTTATGGGTGCGTTCAAAGTTTCAAATACTCGCTACTTTTGCGCATGCTCCATTGGCAGTTTTTTCAGTGACGTATCACAAAACTCCGTTGAACTCGTTCACATATCACTATCTCTTTTCATGTGCTGCCAAAAGAAAGGGATTGATAGAGAGCCGGTTGATGTTTTCGTGTCAGCCTTGTGCCCATTTACGAGGAGTAGGTAAAATCCGCCATCTTGAGAGTGAATTCAAGAATGTGAGGACTTTTAGCGGAGTTAAGTGAATTTCTTTAGTAATTTTATTATTAAATGGACTTATATTTGTCCACCACGCGATTTCGTAACCTGTATTCGAGCCGGTGGCGTTAACGGAAACGGTTTGCGCGTCGTTATTAAGCTTAAACGCCGAATTCCTTGATAGTGTTTATGTGACAGGAGAAGACACCGTAAGCTTTCTAATAGTTTTTTGCGTGTCTATTTCCGTTTTCCATCTCGACGATCGTTAACATATACGTGAAAGTGAAATAGGTATCGCGTATCGTTCCACAGTTTTCGTTATAGGGCTTCGCGATGTTTTTTTCTGGTCGAAAATGCGGTTAGATGGGCGTTGTTGGTCGGCAATCGGTGGAGCTAAGTCGGGGCCTGTGTCGGCGTCCTGGTGAAGGCCTGGGCCGGTCTGGCGGGCTGAGCGCGCGGCCGCCGCAGAGGATGCGAACGGCGAGGGTGGGCTAGCAAGGTGTTAAGTGTTTGAACTAGTGTTATTGTGAAAATGTCGACGACTATGAGGCCTACTCTCCAAACTGTCCCGGAGTCGTTGCCGGCGGACCACGTGACGGCGCCAGCGCCGGCTCCTGCGGCCACCACGACCGCTGCTGCTCCCTCGCAGCCGAGGCATCCCAGGCCTATGTTCAAGGTAAGTGTACAATTCTGTTTTGGTTCCCCAATCATTATACTCAACTACTGCTGATAAACAAATCTGATAACAAACATAAAATGCCTTACATAACTAGTTTTATCACACTGAAAACTTGTTTGTACAGATTGTTTGGATAGCAAACTAATAACTGGACCTTTTGTTTTTTTAATTATACACACAAGCATTGCAACATTCTTATCAGAGGTTCAATATTTGAAACAGAGATAACATTGGATTAATTTATGGTAGGTACACAGGTAATCTATAGATTGTGTTTGAGTAGAATACACATACAAAATTAGTAATTGTGCAAATTTGCAATGGTTACCTAGTTAGCCTAGAAAGTGTGGTCAGCGTAGCATGGCATCTTAACTATAAAATATTACGTTCATAAAAAAATCTTATTAGGTTTTTGTTATGTTTGCTAAGCATAAAAACATTGACACTCATTTAATGAAACCTGTTTCAATTTATCATTGTTATAAATGATTGTAGAAAGTAGAAGGTATGACCATTGCATAATTTAAGTAGATGACAACATCAGGTTTCTTATTTACAATATTATTATACATTGTAGAATATATTAGTAAACTAGACCTAATTAATGATATCCAGCTAAACATACTTTATTTTGGAGATTAATAAGGTATATTTTATAAAAATCACAAAATACAACTGATTTATACCATAAACAAATTTGCAGGCAGTCAAACCTCATTGCTCAATATAACAGGCCAGCAATAACTAGTTGTTACCATAAAAAATGATGCAGTGTGTAAAATACTGCTTGCACAAATGTAGCTACAATATTGTGAAGGATTACTCATTCATGCAATTTATCTCTGCATTGTGATGTTATAAAAACCAGGGCTTTTGTTTGATTTTAAATGCTTTAGACAATACATTGAGTCACTGTTGCACTTGTAAATTATTTAGCAGGCATTGTAAAGTTATGTCTAGCTTGTTTAAGTAGACATTTGTATTTGATTCTATTTTAAAATCCTGATAATCCATCTGACATAAAGTAGATTTTAATGCTTGCTTTAAAAAGGTAGACTAAAACTTTGCAAAACCACACACAAGAGCTGGAAAAAGTCATAATCATCATAATAAAAATATATTTAAACTAGACCATTGTGCTATGTTGGTAGTGACTCATATTTAATAAGCAAACATTACTGTTAATTTTGAATACACAGCTAAAACCTACTCTCCATATTTTTTTTATTTACTACCAACACTGGTTGGGAAATATTTATTCTGTATTGTTCATGTAAGGATTTAATAACACTAAAAATTTTTAATATAGGTGCTCAGGTAGGTATATTTATAAGCTAGTTACTTCTGGTTAGTTTCAACCGCTGAAAGACTTCAATTGGTTGTATCCTGATGTTGTAGCATATACCTTCTTGATAAATTAAGTATCAACAGAATATCTAGACCTGGAGTCAATTAATCTGGAGTCTTGCTTTCTAAGAAACATAAATAAACTTTTCAGCTATATAATATTATGTATTTACTTAGACCACTTCCTTTTTGCACAAATATAAAAAATATGTGCTAGCTACAATAGACAAATGTTGTGAGTACTATGTGTGATCTTATCATTTAAGGCAATTTCTTCTGAATACCTTTGGATGGAAATTTTCAAAGAAATTTCATTACCTAAAGCAAAATAACTAAATATTATTTTAATACCTTGTTTATATTTTATGGCCAGTTGCAAATAAATAACGAATCCACAAATATGTAGCTATATTATTGATACTGGCTATTTAAAGGTGACAAAAACAAATCAATAATTGCAGTGTTTAGGCTCACTCTTAACCATTTGAGGCATGATATGTGAACAGTCTTTTACACTATATCTTCAACACAGTTCTACAAAAATATAGTAAAATGGATTAGTAGGACATTTTGTTTTATGAAATATGAAATGAAATAACAGCTGTTGCAAGAAACATGTTAGATTTTAATTCTCCATAGTAACAACCTGATGTAGAATTTCTGTTTTCTCATAGCAAACTATGTATTTTAAATAAAAAAAAAACTACATACTTAATAAGTTACCAATTTGCATTATTTTGCTAGTATGTAGTAGCCATGGATTTTCTAAGGCCTTGCATTCACTGCATCTGTTTATTTATTCTCCTTTTTCATTCATAATAAAAAAACTGGCTCATTTACATATCAAGAACTTGTTTGAAAGCAAAAGTAAATTCAATGATATTCTTACTTAATAGATTACACACAAATACATATACATATTTAGAATATTAAGTAATTTTGTCAATATAAAAATTAATGGTATTCTTCAGAGCTACATTAAAGCCTTTTACCATAGTGTAGCAAAATATCTACATAAAAAATATCCCGCCATGTTTTCATTACGCCCACATGGTTTATGACGTCATAATGTAGTAATTTACGCGAAAACTAATACTTACACCTGTTTATATTACAGCAGTAGCAGCTTAATGATTGGGGAACCATATTATACGCTCTATGTAAACGCTTTTCAGCCTCATTTCCGTGAAAAAATGTGATTTGTTCTATATGTACGCCATGTTGTTGAAAAATGTCTTTTTAAGCTTAATAATGTTGTCTCTGGTATTGTCAACGACCTGTTACATCATAACAGGATAATTCCGTAATTGTGGTGCTTAATTTTGACGTGTTTGTTGTTTTGTCCGTTCTATTATTATGATTGTGATGTAAAATCTCGTTTTAGAAACGTAAATGATACAACTTTTATTTAAGAAAACGATATTTAAATTTAGATACACGTTTAAAAAAGCTTGTTAGATAATACGACAGTGATTTAGTTTAGTATTCTAGGAATTTAACCATTTTAATGTAGACTTTAAGTGAAGTCAATAAAAAACAATTTTTCATAAACTTATTTACGAAAATTCACGTGTTAGTAAACAGATCTAATAGAACCACTTGATGAACGTCGATTAATAATTTATCAACACATTCCATATTTACGTACATTCTGTCGCCACGAAAAAGTTCCAATACATCTTGTTATTAGGTAGGGGTGTGATGAAACTGTTTGCGCGACCCAGCCCGTCGTTTCATGCATAAAGCATCAGGCATAGGGCGTAGGGTAGGTTGGCCTTCCAACTGCCCCAGTTTTGACCCTATATACCTAGCAGGTACATACATATTTATGTAACTCTAAGTAAAATTGCGCATCATTGAATAATTTCTCAGTTCACTAAACCGTTTACTGTTCGCAGATTTTAGCTTCAAAAGCGCGCGTGATATAATTTATTAGTGAAATTTGAATACAATTTTCGGTGTTGTTTTCCTTTGTGATTCAGGTGCTAAACAAAATAAAGCTTTTTGCATTAATACCGTGGTTGATCTTGGTACGTACAGTCGATTAATGCCTAGTCGCGCTAGCGGTTTCTGTATAAAAAATACCCTTTCTCTTAATGTGTTATCAGTATTTTTTATAATAATAAATAGCATTTCAAAGGTCAACTACAGTTTTGAAGGCGTCAATGGTTAATTTTAATTTATCTTCAGAATTTTTTAACTTAAAGTTAATTATTCTTTTGTGTTTGCTGCCGTATGGAACACATTTCCTATTCTACATATTGATATCAAAGGGTCATAGTCTATCTAGTCTAGTTTTTAAAGAAAACCTTATTTAAATAAGGTTTTCGGTCACACGGCCTGACGTTATTTAAAAAGATTAATGACTGGTATTAAAGTCAAGCTATCGAATTATACACTCCAAAAATACTACTTCGTGTATAATATCTACAAAGTAACAACGCATCTTTATTATATATGATAAAATAAAGATAATCAGGAATGAACATTAACCCCATAATAATTACAGTTACGTAATAATTTTACACAAACAAGATTTTATTGGTCACCTCTGAATCACTCGTTTGTAAAAAAATAAACTCGACTTACCAAAGAAACGTTCGTATCCTTTCATGAATTTATGTAATACTGTTGCAACGGAATGCGTAACTTGTTGCATCATGGCTGACGTTGCATGTTTCAACAACAGGTCAATGTTCTTACTTCAATTTAAAAGGCAGTATTAAGTAAAACAGTACTTGATCTGCATTTCTCTAATTAAAAAAATATTTCATGTGTTCTATGCTTAAACACGCTTAGTTCTAAATTTAAACATTTGAGGATCAGCGTAGGCGCAGTGACAACGAAAATATTTATAAATCTCTAGCTAGTGTAATCATTCGGCGTTTTACTTCTTTTTGCGTAAATCTAGGTACAGATAAAAATAGACAGAGATTTATGCTTACGGCTTTTCTACAGCTGTTCAACTATACATATTTACGTTTATCGAAAACATTTTGCGCGGCGTTTGTATGTGTTTTGACCTCATTTTTAGTATAATATTAATTAAAAATTCGAGTGTCGATGACGGTATCAATGACGAACTACCAAATCACATCTTTGGTATAAAAGATAAGGACCAGTATTGAACAAAGTCATTAAATTTTAAGTATAAAAATCGGACGTAATATTGATTTTATAAATAAAACATTCGGATTAAACTACACTTAAGTACTTACATTACCTGAGCCTACCTAAACGAAGTTATGAAAAAATCAAGCAGGAAAACTAAATACAAACATTCCGGTTCTCGTTAAAAATATTCACAAAGAGTCAGCTGCATCTCATTTACAAGTTAAATAGACGCTGGAAGGAAATCTTAAGTTCTTCACAGGGTTCGCAGTTGCAGTCTTAAATTTCCCCTCTAATGCAGTTAGGATGCAACGAGAAAAGTTTCTGAAAAGTTCTATACAAAATTGCTTTTATGATTTCATTCTAACAACTGTAAATGAAGACTGAATTTTCTATTGAATTTTTCACTAACAAGACTCAATCTTGGCTGTTCTCAACAAGGCTTAAACGAGATTAAATTTTGCAGAGGTATTCTGGCGGCTTCATACAAAATATGACAAAATTCTTAGCAGCAGCTAACTCCCAAACATTTTACACAAGCTATTTCAAATGTTAAATAAAGTTTTAGACAGAATATTGAAGGAAACAAAATTTTTTTTCTAGTTGAAATCGATGTAGTCGTACCCAGTATCTACTAAGTAGGAATAATAATTTTCTGAGCGATTTGATTTTGTTTGAGATTTACCTTAAAAATATTACAACTTTTAAATGTTTTTCATTAGTTAATAAGATTTTCATATAAATTAGTATACATACAAAATAAAGCCACGAAAGCATAAAGAGATGGCAGGTATTTCGTTTGATCTACAAAGATTCCCTTAAATATAAAGGTGGAGGCTTTGTTAATCTTTACGTGTTAATTATGTGTAGATATGTTTTACGCTGTAAAGGTTAATTTCATCTTTACCTATAGTAAAAATATTTTCATTACACTGCCTAGAAATTAGGTAACCAGTATAACGATTTTTATTGTAAACAAGACGTCTATACGATTTTTTGAGGATTAAATTGCGTACATCAAAATCATTCAAGTAGTTTAGGAGTACGAAACAGGATACATGAACCGATAACCTTGGTCTTACCATACAATTGACCAAGCGGTTTAACATTTTTTTGATATGCCAACACTCATTTTGTACAGATAATCATTTTTGTTATGCGTCTAATCAAATTAAAATCAATTTGATCGATTTGACAAGAGACGAAAAACAATTTGTTGTTTGCCTCCAAATATGTCTTTCAGGTTACACATACCTACTTGTAGTGGAATTTAAATAAAGAAATGTTAATTTATGTCCTATATTAGTAGAGTGTATCTAGCAGAATAATTATCTCAAACAAAGTAGAATTGGGTACATATTTCTGATACTATTGAGTTTCACTGTGTTCGCAAATGTGCTCGTTATTTTTAATGGAAACCAGATATTTTTGAAGAAGTTCGATGGAGAAATAGAACGTTGGTATTCGACATCAACCTAGGTCGGTTAATGCTAGACTCCTATAAGTAAGCGGGTTTGTCATTATCTTTAAGCTTGGCGGCAGCAACTCGGTTGGAGATAGCAAACCATAGAAGCAGATTTATCACATAGGTTGCAAGCGCAATAATATACCATGCCTCCTGCCTGACGCAGGAGAAGGAGGGGTGGTTTTTAGTCAGTTTAAGTCTGACAAACCCTCTCGCTCCTCTCACGATAGGATGATTCCTTAATCGGCTCTTATAATGGCTGTAGAAATAATAAGAAAAAGTAAAATATACTTTATAGGTAGGTACTACACGCTTTAAAAATTTAAAATTAAAAAAAACCCGACAAAATATCTAATATTCCTCTAAAAAGTAATAATTAAAAGAAAACGTGGCGTTGGGGAACCGGTGCAAACATTTTATAATCAACTACATATTTCTATTTTGTCGGGAGTCTAATATTTTTTTTATTTTATTATTTTTATAGGTACCTACCTATTTTATATCATTTTCTCTCGATTAAGTCATCAAAATTCGCTTTCATTTGAGACCCCACTTGAGTATATTTACAGACCTTCAGTTACCCTTCACCACTTACCCTCCCCATAACTTCTAAACGGCTCAACCGATTTTCGTCAAACATGTCTAAGAACACCCGCACGTAAGTCACCTTTAATAAAAAAAAAAAAAAATTGAAATCGCTTCACCCGTTCAGGCTCCAGGATGCCACAGACAGACAGAAAGACACGTAAAACTTATAACTTATAATCTTTTTGCTTTAGGGGTTAAAAATAAGACCGCGTATATCTAGAACTAGCTAATCTCGGGCGGTGTCACCCGCTGCTCGGCTCCATTTAATCGTAGCGTAATGTTTTATACCCTATAGCACTCAGGAACATTGTGGCTATCTATCAGAGAAAGAATTTTGGCAATCCGATGAGAGCGGTTCCAAAGATTACACCCTATATACAAACTTACAAATATACAAACTTACAAATTTTACTTTTTTATAATATTACTATAGATTAGTCTAAATTATAATCCGGCTAGTAGATTCCTCACACGCGTCTTATTTACATGCTTCCACGTCAGTCCAATCCGTGACTTTGTCTAGACATCCAAATGGATTTTACATTTCTAAAACAAGACCTAGACTTTCCTTGTTCCTAGAATAAAGGGTTATGTACTGTTTACATGCTATTCTGCGATTTGGGAAGGTGGGGGCGTATTGATTTGACTGTAGGCTTTCATCAAGGACTTTGATTTTTGGTCTGTAGCCTAAACCGTTTTAGTAAGAAATCTTAATGAGCAAATATGCATGTTATAATGCTTTTATAGTGGTTGAGAGGGCAGAGACCTAAAGATTTTGATCTTTATAACATTCAATAGATAGATTTCAATACTGTCTGGGGTCTGATATGTGCACATAAAAGGCAATAAGACATCTTTACTTAAATTAACTTATTTAACTATTGAAGAGAAATATTTCTCTGGTACTAGGTAAAACTATGCATAGTATGTTAAACTATAGGTATTTCTATATTACCATCATCTAGTTCAAGTACCGTTTCAAAGGATAATAATCCTTTCAAAAGACATGCATTCTCATAACAATTTTCTTTGTAAACAGAGTACGTATTATAATAGGCTAAGGCTAAATAATATGCCTAGTTAATAGGAGAGTATTGCAGCAAGGCGAACGAGCCGTGCACGGCGCTAGCCACGATTAAAAAACAAAGGTCACGCAACGCTGATATTAAATAAGGTGGAACTAAGTCTTAGGATCGCATTACGTTAGAAAAAATGCTTCAGTAATATATTACAGCGGTAAGTTTTATAATATTACTCTTACAACTTCATTGAGTAAAAATACGAATTAGTTTTGTCAGCCAGGCGACTAAAGACAACTGCTACTGAAAGGTGGCAATGTTAATGCAAATAATATAAACCTTTGCCTATCTTTTCCGGCAGTATAATCGTAATATAATAATAAAAACGGCATTACGCAAAGAGAGGATGTTGCTAACATCTAACATCGAAGTAGGTAGGTACCAAATGGAAATGCTTTGTCGGATTCGACGGGATCTCAGTAGGAAGTGTCGACCTTTTTGATTGGAATCTCTTTTTTAATAACTTGTTATACCGAGGCGCGTAAGACCTTTTTATTACGTTACCTACATGCTTTTATTTTCTATAAATAAGCCAGTATCCTAATTAATTCGTTCTAAAGTTGATAGTTTGTGAAGTTTCAACATGACAGTCACAAAGACGTCCACTCGTGAACAAGGGTCTACCCAAATTTCTTTCAAAATCGGTCGTTTGGAAATGCCCTTCATCTAGAGGTGCCCTGCGACCTTGTAAAGAAAGGTTACCATGCGTAGTTCCAATTTTTATTATATCCGACTAGCAACAATATTAAAGACAAAATAAATAAGGTTAACCTAATTGATACGGTAATTATTCATAAAATTCTCTTCATGATCATGTCGTTTTGTTGGCGGCCAGCCAGAGAGTTTGCGAGGAACTCGGCAGTGATGCTGATATTGGCAACCGTCATCCAGATCCTTCCTCGACGATACGTACACTGTAATTTTACGATATGCACTATTTACAACTATTTTCTTAGGTCCCGTACATGCACCAAGCGATACGAATCTTTCAAATTGAATTTCGACTTTATTGCAAAATTAGTGAGGTTGTAAATCGATGTGTCTATCCAGACAAAAAAAGGCTCAAAAGATTTTAGAAGATATTATGTAGCTAAACAAAACTCGTGTCCAAAGTTATAGCTTTACAAAATCTCTCACTTCCTTATGATCGCTTAAAATGGCGCCCGCCTTCAAACATTATTCACGCACAGATTACTCACGAGTTTACGACGAACTTCTAAAATTAATTAATTATAACAATACAATTTTATATAGACTTCAGCTTTGAAATTCCTTATAAGACACTTAATTCTATTCGATACAAAAGTTGTATGTGACTCTCTTAATTGTATGTCTTCCTTAGAAGTTATTGTTACTTCCACGTGTCTATTAGTTATTAAAATTTACAGTTTTTACTGAGCAGTAGAATCGTCATCGTTAGGCACTACAAACCGTTGCCTCATTTTTCACCATAGTACACTTAGACTTTCTACATCACTCATTAATTAGTATGAATGTTGATCCAATATTTATAGCACTGTAATATAAGTTAGGAAGAAAATAAGCGTTCAATAAATCTGCATTATAGCCTAAATATTTTAAATACGACGTTCAGTTCGTTTCGTACCAGGTTTGCAGAAATTGCGAAAGGTCACCGAAAAACAATATGTTTACGGTGTACGTAAATCGGTGCGTAATCGGAGTATAAGACACAACACCGTTAGGTACAATACACTGTAAGGGCATCAATTTCAAAGGAATTTTATCGATTCTTCGTTGACATAACTTTCGTGTAGCTCGGCTGTTCAACCTGACGGAAATAATCTCAATTTAGAAACGTTATTTTTAGTACAACCGTTTTATTTTTTTCGTTTTCCGTCGCGTATCCTCTTACGCCTGTCCCCTTAGATGATAGCGTGTTTTCATTTTACGAAAATAAGCCAGTTTAGTCCATTAAAATCGTTGGCGTGAAGTTTTGATGTCGACTCAGATTTGGTGTGAAAATTTTCGTAGACATAACATGGTTAGAATGATGGGAGTGACGATTGTTATGTGGCTTAGTGTATGATAAGGAAAAGGGAGTAATTAATTTAAAAAAATCTAATATAATCTGCATGGTGCATCGCTATAAATTCTGTTACAAATTTTGGTAAAAATGTTATAAATAATATATCTTCGTATCTTACATTTAGTACCCTAATTTTAGCGTAGTACCTACTTATTAAAAATGAAGAAATGATGTTATAACCAGTATCTTATTCATAGTACGATGAATAGCCTAAAGTTAAATACTCCCGCGACACAATGTTTGTTTTTGGGCCATAAAAAATAACGCTCACGATTGTACTGGTGACAGAAATGGTTTTTGTAAGGCATTTTCTTCATAAATATTTACTTCGGTATTCTGAAATGTGAAGACAAACTAAAAGCTTTATAGGGTAACCAAACCAGCAAAAATAGCTTTACTATAAAAGCCAAATAAGTTGATGCAGTTAATGCAAAATTTTACACCTTTGGCCTTTTGCAGACAAATTTGAAAACTGTCGTGTAAGCTCTAACTAACCGTACCATCCATGCGACAAATATTCGTCGAGCACCAAATAAATGTTAGTTCAGAATCAGCGAAACGTGACTCTTTAGTTGGGATATTCCCCGCGCCACTTCAAAGCAAAAAATACTGGCGATGTGTCCACTACTTATACAGTCGCCATTTAAGGGCGTGTCGAGAGAGTTGTGAAGTATCTCCTTTATTAGCCACCACTCAACTTACGAGTTTTTACACATTAAAACGCACGTTAAACTTTCCAAACCATTAAAATTATAGCACCAACTTATAACTAGACTATACGAGCTATATTGCTAAAGTATTTTAATTTTAACTCACTGAAAACTGAAGTTTTGCAAAAAAAATGTTAATATAAAAACATGTCTAGTTTACAGGCAAGCATGTCATGAATTTTAAACACTAATTTAGGCAACGAACTAAGATTGAATTTGATATTTTAGAGAACGGAATAAATATTGCTAAAGACGCCACTTTCAGAATAATAAATAGTAAAATAATTTTAAAATGTCGAAAGAAAGTAATAAAAATGGAAATATAGACTTGTGCAACGTAATTGAAAGAAGCATGTTTATCTGTATTGCCGGTATTACAATGTCGTAGATCAAACTGACACGTCCTTTATCGGCCAGCACCTGCGACCGACTGAGACCTTTTACATGTAGCCAACCTAATAACATTATGCAAATTTTAATTCTACCCAACGAAGACAAATTGACAAAGGTTTATTGAGGCGACAGCTTATAAGTCCGCTACCGTTTGCATACGCAGACATTCGGATAATTGTTTTAAATATTCTCTTTGATTTAAATTATTTTGTAATCTAATTGATTAAGCAAGGGATGGTAACGGTTGGGGTTTAACGAATTGAATAAATGATTACTATTCGGGATTTTACAATGAGCTATGCCGCAATTTACTTGCCTTCAGGAAAGTCGGAACTGCAGTGGTATAATGTATTTAATAGGTAGTCTAATTGGATGGCTAGATTCGATCAAGCGTGCTGAATTTGAAATTCACTGGATATTTAAACATGTACTATTCGTGTTCCTTCTTGCAGTTGTCTGTTTGCTTCTAAACTAACCGCAAAATGCCAGATGGAACGAAATATAGCTCTGAATGTTGTATTCTAAGATATAAGATAGTCTACTTAAATATTGTCAGTTAAAGTTGTCACAAAAGCAACTTTTATACTTTTAGATCATTTAAAAATCGATCGAGACGTCCTATTCGTGCCGAAGCATGGCACATATTTATCAAACTTTCGCCTTTATAATAATTGTACGATTAAGTATATCTTGTGGTGTTTAATCTATGAAGGGGTAAGCTATAATGGACAAGACATGACTAATAGTGATTGTGAATCTATTGTCTTAGCACCAAGAAATCGGGATCAGAAATATAATAAGAATACTTAAATAAACGCAGTCGCAATGTTCAACAAGCTGTCTTGAATAATATTCGTTAAGTAATTACTTCTTCGATCTTTTACGAAACATATTAATGTTATGGAGTGCGATGACACCACCAACACCCTCGAGTAATTAACCCCACATTACAATATCAATAACTATACCTACGTAGTAGGTTTAATATAAATATTTTTATTCAAAGTAAGTACTTAATAAATTAAAAGCTAAAGGAACTACATAGATATTGCTTTTATAATATTTTACTGTCAAATAACACGCTAAGTGGGCGTCTTTTTATGATAATTTTAATTTTATAGCCAAATATTTAAACATTTTCAATCAAATATTTGACGTCATAGAAAACATAATGTCTGAAAGCCGAAATGAAAGAAACTGCCCGTGAATTTCAAAGCGATGTAAAGAACTTGACGACTTACTTACGAGAATTAAACGAGAAAAGCTCTACCAGTTTCAAGTCACAACGAGGCTCTTACCTATGTTATTTTCCATAAATTTTGTAAGCATGTGTAAAGATAGTTTTTATCCAATATTTCGTAGCTCGTTAAGTCTTTTAGATGTCGTTCAAAACTTTAAATATGATCAATTAACTAACATACGCTTAATCAGAGATTTCATCATTGATTACTAATACATGTAAGTATTACAGTACCAAAGGAATGCCGACAGTCGGTGACCGTCGCAGACACGAGTTAATTATAACTATTGAAGAATACAATGTCCTTACAAGCTGTGAAGACGCCAGCATCTCAATCTACTCCTGTCGAATTACATTATTCAATTTTCAACTTTATTGTGTAGGCTGTTTAAAGTAAAAAATACTATGAAAGTTGAACAGAAACGATGAATTGCTAGCGTCTGTACTGTTTGTCACTAACTGTAGTTTCGTGACGATAGTTAAGCTTAATAAGAAGTTATTAAAGGCAGTAGGGCGGACCAATTATATAGAAAAAAATGATAGGAATTTGTGTTCACTTGATTTTGTGTGTGGACTTGATTTCCATATCTATTTGAAATGCAAAAATGCAAAAATCACGTAATACGTGTTATAAGTAAGTATATAGTATAAAATATTATTATATAAGATACAACTAGTTACTAACTAGTGTAGAACCAAAATGAGTAATGAATACGATCTTGAAAATTAATAATATAAACTTGCCACCAACAATAACATACGGTATATTACAAAAAAAACCTGAGTAAGAGAGAATCAGTATTATAATTATTATAATAACTATCGTGAGACATACTAAATTAATTATAATTATTCCTTAATAGTAAGTTCATCCGATAATTCAATAAAAAAAATTCAGGAATCGCACGAGGCATAACGATAAGTCCTCGACGATAAAACGAACAGCAGGCATAGAGCTTAATCATATCCATATTTTTCGCCCATTTAGGATGTTTTCTTATCTATCAGTGAAAGAATTTTGGCAATCCGAGCAGCGGTTCCAAAGATTACCTACCCCCTACATACAAACTTACAAATTTTACCTCTTTATAATATTGGTATAGATGGGTCGGCTGGACCGGAGTGATATCAAAATAAATACCCAGAAGAACGTGCAACGGTTTACGGCATCACACAAAACCGGCGTGAAACAACCACAGCGTTGTGTTCCGCCGTGTGAGTAAGACCGGAGGCCAAATCCTTTCACACCCGAATCCCTCAAACGTCGACTACATACTCGTAACTTCTCCGTTGTTGCGGATGACCATGGGCGGCGCTGATTGCTTACCATCAGGTAGCCCACATCACATAAAAAGGGGTATTTTCATTAAAATGCCACTGTCAGAGACTAGCGTTCTTATATATCCTTTAAACTCTAAGAAAATTCATTACAAAACAGGAAAAATATTAAGTTTTATAAGTGGAAAAGCTATCTTGGAAAGTTGATGGGATAAAACTTGGGACTTAAACGACCTGTAGCTTCGGTACTAAGCCGTAAGTTTGCCGTCTTGTGAGCGCTGTGAATATTAAAGTTGGTTACGTCGTCATTACACCTGCGTCCCTGAAGAAGTGGTCAGAGACTTGGTCTTTTGGTTAGTTAGGTGGTGGATATAGACATCTTAAACTAGAGCTCCCTTGGCCCTCCTTGTGTCGTGGACCTAAGCAGCCTTATTGCAAAAAAGAAATTCTGTAGTCTAGGTCTAAACCATTGAGCCAGTTTTTGTATTTCAAATTGAAGGTAGGTGAGAATAAGATTCCAAATGTAAAACCAGACTCGATGGTTTAGATTAGATCTACACTAAAGAAAAGCTTTGATTTGTTATAAGGCCGAATTTTAACCTCTTGAACAAGAGTTCCCGTAGTTATACTTCTCAAACTATCTTATCCATCTTACCATCATCATCAGCCTTTAAATGCCCACTGCTAAGCAAAGGCCTCTTCTCATACCGAGAAGGTTAGAGCATTAATTAACACGCTTGCTCAATGCGGGTTGGCGATTTCAAACTTATAATTAGAAATTATAAGTCCAGGTTTCCTCACGATGTTTACCTCCACCGTATGTCAGTAGTGTCTAAATAATCAAAGAAAATACATATAACTTGAATAAAGTCACATTAGTACTTGTCAGGTTTCGAACCCACATCCTCATGCATGAGAAGCGGGTTGCTTAACCTCCGGGTCACCACGACATCCATCTTATATTATTTTTAAATTTCCTCACCTATTTCCGTAACATCATCTAACAAATTATTTTACCCACAATCACCACTTATTTACTCTGTGAAGAAAAAAAGAATACAAGTAACGCTTACATACTATGCCTCACTGTTGTTAATACGTCTCCAGCATTATAATTAGCCGCCATACAATCATTGTTACCAGAATTAGACCTGTCGTATGAATGTAAGAATGTGTTTATTAAAAAAAAGATACTCTACCTACCTTGAACAAGAAAATGTGACTGTGTGTGATATACTCGAAATCAATGTATTTGCGTTACAATATAAAAGGAAAATTATTGCTGTGTGAAAATAGAAATTTATCATGATCATTTCAGGTTTGGTTCATCCACTGTTAGTGTATCTTGTTTACCATGGATAAAAAGCATGTTAAAATATAATGAACTGAAGTCTTACTGATGTAGTAAGTCTGATATTATATGTTTAAAGGGATTATTTGTTTTAACGCGCCAACCTCCAGAACTACTGGTTCCAACCAAACAATCCTTTTTATGATGGATAGCCAATTATCGAAACTCTAGCCTGCAAAACGTTGCATTAAAAAATAACGCAAAAGGCGCCAAGCAGCGAGAAAAACCGGCCCGGAATATCGGGAATATCTAGTTTGCTATAAAAACAAAAGTCGGAATCAAATGTTACTTGTAATTTCAACACTTCCTTTACCCATTTATCTATCTATTGACGTTTAGACGCGTTGTACAGTAATATACAATAATTAGCACATTTAACACAGACCTTCAAACCTAAACGTAATCATTAAATCAAACATAGGTACAAACGTACACAAATATTCGCGATCCACTACTATGACGTCATTCATTAATCGTGTTGAAACGAATAACTCCAATTATAAATGCCTCTGTAAATATGTCAATTAATAGAACAACGTTGCCATGTTAAAATTTTTGCGTTAGTGTTGAACTTTCAATTTTGTAACGTATCTTTTTTGTATGTAAGTTTATATTTGAGTGAATGTTGGGTAGCCAGATTCCATGTCTGAATAAGTTATTAATAACTCGACCAAGATAAATAGACACTTATTAATAAGACACTATTAAAGTTCGGAAATGAGTAATAATTATATTTTATTTTAAATTACCTTAAGGGAAAAATAATAATCGAAGGACAATTTCATTATTACTTCTCTTATTTATAGATTAAGCAATATAAAAATAGGCGTCGTATTCACAAACGAAATACAATCGAGACGAATGTATTATACCTATTCTATTTGTGAGCATATAAATCGATTGGTCAATTGGCATTGTGAGACCGGCACGACTCCCGAAACCGCTCTATTAGTTGGTATACCATTCAATTGCTATGAATTCCACACGTAATTCGGTTGTCATACCTAAAGAGGCATGTTGTGCCACAATTAGTGAAACAGGTTGATTGGCAAACGCTATCCTATCTACATATAACATAGACATAGTAAATTGCTATGCAGTTATTAAAATAAAGAAATTAGGAAACGGAGGAATTAAGAACGGAATTTGGAAAATAAATGGTTTCTATTATTATTATTAAATGTTGCTGCTACAGAAGTGGATATATCTTGTTTCGTAAAAGCCAAGATAAGTGAGTCTTCTACTCCTGCTTAACCGCATTAGTCAATTCTTTTTGGCGTTGACAAGCCCGTCCGTTGAGCAGTGCTGTGGTGGAAGAGAGAGAGAAAATGTTGCTATGTTAAATCAGTGGATACACAATTAATCTAGCAATTGTAGTGAAAACTTGGCACGCGTCTAGAGCGCAACACCCGGTTTTGAAGTTTGCACGAGACAAAGATAAATATAGATTATTTGTATTTAGATATATTCTATTTATCTTGCTAGTCTGTGGACTATTAGAAAACACACGAACAGCTGTTTACGTTCACCTGCCAGGTGAAAAGGAAGGGAAGACAGTCATTAGAAATGTTTATTGAAAATATATAAATTTAAATTCGACCTGATCTTTGCTTTAATAGAAAAGCTGGCTGAACAAAATAACAAGGCCCAATCACATTATCTAAAATTAACTGTGGGCTCATTTGAATAGGCCTTCTGGACCAAGGGTTGGATCATTTACTTTACTCGATTGAATATTAATTAGTTTTCAACCAGTAATGGGATTCTAAAGTTTAAATTCATTACTAGTTTGTTTATTTGTGTGTTTTAAAGCGATTGAGTGTTTTGGCGACGTTGATTTTTGGCTTTGCGACTATTTTGGAAACGCAAACTTTTCTAACCTCCGAAAGACGTAGTCACAGTTGGCGGCACACAGATAAATAAGCTTAATATGTTTATAAATATTATTGTTGAAATGTTATAGGTGATCTAAACAGATGTTTAATTAAGTATAAAGGAAACTTCTCTCAACCGTCTAAGTAATAAGAAAAACCACCAGAAAATTTCTAACAAGTGTAAGCCTACTTACACAACCACTATTGTGTACCAACTGTGTAGTTTTCTAACGATACACCTTTATTACCAAGTTTAATAAAACTAAGGGCAAACGGAGGCACAATACCGTGAAATTAAATTTGGTTACTGATTTACCTAATACTATAATTTTACCTTACAAATTGTAGACTACTGATGGTGCGGTGTACAGTGAATATGCATTATGAAGTGTTTTGAGAACAACGCGTATTGTAAAAAATAGTCCAACGTCATATGTGCATATAAATTTTAATGCGATATTGATAATGTACATACAGACATTTTAGGAAGTCTCGGTTTGAGAAGCAGATGAAGTTATTATGTCATTTAGTCTTGTAGATGATTCCAATCCAGGCAACCAAGCACTATTATTGTGTATTATTCCCTCGTATGTGAAGGGAAAAGCATTTCCATTTTCTATGAAAAATTCTGATTTCTAAATGTTCTCTTTCGAGCTATCGTAGCAACAAAACGGCAACGCTCTCGTTTTCTGTTTGACATTTAGTAAGTGCCTCTTTTACTGAGTAATATAGTTAAGTAGAAACATTTTACGTCACTATTTCAAAGGTTCTAGAATGGGCGCCTCGGTTCCTCTCCATAAAATATCACGTTCATTTGTTTAAATTTGAGTTGACAGTTTATATTTATACCTTATAACCACTTTATAGCTTCTCTCATTCATACTTTTATGTTGCCAACCTTTTGATACTTGTGATTCAAGATTTCTTTGAAGAATTAAGTAGGCCAGTCTCTTACAGTGACTCTTTTAAGTTAGTAAGAGGCTTGTCCTTTCATACAGCCTCGATGTAAACGATTTTAAAATGAGTTTACTCGTAATAGATTTCAAAGGGTACGTTTAATTTTATAATTCTAAAATTACATCTAGTATTTTCTAAGAACATGTTTCATTATTATTACGTCTAAAAATATCTTCGCAATATGCACAGAAATATCGACCTAAGAATATTGCATATTAATGCAGAATCTTCCCAATAAATTCTTTGCAATAAATGTCTAAGATTCTCGAGATAGGTGCGGTTGTAAACGAGACTGGAAACGCGAGTGTCCCCCTATCAAATCGTACACTCGTATCATTAAGAATATTGAATCGATTTAACAAAACAGGCCCGATGACTCACTCGCCACGGTCAAGTTCGCGTCTCGGAGATGCGATGAGCTTGAGCTCGTGGGCGTAGGCCTTTTGAACGTGACGTAGTATTTACACGCTAAATAAAAGTATTACGCTAAAAGGTAATTTAATAAGCTTCATTCACGGCTTGTTTGTAGTGTTTGGACCGCGTGTCGTGTTTTGACAATTAATTTAAGTGATAAGTTGACGTGGTTACTGGGCTATTGCTGCTGTCGTGCAACGTGTCGCGCGTCCGAATCCCGTATGGATAATTTTTTTTGTAATCCACAAACTGTTGTTCCGTGTCTGGGTAACTCATCCACGAAGTAGAAGAAAATCCTAGTGTGGAAGAAAGAAAGGATAGAATTTAATATCAATTCTAGATTCGGAACCTAACATTAGTTCATTACCAAACTAACTGGAGAATAGGTTTACCTGTACTTTCAATTGGTTTGAGGAAAGAAATTCCTTTTTTGTATATTTATTAACGCACTTCATAATACGCCATATGTTGCTAATTACCCTGTATTGAGCGTAAAAGCAAAAATTTTGCCAAAATAATTGACGACGTAATACTAAGTAATAAAGTTTAAAGCTGAACACAAATCTTTGCATTCAATGCGTCAAAAGTTGGACAAGATTTTGGCAAAGCAATGAGGATCAATACACCATAGGCGTTGGAGTAGCTATTATGATGCTGTTTGGGTCCATTCCAGAGCCTTAGACTAAAGCTACAATGACCAGCAATTTTATGTTTGTTGATTCATTGATTCTGCAGTTGTGATGGTACGGAAACAAGATATGTATCTCTAACATTATTATCAATGTATCGTTTCTTTATCCGCTCCAAAGTCAGCGTTTTGAGCTTACCTGATAGCTTAGGATAGGTATTTATAAACAAACCACACTTTATCAGTAGCGAAATCTGAATATGATAGATTTTATCGAAAATTCTGAACATTTTTGTTCCCTTTTTGCGAGACTATTAAAACACTTATAAAAAATATTTTTATTTTTACAATATGTGGGTGAAACTTTATCAGTGTTTTATTCCCGATGGAAATGCATTGGATTTTACAGCGAGAAGGCATTAAATAAATTTTGTTGGAACTTTAATGTTTTTTATGTTTCGATATTAATTTATAAACTGCCGAGTGATCGTAAGCACAACTGCCGAGCACTTTATTTTTGGTTCTACTTATTACCTATTTCGTACCTATAATATGATACCTACCAACTAATATTCTGAAATTATTGGAAATCTCTTGATATTTCTTGCGAAGATATACGGCTTATAAGGTACTTTCCTTTCATCTGTAAAGGTCAGCGTTGGCGTTGCACTAGATACCTAGGAGATACTTAGGTTTCTTGTTCAATCTATGGTATGGAGAAAGTTTATAAGACGTCCTTTAGACTACCGACTAGAAATACTCTTCAAAAAAGGCCTTAAACTATTTTTTAATTAGGTATCTACGAGATAATAAGAATGGAATAAAGTTCAATACTACTACATTACTAATGAATGAACCTGTATAAAATGATACGGATATCAAACAATTAATATCGACTTCAAAAGCATTTCCGCGACGTCCCCGTAACGTGCTCGCTCTCATTTATTTATTTATTTAATTATATAAAACCAGTAGCTGTTACATTATTTCTTACATCTAAACATTAAATACACTATAATAAAATTAAATGTACAGCATTTTAAGGTGTCACAACATGCATAAAATATTTCGTAGTGCTTTCGTACTACTTTTACTCTCATGAGTAAAAGACCCGCTGTGAAATGAAACTAGTCAAGCTTTTCCCAGTTAGACCACGTAAGTACATATGTTGTTATTTTAAATAAATTTCTGTAGAGATTTTAAGAGACAATGATTGAAAACCTGAGTCCCTAAAGTATTATAACAGTATTATAACATTAATAACTGAATTTACCTTCTCCGTATGAGAAGAGGCCTTTGCTCAGCAGTGGCACTTATAGGCTGATGATGATGATGATGAACTGAAATTATACCTATACACATTTGCTTGTACATAGTATGACGTAATCATAATCATTGAATATCATATTTCTGGTACTCATAAAACGCATTGTTCCTAAGAACTCGTAAAAATCAATAGAGAGAAACGAATTACTATTGTAGTTGAAAAGGAGGAGGCAATGTGACCAATGATACTAAGTATGTGAATTGGAAGATCATCAGTGTTACAAATTAGCATTCATTTAGATTGAGAATATATCAGCTATATAGAATTTGAGCGGGTTTGATTTTGACCCTCAATCTGTCCTGATATACAAGAAATAACAATATTTTTGTCAAGAGAAAATCTCTTACAAAACTGGCGCCACACGGTGCGGATACGAATCCACGCGAATAAAATTTCTGCTGTCCAGAAAACAGGGTCTTTTGCTAGAGATTATACGAGTACGCTGAACATACAGTCTTGACTCTTGGGTTGGTTATCTCTCGTGTCATGGTAGAAGCACATATTTAACAAGTTCTATTGATAGTCCATAAATGTCTCCATTGCGTACTTTGAAGAGAAAGATATATGGGCCATTTTAATCGAGAATATATCGCGAGAATGGCGTTTACGGTTGACGTTTTCTGAACATTTTTTTTATACATAGAAAGTCTACAAAATTGTCTTAAGAGTGATTGAAGTACTAAAAGTAGACCATCTATTTACGTAACTAAATAAATTGTAGAAGAAGCGTCTACCTAAAACCCTCCGTCCTAAGGAAACTAAGTTCTTGGTAGAAAATGTCTTTCAATAGAAAATCCACGGACGTTATTTAATCTATGGATGTTCTTATTGAGGCCCCGTCTCTTGTGAATAGCTATGAAGATTAGATTTCTTTATTGGGACGAATCAATACAATTATATTAATTCTTAAGTAGAATGTATATTTTTTTAATACCAAAATGTCAAGCAAGTATAATTATGATATGAAAAACTGTTGTCATATTATTGTCCAAGCTGGTGCACGTCTTTAGAGATAATAAAGCGTTGATTTTATATTTACATTATAATAATCAATAACATATAGCCTTAAATTACAACGTCCTTACACCAAGCTAACAGGAAACAACGGAATGTGATATATTTATATACAATTATAGGATAATTCTTATACTTTATAAACCTCTGTAAGTAAAGATATATTAAATATGCTAAGTTATTGTTTCATCCTGACAAGGCCATTATTTCTTTAACTCTCAACTAATAAATATATATTATTGGATTGTTATTTACCTACTAGAAGTATGTAGGAATGAACTATGTAGCGGCAACGATAAACCAGGCACATGAAACGCTGGAATTGGCCAAAATATTGCCTATGTGAAAAACTGGTAACCCCGCTAAAGGTAATAATTAAAACACTATAGGTTTCTGTATTGAAATATTATAATCGTTTTAATTTGAAGAGACCACATTTAAATAATCGTCTCTTGTCACCCTTTAGTAAAGTAAATGAACAGAGGTAGGTATATAAGATTATATAAGATTTAATTTAAGGCAAAGAATTACTGTATTTTCATACCCAAATTGAAGACGACCTAACAGAAATCGTATGTCCAAAAACAGATCACCAACCCATTAAATCTAACGAAAAATCTAAAAATGTATTAGTATGTTACACATCGAATGACCGCAAAACGCAACAGCACCGCATTACATAAAACATCAGTGGCGTTGCGACGCATTCGTAATGGTAACACTGTTATAATTACCGCCGTGGACTAGTTAGATATAGATTACAACGAAATACTAAGCGCTAAATTATCACAATGGATCGTCTTGTGCCGTAAGTTGTACTGTGTTTCTTGAAACGTGTTATAAATATCATTGTTGGAATATGCTAGGTAATTAGTGATGATGGTACGATGTTTGCTTCGTGCATAAGTAACAGAGCTAGTCATATAATTGTAAGCCAATCTAACCTAGCCTAAAGATCCTATATGCCGCAAGATTTGACTACTAAATATAGAATGGGAGAGCCAACCAACAGCGTTGCGTTTCGCTGTGTGAGTGAGGTTGCCGGAGACCCAGTCCTTTTCCCCTAATCCCTAAATCTCAGAAACCTTCCCAAAAGTCGACAATGCAACCGTAACTCCGGCGCTGTTACAGGTGTCCATGGGCAGCTCTGATTGCTTACAATCAGGTAATCAGGTACCAGGAGGTCGAATCATTTGACGATCTGCCAAAAAAAATGGTTTAGCTTTACAGTTTCGAAATTATATGTTTAATCTACAAATCTGTCGATATTAGGCTTAACTTAGGAACAATAATATAAGAATAATTTTTATTCCATTTAAACGTCCTTCCCAGTTATCATGAAATGATAATAAAGAAACGTAATTTACGAGTAAAATAGATGACGCTATAAAACTTTCTTAGACCGCTGTCTATTGCTTGTTAACTTGCAAATGCGATTGAAAGAAAGTTCCACCCAAGCAGGCAGCCTTGGTCTGTATAATTGAGTAACTTCTCAAAGGACATCTTCTGATTCATAACCGTAGTTTCTACTTCAAGATGACTAGCAGCTAGATGGTAAAGGAACTAATAGAACTTTGCGTAACAAGCTTCAGTTATCAGCTCTCGTATTACATGGAGTTTATTCGCGTGGAATTAATACTTGAATCTTGTTTCCTATTTCTTATAAGTATCTTGATTACGAGATCTCTGAAAATTTACTCTAGAGCAAATGTTCTCTATTTCATTAGAATAAAGTGTCAAAAATGTCGACTATTCCTTTCATTAGCTTCTTTTATGCGAGCCGAAAACTACATAGTTTTGATCTAAGAGCTATTTAATTAACGCTCATATAAAATTGTCAGATTCTACAATTCTCACTTGAATGGAGGATGACCTTTGATAATGACGTTCTAGACATTCATAATGTTCTCCAATCGCATCTATCTTAATGATAATATGTGAATATTGCTATAATGCAGGTTGTAAGTTCACACGATAAGATCACTAGTATCGTAATAGTTAATCAGCATTTGTTCGAACCGGTTTCAACTTGCAATATGCCAATTTTAATAACGTTGGCGTAAATGTAAATAAATCTCATGTCTCCGTTTGTAACGTTGATAATATTTCAATACACAAATCTTGGGAAACTGGTAATGATTTGACCCTAATTAATATAACGTTTAGTGGAGTGTCAATTGAGAAATCGTTTTGCTAATTGTCTTCTGTTATTGTGTCCAAAATGTATTATGGCACCAAATTACTCAGCAAGCTTACTAGATCTGCTGTATTCAATAATAACAAACCCTATCGAAGAAATGTTATAACTAAATTCAATGTTGCCCTACATTCCAATCTGTATGACCTTAGCGATATTCACTTTTTATGGTGGAACACAATACACAATTCGTTTGTACTCAAAAACGATATTTACATCCATATCGAATCATAGTTTGTCGCTTTCGCACCGCGAAGACGATAAAAATCTCTTTACGATTGTGCTGGGCGTGTGTGGCACGTTGCCAGGTACTGCTGGTGTCTTGCGAATACCAACGGAGCCAATGTCATGATCTTCCGGACAACGGTAAGCCTGTTGCCAGAATTGATCGATTCCTGACGGCCATTATACATATTTATAGCTCTGTTCGCCAACTAGCTGTGTTGTTTTGGGCTTTTTAATTGCCTGTCAAGTGCTTTTTCAATTCGTGTACTGTTATTGAGTGATCGGCATTTTGCATGGCAACTGTAACATTCAATGACTTGATGCGACACTAGTCATTGCTACGAAATGCCATTTTGCAGTATTCTTCTAACAATCGTCATTATTATTCAAACACCTTCACCGCGTTCGGCTCACGTGCGTAATTGAATGTTATTTAATTTAATGTTAGGTCCTAAACTAACGCTGAACTGAAACCCGTGTTCCGTTTTGCGGTTTACAAGTAGTTTAGCACGGTTTAGAACTTCTGTGGTTTCTTCTAGTTGGTGAACTGTTCTCGTGGCTAGTTTGCAAGCTTCGTTTGACACAAATGTTGCTTAGAAATGTTTTTGTGGAACTATCGAACTTCCTCTTTCAGAACGTAGTAAAAAATATTTGTTTTACTATGACAAATAGCGACCTTACCGTTTGTAACACACCACAGACGGGGCCCTATAGGGCTGATGTTCAGCCGGGGTTGCGGGGTAAGCGCAATGAGGCACCGCGACCTCAGCCCAGAGCAGGAACAGGGGGGTTTTTAGTCAGTAAGAGTCTGACGCTCCCTCCTGCCCGGCCCTGGGCGGGAGATGTCAATTGATGATTTTCCCCTCACAAAAAAAAACCGTTTGTAACAGTATCTATGTGGTAAAGAAGTTCTTTTTTACGTACCATTATTTTATTAACCTTAATGATTAAAGCAGTCTCTCTCTAATTATGTCAGCGTATCCTGTTTCCACAACGTTTCTGTTTTGTACGATAAGATAATCTTCTTTTCCTCGTTATCACTTTCTTTTACTATTGTTAGCCGTGAGATTACGCGTGGAATGCTTGACATTGGTCATCTATTTATAACCGATACGTAATTATTATGTCAATGCATTGTGAACTTGTGACTAATCTCCTCTACCTTATCTACGCGGATCTTTATTAATAGCTGTTTACATGAAACTCTGTTTCTGTAAGTATTCATCTTTCTTCTGGCCTTTTCCCAACCAGGTTGAGGTCAGTACTAAATAATTACAAGACCTGCAAATTGTAAACTAGTATTTACAGTACAAGTTCACCATTCTCAACCTCTATAGCGCATTAAGAGCCCAGTACTGCAATATGGACGTAGTCTGCCAAATAGGGTTTACCTAAACTCCACGTTGCACGTTCTGTAAAGGATATCTTTTAAATAATATTTCAAGTTTCCAAAGTTATTCTAGTCGGTCACCCATTATATGACATAGCCAATACCGGTAAACGTTCAAATATAGCAGCCGCAACGCGCATGTAAACGTGTTGCGATTCCTGCCCACATGACAATAGTAAGGTTAGTCACCTGCGCGCGCACGTCCTTAGCTTCCGCGGTGACGTCATCGTTGTCGAGCGGGAACGTCGGCGCTCGGCGTCGTGTGCGCATCTTTTGAATGTTCTGTCGACCGCGTCTTATTGTCAATCATTCGATGCTATTTCTTTTGATGTTTTATTTTATCCGTGGTATAGTTTTTTGTAATGTAAATATAAATTTTTGATACAGAATTTTCTGTTTAATTTAACAAAAATTTATGGAATATACTTTTTTTGTTTGTTTCGAGATTCAAGCAGTTAATTGTGCCCATAAGTGTTACACATAAGGAAGGCTGAGTTGTCTAATTAAAAACAAAGTTCTTTATAGCTAACGGACCATAGCAAATATTGCAAATTGTACTTTAATTATTTCTCTGTCATTATAATTAAGTGCAGTGTTACTAGAATTAAATGTATAAATAAAGTAAATCGATTGAATTTAAAGTCATATTGCCTACATATAACGGAAACTGCTATTCAGTTTGTTATGATTGTTTAATCATATTTTATACAAACTCTTCTACCTAAATCGGATATGTTCAATTATAAGAGAAAACTGGTCTGTTTGTTTATTTTCATTAAATAAACTACGCTGTTTTATGACCAATATATTCGCGTTTATTTTATAGTTCCACTTGTGTATTGGTTGAAATCGATTCTGGTTTATTTACCTTAGGGCTGATTTTTCAATAGTCAGATAAATGTTATCTGAGGAATAAAAATGTGTCTGTCACTGTCTTATACAAACATTCTGACGCGACAGCAACATAATTATTCCGCGGATAACTTTTATCTAACCATTGAAAAATTAGCCCTTAGTGTTGTTTATTTTTTTTGCAATTCTGACTTTCTTATATTGGATTCTTTTGGTTTTCGTATTAGAATGTAATCTAAAAATTTGTTTTGTTACTGGTTTAAAATTTCTTAATCAGCATTATGATTATTTATTATTTTCTGATCTTTATTATATCGCTATACTTGTTTAGATACTGCTCTTCGTTCTTTCTTCTATAAACTAGCTTGCTGGTCTCAACAGGTTCCACAATTCTTTCTCTTATCCTTAGAGTGATGAGTATGGAGATTTTCCCTGTCCTGAATTTGATATAGTAGTAATATCCATCCATTATCTGTCTAGTTACCAGTTATAATCTCTATAGCAACCTCCTACTGTTCTCTATAGGTACCTCTATTAATGTCAACCTGCCAAAAACCTTATGTACTAATAAGATTAGCCCTTCAAACCCTCGTTGTTTATTCAAGTAACAATAACTGCTTACCTATCCGTTTGTGTAATAGGATATGTATCGTCTCTTGCTTAGTTCGACTATTGCAACGTTTTCATATTTATCGTCTCTGTTCCTTACTCACTAAGGTTGGTTTTCGCATTTCCATGTTTTAATGATGACTACGGTGATGGATACGGGTTTGGTTTTATGCTGATCCTTGGTTTTGAACTTGTAAGTATAGACAAGTTTAAAGATAAATATAATTTAGTAAAGTTTCCTTACTACGATACAGTGAAATAAGGAGAATTCTAGCAAATATAATGGTTTAGAAGGAGCTTGAGAATCATTTCATTCTAAAAGCCAAAACATAGGTTTAACGTAAAAATACGTGTACAGGAATGTAAATGAAAGTTCTTACAGAATAGACAAAGCTGCACAGGTAACCTATACGGTTTATTTTAAGCGTAGGAAGGGATACTCGTTTGGTCTAAATATGGCTTCGAAATGTAACGCTACAGTGCCTTTGGGAGGTCTTCTACTTGTGAGTACAGATAAATATGTATATTATCAGCATACCGACAGACGTGTGACCTTGTTTAAGAAAATTATAAAAAAAAAACACCTTCAGTGCCCTGAGGAACTCCCTCACTCCGACGATAGTAATTTTGTAAATTTACATTGAAGTTCCCGGATTTGGCATTTCCGATCTAACGAACAAAACTACCTTAGCGACTCAGTGTTATTTAATGCTTTCAGAGCTCAAAATTAAATAAAATGGAAGAAGTGTATTCTGTAATATATTATCTACATTGATCGCCACATCATCGAGCATCATACTACTTGTATCTAATATGACAAACAATAGCATAAACGATAGGTGAATGATCGTACCTCCATTGTGAATTACGAGTAAGCTATCATTAACAATATACGTTTTATCATTTATACGATCGGCGGACGCGAATTTACTTGCACGCGCCTCTGAAATTTGATCCGCCTTATTGCTAAGCTTGCGTCTTGCTTGTCCCATTCGCTTGCGTGGTTTGTTTTGAGTGCTCTGTCATTTGTTGGCGATCGCATTAGGTGTTCTATTTTCTTCTGGTTAAGTTATGTTTTTGTTTAGCCCTAATTGTTTATTTAGATATATTATATGCCACTGGCTGAATTTGATCGTAGCGCGATGTTTTATAGCCTATAGCACTCAGGAACATTGTAGCTATCTATCAGTGATAAGAGTTTTGGCAATCCGACCAGCTGTTCCAAAGATTACCCGTAAATACAAACATACAAATTTCAAATTTTACCTCTTTATAATATTAGTATAGACTTACCAATCATTAGGAGTGGGTAAGTGATAGAATATTTTTAAGATTGTAATAGTGGAATTTGACAATTGGCAAAGATGATATAATAATATTATTATTAGGTGGGAAAGGAATGTTTGTAGGTGTGTCTGCCAATACTTGAGGGTGTGGCGTGATGATGATGTGTATATGTGACGTTATGGAAAACACCACAATGTATCCGTGAAAAATATTTTTTATGGTTTAATAAAGATTATGAATCATTAAAGGAACGTACCTTACTCTACAGGACTTGAGCAGATGTTTTACCTTCAGTCCAAAAGAGGTAATTTGTAACGGATTTCAAACAGGTATTGGAATTAAGATTCTATATAAATAGTTATGGTCTAAATTGTACCTTAATGTCTACCGAAATTGTCTACGTCAAAAATGCTATTACGCATACCCTTCCCGTCGGGGGACGGGAGAGGGTTATGTGGGACTCCCCGGTAAAGTCGTTCCCGGTATACCCACTAAAAAACCCAGTGGCACTCCGGCCTCGCCTGAGTGGAGGGGGTCTGGGAATCCATGACGTCCAGTCCCCCACCGGCGACTGCCCGCCTCATGGCAGGCCCCTCAATTCCCCCCTAGGGAGGAGCCTTTATGATGGCCGGAGCACGGGTGATGCGTGCGATGCTGACGCTTGCGCCCCCGCGCTTGTCGCCTGCTGATCACCCCCTGGAGCAGATGAGGACGGACGTAGTACACGCCGTCTTCGTGCGCCCCTTCGTCGTTGGCGGAGCGGCGCTGCGAGAGGGTCTTCTTCCCGCATGCGCTCCGCCGCCTCCTTCTGTGACATGACGTCCTCACAGAAGGAGGCTACCGCTGTCCATGCCTCCTCACTTCCCAGCATGGATGTTATTACGCTGGGAAGTGAGAGGTCGTCCCCGACCACTGCAACCAAGGCGCGGCGGGGTTCATTCCACGCTGGGCACACCTCTAGAGTGTGCTCTGCGGTATCTAACGTGGCGCCACAATGGTGGCACTGTGGCGATTCCTCCCTCCCTATTCGGTGCAGGTACGACCCGAAGCAACCATGCCCGGACAGCAGCGAGGCAACCCCGACCCAAGTGTTTTTAACCACTTCCTGGGGCTGTTTCATTCACATGTGTAAGGAAAATGTAAGAGACAAAGTATACACATTTTTTTTATATCTTTTGGCACAGGTATCTTTTTACTTAAAAGAAGATCTCCCTTCAAAAACCATTTAGGTTTTTGTTAAAACTTGTTGACGATAATATAAGGTATTGTTATTATGTCTACAATTTAGATTATATCACATATTTTTTATTGAAAAATAAGCGTTTACACGTTCAATCTTCCTTGCACCTAAACCGTGTACTGAATGTTATAACCATCTACGGAGTACAGTACTTCTACGGAGGCTCGTGTTGCGGTTACCCAGCTCCGACTTGCATGTGTATCACTTACATCCAAGAGATAGTAAGGTAACACAGTAATTAGGTACAAGTAAACTCGGCTGCTAGACTTAGATTGTAATAAGAAAGATTTTATCCGAGTTAAAATGATGAGGTTTCTAAGAATTGGATGCTATTTCTTTTAATTGTTCGTTATAGGATGTTTTATTGTATTTAAGTATTAAGTTCTCATTGTTTTTATACTAGTCTCCGTGCATGGCTTTGCATGCGTTTATAAGTATGTGTTAGTTGCTGATTTTAAAAGCAGCAGCGCTCGAATTGATGGCGCAAATCAAAGTGAAAGAATTTTGCAAATCCGACCATCGGTACCAAAGATTACCCCCTACGTACAACCTACAAACTTACAAATCTCCTTATAATATTAGTATACAATGATTGTATGAGGATCAACCGAACGTTCCTAAAAGTAACTCGTACTCTTATATTTAAATTAAAATGATATAAAATGTGAACAATATCAATAATTGGATAATAATCATATTTAATTTAAACGTGTACGCAAAATAGTCCGTGATGCGTAAGTATTGTTTGCCGTTAAAACAACTTAAAATGCATCGAAAAACAACGAAGTCTTTAAAAGTAAAGCATTGGACTGAACGAGAAATTGAAAAAGTTTACGGAATTTGGCCCTTTGCGATCGTGGGCTAATGTCTATTGTTTGCGTCCGCCTTGGAACGAATTCTTAACAATGTGCCATTCTAAAAAATAGATTTCTCGTAGCTCTATAACTAATCTATTTTCAAGAAGTAATATAAACATTTCAAAGCAATCTCTTGATTTTTGCATTTCCTTACCAAGGGATATCGGCGTAATGCTAGTAGATATACATAACTATAACCATATAATTAAGTGGCCGGTTTAAAAGCTTTCCCCTGTTATCAACCAAAGAAGGATAAGAGCGCCATGTCTCATAGTTTATTTAGCAACCGCAGTCGACGCCATCTAGTGGGTAATAGCGAAAGTTTTATTTTTAGATTTTAGTAAGTGGTCTTCTTTTCGAAGTGTGATTAATTCATTAACCCATTTAAAAGGCTCTTTACTTAATTGTGATGTTAATGAATTATATATGTTTATAAAAGTTATGGAATGATAAATTACCTACTTATTAAATATTTAATTTATTCTGCACTTCACGCGCGAAGAGGTTTAGGCGAAGTTTACTTTGCACTTTGCAACATTTATTAATAAAGTTGCAGAACATAGCCACACGACGTTTAATATCGCTTGGGACTTAAACACGATGGCGTTCCTGCATCCTAGGTCTTAAAACCGGTCTAGAATATTGCCTATAAACCCATTCATTTCGCGTAGGATGAAACCAGTTTCAATTTACTAATGCAACTGTACCGCACTGAGAAGTTTTGAATTTTTTAAACTAAGCTATACAACGACCTCTGACGGCAGCGCACGTTAGCACTAAAACTGCGCGGTTCCGCTACTACATAATAGATGGCGGTAGAAGTCGCGTTCGTGCCTTGTACGGTCCTAGTTATTGATTCACCCGTATCTGGTTGCGTTCAAATAAAATATTGATTGTTTTGAGATACTAGTGTTTACTGAAAACCTTTATCTTGTAAGTTTAAGCTTATCAGATATATTCTGTGTAGTGTTTTCGTTTTGTTATTGAGAATTGTAACAGGTTTTGTTTTTATTTCTGTTACGATCATTTTATATTACGGTTTGCGTAAGAAAATTGTTCTATAGTATACTATGTACTATAGTAATTCGCCTTATTAATGCTTACAATAACAATAATGGGTGTAACTCTTCGTGAGCCGTTGCCTACAAATTGGACGATTTTCTTTTTATTACTTGCGATGAAATTGGGATAATAGACAATAAATTGGAGTGCAAAGAAATTGAGAGTTATACATTTCTATAGAGAAATTTTGCTTGTCTATGGACATTAAATATAGCTCTAACGAATATATCATACTAATAGTAGTAGTCCATAAACTACCTTGTGTAAGCCAGTTTAATTCAATGTAAGAATGGTAACGTGAGGCTAGGGTTGGTACAAAAAAGAGTACATTCGACAAAATTCATTAATAACCTATTTGATGCAAAAAATCTCTTCAAATTGTATAGATAAGAACAATTTCCCTGGTTAATATTAGGTACGTGCGAGTTTAAATCACACTTGTGGACTTTTCCATTCAACCGTTGGAAGTTTTGAAACGTAGAACGTAAGTACTTGCAGAAAACAAACATTCATAACATACATAGGTCCTGTTCCCCTCCGGCAAACAAATCACCGGTTGTTATAGTTATAACTCGTATCATTGACACTCTTTAGAAAACTTCCAGAAGCCTTGCATCGTACATGCAACTAACTATGACAAAACGCAACACCATTCGTTGCTCGTTGACGGTTGACGTCTTGGTCGGCCATCTTGTCCGGTTTCCCGCCAATTGGATGATTGCGCGGGATTGCCGCTACGTTCGTGTCAAGGTGACAATATCGACGTTCATTGTTTTGTAATAAACTATCGGAATTACGTCATTAAACTAGTATAGTTTGATTGATTTCAAGATTAACTAATTGACTGTGTAGTTATGAATATTTAAGACGATTTTCTTTAGCCCTAATTTGTGAATTGGCCGATAAAATTGGTTAAAGATAATTAAGTTTACCTCATTTGTTGTTTCTAAGATTAGATGAAAGGATTAAGGTCATTAATTACTCGGTCGAAGGTTTATCAGAAGTATTGTTGTATCGTTAAAACTTTTAAAATTGGCTGCATATTATTTAAACAGTCATAACTTGACTATATCTTTTTAAATTTCAACCCTTGTTTCAGATTTAGACAAAGTTCTTTTTCTAAAAAAAAAAATCAGACGTGTACCTACATCATAAACACATTGTCTGAAAACGTGTAAAGAATTGTTGAATTGTAAAATTTAACACGTACTTCAAGCATATTTTAGTCACGGTACAATGATACTTTTCTCTTTTTGCGAATTCTTTTGAATACTATGTCATATTTTACGAATATTTTACATTTTGCTCGGAATATACTTATTACAACATATACATACCAGAGAAACCCGCCCCGGCTTCGCACGAAAAAATGCTTAATACTAATTCGCCAATATTTAATGGATTTTGTGATACAATATGTAAACCTACCTATTCAATCTTTGTCTTTTTTAAAAAAGCGCATCAGCATCCGTTGCTTAGTTTAAAAGATTTTAGCGTACCTACATAGGGATATAGGTACAGAAAAAGCGACTTTGTTTTAAACTATATCTCAGATTCGAGTCTTATATTGTTGTGCAGCTCAAATTCTACAGTAGATATATACCACTCATTGGGCTGACAAATACGAATTATTGAAAAATATTCGTATCCTAAAAACAATTTTCTAGTTTTGACCTACATTGAAATAAAATACAGATTTAGTACGCAAAGTTAGTACCTGATGGTACCATTCACGATGTTTGAGAAAATTAATGAAATAATATTTGGTAAGCTACTAAACTTTACTAGTTTACTGTTTCGTAAGTCCCTACGTTATTTTACATATTAAACAACAATTATTACTTTCATACTCCCTAAACTACGTCTAAGTACCTAAAGTAAACTAAAATGTTTAATTTCAAACGAGACCCTACAAAGTGTTGGATCCTAAATATATATTTCTCTTACCTAAACAAACTTACATCCAGCCTTAATATGTTTGTTACGATTTTAAGCTTATTTCAATGTTTCAACACTCTTTTGAACTTATTGTGGTACCTAATTAGGAGATTTGGAGCCCTAGTTTCTGTCAATATCGAGGAAATTTCTTAGATCCTTAAATTGGCTATCTTTATGTATAATACTATCAAAATTGGTGATGCGGTTTTATAGCACAAACGGTAGACACATTAATATTTATGTTAATAGTTACGTGTTTGTAGTTTCCATGTTAATATAATTAATTGGAATTAGTTTTCTTGTTGGTAATTCTTGTTAAACAAAATAGCATGTCAAATCATACGTTTCGCTTGTTTTCATGTTGTAAAATAATATTAGCGTACTTAATTGTATTAGTCGACACGCCATGTTGTTTTTGCAAAGGGTTTATAACACAAAAATAATGGAAAATATATTCATTTGACAGAATTAATTATGCATGATAAAACAAGTAAACTGAAGTTTTTAATTAAAAATACAATATAAAATGCCCCAATGACGCGGCGATAAAAAGTAACAATCTCGGTTCCCTAACTCGAAATATCGTTATCAAAAGACCAACCCCTACTGATATCGTAAAATCTCGTTTCCAATTTAAAAGTTGAATCCGGAACGCGGAAATCGAGTGATGCGTTGTCCCCATCGTTTATCGATTTTCGTGCTTTAACTCGTAGACATCGATTCTCGGAACGATTATACCTAGTTGGTTGGTTAATTTAATTGAACGCTGTGTCATCGGAAAGTCGAGTGCCTTATTGGATTAGTTGGTGACGGATCAACTAACATGGTCTTTGACGTCATTGAACTTGTTGATCGTTATTAACGAGACATCGATGGGAAGAATTGCTCTAGTTTTACGCGTGTTATGGTCGCTAAGTGCTTCTGACGGTAATGATCATGACAGTCTTGATAGTGCCATCACTAATCTAGATAAGGTAGATTTTTATTTTCTTCTGGTCATCTTGTGTTACCTTTGTAGATATAAATGGAAGGCCAGAATAAATACTGGAATACTGTTTCTTGTTAGGGTTATAAGTAAAGAAAGAAAGAAATAGAAATAAAGAGTCTTTTATTTCTAACAATTTGACGATCTTGAAAAATGTAAATGGAATGAAATTTCCATAGTTGACACTACAAACATATAGAAAGATGATGGTCTTCTACGTCCCTTGTCATCATTTACAGCCTGTGCCTACGTAAATGTCTAATATTACGTAGGTATGTTAGCAACACCAAAAAAAGTCATAGTTATGTGTAATTATTGCCAAGCATTGTTATTATAAATCACTTCCTATTTTATAAAAATGTTATTTATAATACAAAACATTCGATTTAGATGTGAATATAAGAGAATGAAATTGATTTTCTTTAAATTACTAAAATGACAGGTTTTAGACGAAATATTTATACCTTTTTATACTTCAAGCACGTAGGAGCAATACAAAACTGTGTTCACAGTGGCAAAATAATTAAATTTTTAAAGAATATAATTAAATAATAGGTAGGTTTTATTACCTTTATTTTTTAAACACGATGGAAAACAACAGTTTTACGACCTATAGGTAATAATCAAACATTCCTAGAAGTTGCGACTAAAATGAAGCTATTTATTTAACTCGTGTGAATGAACATGTGCTCTAGAGATGATCACGATTATGTAGAAATGGACAATAATGGATAACCTGTAGGTATTTGAACAATTTCAACGGAAGAACGGAACCCTTTCGCGAATCAGCGATGTAGGACTAATTGACTTATACATTCATCATTCCGTCCCGAATACGGGTCGTGTTGATATCCCATCACAAACGAATTAATGGAGTCTACAGATTTCTTTTTAAGTAACAGTTTGTCTGATATGGGTGAAGCGAGACGTTCGTGTAACTGAAGAACGTTTTTCCAAAAAGGACCCCGAGATTACGACGAACTTCAGTTTGGAATTTGCGGAGCTAATCGCTTGAACGATGATTAATGGGAAGACGATTATGATTTCTTTCCTGATAGTTACAAAGTTTTCTAATTGGTTTTATTTTTCATTTAGAAAATAGCACTCTATTGGAAACAGTGTATGGTTAATTTTAAAATGTTCAACAACAACGCGATTAAAATGAAAACTGCTGATGTATTCAACAAATATTTGTTTGTTTCTAAATTGGAAAAACCTAACATGACTGTAGTAAATTACCTGCAGGGATCCAGCACAAGCCCACTTATACAGGGAAATTTCCATACAAATGAATTAGTAAATACGGTTATCTATTGTAAATATAGAACATATAAGTCGACGACTGTCAACTACAGATAGACTGCAGATAGTGGCCGAGATAGGATAACGTGGGGTGACGTCGGAAATCGTGGTGTGATCATACCAACAAAGGCAAAACATACTAGAGAAACCGCTGAACTAAATAGAGAAGATGAAATATTTAAAGAAAAAGATGTTTCCTAACAAAATACGAGTATAACGAGTAACTTGAAAAGGGAATATGAAAACGGCAACTCGGCAAAAGTTTGCAAAAGGAATTACTAGCGAATTTTCCTCAGACGAAGCTTAAAAAATTAAGATGTTACATTATTGAAATGCTGTCAGACCTTTCTGGCGCGGTGCAAATCTTTGAATAAACGTTCCTTTGATTCTTCGCTTCAGATAGTCGGGAATTTTTATGTTCAATTGGATTTAGGGTTTGCACAGATTACTGATTTGAAGGCGCTTTTCTGCATTTGTTTGGATTGGTACAGCAACATTTATTTCGAAAGAAATAGGGGTCTATTGATTTCATCTTTCCAATTCAAATGAGGGTGCTTGATTGTCGATGCCTTTGTGATATCAAGTCGCTTCAATTTCGTACTTGGTTCTGTATGAAACATGACTCCGTTATATAATAAAGGTTCTGGCGCACTTGATCATATTCCCTGTCGTGTTACGTATCTATAACGCCCTAATGTCACTCTCAACTAACATATCAAGGTTAGGAGGGTCCCGATCTAAGAATAGATGCTCCTACGTGTGTAGGTAAAGTGCGAACTGCACAGTAATATGAAATTAATTTGTAAAGATACAATCTAAATTAGTATTGTTGATTTGTTTCCGATAATAATCTAAGACAACGTTATAATTGAATGGCGCAGTGTTAGGATCTGCAATTTTACTTCGAATACTGTGTCTTGTAAGTTTAATATGGATTTTATTGACCATAAATATGCATTTTGAATACATAAAATCCACCTGTTTTGCATCTTAAATTCAATATCAAGTTTCAACAATTTACCACAGCAGTTTACCATGACTTACATCTCCAAATAATCCAAACTGCTCTTGGAATAATGTACGAGGCAAATTTTTTTCGTGACGTCATCACCGTCTCCCATCTTGGATTGTGGACGTTAAACTAGCTACTGTCAAGGCCAGTCGCACCGGACAGGCTCAATTATCCACTGAAGAGAGGACTCACGAGGCAGCATCGTGATCCATGTTCAGGATATACGCATCTGTTTGATGGACATACTAGAATTACTCTTGAGTGCAGAGAAGAAGCAAATGCGGCTATTAGTGTTTCATTTCATGTTTGCACTCATACGTCATTAAAGGTGTTGTTCGTTAACCATCTAGCTATTTACCTCTTTGTTTTTATAACTTTGACTTACTATAACAAGCATGCGAAAGTTTTCAAGGATGGGTCTATATGAAAACTACTGAACGTCTATATTAAATGGGTAATTATCACAGACAAATTACTCTTTGGAAAAAATGTAAGCTACGTCTCATTCTGATAATGTCAACTAAGTGGGTAATGCCAAGGGAAGAAACTAATGCCTAATACCTAAATTAAAAGCCTCGCATATAGTTGTAGAAACCTCAACAGTAATGAGTGGTTTTAATACAAAAACATTGTTGTTGGATATTGTTTACAATTTAAGCTTTGCTTCAATGGCAGCAAATATCAAGTTCCCTTAATAGAATTCCAAATTAGATGTCCTAAATATAGACATCTATTTTGATAGAACGTAATAAAATATAGTCTCTTAACAAAACATCACGTTTTCATGAATTCCTCTTTGTATTGGTATTGTCATATTACTTTCCACGCCTATCTGTTTTTCTCGCATTGAAAGGTTTGACGAAAACGTGCCCTGCATTTTTTTCATAACTATTTGTATTTTGATACTTGGAAAATTTTGAGTTCATTTTCATATCATGCATTGTACACACGCGCTCTAACCAGACAATTGATTTTCGACTATAACCTGAAAGCTGTAAAGTTGAAAATCCAGTAACCGTTCGTCAGTTTAGGTTAGTTGACGTACTAAAAGATCTGCCTGCAATGATGAATATTCACGAGATGATAATGATACGATATCATATACTCGTAGATTAGATTTTGATCTATAGAATATCAGATTATGGCTTTGTTCTGCAGAATTATGCATGCATTTATATTAGTATACTTAAGAATATTATGAAGTTAGATAGATCACACAATGATCACATATATTTTTTGTATGCTATTTCCTTGTATCTGATGGTTTTTTGTATGCGCACCACGTGGTTAAGTTATAACAGGTTTTTAGGCGATATAGAAGATTGAATGATAAGGCATTTTAGGAAAAGGTTTATCGGTAATAGTATAATGTATATGTAATGATTTTTGTTGTTATGAACGAGAATAGCTTATGGTATAGGCATAAGCTAAAAAATATATTTCTACTGTTCCTTCAGTTACTTTCACAAGAGTAAAATCACATAAACTACCGACATTTCCTATCAAATCACCTCCTGTGTGAACAAACGAGCTCGATTAGCACACCCTCGTTCCTGGCCACCAGTATCGGTTCGATGCCCTGTTCAAATTGAATCCCGCCATTTTTATTGGTAAATGCCTTTGGGAAAAGGGGGCGTAAATCTCCGCTAGCTGGCACAGCAAGATTGCTTGCTCAGGTAAACGTTGGAAAAGTTAGATTAAGGGCCTGGAAATAGTAGTTCAATTAAGAAAAGGTGCTCGAGGTAGCGTTATTATAAAGTTTATCCGATTAGCTTTCTCAATAAATAGCTTTCCGATAATCGACTTCTGTTGTTAATATTTAAGGTACTTATATTATTATAAATGTGGTCCTTGATCTCAACATTCAAGTTAACCATAACATTAAATTTACAGAATGTTAGCATAACACAGTTGTGTCGATTAACAATTTGATTCTCACTTACACAATATTGCTACCGTGCTAATTTTAGTGCGAGTTAGCACTCAATAGAAAAACATTTCGGAAGCACACCACGAATACTCGAACACGAAGAATCGATTTGACTCGCTTCGGGTCTGCCTGAATGTTCTATAAATTCTTCCGTTGTTTGTTCGTGTGCGGAAAAAGCCAGTCAATATTTTAATATGTATCGTTTTGGTGCTCCATCGACCGATTATCGGAACGTTATATTTTGTGTAAAAAATGGCCTGCCCACGCAATGCAGATGAATGTTGTGGATTCTATAATAGTGGGACTACATTGACAGGACCCGTTGTAATCATTTGTAATAAAATCTTGTCAATCATGAAAACAAAACAAAATAAATGATTGCTTTGGATTTGGCTCAGGCCTTTTATCATAGAACGTCCAAGTGGAATCCAAATAGATGAAGACAAACAACTATTCATACAAAGAAAACCAGTTCAAACTGACATGCATGAACCAGAACTTCACATGTCCGCACTAAATATGCCACATTATTATACAATGCACACAACGGAATTAGGTCGCGGCGAGCTCAGGTGCTAATGTATATTGGTTTCTGTGCATCACACTGGACTTAACTGTGGTCTCGTTACAAATGGACGTCATTTAACGTCATTAGTTTGTGTTGGTGAACCGAGAATGGCGTTTGCAAATACTGAATTCGTATCTGTATTCCACAGTTGGAATTCTGCGAGTGTTCTGCCGTTATTTAGGGCCAATTTTGGCCTTTGGTTTTTTGGTGTCAACAAGAGGTAATTTGAACACTGAAGGTTTTTTCTGTAAAAGATTTATTAATTCAATAACAGTACTATTCTTGATCGTCTATCAGTTCAAATATTCGTAAGTCATTCATGGTTTTCCTACTATCCATCAACAAAGTCCGCTAGTATTTCTCTCAAGCGTAATCCCCATGAGATACCCAAAGCCTTTTTATTTCATGGTATCGTAATTCCAACATTTCATTGGTCATAAATGTATTCTCAAAGCTACCCGTATAGGAACACTGGGTTTATTAGAACCCAGATACCCCCGGGATATAAAATATTTACTAGTACGAAACTTGCACAAGTAAGTAATGTTTGGAAGTTTTTGTCGGAGCACAATAAGTCTGCTACAACTGTTTTGTTTCTTGTAGTCGAAGTTAGACGTTGCGGTCGTAAATGACCGATTTAGTCTATTGCTGAAGTATAACACAGATTTTTTAAATCTTAGAAATAATAATTTATCTAACCGCTTTCTTCGGCTTATTTCAGTGTTTTCTGTTACACAAACTCTATTCGAACAGCAAATAGAATTATCTTATTTAATTATTAGGTACTGTAAAACTGTATTATTTAGTTTATTTCGAGTATATTCGTTATATTCCGAAATGGTTGGTTTAAGCACCACTTTATCAAAGTTACACCCACTTCTAACTTCTTCAAGGAATAGAAAATCTTTATTAACTTCAAAATTATCGTTATATTTAAAGATTTAGTTAAAGTTTACATTTAATTCTATTTCAAGGGCTTTTAGTTATCCTTTATTTATAAGGATGTCTATAGAGAGTTTGATTTTATTCATGAAATTAAATAACATTCGTCTTGAACAAACCTCTTTGGTTTAGTAATTCTATTTGATCGAGGTGTGTTTACCATTCGTCTGAAGTGTACAATAATTAGGCAACACTTACAAAATGAGATTAAGTTAGGTTGTGTTCCTGGGACGAAGATTTTCATTAAATTTTGGGACTTAAGTTAGCTTTGAACGTGACGCGGGTGTTTTGTATGTGAAATTGTGGTTTTAAATTATTTTGCTCATGAAACTGGCAACGCGAAATATGTAGTAAATATGTAGGTGGCAGAATGGGCTTGGGTTTAGGTCTATATGTATTTCACATTAACGGAAAAGTGACGATCCTACTTATTTGCTATTAACGATCGCCTACAAATATTCCTAGTTTATACATACCTTCAGCCCACACGCAACCTTACTTAACAATATCGACAATAACCGTTGCAAACAACATTAATTCAAATTTCCATTCATTATTCAGTGTCATTATCACACCTGCTCACTTCAGTTTTGTTGTGACTATGGCAAATCGAACAAACACATCAAGTAGTAATTGAACTTCCCATTCCTTAATAACCTAATGAAACAAAGGTTCAAATAACACTGGTCTTCTGTTTCGCCCAGCGTAGCCCTGTGTCCACATAATGGTCGATGAACGATACGCTGATGATTAGCTCATAAGTTACTTGTTTACATATGTTTTACCGCATTACATTATGGCCTTATCTCAGGACTCGAACCTGCCCCTTATTGCTTGTATTATCAGATAAAATGTTTACTTAAACCTGGTCAGATGGGAATGTAAATATTTGTATCGGATGTGTTATTTATAAGTTAAAAAAGGATGAACTCCAGCCAATGTTTAATCCATTTATCTGTTTAAATTAATTACTTTATACATACGTCTTCATGGATATAGTACGTGTATTGCAATATTTTAAAGCTCGGAAAATAAATCAGGGCTTTGTGTGCGGATAAAATTTATAACCCGCCGTGTAGGTAATATAAATCTCCTAGCAGCGACAAACGTGCTTACATGTTTGTTTACAAATGCTTTACTGCATTACGTTGATATCAGGCAATGCAGCATCAAAACATTAGGGCGTGGCTTCACAGATACACCGCGTGAATTAGCCGTAAGCCGGCCGCCTTGCCGTCAGTCGCGGTTCGGTCTCCCGTCGCGTCGAACGTCACTACCTACGTACCTACGTATCGAAATCAAAAATTCACGTGCTCGTGAATTATTGTGCCAAAATAAGACAAATCGAGACGATATTTTGTGTATTGTGTGAATTTTTGTGTGCAGTGAAAATATCTCAGTCAATCTTTGAAGAAGATTGATCTTGAGGGTAGTTTGTGTTGAGTGTCGCACGGATTACCGGTATTATTATTTGTATGTTTATTTATTATTTTGTATTAAGTATTCTACCGTCACGTCTGCAACAAGGTCGGCCGGTGACATGTTGTTATTTTTATTTACATACTTGTAATTAAGTAGGTATCGCGTATTTGGGTGTTGGTTCAACGAAACGGTGCCATTCGCATTTGCATTCACCAAATTAAATATTCATTAAATTTTAATTGTTGGTAAGCCAGGTAAGTTACTGAATGTCACACCACAATTCTGTGTGTGTCCACCGCATAAATCATTGGAAATGATTCATTCTACCCGCTAACATTAATGGCAAAAACCGTTTCGTTTGTAATAAATATACCCTCTATTTTACACAAAAGGTCGTAATACCAACGATTTCACAGCAGATTCACGAAATGAACAATGTTAAAATAAAGTTCTAATTGCGAAATGGTAATACACAAATTTTATTTATCGCTGGAGAATTAAGTCTTCAAGATTTTACCAGTGAGCTCTGAAGTTGGAACGTGCCCCGAATCTATAGTGTACAAGTTTCAGAACTTGAACATTTTTCATTCCATTTCCACTTTCCAAACTGCTGTACAGTCGGTACCCTAAATCCCTGGTATTTGTATTCTTTCTAAAGCTTCAGTGTGTCCATAATACATCTGTACTCGTACTACTTCCTAAGACATCAGATTAATGGTAACGTACATATCGAAAATGAATTGACATCAATATGATGTATGATCAGAATTGTCTCTGTCTGTATGTCTTTGAAGTTTGCTCGATATCTAACATATCATTTGACTATAATTAACGTTGTTAAATAACCCCCTGTTTCGTATTATTAAGATGGGCTTTAGGCAAAATTCGTACCCTTATGTAAGGCAGAAAATATCTTTTTCGTTTGGCTTTTTGGAAACGAATGTAATCCTGTTCGAACATTTACCTCAAGGGCACATGTGTTACTGAACATGTTTGAGTATTTTCATGTATAAACTTGTAAGAAAGGGTTGCGGATCCGGGACTCTGGTCACGTCACGAAAGCCCTGTAAAGCCTCGGATGTAAGCCGAATATACTCTTTTATAATGTAATATTTATATTTCTTACGATTTGCACGCGTACATTATGTTTGAGAGGTTTTAAGTGAGGTGATGTGTATATTTTCAACTAAGTTTTCTTAAGTAGGTATTTTTGCCTTCATATTTTTCCAAACGATATAAGTTTCATTTGGAATGATTTCTCTTAAACAGGACAAAACGAATGAATTGATTTTTAATCAGAAATCGTTGATCGCTGACAGACAAGAAAGTCGATAATTTAATCCAACTTAAGCTTATATTAAACCGCATTCAAGTACTTACAAACTAAAACTAGAACTTTCTAATTTAATTAGCAGTTAACACCAAAGCCTTTTAGACCGCCATTGTTCACAGTAACGGCTATAACTGATTATAAACTACGGTGCGCGGGCGCAGAATATAAATATGCATGGATGACCGAATACTCATCCCATTATGGTGTCTATGACATTGACGTGACTAAGTAGCCATAGACTATACACAATACAAGTTTAAGTATGCGTACTCATTGATTTAAGTATTTTTTGTGTGACCTTCATTCATATATATAATGTTGTTTGTTTGCTTGTATTTATCAATGAACGCGTAAAATATTTGTTTTCATTGTTACACTACATTTGCTAGCCAATCGTTTTATAGTACGTATGAACTATTTAGGTATACAAAAGGGCTGATCATTATAAATTCTTTGCGTATAATCATTTGATAACGAAATCACAGAACATCTAAAGTTTCTTGCCTAACGCATATCTAATATAGCACCGACTCACATACAAGGAATCCATCCGACGTCGACTGTACGCTGCCGGAATTTATATCAAGTTCCATGCACCGTAGCTCTTGAATATTTGAGTAATGGGCTTAAAGGAAAGACGGAAAGATTAAAACGATACGCGAGTAGGATAGGAAATATGATTGTGATCGTTTCGGAATATGCAGCACTATGCACCAAGATATATAGTTTAGTTAAAAAGGATTATAAAGATAGCAATTTAATAAGGATTTTTTGCATTCTGCGTTTAGGGTTAAGAGATAGTAAGTAACTAATAGATAATAACGTATCATTTAGATTTTATCTTACATATAAAAATGGATCGCAAAGTGTGTTGGTAAGCGCATAACTCAACAACGCCTGGATCAATTTTGCTAATTATTTTTTTGTTGTGTTTGTTATTGTCAGGAGAAGGTTCTTATCAAAGACAATATTAGAATAGTGAAGGGAAAGATTAGAAAAAAGTGACCCTTTGATAGCGAGATAGTTGGATCCGTGCGAAGCCGGGGCGGGCCGCTAGTTTCTGATAAAAATATGTTAATGTTGATAATAATAAACGAGAATAAATTACCACTGCTCGGCTTGGCGTGGCGTTTCCAATCGAAACGCCACGAGTTTCTAAAATACTCTTTAAACAAATAAGCAAAAGGAACTTGTAATTAATCCCAAGCGAATTGGTGTTCGCATCAAACTTTTTGAATTTTCATGTTTCGAGGGTCGTTTGAATAAATATTGGATTTTCGTTAGGGCGGGTGAGGTTCTGATCTTTGATATACAAGCCAAGTTCGTGAATATGTATCAAGTTGATTTATGCAAGTTTCTTCATGTGAATTAACTTTGAGATGAGAATTACCTACGGATTTTTGTTTGAGGATAAAGTTTTGGGTTTGATTTGATGAAGGAATAAATTTCATGTAGATATAATAATTATACTCGTAAAAGATAGACAGACATACAAGAAGAAAGATCCTAAATAACTCCGATTACAGACAGGAAGAAGACAATATTTATTTTAGGTCCATACACAGAAAATTCGTCAATTATTATCTACATCCTATGGCAGTGCAGGCAGGCAGCTTAGCGATCAGCTAGACTGTAGGTATCCTAGATATCCTCTTGTAAAGGATACGATATCATCTCCACGTCTATCTAGCACGTCAAAACATAGAATTAAGCGTTCTTCTAGGGTCCGTATAGTACTTAAATGTTTTTCTCCGGTACCTTTTGTACGTTTCAGAAGTAGGCTTTGAGGGTTCTACAAAAATCTTATAGTTTTGCTGTTTTACCTGTATGTTTTGAAATTGCGTGTATGTATTTGATAAATTTTCTTTTAAATACTATTAGACAAAGCTACTCGTATGGTTTGCTTAGATTGGTTTTGACGTTAAAGTCTGAGGCTTTGTACAAACAATAAATCGAAAGGCCTTTAATAGTCATCCATGTCCCCAACAATTAGTTATTGGTGACTAAAAAATTTTAATTACGCATAACTAAAAAGTTTAATTTGTACAAATTGCTGTCTTTACAATACAAATGTTATAATTGTACGCAACTGCTAAGATTATAAGAAAACAACGTTATAATTGTTTCTTATAGTGTGTCGTGTCGGGTCGCTAACCTCTTCAATTGGCTTTTTGTTGTTACTTTATTCCATGTACTCGCACCATTGTTGATATCAAATAAATTGTTTGTGAAACGGTCCTACATCCTGTTTGTGATGGTTCTTTACAGTTTTTTAGGTTCCTACGCTGTCTGTTTGTCTCTAAACAGGTTTTTTTCTTTAGGAGGAAAATTATATAATGGCTTATCTTGTCCTATCTCTCTGACCTATATCTGTGCTATGAGTGTGGCGAGAACATTGCCAAACTGTTACTGACTAAAAGCCACTGTCTTTTTATACTGCCCCGGCCCGAGCCCACGGTGCACTGGTATTCTCAATCCCGGTTGAAACAAAAAGTAAATGAATGGTTTTGCCTTGATTAGTCTAAAACGTTTCTTTTTTAAGCGAAAACTATTGAAAGCAGTTTTCTAGCTTTTCCTACTTTACTTTATAATGAAATTGGTTCTAAAATACAGTCACAAGTTTCACACTCCCGACTAAAACAGTTTTAAAGACTGAAAACTTCGTATATACAGTAACGAAATACTCGCTAAGTTTTAAACTGAATGAGTTCTGAGTCTCGTTGTGACTTCAAAAGTGTTCTACGTTTCTCAACTCAGTAGAAGTAAGCTTGGATTAACCCCGAAAATGTACAGTGGACAGCAGGCAAAGACATTGGATTTTATACTTAAATTTTAAACGATTAAGTTGAAAATCGAATGAAAAATTGACAGAAATGTGTAGGTTGACATGCTAGCCACTCGCTGTACATAGCTTGAATGCATCAGTGAGATGGTAATTATGTCAAATCACGTCTGCAAGGGGTCTGGGGTTCATTGATTGAAAAATAATCCCCTCTCTTATGTTAGGTATGGTTAAATTGGTTTTAGTTTGTATATACGAAATATTGTATGTATACCTATAACCTTATTCATATTATTTAAATTGATATTATTATCTTGATACACGAAGTACTAGACTTAAGTCTGGATGTCCAACGTACCTGTCCGACAGATTCAAAAGTCGCCAAGGATTAATGTATCAAACTCCAGCTAAATTTGAAAGTTGTGGCTTTCTGCGAGTTACTGATATCAGAATTACCTAACTGACCAACCACATTGCGATTGGAAAATGGATTAATAATTTATTAAGAATTCATAAACGATGAATGTAATATTATGATGAGAATATGTTTTTAGGCTAACCATTATGTTACGTCTTTTATTTATATGGGATGTACAACATAGCTTTTTACGGGATAAAAAAATAGACGAGTAGACTGATTACCTGATGTTAAGCAGTGAGCGCCGCCCATGAACAATACACTTGAAACTTCTTTGGTGTTCACGTAACACCAAAGAAGTTTCAAGTGTATTGTCGGCTTTTTAGGAGATAGAAATTTGGTGATTTAGGGGTATTGGAGATAGATGGAACGGCAAAACACAACGCAATCGTGTCTAACGCCGGTCTTTCACTTCGGTCGAGCTAACCTAGCCGTGCCGTAACATGATTGTCCCAAACCAAAACGGGTGAAAATTCAGTTTAACATTTAATGCCAAATATGTAAAGTCTAACTTAAATTCTCTCCATAGGAGAAACGTAGGAGTTTATGTAGTCACTACTCCTATGCAAGTAATGTAAACATTGAAATTGTTATCTTAACATTTCATAATTATGATAAAAATATACTATTTGTTACAATACAATTTGTTTACTAGCCATTTTCCTGTACGATAACAATGAATGTTAATTAAGACAGTTTATAAAGATATGTTATGTATTACACGATTTATTATTTATTAATTATTATTACAGTTGTCCCACATGAGCACGTTATTATTGTAATAGATTGGAGATTATGTCGAGTTGTGAAGTTGTGACGCTTGTTGCACAAATATAGGAGAAGCAAGAATCTGATATGGGCGACTGAATATGGCATGCTCTGATATTTGAGCATATGTTTTTTTTTTTTTTGTAGAACTATAGTGATACGTACTAAGTTTATTAAAAAGACTTATTTATTTTATTATGACTAGAATTTTCCAGTCAACTAGTAAATAAGACTCCCAGTTTGATTGAAACAATTGAGTTTTCTTAGTTCATTCACGTAAGTTGTTTTCAACAAAATAAGCTTTTCATACATCCTATCCGATCCGATCCGATCCTATGAGATTAAATTGGTATAAACAGTTCAGATACAAGTGCTTAAACGTAAAGTACACTTGAAACGTGTAGGTATGTATGAAATTTTCTTTTAAGTTTTCCTTGGAAATATACTCCTCAAATAGTTTTCTCACTTCCTACCATTGTTGAATTATTAGCTATAAGATAATGTTTCCGCTATTTTCATAGCAGTTAATTTATTTATAAATGTTAATAATAACACTACGGAAGTATGAAATCTTTTTCATAATTCATACGCTCCTAACCTTTGTGAGTTCTTGCGTTTGATATTTCTTTCCCTACTTTACATTTCTGTGTCCTACTTCCAAGAGCATATATCAACGTCCAAAGTAATCCTATTTGGGAAACGTTTTAACTCTAAAATGTAGAAGAACCTTTGTGTTTCTAGCTCTAAATTTGTACCAAAGATGCTTTATTTGCATCTTAGAGTCTTCCCTTTAAAGAGCATTATTTGTTTTCAATTTTAAAATGTATTTATATAAACATTTTATGATCGGCCATAGAAAGCTAATCAGTGCGAAGGTGAAACCGTGTGTAAAAATATTGAGTACTGTATTTATGAGGCTATGAATGCAGACTTTGATAAAATATAACAACTACGAGTAGGTATAGTATAGATCTTTATGATAACATTATTAGATTTTGTTGTTTTTTTTTTTGAGCTTGATATCATCAACTCACTTCGATTTGAGGCGACTGTGCTTTTTAGTCAGAGTTTCCTTCTACTGCTCCAGGCCGGGGCCGCGCGTTACCTTGTTGCGCATGACCTGACTCCGACAGATTTTGGTGATAATTAAGAACAGAAAAAGAAAACTACTAAAACCTCGAACTTATTTGTAGGTTTGATAGATGAGGGATGTCCAACTTGTAGGTAATTATGGTTGCATCCAGCCTTCCGATCTAGAGGTCTCTGGGAAAGAAGGGCTATGATCACCAACATACTTTTGGCTGACAAGATGATAATGAGAGTACCTAAGGAGGAGACCTATAATCAGTAATGGATGTCTCTCATTTGATAAAAATTATGGTGGATAGTGATGCTTGAATAATCAAGCTTAAGACTAAAAAACTATCATCAGTTATCGATGTAAAACAAAATACATAATGGTAACTTGGTACATAACTAAATTGGTAGTAGGATTAGCCTCCTGATCCTCTTTTCTCTGGTCCCAATTACCTAATTGGCTGTATTTACTAACTCTGTTTTACACGTAAAGGTCGGATTGATAATAGAATATTCAGAGGTTCTAATGCGATTTTGATTAGCAGTTTTAGTTTATATATATTTAAAGTTTCAAGGTTTTGTTTCATTGATTCAGTGATTCTGTACGTTACTTTTTACTATTGAGGTTTAGTTTTAGGTCTAGTGTAGTATTAGGTTATTCGATTACTAATTTTATGTAGTTTCGGAAGTTTGGAAAGGAAAGTGATGTCGATGTAGGTTAATTTTAAACTAGTTTGCAACTAGCTACCATTTAGTCACATATCAATTCTACAGTTATTAAACTTAATTGTTTGCAGCAGTAAAGTAAATTTTTGCCTAAGCTATCTTATCAAAATTAATAAGAAAAGGAGTAAAGTACAATGATATAGTTTGCTCTTAGATCGAGTCGGTTTTTAGTCAGTAAGCGTTTCTTCCTCGCGTCCCTTCGACTCACTGAATGATTTTCTCGCTCAAAAACAAGGGTTCATTAACAAAAAACAAGTCTACGTAATTGCAATCAATCATTCTGTCACATTAAGCTTTAAGAAAATTATTATTTACCTTACCTTGCGTAATTATTTTCACTAACAAAAACTTTTTAACAATCGACTGAAAGAGTACATTAAGAGCTTTAATAGCGTCATCTCAACAATGCCAGGGTAGATGTTTTAAAAAAGTAACGTTTTTTATTACTTTAAAATGACTTTGGTCGAGTAATGCTACTATTTCGTCTTATTATTGTGATTACGATTGCCTGCGGGCGTGTAAAAGAGTGTTAAAATCTTCAAGTGTTGATATTTGACATTTATTAATAAAATTTTATGTGCTTTAAGTGTCTAGGCTTGACTGAGCTTAGTGTATTCACTCTACGTAGATCTGCCATACAAATACTAAGCTTTATCGAATTATGTTTAGCTGTTTTTAAGTTATAGCTCTCAGACCGACAAAACAGTCGCTATCGTAACTTATACTTGTTCTGTGCATATGGTGTTTAACGTTTTAAAGAAGATTATGTCAGATGACGAATTTACGAGTGTGAGTATTCGCCAAAAAACGAAATACTCTCCCATAACGGGCCTGCTGGAAGAGATTTCTGAAGAAATAAGCTGTGCCTTTGTACCTAATTGTTGTATTATTTTTCTTGTCCAACTTACGGTGTGTACAAAAATTATTAAATAAATAAATAAATACATAATTTTGAGATATTAACCTGGAACGTATCTGTAAATTATCTTTCTATACAACACTCATAATACATTTTGCATCCATTAATAAAAGAGTAGGTAGTTGGTAGTTATAGTTCAGTTATTAATTCCCTCTTAATAGCCTTAGGCACAATACGATCTCGATCTAATCAATTGATCATAATGTCTCTGTCCTATCGTAATCCGTGGTTGAAACACGTGACACGAAGCCATTCAATTATTAAACACTTAGTTACATACACAGCACGTCAACCTGCTATTAATTATCAACTTTATTTCAATTGTCATAAAGTTTCTAATCAGATAGATTAGAGTGAGTTGCTTATGCTAGTTTGTATCTACGTACAAGTGTTCAATGTACTTATTTGTAAACATTGGCATTTACAGGGAAGTTTCCATCTGTTGTAGGTATGTGGAGTAAATGTATGTGTGCTATGTATTAATAAACAAATGAACTACAAAGTGAATTGAGACTCGTTTCTTTTAATTAAAAATTTGTTCAACTTGAAAGTATTTCTCGTAGCTTAAATGAATGCTAATCTCAGTGGGATGTACTGCAAATTAACAGTGCTGATTAAAACTCGCACTTGCTGTTCTGAATACAGTGTTCTATTTTCTGCACCGTCAATTCAACCTTATTCTCCCTTACGGAAGCGATCGTCTCGTTGCGAAAATTTCAGTTAGTTTTTATACCGCCGGTGTTCGATACGGGCAAATGTGTCGTATGTCGTTTGATAGCGACGTACACAAAACGTCGTGTTTTGACACTATCTATATCGAAACGGTTTTCCGAGGAAGGAATATCATTGAGACGTATATGTTTATGTCCTTTTACCGACGGCTATTTTTGGAATCGGAATGTTTTTTCGACATTTTCGTCCGCTATTTTTTGCCACGCTTTCGTGTTTTTTTTGTTATCTAAAATGTCGGTGTAGTTATATCTTATAATATATTTTTTTATTCCACTTTCATGCAAGTTTTTTCATTTGGTGTTTTCTATTAAACAATCACAGGGAGATACAAAAATGACCTCTTCATCATCATCATCATCATCATCATCATCATCATCATCATCATCATCATGTAAGCTACAACAAGTCCATTCCTGAATATAGTAGGCTTGTAATGGTTGTGTAATGGTTTCCGAAACCGCTTTAAGAAGAGTATTTATACATACCTAGTACATATAATTCGGCAGTAATGCGTCTTTTAATTCTTTGATACTTCTGCCAATATTTTTCTCAATACGCATAGGTGTACAGTTATGATAAAAAGGTTCTCCACGTTATCCACAGACACTCAAAGCATAGCATAATTTATACGCGAATGACGTCAAACTTCCCTTTGTTAAGAGTTGGGAGCTACTAGAAGTTTCCGCGCCCCGAGGATAAATAAAGTCAAATCGCTCTTTGCATGAATCCTTGTAATAGGATTATAAAAAAAAACTTTATCTAAGGGTCAAAAGGCACTGCGCCTTTTATAATTTTATGCTAGGGACATAGGAACATTTGCATGGTTAATGCCTTTATGGTTTTGTTAAAGTTGTAATTGTTATTTTGAGGGTGTATCACAATTATTTGTGTGTTGCGGTTTGATTGGTCCCTAGACGAGCTCGATTGGGTCGCGTTTCTAATATTCCAATTTAAGATCCGCGAGTAGAATTCAAACTGAATTAATTTGGAATACACCCGGGCTGATCAGAAACGCCATTGCAAAGAATATTGAGTTCTATTCAGCGTAATGTTAAATTATATTATTATAAAATCTAAGAATTTAACATTCAGTAGCCATGATTTTGATCACTACATCAAGAACATATTGAATCATCTTTCAATTTACCTAAGTATATCTAATTTAATAATTAAGTACCATCCTACGTATCACATATTCTTGTACCAACAGCCTTTGAACTCTTAACATTGTTGAATGAAAACATCTTTTAACAAAATAATGAATGTTTTAGAACAGCTACGGTGTTCTCGGAAATTAAATTTATGTTCGTAATACACTGGAATTGGTTAAAGAGTTCCAGTATACGAGCACGTTATTATTATAATTGTGTTAGGGAATTTCGTATCATTATCCCCTTACGTATTTTATTTTATAAATTGTGTCGTGTTTACAGAGAGTGTGCACGAGTGACAATTAAGCGCCTATTTTTAGGAAGGATAATCTTTTCACAGATCACGTCACTAGACGGATTTTTGGGTTGGTCCGAAATTTATCGTTGCAGCTCGAAATGTGGTAGTAAGTGCTCTTTCCTTAGTTGGGGTTAATAATCTAACCAACCAAATGTAGTATACGGTTAGCCAAAGTCAAAGTCAAAATCATTTATTTCAATTAGACCCATACAGGCACTTTTGAACGTCAAACAAAATTTTAAAGATATAAAGTGTCAGTCTGTCGGTCAGTCCTCTTAGTGAAGCTATTCGCTCGTTCCAAAGTGTAGATTCCGATGGAGAAGAACGAGCAAGAAACTCCATGGTTACTAGGTTAGCACAACACCAACTTAGTTATTTAATCGGTTCTAATGATACCCATGTAAAGATGCTAGTGGTTAATTCAAACCTTAGTAACGTTAAGAAAAACTCAAACAAATGTATTGTTTATATAATTTCTTTGCATAGGTACTGTTATTTATAGTTTAAGTAATCGTTACAGAGTTGTTAATAACCATTATTGGCATTTGAAGTTATGATTAATGATGTTAGACACTGACTCTGCCATTAGCTCTCTTAAAAGCCTGTCTGTCATACTTATTTCAAAATTGATTGAATTTTTAGCTGTTTCGTTGTCTAGAGCAATATGTTCTTGACTGCCAAATGGCTATAGGCTGTGATTATCGTCTAATCAAGCCTAAGTTATGTTAAATTTTATAATAACATTTATTAAAAAATATTTACTCTTTGAATCGCCAAACTGTAGAACACTTTATTCAGCTTTATTAAACGTCATTTGACTAGTATTTAGATAGACATATTTATAATTAAAAGATATTCTGAAGACAGAAATATCTTTAATTAATTTGGATGCGAGATTGCACAAAAAGTATCCACTTTTAAGAAGAGTATGATATTATTTTAAAAAACTTAACTGCTCCATTCATCAGTGTTTCCTCACGATTCAGACATCAGAACATCTCCAATAATAGGATGTCAGAACTCCTAACACTTCAAATACACCATCCCTATTCGAAAAACTTGTCTCGTCAGTCGTAAGATGACGTCATCGTCCAAACTGGCTGTCTGAACCAAACATTATGTTTTTATCGAACTTTTTGTTAGATCGTGGTTACACACGTGATTTGTGACGTAAAACTTAGGTCATTTTAACTAGACTTTTTGAGGACGTTTTAAAAATAGAATTCGTTCTTAAGTCATTGAGACGATAAAGGCGTCACTTGCTAGTTATTAATGAATATGTTTCGCGTATGAAATTGAGTTTTTTTCATCAAAGGATAATTATGTATGTGTTGGCGTTTGAAAGTAATGTAATACGGTGTTCTACTTACATTTGGTTTTTAAGTAGATTATCATAATACATCATATTATACTTTACGACATTCAATGAAACACGGCTTAGATTTAGGTTATGATGATACATAAAGAGACCTTAAAAGTCTAGATGGTTTCAATTTTTGCATACTGATCTATTTCATAGGTTTCCGCAAAGATTTAGAGAATTAGTTACAAATGTACCACATTCCTATAAATTGTGAGCCAAACGCATTATTTCAGTACAGAAAAATTGTTTCAATTCTTAGATTGATTCCCTTTACGTACGTATATGAAAGTATATGAGCTCTTTACATAAAAATACAATACAGTTATCTTAACTAGCGCCGTCGGAACTAATTGTTACCAGCATATTTAGTGCTGAAAGCTTTCGTTTTAATCCTAAAAGCCTCGTTGAAAGCCAAGCTAGTGTCGAGTTGGAACCGCTTGATCCATTTACCGAGTTTTCTGTGCATACTAGAATACTAACACGATGTGGGCCGTTGTTCTGACCCGTATTTTAACTAGACATGACGATAAAAATGGACAGCGATTCTGCAATATTATGAAAAGTACATTATCCCTTGCCATAATTATATACCTAATTGAAATAAAATCGGTTTTATCACAAAGGACTAAGGATGTTTTTTAATTGGTCGAAAAACAAATATGTTGTGAGATATTTTTGGATATATGGTTATAAGCAATAAAAGGCTTAAGTGTTCCGAAGAAAAATATCAACGAACTCTTCTCGTAGGTACTTGATTTTATTCTTTTGCTCCAATTTTACAACTAGAAAATAACAAATAAACCACCCTGTTAAAGAACTGGGTAGCCTTAAAACCATTTATATCCATTTTTATAAAACTCCAACGATAAACTTAAATTAATATAAATCGCCTGGACTCGACTACTATTCTCAGCAACGCCGCATCCTTTAATCTTTTCGCAAACTTACAAGACTTAGCGAAAGACCAGTTAGTGCTCGTATTTTAAGATTTCAACAATGTATACACATGTGAGGTAATACCAGTAGCGCTCTTAATAAGTGACGCATGTTGTCAATGTGATTCATGACTTTACCTCCCACGCTTTAGTGTTCAAAATTGACAGCGAAGAAAGAGATAGACTCATCGCAATGATTGACGCGTGAATGAAATTTTAGACGCTCACTTATCACCTGAGTGTAAAATATTTCTTATGTTTTGTTACCAAATTTAGATTCCTTTGTTATTTTTAAAATTTCGCTCAACTTCTTAGTAATCTTACCTTTGGTTAATGTTCGTCTATTTTTTCCAAGACTCGATCGATGCGTCGTTTATTTGGTGTTGTTATTATCCTGTTAAGAATTGTCGGTGAGCCCCAGCGTTCGTATACGTCTGTTTTTTTATCAAATGCCGCCAATAATTCACCAGCTTTGGAACTTGAGAAAGAATTAATCGACCTTCACAATCCTTGACCATCTATAAGAGTTTTTAAAACTTTACCGCTAAAAAGACAATACGCATTATTACGTAACTTTCGAAAAAAAAGGTTCGTGATAAAAACGACAAAACCAACCGGCATTGGAAAACAATTCGTTTCGAACTTCCAAATTAGTTGCGAACAAAAGTCTCTCGCGTTGAACCGGGAAATTTCAGCGAGATATTAATTTTCAGAGGACTTTTAAGCCTGGGACGCTTGAAAACGTGATTAATGTTTTGTCCGTAAACGTTTCATAATGCTACACTGACTCCATTTCGAGATTACGCAATGTCTGTCTCTCTGTCTGTCTGCTTGTCTGACAGAATCATTTCTGATTTCACTGTTGAAAATTATTCGCTTTAACCGGTTCAAACATTGATTGACATTCATTCGCTTTGTATAAATATTTTAATGTTTAAAATATGAGAGTGTTGGCAATATAGGCAATGAAGATTTCAGTTGTTAGATGTTTTAAATTTTGAGGTTTTGATAGACTTTGGTTCGCTGACTGTCTAAACCTCTATCAAAATTTTTGAAATTGAAATTGACGTTAAAAATGATGCCCAAAATAATTTGCTTACATTTTTTAAGTGTGCGAGCATCATAATAATATCTTGATTGAAGTAAAGTAAATCTAAATGTATGTTTATGTATTTTATTATTCAGATTAGATATTTCGACGAAAATTTTCATTAAAATTTTATCTTTATTACTTTAGAAGTTTTTAATATGGTTTTCAATATTTCTGCCATCGTTTGTCACCACATTTTAGATGTCAGATGCTGTAAAAGCCTTTTGACGTTGCTCGAGAAAGGAATTTCTGCGGCAACCCCCTTGACAGGTGACTTTGAATTTTAGATACCTGCAAAATTTATTTTTGGACGAAACGTGGTTGCCCTTTTCGGCCAATGCACACCTACACGTTAATTTGATTAATTACTTTAAATAAGTTGCGTGTTGTTAAATCTGATTAACATTATGCCTGGAACTAATTATGAATTATAAGTTTTCACAGTAGGCAATTTTGTATAAAGAGATTAACTTTAAAATGGAATATATTCTGTTTAAAGAAATGTTTATTAAACGTAGATATCGGGACCAAAAATTGTTTGGTCGCGAGATCTAGGTGTACTTGAACTAAGATGTATTAGCGGAAAGTTATTTATAAATACTTGCATAAAATAAATATCTTATGAACTGAAAAGCCCGACTTTCACAATCTAATTCGCCAAAGCAATCAATTTTATTGAAACATGGCGGCACGCGACGACAATATTATTTTTATTTCGCATTCACTGATGAATTCAAATTAAATCGATAGTTTAGCAAACGAATGCAAATATTGTGGTTGTAATGAAAAATATTTTTATATTTCTAATAAATTCAAGTGAAAATATATATTTTTATCAAACCCAAGACATGAATATTGGGCAGACAGTTAATATTAAAGTAACATTAAAGCCTTTAGAAACACATTTGTAAAATGTGAGTTTTCGTGACGACTATAAAAGGGTATACGTCTAACAATAATCAAGTTTAAACTAACGACCAAAGAGAAAAGTAGGCTGGGCAAAACTAAAATAACTCAAAATAGAACATTTCAAACACGCTTGAAACAATTGCGAATCAAAATTATTTTCATATGTAGCTCAGTTAAATGTCAGGAGTATAAATACCGGTTTGGTGGCTCGCTCGCCTCTGTTGATGCTAAAACGAACAAAGGTCGTCATATCTCGAGAGCGAAACCGAATACTTTAGATGTTTCGGATTTTGGACGTAGCAATCCTTTTGTACACACCGAATTTTTCGAATCCCTACGTCATTCTGCAAATGATAAAGTAATTTCACATCTGCCACGTGTGATTTAGGGTAGATATTTGAGGGAACGGGATTGTAATTATGTCAACGCCAATATCATTCCATATGGAAGTGACAAAGCTTATTTAGACAATGAGCCAGTGATTCCATGATAATTTACTGGCTCTAACGGGGAACGGTAATGACAACAGTTCCATTAATTTCCATTCTGAACATAATTGACGTATGTGTAATTAATTGTATTAGGAATTATTCAGAATCCAAATCTGCCGGATCATTGACTTCAGTTGAATTAAAACCTTGAACTCCTTTAGGTGGTATATGTTTAAGTCCATCAGCGTGCTCACCTTCTCATTCTTTCTAAATAATCTCATCTGACCTATGTATTATTAAACGCCCTTCTCCTGTGACACGTCAACCCATCTTAGTCTTTACTTTATCTACATTTCTTATAACCCTATGTCATCCTTATAAATTAGGGTTGCTCAGATAAATTTGAAGTCGTTACATCAACGTTTCTCTCGTCTCACGTGGACGCAAGGCCGTCGGTACGCCGCCCTTGTGAAAACCTGTTCTCTGTTCATATTATTGCCTTGTTCTGTTTAATACATGCTGGTTTTAATCCTATTTTTGGCTTTGTTGTGTAAACAGTTAACGTGGTTATAGAATGCCGATATTCGCGTCTATGTTACTGTTAAAACACTTGGTATAATTTCCTGTTCAATCTCAGAAGATTGATTGATGGTGTAACGGGTTGTGGCTTGATTTTGTTATTGGTAACGTCTTACTTACATAACTGGGGTAAATATTGCTCCAAATTCTATTAATATGAAGAGTTATAAACACACGTTTGTTTTCATTGATTAAATTCGCGAAAATGAGGTCGATAATGGAGGTAATGTTTTTGTTGTATTTGAGTAAACAAAGTAGCAAACTCCTTAGGTGCTTACGAGTAATTTTTAAGCATTTACATGGCTCTTATACAAATAAATCACGAAGGAAAGCACTAATATTTATGCTGAATACAACACGAAATATATCAATGATGTAGCAAAACACACAAGCAACTAATTTTGCCGCGCGTGTTTTTTTCATTCACGTTTTTCCTGCTAGCATTCGTTTTCTCGACGTCGAGTGATTTATACTGTTTACGAAAACCTTTTCTTATAGAAAAAACTGTAAATGTAGATTAAAGAATTAGATACTACCCATACATGAGATCAAAGACTCAAATATACCTTGGTATAATCCCCATAATGAACCTTTGAATCTAAGTGAACATTGCAGAATGTGTTTGTGCGTTCTTAACAGAAGTGGTTTAAAGTATTGAGTGCGTGCTTACGAAGATAATTTAGCTGGATAAGCCTTCGTAAAGTGTATACTGAGCTGCTGATGCAATATGAGTCAGGTGCGCGTAAATAATACGGTCGCAACAACTTATTACTCCACTGCGCTCATTGCGTATGAGAGGGAATTTAATAGCCCGAGGTGGAAAAGCAATGTAATGAAAGGCATCTGTTACCGACTTTAAAGAAATTGATAACATGTTGTAAAGGAAATTATTTGATCTATACTTAATAGCTATTATAATAATTGAAAGTTTTGAGAACGCCAATACTGCTAAACAGATTTAAATGAATGTTGTTTATGGATTAAAGTCCTAAATAACGTATTGGGCAAATTTAATATGGAGTTTTTTATTGGGACAAGTACATTACAACTTGTCGCCAAACCACCGCAACTCCTGTAAACCAGGATCTACGGTAGATGCAACCGAAACACTAAAGTCCAGTTGCGTCCCAGGGACATGATTGAGTGTTTTAAATCCCGCAACGAATTAAATCAGAAGATTTTATATTATTGTTGAAGTTTCGTATGCTGAAAAAAACCTTAATACAAATAAATCCTTCCATATAAAAATAAGCTGACAAGCCTTAGGTACTCATAAAAAAAGTCAACGTTGTCAAAATAGACCCTTGAAGGAAACACGGCTCGTATAATAACATAACAAAAAAGGACTAATGTAGAATGTAATTATCGTGGCAATTAGCAAAGGCTTCTCAACCCTGAATTATGCAAAAAGTTTCACAGTACTCACATGGGTAGACCATGTCATGGTGGTTTTCCCTAATGCGATGGGAGAGCGTATTTACGATGCGATGTTAACTTGATAGTTCGTGTCAAGTTTGGCGTAAACATTGAACTGACGGCTTGTCCGATTCTAGCGTGGTCTAGTCTGGTCTAGAATTATTAAAGTATAAACTATTTGTTACAGAATTTTGGATATAATTAATTTCTTTGATAATAAATATAATAGTGAGGAAGTCATTTAAAATGGATGATTATCCAGTTAGACTCGAAAATAAAATGTAGTACAATACTTTAAGCTTTTCTTTTATTATATGAAAGTGGCACTAAGTTATGTTATTACTAGTTTCTGATAGCGGCTTCCCCCGCGGTACCAAGCAAAAAAGGAGCCTAAGTGTTATTCCAGATTATAGTTGATATTGAACAAAAATCTACCCATACTTACATACTTTCGCGTTTATAACAGTAAAATATTCAGCCAGTTTATATTTTATTCGATATTACATATAGTTAAGGAAAATACAGACTTATATTGTAACCAGACAACCTATTTTACTTGAGTTTCTCAGTAATACGTTGGGGTATCAATTAGAGTAATTACTCGCTCGATGTACCGGCATCGCTCGCCTAAATACCTTTACCGTTTAATGAATGAACTCGATGGTTTTGTAAAGTATGTGCATCTGAAGCATGTGTAAATAGATTTTTAACTATAATGTTTAGTGATAGAGTCGAAAATCTATTGAAGTGTTATTTTGCAGTTATAGTGAAGTAGGGAAATGCTTTTCAGTTTTATCGTTCAAACGTACATTGAAATCAATGAAAGTTTAAACCTTTTTTTTAATCTGCGACTAGCCTAGTCGACTATCGTCTATTCGATGAAGTTATTATTTGAATCTTTTGATATATTAATACATATAGAGTCAATAATATTATCATATAAACAGCATACAGAATAATACAACACACGCGTGCCCAATTATCTATCGCAATTAGTCTAGAATTACTCAGGTTATTGAAACGTAACGCACAAATCTAGACTTTATACAACTAGAGAATGTGGTTTGATTTTCAATAACTCCCCTGCTGACTGGATTCTAATTAAATGTACCTATTCAGTAAAATTTTCTATTAGAAATAACTTATAAGATCGACTAGAGACCTCATTAGTTTGTGATTAGTTGTCTACGAGATAAAATCAATAGACATCGTTACAATAGACATGTACCTTTTTATTTGCTCTTGTATCTGTCTTCAAACATACAGGTAAATAATTAAATATCGTAGCAAGAGATGATGATAAGGTAAAAAGTATTTGGGCGGTATCAACTTTGTGAAGCACTTAATTATGATCTGATTCATCATAATCATCATCATACTACCACCAGACGTCCATTGCAAAGTCCGCTGTCGTGCTCAGAATGGAGTTTTTATGTGGTTCATGAAGTTGATTACATACAGACGCCTAACTAAGATCTGTACCCCAAGGCATTTAGGCGCTTTGGAAGATAGTAGTCAATTTAAAGAGGATAAATTAAAAAATAACATTAGTAGTCACAAAGAAACTACAGAAGATCGCAGAATACTGATAGAAACTATTATCGTGGAAATAAAGGATATCAAAGATAATGTCTTTGGGTTTTACAACGATCCAATGTCAACACAATATAACGCTTCACTTGTACAATCGATTGACAACTCATTTGTGAACTACAGACCACTGGTTTCAACTAGAGGGGTGGTTCAGGGTTGCATTCTAGTAAAAACAGACACGTTATTACGTTAAAAGTCTGCAATGTGAAATATTTTTCTGCAAGATACGTGATTTTAGAACCGTATAGATGTAGTGATAAGCTCATAAGCTCTTGAAAAATACCCCTGATGCAGCCATAGCGCTATGCTAATCTTCACACCCTGTACAACCCTTTGAAAAACTTTCCTTTAGTAATGTATATTCATGCCCCACGAATTTACACCGTCACCCTACATCGTTAGCGAAACTAAAGCGCGACTCAAGTACCCAGACTATTTGCATAGTCTACCATCCGCCGTCTCTTGCCAACGCAATTGTAATGAGCGGGACAGATGATAATCCAACGTTATCTGTGAAACGCACGCTTGTAGGCGCGTTTGGGTACCTCAGTAAACACTCTTTACTATAAAGCCCTGATGTAAACCTTACTAATGATGTTAAATAATAAACTATTCAATCCTCCACTGATCGTCTTCTAAGTAAATGTAAGAATCAATTTGAACGAAAACGTAAAGGATTTATCGGTAGCGGAGTTACGCAACCCAATTACTAAGAGATTAGACCACTTAGTCCAATATTTGTTGGATTCGGTCCGTTAATCGGGATTAATAGGTCGCGTTATAGTTGCTATCTAAAGTTAAATTATAATTAGTTTAGTGTTTAAGATTTGGACTTCTTTTTGCAACACTGCTAGAAAATTATGGTCGAAAATTATAGTTGCTACAAACGCAGCGTAGGTATCATTATCGACCTTAGCGGAGATCGCAACTCAACATTTACCTTCGTCCTCTTTTTAATAGAAGTGTTGACTTTAAAGTTGTGGCTTGGCTTTGGTGTTTTTCTTTTCTATGTTCAGACATTTTATTTCAAACAAATGGCGTTGTCCCATCTTAAGCGCAAACACAATTGTACCCCTCCAAGTCTCATTATACAATATCTGAATGCTTTGTCTCTACATCTTTTACAATTTTCCCTCATTTTACCAGTGTTGTGTTGTGTCTGCTAGCCATAATAAGAACAATATCTTAACAAAGACCGCAGCTTTTAAATTTTTAGTTAAAACTTTGGTCAGTTTTCAGATTGTCTGTTCTTTATAAAATTGCTTTTATGCTAAACTTTTTACTCCTTGTCAGTGCTTCTGAAGTTAACATGAAAGTATTATATTTTCTAGAAAAAGAATTTTATTAGCGCGTTGTATACATCATCGGAGAAAACGGCGTTATATTTAATATAACGCCGTTTTCTCCGATGATGTTATATAAGTATTGACATGTCACAAAAAAAAAAAAGAAATACTCCCAGTACCTGTAAAGGCATGCAAAGGTAGTTAGTACTTGCATAATTATACGAAACTGTATACCGTCACCGCTTCATGATGTTAGTTTCCCAACACTATTCAATCTCGGAAAATGAATAGAAAGAGACAAAGCAGTCTTTTAGTTGTATTAAAAAAATGGCGGCTGACACCAGTTTTTTAATACTCTTTACCATGACTTTAATCCATTTAATAGTGACTGTTTTGTTTGTGGATAGTAGAATAAACAAGAAATAAACAAGAAAAGAAAAGATGATTTTGCTATGAGTCTTTACGTGGAAATAAAGCAGGAAATCTGTTAAAGATACAAATGTTAATAAAATTATACTTTAATATGATGTGGGTCGAACCTAATATCCATTTTAATACAAGCACGGATTGGTTCATTAATATTTATCGCTAATACATATTAGTACGCAGGTTCTAACGTAGGAAGGTGATGTCATTTGATTTGTATCAGATGCAGCAGTACTACTATTACATACTTAATGTAACAAACATATCTCCTGTTTCCAAAGTAAGCCCAAGCACATAGAAAAATTTTAGCAAAAATTGCGTAGACTAATTGTCTAGACATGCTTCTAAGAAAATTATCGGCAGAACAAATTAGTATCGAAGTAGGGATAATTACAAACACATCAAAGCTAACTATTATGTCCTCGCCTTGACAGTACGTGAAGGTAATTAATAAGACTATTCTCAGTACTACTCTTTAAGTTTGTTGAATAAAAGTTTTGGCTCGAAAAGGTAGGTTCTTGGCACGTTATAACGTTAATGTTAAGTAAGACACTTGGCATAGAACAAGTGAAATGTCCTCGTTACTATGTCCTTTCGGTGTTGAAACTCTGTCTATTTTAACTTAGATCAATTTCTGGAATGTATTTGGTACCAAAAAGTGGTGTAATTTAATGCCAAGGTAACTGATTCATAAGAATAACGTACCTAATAAAAATTGCAACAAATTGCACGAAAAGTTTCCTGCGTCAACCATTCAAAAAGCCATCAAAATGCTTCTATTATAGATAATCAAAATGTAATGAACAATGAAACGGGTACGTGCGATCATGAGAAGCGTACCGACCGGACGCATAAATATGAATTTAGCAAGTTGACCATCGTATCCTGTTTGTGCTCCCCCACTGGGGTAATTCGCGTAATGTTACTGCCGAAAATTGTTCTTTTATGCCGTATCTTGGTGTCACGAGACCTCAATAATAGAAATAAGTGATACAACTTTTTCAATACCTTGGTAATTTTGTTGACATCACTCGTAGTATTTCATTCTTGAAACGAATTACAAAAATTGTTCTCTAAATTTAGACCTTCATATTTATTCAAATATACGTATAAAGAATATCTTTAAGTAAAGTAGGCTGCTTTAACACGACCTTGTTTTTTATTTTTGTCTTTTCCAAGCGGCATTTTATTTGCGTATACTCGGTGATCCGCATTTCACTCGAATATTTCCTATCGAAAATTCCAAACACAGCCTCGTATTTTGTGAGATAGTATTTTATATTTGCGCTTTGCTAACAAAGACAGTGTTCAAATTTTTTTGTTTCAATAATCTACTGTTTCCGAGAAATGAGTGTTCAAAATCATCGATCTGACGACTTGATCATTTCCGGAATTGCGACGACAATAATTTGAATTGCAATTAAAATTTTGAATTATTTACTCTCTCGACAGTCTCTCTTAATTTTAAGACTAACTTAAATGATATGTAACTTTGTTTACGTTTTCTTTAATTATCTAAAATTCACTAGAGACTAATCTTTTTACTGCCGTAATATTATTTTTTTCAAGTTTGTATTGTCTTGTGTCTAGTCGTTAACTTAATTGAAGTCTGGAAATTCAATGTTAACTCAAAAGACTAGTTAATAATGTTCGATAATATCGCAAGGACGTCGTAATATGCATTCTATTGCTCGGAATATCTCCGCCATGACAATGGTACTACCGCAGCGCCGGCAATGGCGCTAACAATAGCTTATGTTAGAGATATTAGATAAGCTGACAATGTTCATAATGGTTTGTTGGACACGATAGTTACTTTGTCTGATAGCAATCTATTGTAAACTCACTTAAAAGGTATTTGTAAAGTTATTGAAGATCTCAATTATTGCAAAATTCGATTGAGCAATGATGCGAGTAAAGATGGAATCGAGTTCTACAATAAATGAAATGAACGGTGAATTCAATATTATGTTCGATCATTCTTCTAGATTATTGTTGTAAGGTTGAAGAACACGTTAACAATAAACGAGGTTTATTGGCAACAGCCATTTAACAATCTATTTAATTTGCACGTACAAACACAATCAGTAAATACATCTGATCGACTAAATGAATTTCCAACGGGGAATGGTGAGTGAGACCCCCCCTAATCGTATTTAGGATCGTTCGTTCAAGTTAATTCAATGAAATTTGCTAGTTACCGGCGTCGGCAATTTCCTACAGCAAGACGCTTAAATAACGAGAGGGTTGAGGGAGGTGTGAGTGAACTTTACCACTTGAGGGGAAATGTACGAGTTTTTGATGCTGCCAAAGTTATATTGGTTACCCTTAATCTTTGTTAAGACTATTAAGTTTATTGCTCATCAACGCGAAAATCATAAACAAACAGTATTTTCGCATAGAGATACGGCCACACAACCACAAACGAATCACATTCATCAATTTGAAACTACTATCAAGTTTCTAATTAAAACTGTACCAGCGGTGGTTTTAAATTCATGAGCAGGTATAGTCTTAATATCGGGATAATTACCTCGCATGAGCGGGTACAGTAATTGAATACCTTGCTCTGTTATCATAAGCCTTCGTTAACGATCTTTATGATAGTCATGTCGCAGCCTCGCAGAAGACCTTAGGCTAGGTGACATTGGCAGAAAATAATTCTAGTGAAGTAAAACTAAATGCCGATGTTTGCAAATTAATATAACCTTTTTTAAATTGATCGCAGTTTTGGAATCAACTAAATCTCAAAGGTTGCCTTTGCCATAAAACTTCGGTCGACCCATAGATTGAATATCATCATTGTCTAATTTAATTGCAAGTTACTTTTTGTTAGTTATGTCTTTGTCTTCGGTAATCATAAGTAGTTGTAGTAATGCTGTATTAATTTATTTCACAATCCTTAGATTCCCGAATCTTGAATGTTCATTTTTTTGTTGTAAACTAGTTTATAGTATCACCATGAAAGTTCAGCATATCTTTACACTGTGGAATACTTGGTCTTAAAATACTAATTTCCATGCAATTTAAACTCCAAAGACAAAGACTTGCACCTTGTATGCGCTGTGGTGTCTCAAAAGCTTACTTTATGGTACTACCGTCTACCGTCTAGCATACTAAAGGCGTCACTCTCATTGCAACGTTCCTTCGTATTTTCAACTTAGATTTTAGTTCCAGTATAAATTACATATTTTAATTAAATGATTTCACCAAATTAACTCTGTGTTTATTGGGCTAATAACATTACATACCTACTTAGGACCAACAATTTTACCGAGCAAACTGAATTATAAACTTTATGATTATGTAAATTACTTTTAGGTCTTTTATTTAATTACATATATATAGGTGTAAATTGTATTATATGTAAAGATAAGCCTTCTAATTCAAAGGTATGATGTAAACGAATTAACATGGTCAGAAATGTAAGCTTTATCTCTATTAGCATTAAGTACTGTAATTGCTTTAAACCACGCTCTCACACTTAGACCAGCTTCTGCATGCTCAATTCAGCCGAAGCTTGAGCGCAAGTGTTTAGAATTTTGTCATTTTCCAACCACGTCTTGCACAAGTGCTTCTGCTCCAGTAGGGTTATCAGGTCACATGAATATTTCTTACAAATCAAATCATATAAAATTGGCATGATAACCTCATTTTGTGTTCAACTCTTTTGGCACAATTATGTGCTATTCCACTGGACGCATTATCATTAGAAGTTGCAGCATGGTATCGATCGATAAATGCTTAAGGTTAACCATTTATTTTCTATCCACGTAGACTTATTATCCTCAGCGTATTCTATTTCCCGTAACATCGTCATTACCTGATAAAATGTATTTCCCTGGAAGCACATTCATTACTTTTCTAAAATATTTCGATATTTTTCTCTCGTAATCTCATATCTCATTTAGTTCGGTAACCCTGGCTACGAAAGCTACATGAGAGAAAATTTCACATTTACATAAATTGTTTACCGTAACATATGGGGTTTGTTTTATTACTTTTGTGAATGGCTCATGGATTGTATTAAATGTATTCAGAGGTTCCTGAACTTGTACGGGTTGTTTATGTGGGTTGTTTAGGTATCGTAGAAAGTGGAGTAATTGAAATATCAGATACCATCACAAATATCGTAAATTATTTCGTCAACAACAATAACATTGTTTCCATGAGAACCCATTTCAGGTTTCTTTATTTTTCTCTGTGTAATATCTAATCTAAATCAAATGATGTTCTACGACAATAAACAAGCATAACACCTCGACATTTCGTTGTGGAGTCAGTGTTGATTCAAAACTTGAACGTCAAGCCTATTGTTAATTTGTTAATCTTACAGTATCTTCAACTCGTCTAGATTGACGTTTAATTTAGTTAGCGAGCAATTTTGACAGACTTGTATTGAATTCTAAATAAGTTTATTCTATCTTTACTAGAAATTCTTCAGAGTATTCTTGCATATAATTTTCCATTTGGACTCTCAAATTTAAGTAGCGATTTGGAATTATCAGAAATACATTTAAGATATTGGACTTAAATTTCATAATAGGTTTTTATAATTTGGTTTCAAAACTTTCAATCTTTCAATCTTCAAAGTATTAGAATGATGAACTGATGTGATTAAATATTCAATTTTTATTTGCATTCAAAGATGATTTAATTTTAGGCAATAAGAAAGTGTGTAGCAAACATTACTCATGACAAACTTGAAGGTGACGAACGTAAAATTAAAAATAGAGGAATTTGTCGTGAGATTACTCAATGACCTTGGCCATAATTCTGTTGCAAAAACATAGACGTATCACACCCATAATCCCACTCTGGCAGAGGAAATAAATAAGCGGTTTAAATATAGGTTTTATTAGTTTGCCCTAAGAACGTACATGTGTCCTGAGACCGGTAGAAGCAATGGTGGGCTTGAGTTGGCACAAAGCGATATGGAGAACGTTCACCGCTATGACTAAGACGTTCATACAATTTGTAACAAAGAATTATTGAAGGCGATTATTGAGGTTTCTTGGATCGTTGTAAAACTTGTGTTGACACAGATCATTGCTAACTCGATGACCTAACAAGACACTCCTAAATAGTTCGAAGGAAGTGAGCAACGTGACAAGCGGTCACGTCATCAAGGAAATGGCAGTAGATTGGCCTCGTCGCAGAGGACGCAAGTCAAGCGTGCTAGCTGAAAAAATCCCACCACAAACTATGAATTTTATATGGGTTGCTAAGGAACTTTCAGTTTCTTGCAAGTTTTTGTTCGTTTTATCAGAATGTGCTAGGAAGGTAGTATATTTATTTCTAGAGGTTTTAATAATAAGTTATCATTGTTTCGTAATTGATGTCGTTCAAACAAATTATCTTGTCTTTACAGAAGCAAACTGTCATAGTACGTTAAAAAAAGGCAAGAGTTTGTTAAACAGTTCTGTATTTATAACACTAATTGAAATTTCTTCAACTCCAACGGACAGAATGAGGTAACGGACAGCTGTCGATGCCAAGTGATTCGGGTCCTGATATCATCTAACATTTGGAAGGCAGACGTAATTTGTGATCATTTCGCACAATGCTTCGACAAACAAATGGTTAAGAATGTTCCATTCCTGATCAAGACAGACGACGAGAAATCTATTGTATGGACAAAAGGTCTTGTATAATCCCCGGTTCAATCAAGTTTCTGTTAGTAGCGACAAACTCTTATTAAAGTTTTTTTACGAAATTAAAGTCTTGCTCTGTGTTTTAAACGAGTCTTCTGATAGTTGACTAACTTAAATGTGTCTAGACTAAAACGTTTTAAATTATAAAATATATACAGACGAAAATTCTCACGTATGCGTCAATTAAATAGCACTATGTTTTATACCGGCAGAACTAGTGGTGGAACAAATGTCCAGCAGTTTGTCTACAAACGCGACCGCACCACAGACGCTGCACCAAATAAACTTGGAAAACACGGAATGGAGTAATTGGTTTTGCAGCTTGCTCGTATTTTTACACAGACACGAACGACGATTGTTAGTGCTAAAGACCAGTGAAAAAGTTGCGCCATTTTGTTGTACAGAACTGCCATTTGCTAAACTGAACGAGATGAATATAAACGCTCACGTTGGCATATTAAATTAAGATGGTTTCCTTACATCGTTTTGATGAAAGCTATTTGATACAGGCACACCTAAATATGTTATAATCTCAACGTAATAAAACGTCTACAAAGTGAAGAGTAAGGCTGGCACGAAAATTGTTTGTTGAATTATATAAAATATTTTTCCATTTTACGTAATAAGTATAGAAGTTTGTTACGAATAGAACTCGTACACGAGTAATCAAAATTCTCTGAATTGTATGCTAGATTTGAGCAATGAAACCGTTTATTCGTATCATGTGATGTGCATAGCGTAATTTCGTCTCGAAAACTCATATCTATTTATTCATGTGAAAATATCTGCGGATAAAAGGACCAGCTCAATTCATATTAAGTCTTGGGTTCTTCTTATAAAAAACCTCTACTCAATGAAATATTTCATGAGATTTGGAGTGTGAGATGGGAATGGCGGACCGTACTAAATGTGTCTTAAAGGTTTCAATATTAAATTACTAAAAAGAAATATGAGAGTTTGATATCCAAAACAATTTATAAGAGATTTACAAATTATTGGCAGAATTGCCATTTCATAACACCCTTCGAGTAATTTACAAAGCATACCGAAAATAATCTAGGCTTTCCTAAAGAGAAATTGAACTAATTTATCATTGTTTAGAACGTGTTCTGACAAAGATTTGAATTTCAAATTGGGTGCCTCCCTTTTGACTTAATAGTACTTGAGATACGAAGCTTGGTCTTGAATAAAATTAGCGTTTTCTGATTGTGGTCTTGCCTCAAGATTGGTTTATCGCTGTTTGTGGTGGCTATCATTAGATCAAAATGAATCAGGCTTATCATGGTTTAGTTCTTCGAAAAAAATATTATTATTATAACATTCAACAAGGTGGTTGTTAGGTACCTTCAGAACCCACAAGTACCAAAAGTATCTGATGACAATACGCTCTGATCGGACGTGCGGCCGTTAACGCTCTGTTTGGCATCCATGTCGCGCCGAACGTGGATATTGGAATTATACGACTGCTGCTCCGTAGATTTGTTTGGCAAAAACTATGTATTACACGTTCTGTGAATTCAAAACGTAGGGTTTATGGTTACTCCCACTGCTGCATACATGAATATTAAGTTTGCAAACAACTGACTGGATGTAAACTAGTCGAAAAATAGTTCGTACAGTTATGCCCCGAAAACAATCTCCTCTTTTTTAAACGTGCGATTTTTTCCTGTGTCGAGGCCGCATTTACAAATAATAAATACAACGACAATTGGTGAATCACAGGAAGAAATTGTTCCGTGCGGAAATCAGACCTGCTACACAGCACCCGCTCTGCCACACTTGCTACATAGTAAGGGCGATTAGTTAATGACATATTTTACTTTATTGAAGAGCCTAAAAGACCACACATGACAACACGGAAATACAATAAAACAACGAGTCGCCTATTTATTTATTTGTACATTACAATTGCATATCTATGCACTTAATGCCATAACTATCTTGTGCCAGTTTGTTATGCGGCAATACAGGAAGTTAAAAACACGAGATGTTTAAGTTTTTAAAAGGAATAGAGATGAGAAAGAAAAAATAGCTGATTTGCACAAAGTAAACTCTTAGCATCGATCTCAGACAATTAGGAAACTGTTAAATTAACGAAAATATTGTCTAAAATTTGGACAGCTTTTCACAATATTCACAATTTATTTTTGAATAAAAAATCTTTACCGGGATGAAAACGGTTTTCTGATTACGTTATTTTTTTGCGGCTACTGTATAATTTAATACAGTAACTGGAATTTTGTTTTTATAAGAGTTTTTTGTGAACAGTCTGACCTAGTAATGAGAAAAACGGGTATAGCAGGCTACTTAATCAACTGCTGTGAGTTGCAAATGAGACTGGTCTTACATGGACGTTCGATCGACGATCGGGCATTGTTGCCATTTCTGCCTCAATGCGGTACTGTTCTCAGATACCGATTTAATATTTATTTAAGGTAAGATTGCAATCTTGCAGTTCACTTCTGTAACTAGAGAAGGTAACAACATCGTTGTTGTTATATTTGATAGTATTGCGTCTGTCAATGACAGTGTTAATATCAATTACTTATGCAGTATTACAAATAAAACGTTACATTCAAATGGACAGGCGAGCTTTGTTACCCACGTACAAATGCAGTCATTCGAAACGATACAATGTCACTGCCCAAAATCATGTGTATTTTATTGACAGCCAGTGACATTCTGTTGGGAGAACTAATGGAATTGAATTTATTTATTTGTTACGTTGATTTTGGGATTTGTGTTGCATTTAAATTAATGGTCAACGAAGTTTTTTATACTAACAATAGCTTCAGTTTGACGTTTATTTTAGTTATGTTATATGCTAAAGTTTCTTTGTTATTATCCGTTATTTTATGTTTTATCGCTTTCTGTGGTGTTACTACTAGGCTTTTCAGTTTTATGAATTGCTTTAATTAATTTTGTACTCCGTATTACCGTGCAAGTGCTCGAAGTGTAATGTCATTGTGGAGTTACACTTGTACCTTGTTATCAGATACTTCAATTCATGGGAGGAAGTCTCTAGCTATTTGCTAAATTCAACCTCATAAGACTTGTTGTTTTTAGAATATTATGTCTTCAAACAAAACTTTAAAATTACTATCTACTATATTAGTAATATCTTCATCTGTTTTATCTTGTAGAAAAAATATGAACACGTTTTATTAGTAGCATTTTCAACTAACATTTGTCGGTCAAAAATATTACGGGGCACATGACCACGCATATTATTCAATTAGTCTCGCAAATTGCCGAAAATCGCTACTGACTGATCGCTATTGTAGTTGATAAATGGCTCGGTATTGTTTATTACACCGACAATGTTTTTATACTTGTTAAAAAATGTGATACGGCTCACTCTAGGGGAGTGCAGTCTTAAAAAATACAACAAATTTTCCAGTTTAGACAAAACAAACCTAATCTGCATTGTGAAGTTGGAATGACAATATGTCGGATACAGATACTAAGTTTCGATATTCATCTCAAGTTTGTTACTCGTAACACCGTATTCGATAACAATGAATGGACGACTCGTAACTACGCCGACGTAGGAACGTAGTACATCGGCTTCGGTACCGCGCCCGCTGGCATTCTGCCAGTACACGTCTGCCGCTTTATGCTTCCCTGGTACTTTATATTTTATTGCCGTACTACTTTCTAACAAGGACTTGATGTTTTTAATGTTTGTGTCTTATATACCACGTTTCGTATTACAAATAAAGCAATATTATGCTGCTTAATATTTGTTAATCAGCTGTTTCGTAAGAAGTATTTTTTCAAAGCTAGACCAATTTTTCATACCTATTAATTACCTACTATTGTAAACGACATTAGTTTCTTTAATATATTTTTTGTTTTCATTATAATTAATTCATTGAATTGTGCGTGTCGTATCTACAATGTTAATACTAAAAGGCAAGAGTTCATGTGCGACGACCATTGTCCGGCAATAATCTCTCGGCTTAACCACTTCAATAACATCATGCATGACTATACTCTTTTAAAAGCAAAAAACGTTGCAGACCAAAACAAACTTTACCTACATCAAGTCAAGGATGGAAATAGCGTAGTGAGTTGTACCATAAAGACAAGGTGATAGGAAGCCAGTGTGTAATATTATGGCTCAGTTAGTAGTAATGGAACTATGTTTGCAGTACTGGCTGTATGCCAACCTCCAAGCGCTTATGTTGCCTTGGTATTTGAACGCACGTGGTTACTGTTGGTATGGTCAGTTGTTGTTTATGGAAAAATTTAATTGGTCGTTAATCAATTGTGTGTCAATGGCGGTTTATTATTGAACGTTATTATGTTTTATTGGGTTCAAACATATGTTATCTTTTGCTTTTGTATGTAATTCTACTTTTGAGTCTGGTGAAGTGTTGTTAGTAATTGTACAAAGCAGAGTATGTCGATGTACAATTAAATTACATCTCTCAGTCAATCACAAAGGTTTCTATGACGTTTCAAGACTTAACCACGTCTATGAAAGACGTATGCAACGGAATTTTCTTTCGAACTAGGTTAAAATTAGTCATAGTTACCACATGAGTACTAGGAAAATAATTATGTGCTGATTCATAGATCCTTCTCTGCAATGAGATTAAACGGTCATGATGCATCAGTTATTCATTTCAGCTGTGAGAATCAAAGTTATTTTCCAAAACAAAGATGACGATTCTTTGACTTTTGGCGATTCCTAGAACAATTGCATTACTAGCTTCAATCTTAGGACTTGTCATAACAGACCTAGGTAGTGTTTTACAAATTACCTATTTAAGCGATTACAATCGGAAACCACCACATATTAGATGATGTTGAAAACAAAATATTATTGTTCTTTTCGTTACCCACTTAGCAACCATTTAATGTTATTACAAGGAAATCCTGTATGCCACGGAACATTTGTTTTAAATTGAGCCCATGAAAAAGCATTGTCAATTGTACGACCTTCAACCAAAACAAAAACTAGTCTAAATATGGCACAGCATTCGCGGTGTCACCGGCTTTGATAACTTTATTCGGAAAACCAAGATGAACTTATACACAATGTAATGTTGTGGATCAGAATATCCCAAATATTCTAAGAAAAATATTATTTTTTAACATAGTCGAATTGAAGAAAAATATAAAACTTTATTCTACAATTCTCATAATACTATCAAAGGCCACGAAAACCTATTTCGAAAAAGACCTTTTAGATGTATATTTACAATTCACGGAGCGAGGAAAATCGCTGCTGTTCTCAAGGATAATAGAAACGTGGTTTCGCATTGACGAAATGTGAATGGATTCCTATCGAATGAGGATTGCAAGGTCTCTTCAAATAAAACACGAATTGATAAAAGAGCTCCGTTTCCAAAATAACATTAAAATCGATTTGAGCCAGTGAATATAAGTAGTGACATATACCTATAAAAGAAAATATAGGTAAATTAGGTTACTTATATGGTTTAATAAAGAAACTATTCAACAAGGTAACTCGACTGGTTTGAAGTCAAACCAGGGGCCCATAATTAAGAGCTGTAGGCGTTCGGTGAGAGCTGCGAAGCTAACTCTCAAAAAACTTTCTAAGTTATTCAAGTGCTCTAATATGTATCACTTATTTGGCTCCTGCTCCAACTAAGAAAATAAAACTTTGTCCAGTTTATCCAGCCATGTTAAAGCTCTACGTTACAGCACACATGCTGTCCACTGAATTTTACGGTTTCATGAACCTGAAAGGCTTAAATAGATGACCTAGGGTCAATAGACTGCATGGATACCTAGGTCTACATCTAGAAGCTAAAGGTACTACAGGATTTCAACAAACCTGCAGGGTTTCTTTTGTAATAGACTTGAAAGAAGAAGGCTCCCAATTCAGAAACAAATATTTGCGAATTTGTTTAATTTAATCCAAATTGAGGTGGAAATAACCAAGTCAAAAGTGTATTTTGTACTTAATCAAATTTGTCCTTGTCCCTCTTTGATGAAAACCGCACCATTTACTTTGTATGTTCATTTGGGAACATATATTGTGTATTTTCCTGCACCCCTAACAGCCAAGTAATAACTCCAGTCGGTTTTAATCTCGAAGCACCAAAAATTCCAAACTTTAAACTAAAATCTAGGACAGACGGAATTTATACGCTCCTAACTACCATTTTGGCATCGCTCCGGCCTCTTTTTATATGAGACTGCTATAATTTATCTTGCACGTCCCAACCTGGTAGTAAAATTGGTTTGTTTAAATTTACTTCAAAAGGTATTTGTGGTTTAGTACGGGAATTGATTCAGATAGGCAAACGAAGCTAAACAGAATTTGGTTAAGCGTTTGCTCCATTTTCCCTTACAGAGAAAATTGTTGTCTTAATTTTATAACTTGGCTATCGACGCGTTAACAAAACAGTAAACAGTTAATTAAAACAAATTTTACCCTTCAACAATTAATACCTAACATTTTTGCTGATGTCGTAAAATACAAGTACCGAAGTGTAAATTCCTCTAGGTTGCTATTAAAATTCCTTTGTTATCTTAAAGGATATCTCAAGAAAGACTTATAATGACCTTAATTAAATGCCGCCTACGTACTCAGCAGTTGACGTTGAAGTATTAGCAGCACGGGTGTCTGTGGCTAATGACAATACAAAATATTCCTACCATTTTCCGCTAATCTTATCCGTAAAATCTTTGGTAACGAGAAAATCATTGACATTTTTATCTGTGTACACTTCGTTTTCCTTAATTATTATACAATGGTTTGTGATTATTTTAGATTATTCAGCAATAACGCAGTGATTGTAATTTATCACCTTTTTAAAATGTTTAATACGTTTTGGGACTTTACTTCATCTGACTAAATTGCAAACGTGCATGACTATATTAACACTAGCGACAAAATAAATGTTCACCTGGCAATTGTTATCTTATACAAACTTCATCTAGTGCTTGCTAAAATTATTCAGTTTTACCATCTCAGAAATAAGCAATGAATAAACTAGAATATCTAGAGACGGTCACCGACAAATATTCTAACACGCGGGTGAATACTGAATGAGTCGTGGATTCTTGTTCACCTACGGACGACTTTGCCGCGTATGCAGTAAATCTTAGACCAAGGAAATGTGGATGCGGTAACGGAATGCACAATGATTCTTGTACCTTATAAGGAAACTTGCATTACAATAGAATATACTTAATGTATATATATGTGTATTTTCTTATCATGTTTGAAAGATTGGCATACTAATTCCTACCTATTCGAAACCCTAAAGCGATTGTGCTGCCATCTGAGAGTTCTATTGTAAAATTAAACAAATTTCTGATGCGTAACAAGGTCTAGTGTTAACAATTTTCTTCAAATAGATTATGATACTAAGTTTTCAACAAATACTTCAAGACAGACAGACCCTCAATTCGACCAACAAAGGTCCATTATTCCTTAATAAGTGGTAAACGAAATTATAGGGCGCATACTCTGTAGCTCTGTTGTGAATGTAGAACAATTGTGTTGTTGTTAAATTGTACTTATACTAAGGGATTTCGTGCTGAATAACAATTGAATTTATGGGTCTAATGAACTTAGGATATTAGGACAAGTTGCCACCTAATCACGCTTTGTTTACACCTTCATTCTTTCAATTTTATATAGTCTGTCTATTTTACTTAAACCATCTTCAAATAGTTTTATTGACTTATAAAATGTTATAACCTTAAATGAACCGCCTCCATACATTCATACACCTAGGCTCAATGCTTTGCAACAGTAATCAGATGCAAATACCTTAAACGTGTGTATCGCAGGTGCGCATGCGATCCTCGTGAATGACAAGCTTATAATCGAATGCGCTATCTATCTCGTTCTAACACACTAAGTAAGAACAAGAAGAAAACGTGATTTATTTGTACTGTCTAATATGGGCTGTATTGTTTAATTTTGTAGTAACGAGTTCTTTGTTTTCTTTTGATTATATATGTTTAGTTCGTAATGAAAACAAACTGTAATGTTGTATTTCATAACACTAAAGCGATCAAGATCATTTCGTTCGTTATTCCGTGGGTAGATAGATACATGATACATTAAATTAATGTAGCCATATTTGTTCGTATTTCGTAGAATTTTTAATCATCCCGTAAAACAAGCCTTTTCTAGCCCCGAGCAATTAATTACTTTTTCTAGGTAAGAAAATATAATAATATTTACATTTTCCAAGATTTCATATAGCCTATAGAGGCTCAGATGCCTTAGGTCTTTTTAGGATAAAATAGATTTTTTTTTATGTCCAGAATAAACTTATCTCCGAAGTTTTCCTAAAGGATTTATATGAATAATTTGGCATCGAGTATTAATATTTCGCAAGCAAAATTTTACGATAAAACCCTCTTTTAAAAATTTTAGCTCCAAGTTTCAATTAAGTGCAGTTTCGTTTTAGATAAAGAGTAAGTTCGAGTGAAACAGCCCGCAGCGTTTTCTTTCTTATCTTTTCCTTTAATACTTCCTTATTTTTTAGCATCCCACTGGGACAGATTCAAATTTCCCTTTGCTCAACAATTCGACCATTCATAGATGATTCCCAACTATTATTTTGTTCTTATTTTTATATTTGGTTTATTTTAAGCGATTATTTTTCTCATATGATTTGAGCAAGCCCAAGGCATGTAAACAATAATTACAGGACTATTGTCCTCACGAAAAACGAAAATTAAAGTTCCATTATCCTAGCTGGTGTCTGCGTGTATTGTGTGCTTCATAGCCGCAACTAGCGTTTTCCATCCTTTCATTATTCTTTTCATATTCCCCCTCTATTTATTTTTAAGTCACATCTACACGTGAACTCAGTCCATGAATCTTTTTTTAATCTCCTCGCTTTCATTTTGAATTACAGAAGGCTCTCGGGCGGTATAAGGGCTGTTTCTGAAGTACTTTCTCTGCCATTTTGTTTGTGTTTTGTTATCTAAATTGTCTGTTATACTCCTCAAATTAGAAGTTTGTCTTTCTGTGCGACTTGCGACCAAATGTTTGCATTAAAACTCTTACCTTGTTAATTAGTTGGTTAAAAATTTTATACCTATCATTTTACTGCAAAAAGGGTTTTAGGCATAGACATAAAATGCCTTATCTTTTGATTTGATTTGCCCCTTATCAGAATCCATCTTTTGTTATTCTAATTGACTACACATCGCTCAGGATATTAAGCTTCAAGGTCTATTGTTAACGTTTAAACACGAGTTATAATGCCATCGCCGCCATTGTGTCCAATTTGGTCTCGTACGCATCAATGGCGACATGTTTTAGCAACCACCTTTCTTGAAAGACATTTGAGACCCCTTGGGTCCGGAAAGTGCCATCACAGACCACAGTCGGACATTATCAGTTTACCGCTTGTATCTGTCTTCGGGGACCTTGGAATGTGTCGAGCGTCGCACAATGGAGTGAAATGTAACGCCGCGCCGCGCCCGTGTCGTGCCTCGTTTGCTTTGATAAATTCTACTGAATAGGCGCCTTGTGTATTTAGGGAGCTTCGGTCTAGTTGAAACTTACGACCCGTTGGCGATACAATTTTATACTTGACGTTGATTTATGATGTGATTATAGGATATTTTTGTGATCGGTTTGGAAATTGGTTAGTTTTACCTTTTTATGTCATTTTAGGTAACATGATCTAAATTTTTTTACCAACTTTAGCAATTTTATTTGTAAAAATTCAACCTTAAAAGAGGTAAATAAGACATCACAAGAAATTGTAAATCCTTTGATATGTTTACACTACATTTAACTCTTTAAAGCTGCAAAGCTTCCTGTGGAAAGTTTACATTAATGGTGCAAGTACTGGCGGCGAGTGATTCAAAACAGATGGACTTTTAAGAAATTATAGACAACGTAATCGTAGGTAGACTATTTTGAACATTGCGATAATTGTTGCTATGAATATTCTGCGTGTTTCTTTGAAAAACAAACGGTCTCTTATAGTAAATGTATGATTTTATTGTTCATTGAGAACGGTGTTTGTTATAAGGAAATCGGTTATCGTCGATCACATTTTAATAGTAGACAATTTATACGCGTTATTGTAACGATTATATCACACTGTTATAACTACCGGATATTAGTTATACAATCATTATACGAAATAATGTCTATAAAAAATCACGTTATTTGAAATATAACTATGACAAGTAATAATTCCAACAAGAATTCTAACGTTTAAAGATTATTTTCAAAAGCGTTGCCCCACTCTTGTAGTTTATTTTCCAAATACGTGTCACACACAGGAGCAGATATTTCTTCTTTAGGCTCTCTAACACCAGAAAAGCTCCAGCAATGTAAACACAGCATCACAACCAAGAAGCATGGTATAATATACATCAATATCTCATACAAGAGGCATCCATTGTCAAGTAGGAAACGTAAAGGGATTCTGCCTTCGCCTGTCGATGTTTTGTTAGCGGATTGACATGGGAGAGACACGTGTGAGGGGTGTATAATTGGCATTGATTTTCTTGATGGAAAATTAGGACTAAGATGTGTAATATAATTTGTAGTATGATGCTATAAAGATGGGTGATAATAATATGTTGCACGTAGATCGGACACATACTTACAGTTCGTCACATAATTCAGTAGATATGAGAGAATTTTTGATAGTGATTATCCGTGAAAGTATAGATTTAGTATTTCCAGAAATTATTATTATACAGTTGTACAGTTTACCAAGATGCACAATGCAAGATGGAAGTTTTAAGCATAAGTATCACTTTCATATCTCCATTGAAGTTAGGAATCTGTTTTCCTGTAGATATTATCACTCACTTCTCTTTTATCAACGCCTTTGCTAATCTTCATCCATTCTCTGAACATGATTTGATCATGAAGTCTCGTAAATCCCATTACAGCTCTAAATAGATAAGCCTTTATTAACTACTGCCTATCAGCCAACTTGATCATGGTAAATACATTTCCACCACAGACTGATAAGTGACTGATAAAATTGCTTCACTTTTATTAATTCTAACGAATATTATAACAATAATATTATGCGGTCAAACGAGAATTTTCTCCATATTGGATGGTTTTAATAAAAACAATTCCAAATACGCTCAATAAAAATAAAAGTTCATAACCTTTGTTCGTACTGAATTTTTATGTTAGGCCCTGTAATTAAATTTTTGAAACGTTGCACAAAACGTGGCTGCTTCTATTTTGGGAGTTGTGTTGGGGAATTTGGATGACTAAAATGTAGGTATGTATAGTGTGATAATGCATGCAGATGTACTGGATTTTCCCTGAATCAAAATATGTATTTGATAATACGATTGTACATGAATAGAATTCGTTGATGAGACAACATACTACAAAAGAAGGATTAGGGTTAATTTTGATCATAATTACACTATGCAATTAGAAATTCATTCTTGTAGACATTTCACTTATATTGAAAACACGATTAATGAAGTATATCGTGCTGTGGAAATAGAAGCACACACAAACAAGAATAGTCCAAACGAAAAAAACATGTTTACGGAACCATTTTAGGCAAACACATTGGTCGGGTTGGCTGAAAGAAATAACATGGCGAACGTAACTGGAGTTTGTTTACACATTGCACCAGTAATCGTTTCAGCTAATGAGAATGGTGCATTAGTTAAAATAATAAACGTATAGATAAAAACGATACAAGATATGAAACATAAAAAGGTGGCTCGGATTTTCATAACTTTTCTCGGTCTTAAATTACTGATATGTAGCTTTTTTGTAATTCCTATTAGATCTTGGGTTTTCTTAAAGTGATGAATTTTGAAAAGCAAATCCCAAAAGTGTCGGTTCTAGATCCAGAACTTACGTTGTTTCCCGTTCGTATTGTCACGTAAACTTTCAATGTAATTGGCTTATTTAAACATTTGTCTATTCAAGTCTATAAGAAAGCGATTATCTAACATCTAACCGGTATTGCGAGTGATAGTTAAATTCCGGTTCAACATGAAAACAAATCGTTAAGGTTGAAAATGACAATGATGAATAGTTTGAATGGGAAAAACCGGTACGAAAATAGACTTGGTTTTGTCTAGTAAATTTATTGAATTCACTGCTTCTTACAGTGGCTGATGAGTATAGCAAAGAAACTCAATAAAAATAATATACGAGAGGTACCTACCATCGTTCATATAATATTTTATTATTTTCACATATATTCAGAGTGTTCTCATCTATCACTCTATGTATCTTATCGACTTAAACTTTTGTCAATAGTAGCATTAGCGTTTGTTTTATATTTCTCTTTATCTGAAGCCTTAGTTCTAATTCCCACACTAAATACTAACATGGTTTCTCTTTTCTCCAAAAATTTTACACGTGGACGAACTTTTTATAAGTAAAGTTGGAATTTCTTGTTTTCAACTCGGCATTTAGCAATTCTAAGAGCCTCATACTTCATACAAATGTGTAGCAACACACCTTTCTCATATCCCCTGTGTACTTAAAGTACCTACAGCAGTAGTTACAAAATATAATCGTAACAGTTTACCACGTGCGTTGCGAGTACGGCTGGAACATTACCATTAGTCAGCCGACCTGACGCAATAGTAAACGCGGTGGAAAATGAGGTCCACACAATATTAAGTAAATAGGATTTTTGTTTTCTTATCTTTGGATACTTTTTCACTTCTAATTGAGCAACAAAGGTAATGTATGTAATATAAAAGTACCTACAGCTCTAAGGTTGAATCTTTGACAACAATATTTTGGGTTTTTTAAATTAATTCAGTATAGATTAGTTTGTCCAGCCTGGTGAGTGCCACTGCTGTGCAGTCTGCTGCCGTTGATTAGACCTGTATTGTATATTACACTTCCAGTGTTACTACTTTCTTTACTGGTTCTACAAAGATCTGTGCTTTGATTTCCCTATTGGTTTCAATACTACTCGTATTATGTTTATTATCAGCTACCCCAGCTTTTCATAATTTTGTTTTTTACCAGTATCGTAATAAATGTTTTTTGTAGGAAGTATCGTTATGAGAACGGTTTGTCTTCTCTTCAACATTTTGTTTCTGATTTAAAGTGTGTTCGTGATCTGGTATCTACTGGTTTCTCACTATATATATTTATAATTGGTACGTATTGCAATGAATTTGTGCCAGAAATGTTTTCTTTCTAAAAACATATGAGAAATTCTAAATTAATTATTATGTGCCTCTAGCATTGCTTGAAACTAGTCGAGTATCTCGTCAAATTATTACGTGAGTTAGCCGAAAACATAATAATTAACATATGAGAAGTATAAACATCCATATTCTTCAACGACAAGTACTATATTCTTAATCATCTAGCATTCCATATACTATAACTTCACCTTAGCTCAAGTACTGGGTAGGGTCTGATCATCAACAAAGGTGCGTCACGGACTTTCACTACCTCTTTCAATATCGATTTGTGGTAAACTATTAATGACTCATACTCTTAGAGCTATGTTTTACGTTTTACTCTAAACACGGAACCGGCTTCAAGCTAATCATATTCAATAGATTAATTATATGTTGTTATTCGTATAGCGTTACTGGTTATTGTATCAGAAAAATTTTATGGGTATTTTTACGTGTGTGTTCATATATGTTATGTGTCCATTTTCAATTTTTAACTAAGTTTTGACATATATATAGGTCTTAGCACGATGAAAATTGTAGTTTAGTAAAATTAATAAACTTATAATGTTTCTTACTAAATTGGTTATCCATATCAATTCTTTTCCCCTGTTGAATAAATACTGAGTAGATCTCTCGTTAAAACCATAATTTACAATTTCCTCGTCGAAATTATCATATCAATGATTGATTCTTTCAACGCAACCAGTGTACCATAACTCGATTCAGTATTAAGACCTTTAACAACATTCGTTAGTTCGTTCAATAACAATACAACACTAAGGTCGCTCAGATTACTCAATAGTTTTAACTATTGGATTTTATTTCGCAAGTTATCGACTAAGATCAGATTCAGGGCTAGACTTTTTAATATCTATTTCTTGACCATTATTTTGTAATATTGCCTTAACTATTGTATTGTTTCCACAGACGGCCTTTTCTGTTTTGGTATCGAATTTTAATATTTATGGCTTTAAAAATGTTGAGCTAGTATTTTGATATGTTTATAACTACTGTTCTATTTACTTGGTAATCAATCTTCGCATGATTTAAAGAGTACCTCATCAATAATGTTATCGTCCAAATAACACTCGGTTAATTAAGAACTCAAAATACTAACTACCATAAAGTAATTGCAAAGCTGCTTTGCAGTTAAGAAATACATTAGACCCGTGTCTTATCTCACAAAGGAAATTCCATAGCTTAAGTAACTGTAACGAGGTATTCGTTTAGCTGCCGAAAGGACAGGCAAAGGGACCCCAATACCTGCGCCAGCCCTACAACCAATTACGTTGTTTAAAATTTATAAATTGCCCCTTAGCAAAATGTTTGTGATGTTCCAAAATCCGCTTTGAATTACTTATTATACTTCGCTTGCTATTTTAGCGGTGAGGCTCGAAAACATCTTGGATTTTACTACCGGGGTTCTGCAAAATCAAAACTCTGTTTAATATTAATTTTCAATTATATTCGTTACTTTGCTTCTGTATTCGAATTCTAAAATGGTCTCAATTAAAAAAAATAGCTGTCATGGTTGCCAGTTAGAGACGATCGTTCCATTTTCAAACAAAAGCCAATGTCAATTCTGCCCACGTCACCGTTTCCGGTCTCATATACGTGTTGCAGATATCCCCGTCCAAGTTGTGGTAGAATGAGCGAAACTATGAATTCAATAAAACTAGCAACTAGCGACCGATGCAGTTTTACAAGTTTGTTGGCCTAAATATTTGAGTGGATTAAGCTGCAACTTTGAATATAGCTTTGTTTTGTAACGATACAGAATAATCTTCTTTTATAAAGCCAGATATGTTTTTATTATATAACGAACAATTTGCAGAAATGCTCCAAGCATCTTCCAGCCAAAAAAGGCTGCTCAACTTTGTTTGGCAAACACTGAAAAATTCTGATTTATGCACCGAAAGGAAATAACACCTCGTATATAGGAGGGCGTTAATGTACGTTGTATTTCGTCAACCACGCACATTATCCAATTCACGTTACATTATCCACCAATTACACCAATTGCTGCTGACTTCATCGAAACATTGACCTTTTCGCGGATTATATGGACCTCGACGAGCTGAACGCATCATTCGTTATCACTATCATACGGCAGTACCGCGCGCCCCGTGCGTGCTCAGTTGGACGACGACTCGCGCGCGGTTAAGACGTATCTGCGTCGTTCCGCCTAATTAATAAATTGACTCAATCGTTCGCCACGCGAAAATTCTTCACAACCGGTCCGACCTGTTAAAGTTATTTTCCTTCGATCACGTGCGACATTCATAACGAATACTCTTTCAAATGTAAGCGACCAACTGTGCGAAGCAACCAATTCTGTGTAAAGTGCGTGTTATACGATGCTTTGTCGGAAAGCATAAACGAGTATAGTACAAAAGGATTGCAGTGTTATAGGATAAGTTGAAAAACATGGTTGTGTAAGTGGAAGTGTCAGGGGGAGCCGCCGGGAACGGTAGTGTCGGAATGTACGAGGTGTCGTGCGTCGCCGGCAACAAAGTAGACGCTGCGTACGCAGTCAAGAGCCTGTCCAACGTGATACCACCAGGCATGGGGCACACAGTGTCCGTGCAGCGCCACCACGCGCACTCCCAGTCTTACAAACACAAGCAGGAGCTGCCTCCTCCTGTCAGCAAGCCAGATGCTTTGAAATCCCACGTCATGAGGCTCCTGAAACGATCCAAAAGCCACACGCCAGCTACCAGGGCTGCAGAAAACCAAAGCGATCCACGAAACTTCGATCGCCGAACGGTTTTCGCGAGGCCTGTGGTTGATGAGCAGCGTCGCAGGAGGAATTCAGCTGAAAGGCGACGCAGTGGTGATAAGAGAGTGATGGTGACCATTGTGGACGGTCTCCCGGTTGTCGTAACCGGACAGAACCAAGTGCCACAACCGCCTCAGCATCCACCGCCAGTGACTCCGCACCACCGGCATACACACAAGGTGAGTAAATACATACATCGATGCAGTTTATTTCTTCAAAGTTCTATTCGATTGAACAAAAACCTATGCCGTACAGTGTACGCAAAACACAGGAAATTGTGACATTTTTAACCGTTCGTATAAAACGCACGCGTTTCCAACAGTTTATCTTTGATTTCATAACCGAGTACTTACTCGCCTAAATATGCGTTAACTGCGAAGATAATGAAACAATTGAACTGGAAGACATTTGCATATTTGTTCAACGTATGCCTTACGTCATGCGTACGTTATCTTAATTAAGTTTACGCTTAGAGTAGAGGACAGAGAACAGATCTCTGGTTACAGAAAAACAAAGCATCCATTACAGACATATTCCGTTCTGAGAATAATGCTGGGTCATAAATTTATTTATTATTATTATTTAATTTTGGTTCAGTTTGTGGTTTGTTCGTGAACTTGTTGATATAGGGAAAATATTACTTATACGGAATTACGCAGTGTGCATTATAATGAACTTGAATAATTATTATTATATTATGTGGATTGTTACTAAGACACGTTTGGCATAGTTCGAATAAGTTATGGTTCAGTTTTTATTCGATCCTAGAAAATTAAAAAAACAATACCGGTAGTCTAAGGCATGCTGGCGGCCTAATTGTAAGACTAGTAGTACACTATCGTGTAGCCGTTTAAAAATACATTTTGTTTTCCTGTAAAGTTCATTTTAACATTCGATATTTTATAATCAATTAGTTCTAATGAGTTGCAATTTTTTATAAATACATCATTAATGTTCGTGTAATATTTTGATGTAACACGAAATGAAACGTCAACGTAATGAAAGCGTAATACCCTAAAATATATCCGCAAATATTAATATAACTTTCGCGTGCCTGAATTACGTATGAATTACACCTATACATATTTTATCAAGCTTTAATTCGATACTATTTCCAGCTGACTGTTCACTGTACAGGCGTGTGCGTCGATCGTTAGCACACTTCTAAAACGGCCACCGGGAGTTTTTACTTCGACACACATACCTACATACAGACTGCATGCTAGATGCATTACGAAATGTAACTAACGCGTTTTAAAAGTGATAGTCTATGACTAATCAGTTCGATATCGGAATGGATTTTAATACAATTACCCCAGTATTGTAACTTAGCAAGAACGTGTGAAAGAAAAAGTAAGTAATTCACTTATTACCATTTCTGAATTGTATATGCAAATGTCGATGTTTAATATGCGGTTTTTAATGATCTTCGTTTCGTACAGATTATAACGGATGAGCGAAAGTAATTAAGTTCTGATGTGAACTGCTCGATTTCCGATATAGTTTAATGGGTATGCTAATTACCTATAAAATGAGAATCGGTTTCATTTGTTGTGGTTATACGGATATATTACACAAACAAAAGCTTGTGATTGTGTTTTTAATAGATTTTCAGTCTTATCTTTTAAACGTAGAGTAGAAATTCCAGATAGCTTTATATGTGCATTATTTATGCACTATGGAACATAGGGAAATCTTATATGTTTCAACGAATTGATTCGTTACGGTATACCTTATGTCAACTTGAGTTCCTCGATCAAATCATCCATTATGATTCAGTTACACAATCAGCCGGTTAGTAAACAAATATCGCGGGTTCCTTGAACGCGACTGAACGTCTATATTTACCCGCACGTGTGTTCCGTCCATTATTTTTAGCCGCGTGGACGATTCTCAGATTTATAACTAACGGGTCGAACGATTTCATTCGAATAAGAACGTGACAGTTGCATAGTACGCGTTTTTTTTTATTTATTTCATTATTTGAATATTATTATTTTTTGGCCTTGTACAGTTGCAAAATTGTCCTTCTGCAAAATGGTCTTTATTATAATATATTTACGTGCTAGTTTCCATTACACGCTTTATGAGCTTGGTTAACAAAATGACTATATTATGAGTATATTTACAAAGTAGTTTTTTCTATTCCTCTTTTCTAGCCACTACATTAAGCTGCATGTAGGTTTAACAAATTAAATTTCGAATTGGAGAAAATTCGTAATTTGAAATTATATTAATGTAAATATAATTTTAAAGCTAATGTAAATGGATTCAGGATGTGTGGTGGACTTTAGAGTGTGTACTGATTTGAAATGCAAACGTTTTTAGGGTCAAGCCACAGCATAGGAAATAACCTTTCAAGGGGTAAAAAGGGGATCCAAATTGGGTAAATTGGAGGTTAGGGTGGTTAGATAATGGAATTGACTTGTACGATTTTGTTTTATATATTTTAAAAGCACTTTTTTATGTGGAGATGTAAAATGAATTGAGTAGGAAACGTAGGTCAGCTGTACAGCTGGCAAGTTGTTTATTTTTTGTAAAAATCCATTGAGTTCTGTACCTTAGTGATATCTTTGGTCAAAATATAAATTTTATTACTAATTATATTAACAAATCAAAGCAAGACTCGTAGTCTCTTTGTAACTTCTAAGAAATCAAAATACCCAATAATACTTTGAATAATACCGAACTTGTTAAGTACGTACTTGTACAAAGTTGGCACTGTAACCCGTCATCTTACGAAACTACTTGAATAATTGTGGGAAGTCGTTGATTATGACTCGCTATTCATAAGACAACTTGACAACTGAGGATATCTGTTGACATAATGGTAGCAAGAAGTAACGAGTTTGTACTTAGTTTCGAAGTTGGCACTAGAATTATTGCGGAATAGACCTGCCTAATTCGACCTTAAAGTTGCATACTTTTTGTGACCTTTAAACCTCTTTGTTACGGGAATTTTCAATGGTATACTGTGAATTGTTTAAAATTATATTTATTAACCCAAATTACCAAGACTTTTCAAATGACATCCGATTTAATGAATTGATTTGAAGATATACCTACATATATGGGTGGGAATAGTTACTATTATTTTAACTTTGTAATAGTTCTGTTACTAAATCGGTATAACACTTCTAACAAGCATGTAGTTTATGATAACTTTAAAAGTCTCCGTTCTTTATCAGTCATTGTCCTCTAAGGCTTTGTATCACATTAGGTAAAAAAGTTTCTGTTGCTGCCACAGACTGATATATGTATATAGGTGTAGGATAAATATCAAAAAACAAAAACCAAGTTACTCTCTCTCTTCTTATATGCCTAGGCAAAAGATTTTTATTGTTTTTTTTTAATAGAAAGAATGGTTGAAGAGGAAGGTTTATATGTATAATAATATCCGTTATATAATGGAGAAATTTCGTGTCATCATCGCAGCCAGGCGGTTAGCTGGTGTAATGATAAAATAAGTGTGTCGATCGCCTTAACGTAAAACAAACACGCACTAAACAATTAGGACCTCAATTTAAAAAGTTACTTCTTAATTATTCTGCGAATGTTGTCTGGTTCCCACGGCCAATGTTAAAATTATACGGTAAAACGATAATTGTTGAATTATACGTCGAAAAATAAATTAAAATGCGGAAAACGGATGATGTCATTTGTCTTTATAATTTGGTTATTGAAAGGTCATAAGAAAATTCTTAGTTTGTCTGATATTTATGTGTAACCATTGAACATACACATGTGTGTATCTCTGTTAAACCCATTTAGGGAAATGGTATGACCACATGTAGTTCGCAGTTTTAATTTATGCCGTCCTAAAATGATTCTCTTACTTTACCTACATAAAAATAAATTAAATAAACAGTAGTTTGAATATTTTGAACGTAATTTTGGAATTATAATCTAATCGATTCAATCCTTAATGTCAATCAATCTTTTCGTCAACTTGTGGTACATAATATTTTGTAAAAAAACGAAAATACGTCTACGTCTGTCGGTGAACGTGGATGGCACTTTTGATCAGTCCCGTTTTGCTATTTAGTGATGTCGTTTACCCCCTATCGTATAAATAACCGAAAAATACTAGAACTCATACAAGATTCTGTTTCTATACAGAATTGTAAACCAAACACCGCAGGCGTCTAAAACTAAACAAGTAAATACTTGTTTGTTATACAAAAATAGACAGAATCCATATACACATACATATACGTACGATTTCAAGTTTATCAAGTGCTCTGATAACACTATCTGTGGCGGGAGCGAGATCGCCGTTTTTTGTCTACGCCCAAAGATAAACAAACAAATGATATTTATGACCCCCAAAAACTTTTATCTCATAGTATTTGCGCTGTTTTTTTTCCTAAGCATATGTATGATGACATCTTGTTTTGTGTTTTTCTTCTAATTGCCAATGATGTAAGGTTTATCAAATGTTTAACACTAGGAAGACCGAAATTTTGAACTACCTATAAAGACCAGGTGGGGTCAAATGACCCATTCATGGGTTATAATGTTTTATTCATGTATTATGGTTTTAAGTTTTATTGATTAACATCTTATAGTAAATAAAAGAACTTAATAGTAATTAAACATACATTACGTAATAAAAACATAAAAATATTACGCACATTTTTGACATTTAATTGTTTACATTACAAGAGCCACACAAAAGCTATTAACAGCGAGTTTATACGATTTTTACGATTTATTGGTTTTATTTCTGCATTTTTGTAAGCGGGTATGCTATTATCAGGCTGTGAAGTAGATGGTGTCATCAGGGAGTGGGAATCTTGGCCGACTAACTCCCTGGCCAAGTCAAGAATGAACTTTTTTCTACTGATTTTTTTCTCGATAGTTTTTTGTACAAAATCCAAGAATCATTCGCTGTCATATCCAAAATATTATTATAAAACACTTGTCCTGTGTTACAATTAGGTTTATTGCCATATTTACACTGGTGAAAAAAATATCAGTAGTTACATTTCGAGCAGTGGGTCCATTGGTCTCAATACGACCCACTCGCCTGAACTTTGATTTTGTCGATGGCTTTCATTTCTTTCTAAACATATGGGACCTCGACCTCGACCTCTTCTTAGGTTTTGCACTATGTAAGTCCAGAGCTACTAAATCTGAAACAGTGGAGTAAACGCTAATAAAATGTTTCCTTTTCTCTCAATGTAAAAAAATATTATTTTATTTACATCAATATACAAAATATATATACACTTACTATCAGAATTGGAATATGAGTGGGATCACCATCCCTAAAAGAATCACTATTTTGTGTAATATTGTAAGCACTTTCTTGACTTTCTGAGTCTAAATGCAAAATGTGCCTCACTTCTTCAGTTGATTCACAGTCTTGATCGTCCGGTAAATTTTGCGACACTTCCAGTATTTTTGAAGGGCAAAGGGAACGATAATGAGGCATCATATTATTATGGCGACCCATGATATGTCTTTGTTTTGACAAGAATAAAACAAGAAAAAAATATTTTATTTCAACTATCCATAACACAAGTATATTCCACGAAATGTAACTAGCAAGCACGCAGTGGTGTCATATGACCACTGCGGTCTCTCTAGGTAGGTGATATTTTTTTAATTAGTATTTATCTTGCTATCGGTATACCCATATCAGAATAATGTAAACAATGACGAAATATTAAAAGTCATAAAACGACAATGAGTTCAGTGCTATGGTTTTGATAATATGATTGATCAAAAATTTCATTGGGGTCATTTGACCACTCTGGTCTTTCTAGTGTTAACTAAATTTAATTAAGTTTATTACGTTTCTTACATTGACCTTTTTATCACAATCGATTGTTTTAATGTACCTAAGTTTTACTATTGTGGTTTAACGCTTTTTGTACCGAAGTGTTTTGTGTTTGGTTAATATTCTAGATTTGGATTTGATGTATTTAAAACATATGCCTCCGTCTCATCGAATTCTAGACATCAACGTTATGGCTATCAATTGAACAAGTGACAGTGTTTAGTCGCACCTTAGTTTTAGTAAATATCGTGTACATGTAAATCCAACCAATATATCCATCCATTTTATACCAGATCAAACACTTGAATATCTCGATTCTCGACACCTTAACAGCTGGTCGGAACAAAGGGAGTCGTATTTCAAAGAATAGGCATCAGAGATCTACAACCACAGCCCATTGTCTTCGGCTACCCGTTCTTATTAACACTAGCTTCGTATTTACAGTATCTTCTATTGTTAATGGATTTTTAAAGTATTGAATATTTTTATATTTGCTAACATTAAATTATTATAATCAACTTCATTTAAGACATTATAAACATTGACATAAATATTATTTGACATCAATAAATACATATGTAATTTCCAACTTTTTGCCACTTATATTTTGTTTGAGCGACCCGTATATAATGTTATAGTAAATTTGGTCTATTTCCAGATAAAGAGGATCCTATAGTTTTAAGATGTCAGCCACATAAATAGATTCGATTTACTTTATAAGATTGTCTTGGTTAAAGAATTGCGATGTTGTAAGGAAATAGTAATTTTAAGGTTTTACTGGTAAGTTTCGCGAGGCTTACTGATGTTAAATAAAGATTAATGTATAAAGTTTTGGACTTTGTTAGTCTTGACTTTGTCACTGCGAAATTGGCGAAGAGAGGGTGACATTCTTTCAAATTTGTCCGCTTCATAAGTTTTATTGGCCTAAGTCTTGTTTATTAGAAATTTTCAAGTGTCTTCATGAAAGTGAGATCTCTTCAAGTCTAAGGTAGAACTATCTGTCAAGGTTTGCAACATCCAAATCCCAACTTCCCAATACAATTTACCTTCATTAGTAAAACTCAGTAACTTTGTAATCTCCCAATCTTAATCCAACTTCGATTCCAAACTTTGCGAAACTTCGATGAGGGCGGAACGATAAATTACTTATATAAATCCATATGCTAGTTGCTTCGTTTTACCTAATTGAGGTATATACCTTCGTTAACCCAAGACTTTTGTCCCATAGGAGTAATCAGGGTTCCTACCTACTTAAAACCTTATTCTGTATTCTCCTTTTTATGGGTCAAAACGGCAACCGAGCAGACAGACCACGCGGTAAGCAATCCGTCCATGGATGGATTAGCGATTTGAGGATCTGAAGAATTGGGCCCGGTGGACGGATAAAGTAAAACATAACATTTACAGTTTTCACGTCAGTTTTTTATGATGCTGTGGTATTCATCCAGTCGAAACTGCTGAACCATGGCTCTCCCATACTTGAAAGATTTACATATTGTATAAGCACACCCTCGTAAAGACTACGCTTCCAAACCTTTTCTTTATCTTTCCAATGAGGTTAGAACAATGAAGGTTCATACTTAATGGGCAAACTGTGCATATACTTACTCAACGTAATGTTTTTCCCGATGTAGAATTTTAGGGTAATGCCCATATGGAATTTAGAATTCATTTTATTTAATGGCAATCTTTATCGCACTTTGCATTTTTATGATGTGTTATTATTTTTTAACATTGGTATTTTGTAGTTTTAGGTTAATGTATATTTTATTTCGCTATTTGCTATAGGTGTAGGTAAAGTACTTTAGTGTTTTCTGACTTTCTTCTCTATGAAAGTGGTTCTGTACATTTTTCATACAATAACATCGTAAAACATGATATCAAAAAGTCGTCAGGATAAATCGTTTGTTTTATGATCTTCAACTCGAAACGTTGCTCGTAAGTTTTGCATAAGCATGTTGCATGCACAGACATTGTTTACCTTACCAAAACCTTAAATTTGCATAAATCAAAGTTCTCTTTAAGTATTTTCGAGTCAAAGAAAATATTGACGATTTATTAGGATGGGATAGGATGTTTTTGAAGTTTAAAGTTTCCTCCTAAACTAAAGCTGTCTCGTTAGTCAAATAGTTGTAGGCTTGCCTGCCGAGGAATGAGGGTCTTGTATTTAAATAACTCTTAGGAAAAGTTAATTTAGCACGAAATTGTCAATTGCACCAGGTAAATGGCAATATACTCAATTCTCATTACATATAAATATATGTAAAACTTCCTTCCTCCAGCGGCGTTGCCTACACAATACCTACCAAGGTAAAAATAAGCCTGTGTGTTAACTTTGATTATAATTTATCCCTTTGTCAAATTTCATCCAGACCCTGTCAGGAGTTTTTACGTCAAATAGTAACAAACATCCATTTATCCATACTTACAAATATTGGCGTTTATAATGTAAGTCGATCTCTGACTAATCCCCCCTGAAATTAAGAGACCTATTTATGTCTGATGATGAACTAAATCAGATGTACCAGTTTATAATACCCTGTTTAACTAATAGCCTAATTGCTAATCTAGATCATTTGCGAACAGAGATAGTTCCACGCGACCTGTTCACTTATGTACGAACTGCACGCGATGCCACCCACCTCTGTAGACTGGATTAGTAGCGCTAGTCTATTAATAATGTCTGTTAATTAAATTTAGATTTGATTATCAAAGGTTCATTTGAACCTTCCAAGTTTTTTGCCATCAATCACCATCTTCACAACAAACTGTAAGAAAGAAACTACATATTTCTCTTTTATACTTTGGTAGCCCTATTATTATAATATCCATATATAGCATATTTAATTAATAAAACGAACAGCATGTATCTATTATTACACAAACCAGATCAATAAAACCTGACTTGTTACGCGTTCAGAAGCTCTTTATTCCGTCATACAGAACTCATCCCACGCCAGACAGCTTTATCAACAATGCTGACACACGACAGACTGACAGACAGTCATAGCATCAGACCACTTAGCAACTAGCACGTTGCACGCAAACCAAACTGATAGCTAATATACGCAGAAACGCATCACTGGATAATAGTGTTTAATGACTTGTGAATAAGGATGGTTGTTGGATTACCAAACTGTGGATTTAAGTAACGTCATTTACTTACTGGATGTATTAAAATTGTTTTTAAGTCCTTATTTATAAATATTTTGTACTTCAACTATACTTATATTATGAAGAGGTAAAATTTGTAAGTTTGTATGTAGGGGGTATTCTTTGGAATCGTTAGTGGGATTAACAAAATTCGTTCACTGATAGATAGCTACAAAGTTCCTCAGTGCTATAGGCTATGAAACATCACGCTACGATCAAATGGAGCTGAGCAGCGGGTGAAACCGCGCGAGTTAAGCTAGTTTAAAATATAATGTAAAAAGAATTGCATTTATGTTGTTTCCGTGTTAATTGATAAATGAATGCGGATTTTTAACATCCGCCAATGTTTATTTGCTTAGCTCATCCGCATAAGACATTAATCGTATCAGATCTAAATTGTCAGTACGATGAGTTTACGACTCGAAATCGTGTACGTCGGCTTACACGGGCCAACGTGCTTGGTTTAAACTTAATTTATAGCCACTCTATACGCTTCCGTGGTTCACACTAACACTAACGCTGGAGGATTCACCTTCTCAACCACAAACGTGATTTGTAGATACCCGTAGCACTTGTAGGTCAATCTTAAGGCTCATTTACACAATATCATTTTCTTGAAGCTACTTGTATAAGAGTAATAATTAAATTTAATAAATTGGTAGTTTCTTTACATGATCATATGTAACAAATGAGTACGCACGATAGCCCGGTGGAGTGCTAGTGTCGCAGGTCCGATTCTAGCTCGGAATAATTTTTTGCGTGCTGTTCAAAACTGTTGATACAAAATTGATCTAATTATTATGTGTAGGACTCTGAACCGGGAATAAATAAGCAATAGGAACTATTTATATGGGTTTGTATTAGTTGCGTACTTAACACTAACAGCAGAGTTGACTTGTAGAGAGAAGAATTAAGTTCTATAGGTACAATGTAGTCAAAATATTCTTTAGACAAATCTGCAGATATAGTAGGGAAAGAGATATGATAAACGTGTCTGACTTCATCTTTATTTTTTTTATTTTATACTGTAAATAATGGCGTTTCGTCAAAGTGCACGAAAATTACACAAAACGCTTGACTGATCATATTTTCACCTAGTTTGCAATCGCTAGATAATTTTTGTTCTTGTTGCACACAGATCACAATTGATTAGAAAGTGATGGATGACGAAAAAACATTCAGTGAACGTTTTGTGGTTCATGAGACGCGGCGGACCGGCTAACGATCTTTGACGCTGAAAAAAAAATAGCGCATCCAATTTTTGTAGGTCTCAGTTAATGGTTGTAAATATATTATAAACTGTGTTTTAACTTCTTATCGCATTAAAATTAATGCATAATAACAATATGTATGAAGTACACAGGAATGTTTTCTAATTGAACAGGTAACGACACCTAGTGGCGAGTAGCGGAACTAAACATTGCGGCTTAAACCTAAGTTAATAATTTGTTCCATCAAAGAAAATTCATGTTCGTGTCTAGAATATAAAAATGATATTGGTATATTTTATGCGCGATTAACGCGTTGTTTTAATTTCAACATTGGTTATAATTTTAGTGGCACTGTTAGTCGTCGCTATTGCTCACTAGATGGCGCTGGGAGTCTCTAACTTAAAACTCGACTGCCGTTCCTAGCGCCTGCTCTCAGCGTTTATTGATTTATAATGCCATGGTGCTTTTGTATTGTTGAAGCGAGATACTTGTCCGCTTGTTCACTGCAGCCGTTATTATCACAGCAGTTGAGAATGTAATGATTAAAACAAAATTATAATACAGTTCACACGGCACTTTTACGAATTACTATCGTTTTGCGAATCTGAAATGGTTAACTCTGTACGTTAGAAAGTTTTTATGTTGACCTAATTTTCTGTTAATTTCAGCACGCGATTGTTTTTATTGAGACATAACTTTTAATAAAAATGTACTTTTACTTTATTTAAGGCTTCTTTTTCAATAACATACATTTGAGATATTTTGATATTAACTTTCCTCGAAATGGCATATGGTATATTAATGGATAGAAAACTTATTAAACACACTCTAACTGCGTCCACATAAGGTACATATTTGGTCTAAACTTATATTGTTTTAAAACAATTTTTTGCCCAATAACAAGCTTATATCCACAGTTCGACTATTATCCCTTCCGGCACCTATTATTATACTCATTACCTTATTATTATAGTATGACGCAACGCCAAGTTGGCCATCGACCTCGGTACACTCACCATAAACATTCACAACCAACCAACGGGTTAATTAAAAAACTTGTACTTAATAATAAGTACGAGTTCGGAAGCTAAATATGTCAATGTCAACTTTTTTGACACTGGTAACATTGACGATGTAAAAATGTCTGCACTGGCAATATTTTTCAAGTATATCCTGTAGGCTTTAAAGTTCCGTATGCGATTAAGGTTTTTAAACGAGTTTTTTTTTAAGTATAACTTAAATCACGACCTTTAATGAAATTTTGATGTGACAAATGAAAAAAAAACGAAGTATTCGAAGAAATTGCTATCCTTTTTTTTACACTTGATTTTTTTTTTGTTTAATAAATTTAATGTGGACAAAATTGTCTTTTTTGTGCGACATAGCGGAAGTAATTTTAAATTGGGTCAAGCAGGATTCTGTCCTTTATGTGCGTTCAATCGTCTATGATGATGTGATGTGATGGACAATTTTCTCCTGAAAGTGCGTAATTTTTCAAGGAAATGGTTCAGGACAGTTGGTTCTGTTTTGGCTTAAAATTTTCTATATGCATATTGTATTTTTAGCAATTATTGGTACGATAAGTACAGGTTTTATGGTGCTATGAATTATATTTGTTTGAAATCCAATGGTAATTGTTAGTAGTACCCTAAATTACTGGTCTAGACAAATATGGATAATAAGTACGTTTTGTAGGCGAGCCGGTATATCTAGTTTTTGTACTGGTCCTATTTGTTCAGCCCACGTACTTTGAAGGTTATTGACCTGCAGACTAAATTTTGAAATTTTCGCTCTGTTGTTCTTGTGGCGACAATGTTGATTTTTGTTTGAAAAGTGACTGCATATGTCTCTAGGTTAACTGTGTATATTTTATTTTAACTTTTACAGTAAGGCTAACTTAAAATTCAAAAAGCGGGTATACTTTTTGGAGAGGAACTAGGAAGTGACAGATTTTCACCTGCCTCAAGCTACCTTAATGGGCATCATCAGCACCTGTGGAAGGGTCTCTGAGTTAAGAAAAGTCGTAGTAAGAAGATTAATGGCTAAACTTTGGCTATGTAAACCCTTATGTCTCATTGTTTCCCTTATTATTGCTATTAAATCAGAATAAAATACTGACAGGTTTGGCAGTATGCGACCTTTAAGGTTTTATTTAACTTTATGTTCAGCGCAGACATTTGTAACCTTTCGCTGTGTTCCATTTAAATACAGTGGCTTAACTGTGTCTTACTCGATTTGGCCATTGGAAGGTTGTACGAAGATTTAAATTGTAAAATTTAGTAGTCGGTGTCTTGTTTGTCAAGTTATCAAGGATTGGACTGAACTAAAAGCTTGGTTGGTATAAATGCCCTAAGTAAAAGCTGGCTAGCTTTGTTTCAACTGACCTGAAAATGCGAACTCTGTCCTGCTAATCGAAACTATTAGGGAAACCATATACAGAAACGGATGTTTTTTTTGAATTTATGATGAAAATTTATCTTTTTTATTGTTAGTTTAATAATTAACAACAAAGTATTAAGCCTTGTTTTTGTTAATCAATTCAAATCATTTAAAGAAATACAATATCCCATATTGATGACGTCAAATCTAAATAATCTTTTTTTTGTAGATTTTGTTGCCAAACAACTCATTATATCTACAAGCTAAATCTTATCCTGAATGAAAGCTTCAATGCTTTTATATCAAAGTTAGATAACTAAGTCATTACCAGGTATACTACTAATGATAATTGTCTTGGCTTTGTATGACATCAGTTGCTCTATATAGCGACTCCAATTAATTAGGATGCCATGTTTCATAACTTGAATGCCTTTACGCCTTTTTGCTTTATGATTGACATACGATTTTGGAGATTTTATTTGCTTGCTCTTGAATTAATTAATGATTATGATTGATTAGCCAAAAATGGTTTTATCCTTAACTCTTATGCGTGTAGAAACAGTACTGTATGTGTGTAGAATTATAAAATTGTGAAACTTTGTTTGTTGTTAAGTGTAGTTAAATCAATAAAATGGTCAGCAAATTTTTTCGTCTTTGTGCAAACCATTTTTATGCTAACTATTTTAGATATGTCTTCTTTGAAGTCAGTTACTCTTCCAGAAATTATCATTGCTATCTCAATTTCAAACACAGATACAAAATTAGCTATCTTTCTTTTATTTAAAAGTGAAACTAGTATCGTGATGCGATAGCTAATGATAACTGTCGTACTACATGCAATAGCAAGAGCATGCGACTTGTGTTGCGTTGCGGAAACGAAATGTTTTTCAATTACTAACCGTTCTCTTTAGCGTTCATCGTTGGATTGCGTGTCTTCTGTGCCCAGTTTGTCTTGTGCTTGGGGCTTTGTGCCCGGATTGTCGTTTTCAGTCTAAAGTAAAATCATCAATATAGGCACTTTTGAACGACAAACAAAATAAAAAATAAGTTTAGCAGTGCAGCAGCTATTTGCTCCGTCCATAGTACATATAAATTACGGAGTAGAACGAGCAAAAGAGTCCATTGGTGGTAATGTTTTTCAATTAGTGTCACAATTCATTTTGTAACATCATTTAAGTTTTAGTTAGTTAGTATGATTCAGAAATCTCTAATTTCGGAGCTTTGAAAGAAGGTGTATCCCAGCTGAAAAGGCTTAATCATAACTATGGTTATTTGGCCATATCCACATTGATTTATGCAGTGTAATTCTCGTTTTGTAAGTAACTGTTATTAATCGTCGAAAATTCAAATAATAAGTACCTAATCTTTTTTCTATCCTAGGTCTATCTAAAAGTCAATTGAAAAGTCTAAATATAAGTTACATAAATATTTTAAGTGCACGGCCAGTACATCCAATTTGTGAACACAACCGAAACTTTTCTCGCAATACCGACAGAGTTCGAGGTTCCCCGAGCAGGGTAATAGCTGTACGCTCTACTAGCTATGAGTCACAGGTACTAGTGTCCGACCGTACACTACCACAGTTTATTGTTACCGTTTTGTTCAACAACTGTGTTTTTCTTAATGGGGAGTTTGTGTTGAGGGTCTATTTTGGAATTACAACTCAATTTACCTAGTTTATGTACTGATTTAACAAAACTAAAGAAGTAAAGTTAGACATGAACTGTCATTTCAACGAAATAATACGATTATACGTCTATTTTTTTTCGAATCTTACTAGATACTACCACCAACTGAAACCCGAATTCAGGAGCATATTGGAACCACATAATACAGGCACGTTTCAAAATTTGTGTTGTCCGTCAAACAGCGTTAGATTTGTAAAATAGCTAGTTTTTCATCATTCTATAAAGATTATTGTAGTATTTTCGATGTCAACAACTAAGCAATCGATTACACATATCTCTGTACCGTTCAAGTCCAATACTATGGGACTTACTGTCCAGTAACACCAGTCACTATTCACTACTGATTTCTCCAACACCACTGAAGCATACCACCAACGATTATACGCTCTAGCGGAGGTGACTCACCACCTCAACAAATTGCTACTAGCTCGATGATAACTGCAAACTCGTTAACTGACAGTTAAACTGTATACTACCTTTTAGGTTATGATAGTTTTTTAACTAGTTCGCTCGTTTGATCGGAAAGTTTTATCATCTGTTGACCCTCAGAGACAAGGAGGTTCCACACGTACAAATTCAGTTTTTATGCTTTTGTATGTTTGTTAGTCTGTAGACAAACACATAAAAGTATTGCACGAATTTCAATGTTACCATCATCAGACAGATGCGCATTAGTTACGATAAACGCTGATTCTATTTATGACACCAATAAAATACTATGTTTATTATCCTATTATAAAATTAACAGAATCAACCTACTAATTAAGATTTTGTTTCTTATACCATTTCCATATAAGTCATTGTATAGGCAATCAAATCGATTACGGCACTAAAACCATTTTAGTTTCACTTATAGGTATAGGTGGCGCTTTATATGCAAATTGAACATATGCATGTCGCAACGGCTGAATCATCGTTTGCACTAATGCCCAAACTAGTTTTGAGTTTACTCAAATGTAGGTAAAAGTGTTTGTCATTAATCTAATTTGAGTTCTTACTGATATTATATCAGCATCAATTATTATTTTTAATTCAGTAGCAGAAAATAGAAATCAAGATGACGATAGCAGAAAAATAACTCATGAAGAATCTAGTACCAAAGCTAAATCAAATGGAAAGCAATATTTTCCAAATGATTCACTTGCTATTAAAGTTACGCGAGTTAAAATGTATGATGTTAGTACAGTTCAAAATCCCAGAACTGATCGAGCTTGGAAATTGTAAAACGGTGAAACTAGCAAAGCTGAATCTACTTAACAACTATGTTTGGTAAAAGTTCACAAGTATTTTCATCTATCCTGCAGGTTAAGCCGTTTTCAACAGGTAACGGTTGAAACAACTATAAATCTATCTAAACTATTCATGAGCGTTTGTTGAAACTGCAGTTTTGCAATTAATTTGCTGCAGAAGGAATCTCTGCTGTTAGTTCGTTTTTCGATCCTTTTTATTTCAATTTAATTCTTTTCAGTTAAGCTTGGCCTTTGTTTCTTTGTGTAATGTTTGCTTTGAAGAGATTCTTCGAATGTAAAATCTTCTGAAGTAACTCTCTCATCTCATCAAGCTTGCTCTACAAAATGTTTTTCTTACCACAATTTATCAAATATTTTGTATATTATCAAGCACTAACATTTTACCTTGTCTCACGTGTGTGTGTGTATATGTGCTTATCGACACAACCGGTTATTCAATAAACGCGAGCGATACTAACCCGTGAAATGTATGTTAGTATCGTAAATACATAAACTGCGTGAAACACACGTCTCGGGGCAACATGAGTCGTTTTAATGTCAAATGACTCATACATGTGTTTGCATTTGACACGAGGCGAGGTGCCTATATGATTTGTGACTTCCAATACACGTTCATTCATTTCTTCAATCTTCTGTTTAGTATCTTCCTCAATGATTTCATCCTAGTTTACGAGCTGTCCATCATTTGTATTAATAAGCGATATATGTAAACTTTGAACTTTCTTAGTGTTTCCAGTTTCTTTGTGTATGCTTTCCTGTGTTATGTTATTTAATTTAACTTTCTATAGACACAAAGGTAACGAGCATATGAGAACTTTAGTTAAAATAATAATCTTATTATTAAAAAACTACCTTCGAAAGCATGTCTTAAAAACAACTTAAAAAACAACGGAAACTATTCCCAAAAATCCGGTTCTGAAGCCTGGCCAGTCGCCATCTGCCGATACAATAAAAATAAGAGACAACAACGAATTTTGCAAATGCCTCTCTAGATTTTAAATAACGTATGAAGATAACATAAATGGAAGAAAAATGTACAAATAAAATTGTCTTTCTCACAGTTTTTAGATTTATTTCTCTTTTAAAAGCTAAAACGCTTCAAACTATCTACTTGGTTACTCAAAAGTGAAGTGAGTGTGTGAGTAAATGTATGTACTATCTGAAACTAAACAAACTTCGTCGAATGCACAATTTCAAAGCGTCTTATCTTTTGTATCACGTGCTGACTTTTCTTTCTTGCACCCCCTTTGCCCCACCGAAGGCTGATAACTAAGCGGCGCGGCGCCTGCGCACACTGCTACCTCAGTCTCCCCTCGGCACCCGCGCGGAGCGAACGTATCGCACCTTTTATTCTATAATATAAAAATCTCAGTGATGTGACATATGAACGTGGAATGTGTTTGTGATAGTGATTTATTATTTCAAACTGATAACAGTTTCAGTTTGGCTAATGTGATATAAGGTGGAGTTTTTATCTGTGCACGAATCGACCCGATACCGTTGCGTCGCGCTTCGGTGATTCGGTTAATAACTCGTGGATCTACAGTGCCTGTGTTATAGTGGCTTTGCTAAGATTTAATGCCGTGAAAAGGTCACTTACCTTGATCGGACATTGAAAAAGTTCTCGCATTCTAGGTCTAGACATCGTGTTAATCTTAATTATGATCTTTTTACTTAGATTCCGTTGCCAAACAGGTTGTCATTTGTCTAGGCTTCTTTTGGTCGTTACTTTATTGCCTTTCCTTTTTCTTTTATCTTCAAACTAGTTTTGGCCAAGTCTGTCGTATTGACTCACTAGAGATTGTAAAGGTTCTACAACAATTTTTAATACTACGACTATTATTTATCAAGTTGTTAATATTCTGTGGACACGATTGGCACAAATTAACGTCTTTTGTTTCTACTTAAGCTTTAGATGATGTGAAAGGATGAACGACGTGAAACACTGTCCCAGTTACTTGGATCATAAAATTAATAAACTTTCATTTGTGTGATAAAGACGATAGGTTTTTTCTCTCATTATTTTCACGCTTGATAGACGGCCGGTTGTTCGGAGCTGGTTTTTGTTTCGACTGAGTGAAACGGCGGCAATTGGACCTTGATATCCGGAGTTGCAACAGAATACAATTGGTTTGTACGGCGCAAGTTGGGAACTTAGTAGTTTTGTATAAAATTGCTTCCAACAAACACAAATATGAATCTTATCAACATAAAACCTTCAAAATTACATTGTCTTTCTAACTTTCATTTTGGTTACACGAAGACCAATTGCAACCTTCTCAACAACGACCTAGATTTACTGTGACATCGAAATTTTAATTCATGGACACATTTTGAAAGTTGAATTCTATTCTGGAATTAAATTTTTGTTTTAATACTTCTCTCAGACGTATTTTGATCATCATTGTTGGAAATGTTTATATTGTATCGTCAAGTATTGTGCACAGAAATTAACATGACATTTAGTAAACAAGCGGAAGGCACACGTAATTGAAATGCCATCGTGACATTCTAAACTGTTCTCATGCAAACTAATTACGAACAAGCTAAGAAAGAGTTGTTGTAACTAGAGCACTGTTTGTTCAAAATCTAGATTTTTGAAATGTCTTAAGACTTCAAATAAATTAAACAGTCACGCTTGCTACATTTGTGAAATTACAACGACCTAGATTTTTGGCTAACCACTCGCTAATGACGCGAAAAGTGAATGATTTTTGAAGTTCTAATGACTGGGTTCGATGTCCGGCTTTTGTGTTTTCAAGGCTAATCGTCATGGTTTGCTGAGTTATGGGGTAAATGGGAGTTCAGTGAATAGATTTGTTTGCAACTATGTGGCACAATGAAGGGGGCTTTATAGTATAACACCGCTATTGAACAGTTGTTTACAAAATATTAAAGTAACTAAGCGTAAACACTCTTTCAACCTTTTCAATGGATTCTGCTATTTCCTTCTTAACATTTGTATTTCTAAGAAAAAACCCTTTTAAGTTATTTTCTGTACTTCACCTGGCCATTGCTTGCGTCTTTCAAATCTCTTTTAGCATATGTACGTATGTTTTTCGAACGTATTGTCAGATATAATCAGACGAAATCATAGTATGTGTAAATCTTCATTTTCTTCGTTGTTTTCTGTATACGTATCACTATCATCAATGATTTAATGTCCTAATGGTCATTTTTTTTTCAATTTTATTTGAATTCATTATTTAAGTTAATTGTTTTTTTAATGTTCCTTACAAACCATTCTTATTTTTGTCTCTCACATCAATATTTTTTTTTTATTATTGTTTGCCATATTTATTATGTATGTTAATGTTAATTGGCATCGCTTTACATATTGTTTGTTGTTATAAATCATTTGTGTTAATCTTATTGACGTCTTGTACTTTATTAATAAACATCTCAATAAGGTTCAGCTAGTTTACATTTTATTATCCATTATCCAATTAAAAATAGACTTGTATGTAACTTCTTAGTCTACCAATTTATACATTGATTAGTAAGGAAATATGGTCATCACCTACCAACTGTTTATCCCCAAGATTCTTGCAGTTGTTGCTACAAGATCTGTTTCCTACGACAACAACTTATCACAAAATGTCTTTTTTGCAACTTCTATAGTTTTCATTGTGCCAATTTAGTGCTTCTAACAAGCTATATTTAGTTCACTTGTAGTCTATTTATAAGCGTATTTCGCACCGACCATCGTTAGGTGTGAAAACACAGTTATCAAACAGTTAAAGAATTTGTTATCAGATTAGTACTGATATGCTAAGATAACGGCTGGAAATGTGTACCAGTGATGTCATACTTTTCGCTTTTTGTATTGGAAGTTTCTCCATGTTCTTAGCTTGCGTGCTTACGTTGAATTACTTTAAAACTAAAGCAGTTTTCTTTTTTGGTTTTCGTAGTTTATGATGAGTCTTTTTAAGATGCGATATCTTTATGGAATTTAGCCATACCGGTAGTGGTTACGACAATAGCTCATTCTTATTTGAAATGAAAAATTGTTTATTGAATCTAGTACCAATTATTATTCTGGAAGATACTGTGAAAACTTTCTAAATTTCATAGTGAAGTTATAATTGTCCTAACAAATCATAGTGCCTAAGTTATAATCAACCCAATACAAACTGACACAGTTACAAATAACGCAGTGTTCCTATAAATAAACGCGTTACTGTCTCCATCGATTATCACGTGTCCTGTATAATTCTAGCCGGCATCGATTACCTCCATTGTTCCGTTTCGAGATAGTGCAAACGTGACTGGAGACTCGACATATCTGTTTACTATCTGTATATATGTATATTAGATTGATAAAATAATGTACTATGCTCTACAGATTATTTGTAGGCTTGTTAGCTAGCCTTAAAATGATTGGTGTTCGAAGAAACGTTTGATAGCTGAAGATAAGTAGCGATGATCGTACTTTCTGCAGGTTTATTAAAATGTTTTATTTTTTGTGAATGTATATTTTAATTGATTGGCCTTTGCGACATATTGATAAATGTGGGATGACCATTCTTCGGCATGAATGGGTCTACTCGACCTGAGCGATAACAAGGCCTCGCAGAAATCCCGCGTAAAATGACGCTTGCCTTGTGTTTCGGGGTGTAAGTAAAGCTATCAGTTGCCCAATCTCTGCGGATGGGGTACCATCCGCAGTGAGATACTTAACCCCCAAAAAGCCGACGATAAACTTGTAATTGTTTCAATTGTAAGCTAGTTGGTTATTATCCCATTAAAAATGCTTAAAACATGAGATATTTCGTTTGTGCCATGCAGAGATCTTGTAGATTATTCTTATTCTAAAAGGATTCTAATGCAGTTTTTTTTTGTCCAATGTTATTATTGTCCTTTATATCCATAGCATGACCAACGACTAAATCTACTTATAGATCGGACAGCAATTTAAAATGGTGCAATGCAGTCGTGTTATTGACAGTTTTTTGCTCGATGGCCGTCAATCGATCGACAGTCTTACCTTCATTTAGTAATCTGTTATAATCAATATTGTCCAGTTGCTGCACCTTTAGCTATTAAGTGGTTATAATATTTTCAATTAAATAACACTAGTCAAATTATTCTTTATTCAGAAATATAAAAACATTACTACAACTACACAAACATTTACTTCAGTTTTATCATTTAGACTGGTTTTCACGTCTATAATTCGTGGACAGATATCTTTTATCTATTGTTAGTGTTCATTCAATTAAAGGTATTTTTTACTGCCTTCTTTAATCTGGCTTTATTTTCAGGCATCAGACAAAGCAGCGTTTGCGTTGAACTTGCCAAATCTGAAAAAACTGCCGACTTATATTTCTTACATTTAAGTTAATTTGTTTATCACGCCCTAGCTAACTGCTGTTAATACATACAAATTAACTGTCATGTCCTAGAAATTTTCACTATTACGACTGACGGGCAAGTGATCTCTCGATCTCATACTTAAATTAAAAAGTAGTAAAAGACTTTCAAAGTTTAAGATTTTGCTAGCTAATAAGCATTTCTCAGGTCTGAAAACATAAGTGGTGAAAAATTGTCGTAACGCTTAATCTAAGCACCTCTGCGTACTTTTCAAAGATTAAAAGGCGTGTTATATAAATAAAAGAATATGTATTGACAACCCCGCGACCTCTACTCCGGGTCGAAGTGACCTTAGCACCGATATCTATGCTATTTGTCCAGTAGACCAGTAAATATCTTCGTATTTGTGTTTCATTAATAACTTTAAGTTGAAATATTCATAACACACAAAGTCTTAACATCAATTTTGTCAGTATTGTCATCTTAAATGCAAAAAAGGTTGCCTTTTTTTTGCAACCAGGAAACTTTGAACTGAAGGTAATAAGGTAACCGAGGTCTCAATAGCAATTTAGGCTTACTTTAATATACATATAAATGCCTGGCGATACGGGCTTTATACTATCAAACTCTCATTTAACCGGTTTCATATGCAAAAAGTAATCATTAGGTTCAACTTCTGTAATTTTGGATACAAATTTTGGTGGTTTTTTAAAGAATTTTGCGTTTTATTTGTAATTACATAGAATTGTTTTACAATATCATTAATAGGTAACGAATATGAATGATGGACGTACGAAGATCTGTATATTACAAAATATATCTCGTATAACAGCATCACTTTCTGAGTTTGACTTATATCGTTTTAAAAACTAAAATTTTTAAACACCCTAAACACATTTCTATTCCAGGAATAGAAAGTAAATTCCATCAAAAATCGCTAAATCCTCTTATATCGCGTCATTGAGGGAGAAGCTTAGCCGTCTAACTTATGGGAATGCTTTAGGGATTGACCTTTTATCTCGGACACGTGTTGGTTATAGTTCAAATGTGAGAATTATCTCAGTGTGTGGTCTAAACGTGACGATTTAGAGTATCAGCTGTTTCCATGGTATGACGTCATTGTTTTGGTGTTATGTGGGGGCAACTGCCCTCCCTCTAGGTTGACTGATGATATCGTCAGACTCAACTCTGGACCAGCTGTAAGTTGTTGTAGATTTGGGTAAGGCCTATGATAATTTTGATGAGTAAGTATAATATGGTCGTCTATAGAGTTTATTTTATAGTGTTACTGTTTATTTTGAGTTGGAAACTCACCAGCTGATTGTCGAATGGTGTGATGACGTGTTTTTATCTTTTTAAGTGGTTTTATGATTAGTGAGTACGTGAGAATGCAACTCATAAAGCTTAGTTTTTTATAGTAGTAACTTTGTTAAAACAAATCTATCTCTGTAATTTAACTCTTTAAAATTCTCAATTACATTAAAAAATAGGACAAACTCATTACAAAACACAATACCAGTAGAGTAATTACGATTGTCGAAAACTCGGAAACCGACATATTCCTTAATTAATACAACATCATTCGACACAAAAACTGAGCAATATAACTCAAACTCGGCATTAGTATTCCTCTCATAGCGTACAATATTAATTAAACAGATATACATACATACATACAGACAGACATACGAACCGGTCGTACTTGTGCCAGTTGGTATTACTTGTATACGTATTATATTTGTATTGTTACGTATGTTAACCGCATTAGTTAGGATCGAGAAGTGTTCAAACAATGAATTACGTGTATTAGGTTCTTAATATGCAATAAGTTAGTCCAAAAGGACGGCGACGTGTTTGAAGTGACCTTGGCGACGCTGATTGCTACCATCTACCATCAGGTGAACCGTCTGCTCATTTGCTGACCTATGCCATAAAAAACTATAAACACAACTTTTAAATTTAGATTAATCTACAGGACTAGGAATTACTTATGTAGACGTTTCGATAACAATTTGTTAATACAATCCAGTCGTGTTATATTATTGGAAACATTATCAATATGATAATGAGTATCCTTGGCGCATACTGATATGCATATATTAGTGACGTAATCAGCTATTTTCATCATTATTTTCGTCTGCTCTATACTAAAGGCGATTTGAAAATTTTATTCAAGCGTGCTTCGTAATCGGTGGAATGCATGTGTTTAGTCGTCAAACATGTGTAGACAAATCTATTGTCTGTACAATATCTATTCACATAAATCTGTGACAATTTGAATAGTTTATTAATATGTGTTACAGTCAATGTGCAAAATGTATCCTAATTATATTTCAAACAAGACTGTGCTTTGCAAGAGGTCCTCAGTTTTCGATCTAGTGGTTAATGTGTCTTCGTGGTTATATACGAAATGAAAGTATTGTTGGTAACTGGTGGACCATAAGATTATATACATTTCTTGAATCTAGAAAACGCATGGCTTGTTTAGTATAAGCTATTTTAGTAAAAGCTTTTGTTTCAAACCTATTCTTAACTAAACAACATACTGACTGAACAACACATTTATGTTGTCTAGAAGTTAATTAAATTATGTAAAAAAGGATAACAGTATATTATTTATATCTGTCTCGTTTGTTTGGTTTTCTGTAACGACCTTTTCATTAAGAATTATTCCATAATTCATTCATGCCGGAACATTAAAACGCACTGTTTATTTTGAACGACTGAAATATCTACTGATACTACCGTCTTCTTCAAAGGAACACAATTAAAATAGATAAAGAATTACGTGATATACGAATCTGTATCTTAATACAGGGCTTAATTATTATTTTAAAATAGATTTCATTTATTTTCGTGTCTTATGTTAATGCCATTTACTCAAAATAGTAGCTAGAATTCAAATAGAAAAACTAAGCGAATGTGATTCATAATAAGCCAGAAAAATAAACTTAGTGCATTGATATTTCCTTTAAAATATGACTCATTATTTCGCACTTACTTCTGCTAACAGATACTGCAGCTGAATACTTATTTGCGAAATGAATGATGGTGAAACTACCTATGTAGTTAATGCTTCCTATTTTTTAAGACGCTCTCGAAAATAATTCTGTTACCTGTCACAATAGACTGACATACAGTGTAGGTAAAAACGAAATTATTGATCCCTGGAACATGATTATTTACTTGTTGCTTCCTTGAGGAATATAGAGGGAGGGAGAACTCTCAGAGAGAATTTCCTGAAATTCCAGCAGGAATTGTTACAAGAGGAATCGCCCTTTTGTGCGTACGTAGCAAGCTGGCAGAATCTACTATTAAATAATATGCTCTATAATTGATAGCGCCTTATAACTTATTAAATATACTAATTGTTTGATGTATCTCGAGAGCTAATGCATCAAATCCATGCCGTTCGGTGTATAGGTGTATCGGCCAAGGCGACTGTGTTTCTATACCGTGACGGCGCTACACAAACGATTGTGCAAATCTTACTGATCTTACAAACCACTTCTTTTGTTTTTATTTTTTGTTAATTGCTCACAAAATTAATGTTGGTTTATGTCCGAAATTAGGTGCAAAAGTTTTTATATTTTAATTTATTCCTATTTAAATTAGGTACTTACATATAACTGTTTTGTTTACTGTTTGCCATGTGGCAGTATGTCAGTAGTAGCAGTCATGAATTAAAGTTATGTCCAATCGTACGTACGTAAAATTTTCAAAATATATCTATTTATTTCATTTTATCTGTCGATAAACATATAACAGTTTTCTTACATGTGGATACAATGTCATAAATACTAGCAGTATCAAATGTAACAATGCATGCGGTCTAGGTCTCCGCAGACAGATAGGCGGTCTATATAGGTAACCTTGATTTGTGTTACAATTGATCGTACACAACACAATGCATTAGTAAGACAAGTGCATTAGTTTATTGTTTGTTCTATACGTATCGATTTGTCTGTTGATAACGATTAATAAGAATTAATTGGAGTATTCTAAAGATTTAGTTGGCTTGTTTGAAGGTGTTTTGTAAAATCGTCATAGATTTTTTTGTGTTTTATTAGCAACTTGTTACTTTTGTCTGCTGCTGGTTTATATAAAGAGTTTTATATTATTTATCCCTTTAAGAGTCGGGCATAAATGCCACATATGGATATGTAACTCACTTGTCGCTAGATAATATAGGCCTAAGTTGCCTTAAAATAAAGGTTTATATTATTTAAATAAATATAAATACAACATAAACCATTTTACACTCAGTCTTACGAGTGAGAATTTTTGAAAAAACTTAACATTAATTTGCTTCTTTGCTCTACCAACATAAGACTCATTAATGAAAGATCCATATGGTCATAAGACTCCAAACAATGTGTTTATCTCTGTAAGGATATCTATGATTTATTCATACTATCAATAGGTTAAATGTCAAATAATGTAATCTGAATATTAGCATACAGTTTTGTCTTTATTATATGTTAATATTTATTATTTTAGGAGTTTTAATATCAAAATAATAGGATCATATTTCATTACTATTAATATGTTGTCTCTAGGAATTGTAATATAATAATACTTTATACAATAGTCGGACATAAATTACTAATGTTCATTCTAAAATTTAAATGTTTATTACAGAACTGTCAAATAAAACTGATTGTGGAGTTATTTTAATTAGGTTTCGCCCACGGGGAACCATTGTCAACCCATATTGGGACCCATTGATTATAACAAGCGTGTCCCCGAAATTTTCAAATGACGTTCCATTAATTTAATTATGTTATTAAAATATTTGACTTCACGGTCACTAGGAAATTGGAGTTGATATAATTTATAACTTGGTTATCGATGTAATAATTTAATTCATTAGCAATGGTACCTATTAAAGTATTTTTCCTGGTAGCAGTTTCTCCTGCTTTCTAAGTGTAAATATTTGACAAGAAAATATCTTACCTACTAAATGAACACCTAGTTTAAATTCCGTCACAAAATTAATTCTATAACGATTTATAAAACAAAGTAATAATACGTCTATGTATACAATGTTTGATGATAAGCATTAGATAGGTGCGATAAAAATATACGGTCCTTATTGGTCCGTTATCTCGTGATAATAGTCGTCCGATAGCTCGTCGCTCGGTAATTGATTCCTTTATAATTATTTTTATAAATAATTATTGAGTTTAATTAAAATCTTCTACTCTTATCAGCACAGCATTATTCGTGTAATACCAGGCCAGATAATGGCAAAATGCGGACCCGTTCCTAACATAAAACAATCTTACACATCTTAAACGATTATAAATAAATATGGGATAGTGTTATGTAATTAATGATCGAAGTAACTTTTAATAGTCATTGGATAAACTCTTTTTTTTAATAGCAGCATATTTGCTTACAGACAATTTTACATTATAATTTGAGCTATGCAAGTGTTCTCAGAACATCCAGTTTGAAATAACATTTGCTGCTGAAGTAAATCTCTTCTAGCATTTTAACCATCGTTATCTTCCACACCATTACGGGCTACAGAAAAAACAGATCTATATTTGAAAGTACGTTTGTGTATGAACACACCTTACCTTCATTTCCAAGTTTAGCCTGAGTCAAGTTTCACTATCGCTGTTGACATAAGAAATAGTGTCGCGAATTATCTACAAGGAAATTCTGCAATTGTTATCTTGCTTACATACGTTAAATGTTGATAAAACGCACGTAGTTACGTGGTTACGTTTACATTGATAAAGATTGTGGAGAAATTTGTGGGTACAAGTAAAGTATTGCTGGTTTATCTTCTATATTATACTTTGGAGTAGTCAAAAGCCTTTGACAGATCCAAGAAATCTACGTTTTTGATTATATGGATGTAATTATACAAGGGTATTTTACATTATTATCAAAAATTGGTGTTTAATAAAAAGTATACTTCGATATATTAGTGATGTTCATATTTATTTACCCAGCTGTATTCAGTATTGTTTACAATCTATCGAAGGCCAATCCCATCCCACGAAATGTCAATTGTTATTTTCAATTCGTCTAGCATCCGGATGGTTGGCAAGCTCGCCTGTCTATACATTCTTCACCATAAGGCCGTGACTTTGACTGAGAGCAAAGAGCACCCATTGTCCTTCTGTGTTGCCATTTGATCTACCGTTTAGATATAACTTTATGCGAAAGTGTTGCCATTGTTTGCATGTCACCAACCGTAAGGGTGTATAATGTAGCATGGTTTACGTGAAACTTGCCTTGTTTGCTTAGCGGTTACCAGCTTCACGTTTCTCACATTAGGCAAAGAGTTTGTTGGATTTGGCATAGTTACCAAATCCTTAATAACGTTTTCAAGCTACAATACAAGCTGATTTATATTTAAATTTATCATGTAACAAGTGCCATATTGGCAACTACTAATGTTTGTTGCTTCGAATACTTTCATCGTCATTTCGTAAATATCAAAGTTGGTGACCTACTGTCTGTAAGCAGTGTTTTGCAACAGTGACTCACAAACAAAAGTAGTACGTGTCTAGATATATTGGTCTTTCTCTATTGTTCTTCTGTTTGATACAGGAAAGTCTCTTGCCTTAGCTTATTGTATTTGATTATCTGCGCTGCATGGCATGTACCGATATGACACACTTTTGGTTCCAACGTATTTTTATTTATAGAAATCAATTTCTAATATTGTCAGGAATGATCTTTGGTATCGGCATCATGGAAGTATTTTCCGATATACATTATCTTAATTTACCTTACCACCGCCACTAACCATCTGAATACCTCGACAAACCCTCATGGCTCGTCAACCGCAGCATCCATTCCGTCTGTTAACGGTAATCGTAACGGTATGCTCCGGCCGGCCGGCCCGGATTAATTGTGGCCGAAACACAAACGATACTATGACTTCATTTGACACCAGATGCTCATCTATCACGATTAAGACGCACGTGACATTGTGGATGATGGCGATGTTGTATTAATTTGCGTAAGATAATACTCTAAAGTTAATGAAGAATTTCTTACTTTAAAAGGCTCATCGCACAGATTTTACCGATTTTGATTTATCGTTTTAGTTATAACGCTATTTATATTGATTTTTGGCAACATAACAAACGTTTTCATTACTGGATTTCATTTCTGTATCCAATTTCCCAAAGGAATCTTATAAAAGTAGGTAATACATATTTTAAATATGTTTGTCAGATTCTTTCTTATAAAAATCTGATTCTTTGAACACGATTTAGTATGCATGTGGTAATGTTAATTACAGTCATTTCGCTACCAATGTCATGTATTAATGATTATTTCAATATTCTACACGTGTGGCAATGACAGGCAGACACTCAATAATTACCACATGTCCTAGTCTTGGTGATGGATAAGGCAATTAATTTATTTTAATTACCTATGTTTAATGGAGTTTGTTACGTTGACAACGCGTTAAGATAGGTCAGAATGGTATTCTGCTGTCTGATTCGTTCATGTGGTTTAAAAAAACAAACTTTGTTATTTCTAAATTAGGTATATTTTTCATTTTAACATATATGATAACCTACTATTTAAATTCGAAAATTCCGTTGTTTAAATGTATTTGTACAGTAAAATCCATTTTTGATTGAGAGATCTAATAAAATGCAATATAATAATTTTATGTCACTTATTATTTATTTTAACTAACGTTATACAACACTGAAATAAATTAAACCCAAATTATTCACTTATAAAGTTTAACGAGCGATCGTAATTGGACATTAATTGCGGCGAGGAATCATTAAATGAGAACGTCTCACAGTCGATTTCTTCAATAGTTGGTCTCAAGTACTTTCATCGCAGATTTTACGAGGAAATTGAGATCCGTAAAAGTATTGATCTCTATTAAGTTTTCATGGAATAGTGCGTTATTTTTTCTGAATTTATAGAAAACTTTTAAATCTAGATGTTGTTTTTATTTCGTTCCTAATTTACGTACTTTAAGGTTAAATTATAATGTTCTGCAAATCAAAATCACACATACTAAGTTTTTGACTCAAGTAAACCTTCTATTACACAAACCAAATCAAAAACACTTCAAAGCTTTATGATTTACATCAGGGAACCTTAATAAAACGAGTTGCAACTGTGTCTCGCCCACAGTTTATCCAAAAGCATTAATGAGCACCACCGTAGGTGTTGACCAAGTGAATTGAACGTTGCTTAACCAAGCAGCGAGTCAGTAGGAGGGTGTGCTCAGACAGCAATAGTCTGGGCTGGGTAAGTCTGGTTCCATGATTAATGGACATATTAAATTTATTTCACCATGTTATAATTACGTAGGTGATAATTGAACTTTTTGAAGAATATGACGATTGATTCTGGAATTGCGAAAAATTGCGTCTTATTCTGCCTAGAAATTGTCTTCTTGTATCGTTTCCATCCCTTAAGTGCCGTCTGTCATTCGGTCTAGTGACTCAATCGCCACCGCTTCTATAGATTGCCGAAGCTATCGAATATTGTGTCAAACAAATAGGGCTGTCATTGAAGATGACAACCTTTCTTATTTTTGGCAAAAATGATGTCTATATTTTGCAAAATAGTACTACAACAAAATCTAGAGATAAGCAAACCGCGTTCAAAAGACCACCTGTGCTGCTAAACACCTATAATAATGATGACGACAGTTAAAATCACCTTCAACTTGTGTTTAACAGAACTGGTACACAAGTACCATTAGATCTAGCTTTCTAAATGACGACATGTTCAATCCCATTTGCCTCTCGGTTTCCAGGAAATTGCTTTTTATAATTGCCTAGTTGGGATTGAAGTGACTTTTTAATCCGGTGCCAGTGTTGATGCTGTGCTATTTGTGTTTCAATTTTAGATTGCGGTTATTGTTTTTCGATGTCTCGTTTGCTTTAGGGCTCGTTTAGTAGATAAAAGATCTCTTATACTCTCAAAGGTCAGGCAGTGTCCAGAAAATTTCGGTTTGGAAATTTTAAGTAAGGGACAGAGTTTGGATTTGAGACCATAGTAATAGATTGTTGGAAATAATCGTGTCTTTAGAGTGTTCCCTCCGGTTCATGGTTGTTTATTCAAAGCAATGAACCCTTGAAGGTGTATTTACTTTATGGATAAAACTTTCTAGTTTTTATTTGTCAAGTATAGCTTGGATAGCCCATAAATGAAGAAGATCTGAAACAAATTAGCATCTCATCACTTCGACGTCATTTTCTCTTTCATTTAACCAAGTTTCACTGCTAGTCGTAACTACATCGTTAGCAAGTAACTAGCCAATAAAATGGAGGGAGCCATATTTGTTTGTAAGCTAAAACAGATGGAAGTTAAATATGACTTTTTTCTCTAGGCAAGGTCTACTACCTCATTTTAATCAATTAAATGTAAAATGTAATGTTTTTCCAGCAGATACAAATACCCATATATGCAATTAACACAAAATCTTTACAATATAAAAGTCATAAGATTTTTATAGTATGAAATTCTTAACGCCTTTTAAGGATCAATGATTCATTACATCTTTTGGCTACGTATAGCCAAATTTGGCGGTGGAATCTCACCAAATGCGTCTTTAAATAGCTTATTATAAGTATGATATTGATATTCAATGTCATGATATTACTCATGTGTTGGATAATCAACGAAAATATCTATCATTATCATCGCCATGCTGATATAAGGTATTAGCTAACAAATGGTTGAACGCTGCAGTAAATCTTTTTTGTGCCTAGTGTATTTTAGCTTCATCATTTCGGTTAAGTATTCCATAAAAACAGTTTTTGATCCAACGGTTACCTGCTGTATTTGATCTAGCTTTTAATTCAGAGGTATATTTTCACCATATCTCACATTGATCCTCCTCTAGCTTGTATCAGAAATAGTACCACAATTTTCACAGCATTTTCTGTTTCGTGTACAAAGATTCTTTTGTTTAAAAATACTAAATGCCACAACCATTGTGGCCAGCCAATGTAACGTATCAGTGATCTCTCTAGCTTCGTTTTTTCTCTCTCTTGTTTTCTGGTTAGCCTCAACCAGTCCGACTTTTACTAGTTCACCGGGTCGGTCGACTTTTAGATATAGGATATAGTGTAGGTATTCTACGTTTGCTGGGAAACCTGTTTGGTACACAACCACCAGTAACACTACTTCAAGGTGATATTGTGGCTTTCCTTCGAATCACATTTTTGTCAAGATAAGTTTTGTGTTGATTTGTGATATTAATATTTATATTGATGGATTTAATGCTTACTAAAGGAAAACGTTCGGGTAATTATTGCACAGCATTATTAAAAGCTGTAAAAATTCGGAAATGACAAACATACTCTTTCTCTTCTCACACTTTAACGAGCATAAAATATTCTGTTCGTACCTCAGCTATAAGGAAATCCAACACCTGTATCGCACCCACAGCTAATAGTTTCCATCCAAATAAATGACACAACAAAATGTTTTGTTCCTTTTACGGTTATCGTATATCTTAATACACATTCGTTGACATTAAGAAAAATATCAATGGTGCTATTTCTCAGAAAAAAAACTCACTAGGCTTGCCGAAGAAAAATATAATGATATCGTATCTGAAATTATATTCAATTCTATTTCTTGCGCCATAAGAATCATTATTCAGTGATGCTGTCTCAGCCCACATATCGGATACACCTACGATACCTCGTTAGACTTCAATAGGTTGAAGTTTTTCAAGTACTTTTAAAAGTTTGACAGTTTTTTTTTTCAAGGTTGCAAACAAGCTGATCCAATTATGTTCTTGATTTATCATTTTGATGATCTTTGCCTTGTAATTTCCGTAAGTAAATGGTTGCTTTATGCATACATAACTTATATAGAGGAACAAAGCTAACCAGACGAAAATTGACATCGTCAGAAACTCTGTTTCCGCACATTAACTGTGCAAAAACATAAGAAAATGAGGGACAGTTGTACTCGACTATTATGCAGTTAAAATAACCTTATGAGTGGTAGTTTTCCCCATTGCAATTTAACAATATCATTGCACCAAGGTCTATCGATTTGTTTTCTATAGCAATTGTACATTTCACAAGAAAACCCCACCAAGCGGATTTAATCACGACAATTAAAGTAATAACGTCGGCTTGTAATGGGAGGAAATCTTTTCAACATACGACAAAACTCCAACTGCACAATGTTTCACTTGAGTAAAAGTTGGACAAAATTGTACATTATGATTTATGTACGTTTCAACAGAGCCAGCCAATTAGGAGACAATAAAATATCTCATGTGTATCTTGTACCACGTAAGAATGATACGACAATATCACGCATTATGACGTTCTCTTAATTATCTTTTATATTTCAAATTGTTTGGTGCTTACCCAAAAAACAATGTCGTTCAACTTTCGCTGCACGTCCCACGTAAGTTACGTCACAATTCCATTCAGAAATTACCTTTTTTTCTTACCTACGACCGTTTTCTCCGCGGTTTTGTCAGCTTTCTTCCACGGAGACAGGCGGTCTCACGAATCATTATCACTCGTTTTTACGACCAACAAAACGTCCATTTACACTCTTATTAAGTACTTTTAAACTTCACAATAAAATACGGTACGGGGACCTCACAAGATGTTTTAGTGCTTGTTTTACACAACTAAAGAGTTTGTCTAGTTTACTTGTATCGGTTGCAAGATACATTAGACTCGATAGATTTACACGCATTTTTCCTTAAAAATAAATTATTGTTGACGATAAGGAACTCCTTTTTCATTTGCATATGTCGTATAGACATATAAACGAATGTTAGTAGCTTTAACTATTTGTCAATTTTGTCTTAACATGTTCAAATTGTAGGTCACAGTCAAAAGTCCATTGATCTCAAATTCGTTATACATTAATGACATACAATATGTTACACCGAAACGCTAAATGTTACGTGAGAAAAATAACACAAATGTCAGAAAATTGATGCATCTTTTCATATCATTGATGTTAAATTGTACAGAGAATTATAATGCGGTACGTGGTGAGCATTGCAACAATACGCATCGTGGCAGGTCCGATAAAATTGTTGGCGTATTCTCAAAAATCGTATCTAACCATCCCAACTCGCGTTAGGGGAAATAAAGCTTAGTCATTCACGAAATTGAGTGCATAACAGCATAACACGCCTATCTGCACGGAACAGCCATGAGGGCTATTTTTCGGGCCTTTCCATTACATTTCTTTTATAGAATGAATTGCGTTTTCCGTTGCGTTAATAACTCGGAAATGTATGTCGTCTTTGCAACATTGAGAAGATTTCATTTTGACAAACATTAAACGTTTGCAAGTCATTCTATTTTGGTTCGGAAGTATTATGTGGGTATCGATTCATGTAATCTTTAATATTTATCGTATCTAACTTTCTCTTAGCTACAACATAAATATTATTAGTTAAATGTGGACAAACCTACACTTATAATTAACAAATATAATTGCTTATCCAAATTTAGAACTGCGCGAAAGTGAAATTATTGTTCGCTAGGAATAATTTTGTCCCCGGCAACATCCAATTAGTCCACAGTCCGGTGTGTGGGGTCAAACGTATTGTCAGCAATGTAGGCTAAATACTCTTAATTAGGGGATGTACGCTGTAGATAATTTCCCGTCATTATACCATGTAGTTTTCGACTTGTTTTTCTCATAATTGACGTGGAATATTAGGTGTGACTGACTGAAAAATATTAACAAGTTAAGTACGTAGGTATTCGCACAAAGAATAACTATCGTGACGTTAAATAATTGACCTTTACCATTATCTATTTATAGTTGATATTGCATTAAATAATTCTCAGTTCCATCCATAAAATCAATAATTTCCTTGTAAATTACCTTCAACGTAACTATGAACTATTCAATACCTTTCGTGGAAGTTGCAATTGCTATCGATAAACCTGTGAACATGTTTTATCTAATCGACCAAATTCATGTATTACTTGACGAGGCCTTTGTGCCGGTAGAGTGAGACGACAACAACAAAATACAGGTTTAGAAAGAGAGGGAATGCGACTCTCGGTTCGACGTTCGTGAGTCATGCTCCGGCGCATACACCGACTGTTGTAGTGGTCTATAATCACAGAAGTTAGCGGTTTCATTTATATCTTTTAATTGCAGCATATTTATCTTTTTGTGTACTCTAAATTGCATATTAGTCAGCTAATAGAACAGTCAGTAATAGTTTCATAATTAGATAATTCACAGCTACCTAGCGGTCTGTTCTACAAATCTGTTTCTAAACAAATTATCCAGTTGCTGTGTTTTAATATTATTATCTTCGTTGTATACGCTAATCAATATATTATCAATCCTTGGAAACAAAACAACTACGATAAAGTACTCGGCTTCTTGTGAAACCAATAAGTTTTTTATATCAGACTTGAATCATTATTTTTCTACGTGTACAAATTTTGAATCAAGTTTCGTACTATAATGAGACATGTCAAAATTCCAATGTGGATCATTGTTTAATAGTAAAAGATTTTATTAAGTTGTTATTAGTATTTTCGTGATTTGATCCATTGCTGTGACGAAAGCATCGACCGCTTGTGACGGGGTCGTCAAGCAACTTGATGTATCGCCTTCAGCATCGTCATTGGCCAACTTTGCCAACGCACGCCAGGTGAAACAACATCTGTCGATACCCAATCGCCAACATTTGTGCCAAACTCAGAATTACATACTTCAGTATCAGTCAAAATATATCCACTCTCCTCTCTCTACATCTATACTCGTCTACATCTTTGTAATTAGTTTTGTTATAGTAGATTTTGTTGTATAGTTTATTCGGAGTTTTTTGTCTAGATACAGCTGTTAGACACATATGGATTAAGTTGCTTCAAACATCTGCTACATTTGTCTGTAAATAAGGCCAATAAAAACTAGCTGTGTGGATATACGTAGAATCATTTAACAAGTATTTAATAGTAGAAGCAATCTGCACAGCCTTAAAAGTGTAACAAATTATATTGCAATCCGTATGGGACCGTGTCCCATGTTCGTACAAATTGTCCGTTTAGTTAGTTTCAAAACTCTGTCCAAATAAGTATGAAACGTGTTCCGCAGGCAGATCGTCTCGCAAATTTGTTACGCGGTGACTCACCGACGCTCCACTATTTAGTTTGAACGCTCCGGACCGGTTTGTACTCTTTTTTTACCGTCGTGATGGTTTTTTCAATCGTTTTTTGTTCCGTATACTTACCGTATTAAGATCCTGTTGACAATGTTTTATATTGTCAAGATTTAATCGTTCTTTTAAGCCGTCAACATTATCTTCCACAAATGGATGAGGTGCATGTGCTTGTGCAGCATATTTTGCAACGACCATTATTTTGTTTGTTTTTGTCTTATATAAAAAGTTTACAAGTTTATTGTTACAGCTTCCATTATAAATGGTAGTTTAAACTTCGTGACGAGTTTTCTTTGTCACAATATCATTATGGCAATCACTAATGTAATTCAATCGCTTTAAACTTTGTTTCATACGCACGCAATACATTTTTTGCGCCGTTATGTTCAATTACGTCCGTGGGAGCTCTGATAAAACAATCTTGGCATGAGTCATCGTCGATTGGGTTGGCTGTCATGCAACTTCTTTTAATACTTCAGAAACAAATACAAATAATGTTTCTCTTAAAATTAATTTAACGTTGCTACTAGCTTTAACAACAATGTTACCATATGAAATATCCGATGTTATAAAGTATGTATTAAAAACAATATAAAAATATTCTGGAACAATGGCATGAAATAAATCATGCATGTTTGAGGAAGTAGCTCGGAATTTATCGGTACTTTGAATAAGTGAGAGATTTTACCCGTAGTTTATCTGGGTATATTACTTGGTTTATCATTTCTCTCTCGTGAGGTATCAATTGATTTACTGAGTAAACATATTGCCATATCGATAATTTCTAAATAAATAAAAAATACCCTAAACGGTTTCATGTTTATGTAGGTGGGACTTACAACACTAATCGTTGTTTAGAGACTTCGTTTGGTTGGCTTAATGTGTGCTATTGGCTAATGGTTTCAGTTTAGTACCGTTCTTATTACTTAATCTGGATTATGTCTAAAGAATTACGATCTAATGTTATTTATTAAATTAATCCAAATTTAGGCCAAATAATCTTGTTTCGCTCGATTTACAAAAACTTTGACCCAGTTCACGAGGCATTGAATAAACTCAAAAACTCGGTTAGATTATTCATTTGCCCTCTGAAATTATTCAGAAACAGATGTAGCGCCAGCATTTAAAAACGCAAAATGCGAAAAATAACCTCATTCCTGTTTCAAACAGAATAAAAACTGACTTTGCCAGCTCTCAACTGTCTACCACCTGCCATAACTTTGTCCTGATGTTTTCCCCAGCCTCACAATGCATTCATTAGCATACGCCATTTGCGACCAGTACTCCGCCCCTCTAGGCCTCACAAAACCTCTATGTTATAACTAAAGGACCTTGTTAGAACCTCTGGTCAAGTTGAGGTGTGAGGTTTTTAAATCTTCGTAATTTGTGTGGGAAATGTGGGCTCCAATTGTTTACTTTTGTCAGTTAAAAGTTTGAACATTGTGGAAAAGTAAATTTTGTCTAACTCAAGGATATTTCAAATATTGATTCTCAACTTATTATGAGTTGGGTCCACAGAATTTATCAATGAATCGAAAATGCTCAATTCATAGTTAAATTTTCTGTATTTGTGTATCTGGTTATAGATTTTCTCCTGCTCTTAAAAAAAACACCTAGCTGATCTAATGCGACAATCAAAATAGCAGCAATTGTTCAACTTTACACATAATAAGAATAGAATCCTGTAGTTCCATGCAAGCAGATACGAGCATAATGGCGGAAGCTTGCGGTCCATGCAAACAAATATAAAAGCACAGCAACATAAGCTAAAATGGCTCTTAATAACAACGAGATAAATGCCAAATATGCTGCAAGAGTAAAATTTGCATTTTCTGACAAAGAGTTAAATTACGTACAGTTATTTCAAGCTAGGGAACCTGAGACCGTCGAGATTGTACTAAGGTGCTATGTGTTGGCTACAGTTTTATTATTACCCAATTAATATAAGAAATTGAGATTAGTTACCTACTTTAGAAAGCCTACAAAGTTGGTCCTACCAAGACCTCGAAAAATACTTAGTAGTTGACATCTCATATAACTTAATGTTTTAAAGTTTAAAATAGAAAATGTTATCTAAGATTTATATGATAAATAAAATAACATAATAATGATATCTAGTATATTTCATGAAATATTCTCAATACCGCTTTAGAAATCTTACGTGAACCCCTAATGCTAAATTTGAAAGTAAACTTGAAATTACAGCTGATGATATCGTCACACTAGTCTAATCATTATCACAAACGACGTTAATAGTTCTCAAGGTTTCCCCAAAACTTCCATAATACAGCGGTTGCGTGGCCAAATTCAACAAGAACCTTAAAATAGATTAAGATTAATACTGAAACTATTTTTAGCAACGTTTGGACTATTTTCGTTTGCCTCGGTAAATAGAACAACATCATAATATCGCTTGAATGAAATGTTTGCTTTTACGAATACTTTTTTTACGATTTTTACGAAACGCAGTGAATTCAGCGCATGTTTTAGTTACTTTGAATATACTTATACTTACTTCTAATAGTTTGTTAAATAATTTATCCAGCATGAGTGTCAAGAATTGGTACAACGATTAGTATTGATCTTAAGTCAAAGTGCGTGTGGCCCCGATATCCTTCCTTGGGGTATCCCAAGGGATTACAGAGTGTAGCAGTGGATGTTGTTATTAATGTTACCAATGTGGTATAGGATTTTGAATAATATCCATTTGCGGCTAGTACAACCTCAGGAATGTCGGTAAATAACTTGAGTCATACATTTTTCTTCAAATTCGACAGCAGACAGTTTCACATCACTAAATTTCAGTTGGTTACTGCGTTTATTTTGATTCATTGGATTTAGTAATTCAATCATAACATAGAGATGTTTTAGAATAATTTTATTTGTTTATACGTGTACCTAAGCTGAGTCAGGAGCTCACAAAATAGACATAAACACTACAATTATATTCGCATCTAGGCAATATGGAGTGTATAAAAAGATATGATTCACAAACTGTACTGTTGCATAAACGTGAAATTTCTCTAGTTTGTTCGTAAAACACAAACTGTTTTATTGTTAACAATGCGTTTGAAATCTCGTGATGTTTTGTTGCGTTTCGTAATCATCATTACTGAACTTTATAATTGTGATATTAAAATGCGATTAAGGACAATATCAGCTGTGAACGTGTAAGCGAGAAAAACATTTTCTATTTTGTACTTACATTCAATAACAGATCCGATTTTCTAGTAACTGTTACTTATTTTAACGGTTACCGAATGAATAAGAATATAGAATAACATTACTTGTCGTATATAATTACCATAAACAGGCATTGTATCTATTTCCTCGTTAATTTATCACCGTTTAGTTTCCCTCTTGAAATGTTAATTTTATCACTGTCGGATCTTTTCGTAGAATATATGACATAGTTTTTGCTGTGTCTGTATTATTTAACACTGCGAAAACATTGAGTCATCACCAAGGCCTCGGGCCACGGTTCTATTCAATTCTTAATATCACGTTTTCTTGTTAAGGTTACAATTTATTTTACTTTCTATTAGGCATTTTAATGTAATAATTATTATTTACAAATGAAAAAATAATTCACATAACACATTCTCAACTTATAATACTGAGCCTGATGTGTTCCTTATTTGAAACTGTTTATAAAATAAACCACAACATTTTATTATCCTACTACTTAAAAGTCCCATTACTTGCGATCGTAACAAAATCCAATTACAACCCGAAAGAATTTATAGTTTAAGTTGAATGCCCTTTTATTGGTATCGATATTATTCGTATTGTGTCGTCTTTGCTTCATGTTATATGTTGATTCAAGTGTCCAGGTGATGGTTCTCTCTTACAGATGTCGCCGCTGCCGCTTTATGTCGCTACATGGTTATGGTGAACGGTGCTCCGTGTTCCTATAACTAACAATGTTTCATCTCTCTCTTTCCAGATGGACTTTGTTCCCGTCTCGCTCAGCCTGCCGTCCAACGGAATGTTTCTATCATAGAAGTGTTTTGCATTCCTCTTGTTCTCGGAAACTGTTTCTACATTTTAAATGGGATTGAGATCAGTAGCATTAGTTGTTTTAGAGATCGTTTTTGCTAGCTATAAGCTATGGAACTGCTGACGGTATAACGTTGCAGTGTTTAAAGTATTCGTAGGCTAGATTTCTTCAATAATTAAGCAGCTGTTAGAAATATTTAATGTTCCCTGACCGACCTTGGATGGGTTATTTTGGTCGATAATCGATTACTAATCGCTAACTTCCATTACACGTTTCTTCAAGTGAATAATATTTTAGTAGGGACCTTTTCATTAATAGTATTTTTTGGTATCACAGCCAATAATTCCAACTAAATGTGTCAATAGGATGAGTATCCATTATCTGTGATAACTGACAGACAGATTGCAATAGCGGCCAAGGTTTTATATTCGGAAATATATTTACATTAACATCAGGCTCTTTATTTTACGGTTAGCCACTATATTAATTGTATGACATCCGATTAGAGGCCTGATAACCTATTTCATTGATCGTCTCTTTATTCCTAATAGACATAAGGTTTCAAGTCGTATGTTTTGTGGGTTGCAACTATTATTTGTTCTGGTAGCCTTTCTTATCGAGTTACGAGTCGGTACGATCGTTCAGGGATTTCACATTTCGTCTTCGTTCATCTGATTATCCTATTATTCGATCACGTAACAATTCCGTTTGGAATTCTCTTTGTTTTTTAAGTGTTCTCTTGGATTCGGTTTTTTGTTGATAAGGCCTTTGAAAGTGTCTAGTGTATCGTACAGGTACTTTTTCCAGAAAAAATGGGTCCTTGAATTAAGTCCGTTTTTCTACATGAATAATTTTGTTTCTCCTATCTATTACTATATCAAATTAAGTATTGATTTAACTTCTTCTGGGTACGGGCTAGACAGTAATTGGTCAGTTGATATGCGTGAGTAAGTAAATTTTATATGCGATTGTTTATTTGACGTCAGAAGCCAGGTTATTGATCGTCTTCCACTAATCCGTAACCTTTGTCTGTCTCCATACCTTATTCTAATGGTTCGTTCGATACTGGTATTTAGGCCGAATCCACATGTCATGTCTCGATGTCATGACTAAATTCCGTATAGCCGCTATCTTATCTGATATGTTAAGGGCGCCTATACTTTACTACTATTCATTTTCAGGTATTTTATACATGCTTCCAAATTAAAAATAGTACTTAAAGTGATATAACTGTGATAGAAGTTTAAATTAGTATGCTCTAAAACCTAGTGATAATATCAGTGAAATGTCTTCTTACTAAAATGGAGAGGAAACTAACACGTGAAGATTTCATGAGGAAAAGTTTTCGAGCCCCGAAGGTGTCGCCCGCTCCAGAGGGTCAGGAACCTACTGTTAACGGAGCGCCACCACCATCACCGGTGTCTTTAGCCATGTTGGAGAGAAACACGCAACCACAACGAACCCAGTACGAGATAACCTCGTCGGGTATAGCTCCTAAACGACTTGAAATCAATAGAGCTCATCCCATCCACCTCAAGTCATTCCAATCGCCCGAACCTCCAGACGATACGACACCAATGCCGCCATCAGACGATGTTCTACGCAAACTCGAACGGCAAATTGGTGAAATGGAAAGAGGATTAGAAAAAAGGGCACAGAATGGTTCTGTTGGTGTTGACGAAAGAGTTAGGTACGCTGAACATGAGAACCTCTTGCGTACTGGCGTATCTTCAGTCGGAGGCGGAGGCTATCTTCCAGCAGATTCCGATACAGAGCACGACGTTGTACCATTCAATAGAAATGAAAGTACTCGCAGTAGTACCGGTGGTGCTACTCCAGTACCGAGACCAGCCACTCGACTGGCCAGAACAAACTCTGACACTCAACAATCAGTCGCAGCTACTGCCAGGATCATGAAGAAACTGGCTGACGGCAATAAAGATGAAAAGTCTAAGGTTATATCTCGAAAGGCGATACAAGCGCGGATGGAGCGCGTCAAGAACTCTGTCACGGGAAAACATGAGCACAGGGTTCTGGCTGAGCATAGAGTCGATCCGCCTTCCCCAAGGACACCTACCTCCCCCATATCGCCAAGGTCACAGGTAACGACGATTCTTTACAATATTGTGGATGTCCATACTACTCGTACTAAGCCTAAAATTGATATTGAATATCCTGATGTACAGTCGTGTTTAGGTTCCTAAGGCCTAAAGCGTTTAAAATGAATTTCACCTTAATGTAGTGTATTTCATGTTTAGCCTATTATAGTCTAGATAAAATGTAAAAAATACATCGATTCTCTCCAAAACCGATATGTAGTTATTGATCGTAAATTAAAATTTATAATATTTTTATAACGGACATAATTCAAATCACCAGTTTTGACGTGTTTTTATTTGACGTTGAATGTGTGGCTACCCACCCACACGCGACGTCTTAAATTGTATTAAGTGTTGTGTAATATTTGCTTACCTTGTTACCTAAACTCATTCACATTTGCTTGCGTAATGAGTACAAAAGAGAAGTAGACTGTAATCCTACTTTATTTTCTATTTTTATTTGAATTTTTCCTATAAAGAAGTCATCGGAATGGTTTGAATATATTTGAAGAGCTTAAGTTTTTTTTATTGAATTTATGTTTTCTTTTAATCATAAATGTATTTAGAAAAAGTTACTTAGGTACACAAGTAGTAAAAAAAGACTTGTACGTCACATGAAACAGATTTCTTTTTGATCTTTCCTAAAATAAATCAGTCACGTTATAGTAAATGAGCAGCCTTATTTCTACTGCCTACCTGCTGTGAAAAAGTCAATTTGTAACACTTGGCGCTTGGCGTTGACGCAGGCTCAATGACGTCACAGTCATATCACGGCCGACTGCTAGCTCCAAATATGTACACGAAAATGTTTATTGAAGAAATGATTAATTCGTATTGTGTGATACACACGCAGGTCAACCTAAATAAGCCTTCGTAAAAGTTTTTCATTGTTATTGTTTTTGTAATTAAGTCGAAAATCTGTTGAATACATTGACAAATCTGAGTAGGTTCTCATGCTTGCAAAATAAAGTTACCTTTATTACAAAGAAGACATTTTTCAACGATATGGGTAAAATTATCAGAATTAAGTTAAGATTTTTGTTTCAAACATGCTTAAATCGTTACTAGTTTATGCTAATTGTTTCTTTTTGTTTTCTTCACAGGTAAGCACAAAAACACGATTCCAGTAAAATGGCCAAGTCTACGTACGTAACTAATTGCGTTGTAAGGTAAAGTATGCACTTTGCTTCTCCAAATAAATTGTCTGCATTAGCGTTGAATTAAAATCTACGGATAATTAACCACATTTTATTTAGAGTTCAAATGAGATTGTAGGAAAAGATCTAAATACGTAAAAGACGAAATATATTTCTAAATGTTCAAGTTAGATCTCTAATTTTACTGAAAACTGTTAATATAGTTTTAAGTCACATACTAAAACAGCTTATAGTCATAAAATTCTAATATTTAACAACATTACACCTCTTAAATGCCGAATATTATCATACAATAATAAAATTAATGTCTTCAGCGTGATTTTTGAACCCAGAGACGCCCATTTAAGGACATCGCAAGTTATAATGTTTTATGAGAAACCATTCAGTTTAACGACGAAACACACAAATCTGTCCAAAGTTGTAATAAAAAAACGAAATCTTAGCTATTTCAAGGCCGCGTAAAAAAGTATTTGTAAGCTCAACGCGATTGAATGATGAGTGAGGAATGCAAACGCGAGCGGCATAACTCGGTATGCGGAGTCGAAACATCGCCTGTACTAACGAACTGTAGTTTACGCAATTATCATTTTTATTGCTTTGAGGAAGTATTTGCAGCCAGCCTATGTTTTAGTAATTATTCACATTGAAGCGCTAGCAATGAGAAATATTATTTCAGACTTACAAGGTTATTTTGTGGTCCAATGATTTTTTCGCCCTGGGTAAGGCCCAGATCTCTTACTAACTAAAATCCACCTCGTTTCTTTACCTGCTGTGAACTGGAACATCATTGCGATTTTTATAGTTAAGTTGTACTTAAGTAGGTAAATGTTTGTTTACTCTTTGACTGAAATTAACATTTGATTCCAATCCCTGGTGCTGACATAACATTAGGAGATATTAAGGACTAGCTACTCTAGCTCGGTTTCACCCGCTGCTCGGCTCCTACAGACCGTAGCGTGATCTTTTATAGCCTATAGCACTCAGGAACCTTGTAGCTATCTATCAGTGAAAGAATTTTGGCAATCCGACCAGCGGTTCCAAAAATTACCCCCTATATACAAACTTACAAATTTTACCTCTTTTTAATATTAGTATAGATAAGTAAAATATTGAATGCAAGATTCACTATGTATAAAATTTATTTGAAAATATCCGTGCAAAGAGTATCTTTGAGAGAGCTTTATCTACTCAATCTTTAGCTTCTTTGTCAAAGTAAGGAAAGCGTCTCCTAGCTTCCTATACGGATGGGTGCCTGTTGGAGCGTGCAAAAATTACGCTAGCTCCCGTCGCGTGTTCCGTTTGATAAATCGTTTTGCATAAAATACTAACATTATTTATCTCACTGCCTTAGCTTCAAGGCAAATCAAACTAAATTTCTTTGAAGAATTTTCCAACATTTTAGTGTTTATAGACCTTTCATGCTCAGACTTGGCAAATTGTTTTTAACTTTTGTTTTCCAAACAGTGATTTGACCCTTTTACTATTGCTTGTTGATTAGTTTCTCCATTGCTTTTAACCGTTGCCATAACAACCGGCAGCCACTCAATAAAGTAATGAAGGCTGAAGAAAGACAAAGAGTGTACTTCTTGTTATGATAATAGTTGAAAAACATCTAACTAGGTCGCTCGATACACCACCGATCAATTCTAGAACCTTGACATCATGCCAGTTAGTATGCATAGATTATACTTATTCTGTTTTTAATTGTTTTCAGTAATTTTAAAGTTATTTTATGCCGTTAACCTAATTTGAGTTACCTAAGGCTCTATGTTGTTATAAACAGGGATCTTTACTATTAGGTGCCTTAAAAATGTTGTTTAAATGAGCATATTAGCAGTTTGAAATATGAATTCCTAAAACTATCAAATTAGAATAAAAGATTTGCGGGTCAAACGCAATAAGGTGCCGTTGCCTCGGCCTGGAGCTGGAGAAGGAACGGGGATGTTTTAGTCACTGTCAGTGAGAGTCTGACACTCCCGCCTCATTCTTCGAGAGAAGTAATTTTGATGTTTTTCCTTTCTCAAGATAAGGTATGAAAACATTAATAAGTAAGTTTTTTCTAACTTATAATAAGTCTACGACGATTTTAATAAAACATAAACTTTTGGCAAACATAATAAGCTATTTATTATGTTTAACAACAAAACTTGATACACAATATAAGCCGTAACATAGCAAAATTTCCCCCAGAATATCCGGGCCGATTTCCACGAAACGGTTTATTAATTTTCAACGCTCAATGAATGAAACTTTTAAACAGAATTCCGTACCGAACTTTGGTGGGCCATAATGGAAAGAATTTTAGAGCTATCAACTTTTTCGGAGACCAATAAATATTCTAGAGACCCGATAATGACTGGGAAACTTAAGAATGGAATTGATTGTATTTATTAAGACTTTGTAGGAGATAAATGAGTTGAGTCTGTATTGATTTAGAAGGGTAATTTCGGTTTCTTTTTTGATCACACAGCATTACTTGGGTAATTTTTAATAGTTGGGATTTTTTTGTTAAACACCGCATGCATAATACATAAAGATTTCTCATATAGTTTTTATAAAATACCAATATGAAGCGTTAAAAACCTGTGTCTTCTAGAGGCTATATAGTAGGTATGCGGCTGTAAAGGCAGGATAAAAATTTCGTGCAAATTCGACTTGAGGTGCGTAAATAAATCATCATGGCTCTCCCACACTTAACGTGTTGATTGATCAGTTTTATTTTACAATGCACATTAGCATGTTATAAACTTTAAATTATTCTATAAACTATTAAAGCAATAATTTAAAATCTAAATCTATAATTGATTCGATGCCAGTCGTGACGTAACATACGGGTCTGCATTATCTATCGTTGCGCACCTACGTCCACTTGTGGGCGTGTCCAAATTAATTTCAACTGCATACAAGATAACGTTACGTCATACTTACATTATGACGTCACATGTCATTGATTACCTCGCGTTGTGGCTAGTCGTAAATGTTGAACGTTTGGTTCGTTGCCCGGTCTGAGTTTTTAACTAAGATCAAATCTAGATAAAATCTAGATCCGTACTATACATACTATAGTACGAATTTGGATTTTAGACAGTAGTAATCTTTTTTATCTGATTTTTATATTATACCTTTTAGGACATTATTATTATGTCGTGTATGTCGATAAATATTTATTTTAGAGATCAACATTTTGTAAATATATTAATATTTAGAACAAAACAGCTTTTTCAGCAAATCAATACAGTCATTAAACATCAATTAGTTCGATATAGCCCTATGCTTTAAACTCACTTTAGTTCATTAAATTTGTATCAGAAATAGACATGATATTTATATAGATAAGACAGATTTTATATATTTCTGGATCATTTATATTTCACGCTTTGAAATCGTAGTGTGTGACAATAGATAGCCGAATCAAATTCACTCCTGAACATATTTAAAAGCCTCTTTGGTAAAAGGGTTTGCGAAAATCCCTCGAGCTTCATAGATAGTCCTGAGTTCGCAGTTAGATCGACGAAGATAATTTTAAGGTGTTAATCCTAATATTGTAAGAGTGGGAAAGCTATGCTATGTGAATGAGGTTACTGGAGGTGCAACGCACTTGTCACTCTTCTTGTAGCAATTGCTTACCATCAGGTAACCCATCATCTCGTTTGCCGACATCACTTCATCACAAAAAGTACGCAACTGATTTTTATGCGGATTTATTTAATAGTCTACGGATTTATCTATTAAATAAATCCGCATAATTGAAAATGTAGGTTACATGCACATCAATTGTATAATGGACAAATTTATATATATATTTATATATTTTACACTTCTTGCACAACGTACAATGGCGGACTTAACGCCTTAGGCGTTCTCTGCCAGTCTGTCTTTGGGTGGTGGAGAAATAGGAGTGGTAGGTGCATCTTTGTTGATAAAAACAAGGAAGAAAAAAAAACACATTTAGTATCGGCATTGCACCCATGCGAAGCAGGGTGGGTCGCTAGTATCCTATATAAAAACAAATATCCACGTCCAATATCTATGTCTAACACTGTATTACAAAAGAATAAGCCATGTTTTATGGTGCAGTGTAATGTAACCTACTTACAACTTTACAATGTTCATTGACTAAACTACTATCTAGACTTGCATGTCTATAAAATCAGACATATCTTACCGTTCTGGTTCGAAAGACCTTTTGGCTAGCAGCCATCAGCTCGTAAACTTTAAGCTATTTTCTATACGTTTTCTCGTAGTACCATTTGCAACCTCAGTTACTTGGAAATAGTTATCAACATTTTGTTTAAAGCGAATACTTTGAGAGTTCGCATTTTCGTACTAAAGGAAAGATTTGATATAAAATTGAATAAGCTCCGAAACTACTCGACCGATTTAAGACAAATAGCCAAAGGATGTAAGTGACGAGTTGTGGTTCGGCATGAAAGACTTAGGGGCCTTAATCATAATGGCAGGAGGAGTTACCATCGGCGTCGAGTCGGCGATGAAGTACCTGGGTCTCGTCCTCGACAGCCGATGGAATTTCACGGAGCATTTTCGTCGTTTGGCTCCTAAGTTGGAACGGTCTGGGGCCGCGCTCAAGCGGCTCCTTCCCAACCTCGGGGGGCCAAACGCCTCCTGCCGGATGTTGTACATGGGGATTGTGCGATCCATGGCCCTCTACGGTGCCCCTGTGTGGGCGCCGGATTTGAAGCGGCGGCCGGCTCGTACGCTGGTCGCGTCCCAGAGGGTCATGGCTATCCGAATAATCCGCGGATATCGCACGATCTCCGGGGAGGCGGCGAACCTCCTTGCCGGATCACCGCCATGGGATCTGGAAGCGAAGGCGCTCGCGCGCGTCTACAGTTTGCGCGCAGACGCGCGTCGCCGGGGCGAAGATCCTCTGCCGCGCCAAATTAGTGCGTGGCGGAATGAGCTCCGGCGAGATCTCATGGCAGAGTGGAAACAACGACTGTCGCAACCTAGGGCCGGGCACGCTACCATAGCAGCGGTAAGACCCCTCTTTGAGGAGTGGCTTGAGAGACGCCACGGCGTCCTCACCTTCCGCCTGACGCAGGTGCTTACCGGGCACGGCAGCTTTGGTAGGTTCCTGTTTCGGATCCAGCGGGAGGAGACGCCCGAGTGTCGTCATTGTGAGGATCACCTGGAGGACACGGTGGAGCATACGGTGGCGGAGTGCCCTGCTTGGGCTGAGCACCGCCGTGTTCTCAGGGAAGTGATCGGCGGCAGCGACCTCTCGCGCCCGGCCTTAATCGAGGCCATGGTGCAGCGTGAGATGAACTGGGAAGCTATCTCCTCCTTCTGCGAAGCAGTTATGCTCGCAAAGGAGGAGGCGGAGCGCGTGAGGGAACTATCCTCCTCGCGCCCCAGCCGCCGCAGAAGGCGACATTCCGGACGTCGGGGATCGAGGGATGATCTCCGGCCACCGTAAGCGCGGGTCTGCGGACGGCGAGTAAGGGTAGCTCGCCGCCCGACCCAGAACTGGACCCGAGCGTACGGCGCGTAGCGTTCCGCGCGCGCCTCAAAGAGCCAATAGACCACCACAGTCGGGGCCCTAAAGGGCTGATGTTTAGCCGGGGCTGCGGGGTAAGCGCAATGAGGCACCGCGACCTCGGCCCAGAGCAGGAGAAGGAACGGGGGGGTTTTTAGTCAGTAAGAGTCTGACACTCTCTCTCGCCTTACCCTGGGCGGGAGAAGTCATTGGATGATTTTCCCCTGAAAAAAAAAAAAAAAGGGGCCTTAATCAGCAATGACGTCTTCAGGCAACGCAACGCAATGGATTTTGATGCTGATTTTTTAAAAGATAGAGTGATTGAAGATTAAATTGTATAATATGCATAATAACATCCAATAAATAGTGGGAAATTTTAATATCAGCATTGCTCCCGTGCGAAGCTGGGGTGAGCGCTAATTTAACTTAAAGGCTCATTATAAAATTAAGGGAATATTTATATGGACATTTCTTGACAAAGATTTTTGTCCTGAATACCCTTTAAATTTCAATAAATGTGTCGCAAGAATACTTATATGTTCTTATAAAACATAAAAATAAAATACATAAACAATGCACTAACTAGCTAAACACATGTAAATCTGCGCATGACGTTAGCGAAGCCCCGCGGGACCGAAGCCCGAGCACTGCATTACAGTGATGTTATTATATTTACCTGTCTCTTGTACCAACGATACAACTACAAGTCTGAGAATAAGAAACCTTGGGGTTGGGAATAATCTAGAAATCGTCTCTAAAGATGTACGTTTCTTGAAAGAAGTATGGGGGTCAATGAACTTTCCGGAACGGTGATGGGGTGTCTTAAAACCTACGGTGAACTTATTTTCGTTAATTAAGTAATAAGAAGTAATTCAGTTCAATGAAGATTTTCCTAGATTAGGCATCCAAGATCGAAATATTTTTGTTTTTCAGATTATCATCATTACTATCAAAAGAAATAAATTAATCTATCGCTTATTTTAAGTTATTTTCCAATGAAATAACTTCTATAGAAGGGAACTTTTCGAAGCAGAAATTTCTTACACGTTCAGCGTTTGCTATCGGTAAATTACAATCTTTACACTTGAACACCTTTTTTATTAATATTGCATTTTACTCAGAATCCTTTCCTTTATTAATTTCCGTATGACCTACATGCGATATGGATAGATCAATGTATAAATATTGTTTATATATAAGACACGGATTATCAGTGTTTGAAGTGAAATTAATCCCAAAAAATATAACAAATTTAGAAAAGAATCAATGGACATTCAACTTCGTTTTAATATTAATTAGGTTGAATTTTACCTAATCAAATGTTAGTGCTAAATTATGTATTTTCAAAGAAACGTCCAACTTCAAGACTAGGACCAACTGCTTTGACAGTTACTTCTTTGAAAGTTTGAAATTTTCCTAGTACAACACGGGGGTAGTATTAAATTATATTAGAAGCATGAATGTTCTAGCTCCCTTTGTAGAATCGTGAAAATTATACGCAAATGAAGCGTTTACGAACACCTCTTGTAATTACAAACAATGGGTTCATTACCAAGAATGGTTGGGACGTGAAAAACAAGACCCGAGCACATTCAATTTCTCACAGAACATTAAGATGCTGTCACACTCAAATTAATAATACCATCGCCCCTTCCAGACCATCAAAAAAAAAAACAAATAAATTTTCAAACACAGCACCAAGTGACGTAATATCTAAGGTAAATGCAATAACTACCATCAAATGGCATAGCAAATAAAAATCAAACGTACACATCCAATCTGAAACCTCTGATGTCTAAAAATAAAGCACAAATTCCCCTAACATTCACAGTTGTATAAGACGTTTCAATTTTTGGTAGCAAATATAGGGCGGTGGGTACTCCACCCCATCTACTGTACTTCCGTTCAGTCAGTGGTGTTCCGAATGCCGTGGTAGACGCACGCGTGTGACGTCACGGATAATGGTGTTGTCATAGTTTTTGTGATAGTGATATGGCTAGGAAACGGGTAAGGAGTGGTTTAACATAATTAAAATGGGCTAGTCTAGTATTCGCTAGAGATTTTAATATAATTCGCAGAAATTTCGTGTGAATGTCGACCCGTTTTTTTTTGAATCGCTGCTAAGTATACATAAGTCGTTGCATTAAGCCCGATCTTTTGTATTGTGTGTATCTGTGTTATGGATAGGTACATTTAAATTGTTTTTTTTTATTCTTTTGTGGGTTTATCAAGTTATTCATATTTAAATTTTTACTACAAAGCTGTATCCATAATCCCGGGTCAGGTCAACTATGTACTTATGTGCCGTAAGAACGACGCTCTGGTAAATTGTTCTCGGAGCCTTTCTATTCTCGTAGTTCAAAAACATCTTTAAATTCAAGTCGTATTAAAATAAACTCTAACGCTTTGTGATAACAATCTTTATTGTAATTAGAATCTAATTTTATGTTGTTTTAATGTAATTGCGGAGATTGGTATATTAATAAATCTCAATCTACTTCGATAATTTTACTCGAGTTCAAATTCTCAAAGACATTCCTTATCTATTTTAGCTGCGTTCGATTCAAATAACAACGTTTTGCGATTCCCAATGTAAACGTTAATTCGAAATCCCATTTACATGAGATATGTGGAACGTTAAACACTCTGAAATCGATTGGCAGCTACAACAATACGTTATTTTTATACTGCGTTTAGATCGTATCTTCATAAACATTACTTGCCACTAGATTTAGCCGTGGAATGAAGATATTATTTGAATTAGGAAGGTCGTTCAATTATGTAAAACAAATCTTAATATACTTAGCTCAAGTGAATTATGATACTTTTAAATAATTTGTAATTTGAAACTAAAATTCACAAAGTTATCGTCAGATAGATTATTGATTTCTTTGCAATGTAGGTGAACCTATTACTCGGGCACAGTTCCAAACGCCGTGCTGTTACTAAAAAGTCAATATTTTATCAGTTAATCTACTATAGATATGATTATCAACATTATATTACTTGATTTATCAGTCATCGTGATGAGCTTGAAGCCAAAAACACTTGGCAATAAATCCACCAAGTTTTAAGACAAGTAGGGTTCATTAGGTAGAAAATCTTGGCTTAATCAAACTAAGTATACTGAGGACTTTAAGTTTTCGTTTGAAAATGCTTACAAGCGTTCTAGTTTTAACTTTATTTGCTTACTCCGTCTGTTAATTTCATTCTATTTTAAAAAACCATTTCGAAAGCTTCGAATTCAAACGTTTGCTTTTAATTTCTATTATAAAATGTTTACTATAACGCAAAACAAAGGATCAAGTGCTTGCTCAATACTGCTACTGCAATAATTAGCGGATTATCTTCACTTAATGCCCTCTCTGGCACATTAGCTTTATCAATATTGCATCAAAGTACGCCACTATGTGTGTAGTGTGTACATTATAATTAACTGAGCCGTTTTAGCTCAAATAACAGCTCATAAACAACAAGCATTATTACGTCATAAAGGCATATTAACGTTAAGCTAAGATGCACCTATTTTTCTCAAGGTTATAAGTACTTAACCGAATTGAAATGAAACGATATTATGCGTTATAAGTTTCTACATATCCTATTTAATATTCAGTGAGAAAATAATTCGATTGTTTGTTGTAACTTGCATACGACTTGCTCAAGTAACTCGACTTGACCCGACCCCTCGCTAAACGGTCTTTGTTTGTCCCCCTTTCTCAATAATAATAGTTTATTTTTTTAGGGTGGAATTTCAAGTTGAATCGGAGTTTTTTTATGGGAAAATGTCGAATGTGATTGATAGAAATTGTTATAAAATACTCAATTGATTAAAACCATTCCTTTATCGATGCTTTTCAAGTCACGTAGCGACGGATTTCTTGATAATTTTTCTTAGTTTAGATTGAGTGATTAATAAAAGTTTTTTCTTTTACTTGAAAAGGTCTATTAGTAAAATTTTTTGAGTGCGAAATACTAATATTGAATAGAACTTTATTTCGCGACTATTACGTATTTAAATGTGAATGTAAATGCGGCATCGCGGAATTTGTATTATTAAGAATATTATTTAGATTCTGCATATTACTTAATAACTTGTTTCCTATATTTATGTGAATACGACTAATTCGTTTATACGGGGAATAATGATACAACAAAAAAAATGCGTCTTACAAATCTACACGTAATTCGTTTTATACTGGTTGCGTGTTAACAATAGACCAATCATCACCCTTCTTTAAACAAACCTGAGTAAACAACACAAAAAAAAGAAATAACGGTTTTCCATTACATACCAGCTACTATGCAAGTAACAAAAAATAAAAAAAACATTGGTCCAAAAGCATTTCGCTGTTGCAATTTTTACTTACTCTACAGTTTTGATTCTGACCTTTGTAGTTCTTAATAATAAAAATATTCGTTTACAAACATTTGCTTACCAACTAACATTGGATGAAGAATTTATTCGATTTTATTTCAAAATTAATTCTAAGAAATATCAGTTTTAATTGGTATAGTCATATAAAATATAATGGCAATGGAAAGTAAAATACCTATATCATCACCTACCTTTTTTTGTTGTATAAAAGTGTCGGTATATGTACGTATGTTACCCTTGACTTTATCTGAATGGGGTTAAGGTCAGCCTTGGGCATTAATCAGATTCAGCTCTATGTCAGTATTTCACGAGCTGTAGAGAGTGCCTACAGTAAGCCACTTTTGACACAAATAGTATTACCATATTTACATGGATTTTTGGGTATCTAGTTAACGCTCTGCTTCTTTAGACCTACATTTCACGTCAGATCAGGATTCGGCTGCTCGTATACCTTCTATTCCAGTAAAAAACTTTTTTGAAATCACATAAGTAAAAGACTGGGTATTAATTTTTAACTAATCTCGCGCGGTTTCACCCGCTGCTCGGCTTCATTTAATCTTAGCGTGATGTTTTATAGCCTATAGCACTCAGGAACATTGTACCTTTCTATCAGTGAAAGAATTTTACAAATCCGGTCAGCGGTTCCAAAGATTCTCTGCGCTGACTGATATATTGAATCCGTTTTGATAATGAGGTTATGAAAGGACTAGTCACTGTATAGTTAAAATTAACATTGGAAGTGATCATAGAGAACCGTAGACCAAAGCTTATACAAGGCTGCAAAGAGGCTTTAGTCTATTCTGTTCCAACTGACCAATAAAAGTTATCAAGCTAGATTTTTTTTATAGCTATTAGTTTAGTTTGCTTAGGGCAGATTTTTCATTGGTTAGTTAAAAGTTATCTGGGGAATAATTATGATGTTGTCGCGTCAGAATGTTTGTATTAGACAGTGACAGCAACTATTATATTCGTCAGAACAAAAATATTTGACTATTGAAAAATCAGCCCTTAGTCGTATCAAAATTGTGAACTTAAAATTTAGGCCCAACTATCCTTAGTCTATATTAATACTTAATAGACTTATGTCAAGGTTATTGGTCATCATTGCTTTATTTAAATGTTAGATGTTTGACATTGACAGTGAATTAAACAAACAAACCTGTGCAGGTGCGTCCTATGCTCAATGCCGATCCGTATCGATTCTCGATAGCTTTTGTTTGATTTTAATTGCGTTTTGAAAGAGAGTTTACAAAAAATGTTCCTTTGTCATCAAATGTTTGGTTATGTAATTGTATTTTAGTAAGTATGAGTTTAATAAGAAAATGTATAATAAAAGGGGTACTATTCTTACACTCCACTAATCTGTGTGTCTATTAAGTGTGGGAGAGTCTTGCTTCGGCACGAATGGGTCGGGGCCCGACCGGAGAGATATCATGGGTTCACATAAAAAAGCGTGAAACAACCCCAGCGTTGTGTTTCACTGTGTGAGTAAAGTTACTGGATCATCTTCAAAACCCAAAAGGCCGGCAAGGCTCTCATGGCCACCCATGGGCAGCGCCGATTGCTTATATACCATCAGGTAATCCATCAGCTGGTTTCCCGATCTGTAACATAAACATATCTAGTTTATTCAACTCAATCGAATCAAACCATAAATTCGTTTAATCTCGCATTACTTGCCCCCAGCGTGTTTAGTAAACAAGTTCAGTTGTACACGCATGGGAATGACAGACAGGACTATTAATGAATTTGTCCAATGTCCACATTAACCACCCCTATGTTTATGTACCCCTGGTAGCCATCAATTACATAAAATGCGTTAACCGTATAAATTATACTGTAAATGCTGTACTGGGGTCATTTCGGGTCTTAATTTCTTGTGACAAAACAAAAACATAGAGGGAGATAACGCCTTGGGTTGCTTCATGATGCACTTCCCTTTCTTTTGTAGTAAATTCAACCTGTTTTCAATTTAGCCGGAGTTGCCGGGCAAGTGCCATAAGGCACCGCGGCCTCGGCTTGAAGCAGGAGATGGAAAGGTTTTTAGTCAGTAAGACTGACACGCCCTCTCGCCATAAATGAAAGTAGTTGTGACATGTAGAACAAGCGTTTGCAAAGCATATTTTAGTTTCAGGAAGTAAAATTTATACTCCACTCTGCAATAACAAAACCTTTACGCAAAATAATATAATATCTTTACACCAGATTATGTAAATAATGGAATCTCGAAAAGTGTTGCGCGGAACGATCCGTTATTTACGTGTATTTAAGCTTTCATTTCCCGAGATTTAGAACAAAGTTCCATTTGAATCGTTTCCAATCCTCTCCGCGAAGGATTACTATGATTTTTCCATTCTTTCATTACTCCATTTCGACACCTACTGGTCGGGGTTTCGGGAATACAGAAAAATTCTGCAACGCAATCTTGTTAAGAGACTGTAATCCGCGATAAGGCGCGGTTTGTATTAAGCGTCGGGATTGTGTTGCGTATGTGAGCGAATTAGGGTTATTAAAATAAAAATGTACCGTATGTTTCTAAACAATCAAGAAAAATCAACCCTAAATAATCTAGGTACATATATCCACTAAATGTGTCATTATTATTTAATCTGGTTACCAAATTTATTTTTTATCAATCGACGTCTTTTCTCAAGTTTTATGCTCTTCATAAAAGCAAACTAGTAATAGTATATACATAAATGCTTCATATAGATGGAGGTATTAAATTATTCTGAATTTTGACCATGGAGTAACCATTAGTGTGAATAATTGAGAGGCTTGTCCTTCAATACCCACGGTCAGGCCGAGGCTTTCTGAAACATTGCAGTTTGAAAACTATATGAATTATTGCTGCATGTGTATATTTTTGGGCGTATTATACATGTTTACGTCATAAGAAAATTCTCTCTACAAAATCACCTAAAAGGATTCGATCCCGATCAGCTCACTAGACCATATGGAAGTGCGTTGACTGCTTTTTAAGAATGAGCGATTGGAGGATTGGAAGGTGTAGGTAGTTGGCCTCTTGATTGAAATTGGATCGGCTCACTTTTATTGCACTAGCATAGCATTTGTAATATGACTGTAAAAGATATTGTAACCTTTATTAGGGAAAAAAGGAAATATAAATTTTGGAAATTACTTACACTACATGCGAATCTATTTTTAGCTTTAGAACGGGGATACTGTAGATTACTGTCTAAACACTACCGCATAAATAAAGCTTTCTTCTCCTACATTTGTTTACTCCATTTTCAACCTTATCCCATTACGATATAGTCTAAAAATCCTATTAACAAACAAACAAACATTGGTGAGTTTTGCGCTCGGAAACGTTGTTCGCTTTATGCAGACTATTGATCGAGCTGACTCCGCTACAGCCGAACTTAATACGTCACAACATGGTATATTCAATAAACGACTGTATTTAGTTGTAGTTTTAGTTCAAACTGCATTGCCGGGTACTAGTATGTCTAGGGTTATTATAAATTGGTTTTGATATTTGAAATACTACCTACTGGACACTATTGGCTGACTTTTTACGTCACAGCATTATATCACATGGAATTGACGACTGTATTTAGTTTCTATTTTGGTTCAAACTGGAAAGACAAGTTCGATTTTGACGTTTCAGAAGTAAGAAATGTGTTAGTTCTACCAACCACTTTAAAGTACTACAACAAATATGAATATGTATGAACAAATAGATATTGAAACACAAACTCCAGAAACTAACTAAAGTCCCAAACAAACTTTAGTACGCAAATCTGGAGCGGTCCTGAATATAATGCGTATGATAATCAAGTTATAAGATATTTGTAATGTAAAAAGTTTCAGCATTATGTTATTCTAATATTGAATCTTGTTAGAAAATAGTCCTTCATATATTTTTTAATATACCAGTCATTTCTAGGTAAATAGACTGCGTTTGAACGAATAGTTAAGCCTCTTTAAGATTTAAAAAGTTTAATATAATTTATCTGTTAAGGAATCGGACTGATCGGCAGTTTCTACAGCCCTTTAGTTCTGTTTTAACCTGAAATAAATTGTTTATTTTACTTTAATAAAAAACGGTAACAGGCGTAAAGTTCTGATTACCAATAAAATTATGAAATTGGAAAAGCAATTTGCCTTGCTATCTTAAAAATACGAAAGTTTGTGTCAATGAATAGACGGATGAATCGGATCCGGAGGTTTGTAACTCTTTCACGTAAAAACTGCTGAACGGATCTTTATGAACTTTGCCATAGAGATAGACTATATTCTGGACTAACACAAAGGCTACTTTTTACACTGGCACTGCGAGCGAAGCCGCTAACAAGAGCTAGAATAGTGTGGCAAGGTCGTTTTCAAAGTCAGCCTCTAATTCTCTTTTGTCGAACGTCATTCCTCTCTCGCATCCGGCCGACTTAATCCTCTTGTCTCCCGGCGTATTTTCTCTATTCCCCCCTTTCAAAGTCCACCTAAATTACCTTCAGCAGATACCTATTATCGGCTTTTATCTCGTCCGTTTCAATTCCAATTTGTTGTTTCTAGGACCTTGCAAGTCTTGCAACTAAGCTCTATTGGTGATCTTTAGAGTGGTTTGTTGGTTAAAATATGTGTACTCGACGATGTTATTAAGTGCAATTTTGAACTTTATGCGGACTGATATTGAGTAAATTTATAGATAGTGTGATTAGTAGTTAGTAATTAGCGGATTTCGTTCGGTTGAAAAGTTTTTTTTTGGTTTTAGAAAATGCCATCATACTCAACACCCAGTATGAAATATTGCTAGGTATGCAAGCGTTGTCCCATATAACTATCGTAGAAATTAAATAATTTAATATGACATTGAAAAAAATTGCCCTTAAGTATACAGTATCGTGACGATCCTTAATAAACCTTCTACCGTGTCGTCGAATCGTTAGCTTCCTAAATTTCATTGTTATTACCAAATAAATGAGACTGATTGTGGAGAAATTATTATTAACAGTCAATCCATTCTATTCAGACCCTTTTGTTTTGAATAGCAAATGTATCATGATTGAATTTTTGATTGAATCAATCAACGTTTTATTTGAGGGTGAATAAATAATGAGTTTTTATTCGTAGGTTTTGTTTTAAATTCGTTTTTGGTGTAAATAAAGGTGTCCACTACGTCTGTTACTCCTCTAGTCTTGCGGGGTATCCATTGGCGAAGATATTGACTTACAGTCAGGAAATCTATTAGTTAGTTTACTTTATATCTTATAAAGAAGCTAAATAAAATTAAATATTTTTTTTTCAAAATCATGGCTAACCGATAATTGAGTGGATATTTGTAACTAATCATCATCAATAATGATAGGATATATATTAGGTGTTGACTTACGTGTGTACCAAGAGTAAAATAAAAATGTATTTTCATTGTATGTATCAGTACTTTTGAACTGACCCGGAAACAGTATAAAAAATGATAACAATAACTATTCTTTAATAAGCACGAGTGAACCAATATAAATAACAACAAAGAAGCTTATATAAACAATTGTGTACACTATACCTAGGTGCGTGTAACTAATTCATTTATATACCAATCCTTTATAGTATATTTCCTAGTCTTCCTAGATGCACTAGCTCTTTGCAACGCTGATTTATGAGAAACGTGACGAAGATTTTATAAAACGCATTACCGTTGCAAAAATTTACGCGGTTTGAGGGAAATTTCTCTCGTACCTACCTTGGTTTTTTTTATGTAATAAGTCGGCAAACGAGCAGACGGATTACCTGATGGTAAGCAATCAACGCCGCCCATGGACACCCGCAACGGAGGCGTTACGAGTGCGTTGCCGACCTTTTAGGGATTAGGGTTTTGGAGATTTAGGGATTGGGGAAGGGTCCGGGAAGGGGAAGGATTGGGCCTCCGGTAACCTCACTCACACGGCGAAACACAACGCTGTGGTTGTCTCACGCCGGTTTTCTGTGAGGCCGTGGTATCACTCCGGTCGAGCCGACCCATTCGTGCCGAAGCATGGCTCTTCCACACTTAGTTTGTAAGTTTTGACAGACAGACATTGTGTCAGTAAATATGGAGTCTCTTCTGAAGACCATCATTATCATCTTCACATCAACTATTGGATGTTAAATGATAAACATAAGGCATATTGCAGCCTCGGCCCAGATCAGGAAAAGGAATAGGGGGAGAGAGGGGAGGTCAGTCAGTAAGAGTATTCCACTCCCTCTCGCCTCATAGATAAATAATAGTAGTAGCAAAGATTTTAGGTACCTAAAAAGCAGCCTAAGTGCTCACCATCATCAGCTAAAGGCTTCTTCTCATACGATGAAGTTATTAGTATTAATCGCCACGCTTGCTTAAAGCATACTCGGGATCAAACTTCGTTTAGGTTTTCTTACGATGGTTTCCTTTACCGTTTATTGCTGTCTATGTTTTTGAATTCGATAATACTAAACTAATCACTCGCATTAAATAAATTAATACAAATTTGCATAAAGTTAGCGTTTAATATCAATAGCTTTAATAAAATTAGTACTTATCTAATGAAATAATATTTATCTATACCCATAAAGCTAGTCCTTAGACCCGAATCGTTTAGTGACTTTAGTTACCGCAGTCATATTTCAGAATAGTTCACTAATCGCTAGTATCGTGCAGGTCAGGACTTGCTTAACTTAGGAGCTATGTTGATTGCCTAAACACACCTAAATAATGTACACGATATTCTATAAGCCGTGGGAATTCGATATTTCAGTTATTCGCAAGACTAACTTGTTAATTTTATAATTGGTTATCGATACTGTCGAATATAATTAAACAACTTAGCTTATTAACTTCTATTGAGATTAGTGTTTGTTATATTGCTAGCCTTCTCAGAGTCTAGATTTTTTTTATCGTAAAATTCGGCAAACGAGCATACGGATTACCTGATGGTAAGCAATCGGCGCCGCCCAGGGACACCAAAGGAGTTACGAGTGCGTTGCCAGCCTTTTGGGGATAGGGGTTGCGGATATAAGGATTGGGAAGGGATAGGGAAGGGAGGGATTGGGCCTCCGGTAACCTCACTCACACGGCGAAACACAACGCTGTGGGTTGTTTCAAGCCGGTATTCTGTGAGGCCGTGGTATCACTCCGGTCGAGCCGACCTATTCGTGCCGAAGCTTGGCTCTCCCACACTTAAAAATAAAGTCTAGAAAATAAAGATAAAAGGTCATCAGGTGTCGTTTAAAATATACAATAATAATCAAGTGTCTACTCTTATGATAATCATTAATTTTGTATATAGATAGCTTTAGCCACACTTCATTTGGCAACAAGGATTTCTCATCTTTCCACATGACTGACCAAGACAACTTGATGATATCAGTTGATAGGATACTGTCTTCCCATCCATCAAGAGTACTGTAATCCTTGGAGATCTTATCAATTATGAATAATGTCCTATTATTTATCATGAGACTGTAGGTAGGCACAGTAGTAATCCTGCGACTTTATAGCAAGATGGCGTATATATATAGTTAGATACGTATACTACTGTATAGAAAAAAAATCTGACATAATGAAAGTATTTCTTAATTTCTAGTTATCAGTCATAATGTCTATATGGTAATTGGATGTATTGTCACAAAGTTGCGATTAAAGAGTTGCGAATTATAGTTTCTTTTCCTTCTCATGTTTATAGAATTCAGTATTGTCTTTTTTGAACCGGTAAAATTTATTCTTGTTTGTTAAAAGGAATCCTATAATAGGATTTAGTTCAAGCGCTTACTAGTATTGTTCAGGTAGGTCTAAGCAGAGTCAATACGGCATTCAATTGTAGACTCGATTTATGAGTGCTGTGACCTTTTAGTAAGGGTTATTATTGTTTAAGTATTTTCTATTAAGAACAATTTTGATAGGCTGGCAACGAACTTGTATTTTCTTTGGTGTGGCGGGTATCTACGGGCGTCTGCCCATTAGACTCTTAAAGAACATTTAATAATTTAGTCAGATTTTTCAAAGTGGTGAATTAAGTTTTATAAACAAAATGAAAATACATGAACAGAATAAAGTGAAATATGAGTGAAAATGTGAAAACTGAATTATGGACTTTTATTTATGGTGTTTGAGCACTTGAAGAGTTTACGAGGATGGGTGTCAAAGGCAGACAGTTCCTGGTGAATAGTTTGTATTATTACGTAGTGGTGGTAGATTTGTTTAGTTGTAGTTTTAGTTTCTTGGTTGGTTGTTTTTAAATAAGGAAAGATATTTATTACACTTATTTTGTTTATAGTAGTATAGTTTTTATAGTGATTTGTATGTTTTAGCTTGTAGTTAATTTGATCTTATATTTATGTAGAATTGTGATTGTAGATGAGTAGTTGTTATTTTCTAATGGTAATATCTAACGTATGATTCAGAACAAAATAATACTTGCTGTAAAAAAATAGAAATTCTCTTCGTCTCGTTGTTAGCAAACACTCCACTATAAAGAAAATTCCTCAAGCATTTTATATCCCACATCAAAACCTTAATATTCCACACGAGCCGGTCCGGTCGTGTAAATAGATGCACCCGGGTACACCCGGACAGTTTGCCCACCGGACCGGAGACGGTCGTGTGCTCGTCGCAAACTTTATTAAAGAACACCCAACACATCTTGCTAGTAAAATGCAGTGTGGGCCCAGTTACAGAGTGAAACGTATCGATGCTGTTTATTTTATTAATTTTACACTACACAAAATAGATAACGATAGAACAGAGTGTATATTGAGCAGTCTTATCGCGCATGTAATTTATTAACTTATTTATTCTTTACAATAGGGCTGATTTTTCAATGGTTAGATAAAAGATACCTGGGGAATAATTATGATATGGTGCTGTCGCGTCAGAATGTTTGTATAAGACAATAATTTTATTCGTCAGATAACATTTATCTGAGAACTAAAAGCTAAACGCATTTTCTGCCAATCATCCTTTTGGTAGTGCAGAGATGTATAACTTCTTCCAGACAACAATTTATACACCGGTTAGTTATTCGATAGCGGTGAAATTGTGCACTGTGGACATTGTAAGCTAAATTCGCTTTCAAAACAGTTTAAATTCAAGTTTTGTTACAGTTTTATGGCTAAATTCGAAGACAGTTAAAATTCCCATCGAAAATATGAACCTAATAAGTGTTGCAATTGTAAATTATCCTAAAGCAAAAACGCTGTAAAATCAGCTTGTCGCTCCCGCTCCAACTTACACCGTACATTTAATCTCCTCACTCGAGAGCCGGTACAATCTGAACATATGTTACATTTTAGTTCAGCGGCGATGCGATGGTTGGGAGAAATGTTTGCAGGTGGTAGTTTTAACTCGTCTGTTCTAGATTCTAGACTAGACACATATACATACAAGTACCTACATAATAGTTTTCCTCAGATACTTTAGTGCACTTTACCTGAAGTGCGCTTGTGTGATTTGCTAGACTGAGTAGGTACTTTAGAAGCTTTTTATGCATTTGTTTTATTCCAATCGTGTTTGTAATACTATCATGGCTTATTTCGCAATGTCTGTAATATAATGTTAATTGTTATTATAAATTTGCAACATAAGGGCTCTTTTAGGAAGGTGGTGAAGCCAGGCCTTTTGTATTACATTACATCAATGTATTGTTGTTTGCTATTAATAAAATGATTAGTATCCTATCAATTACTTGACTTTTTACACACATCTTAACTATAAAAATGAAAAGACAATAATTTTAAGTTTAGTAGACACCCTTATTGCAAGTATAACTCCTATTTAGGAAATATTGATCAACAAACTGGAATTGCCTTGAATTTGAGAACCATTTCAATTCTTATGCAATCCTGTAAATGTCAATTAAGTATATACTTGTTGTGTAAAATACGAAAGACCAAACAGGAAAAACTGTAGAGACCGCCTAGTTAATTAAATAAATTGCGGTCGAATTTCGGCTACTGAGCGAGCACTCGTTCTTATTACGGACTAATTCAATTTATTCTCCATATGTTTGTTCTAAAAATAGACCTCAATCGAGGACAGACAATTTTATACCTAATACCCTAAGTACTAAGATTTAGGTTATTACAATTCTGATGAGCTACCTAAGGATATGCTTAACATAGAATTTAGATTCCTAAATACTCGAAAGTTTTATAAGAATTCCTTTTTACTTGTATCCTTTACCTGGGATGTGGTATGGGAAGGAATTTCTATTAGAACCTTTTTTTAGAAATATTTTTTTCACATACTTTTATACGCACAAAGGTTAGTATATGGTGGTCTATTTTAACTAGATAGGTACTTGTGTTTTATCTGTTTTGTTTTGTGTGAAATCCTTTTTTTATTTTACCTAAATATAGTGGTTATTGAAAAACTCCTTGAATTTCGCCTGGGCACTACTTTCTTTAGCTTTTGATGCCGAAAAGATATGCTGATTCGTAAAAACAAATAACCATTAAACCTTTTTTACCGCCTATAAAAAAGATAAATTACGATAATACCCAAACAAACAGGCCTACGGAAACTTGTAAAAACTTCGATGAATTTCTTTATATTTCCTTATAAGAGGATAATGTTGGTACTTGAAAATGGTGGAACAAAGGCATTCTTCGCGAGGCAGGTGATTCCTCCCTGTTTCGAAGATATGGGCAGGTTAATGACCCGGTAGCGCCTGTTCACTCTGATAATGAGAGGCGGGTCTTACGTTCCAGTAATTTAAGGGATAAGATGATTCTCCGTGTAGGGATATATCAACAACAACAACAAAAGAGGTTAGAATATATAATACTTGGATGTTTTAAAAATGGTTGCCAAAGTTTTTATGCTGTTTATAATTTAACACAAATATTTCTAAATGTAGACTGTTAGACTACTATTAGAAATATTTATACTTTCAATAGGTTTTCATAGGGGGTCCGCTTTTGTCTCATATCCACGCTTGGCAACCACAGGAAGCAACAATTAGAAGAAGGGGAAAGAAATGCATAATCACTGTTTTAAAAAAAAAAAAAATCGTAAAAGAAAATCTCTTGTTAGAATAAAAAAAGAAAGAACCTTAACATATTTAAAATTACATAAGTATGCAGACGTTTTTATAGTTTAAAATGTAAGTTAGAAAATCAATGTAGGTAAACGTCGACGGTCGTTCTAAACCCGCAGCTAGTTCCGGCATTGGGCCGCGCCCTTGTAAGGACATCTTACATAATCGCTGAGGTAAAGAACAGGATATTGAAGAGGATAAGACGACGTTATTAGAAGGATTAAAATCTTTTGTTAGACAAGTAATGCGTACTTAGATAGCTAACTTTTTTGAATTGTATTAGGTAAGGTAACCCATGTAATTTTGGTGGGATGGTTCCTATTACTTAATGAGGTCTTTATTTATATATTTATATTTACTTTATTGTACACATTATTAAAAATTTTACATAGAGCAGGCTTACAACTACGGAGTTTACAATGGGCGGTCTTATCACACAGGGTAACTTCTTTCAGACAATTTTGGATGGATATTTAAAAGAACCTGGAAATGGGCAGTCTAGTCTACAATAAAATGGTCTTTGATATGATTGATGAGCCCGGCGAAAAGTTCTTTTGTTTTAGTGAAGTGCTGTGTTAATAGAATCTAGAAAATGGTTTTTGATTAACCTTAGCTATTTTTCTATATATCAATTTAAACTTGGTTCTAGGTTATTATTTAAAAGGCCCGTCCTTTAATACAAAAGTAATAAACTTCCATCCCACCTCTAAATTGTTTACACTTCCATCTATATTCATGTTGCATTCGAGACTAATAATGTGTGCCCACCCTCCAAGGTACATTATTCATCGTAATAGCTGAGCCACCGGGGAACTCGATATCCCGAATCCCGACAGCGCTTCGCCCCGTTTTATATTGACTCTTACCCACCACTTTTCCGCTTTTTGATAAAGCAGGAAATCTTGTAAAGTTTTCAAACTTTCCAAAAGCTATTTATCATTTTCAAAGCTTGGTTTTGATGTTTTCTCTCTGCATACGAAAGGCTCGGAATTGTAAATTTTCAAGTCCATTTCAAGAGATATCTTTGTATGTAGATTTTATTCATGGTTTCCGTAAAGCTATTTTATTTTTATTGCGATAAAAATATTTTGTATTGATTTCGTATTAATGTTGCTTTAATTATATTTTTCTGATACAGTTATTTTTAGAGGTCGTTTCTTTATAATTCTATTAAAAGATTTAAGCACAAATTATACTCACTTTTTTACCTAGTAATATTATTCCAAGTAATATAAAATCCTTATTAAATTATGAATTTTGTAGATTCCATATATTTGGGAAAGGTTGTGTAATTCGTTGTAAATACAGGAGAGTGATATAAACCTCTTTACTTTTCGAAACCTGTGATATTTGTATGCATCTCTGTCACATCTCACTTGAGCCATATTCCAAGTAGAACGGGTCAGAGCCTAAGGCCTCAACCGCTACCCACTGAAAGCCTATCCCAGATTCTTTTAAAGAAAACTAGGTTAGGACCCGTTTTGAATCTCAGGAGACCTAAAAAGGTGTGACGAGGGATTTTTTATGAATCATATTGTAGCTTGAAAGGTTATGGTGATTCAGGTACATATTTATTTTTTTGTGCTCAAAGAAAAAGTATTGTTAAAGAACTAGTAAGTATTGATCGAAGCTCAAGAAATAATTATTAATAGGTAGTAATATAGTACAATATCATAAAATATTAAGTAATATTTGTCTTAAAGGGCATTGCATTCACATTCCTTCTCCGAGTGAGAAGAGGCCTTTGCTCAGCAGTAAGTAATTATAGGCTGGTGATGTTATGGACGAAAATGTGTCTATTTGTAGACGATTATTTATCACGTGTTCAGGTTAATATATAAAATGACAATGAACTCATAGCAAAGCCATTTCCAGAGAATGATTTACTAATGGACGATTCGTGCAATTGTGATATCCCGACTCATAGACTTAACGGTTCCCTTTTGCTGTCGTGACAAAGGACTGATGGCAATTGATCCTAGTTAATGGTTGGATAACATCTGTGCTAGTTTCTTGTAGAAATGGCGAATTTTGACTGGGAAACTGCTTAAATGGTGAGGAAACACAGAGCACAATAAAATTAAATAAATTTAGAGAGATTTTCACTATTTTCTGTGTAAAAATAAAACCTTACTCTATACAACTGATCGTTAATATAACACACACAATAAAATTTTATTTTAATTAATGTTCTCGAAAAACTGTAATGTTTTACTATCAATAAATCTTACAATGCAATCGGCATCAGTACGCTTTTACAACCCAAATTCAGTAACAGTAAACAAAGAATTATATTGAACCTCATTTTACTGAGACTCAAATCGCAATTAAAATAGAACAATGAAAACGAGCAATGGAATCGACACGTATCGATTGTCTCGAGTCGAACGAAATCCCACTCGTCACACTTTGGACTCGAGAAAAATTCAATCGAGTATGTTTATAATCAATTTTTGGAGACCGCCATTAGATCGAGTGCTTGTAGGTGATCGTTATCCAGGTGTAGCAGGGATTGTTATCTAGGTAGAGAAAAGTAGATATTGATATATTTGAAGAGTAACAATGGAGTTCTTACTCTTTCTTCTCCATACGAATCCATTCTTTGGAATGAGCACCTAGCTTTATTGGCGGATAATGCAGTAGACAGACGAACGATTAATCGAACTAAACACTTTGCTTTCGACCAGAATATCATAGGAATTTGAAAAAGGAGGTCACATTTCAAAAATTTGTTTACTCATCTCTTTCCAGTTCGTAAAGTACTGAGTGCTACTTCCCCTCAGTTACTTCAGTAGCCATGTTGATTGCGCAGGAAAAAATCCTAAAAGATTTATATATTAAAAAGTAAAACTATGTAAACTTCATCATTACGAAATAAAATTGTTTATTTACCTCGACATATAAAATTAATTGTTTAATTCTATTAAATATCAGGCTACCGGCTTCGTTAGCCGCTGCAGATTGCTCGCAGAAATCCACTTTAAAGGCAATTAGTCTTTGGTGAAAGCGGCGCTTAACTCAGTTGAAAAGATTTCAAACTTCATGATCTTATTGGTATTGAAAATATTAAACACGGCCAATTAGAATGCAATGAAGATTGTGAGTGCATCGTTATAGTTTTATGACTAATTTTCTTTATAATGATGCAGCTTTCTTTCTATGGTTTTGCATAACCATTTAAATAGTTTAAGACTGGGTATGTATAGGCACATTTTGTTAGTTCATTCACGCATTTTTTCTTACAACAGCAAATAGACTCTCTTTGTTTGAAAATTTAATTGCTATTTATCACGTTATCAAGGATTATACAGATGCTTCACAAAACCTACAGATTTGAAAAGGATATATACATATTTATGCGTCAAAGTTGAGTAGCAAAAACCACGCATATTGCGTCCTACTTCCCAAGTTATTTCCCGACGGACGTGACGCCGGATATCCGGGGATAAATCCGGGTGGTTGTCGCGGTGTGATGCCGCCTTTATGATCGGCGTACACCCGGTTAAAATAGCGAACTTGTGACGAAATTAAAAGGGTTGTCCCTGGAAGGGTTAAATGTTTTCATTAAACAGTAAATGACGGTTGGGTTTTTGCTTTTTAAATATTTGATGACAAATATCTGAAATTCGAGTTTTGAGTCAATAGAGACGAATTTAATGACTATGGTATATTTATACAAATGGAAATACAGCATACGTAAGTGGTATTAGGTATTTTTTTACGAATCGCTTAACTTATGTACTTCTTTAATAAGCATAAAATACGCAAGTGAATCCGTGGTTTGAGTTTAGTCTATCAGGTTAATCAACTCGTGTTAGCTATCGATTAACCAAATTTAAATGAAGGCTAAAGTGGGCGCCTGTTATTAGACTGACTCTGAACTGCGGTTTTGCCCAAACGTCTGAAAACAAATGTTTTAGATGCAATGCAATTAGCTCTAGCTTAATAATATTAGCACAAAAACTCATTATAAAGATGTTTTTAGCTTATATGTATGTTTTATTTATGAAGTTTTTTCTTTGTTTGCAGGTAAGCATCTTAACCTATGACGCAGTCACCGGTAATTGTATTATGCAGAGAGTTTGGCTAAGTATAATAGCGTAAATACTTCTAGTAATTATCGTTAGTAATTTTGTTGTTTTCTGAGCTGCACAAACGTGGAACTATGCGAGCCTCTTCAGGACCTTTGCTCCAGGCTTTTCTTAACAAATAATATTTTGTTTCTCCACTCTTCGAGTAATCATGTCTATTCATATCGACGTATTATCTACTCAATTATCCAAATAAAAGACCTGACAACACTCCGCTTTAAGCAACCTACTTAAAATTCTTCGAACGCATCACTTAGCTCTCAACTTGAGCCCATAAGTCTGGCAAAGATTTAACATAATATATAGGTATTGTTACCGCGTAAACAAACAACCAGAGACGCTCATTATATTTATATCATCGCCAATACATAATAGGTATCTGGGTTATTACGCCCATCAGACCTTTTTTCACGGGCTGGCTGCATCGTGACGGAGGTTTTAAGCCTCACTAGTCCCATGCTTTTAATAGCATCGCCCTGTCGACCCTCAGCCATGCCAGTACACCGTCGGTAGCCATCATATCGATACATATCGATATTACAATACGAATAACTCGATAATCGGACGCCATATTGTGAAATCGTTCCCGCGAAAACACTAATTCGGATACACATACGAGTGCGGTGGCCGGTCATGTCCACCACAGATACACAATTTTATCCCCATTATTTTGTCTGCGGTTCTAGTGAAGCGAACTAAACTTGGATTTAATTTAATATTTTCAATTTGAATTTCGAACATTTCATAAAACGTTTAAAAGTTAATATAGCTCTCATCTGGAGTTAATTATCGAGTGTGCTAACATTTTAATTAACAAAAATTTGGTATATTATGAAAATTGTAATTACTAAAAACGTTTGAAGTAGCTATATCAATTTGATATTAATGGAAACGTTTTTCTGAGTAAGTAGATACGTAATTAAAAAGTAAGAGAAGAAATTCGATATCACAGAAATTACTAGAAAGTCTGTGAAAAATATAAGTGAATTTGTTGTTCTATTCAAATCAACGTGAATTAATTCCTCGAAAATTTGTATCCTTATGGCTATTTGTATACTAGTCATTGTATAATATGTACATGTATCGGTATAAAATGTTAGCTTATATTAGCTATATCTATGTATTCGTTACCCAGGCTGTTGTTTTTAGGAAATTACGAGCGACCTTGGAGTTTTTTTTTAATAACTGGCAAAATTTACATTTAATTTACTTTCGCGCCGCACCCCCGAGACCACGTAATCAGTTTTTAAAAAATGTTTTTTAGGTATACCTACGTAGGTAGGTATTTACTTGATTATGTTAGATATTTAGTATGATAGACTGTTTAATCTTTTATGTTCTTTGGTACAAGCGAAATGTGAAAATATTGATGATGTAGGGATACGGAGAAAACATTGTGGTGATGACAGTTTACAATTCGTTTTAAGATGACTGACAATATTTAAGAAAAGAGAGTACCTTTTTATACACCTAAATCTTTAGCTCCGATCTGCCATACACCAATTTATATATTCATGATGATGAAGAACGAAATTACAAATGTAAACTTAAAACCTTCAACAAACGAAGGTGGTCTTTCTTAACAGGACAGCAACGTACAGGACGTGCCTGTGATTCCTCTGGTGTTGCGGTTATCCATGGGCGGCGTTGATCACTTACCAAAAGGTGATCCGTCTGCTCGTTTTGCTTTATATTACATGAAAAAATATACAACAAAACATATTCTTGCTTTCAATAAAAAAACAGGGTTAAATACAATTGATACAAGTTCTATCCCAAAAGAAGTAAAAGCCCTGCTCCCAATTTGTCATCATTAGGCTATAGTGTCAGAACAAATTCCGATACTCACATGAGGAATTCCAAGTTTCATTAATTACCGACCCTAATCATGATTAATCGATTAACATGAGAAGTGAGAAAAATAATCTCTTTTATAGTAGGAAAATTATATTAGTCGATGTTCTGTATACGGTCTGTGGTAAAATAATAAGAAAAATTCCTTTTCTTTCTTGTTAAAGAATCTTTGGAGTTCTGACCTAAAACTTTATAAATCTCCAAAATTAGCAGAAAGACCACGTCGGCTGAGCACGGTCGTATAATTGGAATTTGGAAGTGGTACTACCAAGCCAGGGTCCCGAAAAATGCACTGTGTATGTATGGGAAAAGGTTCCTCCTACATCACACTGGATTACTGATGACCTGGAAAATATCGTCTTCAATTTTAATTTCCAAGATGAAAAAAGTCGCCTTTTTCGCACAATGTGTGATAATTATAGAACATAAGGTTATTAAAACAAAACCTTGTTTAATTAATATATTAATGTACTTTTATACTCAAATACAAACAATACTAGTAAATACGCCCAATCGAACCCACAATACCGAGGCTAGAACTGCATCAGCTAATGACGTCACAACCCAGTACATTTGTACTAAATACTAAATATATCATCGTGTGTATCGATTGCGTTAGCGTGCTTCTAAATATTTCACTGGCACGCCATGTCCTTGAATAATTGTTTGTTACGTTGTCGTTTCTATACTTTTTTCTGTTCCTGGATGTAATCGACACTTGTACTAATCTAGTTTGTAATAATCGTCTTTGAACGCTCTACTGCCTTGGTGGTCAAGTTCAATTGAACGGTTTGCTCAGTAGAAAAACAATAGTGTCCTCTTTCCAATGAAATATAATAAAAAAAAATTCATTAATTGATTTAGGATCAAGCTTAATTTTTATTTATGTAAAAATGGTGTGGGCATATATCATAATCTGGCTCAAATTTCGGAGAAAACGTATCGTTTTAATCATTATCGAGTATTCTATGGTAACTTGTTTGCATTATATTTCCATTATTGAATATAAAGAGGGATGTTTTTGAGGGAAAAACATCATCATCTCTCGTCAAGTTTGGGCTAAGAAAGAGTCACAGACTCATATTGACTAGTCTTGAGGCCGCGGTATTGCGTTTGCGCTTGCCCGCAACCCTGGCTGGGCATCGGTGCTGTTGGGACCCGTCTGATAGAAAGAGGGTTAAAGCCTATTAACACCATCTGGCCTTTGTCTAGGTTTGGGCGTGGTGTAGCGCTTAGGCACCACTTCTAGGGCTAATGTTTGTTAAAGAAAAATGGGTGTGGTGTAATTTGGACTGTTTTGCCCAATTCTCAGAATGGGACAGGTCTAATGATTTGTTTTTATATCCTCAAGGCTAAGTACAAAAACATTAACGTCATAACTGCAAGCAAGACCTTCGCTGAATTAGTCTTACTTTGAGAACTACCCAGAGAATTGATTTTAGGGTATAAGAATCTCTCGGAAAAGATGGCATGACGATCAAGGACGCGTATCGTCGAGACTGGTGGACACGGTCAAAAGATCGGGATCGGGAGCGAGATTGGAAGACCTTTGCCCATCAGTGGGACATTATAGTCTAGCAAAAACGAAAGTAAAAGAATCTCTTAAAACCTCAAATTAAAACGAATTTTACCTTCACATCAATGCTCATTGTCCATCATCACATTCGAAACAGTTACCTAATTAATCGATTCGTATAATCGATTCCATTTCTCTGAATCGTATGGTCTGCTGGTGCAGTGCGGTGAAACAATGACGTTGGAACAATGGTGCTTCATTCAGGTCAACGACTCTAACGTCAGTCAACCCTGAAGTGATATGCTTCAAAATAGTATTGCTGGCTGGTTTTATTTTGTCATTTTGAGCGAAAATAGGCCACACAGTATACAAATGCACAAAATGATTTAATAAACATAAGAAATAATAAAATACTGGCAATGCCCTTATAAAATATCGCTTTAATACATGTCTCCTTTGGTGTTGCGTGGAATAGGGTGAGAATGATATGATCACTCCATCCAGATGAACCGTGTGCTTGGTAATTTTTGTACATTTTGTTTTTCTTTCACTTTGTAAAGTTACAAACACGACTGCCGAGCAACTGTTTTCACAATTCTCCATAATGCATATAAATTCCCATCTGTCTATCAAAAAGGATATCATTACATTTTCGCAAAGATTTTGTGCTTTCAATATTTGCACCTCCGTCTATACTTTTACCATTTAATTACAATTCAATAAAACAGCTATTCCAAGTAACAGAATATTCTGTTAGAAATAAACGATTACTTTTTAATTTATATTCGTAATAGAATTTATTTTTTGTACCGTTTCAATAAATCAAAATTGAAGCAATTAGGATATTAAGAATTCGATCGTAAATCATTTTAATTTGTGAACGGATTCCGAACAGAAAATAAGAAAAAAACAAGTTATTCGTATTCTGGTTTCATAGTAGAAGACTGATCTACAGTTTTATCTGCTTATAGTAGATACTCTAACACTTTTGTAGACTATCGTCATTATCTTTATCGGTCGAAAGACTTCACTCAATAATAGCCTAAAGCATAGCGAAATAACGGATTAATTATCTCCAAATTTAAATTTTGCTCATAACTTTGTTTGCAAATACTGAAATCTAAATCAATAGGCGGTTTTATCCAATGGAAGATACAAAAAAAACACTGCCAAAATTAACTCCAAAATCGTATTTTGGCACAAAAACTGCACCTTAAAATTTTGCTTGTTCGTGAGCTTGAATGTCCTTCTGAGATGAAAGCTACACTTGAGCTCGACAACAAAAATATGTCACTGCCAGCCCATAACACTAATTATATTTCCCATTACATTCTTTGTTTCAAACTTACCATACCAAATAGATTCTTAGTTAAGTGCAGTTAAGTTATCGTTAAAGAATTTTATGTTATCGCCTCCATACATAACATTTACGTCAACAGGGATGTTGACAACGACAGCGATATTATGTTATGCGTGCCTGAAATTTGATTTTTTCGGTAGTTGTTGATCAAATTCTTTCCCACATTGTGAGAAACGTGACAGTTCGTTAACAATATAATTATTTTGGTTAAATAACACAGTTTATCAACAATTTGGTAACACGTAATAATATAAAGTGACTCCCCTTATCATAAAGTTTAATAGTTCAACGTAATTAATCACCAATCTCAATAAGTTCAGTGTAGGGTTATCGTATGTAGTGAATTCGCAATTTTCGCCTACAAAATAACAGCCTGGTGTTTTGACATCAATTTATCATTTATATTGATGCAAATTTATCACTGTTTTGATTGATATTCAACGTATTCGTCAATATGGAACAAACAGAAATCAACATTTAATTCCTCAGCATACTAAAAATGTAATAGATGTTTTAGTTTGCTGTATTCTCATGAATATGTATTAATAACATTAGTAGGATGTAATTAGAAATCGAATGCTATATACATTATAGATATAAGAACGGAAATCCGTGTTGGTGATTTTCTCCGTACATTTTAAATAATACCTCGCGAGTTAAAGATAATTGACCGTCAGTGTAATTAAATAGTATAAAAAAACAAGTGCCATACAAATCAAGACCTAAAAATAAACTGCCTTAGGTCTAGCTGAGCTAGACCATATCTCATCCACCAGTGCAAAGGAAATCAGTCAAAATAAATCCCCAAACGATGCGACACCGTGTGCTGCCATTATTGGCACCAGTTTTCCTATCCAAGTTATGGAGGAGAAGGAGGCGTGCCAAGGCCATCGAGAAACTGCATGGGGTAAATATAATCCCTTGAGGAACCCCCTCCAATGTAATCTATAATGTACTTTAAACTCTATGTCTTAAAATGTAAAACAGTTATTTAACCAGCAATGACGCTGAGATTTTCGCAAAAGCTTGGAATTGGAATTGAATTCTTTGAGATTTTTATAAGTTTGATGCAATCACAATAAAATAAAAATATTATAAATAACAACCATTGGCTAATAGAAGAAATCATTTTGTATGCTTAATAATTTGGCGTCTACTAGTTAAGTGTAATTTGTACCTCTTTACTATTATATTTCTTCGCAAATATTGGTATTTTGAACGAATCCGCAGTTCTTATAAGAAAGAGGAACTGTAAAATTCTGAGAATTCAACCCCAACACGAAATGACAGCAATTTATTCCCGGTTTATTAGTATTCCCATTCCATCCGACTGAAAGTATTCTTTAGCAAGACAAATGACTTCTCTTACGCAATGCTTGGGACCTTATATTATCAGCTTCAATTACAAACTTGGGACCGGACATTTGACTCCGAAGATCTCTACAAAATTAACCACAATATTTCAATTTTAATTGTCAGTATTTTCTTCCAAGCTTTAAATGTTTATAACAAACTTTTATACTTACCAATTCTGATCCTGAAATTTGTTCTAAATCTTTTACTTCGTTTTCAGATTTTAAGTCCGGAAAGTTATTGGCAATTTTACCATTACTGATTTGTTCTAGAAAGTTTTGGCTTTGAAGGGGAAACAATTAGATTATCTGTATAAAAATGTGTTCTAGTTCGTAGACAACTTAACTTAGTAAAATCTAAGTAATTTAAGTCTCGTATTGACAAGTTGTACAAAACAAAGCTATTGTTACGCATAATCTTTTAATCAGGTCTGCACGCCTCTTACAAATCTAGGAAAATTGGCCCTGGCAAAATCTCGATATAGACAGAATATCGATCAATTTATCAGAGTACACACTGTTCAGTTAATCAAACAAAAATCTTAGACGTTACAAGAATTTTGAATAGCCACTGAAGAAGCGACTCGAATCTCTAATTTCATTAGGCATCATCTTAAGTTAGCTCAAAATATTCGCTTTTATTTTTAATTGGTATTTGAGTGTGACCTGTTCGTCATTTTGGAAAGTGGCTATAAAAGATGGACTGGTAATTGTAACAAGCGATTATAGTGGATTTACATCGCTTTCGCCACGACTAATTGTGAATCTCGATACCGAGGAATCTCTTGAAAAATGCCTTTCGTTTGATTTATTTTACGTTTCATTTCTATATTAAATGAGTTGTTGTTATTTTGTATCACTGTTTAAATGATTTTGGTCATGAATACAGTTGTGCACCTAAGATCCTGGTTTTATTTTATATTTTCATGTAGATCCTACCAATCTCATTTTGGGATAGTTCATGAATGTTTTAAGCTACTTATTCCATTTTTAATTTAATGCCGTAGTATATTTTAATCGTTACAGATATCCTTATAAATTCCATTATACATCTAATTTATCCTTGCATTATTCAAAAATCCCGGCGAAAGATTAAAAGCAGTTAAAATCTTTTCTAAATCACTATGCAAATTAAGGTAGATAGAACAAAAGGCTGAAAGTACTGGGTATTTTTTTACCTGGCCGAGTTTCCCGTAACGAGACGCTCCGGGCAAACAGCGGGGTCTAACAAAGTGATGCTTGCGTGAAGAAAATAAAAGACATAGTCTTGACCTCTTGTTTTAGAAAAGCACACGTTCTCCGGTTTTCAATAGTAATAGTACTTTGTTTGCGTGACTTTTTGAAGATTCAATTCAAAGGCCAGCAACGCACTTGTAACTCCTCTGATGTTGCGGGTGTCCATGGGCGGTGCTTATCACACCATTCCCACCAGCGAGTAGCATGTGTCTTCTCGTTTGTAGAATAATCGACGGCCATATTTGTCACCAGACCATTATAGTTGCTCTATCACAGACTCTTACTTAGATTACAGAATACAAATATGACCATAGTGTTCCTATTCTATTGTGTTAGCTTTTATATCTATCGCCGCTTCCATATGTCGTACGCGTCCGATACAACCTCCCTAGAGCCCAAGTGCTCGCTTCTTGTTCCAAGTTCAGTTTAATCTTATAAACCGTTGACCCAAATACTCCACTGTACGGCCATCATACCATGTCGAATTTCCAAGTTAAATTCGGCTAGCTTGAGAGATTTATGTACATAGTTAACCGACTTGTGTTACCGTAGATAACTGACATAGTTTAACTGCTATGTTCGTCTTAACTGTTCCTTGTTATGTTAAATGAGGTATACTCTAATTGAATTCTCTTGCGTGTTATCCTTAACTTACTGCTTCTTCAGTCAGGAAGAACCTCTCAACACATTTTTTTGTGCCTCGTGTATGACAACTACCTAAATTATAATATTTCTACTGAAGTGTAATTTATGTTTTAGTGATTTATAACGAAAAATAGGTTTTGTTATTATTATGACCATTTCTGCGTATCCCTTTAGTATTTTTGTAAAGTTTGTTATAAAACTTACTGCTGTTCTCAGAGTAATTTAATGTTTACTTAGTCCTGATCATAACGATTGTTTTTAGAACAAAATCGTTTCTAAGTTACAGCTTAAGCCAGGGGGGACACGTGTCTAGCGCTGTACATTATAGCAAACCTGGCCTCGAACAGGAAAAGGAACGGGGGGGTTTTTAGTCAGTAAAGGCCTGACACTCTCACTTCCCCCGCCCAGGACAAGAGAAGCCATTTGATGATATTCCCCTAAATAAAAAAAATCGTCTAAGTAATCATTAAATGCCATTAAGTATAGCAGCTAGTACATATTTCGAACTAAAATACAATTAACGAGTCTGATTATAATGGACACTAAAGAACTCATCAATAACGAAATCTGTTTAGTATTTTATCAAAGAGGTCACGTTGCAGCCTAAATAGGTCTAATTTAACTATGCCGAAGATATGTCTTTAGGAACTCCACTCACGTTCGTCCTTATTCGGGCCAGAGCTATATTTTAGCAGCGGATAATTTAATATAGGGAATGATAAATGGATTGTAGTTAGTGATTGCAGGTATTAAGGTCTTTGATATACCTACAGGACCCTTTATAGAGAGGATAGTTCATAAATCAACGTGTTCTACAGTTCAGTGGTTTTATTAACAATGAAATTTGCATTTTGAGTTTTTCGTTATAATGTTGTTTGTATGCGTTTTTGAGACGTTTTGCGCCCTTTTTCTTGCTCCGTGTCATGACCGTTATTATGTTTGCACTTGCAAAGCTGACTGTATATTGGCCCTAGCAGGCTCCATCATTGCTCGCCTTCCGCAGACCCGTGAATGGTGTTATTTAGCGTTGCATTATCCTTGTGTGCCACAAGAAACGCAGCCGAAGAGTTAACTTCGGTTAATATTTCCCATTCCTAGCCTTCTATCCTAGGTACTAAGTTGGGTTAGCCACTTTAACCAGTCACACTTTCTACTCTTATCCTGATTATTCTGAAATGCCTTTTGAAGTTAGGCATGAGTTCTTAGATGTGATTTAATTTGTTACTGTCATATTTAATGAAAAGTAATCATAAGTTGTTACTAGACTAATTATTATACTAACCTAAAAATGCCTGTAACATAAATATTAACTTAGCAGGTTAATATTTTATATGCCTCGAGGGATACAAGTAACATGCTTTTACCTTCTAAAGTTACCTTTAAGTAAAATGTTAAGCACTAAGAGCGTTATAATTTATATTATTTATAGTCCAGTCAAAATAGACATTCCAGTTTGCATTAATTCCCAACAAGCTGGATTTTTGTGCAGGCCTTGAATACGTCATTACAAATGATATGTCAAAAGTCCCCATCGATCCCGCTTGTGCGTTGTTTTTTATTCGAGGTCAAAGGTCACAAATTTGCGTTTTTTGCGTATATCTCTGAAACAACGAGAGCTATCGAAAAATGGTTCAGACAAAGTTTGTAGATCGTAAAATTGTCTACAAAAAATATCTCAACACTTTTCTCCTACAAAGCATCGCTTTCGAGATATCGTGACTTTAGAACGCAGGAATGTCGTACTTTCGACTATATGCACACATTTCCGCACCACCTCTGAGGTAGTGTACACGGCGCTTTTTTTTAACGTGGTTTCCCCAGTAGGAATACTCCACAATAAATTTTGATCGAGGGAATGTAATGGGACACTATTTTATTGATGAATTTTTTTTTTATTTAAATTTAACGAAAATTTAACCAGCAAGAAAATTACATTATCATTGTTGAAGATTGTTTCGAAATTGATGAGGATATAACTGATATATAGAGCAGTCTACACAAATCGAGCAAGAAGAGGAAGAAGACAGTGATGAAGAAGAAACAAGTGACTATGAAGAATTTGATGTTGAATGATAATGTAATTTTCTTGCTGTTAAAATTTTTATTAAATTTAAATAAAAAAAAATTCATCAATAAAATAGTGTCCCATTACATTCCCTCGATCAAAATATATTGTGGAGTATTCCTTCAGGGGAAACCGCGTTAAAAAAAAAGCGCCGTGTACACTACATCAGAGGTGGTGCGGAAATGTGTGCATATAGTCGAAAGTACGACTTTCCTGCGTTCTAAAGTCACGATATCTCGAAAGCGATGCTTTGTAGGAGAAAAGTGTTGAGATATTTTTTGTAGACAATTTTACGATCTACAAACTTTGTCTGAACCATTTTTCGATAGCTCTCGTTGTTTCAGAGATATACGCAAAAACGCAAATTTGTGACCTTAGACCTCGAATAAAAAACAACGCACAAAAGGGATCGATGGGGACTTTTGACATATCATTTGTAATGACGTATTCAAGGCCTGCACAAAAATCCAGCTTGTTGGGAATTAATCCAAACTGGAATCATAATTTAGTCTATTTTGACTGGACTATTAGTTTAATAGCCGTATATGAAGGTGTTGACGTTTTAAGTAAAACTGCACCTAAATCTATCGCTTATAGTGATGCTTATTCAATGCTTTCATCATCTCTTATGTCGAATGTACTAATTAGTTACTCACTAGCTTGCTTGGTTCCGCTGCAACATCATTTAATGTCTTGTGACCTTTTAAACCTCCCCTGGACTTCCATGAATATTTCAAAACCAAAATAAGCCACATATTGTTTCAAGTTCGGGCAGTACCATTGTTACAGCGTTGAGCCTATGGTCGCCTTCTATCAGGCACATTCATCATCATCATTCATCACTCATAAGTGATATACAAATAAAATATCTCCAGTTACATTATTGACCACTTTTATGTACATATCATTGGTCGTTTTCGAAAGGGTTTCAAATGATACTGCTTAACATCGACAACTGGTTTATTTGATGATCGTTAGAAAAGTTTATTATAGATCCTAGAAACTGCAAACAACAGTTGTTAACTTTATGTTTTGTATTCCAATGGCAGAAAACGACGCTTCTCAGCAAATTCAAACAAGAAATGTTCTAAGGCGATCAATAATCTGATACCTCTACCAAGTTTATCACCTGCAAATTCCCCTACCTCGAAAAGATAACAAGGCGTCAAAGATAAAGGAATTCCCAGCTACCGTGGGTACCTACTGGGTACCACGGACGGGTAGCCGCGGTGTAAGGGGTGAATGACCGCGCCGACTAGGGCTCAGCACGATAGACGGAGCTACGTAGCCAACGAGAAATAGAAGCTGTTCGCATTATGAGGAATGTGCATTTGTTTCGCTTCGCTTTTTTGTGACCAGGGTCGCAATAATACAGGCCTTTGTTGTTGGTTACATTTTCGATGCTAAGGACCCTATAAAGTTATTTGTGGGGTCCTTAAAATGGTCCTTAACTGTGGTGAATGGTCTGAGATGACTTTAATGTAAACATCAATAATGAGGGCGTTTTCTGATAGTCATTATTTGGAACAGTGAAGAAGAAAATGCCTCGTATTGTACGCGTAGCAAAAATAATCTAATATTTAATTCAAATTAATAATTTATCATAACGAATTTGTAATTTTATTGGGTAAAATCACATTCAAAAAACCTACAGGCTTGAAATAAATAATACGATCAGCCATTACAATACGTAATAAGGACATAACCATTCATTGTGTTTCGCCAATTTATCTTCTGAGGGCCTAGACAAGTGGCACAAACGCCAGTAGAATAGAATGGTTTATGAATGAATTGACGTCATGAAATTTGATGTAGCGTTTCGAACGTGTAATTGGTAGCCAAGTGTATCACGATTCTATTCCATTAAACGAAACGACAATGTAATACGATATTCTCCATACAAATGCGTAGCCAAGTGGCACATTTGACAAGCGAATTCGACTGTAAACGTTTCTAATGTACGCTTACGAAGCGAACGCTAGGACCCTGTAGAAAACGCTACGATACACTACCCAAGATGGCGATTATTTAAACAGCTGTTAGATACCGGTAGTTGTTTTTGTGAACAATTTCGTTTAAATTAATAAAAGTTGTACAAATGCACGCACTTATATTATTGTAATACGTTGAAACCGCCAAAGAAATAAATTTCGTCAGTTTTTAATGCAAATTAGTGAAATACCGGTGTATACATAGAGATTCCATAATTTTATTAAAATATATGTAATATCCCTTAACGAATCAAGATATTTCAAGAATAAGACAAGAGTAAGTAATAATCAGTACAAATATATTGTTATCATATTAGTATGTATGTATTAAAAAATACATCAGCAGCATTTTAATGTTTGATGTACCTGACTTGAACTATGGTTGGTTTTAGATTCCGAAGATGATTTAATTTACCAGTTGTCGTGTGATGTATTGACTGCACTCACATAGCTATAATGAAACCAAGTAAAAGTGAGCCCCTTTTTTAATAGAAAAGGCTATCACTCATTGAATCTACAAATAGTATTTTTCATTTTTCATATTATTCTATTACATATCTATATACATTTATCATCTATACATTTCATTCTATTTAAAGGAAGTCTTCGGCTAATAGGGAGCTTATAACTATTATTTTAGCTATTTTCACAGCATTATGTCGTACGGAATTTTGCGGTGGGGTCAAGCTGCGGAAGTAGATTCAATATTTATTTTGCAAAAGCGGGCTATCCGAGCGATATATAACTTGTCCCCTTGTGAGTCTCTGAGAAAACTATTTAAAACGATAAATATCCTAACGGTACCTTGTCAGTTTATATATGAAAATATTATGTTAGTAAGGAAAAATTTGCAATTATTTGAAAATCGAAGCGATAGACATAATTTTAAAACTAGAGGCAAAGATAGGCTGGCTGTGCCACGATTCCGTCTTTCCAAAGTACAGAAATCCTTTATGGGGTTTTGTGTAAATTGTTACAATAAAATTCCAAGAAGTGTATTAAATCTTAATGAACGAAAATTTAAAACTTTTATACTAAACGCGAATTATGTAGACAGGCATACTACAAACTTTCAGATTATATTGAGGATAAGAATGCCTGGCAGCATGTTGGTTCGGCTCCACTGGACAATACTTAAATATGTAGTCAGTAGTTATTAAAATTCTCAAAATTAATGAAACCTTGAATGAGTTTATATAGAAGCATTCTTTTGGATTGTGAGTACGCATATGTGAGCGCCATGTTCGAGACAAAAAAGGATTAAAATTTTAATGATAGAGTAAAGATGTAGTTTCTTTCTAGTTCTTCTCCATTCGAAACTACAATTTGGAACGAGCACCTAGCTTCACTGACGAACACACTACTATTCTATTTTGACGTTTTTAAAGTACCTATTTATGGTTTAGTTGGAATAAATGATTTTGATTTGATATACAAAAGTTAATCAACATATTTTTTCAGGTTTGTGACCACAATTTAAAGATATTAAATATGAATTGGAAATATGGTGGGGCCACACTTGACTCTTTTTAAAATGGTCATCCAGTCAAGTGGAAGCGATTCATTCATGCGGGAACTATACATATATCATAATGGTAAACAAACATGACAACTATTATTTAGTTTGTTATAATCCTTTGGTGCATAACTTAAGACAACAACATTGTACTCTCAAATTACATATCTTGATTTGAACTCCATGTATGTAATAAGTAATGTAAATTTTCTTTTGGGTGAAATAAAAATTGTGAATCAATAAAACTGTTTTTATTTTTGGTTACTTTTTCTGCACATAATTACTTTGTTACATACATCTCAAACTTAAAATTAACATTCACATCATCTTTGATGACATTCACATATGGTTTCGTCATCATGTAATTAAAGTTGTGCCAGGACTAATTTCATATAGGTAGAAAGTAAATTTAAAAATTAAAAAATTGTAAAGGTAATGTACAATATTCAATTACTAATAATTTGCATGCAAAGCCTTCAAGGCTTGCATTGAAGGTTTTATTTTCACTATATTTTCCCGTGTTTATTTACCACATTTTATTATCTATAACATAAATTAAGAATTTGTTGTTTGCTAGAAATGCAGTAAAAACTAAAAAACTCTATCCACAGCATCTCTCGTTCAAGAAGGCGCCTGTCACGCCTCTCCTAGAATTCACGTCGGCGGAGCTCAAAATTTACAAATTAATTGGTCGTTCTTTGGAATGGCTTTAATCCTCGGTTCCTACGCGCCCACTATAAAGAACGACGACGATTTGGTGTTGTAGCTGCCGAACGCGGAGAGGCTGTCACCTGCAGTCTAGACTTTCTTGCCGGAGAAGTTCGCGGTGAAGAAGGAAAAAGAGAGGCGTGCTAAGGCAGTGGCGTAGCTGTCTCCCGAGCCGGCGCCAAAGCTGTCCGCGGTGGGCGGATTCAGCTGAAAATAATATTTTTTATCATTACTTTATTATATTCAATCAATAATTATTCTTTCAGTTGTTTAAAGAAACTATTTATAACTTTCAAAATATTTTCGGAATATTGATATGGTTGGAACCAAATAAAATAATTACAGTCAACTTACTGTTTTGACTTTTTCTCTCTTTCTGCTGATGGCATCTCACTAGTGCTGCCTCCTGCCTGAACCAAGTGCAAGTCATTTGATGGTCTGAAATAAAATAATATTTCCTGTTTGTATTTCTGAATTTTGCTTTATGTTTACCATATGACTACCTTTCTTCATCACATGAAACATAGTGCAATTAATACGTAATAAATATCAATTTAAATTTATGACCGGATCCTGATAAGCTTTACAAAATTAGATACAAAAGATACAGGGCGGTCCCAGTTTATAAAATACTTACATTGAATCCAGCAGATGCCAGCTTGGCCTGCCACCGCAGACACTCCAATAACTGCAACCACTCTCTCTTCTAATGCAGTTAAAGATACCCTGCTGCTACTAGGCCCACCACCACCAGAAGAGTGTTCCCTTCTTTTGAAATATTTCTTTATAGGTTTTGTCTTCCAGTCTGCTCACACCTAAAAATCGCAATTAACAAAACATTATTTATTATGTTTTCAGCTTACTCACGTAATAATTTGACGAGATACTCGACTAGTTTCAAGCCATGCTAGATTAAATTATTACGTGAGTAAGCCGAAAACATAATAAATAATTTAGAATGTCTCACGAAAGTTATAATAAAAATAACAAAACATTGTGTCAAAACTTTATTATTCAAATACTATTGTGGTTCATAAAAATATAAATATTTTATTTACTGAGGTCTTCATTATCGAAATCGCTAACGAGGTCTCTGATATTATTTTTAATTCATGCCATTTCCCAGTTATCTACTGATTTTCGAATACTACCACGAATTTAACATACTTGATAAATCCTGCCACAGCTGATATCCCTTTAACCGACCTTGAACAGTCGTCTAGGGTTTCGAGATATCGCCGCGCTCTTAAAATAGACAAACTGCCTAAGTGGTATATTCCTTTGTTGATTGTGCAGATTGACCACGTCATAGTTGATATTAAGTTTAATTTAAGTAAAAATATTTAAATATTGATACGAACTAACTTTCCATAAAATCTATAAGTATTAAGAATTGCTGTGGACAAGCTCGAAACATCGGTTCCATGTAAAAAATTATATTATTCCTAGTAACCATTTCAACAAGAAGCTTAAACACACAAACATGCCGAAAATATATACATAACTAAAGTAATTTAATTTAGATTATCACATCATACTTATTTACAGTACTCACCCTCTTAAAATTGCTATTCCATGTATAATTTCACTTAAAAACTTAATAAACTCATCACTTCACAACTTAAAAATATTCTAGTTTTGCGGCGACCCATTTTCAAACTGACATTAGCGTACGACAAACCATAAAGAACAATTGATGTTTTTTCCAACATACGAATAGAATGAGCGTTCGACAAGCGGTTGTACACTTGGCTACCAATCGAAAAACGCTAACGCCCAAGCGTTCATTTTCAGTAGAATAGAATCGACTCCGAGCGTTTGCCACTTGTCTAGGCCCTCTGTAATGTGTACGCATAAAATGGGTTATATTGGAAATAAAAGCAGACCTTATTGGTTAGATAATAAAGTCAATATTTAATTATGTATCAAGGTCACTTTATTAAATATTATTAGCATAGTCGGATTGAGATTTGTTTCGTTTCAGCCCAATTTCAAAGAATTGGAGTATTGATTTGTAGAGAAATTAGTGAGTGATGACTATAGCGGGGCTATTGCAAAGCAAGTACATTGTACTTGCTTTGCATAACTTATGTAATAACTTATTATATATACTTATATAATAACTTATTTTGGTTCGAAATATTTGGAGTTTCTGTAAACAAGTATATAGATTTTGATTACGTTTATATTTTCTCGATAGCGATGATTCCCAAATTGATCAAAGCGTTCTCAACTTCTCATACCTTCAATGGCATATAAGAAAAATGTTACTGAGTATCGTTTTTGTTTATCATTACATTCATAATGATTATTTCCTATCGTTATGAGAATTAGGTCCTAGAAGTACATACCTACTCGTCTTTTCTATATATTAATATGTATTTGTTTGCTTTTTCCAGAGTGCGTCGGAGTCGTCGGCGGGCGCGGGCGGCGGGGGCACATCGGGCGGCAGCGCCCGGGTCTCGTCGCGCTCGCGGGCCTCAGAGGAACCACACATTGGTCAGTATCCGTCAACTAATTAATCAAAATGTCTTAGAATTAGATATCCGATTTGAATACAAACTTAGAAAATTCTATCGTCATCATAAGCCTATAAGTGCCCACTGCTGAGCAAAGGCCTCTTTTCACACGGAGAAGGTATGAGTATTAATCATCACGATTGCTCAAAATGGATTGGCGATTTCAAACTTATACTTAGAAATTATAAGTCCAGCTTTCCTCACAATGTTTTCCTTCCCCATATGTCAGTGGTGTCGAAATAATCATAGAAAGTACGTATAACTTGAAAAAAGTCACATTGGTACTTGCCAGGTTTTGAACCCGCACCCATGAGAACAGAAAAATTACCTGTCTCTAAAACAAACCTTCTATTCTTATAAAGCCCATATAAAATTGTCTCCTTACAAGACTTGTTGTAAGAATTTCTTGAAGTTAAAAAGCTTCCAAAGCCTTCGTGTAACTACCAACTTGGAAAACATAAAACCAAGAAGAAAATGAAACCATCTAACTTGGAGACTTGTAGAAGTTTCCAGAAATACTAACTTTCGTCGTGAACTTACAGGAGAACAGGGCACTTAATGAAACTAGAAGGTAAATTATATTTATAAGCTTTCGAACTTTGATGGGCCTAAACTTGGGATGTAGGTCTTGTTGAAATGAAAAGGTTTCTTTTTTTAAATTTCTTTTATTTATTTACAAGTAAGGAGGTTTGCTTTAATAATTTTATAAATAAAATTATTTGCTGTCATATGAGTCATATTAAATTATGTTTTTGTATAGTTTTAAAGATTTCTAGAAGGGTACTGTTTGACGAAAATGTTTAGTTTTGGTTTCTATGTTAAGCTTAACTCCCAAGCCAGTGTTTTTCGCTAGCCATTTAATAAAGTACGTGTGTACACTAATACAAGCTTTCAAAGACTGATTATATTACTTGTGCAGTTATGAAAAGTAACTCTTGTCTGTCTGTCTTTTGTTCACGCCCAAAGAACCGATTTATGTGTAATTTGGTCTAACCTCTCCAAACTCTTTATGCTGTGCCCTAACGGGTCCATATTGTTTCTAATATATTGTGTCAACTTTATAAAATATCACCTGTATAACATATGGAATGCAAATAAAGAATTGAATTGAATTGAACTCGAGAAAGGACATAGAATAGCTTTTGTACCAAAAATCTGCAGTAAATCACTATTCCACGCTAACAAAGTCGCGAGCAAAAGCGCTAGTATTATATATGCAGTTATTACGGTTGTTTAGATTTTAGGAATTTAGGTATTAACTGCCTTACTCAGAGACATTTAATGATAACTAAAACTGGTCAAGTTTTAATTTTAGTGTTAGTGTAGGTTTAAGTCACAATTAAATTCATTTTGAGAACAGTGGCAAGCTTCCTTGACAATATTTTACCACATATTATACCATACATTCATTGTAATCTTCTTTGTTTCCAGGAAAGTACAAGTTATTAAAGACAATCGGTAAAGGCAACTTCGCTAAGGTGAAGCTAGCGAAACATGTGCCGACCGGCAAGGAGGTCGCCATCAAGATTATTGACAAGACACAACTTAATCCTGGATCACTGCAGAAGCTGTTCAGAGAGGTAACATTTTTATTTACTCAGAATATAGTGTATGTAGGCAGAATTTCGTCACAAATACAAACTATAGCAACGGTAATACGATAAAGGTATTAGCCGTTTCTTTACGTTTTGACTATGTTTTATAGGTACCCCCGTTTTCATTGATTGCTAAATGAAACTTTTTAATTGCATTTTAATAAAAATTCTATCCAAAACATATGTCCGGATAAATGATGTGAATAAAAAAAACAAATACTGATATTGATTCCTCACAGAGTGCTAACAAGTCACACAGCAACAGATCAGAAACTTACAGTGTGTTGCTAACTCTCATTTTCTGCCGGGGATGCGAGGCAAGTGCGTAAAGGTAACGCGGCCTCTGCATTAAAGCAAGAAAAGGAACGAAAAGGTTTTTTTTTAGTTAGTAAGAGTCTGATATTCCTTCTCTCGATTTTACCCTCACAAAAAAAACATCTTGTGTCATTTTCCAACTGCTATTCCAATAGGAATAGTATTTTACAGATTCTAAGTTTCTAACAACATGTGTTTGTATTTCCAGGTCCGGATAATGAAGATGCTGGACCATCCGAACATAGTTAAGCTGTTCCAGGTCATAGAGACTGAGAAGACGCTGTACCTCGTCATGGAGTACGCGTCAGGAGGCGAGGTATGCACTAGCATTTCTTCATAATGTTGACAAACAACTCTTTTAAGTGTGGGAGAGCCATGCTTCAGCACGAATGGGTCGGCTCGACCGGAGTGATACCACGGCCTCACAGAAAACCGGCGTGAAACAACCACAGCGTTGTGTTTCGCCGTGTGAGTGAGGTTACCGGAGGCCCAATCCTTCCCCTTCCTGGACCCTTCTCCAATCCCTAAATCTCCAAATTCCTAATCCCTAAAAGGTCGTCAACGCACTCGTAACTCCTCCGTTGCGGGTGTCCATGGGCGGCGTTGATTGCTTACCATCAGGTAATCCGTCTGCTCGTTTGCCGACTTATTACTTTAAAAAAAAAAAAAAACCTCATACCCTACAAATGCTCCGTTGCGATATCACTACATAGTATAAAACAAAGTCACTTTCTCTGTTCCTATATCCCTATGTATGCTTCAATCTTTAAAACTACGCAACAAATTTTGGTGCGTGTTTTTTTGTCGATAGAGTGATTGAAGCGGAAGGTTTATATTTATAGTAAGATCTATTAAATAGTAGAGAAATTTAGGATAAGGATTTCACCCATGCGAAACGGAGGCGGGTCACTAGTCAATGATAATTAAGGGCAGACAAAACTTACAGAAATACTTTCGTTTGTACAAGTTCTTATGGGATAAGGTACAAACGACAAATTACCTGATGGTAAGCAGTCGCGTTGTTCTTAAACACTGACAACACCGGTGTCTTTACAAGTCCGTTGCCGGTCTTTTGGGGTTGTTAGGGATTTGAGAATGGGGGATTTGGGAAAGAGGATTAGGCTTCCGATGGAATATTAATAAAGTTTTATTTATAAACTTTATATATTGTGTTTCAGGTATTCGACTACCTCGTACTCCACGGGCGCATGAAGGAGAAGGAGGCGCGCGCCAAGTTCCGACAGATCGTCTCCGCCGTACAGTACTGCCATCAAAAGAGGATCATACACAGGGATCTCAAGGTAACATCTTCGAAATAAATTCTTTTAAACAGAATGTACAGTTGACGTGGTGGCTGGGCAACCGGCTGCCGTGCAACGTGCCATGGGTCCGATTCCCGCACGGAACAACTCTTCATGCGTTGCGTCATGTGTATATGAAATTGTATGTTTGTTAACCCATGATACAAGAGAAAATCCTATTGTTGTTAAAAACAAACATAAAGGGTTTCTCTGAACACGATAAATTACTGTTACCTATACGTAATATTACGTTAAACTAACTGTGCAAAGTTTTTCCATGCCCGTTTCATTCCCTGACTGTTTTGGAAGGCCCGAAAAGGCCGACTTAAGTTAATTTTTAAGTTTTACTTAATCGTTAACTGCAACCAGTATTAGTATAGGTACAAACGGTATAAATGACTATAATGGATTACCAGGAGTCGAAATATCAATGGATAATCAATGGATCTTATTATCTCGTCTATCGTTTGATTTCACAGGTTTCTTGCCACTACGCCCAACGAAAATTAAAAAGGCCTTTGTAGGTATATTACAATCGTCTCTTCGAACCTTGCAGGCGGAGAATCTCCTGTTGGACGGCGAGATGAACATAAAGATCGCGGACTTTGGTTTCTCCAACGAGTTCACGCCGGGCGCCAAACTCGACACCTTCTGCGGCAGCCCGCCATACGCCGCGCCTGAACTCTTCCAAGGTAAACCTCATCAATATCAGCTTTGAGGCCTTGCTGTAAGCGTCATTGAGATCAAAATTATTTTAAAACATCATGTTAATGCTTTTGACGTATATAGAATTAAACTCGTTATTGTCAAAACAAGTTTTATGTGACTAAAACTAAGAACGTCGCTGAGAAAGCATCTGGCAAAATCTAATGGAGTAGTTTTGTTCTCATTTCTGAAACAGTTTTGTTTCCATTTGATTATTATTTTTTCAATAACCCTCATTTAAATTCGCATTATTTTATAATCTTCCGTTGTCGCTTTTTAAAAAAGTTAGGTAAACTGTAATTGGCAATAGTATAAGCCAAAAACAATTTGCAACCCTTTATTCAACATTCTGTATACAGTTGGTTATACCTTTAATAAATAAATAAATAAATAGTTTTCAACCAATCTCTTAATATGCCACCGATAGCGTTACTTGTTAAACTTTATTAATACATTTATTGAAAATAACAACGTACTCACGTGAAGTAACTGCGTCGCGCACGCTGCTCATGAATAAGAGTCCCGTTGTGACTTGAAACTAGTCGAGCTTTTCGCAGTTATTTCGCGTGATTTATTCGTTAATTTCAATAAATTTAGTATGTCTCACGATAGTTAGTATTCATAAATTATTAAAACACTCTTATTAGTGGTAATATGAAGTGTAATTAATATGTTATATGGTTATTCCAGGCAAGAAATACGACGGTCCAGAAGTGGACGTGTGGTCGCTGGGCGTGATCCTGTACACGCTGGTGTCGGGCAGTCTGCCCTTCGACGGGTCCACGCTGCGCGAGCTACGTGAGAGGGTACTGCGCGGAAAGTACAGGTAAACATTGTAAAACTTATTTCTCAAATTACAAACCTACTTCAAACCACCAAGAAACGAGCGTACTCCTTCTTAAAAGGCCGTCAACGCACATGTGACTCCTCAGGTGTTGCAAATGTTCACGGGCGGCGCCGATCGCTTACCATCAGGTGATCCGCCTGCTCGTTTGCCTCCCATTACATAAAAAAAAACATAGAAATTCACATACACACTACCATTTGGGAATCACATAAAGTTTTGTTTTTAGTACTTTAGTATTTGATACTTTTATAAATTATTTTCTGGACACCACTGTCTTACCTTTTAGGGAATGGCATATGTTATGTTATTGAAGAATTTATATAGCAATTTTCTTACAACTTCCTTACGAAATAATACCACGGCCTCAGGAAACGGCATTGAAATAACTTTTATTTATTTTTTATTTATCCATTTATTTCAGGCATCAAAGGCCCATATAAAACGCAAAATAAGGCCCATATAAATAACGCTTACCTTTTCTTCGCCGTGAAGTGAGATTATCGGAGGACCAATTTTTCCGTCTCCCCGTTCCATATGTTGTCCATGGGCGCCGATTGCGTACTATCAAGTGATCAGTCTCTCGTGTGCAGCAGTTTTAATTTTATGCTCTCCCCTAAACTTAACCTTAATCTTTTACAGAATACCCTTCTACATGTCAACGGACTGCGAAAATCTTCTAAAGAAATTCTTAGTGCTGAACCCTGCGAAGCGAGCCTCCCTGGAGAGCATCATGAGGGACAAATGGATGAACACCGGCTATGATGACGACGAGCTCCGGCCCTACGTGGAGCCACAGCAGGACTTCAAGGACCATAATCGGATAGGTAAGCGATATTTTTATTTTATTTTTTAGTACTAAAGTTGTGATTTATACTTTTTTCTTTAATGGAGGTGTGCGGTTTATTAGTGTTGATAATAAAATAGCAATTAACAATTTAGAATTTATATTGTTTGTATATATTTAACAGTTTTAGGTTAAAAGGTAATAGTCGTATATGAGATTTTGAGCCAGTATTGTTGGTTCGTAATTTAAATTCATTGATTTCGGTAGTATATAATTTTTATTAAATGTCTTCGAAGTATAAAATTAAATGGTTTGTTGAAGTTTGTCAAGTTTAGTATGTCAAAGTTAAAAGTATCTTAAGTTCAGTATTTCGATAGTTAAAAAATGGCTTAGCAGTATAGTGTTAACTTGTTTTGATTCATTTGAGTATAGTCTCATTTTAACCCGTATCAATGTATTATCTAGATCCCTCCCATTTTCTTACTTCAAAGAACAGTTATTATAGACGAGTGTATAGAATAGACGCTTTATCATTAATATGGCCGCCAACTTACAAGGCTGCCGGGGTAAGCGTAATTAGGTACCGCGGACCCCGGCCTTGAACAGAAGAAGTAATGGGGTGGTTTTAGTCGGTAAGAGTCACGGCGAGAGAGTGAGAGTGTGTAAATAATTACTCTCTCTCTCGCCGTGAGTGCGCCGACAAAGAGTGCTAATATCAGACATTTGATAATTAAAAGAAAGGTTACAAGGCTACGGTAACAGCTTACACTTTGTAAGCCTGGTTATTAAAAAAATAATACTTAAAAAAAAACATTATCGCGAAAAGTCCAACATTACAAAGCTTCTAACCTAGTATAAGCTCACTTATAACACTTGATTAACCATGATTATTAAAAGTGTATAACGAAGATAACAGCTTGGAAAATACTTCATATAAGCTAAACACAACAAGCTCACAGCATGCTACAGCACTTTGTTACAGTGTGTGAAATATTGATATCAACTTTCTACAAGCATTTTATTTATTAATTCTTTTAACGAAATAATTACGGCCCAACTAAAAATATTTCTCAGTTTATATCTCATAAATAACTGAACTAAATTTGATGTTTATGGGACGATTCCGTAAACAATTTAAAACATTGGCTTCGCTTTTAAACAGAAATTGTTTGTTGCCTAATTCTAATTAATACAAAAAAGAAAATAAGCTTTCTTGGAAAGTACACACTTATGTTCACGTCTGCTTTTCTTTGAGAGATAGGCAGTCATTTACAAAGACGGTGTCTTGAATGAGTACAAAAAAAAGTTAAAAAATAATTTTATTTCTGTTTTAGAATCTCTCTTTAGTTAGCCATTTAATTTGAATTTAGATAGAGATTCATATGGATTAATTTTAGCGTGATTTCTTCTATTTATGACTATATTTTTTATTCAAAGCAAAATGCTTTGTATTTTGTGACATTCTTTAATTCACACACTGTATAGTCGACCATTAAATTGCTTTATAAAGGTAAACATCGCTTACACATCAAATAACAAAGCTGATATTTGCTTGTCATTACTGAACTGGAATACAAGGAGCGTCTCATGCGATTCTCGACCTTAAGCACTTTCACAGGTCGACTATACAAAAGCTAAAATAAAATGAGCTACTAATATTTTTACTTAACAATATTTTTGGCTTAATGAGGGCTTCCGTTGATTTTGCTCAGCAGATGGCGTTAATGTAGCATTAGGTCATGTTTGTCCAATCAATATATTTCTCTATTGGTTAACATTGTGCCATCTAGCGGGCAAATCAACGGTAGTCCACATTCACCACTGTGACGACAAAAAGTATTTGTTAGCTTAACTGACAGATAGTTAAAGAATGTAGACTATTTGTGAGTTAGACTAACTAAGACTTAAACAGAGGTGGTGGTTCAACGCCTTAATATGAAGATATTATATGTTTTATTATTCCATGCGTTCTAACGGCACAGCGCAAATTGGTACGTGATTGCATCGGGGAATGTGTTATGTGTTTTAATTAATTTGTTGATTTTCGTATTTTATTTATTATAGTTATTTGGTATGCAGTTAAGGAATTTAGATTGACTCAGTATAGACACAGTAACTAACAAGTCTTTGTGTGATCCACAAATTGTTGTTCCGTGTCTGGGTGTAATGTGTATATAAAATCGTATGTGTGCAAACGCACAGGAGAAAATCCTAGTGTACCTAAAAAAGCAATTTCTATGTATTGGTGCTGAATCTGACTGCAGATCAGAAATCCTGGCTGATTATGCGAGGCGTGTTGAATGAAACAAGGTTTTAATAACACTGCCGGTATTCTGAATAAACATGATGTTATATACTATAATATTATGGTATCTACGTACTAATTTTTTTTGTTACCAGTATGCATAGAAACCGAACAATAGTTACTGTCTTTGTATTGAGTTGGACTGCATACCAAGTAACTGTACACCGTATATGCACGCCAGCTTTATGTGTTATTATGCTAGTCATTATGTGTTTTTGTTTTAAGTTATATTATATTTTTATTTAGCCTAATATCGTCAAGTGATTAGTTGATTAATGTTAGTTTTAGTTATGTAAAATGACAAGGTTTAAATTTGAAAGGAATGCACACACATGAACTTGTGTTAATTAAACAAAAAGTTATGATTGAAAAATGTGTTGTCGTGGTTAGCGGACCAGCGAAATAATGTACTGAGGCCTCGGCCTAGAGTATGGAAAAGAGTTTTTAGTCAGTAAGAGTCTGACACTCCCTTCTCCTCAAACAGGGTGAGAGAAGCCATTTGATGATTATCCTCTCATTAATAAAGGAGAATATAGTTTGCATGCCCGTGTTTTAGTAATGTCAAAATGATTTAAATAGATAAATGTTTTTTGTATTTATATGTCGCATGTTAATTGTATGTCTATTATTATCTAGTGTTTACCTTCCCATCGTTGAGATTAATTTCTATTACTAATTTTAATAGTTTTTATAAAGGAGATTTTATACACAATTTTAACCTTTTTTGTCTTTATATTTCCTACTTTTTTATTGGTATTTGGGTCTGTTTCCTTTAAATCAAAACTCCACATAGAAAAATTATTTTCAATTTACTACATTTTAGAACTATAATTAGCTAGTTCAAATTTATTTTGCCTGAGAATCTCTTAACTTCATAATGTAGACACATCTGCCTATCACATAAAAGAAAAACAGGCGTGATGTCAAGACTTGTAAATAAATAAACTAGGATTCTCTTACTTTTCAAAATGGAGGTTATTCCAAGTCACAGTTTGAAAGAGAAAGTCATATAAATCTGATAAATATACCCTTAAAACATCAAACTCCATTACAATTAAAAATAAGTTATAATGAAAATTATGAAATTCAACTTTTCTTTCTTCTTTTTTAAATAATGCTCTAATTAGTACCTCTCCCCATCTAACAGAGGCGCTGGTGTGCGTGGGCTACAACCGGCAAGAGATCGAGTATTCCCTCGCCGAGGCGAAGTACGACGATGTGTTCGCCACGTACTTACTACTAGGCAGAAAGAGCACGGACGTGAGTACCAAGGTTATTATTGTACCTCTTACATCATCCAACGGTGTGTATATGTTGGCAACCCCATACATTATTTATGTTTTTTAATGTGGTAACACTTTACTCATAATTTTACCTCCTTCGTCATCGATAAGTGTGTTTTATTGTACGTCCTGGCAGTAATTTATTTTTAACATTTTATGTGACGTCATATCGTGTGTTTAAATGTATTTGTTGGCAATACTTGACGTTTTTTCGTTTTTTGAGGTGTGGTAATACTGTTTGTGGTTGGATTTATTGTGTTTGTCTTTTGTTTTTGGTATGTGATTTAAGGTTCTGTAGAGATAATGAAGATAAATTATGAAAATGTTGTATTTTGTTTACATAGTATTTTATTGTGTCTATTAAGTAATAAAGGAATATTAGAAATTTATTTAACATTACACGAACTTTGAGCATTGCTACAATAATAATTAGTTTGATTGATTGTTTTAAAACAGAAAATATATTTTTACAGTCAAATGTTCAAAAAATATTTAAGTCATCATCCCTATACAGATTCAAAATGTTTTTCATAGTGGAAACATTTTTCTTTATCTCTTTTTGTATGTCACTTGTGCAGGTACCTCTAACGTCCATACAGTCCATATTTACTTAACAACTATTATTGAGAAAACACATACATAGTTCAGTTATATTTGTTGGTATCTTACCAATATGTGATAATTGTAGAGTACCCCGATGAAGATACTTTTTCATTATAAGTATCTCTTTATAATTGATTTTGATGTTATTTTCTTCAGCCGGAATCGGACGGCAGCCGGTCCGGTTCGTCACTGTCACTCCGCACCGCCGCCGCCGGGGCTCAGCCACCGGCTAACAATAACTCCGCCGCACATGCAGGTAAACTATATCCATATGCTATCATTTCATCACATAACAAAATAGTAAAATATCCTTATTTGAATCCTAGGTTACCTTATTTTTAAGACTATTTTTCAATAACCAAATTTTGATGAACAGTTGGAAGGTAAAAAATGCTGATGTAGGTTTCTTTTGAATAAATTCAAAGTTAAGTTTCAATCTCTAATTGAAGCGAGAAAAACTGTGTACATAAACAATTTTATTTGCTTCCAAGCCATGTTAAAATATGCTATTATATGTGACAAAGGAACGTATTATTTGTTTTATTAATGGTAACACAAAAAGTACTATCGACAAAATGTAAGGATTACATTACTATCACTGATAAAATTAAAATATTAATATCAAGGGTAAATAAAGCGCTTCATTCAGCTGTATCTGTTTTATTCAGTATTTCGGACAGTAAGCTGAAGACGCTTTAAAGCGCTTACACCATACTGATTCAGCTTAGCTTAATTCTAACTGGGTTATATCATTGTCATCATTACTATGTTTTTAGGGCGCGTCCTTATTTATCATTTGTATTGTCCGAGCATTGATATTTTGACACGAATGGAATTGAATATTTTTATTGATACAGTTCACTACAAAAACTGAATATTCTTCAGTGTCTCAATATATCTGCTCTTATAATAATAAATTAGGATCATTCTGTAATACTTATTGCTTCTTATTATTATTATTGTGTATCGTGTGCTTTACGTACTGGGGACCGATCACAACCGAGGGTTTTTAATGTCTAGGGATCTTCAGGGCACACTCACAATGGGATTATTCATTCAGTCTAACTTGGGTTCCATATTTGTAAGTAACATTGTCAATGGAAAAACATTTTAGATGCATATAATTGTGATGTCAATTGGGTCCATAATATTATAATTTATTGCCGTATCATGGATCCATACGAATTAGTAACACTCGTTTCAGTTAGTAAGCACGATAGAAACTAATTTAAGTCTTCATTCTGAGTGAAATCTGGGGATGGAGTACTACTTTTTCTACTAAACATATTGATATTCAGCCGAATCTACCTAAGGTTTTATGCCAAACCTAGAAGGGAAATGTTAAGAAAAAGACCGGCTTGGTGCCATTTCTGCACTGAATAGCAAAAAAAGTTGACTGGGAGATTATGGTTGTAAGTTAGAAACATTTTTCTTGTCAATTGTGAATGAGTTGCTTGAAATTGAGATAAGTGCGTGTAGTGTAGGAGTGTCGAGGGGAGGGTGGGTTGGTAGGGTTGTGATCGGTCCGGGCTGTGCGCGGTGTAACACGCGGGCGGTGTAGGCGGGGCCGCGGCGGGCGGGTCGCCGGGCCACCGCGGCGTGCAGCGCAGTATCTCCGCGTCCGCGCGCCCCGCCGCCTCGCGCCGCGCCTCCTCCGGCGCTGAGGTGCTGCGCACGCAAGGTACCTCATACATACACACATACTCTGAACCAGACACATGCACCGAATACTCACTACGTCTATCTTTGGACTTATGTCTTTGGAACAATCAGCACTTTCAAGGCACCATGGCCAAAATTATCAACTGAATGATTTCAGTTTGATATCAACCAACTGTTTGTAAATGGAATCTGTACGTGAAACTGATTTAAAAACAGTAACCATGGAGTTTCTTGCTCGTTCTTCTCCATCGGAATCTATACTTTGGAACGAGCAAATAGCTTCACTAAGAGGACTGACCGACAGACTGACACTATATCTTCAAAATTTTGTTTGATGTTCAAAAGTGCTTGTAAGGGTTTAATTGGAATAAATTATTTTTGACTTTTATTTATAAACTAATTCAAAAGTCATGACTTGTAGGAAAGCACTACGTAATTTTGTTTAACATATATCTGCGATCAGTCACTATGTCCGGTGATTTGACCACGGCATAGCGTAACTCCAGTGAGCCGTCTGCTCTCAGAATAGCTGCAGCCATTTGTCTATTCCGTACAGTATTCTGTAAATTTACGAACGATACTAGAACTTGTTGTCCTTTTACTGTTTTAAGTGATCTCCATTACTCTGACTGAGTTGAGCATTTTTTTTTATATGGCAATATTGTCCTATATCAAAATTATGAAAATCCTCCAATACCTAGCAACATACATAAGTGTACAAACAATAGCAATTGCACAGCACAATTACGATAGTGTAGATGGGTACTGCATACATTTCCTCAACAAGCTATTGAAACATAAACAAACAAACAATACAATATCAGTAAGTAGTTTGGTTTTACAGTCGCTTTTTCAACGTTACCTTAGCTTAAAAATAATTAGCTAGCTTTGGGCAAGTAAATTTTATTTTACCTCCATTGAAAAGCAATAAATAGGTTTATCTAAAGAAAATAAACAATAACAGTTAAGTTTCAAATTAAAAAACTCAAGAAATTTTACTTATAATTATAATGATTTTGGTAATTGAAAATCAAGATGGCAAGGTAATTTTGTCCAATTGTACAGACATCAGATTTTTTAATAGATATGTATAAAAAAACATGTAACGTTGAAAAAGTACTGTAAACATAATTCAATCGTTGTCGCTTATGTTTAGCGTGTAATTATCGTAAATAACTAATTTTCACACATTACTTTTTACTCAAACTAAAAAACAACATCATGAAAACGATTGCCAACACTTAAAATATGTTTTCTTTTAAATTTGTTGTCATCTAGGCAATGTTTTCATGTTATTATGCCAATAAACATAGGTGATTGGGCATTTTTATTGCTAATTAATTAACATTTAACCATCCGCTTTCAAAATTCAAAAGCTGTTTTAACAAAATCATAATTTGGTTCATATTTCTGTTATTGTTTAATTAAAATTCAGATTCAAGGTGTTTGTTTAAGACACATTATTTGGAAATTTTTATATGGACTATATTTACTCTTGGTATGTTTCGAATGTTCGACATTAAATTAAAGTTTTGCTCAAGAATATGTAATTAAAAATGTATCATTAATTCAAGGTGTTTATTAAATTCATTACATTACTTTTTTATAACTAGAAATTTGATAATTTTAACATATCAAGTGTAAACAACCAAAATTCGTATTGCATGTCTCGTGTGTGAAAATATTAAAAAATCATGTTTTGTAAATCACAAATTGACAATCGCACTTTTACCATTTTACTCAATAGATGTCGCTGTTTTAAAGTGTCATTGTATCATTTCACGCTATGTTTTATGTTGTAATGTATTTGTTTTAAACGTTATGACGCTTACATTCCAGTGGGTGCGACGACGACATCAGCAAATAATACCACATCAACGGCCACCACGACAACGTCCAATTTCAAAAGACAGGTGAGATTAATTATTTTAATTCATCAAACAATCAATAAATTTTTCTTCTAGTTCTTCTGTTGTGTCTCGAATTATCACGTTTAAAAAATGTTGATATTTAATGGAGTCGTGTTGATAATTCCAGAATACAATTGACTCTGCATCGATCAAGGAGAACACGGCGCGGATCGCTCAAATGCAGGTACGAAAGGTATAGCAACTACAATCTACATATTACTTAGAACCTAGTAACTACTGGGTTTAGTTAGAAACACTAGTGACACACATAGAAAACAGGTATTCTATTCAAAAATATACCTTTTGTATAGCGAATTTTAAGATTGAATTTAATTTGTATGTCTTATCTCTTAAATTATTTGAGACATTTTAATTTTATTTTATAGATAATAATGTGGTATTGGGAATTCGACCTTTTGTATTACTGTTCTTAAACTCACTTTCACTTGTTTTGTATCATGATGTTATTTTAATTTACATTACATAATTTACGTTTAGCTGTCACAATACCTACAATCAATAAAAAGGTCGACTGTAAGGCAATGCCTAAGGCATTAATTATGGCCACCTGTACATACACAACTATAGGTACCTAAGCAATCAACTGACGTATTAATATTGTTTACTAGGTGGCAAGCACAACGCGGCCCAGTAGCGCGGCGCCCAAGCTGGAGCCTCGGTCGCGCACGTTGACGGGCGGCACGCGCAGGACGCAGACTTACGACGCGCCGCCCCCACAACCCCCCAAACTGTCGCCCCCTCATGATGCACCAAGGTAATTTATACACTGAGATTTTCTCCTGTATCGTGGATGCGTTTACAAACATACTATTTCACATACACATCACACCCAGACCCGAAACAATAATTTGTGAATCACACAAAGAAGTTGTTCCGTGCGGGAATCGAAACCGCGACACGTTGCGCGGCAACCAGTTGCCCAGCAACCACGCTAATCGTGCAGTCTGCAGTTATTAATTGTTTATACAGACATAGGATGGATCTGCCATCACATTAGCGATGCCACCGATTAGCGATTGTTTTCGCGTCAAAAAAAGTTCCTTAGAAAGTGTTTAAGTAATCATTAATTTAAATGTCCCTGAGTATGACAGTTGAAAATTGTGTTATTTGGCGATAAATTAGTTAGGAGTTATTGATGATTAATGACAGGAAGAAGACGAACATTGTAGACGTTGATAAAACAATCTTGAATCCAATACAACAATTTGTTCACTTTTAAGTCAGCCAAAATTGTTACCAAACAACACCTGATTTTTTTTTACACACAAAGAATCGTTTTAGCCTAAATTCGAAAGTGGCGACATCTAGCTAAAACAAATTCGCATTGTTCTTCGTTGTTGATTAGGGGTTTTAAAGGGAGCTGCACACCTTCCTTTTCTTCCTAATTTTCCCGTCACTGCCTAAATAAATTCTTACTTCACAAATCCCAAAATAAACACACTCTCCAAATTTCCTAAACACCGTTTGTCCCTTGATCTCTGGTGTGACAGTCCCAATATTTTCACATTAAACCATTTAATTAAATCAACTGTACACATTTTTATACTTGATAATTAAGTACCTGTCAATATATATTGTGTTTGTTCTGTATCTTATTGTGGTTAACTGTCTTAAAATGTCTCATATAAAATTCTGTGTTTATCTGTGAATTTTCCCTTTAAAGTCAATAAAAGTTAAACGAAATTATATCTTGTGTAACATCTTATATATGATTATGTATGTATCCTTGTATATATCCGATATTTATGTATATGCGCATGAGAAGGGACTAACAGCATGCTTGACCGACACACAAAACAGTGCCCCGGCGGCCGAGACTAAAAACGGCACGGGGAGTGCCACCAACGGGGCGACTTCTACCACGGGCACTACGGCCGGGGCGAAGACCCATGTGAAAAGTGCGTCGATATCGTCCGCCAGTGGTGCTCCGCCCCTCGGGGCTGACGCTCAGCCCCACAACGCGTCCGCAAGGGACCTCGCGCAGCCGCGCCCGAGGTACAGCCCGCCGCCGCATAGCTTGTCGCTGGTTCACGAGCCCGTCATGTTTTAAGACAAATCGACAATGTGTGCCCGAAATTATATCAAAAAAATAGCTAGACTGTTTTCTCGTTAATTTATCGAAAAGTATACAACCTACATACAAAATACGCTGTAGTTATTATTTGATGTTCGCCCGGTATGCTGGGGCAGTTAAACTACAGATAAAATCCATTCTTATCTTCTACAGCGGTAGTAGAACCTACGCTAAAGCTTTGGCATCGAAATATTTACCCCAAAAAAAACAACTCAATTCCATACATGACATTGGAACATCGAAAATTTATTACAAGACTGGACAAGAAAAAGGATTACTGGCAGAATAATAAATATATAAGTTAAGAAAATATGTTGTTAAATACGACTACGTATAGTATATAATTCCGGGCGCACAGTTTTCAAATAACGTGACGGGTATCAAGCTTCGGTTCTACAGTTGGGTTTTGTTTGGTTCGGCTTGCAGCTAGTATCTAGTACATTTTGTTACATTATCGACGAATTTTTTTATTTGGTGTTTTTGTCGTTAGTACTTTTTTTGTTTTTGAGAGAAGAAATCGCAATTTCGGTATTTCTTTTACGACAAATGATCGAAGATTTCGCTGCGCTGTTTCAAATGGCGACTTTTTGTTAAACACGACGCTTTTTTTTACTACTTTCGAGTTATTTTTTCGGTTTTTTGTTTTGCTTCAACGGCTTTCACACAGCATTAATCTTAAAGGCTATTGGCTTAAGGTTGAAAATATTGATTCACCTTTTTATTTTTTGCACTATTAACCATTTTTTTTCTGTTTATTTGTATTGGTTTACTTTTATTTACATCTTGTGTTTGATAATATATAGTTTTTAATTTATAATATTAAATACAGTATGTTTGCGGTAGTGGTAGTAATAATAATAATTACTTATTCATTGTAAAATATTTTTACGTATGTATGTGTATTTTATTTGAGTTTTTTGTAATATTATTTTTATTTTTATTATTTATATATCCCTTTTTTCTTAAATTGCACAGTATTTTTGTGGTTTTTTGTTTTCGAACACGTACGTAGAGTTAGCCCGTGAATTTTTGTATTGATTTTTGTTTTTTTTTTTTTTTGTAATTTTTGTGATGTTTCCGTTGCAGCCTGAACTCGCAAGTGTCGACTGGTGGTGGTGCGACAGGCGCGCGGAGGGAGTTCCCCAACCCTCTCGTGTTCCCTCGGAATGTACCCTCGCGGTCCACCTTCCACTCAGGTAAATATTTAAAACAACGAAATATTTTTTAAAACTGTGAACCGTTTTTTCTATTTGTTACATTTAGGTATTGAAATTTAATTAATGTTGTATAGGTTTAAGCAACAACCACAAGCTAAGGAGGGACCAGGGAAAGACACACACGAAGTTGAACTTTTAAATTTCTCATGTTTGATGTTTTAAACCTGTGCCTGTAGTGGTCTATTTGATTTTTTTATTTGAGATTTAGATTTATAAACGTTTAAAATATGATGATGTAACTTTACGTCAAAATATAAATTACGAAGACCGTTTACTATAAGGCGTGTTATGTAACGCATGGTTATAAGTGATTCAAAATTTCTCTTTTTCCCTCCAGGTCAGAACCGCACGCGCGGTTCAAGCGGCGGCGCGTACGGTGACGGCGGCTCCCCCCACCAGGCGCGGCCATCTTTCTTCTCCAAGCTGTCCTCACGGTTCTCCAAACGGTCAGTCTCACAGTCTCACAGTCTCACACCACCAATCTGGAGAGACGGGACCACTACACTTGGCTATTGTAACGAATTTTCGAGGATTTTAGTTTCAATTTAAGTGCAAGTTTGTAAATTTACTTTTGGAGGTTATATTTTGGCTAATTCCTCATTATCTTACAACTCGAACAAATGAATGAAAAAGCACTCAAAAAGAAATTGGAAATATAACTAGAAAATTCTGTAATCGTGTAAACGTGAAAGATACAAAACCAAGTACACAGTACAAATAATTATTTGTTTATATTATATTTAAATAACATTTTCAGAGGAACCACCTAAAACTTTTACTGCTACGCGATTCCTACTAATACGTAATGCTATTAAACATTTTATACTAAATTGAGATCAATTTATTCAAACAAAAATGAATGCCAATAAATTTTAAATAACAATAATTCGTTACAATAGCCATTTGGTAGTCGATACCCATTTACTACCAATATATCTTAACAACCAATCACAAGACATACACACACACCTCCATCTTGTAACTAACATTACCTACATAACATATATCGGTGGTGTAACATTTTATATTACATTACGTTATCGTTATATTACTACGGTCTCCATAAGCTGTAAGCTTAATGCTAGCCCGCTATTAGACTTTGGGAGTTTTTATCAAGATTTTTTTGTGTCATTTCCTTTTCGATGGTAAAAAATTTGCTATTTTGTCGTATTTTTTTTGAATATATCATGTTTTTGATGGAATTTGGACGATAAAGGGGTCGTAAAGTATGAAAAAATTAAGTTTTCTTGCGATAAATGACACAAAATGTTCTTCAAAAAAATCTCGCAGCCTCTTATCACCCGCTAAGCATCGATGTTAGCGATTGCTTCCACGCACACCTGTTTAATCACCCCCCACACTTCATTTTCTCATATAATTATAGTTCTATATCATTATATAGTATATTGAAATAGTGATCTTAGATGTTGGCGCCCGATATGGGCAGATTTTTTAGATATTTTTTTGTAAAAAAGGGTTGTGGAGTTAAGACTCGTGATTAAACTAATTGTTTTTTTATTAAAAGAGTATTTATTATTATTGAATTGGAGCTCTGTTTGATTATGTTTATTGGTAATTTATTTTTCAGATTTATTTGCACATTTTTTTTCTTTACTTCATACTTATTGAGATTCTTTGAGGTGACGTTATTTTGTTTTTTTGACCTTTTTCTCGTTTTTTTCTATAAACTTACATTTTCCAAATTAATTTTTCTTTTGCTTGCATTAACAATTCAATTAAAAAAAAACACAATCAGACGAGCTCCAAGGTATCCGTTCACGTTGTACGCCTTCTTTATTATAATTAATTATGTTGTAAATAATTGTTTAATACACCGTAGGCACACAATCTATCTCTAACTTGTCACTATTAACCCATTCGTATGTCTCGTTTGTGTGAATCATTATATGTGTTTATTTATCATTTTTTATTTTATTACTTTATATTATTTCTTAAGATGAAATTGTCTCCCTCAAAAGATTCCGAGCTCTTTTTTATTTTTTATTTTTGATACTCGCGTCAACGCAGGGGATGCACGATGCTACCTACCTCCCGTACGTCTCGATTCGCACTCAGTACCGGTAAACGCGCTCAAATCCCCCCTTCTCCCCATTTTTACCAAGTAGTTCTTAGATCAAAGCATGATGTACTCCCCTTTTCTTTCGTTAGTTTTTTTTTTATTTTCTGCTAAACAAAAGTGTGTGCTAAGGCTACAGACATGCCTACATGCTTTGAGTGTTGTCAGTAGTGCTTTGTCAATAGAAAAACTTAAAAAATATTGTAAGTAAGTATACGGTTTGTGCCTCGTCGACATTGAGAGAGGTGTACGGAATAAAATTATTGAAAAAATAATATTTAAAAAGAATATAGATCACATCTCTCGTGCATCCCCCGTTTGACGTTTATATTTTTTTTTACCTAACCGTACGCTTCTACTAACGAACGTCGACGGTCGCGACCTCTACCGGTTTTTACGGTTTTTTCGCTTTTCTAGTCGATTCCACAACCCTTTGATTGCAACGTGACGGAATTTTATACGATTTTTTTTGTTTTTTTTTTTCTGATAATCTTTTTTTTTACTTAACGGAGGGAGTTACGTTCAGTATTGTGCATCTTGTGTTGCGGCGCGAGAATTTATTTAATCATAGGATTGCCATTAATTTTGGTTTTACAAACATTTATTGTGTAACAAAAAAGGTGCTATTGCAAAAAAACTTTTTTTCGTGTGGCATTATTAGAACTTGTACAAGTGTTTCAAATGACATGGCAATCCTAACGAGTGGCAGTTAAAAAAATATGTGCCAATAAAAGTGAGCCGGATCACGAAGAGGGGGGCGATTCGACACGTTATTGGTCGATTCGCTTACCCGTTCCGTTGTACGCAGGTTGAATCAGAATCCTTGAAACGTCGGCGTGAGTGGACGTGCTGGGAAGATTTAAAATAATTAATTATTATAAATAAATTATAGGGAATTGTATACAGTACCGATTGCTCTGTCGGCCAACGATTGTGTTGGCACACAGAGTTACTATAATATCGTGTTCAGTGTAATAATAATATTATACTAACGAAATGTATCTTAAAATACTTGATCTTGATATTTTTAGTATTGAATGTGACTTTTTTCGTTTTTCTCTATGTAAAATATTTTCTTGAGGTATATATAGCCTATGGCATAATGGGTGATTAAGTTTGCGTTTGGTTTACTGACTGACAATGTGTCAAAAAGTAAGTCATACGAATATTAGCTTAATCGGACGTTGTGAAATAGGTATTAATTCTTTTGAAGTTATTGAAGAACGAAATGGCGATGTCTATGTGAATATTATTATTTATGACATGAAGGAGATATAAGCGTATTACGCTGCTCTACTTAAATTAAATTATATATTATATTTTTACTATGCTGATTAGCTGAAATCAGATTAGCTGAAGTCAATTTTAAACTACATGAGGTTGACATTGCTTAACTGACTACTTTGATAAGAGACACCGAAACGAAAATAAGTGGTCACAGTATTTTATAGTCTAAAAAACCGGAGATGAATAAACTGATTATTGTTTGTGATATCACCGGTATTTTTGGTGTCAGTCCAAACACGATGTAACATGGTGCTGAACGCATACCCTAAAAAAGCAACTTGAGCCTTACTCAAGCCACTATTATTTGCTTCACGACAAGGTACCTAATATGTAAGTACATATTTGCAACGGCGGCCACTTTATTGGCCTCTTAAAGTATCGCGTTGCATCTTGTTGTGAATTGATCCTTACGCTAATGTTCGCTTACCATCAGGCGCGCCGTCACCTCAGTTCGCTAGCAATATTAGTTTAAAATGTATCGCAGAACCGAAATATCACCAGCCATTCGTTTTCCAGTAAATTCTAAACCTTATCCACTAAAGACTGTTTAACTAGATACTCAATTTAATTATTATTATTACACTGAATAGGTATAATTAAAAACAAGATGTTGTTTGTAAGTGTTAATCATTTTTTTATAATATTGGCGTAACCGTCATGTTTCAAAGTTAATAGTTTACATATAAAATTTAAAAATTAAAAGATTTGTAATCATTTATAAATTTTTCATTATGGGAAAGAAAAATATAATCGCGACGACTTCTGTCTACATGTTATTTTATTAAAATTGTTTTCTATTATAATGTTTTATTTGTTTAGAAAATACTAAATTTGATTTCGTTTTGTTTATATACCTTGTGCTAAACTTTAGATGTTGGTGGTCAATAATGTAAGTAGTGATAAAGTCATGACTTTTTGTTGGGAGAAAAATCTGGCGATGCATTTTCTCGCTCTGGGTAAGGTCAGAGGGAGTGTTAGACTCTTCCTAACTAAACCCTGTTGTAACTCTTGCTGCAGTCAATTGTTATACCTAATGTTGTTCCTGCCATTGTTATTGTTACCTTCATTATAAAAACCGAAAACTGTTTCGTTCGTTCTAGCAATTGGGTTCGATCCCCGGCTAAGAATCAAAAGTATTCAATTATATTTCCTTAACAGTTATTATGTCAATCAGTATGACATCATATTCTAATGTGAAATAAGAGTCCCTCCAGACTCTAAAATATAGCCAGAGTTTGCTTCGGTTTGTCTCGAAAGATTAACATAACGAGGTTGATTCAATGCTACTACAAGGTTGATTTTAGCCAAGAATGTTTTCCTTATCTCTATCATACATTATATGCCGCCAATCCATATACTTACACAATATATAATATATATTTTCTTAAAATAATGTGTAGCGGATCACTAGTCCCGTCGCGATATGCATTTCATCACTAGCTCATAAGAATTATAGATGTCTATTTTCGAGCGAATTTTCAACATTCCAGGGTTCCGTATGTATTTCGTTTTTTTTTCTCTTTCTTATTAATATTTAAGTTCACAAAAAGCACAAATCTTTTGGCTTTTGTTTTTTTTTATTTTTTATTTACTCTAAATTCTGAATTGTCTGTAGATCGTTAAATATTTCATTGACTGATACAATATTTTTTGTATATTTGTATTTCATATGTTATGCTAAATGTATAGATAAATATTTGTGTAGTGAAAATCTCATTGTTGGGTTTCTATGTGGACCATTCAATGTATTCTTGATTGAAATACATATATAGACTTTACTAGCGGAGTCACTTTTTTGAGAGTGAATATGTAAAAGAAAATGTATAATGGTAATTAAAATGATTATGATTTACTGTAATGAAGGCTGAGAGAATCAGTTCATTCATTAATTCACGCAAACAACGAGGTTAAAAAACCCTTAGAACAATTTTCTATTCCAAATTCACTTCAAAAAGTTGCTCAGTTAGAGAACATTGAGTATAGAAACAAAATTATTACAATTATATTTTTTTAGTAGGGCAATACCTAACAAGTAATTGCCATATCAAAACTACAAACAAAGTACCTTATACTCTGTACCTATATTTTCAAAACTTATATAAAAATGGTCCACAACGCAATTATGATAAGATTTAAGGCGTGAGTGAGATAATGATCGATATATTATATAATTATATATAATAATTTTTGTGTATATATTATATTATAATTCATAAAAGGAAATAGTATTTTTTTAGCGCATAAGATTCAAACGGTATATACGGTTTCGGTACAAACACTCGGTAGATGTTACCACAACGATCTTTCAAGTTTAGGCAGCTATAATTTTAATATAAAAAAAACAAATATATTAAAGGATTCCTTGACCCCATCCCCTTTTAGAAATAAAGGACGTTGTCTGTAGAAATGTTAGTTTTTTTGTACAAGGTTTATTTCATGATTGCATTTAAAGTAAGCTATATTTATGAATTTTTACATATTAAAACAATATGTAAAAACACAAGTAAAGCAATATTTTTTCTTTATGTGTAAATGTCATAATTATTATGTGTAAAGTTGGTCACTCCAATGAATACGAATATGTGCAATAATAAAGGTTTTATTTCTACACCTTGTACAAAAAAATAATATAATTATACTATGTTACTGCACCTAAATGTCCAATTCTAAAATATGTCTTTCTAAAAATTCAATTTTTTTACACATTTCTCATAAATACTTCCATACTTTTGATTCATTGGTTCGTTCATAGTATAGGATGTTTAAATAATTTGTGTAAATATTTAATAATAACATAAGGAGTGCGAGTGTCGGCGTTTGAACATTTTCTAAAAGTAATAATAATACTTTTCTATATTTCATGAGAAGTCCATTATGTATGGTAATTATAAGCGTATTCTAATTATATATATATCAACTTTTCTATTTTATTTTCAATTTGAAAGGGGTACTTGATAAAAATGCTAACACTGTATATAAGCATTCTATATAGTCGTGAAGCGTTATTCGGCGAAGCATTTGGCCGTTGTTATACTTTTAAACTTCTCGTATCTATCTAAATTTAAGGGCCGATTAGTACAAAATATATCTTTATAAAAATTGGCTATTTACCAAGACACGCCCTTACATCTTTTATATAATAATATAAATTTTATAATACTACACATTTTTTAAATAAAATGTCGATGTCTTTCTAAATTAGGTGACTAATTTTCTTATTGGAAGTTGAAAAAATGTACAATTGTAGTCTCGTACAGTTGTCGGCCCAGTATTGTTTGGACGTTAGATAGAATACTGAACAAATTATATCAAAACTTAGGTGCTCTTGTAAGGAATAAAGCCGTGTGAAAAGATACTTGTATTTTATTACTCTTTAATATTAATAGAAGAGAAATGATAATAGGAATATCAAAGTTCTCAATCGAAATGTAATACTCAAATATATTATCCCACAATATTTTCTGACACATATTCTTAAAATAACATTGCAATACAAACAATAGCACTGTATCAATATTTTTGAGTACGACATCGAGTTTATTTTGACATTTAATTTAATATTATAGATGAATAAATATATTATTGGAAATATCTAAATAATATATTTTACATTATATATATAATATTATATCATACAATCTATAATTTTTACGCACACGAATAGTGCAGTTTTATTTCTGCGAACATGTTTTTTTTATTTTATTTTTAAGCAATATGATTATTCTGTAACTGTTACACGAAGTAGGAACAATGCAATACATTCTAACTTAGTTCGCTAAGCGTAGTTAGATATTTAATTTTAATAATTTACAGCCGAGATTTTTTTCTATTTTTCATCCTACTTATGCGTTTCAGACGACATTCACTGAACCGAAATGTCTCTAAAGTTTGAATGCACTGGGAAAAGCGTTACAAATTATGTTAATAAACGGTTAGAAAATAATTATAGTTTATTTTACGACTGTACCTAGTACGTACTTTATAAAATTATTTTTTATCCCAGAGCATTGCTCGTTTGTGTAAAGTATTTTATGTAGATTAATATCTTATCAGCCGTCCACGCTTTTATTTTTTCGCTGCATTTTCCCAGTACATTTAAATTGTCTAAAAGATAATTATATTTAATTGGTATCGTAATACATAGTGTTCTAAATCATGGGCATTGATTTAAGATGCATTTAAATAATGTGATCTTGTAGTATTTTGGGGTTTAGTAAAATTCAAAAATATTTGCTATTAAATATAGTATAGTAAAGAAATTAGTTAAAGGTTTATATTAATGAAGAATGTTTTTGAATATTACAAACGCTAAAGACTTTAATTATCAGAATTAAGTTGACCTATGTAATTGTACACATGTATTGAAGTGGATTCCTATTTTTTGTTTTGACAATACGCAATAAATGGATGTGTTATGCTTCTCCAAATAATCAAGTTTTTAATAACAATATTGGTTTTATTTTATACCTCCAACTTTTAAAATTACTCCCTGTGTATCACAGCTTTTTACAAAATAATTGTATAATATTCCGTCATGTCGCAAAGTGATATTTTTTCTATTGATATAGATAATTACAGCAAGTTAGTTTATATACTTTTAGACATATTTAGGCCTCTAACAGAGAGACTATCTACTTCTATAGATATACCTAGTAGGGCTTTTTCTTTCAATTATTATGGTATAAAATGTCATGTAATAAACGGTAAGTATTATCCCGGCAGACTGTCGGTATTGGGCGAGTCCACCGGGCGCGCCAAACCGCGTATTTTTTCCTCTCTGGACATCCAACGGAGGTAGGCCGCGAGGCAAACACCAAAAATTTTGTTTTTCAAGTTTTTTTTTGTTTTTTCTCGAATTTTGGTGATTTCCGGAGCTCTGTGATATTGGTGTGGATGACGAAATTTTCTTTTTTATTGACATGATAAAAATATTTTCGACTTCAAATGGTAATAAAATATGAGAAAATGTGCGTCTTAGCTTAAATGGGCGGTTGAAGTACTTTTTTTTTTTTGTAATTTGTCTTATAAAACATAGATTTCTAGTCCACGTTACATAAAGTGAATTCACTCAACAATGACTTGGTCGAGAAAAAAGGAACATTCACAAAAAACAAAATGTTTTGTTAGCTTGGTCGATGCAAATACATATTTACACCATTGACTAATGTCAATAGATACAAAAACAGGATGTTCATTTATTTTCATAGACATTTTTACTATCATTTCACGTCCGCACCAATATTCCTGCATCGCTCTGCGAAGGGTCTAAAAAACAGTTTGTGTGTGTTTTAATACCGTAGTCCAGCCGATTTGTACTTACATTTTTAAACCAAGAAAAGCATGACATTAATCCAAATTTTTCAACTTGATACTTATTGCATGCCAGGTTAAAAAAAATAAACATATTTTATCTTCCATTAGATAGTTTGAATTTAATTTTTGATATTTCCTATTTGTGTATATTTTTATAAATAAAAAAAAAGTTATTTTTTTATTCTCTTCTACAGTACTAAATTGGATGGATTACTCGTTTTTTCCCCGTGAATAACAAAATTTAACAAGTTTTTTTGAATTTTCTTCTTTGACTACTTAACTGACGTTTTAACTCATAATCTTAGCTATTAAACAATTATGCTGCATTTTTTTCTAAAATAACAATATTTTTCTATAGATTTTTACCAGGATATATTTTTTATATTAAATAAAAACATCTCTGCATGCATTATAAATTACCACATTAAAATAAACGGCGTTTTCATTCATAAAAATATATGTTAAGGCATGATTGCGTTTTTTATTTTTCATTTTTAGTGCCGCTAAGGTAAGTAATAATAGGAAACCATTTTGACAAATCGCGGGAATGCTTAATATGTGCTCAATGTCGCTTGCCTATTGTGCTTGTGTTTTTGAGATTCCCTTTTCTTTCAAAATGCACTTCTGTTAACATTGATCATGTTTGTAATACTCTGGTATTCGAAATCCAACCAGAAATTTTAAAAATATCGTTTTTAATGAGCTAAAAGCGACTACAGCGCCATCTTCAATGGCAATTTTTTAATATTTTGCTTAGTTTTTTTCGACTGTTGTTATTTAACTCAGTATGCGTTTTTTATTACTATTTTTTTTTCTTATATTTTAAATAAAATGCTCCAATTTAAATGTTACCAGCGTATAACAAATGTGCAATGTATATATGTACTCGTCGCCACACCCGTGCCCCTAGTGTTTAGCATTAGTTTTATGTTTTTCTGTTTTTAGGCCATTGGACGGTACCACCCCGAAGCATGCGGTAGGCGCTAGTCCACAAACCATGCTTGGGTAATTATCCTAGTTCATTATATCCTTTGTTTGTTTACTGTCCAGCTGTGAAGCGCTCTGTGTATCCCTTCCTAACATTTTAGATGCAGTATCAAGAAAATTACTCGATATTTTTTGGTCGTTTTAGATTTTTTGTTGAATGTTTTTTTTTAGTCTAATTGTTACAAGTTGTGTTGCTAATTTGCTTGCTCGATTGTTTAAAATAAATAAGAAAAGAATCACATATTTTTTTGGGTAAACATAATTTTTTTTTTTTTTTTTTGTTGTTTATTTCAACAACCGAGCAACCAATGCGCTTTCATACTAACAGCGCTTCATTTTTCATTTAACTTATAACATTTTTAATTTACTTCTCTCCTATATCAGTAAATGGTAATTAATTTAAAACACTGCACTAGTTATTTAGAGTGATCGTCTGAAAACGTAGTTTTGATTATTTTTTAATCAATACTTTTATTATTTGATAGTGTCAATCTGATATAGAAATTAGGTTTATTGTCAGGTTTAGATACATTTGTACTTAGTTATAAGGCTTAAATTACGGGGAGGGGACGCATTGGGTAATTCGTCGTGCATTATATGACGGAACGCCCGAATCGCCGTGTATCCATTAACAAGGCCTTATTCTAGTCCAATAACTAGGCTTCGCTTGGCATGACCTAATACAGTATCTTTGCGTGGGCAAACGCAATAATGGACCTCGGCCCAGGCCCAGAGCAGGAGAAGGAACGGTGTTTTTTAGTCAGTAAGAGTCAGAATCCCAGGGCATGGGAAGTCATGTGCCGAAATCTGTCAGAAAAATAAAAATATAATTTCTTATTATATTCACAAATAGGTAGGTTTCTAAATAAATACTCAATCCATCCAGTAGTTCGGAATTTTGTCTTTTTCAGTCATATAAAATGTATCTTTTGCTCCAGAAATATTTTTGGTTATGCATTATTACATTGTTCTGTCGTGTATAATTTTTTCTTTATTCTTTTTACACTAATTTATCAATATAAGCATAGTTACTGTTTGCAGGCTTCCCAATGTTTTTAATGGGAAGAATGGCTTTATATTATTAGGATTTGGACACAGGATCACCTATCTATTGACACTTAGAACCCAATATTATATGAGAACGATAATTGTTTTCAGCATCTTTTATGAAACTTCAAATTATTATGGAGTCTCTCTATAAAACCCCCATGTTTATAGGCATAAAGTCTCATAGCCATAATATGAAACATGTAATGTGTCCTCACATTAATTAAATTTGACAACAATTGTTTAAGACCACTTTAATATCTAGTCATTAAATGACTTATTATGTTTACAATTTTCCATAGTCTATCATGGAATGAGAGACATTATTATACATGTTAATGGTCCCCTTTGAAAGTAACGTACGCTATAAAAGGCTAATTACGGAGTACCCGTATTAATGTACCACTTCCCCGGCCCAGAGCAGGAGAAGGAACGGGGTGGTTTTTAGTCAGTAAGAGTCTGACGCTCCCCTTTACCCCACCCAGGGCTAGAGTAGAGAAAGGAATAAAGACAAACCATTTATTTGATGATTTTCCTCCTCAAAAAAGCTATAAATACACAGGTATAATTGCTAATGAACAAATACATTTCGCATTAATTGTTGATGTTCATTTCACTTTTCTAATGGTTTGTATACAATGGTATGTACAGGCAAGGAACCGGTAATGAGGAGCAGGTCAAGCCACGTGTACTCCGATTTACGTGGAGTATGAAAACCACATCCTCCCGCGACCCCAACGAAATCATGGCGGAGATCCGCAAGGTACGTATTGACCATTCACGTCGATAGTGACAGTGTGTTTTTTAACTATAGGCTACGTTCACGCCCAGAGGAGGTTTGTGAAAGCACTTCTGCCTGGTCTTGAAGCCTTCCCCACACAGAACAGATCATGTACTGTCTAAAAACTGAAAGAATTTTATGAGATTGACGGCCTACCGTCTACCTGATGGAAAGCCAATCGGCCTGGCTGGATAACTAATTTAAGGATTGGAAATTTGGGAATAAGGGCAATTCATGTCTTAATGACGAAAGCGTGGGAAAAGGCTTTGCCTCCGGTGATCTCACTCATACAGCGAAAGCGTTTTTATGCCAGTTTCCTGTGAGGCCGTTGTATCACTCCGGTTGTTGCTAAAACTTGGTTTACCAATCTTGATAATTTGATAATTCTCTAAATATAGGTATGTATCAAGTCTGAAAAGATTGTTACATTTCGGACTTAGATACATGTTGGTCCTCTTAGATGTATAAAGTAATTTTGATACGCTTAACTTCAAAATTTTTCTCCTACTTCAGGTACTTGACGCGAATAACTGCGATTACGAGCAGCGCGAGCGGTTCCTGTTACTTTGCGTGCACGGGGATCCGAACGCAGACTCTCTCGTGCAGTGGGAGATCGAGGTTTGCAAGCTGCCGCGACTCTCGCTCAACGGAGTGCGCTTCAAGCGGATATCCGGTGAGCTAACAGGCAGTGACGGAGAATATAGTTATTTTTGTGATGTTTATGTGGATCAACTAATATTGTATTTGTTTGTCCTCAAGGCACCAGCATCGGCTTCAAGAACATTGCGTCTAAGATCGCAAACGAGCTCAAGCTGTGACTGCCCGCGAACCCCCCCCGGCGGCGGCGGCGGCGGCGGGCCGCGACGCCCCCGTCCCCCGCGTCCCCGCAGTCGCCCGCGTCGCCGGCGCGCTCGTCGTCGTCGCGCGACACGCCGCCGCCTCCGCCGCCGCCGCCGCCGCGCTCGGACTCGCTGCGGCTGTCGGCCGAGGACATGGTGCTGGTGGCCAACGGCGGCGCGCGGACGGCGTCGGGCGCGCTGGCGCACTTCCTGGCCGCCTACACGCCCGCCGAGCTGGCGCTGGCGCGGTCCGACTACCTGCGCGCGCCGCCGTCGCCCGCGCGCCCGCCGCCCGGCGCGCCGCGCTCGGCGCTGTCGCTGCGCGCCGCCAGCGACCTGCGCCCGCCGCCCGCCCACTACTCGCTGCGCCGCCAGGGCCGCGCCCGCTCGCCCCCCTCCCCCCCTAACTTCGACCTCAGCTGCGACTGTCTGCCCGTCGACCCCATCCCGCCGCCGGAGCTCTTCGACTTCTAGACCGACTCGCTTTCCTTCGAATTTTGTAAAAATTAACTGGCGCCACCGTCGCTAATGGCACGAGCCGACCAGCCCGACCTCGTAACGCTACGAATGACGCGTTCGACAATCATCTACTTGTAATTGTTATTCCTCGTCGAATCGTCATTCGCAACTGTATACAACTGCGGGTGAGCTGGTCCGTTTTTATGACATTGCAGAACAGAAGCTGAACTGTTCTACAGAAGATGTGGAAGTAATGCAATGGTCGCCCGAGTACGCGACATACAGGTCGTGGCGTGAGCGCGCGTGGCGCCGCCTGACTCGAATTTGTATTATTATTCGATTTGTATCAAAGTGTCTGAGTATGACAGTAGCGTGGCGTGGCGTGACGTGACGTGACGTGACGTGGCGTGGCGTGACGCGGAGCGGGACAATATGTGCCAAGTGATCAGCATAGCGCGTCGCCGAGGAATGATCTACATACTTAGTATACACTGCTCTCAGTTAGCGCATCTTTGTATAAATAATTTTACTCGTGTCATGAATTTTATTATTACATGATTGTTTTTTCTGTAGATAAGTCGGCCGTCTGTCCGTGTGTGCTGCGCACTTTTTATTTAATTTATATTTGGAACTTTGTTTTATGAAATCGTGTTTTTTTAAAAGACATTATTTAATACCGTGGGCCGCACACCCGGCCAGGCGGCGTCATTGTGCTATCGCTTATATACTATTACATTATGTATTTTAATCGTTGTAATAATGTACAAAGTGAGTTTGAGCTCAACAGATACAATCTAGCTTAGTGTTAATTATATTTTTTTTTCATTTTCCAATATAACAAAATATAAATACAAAATATGGCTGTCTCTGAATAGCGATAAAATGTTTATATGTCATTGTAAGGGTCGTGCGGCCGTAGTGCGGTGGCGGTACTGTGGCGGTACTGAGGCGGTACTGTAGCGGTACTGTAGCGGTACTGTAGCGGTACTATGGCGGCACGAGGGCGCGGCCGCCGTGGCCTCTCTTTCTAATTACAAGGCTGAATTAGAAAGTGTCAAAGAGTGTGGGAGCGCGTAGATGTCACTTAAATCGTTAGGCGTGTTCGTTGTCTCGTCACCCAAGTATTACGGACGTGTAGTTGTAGCAATAATCGTTGAGTACGCTCGTCTCTCCGTGCCAGCCTTCGATATTGTGATTCACTAAACCCTTGTTTTCGATTCGTGTGAAGCTTTTGTTTGATCATTTAGACTGTGTGTGGACTGCATTCGTTAGGTGGTACTGTTGCAATGAAGTATGTCTGTCTGTCTGTCTGTCTGTGCGCCCGGCGGCCGCGGCTCACTTTTCTAATATATAATTAAGTGTAGTGTTATATCTTTTACATGGAATCACAAATTCTGACGTGTCGGCGGCGACTGACGTGTTGTCTAAGCCAAATTGTTGAATGTTGGCGCCATGATGATACTTCGCTATATTATTGTTATTTAACTTACTTCAAATACAGTAGAAATTTATTTTGCTCAAATACAAATTGTGTCCTGTTATATATAGTGAGGTCGTATACAAATCATAAGACCCAATATACAAAATATGTAACAAATACAAAGTTTCAAATGCAATCAAGTGATGTTTTTGTAACGCTTTTATTTATTGTAGTAGTGAACGGTAGAAGTTAATAAAATACAAAATGAACAGGTTACTTTAAATTAATGTTTTAAAAAAGTAATTGTTAATAATAACTCGGTATGTTTATATCGGGAGTAAGAATCATGAAATGCATATTTTTTATTTTTACGAAATAATTCAATAGTGTTTGTGAGTAGGACGATGCGATCAGTTCTCCCGAAATACATAATACTATTTTAAATGTAGTTATATATTTATATATATATGAGCTTTGTTTTGTAATAATTTAGTGTAGTACATTTTGCCTGCGAGGTGGACGTGTCGAAGGATTTGTGAGATATTCAAAATGAAAAATAAATTTTATTTTTAATTCCAAATGCTTGTTTGTTTTTAAGACCTTTTCTCCTCATATTTGTCTAGCTTATGAAATAAACTAGCTTCTGCCCACGCCTTCGCCCGCGTGGTATGTTGATAAAAACTAGCCCATTTCCTATTCCGGAGTGTATCCTATGTCTGTGCCAAATTTCATCCAGATCCAGCCTTATTGGCGCGATTGAGTAACAAACATCCAAACAACGTAACTTTCGCAATTATGAGATTAGTAAGATATACTATTTGGTATAAAATAATAACGTCATGACTCATGACTTGTTGCTTTTTTCTTACCTACTCACCAAAGAGTACAGACATTGTAGGAGCCCTAACGGGACTTTATAAATAAAGCTGGTGGACTGTATAACATAGGCTTTAATGCCATTAAATTAACAATGGTCTACACGATGAAAACAAGTACGTGGTCGTGGTCAAGCGCGTCGCAGAGAGAAGTTAATGGAGCGCGGCCGCGGGCTCGCCAGCCGGGGCTCCCCCCGCCCCGGCCTCCGCAGCACTCCCTTCGGTCGCCATCGCGGTTGCTCGATGAGGTGCGCCGACACATAATATATAAGTAACTAAGATTGACCATACAGCCAGTCCAAATATTACTGCTGAGACTACAAAGCCAAGGTACTCTGTATATGATTTATCATATTCAATGCGTTTCAACCACTTTGGGCTATAAGCATTACCTATATGCGCGGAAAAGCAGAACACAGATCCGGTCATTCAAGGCGGTCTCCGAGTGGGGTGTCGTCAACTTTATTAAGTTTAATGAAGAAAAAACTCAGGCATGTCTGTTCTGCGCGCGCCTCAAAGTGCCAATAGACCACCACAGACGGGGCCCTAAAGGGCTGATGTTCAGCCGGAGTTGCGGGGTAAGCGCAATGAGGCACCGTGACCTCGGCCCAGAGCAGGAGAAGGAACAGGGGGGTTTTTTAGTCAGTAAGAGTCTGACACTCCCTCCCGCCCGGCCCTGGGCGGGAGAAGTTATTTGATGATTTTCCCCTCACAAAAAAAGGCAGGTCTTTTCTCCGCAAAACGGAGGTGCTGAACTGCCTCTGGCTTCTAATTTTCGAAATGTGACCGTTCCGGTGACTGATCTTCTTGAGCGTCTTGGCGTAACTCTGACTAGACCGAGGAAATATAATGAATACTGAATACAATCACAGAAAACCAGCGGGCAGCAACTACAGCGTTGTGTTTCGCCGAGTGACTGAGGTTACCAGAGGCCCAATCCTTGTCCTCCTCTAATTCCTAAATCTCTAAATCCCTAATCCCCAAAAGTTCGGTAACGCACTCTTAACTACAAAGTCAAAAAATAATTTATTTCAATTAGAACCTTACAGGCACTTTTGAACGTGAAACAAAATTTTGAAGATATAGTGTCAGTCTGTCGGTCAGTCCATTTAGTGAAGCTATATGCTCGTTCCAAAGTGTAGATTCCGATGGAGAAGAACGAGCAAGAAACTCCATGGTTACTCTTTTTAAATCAGTTTCACATACAGATTCCTTATACAAACAGTTGGTTCAATTATGTGAGAACAGTGTAACGCGTGTATATAGAGAAACATAAAAAGAAAATAACCTTAAGGACAATAGACAGTCTGGAGCTGACCAGTCCCAACTGACGGCGCCCGCTCACGAACATGACACGTACACTAGCATCGCCCGACTCAACCGTGTTATAGGGAATTGAGCGATCCAGGCAGCGCCCGTGCCACCGCCATTGTGACCTTTGAGTGAGCATGACAACTCCAAACTGACATAAGGACCGATATTCTGCTAGTCTAACCAATTGTAATAGGTTACAGGGCACTCACATTTACAAATTTATTAAGTTTGACAATATACTTATTGCAATTTTACTAAAATTCAGAAGTCCTGTTACTTCACGTCAGTTGTTGCGAGTGTCCATTGTCGACGCTGATTGCTTACCATCAGATAATGAGACGGCTTGTTTGCCGACCTATCACATAGAAAATACATAGAGTCAAAGGCTACAAATATCTGGTAGGAGGTTGAGCGTCTTGTCGAGGGCGAGGCAGTACTTCACACTGGAATAACTGCTTAACTTATACCAAGTGCAAGTTCGCTCCTGTATACCTACTGTTCTCACGGCTCGGCTCGGCTAAACACCAGCTAGATACTATTTTATTTTATTTATTTTAAAGAAAACTTACATCAGTACAATAATTAACAGCATGTTGGTAATGACAGTTGCTAATAACAAGCTTCCACATTGGGTCTCAATTCTAGCGGCAAGAAATGATACCGCCTGCCGCGATGTTCATAATTAGCCGATATTTGCTTCGTTTTATAATCCAAGTATTGCAAGAATTTTCTTTGAACCGCCTCTATGCGTGACTTGTAGACCTCAGATTGAGGGTTCCACACCTGAGAAGCATATTCAAGGTGGATACACAAGAACACATTGAGAGGCGTGCCAAGTGGTTCAACGACGATGCGTGCGCTAGTGGACGCTCGACTTCAAAGCCTTGAACACAGGCGAAAAGTTGCAAGCTTATTATCGCATACATTTCGGAGTATGTTCGGGGGAACTATTTACACACCTTAATTTCCTCCTAGTCCTTTACACTATCGAACCGAAAGATAATCAGAAAAACATCATCGCTTTATGGTGGATATCCCGCCTAGATGCACGAAGCGGTTTGCCTCCAGTTTCATAATTAAATTTATAAACCGCTGAAGAGCGGAATTCCTTGCATGAGTCTGTTTCCCGATAGGTATACCCTGGGTGTCTTCAAGCCCCGAGTGAATAGGTTACTTATGGGTAGGCGTGCTCCATCGTAGGTCGCATCATCGCTTATAGTCGCTTATAGTAGGGCGTGATAGTGGTCAAATGCCTGATTATTACTATTACGATAGTCTGGCATTTCCATTACTATTACGATAGTGAGGCATTTGACCACTTTGTAAAATAAGAAACCACCGTTTCGTAAAATAAGAAAAAATGGGGTTCTTCAATGATCTGATGAATAGAATTTACCGAATTTTTAACAGAGAGATTTCTATTTCTTTATAAAGATACAAAAATTACGAGAGTATTTACGATGACTGCACAGTTTGTGCGGTAGCAAAACCCCTTTGTGTGAACCACAAATTGTTGTTTCAGATGTGGACAACATGTGTACATATCTGAATTTGTGTGTTTGGAAACGCATCCTCGACGCAGGAAAAATAAACAATCCTACTGAGGGTAACATTAAAAAAGAAACTAAATTTTTGTGTAAGGGGAAAATCTGAAGTGCAATGTCACGCCTGGGATGAGCGATGAGTGATGGGCGAGAGGGAGTGTCAGACTCTTACAGATCTACAAGTCTACATTACTACATTACTAGCGAAGTTGAACTAGGTTAGAAGGACACGATTGTGCAGAGAGGCACTTTGGGTTACCTCGTCAAAGTTCGCCGCACGTCGGGCGACTTCCATTTTTCTCGAAGTTGCGGCCGAGTTAAGAGGGCCGAAATTGAATGAGTATGTACACTCGCACTACGTATAGACCAATATAATATATTTATAACTAGCTACTCTCTCGCGGTTTCACCCGCTGCTTGGCTCCATTTAAGCGTAGCGTGATGTTTTATAGCGTAGGTAGCACTCAAGAACATTGAAGCTATCAGTGAAAGAATTTTGGCAATCCGACCAGTGGTTCCAAAGATTACCCCCTACATACAAACATTTGTAATAATAACCCCCTAAATACAAAATCATAATATAGATGAGATAATTATAAAAAATTATAATATAGATGAGATAGAATGGCAACTGACGTGTTTTTTTAATTTAGTTAACAAGCAAAGCCTCATCATCTCACCATGGTTAGCTTACCAAAAAACTTCGCCAGAAGTGAAGAAAAGCCATTTATAAGTAAAACAATCAAATACTTAGATAAATAAAACAATCTTTTTTTATAAACACTGTTTTATTTTTGAAATAATCAACATTCCTATTTCGTAATATTTACATTGATCTTACTTAAATACTAGAATACAATAAATAACTTCGACAAAGAATATAACGGTACTCATTAGGTACAGTTCTAATCAAGTTTTTACAAGTAAACAATATGTTTTTCATAAAAATGCGAGAAACGGACATTTAAAAAAGAAGAAAGCTTCTCAATCGGACCGTATTGGACCGTTCATAATCTCATAAAGTATTTATATCGACTTAAAATGTTACCTTATTGGTAAATGAATTACCAAAAACGCATTCATAAGAAAAAGTAAAACCTAAAATAGTATGCTACTAAAATTATGACACACATTTATCTAAAGAAATACTGTAAACATTTAATAAACATTCCTAACAAATAAATTAGATCTTTTTACAAAAAGTAACCTTAAAGTTTATATAAGTATATTCTAGAATTACTTAAAGCTAAAATTTGCATTTTACCATGCGATTAATTCGTATTATCGTCAATTTGTTTCATACCTACATACCACTCTCCTCACTTGGGAATAAAACAATCATCCAATTTTCGCTGTGTTATGAGCCATGAGTAACAATGGACTAACTTGTTTGAAAAAAATGTGTGATAGCGCCTACCACAGACCACAGATAAATTACAAAACATGGCGGGCTATCAAGTTTTTTTTTATATCACGGCAATAGACCTTTTGGCATCATTCTCTGCGAGCCTTTAAGTAATTAAAAATTCAATTTTGGAACAATTTGAGCCTCAATATTTTTTTAGTAGGTATCATTCTCACAATATAACTATATCACTTTTGTTTTATGATTCCTTATGAATGGGCATACCATCTAAGTCGACCTCAGTGCTTGGTATTAAGGGAGGCCTAAACCCTCCGTATTCAATCCTTAAGTTACTCACTCTTGGTTCCCTATCCGTCCTCCTCATTTTGACTTCAACGACATAATTCTTATTATTCTGCCACCAATCATCTTGATTTTGCGTTGGTACTGGGCCATAGTACTGATTCGATTTGCTTTGCCCATTTGTTAAATAGGATATGTAGCTGGTTAATGGATTGGGTTTCTTTTCTTCTAATTTATTGCCTGAAGTGTTGTTTATATATTGGTAAGAGGATGCGTATTGGTTGCCCCATTGAACTGACTCGACGGGCTGTCTCTGTCTCTCTTTCAAAAGCTGGTAGTATTGAGCTATAAATATTTGCTGTTGGTTAGGATTCTTCTTATTTCTGTCATTTATATTGTTCTGGGCTTGTGCTGTTTGGACATTGTTCCTCGACTCACTACCCTGGTTGTTGTATCCATATCGGTAAACGGGGATTGGTACGTGAACCGGTTTTTCAACGATTTTTTCAACCGGATAAGGCACTTTAACTTCATACGGGACTTGGACAGGGTAAGGAACTTTCTTTTCTACAATTTTTTCGACTGGATACGGCACTTTTTTCTCGACTGGATAAGGTTTATCTATATACTTCGTTACCACAACCGGTTTTTCAACAATTTTCTCGACGACTTTTTCAACTGGGTAGGGAACTTGGACTGGCACTTTCTTTTCTACTAATCTGTCTACGTGGACCGGGTAAGGAACTTTTTTCTCGACTATTCTTTCGACCGGGTAAGGTTGGGGAACATGTACTGGTACGGGAACCGGTTGAGGCACAGGCACTTGAATATGTATCGGCTTGTCAACATATTTGGTTATTGTAACCGGTTTTTCAACAATCTTTTCAACTGGTACTGGGATTCTTTTCTCAACCGGGTATGGGACAGGAACTCTGGTTTCGTAATGAACTGGGTAAGGAACACGTTTCTCGACGGCGTAAGGTACGGGAACTTCTTTATTAACTATTCTTTCAACCGGTTTCTCGACTTCCACTGGAACTGGTACGGGTCTATCAACCGGAAATGGGTACAATATTTTGTGTTCAATCGGTACTTGAATTTCATAGGGAATGCCAACGGGAGTGGGAATAGGAACCGGGTGAAGTATCTGCTTCTCAACCACCTTCTCTACTGGGTAGGGAATATGAATAGGACGATCTACATACACCTTTTGTTCCACAGGATAAGGAACTTTAACTTCAACGGGATAAGGTCTAGGAACCTCAACTGGGTACGGTTTATCCACATATTTAGTTACCTCGACTGGTTTTTCAACGATTTTCTCAACAGGAACTTCTACAGGTACAGGTCTGTCCACTGGTACTTTGATTTCAACGCGCTGTGGGTACGGAACCTTCTTTTCAATAAATCTGTCTACGAACTTAGTTATTGGCACCTCTTTTTCTATAATAATGGGTTGGATTATCTGTGGATTGTTATTACCATAGTCATAATATTGATACTGTTCACTTCTTGGCGTGTTAGCGTCCTCTTCATTAGGTCTGACTTCAACTTGGGATTGTATATTTTCACTCGGTTCCAAAGGTTCTTTCTGTTCTTCATCTTTTTCATTTTTCTCTTGACTATTATCTTTCGTCGCTCCGTATCTATAAAGTAACTTATTCATCTGTTCTTGTATCTTTTTTGACGATTTTAAAGCATCAACGTATGTGTTATACAAATTCTTCGCTACATCTAAAGATCCCTTATTATTGCTTCGTCCTTCATCAAAATCTACGTATTCATGAACTTCTACATCATTAATGTGAGTTATTTCAACTGGAATAGATTCCTGTATTTCCACGATAGTCTTTTCTTTCGGTGGGCTCTGTACTGTGTCTGATACTAATTCACTGTCTGAAGCCTCATGATCATCTATAGTGTTAAACGATTCTGTGTCGTTAGCGTTCAATAATCTTAGAGCTACAGTGATTGGTGCAAGATAGTTTTGATTCACTGGTCTTGGAGTAACATTAACTAGCCTATTGCCTTCGCCTTTGCTGTCATCTGTGTAAGTTTCTCCAGAATTATCACTGACTCCTACTATTTGGTATCCATTTTCCATGTAGGGAACCATTGTTGATACAAGATTATCGACAATCTGGTCTTTGAAGTTGTTATAAGAATTATCTTGCACAACAATAGGAGTTGCGAAATCATATTGATTAGAATTGGAATGTAAGAAGTTTTCTTTCTTTTGGTCGTCTTCTAAATGTTCTACGTCGCTTTTAACAATATTCCCGATTTTGGCTTTAACAGTAATATGTTTGGAATTACTATCTTGCGCTTTGTGATCATTATTTTTGACATAAAACCTTGAGCGAGGTTTTATTATGTCGTCTGATTGGTCATTCACATGTTTTTCTGCTGCGTGATTGATTATTAACAAATCTTCATTAGAAATGAGGTCCTGGGTAGAGGCTACAAGTTTATCGATGCCAACTTGTGTTGCATTTTCAGTGGGCGCTGTGGATGGAGTTTCAGCGGTGGTGTAATAATATCTTTCACTGCGGGCATTATCACGTGGAATTTCAACCCTGAACTTAACAGCGCCTCTGTAATATGTACCAGGAGCACTTGTAGCAGCAAAATTATTGATATCATGAATATCGTAGGAAGGAACTTCAGCGAACAGCTGTTTAGATTTTTCCAAATCATTTTGCAACTCATTGGAAGTTTCTTCATTAGAACAATTGTGGTTTTTGAAGACTTGTACGACTTGGGGGTGATACTCGTTGGGGTCCTCTTTCGTAAGAGGGTTCGAGTGGTCCCTTTGGGGCTCGTTGTACTGCAGTTGGTTGTGACTGTAGTTTGGGGTGGGGAGCACTGGGTGGTACTGCTGCTGGAGTAGGTAGATGTCGACTGGTTGTTGGTTGATCGCTGGTGGCGCTGGCACTTGGGTTACATTCTGTCTTTGCTTGAAGATATTTTGTGCCTGTAATCAAAGATGTGGATTTAGTAAATTGTGAAATGATTAATAATTGTATAATTTATTTTGTTGCATTATTTATTATCTTAGCAGTCGATGGAATTTAAAGTAAAACAGAATCTACCCTTTCGTCTTGTGTTATTGAAGAACTAATAATTAATAAGAGTCCCTTTATGGCTTAAAACTAATAGGTAGTGGTTTTCTCAATTTACTTTTCAATCGTGTAATTCGATACACATTAGAAGAACAATATTTACGCGTTCGCCTAGGATTTGACTTTTTTTTAAACGTTGCTCCACATTACGATTTTCTCCTGTGTCGTGGGTGCTGTTACAAACATACAATTTCACATACACATGACACCCAGACCCGGAAAAACAATTTGTGGATCACACAAAGAGTTGTTCCGTGCGGGAATCGAACCCGCGACACGTTGCACGGCAGCCAGTTGCCCAGCCGCCGCACCAACCGTGCAATCGAATTATGTAAGTTATTTTCAATAAATTTTGGATGTCTCATAATTTTTACCTAGTTGCTATAAAAAAAACCCTTTCGGCTATTTCTCAAAAGAGTTGACCGAGCTTAAAATTGTACCAGGTACCTATTCTGTCGTAAGGTTAGTCAAAATTTGTGAAATTATCACGAATTTCAACAATTTCTATACAACTTGAGGTAAACTCAATCATTAATAATCCTGAAATATGTATCCATACTTGATTGTCTAGTCTTAAGGAAATCGAAAGTACAAGCAACAAAAACTACGTTGAACTAGTTTACAGTCTTGTGTGTGTATATTACATATCGCACTTTCGATTTTTTTTTGCACAGTATAAATATTAGCTAAGCCTATTGAAAGCTGGTTCCGTTATTCTAGATGCATTTAGCTTTACTTTGTTACTTCAGTATTAATGTTTCTTACTAGACTTTTTCTATGTATTTTTACTAAGGTCGATAAAACAAAATGTATTGTACAGAATACGGTAGTTTCCAACTAGTACTATAGATACTATAGGTACTTATTCTATGAAATTTGTATAAAACACTGAGTTATGACGTCATAGTATTTTTGCGTCAAATAGCTTACTTATTTCTTAAAAATTTGCAAAAACATATCTAAAATTTAGTGTATCGATCAATCGATGAATAAAAGTTTAGTTATTTTTCAATATTATATTGTATTTAAACGTGGATTTATTTTATTTTTGACCTAGGAACCTACCCAATTATGGTTACGAGGTTACTGGAGGCCCAATCCTTCCTGTAACCCCAATCCCTAAATTTTCGAAATCCTAATCTCCGCGCGACGCTGGCTGCACGTAGCGTTAACTAGCGTTGTCGTTGTTTACAATCAGGTAATCAGTCTACTCGTTTGGCGACCTACCTCATAAAAAAAGTATTATAAAAATGAAACAGACCTGCTGGCTTAAATCTACAGCTTGCTGTCCGGCCGCTACGTTAGTGTTTACAGTGGCTGCAGTCTGGTATCCGCCGCCATTTGGTCCATACCTCACTTGCTGCTCAGACTGGAAACAAAAGAACATTGACATGACACATGACAAATTATTAAATACATAGTAAAATTGCCCCTTCATATCTAAGGAGTGATAAGCAGTGGTGCAATGACACTCTCCCATAGTCACACGAATACGGCGGCTCGACCGGAGTAATACCACGCTGTGTGGTTGACAGAAGCCCAATCTATTCCCTCTCCCTTTCCGATCCCAAATCCCCAATCTTAACCACCTGGCCACCGAAAGGTTGGCAACGCCCTCGTACTCCTCAGGTGTTGTGGGTAGGTATATTTGACTGCACGGTTGGTGCGGTGGCTGGGCAACTGGCTGCCGTGCAACGTGTCGCGGGTTCGATTCCCGCACGGAACAACTCTTTGTGTGATCCACAAATTGTTGTTCCGGGTCTGGGTGTCTTGTGTATGTGAAATTGTATGTTTATAACAGCACCCACGACACAGGAGAAAATCCTAATGTGGGGCAACGTTTTTTAAAAAGAAACAAAAACAAACAAACAGGTATCCTATGTATCCATGTGAGGCGCAAGTTGATTACCATCAGGTAATCCGACTTTTTTATAGAATGTCGACAAACGAGCAGGCAATCTGTGCCATCCATTGACACTCGCAACATTAGGATACGTGCGAAGACGGCCTTTTGTGGGTTATTACGGATTTGGGGTGAGGCAGAAGGGCGGGGTGTCCAAAAAACAAAGCAAAGCAAAAAAAAAACTCATAATAAAAAGGTGTAGATAGGTTACAAGCGCTCAGCAAGTGATACATTAAAATGTTTGTCTCTTTTTCACTCGCGATTATTGAATCATGCCATCCCACTTTAACGTGTATCATACGATTTATTCATGTGTGCATAAGTGTGCCGTTTTTGAAAATCGAATATTGTTTATGTAACCTATCTATACCATTTTACTTATAATATCATTGTCTATGAGTATATTACCTGTGGTAATTTGACGTAATAATGACCAATGGTAGAAGCCTGGCCCAGCGGTGACAGCTGCCAGCCCCAACCGAACGCAGCGCCATCTTGTGTCACTTGCTGAAAACAATACAAAAACAATATGTAAGTAAATAAAAACCAGCTAAATGCTACTAGATATTATTTGAGGGAAATTTAAACTAAATAGTTTCCACTCCCCTCGGTAAATTTAATACAGGAGACAGAATGACTTAAGCCTTAAATTAACAAAAGAGACTGTACAACTGGGAGAAGCCCAGTCACCTAAAATATGTTCTGCATTCCACAAGGTCCATTTAATAAACTACACCTGATGAGACATCCAAATTTTATCTGGGACAGGATATGTTTTTTACTTGTTTAACGCACTCATGTAAGAAAAGTCGATAAAAAATTGGAAAAATGCGTACAGCATATAATTCAGCTCAAAACAATTATGTATATCCACCCCTCCTCAAACTCCAACTTATATAAGTTAAGAACACACTTAAAAACAATTACTAAACCGAATACAATACAAAATCAATTCCACATCAAACAATACAATACAATTTAAAGAACAACAATTAATAATAAAATAATAACAACCTACATGATCCACTTCCGTTCGTATGAACCAGTGAATTGAACCGGATATGACGTAATTGCGTAATGGCGCCTGACATAACGGAAGAAAGTTAGTCATAATAGGTATAATTAATCGTTAAACCTTCGGTTAGAATTAGGTGTTAACCGCGGGCGGTTAACCGTTTAACTTGGGTATAAATCAGTTACACATTTCTTGTGCAATAACGCGTTTTTAACTGTTATGGTTTAGAAGTTGTAATCTTTAAATTGTTATTATGTAGTTCCCTAGCTTTTAATGTCAAGTTTGAGCTTTTTATTTAGCCAAAGGAAGAAGCCGGAATTATAAATATTGTAAGCCTAGAGTCTGACACTGCCAATAGCCTCCCTATCGCAACACAGGGCGAGAGAATTTACTTGATAATAATTAATTCACCTTTCCTTTTTAAAGGGGGGTTAAGGAAAGGTGAATTATTGTTTTGTTTTTCGGGTATAATTATTCAAACGTGGCATAGTATGTGGTGACAAGTTCAAATTATTGTTAAAATTTCTAATTTCTTTAATTTTACAATTCAGCAACCCTTCCGATTAGGATCATTAATCTGATCGGAAGAGTAAAGGATAATTATAAATGTAAAGGATAACCTTTACATTTATATCAACCTTTACATTTATAATAAAAAAGGATAACCTTTACATTTATAATTATCATTGATCTGATTAAAAAAAAATTTACCCACCACTTAACTGTATGTATAAGAATATATTAATTGGCATGAATTACAGGTATGTAAGTATTACAGAAATGTGTGTTGTATTACAAAAATGGGTTCGCCTACATTACAACATTTACAAATAAATAAATAAATTAGAATTTTTTTTAAGTTACTTATCACAATAAAATTAAGGATGTTCGCCGAATTGAATAAAAAGAAGACCAGCTTAAATATAGAACACTTGCTTACTAAAATTAAATAAGACAGCTGACGAAATAAATAAATATAAACTTTCCACAAACCGAAACATAACCCTAACAATTCCTTGCCACATCAGGAAATGGAATCATCAAGCGTGACAGTCCTAGCCACAATTAGGACCACAATTAGATAGACAGTCTAATGATGAAATAAAAAAATAACAGCACAAACAAATCAAAAACACAATTTAAAATAATAGTGAAACGTATAAATATTCTAGTTAAAGTTAACTGTAAAGAATTAATACATATATGTTCCTAATAAAAACGCGAAGGTAAAGCCACTTTCGTTTGGTGTGGTTTTTTCCAGTCCGTCCACTTTCGAGCCAGCTCGAGGCGTCCACACATGGGCATGGCTCGGGAATGCTCTTCCGTGGTCGTATTCACTTGGTTACATAGAAAAGTATGCTGGTTGCACTATAAGGAAGGAGCGAATTCATTGGGAATTTGCAATCATATCTAAGCAACTTATTTCGCGTCAAATTTACTGATTGGTTCACTGACGTGTTTTAAATTTTTATGTCGGCTTAACCAAAAAATTTAAATGCATTTGTAAATCTAAACTAATATTATAAATGCGAAAGTAACTCTGTCTGTCTGTCTTTTCTTTACGCCTAAACTACTGAACCGATTTCTGTGTAATTTGGTACAGACATAGTTTGGAACTCGAGAAAGGACATTGGATAGTTTTTATGCCAAAAATCTGCAGGAAGTCAGTGAAAATGTTATCCGTGACGGGCAATGTAATTGTAATAAGTGTGTATTTACATGCGAGGTACAATTTTAGTCTCCAAATTGTTATTTACTAAGTATTTTGGGAAATTTGAAAACAGATTAAGAATCAAACACGACAAGGCGGAGTGTCCTTTCCATCTAGTTATTCAATTAAAAACAAACAAAAGACTATATCTACATTATTTTTCAGTAATAGAATGGCAAACGAGCACGCGGATTATCTGATGGTAAGCAATCGTGGTGCGCTATGGACATCGGCAACACCACAGGAGCTACAAGTGCTTAGCTGACCTTTTGGAAATAATGGGTTTTGGAGGGACTGGGCATCCAGTAACCTCACTATTACTCTTTTGATCCGCCTCCGTGCCAAAGCATGGGTGAGACGGAGTGTAAGCCTGTTACTGACTAAAAGCACCCCAGTTCCTCCTCCTGCTCCAGGCTCTGGCCTCGATACATTATCGCGCTGTCCTTACAATACGGTAGTTTCCAACTAGGCAAATTCGATACTTTTATCCAAATGTCAAAAACGATACTTATCTATGAAATTTGAAATGAAGAACTGAGGTATGACGTCATAGTTTTATTGCGTCAAATAGTTTACTTTACCTTAAAAAATATCTAAAATTCAGTGTATCGATCGATCGATGAATAAAAGTATAGTTATTTTTCAATATTTTATTGTTGGGCAACGTCGAATAAATTTTAAAAACCCAGTTGTCGAAGAATATTTCTTCCACACTCTTGTATAATAAATATACTCGAAGGAAAACCCTATCAAATAACAGCGGTATCGGAATATCGCAATACAATCTCATCTTACTTCTACCGCATTGCATCCTACAGCATTATGTAAAAATTAATACCTCTACCACACTGTCGTAACAGGTCATTCAGTATCAAATACTTGATATTTTAATATCAATAATACCAATACTCGGTACTATAAAGTTTACGTAACGCATACCACGAACAAGTGAAGTATCGGTGTCTGCAATATGAGTAATTGAATGGCATTTATGAGTATTTATATTGAGGGAAATATTGTGAGATGTACCGTTATGAAATATCAATTCAATACTCCTTCCCCGATCCCCAATTTTCCTATCTCCAAAACGATGGTAACGCACTTGTCCGATTTGCGTTGGCCATTGCTTTAAAAACAACTAAAATGATTTAACAGTAGTTCTTAATAAAATCTATATCTATAAGATACTAGTGTTGGAGAGCCATGCTAAGTGTGGGAGAGCCATGCTTCCACGGCCTCACAGAAAACCGGCGTGAAACAACCACAGCGTTGTGTTTCGCCGTGTGAGTGAGGTAACCGGAGGCCCAATCCTTCCCTCCCCCAATCCCTCCTTAATCCCTAAATCTCCAAATCTTTAATCACTAAAAGATGTTTTCCTTCACCGTTTGTCAGTGATGTCACAGAAATGTTGTTAGAAAGTATATATAGGTATACTTAACTCGGAAAAAGTCACATTAGTACTTGCCAGATTTCGAACCCGCTGCTCCATGCATGAGAAGCGGGCGCTTAACATCCACGCCTTAACCACAACTACACATAAATAAATTCAAACATTTTGTAACGACTTCCCCATATACTATGTAACCAATTACATATTGATGGATGGCTGGAAGTGGTGTAGTCATGATGGCTCAATGGCGCGACGGTTCATTGGCTTAAACATTATGAACTTGTTACCGCTTCCTAAGTTTACTGATTTATTGACTGGTTCGGACCTACATAAAAAACGAACCAGTCAATAAATCAGTTAATTTAGGAATTAGTGATATTGATGAGAACTTTGTACCTATATAGATTATGTATAATGAAGGCCTGCAGTATACCTGATGATGGAGGTCATTGACATTTGAGGGAATTCCTCAACGATTTACGGCACTGAAAGCTGACTAAATCAGGATTGCCATTACCGTGATTTTCGGTCTCAAGTAGCCGTCGTCTTCTCTTTTGATAAGCATCCTAGCTTTCTCTGCCTATCACTTAAAATGGTGAAATAAAATAATTTTTAACAAAAAAAAACCGACTTCAAAACGTAAACTAAAAAGTAAAAAATAAATTTACTTTGTTTAAAGTAATACATATTTTCATTTAGTTAAATATAAAATAATATTTAATAACTATTTTATGATTTTGAAGTCGGTGCCAAGTAAATACTACATACCAAACAATAAGAGTATTAGAAAAATATATTGAATACTACTAATCATCAAACTAGCAAGAGGTGTGTAGGTAATATCTTTACACTATTATTCTTTTACTTGGCACCGACTTTAAGATTATAAAATAGTTATTAAATATTATTTTATATTTAACTAAATGAAAATATGTATTACTTTAAACAAAGTAAATTTATTTTTTACTTTTTAGTGTACGTTTTGAAGTCGGTTTTTTTTTGTTAAAAATTATAGTGTTTAGACCTCACTCAAAAGGCGAACCTTTATTCCACGCCAGTTTTCTTTGAGAACGTGGTATCACTCCAGTCGTGCTGAAGCAAAGCTCTTTATATTTAAAACTTTATTACAAGTATATTTAGTTTAGTTATATAAACATGTTAATATCATTAAGTTAATATTTTATTACACTTTTACATAAACGTACTTGTAATATTTCGACCTTTTACTTCGGTAATATATAGATATGTATAGTGTTTATATATCAACAACATATTGAACACATTACACAACGTATGGCCGAGCTAAACAGCTGCCTACTTCCGGCAGTGAAAGGCTTCGATCCAAGATGGCTGTTTCCTGTTGGGACCTTAATAAAATGGGAGATCAAAACAAAAGCGAAATCTTAATAAAGATGTAATGATGATGTTTTAGGCAGTATACGCGACAAACACTCGCGCTATTTTTTTTATATCATAGGTCTGCAAACGATCAGTCGGTTTACCTGATGGTAAGCAATCAGCGCCGCCCATGGACACTCGCAATACCAAAGGAGTTACTATGAGTGCGTTGCCGACCTTTTGTACGTCATTAGGGATTTAAGTACAGGGGATTTGAAGATTGAGGATAAGGGGGGAGGGGGAAGGATTGGGCCTCGGAACATGACGTAAATGTTGTTTTCTGTGAGGCCGTCATCACTCAGGTCGAGCCAGCCCATTCGTGCCGAAGTACGGCTTATTACTGTGAACCCCGGCGTAGCTTGCAACTAGTCGAGTTACTGCTAGTTTACTCGTCAAATAGTGACGCAGATATGTCTCATCATCACCATCCTATAAGTGCCACTCCTGAGCAAAGACCTCTTCACGCAAAGAAGGCTTGAGTATTACCTAATACCATCGCTAGCATCAAAACAGATTGGCGATTCCAAACTTATGATTAAAAATTAAAAGTTCAGTTTTTTGAGGATGTTTTCCTTTATTAAGGTTAAAGAATTTAATTTTGATTGGATTTAATTATGCTCATATTTGAAACTCAGCATGTTAGAGTAATATACTAATTAATTTCATTTTATTTGATTGAGGAGTCGAAGAAAAGTTCATCTCTTTTGGACCAGCATTATATTTGCATTACCTATACCTTTGTCTTCAAAACTCTATACACAAAAATATCTCAAACAATCAAAGAGTAGGAAGTCCCTACAACTTATCTTATAATATCAACCAAAAGCTACGAGACCTAAGTCCTATAATACAATACCTAGGCGTAAATATCCAAACCTATAAGTACTCACGACAGAGTCTAGACTTTCTCCCAGGAAGACATTCAGACATTCCTTACAAAATGAAAGTCACTTTAGTTCATTTTCGAACAATGAATGAATGGAACATGTTTTCATTCATTCCTTCATTCCTGAATGTTATATAATGTTACTGGTTTTGTAAGAGACTGCGTTCGTTGAGATTACTAGCATGGTTGCTGAGTGTTCAGCTAAGATAGTCGAGTTTCTTAGGTCAAAAATAAATTAATTCAACGTTTAAATACAATAAAATTATTAAAAAATAATTGCTATAGGTACCTACGTTTATTCATCGATCTGTCGATGCACCATCGATACAGTAAGCTATTGGCGTAGAAATACTATGACGTCATAATTTGAAGTTACATAGAAAGTATCGTTTTTGACATTTGTATAAAAGTATTGAATTTGACTAAGTAGTTGGAAACTCCCGAATTGTCGGGTTGGATTAAATGCTTCTAAAATAGTTTTTCTATAGATATTTAAACATTTTCGAAGATAGCATTTAAAGTCAAAGATAACAACATCATTCCAAATTAACCATATACAGTACCTACCTACTTTTGAAACGTCAAAATAGAATAACAGTTCGTCATTCTGTTCGTCAGTGAAGCTAAGTAGGAACCTAAGTGTCGATTCAAAACGCTACCGTTAATCTTTTAAAAATAAGTAGTAACTAAATAAGCAGTGATACGTTTATTTATTTATTTTGCGTTATCTGAAAATCACTCTTATCTTTATCTATTTATCGCCCCCGAAAACCCATTGTATGAAAATAGTTACAACCGTTTTCGAGATTCAGATTGTATATTTATATACAAAAATTGATCGTTTATGGATATGAGATATGTTTTTCAAGCTCACCAATACGTTTATTGTACTAACATGTGAAGACAATACAGAAAACAAGTTGTAAAAAACAACGTAAAAGAAAGATGGAATCAACTCCGCAATATTAAATATTAGATTCTTTATCCATTCAAACTTGTTGCATTGAGTTCCGCGCAATAATTACCCGATGTATAGAACATTAAACTCGTGCTATTATTGATGAAATGTATATTGAAAAATGTATATTGTACCTATGTCCATAATTATTTATAACAAATAACCAAATAGTTTACAAGATTTATCCTTGACATTATTTAAGAAAATGCTTTTTAACCGACTTCAAAAAAAGGAGGAGGTTCTCAATTCGATTGTATTTTTTTTTTTTTTTATTTTTTTTTTATGTTTGTTACCTCAGAACTCCGTCGTTTATGGACGGATTTGCAAAATTTTTTTTATGATTGAAAGGATATGCTTCCAGATTGGTCCCATTCTTTTCAAAATCAAGTTTTGATGATGGGATCCATGAGAAATCGAGGGAACTCCTCAAATATTATAGGCAACTATATAGTAATTTTAATATTTTCATAGAGTACTCAAGCATTTACAGTCAAAAAGTAATGTTTGATGAGGTGGAACTGGTGAAGAAGATCAGAAATGGATGATGAAACTTGACACTCGCATAGATATCACAATCAAGGTAGTTCAGCAACTATGAAAATGCACTGTAAACCAATGATCTTAAATAATTATGTTGGAAATGTTATCATCGAACTGATTTAATGATGATTATGGAGCTGGAAGGTAGGCACTGGAACTGCGTACCTAATTAATATATCCTAGCCGTGTTTGGGCTTGTTAGAATTGTTATAAGATGCACTTTGGCTGTAAGGTACTATTGAACTGATGTGATGATGAAGCTGGAAGGTTGGCATGGGGCCTAGTATTGTGTAAGCTTATTAGAGCTGTCAAGAGCAATGGAAAGGGCTATGCTCATAGTTTCCGTGCATGTTCGAATCAGAAATGAAGAAATCCGCAGAAGAACCAGCGTCACCGACATAGCCCGAAGAAATGCCAAACTTAAGTGACAGTGGGCACGGCACATTGCTCGTAGAACAGATGGCCGATGGGGCCGAAAGGTTCTAGAGCGGGACCGCACACCTTTGGGGGCGGAGTTTGGCCTAGTATTGGCTATTTTGCATTAGTCCACGTGGACTGCGTTTACACATTAGTGGTGAAATGCGTCATTGTGTTCTTATCGTTTTCCTGGTAATAGGCTAAGAGAATTAATTGGCATTTTTAACAAAACAGTCGTTTTAAATGGGTTACAAAACAATAATTGCGTCGTACAAAACAATAATTGTGTTTCTTTTGTGTGCACATATGTAGATAATACTTACTTAAAAAAGGTTCATACATTGAATGAGTCATAAATGTATATTTACAATAGCGATGGTCTTTTATATTTTTACCAACTTGTCTATATATGAATGTTCTTAGTAATAACAAAATAGTATTCTTCATTTAATGGGTTACAATTGATACAAAACAATAATTGCATCGGTCTTTTTTCTATGTACGAATGTATTTAATCATAGATACTAAATTAGATTGCATTTGGTATCTTTGAACTTTATCTGTCTGTTGATGAAAATATCTAGTTTTTTGTTATTTGGCGAGAACTAATATGAATTTATGATAAGATTATTATTTTATTTTAACTATAAGTCATAAGTATCTCATGCATCATATCATCTCTCCTCGAGATCAAAACGATTACACAGTAACAATGTACTATGATATGTATTTCTACGTATAAGTATGACATTGGTAACTTTTTCAAAAGAAATGTAGGAACGATATTGACTTCTTTGCCATAACACATTATAATAAAAAAAAACACTAAACGGCTACAAATAAAAAAAAATTTTACAAAATAAAAAAACCGCCTTCAAAAAAAGTCAAGCAATAAAAGTTCCTACACTAAAAAGTAAAAAATAACAATTTGAATTACTGTAAAAAAACTTAATTTATAGGTAAACTTATTTGACATTAATATTTTGCAAATATTCAAAATTTATTACTTATTTTTGGAGTCGGTGCCAGCCCATGCAAGGAAATACAAATGGGCAACAATCCCTTGAAAAACTACCTCTTACTTAATTATAAAACTACTTAATACCTATTTGCATACTCAAATATAGGTATATTAATTAAGACATAAATACAGATTAGACTTCTCTACAAAAAATGTCCGATTTGCACATTTTTTTAAATAAAAAATATGTACTTACAAAAACATTTTAAGTACATTGAAAATGTTTAAGCATTATGTACGAAAAATGGCACCGGATATTAAAAACCTAACTAACATTAAGTTTCAACATCAAAATGCTGGCACCGACTCCAAAAATAAGTAATAAATTTTGAATATTTGCAAAATATTAATGTCAAATAAGTTTACCTATAAATTAAGTTTTTTTACAGTAATTCAAATTGTTATTTTTTACTTTTTAGTGTAGGAACTTTTATTGCTTGACTTTTTTTGAAGGCGGTTTTTTTATTTTGTAAAATTTTTTTTTATTAAACTTTTAATTACTATCAAAGATTTACTATACCTAGTGTTAAGGGCTATTTAGAAGATAAGTCGGTAGAATTTTGATGACTAACTTTAATAATTATTGCACTTTAATTATTTGCAGGTCATACATGGCGGGATACGCTGAAAAAAAAACCTTAACCGTAACACCTTTTATGCCGTATTTTAGCAATTAAATATTTTTAATTTGATTTCATTTAAAAATTGTACAGTAAAAATTAGTGAGAGCTAGGCTCTGGCATGTATATGTGCTGGATTAGAGTGGATACCACAGCCCTATAAAAAACCGGCGTGAAGCACCGCTTACCAACAATTTCGGGGTTTTGGGTGAAGATTTTTTTATGTAATAGATCGGCAAACGAGCCGACGGATGACCTGATGGTAAGCAATCAGCGCCGCCCATGCACACCCCGCAACGGAGGAGTTACGAGTGCGTTGCCAACCTTTTAGGGATTAGGGATTTAGGGATTGAGGAGGTATTGGGGGAGGGGAAGGATTGGGCCTCCGGTAGCCTCACTCACACAGCGAAACACAACGCTGTGGTTGTTTCACGCCGGTTTTCTCTGAGGCCGTGGTATCACTCCAGTCGAGCCGACCCATTCATGTCAAAACATGGCTCTCCCACACTTAAAGAAATAATTAATTTATAAATAAAAGAAATAATATAATATCCACTTACCGTGTTGGCGTGTTGTGACCATACTGAAACAGCGCAGATACAGAAGGCCAACCACAACCGGACCCACTGAAAAAGAAGAATTATATAAGTATTATTTATTGTTTTTCTCGTAAGCCAAACATTAATAATCGTCGACGATTACAAAATAAAATTGTCAGTGGCGTAATTTTAAAATAATCTATATCTATATCTATGTATATATTAATATATAAAAGAAAGTCGTGTTAGTTACACTATTTATAACGCAAGAACGGCTGAACCGATTTGGCTGAAAATTCGTAGGGAGGTAGCTAAGAACTGGGAAAAGGATATAGGATAGAGTAGGTAGTGTAAAGTAGGGTAGGTAGAGTAGGGTAGGTAGTCAAATGACGGAAGCGACGCCGCGGGTAAGAGCTAGTTCATTTATAACTAAGATAACAGGTCTTCATGCTCTCTCCGGCGATGTAAGTTATAAGTTACAAGTACCGCGGCTTAGAGTAGGAGAGGAAAAGAGGTGGTTTTTTGTCGATGACACCCTTATCCGCCCCATCCAAGGTGAGAGAAACCATTTAATTCTAGTTTTCAGCGTAGTTTTTGGCGTCATGCGTTAGTGTCGGCCATTGCTGAAAATCAGCGCCGTGACACTGTCTCTTATGGGGTCGCTGCATACCTAATGCTGAGCGAGGGCCATTTCGCGTGCTTGGAGGCATATTTTTCTCCTACCCTCTACTTTGTTTTACCATGTTTTATGTATTTTTATTTTTAACTTTATTTTTTTTTTGTCTTGTTAGTTTTGTGTCTTTTATGCGTCCCAGACGCTAATAAATACTTTTGCTTGTTTGTTTGAATATTTTCTTACCGCAACAAATTTTACAAGTGTGATAATAACGCATTTTAACATTGTTTTTCTAGATTATTTTAAAAATTTCGTGTCACGTGTTTGTCCGCGATGGACTCCCAAACTACTAAAACGATTTAAATTTGATTTGCATTCCGTGTGCATTTTGATCAGTAACACTCGGCCTTTTGAGAAAGGAGTATGCGAGTTTCGCGCGTCTCTCAAGTGGTCATTAAGCCTCTACCACGTAAATATATAAACTTTACACGACTTTACTTCTTCACATCAAACCAATTCTATTGTTTATAACATTTCCTCTCCGAATGATTGCATATGACTGTCTTTATAACAACGGCAAGAAATAAACTTCCGCATGATTTCCGCATTTCTTATCTTATTGACTAGATGTGATGTCTGTTTAGCTGCAGAGTTGGCGCTGTGGCCGGGCAGTTGGCTGCCGTGCAACGTGTCCCCGGTTCCACTCCCGTACAGAGCAATTCTTTGTGTGATTAACAAATTGTTGTTTTGGGTCTGAGTGTGATGTGCATCAATATATCTATACTAATACTAGCGGCCCACCCCCGCTTCGCGTAGGTCCAGGTCGCAAAGGGTTCCTTTTCCCCAATATTCCCCTCTACTTTTATAATATTTTCTTTGATAAGAACCTTCTCCTGACAATAATAAATACAAAACAAAAGGATTTGGCAAAATTGGTCCAGGCGTTTTTGAGTTATGCGCTTACCAACATATTTTGCGATTCATTTTTATATTATAGATTATAAAGAGTTTGTATATTTGTAAGATTGTATGTAGGGTTTGTATGTGGGGATTGTATCTTTGGAACCGCTGGTCGGATTGCCAAAATTCTTTCACTGATAGATAGCTACAATGTTCTTGAGTGCTATAGGCTATAAATCATCACGCTACGATTAAATGGAGCTGAGCAGCGAGTGAAACCGCGCGAGAGTAGCTAGTACTATATGTAGGGCAACATAACATAACATCACACCATAGACATTTGAGGAAATCAAAAACATATTTATTTCCCGTTGTAATATAAATACAGAAAATCTTACATTTTCGCATGTCACCAAAGACCACTATAAAGTCGCTTCCTACTGTCTGTCCTTATAATAATATATTCTCATAAATACTTGACAGAATTTTGATGAATAAGGTTTTAATTATTTTTTTCTAAAACATTGCCCCATTCTAGGCTTTGCTCATGTATCGTGGGGTGCGTTTACAAACATACAATTTCACATACATATCACACCCAGACCCGGAACAACAATTTGTGGATCACACAAAGAGTTGTTCCGTGCGGGATCGAGCCCGCGACATACTGCGCGGCAGCCAGTGGCCCTGCCACCGCGCCAACTGTACCTACAGTCAATTGAATTAATATAAAAAAAATCTTACCATATTGCTCGATGTTGTCCGTATCAAATATTTAGAGTTGTACTTGTCTTCTCTTGGAAACTGAAAAGATAAAAATATTTATATCAATATACATATGGTTGCTTGATAATCATTATAATCATTCCCTAATCGACTTTAGCTAATTGATTGAATTCATTCATATACTGTCAATCACAAAAAAATACTTATTTCGAAAAGGCAAAATCGATTATTCCATGTATTCTATACCTACAATATTTCGAGTCGTGACGTCATAATAGTATTTTGTGTGCCAATTTCTTATAAATTTATGACATATAATAAATTCGTGAAGATGTGATTTTCTTTTAAGAAATGATTAATTGCGTTAAATTGTTAAAATATTTTTTGGAATTATTTATAATAAAAGCATTCATTGGCAATTAAAGTAACCATTTGCATTAAATTTTAAAACCTCACTTTACATTTTACCGTAATTTTGTTTTTCCTAATTAAATTGTTACTTAAGTAATATTTTTACGCATTATTTCTCTTATCGCAATTATGATGTAAATATATAATGCAAAATAAGATTATCAAAAAATAAATGCTAGTAAATTGTTATGCCAAAGTGTTTAAGGAAACATACCTTTAAACAAATAAAAGAAAACGCATATTATTACAACTACAATTCCACAAAATGTCACTTATATAACATAAGAAATAAAATGTATATCTAATCGAATTTACTGTAAATACGCGACGCGGTAAATTAAGAACATTTTTATGGTTTAAACATCAAATGAGAATGAGAAAATATTTTTTTACCGAGTGATCAACAGATTTACTGCCAAGCTAAATACTCTCGACAGACGGTCTCCGGCCACCGTAAAAGCGCGGGTCTGCGGACGGCGAGTACGGGTAGCTCGCCGCCCGATCAGAACCAGACCCGAGCGGACGGCGCGTAGTGTTCCGCGCGAGCCTCAAAGAGCCAATTGACCACCACAGACGGGGCCCTATAAGGCTGATGTTCAGCCGAGGTTGTGTGGTAAGCGCAACGAGGCACCGCGGCCTCGGCCCAGAGCAATAGAAGGAACAGGGGAATTTTTTGTCAGTAAGAATCTGACTTTCCCGCCCGCCTCACCCTGCTGGGAGAGGTCATTTGATGATTTGCCCTCACCAAAAAAAGAACCGAATCCTAAATCGAATCAATAAAAAGTAATCTAAATTATTGAACTTTTACATTTAGACCTATAAAATAGTCAACTTTTATTGAAATTCTAAAATTATTACTGGAATAACGCGCACCGTCCGCCCTCTCTAACCTGACACAAGGCGAAGCGGAATACAAGCGTTGTTTAAGGTTGGTTTTCTGTAGTTTCACTGCTAAGATCGTGAACCTACAGAAAACCGGAGTTTTTGGAAAAAATGAGGATGTATTTAGTCATTAATATTATAAAAGTCCTTCCTTCTATTTCTTCAGAGATATATTTGATGATTTTTTCCCTCATAAAAATCCTACGATACAGGAAAAATGCTAGCCAGCGGCATCATTTATTTATGATAAGGTAGGCTCACAGCGTATGTATACAAAGTAGGAAAAATTATAGCTAGCGGCAGCATTATTTGTGATAAGTTAGGCTCACAGAGCTTATGTATACAAAGTAGTTAGAAGTATTCGTTATAGGCAGTAGGTCTTTTTATACATTAGCCAGTTACGGGCTAACCAACATACTTACTTAAAATTACGCGTTTGTACAGACAAAATATATAGAAATTATATCTAGAACTAATCAAATTAACATAGGACAACAGTATTTATCATGGTAAAATGTAAACCCAAATAAAATAAAATAATGATATTTTATAATTAAAAATTATGTTACACTAGCTTTTGCTTGCGACTCCGTTCGCGTGAAAAAGTGACTTCCTGAAGATTTTTCGTTACAAAACTATCCTATGTCCTTTCTCAAGTTCCAAACTATATCTATACCAAATTTCATTCAAATAGGTTCAGTAGTTTCGGCATGAAGAAAAGACGACAGACAGAGTAACTTTCGCATTTATAATATTAGTTTGGATAGTTTGAATCTATATTTTCTGTCAATTGTCCCCATTATAAAGAACAGATGTGAAGTTACGTATAGGTAAACATGAATTTCAAGTATAGGTACAGCGCTACTACAGTACTGTGTACACAGACAATGTGACTTTCCAATGCTAAGATGGTGTAAGAGATAAGCAGTCATGCAGCCTCCAGATTATACAAGACCCTAGACCCAAGACCCAAGATAATATTTCACCCGCTGCTCATCTCCATTTGATCGTAGCGTGATGTTTTATAGCCTATAGCACTCAGGAACATTGTAGCTATCTATCAGTGAAATAATTTTGGCAATCCGACCAGCGGTTCCAAAGATTACCCCCTACATACAAACTTACAAATTTTACCTCTTTATAATATTAGTATAGATATAAAGTATATAATAAATATATTAAATAAAGTAATATAAAGTATATTAAATATATTAAATAAAGTAAAATAAAGTAAATAAATATATTTCTTTAAAGAAAGATTATTTTCGTCTCTAGAATACTTTAGTTTTTTTTTTATTAATATTTCACACCATCAGCCTATAAATGCCCACTGCTGAGCGAAGGCCTCCTATAACACGGAGGAGGTTTGAGCATGAATCACCACGCTTGCACAAGGCGGATTGGCGATTTCAAACTTAAAATTAGAAATTATTAGTACAGGTTTCCTCACAATGTTAACCTTCACCGTATGTCTGTGGTCATGTCATAATGAGTTTAAAAAGTACATATAACTCGGAAAAAGTCACATTGGTACTTGACAGGTTTCGAACCCACATCCTTATGCATGAGAAGCGAGCGCCTTAACTTCCGGGCCACGACTATATTTCTATAACTAGATTTCTCAAAAGCTAGGCGCTTCGGGAAATGTTTCCCAAAAAAGGGCTTGTATTGAACTAATCCGCTTTATTCTTATGACTTGTAGTATAGTAAAATGCTTTTACTAGATAGTCCCTAGGCGCAGGTGCGACAGTTTCCAGCCCACATTCACTGCCACCGACATTCTATATGTATGTTTGTATGTATGTAGTACCTAGAGCCCTATATAATAATATCTTAGGTATATCTATCTTTTCTTACGGGATTGCTTGATGTTAAGCTATCGATGCCGTCTACCAGAGGAGTTATGACAGCGTTGCCAATCCTTTAGCGGTTAAATTTGTTTTTTTCAGGGATTGGGTAGGGATGGGGAAATGCTTTTGGCCTCCGCTATCCTCAATCACACGATGAAACATAACGCTGTGGTATTAGTAGAATATGCGATATTTTTTTTACGAGTTCATTGTTTTCTTTGACATTATTGAAAAAGTTTTAACCTTGACTAGTTAGTGGGAAGCTATGTTATGATCGAAAAGGTCCGCATCAGTTTTGCAAGAACTTTTTAAGCACCAATATTCTGGGTATAGCTACAATAAGCAATTTACATCACGTCAAGCGATATTAAAAAAAATTAATAAATTATAAATTCAAAGTCCAAGTTTCCTTGCGATGTTTTTCCTTCAACTATTGTCAGTGATGTCTAAATAAACTTAGAAAGTACTTATTACTCCAAAAAAGTCACATTAGTACTTGTCAAATTTCAAAACCGTTCTCACTCGTTTTGAAATTCATCGGGCCCACCACAGACGGACCCTACAGGGCTGATGTTTAGCCAGGGTGGCGGGGTAAGCGCAATGAGGCACCGCGGCCTCGGCCTAGAGCAGGAGAAGGAACGAGGGGTTTTTAGTCAGTAAGAGTCTAACACTCTCTCGTCTCTCCCTGGTCGGGAGAAGCGACTAGATGATTTTCCCCTAACAAAAAAAAAATCCCCGGGCCACGACGACATTTGCGAATGTAAAAACTTTTACAAATAATGAAGTGCTAATGAGTTACTGAAATCAGTTTTATAGCTTCATAAATTGTGATACGTTGTTAAGTATCTCTGATATACTTATCTTGTGAACAAGACAGTTATGGGCTTATTATGATCCTAACATCAGTTAAACACGATACGGCTAATGTCCGAGAAGTTATGTAGTTTTTTTAAGAACAATGTGAATGATATTTAAGTCTGTTGTGATGTTTGGTGGACAGGCAGATATGATACTTATTCTGTTTTTTCTACAGCTTGTTTTGTTTTTAAGCACAAAGCCAATCTTTTATTTAATTTGCATTGTATGTATGTCTGTTTATATGGTGGAATCTTACAAGCATATTACTGGAATTTTGTTGACACGTCCTTGGCTATCAATGTTAAGTCCTCAAGCAAAGTATGATTTTGCCCTCTTAGTCCAAAAATATCTATAGGTTTTAGTAAAATGCCTTTAGTTTTATAAAAAGTTGTTTTAATTTGTTAATTTAGAGAATAAATTAACAAATTAAAACATAGTAATTTGTTAATTTAGAGAATAAATTTAACAAATTAAAACAACTTTTTCTCTAAAAATAGCTTGAAGTACACTAGTTATAAATCAGTAGTACACTAGTTATAGAAACGCTTCTTTCGGGCACGGGTCGAGAGGGAATGTCAGACGCTTCCTTATTGGTGAGGGGAAGTATTAGGACTCTGAGTAGGTAACCTTTCACATAGCGAAACACAATACTGGGGTGTGATTCTGTAAGACTTCATTCTAAACTTCGAATCTGAATCCGCCGTGAGAAGTAGTACAATAGCGCTACACTTGCGAGTTGAACTAAATTGACAGAAACATTTTGATAGATAAAGTATGAGATGACGTTAAAAGTGGCATTCTAAAATTTAATTACCCCGTCACTTCGACACTCACTTCGCACTCGAACAAGATTCAAAATCAAACAAATTTTATAGAATCGACGTGCTGTGGTTGTTTTACGCCGGTTTTCTGTAACCCCGTGGTATCACGACTAGCTGACCGACCCATTCGTACCGAAGCATGGCTCTCCCTCAAAAATATATAACAGTATTTCTCTTTCATAATAATTTATCATCTCTTTACGATCGAAATGAAAGATAAATAAATAACTTAAACGTCGAAGTTATCTCTGTTTGTGTGAAATATCAGATAAGAACAGTTTCATTATGTGAAATGTTATGATTGGAGAGATTTATGGTGTTTCTGTATCTGCTCGTATTTCTTTCGTTTCTCATTGACAATCTATTTACCCTAGTAAAACAAATAAAATCATAATTTTTAGATTATGTTTTTATAATAACTATCGTGAGACATACTAAATTATAAAAAACTAGTCGAGTTTTTCTCGGCATTATGTAACACGTGAGTAACCCACGATTTTCAGTTAATTTTTAGATTAGGGTTTGGTGCACATTTCAGTGGCCTGGTGATCTTAAACACCAGGGTGGGCCAGTGGGCACGTGCCGCTATGGGCAGCGGGGCTTTAGCGAAACTAAGATCTCCCTAAGAATGTTTAGTAGGACCATAACAGGCGCTGAGGGCGCCGAAGAAAATTTATAGGAGGACCTGGTTTTTTGATAAGATTACCTGATGGTAAGCAATCAGCGTAAGCGTGAACTCGTAATACTAAATTATTTACTGAAAGTGCTTTGCTAGCCTTTTGTGAATTGAGAATGGAGGATGGAGGAGGTAAGGAGAAATATCTGGGCCCCATAACCTCACTCACACGACAAAACACTACGACGATGTATGGCTCTCCCACACTTATGGCTGCTGAAGGTGCCCCACTAGACTGGTTTAAGTGATTTAAGTATTAAAAAAAAAAACTTGATTTGTGTATTATAGACCATTTAAATATAAATAAAACGTAGTCTATCGATAACAGTAAAGAAACCAATCCACAGGTGCTCGGGGCCAAGTCAACAGACCACCACAGACGGGGCCCTATAGGACTGATGTTCAGCCGGGGTTGCGGGGTAAGCGCAATAAGGTACCGCAACCTCGGCCCAGAGCAGGAGAAGGAACAGGAGGGTTTTTTTAGTCAGTAAAAGTCTGACACTCCCTCCCGCCCGGCCCTGGGCGGGAGAAGTCATTAGATGATTTTCCCCTCACAAAAAAATACCACAGACGGGGCCCTATAGGGCTGATGTTGAACCGGGGTTACGTGGCAAGCGCAGTAAGCTACCGCGGCCTCGGCCTGGAGCAGGAGAAGGAACAGGACCTAGAGCAGGTCCGAAAAATTCTGAGACCTCCTCTCGCCCCACCCTGAGCAGGAGAAGTCATTCGATGATTTTTACCTCACTAAAACCTAATGCTCAGGTCTAAAAATAAAGAAATTTCCTGACAATATACGTCGTGTACGTAATACGAGTACATTAATAAATATTATTAAACGTTTAAGGAAATGAAAACCACGAAAGCAATAATGTTAATGTTATTAACAATAAAATATAATACATTAAACTCTGGGGATTACGTTACATAACTGTGAAAGTTAACTTTAACTTAACCGCTGCAACTTAATCTGTAATTATTTCTAAGCGACATTGTTTTTGTTATCTATACACTAATATTATAAAGAGGTAAAATTTGTAAGATTGTATGTAGGGGGTAATCTTTGGAACCGCTGGTCGGATTGCCAAAATTCTTTCACTGATAGATAGCTACAATGCTCCTAAGTGTTATAGGCTATAAAACATTACGCTATGATCAAATGAAGCTGGGTGAAACCGCGTGAGAGTAGCTAGTCTTTTTATAAAGCGATGGATATCTATGGACTTAGCTCGGCGTGGGGACGATAAGAAGGAGTGCCAGACGCTTACCATCTAAAACCACCTCAATATTCCTCCTCTGCTTGCGAAGGCCTGGGTGACCTTGTCTTGGAAGGAGGAAAATTATTGTGTTTTGTCGCCCTCGGTGGTGTCAGAGTGCCAGACCCGTACTGACTCTGCCGGGGTTGCGGGGTAAGCGCAATGAGGTACCGCGACCTCGGCACAGAGCAGGAGAAGGAACAGGGGGGTTTTTAGTCAGTAAGAGTCTGACACTACCCGCCCGGCCCTGGGCGGGAGAAGTCATTAGATGATTTTCCCCTCACAAAAAATCCGGTACTGACTAAAAACCTCCCCCATTTTCTCGATTGTACATTGCTTGCCCCGCAATCCCGGCTGTTGCTGCGGTTTGTATTAGACGTTTTTTTTAAACGGTTTTATTTAGCTCAGCCCGTTTGTTTTATTTATTCTTGGGTCAAATTTAGTAATTCAAATTTCACCCTCTTCTTGTCAACCGATTAATTTGAAATTTTGTATACACTTTGGATTTTGGTGACAATACAATTATGTGTAATCATAACAATTATAAATCCAAAATGGCGGCCGCTACAAAATGGCGGATAACGTAGGTTTTATCAATCCCATGAATATGGGTATCAAATGAAAGGGCTCAACGAGCAGAATACAATATAGCTTCTATAAACAATTTAAATCCAAGATGGCGGCCGCTACAAAACGGCGGATAACGTAAGTTTTATCAATCCCATCAATATGGGTATCAAATGAAAGTGCCCAACCAGTAAAATACAATGTACTTTAAAAAATTAAAATCCAACGTGGCGGCCGCTACAAAAAGGCGGGTATTTTTTTTTTTCAATGTTCCTGTTTACCCTCGTTTTTATATTGAAATGATGACAAGCGTGACAATTAATTGGTTGTAGATTAATATCATAATTACCGGAAAGCCGATAACACTAATAAATCAATCTGATCAGTATTCTGTAACAACGAACATTTCCGTGATTAACGCATATTAAACATTCTTATTGTGATGTATTAGGGTTTACTTTCCCATGACAAATTCAGCAGAACAAAAAAATATCCAATTTAAGCTGACCTCTAATAACGAAGCAAGTCACTGTGATTTGAGCTCAATTTATACTGGTATCTCAAAATGTCTGTAATTCATTTTACCGTACTAACTAATATTAAACCTTTTTATAATGATGGATTAAAGTTAAAATTCCTATGACAAACATAAATAACTTTGATTTAAATAACCAACGTAAGTTGACCTTTAATTTCGAAGTGAGACATCGTGATAAGAGGTCAACTTATGGTGGACATGTAAATCTGTTATGTACTTTTTTCTTTGCCTATTTATGCACAAATAGCGTGCAAATTCTTCATAAATATTACAAGACGTTTATATTCGTACATCGACGATACACACATTCGTTATTTCTTTTGTAAACTAACTTTTGCTAGTGGCGTTGTCCATATGTTTGGAGAGAAAAAAAAGCTAAACTACTAGAATAATAATAAAGTAGGTAATATAATGTATAACCGTTAATCAAAAAAATATTAATTATAATGTTTAACCGTTTACGTTAACCTACGTAACTGTTTGACGAGGAGCTCGACTAGTTTCAAGCCACGGTCGGGGCTCATAATTACGATCAGTTAGCATCGCGACATTCGCCGCGGCGAGCATCGCGCAACGGTGTTCAAGTGTGCAGAATATGAGTCCCTAGCGTAGCTTGAAATCAGTCGAGTTATTTCGTCCAATAGTGACCTCATTATGCCGTAAAATATAATAAATTAATTATTACTATATAAGGATTGTTTAAATGGTGTCAAAATATCCTTGATTAAGATTTTAGGTCTTGGTATGTCGTTTTTCTTTACCTGATGGTAAGCAATCAGCGCCGTCGATGGACATATGCAACAACGGAAGAGTTTCGAGCGCGTTGCCAAACTTTAGTTGATTAGGATTAAGAGATTGGGGAGGGTAAGGATTTGGCCTCTAGTAACCTTACTCACACGGCGAAACATTACACTGTGGTTGTTTCATTGTTTCACACTGGTTTTCTGTGAGTTTTCAATCCGGTCGAGCCGCCCCATTCGTGCCACACTTAAAAAGTTGTCCATGAATTTTAAATAGATTTAAAAAAAAGGTTGCCCTATACTAAGTAGGTTCTTCTCCTAGTCACGGGTGCGTTTACAAACATACAAATTCACATACACAAGCCACCCAAACTCGAAACAACAATTTGTGAAGCAAGCGTTGTTCCGTGAGGGAATCGAAGCCATGACACGTTGCACAGCAACCACTAGCCCAGCTACTGCGTGCCAAAGCTGCAGTCAAATTTTTCTTGATATATGTATAGGTATACCTCTATACAATTTCAGGGTGTAATAGGCGTGTTTTGAATTTATACAAACTAAAGACTTCCGTAAGCACACGCGTGCTTCAGACGGGGCCCTATAGGGCTTATATTCAGCTGGGGTTGCGGGTTAAGCGCAATGAGTCACCGCGGCCTCGGCCCAGAGCAGGAGAAGGGACGGTTTTAGTCAGTAAGAAACTGCGAAAGAAGCGGGTGCCTTAAACCCCAGGACCACCACAGACGGCGCCCTATATGGCTGATGTTTAGCCAGGGTTGCGGGTTATGCGCAATGAGTCACCGTGGCCTCGGCCCAGAGCGAGAAGTAACGGGAGGGTTTTTAGTCAGTAACAGTCTGACAGTCTCTCTCGCCTCGACCTAGGCGGGAGAAGTCATTATTTTCCCCTGACAAAAAAAAGATAGCGTGTGCTAAATAATTATTAAAACTAATTATATAAAATCATCCCGAGAGACAAAGTTAATTTAGCTGAAAGACAACGAAGAGTAAAAGTGATAAGACACAAGATAAAATACTTAAAGCTGCCATTACTGAGATATCTTTATGCGTAACTAAGGTGAACGAACTGACAGACAGGTCAACGTGTGTGTTATGTAATTTCACACAGCTGTTGTAATTTAAAAAGGTAAGTTAAAGGTTAAAATTAAAAAACAACTGTTACCTTTTTTATTGGTTTGTTTTGCGAACTGGCCTTTTTTGAGGTTAGATGACTTCTCCCACCTTGTGTCGGGCGTAAAGTAGTGTCTGATTCTTACTGACTATAAACCACAATAATAATTTAAGTGTGGAAGAGTCAAGCTTCAGCACCTGATGGTGAGCAACCATCAGACCACCACCATGAGTTACGAGTGGTTTGCCGGCCATTTAGGGATAAAGGACCATGGACACAACACCAAAGGAGTTACGAGTGGTTTGCCGACCATTTAGGGATAAAGGTTTCGGATATTAAAGGAAAGGATTGGGTGGGAATGGCGGGAGGGGCAGGGATTGGGCCTCCGGTAAAACCTCACTCACACAGCGAAACAACACTGTGGTTGTTTCACGCCGGTTTTTTTTTTTGACGCCGTGTGGTATCACTCCGGTCCAGGCGACCCATTCGTGCTCAGAAAACATGATAGTTCTGTTTTCTTTTAAACATGCGTCTGTTCTACACTTCTACAAAAACTAAAATTAAAAACAGTGTTGATGTAGTTAATGTCTCACTGTCAAAGCGCTCTCGATTTCATTCTAGTATGATGGAGTGTCGCCGCATTAATTGTATTGCTTCATTAATCAAATAATTATAAATGTGATGAGATGTGAATTAATTACTTAATTTATAAATCACTTACTTTTGTTCGCGAGTTTGTACACTGTCTTAATGTTTTCTTTGTTTATTTGAAACTAGTTATTTTTTTCTGTTAATTCTCGTAAGTAAATTGTTATCTATAATATAAAAATGGATAGTACAATGTGTTCGTAAGCGCATAATTCACTAACGCCTATTTCTTTGTTAATGCTTTTGGCAGTGAAAGGTTTTTCTGAAAGAAAATTCTAGAAAAGTAGAGGGAAAATTTGGGAAATAGGGACCCTTTTGTCGCTAGCAAAGTAGTTGTACACCCGAGCGAAGCAGGGACGAGCGGCTAGTTTCAAACAAATCTGACTTCAATCTTGTTAGAAGTATATATTGTGTAGGTAACAATCCAATATGCTTCTTACAATAAGAAATTTTAATTCCACGTAATTATCGCCGTATGTCAGTGGCGTCTAGTCGCCTAAATAATCTTTGAACTTACGTTGCGTTTCGCCTGTGTCCCAATCCTTCCCTCCCATCCTTAACCCTCCATAAAACCATATCCTTAAACCCCTAATAACCCACAAGAGGCCGGCAACGCACTTTAATATAATTAGAAGTGTCCATGGACGGCGCTGATTGCTTACCATCAGGCAATCAGTATGCTCGTTTGTTGACTTATTACATAAAAAAGCCCACAACCTCATTCACGAGAAGTGGGATGCTTAATCTTCGAGCCCCCACGAACACACCTTTTTTGTGTTTTTTTTTGTGTGGGGAAAATCATCAAATGACTTCTCAAAGGTGTGTCATGTCAGACTCTTACTGACTCCCTCTTTGAGGAGTGGCTTGAGAGACGCCACGGCGTCCTCACCTTCCGTCTGACACAGGTGCTTACCGGGCACGGCAGCTTCGGTAGGTTCCTGTTTCGGATCCAGCGGGAGGAAACGCCCGAGTGTCGTCATTGTGAGGACCACTTAGAGGATACGGTGGCGGTATGCCCTGCCTGGGCTGAGCACCGCCGTGTCCTCAGGGAAGTGATCGGCGGAGGCGACCTCTCGCGCCTGGCCTTAGTCGAGGCCATGGTGCAGAGTGAGAGGAACTGGGACGCCGTCTCCTCCTTTTGTGAAGCAGTCATGCTCGCAAAGAGAGAGGCGGACCGCGTGAGGGAGCATAATCCTCCTCCTCACGCCCCAACCGCCGCAACTGGCGACACTACGGGCGTCGGGGATCAAGGGACGATCTCCGGCCACCGTAAGTACGGGTCTGTGGTCGGCGAGTAAGGGCAGCTCGCCGCCCGACCAGAACCAGACCCGAGCGTGCGGCGCGTAGCGTTCCGTGCGGGCCTCAAAGAGCCAATAGACCACCACAGACGGGGCCCTATAGGGCTGATGTTCAGCCGGGGTTGCGGGGTAAGTGCAATGAGGCACCGCGACCTCGGCCTAGAGCAGGAGAAGGAACAGGAGGGTTTTTAGTCAGTAAGAGTCTGACAATCCGTCTCGCCCGGCCCTGGGCGGGAAAAGTCATTTGATGATTTGCCCCTTACAAAAAAAAAAGACTCTTACTGACTAAAAACCCCACGCAACCCTGGCTGACGACACACCTATATATCTAATATCAGCACCGTACCTACCCATTCACAATAAAACAGGCGATGACAAAATAATTCAACAATTCACAAAAGCCTAGATGTTACATCACAATGTCTACTCTACCTAGATAGATATAATATAACTAGACACGCGCAGTTAGAGCAGTTGATAGTCCGTACTGAAATTGCACTTATATTATGTATTATGTAGTATTATGTGTTGTGTAGTCATGTTGGTCTGTTTGTCATATATTGTAATGCCTATGTTACCTAGAAAGGGTAGGTAGAGCGTATAGATAATCTTTTTACCGTTCAGTGTACGTTTTTATGTGATAAGACGGTGAACGAGCAGACGATGTATTTTACCTGATGGTAAGCAATCAGTACTGCCTTACGAAATAAGGACTGCTACTCAAATAGACTAGATATTCCAAAAAATCCATAATTTTCGATAAAATTCCTATCAATATGTATATGCGAAAAATTCATAAATTTTGACGCTACGCATTCCCTTCGCATTTCAGGTTGAAAATAGTAATTCAATATGAGATTTGTTAAGACGCCAGTAATGAAAAATAAGCGTACATGGAGCAACATAGCCTACTTTTCTATCAATTCAGGAATTAAAGACGTAACGCTACACTCCAACAATGTCAACGCGTTGATGTCTTTTATGCTACCTAAGTAAATGGACGTAAACGGTTAACGAAAACGTATGTTTTTTTTAATAATATAATTATTATTTAACCGTATTTATAATAAATGTACTCCGTATCCATAACTTTAGGCATTTTAGAAAATAAATTTTGTAGATCACTTTGTATATAATAATTAAGGCACTTGTGACGTCACGACTTTAAAACATAAAAGTATCAGTGTGTGGTATTAATTAAAATCAGGTAAGTATAATAAATTTTCCCCCAACTCTTCAAAACTTCTCAACTAGCTTTTGATCGATATATACATACGTTATATCATCATCAGCCTATAAGTGCCAACTGCTGAACAAAGGCCTCTTCTCACACGGAGAATGTTAAACCATTAATCATCATGCTTGCTCACGGCGAATTGGCGATTTCAAACTTAAAATGAAAAAATATGAATCCAGATTTCCTTACTATGTATTCTTTCACCGTATTGTCAGTGGTGTCTGAATAATCATAGAAAGTACTACATAACTCGGAAAAAGTCACATTGATACTTGCCAGGTTTCGAACATCCGGGCCACCGCGACATACTGGCTAAATAACGACGAACGAGTAAATCGATACATCGATACATCGATAGTTGCTTCAATACTCCACTTATTCAATCAGATAGTCAAAGAAATTATAACAATAACAGTAACCTATAATTTTTCAATTAGACTGTCTTCGCCCGCCATTACTAATTGGACAATCTTTATCATTAGTTAATTATAACTTTCTACGCATAAATTATTTTCGAATAATAATAGATGTAGTACGCTATACGCAACGCACGTTTCGGTAACAGCTTCAATTAATTATATTATTTATTGCAATTATATAAGATCGAACCTTACACCTAAAAGAATGACAATGCCTATAATACGATCCGTGCGACTTATGTCATAATAAATAAAATTTAATATTAATAATGTAAACGTTACTCAATATTTTTTTAATAAAATCATTGGGATATTTTTATCTGCTGTAAAATTATGACAAAATTCAAAATATTCAACCATGAACTATGTAGTTCATTTTGAATGTTAACCTAATCAATTTCAACTAAAAATAAGGATTAATAGTCAAATAAAAAAGGAAAACGTTCTCTGGCATTAAACGTTTAGTACGAAATAAAAATTAAATTTTACGTAAATTTTTAATATTTTCCTAACAGAAAAGTAATCAAATGAATACCAAAAACTAAAATTAATATAAATTAGAAAGACGATTCGTGCTAATACGAAACATAAATAAAAAAAATCTTACCTATATTATCCAAAACCACACTACACCACAATTCAAAAAATAAAATAAAACAAAAATGTCACATACGAAAAAAGGCACAGATCACGAGCTCATACAGCCAGATACGTCAAAGTTTTCGCGCCAAGAAGCGCGTTCAATTCGTTCGCGCGCACTATCGTGACTGGCTGAATGCAATCATACCTTCGTCTTGAAGGTATATTTCCCGCCACGCGTAGTGGAGGTAACTTTTTAATAAAAATAACACCCAGGCTGTAATTTAATGCCTAATCTCGATTTCAATGGCTAGGTATCGATTTAATTTGACATTTGATAGAGAAAATTGTGTTTGCATCCGTTTCGATTTTATTTATATTATTGTTTGTTTTGATTCTTTCAAAACTGTACTAATCGATTGCAAGTATTCTATGTTATTTAAATTATTTAACTAAGTAAAAATGTTTGTTTTAAAAATCTTTTGGTAAACTGAATCTTTCTCTTAATTAGAATTTCCTAAATAAGATTACTTATGCTAAATGAAGATTCTGTTATAGACCAATCAGTGTTGTTAGTCTATGCACAACTAGGTCCAAAGGAATGATCTAGTCACTCGAACAGACTCTTACATACTTATAAAGTTTACAAGATACACAATAGTTTGCAATTCCTAAAAAAAAATCCTACATTACTGAACATTCTGTCAGTTTGTTTATCATAAACAATACCGCAAAATATTTAGATTCTTACGAAAAACCGACAAAAATTTTGTTGCACAAATAATGACAAATACCTATCTTTCTTGTGAGGACAAACAGTACATTTGGTAAACATGACTGTATAAACGTCACGCATTCTTATTTCTTGAATAGGTAGGCAGAAACCTATACCTATTATTAGTACGTGTTTTTCTGACTTCTCCCCCTCCGACCATGGGAGGCATAGGGAGTGCCTAGTGGCATAGGGACAGTCAGACACTTACTGACTAAAATCCACTCCGTTCCTTCTTCTGCTCCGGGCACATTATAACGTTATAGCACCCACAAACAAATTTCTTCGTGGTGTTACTGTTTTTTTTTTAATGGAAATGTCTGAAGTTGACTTTTGAATTGAAAGAGGAAGGCCAACATTTTTATACATTTTTGTCCTAAAATTAAAACAAAGCTTAAAGTTTTATTTTATTATTTTGTGTGTCCGTTACCATTCACGGGATCACAGGATCCCGGACCTTTGGAAGGTGTAGGAGAGGCCGAAGCCAACTCGCAGAGGCCCCGCCGTTGAACGATTATAATTTAAGTGACTTGAATCATTACGGGATTATTATTTTCAATACTTTTCGTATTAAAACTAACCTGAGTCACCATAATATTGACTTCTTTTTTTATGTAGGTACAGTTGCTGTGATCAGAAACGTCAAACTGTAAAGTAACAAATCATTATTACAAACTAGTTATCGTCATCATGATATGTTACATTTTAAATTAAATCATAGGTAATACCTACCATTTAACATCCGAGACAAAATATAATCAATACTAACATTGAATAATACAAGAGTGCTTTCTTAGTTCATAAATCACGTTTAGTTATTTGCACTTATCTACATTTTTTTACTTGTTTTTTTTATCTGTGGTAATAAAAATTAATCGATCATGATGTTCGCCAAAAATCGCCCAATTAACGTTAATTCGTAAAATTAATCACTAGCTAAATATTAAAAGACGAATTGGCGATTTCAAACTTATAATTATAAATTATAAGTCCATGTTTCTTCGCGATGTTTTCGTTCACCGTATGTCAGTGATGTATAAATAAATAATATTGGAAAGTATGTACCTACAATAAGTCAAATTAGTAAATTGACATATTTCGGACCCGTATCCTCGTGCTTCCGCTGAGGTTGCAGGGTAAGCGCAATGAGGCACCGCAGCCTCGGCCCAGAGCTGGAGAAGGAACGGGGTGTTTTTAGTTAGAAAGTGCCTGAATCTCTCTCCCACTCGAGCCCGGGCGGGAGAAGAAATTGCCGCTCACAAAAAAAACCTTGTGCTAGAGGAGAAAGGGCCTTGACCTCCAGGCCACCATCAAGCGTGGGAGAGCCATGCTTCACAAAGAATGGCTCGCCTCGATTGATACCACGGCCTCACAGAAAACCGGCGTGAAACAACCACAGCGTTGTGTTTCGCCGCGTGACTGAAGTTACCGGAGGCCTAATCCCTCTTCCAATCCCTAAATCTCTGGAACCCTAATCCTAAAAAGGCCGGCAAGTCACTCATAACCATTGAAGTTGAAGCGATTAAGAGGCGCTGATTGCTTACCATCAGGTAATTCGTCTGACATAAAAAAACAAACAACAGTACTAAGTAGTTAAATCACTACATAGTATTAAACAAAGTCGCTTTCGCTGTCCCTGTGTCCCTATGTACGCTTAAATCTTTAAAACTACGCAACGGTCTTTGATGCGGTTTTTTAATAGATAGAGTAATTGAAGAGGATGGGTTATATGTATAACAACATTTATTATAGTGGAGAAAATTTGTATCAGCATTGAACACGTGCGAATGTGGAACAGGTCGCTAAAAATATAAAATACTAGCTAATCTCGCGCGGTTTCACCCGCTGCTCAGCTGTATTTGATCGTAGCGTGATGTTTTATAGCCTATAGCACTCAGGAACATTGTAGCTATCTATCAGTGAAAGAATTTTGGCAATTCGACCAGCGGTTTCAAAGATTACCCCCTACATACAAACTTACAAATTTTACCTCTTATTAATATTATAGTATGTATGTTGATGACATAAAAAAGCAAAGACAATCTATTTATTAAATGAGCTATAAATTTTATAAACGTTTGTTGAGTAGCGTGACTGACTATTGGAGGAAGTAATTAAGTATTACTAGTATAAGACGGCTTACTACAGCAATAATATTATTGTTACTATTTTCCGACATGCGACAATGTGTCGGCCACTTGGCAATTTTTCACGGTCGTTGTTATTTGACGGGGTTTTTTTATCAGGGGAAAATCATCAAATTACTTCTCCCACCCAAGGTAAGGCAAGAGAGTGTGTCAGACTCTTACTGACTAAAAACGCCCTAGTTCCCTCTCCTGCTTTGGGCCAAGGCCGCGGTGCTACATAGCGATTATTCCACGATCCCGGCTGTACATCAGCCCTATAGGGCCCCGTCTGTGGTGGTCTATTGGCTCTTTGGGGCGCGCGCAGAACACTACGCGCCTTAAGCTCGGGTCTGGTTCTGGTCGGGCAGCGAGCTACCCTTACTTGCCATATTCCATGCTACCTAATAGCCACATGACCCGGCTTCGCACAAATGCAATACGGGAATAAAACCAGTTTCGGAGATAAGAGTTGTAGGGATAGGGAGATTATTAGATAGGGATAGTATTAGGGAGGTATTTCGAATTGGACCTCCGATAACTTGACTTACACGGTGAAACACAACGCAGTGGCTGTTTCACGCGGTAGTGTTCGGTGCGGCCGTGATATAACTCCGGTCAAGCAATTTCTATGAATTTCGTATGAGATCGCAACATACGACTTCATAAAATATTTACGACACACATTTTTTAAAAAAGAAGCGTTTTTTGTAATCCGGTATATAAGTAAAATTAAATTATTTTTGACCTTGGAATCTACCAAATTGAACCTAAATCTTCATATTCAGATGTAGTACAATCGTAACACCTAGACCTACCGAGTCACTCTCTCGTCAACATGTCATACATGATATTTTAAAAGGGAAAGCCCTAGTTTCATAGGTCGACCTGCTTCTCAGAGTTAACTCGGTACAAATAAAGTGGAATATATCTAATCTAGATTATGTTTTTGTTGTAAAACCTAGATTTTTAACAATTACCTAAGCAAACGCACGCGATCCTTATAACAATTTATATCGTTGGCTTAGGGTGAAAAGTGAAAACAGCCTAACTGCATTTTAGGTAATTTTTTAGAAGAGAAAACATACGTTCCTAAAAAGTATGAATATGTAGGTATTATGTATTTTACAAAAATACATTTATACTTCTAAACTTGTGTAACCTACGATCAAAATATATTTTTCTATTTAGGTATACTATTTGATATGTACATATATGAGCGGTCCCCTGGTCCAGAGCAGGAGAAGAAACGAAGTGGTTTTTAATCAGTGAGAGTCTGAAACTCATCTCGCTGCTCTCAGGACTGCAAATATGAGAAGATACCCCTCAAATAAAAGTAAGTATTTGTATATACTATACTATAGCTACTCTCGCGCGGTTCCACCCGCTGCTCATCATCATCATCATCATCATCATCAGCCCTTTTCAGTCCACTGCTGGACATAGGCCTCTCCTATTGCACGCCACTGGGATCGATCTTCGGCCACTCGCATCCAGCTCCTGCCAGCCATCTTGCGCAAATCATCACTCCACCTTGCCTGAGGACGTCCTACATTACGTTTGCCGAGACGCGGTCTCCACTCAAGAACTCGTCTACTCCAACGGTCATCGGTTCTTCGGCTAATATGGCCAGCCCACTGCCATTTCAGCTTGCTAATCCGGTGGGCTATGTCGATTACCTTGGTTCTCTGCCGGATCACCTCGTTTCTGATTCGATCTCGCAGAGAAACGCCGAGCATAGCCCTCTCCATAGCTCGCTGAGTGACTTTTAGCTTGTGAACCAGCCGCACCGTCAGTGTCCACGTTTCGGCTCCGTATGTCATGACAGGTAGGACGCACTGATTGAAGACTTTCGTCTTTAGGCACTGTGGGATCGACGACGTGAAGACTTGACGCAGCTTTCCATATGCTGCCCAACCTAGCTGAATTCTTCTATTCACCTCGTTCTCGAAGTTGTTTCTACCCATCTGCAATGTCTGCCCGAGGTATACATATTTTTGAACGACTTCGAGAACAGCGCCGTGTACTGCAATCGGTTCCGGTAGTACATGTTCATTGAACATGACCTTGGTTTTATCCAAGTTCATCCGTAGGCCGATGCGTATAGAAGAGTCAGCCAGGTCATTCAGCATCCGTTGTAGGTCCTGCAGCGTTTCTGCTACGATGACGATGTCGTCTGCAAATCGCAAGTGAGAGATGTACTCGCCATTTATGTTGATGCCGCGTCCTTTCCAGTTCAGCGTCTTGAACATATCCTCCATTGCATTTGTGAACAATTTCGGGGAGATAACATCCCCTTGTCTCACACCTCGATGCAACGGTATCGGCCTTGTTTGCTGATCCTTTACTTGGACGGACATGGTGGCGGCCTCGTAGAGACATCTCATCACTTGGATGTATCGCCAATCTACTTGGCATCGCTGCAGGGACTCCAGAACAGCCCAGATTTCGACCGAGTCAAAGGCTCTCTCATAGTCCACAAATGCTAGGCACAGGGGCTGATTATACTCCTCAGTCTTCTGTATAATCTGCCGCACTGTGTGGATGTGGTCTATGGTGCCGTATCCGCTCCGAAACCCAGCCTGCTCCGGTGGTTGGAATTCGTCAAGTCTTCGCGCAAGGCGGTTCGTGATCACTCTCGAGAACAGCTTATAGACGTGGCTTAAAAGGGAAATGGGTCGATAATTCTTCAGTAGGGTTTTGTCACCCTTTTTGAAGAATAAGACGACCACACTCCGACTCCACGCCTCTGGAGTTCTCCCTTCAAACAGGACAGCGTTAAATAGCTTTTGCAGCTCCCTGAGTACCGGTTTGCTGCCTGCTTTTAGAAGCTCTGTCGTAACGCCATCCTCTCCAGGGGCTTTTCCATTTTTAAGCTGTCCAAGAGCGATCTCGATTTCGTCAATGCTGACTTCTGGCAGGTCTTCGGTGTAATGGCGTATTAAAGTGGCTCTAGAGTCCTCATTTCCGGGGTCAGGTCGAGATGCATGCGAAGCGTATAACCGGCCGTAGAAGTTTTCTACTTCCGAAAGAACTGCCGGCTTCGAGACAACGACTTCTCCACTTGCTGTGGTCAACTTCGTCAGGTGGCTTCTTCCAAGAGATTGTACGAACACTTTTGGCCCCCGGTTTTGCTCGATCGCTCTCTCGATTGCATGGGTATTCGAGCACCGGAGATCGTGTCGCACGTGTTTGCTAATCTCTCGGTTTAGAGCCCGCTTCTCTGACGAAGTGACGGGTGGGTTTTCACGTCGTCTCTTCATAAGCCCTAAAGTCTCTTCCGAAAGCTTCGACTTCTTGCCCTTACGCTGCATTTCACAAAATCTCGTACCTTCTTCCCTGAGAACTCGAACCACGTTTTCAAGGTTCCGGTTAACGTCGGTTGTGGTTTCCAGGGCAGCAAATCGGTTCTCCAGGTTTAACTGAAACGCTTCAGATCCCATTTTGATTTGAAACAGGGTTGGTCGGAGCCTGGCCTTCATCAAGCGGACTCGTTCGGCTCTGAAGTCGATATTCAGAGAGCCTCGGACGAGTCGGTGATCGCTACCGGTATTAAACCTATTAATCACGGAGACGTCTCTGAATATGTGCCTTTTGTCCGCCATGATGAAGTCGATCTCGTTCTTTGTCATAGTGTCGGGGCTTTGCCACGTCCACTTCCTTTGGGGCTGCTTCTTAAAGAATGAATTCATTAAGAACATCCCCTCCCGTTCGAGGAAATTGACGAGCATTTGCCCCCTATGATTCCTGTTTCCATACCCATGGGATCCTACTACCGATTCACTGCAATTTTGTACTCCCACTTTGGCGTTAAAGTCCCCCATAACAATGTTGAAGTGAGTCCTAGTGGTGGAGTGGAGGGCCCTCGATATATCATCGAACATCTCCTCCACCTCATCATCGGAGTGTGCCGAGGTCGGTGCGTACACTTGGACCACCTTAAGGCTATACCTCTCGGTGAGCTTTATAATGAGGTACGCCACCCTGTTCGACACACTCGACATTTCCACAACATTGTTAGATAGGGACTTGTTAACCAGAAACCCAACGCCACCTTGGGATTTTTGGTCTCCCTCACGGAAGTACATCAGGTGGCCTGATTTGAGAGTTATCGTGTCCTCCCCCTCTCTTCGGACTTCACATAACCCTAGTATGTGCCACCTGATCTTCCCAAGTTCCACCTCTAGTTGCGCTAGATGCGAGTCAAGCCGTAGCGTGCGTCCGTTGTACGTCGCCAGGGTCAGTCTGTTGTGGTGGCCTCCCGTAGCCCGGAGATTCTTAGCACCCCCTACCCCACCGTTACCATGGTCGCCACCATGACCAGGAATAGTGGGGCTGCCGGGAACTGGGGGCCGTGGCCTTCGTTTTTTGCCCATAGGAGGTATTGCCCATAATCGCCCGCTGCTCCGCTCCACTTAATAGTAGCGTGATGTTTTATAGCCTATAGCACTCAGGAACACTGTAGCTATCTATCAGTGAAAGAATTTTGGCAATTCGAGCAGTGGTTCCAAAGATACGCCCTACATAAAAACTTACAAATATAGGCACAAACTTACAAATTTTACCTCTTTATAATATTTGTATAGACATATATACCAAATGTAACTTTATTACATTTATAAAATATAAAAAAAAACAGCACTGGCGTATGGTACCTACTTATCTTTTGCTAGCTTTTAAAAATAATATAATATGTTTATGTCACATCAAAAATATTTAACGATCTTCTTGATACTACAATGCCGCCAACGTATCTTGGCGAGTCTAAAGTTAGCCGATTAGCTGCGCAGTACACAATTTTGTTCCTAAAAGATCCATTGCGCAGACAAACGGCTAACTTCAGACTCGCCAAGATAAGTCGCACAGTGTTTGATTTTACTCAAAAAAATTCCCTATGCTGTTTGTCGCATAAATAAATCAAGGATGCGTTTAAAATGGAAGAGTAGAACACCCACTGTTGATGACCAGATGTTTATATGAAACAGACACGTGAGTGTTCTACTCTCGGTTGATTTATTTATGCGACAAACAGCATTTTTTTATAAAAAATAATATCCATTTCATGACCTTGACCTAGAAAAATCAATAAAATATTGTGTAAGCGTAACTAATTACGATATATTTTTTTATATAGTTCCATGAAGGATCATTTGGCGCTTATTCCCCAGTTTTGATTTTTGAATTAACACCGCTGAGTTATTATTATTTTTTCAGATTATTGTTTTTATTTTATTTTCCTTAAATGACCTAAAAGTGCGGGTTGTGAGTAGCACTCAAAGTTCACCCAAATATCGTTGATAAAAAGCCACATTCCACTATGGCGGCGTTTGGGAGTTATTGAATTTCAAAATTTTATGTTAGGGTTGTCACGCAACTTGACCTTTCATGTTTAGTTCGATTGTTTTCTTATATTATTTTTAGAGTTGATTATTTTTTTCCTTTATTTACAAATCTATTTGTTTAACAACCCTAACATAAAATTTTGAAATTCAATAACTCCCAAACGTCGCGATAGTGGAACTACATAATAATTAATTTAGAATGTCTCACGAAAGCTCTTAAGCTATCAAATATTAATAAAGAGTTCCTCTACTTTTGTATCACATCACAGCGTTAATGAAATGCCCTAGATAGCAGGCCCACCGGTCAAATTACGACTATTATAAGGAAAACCACTAGATTACATTACTACCACACTTTCACACAGAAACTAGACCTTTGATCTAGGTATTTGAATACTGTAAACGAACCTATATCCATTTCAATTATGACATGCGCTTCTTGCTTTTTTATGTTATATATCGGCAAACGAGCAGACGTATTACCTGATGGTAAGTAATCAGAGCCTCCCATGGACACCCGCAACGGAGGAGTTATGAGTGCGTTGCCGACCTTTTAGGGATTAGAGATTTGGAGATTTAGGGATTGAGGAGGGATTGGGGTGGGGAAGGATTGGGACTCCGGTAACCTCACTCACACGGCGAAACATAACGCTGTGGTTGTTTCACGCCGGTTTTCTGTGAGGCCGTGGTATCATTCCGGTCGAGCCGAGCCATTCGTGCCGAAGCATGGCTCTCCCACACTTATATAAGAACTACCCCTGACAAAAAAAGAACTTGTAATTTGTTATTATTACTTTGAAATCGTTATTCCGCGTGTGGTCAAACCTTCTCCGTGTGAGATGAATCCTTTACTCAGCAGTGGGCACTTATATGAAACAATGAATGAATTAACAGACATAACTAGACATAAGACTGCAATCAGGCGTGAAAAGGTCACGCACCACTCATGGCTCGCTTTACAATGTCTCACAGAAAACCGGCGTTAAACAACGCTTATCGTGTGTCGCCGTGTGAGTGATGGGTACCTGAAGCCCTTAATCAGTCTTTACTCTATACGCCAGCATTTCACTAGTTAGTAGCAGCTGCAGTTCATTCTAAATTTCGAATCTGAATCCGCTGTGAGTAGTACACTAGCGCTACACTTGCGAGTTGAAAATAAACTTTGACCGCAACATTTTTATAGATAAAGTGACGTGCTGTTCTAACAGTTTTTTTTTTGCCCCACACTAGGATTTTCTTTTGTGTCATGGGTACATTTACAAACATACAATTTCACATACACAGCACACCCAGACCCGAAACAACAATCTCTGGATCACACAAAGAGTTGTTCCGTGCGGGAATGGAACCCGCGGCCCATTTGCCCGGCCACCGCGCCAATCGTGCAGTCTCGGGTGTTCAATGTCCAAAGGCTGCACAATTGCTTACTATGAGGTCATCCACCCGCTCGTTGCTCTGATGTCCCATAGAGATACTACACGTCCTTTCCAAATCACAGAAACTGTTATCGGACAGATTCTGGTAAACTTTTTTTATAGTTTATGTCGGCAAAGTATAGTAACCGCTGCACCAAAGGATTTACGAATGCATTGCCGCCCTTTTTGGAGATAAAGGTTTCAGATATTTAAAGATTGGGACAGGATGGGAGGATGGGGGGAGGGGGAGGGATTGGGCACTCACACGGCGAAACACAACGCTTTGGTTGTTTCACGCCGGTTTTCTGTGAGGCCATGGTATCACTCCGGTCGAGCCGACCCATTCGTGCCGAAGCTTCGCTATCACACACTTAAACTTTATAATTTTAGAATTGTATAAAGTGAATGTGATAGTACGATCTTACCTACTTAGACGATATAATCTATGGGCATCTCTTCACTGTAGAAATATCACAAACAAAAGAGTTTGCAAGTCTTCCTTTTGGTGATTGTACCCTAATTTTACGGTCTGCCTGCCAGGTCGTATTGTTTCGAGCAAATAACTAAACGGTGTTCCCTCATCCATGATATATGTTACAACCGTTTGACCTCTTACTTATTACGTAACATCGCCATATTGTAGCATAGCCAAAGCTTAAAAATATAAGTAACTAAACTTTTTTGTCGTAGGTCGGGAAACGAGCATTCGGATTACCCATAGAGAAAAGAACCCGGGTTAATTTCTCTATGGCATTACCTGATGGTAAGAAATCGACGCCAATCATGGATCCCGCCACACTAGAGGAGTTACGAGTGCCTTGCCACCTTTTGGGGGTTTTGGAAAATTTGGGATTTGGGGAGAGGATCGGGCCTCTGGTAACATCCACTCACACGATGAAACACAACGCTGTGGTTGTTTCACGCCGCTTTTTTGTGAGTCCGTGGTATCACTCCGGTTGAGCCGATCCATTCATTTCGAAGCATGGCTCTTCCATACCTACCTACAACTAAAACACACTGCAAATTCCTTAACTTTGTTAAAAAGTTTGTGACATTTTGTTAGGTTAGGTTAATTAAGATAAGATTCTTTTAATAATAATAAAGAATAACACAGCATTCTCCGCATCAATTATCCCACAATAACACATAACTTTTTTAATAGAAAATGTTAGATAATCTTCTAACGTGAGAAAAAGAATGCGCTACCAAAAAGAAATTTCCATTTTCGCGCCAAAATGACAAACTAACACCATTGTTATACTTTCAAATCCAGATCTTATCAAGATGGCGGCTATAATCGTAAAAACAACAATTAAATAATGACATAACTCGTTTATTATTCGTTTAAAACATTTATTTACAAACAAGCGTGTGAATTTTATGATGTAACTTTTTAATTGCAACGTCCATTTTACATGAGCTGTCAAGATGGCGTTAGTTGTTTGACGAAACGTCAAATTGTACGTGCTTAAATTAGTTTGTTATTTTACCGCAGTTCAAGATTTGTTGGTTATTCATTGCAATGATTTTTGATTGAAACAAGTTAGTGTAATGCTAACCGGTTTTTTGAACGAATTTTGAAAGTATCACGATGATATTATGTCAGGAAATGAATTGAATTTATATACATATTGTAGATAAGATGTTGTAAGTAATTACTCGTGGATGATTTAACTAGTTTTATGTAGGTATCTAAACACAGATAATATAATGTGAAATACACATTACATTTTTAATGACATACGCACGTTTTAATTGCTGAAATAAGGTTTTAAAAGAGTAGGTAATTTAGTTACCTAATTTCTGTGAGAAACGACTTTACAGTTCCTTGAAAAAGTATCTAACTACCTTTGTTAGTTATAAATATAATTCACTTACGTAATTGATATAATTTTACTACTTTAGGTATAAAGCCAGAGTTGCCAGGTAAGGCCGGGCCGCGGCTTCAGCCTAGAGCAGTAGACAAAACAGGAGGATTTTTACTCAGTAAGAGTCATTTGATTAGGTAGGTAGAAGATTATTGCTATTAAATTCTGCTTGATACATTATCCTCCATAAGCTCAAGGGACGATCTCCGGCCACCGTAAGCACGGGCCTGCGGTCGGCGAATAAGGGCAGCTCGCCGCCCGACCAGAACCAGGCCCGAGCGTACGGCGCGTAGCGTTCCGCGCGCGCCTCAAAGAGCCAATAGACCACCACAGACGGGGCCCTAAAGGGCTGATGTTCAGCCGCGGTTGCGGGGTAAGCGCAATGAGGTACCGCGACCTCGGCACAGATCAGGAGAAGGAACAGGGGGGTTTTTAGTCAGTAAGAGTCTGACACTCCCTCCCGCCCGAAGGGAGGAGAAAAGAGAAAAAAGGGAGAAACCATTTGATGATTTTCCCCTCACAAAAAAAAAATCCTTCATAAGCTGAATCATGAAAAGGCCAGCAACGCACTCGTAATTTCTTTGGTGTTACCGATCTCTACAATCGGCACCGTTTACTTACCATCAGGTAATAATGTATACCTACTCGTTTGCAGGCCTATTACATAAAATTCTATACTACTAACAAATATACCTACTTATGTTTTTTTTACTTATGTATCTAGATTATGTATATTTTATAGGTCCATCTATCGCAAACTCATTGGAGAAATCAGCGTTGATATTTTATGTGCGGTGAGGATCCAGACAAGCAATCAGCTACATTTTATGAATTGGTATACGTACCTACTTACAATACACAATACGAGTGCTGTTAACTTCAAAACCACCACTTTAAAACGATAAAAGAGGGCACTAGAAGCAAGCGAGTACCTACTCTCTTTTTAAAATATGTATATAAAACCTTTTTAAAGATATTTTAGTATTTTTAAAGGTGTACAGCTAATTTCCATATTTGAAAAACAAATATGCTAAGTATTTGTTCTATTTATAAATAAAAATAGCTGAGTCACTCAAAGACCATTCCTTGCGGTCATCGAAACCGCAATATGTTGCGAAGAATTCGATCGCTTAGCATCTCTAAACACAAAATATTTAGCTAACATTTTAAACGGATGCTCTTTGCTATACGCACGACAGACATTATGAAAACCCTAATGAATTAGGTAAAGGAGGTTTACATACATTGCAATTTATGATAGGTCTGCATTTGCAATATGCATTCTGTGGTAAGAGATGTCACTTAGAAATATCTTGAAATTATTCTGCAATGCGTTGCGAGCAAGCTGATGGGTCAATTTCGAAATCTTATATTGTGTGCAAAAACCACTGGTGGACTCTGATAGCCTTTTGCAACGTTTATATATTTATTACATCTTTGTTTTTATCGCGTTAGTGTCGTGGGCCACCGAAGATAAAGGCTGGTGAAGTACTTTTTTTGTGAAAAGAGTTTTAAGGATGTGAGGGCGAGTCATGCTTCCGCATGAATGCTTCGGCTCGACCGGAGTGATACCACGGCATCACAGAAAACCGGCGTGAAACAATCACAGCGTTGTGGTTCGCGGTGTGAGTGAGGTTACCGGAGGCCCAATCCTACCTCTCTCCAAATCCCTAGTCCCCAAAAGGTCGGCAACGCTCTCGTAACTCCTCCGTTGCGGGTGATCATGGGCGGCGCAGATTGCTTACCATTAGGTATGCTCGTTTGCCGACCTATTGCATAAAAAATGGGAAATCATGATATGGTAAGGCGAGAGGTAGTTTCAGACTCTTACTGACTATAAAAATACCGTTCCTTCTTTTGCCCCAGGCCGAGGCTGTGGTCCCTTGTTGCGAGTGCCTCTCTCCATCTCGCTCCTTGCCCAAACCTCTGCTAAAAATTAGGTTCTTCACATCTAGTCTAGACCCTTTTCTATTTATATATTACCTATTTATTTATTTATTTAAACAGTGCGTTACAAAACCAATTACACTACTCAATTCTATGAATTCTGTATGTGATTGTATTAACTGACGAAAAACGTACAAACTTATATTTTTATTATCTATATATCTAGATATATGTATCTATCTATACATTCTAAAACCAATCAATCAAACTATTTTATATATTAATAGGTAATATTTTTTGACCAAGTTTAAGACCAATTGACTAATAAAAGATGACAGAACAACACCATATTTGAATTAAGAATTGCCTCAAAACTTTGACCTCGATATTTGAACTATCACTTTGTCGAGATACATCAAAATTCGGCCAGCAGTTTCCGCGTTCAAAACATTCACATCACATTCACTAACAAAATAAAAATTGTTCATACGAGTGGTAATAGTTTTAAACGTATGACGTAAGTAACGCCATGAGCGAAAGTAAGTGGAACTATTTAGTTAAGTTTAACTATTATAAGGAATGTCCCTATTAAGTATAGAGTTTTTAATGTTATAGAGTAGACAGATTTTTCTTTTATAGTTTTTTTTATGTGACGATGGTGTAACTAAACGTAGCTTATTATATAATTATTGTCTTAGAAAGCTGCGCAGACGCAAGGACTTGAAATACGAAACGTCAGATTCTAATCATTTTCAAAAATGACTTGAAATGTCAAAATTTGAGATCGTAAATAATTTGACCAAAGTCTGCGTGTATCAATATTTCCATATCTTGAAGATCGCGTACGTTTTATCACTCGTTTCTCTCGAAAACAAAGAATAAAAACTCTAATCCTGATCAGATTCTTGACATGTGTGAGAAAATCTGGCAATGAGCAGTAAGCTATGAGCTGACCGATTACCTACCTGATGGACCTGACCTGACCAACACCAGAGGAGTGAGAAGTACGTTGCCGACGTTTTGTAGATAAATATTTCGGAGATTTAGGGATCGGGGAAGAAGGATTGAACCTCCGGTAACATCACGCACTCGACGAAACACAACGCTGTAGTTGTTTCACGCCGGTTTTCAATAAGGCAGTGGTATCGGCTTGACCGGAGTATACATATATTCGCAGTAGGTAATGCATTTTCGCTGATTCATGCCAAAAATAACTCTCCCACACTTAATATACCTATAATAAAATAAAAAACTACTATGAAACAGAAAGCAGCCAGAAGAAATATTTATTTTTACTTAAACAAATGCTCTAAAATTCTTCTCAGTGTAAACACGGTTGATCAAAAGTTATGTCATAATGTATGAAGCCATATCTAATCAAGTCGCAGTCTCGCCTACATTCAGCCGTACTGAAGTAATTAGGCGGGCAGCTTCGATCCGCGATTATCTGTCCTTACGTCACTGCGCGCGCGCCGGTCATGTAGAAAGTAAGCGTAGGGCTGTCAATTTCATGTTCAGATTTGTTTTGGTTTAGGAGTTATTCTGAGTATTACTGCGAATAAAGAAATTCAAGTGTTATAGGATTCGTAACTGCGAGACGATATTATTATAATTTCTGTGATGATTTTGGATACGGTAAGATTTTTCTAATGACCGTTCGCGAGTTTTGAATATTTTATCAGCTGTCCAGTTTTTTTTTACCCGATTTTTGCTCAGTTTTCCGTAAATTCTTTATGTATGTCAAAGATAGAATTGGAATATTATTGAGACCTGCCTCCTCTCATATGGAGAAGGTTTGAGTAAGTATTAATCACTCGCTAGCCTGTTTGATTGTCGGTAAATTATAAATCTAGGTTCCTCACGTTGTTTTCCTTAACTGTTAATCAGTAGTGCCTTCATAATCGTGCATAGGTATAACTAGGACAAAGTCACATTAGTCTAAGTCACTTTGCCAAGTTTTGAAGACACACCCTCATGTATGAGAAGCGGGGATCTTATCCTCCAGGCTACCACGATACATTCACTTATTATATACACAAAATATAATACCACTAATAATTACAAGCGTGACAACCCTGTTATTACAAATGTAGTGAGCGTGCGTCGCCGTTGATCGTACGTACGTCGTTAAGATTCCTACCGACTGTTTACTTACAAAAAAATTCCAAACTTATTTCCTACCACCACTTCTGTTGGTTGACAATCAGCTTGTTACACATAATACATTCTTTCTAAGTAGGTATTTACCTATAGTTAATTTCGTTAGTCTAGCTTAACGTGTTATGTCATTATATGTGACTGGAGACGAATTAGATGTCTATTTTATCCTACTATTTTTATTATTACTTACTAACTTGCACCTGTGTTTGTATGCATGATTAAGTGTGAATGGAATTTGTAAGTGTAATATAAATGATTGATTGCATAAGATTGTTTTTTTTTTTGGTAAAAACGTTTTGTTTTTGTACATCGCATCTTTTGTTTTTAGTATATACATGGGTAATGGTGTTTTTACTTCGAGGGAGAAAATCATCAGTTTACTTCTCCCATTATAAATAGGTGTGGTGAGAGGGAGTGTCAGACTCTTACTAAAACCCACCTCGTTCCTTCTCCTGCTCCAAGAGTTAAGTTTCATTTTGGACTCGCAATTTCGGTTGGATTTAAGTGATGACTAGCTTCAGAATTTTGGGGTACTTATAGTTTCATCTTACACTCGCAATCTCAGTTGGATTTAGGTGTTGGCTAGCTTCAGACTCTTTTTTGATTGAGGCCGAATTATTATTAATAATCAATAAAATATAGTTAGGCGTAGGTGAATTGCTAAACATTTGATAACATAATTTTAAGAAATACACATATTAATAAGTATATTTACTACCCCTTTCAGACAGCCATATCTAGGCAGTGAAAGATAACCCCCTCTTTGTGAGGGTAAAATCATAAAATGACTTCTGCCGCCCAAGGTGAGGTGACAGGGATTGTTAGACTCTTACTGATTATAACCCAAGGTCCTTCTCCTGGTCTAGGCCGAGGCCACGTTGTCTTATATCATCTTAAGCTTTTGCAGGGTGATGAATAATATGACGTCATCTGATCGGTAGGGACCGCAACGCACACATAACGTTTCTGGCGTTTTGTCTTTGAGCCCTTAAATTTTATTAGTCATGATTATGATTAATAAAATTTAAGTTACAGTACGGCCGGCGTATCTTGGCGAGTCTGAAGTTAGCCGTTTGTCTGGGCAATGGATCTTTTACTGCGCAGCTAATCGGCTAATTCAGATTCGCCAAGATACGTTGGCGGTTTTGTACCTACCTACTAATACAATAATGGCTGTGAGGATTTAACTAATGAGGCTCTATTCACATTTCCTCATTATCAATTGATTGAATTACAATTCCTAGTCTACACGTTGTTGTAGTAATTTTACGTAATGTTTTCATAAACATAGGTAGGTAGGTATGTTTCGTATGTATGTTTCGTAATTTTGATGAATAGATAGATAGGTTCGTTGATAAATTACTTACTAATGTATAAAAGTAATCAATCATCCTAAGACAGGCGTCCGTAAAAACAATAAAATTGAGGAAGGTGTAGGCTGGTGATTAATGGAGGAATTTTATTGGATTTCGTTGTTATTGTAAAGTGAAGTTATATCATGGGTTAGGAAATGTAGCATACAACTTAAAGTATCTTATGCACACACGGCGAGGCGTCAAGAGACGATATCCGGCCACCATAAGCGCGGGTCTGCGGACGGCGAGTAAGGGTAGCTCGCCGCCCGACCAGAACCAGTGCCAACGTTAGGGGGAGGAGGGGGGGTGATGTGGCGATGGCCCAGGGCGACAAATTCTGGAGGGCGCCAAGGTCTGAAGTTGGGGTATCTTGCCTTTCTTGGTGCAAACCCTCAGAACTGTGTTCTACGCTCTGTGCATATGCATATTTTACATGGTTTTTTTTAAATGGATTTTTTAAGAGTTTGTGGTCGAGGAGTAGGTACACCAACGATATCAATACGATCAGCAAAAAACTAACACTTGATATTGCTTGCCTGAATATAGTTTCCAATATAGTTTCGCCCGGGGTTTCAGTGGCCTTTACGCCGGCACTGAGAACCAGACCCGAGCGTAAGGCGCGTAGCGTTCCGCACGCGCTTCAAAAAAGTCAATAGACCACCACAGACAGGCCCTATATGTAAAGCTGTTATACCCTATAGAGCACCGCGACCTCGACCCCAGGAGAAGGAACGGGGTGTTTTTTAGTCAGTAAGAGTCAGACACTCCTTCCCGAGAGAGAGAGAGAAGAAGAAGAGAAAGAGAAGTCATTTGATGATTTTCCCCTCACAAAAAAAAACGGTGAGGCGTAAAACATTTGCACCCGACGTGGTCTGACATCGGAACAAAAGTAGCATGGCTGGCTTCACGACTAAAAACCCCCGTTTCTTCTCCTGCTCTAGGACAGAGCCGAAGAGCCTTCATGCGCTTGCCCCGCAAACGGCGACAAAAATTCTTCTTTAAATGCTATAAAAAAGTTACTTTGCACTTACAATATCGTTTGCGTTTTTGCGTTTAATATAATTTCATCTGTTCATGTTTATAGTGTAATTTGATCTAGAGTGTAGGTGGGGATAGGTAAATAAGTGTATTAGGATCTGAATGCAATACTGAATGTCTTGGAGTTGATACGATGGTAAATAATTTTTGTCATCAACTTCATACTAAGTACCTACTTACCACGACTTCGCACACATTTATTTAATAATTACCTCTTACCACCCACATTTTCTAAAAACTCACTATAAACCTTATTTTCATTCAATAATTTTGAGTTTATTGCGAATATTTCAATCATTCCAATTCATAGATTTTAATTACTGTATTCCTATCAACAACAATTTATAACTTTTACCTTCAGTTATCTGCGTAAAACAAAACGTATTCACTTGACAGCTATCCACATCTGACATTGACATTGACATTGAAAACCATGAGAAGCGAATTGGATTTGACAATTCAATTCAATTAGTCGCAAAAACACTGCAGAAAATATCCGTATTCTTGTTATTAGAGTTTTGTATAATGATATTTTAATTGAAATATACAATTAATAAGAATGGATATAACTTCAGCTGCCAGTAAGCCGGTCAACCTAGCACCTAATGTCGCCGTAAATGCGGTTTTACTTCCAAGTCAAGAGCTCCCTGCAGAAACTCCCATCGTGTCAGGCTACGACTGGGAAAATGGCACAGATTTCAACAAAATACTCGAGAGCTACACCCGTTCAGGATTCCAAGCCACCAACTTCGGCAATGCGGTCCAAGAAATCAATAAAATGTTAAAATGTCGGTCTGTTCCCTTGACTGAAGAAACAAGTGACCCTTACGAAGAAGATGTGTTTATTAAGAAGAAAACTAACTGCACTATATTTCTGGGATATACTTCGAACATGATTTCTTCGGGCTTACGTGATACATTGCGGTTTTTGGTCAAAAACAAGCTTGTTGACTGTATTGTGACAACTGCTGGAGGTGTGGAAGAAGATTTCATCAAATGTCTCGCTCCCACATATGTTGGAGACTTCAATTTAAGCGGGAAAATGTTGAGGACTCGCGGCATAAACAGGATCGGAAACTTATTAGTACCAAATGATAACTATTGCCGATTTGAGGAGTGGGTAACTCCGATCCTTGATGAGATGCTAGATGAACAAATGCAAAACGGAACTGTGTGGACTCCTTCCAGAATTATAGCTAGATTAGGTGAGAAAATTAATGATGAGAGCTCAGTATGCTACTGGGCTTGGAGGAACAATATTCCAGTTTTCAGTCCTGCACTGACTGATGGATCGCTAGGTGATATGATGTACTTTCATTCTTACAAGCGGCCAGGACTTATCATAGATATCTTAAGCGACTTAAGGAGGCTGAATACAATGGCAGTAAAAGCCAACAATACGGGTATGATAATTTTAGGAGGTGGTGTGATCAAACACCACATCTGTAATGCTAATCTTATGAGGAACGGAGCTGACTTCGCAGTATACATAAATACAGCCAGCGAGTTTGATGGAAGCGATGCAGGTGCAAGACCTGATGAAGCAGTGTCCTGGGGCAAGATCAGACCGAATGCAACTCCGGTTAAGCTGTATGCTGATGCAACTTTAGTGTTTCCACTGATTGTCGGCCAAACATTTGCAAAGCATCATTTTAGCAATAAAAAGAATGTATAAATTTATTGTTTGTGGTTTTTTTAACTCTATTCTTTTATACAAGATCGGGTCTGAACTCTAAATTGAGCTAATACTGTTGAGTGTTGGCAACAGAAACCATGCTTGTTCTCTATCTATAATTAGATTTGTGTCAATAAAATTTTAATGTAGTATTTATTGCTTGGCGAGAAGATTAAAACTTTTTTAATTAAATAAAATCATTTTAATAAGAGACCAATCATTTTAATCTTCACACCATTTAATCTCCAGAGGGTAGACTGAGGAGACCATATTGGATATAATACTGACTAAGCACATTTCAGCTTTTTACATGTGGTTTTTATTAAAAGCACGATGGATATGTATAATTTATAATATAGTAAAATATTTTATTACTTAAAATGAAATACTAACATAGCCACTAGGAAATATACGTTTTGCGTTTTACCGCCATCTCTTATCAAATAGCAAAAGCAAAATTCCTTATGCCATCTATTGAGTACTAGCAAAACTACAATTAGGTTTTAATAAACTTACAAATTACGCAAATATTAAAAATCACGTAATACGTTTAAAATCACGTAGTAAAGAAGCATTTTTAATCTAAGGTAATAACTATTATCCATAAGTAATTAAAAAGAGATTTCCGATCAAGACGGTGTGAATGAACTGTCAAATATGCAATGAAGTTAGCCGCTGTCTGGAATCCCTAAATTGCATTAGTGTGCGTCCATGAACCGCTACCGTAATATTGTGTGCTGTCTGTGAAAGCGGCTTTGAAGCTCCGGCCGCCGAGTTCGTTTGCCCAACTTTGTTCATCGTATTCGACGGCGCCGCCCGGCCGGTTGTGGTCCCTGTATATTGTTTACATCCATATTCCTACAACCAAACATGCCTTCTTAACATAATTTAAACAAAAAATGTACGTGTGCAAGTTAAAAAACGAATTTTACTAGCAAGTGTTGCAAATTTATGTGATAAAGTGCGATAAAATGTGCGTGATGCATCTGATCCTGGTGGTTATGCTCTTCCTATCCGGTAAGTCGCATCCTTTGAGCCCTTTGGTGAGCTATTTATAGGTCCTTACGGTCATTCCGTGCAGATATTAATGGGAATTTGTTAGAATACATAATTTGTTGCACGTTTCTGTGGAAGCCGACACGCTTTGATGTTGACAGTGTGCGGACGTTCCGAGAATGCCTTTGCTTCGTTTGATGTTATTATGAACGGAGACGCGTGTTTTTATGGCTCGTTTTGAATTCAGAATGCCGATTGTTTAGTTTATATATCCTTTGTTTTTTAATTAATTAAATTCTAGATATACCTTAAGTTTTTGTGTTGTTTTAAAATATAACGTTTAGTTTCTGTAGATTTCTTATTAGAAAAACGTAAAAATAAATTGCAAACTATCAATACTTAATCTATGGCTGTTATTTTTAACAGTTATATATTCAGTAGATTGATAAAAAATATCATAGAATCAAAATAAAAACTTTATCATTTATGTAGGTAGTTAAAGGCTAGCAATCTGAACTGCTCATCTTAGATATATCAAAGATAAAACTAATTATTATGATCCAAATATGATAATGCAATTTTATAGTCGTTTAATAAGGTAAATAAATATAATTTTAGCAAAAAGAAATTACCAATTGGTAAATTAAAACAGTTTTTCTTAAATAAAATTAAAGTTTTCTTACTACACTAGGATTTTTCTATTGTCTTTGTCTTAGCAAATTGTTAAAGATTATACATAACTTCTCAATATAAACTTTCATAATATTCTATCTAGAAAATTGGTGGTAATCGTTTATTTGGATGGTAACTGTAACTAAACAACAAAAAATAGATATATAATAAGGCAAGGTTAAAACTAGAGTTATTTTTAAAGCCACATATAATATTCTGTGCTAGATAACATCCTGACTGTTTTCCATAGGAATCTACACTTTGGAACAAACAAATAGCTTCACTAGAGGTCTGACCGATAGACTGACTATTAATTTAGATTGATGTTCAAAAGTGTCTTATTGTAAATAAATGATTATTTGACTTTGACTTTGAGTGAGTGCATAATGAATGAATGACTGAACAAAATAGATGGAACATTGAATTCATTCATTAGGGCAAATAATAATACCTTGTAAGAATTTTATCAATAAATGCAATTAATGTCTTAATTAATATTATTACTCCTTACTGTTGTTACTTTTTTTACTTAACAGAATAAACGACAGGTTAAAATATAATTATAATAGCAACTCTTTATTTAAAATTATTCTATGACACAGTCTGTAGCTGGGTAGTAGCTAGGGCAGCTGCCCGTTATTTTGAATAACGGACAACGTTGTGTTTCGCCGTGTGAGTGAGGTTACCGGAGGCCCAATACCTTCCCAATCCCTAAATCCCCAAAATCCCAATCCCTTAAAGGTCGGCAACGCACTCCTTCTTTGTTGTGGGTGTCCATGGGCGACGCTGATTGCTTACCATCAGGTAATCCGTCTGCTCGTTTGCCGTCCTATTACATAAAAAAAAAAAATCTTTTCACGGAATATTATGTAGGATAATTAAATAATAATTAAAATGGTATGTAATGTGCTTGTTTAGGAAACTTAGGCTTTGGAATTTGGTATAATTATAGTAAAAACATTGTCATATTAATTTTTACTCGAATTTTTTTACTCAATTATCAATAGAAGTAATGAGTGTAAATGAAGTACTTATTTTATATTATGTACCTTAAAATATATCTTTTTTTAAACGATAACAAAGCAATAACTTTTTATCTTTCTGCCTAATAACTACCAACGAAAAGACAAAAGAGGTCCATATCATGATGAATTATAAACAACATGATACCTAATTTATTTTCGAAATTTTAAGGCGGTCGGCGGAATCGTTTAGCAAATATTTGTTAATTATTATATTTTTTTGTTTTTGACCCCATTGGGTCAGGTAGTCTGCCCTTGGTAACGCCTACGGCGCCTGTGCCACTTGACAGACTTTAGAAAGAAGGTCCAGTCGTTAAAAGTTTTGAAGAAAAAGTTATTTCGAATCTCTTCTTCAGGGTACATTAATTTAAATAAAAAATATAGATGCAGAAGTTTATGTCAGAAGGATTTATGCCACAGAAGTTATTTTTTCACAGAGGTTTTTTCTTATAATATACCTATTATGCATACTATACTCTGACCTTAGAAATTAAACCACTATTGATTTCATTTTCGTTAGCGTAACATTTGTGGATATTGGTCATAATATTACGGTACGTATTTAAAAACCAGTCGCGATGAAGATTCTTTTTTTCTTTTAGAGCTGATTTTTCAATGGTTATATAAAAGTTACCTGGGGAATAATAATTGTGATGCTGTCGCGTCAGAATGTTTGTATAAGACATTTGTCTGACTATTAAAAAATCAGGAATAAATCTAAAAATGACTATTCGTCTGAGTGACACACGAGCGGAAGTGCCAGACTCATACTAACAAAAACCACCACATTCCAAGCCGAAGAATTTTAGTAATGTTTATCATTTCGTCTTTTAAATATTCTTTGCTAGCTTGGATAAAAACAGCCGATGTGTTAATCCAGGATTTCACCTATCTATATACCAAACTTCAATCAAATTGGTCGAGCCGTTTTTGCTTAAAAGGCTCAGATTAAAAGGATAAAAAACAACACATCACATCCATAAATTCTCACAACCTTACATATTTATAATACTAGCTTTTGCCCGCGACTTTTTTCGCGTGGAATAGGGACTTCCTGCAGATTTTTGGTTTAAACTATCCTATGTCCTTTCTCGAATTCCAAACTATGTCTGTACCAAATTTAAAAGAAATCGTTAGAAAAGACACACAGACAGGCAGAGTTACTTTCGCATTTATAATAATAATTATTATGTTTTCGGCTTACTCACGTAATAATTTGACTTGATGCTCGACTAGTTTCAAGCCATGAGGGCCGAAGCCGAATATGGGCCTCTAGCATGGCTTGAAACTAGTCGAGTATCTCGTCAAATTATTACGTGAGTAAAACATAATAATTAATTTAGAATTTCTCACGAAAATTTATAATATTAGTTGGGATTATTAGGATAGTAGGATTGTATGATACAAATTCCCATAAAATTATGTTTAAAAGTGAACCTATTGTGATCCTTCTGCTTGGTGGCCGCCTATGGTTCAACTATCGCCACGGGAGACGAAACTAATTATAACTACCACTATAGGCCTATGATTTATCGCATACAGCCTTTGTAGTATAATAATTAAGTTAAATAAGTTCCTTGTGGGTTTCGCAAATAAATAGATGACCCAGCTGACAGCGATTTGAGGAGAGAACAGATAATATAGGACATATATGTCTATTTTTTCTTATTTTTTTTTTTGTGAGTGGAAAATCATCAATTGACTTCTCCCGCCCATGGCCGGGCAGGAGGGAGTGTCAGACTCTTACTGACTAAAAACCCCCCTGTTCCTTCTCCTGCTCTGTGCCGAGGTCGCGGTGCCTCATTGCGCTTACCCCGCAACCCCGGCAGATTTTTTTCTTATTACGAAAATAATTGAAAATATCATTCTTAGGAATTTCTAAGAATCTTAATAATTGCAATACGGTATTTGACAACAAGTCAAATTCAATACTTTTATTGAAATATCGAAAACGAAACTGTTCTATTAATTTGGTATTGCAATCAGAAATGTAACGTCATCATATTTTTGGGTCAATCGTCATCGAACTTTTTTCTTAAAATTTGACTGATAAAAATCTAATATTAAGTGTATTGTCAAATCAATCAATGAAGTACGATTATTTTTGAATATTTAATTTTATTTAAATCTTGAATGCATTTTTTTTTTACCGAGGAAAATACGTAATTTCGAGCGAACGAAAATTTAGTTGTATAAATAAGCCATTAAGTATTTCCAAATGTTAGTTCGTGTGTGTAGGTGTTTAAATCTATAAATACGAAATTAATTTAAAATAAGAACGAAGAGTTTTTCCTTTAGGGCCAAAACTGTTCATAATTTAAAAATCCTTTTAATTGTTATTCTTCATCGATTCTTTACATCTGTTACTAATGAAGTAGGGATATTTTTTACGAAGCATTATAAATTATTTATTTTATATAGTAAGTATTGGGTAGCTCAGTAGCGCCCTCTGATTAATTCAAATAGACCGGTATAGGCAATTAGGCACCTTAAAACGTCAAACAGAAAATAAATACAATACAAAAAAGTCGAACTTCGTGCAAGTCAATCTGTCGGTCTGTCCTCTAGTGAAGCTATTTGCTCGTTTCAAAGTACAGATTCCTATGGAGAAGAACGAGCAAGATACTCCATGGTTACTCTTTTTCCAATCCTTTTAAATTGCTATTCAAGACCCGTTAATTGTTATCTAGCAAGCACTGGCTGGCAAGGAAACCAGTTCCTTTTTCAAATTCTTTGCTAAATACTCTTGCCATACGATTATCAACCTTAAAACTTAATATCCAATGAAATTGAGTTGTAACTTGAAATGTAATTACAGGATTATAGTTGCTGTTATAGTCTTTTTGTTTTAAATTGGAATCTTGCTTTTTCATCCAGTCAGCTCAACTAAATGGATAAGCAAAGCAAACTCGTTGTTCTTGATTCAATTAAACTTAACACCTGGTATTTTTGTCTTTAGGAATTTTATATTGTTTTTTTTTTGTCCGTAGAAAATAACCGGTATATATTTTTTTTTGTCTTTGGCAAAATATGAATTTATGTAGATTTTGTAATTAGAATGTGTAGTTATAATATAACAATATGGTCACCGACCTTTTGATAATGGCACCGTGATTATAAAACAGTTGACAAACATAATTCATCTCAATCAGTCTTACTCAGAGACATTTAAGATTACTGAACAATTTCGCTCCAAAAATAAAACAGGAACAGTCAACATAAAAAATAATTTTATTTATTCTACTTAAATAATGTTATAATACTGTAGGCTTTGTTTGTTTGTTTGAACGCTCGAATCTCCGGAATTACTGGTTCGTATGGAACAAATGTTTTTGTGTTTATTCGTCCATTTACTGAGGACGGCCACTTGCCTTAGATCATCACGCTACGACCTTTAGGAACTGAACAGCGGATAAAACCGCGAAGGAGTATAAACCTTAATCCTTTATCTTTAAAAACACATATCGTGCGTAGTAACAAAAGATCACTTCGCTACTTACAACTTGAATACTTGATAGAAGGACGAACGAGCAAACACAGTTTCTCAATTACGATCTATACTTATAATAATAGTCAATGCCGATATTACCCTCTATGATAATAGCACTGTACCTATATGTAGATATTATATATGGAATATATCAGTAAGATATAAAAATATTAGGTACAAAAAAGTATACAACGTACATATTCTTGTAAGGATGGCTCATCTCTACAACTCCGCCAAATTAAACCGATTACCCGCAAATTCACATCCCTAATACGGATATGCAATCAAGAAATCGTGGCTAACAAACAGCGATTGTAGAAAACAAGTAAAAACTCAGGGCTGCCACCACCCCTACTCAGGGGTTCCGCAGGGGCGAGCTACTATAAAACCCGACATATTTACGAGTTTTGTCTCCCCCCACTCTAGTTTGTGTGTGGTCTAAGTTGAGAAAGGTAGCGGTTATTTTACATGTTTACTAAGTAAAGTAAAGTAAAAGCTATGTTAATATTTTTCGAAACGTCAGCTTAAAAAATCTTTCCTTCTTCAATCTTTTTACTGGCGACTCGCCCCGGCTTCGCACTGTTGCAATGATAATACTTAACTTGTGCACTGTTTAATAGATGTTTTTATACATAAAAATATTCCTCTTCAATTAAAAAGTAACAACAAAGTTCGTTTTGTAGTTTAAAAGATTTAAGCACACTTAGGGATATAGGGACAACGGACTTATACTATGTAGTGAAGTCCTAAGTTGATTTTGAATGCCTAAAATCTGATGTTTAATTGTAGCTAGAAAGTGTGTTAAAACATGTCTATCAAATACAAAAATCCCTTCCCCATTCCTTTCACAATTCCCCTCACAAAAAAGGCCTACTGAATTACTATTTACGCTTTGTCAATACAAACGAATGTTGCATATCAACAATCGCATTTGTTTCCATCGACTTTCCTGGAAGTTGTAAAATTCTTCTCATTACGATACCTAGAACAGCTGACAACATCCATTGTATGTTTTCTCTTACGGTTTTTATTAACACTTCAGTTTAAAAGCACTGAAAAGACAGAAAACTTATTATCCATGGTGGTCCGTTATAAGTTTTGTGTGGCAATGTTTTAGTACTCTTCGTATTTAATTAACACTAGTAACGCGCCGCAGCTTCGTCCATAAATACATCTTGTTATTATTTTTTTACAAAGACCAAATTATCCAGTTTGTTCTACCTAGTAGTTTAGGTGATATTTACTCGATGTCGGTGATTCCTTTCGAATAGTATTTTTTTTTATAATATGCCCCACACTAGGATTTTCTCCTGTGTCGTGGGTGCGTTTACAAACATAAAAATTCACATACACAACACACCCAGACCCGGTACAACAATTTGTGGATCACAAAGTGTTGTTCCGTGCCGGAATCGAACTCGCTACACGTTGCACAGCAGCCAGTTGCCCAGCCACTGCGCAAACCGTGCAGTCAAATGTATGGTATGGTCTATCGGATTAGTTAATTAGCTAAATGTAAACAATCTTCTCTTTTTGTCTGTGTTTTTTATCTAAAAATGTATTGTATACCATCAGGTATTTACCTAAATCGATGGCAGCTAATAAACTAAATTAAAATAATCTTTAAGTATATGTATTTTATACGACCTCGTTAATATAAAAATACATTGTTACCTTCAGTTAACTATCTAAACCGATAGACTATAGTTTTATTACATAGGTATCATTATTGCAATCACAAATATCCAAATAAAAAGTTCATTATCATCCAGCATAATACATCCATTGCCTAAAATGACTCTACGCTACATTAAAAAAAAAATTGCCATAATCCCCATATAGTCTATCTCTATTTATTTTTATTGGGTAGAGACAACAAACAGCTACATTATAAATAGTGTACACAGGCATTATAAACAAAACTTGATGTAACAATGCAGCCCACAACGTCATCCACAAATTAACAGAAGATTATAAACATGGAAAATAATACAACTTTAGCCAAAATAATTAGTCATTATAAATCACACAATCAGTAATTATAAGGTCATATCAAGTTTTAAGTACGTGGCCACAATATTAAATCTCATCCTGGTCCATAAGAACGTTAAATTGTTATTATTCTATGACATAGGCGGCCATTTTCTCGTCATAAGACTCGTCCGTGCCTGAGAGAACGCTTTAGCCGGTCTCAGTTGTCCCATAAACTTCTATGATGCTCGTTACGGGTGGTCAGCTTGAAAGTCTGCTAAGGGTCGTAACAAGAAGAATCTCCTTCTCCTAGCTAGAAAAGCAGATATCATTATGCAAAAACGCTTATTCATATGCATTTAGAGTATAATTGTACACACATAAACGCAAAAGGTTTAAGTGATACTGAAATTGATAAAATCATGTTATAATTATTTTTGATAATTGAATGATGAATTAAAAAGATTGTATAATCGTTCAAATAACTCTAAACTAAGCTCGCTAAAATATAAATGGATGTCAGGCTAACTGCTCTGAAAGCAGTCAACATAATCTTGCGGTTTCACACATATCCTTTTTTTTCTTTGGCTGTAACCCAAAGGTTTTTATAGGAGGCCTTAAATATCTAGAAAATTGCTGTGTTCCACCCACGGCTAAGAAATATGGAAAGGAGACGTTGATTATTTTGAATTATTCATTTTAACTGCATCCTACAATGAAAAAATAACCTGGAAAGCCTCATAATGAAATGACCCAGGACAATTTATATAGGAATAACTTAGAACGCGCAGTCTTGAATGATAATAAAATTCCCGCCTTTTATTACAATAATGGCGTCTCCAATGCCTATTTTAAATGCATAAGAAAATTGAAAATCGAACACCTCACTCGCTTATTATTTGCACCGCAAATAAAACCATAGGAAAATCACGACAGCGCTGATCTGAATCCGACCTTATCGTTCAAAATTAAAGTTAGATTTCGAATAATGGATAGCTTGATACATCGGCAAGTTTTCAAAACGCGTAATGGTGCGCCGCGGTTGATTTTTTTTTCTGTGTTCGAAATGAATATTTTTAAATTTTATTTGATGCCAGGTAGTGCGGAACGCTAAATAGAGTCGAGATTTAAAAAAAAAATATGTGCACTAGTTTTTTGAGCCCTTATTCACAATTCGTTAGGTAAAACTTCATATTAGAATATCCAAACTATTAATATTATAAATGCAAAAGTCTGTATTTTCTTCACGCCTACTACTGAACTTATTTGTGTGAAATTTGGTACAGACATAGTTTGGAACTCGAGAAAGGACATAGGATAGTTTTTAAACCAAAAATCTGCAAGAAGTCACTATACCACGCGAACAAAGTCGCAGGCAAAAGCGTATTGTAACTAATATACAAATAAGCAGGACATAAACATTAAATAAATTTGTAAAATTTTTGAATCTGCCAAGGCGTTTTTCGTTTGTGTTAAAAAAAGTGAAATAAATCATATTATTATTACATTAAGGGCTGATTTTTCAATGGTTAGAAAAAAGTTACTTGGCGAATAACGAACGATGCTGTCGCGTAAGAATGTTTGTATATGACAGTGACAGCAAAAATTTTATTCCTCAGATAACATTTAAGTATCTGACTATTGAAACATCAGCCCTAAATATATTGATTTATTAATCTAATAAGTTTTATTTGATTTTGTTACAGGTTTCGAGAACTCATTTGGATCAGAAGGTAAGAATCTAGTGGCTAGTTCGATCTGAATCCGCCGAAACAAAATCTGACATCAGCTGTTCATTTGACAAGCCAGCAACTGTTAACATGGTAACAAGCCCTCCCCCCCCCCCAATCTACGATCACCAACGCCCCTATCCTCAAACCCCTAATCCTAATCCATGAACATCCACAACAACAGAGTAGTTACGAGTGCGTGGCCGACCTTTTCGGGATTAGGAATTTGGAGATTTAGAGATTTTTTTTTGTGAGGGGAAAATCATCAAATGACTTCTCCCGCCCAGGGCCGGGCGGGAGGGAGTGTCAGACTCTTACTGACTAAAAACCCCCCTGTTCCTTCTCCTGCTCTGGGCCGAGGTCGCGGTGCCTCATTGCATTTACCCCGCAACTCCGGCTGAACATCAGAACATCAGCCCTTTAGGGCCCCGTCTGTGGTGGTCTATTGGCTCTTTGAGGCGTGCGCGGAACGCTACGCGCCGTACGCTCGGGCCTGGTTCTGGTCGGGCGGCGAGCTGCCCTTACTCGCCGACCGCAGGCCCGTGCGTGATTTGGAGATTTGGGAGGGGAAAGATTAGGCCTCCGATAACCTCACTCACACGGCGATACACAACTCTGAGGTTGTTTCACGCCGGTTTTCTATGAGGCCGTGGTATCACTCCGGTCGAGCAGACCCATTCCTGCCAAGCATATCTATCTCTCCCACACTTCATACACACTATACATAGGTACTCATATACTGTGACGTCATAACATTTGAAGCCTCTTTAACCTCTAGTACAGTACGTAGCGTCCCAGGATCGAGGCGACCGGCGGCGACCTTTGCAAAAATGGTATGCCCTTTGCCTTAATACTACACAACTTCTGATAAACTTATTTTGTAGGTTAAATAAGCAACTTATCAAGCAAGGATGAAATTAATTACCGATCTCAAAAGAAAATCTTTTGTTCATATTAGTTGGAAGAACTGTAGGAGAGCCTTGCTTCGTCACGAATGTCGGCACATTCGCTCGACCGGAGTATGTTACTTATGCAAAAAAAAACAATATTTGACGACCATTTTGATTTCTCTGCTCTATAGAATAACGCGGTGTTCTTTATCTTTATTTTATTTTTCTAACCCCTGACGCAAAAAGAGGCGTGTTATAAGTTTGACGTGTCTGTCTGTCTGTCTGTCTGTGGCATTCTGGAGCCTGAACGGGTGAAGCGATTTCAATTTAGTTTTTTTTGTATTAAAGGTGACTTACGTGCGAGTGTTCTTAGACATGTTTGACGAAAATCGGTTGAGCCGTTTAGAAGTTATGGGGAGGTAAGTGGGGAAGGGTAACCGAAGGTCTGCAAATATACTCGAGTGGGGTGTCAAACGAAAGCGCACTGAAAAGGAATGTTGATAACTTAATCGAGAGAAAATGATATAAAATACTTATAAAAAGTATAAAATAAAAAAATAAATTAGACCCCCGATCGGTTTGGATCGGTCCCCCAACGCCACGTTTTCTTTTAAATAATACTTTTTAAAGGAATATTAGGATTTCTTGTGGGGGTTTTTTAAATTTTAAATTTATAATTGTAATTTTTGTGTTTTCTTCTTGTGTTTTATTGCTTGTCATCCGCGAGTAACTGGGACCAGTCGAATAACAGAGCAAAGCTGTTTCTCGTCTTACAATATTCTGAACTGCCTATTTCGGCGCGGACATTAGGACTTGCACCCACACCATTATGTATACGTACCGCTATTGTCTATTTATGTAAATGTTTTTTTTTTCTTTCTTTATTTCGTCGCATTCCATTCAATAAGCAAACTCTTTGCTCTTAATTTAGAATAAAAACATATTACCGTTTACGTAATTTGTAGGTATCGCCGTTCACTTAACAAAACATTCATTACTCTATCATCACACGGCGAATGATTCGCAATAAAAAAAAAAAACATTCTATACCATTTTAATATAAACTGCAGGTGCAATGAAAAACTTTTCAACAATTGGTAACAACGGATAGCAGTGAAAAGATTCGCCATATTGTGAGCGGAAACGGAAATCATTGTTTGCCGTGTGCCGCGAAATCTAGCCTTTGTCGCTTTTTTTATTCAGCCATTGAATGGGACGCGTTATAAATATTCTAAAATGTTTATGGTCAGCTCTATCTTTTGGAGTGACGTTTTACTTTGTGATTTTATAGATGTTTTATGTGGACTGATTGGTTAATTAACCTTTCCATGCATCGTGGTGATTCGAGACACAAGTACAATAGGAGCGCGAACGCCGGCTTTCGCTAAGGGTTTAATGTATTAATATTTTATGTGTGGTGTATAGTATTCCTGTGCAGTACTTAGTCGAAAAAATTACGAAAATGTATTTAGCCTTTAGTACAAAGGAACATTGTAGCTATCTATCAGTGAAAGAATTTTGAAAATCCAGTCAGCGGATCCAAAGATTACCCCCTACATACAAACTTAAAAAGTTTACCTCTTCATAATATTAGTATAGATTATACACACACACTACAATTATTATTGCATGAAGAAAGTAGAGCTCATATGAAATTATTTTGAAAATTACTGTATATCTATCAACTATGTAAAACTCAGTAGCAAAAACAAAAAACAAATATAAAAAATACTTTCGCAAAAAAAGCACATTTTAAAATATGTAATTGATTTTACGAGAACCTATTTTGCTTTTAACAGTAAGTGTCAAAGATAAAATATATGTTTTATTAAAACGGAATTTTCAGGAATGTTTTAACATTTTGTTTTTCATATTTTTTCAGGCGAAACGGTTTCTATGAAGAATGTAGATCGTGCTCCTATAGTGTTGTTTTCAGTTTCAATGCTGGGTAGTGGAGGAGTCATCAAGTGGCATGTCTATTTCGAAACTAGGGACGGGGTTGTCATTTATCGATAACTTTAAAAAAATGCTTCGTTGCTTAACTGGTTGTTAAATATCTTAGTTTTCGGAGTAGTACTTTACGTAGTTTCACATCTAAACCAGAGTTCATTATCGTTACCAAAAAACACAATAGAGTCAATACTCTATGTATCAGTATAATCCATAGATATAATAATCTGATAATTATCTTCGACCAAATCATTACAGTGATCCTGAAAAAATCTTACAAAAACAGCATGAAGGGCCAACGACGCAATCTTTTTATTTATTCAAAAAGTTACTGAACAATTCTTACCACAACCAGCCAGTTAAGCCGTTCTTTGTCGATAAAAGTCTGACAGCTGAAATTTCGCGTGTGAGTCTTCCATTTTTTGCCAAAGCTACTAAATTGGCACAGCGTAACCTTCACAGCCAACCACTTTGACACGTTTTGTTCTGACAGTGATGTGGAGAAAACGTCGACGCTACTTTTTATTTACATCCTCTTCAGCAATAGACTTCTTTTTAACACGTCATTTAGAAAAATAATGGCCACTTTTTTGTAGCTAGAATAATGTGTGCTTTAAAAAAGTATCGATAAAAATGTTCGGTATGTTGCACATCACTGAGTCATCGTCATTGACTAGTGTAGTGCACGGTTCGTCGCCTACCTATGAATGTCGTAGCGTTCTTTTGTGTCTACCCTCCGTGTGCACAATAGATGCAGATGGTCTAGTATCTTAATGATTGAGATGTTTTGATTGGGGACTGAAGTTTTCACCATACACGTTTCTTGAAAGATAGGATATTTATAAGTGAACTTTTCTACACTTAATAATAAGTGCTTTTTCCAATGACCATCTGTAAAATGAGAAGGCAAGTTTATCTGCAAAATAGGCTGGTTACAGAAAATTTTGACCAAATTTAGTGACGTAGGTACTTGCCATGCCAGGTAACATGAGGTCGAAACCTGGCAAGTACCAATGTGACTTTTTCCGAGTTATATGAACTTTCCATGATTATTTACACAACTGACATATGGTGAAGGAAAACATCGTGAGGAAGCCTGGACTTATAATTTCTGATTCTGCTTTGAAATCATCATTCCGCCTTGAGCAAGCATGGTGACTAATGCTCAAACCTTCTCCGTGTGAGAAGAAGATTTTACTCAGCAGTAAGTACTTATAGAATGATTTACTATATGTATATACTCGTCCAAAAGTCGTAGACTCCAATCTAAATATAAGTTAACACTCCATATTCATACAAAAACTAAAATAATTTATTCGCAGTTCCACTCACACGCATTAGTTACGTTTGCCCTCACTCCTCGGAGTCCCCATTTCCTTTGCCCGCTTCCACAATGTTATTTTTTACGCCATTACTGACTTTTCGCAAAGATAGTAACGACATCTTGTGAATATTTCATGAAGCTCGTCGCCCGGAGTTGATACAAATGTGTTTTAGAAACTTAGAATTAATTAATGGACGCTTTAGTTCTTTTTTGTCTTGGAAATTAAAATGGATTCTTCTACTGTGCTCTAGCTCTATTTACGGCCAGTCTCTGAATTTATAGTAACCCTGGTTTTATTCTCTGAAGACTTATTTTCAGTTATCGACGTACTTACATTACACCTTGTCAGATCATTAAGGCGGATTGGCGATTTCATACTTATAAAATTAAAAAATATATGTCCAGGTTTCCTTACGATGTTTTCCTTCACCGTATGTCTCCTCCTTGCTTCGCATTCCTCATTGCTGAGGGTCGTGACCTCCCTTCGGTATCACCTTCTCCCGTACGATCTTCCTCCATCCAATTCTGTCTCTGGCGGTGTGAAGGGCGCCGTGGATGGTAGAGTCCAAAGTGGTGCGGATCTGATCGGACCAACGTATCGGGCTGCGACCACGAGGCCTTTTCCCCTCCATTTTTCCGGTCACAATGAGTCTCTCCAGGTTGTTTCCCTCTTTTCTTGCAATGTGACCGAAGTATTCAAGGACTCTACGAAGGCACACGGATGACAGTCGTGAGGAGATCTTGAGTTCACGCAGAATTGAGACGTTGGTTCGAAATGCCGTCCAGGGAATACGGAGCATCCTCCTCCAACACCACATCTCAAAGGCGTCAATTCGTTTGCGGTCCGCTGCCCTAAGAGACCATGTCTCCGCGCCGTAACAGAAGACCGAAAAGACCAGGGTCCGCACCAGCCTGGTTTTGGTCCTAGTGGAGATGTTTCGATCGTGTGTCATCACCGTATGTCAGTGGTGTCTAAATAATCATAGAAAGTTCATATAACTCGGAAATAGTCACATTTGTACTTGTCAGGTTTCGAACACATGCTTGAGAAGCTGGCGCCTTAATCTCAGGGCCACCACGACACTGTATAGCAAAAGTCTGTAAACTTTGTTCTTTCTGGAATATCTATAAATGCAACCCAAACTCCACCACCAGAAATATTTTTTAATCGTCTCTTAGACCCCAAAAATCCTATTCGTCAACGTGTACGTATTGGCGCGCTTTTTCCGTGCCCTTTGTCCGACCGGAATGTTAGTGTTGCTAGTTTTTGTCCCAAAGGATTGATGGACCATTGTGTTGCCATTCGTAAAAATTCCCGGCGTCGAATAATTGATAAGTCCGCTATGCGATCTTTTTTTAGTTTTCGATGTTGAATCGTTAGGGATTAGATTATTTTTTTTTGTTTGACTTACTCGTCTGAATTGTTCAGCTTGAAATTCGCAGGGCTATTTGTTTTGCCAGCTAGCATTTTTCATGGTTTTTTTCGTAACTTTTGTTCTCGTTTCGAGTTGTTATTGGCTTTTACTTGCTTTAGGATTCAATTCTGGCTTTTGTTTGTTATAAGCATTAATACTGCCAAATAATGACGTCATTTTTACCCGACTGCCAAAGAAGGAGGGTAATGTTTTTCGAGTGTATGTATGTATGTATGTATGTCTGTTCCTTTGTGACCTCCTGTAGCCTAAACGGCTTGATGGATTTTGATGTATGAGGTATCGTTAGATTTGTCTTGATTACGGGAGTGTCATAGGATACATTTTATCCTAAAAGTCCCACGGGATAAAGACATAATAATATTTTTTCTAAATTTCCCTTTAAAAAAATATGTATGCGGTATCATTAGATTCATTTCAATCACGGGAGTAATTAATATAGGATACGTTTTTTCTCAAAATTCCCACGGGAACATGTTAATTCTGCGTCAACGCAAAGCAACTCATGCGTTAGCAACATCGATCACTAATAAAGAACTAGATACACAATCCCATACAAAAGTTCGCTTCAAAACTGTCGCCAACTGTATTTAGGTACTTATACTTGAAATAAAAATGCATTAATGTAAATTAAACCTTAAATGCAACTCATTGAGTTGTTTTTACAAAGTGATGTACAAAATCTTAATACTTTTTGCGACCGAAGCTCTTGACAAACACAAATCATAAGAAATTGAACCATTTTCGCATGTTTTAAGTCGAATTTACAAAGTGTCAAAAATAAGCAATAAAATTTAACGACTTCGGCTCACCGCTAGGACAAAGAATGATTGGAGTCGAAATGTCTCGTAAGAAATATATTTCTTTATAATATTTCTTTAGAAAATACGCAAATTAAAACGCATTACTTATAGTATTCTTTTCTATAGGTTTGTTCATTTATTTACCAATGAAACTAATGCATATAGTTATAATTCTTTTTTTTTATTTTCGTCCTCCTTAATCCTTTCTATTCGAAGTCAAATAAAAAAGATGTAAAATAATAAAAAGAATATATATCTAAAGTAAGTACTGAAAATGTTGGCGTTATTGTTGTAAATTTTTCATATCGCACGGGATTTTGATGAAAGCTAAAAAAAATGTCTTTACTGCAGTTAAAATTAAATCCATTATATCTGCCTATTCCATATTTTAATAAACACAGTAAAGAATTATAATATTAAATAAAAACTATTTTTTAATAAAAAAAAACAATATATAAAATTAGGAACAATAGCGTCTCCGCTAAACGGAACAGAATCAATCCACGTAAACCGAACAACTTAAGTGGTCATGCTAGAGAATGATTTTACGTTTAGAATAAGTGTCTTTATAAACTGTGTGCATTATAACCCCGGTTTTTGAATACGATTTCATTTGGAAAAAGTTTTAAAGTTAATTTCTTAATAAAATATCAATATTTAAAATAGAATGATGACAATTATATAATGATAATATTATGACTAAACGAAAATATGAAATTCCATCCTTTTTTGCATCTTAGATGTGTGTGTTTTTGCAGTTTTTTAACGAGCACTGAGGCGTGTTTACCGTCGGAGCATTCGAGTGGTACTAAACTAAAACTACACCGCGATGTTGAGTTTGGTGGACTTTCAGTTGGGACATTTTTTTGCCACTGATTGTGTATCTAGTTCTTTATTAGTGATCGATGGTTAGCAAGCAAAAAGATAGGGCGTGGCCTGGCATGCGGCGCGCGGCGCGGTGCGGAGGGGGATATGCTCGAGTATACAGCCCGAATGCGGGCACACGCATAAGGGCACACGTCGTTGACGGTCGTCTCTAAATAGCGATTTTTTCGATACTTCGTCGTCTGACGCGAAACTTATAAAGTATAAATAACTCGTTCTTTTTCTTTCGTGTTTCTCTCTTTAAATTTATTCGTTCTTTCTAATTAATTAACTCGTTCTTCCGTTCTTTTTTTTGGTTCTTTCTTAAATTCTTCATATTAATTAATAATATAATAATAATTATTAATAAAAAAATAAAAACAGCTAAAAAGTTATAAATAAAAAAATTATTATTAAAAAAACAAAATACCCGACTGCACACTAAAAAAAGAGTAAAACAAGCCCCACAATACAAATTTACTGAATATAATTTATAAATGTTGATGGAAAGCATCGCAGGCGGGGACCACCTTGACCGCCACCAACGAAAATTCTGCTAAATGGTGCACAACAGAAATGACTATAAATAAGCCTCTGTTGGTCCACGCCTGCGATGCTTTCCATCAACATTTATAAATTATATTCAGTAAATTTGTATTGTGGGGCTTGTTTTACTCTTTTTTTAGTGTGCAGTCGGGTATTTTGTTTTTTTAATAATAATTTTTTTATTCAATAATATACTGTAGGTAAACTAATCTATTTTCTACTTCAAAAATAACTGGCATAAGTTATGCTGCCATATAATAATACTTTTTTTTAATAAATAAACATGGCGTTTTCGCGCCAATTTTGACGTAATAACAATGTTACCATTGACATAATTTCGAAAGTAATACCAACATAACAAAGTTAATAGAAACAAACAGAGTATGATTAGGTTGGTACCCGCGACACCGGGATGGTGATCAAAACTCTATTATGCGTCTCCCAAGAGGTATTTACATAATGTGTGCCCAGAAATATAATGCAGAGACAGTCCAGTTCTTTTTTTCTCGTTTTTGCCCTTTTTGTTGGCAAAGGAAATGTATTTTTGTTAGGTATATTTATTGATACCGTGTTCTGTATTGGTATTTTGAATTTGTTCTTTGAGCATTATTTTCTCATAAGTCTACAAAATTGTATTTCAATTTTTTTACTCGATTTATTGAATGAGTTTTGCAAACGCCTGGTCGTAGTATGAGGGCTAATCAGGTCTTCAGGGTACTTTTCCTGTTAATATTCGTGCGTACATACCGGAGGTTAATTTTAGTTTTATATGAAATTAATTACGCGTAGTGGATTAAGTTCATTTAGACAACAGTTATGGCGGAGGAAGGTATCTTTAGGAAAACTGGACTTATAATTTCTTATCATAAGTTTCAGATCGTCAATCGAGCAAGCGTAGATAGTGATTAATGCTCAAACCTCCTTCGTGTGAGAGGCATTTGTACAGCATTGAGCAATTATAAAAGAATACCAAAACAACGTTAATAATCTAAGTATAATAATTTAAGGGTCTATTACAAAAATTTTAGAACATTATTATTGTTGCGAATTTCGATATCGTTAATTACTGTGTATTGAACCGAAACTCACTAGGGACCATTCTTCCAACGAAGCATGATCCTACTTATACCATGATGTTTTTTACTTAAAAGATTCAATCATGGTAATTCCACCCACAATAGAAGAACAATGGTGCGCTAAGCGGGCGTTCGCTTGGTGTTTGATTAAGTAAAGTAACTTAGCTACTGTTGAACATACAACAAAATATAGAAAACACTGCTTAAAAAATAACTAGCAAAAAGCCCTAAAGTAAGTATGCAACCTTTCCCAAAAATATATAATTTTTTTTGGGGCTAAAAATTTTTCCCCGAATTCGACAAACTTTTTTCGCAGTTACCACATTGATATAAACGATTCTTAAAGCCTGTCGATGGTCGTCAATTAAATGGGAACCTCTCATATAATAAAACAGACGTTGTTCTTAACGCAATGATCCCGAGGTGCCAAAGCGTCTGCGCCCCGTATTTAGGTCGCCTACGTGATCCGAATGCAATGATCATCCCTTAAGAAAATATCGAATTTACAGAAGATGCTGTCTCTTACATTGTGCGGTGTATCGGTTTTAGTGTTGTTGTGTAGTTCTCTGATGTTTTTATTGTTCTTTGTAGATGTTAAATGTTTGGAATGAAGTAAAATGGTCGGATGTATTTTTTTAAGAAAATTTTCGCAATATTTTAGTAATCTTAAGATATGATCTTGATCGTTCTTTTTTAAACGAATCAATTGAATTTGGAACCTGCAGCACGGGAGTTTCATTAACAAACAAACTGATGGACTATTATTCTATTTTGATCTTACATTAGCTGTATATGGTTTAGTTGGAATACATGTTTTTGACTTTAACTTCCGATTACTTTGATTATCTTCGATCATGGTAAACCTGTCTGATAAAGTGGGTAGTTTTTCTCAAGTCTTAGGTGATAGTTTCTTGAAATGAGTTCGAATGCTTAGTAAAATAACCTTCAAATACAATTAAATTGATTACTTTTACAGTCACTTAGACGGTCGCTAACTAAAAACTAACCAAAAAGGAATATATATGCCCGTTTTGATACTTGCTGAGAAGAGCCTAAAAGCAAGCTTTTTGCCAAAAGATTTCAGTAGATAAACATCCCACATGCAGGCAATATATCGTCCCTACATCAAGCAAACCGGTTCAGTAATTTGCGCCGACGGATGAGAATACATTCAGTGATTCATGGCTCCTTCGTGACCTACAGACTGGACAATTCGATGCATCCTTAGCGCATAAAAGCACACCTATTTATTTTGAAGGCTTGCAAAACATGATTACTACGCGAAAGTTTCGGACTTCTTCAATGACTTTGACTGCACGGTTAACGCGGTGACTGGGCACCTGGCTGCCGCGCACGGCGTAATGTGTCGCGGGTTCGATTTCTGCACAGAACAACTCTTTGTGTGATCCACAAACTGTTGTTCTGGGTCTGGGTGTCGTATGTATGTGAATGAGTCGGCTCGACCAGAGATATAACGGCCTAACGGAGTTCGGAGTCCTTAAATATCCGAAACAATTATCCCCAGAAGGCCGGCAACGAACTCGTAACTGCTTTAGTATTAGGAGTGTCCATGGGCGGCGTCGATTACTAACCATCAGGTAATCCGTCTGCTCGTTTGCGGACCGTTGTACGACATAAAAAAAAGAAATTAAATGCTCCGAACAAAAAAAACCTTTGTCCGCACCGCTTCATAAATTTTCACGCAAATATTTAAAACCACCAGATGTCAAACGTATTAATACCTCAACCTCAATTTACATAAATGGGAAATCGGTGCAAACAATTCGACGAATGAGTAAAATGGCGCGCTTTGATTGGCGGTAATTCGTATGATTGCCAGTGTTGCCAGTCAGTGAGTTGTGTTTACCCTCACCGGCCAACTAATTGAATTCTCAAACATTTATTACTATTTAAACTCCTTTTGACTGCACTCGTAGCAATTTATAGCAATTTATTTTAATTTTCTTTCTGTAAATAAATTATTTTGTTGACATTTTTGTTCTTTGTGTGTTTTGGCGGGATGCCAGTTTATTGTCTGTTTAAAGGATAAAGTTTTAGGGTCACTGACAGAAGAAAACTTAGATAAGTTGGCTGATGTAAAACGCTTGTTTTTGCACTCGAACTTTGGACATTTGACATACCGAATTGAAATTCTGGCGAAAAACTTCGGCTTTATTCTTAAACTCTGTGATAACGGCATAGTCGATTACGTATCTCACTTTTTCCTTACGGATTTTTCACATTGTCTGGGCACTTGGGCAGTGCTCTGTATTAAACCTGAATTGATCTCCATCTATTTTTGTTTCTTCATCATCCCTGCATCAAGCATTTCAAGAAATAATGACAAAACAATATCTCTTACGGGAAGAAGCGAATACGCATCATTTTAAGTCAAGCAATCAGCGTCTTCCATTTGCACCCGCAATACCATTTTTTTTCTGGGAAAAATCTAATGACTTCTCCCGCCCAAGGTGAGACAAGGGAGAGTGTCAGGCTTTTACTGGCTAAAAACCTAACCGTTCCTTCTTCTGATTTAGGCCGAGGCCGCGGTGCCATATTGCGCTTACCCCCGGCTTCCCACACCACCAGGTGATTAGATTATGCATTAGTGCGTTGTTGAACTTCGAGGGTTATGATTTTGGTTTGAGGGGCAGGATTGTTCCTCCCGTAACCTTACTCACAAGGCGAAACACAACGGAAGCGTTGTTTCACGGTGGTTTCCTCTGAGGCTTTGGAATAACTTCGGTCAGCCGACCCATTCGTGCCGAAGCATGGCTGTCCCACACTTAACTAGATGAAAATTTAATAAGTTAAGAATTTTTCCTGACGAATTTCCTCAGCGGAAAACTACAACATTTTTTCCACGCAACCTATTCAATTTATTTTTTCTTTCAAGTACTTTATACTTTTTCAATATAAGTAATTAAAATGAATAAAAATAAAGTGGCTTCAGGGTCCTTTCTATAAAAATTAATTAGCCATGTGAAATAGCGTACCGTTCTCATAAAACTTAGGCTGAGTACGCCTTTTGAAAACTTTTAAGATGTTTCCTTCTTCGCTTGATAAAAATAAATAAAAAACTTTAGTATAAAATGTTACTGAACATGAAACTTCGTAGTTCAAGTACTGTTTACGTTAGTTGAGCGAGTTGGAATAAATATTATCAACTTTTCTAAACGCATTTGTGTTTTTATACAACTTATTTTTTCGATAAGACTACGTGAGAAACGTAACTATCGTGACTATGCGTCGAAAATTTAAAAAAAAAACTAAATTACGAAACTACGTATTTTTTTTACGAAATAGTCTATTTCTTTTAATTGTCTTTGTCTAGATTTTATATTTTGCACATAAAGGGTAAACAATATCGTCAATCAAACTTGTTTTTAATTTCTTTTTCTTAATCCAAGACACAGTACGATTACACAAGTTCACCAATTTTAACGTGGGACATAGTGGGCACCGAAATTGTCTCCTTAAAGACAATTTCGGTGCTCAATTACAACTTTTTCTATGGGACTAACATCAAAATCCGAAAAATGAATTTATTTTCCCATGCAAATCGCAACAACTAATTGATAATTTTGATGTGGAAGTAAAAATTTGTTTTGCGATTTCCATAGTGGTCTTATGAAAAAAGTTGTCTCATTTGAGCACCAGAATCGGGCCCTTGAAGATGTCCCTCGTTCAAAATGCAACCCTGTATCCAAAACAGTGATAATAATATTATAAACTAACCACGAATTCAGTATCTAAAATTAATTAGGAGGTCTAGTGCGACAACGACTGACAGAAGAGACCTTATTGTGTACGTGACGAGAATACCTTCTCGTTATATTTCAACGAAAAACAAGGGAATGTAGTATGTATGGCTGTATACATCTGCCTCGTGCCGCTTACAAGAAAAATATACGTGCCACAGACAATCGCATTTGGCGGGAAATAAGGAAAAATGGCGTCGAATGTGTGGAATGTCTTTTTTTGTTTGTAGCAATTGTGTTCCAAATTATAAGAACAAAGTAATAATAAAATAAGGAATATGGAATTTTAAGTTAAAAAATTGAAATAAGTGATAAATATGTAGGGTGTTGGTTCATAGGGCTTCAATATGGGACCGAACCGGCAACAAAATACATAGCTACATAGTATATACTGACCTAAATGGAGGCTTTCTTATAAGTAATATGAGCAAAAGAATAGTTGTGGTTATTTAAAACCCATATAATAAATTAAAAATAGAAGTGTTCAATGATATCTGTCCTATACCTTATCGAATTTCTTTTCCAAGAGAAACTCACAAAAATCTCCAATTTAGAAATAGCACTTACCTTTTAATGGCACACAATTTTATTAGGACATTTCTCAAGTCCCTATTTCGATCTTATCTACACTTCTATACTATAATTATACTATACTAATATGATAAAGAGGTAAATTTGTAAGTTTGTATGTAGGAGGTAACCTTTGGAATGCCAAAATTCTTTCACTGATAGATAGCTACAATGTTCCTGAGTGCTATAGACTATAAAACATCACGCTACGATTAATGGAGCCGAGCAGCGGGTGAAACCGCGCGAGAATAGATAGTTAATAAATAAATGAGCATTGTAATAGGATGGTTTTGTCTACAGATATTAGTCTTGATAATTGGATATGCTACTTCATTCCTTTAACCAGACCATCGTGTATTAGCCAGAAATAACTCAGCATTTTAAACCAATAACATTAAAGGTTCCCACCACGCGTACACCATAGCTCACACCAAAAGTACTTAAAAATTAAAAATTAATTACATGCGAATTGCGAACGAACACTCAGATTTGATTGCAAACATTTTGGTACGTCATCAACGGACGTCCATTTCGGACGGAAATAAATTACAGTAAAAGCAATTTTTTTACCACCAAACACTATTTTCTGGTGGTAAAAAAACGTTTTTTTTTTAATTTGCTTTACTTTACGTGAGCGGTGCGAAGTTTTCGTTTGGTTTTCGACATTAAGTGTATGTTTTTACGACTGGAATTAATGACTGTGACGTTAGCACGTAGGGCGGTTCCTTTGACAGTGAAATTGTCGGGGATAATTATTTTGGGTTGAAAGGCTTTTTAAAAAAGGGATCTGCTTAACCTATTATTGTTAAATGATTTTTTTATGTAATAGGTCGGCAAACGAGCAGACGGATGACCTGATGGTAAGCAATCAGCGCCGCCCATGGACACTCGCAACGGAAGAGTTACGAGTGCGTTGCCGACCTTTTAGGGATTTGGAGATATAGGGACTGGGGAGGGGTTTGAGAAGGCGAAGGTTTGGGCCTCCGGTCACCTCAATCACACGGCGAAACACAACGCTGTGGTTGTTTCACGCGGGTATTCTGTGAGGCTGTGGTAACACTCCGGTCGAGCCGACCCGAAGCTTGGCTCTCCCACACTTAATCCTTGTTTCAGTACAAATGGGTCGGCTCAACCGAAGTAATTACACGGCCTAACAAAAACTTGACGTGAGATAACGCTTGTATGTTATGTGAGGCCCAGTTCTTCTCCTTTCCCTTTACCATCTCCAAATACCTTACAAGCCCCCAAATTTCGACCACACAGTCGTAACTGTTTTGTTGTTGCCAAGTATGGGCAGAGTTGATTGCTTATAATCAGATCATCCGAGAGCCTTTGTTAGTCTCGCTAAAATTCGAGAACGGCTGGACCGATTTAGGTAACTTTGGTCTTAAAACATTCTTGTTGTTTTGTTTGGCCAAAAACGTTTAAAAGGTATAAATATTAGTTAATTTTGAGGTGGTATGAAGTTCGCCTGGGCAGCTAGTACCATAAAAAATACATTACGTGTCTCGAAAATTCCTTAAAACTGTAAATTTTTAACGATTCAAAGAACGCAGAATAAGTTATAGTATAAATTAGCATTGTATTGTAAACAAAACAATGTTTTAATTAACATTAAGCCAAATTGAACACAATTCGTGCTTGTGTGTCCCTTATTTAGTAATACGACATTTAAAATAGATACACGATTGTTTGTTTAATTAGAAAGATAAGTTAAAATGCAAAATCGATTAGTATCTATAAACCTAAGTAACCTTTAAAGTTTATCTTACAAATATTCCATAAAATCGACAGAGATGACTACCGTAAATCGAAATTCGATTATCATCAATATAGTTTTATCGTTTGCGATTATCGACAGCACGTTTCCCATCCCTAGTGGGGTATACGTAAAATGTGGCTTACTGGGGGTCCAAAATCCATAAACTCGTGTTATTTTACGACTTCTAGGGGTTGTTTATGGGAAAAGGGGGTGGAGGGGCGACTTTAATTATTTAACAAAGTGCCACTGTCTAATTAAGTTTGTGCTATTCGTGTAATTGAAGTTTTTACTGTCGACGCCATGATGGAAATTTGACGTATTGAAGAAATAGGGTGCACTTTTTAGCTGCGTGACTTCTATGGTTATTGTTGTGAAGTTTGACCTTTTATTTCATACAAAAGATTACAGTTATCTTTTGAGTGTTAAATAACAGAAATAAAATTCTCAGTCGTTAAAAGTTTAAATATTTTTCTTGCGTGTTCCGATTTTGTGGGAGATATTTTTTATGATAGCAATATTTTCTTAAATTAGAACGATTTAAAAATAATACGCAGCAAGAAACTTTTTAATTACTTAGAAAAAAGAAATTAAAATTTAATTGTAGAAAAATACATTTGACCAATCCGCCTTGCACAAGCGTGGTGGTTAATACTCTAACCTTCTCCATGTGAAAAAAGATACAACACCCGGTTTCCGAAACGCCGATCAATGTTAAAATCAATTTAATTTCATCTCTTGTCAAGTCATCTGATTGGTTGACTGAATTATCAACAACCAATCAGATGACTTGACAAGAGATTTGACACCTAGTTAGTTGATTTTAACATTGATCGGGCTTTCGGAAACCGGGCATTATACTACTGATACTAATAGGCTATTAGTGCCCACTCCTGGCTGATGATGACGACGATGATGATATTTGACTTTAGTTTAAATTTAATTGAAGTAGTAAAATATAAAATTTTAAAATAAGATAATGGCATAATTACCCTTGCCTAAAATTAATAAGCACTCCAAATCTAAATCGATTTTCGCAACAACAAGAACTCGATTCCAACCCCGTTACATCAAATCGAATGCAGAAAAACCCGAGCACTTTAAAATCAACTGCGTAGGGGATCCCTCAGAGAAAAATCCCGTAAAATCTAGACGATAAACGGAACCACTAGGGAGTAAGTGCCTAGCACGTTGAAATGAAATGATCTCTAATCTAGGATGGCTTTGCAATGTAACCGATTTCAAAAGCACGGTACCTACGTCGGGGGCGCGAGCAATAAAATTTTACGAGCCGTTTCCATGGCAACGCCGCCATTATGCAGTTGCGCGAACCCGACGCGAGGGGCGCTAGCGTTCGATTTTTCGTTGTTTTTTTTTCTCGTTTAATTATTATCTGTGGATTTTAGTTGAGACATCTGTAATGAGTCTTTAAGAATGCCTTTATAAAAAAGATGTTGTTTTTTTATCAAATTGTTTTAGAAGGACTTTCTTTGTGAGAATTATGAAGAAAGTTACAAGCTGGTAAATAAAAACTTAAAAATGAGTCTGTTGTTGCGTTGTGTTACTGTTGAAAATGATACGTACCAATCTGACTTGTAAATTTTCAAATATTTGATAGTAGCTACAATACCGTGGTTGCTCCTGCTGTTCATCCCTTACAGTTTGTAGCGTGATCTTTTATATATAGCCATCCTCGATAAACAGGGTTTCGAACAACCAGTTCGAACCAGTAGTTCGGGAGAATAGTATAGATTAAATCGTAATCAAAACGAACATAACAAAAGTAATAGTTGGCAATTTCAATCACTCATCATGTACACAGATGTACCTACATAAAATTGTCCACAAATTCTCAAGTTACAAGCTAGGTACTTAAAGCTATAGTTTCTAGACACCATCAACCACGAAATATCAATAAACACTACATAAACTATCCATTTCAAACTATGAATTTGAATAACAAACAGACTGGCGACCATAGATAAAGTTTACCGCCTCCTTAGAGTGTATTTAAGATAGGAAGAGGTAATAATCTAATCGATATTTTATCTGTAGTCAGTCTTGGTTTTGGTTAAAAAATTCGTTTTAAATATGATTTCAAAGACAAATCGAACAAAATAAGTATTCAGAATGCATCCTAAATTAAGAAGTCTATTATCCAAACTATTATAATAAAAATGCGAAAGTAACTCTGTCTGTCTTTTCTTCACGCCTCAACCACTGAACCGATTTCTGTGAAATTTGGTACAGACATAATTTGGAACTCGAGAAAGGACATAGGATAGTTTTTATACCAAAAATCGGCTGGAAGTCACTAATCCACGCGTACGGAGTCGCGGGTAAAAGCTAGTAAAAAATAAGACAATTGAAAATAAAAGTGTAAAAAAAACTTTTCGAATCGTAGTTTCTAAGTAAGAAATAAATTATTTTTACTTTTCAGTAGTATCTACAATAAGTAATTAAATATAATCAAACTTTTATACATAAAAGGTATTTGACGTAAAAACATTATGGCGTCATAATTATGTTACGATTTCATACAAAGATCTTAGGAAAGTATAGTTTTCGTCATTTAGGGCTGATTTTTCAATAGTCAGATAAATTTTATCTGTAGAATAAAATTGTTGCTGTCACTGTATTATACAAACATTCTGACGCGACAGCATCATAAATTGTTTCCCAGGTATTTTTTATCTAATCATTGAAAAATCAGCCCTTAAATGAATTTGACTAGTTGGAAACTACCGGATTGTCAAAAGCATTTCAAGAATTTACTTTCACACATCATCAACCTATAAATGCCCACTGCTGAACAAAGGCCTCTTCCCACACGGAGAAGGTTTAAGCATTAATCACCATATTCGCTCAAGGCGATTTCAAACTTATAATGAGATATTATAAGACCAAGTTTCCTGAAAATGTTTTCCATCACCGTATGTCAGTTGCGTCTAAATAAATCATAGAAAGTGCATATATTGTACACTAGCTACTCTCGCGCGGTTTCACTCGCTGCTCCATTTGATCGTAGCGTGATGTTTTATAACCTATAGCACTCAGGAACATTGTACCTATCTATCAGAGAAAGAATTTTGGCAATCCGACCAGCGGTTCCAAAGATTACCCCCTACATACAAACTTACAAATTTTACCTCTTCATAATATCAGTATAGATAACTCGGCAAAAGTCACATTGATACTTGGAGGTTTTAAAAATTTACAGACAAATAAATCTTCAATACCAAAGAAATGTTCATAGTCAATTACAGTAACGATAACTAATACATTTATTGCCTTAAGTTGGCATTGGCAGCCAGACTGTGAAATACTTAGAAAAATATGTTTCCATTAGAACTTATACACGCGTATAAAGCGAAATTCACCTTCGAGATAGTTAGGGTACCATGGAGTATGTATATATGTTTGCAAAGAGAACCATCCTATAATAAAAACGAATTGAATAAGTATCCATTAAACTGAGTTTATTTGGTATATTAATTATTAATAACGTTTAATGTTGTAAATTTCTTGATCCTGCAAATTATTAATATTTATTCAAAAAAATACAATAAGAATAAAAATAAAAAAAACAATAAGCACAAAATACATACACTTTGTTGCCATCTTGCTATTTTGGCGCCATCCTGTTTTTAATGTTGCAATCGAATTTTATACTTTTTTTTGACACTACGGCATTTTATTAATTTATTTACTTGTAACCAGTAACTATTATTTTTGCTGTTTATATAAATATTAATACATTTTCTACAAGGAAAAGACAGGATACACACATGTCGTAGGAGGCATTTTTGAAACCTCAAATACCTAGTCAAAATAATTGTCCTCCTTTCAGTCTGTCAATGAAGCTAGGTAGACAGATACAACACTCTCAGCCTCTATATTCCATGTTAGGAACTCTAAAATAAAAAGTAACGGCCGCCAGCCGCCATCTTGGATTTCCTAAATGTCTTTCTGTTATTAGTATCTGTGGAGCGCTTCACTAAATTTGTTTTTAGTCCCTGACTGACATAAAAAGGGGTGTTTTGGCGGGAATGTATTCTGCGAAAGTCATTATTGAAAACTAGTTTTATTTTTGTTTCAACTTAAGTCCAGTACTTTGTTTGATTTTGTGATTGTGAGAAAGCGTAGAAGCTGATTTTGAATAGTTTAACTTGAACTCTTGAAATACAAAAACTATTTTCTTACTTCAGATTAGTTCATTGATTTGATTATAGGACGAGTTGCTTAATATCAGTGAAGTGTCTCGAAAATATGAATTGTTCCGATTTTGAAAAACTGGTCCATTCAGCATATAAATCCATCTCTTCTTCCTATAAATGAAAATGAATTGCTTTTCGTAAGTCTCGCTAAAACTCGAGAACGGCTGCTCCGCTTTCGATGATTTTGGTCTGAATTTTTTTTATTTATTTATTTAGACTTTTGCACATACATCTGTGTACAAGGTGGACTTAATGAATATGTTCGGCATAGTCCAGGGAAGCTTTAAAAGGTCAGAAGATTATTTATATTTGAGCCGTTACGGAGTTTCGCCGGGTTTGCTGGTGACTGATAAACTTTTAATAATTTATGTCAATGTGTAGGTATACGCTTGCACTATAAATCTCCAAACGATTATAAAACAAACCTATAACAAAAGTCAAAAGTAAAAAATCAGGCACAATTACAGGCACTTTCGAACGTCAAACTATAAAAATATAAAGTGTCACTCTCTCGGTCAGTGCTTTTAGTGAAGCTATTTGCTCATTCCAAAGTGTAGATTTCAATAAGAACAACGAGCAAGAAATCCAGAACAGCTCATTGGATTTGGAAGAGACTTGTAACCAGCTATTCACTGTAAATTTTTACCACAGGAATAGGATCTAGCTTGGCATCAGGCTGATAGCTAGCGCAGATAGCTATTACAATCAGGTCTCAAAAAAAATGTAAACTTTGACCATCTTCCTAAAGATATATATATTTTTTATCTGGAAGTAACTGACAGCATCGAATTGTGGTCCATAGTTAGAACAAACGACTTCACACTGGCGCGCCGTGTAAACAAACAAACGCAGCGGCACATCAAAAGAGTGCGCGTACGCATTTACATGTGTAGGGCGGCCATCTTGCTGAGGAAGTTGGGAATTTCATACCTACAGAAATTTTCATAATTATTTTGGTTTATTTTATTAAAAGTCTAAGCAATTGAGATGTGAAGTTTGTCTTATTTTAGCTCGTATCAATGTTGAACACTGATATGAAGTGCTTCTCCGTATAGGACAATAAATTTAAGTAATAGTGCCGATATGAACGAAATTAACGAAATTAAGTTTCAAATCAAATTCTTTATTTCAAATAGACCAAAAAAGGCACTTTTGAACGTCAAGCAAAGAAGATATCATAAGGTTTAACTTTATATGTGTCAGTCTGTCCGTCTGTCCTCTAGTGAAGCTATTTGCTCGTTCCAAAGTGTAGATTCCTATGGAGAAGAACGAGCAAGAAACTCCATGGTTACTCTTTTTCAATCACTTTTTACAATACATTGTTACATAATTTAGATAGTTCCATTATGTGAGAACAGTGTAACACTAGTGTTTAACCAAGGTATCCGAAAAAGAAATGAACCTCAGGGACAGCAACTTTAGACAGTCTCGAGTTGACCAGTCCCAATAGGCGGCGTCCGTTCACAAACATGACACGTACACCAGCACCGCCCAACTCAACCATATTATAGGGAACCGAGCGGTCCAGTGCCCGTGCCGCCGCCAATGAGACTCCTGAGTGAGCATGACAACTCCCAACTGACACAAGTACCAATATACTATAAGTCTATAAGTCTAACTCAATTATAATAAGTTACAGGGCTCTCACACATTTACAAAAATCCAGTTTATCAACAATTAGCAACATGGTGAATAATTTAATAATTGAGATCAAAATTTTAGTTATCACTACATAGTATAAATCAAAGTCGCTTTTTCTCTTCCTATTTAGATCCCTACGTACGGTTAAATCTTTAAAACTACCTAACAGATTTTGATGCAGTTGTTTTCAATAGATGGAGTGATTGAAAAGGAAGTTTTGCATGTATAATAAACATCCATTGAATAGTGGAGAAAAGTATCAGCATCGCTCCCGCGCGAAACCGGTGTCGGTCGCAAGTACTTTAAAAAATACAAATGTCTGGTAATTCATGCCCGAAATGATCTGTTTTTTATACTGACACCAGAAACATAGCAAATGTAATAAACATTGACATGTAGCACATCTTACTAAAACGGGACTGTCTACAAAACCTTACAACGGATACACACCCTACTCAATCTAAATATACAAGTGGAAGCGACTGCTATGCATCACTCGGCATTGAACCCGCTACCGTGGGTTCATCCGATCAGTTATCACTTGACCATTATTGTAGAATCGCAGTACTGCGGCCGCCGGAAGAAATACTTAGTAAGTTTAATCATCAATATTTGTTTGAACACCCTGTATTAGTACTGGATGCGCCACTTAGTACAAATATGACTGTGTAAGAGTTATTATGTCTGTAGTTTCTAAGATCATTTAGCTACCATCATCATTGATATCATCATCATCAGCCTTACAGTGCTTACTGCTGAGCCAAGCACGTCGATTCTATAAAATTTGTTTGATTTTGAATCGTGTTCGAGTGCGAAGTGAGCGTCGAAATGACAGGTAAATTAAATTTTAGAATGCCATTTTTAACATCATCTCATACTCTATCTTTCAAAATAATGCTGTCAATTTAGTTCAACTCGCAAGTGTAGCGCTAGTGTACTACTACCCACAGCGGATTCAGATTCGAAGTTTAGAATGAAGTCTTACAGAATCACACCCAAGGCGGAGGCGGAGATGGTGTAGGAGAGCCATGCTGTAGCACGAATAGGCCGGCTTGACCGGAGTTATATCACGGCCTCACAGAATTCCGGCGTGGAGCAACACTTACATTGTGTTTCGCCGTGTGAATGAGGTTACCGGAGGCCCAATCCTTTGTCCTCTCCCCCCATCATCAATCCTTCAATCCTTTAGCCACAAAAGACGGGCAACGCATTTTTATTAACTCCTTTAGTACGAGTGTCCTTGGACGGTGCCGATTACTTACCATCAGGTAATCCGTCGTGGATGTCGTGGTCGTGGTGGCCCGGAGGTTAAGGAGCCCGCTTCTTGTGCATGAGGGTGTGGGTTCGAAACCTGGCAAGTACCAATGTGACTTTTTCCGAGTTATACGTACTTTCTATGGTTATTTAGACACCACTGATATACGGTGAAGGTAAACATCGTGAGGAAACCTGGACTTATAATTTCTAATTGTAAGTCTGAAATCGCCAACTCGCATTGAGCAAGCGAGGTGATTAATGCTCTAAACTTCTCCGTTTGTGAAGAGGCCTTTGTTCAGCCGGGGCACTTATAGTCTGATGATGATGATGATGATGAAAAGGTAATCCGTCTGCTCGTTTGCCGACAAACGAAACGAAGCTTTACGCACCTCCTATCGAGAAAATAATGATCAGAAAATATATCTAACTAACTACTCTCGCGCGGTTTCACCCGCTGCTTGGCTCCATTTAATCGTAGCGTGACGTTTTATAGCCTTTAGCACCCAGGAACATTGTAGCTATCTATCAGTGAAAGAATTTTGGCAATCCGACCAGCGGTTCCAAAGATTACCCCCTACATACAAACTTACATAATTTACCTCTTTATAATATTAAGTATACTTAGATTAGCGACCTGCGCCAGCATCGCTGCTGATACTTTTCTCCACTATTTAATGGATGTTTCTATACATTAAACCTCCCTATTCAATCACTCTATTTACCAAAACCACATCAAAAATCGATTGCGTAGTTTTAGAGATTTAAGCATACACAGGGATATAGGGACAGAGAAAGCGACTTTGTTTTATTCTGTGTAGTGATTAGTAATTGGACTGACTTTAATAAAAAAATGTATTAAACTAGGCCATTCATAATATTAAAAAAGAAAAAATATATTTCCTTTCATACATACATACATTTAACCATAAAGTTAAAACCACAGTTAAATATAACCGTTGCAGATGTGTTTACGCTAACTGTTAGCGTGAACATTTGTTCTAATTCTAAGTACGACCGCTTTTACTGCCTTTGATGTTAATCCCGTGTTATTGTTATATTTAAACCAATAAATTAACTGGCTTCAGTTCTGTAGTTAAAAACGTGATAGGTCTTAGTTTTTCAATCCTATTACATATTATCAAAAGCTACCTGAAACTCCACTGGCAGAATAATCCAGAAGAAGAGGTAGTCGAGGCCCACTTAAATATTTTTTTTAAAAAAAACGTTGCCCCTACCCTGGATTTTTTTTTTAAAAAAAACGTTGGATTTTCAAGAACACTTGGATTTTCTCTTGTGTCGTGGGTGCGGTTACCAACATAAAACTTCGCATACACATGACACCCAAACCCGGAACAACAATTTGTGGATCACACAAAGACTTTTGTTCCGTGTTAGAATCGAACTCGCGACACGTGGCACTTGCACGGTAGCCAGTTGCCCAGCTACCGCACCAACCGTGCAGTCAGTATATGTCATTTACAAAAGAGACATTTGCCACAATATCCATAGCTTTTTAAGGGGTAAACATTATCAAATGACTTCTCCCGCAGTGGGTAAGGCGAGAGAGAGTGTCAGACTCTTACTGACTAAAAACCCCCCGTTCCTTCTCCTGCTATGACTCTTAGCACTCTGCGATAGGTAATTTCATTACGTCCACTAGTGGGAGGCGATTTGGTTATTCAAGTTTAAAAGGTTCAGGTTTATAAGTCAACAGAGGAAAATATGTTGCTCTAGATGCTCGCGTTGCTTGCCATTTTGAATTTTGAAGATTATTGATAAAAGGGGAAAGGGATTTGGCTTCAGGTAGCCTTACTAACACATAACAGATAAAAGAAGCGTTACTTCGTGCCTGTTTTCTGTGATGCCGTTGTATCACTCCAGTTTAAGCATAGCCCTCCTACACTAGCCGGAGTTGCGGGGTAAGCGCAATGTAAAACCGCGGCCTCGGCCTAAAACAGGAGAAGGAACGGGGGGGTTTTCAAGTCAGTAAGGGTCTGATACTCTCTCTCGTCTTACCCTGGGCGGGAGAAGTCATTTGATGATGGGTTTGACAAAAAAAACCCTCCTACACTTCACCTTTTGTCACCTGGACGGATAGGTGATCCCATAATTCCTAATAAAAGGATTTGCTTTATAAAATGAACATAACTTAATTCTTTGTTTTTTTTTTCTTTTTATTACAGATGTTGTACATCATTCCGCTCATAGAATACGCAGCCACAGGGTAAACAGACGACATCGGGCTGTCAATGGTAAATATATAAATAATACTTCCTTATACATATAGTTAAAATTAGGAGAGCCATGCTTCGGCCCGAACGGGTCGACTCGACCGGAGTGGTAACACGGCCTCACAGAAAACCGACGTGAAACAACCACAGCGTTGTGTTTAGCCGTGTGAGTGAGGTTACCGGAGATCCAATCCATCCCGTTCCCCAATCTTCCCTAAATCTCCGAAATCCTTATCCCCAAAAGGCTGGCAACACACTCGCAAGTCCTCTGGTCTTGCGGGATGTCCATGCTCGATAATCCGAAGCTTTTTTACCGTCTTATCACCTAAAAATAATACTTTTTTATTGTTTATTAAACAGTCTCATTTTTTTCCTTTGTTATTTCTTTCCCAATTATTAATAACTAGTTACTTCCCTGTGGTTTCAACCGCTGCTTTGTTCCTATTTGTTTCAATAATTGTTCATCTCGAACGCAGTTCTGGGGCTTTATAATATTAGTATCGATTTTATTGCAACTATATTTAAAATAAATGTTAAATAGTTAGGTACAGGTTCATAAATTAAGCTTTTTACTTTTTTAAAGGCGAACGAGGCAAAAATAATCTCTGATTCGATTTTTTAAATAAAAGTTATTTTAAATTTAAGACACATTTCTGCCTTATCTACGAACATAAACCAATGTCAAGTCAAGTTACGCCTGCTCGAATCAGACCTGAACTTTATTTTCATTAGCTGTAGACGTTAGAAAAACAATAATAAATTCGTAAACACTTCTTTAATTACGATTTATTACTGCCGAAGGACAATGTCGAGCCGTACAAGGACGCCCTACATCGGAGAAGGGCAAATATTGACCTTAGCTCAAGCTTATGCCCTTCAAAAAGGCCAACCCAACTAGTTCCAAACGGGATAACTACGTAAAACTAGTCAGATAATGTTTTAAGTTAGAATTATTTACTGCAATTGTGGGTGCAAAACATATACATCTCTTGTTTACTAGATAAAAACTGCAATGAAAATAACAATATTATTACTCGCAGACCACAAAAGACAACTTTGTAGACACTCGTGCCATCTATGGACAAGTTCAGCCAACAAGTTTAATTTTAACACTAACAGATGGCGCTGTAATATGCTTGAACTAACTTGGTACGTCTACTCCCCGACAGATGGCGAGCTGCGTTTTGAACCGGAGCCCTACAGCAAGAAGTTGGAATTAAATTCTTCTGGGAAAATACATTGTAAAGTCGCTGGTGGTGTTGCTCCAACAGTGCAATGGTTTTTGGTGAGTTTTTAAAGTTAACCTCAATTCTATAACTAAGATGTTTTGTTCAGCAACTTGCCCTGTATACATATGAACCAGTTATTTAGTCTATCTGTTTAGGTAATTAACTAAATGTAAACAATCCTGGCATGTCTTAATGTGTTGGCTTAAAATTGTGTATAAAACTGGTTACGATCAGATATTTGGCTAAATCAATCTTACCTCTTAAATTAAATTTAAAATAATCTATTTATGTATTTTACACGACCTTTAATATAAAAAGACAATAGCAAAATTGTTTACCTTTAGTTAACCATCTAAACCGATAAACCATAGCTATTATAAAATTTACATCTTAAAGTAATACAACATTCATCAAAATATATAAAAAAATTCTGAGATAGGTACTAAATTATACTTTATCTATAACACACTTAAAATTCAAATCTTGTAGCCTTTTGAAACGCAAAAATCTGTTATATTTTATAATTCTTAAAACCTAATAAATGAACTCAATATCAATATCTAACAAGAAACCTGACCCTATAACCTCAATGTTTTCAGAACGACGAGGAACCGCTACCAGAGGGCGTGACATCTGCAAATGGCACCCTGATGGTAGCTGATGCGGAGAGGCGTCACTCTGGACAGTACACCTGCAAGGCCGTCGATGGAGAACGTTCCATCACTGCTAAGATCAGTCTTGATGTTGTTGGTAAGATCATTACCTAAATAAATTTAGGGTCCCGGCATGGCTCGAAACTAGTCAGACATCCCCGAAACAAGAAACAAAGAAAGAAGAAAGAAATGTGTATATATACAGTGCAGAAAACCACATATTAAACAAAATTATTAAACAATAATTAAGAAAATAAAAAAACACTGTCTGCGTGCCTGGCGGCTGCGCCAAATAGGTACAGTTTAGCAAAAAATGTTGCCTGACGCTGGTTTTCAAAGAAACCCTAAAAATACGTGATTTACGTACGATAATACCTTAATATATTTTTCCGTTCATAAATTGGAAAACAGTTACAACTTAAATAAACATTGTATTCCAGTGACCCCTCGGATCCTGGAGCCGAGCCCCGACCAGCAGATGCACGTCACGGTGGGTCAGACGGCCGTGCTGAACTGCGTGGCCACCGGGGACCCGCCCCCCACCACACACTGGGACAGAAACCTCGCCATATTGGGGAAACAACGTAAGTAAACAACACTCACACATCATTTTTTCCATCATTAGCCTATTAAGTGCCCACTGCTGAGTAAAGGCCTCTTCTCACACGGAGAAGGTTAGAGCATTAATCACTGAGCTTGCTCATTGCGGGTTGGCGATTTCAATCATAGAAAGTTCATTACGCATAACTCGGAAAAAGTCACATTGATACTTTCTAGGTTTCGAACCCTCATGCATGAGAAGCGGGCTCCTTAACCTAAGGGCCACCACGACCTTAATCGTCAAAATAAATTTGTCATCGAAAATCATTCAAATGAGTTCTCTCGCTCAGGGTATAATTCAAAATCATTTATTTCAATTAGACCCTTACAGGCACTTTTGAACGTCAAACATAATATTAAAAATATAAAGTGTCAGTCTGTCGGTCAGTCCTCTTAGTGAAGCTATTTGCTCGTTCCAAAGTGTAGATTCCGATGGAGAAGAACGAGCAAGAAACTCCATGATAACTTTTTTAAATCAGTTGCATATAAACTTCTTGGTTCTCGTCCCGCCCAAGAGAGAAGTCATTTGATGAGTATCCCCATCAAAAAAAGTATACATTTCAATTGTAACTATTACAAATATAATCTTTATTTTCGTACCTATATAACAAACTAGCTACTCTCACGCGGTTTCAGCCACTGCTCGGCTCCTTTTAATCGTAGCGTGATGTTTTATAGCCGCACTCAGGAACATTGTAGCTATCTATCAGTTAAAGAATTTTGGCAATCCGACCAGCGGTTCCAAAGATTACCCCCTACATACAAACTTACAAATTTTACCTCTTTAGAATATTAGTATAGATAATTGTGCTTATTGTATTGTTGTAGTCGACAGCAACTAACCTATAATCTACTAGGTAATATCAAAAATGCCTTATTATATACTAGCGACCCGCCCCAATTTCGCACGGATGAAATACTGATACTAAATTTCTTTATATATTTAATGGATGTTATCATGCAAATACACCATTCTTATCACTATATCTATCTAATAAAACTTTATCAAAATCCGTTGCTTTCTTTTAAAGATTTAAGCAGACATAGGAATATAGGGACAGAGAAAGCGACTTTGTTTTATACTATGTAGTGATTGAAGATTTATAAACAGTTACAAACTTCGCATTTTTTCCGCAGTAGATGGTGGCGTGGAGGTTGAAGATGGCGTCAACGCTACGTTAGCAAGGTAACACTTAAACTATTTTTTTATTTAATAGTTCGGCAAAAGATCAGACTTATATGGTAAGCAACCAGTGCCGCCCATGGACAACAACAGATGAGTTACGAGTGCGTTGCCAACCTTTTGGGGATTTAGGGATTGGGGAGGGGAAGGATTGGGTCTCCAGTAACCTCACTCACACGGCGAAACACAACGCTGTGGTTGTTTAACGTCGGTTTTCTGTGAGGTCGTGGTATCACTCCGGTCGAGTCGACTAGTGATGTCACGAATGTTGATTTTTTTACATTCGCGAATGCGAATGCGAATACGAATATTTATCTTCAACATTCGCGAATGCGAATGCGAATATTTTAAAATTTCAAAAAAGGGCGCGTAAAGTGTTTGACAGCCTTGACGCTTCGTGTCGGCAATGTTTAAATTGAACATAGTCGAGCGGGCATTGGTTAATTGAATGAATTTAGTCACAGAAAGTAAATATATTTAATTCCTCAGATATATTTATAAAGTGGAATGTAAAAATATACATTTAAAGTCAAAGGTTATAAATACTTAATACATAAAGTAAAAAATAGTTTATTTGTGACAGACAATTAAACTATTATTTATATTATTATTTTTTTACATTTGATATTTAAGTTTAATAATTTTGTTACAAGTATATAGAAATTGTATACTTTATTTAAAAATAGTAGTAAAGTAATAATGTACTACTAAATGAATGCAAACCTTACATAGTACAACTAACTAACAAGGTTGATTAATGTTAGATTTGATCAGATCTCAAGAAGTTATTTTCCCATAAATGAGTTTTTTTAGAATGTAGAAGTATGATTTATTAAAAATATCTAAGAGTGATCTATCGTATTATTATTTCATATACATGCATATAATAATTTCCTTTTTGATTATCAAAAACATTCGCTAAATATTCGCATAATTTTTGTGATTGCGATTGCGAATCCGAATATTGAAAAATATGCGGATATTCGCGAATGCGAATGCGAATGAGAATATTCGTTACATCACTAGAGTCGACCCATTCGTGCCGAAGCTTGGCCTTCCCACATTTGTTTCCAGTTTTCCATAAATTTCAATTTTTGTTTTATATGTTTATAGACTCGTGTTAATGAAGAATGGATCCTTGATAATCCGGAACGTATCGTCTCCGGACGCGGACCGGTACGGCTGCACGGCCGGCAGCGCAGCCGGATTGGCGAGGAATGAACTACAACTTGTTGTACATCAAGGTATGTGATTATTTATAATTTAAGCTCGAAAGCATTCGAGGTACACTGTAATTGTTCATATAAATGTTGTAGCTTTATTTGTAATAATTAAATGAATGTTAGGAACGTTCGGAGCAGACGGATTACCTGGTGGTAAGCAATAAACGCTGCCTATGAGCACCCGTAACAACGGAGGAGTTACGAGAGCGTTGCCAACCTTTTGGAGATTAAGGGATTGGGGAAGGGGAAGGATTGGGCCTCCGGCAAAACACAACTTTGTGGTTGTTTCACGCCGGTTTAATAGGTGCCTTTGACTTATTATGTTTCGTAGTTAGTACTTTGCTATCCTTTTGGGGATTCGAGTTCTGGAGATTTGGTATTGGGGAAGGATTGGGCCTTCGATAACCTCATTCTTACTGCAAAACCCAACGTAACAGTAGCTACACGCCGGTTGATGTCATGGTATCACTTCGGTCGAGCTGCTTCGGAACGAATACCCATTCTCATGGCTCTCCCACACTTGAAATAAAAATAAAAATTGTGTACAATCCTCTTACAGAAGGGGAAATGCCCCCCCAAGAGTCAAGTGGAGTAGCAGGGAAGGCGGTTGTAGTGTCTATATCAGTGGCTGGCGCATACATGGTGCTTGTGCTCGCGCTAATGGTCTACTGCCGGAGACGGAGGCTCAGGAGACGGCAGAGGGGTGAGTAGAATATACTGAATATTGATATACATTCGTGAAAATATATAAATATTATCTACTCTCTCGCGGTTTTACCCGCTGCTCGGCTCCATTTGATCGTAGCGTGATGTTTTATAGCCTATAGCACTCAGGAACACTGCAGCTATTTATCAGTAAAGGATTTTTGGCAATCCAACAAGCGGTTCTAAAGATTAGCCCCTTCATACAAACTTTAAAATTTTACCTCTTTATAATATTAGTATAGATATCTGTGCCAAATTCCCTTTAAATCCATTCGGAAGGTTTTACGTGAAAGAGGTACAAATATTGATACATTTATCCATCCACCCATCCATTTATCCATACCAATTATTTTCTGTTTATAATACATTGGTAAGATTACTGTGAGTCGCTTATTAGCAATTTTTTGTTTAACAATGTACACTTACTTTTACAGGAGAAAAAATGGAGTTAGAGATGACAGAGGGAAGGGAGAAGTTGGTAGAAGATGGTGAAGAAGAGAAACAGAAGGTCAACGGCGCCGCCTTACAGAACGGCAGACTGTTGGCTCATGACAAGGATAGCGGTATGTTACTGACTCTTTCTGTACCACCCATTTTTTTTCTTTTTGATGTTGTTACAATGTAACCTAAATCATTTCGTAGAAATGGGTAGTTTCCTAGATCAAAAATAAATTAATTTGACTTTTCAATACAATAAAATATTGAAAAATAACTATACTTTTATTCATCGATCGATCGATCGGCACACAAAATTTTTGATATTTTAGCTAATTTTTACCCGACAACGGCAACGCAAAAGGAGGGTTATGATTTTGACAGGCTATTTAAGCAATAAGTAAACTTTTTGATGGAAAAATACTATGACGTCGTAACTCAGTGTTTCATACAAATTTCATAGAAAAGTATCGTTTCTGACATTTGGAAAAAAGTATTGAATTTGACTAGTTGGAAACTACCGTGTTGTAGTCGTAAAAATCGGGATTGCGGGTGGAAGCGCAGTTTTGTTCACCAACCCGGCCCGAAGCAAAAGGGGCGTGGTCAGTAAGAGTCTGACACTCCCTCTCAACTCACACAGGATTGGAGAACTCATTTGATGGTATTCCCTTCTTAAGAAAACAAAAAGTAGTCGTAAAACGTCATGACTTCCATTTTATGCCCTACAAAAAATCTACACAAAACTCCAAAAATACACGACCCTAATTTAAATTCCTTAACAAATTCATTCATTATTCTTTTATCTCTGTATGAATAAATTAATATTTATATTAATATAAATATGTAGGTGCAGATAACTCGGAAGTGTCTGGCGTGTCGCGCGCCTCGAAGAAGTCTGGCCAGTTCGAGCATCTGTCGGTGCCGCGCACTCTGCTCACTGAACAGATCACATTGGGTAAGTCACTTTATTATAATACAAATAAAAAATATAGACAAGTACTATCTGTCTCTATTCAAAATTCTTATTGAAGGATATAGTGTAGAATTATGTCATATGAATGTCTTAATATTTTCCGCACCCCACCTAACCCTCTAACCCTATAACCCCCTCACCTATTTACTCCTTCACCCCTTCACTCCTTAACCACCTAACCCCCTAACCCCGTAGGCCCTCCACCCCCATACCCCCTCACCCTCTAACTCCCTGATCACCTAAACCCTCACCCCCTAACCACCTGATCCCCTCACCCCCTAAGTGCCTCTAACCCCGTAACAACCCTAACCCCCTAACTCCGTAACAACCCTAACCCCCTAACCCCATTACCCCCTCACCTCTTTACTCCTTAACCACCTAACCCTCTAACCCGGTGACCCTTTACCCTATCACCCCATACCCTTTCACCCCCTATCTCCATAATCACCTGAACCCTCACCCACTAACCACCTGACCCCCTCACCCCCTAAGTGCCTCTCAACCCCGTAACAACCCTCACCCCCTAACCCCATAACACCCCCTTCACTCCTTAACCACCTAACCCCCTAACCCCGTTGCCTCTCACCCTCCAACCCCTTACTCCATAACCCCGTAACCCCCTAACCCGGTCGCCCCTGACCTCGTAACCTTCTAATTACCTAACCCCCCTCAATCCCTCACTCCCCAAACCTGTAACGCCCACACCACGAGCAGGCTGGCTCACCTAGCGTGTTGGGCTGACTCAGCAGAGCCGTCGATAAAAATGTTATGTAAATTAGATTGTATTATTGTACATATTTAAATGTAACATGTAATTTCTTCTATAAAATACTATAGTTATGTGGTTAGTTGTAGTATGTAAAATACGTATTATTTACTGGATATTGTTTGGCAACGGCACGGACCCCGAGTCCGTGGAGATTGTAAATGATCAGTTATAACCCCCATACCACCTATCTCCGTAAACATCTCACCTCCTCACATCCTAACAGTTAGGGGGTGAGGTGTTTACGAGGGCATAGGCCACGCCCCCTCGCCCCATAATTCTCTTACCCGTTAATCTCCTAACCACTTCAGCCCTTCACCCTTTCATCTTTCACCGTTTAAAATAATAATGAAGATAAAATCAAACTAAACTAGCTTTCCACCAGCCTGGCTTAGCCCCGTGTCCGTAGGTTCCAATCTTGGAGAACTATCCCAAGTTATATGTATGTATATAAATATGAGTTTCACGCCAGTATTCTGCGAGGCCGTAGTATAACTCCGGTGTAACCCGAGCACGAAAAACAACAAGTCAAAAGCACCGATTAAACAGGCGTGAAACAACCACAGCGTTGTGTTTCTTTCGCCGTGTGAGTGAGGTTACCGGAACCCCAATCCCTGAATCTCTAAATCCCTAATCCCCAAAAGCTTGCAACACACTCGGAACTCCTATGTATGCCGACCGATCACATAATAAAAAATATATATTGAGTAATATTTAATTTTTATCTCAATTTCTAATACTAACTAACACGTATTCCAATTACCAGGTCGTGGTGAGTTCGGGGAAGTGATGCTGGCTAAGATAGACATGTTCCAACTCAACAAACTGCGCAATAAAGAGAGCCTGGAGTCTGAGGGCGAGCCCAAACTCCGGCCCGTACTGGTCAAGGCACTCACTGCTAAGGATGAGGTAATCCACTACCTATTCTTTTGTTTTATTTTATAAATAAATAAGTAATTAAAACGCCTTATGGTTTTTAATAGCAAATCTTATTCCGTACACTTATGGCCAGTAATCTGACTAAAGGTTTAGTGAAACTTTTTTCGTCTAGTGTGTTGTAATGACAAGTTCTTCATGTGTTTTATTTATTGCATTTTAATGTAACAATATTCAGGAATGTAAAACACCAAAAATCATTGGTGTACATTGAATTAAATAAGTATGCTAACGCCCATACAGAAATATTGTATTTTCCAACTAGTCAGATTCAATACTTTTATCCAAATGGCAAAAACTATACATTTCTATGAAATTTGTATGAAAAACTGAGTTATTTATTAGGTCATAGTATTAAATAGCTTACTTATTTCTTATAAGTAAAAAATATCTAAATTTAATTCAAATAGCTTACTTATTTCTTAAAAATTAGCTAAAAATATGTAAAATTCAGTATATCGATCAATCGATGAATAAAAGTATAGTTATTTTCCAATATTTTATTGTATTGAAATGTCAAATTAATTTATTTTTGACCTAGGAAACTGCCCAATTGGCCATGTACTTTATATATAAAACCCCTTTTTCCTTCATCCTTTAGGTACATTTAGCTGAATTCCGTCGCCAACTGGAGTTGTTCTCCCGGGTGAGGCACGAGAACATTGTGCGACTGCTGGGACTCTGCAACGAGGCAGACCCTCACTATATGCTGCTAGAACATACAGACTGGGTATGTATTATCGAGATTTTTTATGTGATTGGACTGGAAACTAGCAGACACGAGGAGTTACGAGTGTACTGCCGACCTTTTGGGGATTAGGGATTTCGAGATTTTGGGATTGGGGGAGGGAAAGGATTGGGCCTCCGGTAACCTCTCTCACATGGTGAAACACAACGCTGTGGTTGATTCACGCCGGTTTTTTGTGAGGCCGTGGTATCACTCCGGTCGAGCCGACCCATTCGTGCCGAAGCTTGACTCTCCCACACACTATTGAGATATGCTTTTGTTTTGAAATTTATTTTAATAATTTTAGCTATATGTGTAAGGACACTGATAATATGAAATAATGCTCTCATATCATTTTCTTAATCTGGTGGATCGACAAACTAGTATAAAGATCATCTGACAGGGTAAGCAAAAAGCGCCTTCCATTAACACTCGCAATGTCAAAAGAGCTACAATTATATTGTTCATCATCATCATCATCAGCCTATAAGTGCCCACTGCTGAGCAAAGGCCTCTTCTCACACGGAGAAGGTTAGAGCATTAATCACCACGCTTGCTCAATGCGGGTTGGTGATTTCAAACTTATAATTAGAAATTATAAGTCCAGGTTTCCTCACGATTTTTACCTTCACCGTATGTCAGTGGTGTCTAAATAATCATAGAAAGTACTATATAACTCGGAAAAAGTCACATTGGTACTTGCCAGGTTTCGAACCCGCACTCTCATGCATGAGAAGCGGGCGCCTTAACCTCCGGGCCACCACGACACACATTATATTGTTACGGAAAAGTAAAAATAATACAACAAAATTTTATACAGATACTTTTGGATCATTAAAATCAAATTTTAGTTGGGCAGTCTGATCGTCAATGAAGTTAGGTACTCGTTCCAAAATTTACATACGGACTTGGAAAGGATTGGAATAGCTTGCCTGCAACGGTTTTCCCAACCAGTTATGATTGAGATGTCTTCAAGGCTAGAGCTCAATAGGCTTTTAATAAATAGTGCTCTTACCATCAACGATTGCATCACTGCTTACTATCACGGGGGATTGCAGTTAAGCACTAGAAAAAAAAAAGAAAAAAAGAAAAAACTTTCTTTTCCATCTCGCATTTGAATAAATATAAACAATCTCATTTTTTATCTTGTAGGGAGAGCTAAAGAAGTTCCTGATAGCGACGCGGTCCCCGGAGGAGAACGCGGAGTACGTGTCCCGCGTGGGGGCTGCGCACGCGCCCCCCGCGCCGTCCCGCGCCTGTCCCCCGCTGGGGGCGCAGCACCGCGCGCTGCTGGCCGCCGCGCTGGCCGCCGCACTCGCCAAGTGCGCCGCGCACAGGTTCACGCACCGGTATGTACCTCCTCCACATCATCCTCACCCTATACCTATCCCACTACGCATTTTACTAGTGTTGACGTCAACGTCGCGTTGGCGCAGCGTCGACGCCGCGCTGACGCGATGTCACGTGTCAAGCATTCACCTTTGTTGGCAACAAGAACTACATTTGATAGAACAGGACGGCGTGATTATACCTGTTGCCAATAAACGCGACGTAAACGCTACGTAGACGCGACGTTGACGCTGTGTCGTCGTTCAAAAGACAGCGACGTTCGTGAAACGCCAATGGGATAGCAGCCTAACCTTCCACTGCTTGGCTTATAACTATCGTGAGATATATTAATTAGTTAATTCTTAGGTTCACGAAAATACTCGACAAGGTCAATCGGGAATTTTTTAGCCTCATATCATGAAGTCAGTCGTAACTTGAAACTAGTTGAGTTACCTGTGTCTAAGCTGTATAAAACGACGGCGAAATAAAACATAGTAAGAAAACCTGAGCACATATTTTTTTATTAAAAGTTTCAAATCGCCTTGGTGATTTATATTAAAAACTTCTCTCTATGAGAAGAGGCCTTTGCTCAGCAATAGACACTTATAGGCTGATAATGATCACTATATGTTTGAACTAGACATAATAATACTGACTTGAAATATTTCGTCCCACAGCGACATAGCTGCCAGAAACTGCCTGATAACATCGAAATTACAGCTGAAGCTATCATACCCAGCTCTGACGCGGGGACCTGACTCACACGAGTACTTCAAACTGCATGAACAGGTCACTATTTTTAATTAAAACTTTATCCCAAGCTAGGATTTTGCCCCTATGTCGTTTTTTTTTATGGAATAGGCCGGCAAACGAGCTTACGGATTACCTGATGGTGAGCAATGAACGTCGCCGATGGACACCAAAGAAGTTGTGAGTGTGTTGCCGGCCTTTTAGTGACAAAGGTTTCGGATATTCGGATTGGGCGTTTGGTAACCTCACTCACACGACGAAACATAACGCTGTGGTTGTTTCACGCCGGTTTTCTGTGAGGCCGTGGTATCACTCCGGTCGAGCCGACCCATTTGTGCCGAAGCATGGCTCTCCCACACTTGAAGAGATATAATAATATTATTTTCCGGTTTGCAGGTGATCCCGTTGCGCTGGTTGCCCCCAGAGGCGGTGCTAGAGAGCGACTACTCCACAAAATCCGACGTCTACATGTTCGCGGCGACCGTTTGGGAGGTAAAGAAAATATTATTCAATCCAATCTCAATCCCTGCTGCACTGCACGGTTGGCGCGGTGGCTGGGCAACTGGCTGCCGCGCAACGTGTCGCGGTTTCGATTCCCGCACGGAACAATATTGTTGTTCCGGGTCTGGGTGTGATGTGTATGTGAAATTGTATGTTTGTAAACGCACCCACGACACAGGAGAAAATGCTAAAGTGGGGCAATGTATTTATAAAAAAATACTATTCGAAAGGAATCACCGACATTGAGTAACACAAATCCCTGCCGAGGGGATATTTTACTAAGGTTGGGAAGGGATAGGGGAGTCCTCATTCCTTCCCGATCCTTAATAGAGTTAGAAATTGTCAGTCTGTCGGTTTGTCCTCTAGTAAAGCTATTTGCTCGTTTCAGTGTTAATTTCTATTGAGAAGAACGAGCAAGAAACTCCATGGTTACTCTTTTCACAATTATTCCTTCACTTTCCCAATTCATTTCTTTGTGTTACATTTATATGATATACTAGCTACTCTCCTGGCTTCACCCGCTGCTCAGCTCCATTTGATCGTAACGTAATGTTTTATAGCCTATTATACCACTCAGGAACATTGTGGCTTCATCAGTGAAAGTTTCTAGTAAAACTTCATAGCATTAGTGAAAGAATTTTGGCAATCCGACCAGCAGTTCCAAAGATTACCCCCTACATACAAACTAACAAATTTTACTTTTTATAATATTAGCATAGTATTGATATGTATAAAATATATTTTCAGATTTATACCAAAGGAGAGTTGCCATTCGCAAAGTTGAACGACAACTCGGTGTTGGAGCGTGTGAAGGCAGGCACTCTCGAGTGGACGATCCCGAATTCTATGCCCGAGCCGTTAGCCGTACTACTTGTAAGTAAAATTAACATTGTTTTTAAATACAACAGCTTAGATTTTTTTAATAGAATAGGTCGGCAAACGAGCAGACCGATTACCTGATGGTAAGTAATCAGCGCCGCCCATGGGTAGGCGCAACGGAGTAATTACGAGTGCGTTGCCTACCTTTTAGGGATTAGGGTTGCGCAAGCGCAATGAGGCACCGCGACCTCGGCCCCCCTTAAATACCCTTAATAAGTTTTTTCTCTAATCACCAGAAACGTTGCTGGAGCAAATCCCCATCAGATCGGCCCCAGTTCACGGAGATATATGAAGAAATCACCACCATACTCCAAGATATCACTTCGGAAACCACATCACAGAAATCACAAGATAAGGCTGAAGAATAGACTCTAGCGCTGTAAACATAAGGTGCAGTTTCATTTGACTGTTTATTGAAGTTTTTTGAATTTCGACTTTATTTTTATTGGGGAAAAGTTTATTTTTAAATTACTTTACTGAAGTCACAGGACAAGGATGAAAATTTAACTTTTATTGGTTTTTAAATGAGTTCAAGTCTCGACAATTTTGACTAGATTTTTTTTAATAATATTATGTGCTTTGCTATTTGTGACTATATTTCTTATGACGTAAGGTTCATTTTTTTTACAATACATCGATCAAAGTGGACAACAGATATGTAGGACGTAATTTATGATTTTGACCTTTAAACTATAGTAATAAGGTTCAAAATTGTTTAAAGGTAAAATTTATGTTTAAAATCGTGAAAAAGAAGTTAGCAGGTCTAACAAAACATCACAAATATATACATTTCTCTTGACCTCGACATCTTGAGACACTTGATATAAATGGTATTCAAAAATGAACTAAGACTGTAATACGTAAGGTATATTTTAGCTCGCACACACCTATCTTGTATAAAAAAACAACTAAGTCGTATAAATGTACTTTAAAATCAATTTCATAAAGTCTAATTTACTTCGATAACTAAAAATTTGGGACATTGCAATGAAAAAAATAATAAAAACGTTTAAATATAAGCCTAAAGGTTGATAACTATAAGGTTTAATTTAGATTGCTCTAGTTAAGATAAATCCTTTATAAAAATTAAGCATACTAGATCTGCTATCACTGTCTAACACAATACATAAGAAAGAGACAAAATATCTAAGCTAAAGCAGTCTGAAATAAGTTTTATTGAAATGTCAACCTTATGCCGTATGTGTTAAGGTATTAATTTAATAGTCTAGTGTAAGTAAGTTAAGTATATAGCCATTTCGATGCATTTATTAATATTTCGTATTTAAGTTAAGTTAGACGTAGTTTTAGGTCTTAAATAGATTTTAGTTGTTTTTTTATGTGTACAATGTGATTTCTTAGACTTGATTTTAAATCTATTTTATCTATCTTTTGCAACAATAAGTCAAAGTCAAAATCAAAATCATTTCGTTAATCTTTATTTCACTCAGACCCTTACAGGCACTTTTGAATGTCAAACAACATTTTAAAGATATAAAGTCAGTCAATCAGTCTAAAGCGAAATGAAATGAAATTCAGTCAAATTAAATTATGTAATACAGAATTTTCCAACTAGTCAATTTTAATACTTTTATTTAAATACTAGCAGTTCGTACATCGCACGGATCGCTAACACAGGTCGCGGTCAGTCTACTTTCGACCACCTCTATTTAAATAATTATTTTTCGCGAAAGTCTAAAAGTTATTTTGGATGTTTGTTATTCAATCACGCCGAAACGGCTGAACGGATTTTGATGAAATTTGGCACAGGCATAGAATACACTCCGGAATAGGACATAGGCTACTTTTTATCAACATACCACTCTGTCGATGCCGCGGGCGAAAGCTACTAAGTTTATTAAAATCACACTGTACATATAAAAATACATAATTAATACATAAGTTTTGTCTATATGGAAAATAACTGAAGCTAAATGATACTGCCATTTGTAAATAGAATTAGAAATTAAGACTGAAATGTATAGTTAGCGTTATAATTAGCCATTTTATTTATATTATAACCTTATTATATATAATATTATAAACGCGAAAGTCTTCTTTGCATGATACGATGTTTATAAGTATTTAACGTAAAAACTACTGAACGAATCTGAATGAAATTTGGCGTAGAGATAGATTTATAGAGGACACACAACAAGTCTAGATTTAACCATTGAGTCAGGTTTTAAATTTGGAATCTTATTGTCATCTACCTTTAATTTGAATTTTACAAAATTTAGCTCAATGGTTTAGACTTAAACTAAATAAAAACCTTATTTTGTAATAAGGCCGATAGGGCTTTTACCCTGTCACTACGGGTGAAGACGGCGGTCTAAGTTAGTGTTTAATGTGTATGTTTGTACATATAATTTGCTATTTTGTTAGGCCAGAATATTTAAGTTTGTATTTTATAAATCCTTTGGGTTAACTGTGAGGATTGCTTCTAGACAGGAGGTGCTTTAAAATAATTATAAAACTTAATAGATTTCTTTTAGATTGGAATTAAAAAATAGTTAAAGTATTTTTAAAATGAACTTGTTTCTATCCAGTATTTTCTCTTGTATGTATTTCACACACAGCATATGTAGCTACTTAAAGAAAGAAAAAAAGAAAGAAAAACCATTTATTTTCGCGCAGAACACACGTGAACTTAAAAATAACAACAAAACATTAATATGTATAGAAAGCGAAAGGTAATCTTTACAGGAAAAAAACAAAAACTTAAAATACTAGGTCTTAAATCAAAAACTGTCGTGTTAAATCAAAATCAAAAAATGTCGTGGTGGCCCGGAGGTTAACGAGCCCGCTTCTCATGCATGAGGGTGCGGGTTCGAAACCTGGCAAGTACCAATGTGACTTTTTCCGAGTTATATGTACTTTCTATGTTTATTTAGACACCACTGACATACGGTGAAGGTAAACATCGTGAGGAAATCTGGACTTATAATTTCAAATTATAAGTTTGAAATCGCCAATCCGCATTGAGCAAACGTGGTGATAAATGCTCTAATCTTCTCCGTGTGAGAAGAGGCCTTTGCTCAGCAGTGGCCACTTATAGGCTGATGATAATGAATCAAAAACAAGTTCTACTTAAATAACTTTTTTTAAAACAGAATTGAACTAACAAAGTAGCATTTTATATTATTATAATCGTCCTGTAAAAATATTAATTCGTCCGTTTTGAATCGAAATTTCTAGATTATAAGGTATTTTAGGTTTTTTTAAATATTATATTATCAGGGCCGGGCCTAGTAAAAAAGTCTTACAATCAGAAATTTGACAAAAAAAGCCCGCGGTTTTTATCCAGTAAGGCGCCATTTTTATTTCTTGCGCCATTTTCAAATGATATGACCGGCACTGTAAATAAATAAATAATATCAATTATTTATAAAATTTAAATTATAATTGTGATTTCTTGACTGCTGACTCCTAGACTTATAATTGTTTCACGCCAGTTTTTCGCCGAGTTAGGCGCCCATTTATCTCTTAATCGGTTCCATTTTCTTATTATAATAATTAATTTAATATTTGTACATTCTAAGAAGTGACCAGATATTGCATTTATAGGATAAAGATTATTGTAGTCTAATCTCAAGTAAGGTAAGAATAATAATCTCATTTTTTTTTTATTAAAAAAAAAAACGTCAATATAAGACTGTTCGTGTATACTTATTTTAAGTTTTTATATACAGATTTTTCACTGCGAAGTTGTACTGCGTTTTTTGTAATTATTGAGGGGGTAATTTGGTTTTTTGCTCGCCAGATGTCGCTGATGTAGCGTAAGGTCTAGTGGCCCCATCAGTGTTACTATTAAGAATTATTTGTTCAGTGTTTTAACACTACATGAACCATTTTTACTATTTGTTCAGTCGTTTTTAACTTTAAATCAGATCTCTAGGTACACCATTAATGACATTTGAAACAATGATTTTATTTTTGCAAATCTATCTATACTAATATTCTAAAGAGGTAAAATTTGTAAGTTTGTATGTAGACGGTAATCTGTGGAACCGCTGGTCGGATTGCCAAAATTCTTTCACTGATAGATAGCTACATTGTTCCTGAGTGCTATAGGATATAAAACATCACGCTACGATCAAATGGAGCTAAACAGCGGGTGGAACCGCGCGAGAATAGCTAGTAGGTTAAAACAGGTTTTACACGTCAATATTATATGTAAAAAACTAGTTGAAGCCAGTATTTCGTATCTGACTTCTCTAAGAAGAAATGCCGAAACAAACTCAGAGAAATTTTGGTGAGCAAAAAACCATTAGCCCCCACTTTCTTTTGTTATACTTTTATGGAGTAGTCAATCGATGTTTTTCGAGGTTTTTTAGCAATTTCTAGACTAGATTTGTAATCTGTATTTCTGGTTGGAATTCTGGTAAATTGTGAATTAGGTCAAGAATTGTAACATAAAAAAATAATGCCAAGTAAAAAGAAATTGTAAGAAAAAATTAAATAAATATATTTTCTTGCAATTAAATTAATGTGGTAAGGCGTAGGAATTACTAATTAATTATGTCATTTTGATCTGTGTTTAGGATTTTAAAGCTAGATTTTAACGCGTTCCTCTTGCTGGGTATCTGATACCCGACGGAATATAAAACCTTAAATGCTTATATACATACGTCTCCATGTATTCATACATATAAGTATTTCGTGTCGGGTATCTCACACCCGGCAACAGGAGCTCATGTTAAGTGTTAAGATAAGTTTAACCTGTGTAGCTTTTTATATATTTCTAGTTTATTGTGACAGTTAAAAACTGTAGTTAGTTTTTTAAGCTTAGTGCCAGCTCTATGTAGTCTATGTAGTTTTTATACATAAAATATAAACTTTGTAAGATCTCTTAGTAAAAACTTTTTTAAACAGCATAGGTTTTAGTAATCTGTCTCTTTTCAATGTACCCATTTTTTTTCTAATTTTCCTAGTGTTTTAACTGTTTATTCCGAATACAACTTTATTCTTATGGAAATAGAGTTGAGATTAATCTAAACACGTGTAAAAAATAAAATTTGAACATTTCTTTTTTCGTGTAAGTACTTTTAATATTTATTTATTTTTCAAAATGTAATTTAGTATAAAGGCCTAATTGCTATTGTGTTTCGTCAATTTGTGTACTGCAAGAACATTATGATATTTAATAAAAATAAAAATGTGTACTACAATAATGAAGTTATCCTTCCATTTATGGATTTCCCTTAACATATAACATAACAAAAAAGTAGATAGATTACTAGTATTTTTTTATGAAAATTGATTTTTTTTATGGGTTAATTCGGCAAACGAGCCGACGGATTGCCTGGGCCTCGAGTCTGCTATTACAATAGTGTCAGAATAGTAGATCAATCGTTTCAAAATTGTTGATTTTGACAAGTTTGGTAATCTACTAACACGATAGCATGATTATGACTTTCCAATGATCAACCAATGCCACTTCATTGAAATAATTCTTTAGAACGGTAATCTCGTACATAATGAATATTTGACATTATGCGGTAAATTAATAAAAAATTACAGTTCCCGTATTCAATGATTTACGTTTAGAATATTAGTGTGCAGTTATTGTTTATAATTCGTTACAAGACATCTCGTACTATAATTCTAATACGACATCGCCGAACGCCAATGATCTGCCATTTTGAATTAACAGATTACGAACTTTTAGCAAAAAGACAATGGAATCGTGTAGGTATGACAACACTTTGAAAATAGTAGACTCGGGCCCCTGATGGTAAGCAATCAGCGCCGCCCATGGACAATCTTAATACCAAAGTAGTTAGGAAACACTAAAGATCTACAAATGCGTTGACGTTCTCTTGTATCTATATTTAGTATACTAGCGACCCGCCCCGGCTTCGCACGGCTGCAATGCTGATGGTAAAATTCTCCACTATTTAATAGATGTTAACATACATATAAACCTTCCTCTTCAATAACTCATCCATTAAAAAATACCACATAAAAATCCGTTGCGCAGTTTTAAAGATTTAAGCGTACTTATTACATTATTTTTTTATTTATTATTAACATACTATACTATTATCACAGGAGTTTGTATGTAGGGGGTAATCTTTGGTACCGCTGGTCGGGTTTCCAAAATTCTTTCACTGATAGTAAGCTACAATATTCCTGAGTGCTATAAAACATCACGCTACCATTTAATGGGGCCGGGCAGCGGGTAAAACCGCGCGAAAATAGCTAGTAATTATATATAGGGACAGAGAAAGCGACTTTGTTTTATACTTTGTAGTAAAGGGATTTAAGGATAGGGGTTAGACCTCCGGTAACCACAATCTCTCGGCGGCATAACACAACATAAGTTTTGTTTCAGGCCGGTTTTATGTGTGTGAATATTTTTGGTCTTATCAATACAATAATTTGTTAAAATATAATCATACTTTCATCATTGATTTGACGCATTTTAGATTTTTCTATTTAACTTTTAACAATACCTAAGCTGTTTGACTCAAAAATATTAAAATTATTATATACCTTTCTTAACATTTCAACAAAAGTTTTTGACGATTTATTCCATTCTAATACCAAAAACTAATACCACTGGTATTTGTTTGAACTCATATTTTTTTCTATTCCGAACCGATACCATTGTTTAAACTAATACCAAAACAAGTTCAAAGATATAAGGTACAGTCAGTAAAAATGCTTTCTATGTAAATATAAGACCTTTAATTGAAAAAAAAAGATAACTCCAAAAAAATCAAATTTTGTTTGCAAACGTCTTGTTCAATGATAAAATATCACTTAAATAATCAACTTTAATATAATTTTAGTTCCTCTATGTTTTGCAAATAAAAAATATTATACAGGTATAATATTTGGAGGTGAAACGGCCACCGGCGCCATGGATGACTCCTGGGATAAGGATGGCTATGAGCCGCAGGGACCGGGCGTTTCGCAAACACAGGAGGGATCGCACTGACGAAAACTGGGCGGCCTTCAAACTTGCGAGACATAGGTGTAACCAGGTGGTGCGTAATGCTAAACGCCGCCACGTTCTCGAAAACATTTCTTCCTCTTCTTCAGCCGATATCTGGAAGTTCCTCAGAACTCTAGGCATCGGCAAAACACAATATTCAGATCTTCCCAATACAATGTGTTTAGACGATCTCATCAAGCATTTCGCTACAGTACCAATCATGGACCGTCTAGTGAAACAGAACACGCTAAGATTCATCTCTGGTCTGACGCATCCTGATATTGCTAATCCTTTCCACTTAGCTCCGGTTGATTCGGCAGAGTTTGGTAAGATTATCCTTTCCATCAAATCCAAAGGGGTAGGTTGTGACAACATTTCTCGAAACATGATTGTGACTATTCTTGATCACCTCCTACCAGCTATAACCCACATCATTAATTTTTCCCTTTTTTCCGGCTCCTTCCCCTCCCTTTGGCGAAGAGCTTTTGTTCGCCCGCTCCCAAAGGTCTCCAGTCCGACTCTTCCTGACAAAAACCTGCTCCCGTCCATCGCCAAGTCAATGCTGGTGCAGGCCTTGTTGTTTCCCAAAATTGATTATGCTGATGTGTGTTATTATGACCTGAATGCAGATCTCCTCAATAAACTTGACCGACTTCTGAATAACTGCATTCGTTTCGTCTTCAACCTGCGTAAATATGATCATGTTTCTGCACATCGGCTGCAATTAAAGTGGTTGCCTATACGCCAGCGCAGGGAGCAAAGGGCGCTAACCACTCTGTTCTCTTTCCTTGATTCTCTTTCTTCGCCAACATATCTATCCCCTTACTTCCAGTATACATGCGCAAACCACAGCAAGTATCTCCGTTCTTCTAATAACCGCCTTCTTCAATGTCCAACTCATCACACAAAATTTCTTCATTCTTCTTTTTTTATTCAATCTATTATTCTATGGAATGCGCTCCCCCTCGATGTCAGGATGGTGTCGAATCGCGTTCAAGCAAAAGGTTCGGGAGTTGCTATTGAAGAGGTTGGCAGAGGTATCGTGATCATGACATCAAATAGCAAAATATGTATAATTTTAAGTAGTATATGTAACTATATTATTGCTGTATATATAATATATAGTATGTATATATATAAGTATATATATATGTATGTATATTTACAGTATAATATGTATTTATAACGTCTCCGATGATGCTTGTTTCGTGCACCTTTATATTTATCTCTGCATCCAAAGGTTTGGCTGTCAGAGAATGCCCATCAAAGCGCAGTCATCTCGGGCCATGGCATTAAGCCCACCTTTGTACATTTGTTTTGTGCATAAAGATATTAAATAAATAAATAAATATTTTTTTTTGCAAGGACATCAAACTGGAAATATTTATTTACAATCTAAAAATTACAAAATATCTCAAAAAATTAACTTTTAATTTATATTGAAATGTATTTGATATAGTTATTATTAGATAGGTCCGTAATTATTCACGTCTTAGGTAGTCTGTCTCATAACAACTATGTCAGGTAAATTTTTAACAAAAATAAATCACTTTTTATCTAACAATTGTAAAATATCACAGAAAATCAACTTTTTGTATAATCTAATCAGTCATTCATCACCTTCATACGAATTTTAAAACAATAAAGCAAACTCACCCTTTCTCGCAGGTAAAAAAATAGCAAGATGATTCACTAAAACTACTCTTACCTATGCTAACCTTTGTAAAAATATTGGAGTGAAGTTAATTTGGAAAATTTTAAACATTATATTACGATTACATAAAAATATCGAAAAACAAATTTACTTTGATTAGGTTTGACTGCGCTGACCGTACCAAATTCGTTGGTATTCGTTCGTACATTAAATTAAATTATTTAAAAAATGGTATCCGTTCGGAATAGAAAAAAAATAAGAGTTGAATCAAATACCAGTGGTATTAGTTTTTGGTATTAGAATGGAATAAATCTTTTTGACTACCGAATTTCATAGGATCGGACCTGGAGGTCTACTCTCTTTCTTCGAAACGAAACTTTCGGAAACGAACGAAAGAACGTTGACGACCCTACTCTGTTTTATTTTCGGACACGCATACGAAGTTCGATCCAGAGATAATTTTCGTGAACGAATGTAATTGTGTAGGTTCTTTATAATGTGATTTGCGGTAAATTACGGTTTTTACTTAAAGTTAAAATTACAAATTCTCTGGCTGTTTCTTTAAATTCCACATTATGTATTTGTGGTTTGTAAAACTATTACTTATAATATTCCACGCAGAAAATAAAAATATATTTATTTTTGACGGAATTGTAATTTATCGTGTTATTTATCATCGTTACTTTATAAAACACTCTTTTACAGACATTTATAACCGACTAATTTAAAGAGTACTATTTCATGCCAAGAAAGGGTTGTTATGTATGACGACCAAAAATGGCTGTATTCGGACCGTGCACGACATGTGTCAAAAAATTAATGTCAACAGATTGTTTATTTTTATCAACACGAGTTAATAAAATATACTATAAAAGACAATAAATATATGTGAAGAAAGGAATTTTATTGAATTGTATAAAAAATGGATATTATCATAAAAACAGGTTTTGAGTGTTATAAACACGCAATCATTTTCCAACCCCAGACTGTGCTAAAATGTAAAATTGGTGTTAGCAGAACATGTGAGGGATGTGGAAGAACAAAGAATTAATGCGAATAATAATATGGCTGTGCGTTAATATTGATTGTGTAGTGGTGGAAGAAGACTGTGTGACAAAGTGAGTCGAAGCTAAATGTCCAATTATCTACATTTGAAAAGAAAACTGTCGTTGAATTTGATAAAAATGTACTTATGCAATGTTAATTACTTAATATTTTTATAAAATAATGTAATAGAGTTAAAACAAAGCCATTCATATTACACTCATGTTCAGTTACAAATGTATGTAACTGGGATGGCAATGTGTGACATTTTTATTTTGAGCAGTAGATGGTAAATAATGCTCATTTATGTTAACTTCATATAAGTACTTTGATGTGTTACAGTAACGATATTGTTTTAATGTTATATAAAATGCTAATAAGTTGTTTAAAATTATACTCCTTGTTATATTTGTTCTATTAGAAAATTGAAATTTATTTTAAAAGGATAATAAGTTTTTAATTTTTGTTTAATAAGTGCAGAACTTTAGGAAATAAAAATCAGTTATTTTTTTTAAGTGTGTTTTTATTTACTTGCCCTTTTTTACATATTTGTGCCGCGATCGGTTTCTTTACCCTTTTCACCCACTTCGCACGTTCCGAATAATCGAAGTACATGCAAACTAATCATAACAATAAATTATTATTAAATTTTTTGTTTGAAAACTTTTCTAAAAGTTAGTTTCTCACAGCTCCTCAAATAATAGGCGACTGTCCTACAAACTCTAAGTCCGGAATTTGACTCAGGTATATTAAGTAGATTCCGCAGCCAGCGCCGGTTGCTTCTACGCTCTACACGTTCTTCACGTAAAAGAGCTTCGATTTAGAGCATTCTTGTAGCCATTTCAAACAATTTTCATACAAAATCCACACTAAACGGAAATTAAAAGGTAACACTTTTGGTTTCGTCAATTTGAAGTAAAAAATCCGAAAAATCGTCTGTCAAATTCAAAAGTTCGTTCGGAGCTAATAAGGATTAGAGTAGGTTCTAAATGTCAAACGTCTTCGTTCGAACGAAATTTCGGAACGAATTGAAACCGTGGTAGGAAACACGCGAAGTTTCGATCGAAAATTCGTTTTTCGTAGAATAAGAGTAGACCCCCAGAATTGTTATGCAAGGGCGTTATCCAAGGCTCCAACCATTACTAAGTATTACTAACATTTTACATTATTAATAAGATCTTCAGCACTCGCGTACTTTAGACCATTCCAAAAACTAGCAACACCAGGATCTTCAATTCCTGATGGTAAGCAATACTCTCAAGGTCAACGCGAGGCGACCTAACCAAACGCGTGTAACGAAACCATAGCGCGATCTATCTCGATCCCAACGCCATCTATCGAGCATACGAACAACTCGTCGCAGTACTTGAATTTTCGTATCAAGACAAGATATTATATTAAAAAATATTAAAGGTTCGTAATGACCCGGCCGCACTCATCGCGACATCATTCGGGCGATAAACTTCGGCTACGGCGGAATAAAATATTCGAAATCATTTGCATCGCGACAAAACCCTTTAATGTGCGAGAGTTTACCGACAACGGAGCGATAAGCCCGAAGCTTCACCCGAAGTGCCGAAGGGTCCGCGAATACTTGGCTACACATATTATATCGCAATAACTTGAATATTTACCCGATGTTGTGGCGATGAGTGCGGCCACGGAACAGAGGCCGAGAAATAGTTGCATTTTTTTAGTTCCATTTGCCAAGATTATATCTATTTTTTGTCGGAATGATTTAATTGTTTAAAGGCTGATTTTTCAATGATTAGATAAAAGTTATCTGGGGAATAATATGATGCTGTCGCGTCACAATGTTTGTATAACACAGTGGCAGCAACAATTTTATTTCTCAGATAATATTTATCTGACTAAGTATTTAAAAATCTGCCCTCAAATAAGGATTTTTGACGTTTAATGATGGAATACAGGAAGTGAATGAAATCGACAATCCAATATTTTAAACCAAAAAGCAACAGTGTTTAGGATACTAAGGATTATAACCATTATTATGAACAACAAAACCAAAATTGTGAACGTTAAAAAAAACATACAATTGGCGTGTGGTAAACTTGAATGAAACAATCAATTTATTTTTACAAATAGTCCACACAGTCGCTTTCCCTATATCTATGCTCATATGCTCAAATCTTTAATCTTTAAAACTTCGCAACGGATTTGGATGCGGTTTTGTTAAACTGATATGGGTTATTTAGTAGGAAGGTTTATAATGTATAATAACATCAATCACCATAGTAAAGAAATTAAGTCTCAGCATAGCACCCATGCGACGCCGGGGCGTGTCGCTAGTTATAATCACGGAAAACTCATCAACCTAGATGAAGCCAGCATTTCCTAAAATAATTGTTTTATTGGCTTAAACCGCACAGTTATACGTTTCCACTCGACCATATCGTGAATTATTTGAGAAGCTTCACAAATACAGCGTAAGTTGGTACCGTAAAATGGGGTGCATGGAATTCGAGGGGTGATTGGAGACAGAAAAGGGGAGAATATTATTATTATAAATGAAGAATAGGTTTGAATATTATTACATTATTAGGTAGGTACACTTGTTGGGTTCTTGTTCTAGTGCTTTAAATTACTTTTGTCCAGCAGTATCTTGCAGAGTACTTTAATTTAAACTTCCAAACCAATGAAAAACTTTAATTTACGTTTGATTAGGGGCTTAGATCGAAGCTACCCCGCAGTCTATCCGGAAGACGCGGTGGAGTTGTGCCCTGCTTGAGCTAAGCACCGCCGTGTTCACATGGAAGTGATCGCTGGCGACCTCTCGCCACTATCCTCCCGACACCGCTGACCGCACTAAGGCGCCCGGCAAAAACAAGGTCAAAGTAACCCGATCTTACCTGATACCTGTTTACCCAGTTTTTGTGTCTGTTCATCCTTCGAATGCTATTCACCACATTTCGCTGTTATATTTTTTCTACGCTTTCAGAAAGCCATTTCTTCATACTTATGTATAAGTAAATATTTTTATCGAAAGTATCATGTTGAGATAAAATCTCCAGTGTAAAAACTAAGTAACTTACATTCGTTTTTATACCGTTATTTTTGCTACATTTTCTTTTCTTTCATCCTATAACATTTTTTCACTTTTTATATTCAAAATCTATCAGCAATTGAATCAACACTTACAAGTAAGTAATCATACTGTTCTTCGTAGTCAAACAACCTATTTATAGAAAGAATTATAGATAATAAGATCATCAATACTCAATGATGTATAAAACTATAGATACGTTGTCCGCGCTCTAAAATGACAACATGAAATGAAATGAAGGCAATTGACCACATCGCGCTTAGTTACGCACCAACCTGCCGCGCGACGCTACGTTTGTTTTTAATTTGTCGTGTATGTAAACCTGTGCGAAACATAAAGAAAGCATGTCGTCGTGTGTGTTCAGACGATGTACAAATTATACTCTAAAAGTTAAAGACAAAAATGTGTCATTTCATGCGTAAGTTCACCAAACAACCTATTTTTATTTTATTTTTTTCGAAGCCGGCGCCCGCCATCTTCTCGCGGCCGGCGCATGAAAGTATAGTCACGTGCCGTCGGCATAACTGAAGATGTATATTTATCTCCCTCTAGCAAAGGCATTCCACTATACGATGTCATATTTTCTTTCCCTTTCTTTACTCGTAGAAGTAGTTATCTAGTATTTTCGCCGTTTTTAAGCGCCGCGATGTTGGTTCATGACGTGTCTATATGTAATACATCATTGTCAATACTCGCGTACTTCAGATCACTCAAAAAATAGCAACACCAGGATCATAGATTCCTGATGGTAAGCAATACTGAGAGTCGCAACTCGAGCCGACCTAACCAAACGCGTGTAACGAAACCATAGCGCGATCTATCTCGATCCCAACGCCATCTATCGAGCATACAGACAACTCGATACAGTTCGTAAAACAATCCTTCACGGATTGTATATTTGAATAAAAATTTTTATATTGATCAATCAATAAATACGAGACTTAATATTGAGAATTATTATACTAAAGTAAAATTGTTTGGTACATTTCGTGCGGTCTGTGGGCTCATTTTACACAAAAAGCGCCCTTCGAATCCAATATAACAACGCTTTTAGGGTGCTGATGGGGTTGCCCCGATTTTGTAGTGCCTCGGGAATGTTTGCAGAAGCCCGCGTAGATTGCTTTTATACAGTAATGCGTAAGAGATGCACATCCTTGGTACTCGGGGTGAGGGGTAGCAGCAACAGCATCCTGAAAATGATATCTGGCCGACTGGATTGCGCAATCTTAAATAGATGTTGTCGACTCTCTGCTGGATTTGCGCCGTAACTATGAAATTGTTGTGATGTTATGACTAACCTACTGAATGACATACCTACTGAATTAATGACATCCTGGTTAATTAAATAAAATAATGTATTGTTTAAGTGTCTACTGAAATGTTAAAATATTACTAACATTAGTTTTTTAAGTTAAATGTTACTAACAAGAATATGGACTTGGTCTGAAATAAATGATTATTATTATTTATGTGTGTTCCTTTCCACTCACGGGACCACAGGGTCCCGGACTTTTGGAAGGCGTACGAGGGGCCGAAGCCAACTCGCAGAGGCCCATTGAACAACTTTAATATAAGTGAAATGGGACATCAGCCGGCAATTATCCCTGTATGCACTATGAAAGTGCACCCAAGGACAATCCCCGGTTGATGCAGGACTATTGCGAAATGTGGTAAAAATTTAAAGGGTTATGGGTATGGGTTGCTATGGACTGGTGAATATGATAACTATGGAAATACTATGGCCCCTGCCCCTGACCAATATTGATACATACGGATAAACAGGCAGGGGGTGACTGGCAAACTCAATTAATGGGCCCCCGGAAACGGCCGCTAGCATGTAGCGACAAGGGGGCAACATACGTTGAGCTGCTTGGGGAAGGAGAGGTATCCCACGGCTATCAGAGCAATCCCGGAAGTACGGTCAAGACCCCTACCAGCATCTTACTGAGATACATCCTTCCCCCGAGTCTCCTTCAACTCCTACTCTTGCGAATCTCCACTCAAGCCAGCCAATTAAGGCAAGAATGAGGTAGGAGGGCTTGTTCTTCATCAGTGTTCACTCCAGCTCGTCACGAGGACTAACCGGAGAGAGAAGAACAAGACACCTCCCGGGAGTCAGGTCCGTGGGGTCGCCACTGCCCAACAGCTCGCCACAAGCTGCCTTGCGGATTTATTATTATTATTATTAGTGATTTTTTTATGTGTAGAGTCGTTTAGGTAAATTATTGAAGTCATTTACATATTTATAAGCATTTTCTAAAAAGATTAACAATTATACATATCAATATTCTATCTATATTAATTATATCTATCATCATCACATAGCCACCTCGAGTATACCTCTTAAGTCTGGAACCTAATCTATGACAAGAGATCATACATTTTTTTTTTAAAGTGCATTCATTTTCATTCTAAGATATTTATCGCAGATTATCATAAACGGTGTAATTAAATTCATATTCTTCCTTTGCATGAAAGCAGAAAAATCTCGGGTCTAGTTTTTTTTTTCTATTTAAAATTGCAAACAGTTCGGTGGACGTGCCTGTACTGTTGAACAAAGTAGGATTGCGAGCATCTGGTTCGCTATATTTTTATTATAACTTTCGTGAGACATTCTAAATTATTTATTATTTTTTCGGTCGGCTTAGTCACGTAATAATTTGACGAGATACTCGACTAGTTTCAAGCCATATACTGGTATATGGGCCTCTAGCATATAGAGTATCTCGTCAAATTATTACGTTAGTAAGCCGAAAACATAATAAATAATCTGGTTCGCTTTTGCGTAAGCCGCGATTGTTGTATACAATGCAACAAGAACGAATTATAGACAAAATTCTTAGGTACATGATTAAGGCGAGTTGCGTGTTCAATTCGACTAGCCAGAACATTGAGATCGCTATTTTTAACACTAATGTCAATATGTTAAAAAATATTCTTAGCAAGAACTTCTTCGATAACGTAAATTAGTCTTTGTTTATTTTTTTGTATTTAATATTCAACATAAGTTTTGTTTTTTTTGTCTACTTCCTTATATGTATACCTATATCTACTTTTACATCTGTGAAAACTTATAATTGGCCTTATTAATGTTATTTACAACCGAACTATACTGTACCTGATGAGCTATGAGTTTTCCTAAAACTTGTAAAATAAAATAAAATCCACAATTCCACACGTATTGTAATATGTCGAATTTATTAGCACGCCGATTTTCCAAAGAACGTATTTCACTTTTTTAGCATTTTGTTTCAATACTTTTCTAAAATAAACGTGAAATAAATAAAAAATAATATTATTTTAAATAATTAAAAAATATTACTAATACTAATGCTTATAGCTTAGAGGAAAATTTTGTACATATTCATTCCTTTTAGGTAAAAAAAAGCATCGGCCATGGATACTTACAGCACCGTAGCAAGCAAGAAGCAGAATAGTAGGTTCAATAACATTGTTCTCATTACACTTTCGAAATATCTAATATAGATCTACAGCACTCGCGTGCTTAAGACCATTCAAAAAATATCAACATCAGGATCTACCTGATGGTAAGCAATACCTCATTGATCAACTCGAGCCGACCTAACCAAACGCGTGTAACGAAACCATAGCGCGATCTATCTCGATCCCAACGCCATCTATCGAGCACATGGACAACTCTGTACAGTTTTAAAAACAGTTCTCGACATTTTTTTAATTTTGATTATTTCAATGTAATTTGATACTTATGATGTTTCAATGTTGTAGTAATTAAATAAATTTAAGTATGTGTATTTCAACAGTATCTGTGTTTTTGAAAAGTTTTACCTTATTTCGCCTTAAAGATTAATACATTTTATATTAATATTATTCCTAGGAGCTAGGAATGGAATGGGGATTAAAATATTTAGAATTATGAATAACAAACAAAAACTGTTGCGAATAAAAAACGGCTGAAAACGTATTGAAATATTTTGCATGTACATTTTGAGGTTATGTTGTAAAAAAAGAAAAAAAAATGACAATGTCATTCAGTAATTTTGATTTCTACAACTTTGCTTCTTTATTTTGCATTTAGCCATTAGTTTGTTTTGAGAATCTCGATTAGTATTATTAGATATCCATAGATTTATAAGGAATAAATCTATGTAGATATCTATTAGGTAGCTTTAATTGGTAACAATTCTTTTGAATTAGGTCCATTTTTCTTCCAACCCACCACTATAATTTGGTAATTTTTTATAGGTAAAAATTTGTAAACGAGTAGGAGTAGGCACTGCCCATGGACACAAAGCCCAAAAAGGCTTACAAGAAAATAGCCAGCTTTTGTCAGCAGACATTGGAGATTTGGCCTCTCCAGTAATAACCTTACTCACACGTCGAAACATATTCACGCCGGTTTTCTGACAGCCAGACTTCAAGGATCATTCTGGAGTTGTCAACCCCATTCGTGGTCCTCACACCACGTATGGATGAAACTCATTTACTGTACGAAGTGTGTAAAAACCAGGGTGCTTACCTTTAAAGTGTGGCGCCTTGTTAAGAGATAGGAATATTTGCCATTTTAAAAGTAATTGCTACGCCATCGGTCATAGACAGAGCTCGAAAATACTTTCATAGGAAATTGATCCATTTTTCTACAAATATAACAAAGGGTTAGATATGCGATGCGATTACAACCCTAATTACTATAAGGCCACGAATAATTTTCCTGTAGCAAGTATTTTGGTATTACTAACGCCACAATGAACCCTCTGCTGCTAGCGGCTGCTCTATGAGAGTCCGATGTGAGAATATTTGCATAGGAAATTGGTTTGTTATTTCTTTCTTATTAGGACGATAATGGTATGAAAAAATACTTGAAAGTTCAAAGTAAGTATTCTTTTTTTTTTGTTTGCAAATGGGATTGTGGCCCTTATTGTGACAAAAAGACAGAATTTTCTATGAGAGTATGTTTCGGGGTTGGTTGTACCCTGTGTGATTAAAGTACTGTAAGACGCATTGGGCTCAAAATACTTGCTAATATTTCATTTACTAGGTACCTGGTTTCCGACCTATTTTTTTTTTTAATTTTGTAGGACGGTAAACGAGCAGATGGATTATCTGATGGTAAGCAATTAACGCCGCCCGTGGAAACCCGCAACAACGGTGGAGTTACGCGTTCGTTGCCGACTTTTGGGAGGGAGGATTGATTTGTTTCACACCGGTTTACTGCGAGGCCGTGGATTCAATCCGGTCGAGCCGACCCATTCACGCCGAAGCATGGCAAGCATCTTTCACACTGAATATTTTAGCGCATCCCTAGCTTTGTGGTCTATCATATGGTAATGGTGGTTAAATAATGTTTAACAATCTTGGTCCGATACCGCCAACGTATCTTGGCGAATCTAAAGTTAGCCGATTAGCTGCACAGTACACAATTTTGTTCCTAAAAGATCCATTGCGCAGACAAACGGCTGACTTCAGACTCGCTAAGATAGGTCGGTCGTACTGTACTTTGTCTTATATTTCACAGGTCTTAAATAAATAATACATAAACAACACTAATAAAGAACTTCTTTATTAGTGATCGATGTACATAAAAGATTATTTAAAATATAGTTTATTAAGTACCACCGACTTAGGTAAATACCTAAATGTAAGCAATCGTCAAGATCGTTAACATTTAGTTAAATAAAGGCTACCTAAAACTGCTGAGCCACCGAAATCTACAAGTAAATAACTAAATCCGTTAATAAATTTATCATTACTTTCTTAATCATATCAAATTTATACTATTATAAGATCTACGGCACTCGCGTGCTAAGATCACTCAAAAAATAGCAACACCAGGATCTTCAATTCCTGATGGTAAGCAATAACTTATTAGTCAACGCGAGGCCACCTAACTAAACGCGTGTAACGAAACCATAGCGCGATCTATCTCGATCCCAACGCCATCTATCGAGCATGTGGACAACTTTGTACAGTTGTAAAAAAAATCCCTTCTATACATACAGTTTTAATTGGATTGTTTTTGCAGCAAATTTATTTTATGTGGTTTAGCAAATTTATTTTTATTTTTCATTTGTCATTTCGTAGTTGAATTTATTTATAATGTTTTATTATTTATTTAAGATAAGAGAAAAGTGTAAGATGATAAAAAAAAATAAAACGTGAAAAAAATAGTAGTCTGATGACCTGATGACACCTTTTGAAGTGAAAATAAGGCGAAAATAAAAGAAAATCATTTTATTTTATAACGAAATTGGGAGAAATTAACAGAAAAGTACATTTTTAACTAAGCAAGCTTGAATAAAAAAAGAATATACATAATTATAAAACGTCGGTTTTAAAAATGGAGAAATAATGCATATTTTGAAACTTACCATAAATATGTGCAGCATTTGTTTCAGACGCCATCTATCGTCCAAAAAACGATCAACTTTGAACAGTTTACATTTTTTTAGTAGGTTTGACTTTTATTTGTTTTCTTTTACTTTGGAATTTTAGTAGTGTCTATTTTAAGTGTTCTTCTCTGTACTTACGAATAGTGGATAACTATTTAATTTCCACGTTTCACTTGAGCGTGGATTTCATTAGACTCTGTAGAGATAATAAATCAAAAACTCTCTAATAATGAGCTCTTATGAGTAATAAGATATACATAATCATATCTTATCTGAACGATTTTAAGTATACATAACTATTTATTCTTACAAATTAAAAATGTTACTGGCTATCCCAGAGGATGAGCATATACAATAGATACATATTATTATTTACGATAGACTGAAAAATTGAAAAAAATATGATTTATACTCAATACTCAATATCTTTATTGATTTACCATAAGTACATATTATAAAGGTGGAAACAATTGATGTGAGATCAATTTGGAACTTGTAGAGCACAGCAAAATAAGGCAAACTGGAGAGAAGCTCTCTTTTAATATCTTAATTATATTTAAAATTAAACATAATAAATACTTAAAATATATAATGGAGATCATTTATATCACTTTACTTAAGCTACAATTGACATAAATTACCTATCTAAGGTAAATTATCTGACTTGTTTTCCTTATTTGTATATTTGTAGTTATACTTTGGGTAAATATAAATATATTTAATTTTAAATTCAATTATTTGTTTCATAAAAGAAAATTGTCGTTTAAAGCGTTTATTATAAGAGAAAATCATCATTGCTTGGTATTTAGCATCTTCTATAAATAACAAATGGACTTTTGCTGCATCCTGACCTTACCATAGACGCAGTTATCACAATATACCTAATTGTTTACTTGTAGATTTATCGCATGTTAATAAGCAGTATAAATTGTCTTCTAATTAGCAGAAGCACATAACAGTTAATTATAATATAAGATCGCCAGCACTCGCGTGCTTCAGATCAACCAAAAATACGCAACACCAGGATCTTCAATTCCTGATGGTAAGCAATCAGCACTTCGAATTATGAACCAAGGCTACCCAAGTAAACGCGTGTAACGAAACCATAGCGCGATCTATCTCGATCCCAATGCCATCTATCGAGCACACAAACAACTCTGTATAAGTATATTCTGTGAATCTTAAACTTTTGTGTAATATGATGAAAGAACAGCCAGAACAGGAAGATTTTGAAAATTACGATGATTTAGTAATTACAGTGTGTACTTGCATAATCTGGAGAGATGTCACGAACAAATATCTAAATATTATTCATGGTTCTATGAATCATTACTGTTATATATACTTATAAAAAATGTATCCTAAAAACTTACTACCTTACTCAATACGTTTAAAACTAACAGTATTCAATTTCGAACTCAGTGTATCTACATAGGTACATAATATTTGCCGACTAGTGTACACAGTTTTGGTTGGTTGAAGTGACCTAAATTTTTCGAGATTTTGCAAGAGCAAATTAGCAAGATAAAATAAAAAAAAATAAAAAATGGATGTTTATCGAAAAATAACGGTAATTTTCCCGTTTAAGTCTAACCTTGGCTAAAGTTAATCCTAACCTAAATGATTCTGTTCGTTATTCTCGCTAAAACTCGAGAAAGGCTAGACCGACTTGATAAATTTGTAAATGTGAGTGCCCTGTAACCTATTATAATTGGTTAGACTAGCAGAATGTCGGTCCTTATAACAGCTTGGAGTTGTCATGCTCACTGAAAGGTCACACTGGCGGTGGCATGGGCACTGGATCGCATAATTCCCTATAATATGGTTGAGTTGGGCGATGCTGGTGTACGTGTCATGCTCGTGAACGAGCGCCGTCAGTTGGGACTGGTCAGCTCCAGACTGTCTATTGTCCTTAAGGTTACTTTATTTTTATATTTGAATAAATATTAGTGTTACACTGTTCTCACATAATTGAACCAACTGTTTGTAAAAGGAATCTGTATGTGAAACTGATTTAAAAAGAGTAACCATGGAGTTTCTTGCTCGCTCTTCTCCATCGGAATCTACACTTTGGAACGAGCAAATAGCTTCACTAAGAGGACTGACCGACAGACTGACACTATTTTTTTATTTTATATTTTGTTTGACGTTCAAAAGTGCCTGTAAAGGTCTAATTGGAATAAATGATTTTTGACTTTTTGACTTTTTGACCGACATGGCGTACTGTGTTCTTGGAATATTCCTAGATATACAAGGAAGGAGCACCTAGCTTCACTGACGAACAGACTGACAGACTACTATTCTATTTTGACGTTTCAAAAGTACCTATTTATGGTTAAGTTGGAATAAATGATTTTGATTTGATTTGGTAAAAAGTGAAATATTTGTAATATTTGATTCAGTTCGAAGTTTGCTGGGTCAGCTTATAATATGAAATAATACGTTAGTCTCGATAAAACTCGAGAATGGCTACATCGATTTGTTGCAATTTGTTTTTGAAATATTTGTAATAGTCTTTGGAACCGATGGCAGGAATGCCAAAATTCTTTCACTGATAGATAGCTACAATGTTCCTGAGTGCCATAGGCTATAAAACATCACACTACGATCAAATGGAGCTGAGCAGCGGGAAACCGCGCGAGAGTAGCTAGATTTACATATTTTATCAGTCAGTATGAATTTTACCGTTTCAGCTAGTATTAAGTTATTTTTTTTATCAAGAGTCTACAGTTTTAGAAGTGGGCATCTTTTTTACCCGACTGCCAAAGAAGGAGGGTAATGTTTTTCGAGTGTATGTAAGTATGTATGTATGTCTTTTCCTTTGTGACCTCCTGTAGCCTAAACGGCTTGATGGATTTTGATGTATGAGGTATCGTTAGATTTGTCTTGATTACGGGAGTGTCATAGGATACATTTTATCCTAAAAGTCCCACGGGATAAAGACATAATAATATTTTTTCTAAATTTCCCTTTAAAAAAATATGTATGCGGTATCATTAGATTCATTTCAATCACGGGAGTAATTAATATAGGATACGTTATACATAGTCTTCTACATCTACAACATTTTCGTTAAATAAAAACAGCAAAAAGTTATAAATAAAAAAATTATTATTAAAAAAACAAAATACCCGACTGCACACTAAAAAAAGAGTAAAACAAGCCCCACAATACAAATTTACTGAATATAATTTATAAATGTTGATGGAAAGCATCGCAGGCGGGGACCACCTTGACCGCCACCAACGAAAATTCTGCTAAATGGTGCACAACAGAAATGACTATAAATAAGCCTCTGTTGGTCCCCGCCTGCGATGCTTTCCATCAACATTTATAAATTATATTCAGTAAATTTGTATTGTGGGGCTTGTTTTACTCTTTTTTTAGTGTGCAGTCGGGTATTTTGTTTTTTTAATAATAATTTTTTTATTAATATGATGCATTGAATTTATATGTGACTTTACTTTTCAGCATCGATTTATGTTACCTATCCCTAAATCTAAGTATTGTCTAAACATTGAGAGTTACTTTTTAGGACAAGTAGGGACAAAATAAAACAAGTCCATGTATTTTTGATTACTCATGTATGTAATTACAAAATCATACAATTATTTAATATTACAATTACATTTACATTATTTATTCGTCTGTTTGGCAGTAAACTGAGCGTTGTGACATTATATTTTGACTGAGTTGTTAATTACAAACTTAAGTAGAAAAGAAATAGGTTATAACTTGGAAAATTCTTAATAAATTTGGGATTAATTTAATAATATAGTTATTATAATTGCAGTTTTACACCTTTAAAACAATCGTATTTCAACCATATTTTCATATGTTAAGGTTAATTTTAATTTTAACCAATTTTATTTATTGCTATTAAGTTACAAATAGTCGAATGTCGATCTAAAATGAACCAAATGTCTTACACTTTTAATATTAATTTAAATAAGTAAGTGGTGTGATGGTATTACAATTAAATGCATTATAAATAACAGTTTAGGCATAGTATACTGGTGTCATTTTAAGTTTCTTCTTTTTAATTTGTACAAAATTAAAATACAATGCCAAAGCAACCAAGCCCAGTTTGGTTGAAAATAATTACCAAGCATAAATACGATGGACTGAAGTCAAAAAAACATTATTTCATCCCTTTTCTGTACCTAATCTTCCTTTTTACAGTATCTAGGTAATTTATATGTTTGTTATAAACTGCAGAATCTTATAGGTAACTTACAAGCTAGCACCGCGGCTTCGACCTGGACTGGAAGAAATATAACGGGGTAGTTTTTAATCAGTAACACCCGGTTTCTGAAAGGCTTGTCAACGCTAAAATTAACTAATCTCCTGTTAAATCTCTTGTCAAGTCATGTGATTGGTTGTTGATAATTCAGTCAACCAATCTGATGACTTGACAAGAGATTAAATTGATTTTAACATTGATCGGCCTTTCGGAAACCGGGTGTAAGAGTCTGACACTCCCCTCTCTTCTCACATAGGGTGAGTTTCTTCAAGAGAAGTGATTTGATACTCCCGCTTCCCTCACCTTAAAAAAGCGACTTTACTTCTAGGTGTCTCTCTATAATATTGAAAAGTTTAATCTCAGTAGAAGCAGCAGTTTTGAAGAATGCGATTACAAAACCTACATTTATAATTAATTGCTATTTTAACACACCAAAATGCTATGCCCAAACGTATTAAAACAATGGAAATTACTAGACAAAAAAAGATAAATATTAAAAAAAATCGATATACAAAATTTATTTATAGGTAATAATAGAAATAATAAAATCATTGATTCTATACAAACTAGACTTAAAATAGAAATAAAATAACGGAATACTTTGAATCGTTATGACGGCTGATACACGACAACGTTATTGATAATAATATTTGTTAATAACACAATTATTACCGTACTCAGAGTCATTTAATCATTACTTAAACGATTCCTTATTAACCGACTTTGTAAAATAACCATAAAATGACCCTAATTAAGGCTACTCACGTAATTTTTACTAAGTAACTCGACACGACGAGTTTCACGCTGTACTACTCATTGCTATGAGCTCCAAGCGTCACTCGAAACTAGTCGAGTCGAGCTGTAAAATGTAATTAACTACTAAACGTATTTTATTGATACCGTTTACATCTGTAGAAGTGGTAATTGAACAGATTAAATCAGTTTTAGTGTGAATCTATTGAAATTTGTGTATTTATATATTAGTGTAGGTTTTATTTATGTATATCAGTATCGTCATTGCCGTTTATATACATGTAAGTAAGTATGTGATTCAGTCATTAACTGGCGCGAGGACCCAGCTTCCTTAGGCAGGAGATACCCTGAAAGAACACAAAGACAATAATTAGAAAATGATGACCAAACTACTGCATATTCTGAACTCGACTCTCGAGTGATTACTAGTGAGAATATTGAACAAAAGGATCTCGAGTTCGATTCCCCGGCGTCCACGCAACGTGTCGTGATTTGGGTAGTTTCCTAGGCCGAAAATAAATTAATTCGACGTTTCAATACAATAAAATTTTGAAAAATAACTATATATATTCATCGATCGATCGTTACACTAAGTTTTAAGACATCTTTAGCAAATTTTTAAGAGTTAAGTAAGCTATTTGACGCACAAATACTATGACGTCATAACTCAGTGTTTCCTACAAATTTCATAGAAAAGTATGGTTTTTGAAATTTGGATAAAAGTATTGAGTTTGACTAGTTGGAAACTACCGTATTCATTTCCCGCACGGAACAAATCATTGATCCACAATATTGTTCCAGGACAAGGTTGAAGTCAAATGTGTTTATAGCACCCATGACATAGAAAAAAAGTTCTAGTGTGATCCTTGTGTGACACAACACAAATAGTAAACATTTATGATATCAATTCTTCCCCCAAACCGTCTCCAATCCCTAAATCGCCTAACCCTAATCGCCAAAACGCAGACAATGCAACTGTAACTCCTGTGGTGACGGCGTGATGTCCATGGTCGGCGCTGATTGCTTACCATCAGGTATACCCCGCTATTCGGCACCCGTTGATTAGCGTGATTAGAGATTGATAAGAGAGTGATTAGCGTGACCCGTTGATTAGAGATTGTAGCGTGATGTTTTATAGCCTCTAATTAAACTTCCTCGACTCCTTAACAAACACAAAAAGAATTTAGTATTTCGACGTTGCAACACAATGAAATATTCAAAAATAAATATACTTTTATTCATCGATTTATCGGCACAAAAAAATTTTTCGATATTTTTTAGCAAATTTTTAAGAAATAAGTAAGCTATTTGACGCAAACTTACATACTATGACGACAATTCATAGAAAAGTATCCTTTTTGACGTTTGAATAAAAGTATTGAATTCGACTAGTTGGAAACTACCGTATTGTTCAATTCGAACCAGTAGTTTCGGAGACTAGCGCGTTCAAACAAAAAACTCTCCAGCTTTATAATATTAGTATAGATTACCTGTTCGAGGTACTCGTTCCTAGAGAGCCAGAAGTTGTCCCTGTTCTTGCAGACCTCGGCGAGGACGGCGCCGCCTATGAATACCATATCCTTACGTCGGGGCGGGTCCTCCACGCGGATCTTGAATTTCTGCAAATGATATGTTACAACATTACTTTTAGGATATGTTTTTGCCGTGCATAATACATTCATTGCCACCGAATCGACCACAGAGTCCACATAAATTTTATTCCAGCCCCGAGGACTCGTTGAGTTCAACGTAAAATGTACGAGAATTTGGCAGCATCTGAGACGTCATTGTTAAAATCGTAGTGGTAGTCAAGGTGTTAAAAATGATTTCTAGTTCTATTGTAGAACTAGCCACCCACCCTGCCTTCCCACGGGTGCAATACTGATATTAAATTTATCCAGTGTTTATTGGATGTTATTATACATATAAATATTCCTCATTAGTCACACTACCTATTAAAAAAACTGCACCAAAATCCGTTGCGTAGTTATAAATATAAGTTTATATAAGCATACGTCGGTATGCTTAACACTTAGAACGCTATGTCGGACAATGCTGTCCGACGCTAGCAGAGGATTAGCCTTCAACAGTTTTTGTCGGCAGTCAAATGCTTAAATCTTTAAAACATAAAAGTAAAAGTAGTGTAAAAACAGGATATAGATATAGAAAAAGCGACTTTATTTTATGCTACGACTTTATTTTATACTGACTGCTCGGTTGGTGCGGTGGCTGGGCAACTGGCTGCCGTGCAACGTGTCGCGGGTTCGATTCCCGCACGGAACAACACTTTGTGTGATCCACAAATTGTTGTTTCGGGTCTGGGTGTCATGTGTATGTGAAATTGTATGTTTGTAAACGCACCCACAACAGGAGAAAATCCTACAGTAGGGCAACGTTTTTTAAAAAGACAAAAGACAAAAAAGCTATGTAATGAAACTATTTTTCATTTTGATATATCACTCACATAGTATAAAACAAAGTCGTTTCCCGATGTCTGTCCTTGTGTATGCTTTAAATTGCGTGACACATTTTGATGCGGTTGTTAATAGATATAATGAAGGAAGGTTAATGTATGTATTTTTAATAAGCTTTGCAGATGATGTCGCTGGCGGAAAGCCAGTATACAGTTAAAAACAACTCAATCTTATATTAAATAAATAATTTGTTACTTTTTCATGCTAAAACAACAAAACTAATTAAAATAAAACTTAGTTCAAAGACAGATCTGAAATAGCACAAAAATATGTCGCTAACAGAGACTAACTTTAATATTTTTTTTAATCCTATCTCGACTATTTTCGAGGTACACCGGGACTCATAAACAAAAGTTGTCGTTAGAGCGAAATAGTTAAATTCACGTTATTGTATGGTCTACTCACAGCCAGCTTATCGCAGTCGTTCTTGAGCACTCTCTCGAGGTAGAGCTGTTTGATCTCCCTCTCGAGGCGGGAGGGCAGGCCTGGGTACATGGTAGAGCCCCCAGAGAGCACGATGTGCTTGTACAGCTCGTTTCGCATATCTATGTCGGCAGCCTAAATAATAAATAAAGATAAGGTCAATGGTCATGGCAACATGCATGAGGGTGTAGATTCGAAACCTGACAAGTACCAATGTTTGCTACGCTTGCTCAAGGCAGGTTGGCGATTTCAAACTTACAATTAGAAATTATAAGTCCAGGTTTCCTCACTATGTTTACCTTCACCGTATGTCAGTGGTGTCTCAGTAATCATAGAAAGTACATTATAACTCGGAAAGAGTCACATTGGTACTCGGCCCAGCCTGATGATGTATGAGAAACAGTCATCATCAACTTCAAGTCATTAAAAATAAAAAATATCCAGTGAATCCTCACCTGTATGGTATTGAAGACCAGCTCAGCGATGCCCTGACCCTCAACGTTGATGAGGTGCGGTTGGAACAACGCCTCAGGAGCCTCAAACCTCTCCCCTCCAACTTTGATCACACGACCATCTGGTAGCTGCAGAGATAATACATTTGTCATCTACGTTTCTTTAAAAACATTATACACCTTTATATGGGGATAAGGGGTCTTGTTTCTCACAAGGATTGGGGAGGGATGGGAGGTAGGTAAAGATAAGGTCTCCGGTAACCTCACTTACACGGCGAAACACAACGATGTGGTTGTTTCACACCATTATTTTGTGCAGTGCCGGCGTTAGGGGAGGGCGTGATGGGGCGATGGCCCAAGGCGAAAACTCTGGAAGGCGGCAAAGTCTAAAGTTGGAGTCTACTGCCTCTCTTGGTGCAAACCCTCAGAACTGTGCTATACGCTCTGTGCATATGCATATTTTAATTGACATCTTTTTGGATGGATTTTTCGAGAGTTTGTGGTCAAGGAGTGACTCTGACGAAATCAATACGATCAGCAAAAAACTAACACTTGATATTGCTTCCCTTAAGTGGGTGTTACGCCGGTACTGCTTCTGTGAGGTCGTGGTATCACTCCGGTCGAGCCAAACCATTCGTGCCGAAGTATGGGGCAGGGGGAGGTTATAACGCTTGCATCAATAACTTCATCTGATACTTACAACATAAGGTTCGACTAGCACTGTAGTCTCCCAAGCCAGCCGTTGTTCCTGCTCGATGTTGTACCCGATGTAGCAGAGCTTCTCCTTCATCATGCGCACTGTCTCGAAGTCAGCTGAATGGTTGAAGGCATACCCTCGGAGTAGAAGGAGCTGGAAGTCAAAGATCAAATAAAAAATAGTTCATCATAGTAGTCGCAATGTGTTACAATCGAAATTAAATGTCAATTGAGATGTTCGACTAGTTTCGAACTAATTGAGCTAACGGGTCCGGTTAAGATCGAATCTAAACAGGTAACGCTCGTTAAATAAATAAATAATTAAAAAAATCTTTCTAACTTGTTGTTTTGGAAGGAAAATAACATGATTATGTTTATTAGTTATTTTGTTAATAAGAATTAGAATTTAAAGCCAATGGAATGCATCAACTAACTGTGAATATTATTTATATGTGTGGAACAAAAGCCTTTAGTGGTGAGGGGAAAATTCAAATGACTTCTTCCGCCTTCTTTTAAAAAAACCGCCTGTGTCTTCTTCTGTTTTAGGCTGAGCCCGTGGTGCCTTATTGCGCCTACCCCGGCTGAACATCAGCCCTTTAGGGCCCCGTCTGTGTTGGTGTATTGGCTCTTTGAGGCGCGCGCGGAACGCTACGCGCCGTACGCTCGGGTCTGGTTCTGGTCGGGCGGCAAGCTAACCTTACTCGCCGTCCGCAGACCCGCGCTTACGGTGGCCGGAGACGAACAAAAGCCTTAGTTTGTATCTATTAAACTTGTTTATTATACTTTTATTTAGGGCTGATTTTTCAATGGTTAGGTAAAAGTTACCTGGGGAATAATTATGATGCTGTCGCGTAAGAATGTTTGTATAAGACAGTGACAGCAACAATTTTATTCCTCAGTTAACATTAATCTGACTATTGAAAAAACAGCCCTAAAATCTATACTAATATTATAAAGAGGTAAAATTTGTAAGTTTCTATGTCAGGGTAGTCTTTGGAACCGCTGGTCGGATTTCCAAAATTCTTTCACTGATAGATAGCTACAATATTCCTGAGTGCTATAGGCTATAAAACATAACGCTACGATTAAATGGAGCCGAGCAGCGAGTGAAACCGCGCGGGAGTAGCTAGTGAATGAATAAAACAAACGAACCTTGATGAGATACCGTGTGATATCTCTGCCGGCGATGTCGAGCCGCCGCGTCAGATGTGGCAGCGCGAATTCCTCGTATACTGGGCATATGTGGGTCACACCGTCACCTGATAAAAGAAGAACATAATCTCAAATATAGTTTTCCTAACAAATTTATTCTGAGAGAGCGGTATAAACAATCAATCTTTAATTCGGTTACCTTTGTCTAATTAACGTTACAATTGCGTAGTTTCCTTGGTCAAAAATAAATTAATTCAACATTTCAATACAATAAATTTATTATTTTTTGACTAATTTGACTTGATCAATGTACCTAGCAAGTACCAATGTGACTTTTTCCGAGTTATATGTTCTTTTTTTTTCTTTTTCTTTTTTCTTAAAAAAAAAGTTGCCCCACATTAGGATTTTCTCCTGTGTCGTGGGTGCGGTTACAAACATACAATTTTACATACAATGACACCCAGACCCGGAACAACAATTTGTGGATCACACAAAGAGTTGTTCCGTGCGGGAATCGAACCCGCGACACGTTTCACGGCAGCCAGTTGCCCAGCCACCGCACCAACCGTGCAGTCCAACGGTTGCACGGTTGGACTGCACCGTGATCATAGATATTTAGATCTATGATCTGTTTAGATCATTTAGATCTATGATCTAAATAGGAGATATTATTGATCTAAATCATAGATAGTAGGTACTCATATACATATATACCTACTATCTATGATTTATTTAGACACCACTGACATACGGTGGAGAAAAACGCCGTGAGAAAACCTAGACTTATAATTTGTAATCATAAGTTTAAATAATTACTCCATAATACATTAATCTAACATAATTCTTAATTTATAAATGTATATACATATTTTATTTATTTTTCTATGATAAATACTGTTGTCCTATGTTAATTTGATTAGTTCTAGATATAATTTCTATATAATATATTGTCTGTACAAACGCATCATTTTAAGAATGTTGGTTAGCTCGTAACTGGCTAATGTATAAGACCTAACTACCTATAACGAGTACTTCTAACTACTTTGTATACATAAGTTATCTGTGAGCCTACCTTATCATAATAAATAAATAAATCGCCAAGTCACCATGAGCAAGTGTTGTGATTAATGTTCAAATCTTCTCCTTTTGAGAAGCTTTCTTCTGCTGAGAAAAGGCCTTGCTCAGCAGTGGGCACTTTTAGGCTGATGATCTGATATTTTAGTGTTATGATTGATCAATTGTGGTCTAGAATGGCCAATCATAAAATACTTTTCGCTCGAATTGTTTATAAATTAGCTTGTAGTTGTATTTAAATAGCTTTTTTTTCTTAGCTTTTTATTTTGTATTTTTTTATTATGTATTTGGAAGATAAGTTTAAGCTAAGATGGAAATGACGCGATCTGAGTTCATAAGTTATTTATAAATAAAATACATTGATGGTTCTCATGCAAAGTGCTGCAGTGGTGTTTATGCATTTCAAAGTTTTAGCGAGACTAACGAAAAACTATTTATTTTTGAAAAGAGAATTTGAATTTAAGTGTGGGAGAGCCATGCTTCGGCACGAATGGGTCGGCTCGACCGGAGTGATACCACGGCCTCACAGAAAACCGGCGTGAAATAACCACAGCGTTGTGTTTCGCCGTGTGAGTGAGGTTACTGGAGGCCCAATCCTTCCCCTCTCCCAATCCCTCCTAAATCCCTAAATCTCCAAATCCCTAATCCCTAAAAGGTCGGCAACGCACTCGTAACTCCTCCGTTGCGAGTGTCCATGGGCGGCGCTGATTGCTTACCATCAGGTAATCCGTCTGCTCGTTTGCCGACCTATTAAATATAAAAAAAAAAATTGATCCCTCTCATCTAGAACCGTCTAACTTTTAATCCAGCCGTGAAATGTTTTATAACTCACCTGAGTCGACGACCACTCCAGAAATAAGTCCTTGGGCATACAACGTTAGCACTGCTTGGATGGCGATATACGCGCTGTCAAATTCATACTTCTCGAACATTACCTGGAAAATTACAATTTTCTATTAAAAACAACGTAACTTGTTTACATTTCTAAGGTGAAAAGAGGCTTATTTTTGAAAAGAGAACGCGCCTTTTAACCCCTGAAACGTTACATTCTAATAAAGCCCATTCCTTATTAAAGGTTGGATGTAAAGATTGAAAAAAAAATATATGTTTACTGTAGATTCATGTAGGTACTACAATGTGAGTAAAATTTTATTTTCTTATGACAAATAGTTAAGCTGTAAAAAATATTTACCAACACGCTATTTTGTTCAAATAAATGCCTTTTCCTTTTAAATGACTTGTTTTACTTAATTTTTTTTTATATATCAATTTGTGTTTAAAATTTTTACTACAAAGTGGGCAGCACTCTTGCACCAGTCGTGCGTTAGCATGATCAAGGTTATTGAGGGTACTATACGCCCTAAGCTTAAAACCGAATGCACTCTTTTTTGTGAGGAGAAAATCATTAAATTATGTCTATCGCCCAGGGTAAGGCGAGAGGGAGTGACAGACTCTTGCTGGCTAAAAACCTCCAGGGAAAGGAGAGTAAGCGGAGCGTCGTGGCAGATTTCATCGCAAATTCTAACATATTATGTATAAATTAGATTGCACGGTTGGTGCGGGGGCTGGGCAACTGGCTGCCGTGCAAGGTGTCGCGGGTTGGATTCCCGCACGGAACAGCTGTTTGTGTGATCCGTAAATTGTTGATCCGGGTCATTGAATGTTTGTAGACGCACACAGGAAAAAATCATAGTGTGGGGCAACATTAATAAAAAAAGTTTTTTTGATGTTTTACCTTTGATGTGTGTCTGTTTTTATGAACGAATCATAAACAATAACATAAATTGAAGAAAATATAGTGATTACTTAGGCTTTAGGTAAATATTAATATTACTCAGGCTTTTTCTAAGAAATCATCATCTTTTCTTACTAAGTTATAAATATTATTCATTATACTTTTGATAGCCAGGCTAAGCTGCAGTCAAAAAGCTAATATAACATGTATCTGACCTCAATCATCTTCTCCCTATTCTTGGTGGGGTTCATCGGTGGTTCAGTGAGCAATATCTTCGTCTCCTTGGGGTCCACGTTCATCTTGCTGGGCCCGAACGTGTAGTCCCACACGTGGCACATATCCTCCCAGTTTCTGACCACCTGTAAATTAAATAAATAATAAATAAATAAGTCATTTTTCTGGACCACGGCCTGGAGCAGGAGAAGGAACAGGGGAAAGGGGTTTAGTCAGTAAGAGTCTGACACTTCCTCCTGCCCTACCCTTGGCGGGAGAAGACATTTGATGATTTTCCCCTCCCAAAAAAAAATCCCTCATTTTGGGCAAGCAAAATAACACTTAACCTTAACATCATGAGTGTAGTGATGACTATTAGATCTAAGTAAATCTTAAATACCACAATAAATTATCGACTTATAAGTTTATGACCACAATTTGTCATAAAACATACATACAGAGGAGGAGTCATTAGCTTATTGCGCCCTAAAACGTAATAGATTTATAAAAACTGGCCAATTGCAAATAATTATAAAAAGTTGATTAAAAAAAGTAACGATATTTTGCCTTCAAACGTAATAATTTTAAACCGACTTCCTCAATCAAAAAGAAATTATTTTAACGTATAAAACTATAAAAATACTGTGTTTTTATAATAACTATCGCGAGACATACTAAATTAACTAAAATTCGCGGGTTACTCACGTGTAAATGTTGAGAAAAGCTCTACTAGTTTCGAACCACAGAGGGGTTCTTCCTCATGAGCAGCGTGCGCGGACGCGGCGACGTCGCGCAGCCTACTAAACCCTGCCTAGCCTACTACCCGCGAATTTTAGTTAATATAAAAATACTTCATTCATTATTTTACGATATCCTTGGTGTTCGTATTTTTATTGTTAATTCAAGAGAAATAAGTATACTATTTGACGTTAAAATATTATGACGTCACAACGTGCTATTTCATAAAATATACATAGAAAATTACCGTTTTTGAAATTTCGATAAAAGTATTGAGTTTGACTTGTTGGAAACTACCGTATTCGACCGTAAATAATTATGTTTTTTTTTTCAATTATACTTACTCCATTCTCCATAGGATAACTGACTTCCAACATGGATCTGAGTTTAGACGCTTCATCTCCGACCATTAGGTCCTGAAATTATTAACATTAAACCATTAATTACTGCTCTAAATAACTATAAAAATAGACGGTTATTATAACACAGTTTTAGTAGAAACAATATTCTGAAATCGGCACAAAAACAATACGAACAAAAACAGTTATTGGAAACACACTATTGTAATGTTAATCGACATCAACTTGTACGTATTTTATTACATACTAGCTACTCTCGCACGGTTTCACCCGCTGCTCGGCCCCATTTAAACGTGGCGTGATGTTTTATAGCCTATAGCACTCAGGAACATAGTAGCTATCTATCAGTGAAAGAATTTTGGCAATCCCACCAGTGGTTCCAAAGATTACCCCCTACATACAAACTTACAAATTTAACCTCTTTATAATATTAGTATAGAAAAGAGTCTCATAGGTTTTTTAAAGGGGAAGGATCATCGAATGCTTTCTTTCGACCTCGGTGAGCCGAAAGGGAGTGTCAGTGCATTGCGCCTGATCCAAAATCCCAATTGGAATGTACTATGTTATATAGAGCCTTATTATATCAAACTAAATCAGGAATTAGGGCGCCAGATTGCGCCTCTGTGCTAAAGATTGGTTAACAAAGACTTTTTTAATGAGGTCGGCAAACGAGCAGACCAATTACTGATGGTAAGCAATCGGCGCCGCCCATGGACACCCGCAACAACAGAGGAGTTACGAGTGCGTTGCCGACCCTTTTGGGATTAGGGATTGGGGGCAGGGAACCGGTACCGTCACTCATACGACTGTGGTTGTTTCACGCCGGTTTTCTGTGAGGCCGTGGTATCACTCCGGTCGAGCCGACCCATTCGTGCCGAAGCTTGGCTCTCTCACATTTGAATAGGAGACTATTGTACTAAATCGATATTTATTTCTTTACTTTAACTGTGCAATATTGTACAAATTGTTTGGCACATCACATTTCAATAGTGTGTTTCTGACATGATGACTATCAAACAAAGATCTCATTAGAACCACTAACAGACATACAGACACTAAATAACAACTTAATCATGTTATAAAATCAATCTGTACATTCTATATACATATACCAACATATTATGTTGTCCTATATGTTGTAGTTTCTTATTTGTCTTATATAACTCCAAAATATTAAAAGCTAGTTTTATTACATTATTTTAAATGCATTAATAAAGTCATAATAAATTATTTATTATGTTTTCGGCTTACTCATGTAATAATTTGACGCGATACTCGACTAGTTTCAAGCCATGCTAGAGGCCCACACACTTGCTTATTTGCCAGTAGCAGTGCGACAGTCGCCGAGTCACGTGTCGCGAAATGCTGCTCTAGCATGGCTTGAAACTAGTCGAGTATCTTGTCAAATTATTAGGTGAGTAAGCCGAAAACATAATAAATAATTTAGAATGTCTCACGAAAGTTATAATAAAAAGTCATAATATTTGCAAATTGTGGCAAATAAGAAAACACCAATAAAAGGACAAACTTGTTAGTCTACATTAAACTATTTGTCTATGTTATTTTTATTTTAAAACAAAAACAAATGCTAGAAACGTATGCAAAACAAAAGTGATTAAGTTTTGAAATAACTAAAACATATTGCATTGTTTAGTGCAAAAATCTATGCTTATAATTATATTAATATATTTAATTATACGCCTAAACTAATTTCTTACATTACTAAGCAGAAAAAGCTTCCCACCTACATAATTTTGAAATAAAAAGCATTAAGTACCATAGAGTAAGATTTTTGTCTTTGAAATAGTTTATAGAATTTTACGCATTTAGTGTGAAGTAGATAGTTCTAAAATAGTACTAAATAGAAGTGTAAATCAATTCGAGGGCTATTCTAAAATAAAAGCTGATGTATTCGGCAAAAATTTTGATACTAGTAATTAAGATATGTCATTCCTTATGAAGTGTTTGTTGTGAAGAGTTTACTAAAAGTCAGTCTTATTAACTTATCTGTAGCCGATTTGTCTACTAAAGATAGATTTTTGGCACATTTTTTTACCATTTTCAGCAGCTTGTAATGAGCTATGAGATTTCTCTACTTCAAAAAGTCTTCATTTACCATCTCGATACTAGGTAAGAGATCAGAGATCGCGGTTTAAATGATTTAGACCATCTGATCTGGATCTGGTCTAAGGATGGTGAGAAAAGTGTGCACGACACCAAGAAGGGCGCCAAAAAACTAGGTAAAAGAGGTCCAATCTAGTGTTTTATTTAGAAGTGCTCTATTTTTATTACTTGCCCAACAGAACCGGCTTTGACCTGACCCTACAACACCTACACGAAAAGCAATCCCATACATATATTAATGCACCATCAACTTCATTTTATAGAACAAAAATATGCCAAATATTATCCCTAGTATCCAAATCAAACGACAGATAGGTTAGTAAAACTAACAATAAGAATTTATAAATAAGCAAGTGTGCAGTTTATTTTGCGAAGCACTGTGTAATAGGATACCTATATGACATACCATAACTTCCACATCCTCTTGATTGAAAGCCTGTCACATGAAATATTATACTTTTTTAGAAATGAGAATAGAACTATGGAGTTTCTTATTGACTTGTTTATGGTTTAATAAACAAAAGAATGAAACATGTTTTATTATGATGGGATATATTATACTTCCTTTTGCCCTATTTTGCTGTGCTCTATAGTCCATAATTGATCTCACGCAAATTGTAACCACCTTTATATGTACTTATGGTAAAGCAATAAAGATATTGACTATTGAGTGAGTGACCTGCATCATTTATTATTATTGTAACATTAAAAAGTGTATCATATAAAAATATGTAGTACTATTTACTGTAATAATATGATTAATATGTAGTATATAGTGACTAAACATTTCTCATTATAATTTCATTTACCTAATTCAAATTTTACTCATTTATGTTAATTTTTGGACAACAAAATTAATGACCTAATCTGATTATTTATCACAATCATTTTACAATCACAGACAATTAAGTTAAATTATTTAAACACGCTACATGCACTTAATATTGTTTATGTAAAAACATATTAGTTATCAAATCAATGTTAGGTTTCAACATGAGACAATGTTTTTCAAAACAAATAACATAAAATATGCTGAAATATGGACTTACTCCGATACAAATGTCCTGCAACATTGAAAAATATCTTAATCACAGCAGATAAAGTAATTAGCAAAAAAACTTAAGTGCCTATAGCAAAATAAAACATCATGTCCAACAGCAAAATCAGGAATTCCTATAAGTTTCTAAATTATAAGCTAAAATACTTCACTATTTATATTTTCATAGTATCTTTAATTTTATTTTTGTAAGCAAATAAAAACTTGCTTGTTGATAATTGAAGTTATTCTTCATTTTAATTTTAAAATTAAGTTGAAATATTATATTTATGTTTAAAACAAGCACTTTTCAAACAAAAAGAAGGGATTCTTAAGAACTTAGTTCTACCAAAGGGTTTTATGCTTTACTTATTACATTTTACCTACAAATCTTTTGTGAATCAAGTTTTATTTATTTAAACCTTTCTAAACAAGTGTTGTTCCTAATTGTGGAATTTGTTTGTGAAGGAAGGCTCCCTTATAGGAGTCTCCATTATATTGTGAATCAATGTCATTTTAAAAGTCTATAGTAACATTTGTAACATTTATTTCTTTAATTAAATTGGAGATGCTGTAATTTATTTAGGTTTTTCTGACTTGTATGTTTGTGTAATTTATTTAGTACTTAGCAAACATCATTATTGTAGCAGGATAACGACGTGTATTGCAGTTATGACGATAGTTTCATAGACAGGATACGGATGAATTCCGCTACACACCTGAGTTACCACAGTTTTGAAACTCACCTTAACATCAATATCTCCGATCTTGTTCTCCGCCCTGATGATCGGCCGGCCGACCATCGACGGAAAAATGAAGGCTGGGAAGTTGCTCCCCGCATATCCACACTTCACGAACTAAAACCGACAACATAACATGAGGAAAAACGATGATTCAAGCTCTTATCAAAACCACCATTTTACATCACCATTTTTATATGAACTTACGCCTGTGCCATTGTCGCAAACGATAACTTTTCTTCCTTTCTCATCCATTTTACTTAATTTATAGTATTTCTACTTATAATTATATTTCTATTGAAATATTTGATGAAAATAACAGACGAAGCACAGCCCCCCGCACAGCCCGAAACTATCAAAGTTATTTTTTTTAATGAGTGACAAATCGACGATTTGCCGTCAACGTAATATATATCGTAACCATTGGACATACGGTTCATATTGTTGTAACAAAATAATCCACACATTTTGACACGCCTAAAATTTTCAAGTTTGCAATACTAGTCTTTTAAGCACAATTCTGTGTAGAATCCAGGTTTATATTGTTGTATCAAAATAATCCACACATTTTGACACGCCTAAAAATTTCAAGTTTACAATACTAGTCTTTTAAGCAGAATTCTATGTGGAATCCCAACTTTATGAGGTTGATAGGAACAATGAACGAAAATAATAACGTTAAACAAACCAAATTAGAATTAGTAGTGCCTTTTCTCTTATTGTATATTTAATATATTTAAAAGTTACGTATTTATGTCAAAGTTACTCGGTAGATAATTTTGTGTCAACAGGGAAAGTGCCAATGACAATGTTTAATTTCTGATCGACAGAAGAAAAGACAAGCCCTCTGGTTTTGAAAGATATTTAAACAAACTATGTGCATTACTTTGATGCTACAGGCTAACTTTAGGCTCGACACACTAAAGATATCCAACTTCCAAGGCATACCTAATGGACATGGCGTCAGGCAATACAAAAGGGCTCGACGGATAAGATAAACTATGAGTACTGTATCAATTCGTGTTTTGTACACATAGATAGATTTAGAAGTAGGCATGCACTGTTAACTTACAACACTGTTGTTGTGGGCCACAGCACAGTTGTGGCAGTTGCTTTAGAATTCTAAGTTAACTATTTTGAGTAATACTGAAGAAGTTCCATATTCAATAACATAATAAGTAGATAAAAATTTATTAAATCATCATCGTTATTTGAAAAAGGTGCTTGTTATTTGCCGTTTAGATGTGCTAGTTATTTTATTTAACACAAAGTTAAAATATACAGTTTTGAGTTTTGAAGCAGTATTTGCTTTTCAGTATTCCAAATCACTCCTCTTTACAAAGCTAACACAATAGGTACCTGTGTGTTCACTGCTGTGCATAGTATTTCGTTATAGAATTTTCTAACAAAACTACGACTTTGATGATGGCAGATTACCACGTTTCGCCTTTAATTCTTTGATGTGATAAAAATGTATCATTATTAAATCGCATAGATCCTTGTTGAACATTTTTTTGATTCTGAGCAAGGATACGGCGTGTATACATAATATTTGGCTATATTTAGAAAAAATAGGTATATTTACCCGAGAACTGCATCATCATCATCATCTTCCTGCCCGTGTCCCGTGTTATTTGGGGTCGGCGCAATATGTTTTTTTCTTCCATTCTGTCCTGTCACTCGTCACGCTATCGCTAACTCCTCTGTCTTCCATATCACTTCTCACACAATCCATCCATATTTTCTTTGGTCTCCCCCTGCCTCTCCATCCATCCACATTTATACTCATGACTTTTTTTGTTACATGCTTTTCATCCCTCCTTTTCACATGGCCATACCAAGACAAACGGTTCCCTGAAACTGAACCGTTCATGAAGTTCCGAGAACTGCATGAAAAGGAATAAAACTTTATTAATCTACACTATTGTCAAAATCAAATTCATAAACGTCAAATTAACGTCAACAAAGGAGCATGGGAAGTGGTGGTCTTTCACGTGTTTTTGTTATTTTAAATTGATTCGTTTAATGATAAATAAGTGAAAATGAAGCACAAAAGGTTTGAAGAGAACATATTAGTCGATGAAGCTTACACAAATTACGGGTTAGCTGACAAAAATGCCGATACAAAGAAAGGGCAAGGTATTGCGAAGCATTTCGCTGAAACCTTAGAATATGAGGATAAAAAGAAGTGGTATCATCAGGTACAGTCTTTATTTTCTTTATAATAATCTTATCATTATGTAAAGTTTGTGAAATATCAGACCTTTTTATGTATTGCGCAATTTCTTGCAAGTGCAACTTACTTATTCACATAACCATAAAATATTCAACTTGCTTTAAATTAAATATAACATGTTATTGATGATTAGAATCATTGTTTATATACAGATTGACTATTGTTACTATAATAACATAATTTGAAGTCTGACTGTGCTGTTTTAATATAGTTTTTATCTTGAAATAAAAATGTGTGATTCAGAATTATTATTTAGCAATAACATTTAAATTCTAGTATACATAGCTGGTACATGAATTACAATGATATCATTCAAGCTCTAATGGCCTGTTCCATCATCTTCATATCATTACTTGACCAACTTATGTGCCACATAATTCATACAAATAACATTTCATTTTGATATTTAACTGGTGCATGCTGGCAATCCAAATCTTGTGAAACAAGCTCTAAATTCTAATTCTGCCAAGTTAACTAATGCAGATAGGTAGAGCCTTTTGCTTCAGGGATTAAAAGCAGCGTGAAATATAGAATTAATTCTTCACCAGTTACATAAAAAGTATACAATAGCCTATTCTTACACACTGGGCAAAAACAAAAAAAAAAACAAACAAACAAACTAGGAACTCCTTGCCGAATAGATCCACTTGCAACCACTCTGGTGTGGAAGGGCTATGATTTAGCATTAATAGTTCAGCACCACCTGGAAAACTGGCATGAAACAACCACTACATTGTTTAACAGTGCAAGTTAGTTAGTTAGTTTACCAGAGGCCCAATCCTTCCTCCACAATCCCTAAATCTTCAAAATGCAGGCCACACACTCGTAATTGCCCGGTTTTTGCAGGTGCATAGTGTTCAGCTTGATTGTGAGTTGTTCTATCACATAAAAACAACTTGCAACATACAAATCATTATTTACAATTTAGAAAGAACAAAATATACTACAAAGTCCTTGTTTTCTTTAATTCAAACATTACTGTTACAGATGCCTGAAGAGCCATCAATATCAAAGACGTTAACACAGGATCAGATTGAGGAGATGAGGAAGGAGGCAAGCAGTGCCCTCCATGGGGACACCATGGCCTATGAGACAAGTAAGTTAATTATTATTGCTTGCCATCAATCAAGATAGTCATGATAAAAAAAATCAACATCAATCACAGAACATAGCATAAGGCTTGAATAAGTTCTATGGTTGAAATTTTTTTTTGTATCTATCTAAGCAACAAAACTAGCAGTAGTTAAACAATTTTTTTAATATTTTTATGAAGTACAAAAAAAGTGTTTATTTAATTTATACCATATTTTTCCATTACAGAGGCGAGCAGAAGTGGTTCGTCAGATCACCAATGGGCTCGCACACTGCTCAACAAAGGTGCCATCGGGGACAGAGTGGCAGCCGCTACTATATTGATTCAGGTTCGCTTTTATACTTGTTTTCATTTATTTTATGGTTCTATCTCAATATTATATAGCATAAAATTAAGGTCGTATTTTCTATACCTATTACGTTTGCGTTTTGCGGTTTTTTATAATTGGGGTGTTTAAAGAGGAAGTTTTTTATTTATAACAATAACATTTAATTTTTTTAAACAGTATTTAAAAGTTTTAAGGGCTTTAAACATTATTACAAATACACTATTTGTTTTGGCTATGAGATTAATAAACTACAATAATTCTTCAATGTTAGCAATACAATACACTAGGTGGTAATACAGTAAATTAGTAATCTAATTTAGTAAAAATATTTAATTACGTCTGTGAGCTCAAAAAAGTTGGTTATTATTTATATCTAAATTCGATAAGTTTGCGACTCGTAAAGCCGCATCTGTCTGTACTAAGATTTGAGAATTGGCAGAATTTGCCATACAGAGACGCACAACAAGCTATTTTCTACTTACGCTTTTACAAAAACTGAGAAAGATAAATAAGTAAAATATCTAGACCGTATGGCCTCAGCTTTCATCGTGCTTGCTTATCATTGTGTCGGCCAATGAGTTTCTCTCCAAAAACTTTTTTTATGTGATAGGTCGGCAAACGAGCAAACGGATTACCTGATGGTAAGCAATCAGCGTCGCCCATGGACACCCGCAACGACGGGGGAGTTACGAGTGCGTTGTCGACCTTTTAGGGATTAAGGATTTGGAGATTTTGGGAAAGGGAACGGATTGGGGTACGGGAAAGATTGGGCCTCCGGTAACCTCACTCACACGGCGAAACACAACTCTTTGGTTATTTCACGGTGGTTTTCTGTGAGGCCGTGGTATCACTCCGGTCGAGCCGACCCATTCGTGCCAAAGCATGGCTCTCCCACACTTTTATAGAAGGTAATTTTATCTCCCGTATCGTGAGGAAGTTTCTGTCTATATCTAGTAGACTAGTACATAAGGGAGGACGCCAGAAAGAAACGCGCTCTAAATTGATTCCAAAGCTTATTGTTATTAATTTTAATTAATGATTACAGGACAACCCTATCTATAACTTGACGGCGTTACGAAACATGATCAACAATGTCAAACCAGCCAAAAAGAAAGATGGAATCATTATCATAGGTACCTAATAAACTTTTAAATTTTTAGACATTTTTTTTGTGATAAGCAAACAAGCAGACTGGTTACCTGATGGTAAGCAATCAGCGCCGCCCAATGAAACCCGCAACAACGGAGGAGTTACGAGTGCGTTACTGTCCTTTTGAGGGATTAGGGATCGGGGACGAGAAGGATTGGGTCTCTAGTAACCTCACTCACGCGGGGAAACACAACGCTGTGGTTGTTTCACGCCGGTTTTCCCCGGGGCCGTGGTATCGCTCCGGTCGAGCCGAACCATGGCTCTCCCACACTTATAATAAAAGCTAAGCATATAAAAAAGGCTTGCTACTATACAACAAACTGTTCAAGTGCCCTGATCAGGTGATCGGTGTTGTTTGGCAATCTTCATCTGACAAAAAACCATGTATATGTGTACTTAATTTATTGAACTAATAAATCAATAAGTTTAGTATGTTTAACAATTGTTTAATTTAAAAAATGTATAGTAATGTTCTACAAGTCCTAGCGACTACAACTAATGTTTAATTTTCTCTTAACAGATGCGCTATCGGAGCTTTTAATATCAGAGTTATTGATTCCGGATATCAAACTGCGTACCTTCGAGCAGCACCCTCTTGGTCACGTGGATGAGATGACATCAGGCAACAAGCAGGCTCGCCGGAATATATTGAAGCTGTGGTACTTTGAGGATCAGCTGAAGGAGTTGTATGGGAGTGAGTAGTTTTTGTATTTTATTAATTTACTAGATTTAACTCGCGGCTTCGCTCCCGTCATTTGGCTACCTATACTACTTTACCTACACTACCTACCCTTTTTTTGTCAGGGGAAAATCATCAAATGACTTCTCCCGCCCAGGGTAAGGCGAGAGAGAGTGTCAAACTCTTACTGATTAAAAACCCTCCCTTCCTTCTTCTGCTCTGGGCCCACGTCGTGGTGCCTCATTGCGCTGAACATCAGCCCTATAGGGCCCCGTCTGTGGTGGTCTATTGGCTCTTTGAGGCGCGCGGAACGCTACGCGCCGTACGCTCGGGTCTGGTTCTGGTCCGGGTGGCGAGCTACCCTACACTACCTAGTTACTTACCTACACTACCTACCCTACCCTATTCTATTCACCCTGACCTACTCTACCCTATCATATGTTAATTGTACACATATTCTATGTTTTTGTGATGTTTTAGTAGCCTTTAGCACTCAGGAACATTGTAGCCATCTATCAGTGAAAGAATTTTCGAAATCCGACCTGCAGTTCCAAAGATTACCCCCTACATACAAACTTCCAGTTTCAAATTTTACCTCTTTATAGTAAATATTGTTTTAACGCCGGGTTCATGATTGTTTTCTTTTTCAGGTTATGTGGAAGCGTTGAACAAATTCGCCCACGATTCTGTGGAGGCAAATAAAGAGAAGGCGGTCAGTGCCATGTCTTACTTACTGATGCATCACCCGGAGAGGGAGAAGGTATGTCGACCATAGTATAAGCACCTATATCCATTAAAGTATTTACGGTTATGTCGTGGTAGCTCGGAGGTTAAAGAGCCCGCTTCTCATGCATGAGGGTGTCGGTTCAAAACTTGGCAAGTACCAATGTGACTTATGTATATTGTTGTTAAACCCACTACCCCAGCTAAACAGTAAATCATCATCAGCTTATAAGTGCCCACTACTGAGCAAAGGCCTCTTCTCATACGGAGAAGGTTAGAGCATTAATCACCACGCTTGCTCAATGCGGGTTGGCGATTTCAAACTCATAATTAGAAATTATAAGTCCAGGTTTCTCCACTACGTTTCCTTCACTGTCTCTCAGCGGTGTCTAAATATTCATAGAATGTTGGTAAGTATAACTTAATTTTACATATAACTCGAAAGAGTCACATTGGTACTTTGCCCTATCTATTGTAAAATACCTACTAGAAATAGAAAATTATTTCTAACTATATTAATTAAACTTACAGATGCTGTTAACAAATATAATAAACAAGTTGGGAGATCCATCACAATCTGTCGCCTCCAAAGTGATCTACCATCTCTGCCAGCTCCTGTTTAACCATCCCAATATGAAGGCTGTTGTGTTAGCTGATATTGAGAAGATGTTGTTCAGGTTAGTTTATATTATATACTTACATTAACTCTTGGATGTATGTAGTGGCGGGACAAGCACAATATGGTACCGCGACCTCTGCCTGGAGCAGGAGAAGTGGGGATATTTTTAGTCAGTAAGAGTCTGACGAATTGTTCCCCTCGACCGAAGTGATACCAGTGTGGGAGAGCCAAGCTTCGGCGCGAATGGGTCGGCTCGACCGGAGTGATACCACGGCCTCACAGAAAACCGGCGTGAAACACAACCACAGTGTTTCGCCGTGTGAATGAGGTTACCGGAGGCCCTATCCTTCCCCTCCCCTAATCTCTCCTCTATCCCTAAATCTCCAAATCCCTAATCCCTAAAAAGTCGGCAACGCACTCGTAACTCCTCCGTTGCGAGTGTCCAATGCCGGCGCTGATTGCTTACCATCAGGTAATCCTCGTCTGCTCGTTTGCCGACCTATTACATAAAAAAGAGTAATTATATTTTAATTGACTTTGTTAGGAATTCTTTTTGAGCCTATTTTCATCTGATTGTTTTACTAATTTTCAGGACGAACATATCCCCTCGCGCTCAGTACTACGGAGTGTGTTTCCTCAACCAGTTCTACCTAGGCAAGGACGACTCCAAGATAGCTGAGAACCTCATCAGAATATACTTTTCTTTCTTCAAGGCTTCTATTAAAAAGGTACGGAAATATTTGATAGTTTGATATATATTATCTTATTATTAAATTGTCATCATCATCATCATCATCATCAGCAGCAGCAAGAGCAGCAACAACCTATACGTGTCCACTGCTGATCAAAGGCATCTTATAATACGGAAAATGTTTGAGCTTTATTCACCGTGTTTGATCTAGGCGGATTTGGGAATTCAAACGTATAATTTAAAAAGTATACGTTATGATTTCCTTACTATATGAGCGAGAGGATCTGGGAAGCTGTCTCCTCTTTTTGCGAGGTACCAAAAGAGGAGGCGGAATATGTAAGGTAACTATTCTTCTCACGTGCCAACCGCCCAAGTAGGAGACACTCCGGGCGTCGGGTTTCGAATGAGGATCTTCGGTCACCGTAAACACGGATCTGTGAGCGTGCAAGCTTCTCAAAGAGGTGATAGACCACAGTTGGGGCACAACAGACCTGATATTCAGGCGGGATTACGAGGCAAGGGCATGTACTGCAAGCCTTGATCTTGATCAGGGCAAAACCACCCAATCCCTTGATGGGGTGTGGTTTTTAGTCAGTAAAAATCTTACACTGTCCCTCCCCCCGCCCAAGGCAAGAGAAGAAATCGAATGATCCCCCCCCCCCCTCAATAATAACCCGCTTTCCATACGTTATGCTATTAATTGTTTTGTTTCAGGGTGAAATAGACTCCCGGCTAATGTCGGCCATACTAACAGGAGTGAAGCGCGCATATCCGTTTGCGAACAAAGAGCGCATGGCGGAGAGTGCATCCCACGTGGACCACATACACCGACTCGTGCACCTCGCGGGCATCAACGTCGCTATACACGCCTTGGCGCTGCTCTTCCACATATCCGATGCGTCACAGAGCACTGCTGATCGGTGAGTGAAGATGTTATGTATTTTATCTGTCCAAAAAAGTACTCTTAATTAATTTAATGACACATATTTAAATACATTATTGTACTTATGATAACAGAAACTTTTTTTTATCATCTATACTAATATTATAAAGAGGTATAATATTTTAAGTTTGAATGTAGGGGGTAATCTTTGGTACCGCTGGTCGGATTGTCAAAATTCTTTCACTGATAGATAGCTACAATGTTCCTTAGTGCTAAAAGGCTAGACGGCTATAGGCTATAAAACATCACGCTACTATTAAATGGAGCCGAGCAGCAGGTGAAACCGCTTGAAAGCAGCTAGTTAGTTCTATTTTTATTACTATAACAATATTACCGTGTAAAGGTCAAACGAGGTCGCGCGGGGCCTCGCCGTTAACAGCTGATCGGGCGTTAACGGTGAGCGCGCGAACTCTGTTATAGTCCTTAGTAGTAGTACTCTCGCGCCACCCAGAATGGCAAAAGAAATTCAATGATCTCACAAAATCCAAAAGCAAGTAAAATTAACTTTAATAAAACACAACGCTTTTTACAGCTACTACACCGCCCTCTATCGCAAGTTGACAAATGCGGAAATCTTCAACACGACGCATTCGGCTCTTCTCTTCTCCCTCATATACAAGTCGTTGAAGCAGGACAAGAATATACCTAGAGTGACGTCATTCATCAAGCGGCTACTACAGTTGTGTTGTTACATGACTCCTGCGCAGAGCTGTGGGATGCTGTTCCTCATTTCCCAAGTTCTGAAGGATGGAGAGAAGAAGGAGGCTGTCAAACTTGTCTGGACTAAGAGGGAGATTAAAGAGGTAGGTTGATGGCTTATTCTATCATCATAATCATTATATGAAGTGATATCTTGGCCTCACAGAAAATTATTCATCGCGTACGTGAGGATACCGGCGGCGCAACCCTTCCCCCACCCCATCTCACATCCACAATACCTATATTTTGCAATCTCCAATACCAATAATCCCATCCCCATCCCCAATCCCCAATTTTCCCATATCCAAAAGGCTGCCAACGCACTAGTAATTGCGACTGCAACTCAGTTTCCTTATCAAATTATCAAATGAAGATTTGCTTACTTATGTATGCCATAAAAAAATTAGTTTAGAAGTATTTGGGTAAATTATCTAAGGCTCAATCCTTACCCCAAATCCCTGTCATTAAATTCGCAAAAGGCCGGCAACGCACTTATAACTTTTGTATTCTGAGCGTCCATGGGCGGGACCGATAGCTCACCGTCGATCACCTGATGGTCTAGTCGCCTATATCTATCCAAAACCAAAAACTCTAGAGAAGTCGCAAGTACGTTGCCGGAATTTAGTGATTTAAGGATTACTTCTATATTAATGTTGTGTGTAAAATAAAATCAAAAAGGCAGATCAACTTTGGAAGCAAGGTTGTCCCGATGACCGAATATTTTATTAGTAAACAAAGATATAAATCTGTAGTCCATAGTATATTAGTAACATTTTTAATAAATATGACATAGATGACCAAAAGCTTATTAATTTAAAAAAATATCAATCGCAGGAAATAAAAGAAGAAGTACCAGAAATAGAAGACAGTCAGGATGAGAGCGCAGAAGACACAGTGACAGAAGTAAACACGACGCTAAATGACACGGCAGATGATGAGGTCAAGGTGGAACAGAAGAAAGTGGACCTTTTAAGGGGAGACAAGAAAGATCTGTTAGGTAAGAGATTTGTTTATTAATTTTTCAACACACTTCGTCATAAAATGGCACAACAACAATCAAACTGTAACTTTTCATTACTATTACTCACTAAAAAGTTATTTTCAAAAATTATTGGTTATGCTTAAACTTCAAAAAAAGAAATCTAATTAATTCTTCCCGCCATTAAACATTTTTCACAACTAGTCTAGTTTCTTTTTTGAAGTTTTTCCTTATATTCCTATGTATGCTTAAATCTTTATAACTATGCAACGGATTAAAATGCATATTTTTAAAGATTTAAGCATAGATAGGAATATAGGGACAGAGGAAACGACTTTGTTTCATACCATGCAGTTATTCTTTGAAAATTTGACAAAAAAATCTTGTTTCCAGATGACGATGAAGAAGAATCGTACGTGGACCTCAAAATCGATGACCAGGGGAACATAAGGCCTAAGAAACGTAAGCACGGGTCTGTTATCCACGGATGGTATCACGCCAAGGTCAAATCAGAGGTCACAGAGGAGAAGAAAGATGAGGAACAGGAGAAAGATACAGCCAAGATACAGCTTAAGAAGACTGTTAATATGGATAAGGTGAGATTTTATTAAAAAAAAACAATTTGTCTGTTAGCGATGTCTGTCGCGTCGAGTTTTGTGCAATACTGCTCATGAGTATGAGCCCTCAGCGAAGCTTGAAACTTGTCGAGTTATCTCGTCAAAATCTCGTCTCGTCTGTTTTGCTTTGGCTGGCGCGACTGTCGTTGAGTGAGTCTTAACAATACGATACTCCTTGCTTGGCAGTAACAATTGGGTAGTTTCCTATGTTAAAAATAAATTATTTTGACGTTTCAATGCAATTAATTATTAATTAAAATTAAAATATAATTTTGCTTTCATTCATTGATCTATCGATAAACTTAATTTAAGATTATTTTTTTCTATTTAACTTTTCTAAATAAGCTTGCGATTTGATAAAAAAAAACAGAAAAGTTTCGTTTTTGATATTTGGATTAAAGTATTTAATTTGACTAGTTGGAAACTACCGTACTGGTAATCATTCGGCCAAAGATCCAGGCGTTATTTTATATGTATATCGATGGTTCTTCAGGAAATAACGGAGTACAACCCGTCGGCTCGTAACCCATCATTCGCGGGCGCTCACCGCTCCGCCTACCTGGAGCTGGTGACCCTGGCCAGGCATTTCCATCCCACTGTCAAGCTGTTCGCGGAGAAACTTCTGCAAGGTAAGCTACTGTTAAGTATTAGTTTTTATAATGTCATTAGTCGGCCAACGAGCAGACAGATTACCTGATGGTAAGCAATCAGCGCCGTAATACCAAAGAAGTTAGTATCAGTACGTTGCCGGCATCTTGTGGGCTTAAAGGGATATTTAAGGATGGAGGAGGGATTGGGCCTCCGGTAACCTCACTCACACGGCGAAACACAACGTTGTGGTTGCTTCACGCCGGTTTTCTGTGAGGCCGTGGTATCACTTCAGTCGAACACACTTCAATTAAACTTAGGGAGGATGGCGAGCAAAAGAATCAATACAACTGCTGTTAATTAGTTTGAAGTTTTTTGCTCGTTTATCCCCTTAGGAATCTACAGTTTGGAACAAATAAATAGCTTTATTAGAGGACTGAGCTTGTAATTGGTTATTTAATTTAAAACTTATTTTAATAATATATAATATATAAATAATATATAATAAGGCAGTAACATTAACCAAATGTAAAATATACAGACTGTAATAGGGTAGTAGAGTCACTATTCTCAGGTTTAGGTATAATGCGTGGGTTTTCGATGGATCGGAGATGGAAGGGGAACGAATCTAATGTTACGAAAGTCTGTATAATAAAGTAAAAGCAAATAGAGTAAAGTTTGGTGAATATAAGATTAATAAAACTAAACACAACACGAAAACTGGGAGCGAGCGAGAGCCGCGACAGAGGTATATTATTACTTGTGCTGCGCACTGCGGCGTCGGCGCGACTCGTCAGCGTTGCGCACCTACATGACCGGCGGCGGCCGGCGCTGGCGCGTTGCGCGCGCAGGTGTTTCTAACCGTGCGGCCGCGCCTGTACATTGTACACGCTCCGCAAACCCTCTCAACGACCGCGCGCTACAAGACTCATATAAATAGCGCTACAAAATAATTAAAAGTATCAAATATATATTTTTTTCTAAGTGACATAGTACTTTCGTCTAATAAAATGTTGTTTCACAACACTTTGCTGTGTGTAACATACAAACTGTTTTTATTATGACATGTAATAAAAGATTTAGTATTGAAAATTAAAATTTAAAATAACGTTCTTTTCAGTCATGTCGTTGCCGGCAGAGGCGGATTAGTGCAGATATAGTTCTTTAGGTTAATTCCAAATGTAAAATTTTCAGAACAAATAATCCAATACAGTGGAGATCCGCTCAAGGATTTCGCGGGAATAAGGTTTTTGGACCGCTTCGTGTTCAAAAACCCGAAGAAGCGAGCCGACACACAGCAAGACGATGGAATCAAGAAAGTTAAAGGATCCCATCCTAAGTTTGCCATCAGGAAGAATTATACTGCTAAAGGTGAGATTCTTGCTACTTTATTTTGACTGGAAGATTGATAGACTTTAAGTGTACAGAGAGAGAGGGAGAGGGAGTGGGATAGAGAGAGGGATGGGAGAAGAGATAGGGAGAGACAGAGGTGGCGAGATAAGAAATAGTGGGGAGAGTGATGGAGGGCAGAGAAGAGAGAGGGGGGAGAAGAGATAGTGAGACAGAGGGGGTGAGAAACTAGGAGGGATTGGGGGGAGAGAAGAAAAAGTGTGGAGGGTGATGGGGGGAGAGAAGAGATAGGGAGATAAAGAAAGGCGAGAGAGTGGGGGAGATAAGAAAGAGTGTGGCGCGTGATGGGGGGACAGACTAAAAGAAAGAAGAAGAGAAAGGCGAGAGAGTGGGGAGATAAGAAAGAGTGTGGCGCGTGATGGGGGGACAGAAGAGATAGGGAGATAAAGAAAGGCGAGAGAGTGGGGGAGATAAGAAAGAGGTGGCGCGTGATGGGGGGACAGAAGAGATAGGGAGATAAAGAAAGGCGAGAGAGTGGGGGTGATAAGAAAGAGTTTGGCGCGTGATGGGGGGACAGAAGAGATAGGGAGATAAAGAAAGGCGAGAGAGTGGGGGAGATAAGAAAGAGTGTGGCGCGTGATGGGGGGACAGAAGAGATAGGGAGATAAAGAAAGGCGAGAGAGTGGGGGAGATAAGAAAGAGTGTGGCGCGTGATGGGGGGACAGAAGAGATAGGGAGATAAAGAAAGGCGAGAGAGTGGGGGAGATAAGAAAGAGTGTGGCGCGTGATGGGGGGACAGAAGAGATAGGGAGATAAAGAAAGGCGAGAGAGTGGGGGAGATAAGAAAGAGAGTGGCGCGTGATGGGGGGACAGAAGAGATAGGGAGATAAAGAAAGGCGAGAGAGTGGGGGAGATAAGAAAGAGTGAGGCGCGTGATGGGGGGACAGAAGAGATAGGGAGATAAAGAAAGTCGAGAGAGTGGGGGAGATAAGAAAGAGTGTGGCGCGTGATGGGGGGACAGAAGAGATAGGGAGATAAAGAAAGGCGAGAGAGGGGGGGAGATAAGAAAGAGTGTGGCGCGTGATGGGGGGACAGAAGAGATAGGGAGATAAAGAAAGGCGAGAGAGTGGGGGAGATAAGAAAGAGTGTGGCGCGTGATGGGGGGACAGGATCCAGAGGGAGCGAAAGAGTGGAGAGCAAATGGGGGGAGAGAAGAAAGAGTACGGATGGTGATTATTCATCGACTCGAGTTATAAAGTCAACAAAGTACCTAGTGCGAATTTACTTTACGTTGAAGCGACCTACACATTTGACGTTTGGCGTTCTAATTGGCCACCTCCAATTTAACCCACCAATCAGAGAGCTAAACGTGGTAACGTTCCGGTTCCTATAACGTAAAGGAAATTCCCACTAAGTACTTGCTTGTAAATACGAAAACAAAATATACTAAGCTTCTAAAACAATTCTTTATTGATTTCAGGTCTTAAAAGTATACCTGTGAACTCTGCGTCATATCTCAATGAGGATGCCAGCAAAGTGCCCGTCGACGAGCGGTTCCTATACGAGTAAGTATAATATTTTTTTATACTACTAGCAGGTCCTCCCCGATAACCCCTTACGTGTCAAATTTCAGCGAAATCGTTAGGGCCATCTGCCGCGCTGATTACTAAATCTAAACCGCACGCTATTCGTGCCGTCTATTTTATAATAAGAAATCATCATACGAGAATGAGAAATGATAGAGACGGGTGCCCAAATAATTAAGTACTTTGTTGAATGCTACACTTTTTTTTAATAATATTAAAACGGTCCCCCCCCCCCCCCTATTATGAGTTTCACGTGTATCATCCGGTTGTCCAGCTACCGCACAAACTGCTGTGCAGTCGTTCAAAATCGTCTATAATATAAAAATAAATCACAAAACATGTTGGTAAGCGCATAACTCAAAAACGCTTAGACCAATTTTGCGAATTCTTTTTTGTTGAGTTTGTTATTGTCGGGAGTTGTTGTTGTTTCTTATGATAGATAATTTTAGAAAAGTAGAGGGAAAAAAACCTAGTCTATACTAATATTATAAAGAGGTAAAATTTGTAAGTTTGTATGTGTAATGACCGCTGGTCGGATTGCCAAAATTCTTTCACTGATAGATAGCTGCAATGTTCCTGAGTGCTATAGGCTATAAAACATCACGCTACGATTAAATGGAGCCGAGCAGCGGGCAAAACCGCGTGAGAGTAGCTAGTTAATTCTATTTTATTGATTGTAATCAATTTACTTACACAAATATAATATAGCGACTCATACACTACATTACAATACGTAATTCTAACGATATATTTTCCACCCCACAGTTTTCTACAAAAACGTCGCAATGCTGCGGATGATTCGGATGACGATGACAGTGATGCTGACTCCGTGAACAGCGAGGACTTCGAGCAGTACCTTGACAGCGTCACTGGAGCTAAGGCTTTAGGTATACAACTTTTGTTTGTAATATTATTGTTCTTATTCTGTAGGAGTAATGGTAGAAGAAAGCCTAGAAGTGGCTACTACTTAATTGCCAATAACTGACTTGTTTCCTTAAGTCAAAAAGAGAAAAAATCAAGGAAAATTAATAAAGTAGCCCCTATTGTTTTAATTTTTTCCCAGCTAACGCGCCAACCGTTCGATAGAAGTTACATAAATGAATAGTCATTTTCAAAAAAAAAAAAAACATATTTCACCTAAAAAGAAAAAAATACTGCCTATTGTTATGAATTTGAAATATAATTAATATAGGTATGGTACCCGGCCCGGAACAGGAGTAGGACGGTACCATTTTAATCTGTAAGAAAGAAAGAAAGAAAAATAGAAAATATTTATTTGTGAGAATGTAGTACAAATATAGGTGTTTGTGTTATGTGTATGGAATCTCACACATTCTACCGAATTGGTGTACAAATTATTTCGCTTAATATCTAGTTATAACTATGCACTACTTATTCTAAGTCTATGATAGGTCATCTAAATAATCTTTAGTGCAATAATAACATTTATTTAGCAAAAACTCATCATAAGCATCTGATACTTCCTCTCACCTCACCACGCAAAGCAAGACAAGTCATTTGGTGTTTTCCGTCCCACAAAAAATAAAACATGAATCTAATGAAATCACAAACCGCCTCACACAACAACCACATTGTTTCGCCCTCTCGCTTGCTCTTATTATGTAATCCAATAATAAAATGCTTGTTTGTTTATTTCGCAGCCGAATCAGATGACGAGCTGGACTACCTAGCAGACATGGCCGCTACTAAACAGAAGCGTGGCAACAAGAAGCTGGACGATGATGATGATAACCAGCTCGGCAGTGATGATGATGATGATGAAGGTGATGAAGCGCCTGCAGGCGACGATGATGGTGATGAAGAGGATGGAGGTATGTTGGTTTTGTATAAAAGACTTGCATAAAGTTTTATATATTATGTTAACAGTCGGCTTATAAATTGTGTTTAAAAATATGAGTGGTAGTTACATTCATTCCGTTTGTGAATAGATCTCATAAATATGTTTTATTTGACATTTCAGATATTTTAACTCTTGAAATATTAGGTACCTAATGAATTATTGGAATCTTTAAATTATGTATCTGTGGCAATTTTCTTCATAGTCTATACAGTAGTTTGAAATGAAGGTATTCTGTGAGGCCGTGATAGCACTCCATTCGACAATTTTACACACGAGTCGGTTAATATAATGTTTTTTTATTGATTTTCAGATAGCGATGGAGAATTGAATATCTCAGGAGATGAGGACGAACCAGCGCTTTCTGGAGAAGAAGACGGTAAGATGTTGTGATCTACTTATTGAAAATAGTGACTTAGGTACACATGTCAATGAAAATTTACTGAGAAAAGCCCTACTAGTTTCAAGTCACTTCGGGGCTCTAGCAGCATGCGGGTCGCGGCGTCGCACGTTGCCCAGCCGACATGTTTGTTTCATGACTTATAACTAATCGAGCTTACCTCAGTAAATTCACGTGAAATAAACCTAATTGCCGTTCATGGTTCTTAACTCCAAAATCCTTCACATTGCTGAAAATTTTTAAAACATCAGAAATCCAAATGACCCTTAAATTGTTTTAAGTACTAATAAATAAAACAAGAAGGCCTATTGGTCGTAATTCTACACAACACGCTGCCGTATTTTCCATAAGTACTTTTTTCTCGACCTTAGATCAGTTAAATAAGACGCTAGAATTCGTGCTATCCTCTAAGGAACGACGGAACGCCGTAGTTCAGCCAGCGGTGTACATACTCTGGCTGATGATGATAATTACTGAACTAAGCATTATGAAAAGGATAAATTTGATTACTTAATATATATTTTCCTTTCTTCCTTTTCTGCAGAACTGCTACTTGAAGACAGTGACGATGACGATGACAAAATAGATGTTCCTGGCACAAAGTCGAAGAAAGGAAAAGGCAAACTAAAACTAAAAGGTATGTAGTAAGTAGTATCATAAAATTCTGTCATATAAACGCTGTTTATACTAGACGTAGTTGAAGGAATTTTTGCGCTTTTTTATGGTATAAGTCGCCAAACGAGCAGACGGATTACCTGATGGTTAGCAATCGGCGCCGCCCATGGACACCCGCAACACCAAAGGAGGTACGTGTGCTTTGCCGGCCTTTTGGGGATAGGGGTTGCGGATATAAGGATCGGGAAGGGATAGGGGAAGGGGCGGGATTTGGCCTCCGGTAACCTCACTCACGCGGCGAAACAACGCTGTGGTATCACTCCGGTCGAGCCGACCCATTCGTGCCGAAGCTTGACTCTCCCACACTTAAATTTTTTTTTGCGCTTTTCAAATCATTCCATTTCATTCGATATCAATCTCGTTTTAAAAGTTATATCCTATTATATTAATGTCAACATATCTATCCGATAGGTGGAGACGATCTTGGTTCTCTATTCGCTTCAGCAGAAGAATTCTCAACATTATTAGAAGAGACAGCTACTAACAAAAAACAAGGGTCAAGCCAAGCCGTAGCTAACACAGACAATGCAAGCTCAAAACAATTAGCCTGGGAAGACAATAGAGACCGATGGATTAAGGGCTACAACAGAAAAATACTAGGAAACAAATCAAATAGCAAAAAATTCAAAAATAAAAAGGGTAACTTCAACAAATCAGATAATAAAAGCAAACCCAACAAAAAAGGTTTTAACAAAATGGCGGATAAAGGCGGGAAGAGAAAAGGCGCGAAAGTCAACGGTCCCGGAGGCAAAAAGAAGAAAATGAAATAAAAGATTTGCTTGTAAATTAAATAAATTGTTGCCTAAATTTCTTGTTGTCTTCTTGTTTGTAATAAATATTTCTACTTTAGAAAGTGTTTAGTCTGGCTATAAGTTTATTAAGATTTTTCATGCAATCTTCTGTGACGTAAGTGAAAAGTCGGAAAAATTCTACTGTTTTACAAATATTTACGATACAGTTAAATAAACGATGTTTTCGACACCTAGTAAATTAATTCAGAAAAGGTTATAAAAGTTACTTACAAGTAACTTTTGTCAAATTCTTCTAGAATAAATGATCATAATAAATTAAAAAGAAAGAAAATTATAGGTTCAGTCCAATGATATTTTAAGTAAAAGGTGTAGATAGGTTACCTAAACAAAATTCGATTTTCAAAAACGACACACTAATGCACACATGAACAGTCGTACATTTAGACATCAAAGTGAGATGGCATGATTCAATCATCGCGAGTGAAAAAGAGACAAAATAATATGAAAAAAGTGTGGCTAGTTCATGGACCTAATATTGGGCTAGTTAGTCACATTTTAATGTATCACTTGCTGAGCGCTTGTAACCTATCTATATCTTTTTACTTTTAATATCATTGGGTTCAGTCATTTTGACATACCTATTTTTACGATGTTAAAATATAACAAAACATAGTGTTTAGAGACAAGTCAAATATTACTTTTAGTGATGTAAACGATGCCAACCAAATCGATATATTTGATTAAAATTAGGTAAAAAAAGAGAAGTGTAAAATGAAATACCTATGTAACTCAAAAGTGATCATTTTTGCTTTATAATTTTATTAATAGATACATACAATATTACAATATAATTAATAGTTCGTATATATATAATAATATATTCAGTGACGAGTTACGTGAACATATATAAATAATGACGTTTACAGGGAGTAAACTGAAACGTTTACCCCATGTAAGATGAAAAAACATTCAAACAAAGACATAACAAAACGAAAAGAGCGACTTAAAAAATACAATGCCTAATAGATGAATGTGTACCAAATGATACCTTGAATTTACAATTTTACACGAATAGAGGGCAGTAGGTCAATTCATTATTCAGCCAGCTGGCAGATATCAAAACAGAATAAAACCACTGTTAATAATTAAAGGGCAAAAAAATTAAGGCAAATGCATTAACGTATACCTACTTAAGCAAAGGATGCTTTTTTAACTATGTAGGTACCACAAACTGATTTACAATAGGAAGAACAAAATATAAACTTGTTTCCGAGTTTGACAGCTAGAATGTTTACAATGCGCGCCATACATTCAACAGATAACATAAACCTGCTGGGTCACTATTTATTTCTTATTAGAACCAATTCTAATAAGAATAAATGAAAAATAATAACAATTATTCTAATTCAACTAAATAAAAACCGTATTTTAAACTTTCATACGATTTCTTTTAAATTTTGATGTTCGCGCAATGTACAGGCGAGTTCGCATACGGAACTCTTGTTTGTTGACATTACTACATCATGTAGTTGTGTTGTGGAACGCGCCATCGCGCCGTATCTTGCATTTATATCGCGAAGTAAACAAATTCCTTCCTGAACTAATAGATGACATAAACTGTGAACGATATATTGTGAACTAATGGACATTCCTGGACATTATCTACGAAATATACTGTGATTGAGAGAAACAAAAAGGCGGGCAAAATCAGTGCGAGTGGCGATTAGCGATCTATTTATAGACAGACCCATGGCGCGATAAAACTCAATTACATGCTACAAATGTGTATCAGTGTCACGTTAACATTCCAATAATAGTTTACGTCCTAATAATACGTTTTTCATTACGTTTTGGACAAAATAACTTCGATACTATTGAGGAAAACGTCGCCGCGAAACTAGTTTGACAGCTCATGAATGTACACATTGAAAGGGAACGTAATGCGCATGTGTGCGTGTAAGTGATGTGAAATTCTTATGTATGCGCTTATCGATTGGCAAGATTATTTCAAGGCCACCGGTGAAGACTAATGTATGATTTATTATTTTAACTTGATATCAATATATAACGAAAGCTGGTCTTTCAAACAATATGGAATCACCATTGTTAGATAGTAAAAATGTCGAGGTCACAATGAACAGATCCGTAAGTTCAAGTTCAAATCAATTAATCCCAGACAACTTGGAGCTTCCTGATGATACATTCCGTATGAGTTTAGATAATTATTCCATGATTGGAGAAAATGTGACTATAGGTAGAGAGATGTCTGTGGACGGTAGTGTGGGTACTAATGCTGAGACACCCACGGTGGAACTGCCGACCCCAGTACAGACTCCTGAAGTGGAAAATTCCACTGTCACTTCACCCGATATCGTTCACACTCCTGAGATTCAGTCACCCGATATCGTTGAAACTCCTGGTATTGAGTCACCGGACATCGAGAGCCCGGCTCCAGAGAAATCGCCTCCCATAATAGAAACTCCTAAAACAATCGAGAAAGCTGAAACTCGGAGACCACAAACATTGCTGCAGTTATCACTGTCGAAGAAGAGTGACAATGATATTTTCGTGAAGCCGTCTCCTGTAGCTGATCTTATGTCACCAGCGAAAATGCTGCAGTTTGAAGTGGAACCCTCCAGCGCCACGCCAACAATGAAGCGAGCTGCTGTGGACTTTGATTTCTTCAGTAAACATAATTTTGATGAGTACTTTGCCGAGTCGGAAGCCAAATGTAACAATGAAGCTGAGGATCCGGGAGATAGCAGCACTTTTAAAGAGACACCGGTTATCGTGAAGGCTGATACTGTCAGGCATGAGATCGCTTATGGTAAGTACCTACTGCAAAGTGTTGATGTTGTATTATTTTATTTCAAGGTTTAATTTAGGTCCTGCAGCAGCGGCAGCCAGCGGATTCTACTTCAAAATATTAACTTGTTAACTGTCCGCGTAGGTCATCGGTGACCTATTTTAACGGATGATTTGCCTTCAAATGTATCGGCGATCAAAGGCTTAAGTTTTAAGCGCCAGCGGATCTCCCATGCTTAGCCCACGTGTATGATCAACAACAGACTATTTCGGTGTCAATCATTTGTTTTTTTTATTGAACCGCCATGGTATTGAAGCGATAGCAGTTTCCCAATTTTCCCCTCTACTTTTCTTCAAAAAGTCTCTAGTCTCATTTAGCCAAACAAATGTGTACTTATAAAAAATTCAAAAAGATCAATCGAATATATAAAGAGTATGTCAATCAAATAAGCATTCTTAGTATGTCTATTTATAATTAAAATTAGGGCATTTAAGATGCAGATCTCAAGCATAAAGTTAAAGAAAATTAACAACTATCTTTAGCGCACGAGTTCGCACGCTCGTAATAAACCCTTGGCTCATTGTTTCCCTATCCAGGTAGGAATTTGGGGAATTATCAGTTAGTACACTTGTACATTCCAAAAGGATCGCACGCGCATCTATATTGACTTGTGCATTGTCAAGAAAAGTTTTAAATACATCTAAAATAATGCGATAGTTAAACGTCTTTTAAAAACATTTTGCTAATACCAAAAATAACTTAATTGACCAATTAGTTAAAGTTCAATCTTTAATAATTAGTGATTAGGTAGTTAGGTCGTTAATGAATTTAACTTAGGGAATAGTAATTAGAAATAAAATTGGTCATAAGTTCATCAAACGTTGTGTGGTGAAGTGTGAGCGCGGTGTGTAGTGAAAAATTTAAATTTTGAAAAACAGAATGTGTTAGAATTAATTCCGATTACTGTGTTTAAAGTGGTGTTCCAAATTTGATGAATGAAGATCATGGAGAGGACGGAGAAAGGTAGGAGATTGTTTTTTTTTCGTAAGAGAAGGGGAGTCTCTGAAAGAGACTAAAAAGAAGTTGATGAAGACACTGCGAGTAAACACGATTTAAGTGTTGTTGTTGATGTTTTTATTTTATTTTAAATTAGAATTAATTATCTGCCAACACTTTTTTGCTGCAGTGTCAAATTCCTTCTAACTATTCCGCACTTAGATCATCGTAAGTGTGGCAAAAGATATCTTTAAGCATGTCATGTGGTATTTTTATATCTAATAAAGATTATAGTCAAACGAATATTATGTTGTTTTTTTCAATTATGTATAGTATTCGTTACATAGACAAAAAGATGAGGGGATAGAATAATAGAAATTATTAACACTTTTCAGAAAAATATCCCCCAGATGTCCCTGTTGTATTTTAAGGTTTACTGTATCTCCAAAAACATTGTTTAATGATAAAATCGTGACTTAAACTTAGTGTTAGTTTAATCTCTGTCTCTTCGTTGTTATTTTAGTTGATTCGCACTTTCTTTTCTATAGCAAATTATAAATAAAAGGTAAAAAACGCCCGTAAAAACACATCATTATAAACTTGGCAAAAGCGACGTCATATACGAAAACACTGTCTTAGAAATCGACACGAGTGACGCAGCGTTCCAAAGTCTACTTTCCACATTCAGGTCGCAGGATCGATGGTCGCAGTGGAGCAAAAATCTAGAGCCACAAGTATTGGAGTTTGCGCATCTTCTCGTTGATGAAGCATACAGACACTTCGGAGTAGTAAAAAGCACTGCAGAGACTTCTCTATACATATAAGTGGAACACTTTTCTTCTATTAAGTTAAAAGTAGTGTTTTATTTCATTTAGGTTCTCTTTTTACCTAATTTTCGTCACTGTACCGAATATAGATCTTGAAAAGCAGATATTTAACCGTGTGGGAAGGATGACAGGACGCCCTCATGACCTCATCTGTAACCCAAAAATGCTCAATTCAATCTTGAAATCTCTAACTCTTAAGGCAGTTATTTTTTATACCATAGATGGGTGTCTATGGGCGATGCACATTGTTTACGATCAGCTGATATACTCCGAGGTCGCCATGTCAAAAAAAAACTAGTCATATGTGTTTTCTCGATTGTAAATAATTTACCGTTATTATCATAACCTTTGTCATTTCACACCATGGAGGCGTGATAACCGGCTTGTTTACATCGATCAGTATTGAATAATTAGACACAAATGTAGACGCTTCTATCGCAAAAACAAAACACCAGTACGACCGCGTTTGTAATCTTTGTTAAATAAACTTATATTCGTTGAAGGGGCATAATAATTATGATTGTTAAATTTATTAAAATAATTATAGGATGTACGATCTGTCATCATCATACTTCTGCCCTTGTCCCGTTTTATTTGGGATCGGCGCAATATGTTTTTTTCTTCCATTCTGTCCTGTCACCCGTCACGCTATCACTAACTCTGTCTTCCATATCACTTCTCACACAATCCATCCATATTTTCTTTGGTCTCCCTCTCCCTCTCCATCCATCCACATTTATACTTCATGACTTTTTTAGGGTGTACGATCTGTCATTAATTGCAAAGTATACCAATTGGCCGCTGGGTCATGATAATCTTGGATAGATTATCATGATCCATGGACCCAGAGGTTAAAGCGCTTGGTTCTCATGCATAAGGGCGCGTATTCGAAACCTGACAAGTACCTACCCATGCGGTTCTTTTCTAAGTTATGTATGTAACTACCTACTAGTAAACTTCGAAAGTTTATTTGGACAATTTTGAAGTCGCCAATTCGCCTTGAGCAATCATGGTGATTAATGCGCAAACCTTCTCTGTGTAAGAAGAGGCTTTTGCTCAACTGTTAGTACTTATAGGCTGACGATGTATTATCTAAAATTATAGTACTACAATAAAAACTGATCAAGGAAACGATTCTATACTTTATACATATTACGCATACCGATATCCGTTCGTATCGTGTTGTTTAGCAATATACTAATTAAATAACTTGATTTGTTTGTAAATCTTCCTCTAGTGGAATTAATTGCTGTATATGGACATAGTCAGTTTTATATCTTAACTTGGTAAGATAAATCATTCGCTAATATGGAAATGTTCCTACATTTCCGGAGTGATACTTCGGTCTCATGGAAGACAGGCGTGTAACACTACTTTTGCTTGTGCTATGTTTCGCTGCCTGATTTCATTTCACATCATCCACCCTTGTCATCTTCATTGTCTAGAGCCCCAAAATGCCAGTAGTGTTGTGTTTCTAAGTGAGGCTTCCGGAGGCCCGAACCTTCCTCTCCTCCAATCTCTAAATGCCCAAAACCCCAATCCCCAAAAGATCGGCAACGCAGTCATAACTCCATTTTTGCGGGAATCCATGGACGACGCTGATTGCTTACCATCAGGCCATCAGGTAATCAGTCTGCTCGTTTGCCATCCTATCACATAATAAAACGCATTTACCTACGTAATAAGTACATTTTATTCTATGTCCGTACTTATTATTGTATTAAAAGTTCAATAATAAATATTTTTTATACAAGGTAAAGGAAGATAATAAGATCTATTTAACATCCAATTTGTGCTTAAAATAATTTAAAAGTCACAAACACTCTGTGGTGCATTTAAACTTCTTCAACTTTATAATGTAACTAGCTACTCTCGCGTGGTTTCACCCGCTGCTCTGCTCCATTTGATCGTAGCGTGATGTTTTATAGCCTATAGCACTCAGGAACATTGTAGCTACCTATCAGTGAAATAATTTTCGCAATCCGACTAGCGGTTCAAAAGGGTTACCCCCTACATACAAACTTATAAATTTACAAATTTTACCTCTTTATAATATAAGTATAGAAGTATAGATAATTTAAACCGTTCTAAAAATATAGGCTTGAGACAGAACAAGAGATTAAGTATATTCGCATTGGGCTCAATCAGGTAGTGCCATAACCATGCCAAAACCAGATTAAAATTGGACAGTTGACAGATTAATAGTTGAACTCGACGCGAGTTACACTAATTAATTGACTGTTCTCAATCCTCATTTGAGAATAGACATTAAAATGTGGCTAGTTAGCCACATTTTAATGTATCATGTATCACTTTTTCTCATATTTGTCTCTTTTTCACTCGCAATTATTGAATCATGCCATCCCACTTTGACATCTAAACATACGAATTGTTCATGTGTGTATCAGTGTGTCGTTTCACTATGCTTACCCAAGGCAGATTGGCGATTTCAAACTTATAATTAAAAATTATAAGTCCGGGTATTCTCCGTGTTTTCCTTTGCCGTCTGTCAGTGGCGTCTAAATAATCATAGAAAATACATTTAAATCAGAAAATCTCACATTGGTACCTACTTGCCAGGTTTCAAACCGGGCCATCACGACAAACTCGGCAATATATCCTAGGATCACATCTCTCACAATGGGATCTCGTTTAGTTTCACGACAACCATATAACTAACCGCCATTTAAATAAACATACAGCAGGAGTATTAGTACTACTATAATTGCGTAACTAGGTAGGTACTGGATATCCAAAGTACCTGTTTAGCTTTATTCACATCAGAACTCATCACTAAATCACTAAATAGTATAAAACAAAGTCGCTTTCTTTGGCCCTTTATCCCTATGCACGCTAAAATCTTTGAAACTACGCAACGGATTTTGGTACGGTTTCTTTTAATGGATACAATGATTGCAGATGAAGATGCTTATATTGACATCTAGTGCTTATATTGACTCTCATAGTGGAGAAATTTCGTATTAGCATTGCCGTGCGAAACCGTCTTGGGTCAGTATTAGAAAATATGTTTAAATAGATTTAGATATACTTATTACATTATTGGGTTAGTCATAATACTTCAAAACGCGCTAAGGAATTTTTGGAGTCATACAGGATGTGGTGTTTGACTAGACCTTTTGTCTATTGTCAAAAACAATAATGAGGCGTGGTGTTTTGCTTTTAGATTAAGCAGGTAGAAACTGAACAGTTTTGTGACATTTGATTCCTTAAAACTCATAAAAATATATATTTTTTTTTATCTATACTTCTTTTCCTAACCGTTTCCTCAATTTGAAACAGAAGCCTCATTTTAAAAGTTTTCTTATAACCTAAATTTTTGTTCAGGGTACCTACCTACAAAATGGCCAAGAATTTTTCATTGGTTGTCATACAACAAACATTGGTTTAAGACTTTAAGCTGAACCTTTTTAGTATCGATTGTAGGAACGTCAAATTCCATGGGACGTCGTGTTATTGTAGAAATATCGATAATTTTACAAAGCCGTAACCGTTGATTCAAGGTCACAACCTAGCAATTTTCCCAAAAACACACTAGCGACACTCTTTTCTCAGAAAAAAATCATGACAAAAATGCAAAACAGAAGAAAACCATGACAAAGTCAAGAACCCTACATAATTATCTGTTCCGTACGATTAACAGTATAATTATTACCTTCATAAAGATAACGGTTTCTTAGTAAACATTTTGAAAACGTAAGTACGAACAACGTGTTGTATTTACGTGACTTTTTATTATATTACTGATGTTATGTTGCCAACAAGGTTGAAACGCTTCCGCGTCTAATGTAGACACATCTTCCGTGATCTTCCGATTTATGTTATTTTAATTGTATCTATTCTTTTTTGAGATTAGGTCTTTGGTTAAACATTGCTGTAAGTAGGTAAATGTTGAGAGAAGTATTGTTTGACTCAAATAGATGATTGAGGGATTCGAGATTGTTCTCGAATCCCTTGTAGATAACGAACGGAGATCAACATGAACAACCAATGGAAATCCACCAATGGGATTCCACAGATGGATGAAGGGCAAGGGCCTCCTTTATGTTACAAACATGTCCTCATAATATTGGCTTGTTAAAGTGTATCATAGTGCTCTTCATGGTGTAGTCCATCACTCGGATTGGATGGTGACAAGTGTATTCCAACCTGCCTCCAGCTCAGGCTATATCATCCTAGATCTTCATATTTTTTGGCAAAGCAATCAGCACCCCACATGGACTTACAACACCAGACGATTTCCAAGTGCGTTGCCGGCTTTTTGGAGGTAGGCTATGGCTATCCCGATAAATTTACTGACACGGAAAGCAAACCTCCGTCGAGCTGGTCCACTCGTGCCGAAGCATTGCTCTGATAAATATCAGCAATACTCCAATTGATCCAGCAATTTTTTTTAGTACTTAAATCTATCTATAATCTATTTTTACTTCTTCCTCGTTCGGGTTGATACGAGCACTCCAAGCTAGCATGTTCAATGCCCGGTTCGGTCAAAGTATTATGTCTATGTATGTCAAGCAATACCTACAATATGGCATTACTTAGTTTTATAGGTATATAGGTTAACAGATTACATTTTAATTTGTTTTGAAGACAAAACAAGATAATGTCGTGTGCATTTCCAATAACATGTCATTAAGTTACCTACCGGTTTTCTACCAATGGTTAATTAAATAAAACGAGTTCAGTAATGACCACAACAAGACATTAGTGGAATACCTTTAACTAGTGTAAATAAAAACTGAAGGTACGAAATAAGAAATAACTATTCCTAGGTGCCTTTTATCCTCTAGATTTTTATAGGTGTCCATGGGCGGCGTAAACAAGGTTAGGCTGGATGACTGGCATACAGCACCATATTTCTTTACATAGATTCGGTATGACAATTTTCAACCGTTACCCATGTGTGTGTGTAAGATCATAATACAAGAGCCAGCACACTCCCAGACTTCCGTAATTCATGCTTACTATTAAGAAAGCCCAAACTTTCAATATTTTGCACGGTCCTAAAAACGCCGTCAAATCCTCTAGTTCGGTGACCACTCCAAAACAATTGTGAGAGGGCTTCCTTAAGGAGGGAGCTTCTCAATTCGGTCTAGATATGTTTTTTTTTGTTTGTGTTTAGACATTTTGTCTCGTTTTACACGACAGCCCAAAAAAGGAACGTAACGTATTTCAAAAATGTGGCTACCAGCCAGTAAATGGCCACGTGTGAAGTGCAGATCATATCCTTGTTATATAATTGCCGATTTTGAACTTTTTTCGAAAGAACTTCTACGTACCTGCCCTCTCCATAATGATTTTTAGGAACGTTGCTAAACGATAAACGACTTATTGTGTAGGGCAAAGAAGCAAGTCTTTTGTCTTTTTGATAGTCCTTAAAATTAGAACAATGAGCCGATATAATAAAATGGTTTATCCATTTAAAATACAATAGAAATGTTGAACATTCCTAACTACCTACTTAGGTAGCCAATGTGAATTGCGTTATTGTTTGTAACTAACTAGGTTCACATTTTACACATGACAATAACAATTACCACGACAGAGATATAAGTTAAAAAAAATATGTCAGCAGCTCAGCACGTGCTATTTCTCTTCTTGATTTTTTTTAAATCGGTAGTTTTAATTTCTCTCATCTCATCTTCTTCAGACTTCAACAAACATTTTAATACCAATCCTAACTATCCGAATAGTTTAAGCCGTTTCCGAGATTTGATCTTAGCAAATTCCTAAGTAATTCCTTCAATGTATGACCGAATCGTATTTGATACCTACCAAGGTTTTCCTAACCTTGGGTAAATTCAATTTTAGCACAGTGTGGCAACACTTTTACTTGAGAAATAAATTCACTGTCACGAATCTTTCGATTTTGGTCGTGAATAACTAATAAAAGTGCCCATTTTTCAATAAATTGTAAGGCTACTTGAGCATAATTCTAAGTAATAACTTTTTCCACAAGTCGCTTTTCCTTCCATTCAAAAGTAACAATCAAAGTCAACCGGAATTATGTTACTGGTAAACAGAACCCCTCTTTACTCTTTAGATGTATTTGGGATAATGTGAGCCTCTAAAAATTTAAAGGATACTGATATCCAGCTTGCTTCTTTGGTGACTGATCAGAGTCTAAAAATACCCAGATCCAAGTAAATAAAAAGAATCAAATAAAGAAAATTCTTCTACTTTTTAAAGACCGGTAACCCACTCCTCAGGTGTAGGGTGTAGCGGATGTTGTTATTAGGTAAGTATCGGAGAGCCATGCTTCAACACGAATGTGTCAGCTCGACCGCAGTGATATCACGACCTCACTGAAAAGCGGCATGAAACAATCACAGCGCTTTGTTTCGCTGGTAAGAGAGGTTACAGGACGGCCCAATCATTCCTCTCCTCAACACCTAAACTTCCAGGAACCTAATCCCCAAAAGATCGCCAACGCACTTGTTACTCCTTTGGTGTTGCATGCTTACCATAAAGTAATACGTGTGCTCGCTTACATAAAAAAGTCATAAAAAGTAAAAAAAAAATGGAGTAACAAGGTTTTCCTATGTCCGGTACACCGGTGATATAGGTTTAGGCAATACAACAGATAATCTATATTAGTTATCTATTAATTGCACATGGTATTAAGTGTTCAGTACCAAATTACAATTATATTTACTTAGGTTATCTTTTAACTCAACAGTTATATTTTATCGAACATAAATCTTTGTAACAATAACACTTAAAATCTTTGTCTTAAATTGTGCCTACAAGGTAAATCCCTTTATTGTTTAGAAGGCCATATTTTACTCAACTCTCAAAAATGTTTACTTACAGTTTTTTTTATGAAACACTGGATATTGCTCTATCCGTGTATCAATTTAGGCATAATATTAATTTCGCGAAAATGTTGGCAACATTTATCCATTTTTTTTCATTTATTGCATCAAAAAGTTTGAAATATAACTGAAAAATGCACCTCAAGTTCACCTGAAGGGTTTCGCCTCATGGTCCTTTTTTTACAAAGCTATTTATGTACTTTTATAAAGCCCTACTGATAAAATCGTAATTAGGTCGTCACTGATCAAAATAAAGGAAACAGAAACGAAAGATCTATCCCTTAAATTCAATCTTCCAGATTCCAGATATATATTTGTTACTAAATTGACCTTATAACATTGACAATCCATAAAAAATGGTTACACTACAAAATTATTGTTTGAAAATTAAATTATACAAATTATTGTCAAGAGAAATAATTTCTCAATCCATGTTTTCAACCACTTCACGGCCACTCTGCACCGAACTAACGAAAGAGAAAAATATATCTTCTGTCGCTCTCCAACATTTGTCATCTCGCTCTACATAATAGATAAGCAATAACCGTGTCTCTCTTTGTTTACGTCCATGAAACGCCGACTCGTATAGTACATGTTCGATTTAAAGATCATCAAAGTTGTTAAAATTTCATTCAGTTACAAATCAAAACAATTTTAAATTGAATTATAAATTGACAAGTCGTTTTTTAGCACTGAATGTACCAGAATAACTCTCAGGAAGACTGTTAAAAAATATCGATTATCCGATTTGTCTGCACGTTTTGCATGCACTATGTGGCCTCGTAAATCGTAAATGGTGGGGGGAGCGCACCGCTCGCACACCGTCGCACGGTTTCTATTTTGCGTTTCTCGAATTCAGTTACTTTAGCGCGTTGAGTGAGCCCGCATCTCATTCGCGCGTGCATTTTATAATTTATTTATATAGTGTACATAGAACTTTTGTAAAAAGGGACGGTTTTTTCGTAGTGCTAGTGAATTGTAACAAATTATCGAACTGTTGTAGTGTGCAATGAACTGTGCTGACAGTGTAGTGAAAATTTTATACGAATAACAGTAGTACCTGGATTGTTTTGGATTGATAACCCCGTGTAATTTGGACGACGAAGAGGCTGTGATTTTGATAGAATGCGAGAAAATTATTGAAAAAAGGGAATACACAAAACGAAATTATTTGACGTTTCAATAGTGTGAAATCAGTCACAAGTGAAATTCATATCGACCAATCACGTTGACATATCGGTGTGCGAAGTAAGCATATTGTGGGGTGGTTTCAGATTCGGTCGGGTTATAGCATATTGCAGCGCCATCTGCGACAGAGCACCGCGTGAAGTTGTTGCGGGTGGAACTACTCGCGAAATGCTTTACGTGTCGTTTGTACTTTCGCTGAAAGTTGAAGGAATAGTTGCAATATAATTTATAATCGTTTTCATAACCGATTGCGGTCGGTCGAGCCCTCGGGACTGGATCGTTTTGCGCGTCTCAACGCGTCAGTTCGGGGAAAAAATTGATGAGGGTCTGAAGTGGTGGAGTCTACATGGTTTTGGTCAACGGCTGAGCCATGGCCACCGCCGAGATGAGCTTGCCTGACAAGAAGCCTGAGCACGAGTCGGGTTACTACGAGGGCAGCGATCAGGAGGGCAGTATGGAGTGCGGGTGCCCGTCGCCGGTCAGTTCACGCAACTCTTCGCATTCGACCAAGTTGAAGCGGCGCCACAGCGGGCAGAAGCACAAGAAGGTGCCTCCTAAGAAGGCCAGGACCGAGCCCCCTGTGAATGGCTGCAGTTTAAATATCAATGGACACATTGACAAGAGTGTGGAAATAGTGGAGTGTTCAAGTAGTAGTGTGTCGTCAGTGAAGGACTATAAGAAGCCCGAGGAGCTCATGCCAGTGCCCGGGCCCAGCTCGAAGAGGAGCAGCTCTGTGGAGCTCATTGGAGGCACTGTGCCCGCACCAGCTCGAGACTCAGTTGATTGGAATTTGGTTGATGCTAGTAAAATTAGAAAAAGATGCAAAGGTAAGTCTTACAATTCATTTTGAATACCTATTATTTACCATCTCCTGGTACCAAAAAATGCCTAGAATTAGGTCATCCTCTGGATAGCTAGCTTTTTCCCAATATTTACATATGAAATTTCTATTAAGTACCAATTTCTTTGTATTCTCATTGAAATTAAAAATAAACTTCATAACATTAAGTACATAATTCATACCATTTTATTCAATTTATTAAGAATAGATTTTTAGATATTCAATTACAAACATGTTTAAAATAATACAATTATTCTTTTAGATTTTATGTTTTTGTAAGAAATTCACTAATATCAAAAAGGCTCTAAGTAATAATTATGATTTTAAAGTGCCCAGGTGGATAATGCTATAACTCATATTTTTTATCATTCCTATTTTAAGCTCTGCATGAGCAAAAACTATGAAGCAACCTCATGAATATCATTATATAAAATAAAATTTCCAACAAATATGTATAAATAAAGAATAACATTAATAGAAATATATTTAATAAATAATAATTTACTGTAAATACTCATACTAAACAGGACTTGTTTTTAAACATTTTTATCAAAATGATTCAGTTATAACACTCTTACATATCTTTTTAATATCATAATCAAAATGTCTGTTCAGATAACTAAAAATAACTACCTAATTTTAGATGTTGATATTATTCAAATGTGAAAACAACAGTAATTTCTTATTATTTTCAATTTATAAAATACATATAGGCAATAAACAAACCAAATTATTAAAAAAAAATAGAAAAAGAATTGTGATGAGGGTTTCATCACTTTTTTCCTATTATTATTAAACAATTAAGGGTAGATTAACAAAATGATACTCTTAAAACATACAGGAAATAATATAAAATATATTTAAATCAATATTTCCTCTTTATACACAAAAGAATTGTGAAACAGAATATAATTGTTATGTAATATTCATAAGGTATTACTTACTACAAAGGTTGCAGATATACCTTTGAAATTAACTTCAATGTTATTTGTCTACTTACCTAATGCAAGTAAGTAATTATAATTTTAAAAAAGATGAAAATCTACCTTTTTGTTAGTATTCAAGACAATAAAGGAAATTTACAGGTTTCAAAAACAAAAAAAACTTAAAATTGCAAAGTTAGTTAAGGATTATCCATAACTAGCTACTCCCGCGCAGTTTTACCCGCTGCTCGGCTCCATTTAATCTTAGCGTGATGTTTTATACCTTGTAGCACTCAAGAACATTGTAGCTATCTATCAGTGAAAGAATTTTGACAATCCGACCAGCGGTTCCAAAGATTACCCCCTACATACAAACTTACAAATTGTACCTCTTCATAATATTAGTAGAGACAACATTTTGGATATTAATTTCCATATTTTAAAGAAGACCTTTTCCATTTTTCGAATTAAATTATTTTTTTTAAAGCTACCCTTTTCTTCAAAATAATACATATAGACCAGCTTTATGGTCTGCTGAAAAAGGTACAATCCTTGAGATTTATTAAGTGCTCCTCATCTTTAGCAAGATTCATAACAAAGTCTATTATTTTTTTTATAAAATTTTACATGTGTCTCCATAGTCATAGTAGACTACTTTTGTAATGGCAAAAGGAAGGAAAATGAACTAATGTTTTCACATTTCAAATGATGTTTATAATATAGATTTTTTACACCAAAAATTTGTGTTTTATATTTTTGAATTTTCTATTCCTTCTAAACATAACAACACAACCAGAGTCAGTCAGTAGAAAATTATCAGGTGCGCATGTTATTTGATAAGTTATACTTACCATAAATTTTATTTATAACTGGCTTACCAAGGGTGGAGATTATTGCAAAGCTATATCGTGTAGAGCAGGCATTGGACTGTCATGGGCTGTTGAGATGTGATTTGACACCAATTTACACCGTATATCACAGTAACTTAAAGGCATTGCTTGAGGTCTATGTTTAAAATTGAATGTTTTGTGACTACATAATGACTGTCATATTTCTATTTAATTATACCTTTTTAAGTAGCTTATGACATTTATATTATAAAACATCTTTTTATTCTGCCAGTCATCCTACAACAGAATGCTTATGTATAACTAGTTTCCGCTTGTGACTTTCCCCTTCATGGTATGTTGATTATAAACGGCCCATGTGTTAATCAAGGGTATCATCCATCTACTAACCCAATTTCAACCAAATCATTCTAGCAACTCTGCTTTAAAGAATAACAAACTTATATCCATAAATTGGTCAAAACTTTCACATTTATAATATTAGTTCAATAGTAGGATATAGAACTTCTTTCAAAACTTATCTTTTTCATTGATTACTATCTGATAAAATGAACCTATCAAGACTGATTTAACTACAGTATCTGTTGCCAAACATTCAATCTTAACACAAATGAATTACATTTAGTTTGCACTAGCAACGCAATCCATCCATCCTACATTTCAAACGTCTATTTTCAACATTCTATTCTGATAGAACTGGTCTAAAAATAATATCTGGTCTAGATTCTAATCTGTAGTTCAAAGTGAAAGTATCTTAAAGTTGGTGAAAGTTGTACGAATTCACTTGTTGAATTATTTTGGTTATATTTTACCAAGCTTAATTTTGGATATTATAAATAAAAAGAATTAGATTAAGTCATTCCTCGATTAGGTCCTTGTTAGCATGGCATTAGGAACTTAGTTTTGTATTTTTTTTATTTAAAAAACATCAATTATATTATATCTTTTATTACATGTTTTCTTGAAATAAATATACTTATATCTATAACAAACTAGCTACACTCGCGCGGTTTCACCCGCTGCTCGGCTCCATTTAATCGTAGCGTCAAATTTTATACCCTATAGCACTCAGGAACATTGTAGCTATCTATCAGTGAAAGAATTTTGGCAATCCGACCAGCGGTTCCAAAGATTACCCCCTACATTTAAACATACAAACTTATAAATTTTACCTCTTTATAATATAAGTATAGATACACTTCCAATTTTGAAGTCATTACAGAATGCTCTTATTGTAAGAGATGTCTGATATCTCATAAATCTGGTTACAAGAAGATGATGATAATCTAAAATAAATAAATTACATGATATAGTTATTTCATTAATAATCCTAATGTTATTAAAAACCTTTTATGACGATTTGATGGGTGTAAATTGTCATTGTAAGGCTTGACTGAAACCACGATAAGAATAGTTCCTTATCAGAATTGGTGTCCCAAGTCCGGTTGGCCATTTAATTTTAGCTCAGTTAGACATTCTAATTAATACAAATTAAGTTAGTTGGTTGAGTGTTTGGCTTGTTAATTCTTTTTTATTTTGGTAAGAAAGGAAAAGGGTTCTCTTATAGATACTTTTTGTTTTAAATTCTACGGACATATTAGTGTAAAATAATGAATTTCTAACTCTAATATTTCCATTATGTTCCTATATTATTCAATGAATTGTCTCTTACAAACATTCTTATGAATGTAGGTACTTGGCTGATTACTTGATTAATCATTACGAATGGCATGTTCCTATGTTTTCAAGGACTAGTAATCTTGAGGTATCATGTTACTTGATACTGTTCAGTGGACATGGAATGTGTTTTGATATGACAGGATTCTTTTGAGTAGTTTTATAAGTAAATAAATCTGTATAGACAAAGAATGTTTAAAAAAATTCAAAAGAGACTTTTTCTTTGAATGTAGTGTTAGCTCATTGCATATTTTTATATGACTAGCTTTTGCCCGCGATTCCGTTCGCGTGGAACAGTGACGTTCTTCAGACTTTTGGTATAAAAACTAACCTATCCTTATCCTTTTTTGAGTTTCAAACTGTCTGTACCAAATTTCACAGAAACGGGTTCAGTAGTTTTGGTGTGAAGAAAAGACAGACAGAGTTACTTTTGCAATTATAATACTAGTTTGGATTAACTGTCAATAATACCTCTTTAATTTATTATATTGCCTTGATGAATATACCTCATTATAATATATATTATAATCAATGAATAGTCACATTTGGTTGCTATATTTTTTCCCATGGAATTGTGTCATTGTTGCATAAAAATGATAATTTTCTACTACATAACTGGTTATTTCAGCTTCTAGGGGACTTCCCAGCTTAAAAATGTATTACAATGTTTTCTTTGTTGTTTGGTGTAGTTCCAGGAAGTAATATTTGTTGTATTATTATACTGACCGATTATAATTTTTTATCTGTTACTTTGTACTTGCCTAAATATTAGTATTACTTAGTAGATTTTTATGGTATCTCTCTAAGCCAGTTTAAGTAGAAGAGGGTTAAGAATACAATTGTTTTAATTTCATGGGTTATCTGGAGGTTAATTTAGGTTCTCATTATCAAACAAACCTTGGGTCTGTGCCTCAAATTCCTGCTTAATAACACTACCTTAAAACAAACCAACTTGTTCTACTTTCAATCAACATATTTCTGTACATATTTGTAAAAATGTAAGTTGAGTAATTATGGTTTTTAATATGCGCACGAATCACCTTCAGACGCCAACGAGAAATGTCAGTGGTTAGGTAACTTGCGACCTTTGAGAAATATGAATTTAGTAAATATTAGGTCGACGCACCATTGACTTTGTCGTACACTGTTCAGTCTAAAGGATGTTTAGTTTATATAAGTACGTAACTGCATGAGTACCTATAGATGCTCGAAACAGGTGGCCGGCAACCACTTGGGCGTCGCGTCGCGGAGTTAAGACTATTAATTTGATCTCAAGTGACTGGATAAGTATCGTTTGATGACGTATCGATTTTTGGGGTTGATGAACCGATTTATTGTGCCATAATTTGTGTTATTTCGAAGCCAGGTTTTGCATCAAAACACCTTTTATTTTGCAAAAATATAGTACCTGAAGGGTTGCTTGAACTGTGCTAAATTCAAGGATATGTTAAAAAACCTAAAATATGTTATGATTGACGTGATAAACTCGGATAAAACTAGTTCAAACAAATAATGCATAAAATTATTCTCCATATTGTAAATAGATTACTACTGTGCAGTTTGCACTACCAATGTCACAGATTAAATAATTACAGCTGGATGTCAATGAACCTTTGACTTTGTTGAGCGAAAACATTGTGTCTATACAGTTGTTTATCGCCAATTCTTATGTAAATCGTTATCATAATACTTTAAACATAAGTGATAAGAAACGCTGTTGTTTTAATTTCGTTCTTTCGGAGGAAATTTACTCGGAAAATTCTATTTTAACTGCGTCATTCGGAGTTTGACCAATAAACTTTGTAGAGTAACTTCAATTATACTAGACAAAGTCTTAACCAACGAACGTAAAAAGTACCTTACTGTTCGATACTCCTCGGAAAACTCATTACTAACATTGCCATATCGTTACTTCGGTCCTAGCTCATAAAACTCATTGTAATGAATGCCTAGCCTTGATATAATCTACTAATCACCCTTTATACCGTTAGTATCAGAAAATAATACGTAAATTTCTTGTATGTAGGTCTTTTTTAAAATGAATTGGGGTTAACACTGAATATCAGAAATTAACTTGAAGTAACAGGTCTGCCCTCCACAGCACAAAAGCTAGGTGACCTAGATGACTAAGTCAAAAAAGGCTACCAAGCTACCAATGACGTTTATACGTCATCATGTGTAGCCATTTAAATAACCTTTAGCGTTTCAGTTAAACATTACTTTTCTAAAAATAAAAAAAAACTCATTTTCATCCTAAAGTTCTTTCCTTTGTTTATTAAAAAAGAAAATTGCCACACACCAACGTTTATATTGAGTTCTCGGTGCGTAAAAAAATATGTAATTTCACATTCAACCAGACCAACAATTTTTGGAACAAATCCTGAATCAAAATTGCATCACCTTACCCAGCAGTTGTATAAAACTACTGCACAAACTGCGCAGTCCCTGACAATAACAAGTGAGAATTTTCTTTTAAGTAAAGTAGAACGGAATCGTAATCCACAAATGATGGATTCAAAGCAGATCTAAGGTAAAAGTGAAAAGTTGTGACGCGTAGGCACGTCTTTTATTGTACAACATAACGGAAAATATGTACTGAGAACAGTTAGGTATGGCTGTTTACACGTAGTGAGAATTTGGCTATTTTACATGTTTTTTTTTTTTTTTTTTTTTTTTTGAGTTGATGATAGTGATTTGTGTTTTTTGTTTGTTATGGAAAATGCGGAATTGCTGCCTTAGATTCTATCATGTCTTTTTTGGCGTAATGATTGGGGTTAAGGTCAGAAGAAGAAGACTTTCTGTGCCAATAAACTATGAAACAACGCTAGCTTTATGTTTCGCCTAGTCAATGAAGTTACCAGACTAGATCCATAAATTCTCCACTACTCAAATCCATAACAAGAAGAAAACCCTTATGTAACTCCTCACTGTTGCAGTTGTTCAAGGCCGATGTCGATTGGATACCATGAGAAGTTCCGTCCGCTCGTTTAATGCCATTTGAACATAGATGACGCCTAGCTTCACTGACAAACAGATTGACGTATCTATTTTGACGTTTCAAAAGTATCGATTTATAGTTTAATTTGAATGATTTTGACTTTTTGATGATCTCCAACTCAAACATTATTAGTAACAATTTTGTGAAATTTTTTTTATGTTAATATGATGTGGAAATCTTATGTCAAGAAGTGGATACTAATTGCAATGTTATTTTGTTTCAGTTAATCTCAATGGCGCTGCCAAAGTCGACATATCACATTTTGATCTACTCAAAGTGCTCGGCACTGGTGGTAAGTTACAATATATTCCTTATTTTTATTATGTTTAAGATTAATATTACTTGTGAGTAAAGTACGAGTTCATACCACGTGAAAATTTTAAAATGTTCTAGAATTGGATAAATTAATTGCCTAGGTCTTTAATCAAAAAAGGTACACATTATTGAGAAAAAAGGTTTGATTCCTTTTGCTCCATAGACTAACTAAATAATCGCTTCAAGTCTTCAAAACACTTGAAGCAATACCTTCTAGAAATGTGTTAATTCGTAATGTTCGTATCCGTATTTCATACGTTTGAAACGGATAACATTCGTTATTCGATTTATCGCCTTAATTATTGGCTAAATCGGGAGCCATTATTATAAAAAACCTACCTTACATGTTGTATTAAAGTTTGCAATATATGAAATAGAAACACATGTGTAAACTAAGAATAAATTATCGTATACCTAGCACTGCTTACAACGCCACAATAACAGATGCAATATTAAAACAATTAACCAATCATCACCCCGTGAATAGCCGGTCATTCACCCCGAGCATGGTGCACTCATACCGTGTTACCAGGAGCCCAAGAATGTAGAGGTAGCGGTAAACGAACAAATTTTAGCAGACACCGTAATAAAAATAGTTTTATTTATAGACTGCATCGTGCAAAATTATCTTAGACTTAGTGCTAAAAAAAATCACATGCTCATTTTTTTGTTGTTTGTTTATGGCATTCTATTGTCTTTGTTATATGCAACGGTTTTTATTCAAAAATAGAACGTTTCTAATCAACTGAACTTCTTGAAAATGTTAATGTCCCATTACAAAAAAGGCCCTCAAAATTAACCTTTAAAGTCTACATGGGCCGTAAAAAATGTTGTCCTTTTCAATTCTCATAGCGTTTCCTGAACCTAAAACCTGTTATAAAAGTGTTTCCTGTTTATATCAATTCACTTTTTTCGAGTAAAAATAAAGGGCAATGACTTCAGGCAATGATAAATTACATAAAGTTGCCGGTACGCTTGTTGCAATGATATCCGACCTCTTTTTAACTCCTATTATGGAGTTTTTGGCTGACATGTAAGATCGTTTTATTGTCAAAGATTTTGTAAGAAGACAATATTGTAGGATTTTTTTAATTGTCTCCGATTTCGTTGAATAAGACATACAGGGATAAACATTTTATGCCTAAATTAAAACTGTTTTCTTAGGTGACCATTTCATTCCCTTCTTATTGTATAAATTTTTGAAGAAGATTCTAAATGTTCTTATTTTGAATTTTGCAACTAAAGTGAGATTTGATACCGTCCACAATACATCTCGGTCGTTTTTGTTACATAAGAAGAAATATAACGTATCCTGGATTCGGTTATTCTGTCCCGGTAAATTGTGTCGTAATCGTAAAACATGGGGTCTACGCGAACGAACTGGCGTATAATAGCCATAATATTTCGATAATATGTACCCTTTCTCACTTTACGACTTACCTGATAAGTAGCTGATTTTTTACCCGTTTTTTTTTCTTGTAAAACCGGATTTTGTAGGTCACAACAATGCCAATATTCAAGTAACTAAATGGCATTTTGAGGTCTTGTATGTGTCTTAACCAAAACCATTGTTTCATCCACAATTGAAACTTGATAATACTTCATAAGCGGCATAAACATTCGAAACGTGCATAAGACCACTAAACATCATGAGTCATCAAAACTTCTTGTTTTAACCTCCATACAAACGGATGAACACCTGCGTGCAACCTTTTTGCACAAAAACTTACCTCTATGGTTGTAAAATTCAAAAAAAGAACTAGTAATGCGACTTAGATTTCCGCAAGTACCGATGCGTTGCCTTGCACTCGCAACCGTTATGTAACATCAGTATTCTGTATAATTGTGTGTTGTTCATTATTAGGTTTAACAGTGCAATGGACACCCTAGGGTGATGCGTTTCTTGTTACATAGCTGCTTGAAAGTTTTTTTAAATTCTGTTCATTGCAGTTTTGTAAAAACTATTGTTATAGGCGTTTTTAGTGAATTTCGTCGAAATAGGACTCGCATATCTGGTACAAAGCGAGCACTACATTTATATCATACTAAATATTTGTTGTGAAGAATCGATGAACGTTGGGGTTGATGTATTCCGTGTGGATGGATACCACGTTTAGGCAAACTTAGTGTAGGGCACCCTTCAGTTAGGTGGACTGACGATATCTGCAGAGTGGCTGGCATTGGTAGGATGAGAAGAGCTGAACATCGAGCTCAGTAACGTGCAATTGGGGAGGCCTATGTCCACCAGTGGACGGAATCAAGCTGTTGATGATGATAATATTAGTTGATGGATGATTTGCTTCAGTCTATGCTCAAAGAAAAGATGTTAAAAATTGCCATCTTTCTTAAATAAACGTTGATTAATAAAACTAAATATTTAAAGTTTTAAAAGTCAAAGTTTAAAAGAGGTTACACGTGTTCATATTTCCATTACTCTATAATGTATTCCTAGTAACCTGATTATATAGAGTTTCCGACCACTGATTGGTTTCTTCCTCACAATGAGATCGGCCAATGCAAGTTATTATACCAGGAACTGGCTAGCTGTTAATTGAATTTGAATTCTGTTGCCAATGTTCACTGTCGAATGTAGATTGTCGTATATGACTGCTTCAAATTGTTTTTGCTGGATAGCTTTATATCAAAACTTTGGATCTATAAACCTATTTAGTTTTTATTAATAATAATAAAATGGCGACACATTCAAGCTTGTTTGAAACTTTCGGGAAGTCCAAAACTAAAATGCAATGAGAGCCATTTTAAAATCATTGATATCCATTTTAAAATATTCGTTTATATCTACTAGACCTTTAAAGCAGAGATTATCCATTTTACTTCAGAATAAACGTTATATACATACATATATTACTTACTAGATTTGAATTTTTCAAATTGTTTAAGTCAGTTCAGAACCTATTTAATTAAAACAATCAAATATTTTCTATTATAATATTAGTGTAGGTTTCCATTTTATCTAGTAAAATAAGCAATAGGCCTTTTTGGAACTGTCTGCTGCTTCTATCCTTTTTACGAGAGATGTCCCCAACACAAATGCGCTTACAAGGACTCAGTAAACGTGACTGCGAACATGTTTCTGAGACACGTGTTTCGTTAACTGCTTTCGATTTGTTGTGCTTTGTAGACGGGATAAGCAGTATTAATACCGATTTTAAAGATTATTGTATTGAGATTCTGGTAAAATGATGGAAGCTAAGAAATAATGGCTTTCTGCTGATTTATTTGTATTGACTTTCGTCCTTTTGCCAGATTTTATTATAGTATTGATTGAGTCTTGTAAGCATATTACATTAAATAAGTAAGTTTATAAGCATACTAGCTTCTGCCCGCGGCCACGACTTCGCACGCTAATGAAGGTAATGTATTATACTTAGGATTTTAAAAAGAGCAGCGTTTAAGGCAATAGCCTATATAGCACTCAGGAACATTGTAGCTATATAGCAGTGAAATAATTTTGGAAATACCACCAGCGGTTCCAAAGATTACTACAAAAAATGTCAATGTCAATTGGTCAAGGCGTTGTTGAATTATGCGCCTACCAACTCAATTTGCGATTCATTTCTGTATTATAGGTATATTGATTTATTAAATGTTCATTGAGAGATTATAAATTATGTACCTCTATTTTGTTCTAAAGACCAGTGGTAGCGGTCAACGTGACCCGAGCCATGTTTTTCGAGTGCACGTGCATTCCTCTTCCTCTTTCGACACCGTTGAAAGTCGGACACTCTGTTCATTTTGAGATTCATTTTTTATTGTTGCATTCTTTAATCTGGCTATGGGAATGGTATGCAGAGTTTGATAGTAATAGAATTGATACATTTCTCAGAAGTGTGCTCTTGTTACATTTGCAATTTGCCAATGTAATAAGTTTGGCAGTTTTTATTTTTATTTGCCACAGATGTCGTAGTTTGCTCATAGAAAAAGTAACGAGTCTATGATTTGAATTGAGAAATGAATAAAAAACGAATGCACGACAATTTTAAAGGAGTATATAGGTTTTATTTTCCTGTATCAATCAACTTGAGATTTTTTATACGTTTATCAATTCTGAGAAACCGAAAGACACAGTGCAATAGAAATTTCAACATAAACAAATATATTCTATGAATTTTAAATGTGAGCTCGCACTAGGGCTGTGTCAATACCGATAAATGTGTGGTTTCATATCGGTAAATCGATATTTTTTACAAAATACCGCCTCTAACCACATCCCTAGGGGCTGATAAGTTTCAAATGGTGACGGGTTCCATGATTGGTTGTTATTGCAATGATAGTTTATCTATAAACAAATATTATGTGTGTCTGTTTGTTACTTAAATGTAATAATTGACTGGGGGGCCAAAGGACCAAGTTAGACTATTCAATAATTCAGTTGTTCACATTTTTATTTAAATTGGGGCTGATTTTTCTATGGTCAGGTAAATGTTATCTGAGGAATAAAGTTGTTGCTGTCACTGTCTTATACAAACATTCTGACGCGACAGCATCATAATTATTCCCCAGGTAACTATTATCTAACCATTGAAAAATCAGCCCTAAGTAAAGAAAAATTATAAATATTTTAACATTATTTAATATTACACACGTACCGTAGATAACTTTTTAAACACATATTAAAGTGTTGTGTAATATTTCGCTAAAAGAAAAATTTACGATCAACTATCAACGTGAAACTTTTCTTCTACACGTTTAGAAGTACTAGTGGCTAGTGGCATTTAAAAAATAATGGCTATTTTCATTGTTAATTTTACACTTATGTTGTTGCTTTGCAGATAAGAACTTGCATAACAATTGTAACGCACATATACTGATTGTTATGTTTATAGCTTATTTTTATTCTTAAACAACATTTTTTCAAGTCATTCTGAGACTTCAGAGTGTAAAATCCGAGTTTCATTAACGCAATCGTAAAGTTACCGCGAATAGCTCTCTGATTGGTCAGTTATCTTGCAGCCGGCCAATCACAGCGCCGAACGTCATAAACGTCGATCCTGCTAAAGTAAAACTCGCACTAGGCGCTCTACAGTGAACATTGTTATTCCTAATTTGTCTTGTTTTCTACATGTCCAAGAAGGATTTAATTTTGATTCATTTCATCACATGTCCGTAAGATTCGCATGAAAACAGTTCTTGCAGCGTAGGTGTGTACAGTCAAAGATAATATCGAGGTTGACTGACGTACCTACTGCGTCATTAAACCCGTGACGTCACAGACAACCTATTTGCATGTGTAACACCTTCAAATACGTACACAAACAAGCTCGCCAAGAACCTGTAACTAATAGATTTTTAACCTTATTGCGGTAGTTTAGAATTCAAAATATTTTGACTGAATTATCTTGTACTATGTGTAATTTTGTACGTCCTAGTACCGAAGATAGCTAATTGGAAGTTCAGAATTCTATCGTGAATCATTGTGTTATGAATCATAATGATCATGATTATGATATACAGTGGTATCGTTTTACAATTCATGTCTCATGAATGTTCTGTGAACTTTATTATAGATATTTATCCTATGAAAATAGGTGAAGAAATATGCAGAATGACTTAGAACATTCCAGAAAATGTAACTCTCAAGGAGTTTTGTGAACAGACTATTATTTCAGGAAGAAAACTGGGAGTCTTAAATGCGTCTAAGCATAAGCGTTAAACTAATAGTATAGTAACGTTTGTTAGGTAAACACTCCCCACATTATCTTTACCTAATCAAAGGTGACTAAAGACGTCATAAAAAAACTATTATCTACAATCAGTGAACAAATAAACAGAACTATTCTCTCTACGTCATCGTTCTGACAGTAAAAAATTACCCACGTAGTTTAGAGTAGGCTTATGTAATGTATTAAACTTGTGACGTTATCGCCGTCTCATAACATCAGGTGGTAAATAAGTTAAGAGACCGAAGCGCAGGCGCATGCTACGTCATCGACGTTATGGATTTGCATTTTGCCCCGTCGACGCGACGCTGTGACATGACGCCTCTTGATAGTCTCGAGTCTCGATATTATTGTTCATAATGACCGAATGACGTCCGCACTATCGATTATATTCTGCATAAAGTGTAAAGTTGAGATAAACAACTTATTTTGTTCAAAGCCTTCTCGTGAATATCACGATTTTCGTTTCGTTGTCGCTGTACAATTAACGGTAACTCTTCGTTATACGTCATTTGAATTTTAATGATCGTTTTTTCACTTTAGTCGTTGACAGAGTTTTAATCTTTGCTGCTCATGCACGAACACAATTGTTCAGATTGAAACTGTTTATTCTATCATATCTCACCAAAGATCTCTTGGATAACTTAGTTTGCGAACACTGGGTCAACGAAGCAATCTAAGTTCAAACTAAGATTAATATTTCTCCTGCATGCTATCCACATAACCATGTCTACAGCTTTTACAGCTACATATATCCATGTCTACAGCTTTTCCAGCCTTCGGTGTTCCACCTAGTTGACGTAGCCCGTGTCGGTGATGTAACGTCCTACGCCGACACTCTCAGCCCGTGTCGGCGTAATGTCGGCGTACATTCGAATTTGGAAATGTGATTTACACCGAAATCGTTTACCGTTACATTTTGTACTAGGTTTTTATATGAAGATTTGTGGATGGCTTGTGATTTTCTTATTAACTAGGTATGTTCTGTTTGAATACAATAGATATCAGTGTCAGTTATTGTTAAGTTTCAATACAGTTATCGACAAAATTATCTCTTCATTCAATATGCCATGTTGTCCCCATTTACATATGTATGTCTTAAAAGACGTGTTTGAAGTTATGTTATACTCCTTATTTATAGAAATATTTGTGATATCTCTGTTATACCAAAAATTCTGGTTTTTTTGCCCGCTTCAGACGCTATTATTCTTTCCCTTTCATCACTTTCTTCAGTATAAAAAAGTTATTTTAAGAGCAGCTGTAATTACTGTACTTTAATTAGTCTAAATGCAGACTCTACGTGTGGTGTTAATCATACTGTTTTATTGGCCAATGAAAACGGTTCCCGAAGCTGCGGACACGTGCTTCATATTTTTTTTCTTAAAACAAAATCCCTTGTTCTTTAAATATGCGCAGTTTGAGTATGCGTTTTGGCACATAATATCATTGCGTGCGACTTAGTCTAGACTGTGCGGTTTTATGACTAGTACTTACTTACAATTCTGCCTGTATTGACCGGGCTCGTAGACTAGAAATTTGGTGCTTAACATTTTCAAATGAGTTTTGCTTATCATCCTTGTTGATTGGATTCCGATACCGTCGCGAAAATGTTAAAGTAGATCAAGATAAGACCTGTATTGGTTTTTTAAAGCAAGTTTCGAATTTATGACCAATTTTAGATCGAAAGGACAGATTAACTAGGTTTATTAGAATCTAGAAATTCTAGTAATTAATTATTAAAACGAACTGGGATTCCCGAAGTAATATTTCACACAATTTATTCATGAATAAAATATACATTAAAATTTCGAACATGTTTCAATGGACCTTCAAATTAATCCATCAAAACGCGGCGTTAATGTAATCTTTAAAAGTTTTAAAGGCAAGAATATTTATCTTAGTTCCAAGGTACCGGTGATTTGACCTTACCCTTTGAAAAGGGTGGCTTTTGTTGCATTAGTGGGGTGAAGATTCTAACTGTACCAGAGGGGGCTTGGCTACATCTCGGAATGCGCGTAGGTTGTTAGTTTGTTCATTCACTAAAGGTTATGAATTGCCGGTTTTATTTGTATTGGTTGATAGTTTGATACTATCAAGCTTGCAACTAGTTTGAATGGCATTGCCTTACTTAATATTTCACTAATTGAGGTAGCCCCAAATAATATTTGTTAAAAATTTGGTTTTAAACAACTCTGCTGATTACCTAATTAAGACTAAAGAGAGTCTAAATATAGCTTCAAAATTTAATTAATCATCAATAAAAAATAAAATTTCTCCGGATAGGTACCAAGGCTTCATATTAGAAGTAAAGGCCGTCCCAGGACGTCGTACGTCGCGGCGGGTCGTCGACCCCCGAAACTGGCGCGTAGCGGTGCCCGGTCGTTACCCGCCCGGCGCCCGTCCTTACACAGTCCACGACCTTATGTTAACCTGGTACCTCTAACGCAGTTTCTTAGCAATTTTATCATATTCTTTTCTATTTTTTATTAACTTGCTATTTTATTTTCAGTTCTGTTATAAACATTAAGTTAGCAAGAAATTGAAAAATAAAAATTGTACCATGATTTTTCCTCGTATACGTGCGATAAGCATGTGACCTTCACGCCAAGTTTTGATGTTGTTCACATCTGATATCGCCGGAATTGGCGGTTGTTAACCCCTTAACCTATTTGAAGAAACCATAAATTATATAAATGAAATTAGTACACCGTAAAAATCAACAATCTTTACGTCAAGTCTATTTGTCATAGACAGTTAATAGGGTATTAAGAATACATTAAATTAATACACTCATTACTCATATTGTCGGTTCATTGTGTAATTCAATTCATCAATATCATTATAAATGACTTGCTTATTACGCTTATCTGTCAATCTGGTAATAAATAAAAAAACTGATACAGGAAATTGAGTATTCTTACCATTGTTGAAACACAATAAAAGAATTCATTACAGACAACGTCAGAAACTGCTACCTGGTAAAAATAAAACTAGTTGCATTTCTTTTCACGTGACTACACTGACGCTCTGGGAAACGAAAACAAAAAGTAATAAAGAAGCTTCATACGTAAAACGGAATATAAAATATTTACATTTACATCTATACGCCATTTTGTTTTTTAATTTTTATTTGGGTAGTCTAGAAACAACGTTTGCCACGCGATACATGAATTATTTTTCTGGGACATCGTATTCCATATAATATGTAGATGGGCGTTAACGTTATTTGACCCCTAAAGAAACAGATTGATTCCCGAAATTGTATCGAATATTTCGATTGTGACTGTACATTCTCTTTGTGAAAACTAAGCTAAGATATCGTGGATTGATTCAAATATTGCACTTTCTTTTAAGAGAAGTGAAGAAAACACAGCTATAATTATTGTTGTAAAACTTGGTAAGCATCAATATTTGGGACGACTCGACCTCTGGGAACGCACATGTTGCCACATTACCGCCCTGATTCAGGCTCTTACCTAACCTACCGCAACAATTATGATCTTGATCTTGAATGTTCATTGAGATCCCCTTATTTTTCATACAGCATTGGGGCAGATCTGAGACCCTTGGTAACACAACTGTCCGTTAATAGGGGTCAGTCTCCGTGGGGGAATAGCCCAATTGTATCATTTTAATAAAATTAATACCAGAATCCATTACATTGTACCAAATCACGTGTTTTAATCCAGGACTATTGTTTAAGAACCAATATCAATGAAAGTCTTAGCGCCTCTTACCATATCCGTGTCGAGACGTGGATCATTGACACCGGTCTGCCACATGTGAGATAAGGCTCACCCCAAGCGAAGCTTTCAATATATTTGTTTTGTCTCTGCCCCCCCTCCTGTATGATTCGTTATCTTGTAAGCTTCATAAATATAGATGGTGTTCCGTATCTGTAACGAGGTGTGCGGTTAAAATTAGCTCCGTAAAAGCTATGATGGGTTTTTACGGTTCGGGTATTTTTTGCACCATGTGTTGGTTGGTTCAATAAAGTATTCTTTTGGATTAGTCATAAAGTATTTTTTACCAGGTCTGTTAGATGGTACTTGGGCTCACTTACAATACTGATCTAGAATTAAATAAATAGTGTTGTAAGTGTTGGACTGGTAACGTCTTTTACCAACATTCATCCATTTATTCATGCATCTTCAATTCGAGCGATGCAAAAACTTTTTGAACACTAAAACAAGCTCAATCTTCCTAACCAGTGAATTTGAATGAGCTATATAATCAAACTCAGGTGAAATGAGAGGGTGCACGCTAGGACCAGAATTGGGTCCCAATTTGTATGTTTTATTTATGATTCTATGTCTTGCCTTGGGGTACCTTGGCAATTTTGTAAGTAAATCCATTCTATGGTTGCAAGTCCTCTGCAGGGAAAGTGTCCTTTTTCACTGTAAAATCTAGATTTATATGCAGACGAAACCAATTTGCCTTCTGCAAAAATTTTAACGATTTTCTAGAAAGTTTAGACCCCAAAACTCGTTAATTTAGTTTTATTTACACTTTGATTAAAACCATTCTATTAATACCTCAAAGGATTATTAAGAATGTAAAATCAAGAATTTGTGACACGTGTAGTGAAAGGCGGATTTGCAAATGGTCACGTGTACTTCGATCGTATAAACTTTTTCGCCAGAGTCCCACGCACATTCTTAAATTGCATGTAAATACTTTCAGATATGTTAATTATATAACAATTACAATCAATTTAAGCTGTCCAATGTGACCGCCGGAATATTACCGTTATAGTTTCAAAAGTCCACCATAAAAATATAAAATATTAAACTTAATTAGTATGACTAAAACGTGACGAGAAACTTAGTCACTTTAGGCTTATTTATATATAATTCACCATCTGTTCGTGCAAAAATCGGTAATCAGTCATTCGCTATCATATTCACACATCCGTTCGGTTGCGTGTCTCTGACGGGAATGCACGCAACGGGCCGCGCCGGCACCACCTGTGCGCCGGCGCAGCCAACGTAACTTGACCTACCACACCGTTGTACTTCATATTGTCACACAGGAAAGAGCTTTTTTAGCTTTTTGTAAAGTAGCTTATGGTATAAATCTTAAAGAATACGATTTAATAGAGTTTTAAAACCTGAGAGAAATTGATGTTTTGGTTCGTAATTTTGTCATTTTTTTGTAAAAAATTCCGAACGAATATCAGGATTTTTTTATTAAAGTTTGTCCGCTTGATTTTTAGACCTAAACTAACCATTAATCGATTGAACAATCAGTTTGATTGGTGGTGATCTTGATTACGATAATATACCTAGACTAGAAATTCCAACCATATGAACACGTGGTTCAAAATGTCAAACTTAGAAAACAATATCACCTAATACTTCGTCTTTATTACGAGAACTTACTTATACTACTCGTTTTGTCTTTAAACTAATATTAATGGCCCAACCTATATGTAAAAATAGAAAAAAACAACACGATTTTTGAAAATTCTTTAAAATCATCGCGCACGTCTCGTCAACGAGAGCGGTTACCATTGGTCGACCGCCCGCAACCAGGTGGCATATTTTTTATCCTACAACGGGCAGATGTTTCACCTCTGGGGGCCATTTACCTCACGCTCATAGACTTGTATCGTTCATAAGGAGTTTTAATTAAATATTTGCGTTTGTAGGCCCAGGGTCATGAGCCCTTTGTCTAGCGTAGGTCGTTCGTCTACGAATGCCGAGTCTATGACTTGTAATTCGACAACTTTTCCAATTTTATTTCAATTCAAGTACCTACGTCGTCACTATTGGTAGAAGCTTGTCGTTTTAAAATTTGAAGTTAGATTTATTCAATGTTTATTCAACGGTCAAGCAAATTCAAATCAGCTTATAAAATGTTTACGTCAATAACTTAAATGTCAATTAAAATGTTTATTTATTAGAATTTGCATAGTCGGAAGTTATCAATTAATTCATTTTAAGAAAACCTTGGGAAAGTATTTTAGTATTTGACTTTTAAGTGATTTGTATCCATGCTAAACATACTTAGCCAACACGTTAGGCGATTGATTCTACCATCTTTAGTTACTTATATTTATTTATCAATGACCCTTTCTACGTCTATGGATACGATTTCTTATTATTATCTATTAAAGAATTGATTTGTTTTTCCAAGAAATTCAAAATAAGAGTCTCCTAAATCTAACGGTTTTGTGGACTCGCTTTTATATTACATTACTATTATAATTAAACTACGAAAACATCTTATGCAAATAAACTGCCATGATTTGAAAATGTTAACAGTTATTTTTAAGGAAAATTTTGTTAATGTGATGGTATTTTTATTTAAATGTAGGTAGATTCAGACAGTTCAAGTTCATTGAATTCTATTGCAAAAATAATTTAAATTCAATTGCACATTGCAGTACAGCCGTCTCAACCCATATCCCTCCTGTTTGAGGTGAGCAATTAATTACCTCCGCTACCCACAGATGGAGTTATAAATCACACCACAACTCGAAGGCGTTACTAAATTCCAGGAAAATAATCAGAACGAAATCAATAATCAAACGGAAATTGAATTGAAAAATGCGATTGTTTATCATAAAATCATTGACATATGGTCTTAAGTTGCTTGTCACCAAGCGCAGTTTTCATTTCATTGTTCTATCTACGTCAGAGGTCGATAACCTTGCTAATACACGCCGAATTTGCATTTTATCAACGACCCGACTGTATTGTTACACAAGCTTTTAAATGTTCAGCAAATTGTTTTAAGATAACGTAACAGCGCCTGTTATTCCCCTAAAAGAGGGAAAGCCGAATACCTGTAATAATCCACAAAGAAAAATTTGTTATTTAAGTAGTATTTGTTCTTCATGTCACTCAAAATGTCTTTCAACAGAAAATACAAAGGCGTACAAAACACCCACATTTCGACGTCGTAATGATGTTGTAGGAAGATATTGACAGGCTTACTTAACTTGGATGTCATTCAGCAATGCCCTCAGATAAAAACTTATTTGATGTCATAGGTCAAGGTCAGACTATGAACGACAAGAAGAATGAACATAAAATGATAGTACTAAAATAATATATCAATTTCTAAATAACACAGAGTCCATAAAAATCCCCAGTGGGATTGAAGATTCTCAAGTTGTTAGTTAATCGTTGAGAATCTCATTAATTTGATTAGTTTTAGATCCTAATTAAATAAATTCAAAGTATATATTTAGAAGTGAGATGAAAACTAGTTTTGCAGCCTCCGTAGATGTTAGTGAACTCGTTAGACTGGCTAAAGATTAAGCAGCTGATTCTTATAACAAGTCTTTTATTGCAAAATATTTACTAATGTATGAAGCAGCTGAATGATGTTCTCGAACGAATAATAGTAAAATAAAATATACCTAAAGAATTAAGTCTCTAGGATCAATACGAAATTTTGATCCAATAGTAATACCGTCTACTTGTAACTGTATTGACTAGACTAAACCTCGATAAATGCGGTGACCTGGCAAATTAAAGACAATCTTCATTGATTGAGTGTGTGAGGCGAAAAGACCAACGCAAAGCACAAAATTGTTGTTATCCATAAAACCCAGACCAGTTTAACAAAAAGATATCGGCCTGCTTAAAGTTATTTGCACGTAAAACGGAATCAATGAACCGTTTTTATTCGCTAACCGATTGACATGGGTCTCTGAACTCGAGTAGCGTTATGATCGAGCGACACAACTTTAACCGATTTTAGCTGTTTGTTGAATTAGTATGTTTATCTTAAAAAACTATTGTGTTAATCTTGGCGATGTTATGTGTGTCAGTCAATCTGTTGCTTGACTATTTACATGGCGCAAAGACAAAGTAAATCCGCTGACTATAACTTTTTTCAAAATGACGTCAAAAGAAGAAAGTTATAGTTTTTTTTATATACATCATTTTCTGAAATTTTTCACTGCTTACATTTCAGAAGGTACACTTAATACTTGTTCAGTAATATACTCTATATTACGGGATAAAGACATTGCTTGCCTTCATTATGTATTCAATGTCGAATATTTTCGTCCATTGCGCCACAATTTGACACTTTCAATGAACTCGTGTGAGTCAAGTTAATGATATATTTATCTAGACTAACTGCGTGGGTGGACTGCCATCTAGATGTCTAAAACAATCATTCCATCTCTTTATGATTATGGGTGTATCTTTAAAATATTATTTACATCAGTATATAAGATTATTAAGAAAGTTTTGCTTACAAATAAGCCCTTCTAATTCCATATTTTAAAGAAAACATGTAAGAAAACTGGATCAAATAAATTCATCAAAAAATTCTGTGAAACGGATTTCTTTCAAATTGGAAACCTTTCACAACATTATTTTTCGTTACAATATTTTGTTTACAAGCCAATACGCTTCGTAATTGCTTTTCCTAAAATGTTGTGACAGTTCGTCTTATTCGTATTGGTTAATCTGATTTATTTGAAATATTTTCTTTCTTTTTAATCATGATTTTGCCTTGCGTTAAATGCTTATTAGCACCATCTATCGATCAGCAAAAATTGCGAATACGTATCAAATCTAGGCCATTGTTTATATCCTTCTGTGGTTCTATAACAGTAATTTCAATTTTATTTGCTACATCAATAAAATTGTTGGAAGTATTAAATCAATTGCAAAATTGATATTGTGACCCAAATATCTATTTGTGTGCCATTGGTTTTCCAAGCCACGTTTTTATTGTGTCTGTCTCAAATTATGTCTTCAGTATGATCATCTGCAGACTTTTGCACTGTGTCGATCGTAATTACGTCTTTGTCCGCCGGCAAATGAACTTGACCTGAGTATTTTGCGTTAGCGTCTAATAATAAATGTATTTTGAAAACAAATCATACCATCAGAAACTCGCATACATTGACGCGCCTCGAAGTTTACAAGTTCAATGCACCAAAGGACGTTTAAGATTGCATACTACACTTCACTGTAGAATTTCTTAATGTTTTCAAACTTGTTTATAGACGTATTGGTTTTAGGAAAATGTTTGGCTCGTTTATTTGTATTGTTTTTGCCAATTCCCAAAATAAGTCTTGTGAAGTTTCATGGAAATAAAGTTCGTATGGCAACCTAGTATTACGTTATGGATAACTCTGGTTACGTGTTCGCGTCGTATGCAAAAGGTTTTTTCATCGTTGATAAACAACAATGTATTTCTCCTGAAATTGATTATTGTTTCTATTTAAGAATCTGCAATAACTTTGTATTTATGATTAATATTTTGGCCGTTACTAAAAAAAGACTATCATCCATTCTCCAAAAGTAGGTCATCTTCGTCGCCATTTGTTTTGTTACTATTTTCGGCGCAATACGCCGTAGGTGTAACATCTCACAGATTAATGCGAAAATAGGCGATTCTAGTTTAGTGAACATTATCGTCGAATCGACCTTTGTGTTTGATGGAGATCAAAGCTTCCAAAAGCATTAATGAAATGTTGGCAATTCAAATTAAAGTTACACTACCTATGATTAAATACCTATTACTCATACTCATAACAAAGACTATAAGCGTGTACACGGGCGTTGTATTTTTGGAGTACCGATGTTATTTACTTGAGCTGTAACGGGAGCATCGACCGGCCTAGGTCGTTCGTGCATTCAGTTCTGGAAAGAACTTCTTTTACCACGGTCGCAGTACAGATGAATTGACGATCGGTAATAGATTACAATAAGTAGCTAGCTTATAAAGCTTAATGATCTAAATTAGTCTTGCAGTGTAATATTGGATTTGTACCTTGTCAGAGATATTTATGTAAAGTAAAAGACTTGTTCTAGAAGTTACAATTTTTTCTAGTTGTTTCCTGTGCAATGTCTGTTGTGCATTGTTATGAAGTTTATAAATTGCAAAGACCCTATCCATTAATGTGCGATCAGATTTGAAGCGTGCAAATATCGTTCTATCATTGCTAAACCCGAGTTGAGTAATGAAACGAGAGTAGGACACTGCAACTGGTTGACCAACAAACCTTTGAAATGAGACGACTAGACTGACAAGCTCGTCGGGTTAAAAATAGCAGAGAGCAGATGACAACAGGATTGTTTGAACACGTTTAATTGTCTTGCGAAGTAATCGTCTAAGGATTATAGATTGTATTGCTATTGACGCTGCAGCTAAAGTTGAATGCAGTTTTCTGTGTACATACAACTTTTTCATGCATGTTATGCAAAATTAACTCAGTTTAGAAATGGATGAAGACTAGTTCGAGTACAGGTGAAAGGAAATGGTAATTGGAATCGATAGTCCACTTTTATCTTATATGATCATCAAAAACTTGGCTAATAGATAAGATCTCCTTGGCTTGGTGATTATTGGAAGCACGATCTTGATACGCAATATATTAAGTTATAATTGTCATATTATTTATTTTGGTTTATTATAAACAAAAAAAAAAAATACAATTCAATTCAATATAAAAGGTACGAAATACACTTTCTTTTAGGTACTAGAATTCTTTAGGATTTATTCCATTCAAATTTTAACAACTTTTGCGTTTTTTTTAAAAGCTGTACTGTCGCCTCATATTAGAAAATCATGAACCTAAGTCCCAGCTGCCGGTAACTGAATACGTCCGGTGGGACGAGTGGCCAAGCCACTAAGGTCTAACAAAGGGTCCGAAGTACGTTCTGTTTAATAGGAAACACCTGATCCATAGAGCTCAGGGTGATTGTGGGAAAATGACGAACAAGTATTTACTTACCGTAACGTTTCCGCTGGTGGTAACGAGAATTTGGTTGATATTGTTAAGCTTGATTACTATGACGGTGTTGGTAGTAAAGTTGATAATGGTGATGATGATGACAAAGCGGCAGCTGCTCATTTCAAACTTCAAGACTGACTGGACAGATTTGTCATTTTTCCCGATATTTTTGATAGCTAGGCAGGTTTCTTAAACGATGCCAGATTTTCAAAGTGAATAAGCTTTTCGAAGACCATAAAATAAACAAAATATTACACAGTACGCCAGTAACCAAAATAGAATACTGTTTACATAATAAATAATGAACGGAAAAAATGTATATTTTTACCTTCATTTTGATCCGATTGTTATGGTCCCTTCCCAGTAATGGATTATCGAAATCCTGTTAGTATGTAATGTTTTGTTGTTTTGGAAACAGTCTATAAATATTATTTCAGTGCATTTTTAGAGTTTGAGAGACTTTCAAAAACAACATCTTTTCTAAATCCTTTACACCAATAGTTTTTTTGTTCAGAAACCATACTTTCGATCATCAATTTACTCTTTGACATATTTCTACTTTATTAGCATCAGTATTTTCTCATTTTCTGACATAATGTGGCAATTTGAATTAATCCATTAGAACAGGTTAACACATTAGTGCGTTCGATGCATTATGTTGGCGCCATTCGCTTTATGTATGCGTTCGGCTTATTATAACAGGTCGGACAACATTCTGGTGCGAGCTTCATTAGTGGTTCTAATAACTCAATTTTTCTTTATTAAGCTACTCATTAGGAATAATGATTATTCCTTTAAAATTCATATGAATTCATTTCTCGCTGCTTACCTTTCACGGAATTCAAACCATCTACATCTACAAACCTATTCCATGTTTTTATTATCATTGTCTTTCACACGACCGTCATCGAACAATTAATCTAATAGTTCTACCACAATATTTAACACAAATTTTAAGTTATGTGATTAGAATAACATGAAGCATGTAAGTAGGGCAACTGACGCTGCAGTCGTAGAGATTGGGTTTTGGTAGTTGGTTTGCAGATTAGAAGGATGGACTCTGGATAGCGAGAGCTTATAACTCGTACAAATAAGAGGGATGATTAATTGTAAGTAATCTTAATTTATACTAGGTTTGTTTAAGCCCTATTTGATTATTTGTTGTTAATACCCCTAAAATTTGAATCTGTTTAGCATGTGGTGGTCAAATTCTCATAGGTACTTATGTTCTTTCAAAAAAATAAAAACAGGACGGTATAAGATTTCAAGTATGTAGATCGTGCTTGCGATTATTAATTTCCCTTTTTTTAATAACCAGGAAAGCCCTCGTATTTTCCAGTTGTCTTCTATTACATTATCTTTAATTATGTCATTGTAACCAGAACTTGTTCCCATAGCCCTTGATGTCGCAATCTCGTCCTTCCGTTTCTATCTAATCATTATTTTGCATTGCCCCATTGTTATCCTTAGCTGCCGAAGTGGCCACTTCCCATAACAACATTGTTAAAAACGGAAAGGAAACAGCTTCGAAATGTTTACGCATTTCTTTTATTTTTCTGCCAGTAAAATTGCGAACAATGGTCGTTTGCTTCTTGGTACGTGTATCGAGTAGGACATCTGAGTATTGGAGACGTCTGTTCATCTGTTGATTTTCATTCTGTCAAGGTTATCCTTCTTTCTTAATTCCTTGTTATTCTGGGTTCTTGGTAGTGGATTATTGGTGTTGCTTTAGTTTTAAACGGCTGTTTTATTCTTCTTTCTAGTACGGAAAATACGATGTTTGTAAAATTTCACAATTATAGCTACAGTCATCTACTAACCAGCCTGAGTGATCAATAACATAATAGAACATATAAGGCATGAAAACCACATCATTATTAATGAAAATAAACTCGCCAATAAAAGATTACGCTAACTGCAAACGTCTACTATGCGCCTATCTTTATCTCGTTATGTTCATAAGTAAACCCACTTGTAACATGAGAGTGACCTATAAAACGCTATTGTTCACAATTATAATAATAACATTTTCTCGTAATACTTAACGGAGCTCTGTTGGTGACGTGACCCGACGTAGGAGCATACTCAAGTATGAGGAAAGAAAAAGAAAATTACCCCCCACGCATTAACACAAATAACAAAGAAACTGATGGCGTGGCGTAAACTAACCAAAACAAACTTATTATAAAAATGCATAGGACTCAATTCCCCTTACATTGATTACACTATTTCCCAGACTACAATATAAAGTTAATACAAGTTTAATTTAAATTCTAGATTAGTTTTTCTGTTCTAACAAGGATTTCTAGTTTCAGTTCAAACTAAACTGTGTTATCTCTAACAATTACTCGTTTAACTGCGATGGTAACTCAATTACGATGAACGATTCCACGTGGCTCTCGGCGATCCAATGAAATTAATCTCAATCTGGATTAAATGTTTAAAATTACTTGTACATTCAATGTGGATATTATTACGTCAGATTATTGAGATTTTTCTTATTTTATTAACGTTATACACTTTTAATGTGGCAAATATATAGTTTACTATTCATTGCAAATAAAATGGTCAGTTTATTCTTTACTTCTTACATATCTAATTTTATTCTCTGTATTGTTTCAGCGTACGGCAAAGTGTTTCTAGTTAGAAAAAGATGCGGAATCGACGAAGGCAAGTTGTATGCCATGAAGGTTCTAAAAAAGGCATCAATAGTTCAAAAATTGAAGACTGCAGAACACACAAGGACTGAAAGACAGGTAAATAATCATTATATTATTTACTAAATTTATTTGTTGATAAACTAAAGCTCTTGTTTAATAAATAAAGTAACACCAGATAGTAACAAAAATTTAATTAAAAATATGCTCTTATTCTTAAAGAAGCTGTTTCGGAATTTCTGAAAAGCATCAGAGCAAGAGCTTTTAAGTAAATTTTTGTAATATTCTTGTAAATTATATAAAAGTCCTGAAGGTAAACGCTCAGAGCGTTTTTATAAACTTAAAACATGGCTTCGCTAAGCTATCTAAGTCATGGAAGATAAAAAATAAAATAGTTACCTTTTTAAAAATAACATTATCATTCCGGAATGCCCCAGGGTTCTGTATTGGGTTATTTGTGTTTGAATTATATCGAATAGCAAATTCAAAGGCAGTCAGTAAAATAGAATGAATTCAACAGGTCTTGGAAGCTGTGAGGGCTTGCCCTTTCCTGGTGACTCTCCACTATGCGTTCCAAACCGACGCAAAATTACACCTTATTCTCGGTGAGTACGGTAGATTTACCTTTGGAATTTTATTTATTAAGTTATCAGGAAGGATATGTCGAAAGCAAATATATTGTTTCCCTTACAATTTTGTAGCCAATCAATTAATCCCGATGTAATGAAGGTTTTGTATAAACTTCTATCCTTTTTAGTGTTTTTAATGTATCAAACTATCAATATTTTGCTTGAAGATATACTTACGCTTAAGCTAAGCCAAGCTAAGCTCTCAAATACTAGTTAATATCTTTGTTGGTTTCACCAAAATCGGACACGTGGCTGGCTTCCATAAAATTCCACAATTTTTAAATTTTAACATAATATTACTCTAATCATAGCTTTAGGCTTTATTCGACAAGATTAGTTAAAACGAACACTGTTATTACAATTTGTTCAACGATTGCCTTCAAAAGATGTTTAATTAACATTTTATACAAACCTATTAATTTGAGTAGGTCGAATATCTTAATTACAGTAATAGATACTCCATACCAGTATGATTTAATAATGTTCGCACTAACTTTCGGTTCAGTTGAGGTCTCTGAAACGTTTACAGAGTAAAGTAATTGAATTAAAATGGCGTATTGCGCAGAAATGCTTGCTTCAGTGCTATATTGCTTAGTTGTGAGGATGTTAATTTCGAATTGCAAAGTTTCTTGTAAACAGTCCAATTTCAATTGATATCGGTAGTTGTAGAAATTCTTTTTGAAAGATATAATTTATCTAACATAGGCAAGACCATTACTTATGTTAAGGACTTTCTAAACTGACTGACTAGAGAATTGGACATATTACCACATAATAGGCAAAGCATACATTTACAAAGAACACTGTCTTCGGTTGTTTTCACCTAAAGGCCATTAATAACAGCCCATGTAATAATAATAATTAACTAGAGTAAAGGTTTTGTAGCCAGTGCACGTTCAGATGGCAACGAACCAATTATAGGCTATGCGTTATTTAAATGAAGTCTTCCACGTGTAAGCAAATATGAAACTACTGAACATTTTCAATGGCTAAGTTTTATTACTAGTTGCGGTCTCAATGATTCCTTAGGACCTTTATGGTAAATTAAATACTTTAAACTTTATCAAATCTGCTAGGATACTGTTGTCATAAGTTGTTTAAGAATGTCTTATACTAAAAGTATAGCAGAATTACAACACGCTATTCAGATATTTTAACCAAGGTCATACTAAAGTTAATGCTCAAGTATTAATTTAAAGTCGTCTCCTTTTAATTTCTATTAATATTTTCATTCGCAAACATGAAAATAATTAGGCTAATGGACGCGACGTTAGCGCTTCTATGAAAACCTTTTGTGTACTTTTTCAAGTAATATAATTATTCTTTGCTCGTGTATTTTATGTGGTGTACTCGAACTTACTAAGGAGGTCGGATTTGATTTGGTATATGTGGTTTGACCTATATCACTCGTAGTTTTATAAATGATCTCAATGATGCCCAACTTGTTCAGATAAATTATCTTACAATCAATGTTACCATTTGTCAAGTTTCTTTGTTTCGCTGTCGACGTTCTTTTGATTAGCTAGACACGTTCGGACATGTCCGGAATTAATCATATGTAATTGTATTAAAATATAGATTGATTTCTTATCTACCTGTAGTGCTTATTAAAATAGCATTGTCTTTACCACGAAAATATGGTTAATAATGTTGTAATTTGGCAACCAATCATGCTTTGAAAATCTGCGGTTGATTTCAAATCAAGGAGGTTATATTCTAAACATAAAATGTAGTCTTTTCACATTAACCGTCTAATTTAATCCCCTGTCAGCTCAATCCTAAGGAAAATTATATCCCAAAAAAAGGAACAAATGTAATAGACGTTTTCAGTCTGAATCGATAGTCCAATGTGACCGGGGCGTGGAGTCCTTTCGCAAAGTCGAGGCATAGACCTTCAGGTCTTTCACCTGATCCTGTTGTGTAACTCGAAGGTTAGGGTACGCAACTGAGGTCGACGGACCGAGTTGACATGCCAACCTCGATCGCTAGTCGAATCTTTATGTAAGGAGGGGTGTGTTGCTATGCGAGAGATGGTGGTAGGGGATGTGTCTTGTGCTGTTTGTAAAGGTATTTCGAGTGTGTCGAAAGGATTCCCATACAAAGACTCACGTTGTAGTATGTTACTAATGAGTTCAAGGTCTTTTATTATTTCCAAAGATGGATTAGGCAGGCCTATACAAATTTGATGATTAGGTAATTAATACATGACATAAAAGCTCTAAAGAAATTGTGAGAAGTAAGCAATTTTTGGTCAATGTCAAACAGAATTTAAGAATGTCTTGAACTAACAGTTTGTCTCAACGATGAGAAGCGAAATGAATTACATAAGTCAGGGCTTGATCAATAGATTGATCACTTCTATACAGATGGTCAAATGTAAAGATGCAATCGATGTATTTTTAATTTTAAATGCAGCTAACATGGCTCTCGATGTTCAGATGCCGTTAGAAATAACACGGACGATTTGAAATTCTATTAGATGGATTAATTCGTCTGGCTACAACTGGTTTAGTTGTTTCAACTATAGTCATTTCGTTGGCTTTTTCTGGACTTACCCCTATTGGTTCTACTCCTGTTACATTTTGCAGATTGTTTTTGGGACATGCCTCTTGGTTGGTTGCTGTTTCAATTGTGTTTCATTTTGTAATGTCATCATTTTTCTTTGGTTAATGTTTCTTATCTTTTATAAATTGCTGTGAGATTTGGATATTATTCTTTCTTCCAGTAATTAAGCTTCTTGTTTTCATTACCTTATCATAATTGTGGTAAACAGCTCGTTTTATAGTGATTTTAAAAATAAGCTTATAAAGAATATTTTGGACACAATCGTCGCAAACGTCCTTTATAAGATTTAGCACCAACAAAGAAAGCACTATCTATTTACCTTTGAAAAATCCCTGAGGATCAATAAACATTAACCTTAATGTATAAGAAACCCTTACAATTGTCCTCAACACCGTTTTTAACAAATCTAATGTGTGTAGAACTTGTGCTCACGAAACTAAGTTAGAGTAGCCAGAGTCTGGTAGGGAATACAGAATGGAATATTTTGTAGCGAAAGTTTCTAGTGAACTATGATTGTCTTGCATGTGTTGTAAGTTTGTCTGTTTTTGTTCTACTGGTTTCTATCTGGGTAATCTTGTAAAGTTAAATCGCTTATTTGATTTTAAAGTTGTACATCGCTAGTTATTTTAAATCATTCGCATCCAGGTTCGTTGATAACGATTATGTTCTTTTGACCTTTAAACCGATGACCATCTGTCCATTAGACTGTCTGTCGTCACCTGATGGTCCATGAGGTTTCCATGAGGTCACAGCTTCAGGTCAATGATTATTATTTATACTGGAAGCTTCGTAAGAAACGTTTTTGCCATGAGTATGCCTGCTCTCAAGCACGCTATTGTCTTAAAAAACTTTCTCCACAATCTCAACGGCCTTAAAGAAAGATTTATCGCCAAACTATCATACATCAATACTATGACTAATTGACTCGATTCTATGTACGAATCTGACTTGGACATAAGCGTGTCAAGGGGATCCCGGCGTACCTTACGCAACGTACTACATTTGTTTATTTTAAACCTTGTTATAAAAGGAATTGGGTCTTGTATCGTTTGCACGTTAATTTGAAACGACTCGCGAAATCGAGAGGTTATGTATCGATTTGTTTGTTTATTAATCGAATGAAAATTTTTCGTTAGGTAAGATTGAGACGTTTTGTTGTACGGGTACACGTTATTCAATTTGTTTTAAAATGTTTGATTGGTCTTTGAAAAGGAAAGTTATTGGTATTTGGAATGGTATACGTAACGATGGTATACGTAATGATGATTATATTGGATTGGTTTTATGTCTTCAACTTACGTCTTCATTTAATATGTCACATTTCATCAAAATTGGCACAGAAGTTTTTGCACAAAGAAACAACAAAAAGTTTCCCATTTACAATATAATGGAATTAAGGTCGCTCATCATTATAGTGATGGAGATAAGATTTCCCCACGGAACACAATTCTAGAATTTCCCATACGAAATGCCAGTATTGTCCAATCACCAATGATACATCAAATCTGTCAGTTAATGATATTGAACAGATTCAATTATACGATAACAGTGTATCATTACGTGACTATTTGAAAAAAATATTTGCCAATTAAGAATTTCATAGTCATTCTATTTGGTAGTTCGATTAGAAAGTTTTCGTTCACAAGATGTACTTGTTATCAAAAGATTGAGATTTAGAGATTCTATGCGTTAATCCAGGTCATGATTTAATCGTGTGTCAAATTTCATCTATATCTGTTTAGTAGTTTTTGCGTACATATTCGCACAATGCTCCCTAAATTCTCTTCAGGTAAGGTTAGATATGTTCCGGAATCGGTAAAGGTCGAATAAGAGAAAAGCTCTGCAGTTTTTATAGGTATTTCTGTGATTATACATCTGTATAGATTAAGGATGACCTTCCGCTTTTAGTCTTTCAAGTAATCTCTATAAATGTTTTTTTAAAACTATTAAACAACAATGCTAAATTAAGTCCGCATACTGATGCAATGAACAGCACTGTGCTGCAAAACGTGGACGCCCACGCTCATCTTTCCTCAGCACTTAAAATCCCTAGATACGACGCCTGGAAAATACTTGACCTTTTAGTTAAATCTGGTCTATGAGGCGGGTAGTTGTAATGTACACATTTTGCATACATATCCATAAAATCAGGTTTACCTCCAAATATCTAGCTATCAAGCAAGTATCTCCTCTTAAACTGTTTTTACACCGTAACCGGTACATTTCATATCCGGTTGCGTTAAGTTGGGTTCGATCAGCTATAGATTTGGATAAGTATACATTCTTCAATCTGTCTAACTTTCTATACACGATCAACGTTAAATTCAACTTTTGACCCTTAAATTTCTTTTTCACTGCCATAGCTGTCACGTCTTTACTGGAAGTTGTAGCGTCTCCATGCATTGTTTTCAACTAATTCACCTCTACAATCTAATGAATGTTGAACAACACCTTACATTGGAACCTGTCTATTAGAGTTCCGAGAGTAATTTTGAAGATAGTAAATAAACAGCAGCATCTTCGAGCAAATTATTTACGCGAGCAGAATCAATGAATGAAACGGCACGTGTGAAAATCTAATTTAAACACGGACGGTTGGTGAGCAAGCTTGCACAAATATTTGTGAGAAGACAAAAGTTGTATCGATTATAATATTATTTTCGCCCACGACATAAGGGACCATAACTTAATGCCATTTTTCAAATGGGTAACCGTTAATTTTAGAAACATACAATTATCGTGACAGGCAAGCTGATACCTAGGTCAACTATCTTTCGTTACATCCACAAAAATATTTTTAGAACTATCAACAAGGAAAATTATGAAGATAAGAGAAATAAACAAATAAAACTGAATGAGTATACACGCAAATAGTATGCCCTTGTAGTATAAGACTTCACAAAGGTCGATACCGGTCTAGAATTGTAAACAGTTCCTATGCTTCTTGATATTCTTAGCGAGGCGTTTGATCGCGTAATCAAACGCAATTAAGTGAAAAATCATCATTATACCAATCCATCACAATATGTACATTTCATCCCTGTATCAGCATGTTGTGGAGCCAAAAATCAAGGTTGACTGCAAAAAACGAATACAAAATATTTTTATCCTAACTTTATCCTCAATTCTTGAAATAGGAATAAAATTACTTGGCCTTGGCATTAACTGCAATGTCATGCCATTTGATGGCTTTACGATGCTGCATTTCTAATTTAATTGTCCGGTTTACATTTTCTGGACCAAATCGGTTACATTACCTTGTGTTGTGTAAGACATAAGTAATGCAAAAACACTTCTACCTAAAGCATATTTAATTCCTGCTTCCGATCTCTACTGAATTTCAGAAGTATTGCAAAATATTTAAAAACGAAATTTCTAGCAAGTGTGTTAGCTATTATTTAACATTATATTTTGCCGCGACCCTGCCAAGCGAAAATGTTCTTGCAAAATCCGCAGTGGCATCGCCAAGGTTAAAGAGCAACGAGGTATTTCAGAGCTGGAAACGATAAAAAAATAACAAAAAGAAAAATACTAATAACGTTGTTGCTAGTCAATTTAGAAGTTGTGGTGGTGGTGCATATTCGCACTCTCTCTTTGATATTTATGATGAAGATATCGTATGAAAACGATTGTAAGTTGAAATGTGTGATTCGTAGTTGCAATTTAGATTGGTATGCGTGCGGTGTGTGATGACTTAGATTTGTGTGTCAAAATGGATCTTCAATCAAATATGTACTATGTTCTACAAAGGAATAACAAAGAGGAAAAGTTATCATCATCATCATCATCATCATCATCATCATATACATTTTGAAATATTTATCTTTATACAGACATATACAGCTAAGTATACAGCGACGTATCATCCAGGAAAACAAATTGATTGAAAAGAAGGCTAAAGCAATTTCAAACAAGACCTCAAACTTATACAATGTCAACTGCTACCCTACTCTGACCTTACCCGTCAATATGCTACTTGTAGAAGTCAATGTATTCTCGTGAGCCGTATTTTGTTCTGTTTACCATTCATATAAGTTTCATCGTCGTGTTTTCCATATATTCTTTTCACGAGTTTAACCTTATTTTTTCCACCAATTCCTATACTTATTATCCTTTGTGAAAAAGTTTTCGTATGACGTAATTCTCAAGTCCTCTTCTTTTATTTTCGGACCTGTTAAAGGTCATCCTGTGAAAAATTATAGATTCAAAGCGAAAACGGTCCACTCATTCAAATATCGAAAAAAGAAATTCCTTTTCTTCTTTGGAAGGTAAAGTAATTTTGTAGATAATTTTAAGTATGGTGGCCTCTTGAAAAAATGTTGTGCCCAAACTTTTAATATTTGATTTCTCAATTTAAGAATCTCTTATAAGTATCCATTACAATATAGCTGTGTTCAATTCGGTTCACAATAGAAAGCGAGAATGCCATACATGTTCATATTTTACAAAGTTCAGAGTTGAGATTGCAAAATAGAAATGGCGACACGCAAGACCTGACACATTCAAATCCGTTCTTACCGAGTCGTGTCAAAACCTCAATCACCGTGGACAATGCTATAATTACGTGTAGAGAATATTTCTGCACATTCAAAGTTAAAAAAGTACGGCATTTACCTGAGAACGTTATTGCCAAACAGTATGGAGACCCACTTTAGCAACACCTTGACCCACTGCCCCTATAACTTCTAATACATCACGCCCGCTCAAACTCGAATAATTAATAATAAATCATTTGAACTATAAAAGTTCTTTATCATTCATTGCATTTCTCACCTTGACATATCAACTAACGTCTTCTATTGTTTTATCACGTTTTATCGACTGATGTTTTCTCTCTAATCTCAATTGTCGATTAAATAGTAGCTTACCGATCCGTGCATGTTGTAAATCGTCTTGTTGAAACCGGTCAATATAATGTTGCTATGTTATGAAACGCGTCGCCGTCTGCCAATTCTCAAGCGCTACTATAATGTCTATACATTTTTCTTTTCTTATACAAGACCTTCGTCCAAGTACTATAGATCTTTAAAGGGAATAACGAATAGCCAAGTCAAACCAAGATCCATTAAAATAATTGCAGCCATTAAAGAAATGTTAGCTTTAACACTTCTATAGAATCATTTCACTGCTTCTTTTCTGTCTTTCATAATTTTTCATTTTCTGTCTTCAGTAAAGAATTACGCAGTAGAATGTTTGTTATTAATTCCTTTATCATCTGCATCACTTTTATTGGTAAAAAGGTCAGCTGTATTAATTACTCCGTCGACTTCAACGATAATTGATATTTGGCAACTTTCCTGATTCAGAACGGAATTGTTTTGTCGAAAGTTGAACCAGCGTATAAATTAACTCTTATACAATTTATACCAATATGATGATGAAGATGATACTTCTTGATTCGATCAAAGTTTTAAATGGTTGTCGTGCAGTGTTTGTTAATGATAAAGGTTTTGTTATTGTGCGAAAGTTCAGGGTTGCAGTTATTGAAGATCAATTATGTGTAATTTCTTCGTCACGTGTTGTTTGCTTGGTGTTTGAAGAAAAACGATTTGCAGCTCTTTTGTTCCGTCCTTTGTTAGTTTGATTGGAAAACTATGTGTTTTGTTCTAATACATGGTTGTTTATAACATGTTTGATTTGTCTTTTTTTGTTCTGATTGATTAACTAATAGCTACTCCTATCTAGCTTCAGTGACAAACAGGCTGATAGACTATATTCCATTTTGACGTTTCAAAAGTATGTTTTTATAGTTTAATTGGATTTCAATGTCTTATGATTATGAGAGACCATCCGTTATATCCGTTTACAAGAATCTTATCTACTTTGAATTTTTGTTTTATTCGTAAAATATTTAATAAAATTCAGTTCTCTAAATTGTTGTTGTTAGTTTGGTAAATGCAGTTGAATACAGCTACAGTTTCATAAGTAGCGATTCTCGCCTTGACCTGACGCCGACGGACATTTGCGCTTTTTCCCCTACTGAAGTGTTTGTAAACCATTGTTAAGTGTTGCACGTGCAAACTACTGTTCTATGGTGTTCTAATTGTATAGAATTCAGCGATCTTTGTTACGTGTTTTAATCCCTATAATTTTCTCTGCATAAATGAAAAGGTCAGCAGTCGATTATACTTGTTGTTTTAGCTAAGTGAATCTGCTTAAGACTTAAGTACTTATTTTTAATACTATAGCCAATGTAGTGCTATTACCGTATTTATTTTTATCTCTATTAGTATTAAAGTGTGAACTTCTTTCTCGCAAGGTCGACCTAGCCTTCAGTATCTCCACCCGGTAACTGAAACTATGTTTATTATTAATGATAAGACAATTTCACACAGATTACCTTCATACCGACCTTCCCGGTCTCAAGTTTATTCTACTAACATCCGATGCAGTTTTCTTGAGCTTGTTGCTCGAAGTAAATAAGTATATTTTTTGCAGTACTCGTTCTAGGGTTGCATTGGTTCACTTTATTGATTCATCCTCTTTCTCCTGGCCGTTTCCCAAATAGGTCATATTTAGTTGTCAATAAATATATGCCTTGCTTTTTCCGCAAAGTGACCTTATTTACACAAATTAAGTAGAATTCATTGAAAACTTTCATTCGTGTGGTTTTCCTTGTCACTTGTCATTAAGTTTTCAAGTGCCAACCCATTGTGTCTATCTGTTTTTGAATTTAACTCTTCAAATCTATTTTTCTGTATTTTCTTTTTCTAGTGTATTTTAGTCTTAGTGGATTATCGTTTCCTATAACTTGCACCGTATGTGCAGACTGCAGAGATTGGGAAACTCTTGACATAATACAATATCGTAATGGACTTGATACTCGATACGGTCAGGTTGCTCCGAAGATTGTGTTCAATTCTCATGTTGATATCGACTTTCTTAGTTTGTTGAACGCTTTTAAATTTTTCTTCTTTAACTTTAAAATTCATTTTAATTTGCTTGTTGTTACGATAAGTTTTTATATGACGATTTATATTTTATTTAACAAAATTAACTTCATTATATTTCAGAACTGTCTGCAAAACACAGCTTGAGCTTTTGATATTATTATTTATACGATCCATTCCCAAAATAACTTACTTGTAGTCTTTTTTAGACGCTGTCCTAGAAAAATTTAGGAGTACCATAAAAACTCTGAGTATAAAGGAGGAAAATGATACAGTATTATTTGTATTTGGGTTGCCCCAATGCCCTAAATGCTTACTACAGACTTTAACCTTTAATAACCTCATGAAGGATAATGGTATATCTATACAAAGAATTATGTGACACAAAACTAGAACGTTTTATTCTATATTTTTTCGTATCAATGGCTTCATTTTATTCAGTATTGATTATTTTTGGTCTATGTCTGTCGTTGATTATGTAGTTTTGTCTGTTTCATTTTTGGTCTTTTCCAAGTCTGTTTTGCAGTTGTCCACACGGTGTTTCCTTACTCTAGTTTCTCAAGTTGTTCTGTATCTGGGTGTGATGTGTATATGAAATTGTTTGTTTCTAAACTCATCCACGATAGAAGAGAGATATCCTAGTGATAGGCAACGTTTAAATTTAGGTAAAGCAGTATCAAATTATTTAATAACTACAGAAGAGTATTTTTTTCTAGCAAATATAAATATCATAAGGCATCAAAGCATTCCCGAAAAAATAAGCCAATTACTAAATTACAAACCTACTCGACGGTTGACATTTGAAAAAATGTTTCATATAATTTACTGACCTTTTTGGTATTTCTAAATAACGTTGCGAGGCTTTTACGATAACTTGTGACGTCACTGGTGACGGAGTCGCTGTGACGTCATCTCAACACGCACTGAATGAACGATGACGTAGAGTGTGTATTAGTTTTATGGAAATGGCAGCTATGTCTACCAAATACAAGGAATTGATAAATAATTTATCATCTATTGGGTTTTTACAATTTTATAGTACTAACTATGTAAATGACTGTTAAGTAATACATATAGCTATTAATAAGCAAAATAATAATTGTATACAATCTTACAAACGTCTTTTATCTTTTGATCGTACACTCAATGGAAACTAAATTGTTCACATAAAAATCTACTCTAAATTCACCAACCATTTGAACACTTTCTCTTTTCGTAATAAAGCATTCACAAATGCTCTTATAGTAAAATTATGTTCCGTAAATGGTCAATAGAAGCTATTTGCTCCGTTTGTGGTTGTGTAGTTGGCCACGTGGTCAGCATAATAATTATTGTATGTTAATAGATAAGTGACTACTCATGATCAAGCAATTATACTGATAAAAATGTCCACACAGACCCATATAACAGTGCGTTTACTTGGTTCTATGATCTTTAAAGTAAACTGTCATCAGAGTCATCACACACTTGCCTATATTTTTTTTTTATTGGGAACTTCTCCACAAAATCCTTTGCCTGATTCTATTAACTTTCCATCAGACTTTAAATAAATAACTCTCTTAAATTCCCTAGCTTTTTTTTCCGAGGGAACATTATCAAATTCTCTCTGTGTGAGACTCTGACTATAACCTACCCGGTTCCTTTTCTTGCTCCAAGCCAGGGGCCGCGGTGCCTTATTACGCTATTTCTTTCCATCTATTCTCCGTTACCGTAAGTCTTGTCTGGTAGCGTTCATCTTCTCTATGGTCTTAAGCATAATTAATCTATGAGTAGTGTGTTCAGTTGTTCAACATGTTTTAGGACGGTGTTGATTGAGATGCCCGTTAGATCTTTAATTTACTTACACTTATGTGTGAGAGGATTTTGGGATCTTACCCTATTCCATTGCATTGGTTTCATTGTTAAAATAGAAAACTTATATCTAATATATATAAATATTTAAATGTATATTGAACTTGATCCATGAATAAAACAAAGGGGCGTGCCGGGTGATCCAGTTTATCTACGTCTAAATACCAAGTCTATGACCTACATCTTCTGCCTACGATAATAAGAGTACTTGAGATGAATACTGGCCAGTATTTTAAATTTATGTCCGTAGCAGGGAGAATTTTTGTACGGGTAATAAGTTTGTTAAAAGGAGATCCCAAACATGTTTTTGTTGTTTCCGTGTGCATGGGAGATATGTAGTACTACGTAACTGTTCCAGTCTTCTTTAATTATTCTGATTGAAACCACCGTGTAAACAGAGAAATACATTTGACAGCGGTTGTCCATGCGGCATTGATCATTTACCATCAGGTGTGCTCGATTGCCTCCGATTGCAGAAAAAAAATACTCGAGTACTTTTGTTGTTCAGTTTCAGTCCCTATTGACCTCATTCTTACCTAGGAGTAATCAGTAAAAATCTCAGAAGAAAATTTTCTAAATCGTCTGTTGATTCTAAAAACATACAAATGTTTTGGCATATTTCTGTCTCCTATTAAACTCGTATTAGTCACGAATCTACCAATTCTTTGAAGCTTTGCTTCTCAGACCAGACTTAGACGTTTACAAATGTCGCCCACGCTATGAAGAAATATTGCTGGCATACTTACTGGGATTATTAGTAAAATTAGTCGTGTTTAGTTTTAGAATATATGAAATTAACAAGTATAATTTGGTATTGTATTTATGATCATACCCCTTATTAAATATATTCTTTTTTAAATTTTTGTTAACCTTTACGTATCACAATTTTCTGTTTTACTGTCTGGATAGGTAGTGGGTGGCCATTTTGTAGCAGATAAATTTGAAAATAGAACGCAATTCGTATGAATTAATGTCATATCATTGTTTAGGATATGAAGGTAGCGTAACAAGCCCTTAGTCGTAAAACCATTAGTATTTTACATGGGATCTCTACCCGTCATTGTTTCAAATAGATTTTCAACCATATCTTATTGCAATAAGGTAACATATTGTACTAATGTTTATCTTCTTTTTCAGATTACGTAGCGGGAGGTGAACTCTTTACTCATTTATACCAGAGAGAACACTTCAGTGAGAATGAAGTGCGGATATACATAGCTGAAATTATATTGGCTCTCGAGCAGTTACATAAGGTCAGTACTAGTCTTTATTGTATTATATTGGTGCAGGGCGGTACCTGATGGTAAGCTAGGTACCAACGTCTTACCATAGATAGAAGATATATCTAATATTCGTCATAATTAACTACGCGTTCTACAACTCCTGAACTTGCTTGATAGTCCTCCAGGTCATTTCTGTTCAAAATCTTAAACACTTAACATCTCTCTAAAGACTTCCCTTTTTTTCCTTTGAGTAGAAGTATAGTAGTATAAGATAGTATACTAGCTACTTCTGCGCAGTTTACGCGCTGCTCAGGTTATATATTAGCTTATAGTCATCCTCGATAAATGATCTTTCCGACACAAAAATAATTATTCAATTCTAACCGGAGATTAGCAAACAAACAAACTCTTCAGATTTAATAATATTAGTATGGATTTCTAACTACAACATATCTTTAGTTTGCACACCATAAAATTTCTCACAACCGTCATGTTTTTTATCATTGCAAATCCACATTCATATAACATGAATCATTTGGTTTCAACTTTTTGTTGACTTTGCTAAGAAGTATGCATACGACACACCTGGATAGAGGACAAAGGTCTAAGAAGGCTTGTAGGCCTTTGAAGGTATTGAATCATAACAGGTCATTTCTGTATAGGTCAAATATTTTGCTGTGCGATTTACATAAAAAAATGTCTGTTAGGAATGTAGTTTTAAAACTAGATCTAGATATCTGATTATACAATTTTATATGACAAAGAATACCTTCTGTCCATTGGTAATTTATTGTAAGTATTTTTTTAATCTATGGATGTTGAAGTTTGGATTGGTGTATGTGAGCTCTATTCTGCGAAACTATTGAACAGATTTTCAGAGCTTTTTTTCTTTTGCAAAGAGGGCGCTTCATTCATGCTTCCTTTTACAAAGATGGCGCCTTTATATTAACTTTTTGAGATGAATTTTATCATACTATTTTTTCTTTCCACCAGCTCGGCATTATCTACCGTGACATCAAGCTGGAGAACATCCTCCTGGATGCCGAAGGTCACATAGTGCTGACAGACTTTGGCTTGTCCAAGGAGTTTTGTGGTGGAGAGAGCAGAGCCTACTCCTTCTGCGGTACCATTGAATACATGGCGCCGGAGGTGGTCAGGAGCGGCAGTCAGGGTCACGATATTGTAAGTACCAGATTTCTTATTATATATACTTTTATTTTAACGTGTTTTATGAAGAATTTTTGTTTGAAAGCTGTTCTTCTGTTTATTATTTATTTGTTTATCTATTAATTCGCGAAACTAGCCCAATTTTTAGTCTTATTTGAATATGGAATATTTTTTTTTTAATTTATATTTTAATATAACAAGTTTTCTGCACAAAAGTTTTTTGTTTGTGACAATGCCTTTTATCTGCATTATAATCGGATATTTTTCTTTTATTATTGAGTTTGATTTATTCTTTAATTTATTTATAACTTCCAACGTATGTATTCTATGTATTGCAGTGTTTATTAATGTACATACCTCCATATAATTCAAATTGCAATCTTACTTTTTACTAATATTATAAATGCGAAAGTTACGATGTTTGGATGTTTGTTACTCAATTACGCTAAAACGGCTGGACGGATCTGCATGAAATTTGGCACAGACATAGGATTTACTCCGGAATAAGACATAGGCTACTTTTTATCAACATACCACGCGGGCAAAGCCGCGGACGGAAGCTAGTCTTCATGTAATACAAAATGTAATTTAATATAAAAGTTAACGAACGGTTTCGCGTGCAACCAATAAGGTTGTAGTGATTTCTATCATATCATAGTGTTGAGTGGGAACCTTGTCGCAGACACGAATGTGAAAACGTTGACCTTGTTTAACAAACCTTTTTTTATATTTTTAATCAAATGACTGAGTATACCTAATGCTTTTGTAGGCTTTTCCTAGGAATTATTAATAATAATACTCACACTAGATTTCTTTACAATGACCAAAAAACATTTTTATGACCTGTTTCACAATAAAGACAGCTACCAAATTTGAATATTAAACGTTTTTAAATTAAACCGTGTTTATCGGGAATTATGACGAAGTATATATTAAATAATGTACCAAAGAATCTGTATGTAAAATTGATTTAAAAAGAGTAACCATGAAGTTTCTTGCTCGTTCTTCTCCATCGGTGTCTACACTTTGGAACGAGCAAATAGCTTCACTAAGAGGACTGACAGACAGACTGACACTACATATCTTTAAAATTTTGTTGACGTTCAGAAGTGCATGTAAGGGTATAATTGAAATAAGTGATTTTTAAAGGCTTTTGCAGTGAATCCGTGCATAGCTTTCATCCAATCTTATCCCTTTAAGGAACAATTCACTCTAATATGTTTACTTACACAAAATCAACGTAACCCACTTTAATAAATTATTATTTACTCCATTCTCAATAACAAAGGCTCAATATAAAGGCAAGGATTGCCCAACCATATTGCAATAAGTATATATATTGACAAACCTCTGCAGATACGGTTCGTGATTCATCCATTTATCTGCTCCTTAAGGTTTTATGTTACTTGATTAGAATGATATGCCCTTAAATGATTAGCTGTATTTATTTACTTGTACGTATATTTTGTACTTTATTTAGATAATTTTATATATGGGATAGAGCGGGAAAAAAGATATTACCTGATGGTAAGCAATCAGCGCTACCCATGGTTATCCGCAACAACAGACACAGGGGCATTGCCAGGCTTAGTCTTTTGGGTTTAGGGCTGGAGAGGATTGAGCCACCGATTATCTCACTCACACTGCGAAACACACCGTTAGCGTTGTTTCACGCTGTAAGGCCGTAATGTCACCCCGGTCGAGTCGGTCAAACAATGCAAGGCTCTCCCACACCTGGAGATACCATTTAAATTACGTTTTGAATAGTTCTTAGACTATTTCCTGGTAGAATATGAAGCTTCCTCTAAGGTTCACCCAATCTCCACGCTTAACAAGCAAGTTAACTAGCAGTTTTAAAACGTTTAGGTTTATCGAGAGAGATCTCTTTTAGGTTTAACGTTTTGAGTATATCCCCCAAAAATTGCAAGTGGTAAAATATATAATCTATACGTACTTAAATGTCTGTAAGTGTAGTTAATAATAAGTGAAAACAAGTAACAATTGATTGGATAATAATAACTTAACAATTTACGCATTGTCGCGAGCGATGTCAACAATAAATTCGAGTCAGCTGTTCTTCAACGAAAACGAATAGACTCTGTAGAAAGTATATAACATTCTTTACGCCACCTGTGTACGTTCACACGGTATTTTAGACGTTATTTCTTAGTCTGTAGAGGAGGTTATACTATGGCATTGTGTGTTGTATCAAAAGATACGTGTGAATTGGTTGATTGCTCGCAATTATATGCGGCTTTTATTTTACGGTTGGTTATTCTTGTGTTTGTAGTGGTTGCATACATACATCTTTATCAATCATCAATATTTTTTCCAAATAGTTTATAGAAGTTACATACTTTAGGATTTTACGACGTTCTTTTTGTAATGAAACTAGGAATTTAACAGTTTTTCTCTTTACTACTTCGCCTATGTCGAATTTAAAGGTAGTCTCTGCAGTATGTGTAAATCCTGTAAAATTTTCGACATACAAGTACCTTAAGGATGTAAGTTTTCCAATGTTGAAAGAGTTTTAAAAACCAATATACAATCGTATAACTAAATATTAGTACAAATATCTTGTAATACTCTAAAAAATAACATCGAAAACACATTCGAAACAAGAACTCTTTGAAAAATATAACTTGGCAACACTTACCGAGCTGTGCTCTGCAAACAGTGGTAACCCAGTTCCGAAGTTAACTTAACGATATTGTTACGTTGAAACACCTCTATGTACTAGTTTATATAGTCTAGACTTGTTACATACCTATTATGCTTAGGTTACGTTAAATTGGGTACTAAGTTTCGTAATTATAATCAAAAATCATTTATTGGACTTTTTAATACAATTATTTATTATAATATAGTAATTTATTTGACGATATACTTACTTTGTTTTAATTTTCGTTATTAATACACAATGAGTATAAATGCCATGACGTCATATCTTGCGATTTGTAACAAAATTCATAGAATAGTAGTATTTGTCTTTTTAATAAAAGAAAAAAGAATTTATTGATCGACGATTTAGAAAATTCCGGATCATTATCAAGAATTAATTTTATTAAAAGTTGTTACAATAGATATCTTAATTTTTACTTGGCAACTAAATAAGCAAACAAAATTATTTGACATTAAGAGAAATTGAGATCCTTTTCTTTAACCGATTTCACTTACAAAAAGAAGGTTCTTAATTCCAGTAGTACTTTTTCATAATACTGTTGTTTAGTTAAAATTAATTTAAATAACAAGTACGATTACACAGTCGCAAACAAAACACGTGTATACCTGTCTTCGTCTAAATTGATACAAATTAACTATATCTATCTCTTTCTTTAGACCGTGACCTACATGATGATTGCGATGTTGTGCTAATTTGGGCACTGTGTCTAAGAGCATAGTGCTAATATAACATAACATCACAGCTTATACAGAAAGGGATAGATAGTCTTTAGTGCAGTCATTCATTCTTGTAGATCATAGATTTGTCAAGACTTCTCTACATCAGGTTCTGTGTGTAAGACTTTTTGCAATATGGAAAAGGTTTTTTGAAAGTGGCATACGTCATAGTTACTAGTTAAAGAGATAATCTATAACAAAAAGTTTGGTGGTTAAGATTGTATATTAAATTAGCTCAAAAGTGTAAAAGTTTACAGACTTTGTAGAGAATGACTTAGGAATAGCCACTTTGAAAAATTATACTTATATACCATAATGAAACCTCCTTCTTAAAAGGCCGATAAGGCTGGTGTCCGTCGGCAGCACACATCACCTACCATCAGGGGATCCGTCTGCTCGCTTGCCTCCTATTCCATAAAAAATAATTCAAGTCTTAAAGACGCCTTCTAAAATTTCCTCCATATCTTTCCTATTACAAAACTTCAATGGTTATTCGGTACAACCATTCAGGTAGTTCTCACCATAACAACACAAACGCTATGGGGCTTATTGTGAAACTTTTCTATGAGTAACTTTCACTGTTTTTTTTTTAAATGTAATGACTTCATATTTTTTTGTTTAATGAAGGGTCTTCGTTTCTTATGGTATGGTGTCTGCTTTGGTTTGTCGTGACAGACTTAGCGTCGCCATAGTTTGAGTATTAAATTTTCATATGTTTTTAAAACATTTTTGAGATGCTTGATGAACCTTAATAATACTTTGGGCTCATTTTTTCAATGGTTAGATAAAAGTTACCTTAGGAATAACTATGATGCTGTCGCGTCAGAATGTTTGTATAAGACAGTGATAGCAACAATTTTTTTCCTCAGATAACATTTGTATGACAGTAGAAAAATCAGCCTTTACTAATCTATAGTATAGTTTAAAACAAAACGCTTGGATTACATTTTGTAGTAGAGCATGACATTGGATCTCACACTAACATCACATAATAGGTACTCGTTAATGCTTGGTTAACTTTATTATGAAACTTAGGTAATATATTTGGAAAAGACCGTTCAATATTCAACAATACATATAAAAAAAACTAAAAATATACCTAGTACATGTCTTGTATGTAAATGTTAGTCTGTAGTCACGAGTTTCATATTTTTAGAAAGCAACCATATTGTTTACAATAGTAAATAATTTTGGCAGACGAAAATTTCATTCTGTGCTTATTTATATAAATTCGTTTATATGCAAACTCGCATGCGAATAATTTTATGATTTATCGACACTTTTTTATTTAAAAATTCATCTTCATTCACCTTACACGTGGATAGATCTATATATTAATTTAAATTTATTTATTTATTTATGCAACTAATCACAAAAAACGTAAAGTTATACTATAAAGAAACAACACAACTAGTTCGTTTTTTAAATTGTACAAATTCTCACAAGCCAAAATCGAAATTGAATTCGCAGCCCAAGTTGCCTAGATCAGATTTTTGGAAGTCTGCCCGACCGATAGCCGATGATAGGCTTCCTTCCTACAGTACTGGAGTACCTATTTGCAGGATACATGTGGTTTGTGACACGTGTGACCGTATTTTAAATAGGTGTTCTACTTTTAGGGTTAATATATAGTTTTTTGGAAATAGCCTTGAAGGGAATCGAAGACTTACTTTGCTGTTTTACGGCATCTAATACGCACCTTCCCTTTTTATTTGTTTTTTGCTTAGCGTTTCGGCAGGATTACACATGCCATGGTCACAAGTTAAGTGACTAAAGTATAATTTAGGGAATCAAAGAGTTAAAATTGGTATTTCGTCTAAATATGAGATTTGATTTTTAAACATAAGTTTTATTTTGTATAACAGTCTGCTGGTCAGCTAATATTTAGCAAGTTTGTGAGTAGGCTTGATTGTATGGTTGTTACTCTTTCACGTAAATACTACTGAATTGATCTGAATGAAATTGAGCACAAAATTATATTGTAGTTTGAAATAACACATGGCTTTTTACCAGAAATAAGTTATTCTTCAGTAGTTACAGAGTATTGCTTTCGGTTTGGAAACTCAGTTAAAAATTAATTTTAATTTCCATTTGCTTGCAACCTGTTTAGTATTCAAAAAGTTTTTTCTAAGACTGCAAAGTAATATAAACAAATGTACTTAATTAAACATTTAAAGTAAAAACTTAACGAGTTCAATGTAATGATCTTCCTCATTAGTGCGACTAGGTAATGTATGATGTCCTTGCTTCCAATGTCAACGTCGTTGGGTAAATACGAGTGTACGTATAATATTATGGAGGGTGCTTCTTATTCTGCAGTTTGATGTGGTAACCAATCTCCTTTTGTTACGCTGAAATATCTTGAAATGATCCCTTTGTGAAATTGGATGGAGTGTCAGTGTGTCTTACTGACTTTTCCGGGGTTGCCGGGTAAGCGCAATGAGGCAACGCGGCCTCGGCCTAGAGCTGGAGAAGGAACAGGGGTTATTAGTCAGTAAGACTAATAGTCTGACACTTCATCTCACCTCACCCTGGGCGCGAGAAGTTTTATGATTTTCCCCTCACAAAAAAAAGACCTGAATAAAAATAACCTCGTTTCAACTCCTGTTTCGAGCTGGGGTATATGTCGTGAATGGTGATTGAACCAGCAACTTAGAAAAGTGACCCTAGGTCTAAGCTTAAATGTCTTGAAGTCCAGCTTTAACCTATAGGACACGATAATTTAATAATAGGTACGCCAACACCGGCATTCGCGAACTTGAAGGATCGTAGTACTATCTACGCTTTGATAGAACAAATATTTAATTCTTGAGTCGGTTCTTACGACATCCACAGGTCTGTATCTACACGATTTACAGCTTATACACAACTATACAAATCAAATAACATTATAATGTAATCCAAAATTATCACCTATTAACACACTACTTATCGTTTATATCAAAAATAATCTGAATAACTAACGTTACTTGACAAATTGAACAAAAATGCCAGAGCCATAACTGACCTATTTGCGAGATATTCGTTGTTGACCTGTTTAGTTATCGTCCTGATAAGCTCTTCAAAATGTTATTATAAACATATTGTTACACGAACTAGCAGGGAGCATTCACCCCGATTAAAAATAACAGATTAAAAAAGTAATTTGTACTTTCTGTTGTATCAGAATTGTGTTGCACTGCCTCGTTGGTGTAGTAAATGCTGCTACGACTGACTCTCGGTGTAGCAAGTATTATTGCGACAATTTTAAGTAAAAGAATTCAGTCTAAAATAGGGCCAGTGTGCCTAGCACGAACATTATCGAGAAAGTATTCGTATCGAGATCGAAAGCATTTTCTATGGGATTTGTACAGCGCCCCTACCGTGCGTAAAAGGAACTAAAAATCGCAAGCACGAATGATTTTGACAACTATCCTATAGTAATCGTATCGTGTTGCTATCGAAACTTAGAACATTTTGACACAAATTGGAAGCACGAACGATCTTTTGACGTATAGTAACGTAAGTTTCGAAGGCTGGCTATCGAAAACTGTCGAAACATTTGTCACTAAGAATTTGACGGTGAGAAAGGTTTCGAAATATTTCAATCGTGTTTTAAATAATATATTATAAGGTTTGTGAGTATTCTTTACGAGTATAACATCATGCAAAACCGCCGCTGTACGAACCAAGTTGGAGAAATAGTTAATTTGTGGCTATTTTACTTGGAGATGAAGAGTCAAGAGAAACTTTGTAAGTACCTAAGTACCTACCTATTCAAGTTATGTTTCACTTAATATAGACATAATGTATTCAAGAAAATAATACGAATTAACTGATTATTCTAGAGAAATCGTGTGCCGAGCTAAATTCAGAAAGATATCTAATCCAATGGATATCACTGAAACTTAGTTTAGAAATACTAGGTACCGCCTAAATAAAGAAGCTTTCAAGTACTTCTGTGAGCAACTCCAACAAAAACTAACCTTATAATGCTAAAATGAAATCAATAGGAGTCGAGCAGCGGGTGTAGCTACTATTAATTAGGTTTTCTAATAAATATTTTTTTACAGGTGATTCTGGCTACCTACAGCAACCATGGCTAATGACGCCTACTCATTTTGGATGCGGTAGAGGGAACTCCGGGCCACAATATACTGCAGTAAAAGAAAGAAGAGGCGATGCTTGTGCAAAGACCGCACTCTGCATTATGCTCCCGAAAAATGTGTTTGACAACGGCTTGCTGCGTGTTGCATAATTTAGTCATAAATTTTAATGTGCCTGAGCCACAGGTAGATACAACAACAGCTGAACATCAAGACTTGTCTCATGCCTCATCTTCTGATATGAGACATGAAAATGATAGAAGCGATGATTTGATAAATGAAAGGGCTTTAAGTAATATTCTGGTACAGCAAATAAATATACTACACAGATGACCCAAGTGTTTTATTATTATACATTTCCAAAACATCTTACACACTAATCTAACTTAAAAACTATTCTTACCTATGTTTTTATAATAGGTAACTATAGTGAGACATTTTAAATTCAATTCTAACAATCTTTCCTCATTCCAAAATGTAGTAATTTAAAATAAAATATGTAAATATACATTAATCATCTTTTAACTAGATTATATTTTAATACATTTATTGCCTCTCATAAGTTCCAGCCACTGAGCCTGTAAAAGGAGCTCTGCCTTACTCTTCATTCTTCTCGTCGTAATTCCAGACGCTCTTGTTCCATTATATCATATGTTTCCTCGCGCTCCCTAGGTTTCTTATCATTCTCTAAACACAATTTGATTAAACTCCCTTTAGATTTTTTTTTTCGGTCGAGGCTTCCAGCGTTCCTTTTCTAATGAAGGATTGGCGACTGGTGGTATCGGTGAACGGCTGGCTTCATGGGTACTGCGGAGTGGTCGGAACACTGAAGGCTCGCTGCTTGTCACTGGCATATTCCATGAAATCCACCATTAATTCGTATTGGAGCCGAGTCCTCCTCATTTTAAAATAAATTTAAACTAACCGCATAATAAGATAGCCGCTTATTTACCTATCTACATTCTTTGTTTTGTTTGTTAAAAAAAAATACGTCAATAGCCGTCAAACGTCACCTTTGTCAAAAGAACGTTCGGAAATCGTAAATTATGTTACAAAATTTAAATAACCAAATAATATTTTTTTCATAGATAAAGTCATTTTATATACTTCTTGACTCGTTTTAAGAATTATTTCACGTAATTAATATTTTTTCATTTAAATATAATGCCATAAAAGGTGTAGACGAAGGTTGAAATATGTTTAAAATTAATTTTAGTTTTCAGACGAAATCTTTATGTTAAATTATGTTCAAGAATTCATTCAATTCGTTCACTTGGGTGCTTCTCTAGCTTACATTAGCATGACGTCACTAACGAATTCGATTCGAGCTCTCGCTAGACGATACGATAGGCTTCGTGCTGCGACATTCCGTTTTCGTCACATGAAGTATCGACGTCTCGATACGTTAACGTTACGATTACGATAGTCATTCGTGCTAGGCACTCTGGTATGTCTCCTATTACAAGGGACTCATAACTGGCAAATAATGGGATATCTTCGCAGCATAATAGATAGACCTGTATGTAGGGGGAAATCATTTAATGACGTCAACTAGTGCCAGGCTCTTACTGACAGATAATTCCTGGTTCCTTCTCCTGGCGGTACCATATTATGCTTAACCCGCAACCCCTGTTGAAAAGACCTATTGTTATTTGTCTTCCTAGAAACATAGTAATGACTATAAACATTTAATAGCAAAGCGATATATGAACTAATTACAATCTCTAAGTATATCGTTACACAATAACATTGTTAGTCACCAAGGCTGCGCACGCGCAAGCTATGGGAAACTGCACTGTTCACAATGTGGGTACACTAGTGTTGCAGTTATATGTTGTATCTTATTTTCTGGTGGTATTAAGAAGGTTAAATATAAAATGTATGATTTGATATGTATCTACATATTTATACCTGCAAAAGTAGATCTAAATCTATTTTCAAATATGCCAAATAGCACACGTGTAAAACCTGAAAAATATGCTTAACGTTTTCTTTTTATTTATTAATAGAAACGCTTATAAGTATCTAGACATAAAGTACAGACAACCTTAATATTTCAGAATCTAGATAGTTCTATTTTCAAACGTTCGTTTTCCAATATAATACACATATTTCAATCCTAATATAACTGTCGAGGCACTAAGGTACGATATTGAAGCTCTACGTGGAATTTCCAAGTAATTCAGAGATCGCAAAGGCTTTATATAATTCTCTACATACGCTGTTTATATGACTCTGTTTTCCCATAAGTAATTTTAATAAGCACTAACACTAGAAGCGGATTAGAATATTTGTAATATCACCACTACTATTTTTGTGGGTATTGTAAGACCCAAGTTAGGGACTACATATCTCAGAGATCAATACCTCCTCTTATAGATGTGATCCTTTTTATTTACGACCTCCTTTCAACCAAACGTGGAAATTAAGACAAACCCCACTTTAGTAGGATCATAGTCATTTTCATGACTGTTAATGTGATAGGATAATCTTTCTGTTTTAACAAAAGTAATTATTCGAAACAATACTAACAATAACGAGAATATATGTATACAAAGAAAATTGATGAAGATTTAATCCAATGAAATGTAGTCTGTCTGTTTTACAGACAGGACAATGACACTTTCTGATTAATAATTCATAACAGGTAACTTATTTAAATTAGGGTTATTTATAGATCTTCGTGTGTACCTACTGAAACTTATTCAACATTTTCAACTTAATTTTTAATGGTTTACGGTAATATGTTCGTGTACCTAGAAGCGTGTGAAGGGTTTTACATTAATACAGAAATGGGATTAGATAGGTTAGATTCCTAGAAATGGGCACAGTTCTGAAAATAAATTGATAGTGATCGAAATAACACCCTTGTTATAGAATGATCTTTTTTTATGTAATAGGTTCGCAAGCGAGCAGACAGACGGATTACCTGATGGTAAGCAATCAGCACCGCCCATGGACACCCGCAACGGAGGAGTTACGAGTGCGTTGCCGGCCTTTTAGGGATTAGGGATTTGGAGATTTAGGGATTGAGGAGGGATTGGGGGAAGGGAAGGATTCGGATTGGGATTTAATAATATTAAACAACCACCAATGATGTTTAATTTAAATCAAACCAACTATCAGATAAGAAAAATCTCATTGGCTTGATAACAAAAGTATCTACTAACTGATCTCATATCTTTCTCACTTCAACGTTTCAAAATATACGAGATAATCTCGTAACATGAACTAAAATAATCAAGCACAATGCTTTGTTATTGTACACTCGAAGTATTTTTTCTGCGACAGTCCTAAGTAGGCAATGGATGACAAACACAGAAGGCATGCGATTCAACCGTAAGGAAACGTCATTGACCGATCCTACGGTATCGATGCTAAAATAACTAGAAAAAACACAACACGACCTACTGTCAAAGACATAGAGTCCAATCTCCATCGATTTTGTATCAAGGAACACTTAAAAACTCTGACGGACATATAAGGTAACAATGCCGAAATGGAATCAACAAATGAAATTGAACCTTAGTGTTTTAAGAGAAGTCTTATTATACCAGTAGTTTAATGATAGTTGATAAATTTGGAATTATCGATACTAATGAGTCCTTTGTTCGTTTAAATTAGTGTTATTTATAAACACAATTGAGGTGTTTAATGGGACCAAATTTTACAAGTTATTTGATGCTTTTGAAATACAGTCGAGTACAACGACCATTTTTAATTAAGACATAAGAAGACAGAGAAAGGAGATCCAAATGAAATTTCTAGGGACCTATTCATTGCATTTAAACCTCATTTTGAAGAGAAAAAGTAAGTTTGTAAAGTCTACAAGCTAACTGTAAATTCTATAGGAATTTGGCGATGGCCACGCCTACAATGTGATTTATGATTATACGGTTAAAGCAAAAGAAAGCTTATCCGTAACTTGAAAACTAATAGATGTCGTTGTATAGATTGTTTTCTACTTAAACGGATTAGTATTTTATTTAAGCGGATTGTCGATATAATCCCTAATTGTGTTTAAATTGTCAAACATTTTTCAAATCCAACTATATACATTAACCTAGTAAACGAGAAATGTAAACACAAGGCTCTGTATATATAAATAATGTACTTACATTCCAACAAGTTTATGCTACAAGCTAGAGAATTTCCATGGCAACAGTAAACCTAGAAGCACTAAACCATAATTGAGATGAAATATACCACATCAAACACGGATAACTATAAAATCCAAGTGAATGAGCTTCCAGTCGCTACACCGTACGCCTGTACCCACGTAAATTTTCAAGTTTATTAATGTGTCACCTTCGGGACTCTTGCGCACGTTAAAATAGAGCGGGACGCTATTATTAGCGCATAACTGTGTGAGTGAGACAGGAGTATGTGTTATCGGTGTCTGGCGGAATGGCATGTAGCTGATTGTTTTCTATTTATCTTTGTTATTGATGTCTCGATGTACTGGATTACGGTTGGCGCATACGCATGGCCTATTTCTATTAGATTTGATTTTTATAAACATACGTATCTAGATTCATCCTAACCATTGAATTCGTGATGTCAATTTCTTTGAATGAAGAAATAAATGTTTTAGCATAAATGTTGAAGCTATTGTAATAGTTACTGTAATCTAAAAGATTAACAATACTGAAGACTATAAGCTAAACAGGAAAGTAACCATTCTAGTTCGGCTACCTTCATCAATTCCGGATTTAACCGAAGGCTTTCTCAAAACCGTTGCATAATGTTACTCAGCATAATAGTTTCCTTACAGCAAATTAATTGTTTTACTACCTAGCCTCTGGTTATTATACTTTCGGAAAGTACACGAAATATGTAGTAGCAAAATTGAAGAGAAAGTATGGCAAGTTTTGAAATCGTTAGGCAGATGATGGTAGAATAATAGAGCTTAGAATGTAAACATGATATAGTTAGAAGCATCTATTGTAACATATAAAATATACAGCTAATCTAAAGTAACCAAAGATCTTGTAGTCGACAGTTTGTTTCGTCATCGACTATTCGTCAAAAATGTGAATGCCAAATACCCAAATGACAATGATGATTTGCAAAATACTATTACTGTTACGCGTATACTACCTTTTTTATCACTGACCTACATACGCACAGTAGACTTATTCAAATCGTATTCCAAGTTATATAAAAAAAAGAGAAAATTCGCGAGCCTCACAAAATCAATCATAATATTCATTCGTCCTTGTTTCGTCCATAAGGTTATTTTTACAAAGCACACATCTTATTTGCGTGGACTAAATTCACTTAAGTTATGCCCATACGATTTGAAGAGGCCTTGATTACATGGTAATCATTTGTCCCGTTAAGACTGGATGGCAGGCTTAGAGCTCGTATTGATAAGGCTTCTTGTTAGCATCATTATTAGTTTTATGTGTAGGTAAATTGTGTGTAACAGTATTTTTTCTTTGCATATCATTATAATCTTTTGAGATGATACTTACACGTAAAATATATTTTGCACTGACCAAGGAGTTAAAAAACTCATAGCAAAAGCTCTATTTTCGTGACTGGCAGTAGTATTGCACAACCATATATATAAATAATCATTCATTCGAAAATTTGTCAGAATAACCCCATAGATAGGTACGTTGAAACAGATGAACATAACTTGTCCACTAATAGCTTAAGTAAATAATATGCCTGCATTGTTAACTAAATAAAGCGGCAATTATTTCAATACACAATCCATTTATTACCGTGCAGTAGCGTGGTCCACATTGCGGTGCATTTGCACAACATTTCGACCAAAATGATTCACAATTTCCAATTAACGTAATCATCACGTAATTTGTATGTAAACTTAACGAGACAATGGAAATGCAAAAATTTTATGCAGTACGTGCTTATGAAGTACATGGAGAATTTATTGATCTTGTCCTTAAACATAATGTTGAAGATCATAGATATAATGAAATAGAATCAATTGTAAAAGACGGCGAATAAAATGGAAGGATATTCCAAGAAAGTGACTCCAATGTAGGTGAAGTTGATTACATAAAATTGTCTCCTAATCAAAGGGTGACATCTCCCGAATCAGAGAATAAAGGCAAATAAATTACACCTTCTCATATAGGCCAATATCAGGGCACATTTTTATGAAATAGAATCAGTTCTGTTTACAGTGCTGGTTTTCGGAACGCAACCTAAATATTTGATGCAGGGCAAGCTATTAGTCATACCAAATTATAATATTTGTTATGCCATATTACTAATGGTATAATTCATACTATCGCTCTATTCAATCTACAGTTATTCGTTACTCGACCTAAATTATGTAGTAATCCGAATTTAACAATCGCAAAGTAGACTTAATTTACTTTAATGCATTCAGCATCATGATCTGTATGAATCAGATCATATTTCAGTGCCAAAAGGCATTGCGGCGAATTACCTTAAAAAACTCACATCGTTTAAAAGTACATTCGAAAGGAATAATGAAACTCATTAAATAAACAGAAAAAGAAAACATGACGCAGATAAGCCGGGTATCATGTGAAATGTGCCACCAAAACCGGCGCGAGCGCAATATTCAAAATGGCTGCCGCTGTATGTGGGTCACGGCAATCGGTGCCTCGGTGGCTGCTCTTACGAATTTTTTAAACCCGAAACCAATTTGACTTTACTTTGCAATGTTTTACTTAGTTTTGTGTTGAGTGTTTTATGTTTAAATGATATTTGGGTTAACTGTGATGAAAATCTTCGCCCTTGAGCATGTGTAACGGTGTTTTAAAATCAAATATTCCAAAAAAAAAATTTAAATAACTGAGGCCTCCTCAGCCACGTTAGGTAAAAAAAACTATACAACTTAGCCAGTCACTGTTTATCGTAATTATGGTTTCAATGTCGTATCATATCCTTGTATAAAAACACGGCCTTGACTTTATGAATACATAATTATATAAAAACATAACGGAACATTTGACATGAATCTAGACAAATCGTTTTAAGAAACAGTATTTTATGAGATGAAGGACAATAACATTTTAAAACCGGAGGAACGTCGAGACCAAACGGTGCGACCGACGAATTTGAATAAGGTTATAAAATTTTAAATGAGTCTCGAGCTATGAGCAAATTAACGACTCTTTGCAGACTAGTATTTCTTCTCAGACACTTAGGAAATCATGATCTTAATTAGCTTACACCATTAAATAGTGAAACAGGATTATCATATTCCAGTTTTGGAATTATTTCTTCCATTGATGTACTCCTAAACACGTAACCTTCAAAACGATTCAGTCTTGAACTTCGAATTTCCATCCGTCTGTCGGACGTTCCACCTGTTTCTTTGGGTGTGATCTACTTCTAACGCCTAGATTACTAGTGCCAAGATTATTCAAAACTATCCTACTACTGTTTACTACTAACTAAAATTGTAGCAATTTCTTGCATTTTTGAAGTACAAGACGCTAGGTACTCTACTGAGGGTGATAAACATCTTAAAGGTATAAGAAGTCGCGTATCTTTGCAAGAACTTTCTAATTGCTAATGATCCATTAAAAATGGATTCAATTGGTAACGCTATTTACGTGCTTACCTTAACCAAAGTTACTGACAAAACCAGAAAAGCTGCTAATACCAACAAAAATCGACGTCAAGCGATATTATAATAAGTTTCTTTAAAGTTCATTGTCATTGAAGGTCAGGATTGCATGGACTTTAGTCCTTTACTGTGCTTCTAAAGCAGTTGAACGTTCAGTCAGCGTGACTTGCAAGTTTTGCTACTTTAAAATTTGCTGTACCAACCATTACTTTGAAGATTGCAGTAATCATAACTAGATGTTAAAGATTTTATGTTTGTGATGGCTCGAAATAATTACAAAATTTAACAAGGTTTGAGGAAGTTGTGTATCCATATAACATGTTATGTAAACCAAATCAATGAATGTTTTATGTGTCTTGAAAACAATCTTGCAAACTTATTTAATCATCATAAAGTCGAAGCTTAATGTTGGTCTGAATTTTAACAGCTTCAGGGAAAGTTGCATGCTTGCATTAGAGTTACTTAAGTTTCATAATTTCGTGTTTCAATTTAGTTCATTTTACTATGTTATAATTGGCAGAAGTTGCATACGACTTGATATTACTAACCTATTATCGCATGTTTTATTCCCAGCGTTATCTTGTGCAAATAAGTTTGATTCGCTTTTGCCAACATATTCTATCTGACCAACGAGACTTGAGCTGATATTGAATTCACATTAATTACCATTGTAAATACAAACTTTCTCGGAATATACCATTACATTAACGAGACGGAGTTCCAATTCACTTTTTTCAGTTCCGTAAGCCATGCATGCGAAATTGCGGCGGAAAATTCTCAACTCCATTTCCCCAGCACAATTCTGTTAATAGGCATGTTTAACAGCTTGTTTTATAGCTCGCCGTTCATATATTTGGCAAACAATGGAAACCAATCATGGACCAAGAATGTCCCAATTCAATTTTATCCAATCCCAGCTCGTATTACATATAAATAAAATAAACATACGTAAACAACTCAATCGGTACATCAATTATATTATTTACCGCATCATTATTGTATTCAGTTGGCCCAACACACGCTGATGATGTATATTTTATATACTGTTACCAAACAAGTCTATTGGGTCTCAACTCAACGGTTCGCGAATTCCTTTCCAAGAGAAGTGAAAGCCGTCCAAATAATACGATTATCAGACCGGAACATTTTTCGTCATGTACTTCATTGACACTCACAGCCTCCCCTCTCTAAGATGTTAGTCAATGAATATTATTATTGCATAAAGCTAATTTTAAAATGATTTATTTTTGCACTACCACCCGGTCAACTGTTCTCTCCCAAAGACGCGTGAGGAATGAGGTCGCCGCGTTCCAATTTTAAATTTTGATTGTCAGTACGAGGTTTTAATACCTAGAACTTTCACTGCCATTTTTTGCTTTTTCTGAGCTGTTGGCTGCGATCAGGGTACGGTCTAAAACTTCCGGTTTTAGTTCCGCCTAGACTTCAATTTCGACTTCGTTGTGTTCCAAACGTTGCTATCTAAACGAGTTCTTTTTTAAACTTGATTATTTCTTGTTTCGCTTATCTATATTATTATTGGACTTGTCCCCGGCGCGGTTGAGTTGCATAATAACCAAGTTTAACTACTACTTACTCTACGAAATGTTGCTTATGAGTCGTAAAATACTTAGACGTGTTGCTTAAAAATTCTTACCATTAGACAACTCATTTATGTGCATCAATCGGTTTTAAATTTTTATACCCCATGTTCTAAAAAGTCGTTTTGCATCTCCTACATTATAAGAACCCGCTTATCTGGTCACCAGCAGTAACCCAAATGACACATTCGCGGTCCTGTTATTACTCCGGTATCGCATCGGACCAATTATAAATAGAGACTGATAAGTTCCGTTACTCGTGCAACCTCCATCCCTCTCGCACTCCCATAAAAATCTCAATACAAAGAAAGAGACAGAAATATAAATGAACCTGTCTCGGTGGATTCGCGTGCCACGGCTCGGGTTTCCCCGTATCACGAGGCCACTTTCCTTCGGCGACATGCGAATTGATTGCTTTATGATACTCAATCTTAATTTCTTTGGATTTAAAGTTGAGAATGTTGTGATAGCTGTTGTAAGGGTGTTTATGGAACCCTCGTCTTGACATTGCCAATTTACTATACCGCCCTTTCTTTGAACAGATAATGTGTTGTTTAAGTTTATAGCACGAGTTTATTGGAATTTTAATCAAGTATGTTTTTAGTGTGACATTGCACGCATGTTATTGACCCTGGAACGCCGGGTAAACGAATATTTTCAAGTCTCTATACGCATGATAGGTACTTCAACCTGCCATTATCGTATCATTTTCCCTGATTGTTTTTGATGCGTCTTCATTATTTGTCGCAGTGTTTGTGGTAGCGTGTAGCAAAAGAATTTATAGAATACCATCGATGTCTTATTGTCTTATTTATTAATTACTTAGGAATTTGAGATTCTTTGATTTGAAAACTAACTGGTTCCACTAAATCTTCTCCGTTTCCAATTGAATTGCTGCTGACCAATGATAATTTCATTAATATGCACAATCTACTTGAAAATATTTACTCCAGTGCTGACCTCCACTAGATTATTACAATTTATTATTTAATTATCGCGTTATCGTTTATATTATTGGTATTAAATTATTATTTATTTTGCTATCTAGACGCTGAGACTGGTTTATTTAGTTATTTCTTCGACATAATATCTTCTCGCGCAAAGCTTCATAGGATTCTTGTTAGCGTTATTTAGTTAAATAATTCTCAGCCTCTTAATTAACCATTTCACGATAACGAGGCCAATCGCTAATCACAAGTTGGAATTCATCAGTTTCTGTTCATTTGATGTTAAAATACTTATTCATCCGTGTTATTGCTTGGTAACAATCGCAGAACGGTAAGGTCGAAACTATTCGTGTCGTACAGATTGCCATCGTTTCCGTCTACGACTGATTTGAATTCAATGCGTCCTCCATTTGTTTATTGTTCTTCGACATAATCTTGACCTGTAGCTTACGATTCTATTACAACATTCATCATACCTTGGATTTATTCCTCCATATTTTCATTCTCATTTCGCATGATTCGATGACCTATTTCCGATTTATTTACAACGTCTTCGTCAGAATTCAGAGCAACGTGGATAAACGATGATCTGGATACTCCGTCATCCGCTCGAAGGCGTAACATAGCGGTCCACCAACGTAACAAGAGTTTCACCGCTCTGTAACGGATGACACAAGCGGTTACGGTACCCGAGTCCGCGCGGTGGGGCGCATTCGACTTTCAAACTCACGCGCACGAAAGCCATTGCTCCAACGCTCGGCACACGCTCGGCCCGTCTTCGGCCAACATCGGAACCTTACTCTTTATTGACATTATAATTTTGTTCTTTATTATATTTTTTAGAGGTTGCATTTTCCTTCACCAGCATATTCGTAATTCAAAAAGTATTAAATGCGGAAATGTTGACAATGGATACTGTTAGCGAAGGTGTCTAGAGTAGAGTCGCAATTCGCTTGTAATTCATGCGAGGTACGCTCATACCGTTAGCAGTGAAAGTGCTTGGGCAAAAGTGAAACGAATGGTTTGAAGTGGCGCAACTTGCTCGAGATTGGCGTAAAGAATCGCGATCGAGGAAATGTGAGAGGTTACAGCTGGCTGGATTCTTCAGTTTTTTATGCCAACCTTTTTTTGGACTGCCAGATTTTTCTCTAGCTATCTAGTCTAGAAGGTTCTTTTTTAATATTTTGTTCTGTTTTAAATTTTATTAATGCCACTATGCTGCTATACTGTATACCGTTGTTATCATTGCCTTGACCAACCAGAATGTCAGGATAACGAAGAAGAACAATCAGTAATCCTAAATACAGATGAAACTTAACACATACATCAGTACTTAAACACCAAACAACTTGTACTACATCCTGACCCTCTTCTCTTAGATAAGTGACATGTTTCCCTGCCTCAACCAGTACCTGATCCAATAATGTAACAAAAAACGTAATAAATTCATCATTACAGCTAAGTTACGACGTTGTCTACTAACCTAATTTCACCTATCGATTGTGAACTGAGCAAGTAGCACGGATGTACCTACGTGAACTTCTTTCCAATCCACCTGCCTGTCATTATTTCTTTTCTACCTTGGCTATGTTAATAACTTTATTATTTTCATTAAGACTTTGTCATTTCAATTTGCCTTTACCATCGATGTTAGTTGAACGCTTTTTTGGAAGATTGTCTTCTGTAAACTGTAGTATTTCAGTGTATCTGGTAGATTCATTTATTTAAAGACTGTTAAATTTTAAGATACTGACAGAAGAAAACCCTTAATGTTACGCACATTTCTGATTTATCTATACTAGTATTGTTAAGTCTTTTGATATGAGCAATACGTCCCAATTTGAAAACAGAACTTGTACAAATAGGAAAGCCAAAACTAGATTTGCTACCCTCAGTTCTGAATTCGATCTAAATCAAATTAGGTCATTCGTCAATTCATTGAATTATCCCTGAAAGGATCACTCCCTTCGCTTCAGTCATTATTAATGTTATTCAAGCTTACCCTAGTTTTCTTAATACTCTCTTCGTTTTCCAAGTATTTATCGCCTCGTGGGATGTAAACCTTTTTATTATTAGGGAACCTTTTTATAACCTTGATTAATTCTTTAAAACAAGAGCAAGGTTTTCCTTACAGTTTTCTTTTTTGAGTCTTATCAATGATTCTTCTTATAGGGGCTTTGTTTCATTTGTTGCCCCCAAACTGTCATGATGGCGTTCGTAATTAAGTAATCAGAGAAAATCGCTCTTGTTTTATTTTTCCTTAGTTGTCATATTTTTTATTTGTAACAAAGGTTCATAAACATCTTCTAATAAGTACTCCTTTGTATAAAATTGCACAATAATTTGAAATAACAAAAAGGTTTTGTGCAAGAGGTTAGTAACGCCATTTTTTATCTATTACGGCTAAGTCTATTCATTTTATCTATGCCTCGTTCATTACCATTTACTTTCTCTTCAATATGATTGGTTTACGCATTCTTCCCACCAATGCGATTGCTATTATTTTGCTTTGATTATCTTTATTTAATACTTTGGCTTTTTACTCTTGCGATGTTGATTCTTAATACGGTATCACAATTCATTTTTTTTTATTTCTTATCGATAAATCAAATTTAGAATCACCTTTTTTTTGTTGTGGTTTTTTATGGCCTTTGAAACGATGTAACTACTGTTCTGGTTAAGGAATAATTCTCCTTAACTTTTTTTATTCCAGTTTTTTCCAACTAAATTTCCAAACTCAGTTTCTTTTTCTCTGAAACTATTTGTATTTAATATAAAATTAAAGGATATAGCAATATGAATCATCTATAAGTCGAATGAGAGCGCGGCGACAGTGAAGCACGCATGCGTATCTAGGTCAGTTGGCCACAACCTCGTCGACAGGGGCCTCAGCGTTAGGTTAGGTTAATCTTGATTGTTGCAAACACTGGATGGAACTGACTATACCCAGGTGTTCTCAAATACTTTCTAGATATAGGAAACATTAAAAGAAAAATGGACTTAAACAGTCGTTTTTGGTAGAGTTTAGTTGATAATTTTACCGGTAAAAGCGGTGGTATTATTTTTATTTCAAAGGATTATTTCTTGGTTTTTTTCTGTGTGTAAGATTAAGTTTTACATCTATCTTAACACTATAGTATTCGTAATTTCAGAAGGACAAATACTTATAAAATTATGACGAGTATGAAAGTAAAATATTTCCGCCATATCCTAAAATTGGTGTTACAACAAAAATACCAATTAACTCGTTAATTGCTCTGTGTACAAACATTTCCCTTCGTCCTTGGTTCCGTTTATATAATTTCAAGGAAATGTTCGTCTGAAATACGGAAGTAAAGGTTCTTATGTACTTTCCTATGTATGTTCCGAGGAGATTGTGAGTCAATTTAATTTTTCCACTTCAATTTATTACACGGTTTTCCCTGATGATTTCTTCGTTATTGAGTTGATGTTTATCCCACAGTTTGCTTATGCTGGAATTCGATATTAAGTCTTTAACTATGTTACACAGCATCTAAAATAATACAAAATTGTTAGATACGACTCATTGTCAGATTTTTGGTAGTGTTCGTGTGTGTTGTGATGTTTTGAAATGTTTCATTTCGAAACATTCAAATTATAGTTAATTACACAGCCCTTGAGATTTACATACTTGACACGTGATCGTCGGAATTTAGTGAAAATGTATTAAATATTCGTGTTTCAATTAAAAACATTATCATTCTTTTTTTATTTTTTGGTTTTAAAAAAACGTTGCCCCACTTTAGGATTTTCTCCTGTGTCGTGTGGTGAGGTTACAAACATACAATTTCACATGCACATGACACCCAGACCGTCCGTGCGTGAATCGAACCCGCGACACGGCAGCCAGTTGCCCAGCCACGGCACCAACCGTGCAATCTTTTTATATCACTTTAATTATCATATATTATATTAATCTTAAATGAACAATGTTTTGTTGTCAACATACAAAATGAAATTCAATATTTTTCACAGTAAAGGTTTAAATATAAATAACATGTTAATTTTCAGTCAGCCGCCGCTTCAGTGGGCGTTGTCTTTTATATTTTTAGATAGCCATGTTTGTGACAACCCTAGCACAATGCCATGAGTTTGACGTCACTAGTCTATAGGATAGACGATAGCCTTTTGTTTCTAACTAGACTTGTTTGCATATCCTCTAATACTAGTACGTAGGACCATATCGAATAGCCTAAATTGATTCTATTGTACTCCGTGTCCCAATTTATTGGCGTCATTCGCTTAGTCAATTTTTTTATTTTGAATAATTAGTAGATATGTATATACACCACATACATACATTATTATTAATAAGTTTTAGTATATGTATGTATATAGTATATTTATGTATATATATGTAGATGTTATTTATTATTATATAATATAATTTGAGTATGAATGTTGGTATATATTAGGGATATAGTAACTTGTACGTTAATAATATGCACATATATACATATCTATCTCGTATGTCATAACAGATTTAAAATTAAGCCGTTTGCTTGCTTCTTGCACCGACCATTGGCTCATCTCTGCATCACCCAAGGTTTAACTGGTAGAAAATGCCTTAGGCATTAAGTCCGCCTATGTACCCATTGTGCATGAAGTTTAAATAAATAAATAAATATGTACAGTCAACGCCGCTAAACTGTGCCCGTTGACAATTTTGAGTAACAAATTATTCATATTTGATGTTTGTAATTCTATCTCGTATCAAATAGTTATTTATGATTGAAGCTAACGTTTTTAAATATAATTTAGGTGAAGTATTTATTTTATTTTGTTGCCGACTGACATATTTTTGTTTAGTGACTTCAAACAAATTGTCGTAGTAACACGACAGACCAAGGTATTCCAATGTTGTGTGAACAATGTTTTATATGGTATAAAACTAATGAATATTCCGTTAACTACAACTTCTTCGAACGCCTTGAATATTTAACTAGCTTTGCATAATGTGTGTAATGTCATAATTATTTTATAAAGTAGTTATTACTGGTTTTGTTAACACATGGATAAATAGTGCTATCCTTCACACATTTAATAGTGATCAAAAATGATAAACTCACAATTTTTTGTAGAAAATAAATCATTAAAATTGATTAAAATCAAGTACGCTGCTAAAATGTAACACCGTATTATCCTCGTAATTTGTACATTGTAAATGCGACTTTAAATTGTATTGAATAAAGTAGGTAATTGTTTGTCTGGTACCCCCCGGCACGAGGTCGCTTAAGCGGGTCAGTGGGGCATCCGTAAGTGCGCTTCGCGGATTCAACCGGTCGGTCAGCCCTGAACTTGGTCTGGGATTTGCTATGTTATGTCATATGTACATATATGACGTAATGCAACGGACATATTTTTATGCGTTGTCGCATTTTTAGGGTAATTTTTTTTTTTGAAAAAAATAGTTATATCTCTTTTTTTTGCCGTGACTGTACTTAGTGATACATATTGTCGGTGATACTCAATTAATTACATTAAGAAAATGAAAACATTTTTATATTTCAAAAAATGCTTATTAAAATTACTGACTGCAACGTTGGAGACTTTGTTGAATTTATCAATAAATCAAACAGTTAGACCATCGCGTACAACTGTCTTCAAAGCTTTTTTAAATCGAAAACAATTAATCAAACTTTCAAATCGCATCCTATTATCGATATTAAACAATTCAAGCAACATATCACCTATCAGTTGCAAATAACAATTAATTATTAATAAACTGATTAGTTTTATATTACTTTAGCTGTCAGTAACTGACAAAGAACATTGGTAGCACTTGAAAACATGTTACGGAATGTACAATAACTTTCACTATTGTCATGACATTGCCGTGTATCGATTGCTGTGTGGAATCGAGTGTTGTAACTAGTGACCTATCGATTATTAAGACTCGGATACTCAAAGTTTTTTGTGTTGTTATTTGATTGATTTTAGTTTCACAAGAAGGACTGGTGTAAACTTTAGCGACGTTATGACCGTCTAATTTTATTTTTATTTATTTATTTCATGCACAAAACACATTACAATCAAATATTATTAGTTTAAAAACTAAAGGTTTTGATCTAGATAGTAACGTAACAATATGTGCATACTGCAAAATTACAAGTTTCAAATATTAAAAAAGCTCAAAAAGGGACAAAAAGAAACAAGAAGTAGAAACTAGAAAACATAAAGTGACGTGTGGCAACACTGGTGCCTCTCAACAAAAATATGGGTTGATTACGATCCTTCAGGCACAGTTTCTCGGGCCTGAGGACACCACACCAGATCGACAATGGAGAAAGCCTTTTAGGCATTAGTCCTTTTTTATCATATAGGAGGCAAAAGAGCTGTCTGGTCTGACTCTAATGGCAAACGATCAGGGGTCATTTGATACCCCAAGTGCGTTGCCGGCCTTTAAAAAGAAGAACCTATATATCAACTTGGGGTTTGTGATGATATGCTCCACAGTCTGTAGTTTTAACATTTGAGGAATGAGGCAGTCAGTCATTAGTTGCCGCCACTATCTTTCGCAAGTAAGGCACGTACTAAGCATCAGCGTTTATTTTTAAAAACAATTATCTTCTAAAGGTTTTCTCTTTATTAAATTAATATTTAAATTAGCGACCAAACTCAGCTTTGTATGGATAAAATTTGACATTAAATATTCGTCACAAAGCCAACATTAAAATATATTAAAACATACAGAGAGAATACTCGAAAGTTCGACGACAGACATAATTGGGTACTAAAAGTATAAAGCAAAAAGTTTTAGTAACACTTTCTTGGTCTATTGTTAAGAATATCGAGTCACGAATGGATGCAAGACACTATTAAAGCTACTTATTTAGACAAGGGACTGGTAGCATTGCATGTTTGAACCTATGAACCTAAGCCAGATAAGATCATATCATCAGCTTTAATTATTGGTGATCGAAATGAGACAGATGGATCTGCTGACTGCTGAACTATCTGTCATCTGTGGAAGAGTTTTGATATTTTTGCACTTGACTGTACTTGTAAATGTTTTGAACCTTCTTGTTAGTATTTTAGTGTAATATTAAAGCAAAGAAAAAATAGTGACCGAAAGCGTTACTACAGGCCATATACATAGAAATAATATTTTAGATCAAAAAGCTAGACAGGCCTTGAGACGTTGTCCTTGAAATAATTCTGGATCCAATGAATATTAAACAGATCCCAAGATACAGCTTGGGTCGTTTCTTGAAGTTGATTAAGTTGGCACATGGTATATACTAATAGAAACCGAGCAACTATGAAAAATAATAATAATGAGAGATGCAAAATGCAAAACGTCTAATTAATTTTACCGTGCAACAATACCATGCAAATGTAATATCAGGGAATGTCCCTTTGTTTACTAATAATAAATAATTTGCACTCATGTTGTTGCATTCATATTAAGATTAGATAAAATAATCAGCTGAATCTGATCGTGATATTTCCACATCGATTAATGATGGATTTTCAAGTTTGGGATTATTTTCAATCAAGTTATGATTTTCATCGACCTGTAGAAATATTACGTTTTACGCAGACGGATTAACTGATGGTAAGCAATCAGCGTCCATGGACACCCACAGCACCAAAGGTGGTATTAGTTGGGGAAATAAGAGTTAATTACTTCTTCACTCCGGTATTCTGTAAAGCCGTTATATCACTCCGGTCCCTCATGGATCTCCCACGCGCAATCATCTTTCTCTCACACAAATAAATTTAATATTATAATCGTTAAATACAATGTGTTTAAGAAAACGCTAGTCACTTTTATTTTTACTTTTAATGCCAAAGATAAGACTGACCAAGGACATGAACGTGATCATTTTGCTAATTTATGATTGTTTGTACATCACGTATTTTTATGAGACAATATGATATCTTAAAGACGGTCTTCGAACTATAATTTCCTCTCTTGATATGATGCGATTGAATTTTCAACCGTAGTGCAATTTTCATTGAAAATAAATCTCCTGTTATTTCTTGGATCTTGAAGTTCTTAGTAATTGTGATTCGTTCTTGCTTCTGTCTCTTTGTTTTGAAATCTTGGAAGCTTCTGTATTCTGAGTTTTGTATCTGATCTGTTTTAATGTGTATTTTTAAAGTTAAATTGGATGTTCTTTGATGTAATTTTACGTTACTATAGGAACCTAAGTAGCAGCTCGCTTACAATCTTATCTTTTGTGTGTCTTCAAGTTCTAATAAAGTTAGGAAAATATTAGTCCACCTTCATTGAAAGCTACATTGATCAGGTTTGTCCGATGTTCTACCAAGCATGGACCAATGATTGGCCCCTAAACAAATACGGAGGTGTAAGGGTGTGTGCGTGTCAACGTGCCGCAGTCACGTGTCCGACGCCCGTCGCCGCCACAGTCACGTGAACCAACTTTGTCTGTAAACATTGATTGCACTGGAATTCTGTTAGCCTACGAATTTTCTTCACCTTACTTAGAACCTAAGGTCAGGAGAAGGTCGCTATCTAGAGTTTTGCTGGCCTGTTTTATCTTTATTATCAAAGCTTTAGGTTTTGTGACAAAAATAGCTTGTTGAATGAGATAAATATTATAATATAGAGAAGAGACTGAATGCAAAGTTACAACCTGAAAAAATGTACCTAACAACCTACAATAACAAATAGAAAAAAAAAATAACAAATATCTTGAAATAATTGTCAATCCCTTAAAATGTTTCAGTAGGGAAATGATCTATGTATAACCCAATTTCTAACGCAATCGAATAACGATCCCCGATAGAATTTCTTCCGTATTCGATAAAACTATTAACATTACTATCGACCTCATTCCTGAGCTATTTTCATGTGATTTTACTACCTAATACTAACCATAAGAGATATTTATCTCTACATAAATTGAAACTGCGGTACATAAATGATTGCGATGAGTACGTTTACTCCAAATCATCAATCCACATTTACAACTCCCAAAAGGCTAGAAAAATGTTGAAAATTCTCTAGTGTTGTGTGTTTTTCCATTGACGTTGGACCCTTGCTTTACCATCATGCAATCTGCTTGCTTGCTAGCCGCCCTAACCAATAAAATGAAACAAAACAGTTTCACATTTCTGCTAACATAGTTAAAGAGAATATGACTAACAAATACATCATCATCCTCATCATCATCAGCCTATAAGAGCCCACTGCTGAGCAAAGGCCTCTTCTCGCACGGAGAAAAGGTTTGAGCATTAATCACCACAGTTGCTCAATGCGGGTTGGCGATTTCAAACTTATAATTAGAAATTATAAGTCCAGGTTTCCTCACGATGTTTATCCTCACCGTATGTCAGTGGTGTAATCATAGAAAGTACATATAACTCGGAAAAAGTCACATTGGTACTTGCCAGGTTTCGAACCCATCCTCATGCATGAGAAGCGGGCTCCTTAACCTCCAGGCCACCACGACACAAATACAAAATAACTTCCTTCTATCTAATTTGTAGTTTCAGAGAACTCTTCACCTTTATTAAATGAACAACAACAAAGTACATTTAGCGTACACAGCGCTCAAGTTCAGTACACGTGCAAAGGTTTTTTGTTCTCTATTAAACAAAGTGTTTACTTACAGTCCTTCTACTCGGGAAACGGCACGTGCATTAGAAAACTCATTGTACAAAGTGCCATAGAAATTTTTCGTCAAATATTTTCAGGTATTTTACCAGGCTTCTTCTTTTCAACTAAAGACTTTTGCAATGAAAATGAAAGTATTGTGATTGCTCTAACTGAATTGAATGTAAACAAACGTATAAATGCTATTCATCAATTCATAACAAAAACAAAAAAACTCAAGCCACGTCCTAATAGTATTGTAATTCTGGTAAATTCCAAATGTACTTGAACGACCTACTTGGAATCTGGTCTAAATTAAATTGTAATTACAAGTCCGAACGTGGGTAAGTGTGATCGTGTGACCGTTCCAAATATATGACCTGATTTTAACTACTTAGTGACAATGCATTTAGTGCATTCAGTTCGTAATCAACTTCATTTGTTAATGCTTTGTTATTTTCTAGTTTTTTATTCTTATGTGTAGAATCTTCTGCAGCTCCTGCACAATCAGTAATGAGTGCTGACACGATTTTCTCTTCACTATGTTGCGTTTGGCTTGCATTATTTTCCTCAGTGTGTTTTTTCAATGGAAGTTTCATTTAAATTTTACGTTTTGCTATTATTATAGCAATATTATCCTCAATTTAATTTCGGTCACAACTCTATCAACCGTCTTTGTAGGTCAGTTGATAGTCGCTAAGTCACGACCACACAGGTCGTGCTATTGCGAATTTTTACTCTTATTAACATTTGTCATTCTTGTTTGCAATGGTGTTCTGTTTTAATTTAACTATCTCTCCTCTGGGACCTTTTCATTGTCAATTAATATCTTGAAAATGGCGGTCGTTAAGCCGTTAATTTTTTCTTTACTTTGGAAATCTGTATCTGTTACAGTTGTATTTGCTTTGTTTAAATCTGAAACTTTTTGTTCTATAGTCGTTACAAAGTTATCTCATTTAAATTGTTCATCGTTACCTTATTAAAAATGATCAAAACAAACGTTTGATAGCGTATCAACGGTATCGTTCGTCGTAGTGACTACGTCTGACCTTGCCAGACGATAATTTAGTGAAACAAGCAAGGCCTGCTCAATGTCATGCAAATTGCTGCAACCACGCCCACTGCTTACTCGATCTCTGCATGGAGATGTATTGAAGATGCGTTTGCAGTTACCGTTGATGTCACTTTTTATTTTATTATACCGTTAATTTGAGTTTGTAGTAAATAATGATGATGAATGTGTTATCTGAAAGATGTAGTGTTTGCTGAGTCCGATTCTATCTCTGAATTGTAATATACTTCATTCTGGTCTTGTGTTTTTAAAATGCTCATTAGTAAAGAACAGTTCAATATTAATTACACACTGCAATTCATCAGGCTCTTCAAAATGAAACAAGTCCAAAGGACAACGTTCAGTTACTTCATTTTAAAAATTAATTAATACACAATCAACCTTTGAACATAAACACAAAAGTATTATAAACTCTATTTACATTAAACAAATGTAATCAATTAATAATAACACGTTTAACAAAGAGCATCTTGACAGTTATGCAATAGTTTCGCCGTGTAGATTGCGCAGTTGACAAGCTCGAATCCTTACAAGTAACAACCCTAAGCTCATAATATATTCTTATTACATATAGCCTGGCATTGAAACTTCACTGTGTTGCCAAAATTTCCACATAAATTACATATATATTCCATTTTAAATAGCCTTTGAAAATTACCCTTATTTTTTTTCTGGTGTGGCAATTTTCGTGTCATCTTAAAATACAATCGTCTCTTTGAAAAGTACTGTCAGTCGTTATAATAAAGATTGATTTGAAAAAAGAAATTGTAATCAATAAACGTTCCAAGTCACGAGACGGTATTGCAAATTATTATCGTACTTACCCAGTTGTATTTTTAATTTTATTGTATCGTAAATCTACTTCATGTATATAGAGGTGAAGGATAAATGCAACTTTGACTTGACTTATACAAATTTTCTTTGTTACTTCCCTTAGTTTTATCCAACATTTTGGTGTTATACATAAATTGGTTATTAAGGACCGGCCCATCTGAAGCCGATAAACTCAAAAAACGTAACTTTAAAATTATTATACTTTCCCCAATCAAGTCGGCTGTTTTAGTCGCATCATCGTCATCACCAGCTTGTAAATGCCCACTGCTGACCAAAGGCCTATTCGCACACCGAGAAGGTTTTTAGCATTTATCACCATGCTTTCTCAAGGTGGATTGACGATTTAAAACTTATACTTAATTAGAAATTACCTTCACCATAGGTCTGTGGTGTTCCAATGAATTTAGATGTTCCAATGAAGAACAAGGCTCGAAAATGTCACATTGGTACTTGCTAGGTTTCGAACCCACCTTAACTCTTGAATGAGAAGCGGCCACCTTAACCTTATCACCACGACGTTCGACTTGACGATCCTGTTTTAGGGCTGATTTTTAAATGGTTAGATAAGACACCTGGGGAATAATAATTATGATGCTGTCGCTTAAGAATGTATGTATAAGACAGTGACAGCAACAATTTTATTCCTCAGATAATATTAATCTGATTATGAAAAATCATCCCTTGGTCTATAAAAAAAGTCATATAACCCAACGTCCAACGTTATAATTCAAATATTTAAAACATTTGCACATTAAAACCTTTGAGCATTTAGTAATATTTATGACTATGTACAAGTATGTAGGTATGTAATTGTATTTGTTCGTTAACCCGGTTCTTTTGAATAATTGCCGTATTTACTATTTTCTTGTACCTACATATGTACTTGTAGCTTGTAGTATCGTTGTTTACTCACTTATCGTGTATTTTGAAGGGCAAGCAAGAGTATAGATAGTTTGATTTCTTATATTCTTCAATTTATTAATGATACATAATATTTTTTCTTTTTATTCACATCCTTATTAAAGTTTCTTTCGGATTGACTTTACAGGTCTTCCTTTTCCGTCTGGCTTATAATAAACATCAAGGAAGTATACCTCCAATCATACACTAAAACTATCTTTCAAAGATTATGAATCGTATGACAATAACGTTGAAATTCTATCGAAGGAATAACTTCTTTTTATACATATTATATTTTATGGAATAACCCTTAATTTTTTTAGCCTATATTTAGGTATATGGGTCGTCCTAATAACAATAACTAAAAGCAGATTTAAGTAGGCAAGACTCGGTGCCAAGCACGACATTTTCGAGTACCCAGTTTTCATGAGAACTTGGATATAATACTGCAGTTATGCTAATCAGTAATAAATGTATTTGTGATAGTTTCAATGAGTTATTCTTATGAATATTGTTGTAAATGTAATACTTGTAAAATAAAGTGTTTTAGAGGCTAAGTGGGAAAGCCCCTAAGATTCAGTTATTTTAGTTAGGATTCAGTTAAAGATTATGTTGATTAGGTTTGAGATACATATACGGTTGGTATAGCGGTTGGGCAACTAGCTGCTGTGTAACGTGTCAAGGCTTAGATCCTGGGGAATAAGTCTTTGTGTAATCGAAAAATTGTTGTTTCGTGTCTGGGTGTGATGTGTATGTGTAGTGTGTGTAGTTTATGGCATTGTTTTTTTTTGTTCCACAAAACTAATTTCTAATTCCAAAGTTTTTATAAAAATACATGTAGTGGTCTGGCTAGTATTAGAAACATAATTAATGGCAAAAATATGCGGAACTGTATTTAACCTTAAGAGAAAGCAGTAATTGTTCTTTGTACATATTATAATCTTCATAATAATATCTAAACAACTCACAATAATCCCTTCAAGGTAACACCAGTGCATACTAACTAGGAACAAATGTGTTAAAGAATATCTACTAATATCTTCAACAAACAAACACATTCCCGTACATACGGTAAAATTGCTCTGTTACCAACCAAACTTCTTGCCAAAAACCACTCAACGGCCTAGATTTCCCAAAAAATTTACAAGCCATTTACAACCTTATAACAAACGAAATAAAGCTAATTTTAATACAGAGTTATACTTCTTCTCAATATATCAAGTGAATGTCGACTTTATCTAACTTTATTTAACGTTGGCTTTTGAATAATGATTGTTAGTGTAGTCTAACCTTCCGTAAGACTGCTGCTATGGCCTCGCTCCTTCCACGTTCAAGGTTTGGTTCCTAGACATTGCATATAGTGTAATTTATACTGTAATGTTTATGCAGTAAAGTTTAATTTTCTATATTTTCATGTTCAGTTGCAGGAGAAAACTTATTTTGTAACTGTTTAGTATTTGATAATAATGCTTAGATTTTTCTAACTTATAGTTTTGTATAGTAAAGTCTTCTAACGTGTTGTAAAATTAACTTTTCGTGGTTTATTTTTTCACACTTCCGCTGTGGAAACGAAAGTTGGCAACGGTTTTGGTTGGACATCTTACTTGTATAACAACAGCAACAGTCCACAGTTAGTCTACTGTACTGTCCATCCTGTCCATGGAGTAATTTCTGCTCTTCCTAGATAGGTTTTCTTTTGAAGGCTGAAAATCAACTTGGTTTCTCTCGCCCATAGTAAGGAGTCAGAGAGTGTCAGACTCTTACTGACTTAAACCACCCTCTTCCTTTTCCTACTCCAGGCCTAGGCCTCGGTACCTCATTGCTTTTGCCCCTCATTCCAGGTCCAAGACAGGTTTCAGATCGCAGTTTAAAATGCTCAAGTTGGTCAGACAGCTCTTTTGCTTGGCCTCATTAAAATGTCCAGTCTTTTGGTCTATTAAAGAAGCTGTGTCTCATTGTCTTTTGGCAATACAATTCCAGCCGTATACTATTTAAAATAAAATACTCTAAACTATATTTCAAACCTTCTTCTTTGTCCTTTACTTCTTGCCTCCTGGCCTGGTCGGCTTTCCTTTTCATGCCCCGTCCTTCATTTGTTTGGTAAGCATCGTCAACAGTCAGAGCTAATTCCTTCATGTTTCAATCGCTCAAATTAAACTTACCTACAAGTGTATGTTAATTAAAATCATTCGAATACTTATAATCGCTAAGCAACCGTAAGCGAGTGTTTCTATAATAGGATTTCTTATCGAAATCCTTCACAACTTAGTTAATGATATTATTGATTGCAAAGCATTGTTTCATAAAACCATACAATGTAATCATAATCTTACTGTATAAGACTTTTACTGAAACTACTGTTAGTACTTAATTTTCTCGTTAATTTATTTGGCGCTAGTGCAGCATTTGGCCGGAGTGATGGTGTAGACTGTTGAAAATTATAGTCAAATTCACCAACAAACGCACTTTTATTCTTTATTGAAACTAAAGATATAACAGCCCTAATGCTTAATGAAAGCAAACAGGATTAAATCAAGATATTTTCTGTAAACTATAAAGCAAACAGCGTTGATACACGTTATAACCATACGGTGAGCAAACGATCTAAATATAAACATATCATATATTCACACGACTAAATATAGACGCGGTTATCTAAAGGACAAATTGTGAAAAGAGGTCGTTACCATGATAAGGGGTGACTAGCTGAAATAGGCTCTTAATTTACCAACACTTGTTTGCACACCCTGTATCAACATAGACATTTATAATCATCCTGTTTATATGTTTTTTGACTTTCATTACCAAATGTAATGTATTACAACAATTCTTCAATGTGTTTGTAAAAGTAATTGTTTACAATACATGAGCCTCTTCGTGTAGTGTTTAATAAAGTCGCCAAGGTTCCTCCGGAAATCAACTCGTGCGCTCGTTCGTGTGAGCTCGGTTACCTTCGGAAGCGTTCGGCTGTCTCCGCCGCTCGTGGAAATTGTCATTTTGTCTTGGGAAAACATTTTCTCAGTATGTTATTTTTATGATCTATTTTTAGTAAGTAAATAGTGATGATTGGTTGGGATTTGCTGTTGGGAAGTGTTGTCAATATTTACTTTATATAATCAGACAGTGAATACGAGTAAATAAGACATTTGTTGAATCAAATTTGGGTATAATTTTTTCTATAAATTCTTTCAATGTTCAAGATTTTATTGTTATTATGCATCGAGAATGAATTTGTTTTGTATGAGTGAATTTGTGTCAAATAGAACAATTTACCTGCTTCAAAATTAAAGGGATTTTCCAAAAACACCAATTTGTTAGGTACAATCATATTTAACGAGTGTAATTGGGAATCCCTTCCTAAATTTTGGGACCAGGTCATTCTAATATCCCCAGTGTATATGCATTGGGGAAATTAGGTATCTAATTTTTAAATAAACAATTATCGTAATGACATGTAAGGTAGTCTGATATCATCATTAAATAAACCCAATCCAACTTTCTATACTTGACCAACGAATTATTCTTCTAAACGCATAAAACGCAAACTTCAAAACCAGTAAAACAATTTTTTTAAATTTATAACTAAGAGTAAAAGAGATGACAATATACATAGATAAACATCCTACCAATATCATAAACGGGATTATGAAAATGTGTAAGTATGGATAAATGATTGTTACTCTCACACGTGAAAACTACTGAACGAATCTGAATGAAATTGCCGAATAGATTGCATCAGTACCTAATAACACATAGGCGAATTTTCACCCTGAAACAGTCATTGGCAGAACCTAGTATCACTGTTTAAAAAGTACGTGCAAATATTTAGTGTATGTATGTGTAGTATATAATACAGCACGTGTTTTTTCTATATACTTATCTGTATGTGAACATGATTATTTAAGTTGGAATATTGCACGTGAATTCCGATGCATTTAGATATGTTTATGTAGCTGTGTTATGTATTATCGTGTAGTTATATGCTTTCGTGTATTAATGTTTTGATACATAGGTTTATTTATACGTAGTGTAGTAGTGTATGTTGGGGTAGTCATAAGTATCGGTCATTTAACCGATTTCCCAATCTACTTTACTAAAATTCTCTTTCATAAGAACCTTCTCCTGACACACAAAAAAAAAAAGAAACAGAATTATTGAGTTATGCGCTTACCAACATATTTTGCAATTCATTTTTATATTATTTTTATTATAGGCTCTAAATGTTTATACTTTTAACTATAATAATAAAAGCAATTCCTAATATGTAGATATTTATTTATAAAAAGAACAATACATAGTATACAATATCAGCGTATGTATGTGCACTTATTAATTCATTTCCGATAATGTAGTCGTTCTTCAGCCAAGGCCGAATCCACTATCTGTATCGATAAAACGTTTCTGAACGCTCTTGGAATCGAGACCTACTAATAGGGGTTTCCTCGTTATAAAATTAATGTGTTGCATGAATTAAATTGTATATATAATTTTATTTATTCAATGGATTTGTCTTTTGGAAACCTCACTGCCCAGTGCCGTATAAAAATATACCTAAATAATGGTACTTACTTATTAATATACCTACTAGCTTCTGTCGCGCGGTTTCACTCGCTGCTCGGCTCCTACAAATCATAGCGTGATCTTTTATGGCGGAAAGCCTTCCTCGATAAAAGTACTAACAAATACAAAAAGAATTATTCAATTCGAACCAGCAGTTCTGGAGATTAGGGCGTTCAAACAAACTCTTCAGCTTTATAATATTAAGTTAAAATATTTGTTGGTCTTAATAACAATAATTTGATTTGTAAAACATTTGAGCATTATATGAAGATGAAATACATATAAAAACTAGGTCTTGTAGTTTTAAATGAGACTAACACCCGATTTCTAAAAGGCTTGTCAACGCTAAAACTAACTAATCTCCTGTTAAATCTCTTGTCAAGTCATCTCATTGGTTGTTGATAATTCAGTCAACCAATCAGGTGACTTGACAAGATATTAAATTGATTTTAACTTTGATCGTCTTTTCGAAAACCGGGAGTGAGAAAATTATCTGGAGACCAAAATTCGGATCTCAGTGTTTTTTGTGTGTTTCTAAAGTCTCAATTTCTAGAAAAAGTCTCTCGCGACTTCTCTGATTTGTTTTCCTATAACCTTCAAAACTAAATACTATGATGCTTTAAATTAACATTTCAAAACAATTATTGCTTTCTTATTATAACTTTGAAAGAGCAACGACATGTATTCATAGTGTTTAACATTAACTTCATCAATATTTCAAACGTCAATTTATACGGTTAATGACCCTAGTTGAAAATAACTTGAACCCACCGCCTACTTTTATTCGAGGAAAATTTGTTCATAACTTACTTAAACCACATACTGTTTAATTTTATTAACGTAAATATTATAACCTTTAGCAGTACTATTTTACAGACTAATTTCTATCACTTTGTCAAATTTAATTCAGATCTGTTCAGTAGTTTTGGCGTGAAAGAGTAGCAAAGATTACTGTCAATACTTACTTACTTTTCCGTTTATAACATTCGAGGAGTACCTTATGTTCGCGGTTGCGATTCCACTCTACCCTACTCTCAGCCGGGGTTGCGGGGTAAGCGCAATGAGGCACCGCGACCCTGGCCCAGAGCAGGAGAAGGAACAGGGGGATTTTTAGTCTGAGTCATTTTGAGTCTGACACTCCCTCCAGCCCGGCCCTGGGCGGGAGAAGTCATTTGATGATTTTCCCCTCACAAAAAAAACTACCCTACTCAGCTGTTTTTGAGATTGTATTTAGCAACACATAGATAATAATTTCTACAAATACTAATTATTGTACTAAATATTCAAACCTTCAACAAACGAATTCAGACTCTTTCTCTTACTGCCGAGGGTTTTACAAAACAGAAAAATAGGATCGTACCAAGATCTTTATTCGAGAGTGAGATCTAGAGATAACTAAAAATCTAGATAATTATGCTCATGATGACGACGAATAAGGAAATTTAAAGATTTAAATATATTTTCTAGGATTTTACTTTTTTCATTTATAATATCATATGTACAGTAAATAATACAAGATTATCAACTTTAAAAGCAACAAAAAACTACTAAGGTTTAAACTTATGCTATCATAAATCTTAATCAAAATCGAAGTTGAATAAAATTAGGTATTACAAAAATACTATAGACGTTTCAAGTCCATACGCATATACGGGTATTCATTCTTAAGCCTAGCCCCTAGGTCTTCAATAAAACGCCTATACTCAATCTTCTGCTTACTAAATCTCCTTCTTCTCTTGTCCACAGGCAGTCGACTGGTGGTCAGTAGGAGTTCTGACCTACGAACTCTTAACGGGAGCCTCCCCCTTCACGGTGGAAGGTGAGAAGAACACCCAGCAGGAAATCACCAAGCGCATCGTCCGCTGCAGTTACCCCGTCCCCCCCGATGTCAGTCCCGAAGTACAGGATTTTATTAGGAAGTAAGTGTTTTCGTTGGAAATTAATATTATTATTAAATTACTAATAAAGTTTAGAGCATAAGTACCTATAAAAAACTGATATTTTACTTTTAACTTTTGTTTATTTTGAGTTTAAGGAGATTTGTGTAGTTATTCAGAATTGCGAGTAAGACATGTTCTACTAGTTTGCTTAATTGCATGTCAATCTATTAAGCCATTTTTGAAATACTGTTTCTAGTTACATATTCGTATGTATATGAATTTATACTTAGAACAGCTCAAAGTCTTCATAGTTTCAAATATGTTGTATGTAAGTAACGCAAAGAAAAAGCCATAATTTACTTTCTAATACAATATACACTCTTATCAATATAAAGTGACGTTATTAACGTAACGTATTTCTAATGCATCCATTATGTGGTCCACAGATTACTGGTGAAGGATCCTCGACGCAGGCTTGGTGGTGGCGAGCACGACGCTGAGGAGCTGAAGAGGCATCCCTTCTTCCAGGTTAGATATCTTTCTAATATAATGTTCCTAGGTTATTCGGTTCAAGTGTGGGAGAGCCAAGCTTCGGCACGAATGGGTCGGCTCGACCGGAGTGATACCACGGCCTCACAGAATACCGGCGTGAAACAACCACAGCGTTGTGTTTCGCCGTGTGAGTGAGGTTACCGGAGACCCTATCCTTCCCCTCCCCCGATCCCTCCCAATCCCTAAATCTCCAAAACCCTAATCCCTAAAAGGTCGGCAACGCACTCGTTACTCCTCCGTTACGGGTGTCCGGTAATCCGTCTGCTCGTTTGCCGACCTATTCAATAAAAAAAAAAGAATCAACAATATTTATATTAACTGCACGGTTGGCGCGGTGGCTGGGCAACTGGCTGCCGTGCAACGTGCAACGTGTCTCGGGGTCGATTCCCGCACGGAATAACTCTCTATGGGAATAACTCCCTATGGGAATAACTCACTATGTCAACAAATTGTTGTTCTGGGTCTAGGTGTGATGTGTCACAACACAGGAGAAAATCCAAGTGTAAGGCAAAGTTAAAAAAAAGTCTTAGTGCTAAGAATATCTTGTTATACTTTAATGTGTCATTCCTCATCGAGTATTTCTTCCTTCAGAACCTGGACTGGGAGGCGGTAGCGCGACGCGAGATCCCGGCTCCCTTCGTGCCCGTGCTGACTCACGCGGCCGACACCTGCAACTTTGCTGACGAGTTCACCCGAATGCCCCCCACTGACTCGCCTGCTCAGGCGCCTAAGCATCACGATAAACTCTTCCTTGGTAAGTTCTACTAGCTTATATTTATCTTGCAATGTACTTGTATAGATGTGATGTGCAATCTTGAAAATGAATTTTGTAGCTGATATTTTCAATCATATTATTATAAACCTCAAATTGGTGCTTGAAGGAACAAGTCACAAGTCTATATCTTACTATAATATAATAAAACTAAACAGTGTGTGTATGTTTGATCGCCTTAATCTCCGGAATTACTGGTTCAAAATGAACAATTATTTTTGTGGTTGTTAGTCCGTTTTTCGAGGAAGGCTTAAGGCTATAAAACATCACGCTACAATATGTAAGAGTCGAGCAGCGGGTGAAACCGCGGAAACAAAAAAAGTCTCATATAAAATCCATAAAAATATCGTTTTTCACATTTCCATAAAAACATTCAATTTTAAATCGCAATTCAACTCATTAAAATATTCTCCTTAGTAACAGTAATAAGGTTCTTTAATATACTTCCTTTTGTTTCCAGGCTATTCGTACGTCGCCCCTAGCATATTATTCTCAGAGAACGTCATATCAGACCAGATATGGATGCAGGCCACGGGACAGAAACACGACAAACTCAAAGGATGGGTTGCCAAGGTAAAAAAATACTCATACTAGTATAATAATTATACTTTTTTTACACTCTTTAGAAGAAAATATAGGATTCGCTTTTTAATAAATGTCTTAATTGCAGTAGGCATTCAAAGTTGTTCTACGTAAATTACTGCTTAGCATAAATTCTGTACACGTTTCTATTTGTCTTTGTATAAAATCGGTTCAGCTATTTAGGTGTAATAAGCAATGACACTTATAGACATAAAATACTAATTACCACGTCCTTTCAATGACATTACAGTCGACATAAGATGTTTAATATTATTTTTCTCTCTCCTACTTTCAGGATTCGCCATTTTTCCAAAAGTACTCGGTGGAGTTAAGCACTCCGCTACTTGGTGACGGTTCCTACTCCGTTTGCAGGAAGTGCATCCATCGGCAGACAGGAAAGGAATACGCTGTCAAGGTAACCTTACCAATCCTTAATTTTTTTCCAGTTTTTGCACGGTTGGCGCGGTGGCTGGGCAACTGGCTGCTGCGCAACGTGCCGCGGGTTGGATTCCTGCACGGAACTACTCTTTGTGTGATCCACAGATTGTTGTTCCGGGTCTGGGTGTGATGTGTATAATTAAAATTGTATGTTAATAAATAATGTCCAGTGTAGGCTTAGTCAAAGTACTACCATTTATTTCCAATAAACTGTATTATATTGGTATTTTTGAAACGTTAAAATAAATAGGATAGTCTGTCAATATGTTGATATGTTCGTCAGTGGTGAAGCTATGTGCTCGTCCCAAAGTGTAAATTCGTATGGACAAGAATGAGTATGAAAATTCATGGTTACTCTTTTTACGTAGTAGTTTTAATGTTAACATATTTTATAAGTAAGTTTTTTTTATAGGTTAACAACCTTTAAAAATCAGATTGTCTGAAGTCTAATATAATTTTGCAATACGAAACCTGAATACATCCATTTAATACTCCACTGGTGTTGATCAAATACCATCAGGTAATTCATTTCCTCATTATCTCATTTGTGTATTCCACTTACAGATCATATCAACGCAGAAGAAAGACATTAAACAAGAGATTGAACTGCTGAAGGCGTGTCAAGGATGTCCCTACATCATCACGCTGCATGAGGTGTTTCATGATTCGGTAAGTTATACAAACAGTTGATAAATTGTTTTTTTTTTTATTAGTTTACTACTTATTTACTCAGTGTATGTTGAGTTAGTGGTGTGTAAAAGTGGATGGATGTAGTTAAATTCAAACTTAATTAATAATTATTCTTTTAATTATAATAATAAATGATCGTGATTGATATCAATGTGACTTTTTTTGAAATATGTGGATTTTCTGTGATTATTTAGATACCACCTTGAATAAGCGTGATGATTAATGCTCGAATCTACTTTGTATGAGAGAGGTTATTGCTTAGTAGTTGGCCTGTACAGGCCGATGTTTATTGATTACCAACGTGTCACGGGTTCGATTCCCGCATGGAACAAGTTCTTTGTGTGATTTACAAATTGTTGTTTTGGGTTTAGGTGTGATGTGTATGTGAAATTTTATGTTTGTAAACGCACCCACGACACTGGAGAAAATAACAGTGTGGGGTAGGTTTTTATAAAAAAAAAACAGTATAAAATGTCGGGACTTTTGCATAGTAACGAGGTAATTTGTCCAGTATAGATTTTTTCATGTGGTAACCTTTTTATCCCTTTAGGCGTTCACGTACATAGTGACGGAGCTGGCGTGCGGCGGCGAGCTGGCGGCGCGGCTGGCGGGCGGCGCGCTGCCCGAGCGCACGGCGCGCGCCCTGCTAGCACAGCTCGCGCTCGCGCTGCGCCACATGCACGCGCGGACCGTCGTGCACAGGGACCTCAAGCCTGAGGTACTACACTCACTATACCGCCCACGTATCTTGGCGACTCTGAACTTAGCCGATTAGCTGCGCAGTACACAATACTGTTCCTAAACGATCCATTGCGCAGACAAACGGCTAACTTCACACTCGCCAAGATATGACGGCCGTACTGTACACTCTTAGGACCATCCCTTAACTACGTAACATCTATTTCATCATTTTTTTGACCATATCCTTGTCGCAGGTAGTCACATTTCATAGACCCTAGGACATCACATGTTTTGCAATTTCACAAAAATCATTAAGGTCAAGTTTCTAACAACAAAATCAACGAAAATCATTAAATGTCCGGTTCCTAACAACAATAAAATCAACCGCGGATGATCCGCATTATTATACATTGTTAACATAAAAAGCGAAAATTTAAAATCAAATATTAGGTATATGTGTTTTGCGCATACAACACCTCGTCTTGATCAATTAAAAGATCACTTCAGAATCCATTGCGGAGTTTTATAGATTTAACCATACACAGAAGCAAATAAAGTAGTCATACAAGAACAACAACTGCGGCTTATTTATACTATTATAAAAATAAAGCAGTAAACAATCGGCACCCATGGAAACCTACACAGGAGCTACACCCATAGGAACTCCAACAAATTCTAAATTCTCCCAAAAATGTAACTACAACAACAACTTTTTTCAACTGACAACTTCTTTTTGAATATTGTGACTCCGCAAACAATGAATACCTTTCACCATTCATTAATCCGATAGATATATCCAAAACTGAACAGTTTGTTTCTTTAAAAGCGCTTAACTCAGAAACTACTCGTTCGAATTGAAAAAAAAAATGTGTTTAATTAAAATGTATTTATTTAGGAAGGCTTTATGCTATAAAACATCACGCTACGATCTGTATTCCTAATAATGATTAACTGTTGACAGAACATCCTGCTGTCGTCGCGGTGTTTAGAAGAGGCCAAAGTGAAGGTGGTAGACTTTGGGTTCGCGCGGCGGACCCCCGAGTGCCCCGAGGACCGGCCCCGGATGATGACTCCATGCTTCAGGTATTTACCTACATATTTACTTGTTTTTGCTTCATGTTTTAAATAGGGTACTTAGAATGATTTCCCTTCAATTGTTTCGAATTTAAAAATGTTGGTCTTATAGCTCTAGTATAGTCACTCTAGTAGCTTGTTCAGCCGGGGTTGCGGGATAAGCGCAATGAGGCACCGCGGCCTCGGCCCAAAACAGGAGAAGAAACGAGGGGTTTTTAGTCAGTAAGAGTCTGACTCTCTCGCCTTACCCTGGGCTGGGCGGGAGAAGTCGTCTGATTATTTTCCCCTGACCAAAAAGAAAAATAAATAAATACTAGTAGCTTTATATCTATGTATTAATAAGGTTCTAATAAAGTTCAAGGTATCTTAAACAATGTCTGATTTATTTAAGATACTTTGCTTAATAATAGGTCTTTACCTATGAAATTGCCGTTCTGCACTACTTGCCAGTACTGTTCAACGGCAATTTCATAGGTAAAGACCTATATAATATAAACGATAAAAGCTCTACTAATATCAATTCACGTCGCCCTATACACTTAAGCTAGCATGAAACAAGTCGAACTTTTTGTCAATTAATTCACGTAAGTGACTCGTTATTTTTAATTAAAAAATGTCTTATTTAGTTTCTCGTATTCAAACTGATGGATATTAAAATCACAACAAGTTAGAGTATTAAACAATTTCTTGTATAATTTTTTCCTGAATTACGAAGGGAGAAATAATATGTATCTCGTTTGTCGCAGCCTCCCGTACGCGGCGCCGGAGGTAGTGTCCCGCGCGCGGAGTGCGGCGGCCCCCGGCTACGGCCCTCAGTGCGACCTCTGGAGTCTCGGCGTCGTCTATGTGAGTATACTGACCCTGCTAATGTACACACGACATTTACCAACTTACTTTTATGTAAAGATATCCTTTATTTACTAACACAAATCAAATCAAATATAAATTGATTTATCTATACATGAATACATGTATAGATAAATCAATTTTCAAATACACACACATAATACACACATAATATAATACTCAATAGTCAATATCTTTATTGCTTTAGCATAAGAAAATATAAAGGTAGTAAAAATTTGTGTGAGATCAGTTATGGACCCTGTAGGGCACAGCAAAATAAACCAACAGGATATAATACCAAAAAAGTACAAAGGTTCTGCACTGAATATTCCTAGAGGAATTTCTTTCTTTGTGCAGACCTGTGACAGGAAAAATATAATTAAAAACATAAGACATGGTGTATATACAATAACAAATATAATAAACAGAAGAAAGCTTCAACTTGAATATTATACCAAATGTGCACAAAGTAAACAATAAAAAACGATATAAAATATACATATAAATAAAATTAAAATAATATACTTCTATGTGAAATACAGGTTTACAATAAATAGGTCTTACACTTAAAATAAGGTGCAATGTTTTTTTGTCTTAAGACATATATAAATAAGAAATGCTGAAAAAATTGCATGAATAACTTTTATTATCCTGTAAAACATAAAACTATATACTATCACACATACTCATTATATACAAACTGCTGTATGTTATATATAATGTTTTGTTGATTGTTTACTTATATCATTTTGTTTGTCTCACAGTACTACATGCTATGTGGTAAGGCTCCGTTCCAGCCTATCTCCAAGAAGGAGCCCATCACAGCATTCATGGACCGGATTCGGACTGGCAATTTCACTATGGACGGTTAGTATTCGTGTTTCTTTATTTACACCAATAGTAGACTTATACATTAATATTATTATATTGAGTATTAGTGACCCGCTCTAGCTTCGCTACCCATACAACCTTTCCTTTTGAGTCACTTTATCTGTAACAAAAAACAGCATCAAAAACCGTTGCGTAGTTCTCAATATTTAAAAGCATACATAGTTATAGGTCTAAATATCGCAATAAATAAGTATGATTTGGAAAATTCTTTTTGTAATATTGGAAATTCAGTCAAATACATCGTCAAATAGATAATAAAACTTTATTTACTTATTACTATTGATAAGTATGAAATCCATACAATATTGTTGGCATATTTATTTCTCAGAGTAAACAGTCTGCTTCGATTTTCGACTTGCAAGTTTCGTTTCTCATTTGTACTGATAAACCATCTATACTGAGAATCTAAATTTAAAAAACCACATTAAACACTACTTAATAGTTTCTCTGTCTACAAAAGAGAATATGTTGTTTTTATTTTTTAATTTGTTTATTTGTTCAAACAACATTCCGTTACGATAAAACAAAAACGTATATTGTATACCCCATTACCAATTACGTTCAATAGCTACCCTTAACTTTTTGTTACCTTGGACTCCCTTATTCATGATCAGCCCTTAATCAAATAATAATGATATAATTTACTCGTTACAGGTCCAATCTGGGAGAGTATATCAACGGAAAGCAAGCGCATCGTCCTAGGCTTACTCGCAGTGGACCCGTTGAGGCGTTTCGGGACCGACGAGCTGCTCGCCGCGCTAGGCGTCGCTATCCCCGAGCCTAGCAGCTTTAAACTCGCGGTTAGTATCTGGAATACATATTTAATTCAGTAACTAAGATTCTTTTAAATTTTCTGTAAAGTTTTATAACTTTTGTCAATAGTCTCTTCACTTCAAAAGACGTGAAACTTGAAAGTTGTCTGGAAATTTCAATATTAGGTACTGACAAATAATTATAAGCTATTGTCATGTCAACAGATCTAAAAATTATTCTATTTTTCTTCCATAAAAATATGTCTGGTGTTGTTTTATTTCCACTAACGATCTTTTCTATTCATCTCCACAGGACATGACGAAGGCAGACCTCTACAAGCGGAGGTACAAGAATAAACATCGGGAGTCGAGTGCCTCCGAGGCGGGGACCTCCCAGTCCGACACTACGGAGCCCGAGGACAAGGAGACCTCGCTCATCGACACCATCAACAACCTCAAGAACAGGATGAACCACAACTCGTTAGAGAACGACGTCGAGCTCATCAAAGCCAACACCATAGAGACTCCACTCGCAGAGTCTCCGGAGCCCACGTACACAGACATTGACGACGATGTTCCTGCAGTCAAACCAGTAGAGAAAACCTACTCCAAGTCTCGCTCCAAGCTGGACGACTATATCTACATCGAGAGCAGTCAAGGTCTCGACGGCACCGAAGTCGCATTCCCCAAAACTAGTCGCGTTAAGAAATCCAAATCTCCAGTACCGAGGAAACGCAGAAAAATCGAGCCGAAGCCCAAGAAAGAGATGGTGAACGGAGACAGGGAGCTGCGCAGCAAGGCGGCGGAGAACGGCACTCGGGGGCGCAACGCTAAGGAGGTGGAGAAACGCGTGCTGAGGAGTAAGAGCGTTACAGAGAAGAACCGAGCCACTAAAGAGTCTATCGAGAACGAGAAGACTGTCGTGACTCGAGTCACGAGGAAGCGCAAGTACGAGGAGCTCGCCAAGCCCGTGCTGCGCGAGAAGGGACAGAACGGGCGCGCCCCCAGCAAGGCGCGCAGCTCGGGCGGCGCGGAGACGCGCAAGGTGGCGCGCGCCCGCGGCCGGCCGGCGGCCGACGCGGCGGCGGCCGGCGCGCGCATGACGCGCTCGCGGCGGCGCCGTCTCGAGGTGTCGCTGTCCGCGTCCGAGGTGCCGGCGCTGGCGGCGTCCGTGGACTCGGAGCGCGTCACGTCCGCCGAGAGCGCCAAGTGTCCCGCCGGCCCCAAGCGCCCGGCGCCCGCCAAAGCCAAAGCCAAGCCCAAGGCCGGCAGGGCCAAGCGCGGCCGCGCGCGCCCCGCCCGCAGGTGAAGCCCGACTATACCTAGTTACGAGTATGACTAACCTCAGATTCCAAATGAGACAGAATAGTGATGCAATAAAATTATGGACGCTTTGCTCACGACGGAGGAAACGATTATTTATTCGACGAGAATGAAAAGCCTCTGTGACTAGTTGTTTTATTTTGTATCTTTTTATTTAATGTTACTATTAATTTTTAAGCTACTTTTTCCCTTATTCTATTATTACCATTAGAATTAATTGTTTCGAGTTGGTTATTATGTATGAATAATGAAAAAATATTATTAATTAAAAAACATAGGTAAATTGGTGTGATCGAGCACTGTTCTGTAGTTGAATAAAATTATTTTGTGAGTTATTATAATTTATTATTTATAGTGCTGCCACTGCTAAATAAATTCCCGCAAGTTTGAACATAAACATTTCTAAATCGTTCACAGATCTCTTCAGTAATAAACTTATATATATAAATGACTTACTTTGTTTGTGTGTGTATATTTGTTTGAATAGGATAATAGGTTAAATTTGTAAATGTTCCCTTCGATATAATAGGCGTTTGTATTACAATACTTCTTTCTTCCACTTTGCAAAAATGTAAAAAAAAACGAATATCATATATTTATTTATGGTGAAAGTGCCAAAGCATGCTTGAGGATTCTGCTTAGATATATATGTATTACACATTTCGAAATTATTTGTAATTGTTTATAGTACTTCCTCGATTGTGTAGGGGTTGTTTTCAATGTTTCCTACAATCTCAAAAAAGACATGTGAAAAGTTAAACAACCCGTAAACGATTCGTATTGTAATTCTTTTCTCGTTTTAAGCGCTTTTACCAAATAAAAACGTTTATTGTTTTCGTCCCCTTCCCTGTAAATACTATGAGATAGCATTTAGTACAAATTCGGTGGAAGAGTTTAAAAAGTAATTATTTATAATCAAATTCGAAGGAAGGGAAAAGTCTCATTGTCAAATTTATCTACAAGTTACTATCTGTCTCGTGATACGAAAAGGCACTGAAGTTGATAAAAATATTAATATTAGCTGATTAAGCTTGACTGTATGTTTTAAACTTTGAAAATTTTAGTTAAAAAAATGAATTGTTGCATGCTGTTAAACTTTAATGAAAGTTGTTGATGATAAAGTGCGCCAAATTCAGTTTCAGGACTGATATTTATGTAATGTTATATTTATGTAATATTCTCCGTTCTCCAAAAGGAAACGAGATCGAGCATACCGCTCTCTCTTTCATCCACTAACGTAGCGAAATTAACCGTCGACTTTGAAAATGATTTGCGTGTAAAATTGACGAAATAGATGTATTAAGGTAGTATCTATATATCCGCAGATTTTGTTATACCTATATATATTAGCTCAAATATATATTACGGAAACCCGACTAGATTTTATAGCTTATACAAATGTTTTATGCGGGTAAAGCACTTTCATAGTTGTATGTACGTATGTATAATGGGTTGCTGCGTCCATCGTGAGTTATGTTCAGTCCTAAGATACCTTTTAGTATTAGTATTATTTGTAGGACACAACGCGCATGAGAGTGCTTCACTCGACACACATATATTGTTGCTATTTACAACCCAACGAGCAATCCAATGTGTCAGACTACGCGACGACGGTCGGACCGAAAGACCTTGTCTGATGCAGTCATTACAACAATAGCGTTACAACGGACCGTAGTGCCGACGCGTATTGCGATACATCATTTTGTTTTAGGAAATTGAAAATTTCCCCCGAATGCTTAACTCGAGTAGCCTTTACGTCACATACGTCGTGAAGTTTGTAAAAGAAAAGTGCACTTAAACTAAAAATGGAATGTACCAAAAGATATATAATTTTATAATAAAGTGTTAGGTGTTATAAAAAGATGTCGGCGTAAAACAAATTTTGTAAGATGTTACATGGTAGCCGGCTGGAGATGAGATGGATTGTAATGAATATACCATTTTAACATTATTCGCTTTGTTTTATTATTCACTGTGCTCCTACTTTACACAATAACTGCTGATTTGACGCGCTGGCCGGATGCAGTGCAACGTGTCGTGGGTTCGATTCCCACACGGAACAACTCTTTGTGTAACGGTTGCTCTTCTACACACGACTTTGATTCGTGGTATTTCACTATTAGACTGCGGGGCTTCGTTTACATAACAGAGTTTCCCAAAACGTCCACGCTTTGCTGGCGCTGCTATAAAAGCGTGCCCGGCCCTCCGGTGCCACAGACGTTGCTTCCACTCTGCCATTAGATTGCGCCGGAGCTCGTTCCGCCACGCACTTATTTGGCTCACAGAGGATCCTCACCCCGGGCGACGCGCGCCTTCGCTTCCAGATTCTATGGCGTCGATCCAGCAAAGTGGTTTCTCCCCGTGCGATAGCCGCAGATTATACCGATGGCCATGGATCCCACCCACAGAGTACATTTTAACAATAGGAAATAGAGACCAATCTTCGATGTCAAATTGGGTAACTACTAACAGCGCCATCTGTAATCCATGTTAGACAACATTTTTATTATATATATAACCATATCTATACTATGGATGTGCATCTATAGATATTGTTGGTTGTTTTTCGTTACTGCTCAACTACGTGACTGAAACTAGTAGACAGTGTAATTCACTTTAAATATTTTACAATTCTTATAGTGAATTACACTATCTACTGCTACAACAAAAAGAGGTATAAATGAAACAACATATTTGATGAAAATCTAGTTTATTTGTTTTTTCTATAGTACTCGCTTAACTTTTTAGCTTTAACTTGCAATTTGTTCTCATCATCATCAACATCTTTTCTCCCAGCTAATATTATATTGATATTTTTACAGTAATTAAAAATTATAAATCTAATAACAATATTAAATAAAAAATCGATTATTTTTTCTCTTTTATACATTTTATAAATGTAAAATCAACAAAACTACTAACAGCTGTATTAATGATTAGCTTTAAATATAATTTTTCTATATTTTCTTTTGTTTGATTAAATCTTGCATATTGGAAATCAGCTCTATTAACTTCTTACTGGGAGTGCAAAGCCATCGTCGACCTGCGTATTCCATATATTTTATATACTCAATTTCATTTTTTTCCATTAATAGGTTACAACAATCTGTACAAGTTTTAAATATTTTAGATTTAATTTTCTTCAAAAAATATCCACTTATATATTGGAGAGGTCCAACAATACGGGGATCCCTTTCTTTAATTTCTATAGGCGTAAAATTAAATTCAATAATGTTTGAAAAATCAAACGATGAGCAGGTTGACGTTGTTTCTGCATTTTCGTTGATGGTGAGAGAATACAATGCATCGCAAAAGTCTTTTTCGCAGTTTCCGCGGGTGTGGACACTGCTTATATTATTTATTAATAATGTGGTGAAAGCCGATTCGAATTGGTCGCAGGTGGGATCAGTATTGCGGCACCCTTGGCTTCTTACCGCCCCAAAGAAATTTTCCAAGGGGTCCTGATTAAGATGCCGCAACCACACTGACGACACGTTAAACTCATTTTGTAGTTTATTTATTCTACTCAGTGTCCACACCCAATTGGTAATGGAGGGAACCGATTGTTTTTTACCATTCGATACAAATTTCATCGATTTAAAAATTTGTACTCCCTCAATCCAAATTTGGTGATGTGCCGAGTTTGGCGTTGCTGGCCCTAGTAAGGGTTTTGCATTTCTATTTTTCTGTCGACTGCCATTCACGGAGTCAAAGATATTGTCCATGAACAGCAGTAAATCAGCGGTGTCCTTACACTCAGCGGGAAGTATGTTCTTACCTGAAAAAAAAAATTGTATGACAGTTTAATCGCCTAAAGTTCTGAATTATATTTATTTTTGCAAACTACTTCAATTGATTTCAAACACGTAACAAGTATTTTTTCAAAACGTGACTGATTATAACACTTTCGTGAGATATTAGATTTTCCGGAATAGTACATTCGCTTGTTGCATATTCTAGTTATACAATAAAACAAATATATGTATCTATCACACACACACACACACATATATATGTATCTATCTCGTTTTGACTCATATAAAATAAAGTCTGTTTGCTTTGCTTCTTGCACCGGCACAGCTCTGCATCACCCAAGGCTCGACTGGTAGAAAATGCCTTAGGCATTAAGTCCGCCTATGTACCCGCCTTGTGCATGAAGTTTGAATAAATAAATAAAACATACATTACCTGCCAAGTATCCCATATTAGACGCCATAGTACGACTGAATATTTGTGAGGCAAATTTAACCTTCATTTTATTAATTTTTAGAGGGTTGATATGATATTCCATTAATTTTGGAATCAACCTAATGCCTTTGTAACCAGGGTTTTCTTTGAGAAGTAAATTTAAATGCGAACATTTTGCAATTTTTGTTACACCATCTTTGGTGAATTCTAAATCTTTGCACATAAAGTTATTTCTAATTCCTTTGAGGAGATGTCATCAGTGTCATCATCATCAGGTCATAAAGTGGTACAATTTCTTGACCATTTATTAAAATTTTATTTTCTTTAGGCTCTTCACCTTTTCTCAAATAAATTCCCCTGTTCTCATTAATTAACAGTTTCAGAGCCTGTCTGTTATTAGGACCCTGGTCACATACAGTAGCAACAACTATGAACCCTGATTCTTGCAAACCTCTTATCACGTCCTTTATTTGTTGAGCTCGTTCAGGTCCCTTAGTAGCACTCGACGCGAATGTATATGATATTGCCTGCTTATAATTATAAATTAAGCCACGTAACATAAAGACTTGAGCATGATCTGCAAATTCAGTTTTCCTGTTTTGCCCATTGTCAACAAGACTTGTGATTTTATCTTTTCTCTCGTTATATGCAACATTGCTCTTCAAAGAAACTTCGTCAAACATAACAACACATAACCTTTGTTCTATTTTCATGTTGTCAGCTTTATTTTTCAATTGAGAGAAAATATTACTGTTTATCCCAGGCTTGATGTTACAAATTTGTACTAACTTAATTAGTGTTTGCTGAGCAGGCAAAATAAAAAAAATCTCAGAAATCTATATCCTTTGGGACTTTGCTTAAAAATAGATAAGGAAGCAATTTTTTCTTGTAACGTAAAACGTCGCTCCTTTTCTTTTTTGTGGTCCTCTTGACATTGCATACTAATTAATAATTTTCTTGTACTCGTACAATTTTCTAGTATGTCGCATACTGCAGGGTTGGATGCAATTTGTTTCGCTGCTTTTACATTGACAGACAGTTTTTTAAATCTATTTTTCATTTTGCTTAACTTAATACTTGCAGCAACAAGTTTATCCTGCAGGTACTTTTCTGTATTCGTAAGGAATACTCGACTCTTAGCTTTCTTCACCGTTGTTTTTTCTCCTGTAATTATATAAATTAAATAAAGTTAATCTATTTATCCAAAACTTTTTTTAGATATACACAAGATTTTATTTGCACAACTTACCTAGATTAAGATGCACATTCGTTTCTGAAGTACTTGGTAAAGCAGCTTCTTGCATTGTAGCTGTGAGACCTGAAATGAATAATTACACGAATTTATAACTTTTGTATATGGCGCCACTAAAATAAAGGAAAAAAATATATAAGTATAAAATGTAAACTTGAACAAAAACAATTTGAAGTCAACAATTGCAAAAAAATCCATAATTTGTTGGACAAACCCAAACTTATTAGTCTAACCACACTTTAAAGTGTGCTTACTACGTTATATCTACATAGTACCGAATGAATATGTTGTAGCGTAATAAGGACGGGGACTACATGAGAAAGTGCCTGGGTGACTGAGATTCATTAATTTCTTTTTTGTGCATTGTTTCAAGTAATGCATATAGGATACACACGATATTTAGTCAGTCTACTGCACAAGCACTTATTTACTCATCAACAATAAGTAAATTAGCTTCTAGTTGTGCCCTTTAAAATGAGATACTTTAAATCATAAACATTGGTATAGCTATTGTTTGGAGAATGAAGTGGACTCATTCAGGGATTTAATTAAATTATAATTACTTGAGGGTGATGGTCCATGGCCCAGATTTAGTTGTTGTAGGCTAGTGGTTGAAGGAGGAGTCAACGGTGCTGAAAAAAAAAGCAAATATATATAGCACTTCAAATTATTTAGTAAAAAAATTACATAATTATACGTTTTAGATGCTATGAAGTGAAATAAATCGATGATGGCATGATGACCAACTTTCTGGCTTCTGACTAAATGTAACAACCGTCAATGTCTTACGATTAACAACAGGCAGCTATACATAATTTTATGCTTTACAATGTCACCAATGTCCTCGATAAACTTGTAAAGTACCTACATTGACATTGTACTAGCATTTGCTAGGTGTAGAACCCGGCAACCATGGGAAGAATTGGTGTCATTTATATTTACCTGATTATGTTGATTGTAGGTTCTGAATTTGCTGCAAAGGCTGTCTGGTGGTATTTATTAACGAAGTCCGAGACAGTAATGCTGAAAAATAAAACATAGGTATTTGAATAAAGCAATTAATTACAAAGGCATTAAATATAAATTTTGTCATAACACTAGCCTGTGAGACACTTTTGTTTACGCAAAATAAGAATGTTGGAATGTTTAAAATAATATTGTAATATTAGGGTTTTGTAATATAAGTTCTTGTGTGGTTTAACTCTGTTAAAAATGTTATGGATGAACCACTCTTATCATTTAGGGGTAGGAAATATTAGCCAATTTTTCAGATGTACTGAATGTGGATATAAAATTTGATAAAATTATTTCAGAGGAGTTAGTCACATTCTGACACAAGAATTTTATATACATATAAGAGTTTTTATGATATCAGTCTTAAAATGCTTACAATTCTGACATGTTGCATATGACAATGTAGCACTGGGGATGTGTAACCTGGGGTGTTTATCCAAAAGTATTTTGCAATATGTAGTGTTATACTTACAGCGCATTTTCAATGTTGGCACGGCAATATTACTGATTCTGTTGTTACGGCACAAATATTTATCCTCAAAGTGAGCATGACACACTCTATGGTTCAATATTTGTTCATTCTTCAAACAAGTTCAAGACTGTTAATTGCATACAGCCAAGTATTGAAGCCTTCTCTATCAACTACAGGATTCGGGAACCCATGAAGTACTTGATGCATACCTTAAATAAATAATAAAGTTTTATTATTGAAAAATAATCAAATTCACACACATAACATCAGCTGCATTGTCAAGATATCAACTTTATTATAAAATATGTAAACTTGCAATAAAAATATTGGCTCCATTAAACTCATAAAAAAACATGATAGGCAGTAAAGATAAAGATAATTTATTTGTAAAACACGAGTATACAGAACAAGATACATATTTATATGTTGTAATGTAGGATGTTAAAAGGTGTACAATAACCTTCATGTTTTGCTGTGGCTAACAGCGTACAAATGTATTAACTTAATTAAAACTAATATAATGATTTTTACATGGCATTACAAAGATAAACACAAAAAAAAACCTAAAGGAACCAATTGAATAACAGATGGATAAAAATGTCATAATCTTTGATTATTAATATGTATTATTATTAATATTAATAATCAAAGGTCATAATGTTAGGAATCTGTTAGAAATTCTGTCAAATTATAGTAGCACCTCTCAATCAAATATTTTTTTAGGTGCACTTTAAAATGTTTTATATTTAGTAGCTAGTCTTAAGTCAAAATGGGGCTTGAGAAAAATAAATTAAGTTTATAAGTATATTGCTATAGGTTTTAAAATATAGGTCTACTTGTGCTGTTGATTTCATTAAATGTCATAGTACTGTAGCGACATCTAGCGCACTACATAAACAACAGCACCAATCACGAGCAAGAATCTACATCGCGCTATAAGAGTTTTCCACACAATTAGCACCCATACAAATATCCCGACAACAACCGTCGGGCAGTAGCCCACCAGGCACGAACACCTCGCCTGGTCGGAGGATCCTCCCTTTTCAATGGAGGATGAGGAACTTTCCACCCTGTTCCTCATACCTCTAAACTGGTGACCCCGACGTGATACATCAACGCAGCCTTCGTGCAACTACGTCATAGCCATGACGTCATCACTTCCTCGAGCTTTCAAGCAGCGAATCCTACAGTCAGCCAGCTTCCACGGCTACAACGGGTTCCCTGACCACCAGCATGCAGCCAACGCGCATTCCTGGTCAGCACCTACAGCCTCATCAGCATCTTCGGCACAGCATACTGCACCGGCCGGTCAGCAAGTACTCCCTCTCCTGGTCGACGCAGCAGCTAGCCACTCTTCAGCACTGCACCACCCGACTCACTGGGCATCTTCGCAGACAGATTCGACGCACTGAAACCATCAACTGGCTCGACAAGCATCTCACAGACATCTCAACCAGCTAACGACCTCCGGTCTCGGAGGGGAGTGATGTAGCGACATCTAGCGCACTACATAAACAACAGCACCAATCACGAGCAAGAATCTACATCGCGCTATAAGAGTTTTCCACACAATTAGCACCCATACAAATATCCCGACAACAACCGTCGGGCAGTAGCCCACCAGGCACGAACACCTCGCCTGGTCGGAGGATCCTCCCTTTTCAATGGAGGATGAGGAACTTTCCACCCTGTTCCTCATACCTCTAAACTGATTTGTATTGTTTGGGATTGACAACAAGTTTATGAGTTCGTTACACATAAACTTGTTGCTGTTGTAAGAAGTGAAGAAGCTTGTGTTAAATAAATAAATAGCTGGTCTGGCATACCTCCTCTCTCTTTACACCCTGGGACACAGCAGTATCTGCCCGAAGACATTGTAGGTTAACTTCACTCACAAGAATCCTGCCTCAATTAGAAAAACCTTCTCTGTTCACAATTATGCATTACTCGGAGGAACGTAAGCTCAACTCGACGAGAAATTCAGAACGAAACACAAAAAGGAGATCACAAACAAAATATCGCAAAATAACCGGTGCAAGCGAGCTATCAGCAGACATTCTTCTTTGTGTGTGTGCATGCATACACAGCATTATTTTCATTATCATTCTCTAACGCCATCTATTGGATCTACAGCGAAAAAGAAGACCAAACTGCCATCTCTTATTCATGTTGTTAAAATCATCCGTCTACGTCACGATGTAACCCGACAAATTTAAAAACACATTAAAATTCATTTTGAACATGGGCTACGTCAGACTTCGTCATTTTGTATCATTGTATCCATTACTATCCCCAGTTTTTTATTCTAAGTTTGAAGCCCCTGATCCCACCGGATCCCACAATCCCCATATGCAACGTCCTTCAGGAGCCGTTTAGGCCCCCTAGGTTGGGATGGAGCCGCTTGAGCGCGACGCAAATTTCCAACTTGGGAGCCAAAACGTCTGAAATGATCCGTACAGTTCCACCGGCTGTCGAGGACGAGACCCAGGTACTTCACCACCGACTCGACGATGCTCAATGCATTAGGTTTCTCTTGTGTAAATTTTCATATCATGCATGAAGCTATAATAAAAATACAAGTTCAAGAAGGTACCTACCACGCAAGAAGCGTTTCAACGCAGCGCCATCTAACATGCCATCTAAGTACTTAAAACTCTAAGTTCTAAAAGAGTAAGGTAGGTATGTGATGTTATTAAAATTGTAGTGACATCTATCGGACAACACACAGCAACAATATCAATCACATAAGTAACGACAATGTTCAACAGATGGCGTCTCAAGTCCTTGACTACGCAAGTGTTTGCGCGCGAATCGCCACAGACAAAATTAGACATGTTTCTCATCCTCCATTGAAAAGTCAATGGAGGATGAGAAACTTTACACCCAGTTTTCTTAGCCCTCCAAATAGTAATAAAACAAGAATGTTTTTAAAGTTATTGAGATATAATTATTTTTTAAAATCGCTCTAAAATTACATTTTTAAATATTACTATAAAATAAAATAATATTTAAAAATATAAAAGTAGGAGCCAGCTGGCAGCGGGAGCAAGGTCCAAGCTGCCGGCGGTTAGGGCTCCAGAGACAAGAACCTCCTCACAATACGTGCCGTTTCAAGGAGGACTGCCTTCTGTATGAGGTCCTTGATCCATCCGCCTAACGTCAGCCTCTTAAGGTGGTTGTCGAGGCTTTTGGGGACTAACCCGTTTGCCGTCACAACTATCGGCACAACGATGGCCGAGTCCACATTCCACATGTCAACAACCTCGTGAGCTAAGTCGAGATATTTCAATTGTTTATCTTTCTCAGCTTTCACGAGGTTCTCGTCATGACTGATGATGAATGGCAACATCGATTATCGTCGTGCGACGCGCTAGTCGGTCTACCACCACTATGTCAGGCTTATTGGCTACAATAGTCCTGTCTGTGATGATAGACCGATCCCAGTACAATGTGATATGGTCTTTTTCGAGAACTGGGTCGGGCACATACTTGTAGTACGGGACCTCAGACTCAACAAGCCGGTATTTCAAAGCAAGTTGCTGATGAATAATCTTGGCCACCTGATTATGTCTGTGCAAGTATTCGCCATTAGCCAAACGACCACAGCCGGAAATAATATGTCTGATGGATTCACCGGAGCTATGACATGCCCGACATATGTCAACCGTCCCATCCTTCATAATATATTTCCGGTAGTTATTCGTGAGGATAACTTCGTCCATAATTGCACATACAAATCCTTCAGTTTCTCCGAAGAGGTTACTGAATCGTAGCCAAGCTACGGACGCTAGAAAATCTATATCGGGCCCGTGGAGAGCCCGAAAGAAGCGTCCGTGGAGCTCCTTGCTACTCCATACCGCCTTGCGGTCATTGACGCTCAGCACTACGGGTTTGCACCAGTTCTCTTTAGCCAAGGATAGTGGTGTGAATCCCTTGTCCACTGTGACTACTTCTCGATGCATATCCTCGTCCACTTTCAGGAAATGTTCCCTGAGATTGCACACCTCACGGTTGTGAAGGGTCTTAGCGTTTAGAAAGCCTCGACCCCCACACTTCCGCGGGATGTACAACCTCATGACTGATGAACGAGGATGATGCATTCGATTTGCAGTCAGCAGCGTCCGGACTCGTCTATCCAGGGTGTCAAGTTCAGTCTGAGTCCATTTGAGTATGCCAAAAGAATACATCAGGACCGGCATGACCCAACCGTTAAAGGCGCGTACTTTGTTGCCGCCTGATAACGAACTTTTCAGTACCTTTTTCAGGCGGCCAAAGATGCGCTCCTGTAAAGATTGTTTCATGTGCGGCCCATTAATACCCAATCCTTCCGACATACCCAAGTACTTGTAGGTATCATTTGCGGAGAGTGATCTCAGTTTTGTGAAATCTGACAGCTCTAGACTTTCAGATTCCACTATCCCGCCTCGCTTTACATGCATGACCGCACACTTATCAACACCAAACTCCATTCTGATGGAACTACTAAAATTTTTAGTTATTTTTAGTAGTTCCATCAGCTCCTCCTTGTTTGGTGCAAACAACTTGAGGTCATCCATGTAAAGTAAGTGAGAAATAACGTGACCTTTTCTCCGCAAACGATAGCCCAGCCCTGAAGCCTCAAGTAAAGTACTGAGAGGATTCAAGGCCAAGCAGAACCACAGTGGGCTCAGACTATCACCCTGGAAAATTCCTCGCACTATCCTTACAGGTTCTTCACTCCTTTGGATTTGCTTACATCCTGGATAGGAAAGCACCGTGCTCCACTGCCTCATACATGACTGTAAGAAGGTGCGCAGAGTTGTATTAATTTTATACAACTCCAGCACCCTCATAAGCCATGTATGTGGTACGGAGTCATAAGCCTTTTTATAATCTATCCAGCATGTAGACAAATCCTTTCGGGATCGACGAACCTGCTGGCTAATGACCATATCAATGAGGAGTAGCTCCTTAGTTCCACGTGACCCCTTTCTACATCCATTCTGAGAGACAGACATGATGGAATTTTTTTCTATATGTTTTGTAATTTTTGCTCTCAAAATGGATGTAAAAAGTTTATAGACCGTTGGTAAACACGTAATCGGTCTATAATTTTTGGGTTCAGTGTAACTACCCGATTTATGGAGCAGGTGGGTAATTCCTGTAGTCAGAAACTGAGGCAACGATCCAGCTTCTAAGGCCATCTGGAACTGCGACGCTAAGCGATCGTGTGAACTGGTAAATGATTTCAGCCAAAAGTTGTGCAGTCCGTCCGGCCCCGGTGATTTTCAATTGGGGACCGAACATGCTGCATTGGCTACATCAGAGGAGGTAATGACTACCTCCTCCATCTCTGGTAAAGTTTCACACTCCCGCTCAACATCGCACATCCAGTCAGCCTCCGTGTGGTTAACAGGCACCGACCAGATGTTGCACCAAAATGAGTTAGTGGTTTCATCGTCCGGATGCAGACCGTTAACCACATCTTGGCTGGACCGTTCCCAGTCTCTGTACACCCACCTCTGATCACTTTGGAACATACGATTCTGAGTATAGCGCTCTACCCTTTTTTTATATCTTCTAATACGGTTTGCCCATGCATAGATTTTCTGCTTCAGGAAGTCGATGCGCTCTGTAACACGTGTAAGGTATTCATGAGGACTAGTTTCAGTCCCCACAAATGCACGCCTTACAAAGCGCATCACTCTAGGGCGGTTGTTCCCCTCCCTGAAGCAGGTTAGTTTGCCGATGAGTACCCTGGCCTCATCGATACGACGCTCAATCCTGCACTGCCAGGCAGGAGCAGCTGGTTTCGGTCGGACTGCTGCGTCAAGATTTGGGAATCTGACGTTAGCTACTCGACAAGCTGCTATCGCCCCACAATACAGGATCGAGTGTGTATCATAGAAATTTTCGCTACTTTCAAAATAATTTTCGAGTAGCGAATCCAAGGCACACACCAGCGCCCTATTTTTTCCACACATGGGCAAACGTGGTAATCTGGGTCTTAATTCACTGGGAGCAAATCTATACTCATGTATCGCATCCTCTAAAGCGTTCCTCAATATTTCATTGCACTGAGTACTCACTTGTTCAACCTTATCGTCCTCCACGGCAGCACCAGGAGTGGCGAGTGTGGCATTTTCCACTGGAGTTGTTTTTGTCGCCGGTTGGGAAGAAGTGAGGACGACCCGGTTGTGTAGTGTTTCTAAGCGCAGCCGATCAAGTGCAGCATCGTCCAATCTGCGGCTGCGTTGAATGACACGCACCTGATCCGATAGTCGCTGGGCGGAGACGTTGACAGATGGCTCAAGCACCTGAAACAGAGACAACATCCTGTCACGGTACGCAGTGAGGTTAGTTCCTCTAAAGTTATTATTATTATTAAGTTTAAAAGTGTTTTAAAGTTATTATTTACATATATTTATTAAAATCGCTCTAAAATTACATTTTTAAATATTACTATAAAATAAAATAATATTTAAAAATATAAAAGTAGGAGCCAGCTGGCAGCGGGAGCAAGGTCCAAGCTGCCGGCGGTTAGGGCTCCAGAGACAAGAACCTCCTCACAATACGTGTCGTTTCAAGGAGGACTGCCTTCTGTATGAGGCCCTTGATCCATCCGCCTAACGTCAGCCTCTTAAGGTGGTTGTCGAGGCTTTTGGGGACTAACCCGTTTGCCGTCACAACTATCGGCACAACGATAGCCGAGTCCACATTCCACATGTCAACAACCTCGTGAGCTAAGTCAAGATATTTTATTAAAGTTCTTTCCTTTCACGGGACCACAGGGTCCCGGACCTTTGGAAGGCGTACGAGGAGCCGAAGCCAACTCGCAGAGGCCCGTTGAACAGTTTTAATCTTTTAATCTAAATGTGGTGGGACATCAGCCGGCAATTATCCCTGTATGCACTAAATAAGTGCACCCAAGGACAATCCCCGATTGATGCAGGACTATAGTGAATTGTGGTAAAAATTGATAGGGTTATAGGTATGGGTTGCTATGGACTGGTGGATATGATAACTATGGAAATACTATGGCCCATGCCCCTGACCAATATTGATACATACGGATAAACAGGCAGGGGGTGACTGGCAAACTCAATTAATGGGCCCCCGGTAACGGCCGCTAGCATGTAGCGACACGGGGGCAACATACGTTGAGCTGCTTGGGGAAGGAGAGGCATCCCACGGCTATCAGAGCAATCCCGGAAGTACGGTCAAGACCCCTACCAGCACCTTACTGGGATACATCCTTCCCCCGAGTCTCCTTCAACTCCTACTCTTGCGAATCTCCACTTAAGCCAGCCAATTAAGGCAAGAATGAGGTGGGAGGGCTTGTTCCTCATCAGTGTTCACTCCAGCTCGTCACGAGGACTAACCGGAGAGAGAAGAACAAGACACCTCCCGGGAGTCAGGTCCGTGGGGTCGCCACTGCCCAACAGCTCGCCACAAGCTGCCTTGCGGATTTAGTTATTATTATTATTAGCACTATTCATGCTGGCATTCTAAAAATAACGAAATACACATAGGTAAAGTTTAAAGGCGACATTTTTCCATGGTCCATGGTTATACAATATTTATTATATATTGTTTTTATTCAGAAAGGTAAGTGTTTAGGGGTGATACCGTAGTAGTGGATTTCAAGATAGGGTTTTATTTAATGTAGTACTTATACTCGGACTTTTAATTCCATTCCAGATTTGACAATTTCAGTGTTGCAACGTTATGACACGTAATAAATAGTGACGTTGCGAAATTATTCGATGTGGAAATCGAATATTTCTGAATCGATTCCTCTCGTTTATAAATTTAATCTCGTAAACTAAGTTTATCAGGAAATACAATATTTCTGAACCGATAATTTAGTTTTGACAATTAATTAACGATCTGAGACTTTTCTTTTGTAATTGTGTGTGAAATTAATGAAATTGTGATCATGAAGGAACATGACAAATAAAACAGAAATTTTATAAAATGTCGCCGTCATTGCTATCGCTATCGCTGTTACTTTCTGTAACATTTATTATGAATTGTGTCTGTGATTTTTATTGCTAATTAAAATATCTAGCTAACTAATTTTTTCCTCTTTTTTGACAACATGGGATACGCATTTAGACCATTCGGTAGGCATAATTTTTTGAATGCCTTCCTGTTTATCGATTTTTGTGTTCATCACTACACTGTTATATGTGGTATCATTATTTCACAAAATGACAATAGGTCCTGTCAAATCAGGAATCGAATTAAAAGTCCGACTATAGTTAAAAATTTTCATCAATTTTGTTTATTCGCCACCGCCACTATACTTTTTATTTATTTATGACTTTTAACAATAATAAAAAATACATCAAGGGAAATACACATAGAAAATGTGTTGAGTTTTTCAATAGTAATGCATGAGCTCGGCTGTAACAATAAAAATTAAAATAACGTTATGGATTACCACAAACATTGCAAGTAATGACAGCAAATGGCAGTGTAGCCAAGACAAAATATTAAAATTATGGTAGAAAATTAGAAGTACATTCATGTTAATTTTTTAGCGAAACTTTCGAACGTCCTACTCCTACCTTAAAATGTAGGTTTATTTTTCATTATTAGCTCACTGGGATAAAGTTCTTCGGTATTTGTCATTTTGGATTTATTTCTAGGTTAAAAAATGCTAATTAGTAAATTGCCAAAAAGCATTGGAAGAATATTCAAGCTACATATGGCAACACAAAGAATGGCACTGTGGCAAACGTCAGACGATGTCTAGTGATAGAAAAATAATTAATTTCTCGACGTTTTGTGTTAATAATTATGTGAATGATGAGATGAAAGTGTAGATAAATGTTATTTTAGTGTTCAATAGTGATTATGGCGCATAGTGGTGGTGTTTTGAGTTCGGATATATCACGGAGGAACCCACAAGATGAGTATGAACTCATTCAGAGAATCGGATCGGGAACCTACGGTGATGTATACAAGGTAGGGGGCCTTTCTAAAATACTTTAATCTCTAATTTACTTGTATTTAAGACGATGTCGACGCGGGTGCTACGATTTGTCGAGAGTTTCTCGGCAAAAAATATTAATAAAAATCTCGTTTGTGATAGAAATCTTACATCGAATTTTTTTTTTTTGGAAATCGTCTGGAAGTTGTTCAGGATAGGTGATTTAGGGTCGCGTATTGTTTATTGGTTGATATTAATGATAAAAAACACGTGCCAGTAATGACCTTGAGTGCAGGACGAGTCTGGTTTACTAATTAGTGTGGAACACACCCAGAGGTGTTGTGATATTCAAAACACATCACATCTCTTTGTTCTGTTAATATTCTTTATTCAAAATCACTGTAAATGTGGCCAGTTATTATTGCTGCTGCTATTACTACACATTTACAGATAAATATTTATATTCTGTGTTTTTTTTCTGCTTATTTATTTTAGTAACTCAATTATTAATCATTATTTTTGAATTTAATAATAAAATTTTAATATTATTTACTTTAAAAATAAATGAATGAGTGTGAATGTTTTATTGATTTAATTATATCATAACTACATAGATGCTTTTACAATGTGTCATCATGTTATACCCAGATATTATGACTAATTTTTCATACTTTTAGTTTTAAAATAATCTTTATCCATTAGAGGCACAAATAAAATAAAACCAAGTGCATTTTGAAGCTATTTGTAGCATGTATAGTTTGCAAAGATATTCTAAACATTTTACCTTATAGGTTGTGTTAGAATTAGAAGATCAATGTTAACTTTAAAAGCATGTCATTTCTAATTAATTGAATATAATAAGGCTAAGTATAACATCATAATAATTCTTAATTGTCATTCTGATTAAAGTGATTCTGAATGATATTATTTGAATTTGAAATCAAATTGTTATGAAAAGGTCTCTTAAATATTACTTAAATTATATATATGACTGTTTTTTAATGAAAGGTAAACAGCTATAGAAAAATGGCGATTGTTTTTTTGGGTCTAAAATGTTCAGGATTGTGTTTGTTCTTTCTTACTTGTTTGGTACCTAATTATGTATTTTTCATGTCTGTACTATGAACAATCCTGCTGAGTATAATAAAACAAAATAATACCTAACATAATGTATTATCATACCTTTAAAAATTATAAGTAAATACTTGGCATTATCAACCATATCTTATTTATCATGACTTTCATAGCATAATAATGTTAATATCATTGTCTCTGATCATAAAGTGACAATAAACAATAAAAATTCTCTATGAAAAGGTTTTAATAATAAATAGAATGAATGCATATTGTCTTTAATCAGGAAATTGTATTTAAATGAATTGGAAATTTAGGTCAAAAAACATGCCTGTATACAGGCAAATAATCTGTTGCCTACTAAATATTTAATTTTGCCATAAGCTCCATATGAAATTGTAGCCCTAACAGCTGTTTAGTATCCAACTCTTCTTCGAAGAAAAACATCAAAGTTGATACACTTGCTGAACTTTAATTCATTTTATCTATTAAGTATTCTCAGGAGGCTAAATAAAAAAATGTGCCTACAATTTTTTCATTGTTGTATTGACAGACTGAATTGAAATATAGAGATCATTAATACTATTGTCAGATTTGTTATTGGTAATTGTTCGCAGGCTAGTAACTTATGATTCAATAGTTGTGCAATCATTCTGCTGCCCTTATGGTAATTTATTTTTGGTCAGGAAGCACTTGTTATATTACCAAGACTCCTTCTAACCAAGTTCTTGATTTACAATAGAATACACTTTCTTTTTGAGTTGTCCTATTGGATTTGGGTTTGGACGTTGAGCATAACTCAGCAGAGAACAGAATATATCCTTAAAATACTACTATTATATCGTTATTTTGTGGTTTTTATACTTAAACAGATATGATAAATATCTATTATCAGAAATGTTACATTCAAAACTGTGCTAACATTCTGTAACCCTAATGCTAATCTATTTTGGTCAGAAGCCACTTGTACTACTCAATTAATAATAAGTATTGTTTTAATCAGATATTTGATTTACAATAAGATACACTTTTTTTATGAGTTGTCCGATTGGACTTAGGTTTGGACTATGGTGTACTGAGCATAGCTGAGCAGAGAACAGAAAACATCCTTATAATACTACTATATGGATAGTTTGTGCTCAAATTTTGCCATAGTGAGTACATTGAGCTTTAAATCTGTGCCTGTATATGATAATACAATTTCTCCATTATAATATATAATTTATTTATTTTCATGAAGTAATTTGTAAATTACACATAAAGGTATTTGAATTAATATGCATATACTTATAACCATAAACCATTCACTTCACTTAAACACAGATGACAAACATGTATTATAAAAATAACTCATGATTGAATAATCATAATTTATTTACTCACTTCCTTAACCTCTTAAACCAATACAAGAGACTAATAGAAATGCTTGTTTTGATAACAGGAATGTAATAATCAATAACAATATTTTTGTATCTATAGAGGGATATATAATAATTTATTGAAAACAATAGCTTATTAATGTGAATTAACTCGGAAAATCGCCTGGGAGGGCAAGTCAAGCGAAATAATAACAACATTGGCCTGGCCTGGAGCAGCTGGTTTTACCCAGTAAGAGTCGGACACTCACTTTTATGTCATAGAGGGTGACAGAAGACAGTAGATAATTTTTATTACCCTCAAAAAATAAACTGAGAATATCTCTGCTAGTTTTAATAATAATACATCTGTCATGACTAAACTAGTAAAGCTAAAAAATTGTCTAAATTCACGTGTGTAAGCGTCATCTCGAGAACGGCTGAAACTTTTTTGCAACTTCTATTTTGAAGTATTTTTTTATTGTCAGAAAAATTCATATTATTAAAAAAAATTGTATATATAAACTGTTTTTTTTTTTACAGTGCTGCTAGGGTTATTGCATCCCTTTCAGCAACTGTAGCAGTTCATTATAAAATGACTGATACAGAGTTGGATACCCACAAGGGCGGCCCAATAGTGTTCAATAAACAACAATCTTGACACAAATGTCACTCAAGTTCAGAATATAAAACGGAAATATATCAAACTATTAATAAAATAAGTCTTCTTTATCATCATTAACTATCAGAAGTGTAGACCCATCCATTATTTTATCACAACCATATTTGCCCAACATAAGAAATTCGTTGTAAACATTATTTTTTTATTATCTGTGACTCTATCTGACGCATTAAAACGCAATAACAATGCATTCTTATTTTGACAAGGCTTTACTTAAAAGCTTTTTGGAACAACCTCCTTTTAAATTAAAAAAAAAATTTTTGTTTTTTTTTTTATCAGCAATTTACTTGATGTTTTTTATTTGTAAATGCATTGTGAAAGAATATAATCTTTTTAAGTGTTAACTGAATTCTTATGGACAGTTTTTTTTTGCAGACTAACATGTAGATACATATTTTTGGTTTTTTTCTTGTTGTTATGTCATGTTCTTTGGATTGGCCCAATACGCGGCTTTTCCATTTTCTCTAAATAGATGTTGTCCTATTAACACAATAAAACCTCTACCTAGTTCACTGATAACCTATAGTAGAGGAGTTTGCCTTCAAAAGTTTTTCTATCCACAAACAAAGGTTTGATAACTAATTAAAACTTATGAAAACAAAAATATCGCTATTAATTCTTCAAACACCAAGTGAACACAGGTATTCATGCACCTATTCTTCTTCTACTGTGTCTCAAGTTACCAAAATTTAAAGGTTAAATAATGAAACATTATATTTTACCATGTTTTGCCATTAAATGTTAGCTTGCATGTCTAATAATAATGTAACAAAATGTCTTTCATGTCACGATGCAAGGCCCACATATAATAATGTCTTGAAAGTCATGCTTCACAAACCTTACTGGTACCCGACTACCCAACTTTATAAAGACGTATCTGTACTTACTGTCCGACAGCTCTGTGTACTTAATATCACTTTACGTACACACTCATCATTGACCTATGACCCAAGATTACTAGAGCAAAATAAACGACGTAAAGATCCTGTATGTCCATCTGTCGCCACCAAAACCGCTCTGGCAAGAAGAAGCTACCCATATCTTAGCAGCCACCTTTATAACGCAATAAACGATATTTGCAATGTATATGCCCTAACTAAATCTAAATGTAAAACTGTAGTGAGTGGTTTCCTCAAAAAGTTGACGTACGATGTGACTGAACAACTCATTGCAAATAAAATCACGAACGCATTTAAAAACAGACTTAAATCCCTTTAATATCTAGTGATACTGTGCTGTTGCATACTATTTCCGAAACACACAACTCTCACTCATCCGATCACAAACAATCACACATACACACACACACAAACACACACACACACACACACACACACACACACACACACACATTACTTGCTAATATTAGGGTAAACTATTTCATATCTGTAATTTTATTTTTTTATTTTCTAATTGTTTTCAATACCTTAATTATACTAATTGTAAGAGGAGGGCGCCTGTGTCTGTAACACAGTTTATACTAGCACAGACACAGTCGTTAACTCTGTCTCAAAAATGCTTTGTACCTACTTAATAATTAGTGTACTTTTATATTACATTGAGACGGACAAATTGTAGTTGGCTTTATGAAATAAAGATTTATTATTATTATCCATCAATTAAGTTTTGCTTTCCTCGGCATTTTAAGAATTAATGAAACCACGGGCCTAAGCCAAGTGAGCCTCATTGGGGGGAATAGGTTCAATATTTGCGTCGTCTTGTAGAAATTTACGAACTATTCTACACGTGTTCAATATAGCGGCTTTTTGCATGGTTATATATGTATTTATAGGTAATTCAATTTGTTGTAGGTAATGTTGTAGGTGCTTAGGTATTATGCCAGTGCTGGAGAGCACCAGAGGCACAATATACACACGATTCATCTTCCATATTCTAATTATTTCTTCTTTTAGCTCTGTGTATTTACTAATTTTTTCGGAAATTGTCTTTTGTAGGTTGTGCGTATTTGGAACTGCAATGTCTATAATATATGTGTATTTATTCTGTTTATCAATCATTGTTATATCCGGTCTATTATTATGAATTGTCTTGTCAGTTAATATTGCTCTGTCGTAGTATATCTTGTGACTCTGATTCTCCAACACTGGTTTAGGAACATATTGGTAATACGGTACAACTTTAGGTGGTAAAAGATTACATTTTATGGCTAATTTCTGATGAATGATGTAGGTGACCTGATTGTGTCTATGTGTGTAATCGGTTTGAGCTAGATTTGGACATGCACTGGTTATATGTTGAATGGTTTCAGCGGCGCGGTAACATTTCCTGCATTTGTCATTCTGTGCGGTGGGATCCTTAAGTATATGTTTCTTGTAATTTTTGGTGTTTATGACCTGATCTTGTATCGCGATCATAAACCCTTCGGTTTCTGGAAAAAGCGATCCTAATTTTAGCCATTTATTTGAGGCGTCTATGTCTATGTGTGGTTGCTCTAAATCATGTAAATGTCTTCCGTGTAGTTCTTTGGAGCGCCACCTATTCAACTTGTCAGTGACATGGGTTTGTGGGGTTTTATAAATAATATCCCTATTAGACAAATTTAACGGAGTGTAATTTTTATCGAGATTAACTATGGCTGAATGAATATGGCTAGTTGTGATTTTACTATAAAAGAAATTTCGTAGATTTTTAAGTTGACCTTCCCACAGTACATTCAAATCTATGAGGCCTCTTCCTCCTTTTTCTCTTTTAACTGAAATTCGCTCTATAGCTGACTTGGGGTGTAGGTAGTTGTATTTTGTTAGAGTGGTCCTGATTTTTATTTCTAAGTTGCGAATGTCTGTGCGTGTCCATTTAACTACACCAAATGAAAATGTAAGAATGGGTATTGCGAAAGTGTTGATAGCTTTGAATAGATGTTTTGAGTAAAGTTGTTTTTTACATAGTAAATTCAGCCGTTTTGAGAACTCTGTAGATAGATGCTTCTTAATATTAATGTGATCGATGGTGTTGGACTGATGAATACCTAGATATTTGTAAGTATCTGTCGATCCCATCGATTCGAATGTATCAGGTTCGGTCGTATTGCTAAGTGTACTAATTATTTTGCCTTTGTATATGTGAAGTGTGCGGCACTTATCTAAACCAAATGTCATTTGTATATCGCTACTATATTTGGCTGTTAAATCTATTAGTGATTGTAGGCACTTCTTGGATTTTCCAAATAACTTAATATCATCCATATACATGAGATGAGTTATGGCTGTCTCTGAGTTTAATTTATAACCGTGCGCTGAATTGTTGAGAAGGTGAGATAGTGGGTTCAAAGCAAGGCAGAACCAAAGAGGACTGAGAGAATCGCCCTGAAAAATGCCAGTTCTTATGTAAATTTCATCTGTTGTGATGAAGCTTACACCATTATTGAGGTATAAGGTTGTTCTCCAATCAGTCATAGCAATTCTCAAAAAGGTAATTATAATCGGGCTTATTTTATATATTTGTAAGATTTTAATTAGCCAGGAGTGCGGGACACTATCGAATGCCTTTTGATAATCAATATAGGCTATGCTCAAATTTCTATTTTGAGTATGTGCGCATTTTAAAATTGTTGAGTCTATTACGAGCTGTTCTTTACATCCTCTGTGGTTCTGCCTACATCCTTTCTGTTCTTCTGACAGTATATTGTTTCGATGAAGATGACTGTTGATATTTCGTGTGATGAGTGAAGTGATAAGTTTGTAAATTGTTGGTAGGCATGTAATGGGACGATATTGTGAGGGATTCGATGTGTCACTACTTTTGGGAAGCATGTAAGTAACTCCTTTTGTGATGAATTTGGGCATCAATTGCTCACCCCTAATTAATTCTGTGACGTTTTTAGCTAAAATTACATGTAATGTGAAAAACTTTTTATACCAAAAATTATGTATGTTGTCAACGCCAGCTGCTTTCCAATTTTTCATTCTTGAAGTGACTATTGTTATGTCTTCTGGTGTGATATCCGCGAATTCCATCTCATCAATGTCAGCCATTCTTCTTCTTTCTTCATCAATCCATGTGGCAGTGTCGTTGTGATGTGTTTGTTTTTCCCATAAATTAGCCCAGAAGTGTTTAAGTTCATTGGGTTCGGGGGATATATTGTTACTATTATTTTGAATTTTACTGTCTCTACACGCCCTATAGAAATTTTTCTCATTTACCGTAAATAGTTTATTGTGTTCCTTTCTTTGGAGAGCTTTTAAATATCTTGCTAATCGTTGTGATTTTAAGGTTAATTTCTGCTTTAATGTGTCTAAGTATTCCTCGGGCCTAACATTATTTGGTTCATGTATAGTATGTACTTTTGTTTGTCTGAATATGCTTTCTACCGTTTTCATAATTTTTCTAGATCTATTATTGTTTATATACTGTGTTAATCTACCAATATCTACTCGTAAGTTTTTTATATCTAATTCTAGTCTTGTTTGCCAGGAAGGTTTATCAAGGTTTTTATTGTATTTAGTGGTTGGTTTACATGTTTTTATTTTATATCCTAAGTTTTGACTTATTACGTGTGCACAGCAATATATAAGTGTATGTATACATACTAAATCGGAATCTACAGAGTAAAATCGGTTCAATATTTGTTTGTTAAAAATATCAACCAACGCGTAAAGTTTTTTCGTTTCTCTCAATTTTGGTAGCTTAGGGCGAGTTGTAGGATCTGTGCCAGTATATTTAATAAGAACAGTTTCCAGTTGGTTAATTAATGTCTGTGCAGATACATCCACCTCCGACGTTTGACTAGGTTGTGAGATTAGTATCTGCTGCGATAAAAGATCCTGAGAGAAGTGTGTTTGAGTGGATGCGTGTTGAGTGAATGTTGCGTGTTGAGTGAATGTTGCGTGTTGATTACATGATAAATTTGTATTTGGGGTGATGTTTGAATCGATGGACGCGACGTTTTCAAAGTTAAGCAATTGTTCTCTAGGTTGGAAAGATAAGGATGATGTTGTAGGAATGACATCTGATGTGTTTGCGATATTGAAATTCTCACTTCCTTCTTCTTCTAAAGTTTTACGTACTTCTTCTTTTATATGGTCTAATGTTTCCTGTGAGAGTCGCTTATTTTTTATTATTGTCCTCATCTGATCCGATACACGTTGTTCCGAGACTGTTATTTGTGGGTACTGTCGCGAGAATAGTTCGTGCAATCGTTTCCTATATGTTGTCTTATCCGTTTCTAACTTTGTTATATAATAATAAGTGCGTATGATGAATATATTCACATCTTTACTCCAAGACATGCGCACTCTTGGTTTGCCAGCCTTGGTGGACGCAGGTAAAAAGGTATTCACCTCCCGCGCAACATCCAAGACTGGAGTGGGTGAAGTTCTAAATCTTACTGGAGGGGGTGATGAGTTAGTTGACGAAGGTAACGATTGCAATGAAGGGGTATATGAAACGGTGCTAGGGCTATATGGTTCAACAATGTGATTGGTAACATAGTCATTAAGACTATCAGAAGTATCTTGTTCGGCTGTAGTAACTTCGGGTGACCCGGTGGGAGCCCGCCTGCTCAGCTCCTCACCACTGACGGTTTGCATGCTGAAACACCCAGCGTCAGCTCCAGGTGTGCCCCGGCGATCCCCGGGAAGCGGCCCTCTCAATTTCCTTTTTAAACGAGTCTCCATTTTGAATGGGTTTCCAGAGCCACGTTAGCCACGCCAGTAATTTAATTTTCGTGTGTCCGCCCCCCACGTGATCAGATGGTCGATCGGGACGTGTGGTTGTTTAGGGGGCTTATTATTATTATTATTATTTGTATGTTCGTTTCCGTTCACGGGATCATAGGATCCCGGACCTTTGGAAGGCGTACGAGGGGCCGAAGCCAACTCGCAGAGGCCCTTTGAACAGTTTTAATCTAACTGTGATGGGACATCAGCCGGCAATTATCCCTGTTTGCACTATGAAAGTGCACCCAAGGATAATCCCCGGTTGATGCAAGACTATTGCGAATTGTGGTAATAAACGAAAGGGTTATGGGTATGGGTTGCTATGGACTGGTGGATATGATAACTATGGAAATACTATGGCCCCTGCCCCTGACCAATATTGATACATACGGATAAACAGGCAGGGGGTGACTGGCAAACTCAATTAATGGGCCCCCGGAAACGGCCGCTAGCATGTAGCGACACGGAGGCAACATACGTTGAGCTGCTTGGGGAAGGAGAGGCATCCCACGGCTATCAGAGCAATCCCGGAAGTACGGTCAAGACCCCTACCAGCACCTTACTGAGATACATCCTTCCCCCGAGTCTCCTTCAACTCCTACTCTTGCGAATCTCCACTCAAGCCAGCCAATTAAGGCAAGAATGAGGTAGGAGGGCTTGTTCTTCATCAGTGTTCACTCCAGCTCGTCACGAGGACTAACCGGAGAGAGAAGAACAATATTATTATTATTATAATAGTTTTGCCAATTATATTTAGTTGGCACTGACTGTTTTATTTCCTAATCAATTAATCGTTCTTGCTATCATGGTCAGCAGTCAGTAAAGACATTTAACTCCCAATAAAAAAAGAGAAAACATTAACCGCTAACAATTTGTCTTTTTTGCGATGGCATGGGTATGTTACCTCAGCCGGGGTTGCGGGGTAAGCGCAATGAGGCACCGCGACCTCGGCCTAGAGCAGGAGAAGGAATGGTTTTTAGTCAGCAAGACTCTGACACTCCCTGTCGCCTACCCTATACGACAGAAGACATTTTATAATGACAAAAAATATAGGGTGTATCTTTACTGCTTTATATACACATTTAAAGAGTTTTTTTGCAAGTTTTTTTACTTGGACGCGCTTATCTCCGAAACTACTGGTTCGAAATTCGAATTGAACAATATTCTTTAGTCCGCACGGGAGTAACTACATACTTATATCAGTTATTTTTAGGTAACTAAAATAAACATTCTTAATCGAATAAAGTACATAACACAAAAATCTGTTTTTATTATAATCTGTATTAATGTACAATTCAGGATTCAATTCCCAACTCGATCCGTTATTGTGAAACAACAAAACATGAGTCAGTATGAATGAGTCAATGAGTGAGACAGGTGTTTCGCTTCGATTCTCTTGTCGGCACCTCTCGTGTCAATGTGGACTGGCCTTGTCAATGATTCGTATATTTTATTGTTTTGCCCGTTTTAGTCGATTTTTGTTCAATGCCGTATTTCTCTTTGTTATTATTTTTTGTTTTTGGGTATAATTTTGTGTGTGTGTGTTTGCTATTATTTTATTTCGATATCGTTTTTTTTTTTGGAGTGGGTTGGTCATATAATGTAACATAACATCAAGTGTGAGAGCCATGAGCTACGGCACGAATGGGTCGGCTAGACCGCCGTGGTACAACGGCCTCACAGCGAAACAGGCGTGAAGCAATGCTTACGTTGTGTTTTGCCGTGTGAGCGAGGTTATCGGAGGCCCAATTCTTCCTCCTCCCCCCCACCATCCTCAATACTCAAATCCCCTATCCTTAAATCCCTAATAACCAGGTAGGCAACGCACTTGTAGTAACTCCTTTGGTACTATGAGTGTCCATGGGCGGCGTTGATTGCTTACCATCAGTTGATTATGCTCGTTTCCCGATTTTTGACATAAAAAAACAATAACTTACGCGCGCGCCTTAAGAGCCAATAGACCAGCAAAGACGATGCTCTATAGGGCTGATGTTCAGCCGGGGTTGCCCTGCAGCAGTGGAAAATAGTTATAGTTCTTAGAAAAATTCTTTATTATTTTCCCATTTTGAAACCTAAATTGCATAGATTAAGTTAACGTAAGCCTTAATCCTTTGCAAAGTTTTATCACCTTTGTTAATGTGAACAGTGATAGCAAAAGTAGATTAAAATTGTTGTCCGCAGAAAATATTGACTAAAAATACTTTGACACCATTCTTCCTACACTTTTTTTGGTCATGAGTCAATTATCACACAACTTAATCGTAAAATACTCTACAATACCTTGCCTGACCCGGGAATTAATCTCGATATCGTCATCCACAACTCGAGCGAAAGCGAAAATCAATGTCATTAAAATTCTAACTCTTGTAACGGAAATCAGATTTACACTATAGTGGAACACTAGGTTGTTCCAGCGGTTCCACCAGCTTCTCACTCCTAATTGGCTGTAGCCTTTCTCAGTAAACGGACTATCCAACACAAAAAGAATGAACCAGTAGACCACCACAGATGGGGCCCAACTTGACTAATGCTTAGCCGGGGTCGCCGGTCAAGCTCAATAAGATATCGCAGAGCAAGGGAAGAAAGGGGGAGGGGGGGTTAATTAGTAAGAGCCTGACACTCTCCCTCCCGCCATACCCTGATCCAGAGAAGTCACTTGATGATTTTCCCTCCAATAATAAAAAAACAAAAGGAACCATCCAAATCGAACCAGTAGTTCCTGAGATTGGCGCGTTAAAGCAAAACACAAACGAACAAATTCTTCAGCTTTATAATATTAGTACAGATTTAGCTACCCAATTGACCTATTTGATCTGAGTTTCCGACGGTACTAAGCTCAATTTATGGCCAATTGTACGTGGCTGTCTAAGAAGCTAAATTACAACGCTGCTCATTAATATTCTTTCGAGGAAAATTTTATATTTATCTCCTTTTTGTGTTTTGTTTGTGAGTTTTTTTCTTAAGTAACTGTAACGAGTTCCTTTTTCAAAACTGTTTTTGTTTCGACTGAATTCTTAGTAGAAAAACTGTGTCTCCAGATTTAGAAATCTGTTTATAGGTTAAACCATTGTTTTTAGAGTAATTTAATGCCTACTTAAACCTCCTTTTCTTTAGTGCAAAATTGTCACTAAGAAAAAGTAAGTAAGTAATTATTAATTAAATATCTCCGAGTACGGCAGTCACAATTAATTACAAGAGTATGAAAATCACATTCATTTTTAAGTGTGGGAGAGCCTTGCTTCTGCGCGAATGGGTCGGCTCGACCGGAGCGATACCACGGCCTCACAGAATACCGGCGTGAAACAACCACAGCGTTGTGTTTCGGCATGTGAGTGAGGTTACCGGAGGCCCAATCCTTCCCCTCCCTCAATCCCTCCTCAATCCCTAAATCTCCAAATCCCTAATCCCTAAAAGGTCGGCAACGCACTTGTAAGTCCTCCGTTGCGGGTGTCCATGGCGGCGCTGATTGCTTATCATAAGGTAATCCATCTGCTCGTTTGCCGACCTATTACATAAAAAAAAAAATTGTTGGATCAAGCGCTCATTCCGCAGTTCTATATTTCCTTAACAGAATGAAAATGTCCTATTTCATAACAACATAATTCATTTAACTTGTTGCAAGAGAATCATCTATGCTTCTTTATTTCGGGGCGAAATTGATCAAAATGGGTTCGGACGTCCTGGGTAGAGCGAGAGGGAGTGTTTTTTTCTTTAAACGTGGCCTCACATTAGGATTTTCTCCTGTGTCGTGGGTGCGTTTACAAACATACAATTTCACATGCACATCACACCCAGACCCGGAACAACAATCTGTGGATCACACAAAGAGTTGTTTCGTGCGGGAATCGAACCCGCGACACGTTGCGCGGCAGCCAGTTGCCCAGCCACCGCGCCAACCGTGCAGTCAAAGTGTGTGTGATACTCCTTTTACTTACTAACTAAAACCTACCTACCTACCTTACTTTCGTACCTTTTGTATCGCATTTGTATCTGCAACAACCCCGACTGAATCTTCTTTGCTAATTTATTGTGCTTCTGGTATTAAATACTTACATATTATTATCAAATGTGTCAAGCTCGCCGCTAACTCCTAAAACCGCTGCAACTCCTGTAAACCAGGATCTACAGTAGATGCAACCATCAAAACACCGGCACACTGAGGTCCAGCGCGTTCCAGGGACATGAATGACTGTCTTGGATTCCGTCAACGAATTAAATCAGATATTATTTGAAGAGAAGAAAGAACTAAAAAGTTTTTACCTACACATATTTAATGTACTTCTAACCTATTCATAATTTACCAATGTGACAATGTCCACCGCAATCAAGACTAAACATTCGTCCTTCTATTTCAAGGATCTATCTTTTTCATCTACCCACATGTCCCAAAGGTATAATGCGTGCCATGTCCAATCCACTTCCCGTGAAAATTTTATGGCACCCTTTTTCAATACCTACATTGAAATGAACAGCATAAATATGTATTTATAGTGACACCGTTATGTGCTACTTATAATACTTATGTCATCTTGTGTATGACGTAGCTTTATGAAATACCTTATTATTATGTGTATCATTTAACTTTTTGTAAATATTACCCTTTTTATTGTCAGAGGAAAATCATCAAATGACTTCTTCCACCCAGTGTAAGGCGAGAGAGAGTGTCATACTCTTACTGACTAAAAACCCCCCCTTTCCTTCTCCTGCTCTTTGTCGAGACCGCGGTGCCTCATTGCGCTTACCCCGCAACCGGCGGAACAACAGCCTTATAGGGCCCCGTTTGCAGTGGTCTATTGGCTCGTTGTGGCGCGCGCGGAACGCTACGCGCCGTACACTTGGTAAACATTACCCTACACTATGATTACAACTCACATTCAGATCCAAAACAATAATTTGTCGACTAAATTAAGAATTCTTCCGTGCGGGAATCTCATCGTTGATTGCTCAGGCAATGCGCCGTATGTGCTTTTTCACACATACATATTTTTATACTATTTTAAGGTTATTAATAAGAGTTTTTAGAATCGAACTGGAATCTGACTATATGATAGCGAGAGACGCAAAGTTATTGGATAATTTTGCCCAAAAATTTTTTGCAATGCTTTACCTTTGTCCTGTCTTATCAGCCAGTTTCACGTGAATTCAAAAATGTTTACGAAAATGAAATAATTCAAAAATTATAGGTGCTATACAAACTTAAAACGCTAAGTATAAATCCGTCTTATTGGAATTACGTTGAATGAATGTGAGAATGAATAAGTGATTCAGTAATGAACGAATGACGTCATGATTCATGTTTAACACGCATTGTTTGCGGAGTTTTAACTCTATGAATGGGAGTATTACTTGATAGTTTTTTTTTAAGACTTTTAAGTAGTTTTGTTTGAAGACTTTCAAGTCTGCTGGACATTTTTTTTTTGTATGGGACAAGCCCGCAACATCTTCCCAAAACCGATGCAACTCCTGTGAACCAGGATCTACAGTAGATACAACCATGAAAACATCGGAACACTGAAGTCCAGCGCGTCCCAGGGTCATGAATGACTGTCTTGGATCCCGTAACGAAATAACTCAGAAGATGTTATTTGAGTAGAAGAAAAAACTAAAAAGTTTCCATGTTTCTCGGTAAACTTAATGCAGGAGACAGAATGGATTAAGCCTTAAACGCACAAAAGAGACTGTACAACAGGGAGATGCCCATCTTAAGTTAGTTGTGTTATTACACGAATTATGCGTAGATTATCTGATACGCTTAAATACCTAAATAGCAAAGCCATAAATAAAATAAAGTATTCTAGAAACCATGTCATATTTTTTTTTTTATTTGATAGGACGGCAAACGTGCAGACGGATTACCTGATGGTAAGCAATCGGCGTCGCCCATGGACACCCGCAGCAAAGAGGGAGTTACGAGTGCGTTGCCGACCTTTTAAGGATTGGGATTTTGGGGATTTTGGGATTGGGGTAGGGGAAGGATTGGGCCTCCGGTAACCTCACTCACACGGCGAAACACAACGTTGTGGTTGTTTCACGCCGGTTTTCTGTGAGGCCGTGGTATCACTCCGGTCGAGTCGACCCATTCTTGCCGAAGCATGGCTCTCCCACACTTAATATTTTGAGTATTTATAGTAGAAATAAAAAAATGGTGTATCTAACGTTAAAAATGTTCTTTTTATAGATAGCCCTGTTGTGCCTATTACCGAAAATGTTGAAAACAGTTCTGATTCTAAATTGATAATTAGTTTGCACTATCATGCATCAAATAGCCTTGAACTGATTCAGATCGCTAAGCGTTCTAATAAGGAATACTGGTTCATTTCAAAATTAGTAGCGTCGTGTTTTTTTATTTACAGTTTTAAAAATGGAGAACCTATCTATTGTTACGTGCCTGACGTCACGTTCCTGACTATGCGGGCTTGGGTTACGGGATTGGATGAAATGAAACACTAATACCGGTTTTCAGACTTTCTATTGCACTTAAGTTACAGCGTCCACGGAGTTAAGTTATCGGCGTTCCTCTCCAGCAGAGTCCGGCCGACTGACACAACTTTGCCGTTCACGCTAACTCACTTAACTGACTGCACTTCACTATTTCACTGCACTTCACTATTTCACTCACTTTTCTTCTTTCTCACTTCTTCCTTTTCTTCCGAATCGCTTTAGACTTAGAACTCAACTATTCCAGAAAGTTCGACAAAACTTCCATCAACTAAAAAACTTCATGTTTACGGCGGGACTCGAACTCGGGGTCTCTGTGGTGTAATCCACACGCCTTACCGATTACACCAACTCGTGTTGACAATTCACGACGAAATTTACAATCTCTAGGCAACGTTTGACAACCATCCATTGACGTCATGATGTCAAAGAGTTTTCTGTCACACTGCCCCCCTCTTAGATTCGCTCGTCCCGAGCATCGTTGCTGCCGTAATACCTCGCCAACCTGTCTATATGGACAACTTTCAAAGGGCTCCTTGAAGACTTCCGAATTCTGTAAGTAATGTCATTGATCTTCGTGACTATCTCGTAAGGACCTTCCCACTCGGTTGCAGCTTTGGAGATTTTCCCTTCCTTCTGACTGGATTATGAAGCCAGACCAATGACCCCTCTTCAAACCCAACAGAATTGGCTCGTCGATCATAGCGCGTCTTTGCGCGATCACTAGCTTGAAGACCGGCCTCCCTGATCTGCTCATAAATGTCCAACATTTTGCCCTTAACTCGCTTATGTAATCGCTAAACTCGGTGCGAGAGTCACCAGGTGGACAGCCCGATACAAGATCTGCCGGTAATCTCAATTCCCTTCCAAAATTTGCAAATGCAGGCGTCTTTGCGGTACTTTCATGTACAGCAGTCCGATAGGCAAGCAGAAGAGAGGTATGTAAGTGTCCCAATCTCTCTGATGGCTGTCAACCACCTTTGCTAAGTGTCGCTCCAATGTTTGGTTGAAGCGTTCGACCATTCCATCTGACTGTGGATGATAAGGGGTCGTTCGAGTCTTATGGATTCCCAAAAGTTTACAAGTTCCTGGAAAACTTGGGATTCAAAGTTCCGTCCTTGATCACTGTGCATCTCCAAGGGCACTCCGAATCGGGTGAATACCTCGTTTACCAACTTCGTGGCTACAGTTACTGCCTCTTGATTCGGTATGGCAAAGACCTCCGGCCATTTTGTAAAATATCCATAACCACTAAAACGTAGCGATTGCCCGAATCAGTGATTGGAAATGGTCCAGCGATGTCTAAGGCTATTCTCTCCCAAGGCATACCAACATTGTAGATTTTCATCGCCCCCCTGCTTCTTGTTTGTGGACCCTTGACAGCGGCACAACTAGTGCATTTCCGGCACCAATCTTCGACGTCATATTTGCAATGCAACCAATAAAACCTCTCCTTGATCTTCACCAAAGTCCTCCTAATTCCCAAATGTCCCCAGAAGATCCATCATGGAACGCTTTTAATACATCCCTTATTTTTGAACGAGGCACCACCAATTGCAAATGCTCGTCCTTGCCGTTTGTTGATTCCCATTTCCTGCACAGAAGTCCGTATGCAGCGTAAGGCTTTTCCACTGTGCCCATAAACCTTTCGTTACCGCGCTATATTGGGCGACGTCACTCCAACTTGGCTTGTTACCACTTCGTAGCCACTCCAGTATTGGTTTAATATCTGCATCTCTTTCCTGTTCTAATTTCATCGCATCATCTCCCCATGCCTCGTCAACAGTATCAGTCCTTATCACCTTAAGAAAAGTAGTTTCCTTCTTGGCACAATGCTTGCAATCTTCCACGCATGGGCGTCTCGATAATGCATCTGCGTTGCCATGAATTCTTCCTCCGCGATGTTCGATTTCAAAGTCAATTCCTGAAGTTGTTCCAACCATCTGGCTACTTGGCCTTCGGGATCCTTAAACTGAAGCAGCCATTTCAAAGCAGCGTGATCTGTTCTGATCAAAAATTTCCGTCCCAGTAAATACTTCTTGAAATGGTGCAGAGTTTTGACTACGGCCAGCAATTCCCTCCTGGTCACGCAATAATTCCTCTCCCGCTTGGATAGTGACTTGCTGAAGTAAGCAATAACCTTCTCCTGCTCACCATCGCGTTGTGAAAGGACACCTCCTATTCCAATATTGCTGGCATCCGTATCTACTACGAATATTCCTTTCGCGCTGGGGTATCCGAGAATTGGTGTGTTACAAAGCCCTTCTTTTAGTTCTCGAAAGGCTTGCTCACAATCCTCGTCCCAGATAAAGGCACGTTTCTCCTCTGTCAATCGATGCAAAGGCTTGGCATGTCCGAGAATCCTTTCACAAACCGCCGATAATACGAGCACAATCCAAGAAATGCCCGAACTTGCGTTTTGTCTTTAGGTGTTGGCCATTCCTTAACAGCGACAGTCTTGGCTGGATCAGTCTCAATTCCTCTCTCAGAAATAACATGTCCTAGATAATTCACTTCGCGCTGAAGAAAGAGCATTTCTTTGGACTCAACTTTAAATTTGCTCCACGCAGCTTGTCGAGTACCTTTTCCAATTTCCTTAGATGATCGTCAAATCCCGTCCAACAATGATGATGTCATCGAGGTAAACTAGGCAGGTTTCGCCCAGCAGTCCCGCCAGCACCTGTTCCATCAAACGCTCAAAGGTTGCCGGTGCATTGCATAATCCAAATGGCATCACCTTAAATTGCCAGAGTCCCTTCCCAGTTGATAATGCGGTCTTTTCCTTGTCCTTGGGATCCAAATCCACCTGCCAATAGCCGCTTTTCAGATCGAGCGTTGAAAACCATTTCATGCCACTCAGTGTGTCAAGTGTGTCATCGATTCTTGGTAACGGGTAGCTATCCTTCTTGGTTACATCATTCAATCGTCGATAGTCTACGCAAAACCTCGTTGAACCATCTTTCTTCTTGACAAGCACGACAGGTGAACACCAAGGGCGAGAAGAGGGCTCTATCACGTCATTTTTCCTCATATCGTCAATCATTTCTTCAACCTCTTTCTCACGAGCGAATGGTATACGTCTGGGCCTTTGACGAATTGGCATTGTATCGCCTGTGTTTATTTTATGCTTCACCAAACCAGTTCGGCCAATATCACCATCGCTCTTGAAAACACATCAGAGAATCGAAGAAGTAAATTTCTAGCTTTCATAGTCTCCACTTTTGTCAGACTTTTGTTTTCGTCTAAGATTTTCGTTACAAAGTCTATTCCCGTACTGTCCTTCTTCACAAGATTTTCCGAGCATTTTTCTTATCCAGGCCACTTCTTCCAATACGCCCACAGGCTCTCCTTCTTCAATCGTAATTTTTGAATCACTGAAGTTGAATACCGGAATGCGGTTGACCTCAGATGCCCCCACGACAGTTCTTGCCGGTAGCCATGAGTTTACGTGTTCCGATTTATCAATCACAGCGCACCTTCGAGGTAAACTTCCTTCCCTCCTCCTAGGTAATGCCATTGGTACGAGAGTCTGTGATTTTGGTGCAAGAACAGTTCTTCTTAAACAGCAAACTTTTCCCAGGGTTCCACCCTTCATCGGAATTTCCTCAGTTCCACATAGTAATACTCCAGATTTTAAGTCGATGTTACACTGGTGCCCTTGCAGGAAGTCAAGTCCCAGGATGCAGTCATCCAGAATTTCGGCCCCAATAACCTCATGTCGATAAACACGTTCCCCAATTTTGATTGTTACATGCAGTTTTCCACTTATCGGTATGCACTGGCCGGTAGCTGATTTCATTCGTAGGCCAACAATTGGTTTAAGGTGTTTCCTGATGTTTTGCCCAAACAGCCGAACATTTATCACCGTCCTTGAAGCTCCAGTATCTAATGTTAGCTGACTGTTTTTTCCCATTTACTTGACCGTCTATCACCAGTGTATTTCCATCGTTGGTTTGCTTGATGTAGATTGTTGGGGTTGTTCCACTTCCAGCCAGCGCCCACCCCGCAGCCTTGGCTGGATTTAAGATTCCCTGCTGGTCAGAAGTTGAGACCGCCGCGTCCTGGCGGTTCATCTTCTCGGGCAGTCGCTCCGTATGTGCCCACGCTCTCCACATCCATAGCACATGAAGTTCCGACGGCGTGGAGGTACCTGCTCCGTTGTCGTCATTTCCCGCAGACGTAAGGTACGGGAGTTACCACGCACGGCTTCCACTTCCAATGCATGGGCCAGAGCTTCTTTCATGTTCTTGTGATGGCCCAGATGAACAGCAGCTCGTACTTCGGGGTCCTGAACACCGTCAATGAATGCTTGGAGAAGCGTGCCTTCAATCATTGACGGAGTCGACCGGAAAGCTCGACGCACAAGTTTCTCGATTTCCACGGACCATTGCTGTAGACTCTCATTAGCCCGCTGAGTACGCTCTTTTAATTGCGCTCTGTACACGTGCTCGAGGTGGCTGTCTCCAAAACGTGCTTCAAGTGCGTCGAGGAGGGCACGAAAGCTGAGATCCCCACTTGCGCCGATAGCTTCCAGCACTGACAGCGCTTGATCACGGAGGGCCAGGGTGAGGGCTGACTGTGCTTCCTTCTGAGTCCAACCATAAGCCTCCATAAGTGTCTCGAACTGTAGCTTGAACGCGGTCCAGGATGTTGTTCCGTCGTAATGGGGAATCTTGAGCCCTTTCGTTGCGCTTGAGGCCGCATTTGGGGCGTCTAAAACGGCTGCAAGACGGCTTCGGCTCTTCAAAGGGCTTGGGCTTGTCATTTCCTGCTTGATTTTGGAGATCTCTTCTTCCACTCTCTCCTCTATGGCCATGACGCGATGTTACAACTTGCCTAACCCTTCCTCCACTTCCTGTACCCGTTCGACAGCCTTTTGCAGTCCCTTCGTGAAATCCTTATGCATCTCTTTCAGCTCCCGTAGCTGCTCCGCCTGACAGTGTGCTTGCTCCCGTAGCTGTTCTGCCTGACAGCGTGCTTGCTCCTCTTGGCGGCGCGCTTGCTCTTCTTGGCGGCGCGCTTGCTCTTCTTGGCGGCGCGCTTGCTCTTCTTTCAGCTCCCGCAGCTGTTCTGCCTGACAGCGCGCTTGCTCTTCTTGGCGGCGCGCTTGCTCTTCTTGGCGGCGCCCTTGATCTTCTTGGCGGCGCGCTTGCTCTGCCATCATTTGCTGCAGCTGTAGCAGAAGATCCACCTGCACAGGCTTGGCTTCTGCATCGCTGGTTTGAGCTGCAGCACCCTCTTCCCTCACACGCTGCGCTTCTGACATTGAACGGGTACTCACTCCTCTTACGTCCTGCGGCACTAGCGGCATTTTTCTCCAATCCCACTTCTGACACCAAATGTTACGTGCCTGACGTCACGTTCCTGACTATGCGGGCTTGGGTTACGGGATTGGATGAAATGAAACACTAATACCGGTTTTCAGACTTTCTATTGCACTTAAGTTACAGCGTCCACGGAGTTAAGTTATCGGCGTTCCTCTCCAGCAGAGTCCGGCCGACTGACACAACTTTGCCGTTCACGCTAACTCACTTAACTGACTGCACTTCACTATTTCACTGCACTTCACTATTTCACTCACTTTTCTTCTTTCTCACTTCTTCCTTTTCTTCCGAATCGCTTTAGACTTAGAACTCAACTATTCCAGAAAGTTCGACAAAACTTCCATCAACTAAAAAACTTCATGTTTACGGCGGGACTCGAACTCGGGGTCTCTGTGGTGTAATCCACACGCCTTACCGATTACACCAACTCGTGTTGACAATTCACGACGAAATTTACAATCTCTAGGCAACGTTTGACAACCATCCATTGACGTCATGATGTCAAAGAGTTTTCTGTCACACTATGTTTTTTCAATTGTTTCTTTGTCCCAAACACCCAAAATTCGATTCAAATTGTAATTTTACAAACTGCAAGTGTTCCAAAGTTTCAAAAATCACAATACGGTATTGATAAAGACCGGAGATATCAGATTAAATGGACTAATCATAAAGCTATAGCGAAAATGTCGAAAAAATCTCACTAGATACATCCACGCCCTGTCATGTAGATCGGATGGGAAGTAACAGTTGGATGGCTCTATTAATTTTGCAACCGACGAATACATAGACTTATAGTCTATAGATATACTGAACTACACGAGCAATATCAGGTAGACTCTTTCGTCGATTATGAGGAAAACGGGCTTTACAGTTCGATTAATGTTTTTTACCTGATGGTAAGCAATCTTCCGCAACGCCAGAGGAGTTACGAGTGCCTTGCCTGTCTTCTGGGATTAGGGTTTCGGGGATTTAGGAATTGGGGGCGGATAAGATAGCCAGTCTTTCTTCCCCGCCCCAATTCATTCCTTCCACCTCCGGTAATCTCACTCAAACGGTAAAAGACAATGCTGTGGTTCTTTCACGCCGGTCTTCTCTGAGGCCGTTGTATCACTCCGGTCGAGCCGACCCATTCGTGCCGAAGCCTGGCTCTCCCACTCTCTTTAAATGTTTCCCATCCACACTTATTAGTTAATTGAGTTTTATATTTAATTTTAATACCAACTCGCTTGCTTCAACTCCAAAAACGGTTAATGGAACTTTTAACAAATAGAGACAGTTTGCAAGCTCACTGTCATAGTTTTCTTCTTCTCCAATAATATCTTCTATTTTTTTGTCTTTAGAAGGCACTGGATTATTGTTTCGATGCATACATACATATATAGACCGTCTCTACTGTAGACCCTGGCTTATAGGCGTTACAGCGGTTGCGTAGAAGAGGTGGGGTTGTATAAATCAGGGCTTTCACGGGCTTTTATACTGCCAATATCGCTAGGTAGCAAGAATCCTTGTCCAAAAATCTTTAGGACCTTAATTTTTGACAGAAGCTGGTTATTAAACAAACCTAAATGCAGAAAACTAGACCCCATTCCTATCTACGCAACACGGGGGATTATCAGCGTGGTTATAATATATGCATGTTAGGGATAGGACAGACTATTTTTAACCTGTATCGTGATGTTTACTTAGTACGAGTATTTAGTATCTTACGCCTGATTTGGTTACAAAGCGGGTGCGTGGATGATAGCCCTATACGTGTATATCTACGTTAGTACGACCCGGCTTCATACGGCCTCATTCCTGCCAATTTACACGGAAACTTTTAAAATGTACTTAATAGCAATTTGCGGCTGTAGAATACTCCCTTTCATTCCTACTTTATTAATATTATAGATGTGAATGTTTGTGAGAATGTATGGATTTATTTTTGTTATTATTTCACACAAAAACGGAAGGACTTGGTTAAAATTTGGTCTGTAATGTACCTAGATAGGTTTTATCAACATACCAGGCGGCCGAAGCCGCGGGCCAAAACAAGTTGGTTATATTTTAGTTTTTTTGCCGTCTATGTCATTTGGGTTGCATGTTAAGTTGATTTATTCAAACACTGTAAGCTTTTTGATTCTTATAAACACAATAGTTTTTCGATTTCTGAATATTAACAGTAACACCCGGTTTCTGAAAGGCTTGTCAACGCTAAAATTAACTAATCTCCTGTTAAATTTCTTGTCAAGTCATCTGATTGGTTGTTTGATAATTCAGTCAACCAATCAGATGACTTGACAAGAGATTAAATTGATTTTAACTTTGATTGGCCTTTCGGAAACCGGGTGTAAGTCAGTCAGATTATTCGAGTCAGCACAATGCATACTACCCACTATTACCAGAATTCAACCTGTTACAAACTTTTTTCTGATTCCTATCACATTTCTCACTATTCCTTGACAGAAGTCATCCTACTACAAACACTTTTTAATTATATATCATTCTACATCGTACCTATCATCTCTACTTAACCGGTATCTGCAATAAGGCCGTGATGTCAGACGATGTTAGAAAAAGTACGTGATCTCCTATCGATCTGATACGACCTTTGCACTTGTCCTTATACTTGTTAGACGTCTAGTCTGGATGCCTAGGCCGTCTAAATTAAATACCAAAAAAGTCCTGCATGTCGTTAATACTAGAAGGTGACTAGAGGTCAAACATTTCTTCTGGTATTAAGGCAATTTATTGATATATGTACAAGCTACTCTCACGCGATTTCACCCGCTTCTCGGCTCCATTTAATCGTAGCGTGATGTTTTATACCCTATAGCACTCAGGAATATTGTAGCTATCTATCAGTGAAAGAGTTTTCGCAATCCAACCAGCGGTTCCAAAGATTACCCCCTACATACATATATACAAACTTAAAAACTTAAAATTTTACCTCTTTATAATATTGTTATATAACCGTTAGTTAATATTTCTCGTGGCATTTGATTATAAGATCTCATTGGCCTTTGTTCGTAAAATCAGGTAAATAATGTTTTTTTTATGTCGGTAAACGAGCAGACGGATTACCTGATGGTAAGCAATCAGCGCCGCCCGAACACCTGCAACATCAAAGGAGTTGTTCTCGAGTGCGTTGCCGGCCTTTTAGGGATGGGGAAGGGGTAGGAATTAGGCCTCCGGTAACCTTATTCACACGGCGAATCACAACGGCTTTCTGTGAGACCGTGGACTCCGGTCGAGCCGACCCATTCGTGCTAAAGCTTGGATCTCCCACACTTAAGTAATGACACCCTTGTACTCGCATTCTAACAATTAGTAAAACTTTAACTCTAACGCAATTAACGCGTTTCATTCTAATGTAGTAAATTAATTACTAATTTTAATTTTCAAAACAATGTAACTATTATAATTTGTAACTAACTAACTGAATGATGAGGCTTGGTAAAGATTTCCTAAATTATTCCCCGTCTTGTTAAATGTTTCTCACAAATGTGTAGGTACTGTTTTACTTATTTATTGTTTTCACACGGGAATTTAACTAAAAACTATGGTATGTTGACGAGATGCCACGTTCGGTCCCTTATTCGAAAGATTGGGATTTTAATCTTCCAAAGGCTTTTATGGTAATAAGCCTATTGAAAATGTGTTATGCTTTCAAAGATTGTTAATAGTTGAATAGAAGGAAAGTGATAATCAGTAATAATAAGTGTAGGAGAGCCATGCTTCGGCACGGATGTGTCGGCTCGACCGGAGGGATACCACGGCCTCACAGAATACCGGCGTGGAACAACCCACAGCGTTGTGTTTCGCCATGTGAGTGAGGTTATCGGAGGCCCAATCCCTTCTCTTCCCCTATCCCTTCCCAATCCTTATATCCGCAACCCCCATCCCCAAGAGGCCGGCAACGCACTCGTAACTCCTTTGGTGTTGCGGGTGTCCATGGGCGGCGCCGATTGCTTGCCATCAGGTAATCCGTCTGCTCGTTTGCCGACTTAAAATACAAATTGATTGTGCTAGAGCGACAATTCATTATTAAGGTTTCACAAAATTGAAGTAAATTATTCGAAAATTGTATATAGGCTTTCTAGATTCTAGACATTCTTAGAAAAATGACTAGCTTAGGTAATAAGCACATGAAATCTTAAGGTCAAAGGTAACAAATATTTCAATAAAAAAAAAACAAAAAGAAAATAAGGTGTTAGCAGCGTAAAACCTTTTTTAAATGGTGACTTTTTAGTGATTTATTAAAATTATTATTTTGTTTTTCATGGCTTTAAGACATGCTATGGTTGTGTTTAGAACCTTTTTTATGTTAGAAGTGGGTTTGCGTAGTAAGTTTAACAATATTCTTGTTTAAAATGGTCAAATCAATAATACTGGATTTATATTTTTAAGTAGGATAAAAATATTAAACTTACCGCTTACTCCGTTTTTGTGGTGAAAAATCGGCAAGAAACATAAACTAGAAAGGCACGTAGCCAACTAATTAATTAGAACATTACATTTGAATTGTAAAACAGAATGCTTTTAATATCCCTCCAACTCCAGCCCCGTTTTTATAAGTGCAGACAGAAAAATTTCGTTCAATGGTGCAAAAGACACTATCTATAAAGATGGTTAGCATTACAACTTATGAAGATTTATAGTTACTTCCAAGTGTCCGCAATAACTCCCTATTCCTAAAATAGGAGCCCCTTATAAAATCCGCAACATCACATCATCAGCCTGTAAGAGCCTACTGCTGAGAAAAGGCCTCTTCTCACTCGATGATGAAGCATCGATCATCAATTTGAAGCTTGCTCTAAACGGATTGGCGATTTCAAACTTATAATTAGACGTTATAACTCCGGGCAACCACAACTCTAAAATCCGCAGCAAGTCTTGTTGTGATGAAGAACTAGCTACTCCCGCGCGGTTTCACTCGCTGCTTAGCTCCATTTTATTGTAGCGTGATGTTTTATGTACTATAGCACTCGGGAACATTGTAGCTATCAATAAGTGAAAGAATTTTGGGAATCCAACCAGTGGTTCCAAAGATTACCCCCTACATACAAATATATACATTTTACCTCTTTATAATATTAGTAATATAGATATAGATTTACATAAGTACAAAATCGCCGCACCATATTATCCCCGTGTTATGCAAAGCTGAAACTAAAACGCCCGCCGTCGTGTATGTAATAAAAATGCTAAAATGGCGCCCTGTCGTGCTACCCACGACATGCAATACTGCAATGTTTCACCTACATACGGTGAACGATCATAATTTGTTTTTTGAATCCATACTTTCGGTCGATTTAGTGGTTAATTCTTTGTGATAAGACGGCAAATCAGCAGACGGATTACCTGATGGTAAGCGATCAGCATCGCCCATGTACACTCACAACAACGCAGGAGTTACGAGAACGTTTCCAACCTTTTGGGCATTAGGGTTTTGGAGTTTTAGGGATTTGAGAGGGATGGGACCTCTAGTACTTCAGATACTCATATCTAAATACTTTGTTAAAAGAAAAGTGATTTTAAAAGTATCTGTCGCCAAATCCAATCTTTGTCTAGGAATGCCAATTTTTGAAATCGAAATGTTCAGTTTCTCTTCCATTATAAACTGTTCTACTGCTCGCTTTTTTGAATGGGGATAATCATCAAAATACATCTCTCGTGTTTGGGCTCTTCAAGACCAAAACTCCTTCCACAGCTCCAAGCCGAATCCCGGTACATCACTGACCTTAACAACTCTTTGAGTTGGAGATCCCTGCATGTCAATCGTATTAATAAACACTCTACCAACGGCACGTAGCAATGACCTATATCGTCAGTAATTCATAACAATAACACATACTTACTTTACTCGACATATTCATTCAAATATTTAATTCAACACGTTCCATCGTGACGTTTCTGTCCCTATTCCAATGATATTAGGCGGATAATCTACAACAAGCGTTGCATTGTGCATTGTGTTGCATAATAAGTAGTTGATTAATGTTGCAGTCACTACTATGCACCCACTACTCGCCCAGCCCAGTTAATCTTTGATATTATCCAATTTATTTTGTGCATGGGTTCGAAACCTGGCAAGTACCAATGTGACTTTTTCCGAGTTATATGTACTTTCTATGATTATTTAGACACCATTGAAATACGGTGAAGATAAACATCGTTAGGAAACCTGGACTTATAATATAAGTTTGAAATCGCCAACCCGCATTGAGCAAGCGTGGTGATTAATGCTTAATAATTACCTTCTTCGTGTGAGAAAAGGCTTTTGCTCAGCAGTGGGCACTTAAAGGCTAATGATGATGATTATCCAATTTATATTCGGTAAATGGTATAGGAGTTGGCTTTGCCCACAGTTTTACCAAGTTCCTTAAACTTACAGACTGAGTGCCATCAATAATTCGACAACCTGTTCTGAACAACGGCTCCTCTGAACCGAAGTTCGAACCCCCTCGGGACTTGTCTTCAGTGATATGGTCTTTTAGTTTTTAATTCTTCCAACCCCAAGCGAACGCCGGCTTTCGAGCACCTATTGTACTTCGATTTTGTCTCGAATTCAATTTAGTAGCTTTGATGCTATCATGGGTACTTAGAGAGTTGATGCCAATGCAAGGATTAGTGCCCAGCCGGGGTTGCGGGTTAAGCGTAATGAGGCAGGGCTTACCCCGCAACCCCGGCTGAACATCAGCCCTATAGAACCCCGTCTGTGGTGGTCTAATGGCGCTTTGAGGCTCGATGTTATACTAAGGGCTGATTTTTCAATAGTCAGATAAATGTTATCTGAGGAATTAAATTTTTGCTGGCACTGTCTTATTCTCTCATTCTTACTCGACAGCATCATAATTATTCCCCAGATAACTTTATCTAACCATTGAGACGTCAGCCCTTAAACAGAATAAAGAACTCACTATCCAAACTTATTACTTATTATAAATGCGAAAGTAACTCTGTCTGTCTGTCTTTTCTTTACACCTAAACTACTGAACTGATTTCTGTGAATTTTGGTACAAACATAGTTTGGAACTCGAGAAAGGACATAGAATAGTTTTTATACCAAAAATCTGCAGGAAATCACTATTCCACGCGAACGGATTCGCGGGCAAAAGCTAATAAATTATAAAAATAATTCGATTGTTTCCACGTAAATGTAGTCGGTATAGATTGTTATTTAATATTTATTATAATCGCTTGCAGCTGTTCCAATAACCTTAACTGTTTAAAAACATTGTTCTTTGTATTGTTATTTCGTGTTTCATTGATATAGTGAATGATACTGTGTAAAATAATGTTTTTTTACTTACTTGTTCCGTCAGGCCTTTAGCTTGTCTGCTAAGCATTTTAGTTCCTCTTTATGATGAAGATAACCTTCGTAAGGCGTCAAGATTTTTGCAAAAAATAAGTAGAAGGTGTAGCAATTCCTACTACACAAATTCTACATCATCATCATCAGCCTATAAGTGCCTACTGCTGAGCAAAGGCCTCTTCTCACACGGAGAAGGGTTTAGCATTAATTACCACGCCTGCTCAAGGCGGATTGGCGATTACAAACTTATTAGTAGAATTTAAAAGACCAGGTTTCCTCACGATGTTTTCTTCAACGTATGTCATTGGTATCTAAATTATCTCACAAACTGGGTATATATATAACTCAGAAAAAGTCACATTGGTACTTGCTAAGTTTCGAACCTACCACACCTCGCCACCACGACAGTACACCAGAACTATTATCTGCATTTATAAGGGAACCTGGTTCGGATCTGAAGACCTTATTGTGCTAATCTTGCTGCGACTCATTTCTAGGGAAGCATTTAGCTTGAGTTATAATTATTTTCCTTAGAACTTTGTTTTTGAAACAAAGTCGCTTCCTCTGTCCCTGTATCCCTATGTATGCTTAAATCTTTAAAACTACGCAACAGATTGCACCGGTGCTAAGCCGGGACAGGTCCCTAGTTAATAAATTGGTTGTTAATTCTATTAATTAATTCCTGATCAGTCGCAGTTATATCAAAACTCCATCAAATTGAACTGTCCAATATAAATAAATCTATAATAACAAGACAGCCATTAATATTTCGATTTGTAATATTACCTTTTTATAAATTTATTGCTATAAGTCTATCTTTAGTAGGTAGTAGGTAGAATTCTCCTAAAATGTGCTAGCTTTATGACTATAGGCTTAGAATAGTTGTTTTTATATTGCTGTTATTTATTGTCATTATTTATAAATTGTTAATTTTATTAAAAATAAAATAAGAACCTATTTCGACTATAAAAAATGTGTGACTTGCCCTGTTTTATGTGTTTTTTAACGAAATATTTCGCAAGCATTGTGATATGAATTCATAGGACTACAATCATGCAATAATATAAATATTTCTAAATGAAATCAATATATAAATATTTCTGAAGTAAATCGCCTTTACCACTATGTTCACTTATGATAAAAGCCATCATACTACTAGAAGCATACTTATACAAAAGTACTAGCGACAAATCCAGCTTCGGACTGGTGCAATATTAATATCTAATTTTTTTCCACTATTAAATAGATGTTACTATACATATAAACCTTCCTTTTTAATCACTCTATCTATTAAAAAACCGCGTCAAAACTTATTTATTAATACTTCATGCACAATTTTACATGTAGTACAGTCAGCTCCAAAAGTCGATGAACAGAATCAATTTTCCAAAACACCTGTTCACAATAAAATGCCATAAGTTATAGTCGCAACTAGAAAACAAAATAGCCTGTACCCCAGAAATTTACAAAAGTCGTTACACACGACTAATTCAAAAGTATCTGTGCACTATAGTATTCCTAAAGTCGCTGTACACCATCAATCCAAATGTCGCTGAACATCATTGTATCAAAAATCAGTAAACAGCAGAAAAGTCAAAATTAGGTTAACAAAGTATATTTTTAATGTTGCACTGTGTTAATATAATTTTGACGCTTATGTTGTTCAGCTACTTTTGGGACAGTGTAACTTAATAATGTATATTAACACGTTAGTATCTTTTTCAATACTTATTTAAAATTTAATAATATTTTAAACCGACTTTAAAAAAAGGTGGAGGTTCTCAATTCGTCGGGATTTTTTTTTATGTTAACCGATTACTTAAGGCTCCTGGACCGATTTGGATTTTTTTTTTGTTCAGTAGGGTATAATTTCCAGTTTGTCCCATGTTCACCAGGTCAAGATCTGATGATGGAAATCCAGAAAAATCGAGTGGAAATTTAAAATTTTATAGGAACAGTCGGCATGATTCGTATATTTTCTGAAGTTATTCAGGTATTTACGTCAACTTGTCGATGGTTGAACTCGACCTGATGATGATGAAACCGAAAGACAGTCGAGGGATTTCCTTGACTATTTGGAGTAATTGCCTTGTGTTTGGGCTTGAATAATTCTTCTTGGTGAGCACTTTGCACCAAGACTGGTAGTGACTGTCACTAGGGGTCTGATGATGATAACGAAGGACAGCTCAGGGAACGCCTGAACGGTTTCCAGTAACTACCTCGTGTTTGGAATTAATTCATTTATATCAATAAAAACTTCGCACCTACATGAGTTACAATGAAGTTATCTAGTAAATCTGATGATGGAGCTGGAAGACCGTAGAGGGATCTCGTTGACTATTTGGAGTAATTATTTTGTGTTTGGGCTGGAATGATTCGTATTGGTGAGCACTTTGCACCTATATAGATTATTTAACTATGTTGAAGATCTACAGTACACATAATGATGGAGACCATTGACAGTCGAGGGCATTCCTCAACAATTTACAGGACTGAACACTAAGGACTACTACTATTACCGTGATTTTCGGTCTCAAGCCTAGCCGTCGTCTTCTCATTCGAAACACATTATCCTTGCTTGCTCTGCATATCACTTGAAATGGTGAAATAAAATAATTTTTAACAAAAAATTAATTTTCTGTGTACAAAGTAATACATGTTTTCATGTAGGTAAATAGAAAATAATATTAATAACTATTTTTATAATCTCGAAGTCGGTGCCAATTAAGTGCCAGGTACCAAGTAAAACAATGATGATTACTAGGTAGCGATCAATACACGTTTCTATTACTGTTGTTGTTTTTTTATGTAGCATTTACTTGGCACCTACTGCGAGATTATAAAAATAGTTATTATTATTATTTTCTATTCACCTAAATGAAAAAAAAAACAAACGACTTCAAAAAGTAAACACAAACATAAAAAATAAATTTTCTGTGTACAAAGTTGTCTACTTCGTAGATTGTTAGAGTGATGTTTATGTTATTTCATATTATATATTAGTATGATTACTGACAATATGAATTAAGTTCAAACACGAAGTAGTTACTATAATCCGTTCAGGAGTTCCCTGTCCTTCGTTCTCATCATCAGACCCTTAATGACAGTTACGACCAAGCCTGGTGCAAAGTGCCAATACGAATCATTCAAGCTCAAACACAAGGCAACTACTCCAAATAGTCAAGGAGATCCCTCGACTGTCTTCCAGCTCCAACATCAGGTCGACTTCGACCTTCGTCAGGTTATACTATTGTAAAAGACCTACTTAAACATCATACAAAAGAACTACTCGCCCCTGCAATTATTGAAAGTTCCCCTCGATTTCTCTATCAGATTCTGACCTCATGACAATGGGACCAAATGGAAGGTAAACCCAATCAAATAAAAAAAGAATTTTGCAAATCGGTCCAGTCGTCTTCGAGTAATCGGTGTACATACATAAAAAAATACGCATCGAATTGAGCACTTACTCCTGTTTTAAAGTCGGTTATAAATATAATTGATGTGTAAATAAGTATTGAAATGGATACTAACGTGTTAAAATACATTATTAAGGTCTAGCGAGCACTGTCCCAAAAGTAGCTGTACAACATAAGCGTCAAAATTATATTAACACAGGGCAACATTAAAAATATACTTTGTTAACCTTATTTTGACTTTTCTGCTGTTTACTGACTTTTGATACAATGATGTTCAGCGACATTTGGATTGAAGGTGTACAGCGACTTTAGGAATACTATAGTGCACAGATACTTTTGAATTAGTCGTGTGTAACGACTTTTGTAAATTTCTGGTGTACAGGCTATTTTGTTTCCTAGTTGCGACTATAACTTATGGCGTTTTATTGTGAACAGGTGTTTTGGTAATTTGATTCTGTTCATCGACTTTTGGAGCTGACTGTACATTAGGCGGACTTATTGCATTGAGCATTCTATACCAGTCAAAATCCGTTGCATAGTTTCAAATCAAATCAAAAGTTCGCGTCTGGGACGCATAAAAGACACAAAACGAACAAGATTATAAAAATAAAGTTAAAAATAAAACATTAAGCATGGTAAAACAAAAGTAGAGGGTAGGTGAAAAATATGCATCCAAGCACGCGAAATGGGCCGCGAAACGAGACAGTGTCGCGGCGCTGATGTTCAGCGATGGCCGACACCACCGCATGACGCCAATCAGTGCAGAAACTTAAGTTTTAAATATTTACGCATAATATAGGGATGAATAAAGCGACTTTGTTTTATACTATGTAGTGATGTTACTTACACGTTAAACCATGCATATTAACGAATATATTTCTTAGTTTAACAAAAATCATTACGCTTATCAAATCACCCCAGTGCTCCAGACATGTCTCATACATATAGTGATACAGAAATAGAATAAAACACAATCTCCAATACAAATGTTGGAATAACAATATTATAAGCAGAACAATGTGCACAACACATGTTTCGTTTTGTTTGTAACGTGCCCTCTGTGATCTTTTTACGTTTTAAATAATAATTTAATTTTTTTCTTGTGTGGTCGAAGTTGTGCACTCGACGGGCGTGCAAGAGCAGCGTCGATCGTTTACCACCAGGTAATTAATTCGTCGGCTCGATTGCAGATGTACACCATAAAAAAAATTAAAGAGGTCGTACAAAATACAAACAAAGAGTATTAAAATTTAGTTTTTTAGCCAACAACGATTTACGTAAATACCAGATTTTAAACATTTTTACATACATTTTTTAGATAAAATGACTTCAAAACCTAGTGTATCTAATTTTTTTTTAGAATACGTTTCCCGCAACACTAGGTTTTCTCCTGTGTCGTGGGTGCGGTTACAAACATAGAATTTCACATACACATGACACCCAGACCCGGAACAACAATTTGTGGATCATACAAAGCGTTGTTCCGTGTGGGAATCGAACCCGCGACACGTAGCACGGCAGCCAGTTACAGTGCAGTCAAAATCATAATATATATAAAATCATTTTTTATTTAAGTGAGAATTTACTTCTATAACGAACAAACCCATCTAATTATCTAGGTTATAAAAATGAACACAGCCAAAAAAAAACAATTTACAAAATAGACACTGAAGATCTGTGAATGTTGTAAGTGTCGATATTGTCTAATAGGGATGCGATCTGAAATCGATTATCGTAGAATCGATCAGTATCTCACTATCTTACTTCTTATTATACCTAATATTAATAATGAGAAAGTTACGATGTTTGGATATTTGTTACTCAATCACGCCAAAACGGCTGGACGGATCTGGATGAACAGGCATAGGATACACTCCGGAATAGGACATAGGTAGACTACTTGTTATGAACATACCACGAGGGCGAAGCCGCGCGCGGAAGCTAGTTTGAACTTAATGATTTGACTTATGTCTTACACCCGGTTTCCGAAAGGCCGATCAATGTTAAAATCAACTAGTTAGGTGTCAAATCTCTTGTCAAGTCTTGACAAGAGATTTGTTTAATTTGCTTAAATTGATTTTAACATTGATCGGCTTTTCGGAAACCGGTTGTTAGACATTTTAATCAATTTCGCACAAAGCACTCGGATACATTACACGTGCATTCAGCCAACCAACAAGAAACTATATCTTACATAAATACTCACGTTTCGTAATATTCTTAACCTAAGCTCGCAGTCAAGTGACACTGTCAATGGCACCGGTTCGATGCCCAGGCAAGGTCGTATGACAAAATAAGTGAAAGTTATGCAGTGCATATTTAACAACGATACGGTTTGTGGTTGGTTACTGTAATAGTGTTTGGTGTTATGGTTGAAGTAGGTTAGAAATGAAGGTTTTTTTTTGTCAGAAGAAAATCATGCAATGACTTCTCCCGCCCAGGGTTAGGCGAGAGAGTCAGACTCTTACTGACTAAAAACCCCCCTGTTCCTTCTCCTGCTCTGTGCCGAGGTCGCGGTACCTCATTGCGCTTACCCCGCAACCCCGGCTGAACATCAGCCCTTTAGGGCCCCGTCTGTGGTGGTCGAATGGCTCTTTGAGGTGCGCGCGGAACGCTACGCGCCGTACGCTCGGGCCTGGTTCTGGTCGGGCGGCGAGCTGCCCTTACTCGCCGACCGCAGGCCCGTACTTACGGTGGCCGGAGATCGTCCCTCGATCCCCGACGCCCGTAGTGTCGCCAGTTGCGGCTGCTGGGGCGTGAGGAGGAGGATTGCTCCCTCACGCGGGCCGCCTCTCTCTTTGCGAGCATGACTGCTTCACAAAAGGAGGAGACGGCGTCCCAGTTCCTCTCACTCCGCACCATGGCCTCGACTAAGGCCGGGCGCGAGAGGTCGCCGCCGCCGATCACTTCCCTGAGGATACGGCGGTGCTCAGCCCAGGCAGGGCATACCGCTACCGTATGCTCCACCGTATCCTCTAGGTGGTCCTCACAATGACGACACTCGGGCGGTTCCTCCCGCTGAATCCGAAACAGGAACCTACCGAAGCTGCCGTGCCCGGTAAGCACCTGCGTCAGACGGAAGGTGAGGACGCCGTGGCGTCTCTCAAGCCACTCCTCAAAGAGGGGTCTTACCACTGCTATGGTAGCGTGGACATTCCAAACTAGCAGCACCAATAGGGCCCAACCCAGCTGATGTTGTCAATAAGATATCCCAGCCTCAGCCAGGACAAGGAACGGGAGGGTTTTAAGACAGAAAGATTCGTAATATTACTAACATTCCATTCGATGATTTTTCCCGACACAAAAAGATAGACAGCGAATCGCAGCAGCACCTTAGTAACCTCCCTGTGGCAACAGCACTGCTGCTCGTTCCCGACTTCGGAATCACCAAATCTTCTTACACGCTCGAAAGAGGCCGCTTTTCACTCGGCAAATTTGTTGATGCCCATCGGCGATTATATGGTCGTTTGCCGATACTCATAAAAATCATCATCATCTCATAAAAAATATCGATACTAGACTGCACGGTTGGTTCAGTGGCTGGGAACTGACTGCCGCGCAACGTGTCGCGGGTTCCATTCACAAAATTGTTGTTCCGGGTCTAGGTGTAATGTGTAAATAGGTATACGCATCCACGACACAGGAGAAATTCATAGTAAGGGGCAACACTTTAATAAAAAAAAAACAAAAAAAAGTTGTAAACTAAAAAAGAAATTACTCCAATACGATTTTTCGCAATGATATCAAAGAAACTAAACAATGTATCTAGTCGCGTGTACAAGGTATTTTATTATGTAGATAGGTACGTTAGTTTCGAGCGAAATGATCTACGAGACCGCACATAGCGCGGCGCGTGCGCACCACATTCGTTTTCCAAGGAATGCAACTTATGTAAGTATGAAAAATTGGAAATTGATCTCTTCGTACAATTATTTTGATGTAATTTTGAAAGCAATTGTTTTGTCAGACATGCTATTTCATTTTATTATTGAATGTTATAGAAGTAGGTAGGTACTCGTAAAGTCATTTGACACGATCGCGATGGTCTATGTGAGCGAAATTTCGTAAATTGTTAAAACTTATGTTTTGAAACCTTTTTGTACCCGTTGAAGACTGCTTGGGTATTCAAATGTTGGAGTGTGGTTGGCTGTTTCGAAATAAGCCAGCGGCTTTCCCAGTCTACCTAAATTTCGACCGAATTCGAATGTTTCGGACCATTTCTTCATTCTGAAATATGTCTTTTCCAAAAAGGCATTCAAAGATCTAGTATTTAATCGTGGATACAATAAAAACTTTATACAAATTATTGAATCCAATTAAAGACAAGTTGCCCGAAGTGATGTTCCATTTTTATTTCATTTCAAACAAAAATAACCTGAAATGGTTTCCGTTTCGTAAATAGATATTGTATGATGCTATGGTGCACTTCCTTAATCCCTTCTTAAGTTGCAGCGTGATATATTATATATACTTCTATACTAATATTATAATTTTTTTAAGTTTGTAAGTTTGTATGTAGGGTGTAATCTTTGGAACCGCTGGTCGGATTGCCAAAATTATTTTACTGATAGATAGCTACAATGTTCCTGAGTGCTATAGGCTATAATACATCACGCTACAATCAAATGGCACTGCAAAGCAGCGAGTGAAACCGCGAGAGAGTAGCTAGTCAAATATAAATGTATATTCATTGTCAAAGAAATAGAACAATTTATTCTAACTTGACCACCTTGTGTACATTTTCTTGTGCGTGAAGCTTTAAATAAATCAATCAACCAATAAACCATATACAGGTACTTTTGGACCGTCAAAATGGAATAATATGTAGTCCGCAAAGGTGCTTGTTCCAACGTGTGTATTTGAATGAAGAAAAACTGGCAAGAAACTCCGTCATTACCGTACCGGGTTCTCTTTTAGAGGTATTAGAAACAGGGTTTTTTTTTGTGAGGGGAAAATCATCAAATGACTTCTCCCGCCCAGGGCCGGGCAGGAGGGAGTGTCAGACTCTTACTGACTAAAGACCCCCCTGTTCCTTCTCCTGCTCTGTGCCGAGGTCGCGATACCTCATTGCGCTTACCCCGCAACCCCGGCTGAACATCAGCCCTTTAGGGCCCCGTCTGTGGTGGTCTATTGGCTCTTTGAGGCGCGCGCGGAACGCTACGCGCCGTACGCTCGGGCCTGGTTCTGGTCGGGCGGCAAGCTGCCCTTACTCGCCGACCGCAGGCCCGTGCTTACGGTGGCATTAGAAACAGGGTGGAAAGTTCCTCATCCTCCATTGAAAAGGAAGGATCCTCCGACCAGGCGAGGTGTTCGTGCCTGGTGGGCTGCTGCCCGACGGTTGCTGTCGGGATTTTGTATCGGTGCTAATTGTGTTGAAAACTCTTATAGCGCGATGTAGAAACTTGCACGTGATTGGTGCTGTGGTCAATGTTGTGCGATAGATGTCGCTACACTCTTACCTGGTGTTGGCTGTGATCGTGTCCAATCCTTTGAGGAGGGTTAAGCCTTTTATAACCTCACTCTCACGGCTGCACATAAGCTTTGTATTACGGCAGCTAACTGCACTGTAACGCCGTAGTAGTTATACACTTTACCAAATCCTGGCAAATTTAAATTATGATGTTTTCTGGTCAGCTATGCGATTTCGGCGAAATAGCCTATTTTCTATTTGTCGTCTATAGCCGACCATGTCGGTCAAAAAAATGCATCATTCCTTTCTTTGATTGTTTTAATTTTTTTCCTTAGAACTCTCATAATATTATTATAAATAGTTTATTTTGTGTTATGTCAGTACAAATTAAGTTAAAACTATTTATAATTAATTATTTGACTGACGAATCATCTTAATTTAATTCAAATCTACGTAATTCAAGGAAAATAAATTACTTTACTATATTTGGGTTGGACAACAATCCAATGTCTGTATTTGGTGATTACTGTCGATACAATAAAACCAGTTGCCTAAAGCGTAGAGGTCTAGGTTGTTATTCGAATATCAGATTACATAATAATGTGCTAAAGTTTATATAAGCAATTTATCTTCAAATATAATATGATGTGATTGTAGAAATAATATTCAGTAATGAAACTTTGATTTAGACGCCACTGACATACGGCGAGGGAAGGGAAAAAAGGTTGTGACAAGAGGGAGTGCGCCATCTGTCGAGAGATGATCTCCGGCCACCGTAAGCGCGGGTCTGCGGACGGCGGGTAAGGGTAGCTCGCCGCCCGACCAGAACCAGACCCAAGCGAACGGCGCGGAGTCTATAGACCACCACAGACGGGGCCCTATAGGGCTGATGTTCAGCCGGGGTAGCGGGTTAAGAGCAATGAGTCACCGCGGCCTCGACCAAAACCAGGAGAAGGAACGGGTGGTTTTTAGTCAGTAAGAGTCTGACACTCGTCTCTCGCCTAACCCTGGGCGGGAGAAGGCATTTGATGATTTTCCCCTGACAAAAAAAAGGCGCCGTCTGTGGTGGTCTATTGACTTAAAGTCGCGCGCGGAACGCAACACACTGTACGCTTGATCGTGAGGAAGCCTTTTTGAGGAAAATCATCAAATGACTTCTCCCGCCCAGGGTAAGGCGAGAGAGAGTGTCAGACTCTTATGACTAAAAAACCCCGTTCCTTCTCCTGCTCTGTGCCGAGGTCGCGGTGCCTCATTGCGCTTACCCCGCAACCCCGGCTAAAATCGTGAGGAAGCCTAGACTTATATTCTCTTATAGTAAGTTTGAAATCGCTGACCACCCGCCTTAAGAAAGCGCTGTAATCAATGCTCAAACCTTCTCCATGTGACAAGAGGCCTTTGCTCAACAGTGGGCAGAACGAACAACGTGTTTCGTATTCGGACTTCTGCAAAATAATCTACATTATTTTCAAACTAGCGACCCGCCCCAGCTTCGCACGGGTGCAAATTTGATACTTAAATTCTTCACTACTTAATGGATGCTATTATGCATATAAACTTCCCTATTCAATCACTCTATCTATTAAACCGCATCTAAATCCGTTGCGTAGTTTTAAACATTTAAGCGACTTTTTTTTATACTTTTTTGTGATGTGCCTATAATTGCAATTTGCATTTGTTACTATTACAGTTTTAAATTTTCTGTTTCTGAGCTACTTAGGGTGTTTTCAAACAAGGTTACGTAAGTCACACACAAAACTGCATTTACCTTTGACCTTGAATGAGATTTGATTAGCTCAAAAAGGTCTTTCAGCAGGTTTTGTTTCCTCGTGTGGCCAAACTCATTACTTACCAAAATTCGATTATATAGGAATTATATAGTCCCGAGCCCCATACCTACATCATATTATGTTGCAATTTGTATTCCAACCACTTCCCATAAGGTCCAAAATCCTCTATCAACAGTTAGGTTTGCCCAAACGCAGCGATGTTCGACCACAGTGCCTAATTAGTAAAACTTGCGGCCGCCGGTTCATTGACCTCATGAAAAGAATGCCAAATGTACCGTAATACTGTTTTTTTAATGTTGATCAATTTGCTCGTTGCTGTCATGATTGAGGATTATTTATTAATTTTTCTACTCAGTTAATGAGTTTTTAATGATTAACGTTTATTTTTTTCTAGCCGCAAATTGGTTCTTATTTTGAATGTGTTATGGTTCTTTTAGGATAGATGTATTCTGGTGTCAGACACGAAAAACGTTGATGCTCTTTTCTTATCACTACATAGTATAAAATATTTTTTTTAATAGATAATAGAAATAGAATAGCGAGTAATTGAAGAGGAAAGTGCATATGTATAATAAAAGCTGGATTTATGTAAAATAAAGCCGGAGCGGGTCGGCTAGTTTATTATAATTATAAATCAACAACATAAGACTTTTTTTGTGAAGGGAAATGACTTTCATGTTGACTTCTTATTATCGATACTATAAACATGATAATCTATCTATACTAGTATTATGAAAACCGCTGGTCGGATGGGCAAAATTCTTTCAATGAAGAAGGCTACAATGTTCCCGAGTGCTATAAAACATCACGCTACTATCAAATGGAGCTGAGCAGTGATTGAAACCGCGTGAGAGAAGATAATATCAAATATTTAAGCAATAAAGTTTAAAATGGCGTAACAACAAAATAATAAACTGGCCCAAACTATCTTCCTGTTAACCAACTATTGTTTACAACGACATTACAATAGATAAAACAATGATGTCAATAGAGCGAACAGTTTCATTTATATTATTATCATTTTCTAAAGAGTTTTATTTCTATCTTTCTGCGGACCTTACATAACTAGGTTAGGGTCAGTGCTGAGTGACTCTTGACACTTGAGTAACTGAAGAGTGACTGTCATCAATGACATCAGTCCTTCACCTCTCCCCTTCCTTCCATAAGGGGTGTTTTTCAATCTATACTAATATTATAAAGAGGTAAAATTTGTAAGTTTGTTTGTAGGGGGTAATCTTTGGAACCGCTGGTCGGATTTCCAAAATTCTTCCACTGATAGATAGCTATAATGTTCCTGAGTGCTATAGGAATAAATAATATAAGGAATAAAACATAACGCTACGGTTGACTGCAGCCGAGCAGCGGGGGAAACTGCGCGAGAGTAGCTAGTGTCAAATATGCATATTCAATGTATTACTAACGTCTTGTTATCACTTATTGTCGTATGAATTTGTATGTTTGTAAACGCACCCAGGATATAGAATGGTCAGATAAAATTTACCTAGGGTATAATTATGATGCTGTCGGGTCAGAATGTTTGTATAAGACAGTGACAGCAACAATTTTATTCCTCAGATAATATTTATCTTAGTATTGAAAAATGTCAGCGTTGTGTTTTGCCATATGAGTGAGGTTACCGGAAGCCCAATCTTCCCCTCCTCCGATCCCTCCCCAATCACTAAATCTCCAAATCCCTGAAAGGTCGGCAACGCACTCGTAACTCCTCCGTTGGGTGTCCATGGTCAGCGCTGATTGCTTACCATCAGGTAATCCGTCTGCTCGTTTGCCGACCTATTACAAAAAAAACAGCCCTAAGACAATAAAAAAAAAAACAGTTTAGAAGTATTAAGTATTAACACATTAACACCGAAATGAACTGCCCTAATCAAAGTTACTAGTTTTGATAAATTAGTCACTTAAAACTTCCTCTTGAATGTATTTAAAAAATAACTCATCAATATCTAACACGTTGTTTTAAAGATCTAAACAAATAGGGACATACGGCGGCTTTGTTTCATAAAACAAAGTCCTCTATAGGTTCCTAATCAATACGTAGGAACCTATACAGGACCTTTTTTTTTGTCAGGGCCCTCTTCCGCCCAGGGCAAGGCGACAGAGAGTGTCAGACTCTTACTGACTAAAAACCCCTCCGTTCCTTCTCCTGCTCTGGGCCGAGGTGACTCATTGCGCCTAAACCGCAATCCCGGCTGACCTACAGAGGACCTGAATTCCTGATCCCCATTTAGTAAAACAAGAACGCAGATCTAATACTATTAATATTTTTCGATTATAATATTAATGTTGTTTTTCATGGACAAGCAAATAAAAACAATGAACGAAGGATAGGAACTTTTCTCAATTTCCTTTTTGTTGCTCGATGATTAAAAAGCTTGATATTAAGCGTTTGAATTCATTTTTTAACGTTAAAATTTGCAATATAGGAATATGTACGACGGGCTGGCCAGTCTAACAGGAAAATGAAGTGCACGCAGCATTCTTCGTTAAATTATGTCTAGACTCTCAGACGCCTGACTCAGCGAATGACTAAATGCTTTTTTCAACCAATATCACCATAGGTACTAACTTATAAACTTTCGCGTTTCATATTAACAACATATATTTATTTACGCGGGTATTAACGCGGAAAATTATTATTTGAATACCTTGATAGGGTTGACGTTTCGACCCGGTTGCACAGGTCGTGGTCACAAGCAGGCTGAAGATGCGATGTCACAGCTCCCGGCATTCGGGCTATGAATCTTCATCTAACCCCTTATTTTCATTTTCTACGTTATTAGGCCATCTACACTCTACGCTGACTGTATCCACAGTTGTGTTAACCGACTTTGAAGGAAAGCGAGGTTGTGTTTTGCGAATCACTGGACTCCACCTCGACGAAAATTTAAAGCCGTCCTCCCGATTGAAATTATTTGGGCATTTCTTTATTTCAACTGCTTCACGCACAAGTCTTGTATGGTACTGGCGATCAATGGAGAGAATTTGCGGTCGGTGGAATTCTATCCAGTGATTAGAACCAGCCTGGAGCAGGTGTTCTGCTATCGCTGATTTGTTGCTCTGTCGGTTCTTGACTGCGGCGATATATTCTTTGAACCTCTCAGCAATGGTCCGCTTCGTTTGCCCAATGTAGGAACTACCGCAGCTGCAGTTGATACGACCTCTTGGCCACCATGACTACCAGAATTTCAACCTTCATTCATCAAATCCCAAGCGAAGGCCTCCTGCGCACCTCTTGTTCTTCTACTGTGTCTCGAATTACTACGATTAAAAGGCCATCTGATCACGACTTCTTATTTCGTCTAATGTTTACATTTACTGGCCGAACGAAGCTATTGTTATCATCAGTGAAATCGATTAAGGTTAATGAGTCTACTTTTAATTGATCTCAATTTTCTATCGCCAGATTTCAAACTGATATTTATAAATTCTAATAGCGCTTTCATTTGTTTATTATACATTTCGGTTGTATTAAGAGTTTGACATTTAAATCTTTAATTAAACACGTAATAATAATAATTTTGCAGAAATCAGTAATGTACAATGAAGAGAAATTCGCGTCATCTGACTTCCCTTGCCTAGGGTATGGTGAGAGTGACTGCCAGACTCTTACTGACTAATATCCCCGTTCTTTCTCCTGGTCGAGGCCACGGTCCTTATTGCGGTTGGGCTACCACCCCGGCTAAACATTGGCCCGGTTGGGCCCCATCTGTACTGGTCTTTTTTCTTAGAGCGACTATCTGCTACAAATTCTTCTCTATACATTTATATATAAGACAAATCCTAACTGATACTAAGTTCTTGCTTGATCTCCTGAGTGTCAGAGTCGATGGTACTTGCACGAAGAAGTCCACAGCTAAGGATAATAAGGCAACCATTTCTCCAACCAAAGTCGTCAACCAAAATTTAGTATCTCCTCTTCATTTCGACCTTACAAAAACAGGATATCCAGAAACTCTGTCAGTAAATGTTGACAAACAGTATCTTTTTTAGCGACACAGACATACTTACATGTTATTGTGTGTACATATTAGTAGCTTGCTGAGAACAATAGCAGACGTTTGAGTCTACCGTCTCGTTGTTAGGGTTGTACGCATTAAGAAAAATGGCGGTTCTGTGTGCTTGCTAAAAAAACAAATAAAAAATATCGAATCAATCATCAAATAGCGCTGACCTTGGACATTCCATCCGTAAATCCCTAATTATTGAGGCACCGCGACCTCGGCCCAGAGCAGGGAAGGAACGGGGAGGTTTTTAGGAAACAGGAACACCAGAGGAACTACAAGTGCCTTGATGTACGGATTGGGAAGAAATAGGGGGAGGGCAGCATTGTGCCTCCGATAACTTCACTCACACGCGCCAAACCTAACGCTGTGGTGGTTTCACGTCCTATTTCTGTAGGTAGGGCCGTTTAAGGACTTTAAGAATTATACATACAAAATGGTGGAAGCTTGGTTTAGGCTTCCTCCTCCACGACTGATTTTTTTTTTTTGGGAAAAGACCACCCTATTCAACTTATACTGCTGCAACTCCTTTAGGTGATGAATGATGATATACCCAACGATCACCCAAATAATGATGATCTATGTAGTATAAAGTTCTCATGAATCAAAAACCAGAAAAATAACAGGGAATATTGAAAAATTGCTCCCAGACCAGGCAGGGATGAGTTGCTTTTTGAGACTTAAATTAATTTTGACCTTCCATGTTGCATACGCAACCTGTGTTAACATAAAGCGACAACTACCATCAAATTTTCTTTTTCTAAATCTCCCAATAAGACACGTGCAAGCTTCTGCCAGCAATAAAAATTGCCTATTTGTTATTCTATAAAGACTAAAATCTATCTACTAAGTTTTTGTTGGGCATGTTGCGGTTTAACTCTCTTGAGGTGAGGCGAATTATTTCTTAATGATTATGAGCTGTAAGACGCTGCGTGTTGAATCTGACTGTCCAGAGATAGTAGGACAGGTGGTGCGGTTATCAGTACCCAGGCTGCTTACGCGGCCGAAGTTGGTGTAACTTCGGCCGCGTCAACATGCCTTATTCGCTGTACCAGACGCACGTACAGTGGCCCATGCAAATTCTCCGCTGGTCCGAGTTCTCACCATGCTCAATTCTCTCCTGATGTCAGCGCTGCCAGATTGTGATTTGTTTGCAATGAGATCTGTGTCGTGAATGTCTTAGATATTTTTAATAGGATGGATGATAGGTAGGTAAACTATAATGTTTGTTTTAGTTTAAGATTACTATGATTACCAATCTTGTTATTCAATTGTATTAAGTACTTTTATTTTGTTAATATAATTTAATGGCGTAAGCTGTAATGTTGTATAATGTAAATTTTCTTAATAAATAAATAAATAAATCTCTATGCCAAATTACATACAGATCCATTCATCAGTTTCTGTGTTGAAAAGTTTGCGATAGATATCCATCGATCTTGGACGGAGATAAAATTAAATTTTTCAAAACCTACTGCGAATTAATATTTAATGTCGTTTAACTTCGCCATCCCTAAGTGAGTGAAGTTGTCGCTTCCGCCAGCCTGTTCGTTCGCCAGTCTGCCCATTTAAATCAATAAAACGTTGAACTTTTTATTATTAAGTAAGTATGTGGAAAGGGGGGACCTTTCTAAGCGGCTACATGCCTTATATTTCATTTTAGACTAGGCATATTACTTTAGTAATGGTTGGTTGAATAGACTTTTTTTTTGATGGGGAATAATCATCAAATGGCCTTTCTCTCTCCCAGGATAAGACGAGAGGGAAAGTCCGACTAAAAACCTTCTTGTACCTTGTCCTGCTCTAGGCTGAGGCCGCGGTATAACTCATTGCTCTTTAAAAACCTATAATTACGCGGCTATTAACGCGAAAATAAGTATTTAAATACCTTGGTAGGCTTGACGTTTCGACCTGGTTGCTCAGGTCGTATTCACAAGCAGACTGAAGATGCGATGACACAGCTCCCTGCATTCGGGCGATAAATTTTCAATTACCCTTATCTATCTATCATTGCTCTTGCCCGGAACCTCGACTGAAGATATTGATAGCTGTATTGATGCTTATTTTGTAGTAAACGCGAAATTATATGGTTCCTTTGTAATTTGTCTCTCTTTCACATCGCTATGGAGCGTTTATATGGTACTAGCGGCCCGCCCCCGCTTCGCACGGGTCCAACTATCGCTATCAAAGGGTCACTTTTTCCCAATATTCCCCTCTACTTTTCTAATATTTTCTTTAATAAAAACCTTCTCCTGACAATAACAAACATAACAAAAAAAGAATTAGCAAAATTGGTCCAGGCGTTGTTGAGTTATGCGCTTACCAACACATTTTGCGATCCATTTTTATATATATAGATTATTTTAACGTCTGAATAAGTTTGCAGAATCCCTGGTAAACAGTCAAGTGGTAGTCACTCGTATCTCAATTCTACAATAAACATTTTTATTTCCTAAAAACTAAATAATATTTTATAATTAAATATTTAGAAATGGTGTTGTAAGATTTTTAGATATTTTTAACATATTATGTATGCATTTTAAAACCTTGAATTTAACCTCTGAACTTGTAAGACGCAAACACTACTTAGATTTAAATAGCACTAGCGACCCGGCCCGGTTTCGCATGGGTGCACTTTTCCGTCACTATCTCAATAAAAAAACCGCATCAAAATCCGTTGCGTAGTTTTAAATATTGTAGTAGGCATGCATAGAGATATAGGGACAGAGAAAGTGACCTTTTTATACTATAGTGACGTTAGATGTCCAACCACAAGTGTTTTACCAAACTGAACTTAAAATAACGAAAATCTTCTCAAAATTCCAGGCGAAAAGACTCAACGGCAATGCCGAGCTTGCTGCCATCAAGGTGATCAAGTTGGAGCCCGGCGATGACTTCGCCATCATCCAGCAGGAGATCCTGATGATGAAAGACTGTAGGCATCCCAACATCGTCGCGTATTATGGCTCCTATCTAAGAAGGGATAAGCTATGGATCTCTATGGAGTACTGTGGAGGTGGAAGCTTGCAGGTAATTATGGAAAAATCTGTCCTTGGACTTAATTGTTGCTTAGACTCATTTTTCCTTGACAAATGACATTTCTCTATCTAAATAATAATATAGAGTTAAAATTGCATTGAAAATACTTACCTATTTAAAACAACAAGGTAACAGAAGTTTTTCATTCATTCTTCTCCACGGGATTGGATATGTTTTGGAACGAAGTTCGTTTGGCTAGCAGCACAGCTAATGAACAACATCCAAGTTTTACAAATCAAAATTCAATAAAAAAATTATTATTAAAAAAACAAAATACCCGACTGCACACTAAAAAAAGAGTAAAACAAGCCCCACAATACAAATTTACTGAATATAATTTATAAATGTTGATGGAAAGCATCGCAGGCGGGGACCAACAGAGGCTTATTTATAGTCATTTCTCTTGTGCACCATTTAGCAGAATTTTCGTTGGTGGCGGTCAAGGTGGTCCCCGCCTGCGATGCTTTCCATCAACATTTATAAATTATATTCAGTAAATTTGTATTGTGGGGCTTGTTTTACTCTTTTTTTAGTGTGCAGTCGGGTATTTTGTTTTTTTAATAATAATTTTTTTATTTATAACTTTTTAGCTGTTTTTATGCAACGAAAATGTTGTAGATGAACATGTTCCCGTGGGAATTTTGAGAAAAAACGTATCCTATATTAATTACTCCCGTGATTGAAATGAATCTAATGATACCGCATACATATTTTTTTAAAGGGAAATTTAGAAAAAATATTATTATGTCTTTATCCCGTGGGACTTTTAGGATAAAATGTATCCTATGACACTCCCGTAATCAAGACAAATCTAACGATACCTCATACATCAAAATCCATCAAGCCGTTTAGGCTACAGGAGGTCACAAAGGAAAAGATATACATACATACTTACATACACTCGAAAAACATTACCCTCCTTCTTTGGCAGTCGGGTAAAAAGAAAATCCTTTTAAATTGCTCAATTATGAAAAGCGGCCCCGGGCCGGAGCAGGAGAAGAAACAGGGTGGTTTTTAGTCAGAAAGAGTCTGACACTCTCTCGCTCCGCCTAGGGCGGTCATTCAATGATTTTCCTCCCTTTTTTATGGCATATTAAGTGGGCAAACGAGCATACGGATTACCTGATGTTAAGCAATCGGCGTCACTCGTGAAAACTAGACATATAGAAGGAGTTACTAATACTGTAAGTGCGTTGCCTCTAGTTAGAGTTATTAGATTTTTAAGGATAGGGAACACGGCGAAACACAACAAAGAAGTTGCTCCACTATTGCCGGTATTCTGTGACGCCGTGGTATCACTCCGGTCAGCCAACCCAGCCGTGCCAAAACATGGCTCTCCCACAGTTAATAACTGTGACACTACCTGAACTGAACTATCCTATATCTCAATTCCAGGATATTTACCACGTGACGGGACCTCTAACCGAACTGCAGATCGCCTACATGTGCCGGGAGACGCTAACTGGACTCTCTTATCTACACAGCATGGGAAAGATGCATCGGTGAGCGAAAATTCTATTTTTTATTAGTAGTATAATAACTTAGTACATTCCTAGGTTAATATATTTCTTTGACTATTCAATACAATTATTTATTAAAATATTGTATAATCGTACTTTCACTCATTGATTTGACGATATACTTAATTTTAGATTTTTTCTAGTTACCTACTTATTAAAAATAACTTTGTTTTTTTTTTTGGAATTTAAAATATACGTTGCCCCACACTTGGATTTTCTCTTGTGTCGTGGGTGCGTTTACAAACATACAATTTCACATGCACATAACATCTAGACCCCAGCCACGGCACCAACCGTGCAGTCAAACTATAACTATGCTGTTTGACGTAAAAAACATATGAAGATTGTTAGATAATCACTACATAGTATGAAACAAAGTCCCTATATATGTTTCTTTTTTTATGGAATAGGAGGCAAACGAGCAGACATATCATCACCTGATGGTAAGCGATCAGCGCCGCCCATGGACACCTGCAGCACCAGATGTACCTCTCTTTACTTTTTTAACGGATTGTGATGAGAGTTTTTTGATAGACTCAGCGATTGAAGAGGTTTATGTGTATAATAACGCTATTGGAGCTATTTACTATCGGTGGGTCGCTAGTTTCAAATATAAAGTATGTAGTCAAATCAATGAATGGAAATGATTTGAATTGTATAGAAGTATAATAGGTATGTTGTTTGTTATAATAATTGTTATGTAACATGTTATAAGCTATTGTAGTTGTAGGATTAGTCACACTACACGTATAAGATAAATATGTTGTACACACGCTATGCGTAATAATATAATATTCTACATTTCTACCTCGTTGGTCAAACGGTCGCTAGTTTGACTACCGATCAAAGGATAGAATGTTGATAGTTCGTAAAGGTTCTTATACTTTTTATATATAAAAAATAGCGGCCCGCCCCCGTTTCGCACGGGTCCAACTATCTCGCTATCAAAGGGTCACTTTTTCCCAATCTTCCCCTCTACTTTTCTAATATTTTCTTTGATAAGGACCTTCTCCTGACAATAACAAACATAACAAAAAAAGAATTAGCAAAATCGGTCCCAGCGTTGTTGAGTTATGCGCTTACCAACACATTTTGCGATCCATTTTTATATTTATACATATAGATAGATAAAAATGAATTGCTGTTCGTTAGTCTCGTTAAAACTCGAGAAAGGCTGGACCGACATGGCTTAATGTTTTCTTTAAATATTCCTGGATATACAAAGAAGGTTTAAAAGGTCAGATAATAATCAATATTAGTTGTTACATTTGAGGCGAAATTAAAAAAGTAATTTATTGCGTTATAATTTCCCGGTTTTTGTTTGTGTCTCTTTTTCTTAAACGATTCCTCACAGTAGATTTTTCTTCTCTGTCGTAGTGCGTTAACAAACATACGAATTCACATACAAGAGATTCCCAGACTCCAAACAACAAATTGTGAATTACACAAAGTGTTGTTGTTGTGTAGTTGGACAGCAGCCAGTTGCCCAGCCACTGTGCCAACCGTGCACTTTGCAATAGGGATGTCTCCTGGGTTAAAACAACAAAATTCTAATTAGTCCGTCAGTTAGATTATAGAAAAATACTCGACACGTATTTTTTAATTTGTCCATACGAATAATATTGACAAAGATACAGCACATTCAAATTCAGGAGTAGGGGCTCGTGACGTCACTCTTTCGTAAAAATTTTACGAAATAATGACGTAGCGCGAACTTTCGCCGCTCTGTAACTTTGTTATTTTTAAGTTTTAGAAGCAAAAGAAAAAATACTTGTCTGCTCTTTTCTGGCGTTCTAAAAGATGGACTAATTATTATTTTTTAGTTATCATCCCTATTCTCCAAACAACTTCAAAATAATATATACCTACGAGGTATTACATAACTATAAAATATTTATTGTTAACAGCGACATAAAAGGCGCGAACATCCTTCTGACGGAGTGTGGGGATGTGAAGCTAGCTGACTTCGGAGTCTCGGCCCAGATCACGGCCACCATCAACAAAAGGAAGTCTTTTATTGGGACCCCGTATTGGATGGCTCCTGAGGTAAATACCATATTCCTTCCTCCAATTAACAGTTATGGATTTTGTTTAAAAGGCCCTCTATCATGCCTGGTGCTTTTTTTATGAAATAGGTCGTAAAAAGGACAGACTTGTTACCTGATAGTAAGCCATCGGCGCCGTCCATGGACACCTGCAAACCTCGAGTATTTACGAGTGTTTTGCCTCGAGTATTTACGAGTGCTTTGCCAACTTTTTGGGGATTAGGGTTTCGGTGATGTAGAGATTGGGGCGGGAAGGATTGAGCATCCGGTAACCTTACTCATACGACGAAACACAACATTGTGGTTGTTTCACGCCGGTTCTCTGTGAGGCCGTGGTATCACTCCGGTTGAGCCGGCCTATTCGTGCCGAAGCATGGCTCTCTCACACTTAGGTTGGAGTTTTACTAATAATTCACTTGTTTTAATTATATTTTGTTTGATTCTAGGTGGCTGCAGTGGAACGCAAGGGTGGTTACAACCAGCTCTGTGATATTTGGGCTTGTGGTATCACTGCCATTGGTAAGTTGTGAATATATCATTATTTGGATCTCTATTTTTGTGAGGGGAAAATCATCCTCCTCCCACCCAGGGTGCGGTGAGAGGGAGTACTAGACTCTTAATGACTAAAAACCAACCGTATCTTCTTCTGCTCTGAGCCGAGGCCGAGCCCTCGCCTTTTCAACATTTTGAAAAATAAAATCAAGATTTTTATTAATAAGAGTTCACCTAAATCGCTGTGCTCAACAATACCCAGTCGCCTACTCATCAATAAATTAAACTGCTAAAATTATTTAAGAAATATGCTAAACTGTATGGGTACCGGGCTATGTGTCATTAGTTCGATAACGCGACATTTTTGTGTTCACGAATAATTTTTGTGATGAAATAAATACAAATACGAATATATTTATTTCATCTTTAAACATTGTGTCGTATATAATAATAAGTATCATGTCTTGGTTATTTTAAGAACCAATTTACTTTCTCTGTTTGTCATTTATATGTATTTAATTAACAATTAACCCTACTATTACTTACAGAGTTAGCAGAGCTTCAGCCTCCGATGTTCGAGCTGCACCCCATGCGAGTACTTTTCCTCATGTCCAAATCGGGATTCAAACCCCCCTCTCTCAAGGAGCGAGAGCGCTGGTCTGCCGTCTTCCACTCCTTCCTCAAATTAGCTCTCACGAAGAATCCCAAGAAACGACCCACAGCTGATAAATTGTTACAGGTAAATCATCCTACTTAATATTATAAATGTTGAAAGTTTAGGTGAATGTATGTATGTTATTTTTTCACACAAAACGGCTGAACCGATTTGGTTGAAATTACCTGTGTAAAAAGGCAAAAATCATTTATTTCAATAAGACCCTTACAGGCAATTTTGAACGTAAACAAAATTTAAAGATATAAAGTGTCAGTCTGTCGGTCAGTCCTGTTTGTGAGCTATTTATAACCCTAGTATTTTTTCTTTCTTGAATGGCAACCGAGTAACCATAGTATAATATTTAATATCATCTTTGACAGTGACAGATGTAATTTTTGACATACGTCATAATTTTAATGATAATGTAATCGCACAAAATAATTTGTAATATCGGAACATTACCACCTTGTATTAATCTTTATTTCAATGTAAGATAATTTACTCCAACAACTCAGGATAATTTACCCAATAAATAATTTTAATTGTACACTAAAGGACTTTGTGACATAAAATGATCAAAAATAGCAATAAAAATAGAACAAGAATTGATTTTCCTAAAAGCTAATGGCCGTTATAAACATCATTCCGACAGTAGTTGATATGTTAAATATTAATTAACATACTAACTCATAGCTGAACTAATATACCTTCTCCATGTTCCAGCACGCATTCTTCCAGCAGGATATGAGCAAACGATTGGCCATCGAACTTCTACACAAGTACTCCAACCCGCCCAGCCACTGTAACAACGAGCCCGACGAGGATACTGTACGTACACTGCGATTTTGTCACTGACTCTTTACTTCTCTGTGGATTTGAACTTTAAAAGATATTCATACAATATTATTTTATAAGATAGGCCGGCTAACGAGTAGACGATTTACCTGATGGTAAATAATCAGTGTCGCCCATGGACACTCGCAACAACAGAAGAGCTACGAGTGCATTGCCGACCTTGTGGGGATTAGGGTTTTAGAGATTGGGGGAGGGGAGCGGTTGGGCTTCCGCCACAGATGATTTTGAAATAACCGTCAGTTAATTTGACTTCAAGATCCCTTTTCGGCCTTGTTTTACAGTGGCGTTAATGGCTGATATGCCCTTTAATTGCAAACATATTAATCCCATAGAGGCAATTATCAGCGTGGAGAAAACTGTCAAGGTTTTTAACGAAAAATTAATTATCATATATTTAATACGCTACAGGAATTGATGTAGAACTTACAGAAAAATACTTACTAACCTTAAATAAAATTCTCATCTGCAGGCGATGTCAAACATGCCAGCGCGCATAGCATCCCGCCATACTGGTCGCGGCGCTCGTCGTGTTCTAGGCGGAGAGCCAGCAAAACACGCGCGACCTCGTTCCCTCCTCACGGATGCCCGCGACGTGCCCTCCCTGCACGACCTCCCTCCCCTGCACGACCTGCCGCCCCTGCACGACCCCGCCCACATGCACGACCCCGCCCACCGACGCTCTGGACTCTACGATGATTCTCCAATAGTGGATCTTGATGCTGATGATGATCTAAGTGTCAATTCCATGCCGAAGGTCATCAATTTCAGTGCGGAAGTCAACAGGAGCTGTGATGGGGATACTGTTAAGAGGAATGGTATGTGGATTTTTTTATTTTTGTAGTAGGTACATATTTATAATACATATAATATAATGCGTGCAAGATATCAATATTATAGTTACTCGACTAGTTTCGAGAAGACGAAGGACCTAAACCAGTACAATTGTCTTGTCGAGCGTCGCAAAGATAACTTAGTATACCTCTCGGTATGTAGTGTACAAAACAGATCTCGACGTTGCAAGCTAAATTGAGCACCTTTTTGATAGCTCAGCAAAGGAACAGACGGATTACCGGATGGTAAACCGCTGCGGCGCTGCCCATTTACACCCGCAACAAACAATTGGGAATTTGGGTTATGGAAATTTAGGCATTGGGGAGTGGTGGGGCGAAAGGAATCGAGTCTCCGGTAATCTTACTTACACAGCGAAACACAACGCTGTTGTTGTTTTACGTCAATTTTTCTGTGAGGCTCTGGTCGAGCCGGCCCATTCGTGCCGAAGATGGTTCTCCCACACTTGCACCAACCACAATGGTTCAGCCCATTTGTAAAAAAAGTATGTCGTTAAAAATGTCGTTTGGTTTCACATAACATAAATTTACCCGACCCAGCTTGATTTAACTTGCTGCCCCTATACAATGACCCCGCTAAGCCAAGGTTCGAACCCTCCAAGGGGTGCTCTCAGAGATGCGGTCATTTAGCTTATAGTAAATTTTGGTTGGCCTGGCTGAGGGCCTTTAAGTAGAGGTCACGGCAGGGATTAGACCGGTTAAGTAGTAAACAAAAAAAATAATAATAACAAGAATAAAAAATGCCCACCACTTTTAAAGTTAGTCATAATGAGTACCTATAGCATTGATTTAAAGTTTCTTTTTCCATATCCACAGCATACCACAGACAGTCTAGTGAAGATTGGAGCGTAGCTTCACTAATGACTTGTCCGAAACATAATCCGTTAACACAAGATCTAGCCACCGACACAATGCCATCTAGCGAAAAGTAAGTGCAACTACAATTTTCATTAAACATAGCACACACTTTTGGTTACTTTTCTTGCTTTTCTGTTATGTATTATTTATTTTTAATATTTATATTTAATTTTTAAGAGTTCTATTGAAACGAATTTTTAGCCGAAACCTGATTTAAATATTCGGCCTTGCTAAACGATAGCCGAATATATAACACAGATTATGAGACTCTTTATAAAGTTTAAGCAAATGATGAAGGATTGATTTCGATACAATTGATCAATTCAGTAGGTACATAATGTTTACTGTTAAACTGGCGATTATGCCATTTGTTCATCAGGGGTAGTTTTGACCAAAACGCAAGTCTACAATTCTTGGCCGGGGTTGCGGGTCAAGCGCAATAAGGCATAGCGGCTCGGCCTAGAGTAGGAGAACGAACGGGAGTTTTTAGTCAGTGAGAATCTGACACTCCCTCTCGCCATACTCTGGGAGGGAGAAAACCTTTGATGATGTTCCCTTCTCAAAAATGCCTGTAATTGTCTAATTGAAATAAATGATTTTGACTTCATCACATCTTATTAAAATAGGCGTCAGTTTCGGCCGAATATTCAATTCCGGTTTCGGCCTAAAATAAAGTTTCGGTAGCACACTAAGTTTTATATATATTATTTTATAGCAAGTGGTGTCGGGCGATCACAGGGGATGATATTATGAGAATGAGTTTAAGGTACCCTCATTGATTTGGCAAAAAAAAAAAAACAAAAAATTTTTGACGAAACTTTTTCTATCTCTTCCCTAACTGTTAGGGTGTTTCCGTGTGCTAATTAATTTTGAATTCATGGTGAAGGGTGTTTCTTTTTTTTGAAAATTTTTGATTTGATTTCTCTTTTGTTTTTTTGAAGAAATTATTGTTTTTTTTTACTGTGTGTCGTGTGAGTGCACAAAATGATAGAATAGTCACACCTTTGTTGATGCGCATGATTTGGCGATGGTTTTTCTGTTTGGCTTTTGGTTTTATCTATGGGGAGCTATTATTGTCTATGATATATGCGAGGTAAGAATTTGTTCGCTGTCTCCGAAGCTCTGTTGTTGCCTTCAATGTGTTTCAAAATATATATTTTTATTAAGGTCTAAATATGCTATGGTTGAATTTTCCCTTATAACGCAAAATTGTTAGTCAAAGATGGCGAATGTCTGGACATTATCTTCATTTGAGGAGTCATATCATAGTCACAAGAGAATTAATCTTATTTAAAGATAATATAATCAGTACTTAGCAACTTTAGACCTTATGGACTGAAATATTAAGTCCTTCTTTACAAACAGCCAACAGTAAACGATCGTAATTTTAGATACAGAATGAATGAAAACATATTTCTGAAGAATCAAGTAACTCATATTGCGTCATAAATCAGAAATTAATATTTGAAATTGAGACAAAAGTTTATTAATTATTAATACCAGAAAAAAATTAAAATGCGCCATGACGCTAAAAGCTTAATAAAATGAGACGTGTAATATGTTATGACTAAGGTTGCCATTAAACAATAAAATAGAAAAATAAGTCTCTCGAATATTATGAAAGGTTCATCTTTTCATTTACAATTTAATGAGTATATTTATCATTACCTAGTCTTCTTACTTTATAAATACAATGAATACTTATCTCAAATTTTGGTAACCTTATTCATGACGTATCTATTTATTAGCATGTCAATCTATAAGAGATAATGACGTCAAATCACGTTATGGCGCAAAAAGTTCGTTACTGCGCAAAAAGTTCGTCACTGAGCAAAAAGTGCGTCATTGCGCAAAAAGTTTCGTCATTGCGCAAAACGCTTTTTCAAGTGAGTATCATCTGTAAGTTGTCTCTCTTGTTTTAGGAGCCTCTTGCAATATATCGATGAAGAGTTAATGCTAAGGTAAACGGTCAGGTTTAAAGTTTGCATGTAAATACATAAAAATATATGTAATTATGTGTGTTTTTGTGTCGTTAGAAGCTTTGTACGCTGTTCGGAATTGTTACCTATATTAAAACTGTAAATAATATTTGAATGATTAAATATTATCGTTTACTTTATTTATTATAAAAAAAATCGCGATTTTGTGTCCTAAAATGTACAAGGCAGACCCTAATTAAGCTAAAACTTTTTGATAATAATAAGTAACTAAAATACCTACTTAACAACCCTAGAAAGAAATGTGTTATTTTATAAAAGTTAAGGGTTTTCAAAGAAACACCCATTTACGTCATTTCGCTAACACTAGACCTCACCTGTATGGATGGATATTTTAACTGAGATCACGTGTCTGCCTGTACAGTGTGGGTTCTAAACCTGGCCGTATGTACTTTCTTACTGTATTTAAACACTATTGACAAACAATGAAGGAAAATATCGTAAGGAATAGACTGAATTCGCCTTCAGAAAGCGTGATATTAATGCTCAAATCTTCTCTATGTGAGAAGAGCCCTTTGCTCAGCAGTAGGCACTTAAAGGCGGATGATATTATGTGTCTGTATTGAACCAATGACGCAATCTGACGATGGTTTACTAATGGAAATAATAAATAAAGTAAAAATTACTTTGAACATCCAAAAATATTCCGAACAGCCTGGCCCGTAGATATAGTTTAGTTTGGATCTATGTGTAAATTAGTCACATAATATTTAAGTAAACAAAATACTGAAAAAAAAACATTGAACAAGTTTTGCAGACTTTTTATGGATATAGTTTTGTACATTTTTGTAACGGTAACTAACACTAGGAATCAAGGGACGATCTCCGGCCACCGTAAGCACGGGCCTGCGGTCGGCGAGTAAGGGCAGCTCGCCGCCCGACCAGAACCAGGCCCGAGCGTACGGCGCGTAGCGTTCCGCGCGCGCCTCAAAGAGCCATTAGACCACCACAGACGGGGCCCTAAAGGGCTGATGTTCAGCCGGGGTTGCGGGGTAAGCGCAATGAGGCACCGCGACCTCGGCACAGAGCAGGAGAAGGAACAGGGGGGTTTTTAGTCAGTAAGAGTCAGACACTCCCTCCTGCCCGGCCCTAGGCGGGAGAAGTCATTCGATGATTTTCCCCTCACAAAAAAAAAACTAACACTAGGAATGTTTGTGACATTAATACAGAAAAAATATTCATACAGTGAAAACTGTTGAACTTGGCTTGGAACGCTACCGACTCTGACACGATTATTTTTCATTCTTATGGTCGTATTTCCATGCCATGGAGATACATCAAGTGCCCGGGTTATGGGTCAAGTGCAGCAAATACAAGTTGGGAAAGGGTTGGGGTTTAGTCAGTAATAGTCAAATACTCCCTTTCGCTTCACCCAGAGCCAGAAACGGTGTTAGATGATTTTCAACCCTTAAAAAGGAATGTACCAATTAACTTGGCAGGAAAAAATACGACCCAAGTTGATAAAGCATTTTGAGGTACCAATGTAATTAAGATCTGCTGAAGTAGCCACCGTCGATACCTGGTTACATCGCTTATCAGGCACTACATAAAAAGTCTGTAATTAAATTATATAAAAAAATATTAAATAAATATGCATTAAGCGTCTCGCATAGTTATTTAGAGTAGTCGTAGCATGAAGCATGTTCCATGGATTAAAAGCTTTTGCAGCTTAAATATAATACAAAATAAACAGAAAAACGATAACGTAATAACGTAAATAAATTTTTGTTCCTCACAACGTTTTTAATTAAAACGTACGGTTTATATCCCACCAGCACCACTTGTTATTTTAACAATACATAGCTTGTCGACGTGACACTACTAAGTCCCTCTCCCACATTGTGTCTAACCGCACTCGAAACAGCTTTAGAACAAACCTAACCGCACTGCGAAAACCCCCAAAAAAGCTACTAAAAACTCCCAAAAAAAAAACTACCAAAACAGTAATTTTCCCAATCTTATTTCCAGGGCAACACTACCGTTAACAGCGGAAACCGCGAACATGGCGCAGGGTGGCAACACCGCGCTATCGATGCACGACCAACACTTGTCCCAATGTATACAGTTAAAACAAAACTTTTTGAACAATTCTACCGCGAATATTTATCAAAATCTCACGTCTTCTTATCAGACTCCTATAGGTGCTTCTAGGGTGTCCATCGACGATCCTCTGTGCAGGAAGATAGGGGAGGATATTATGTACGTGGATCAACAGGAGAACGACCATTTGGACTTGCAACGGAACGCTAACTGTGAATGTGGGCTCTGTCCCAAACCGGAACCTAGGGACAACAACACGCTTAGCGACCTACAAAGATCCGTGGCGAAATGTTCGTGTGACGTATGCAACTCCAACGGCGACATACTAAGCTACTACCGAAACTGCTCCAACCAAAACACAGACTCCGGCATAGTGTACTGCGAAAACTGTAAAAAACAAAAAATATCCGTGTCCAACTTCAGAGCTTTACAAATCGCGAATAGGTTAAGAATAGCTGAAGATGATAAATTACAAAACGGTTCGACAGACGACGATTTGTGTAGGAAAATCGACATGAGCTTGAATATGGAGGATAAAGTTTTTGAACATAGAAAAAAGCATAACAGACATCATTCGGATTCGGTAACTGCTGGCATAGATCTTAATCAATTCTGTCAATGTGAACTAGAAGTTAAAAGGAAAACGTCGTCTGTCGATGAAATTTTCAAAATGGTGGACGAAAATGGGCGGGACGTCAAAACGGAAGCCATCGATGAAGAGAATAAGACTACTCAGAGACAAAGGAGTTTGTCTGACAGCCAGCGGGATAAGGCAAAGGTCGATAATAAGGGTGAGTGGTCTATGATGGACATTAAAATGTAAGAGATACTTTTTACAAACGAGAGAGATTACCTGATGGTAAGCATTCGGCGGTGCCCATTGACACCAGCAACACCAGAGGAGTTTCAAGTGCATTGCCAGCCTTTAAGTGATAAGTGGGGATTTGGGGCGTTGCGTTATGATTGATTGGAGGGGAGGTGAGGAAGTATTGTCCCTCCCGTGACCTCACTCAGACGGCGAAACACAATAAGCTGTAGTTGTTGTTGTTTGAGCTGGCCCATTCGTGGTCATCACTAACTAAAAATGTTATTGCATTTCTGCAGCTATACCTAAAATAAAAAGCTTTCTATTGAATTAAAATATTCTACCGCCAATCTATTAGTATCAGAAGCTATTCAACTCCATTCTATGCAAATGCAACAAACAAGAGAAGCCACTATAATATACAATATATAAATATTTTTATTATCTTTTCCCCCAGTGGCTGGTGAAAGTGGAACTCCCCCAGTGCCCCCGAGACGGGCGAGGTCACGACGGACACATACACCGCCCCGCGCGGCCCCTAATGGTCTGCCTCCTACGCCCAAAGTACACATGGGAGCTTGCTTCTCAAAGGTAAGTTAATTTTGCTACAAAACCCTCTTTCCCTTTTGGGGGAAAATATCACCCAAATTCGGGGGTATATCAGACTCTTACTGACTAAAAACCATGCCGTTCTGTTCTACTACTCCGAGCCTTGCCGCGGTACATCGTTGATCGCAACCCGGGGGTTAGTGGGGTCGTAGCTTGTTCAGTATAACATAACCAATATTTTTTGAGACACACATTTTTTCTTCTCCTCAAATAATATCTTCTTATTAATTTCGTTGCGAGATCCAATACAGTCATTCATGTCCCTGAGACACGCCGACGACTTCAGTGTTCCGGTGTTTTCATTCATATATTTACCGTAGATCCTGGCTTACAGGAGTTGCAGCAGTTTGGGAGGGTGCGGCAGGCTGGTCACAAAAAAAATATTACAATCTGTGGCGAAAGCTCAATAATGTATTTAGGTCCTGGCCAGGAGCTGGTTTTTAGCATCTTAGAGTCAGTGAGACACTCACACTGTTTGATGATATTCAACCGGCAAAATTCAATATTATATTGCATATAACCAGGTGTTCAACGGATGCCCGCTGAGGATCAACTGTACAGCTTCCTGGATACATCCCGATACGAGAGATCAACACATTCTAATTGGTAAGATCACCTTTTTTTAAATTATTAGTGTACTACTCTCATATTGCTTGACCCACAACCTCAAATTATTCACAGCTTAAAGTTGTATTATTTGCAATGTTTTTTGTGAACCTCTGTTCTCTTTACCTTTTTCTTACCGTGTTTTGCCTTTAAATTTTGTGTTGATCAATCAACGCTAATGCCAAATGCCTATGATACTATTCATCAGTTTAGTTTTTAAGTGCCTTTTTTTAAAAGTTACATTAAAATATAATACGACAATCGGTAGTTGATAACGAGTCACATTCAATACCTTATAGAAATGATAAAAACAATCTATTTTAGGATTTTTATGAGATTGTAACACAATTCACTTGTATACAAACCAAATGTATTTTTCGTCGTTATTACTGAAAAACTTACCTCAAACACCAAATTAGTTCTGACACACGGTTTCCCAAAGGCCGATCACTGTTAAAATCAATTTAATCTCTTGTCAAGTCATCTGATTGGTTGACTTGACTTAACAAGAGATTTAACAGGAGATTAGTTAATTTTAGCGTTTACAAGCCTTTCAGAAACCTGGTGTAAGTATCCATGTCCAATTAAAGAATTAAATTAACTATGATTATTTTTCAATATTTGTTTTTTAATATTGAAAAGCCCAAATAAGTTCACAACACAACAATTTACAATACCACCTACGTATCTTGGCGAGTCTGAAGTTAGCCGAGTAGCTGCGGTGTACACAATTTTGTTCCTAAAAGATCCATTGCGCAGACAAACGGCTAAATTCAGACTCGCCAAGATACGTCGGCCGTACTGTAGCTTACGGTAACGTCAATCCCTAATTATAGGTTTGAAATCGCCAATCCGCCTTGAGTAAGCGTGATCATTACTGCTCAAACCTTCTCCGTGTAAGAAGAGGCCTTTGCTCAGCAGTGGGCACTTATAAGCTGATGAAAGCTTATATTATGTTGTTTTTTTTTGGAAATAACTCACTGGTGTTGTTTTTAGGTGCGGAAGAAGGCATCTACACATTGAACCTGAATGAATTGCACGAGACGGCGATGGACCAGCTCTGTCCTCGACGGACAATCTGGATGCATGTCATCAAAGATGTGCTCATGTCGCTTTCAGGTAAATATACACTTACGCGCCACTTTCGCGCGGAATCACTCGCTACTCGGGTCCTACAGACCTTTGCGTGATATTTTATAGCCTTCTTGCTTTTGCCTGCGACTCCCTTCGCGTGGAATAGTGGCTTCCTGAAGATTTTTGGTATAAAAACTATCATATGTTCTTTCTCGAGTTTCAAACTATGTCTGCACCAAATTTTACACAAATCGGTTCAGTAGTTTAGGCGTGAAGAAAAGACAGACAGACAGTGTTACTTTTGGATTTATATATGAAGGCACCGGGGGGTTGGTACAAACATCAACAACCCGATCATCGTTTTCACAGTCCATTGCAGGGCGTAGGATTTTATAATCAGACCGAATAAATTACAAAAATAACGGACGTCGGCGATCCCTCTCCTATGACAGTCACAGCGCTCGCCCTCCACCATAATGCGCACGCAGAACTGCCAGTTTGACGTTCCACCAGAGTACGATTCATTGTACCCTCGTCCGATGAATTGTGATAAAACCTCCTTCAGAATTCAATTTAAATAATCGTCGCTCCGACATATAATACATTTCTTGTGTGTCGTTTTTGTGTGTGTATGTGGTCGGTATACGAGCAAACGGATTACCTGACGGAAAGCAATCAGCGCCGCCCGTGGACACCCGTAACAACGGAGAAGTTATTTTGTCGACCTTTTGAGGCTTAGGGATTTGGAGATTTTGGCACTGGGGGAGGGTAAGGATTTGGCCTCCGGTAACCTCACTCATATCATTGAGGATACCGGAGGCCCTCCCCTCCCCCCAACTTCTTCAGTACGTAAATCCCCAATAACTCACAAAAAGCAGGCAACACACTTGTGTTTTTACCCCAAAAATCTGCAGGAATTCACTTTTCCACGCGAACCAAGTCGCGGACAAAATCTAGTATCTAATAATCGTTTTTATTTTTACCGTTTCCAGGCAAGACCCCGTGCTTATACAGGCACGAGCTACTAGCTCTCCTGTCCGGGGCCCGCGGCCGCAGCCTGCGGGTACTGCCGCCGCGTCTACTGCCGCGACGCTTCGCGCTCACCACGCGGGTACCTGACACCCGGGGTATGTACACATTACACAAGATGGATAAACGTACATGTAAAAATTAAGTAATCGGCACCGCCATTAACCGCAACATGCCGCCCCTTTGGGGATTTTGAGGATCCGGAATTGGAGGATTGAGCCTCTGGTAAGCTCACTCACACGGTGAAACACAACCATGTCGTTGTTTCACGCCGGTTTTCTGTGAGGCCGTGGTATCACTCCGGTTGAGCTGATCAATTCGTGCCGAAACATTGCTCTCCCACACTTAAAGCCGTTCCGTCCAGCCATTTTGACGTGATTGAGTAACAAACAAACATCCAAACATCGTAACTTTCACATTAATGATATTAGTAAGTTTGTCAGCCTTCCATCCAGGATGACTATAAATAGGTGCATTATAACTAAGTATAATTGTTTTCCCCGTTGCAGGCTGCATGCGTTGCGCAGTGGCCCGCAACCCGTACAACGGGTACAAGTACCTGTGCGGGGCCACGCCCGCCGGACTCTTCCTCATGCAGTGGTACGACCCGCTACGCAAGTTCATGCTGCTCAAGGTAATTTATTCTTCTCATTATCACTTCTGTGCCTTTTTTTCGTGAGGGGAAAATCATCAAATGACTTCTCCCGCCCAGTGTCGAGCGGGAGAGAGTGTCAAACTCTTACGGACCATCGTTCCATCTCCTGCTCTAGGCCGAGGTCGCGGTACCTCATTGCGCTTACCCCGCAACCCCGGCTGAACATCAGCCCTATAGGGCCCCGTCTGTGGTGGTCTATTGGCTCTTTGAGGCGCGCGCGGAACGCTACGCGCCGTACGCTCGGGTCTGGTTCTGGTCGGGCGGCGAGCTACCCTTACTCGTTGTCCCCAGACCCACGCGTTCCTTCTGTGCCTTTAAGGTACCACCACAGATAGCACCCCATAGGGCTGATGTTCAGCTGAGGTTGCAGGGCAAGCGGCATAAGGCACTGCGCTCCCGGCCAGGGAAGGAACGGGGTTTTTTAGTCAGTAAAAGTCTGACTCTCCCCCGGCCCTAGACGGAAGAAGTCATTTGATGATTTTCGCGTCGCGAAAAAGGCATTCTGTCTCCTGAATTAAATTTACCTAGGGAAGACGTTTTTCCGTCAAATTTATTTGAAACTCCAAATTATGACCTCATAGTATTTATTTATGAGTCAAATATCATCCTTTTTTCTTAAAAATACCAAAAATAAATTTATTGTATCGCCAGATCGATGAATAAAATTACTTCTAGTTATTTTTCAATATTTTATTGTATTGAAATTTTGAATTAATTTATTTTTGATCTAGGAAACTGCTCAATCAATTTGAGTAATGTAAATATGTATGTGTTGTACAGAACATAGAGTGCGTGCTGCCGTCCCCGCTGCTAGTGTTCGAGCTGATCATAACGCCGGACCTGGAGTACCCGCTACTCTGCGTCGGGGCCACCAGGAAGCCATTGCGGCTCAATCTGCTCAACATTAACTCCGGTAACTTATTTATAATAATGTCAAAATCATTTATTCTAACTAAACCAACTTTATTGTAATTATTTTGACTTTAATTATGCTGTGCTTTTGTATAAGTAACTAGCTACTCTCGAGCGGTTTCACCCGCTGCTCCATTTAATCCTAGCATGATGTTTTATAGCCTATAGCACTCAGGAACATTGTAGCTATATATCAGTGAAAGAATTTTGGCAATCCGACTAGCAGTTCCAAAGATTATCCCCTACATAAAAACTTACAAATTTTACCTCTTTATAATATTAGTATAGATGGGGCATTTTGAATTAAAATTGAAATGTACAAATGATACAGTATAGTGTACTCATTGTTGAGAAGCCTATACATATATATAAATCAATAATAAAACCAAAGTTACTAACTTCTATTAAATCTATAGACTAGCGGAATGCCCCTGCTCTGCGTGGGTGTCTAGTTTACGTACATTTAGTATACGGATTACGACTTGCGAGTGCGTTGCCGCTCTTTTGGGGATAAGGGTTTCGAAGATTTTGGAGTTGGTAAGGTATGGAAGAGTTGTGGTTAAGTTATCGGAGGCATAAACCTTCTCGTCTTCGTAATTCCTATATTTCCGGCACCAAAACTTTCAAAAGGTCGGCAACGCACCCATAATTCCTTTGGTATTTGGTAATGTAGATCCATAGACAGCGCCAATACGGTAGTTTCCAACTAGCCAAATTCAATACTTTTATCCAAATGTGAAAAATTATACTTTTCTAAGAAATTTGTATGAAGAACTAAGTTATGACATCATAGTTTTTTAGCGTTAAATAGTTTACTTATTTCTTAAAAAATATCTAAAATTTAGTGAATCGATCGATCGATCGATGAATAAATGTATAGTTATTTTTTTTATTGTATTGAAACGTCGAATTCATTTATTTTTGAACCCAATTGCTTACTATGCATTAATATCGCGGTATATGTCCCTGCAGGAGCGTCGTGGTTCCACTCGGAGGAGCTGGAGTCGTGCGTGGGGGGCTCCAACACGGTCATCCCGCGCCCCGAGCGGCTACACACGCTGCGCGCCGTGCATCAGCTCAACAAGGATTCCGTGTGTATACTTGACTCTCCTACACCTTACTCCATACCTTCATATCTCTGCTCTGCTTGGCTCCTACAAATCGGGGCGTGATGTTTTATAGCCTTAAGCCTTCCTCGATAAATGTACTAACAAACACAATTAAACAATGAAACAATGAATTTATTTTTGCAAATAGGCCATAAAACGGCACTTTTACACGTCAATTTATATGTGAAAAACTAGACGAAGCCGGCATTTCCTATCTGACTACTCTGAGAAGAAATGCCGAAACAAACTCAGAGGTCAGTCTCTCACAAAAAGAATTATCCAATTCAAACCAGTAGTTCCAGAGATTACCGCTTGCAAACAAACTCTCCAGCTTTATAATAATAATAATAATTATTATTAGTAAAGATTTTGAATGATGATCCAACATACATAGTGACTAGTAGACCGATAAAGTGATTGGTACGTGATTGTACTTATAATAACAAACAACTCTCACAAAGGAACTTTTTTTCTATTCTCCCCAGTGTATAAGTCAGAGCCTAAAAAACCCGAGTAAAGGTGCCTTGGAATTACTTGCCGACTCGGTAAAGGAATAAATTAAACGGAACCATTATTACCTTCACCTCAATAGACATATAATTGTTATTATGATTACCAATACGATATTTCGCTTATTTATGAGAAAACAAAACTAACCTTATTATTAAAACATATTTTTTGAAGTTTCAAATACATATTCTTTTTTGTGTTTCGCCTCAGTATCGATTCATATTCCTGGGACGATAATACCCAACATTGACATAACTTTTTTAGTTAAAGTCGACATGAGAATAACAGTTGTTTTAAATAATTCCAGGTACTAGTATGCCATGAGAATGTGGTAGACATAATCCCAGTGCTGCCCCCTAGCATAGAGAGTCGCTGGAGGCCCGAGGAGGACAAACGGAGGCACAAACTCTTATCCCGGATACAATTCGATTTCAATATCGATAGTATATGTAAGTATTGTTCAAAATAGCAATATTTATATGTGTGGGAAAGCCATGCTCCAGCACGAATGGGTCGGCTCGACCGGAGTGATGACCACGGCCTCACTGAAAACCGTCGTGAAACAAGTCACAGTGTTTTGTTTCGCCGTGTGAGTAAGGTTACTAGAGGCAAAATACTTTAACCTCCGAAACCCTCATCCCCAAAAGGCCGGGAACGCACTCGCAACTCCTCTGGAGTTTCGTGTGCCCATTAGCGTCGTTGATTGCTTACCATCAGGTAATCCCTGGGATCGTTTGCCGTCCTATCACATAAAAAAGTGGGCCAATTTGATTGGAATTATACCACGGTATCGCAAAAGACTAGTGTGAAATAACCCCAGCGTTGTTCCGTTACCGCAGGCCCAATACATTCCCCTACCTCCCCTGATTTCCTATTCACAATGGCCAATCCCTAAATATCCAAAACTCCTTATCGCTCAAAATTCCTTTGGTATTGTAGGTGTCCATAAGTGACGCTGATCGCTTACCATCAGGTAACCCATCAGCTTCTTCCATTGTCGTCATCAGCCCATAAGTGCACACTGCTGAGCAAAGGCCTCTTCTCACACGGAGATCAGTACCACGTACCACGTATGTCAGTGGTGTTTAAATAATCATAGAAAGTACGTATAACTCGGAAAAAGACACATTGGTACTTGGCAGGTTTCGAACCCAGGATTCATGAGAAGCGGGCTCCTTAAGCTCCGGGCGACGACGTCAGCTCCTCCCATAAAAAGTCCATCTAACTGTGCAAATGAGTAAATGTATGTATCCCCTTGCAGTATGCCTGGCGGACTCGGTGCTGGCGTTCCACCGTCACGGGGTGCAGGGTCGCTCGCTGCGGAACGCGGAGGTCACGCAGGAGATCACCGACCACAGCCGCGCATACAGGCTGCTGCCGCATGATAAGTATGTATCACCTAATTATGTGCTATAAAAACTATGTCCTTTCTCGAGTTCCAAACTCTGTCTGTACCAAATATCAGAGAGAGACAGAGTTACTTTCGCATTTATAATATTAGTTTTGATTATTATGGCAATGTTTATTCGCAATGCTAAGGTTGGCTACAGTGCAATGAATGAATGTGTCATTTAGTTAAGGTTTTTTTTGTTATTCTAGAACGAAAGCAAATTTTTATACTATATTAATAAACTAATAAAAATGGTTATATGTCACAAATTTACTATTTTAAATTGCCACATACCTTTTTATTTCGAATGAGTACCACGAAATTAATATTTTAAATTAAAGTCGAGGGTATCCTGATATAATCTGTTGTTTATATTTTCCAGGGTGGTAGTACTAGAATCGCATGTTCTTCAAAACAACACGCTTTCCGGCGAAGATGGCAACGATCTCTACATACTAGCTGGCCATGAAGCCTCCTACTAAGGTACATCACTAGTAGCGCCACGGTACAGCGCTATCCAGTGCCACTGTCCCAACACTAGCCGACTAATTTGTCGATAAATAAGGCTGTTTTATTTCCCACGAAAAATGTCGAACGTCAAACATAATCTTTTGTTTCCCTGTAAAATATAATTCTTATGTTGCTTTAGTGAAGTTCTCTACATGTCGATAGAATAATATCGATAGTCGATATAGTGATGTGACATTGTTCGGGACGTTGTTTTGTCCTAGTTTTTTTATTAGCATTTCGTTTAAACTGTTTGTTTTGTATTTTAATAAAGTATTAATCAGTAAAAAGATTGCAATGGTGTATGCATCTTTCAATTATATAATCAATAGATTTACTTAAAGGCAAGTGAGTTACCTTACAACGCTAAAATAAGCGATTAATCAACAAAATCAATATCGATACTTTTTGTGAAATATCGATAGTGAAAGGTAACGCGCATCCCTAGTTACAGTATTTAAAACATGCTTTATTTATTATAGGATTAGACAGAATATTATTTTTAATAGCGTCTAGCAGAGTTTAAAAAAGTATTTTTAATATAGCAATATAAGCTTAAGGATGATTTCTGAGTTGAATAAAGGATTATAGAGTTTTAATTTTTTCCTAGTTCTCAGCAATAATATAGTAAAATCATCAATAATAGACTAGCCTCACGATCAAACCAATATTATGTCTAATACTATAAATAAATAAAGTCCAAAATCGACAAATAATAAGTTAAGATACCTAGTATTCAAATTCATATAAAAAGAATATCGATAATCGAAATAAACTATAGTCGATTAGTTTACTAAATAAAGAACACCACTAGACTCTTATTAATAAAGATGGCGTACATTCTAAATTCAAACATTTCGGATAGGCAACGATTTTATAAAATTCATTATGATTTTTTTTTCTTAGATGGGAAGATAGGTTCTTAGAAACAGCAACAAAATCTATTTACCAAAATAGACAAAGAAAAAAATCCATAAATAGACACGCATTTTTTTATCTATGGGATACTTTGATAGGTTTTATTTCTTGCCCTCTTTCTCTTACACGATGAAGGTTTGAGCATTAATCACCAAGCTTGCTCAAGGCATATTGACGATTTCAAACTTATAATTAGAAGTTCCTTCACGATGATTTTCTTAAGGCTGATTTTTCAATAGTCAGATAAATGTTATCTGAGTCATAAAATTGTTGCTGTTACTGTCTTATACAAACATTCTGATGCGACAGCATCATATTATTCACCAGATAACTTTTATGTAACCATTGAAAAATCAACTCTTAATGGTGTATCAGTGGTGTCTAAATAAGTTTAGATCCTATGTATCGGAAAACAGTTACAGTGATATTTGCCAGATTTTGCAACCGCAACCTCATGCTTGAAAAGCGGACGCCTTAACCTCCGGGCTACTAGGACAGAGTACCTTCTAAATATAAATAACTAGCTACTCTCTCGCGTTTTCACCCGCTGCTCCATTTAATCTTAGCGTGACATAGTTTATAGCATATAGCACTCAGGAACATTGTAGCTATCTATCAGTGAAAGAATTTTGGCAATCCGACTAGCGGATCCAAAGATTACCTACATACAAACTTACAAATTTTACCTCTTTATAATATTAGTATAGATGTAATATCCGTATAATAAAAAATGCGTGTCCAAATTATGTTTATTAATCGACCACACAGACGGAAATAATCGAGACATCTTCCCATACGTTTATTTATTAATTTAGTAATATCTATCGATAGATTATTATCGATAAATATTCCCCCACATCACTGCCATTTTAATACTTCTACGTAGGGGCGTTGTAACTCTTTTAAATTGTAATAAAAAAAATATAATACGCGTCTGTAATTACATTAGGTCCTAGGCAGAATGTTTAACCAGGTTGTTTAAAAAAAAGTTTAAGTTACTCCTCCAAGTGAATATCGAGAGGGTTTTCAGAGGAGGGTTCGTACATGTACAACAACTTCCCTCCAACCCTCAAAACATTAACCCCAACATCAAAAGCATCAGCAACGCACTTGCAAATGAATTACTCTTATTAATTAATTAAAAAACGCTCTACCAGTTTCAAGTTAGAACGGGACTCGTATTCAAGAGCAGCGTGCTACTTGAATACAGCTATTCAATAATAGTACTTGTTACATTGCGATTTATGCTCATTTTCCGATTTTTATCACAAAAAATCTACGTTTGTCAATTAGATCAGACTTTGACCTGTATATGATATTTCGAGTAGGGTGTTGAAAAAGTAAAAATGAAATATTGCGCTCGGTTGCCACCCCATTCTTTAAAAGATCTACTGGGGTGACTGTAAAAACTGCTGTAAAAATTACTACAAAACACATTGATAGGCTGGTAAACGAGCAAACGGATAACCTGATGGTAAGCAATCGGTGCCATGCCTTGATTCCCTCAACTCCAAAATAGTTACAAGCGCTGTCTCGGCCTTTTGTAATTTGTTAGGAATTGGAGGATTAGAAATTTGCGGACTGGGAATGAGAGATAGGAATGGCTTCCCCAGACATAAGACTGTGTGACATTTTGAAGCAAAACAGCGCCATCCACCGGGCTGATTTGTGAATCTAAACCATCCTGGGCAGCGCATAGAGAAAAATTCATTTAAATCGGTCAAGCCGTTTAGAAGGAGTTTAATGACATACACACGGACAGCATAATTATTTAAATAAAGATATATACTTGGTTATTGTGTAGCATGTCCATCTACTTCTTCAAAGAAAGAGGCGTATTACTATATAAATATAAGAAAAGAGTTACAATTCCTACTCAAGAAGTATTTAGATTATATCATTCCTCAAACAAAAGCAATTAGTTTGATTAGCAAACGAAATTTATTATAATTACTTGGATTAAGAAAATCAAGGTTAATTATTACTATTGTTATTGCATATTAAACCTAATCAGTATGCTATTTAGGTTACAATTTGAGTTGAAAATGTAGTTTTGATTGTCCTATCTTGTTAGTCAAGTATTCTTTTTTTTTTATCTTCAGTAAAAAATACGAACCTAGAAAGTATCAATGAATTTTGACCTTTATATTTATCCTGATAAGGTTTAATGTTCGGTTGCATTAGTAAAATATATTATAACCTTTTATTCGGCTAAACAAGAATGGTTTGTGATTGTCTATCTCTTTCCCTCATACTCGTGTTTGGATGTTGAAAAATCGTAGATCGAAAGGAAGTGTGTGAGAGGGACAACAATATATGAGATTATCTTTCACATAAACATAAAAACGTCGATTATAAAAGCTTCCCCAAAATTGTGTGTAAAAAAATATTTAATATTGCAACTCCTAAAGTGTTGCAAGTAACAAAAATATAATGGATAATACGCGAATAACATTTAATCTTAATCTAACAGTTAAATACTGTGATTGCATTACTTAGGTATTTTAACTAATCATGTATAAAAAATAAAGTATTTTGAAGTAAGATTTTAAATCGATTAATTCGTAATCGATACTTGGAAATCTTACTAGGCACATCACTAATGATGGATGGGACATCTCTAGCTCCCTTATACATTACGAAGATAAACAGATGAATTAACAAAATCTTTAACTCATTACAATATAAATATAAATAAATAGGAATGTATTTATTTATTCAATATTTTATTTTTATTTTAATATCGTTATTATTAATGTAGCGAAGAAAAATATACAAAAGACATTTTTTTTTAATTCTAATAGAAATCCCTAGAACGAAAGTAAACACTTGTGTAATATTTGATTTTCATTATTATTTTCTTTCTTTTTTTTTGTAAATATAAAAATAATATTATTCCAATTAGTTGTTAGTGAATCTGTATAATATCTTTAGTCATAATTAATATTATTATTGTAATTACTTATACTATTATTTTTTGTAATGGCAATTTTGACAGTTCTTTTTTTTCGCCGGTAACACTGTTAACTAAGAAATTTCACGGATTTTTTTTATTAATAGTGATTTGTATTTGTTTGAGAACGGACGTCTTAGCTTCCAGTGTATAAGGATCTCGCTAAATTTTAAGACCATGACAAGGAAACTTACGACCAGAAATATATTTGTGGTATGAAAAACAGATATTTTTAAATACTTAACATTTTTTTTTTCTAATTAATTTTATGGCAAAATAACGTCAGCCTGGTCAGCTAGTAAACCCGATTGGACCGGACTGATACCACGGCTTCACAAATTGACGTGAAACATCCACAGAGTTGTGTTTCGCCGTGTGAGAGAGGTTACCGGAGAACCAATCCTTCCCCTTCCCTAATCCCTAAATTTCTTATTCGAACTCGTAACTCCTCCGTTGTTGCGGGTGAAAAAAATGATTTCATAGCCAAGGTGTCCATGGGCGGCGCTGATTGCTTTTCATCAGGTAATCCGTCTGCTCGTTTGCAGACCTATACCACAAAAAAAAATGTAGGTATACAATTTTGTACCTCAAAATATATTTCTGGTCGTACCATCCAAGCCGTAGTAGCGAGATTATGAAAACCTTCAATTTATTTCATATTTTCAGTAGAGAATTGTACCTTTACCTTTTAGACATAGTTATACAAAAATGTTATGTTCAAATAATAGCTAGAATGAGCCGTTTCAAACTTTTTTATTCCTTAAACTTGGCAATACTTATGAGAATAGACGGCTACTCACTGGTGACTCCTCTGGTGTTGCAAGTTTTCTTTAGCGGAGCCGATCAACCAATTGATCCGTCTTCCAGTTCATTTGCCATGGTGTCAAATACAAAAAAAAAAGTTATCCATGAACGTTTTTGCAAAACTATGTCTTCAAAACTTTTTTGCTTATAAAATTAAAATTTTCAATTTTTTGTAAATAATTTACCATTCAATGTCAGAAGGAGAGAGGAGCTTAAACAAGGAAGAGTAAAAAAATGTACTGTTATTTATCTCTTTCTTACAAACAGCGCTAGTAAAGGACAGCGATATGCTTGTAAAGGCGCCCAATTAGTAAAAATTCTTTTAGAAATCTCAATGAATTATATCTGTATTTCGATTTTGATTTTAAAGTCAGATTCTTTTTAATGGTTGTGCTTTATTTTTCAATGTTTCTTGACTGATATTTTAGGGTCGGTCTATGATTTATTTTTTTCGTTTCATCAATTTTTTGCATGCGTTATAAAAAACAAGTCTTCGATCAAAAGATCTCAAAAGTCGAGCAAATAGTTATTGAAAATGTGTATTTTTTATTTTTCAGCGGAGTCTAACTGTATTTTTTGTAAAGTACGCATCTTTCTCTTGGAAAGTATAAATGTGATCATATGAAATTATATGTATAATCTATATTAGTGGAATTAAAAACACACATAGTCAGTTTTATTAATATTTTGTCACGTGATTTTTAGACAAACATACAATAGTTAGCACATATTAAAAATGTCAGCAATATTTTTTTATTTTTTATGAAATAACTAAGTTGTACAGATCGAAAATTTTTTCTTGTTATGTAAAAAAACTCGCTGTCCGCTCGTCGAAACAAAACGCAGTATGTGTAGCTTTTTTTAAAACAAAAAACCTTTTTATTTATATACCTTGAAAATAAAAATTATTTCGTACATTTTTTTCTTTTTATTTGTTTCCCTTATTTATTTTCTTCCTGGTTTTTTCTTAAATTTTTTGGCACATTGTTTTTTTTTAAACCCTGGCACATTGTTTATTTTTGTGGTTCTCTATTTAAACAGATTATAAAGATTCCATATTTTATTTTTTAATGTATTTTTTCAGTGATTCCAGTGAATTGTGAATTTAAAGTTTAGATATTACGGAGGATCATGGTTTCTGATGTATTTACTAAATATTCGCATTAATTGTTGACGGGTTGATGCAATAGTTTTAGATGTAATCTATTTAAAATTAGGTAACATAAGATAATGCTTCTATGCCCCATATAACTTTATATTCGTAGGATAATGGGCGTAGCCAAATAAAGAAAAAACACCTTTAGATCTAGTGGAAAATCAATAGGTTTCAATTTAACGCTCACAAGATACGCAATTACCCGTTAGTCCTAATAACTGACACACGTTTGACTAACTACTAGCCGGGGTTGTGGGGTAAGTGTAATGAGGTACCGCGGCCTCGGCCTAGAGCAGGAGAGGGGGGTATACAATCCCTCTCGCCTCACCCTATGTGGGAGAAGTCATTTGATGATTTTCTCCTGACAAAAAATGTTCAACTAACTAATTTACGAGTATTACAATTGTAAACGTCAATAGGCTTAAAGCTACACTAGCGCCTGTAGTAATGCAAAGACTTGTTGATTTTTCCACCAAATATAATATATGTCTGAAAGATGAAATTGTCTCAAAGTTTACCAGTTACGTTGTGAATAAAATGGAATTGTTAAAATTGGCTACGCCCATGAGACTAGCTAACAGCTTTCCTGGTTGCGCGTGTAATGTATACCTAGTTTTGTTTGTCTAAGTATGTGCAAAGTGCAGTGACGAATTAAAATTCTAGCTTCGTCTATCCCTGTCAATCTATTCTCATACAATCATATTAATTAGTTCATTACAATCCTTAGCTCTGAATAAAAACCGATTTATTGTTATTATTTACAGTAAATTGCGTTGACTAAAAAGCCTGTAAGTTTGCACTAAAAAAAGTGAATAATTAATTGTTTTTAAAGGTCGAATTTAGAAAAGTTTTGGCGCCATTTTATATAAAAAAAAACCTTTTTTGTTGATGCTGTTTCTATAATGAAAATTTTAAATAAACTAATTAATATGATTGTTTAATAATACGGAGAATGCCAAAACATTTGGCAGTTGGACTGAGAACGGCTGTAATATGAAAATGGTAGCATATTAAAGTATCGATCATATTTTATAGTCCCGTTTAGTATTTAGACGTAATTGTAGGTATATTTCGATACGTTAGAATTAAAAGGAAAACTAGAACACCAGTACTGAAGTTAATACGCTTTTTTATTTGTTGGTTGCGTTTCATATGAAATTTCTTGACTTTTCAGGAAAGATTCGAAATACAATCGGTACCAAAACCTAGATTCAAAAACTTCTAACAAGATGCAAATATTTTCCTGCATACCTACAATAAAAATATTCAAATACTTATCGAAACTCAAGGATAATTGGTGACTTTTTTTTATTAGTGTAAATGCAACCAACATATAAATCCTAATTATATTGAAGATAATAATTACCTGCTCTTTAGAATTTAACAAAATAAATATATTACTTATTATTATTAAACAAAGTCTGGCATTAAAAGTCTATTAAAACAATAATTATAAAATTTTAGACATTTAAATTAGCATTAAATGCTCTTGGATATTACGTTTTTAATCTGTTTATGGAACTTAGAGCTGCATAATATTATAAAATATTAGTTTCTGCTAAAATCTAGATGTGGTTAGTATTTATTTGGGTTTTTCTCTAGCTGTCTTTAGATCTCAGTGCAGGGAATGTTAAACTTCTAACAGAGAGATTGAAAAACCAAGCAATAATTATTCCTTTAGGTATTTATTAATTGACTATTAAAAATACCTGCAGTGGGATCATTCCTTAAAAAAAGCTTATCTGTCAAAATCGAATACTTACTTCCTTTTGGCAGATGGCGGTCATTTCGAAATTAAATAATTTAGTTATTTAGCTTTGCTTCCTTGTAGTTACTATAAAAATAGTTCGTACAAAACTAATGACAATTTATTTAGGATGTAAGATCTTTCCATTTTTTCTCCAATAAAATTAATAGTATTAATAAAAGTAAAGTTTAAAAAAAATGAATTATAACCAGAGAAAATTATAAATTAGATTATAATAGCATTTGAAATGATAAATTAGATATATATGGATATTTATTTTCGTTATAACAGATGGTAGGTAGGATGGGCGGCAAAGATTGTACATAATATGCCATAGGTAGAGGTAGTACCCTGAGGTGTAATGAAATGTCGGTTCAATGTTATTTCAAGATTGTTTCTGAACAAATTTTATTCCTGAATAAAGTGATGAACAAAAATTGTTGTGTGTTTATTTTATTAGTATTAAGCTTGGAGTTATTTACTGGAAAAAATAGATTTTAATACATCCTAATAGGTTAAACAATATTGTTTTCAGTGAAGTAGTAAACAGCCATAGTGTATAAGTTGTTCTATCGAAAAAATAATGCATAGTGTAATTATTAAATTAGTATTACCAAGCTTTGAAACCAGACTCCATAGTGTTGAAACTAAAAAAAAATTTTACATCGAACTCCTACAATGCTGAATTAAAAGTTTTAGGTATTTTAATAATTTTATTTTTTTTACCAAGTATTTTTAGGAAGTATATAGATGGTCTGACTTTTATCAAATCAATTATTTTAAAAACAAATGAAACTCAACCTTTTCTATACTTACATAATTTGTGAACTTGATAGCTAACTACTACTTCAGAGAAATCCATTGACTCTAGACATCGACTAACAGATGCAAAATTACACATTCAAAGTTCTAAAACATCTGGTTGTATTGTATTCCCTAACTCATTCAATTAAACGCTTTTAGGTTAAGTACAGAAACAAGAGCTCGTTTAAAACACGATTTATTAACAAATTAACTTAAATACACTTAACCCTATTGAGTCCAAATATCACATTAGTCGTCCTCTATCATTTCCACCTCCTCGCCTTCTTCCTTCTTCTTTCCACCACCGGATTTCCGCGCGGACACCATCTGTTTATATTGTTCTAATGCTTCACCAAGCGGCTCTACAAATCTATCGAATTCTATATCCCTCATAGCATCCAACACATCTTGACCCGTAAGAGCTTTCCTTTTCTTATTTTTTACTATATTTGTAGCTGCAGAAGTCACGTAAAGCACGAAAACCGACGCAGCTTTAGCGAGACCGGTTCGCGCCTCTTTTGATATTGAAACACCTTCTGGTAGTGCCTCCTTCACTATCCTCGTTACAACAGTCATCGGGAGATTCAGATCCTCGAGTTTCTCAGCCATGATTTCTTAATTTTAATTGTTTATTTGCACGAAACATGAAATGTTTTCTAACCGCCAAAATTCACGGGCGAATGTCAAGTCGACAAGTACGACAATTGTCAAGAGCGTCAAGTGAGTATTTTTTTATTGGAGTTTATGGCCTGGATGCAAGTCCTTTAAGCCATCAAGTGAGCATTGACCAATGTCGTTGTTACCAGAAATAGTAAGAAATAATAAGTAAAATACTTTTTAAAATACTAATTTATCTTATTCATGATTGTTTTTGCATAATTTAACACACTAATCTACTAATAACTCTAAGCTTTAGATTTTATAACACTAATTTAATGTGCCTACATTTGCAACAGAGACAAACAGATAAATTCAATATTGCTCACAGTTTTTTTCAAGGCGTTAATTATATTAGATTTTATCAGATTGAAGATTGCAAAGTGGTTTATCATAATCAAAGAAAAACGATTAGATAAGATTTAATATAGAAAAGTAAAAAGATTCCTAGAAAGTGGTTATACGTGTCATGAAAAGAAAACATAAAAATGTATTTAGTATTGTCCAGGCCAATTTTTTTTTGAATGCTACTACCTACACAATTTTGTACAAACATTCTTACTATTTATTACATATACGCCTTTACGCGTAAGATCGAGAAAAATGACCAAAACAATAATACATTTAAGCCCTTGACTGCCGACAGAAAACTTTTGAATGAAGGTAAATCCTCCGCTAACGGAGGTCACCGGTGACCCCCCTGGCGTTTAACGTGTTAACTATCTCTGTACCAACTTAATTTATACACGCGTGTTAAAAATAAAGGAAGTTCTTAAGCGTGTCTTAATAACATTAGGGTCGAAAATAAAGAAACATAATGACAGCAGCGAATTTCAATCCTTTACAAAGCTCCCGTTGTGTTCAAGTTGAAGCTCTGAATGACCGAATGAGGTCACTCTGAAAGGAGGATGCCGTTGTCCTTGTAAGTATGCAAATTATAAGTTGCCATCAACTCCATACCACGCAGCTGTGCTTAAAGTTTTATTTAAACTCCTATTTTCTAATATGTAATAAGTATTACAAAATTTAAAAGTGATGGAAGTTTATTACTCTCGCAAAAAAATAAGAAGTGGATTTTTTATGTCATAGGTTGCAAAACGAACAGACGGACACTTGTAACACCAAAGGTTACTCCAAGTGCGTTGCCGGCCCTCTTGTGCTTGTTAAAGATTTAAGGATAAAGGATACTTCACTCTCACAGCGAAACACGACGTTAGTGTTGCTTCACGCCGTTTTTCTTTGAGGCCGTGGTACCAATCCGGTGGAGCCAACCCATTCGTGCCGAAGCGTGGAGTATCTCATGCTGGTTCCCTTTTTTAATGACTTTTCCCGCCCAGGGTACAGCGAGACAGAGTGACTAGGTATTACTGACTAACTAAAAACCCCCCGTCCCTTCTCCTGCTCTGGGCTGAGCTCGCAGTGACTTATTGCGCTTAACCCGCAACTCCGGCTGATACTGGTTCACTTGGATCTTTAAGTACCTACTCCCTTAAAATAAGACTTTTATTTTAAAGGAGGACAACCATTGAATTCATTTTCCCGCACTTGTGTAAAGTGCGAAGGAGTATCAGACTATTACTGACTAAAATCCATCCCGTCTTCTCTTACTTCGAGCCAGAGAGTGGTTCTCATTTTGCTTGCAACTGCAACTCCAGCTGCACAGAATTAAGCCTATTTTTACTCTCTGGAACGACAATTGTTTTTTTTAACATCGCAGTAACGCGCGCTGAAAAAACTGAAGAAGGCAGACTGTCGTAAATAAATACCATTTTTTACATACCTACCTAATGACTCAATTTGTTGTTAGTGCAATATTAACAGGTATGAATTAACGTCCGTGACTCTTAATCATGAAGTAAAATTCTACTTGATGTTCTCAATGCAGCTTTTGTCACGATTTAAGTCTGATCCTACTTAAGTACTGCATAAAAAAACATGTTATAGTTATTCGGTTTAGGAAATTAAGTAAATATAAACAATCTTGGAATGTCCTTTATCAAAATGTTGTCTAAAAATTGTATGTAAATATGTCTAAATCAATGTAAGCTAATTATACGACTTCTTCAATACCAAAAGTCATAGCTACCCATCGATGATGATCCATGATCGATGTAGCTACCATAATTTTTTACCACCATTGATGAGTAACTACCGTCATTATTTTATCCGATTACGTAAACTATAGTTATGTTATTATCAACAATTTCAACTTAATTAACTGCGGAATAACATTAAATAAATGTCGATAACCATTACAAGAATAAGAAATTAGCCGCAATCTTTTCTACTAGGGTCATTGACCCTAAAATACCGCAACATACCTAACAAAGACGAATTATGTAAATATTGATTTTCACGCACCCCTACAACCATTTGACGGGACTAAAAGATCCCTAGTTTCCATTTAAAGTATTAAGAATACTCTACTTAATAAGATTATAGGATTTTTTAATTAGATTAAGATGTTTTTGCTGCGCAATAGGTAAGTTAAAGCAAGCAACACATTGCGCAAACTCAAATAAGTACGCCATTTTGTAAGTTTGTATGTTAGTAGAGTCTGTCAGTGCGGCACCGGCATTGCTTGGATGGGGACGTTCACGCGCGCTTTCTTATCGATTTCCTCGCAAAGTGTATGACACAGTGTTATTTTGATGTTTTTTCACCAAAAACGTGACAAATAATACAATGTCACGTCACTAGACTGTTCAAAGTTTAAGTGTTGTCGTGGTTTCATTTTATTTTAAAATTTAAATTCAAATTTTGTGCTTGACTGAAAACATTGCTGTTATGTGCGATGATAATGGAATTGTTATTGGAATTAAAATGAGGTGAGATTAATGTTTTATTCATTGCTTTTCTTTAATTTAATCGATAGTTGACATTCCTCGATAATCTCTGGGTCATTTGGTAATGTTCCCATCCCTAACTTTGTGTCCTGTTTTTTTTATTTCGACTGTTTGTCATAGAGTCTTTATCAATACTATTTTTTTTGTTTTTTTTTTTTTGTAATTGTAGGACGTCTAATGTGTTTGATTTTTACATCATACATTATTATAAGTACTGTTCATACAACACAAAGATTTTTTAATAGTTAATAGCAACACAAAACAACAAATATTTTATAATGTTTAAACTTAATTTTATATTTTAATTAACTAAGTACAAAGCTCTGTCAAATTCGAAAATTTATATTTATTATTTATTATTTATATTATTTTATTTATATTTATATTTATATTTATATTATTTATATTTATTATTTATATTTTTTATTGGATCAGAAACATTTCCAAAAAGTCAAGTTATTTACACGTTTTGCTCATAGAGTGTTTGAAACACGAAGATAATTATTTACCTATTACTTAAACATTAGTGACCTTACATAGACTATATAATACTTACCTATTAGACGTTGTCCCCGTGCCGCGTGCTCGTCTCTAAGCGCTGTCGAACCTTTTAATCCCGGGTCAAACAAATTAATTTTTTGATTCATTTTTATACCTAGCAGAGAATCTGGATATTATATTTAATAGTTTTAATGTGTGTGCACTTTTCTTCTTAACATTGTATTGCTAAAACCAACCAACATTTTTATTTACATCGTTAAGTTTGATAAATAATCTTAACCAGAAAGTCATGTTGAAAAAAAATCTTTAATACCTACCAATTTCAAGATAAGCGCTTATAGCATACATTTGGCAGTTTTTATAGGTGCATAGGTATCTACTACTTATTACTATTTTTCTTATAATTGGTTTGGTCTATTGGTATTTGACATATTTCCTTATAAGGATGAACTGGTAATGCATATCTTTAAGCCTTAGTGGCTTTCTCAGAAAACTGAATTCGCATAATATCCATATTGCAAACAACCACATTACATTGTTTTGTCTTAATCAGTAGCTGACTAGTTTTTTTTGGCGGTTTCGCCAGCTGTTCGGCTTTCGATCGTAGCTTAAAAATATTTTTTCATTTTGAACCAGTCGTTTCTGAGATTGGCGTGTTTAAACAAACTCTTCGGATTTGTAATAAAATATCGTTTCATTTTCGGAAGAAATTAAAAATCGATCACCATTATCAACTTTTTACATTAGGAGTATCTGCTAAAAATCGTTTGTAATTTATAGATTTTGAATTTAGAACGGTAGTTATTGTCAGCCAAAAATTATTGTATCAACATTTGATAACTTTTAGTCGACTGAAACGGCAAGAGGAAAACTAATATGTGTAAATGTACTTATAATTATTTATAGACATTGTTTTTTGTTTATTGATACACTGTCTATAGAGAAGCTACTGACTGGGCAGACGTAACAGCTATTTCAAGGCTAATTTTAACAAAGCGGTTTAAAAACAAAATGTAAATTATCTTTTGTTTTATGAGATTTTACGGGAAACGAACATACATATTACTTACCTGATGGTAAGCAATCGGTGCCGACCATGGACAACATGGCAACACTAGAGGAGTTCCGAGTGCGTTGCCGGCCTTTTGCGGATAAGGGTTTCGGAGATTTAGGGATTGGGAAGGGGAAGAAGTATTGGGCCTCCGGTAACCTCACTCACACAGCGAAAAACAACGCCGTGGTTGTTTTACGTCGGTTTTCTGTGAGGCCGTGATATCATCCTGGTCAAGCCGGCCCATTCGTGCCGAAGCATGGCTCCCACACTTGAAACCTTATCTGAAGTAAAATTAATTGAATTAAAAATAGCAGAATCACCCTTTGATGAATCAGTACTATGGTCTATCGGTAGTTAACTAAAGGTAAACAATATTGGTATGTCTTTTTATAATTCAATCGTGGTAATTCCCGTGGTATTTGATTTAGGTAAATATCTGATTGGAAAAACATTTTTAAGTGAAGCTTAGTTTACATACAAAATATGGATTTTAAACTGCAATCTTCAGCGTGCCGAACATGGGGAGATTATGGCAACACTCATATGTAAAGGTCTACACTGGCAAGGATTGTGCAAAGTTCAAAAGTAAAAAAAATACAGATTATAGGTACTTACGGACAATCTTTTTTGTCCTTTCATAATGGGAATGTCAATAATATCGAGCACAAGGTCTTTTTGGATATCTGAACAGGGCAAGTGTTTTAATGTCGGAGTTCTGAGCTTTAAGTACTTAGTTATGTAATTGATTAGTTATTATGTAAATATTATATATATATTGTTAGGTAAAACGAGGGACATAGGTATTGAAGGGATCGAGTCTGGTGCTCAATTACAACAACTTTTTCTACGGGACCAATATCCAAATACTCTTTAATACAAGCTTAGACCTTCAATTTTATTGATATTTCAGTATGAGAGGAAGCTTTTTAGTAGGTAACTGAAAATGTCGGTGCCTATACCTTAACGCTTTCAATATCCCAAACTTAATAATAAAGGCTAAAACTGGCCTAAAACTTTTATATAATAAAAAAATGAAGTTGTACGAAGCACTCACGTAAAAACCACGAATAGCTAAAATTCTTTTTTTAAACGCAAAGTTTTTTTGACAAGAAATTGAAAATGGCGGGTCACGTAGCCCGAGCCGTAGCCACGAATTCTAAATTAATGTTGGCAGTGACAAAAAATACTACAAACTACAAATGAGTAGTGATTTGAAGCTAAAATTATAAAATTACTTTGCGTTAGTAGGTATTACATTAGGTACCTACTTGCGAGTATCGCGTGTTTAGAATTTGGTCACAATCACAAAACACGAATATAAAAGAAAAACTATGAGTTTGACGCGGTTTTAGTCGCATTTTCATTGATTTTCTTTTTATATAGTTACTTATTTTTATATAGGTAGTTTTTCGCCGTAAATTTAACATTTCTAATCTATACTAAAGAGGTAAAATTTGTAAGTTTGTATGTTTGTAAGTTTGTATGTAGGGGGTAATCTTTGGAACCGCTGGTCGGATTGCCAAAATTCTTTCACTGATAGATAGCTACAATGATCCTGAGTGCTATAGGCTATAAAACATCACACTACGATCAAATGGAGCCGAGCAGCGGGTGAAACCGCGCGAGAGTAGCTACTATAAAATATAATACTATATTTTAAATGCAATGTCATCTATTTAATTTTGTTTCCCATATTTTTAATTTGTCGCTTTTGAATAGTGCTTTCTTATCAGCAATTAGAGATTATCATCTTAATTATATGGAAAAAAAGAGAAAAGAAAAGATTTAAGAGTAGACCTTGCAAACTTATAGCTAATCTAATTTACATCTCATCGCAATCATTCCATCAGTTTCACAGATAACCTGCAACAGACATACAGACATAATCATTGGCTTTACTTATGTATGTGATTGATGAGGCTATCAAACGTGATGTCGGTGATGTAACCAGAATCGAACCGGCTGACTCCGATACTAATGCCTTATATAAAAAGTAAGGTTCAATGACATAACTATGCGTACTTATATATTTACTAGAGCGGGACAAAAACTGTTTCGCTGGTCGAGTGATCTTAAGTGCTTGTGCCGTTTGCCGTTCAAGGGATTTGGGGTTGAAATAGCTGGTATGGTATTGTTCGGGATACCGATTTTTGTTTGTAATAGCAAGGGAATTGGAATGTTGCCAAGTTTGTTTTTTTTTCATATTAAACGAAATTGTAAGACAACAGTCTCGTTAATATCAGTATAAAGTTGTATAAAGTTATATACGTCTAATACTTTATGATGTTTTTTTATTTTCACAGAAGAGTAAACTGCTTTTCCTGTTCTGTGGGGTATTGGCCATTTAGCAAACCGACCTTTTACTTTACTAAATCCTTCTATATTCAATAAATGTAGATAATCTTTATTTTTAATCAATATCTATTAAAACACTCAATTACAAAATCCGTTGAATAGTTTTAAAGATTTAAGAATACTTAGAGATCTAAGGATTTGACATAGAAAGCGACTTTGTTTTAAAAATATGCAGTGGTAAACATAGCTTAGAATCAACATATCTAAAATTATAATCATTCAGTAGGTACGTCACGTCTATCAAATATAACACTACACTGACAATAAATTCCTAACGAAGAAATTATCCGTTAATAATAATAATAATAAGCCCGCAGGGCACCTTGAGGCGAGGTGACGGGAATTAGCGATCCCGTGGGCTACCATCATCCCGATTGCTCCAGGGAGAAGTCACCGTTCCTCATCTCCGGCTTGCCTTCATTGGCTGGCCGAAGTGGACGATGACGAGGAACAGGTCTCCCACCTCTGGCTTGCCTTCATTGGCCGTCCAGAGTGGAGTCGCGAGAGTAGTGATCCTGCTCGGAGGGTGGAAGCTGTTCGTAAGCGGCGAGTGGGCCAGTGATGCAGGATGCTTAGGCAGATGCAGATGATCTGAGTAGAAAGCTGGTGGCAGTTTCTTCACCCTTCAGCCACTCACATTTCCGTTGTCCCTCTGTTGCTATTACTAGCAACCATTCCCGGGGGCCCGGTCGGTGAGTTGGCGAGTCTCCACCTGCCATTTTTACGTGTATTTATTACATTGTTTCGGCAGGTGCCATAGTCCTTCCATAGTTCCCATAATACCAGTCCATAACAACCCACACCCATAGTCTTATCCCTTGTTTCCATTATCCGCAATAGTCCTACACTAACCGGAGACTGTCCTTGGGTGCATTTCCATAGTGCATACAGGGATAGTCGCCGGTTAGTGTCCCATTTCATTTAGATTAAAGTTGTCTAAAGGGCCTCTGCGCAGTTGGCTCCGGCCCCTCGTACGCCTTCCAAATGACCGGGACCCTGTGGTCCCGTGATTGGTAAAGACATACAAATAATAATAATAAAATAATAAATATATGGAATAATAATAAGCTGTGGTAACATTCTCAAGGCTGTATAAACTGGTTACCTGTGTCAACGTTAAGTCTGATATAAAACCTGTCTTCATATCTATAATCTATGGAAATAAAATGGCGTTAGCTACGACGCGCGCGCAAGTAATTTTTTGCATATTTCATTCCGCATTTTGGCAAAAACGTTGGTGTACATTTTTTGCACGAAGAGATTTGTGGTTTAGGAAAAAAATATTTGCTATACTTACTTACATACTTAGCACGAAATAATCGGGCACGCTACTATAGCAGCGGAAGACCCCTCTTTGAGGAGTGGCTTGAGAGACGCCATGGCGTCCTCACCTTCCGCCTGACTTACAAAACATTGAAGGACATTTTTACAATAACAAACCTAATTAAAAAAAATATCTTTTTTTAAACACATATTTGACACAATTAACACCACAATTTTATTGCTGAGCAACAAAAAAAACGAAAACAAAATAATTATTTAATAAATGATAATTATTTAATAAACGGTTACACACAACAACGGTCACTCAGTGTCCTTGTACCAAAAACTATACCTAGAGGTCGCAACAGTCGCAAGAACGAAAGGTTAAAACAACCAGAAATACTAGTATTTTTTGAGACCCGCTAAAATGGACTGCATTTTCTGTCCATGTAACTGTTAGTATTATTTTGTGAATCGTAACAGATATGTATATAAAGGAGGATAAAAAAAGAGGCTTTTGTTCATCAGTGGATGATTCCGGCTGATAATTGGAGATCCTATGTATGGTAGAATAAATTAGTTGTAACTGTAGTGTGAGTTCAAAAGACTATCTATTTGAATGTCAAAGTCAAAGTCAAAATCATTTATTCCAACTAAACCATAAATAGGTACTTCTGAAACATCAAAATAGAGAAGTAGTCTGTCAGTGAAGCTATGTGCTCATTCCAAATTGTAGATTCGAATGGAGATTAACGAGAAAGAAACTCCAATCCTTACTCTTTAAAAAAAATGTTTTACAATTTTAATAATATAACATTTATAGTAGGTTTACATTATTGTACCCTTATGTGAGAATGCAGAAATGCAGAGACAAGTTGTAAAAAAGGAACAAATGATGGGACCTGTCATAAAATTTTACTCCTTTGTCGTCTCGAAATTGGCGCTCACATATGCGTACTCACAATCTTTAAGAGTGCTTCTATAGGCTACTTCTATAGTGCAATGGGCTCATTCAGAAAAGCCACAAGTGCGTTAGTTTTGAGACAGGGTAATTATCGAAAGCCCATGTTCTTCGAGCGAGAGGCAGTGTCAAACTCTTACTGTCTTAAAACCATTCTTGCTCGGATCGTGGCCTTAGATATTGCGCTTGCATTCACAACCCCATGTTACGTTGAATATATGATTGGACTCTTTATATGTATATTATCTTGATATACCTAGTGTCTACAGTAGATGTTTAAAAGTTTTCAGAGTATTCAAAAAGTATTGAATAGTTTTTTTTATTTTTTTAGAATTAACGTTGCCCCACATTAGGATGTTCTCTTGTGTCGTGGGTGCGGTTACAAACATACAATTTCACATCCACATGACACCCACACCCGGAACAACAATTTGTGGATCACACAAAGAGTTGTTCCGTGCGGGAATCGAACCCGCGACACGTTGCTCGGCAGCCAGTTGACCAGCCACCGCACCAACCGTGAGTCGTGATTGAGATTAATTTTTAAACAAATTTGGTTCCAGTAAAAGCATTTTGTAGGTTGGTACTTAACTAATATAATGCGCAAAATACTTTTGTCCCAATTCAAAGCACGTTATCGAGGACGGGAGACAAAAATCACGGGCATTTACTTAATAAATATCCGGACACGGCATTATAGAATCTATAATGTGCCACGTGACAATAAGCCGACCCTTTTCAAAAAGAGGGGACGTGATGTGACGTCACTGTTCAGTGCGCGCCATTTTGAATTTCGAGTTTGCCATGTGCGACCCTCGTTTGTTGCTTGGGGTGCTTAGCTCGCGAGGTTAGAGATCGCGGTTACCATGCTGCAAAGAGCTAAGTATTACTGTAGCTGTTTTAAAGACGGAAAATAAATAATGCTAAAAATATATTTAACCGATTTTAGGAATCCACCAGTATGACAGGAAAGTAAATAAGAATACTTAGGTTCTCAAAATTTCAAAATTTTCATTATATATTCATATAGTAAAATATAAACTTAGTAGGTAGCTCAGACCAAGAAAGACCAAGAAAGACCAAAAAAAAGAGGTAGGTAGGTACAGGTAATAAAAGTAAAGCTACCATGAAATATAATAAGAAATGAATAATTAAAGATTGTCATGATAGGAAGGCAGGTGAATATCCTACACGATAAATACTCGTACATAAGTGTAAAACATGCCATTTATGTATCTAAGCACCATCACTACATATATAGAACAAAGTTGCTTTCTCCTTATATCCCTAGGTATGCTTAAATCTTTAAAACTACGCAACTGAAATAATTTACCGCCGCAGGCTTCGCTCGCATGGTATGTCAATAAAAATCAGCCTACCTACGTGTTAATCCAGGGTATCACTGCCATTCGACCACCACAGACGGGGCCCTAAAGGGCTGATGTTCAGCCGGGGTTGCGGGTTAAGCGCAATGAATCACCGCGGCCTCGGCCCAGAGCAGGAGAAGGAACAGGGGGGTTTTTAGTCAGTAAGAGTCTGACACTCCCTCCCGCCCGGCCCTGGGCGGGAGAAGTCATTTGATGATTTTCCCCTCGCAAAAAAAAGGGTATCACCTAGCTAAAACTAAATCTGTTCAGGCATTTTTGCGTGAAAAAACACACATACATTTTTACAAACTTTTACATTTATAATATTAGTAGGATCAAAGAAATTGATGACTTTCTTTTTTTTTATCTATTTTTTTTATTAAGGGGTTTTTATCTTTCATATGCCAACCCCATCATATCTTTTAACAAAATGTAACTTATCATCATACATAATTAATACTTAGAAAAAAAAAAGAAAGGAAATTGTATTACTCATCAAATACCTATTGTGATTAGATTACAAATTTTTTTTGTGGTTTCTGAGCATGGTGCTGGTGATGGTGACTTTCTTACTTACTTACTTTTGAAAAAATAAAAGCCGGTACGTACTTATACTTCTATACTAGTACCTATTATAAAGAGGTAAAATTTTTAAGTTTGTATGTAGGTAGGGCGTAATCTTTGAAACCACTGGTCAGATTTTCAAAATTCTTTCACTTATAGACGTTAAATACAATGTTCCTGAGTGTTATACAAATCCTAACTAATATTATAAATGCGAAAGTAACTCTGTCTGTCTGTCTTTCTGTCTGTCTGTCTGTCTTTTCTTCACGCCTAAACTACTGAGCCGATTTCTGTAAAATTTGGTACAGACATAGTTTGGAACTCGAGAAAGGACATAGGATAGTTTTTATTCCAAAAAATCTGCAGGAAGTAACTTTTCCACGTGAACAAAGTCGCGGGCAAAAGCTAGTAGGCTATAAAACATCACGCTACTATCAAATGGAGCCGAGCAGTGAGTGAAACCGCACGGGAGTAGCTAGTATTGAATAATAAAAATATTAATAAACTTTGTTGACAGTTTACAAATATAATACCTATGTAATATATAAGGAAGTTTGTACATAACACATGACCGTGACCTTATGTAAATATACATATATAAATACAGTAAATATATAGGTAGTTTTACTTACATAACTATTGACTTCGTTCGAAGTAAGTACTTAACCTTCAAAGTTAATACACTATACAATACTATCTTAGTTAACTTTAACAGTTGTTTTTCCTATTGTTTTAGTGCTATAGTTAACTGTGAGAGTTAATTATACAGATTGTGTGTTTAAGGAAACTGTGTAATGTTTGTATATGAATAGGTATTGTATGCTATCAATAATTTAATTTTCGTGCTGTTTAGTCATACATAACTCGAAAACGACTGGACTGAACTTAATGATGTTGATTTTTTTACGTTAAGTCTTTCTTTAAACGTTGCCTCACACTAGGATTACCTGTGTCGTGGGTGCTTTTACAAACATACAATTTCACACATGCGCATGTAAAGTTGTATGTTTGTAAACTCAATCACGACATAGGAGAAAACCCTGGAGTTTGGTAAAGTTTTATTAGAAATAAGAATAAAAAAAACTTATCAATTTACAATTTTAACAAGGTTCCAAACTGGGACAGGCATGTACATTTTTTTATATGTATAAAAGTCCTTTAAAATACAAAGAGAAAAAAGTTTCCACGTGTATAGTCCATACGCTTAAGTAATATAAAGTTTAATAAATAGGTTTAATGTTGTTGAGTAATTATTTTTGCTATCTCCCTCCCTCCTCCATGGCCCTCCTGGTTACAGCTCCCCCTTAGTAACCGAAACACAAACAAATCATTACTTAAAGTAATACTTTAATAAATTATTCATTAAGTTGATTGATATTAAGTAAAATTATTTTTTACGATGATCGATTTCTCCTTCAAGTTTGGTATTTCCCATGGGGGTGGGGAGATAGGTACCTACTATATTACACAAGTGATTATGTCGTTGGTCAAGAGGTTACAACTAAAAAAAAAAGAAAAGTGTAATGAAACAATGAATTTATTTTTGCAAATAGGCCATAAAACGGCACTTTTACACGTCAATTTATATGTGAAAAACTACTTAGATGAAGCCGGCATTTCCTATCTGACTACTCTGAGAAGAAATGCCGAAACAACTTCAGAGGTCAGTCTCTTTTCAAGTCCAGACAGTGTAAAAATAACATAATGTGAGAGAACCGTGCAAGTTCTGTAGTGGTCTTTTGAGGAAAGAACCACACCAGTGGACCCGTTCTCATGACAGGCACGCAAGTGTCAGTTTGCAACCTATAGGTATAGCTAGTGCTGCTGAGTTGTTCGACGAACAATACCGATCAAAAGAACATTTGGGTGGGTCGCGCAAGTACTCAAACTGTCAGAACGCAGATAACTTATACTAGTCAAAAAGCGCGGCAAGACTCACACGGTCCTTACACTAACAATAATAGAAAATAATAAAAATGTCAATAAATAATTTAAAAAATAAAATAAAACATGTCAATAGAAAAATAAAAATGTCACAATAGGTGATAATGAAATAACTCACGTAATGAGAACTCTGTGATCACCACACAGGTTGATACAAATCTATACTTCATATCATAAAACTGTAGAGGGTGTTTATTTGTTATTTTGAACGCACCAATATCCAGACCTTCTGTTTCGAAAAGAACAATTCTTTCTGCGTTTGTAAGTCCCTTTACCAATGAAGGCTATATACATATAGGCTATAAAACAACATATCTATCTGTAGGATTGAGTCAAGCAGCCGGAGAAACCGCTCGAGAATAGTTAATATTCTTAAAATAAAATACTTTCTTATTTTTTTTATATCAGTACAGATTTCCACGAAATCTTTCGCGCTCTTTGAATTTCAGGATCACTTGAAACTGTTTGACGGCGCAAAGAATGTATAGGAACCCTCATTTTGAAGGAGACTTGAGCGAAGTGTCCGCCATTTTGAATCTTTTGTCTTTGGACTTTGTTTTAGGGTTGCTAAGTCAAAAATTAAAAATATTGTGTGAAAAAATGTTTAAGCTACCTATTTTATATTTAGGATATCTAAATTAATTCCTATCTGTCTGACTATAAGAGGAAATGAAAAAACAAACAGAGGTTTTTTTATGAAATAGAACGGCAAACGGGTAGACGGATCACCTGACGCCCATGGACACCCACAACAATGAAGGAGTTACTAGTACGTTGCTGTTCTTTTAGGGATTAGGGTTTTGGAGATTTAGGGATAGGGGGAGGGGAAGGATAAGGCCTTCGGGAACTTCATTCACATGGCGAAACACAAGGCTGTGATAGTTTTACGTCGATTTTCTGCGAGGCCGTAGTATCACTCCGGTTGAGCCGACCCATTCGTACCGAAGCATGGCTCTTCCACACTTTAAGGTGAGTCTTTTATGAAGTCCAACTTAGAGGTCAGTCTCTTTTAAAGACCTGTGATCGTCATTATATCAGTAACTAGACATTTACCACAAAATATCTTCTCTTCTTTGTCGTGCACTCTTGACAGAATGGTCGTGGTCAAAATGACTTTCGTGGGACGTTAGTGTAGTGGTTTCCCGATACCTTCTATACCAGAACTTTTAGGAGATATTAGATCCCCAAGGTTTCTGACGCCATTATACCGTTACCGTTATCACTCACTTTCTTACCCAAAAATGATGCTTAATAAACGAGGTGGTAAGGACCAAAGTCATGGTGACCAAAAAAACCCAAATTGGGTTTACCTGAACTGCTTAATAGACATTATTCCCCCTTAAGTAAGTGAAAATTGTCTTGCTTCAAAATACTTTTGAACAACTGGCATATTGTTGCGTGGGCGAAGTCGTGCTCACAGCTAGCGGCAAAATAAAAACCATCTCAAAACACTGGAAAAGTTAAATACCAACTACAATAAAAGGATATACAAGTCATATATTATTTATACTAATATATGTATTATTGACCATTAGGCATAATATCCTGATAAATTAATAATACCTTGAACTACAACAAAAAAAAAAGAAAAAAGCGCGCGCAACCAAAGGTTATGTAAGAATGACATCATGGCGGCGATGTCGTCACAAAATGGCGGGATGATGCCCCAAGAGATAGAAAGGTGAACTAAATCTAACTAAACTATTATTTTTATTGTCTAAGATGCTCATGCATAAGATGCGGGCTTAACTAATAACAAAAGGCCACCACGATTGAATATCGCAATTTTTAGTTTTACATAACAAATTCTTTGCCGACTAGGTTTTTTTTATTTTAAGAGGCAAGGTGGCAAACCGTCTTCTGTTTCACCTGATGACGCCTCTGCAACACCAAAGAATAGGCAAATGTGTTGCGAGCCGCATTGGAACTCCGATAACTTCAATCACACGGCAAAATGGAACGAGCACCTAGCGTCACTGACGAACAGACTGACAGACTATTATTCGATTTTGACGTTTCAAAACTACCTACGTCTACTTGTTTATGGTTCAATTTGAATAAATGATTTGGAACGTTGTTTTACGCCGGTTTTCTTTGCGACCGTTGTGTCTATCAGGTGATCAGACCGCTCGTTTGAATGTCATCCTGTCAAAAACAGAATTATGGGTCCGGAAATCGTTACGATGCGAAAGACAGGATTTAGGCATTTCATTATTTCTTTTACGGCACAAAACCTGGTAGTGTTACCTATACCAATCTATACTAATGTTAAACTGAGAAAATCGATCGACTTGGGACATCACTGTGTTGCCCGCCAAATGGAGGACATCACTATTTTTTTTCACTTTGACAGTAGCTTCCCGCGCTAGTCGATTGTCTTTTTAAAAGTTAATTAATAAAACTTTATTAAACTTGTAAATTGAGTTAATTTGTTTTAATAAATTTCAGAAGTGGAATTTATTTCATGCTTACATAGTGGATTACGCTCGTAAAAAGTTATAAAAACTGATTTTGTACATAGAACAAAGTGCTGATTGAAAGTGACAATTTTTTAGTTTTCTTCCAATAATAACTTATCAAATGGGTGTGTGATTAGTGAAAATGCTGAAATAAATACTATTAGTACAATTTCTAGTTAAGGATACATGTGTTTCATAAGTTTGAAAACATTAGGTACTTTGTGTGAAACGTGTCCCGACAGGTTGAGACAGGAATCACCGACGCCGTATCCTTCTTCCTTGGTGCCTGCCAGTTGGTGAGCTGTATCCTGTATCACGAATTTCATGTCTATTTTATAGTGCTTACATTGACCTTATCGTGTTTTGTTTGTGGAACTTTTGAAATAAAGTTCAAAGGAGTTGTTTACATAAATGTCAATTGAGGAGTGAACATAAACTGATATTTTTATTGTGAACTATGTTATAATCTGATTGAGTGCTAATTTAGATAGACTTTAACTTGTGCATGGTACCTAGTATCAAGAACAAATATTCAGACACAAACTTTTAAGATATTTACAACTTAATTCTATTTTTAATTTTCAATTTGAACCCATCTAACTGAAACATTTGATTGTATTTTATTGAACTGTGAATTGTTGTGCCTTGTGTATATTTTGTTACTTTAATTTCCTTTTGTGTATTTAACATGGGTCGCCATAAGTATAAGAGACGCTCTAGGAGTAGTTCAAGTTCTTCCTACTCTGATAGAGACGAGAAGAAAATTAGAAAAGATTTAAAACATAAGAAGAGGCGAATAGAAGCTCTTGAGGGCTTGATTAGGGAGCTGCGAAAGTCAAGGAGCTATGGTAGATCTCAATCTCCATCAGCCCGACCGCCAAGCTCAGTTGTTGAAGTGGTATCACAGGAAGCTTCAAGTAATAATGTTACTGTGCAGCCTATAGTTCGGTATGTTGGTCGTAGTGATTTTATATCTGAGTTCAATCCACAAACTACATCAGTACCAGTAGAACATTGGATACGTAATTTAGAAAGTACAGCAAAAATGCATGGATGGGATGAACGGACATTAATTTGTAACTGTACTTCTAAGCTGGCTGGATATGCTAAGGGGTGGTATGAACAACAAGCATCCTACGAAATATCCTGGACTGAGTGGAAGGATAAATTGATAAAAGCATTTCCATTTACTAAAAATAAATTGTCTCAAATTAGAGACCTTGTGAATCGAGTCAGACTTCCAAGTGAAGATCCAATATCATTTTATTATAGTAAATTAGGGTTAGGCATGTCATGCCAGCTAAGCGACGACGTTATCACCGAAGCTGTTATTGGTACGCTGGGTGACAAACTATTGGAAGTTGGTGCAAAGTCTGCTGGATGCCATGACACAGCTTCATTACTGCGTTATTTGGCTAGTGTTAATACTTCGAATAATGAAGAACTTGAAAAACCAGGATCTGCACAAAAAAAGGAAGGACACAGCCAGAACATAAAATGCTATTCTTGTGGGAAACAAGGCCACAAGGCTAATAGATGCCGCATGAATAAAGAAAATAGAAAAATAGTTAACAAAAATAAGGAATTAAAGAAATGTTCATTTTGTGATCGTTCTGGCCATATAGAATCGGAGTGTTATAGGAAAAAGAACGCAAATAAGCATTGCTCTTTTTGCAAAATTAACGGACATACTCTCGAAGAATGTAGAAAGCAACCTAAGACTGGATCTCAAAATAGGTTAGTCCGAAAAGTTCAAACTGTTGGTTGTGATTCTTCAGACAGGAAATATTTTAAAAATGTACTGGTTAATGGGACTACTGCAAAAGCATATTTAGATTTTGGAAGTTCGTGTAACACTATGACACAGAGTTTCTGCAAGAGACATAATCTGGAAATAAAACCTAATGACACAATTGTTATTAAAGGCTACGGAGATGCAATGATCACACCAATGGGGTCAGTATTAGCATGCCTCAGTATTGACGGTGTTGAAAAACAAAACCAATTCTATATTGTACCTGATCAAGTTCAAGAAGTTGACGTGCTCATTGGACAGACATTCACAGAATCCCCTGACTTGGTTATTATTAAAACTCCAACTGAATTAAATATTTATGAAAATGAGATAGCGTTTCAACTGACTGAATTATGTGAGTCGCTTAAGAAGGTTTGCTTATATCCAGAAACTATTGTTCAACTTACTCCTGGAATAAATAAAGTTCTAGTAAGACTAGATCCTGTTGTTACTGGTACATTGAATATAAAACACAATGAACAGAGAAAACCATTGAATGAGATTGATGTGTTGAGTGACAATGTATCTGCATCTGATGGTCATTCAGTAATAAAAGTAGTTAACAAGACTAGCACATTTATAACATTAAAAGAAAAAGAATGCATTGCAAGAGCTGAAGTAACTGAACCAAATCCGGAAATAATAGATGAACTCAAGATCGGAAAACAATTGACTGAAAAGGAAAGGGATAGTCTAACCAACTTATTGAACCGATATAATCATTGTTTCTCTGGAACTGGCATGGAATTGGGAAACTGCAGTGTGGAAATGAGTATCAAATTAACGGAAGAAAAGATAATTAATTACAAACCCTACAGGATGCCATTCTATGAGAGGGATATTGTCAGAAATATTATAGGAGAACTTTTAAGAGCCAAAATCATTGAAATCTCTAAATCACCTTATGCTAGTCCAGTCATACTAGTAAAAAAAAAGGATGGTGGTCACCGTTTGTGCGTTGACTACAGAGCACTTAATAAAATCACCGAGAAAGAACGGTATCCTTTGCCAGTCATTCAAGATTTGCTGGACAGACTTGTGGATCAGTCTGTATTCTGCTGTTTAGATTTGGCAAATGGGTATCACCAGATTAGAATTGCGGAAAAGTCTAGACCACTGACAGGATTTGTGACGACTGATGGGCACTATCAGTACAGAATGATGAGCTTTGGCCTATGTAACGCTCCAGCAGTATTTCAGAGGGCAATGAATGAAATACTAGAGCCAGTCATTCATTCTTGTGCAGAAGTGTACATTGACGATGTCATAGTTTGGGGTAAAGATAATGAAGAATGTCTGACTAATTTGGAGAAGGTGCTTGAGTTGATCGGACAGTCAGGTGTAAAATTGAAAAAAAAGTAAATGTACCTTTCTTACTGAGTATGTGGAGTATTTAGGGCATGAAATATCAAGCGGTGAGATTCGACCATCGTCTCACAAAATAACTGCTGTGACCAACTTCAAGACTCCTACCAATATTCACGAGTTGCGTCAGTTTCTTGGTCTTGCGAGTTATTTTCGCAAGTTCATTCAGGGATTCGCAACTGTTGCACGACCACTTACGATGCTCACCAAGAAAACTACTGAATGGCATTGGGGACCGGATCAGGAACATGCGGCACAAAAGTTAAAGGATATACTTACCGCAGACCCAGTTCTCGCCATTTATCACCCTGGAAGAGAAACCCAAGTTCACACAGATGCATCAAAAGTGGGCCTTGGTGCTATATTGCTTCAACGCCAATCTAAGGGAGAAATGAAGGTTGTGGCATACGCAAGCAGGCAGACCACAGCTACTGAAGAAAAATATCACAGCTTCGAGCTAGAGGCTTTGGCTGTTGTGTTTGCTATTCATCGGTTTAGAGTATATCTTTCAGGCGTTAAGTTTCGTATTGTAACGGACTGTTCTGCTTTACGCCAGGCTTGGTTAAAAAGAGATATATCTCCGCGCATCGCTCGCTGGTGGCTCGACTTACAGGAGTACGACTTCGAAGTCGATCATAGACCGGGTTGTTCTATGGCGCATGTAGACGCCCTTAGCCGTAATCCTATTTTAGTACAACACATTGAAGAGAAGGATTTGATCGATGCGCTGCAAGAAGGAGATGAAGAGATACAAAAATTAATTTTAAATTTGAAGCTAGAACAAGATGCCAATAAGAAGAAGAAAAATGGATTGGCTAAGGATTATAAGATTGTGAATGGGAAGTTGTGTAGGTTAGTGAACAGTGAGTATAAGCCAGTGTTACCCAGAAGCGCGAGGTTTCATATTCTCAAAATATATCATGATGAACATGGACATCTAGGTTCAGAAAAATGCTTGGAAGCTATTCAAGCAAAGTATTGGTTTCCTAAGATGAGAAAATGTGTTGACAAATATGTGGCTAGTTGCATTGGGTGCCAGTTCGCAAAGAAACCTACAGGCAGACAGCCGGGATTACTACATCCAATTCCAAGAGTAGCAGTTCCATTCCACACTCTGCATGTGGATCACTTAGGTCCATTCTGCAAGAGCAATGGTAAATCTTATATCTTCGCAATTATAGATGGTTTCACGAAATTTGTCTGGCTCGAGGCAGTGGCTAGTGCTAATGCCAAGGGTGCGTTAGCGGCATTAAATAATTTTTGTAGCGTTTTTGGTTACCCTGTAAGAATAATAAGTGATAGGGGAACCGCATTTACATGCCGAACATTTGAGGACTATTGCAACAATAAGGGCATAAAGCACATATTGAATGCTGTAGCCTCGCCTAGAGCAAATGGCCAAGTTGAAAGACTGAACCGCACTATTTTAAATTCACTTACCGCACATATGGGTGAGGAGCAGAAAGGTTGGGATGCGTACTTGTCCAAAGTTCAGCTAGGAATTAACTCGACTGTTAGTCAAGGGACTGATAAATCTCCTCTGGAGTTACTCTGCTCTTTGAGACCCCGATTAGCAAAGGATATAGTAGGGGGAGTCCTAGTGGACAATGTAGATGCACTTCGAAAAGAAGCTGCTGAAGTGATAGACAAGAAAGCTCACAAAATGAAGACTCGATATGATCGCACCCGGCGTCTGGGAGCGGCTGTTAGTGTTGGCCAGTTAGTAATGGTAGAGAGAAAAATCTTGTGTCCTGGTCTTTCAAGTGGAAAGTTAGTTCCCAAGTATGCGGGGCCCTATAAAGTAACGGCTATTTTACCCAACGATCGCTATGAAGTGACGTCAGTGGTAAAGGGGAAGCGAGTTTATAAAAATATAATCGCCCGAGACAAAATCAAAATATGGCGCTCTAGGTTCGAAAGCTCTTCATCAGCTGAGGAATAAAAGTTGATGATACTTCTTACGTATTAGATAGTAAAAAAAAAAAAAAAATTAAACACTTGCCTTCGGGGCCTACATAGTGGTTATTCAGCGCTTGCTTACAGAGCCTAATAAACACTTGCCTTCGGGGCCTACATAGTGGTTATTCAACGCTTGCTTACAGAGCCTAATAAACACTTGCCTTCGGGGCCTACATAGTGGTTATTCAGCGCTTGATTCCGGAGCCTATTCAACACTTGCCTTCGGGGCCTACAAAGTGGCTATTCAGTGCTTGTTTACGGAACCTATTCAACACTTGCCTTCGGGGCCTTGATAGTGTTTGCTTTCAGTCTCTTAGCACATAAACCATTATCCACACTTGCCTACGGGGCCTACACAGTGTGTACCCACTTCTAAGTGGTATTTAATTACCAGTACTGACGACACTTGCCTACGGGGCCTACGTAGTGTCTCCTGTAGTACCTGCTTTCGGAGCCTTGTACTACTATTTTCTCCTCAATACTCACACTTGCTTCCGGAGCCTTAATGTGTGACAATATCTCCAACCGATGAGCGTGTGTGGCAATTTTCAAGAATACCAGCGTGCGAGCCTGAAAGGAGGAGGTCTTCCACATCGCTTCGTTCATTATTTTCCTTCGGGGGACCGAAGGACTTCAGGAAGGCCGAACTGTTAAACTGAGAAAATCGATCGACTTGGGACATCACTGTGTTGCCCGCCAAATGGAGGACATCACTATTTTTTTTCACTTTGACAGTAGCTTCCCGCGCTAGTCGATTGTCTTTTTAAAAGTTAATTAATAAAACTTTATTAAACTTGTAAATTGAGTTAATTTGTTTTAATACTAATAATATAAAGAGGTAAAATTTTTAACTTTGTATGTAGGGGCTAATCTTTGGAACCGCTGGTCGGGTTTCCAAAATTCTTTCACTGATAGATAGCTACAATGTTCCTGAGTGCTATAGGCTATAAAACAAAACGCTACGATCAAAAGGATCCTAGCAGCGGGTGAAACCGCGCGAGAGTGGCTAGTTAATTATAAGAGTTTATGTGTTTAAACACGCTAATCTCCGAAGCTACCTACTGGTTCGAATTAAACAATTGAAGGCTAAAACTTTATGCTACCATCTAAAACACGTGAGCAGCACGTCGATTCTATAAAATTTGTTTGATTTTGAATCTTGTTCGAGTGCGAAGTGAGTGTCGAAGTCTGTATTTTCTATTCCGTGGTCGAAGTGACGGGGTAATTAAATTATAGAATGCCACTTTTAACGTCATCTCATACTTTATCTATCAAAATGTTGCTGCCAATTTAGTTCAACTCGCAAGTGTAGCGCTAGTGTATTAATACTCACAGCGGATTCAGATTCGAAGTTTATTAGAATGAAGTCTTACAGAATCACACCCCAGCGGGAGAAACCGCGCGAGAGTAGCTAGTGTAAAGATAACTAGGTAATAACAGACAGAAACAAATGAATAATAAATATTCTACATGTGAACGAAGCCAAGCCTTTGTATGACACTCCAGTGACCTGACGACCTTGATAAGCCGGCCAGTCTAATTAATTTAACAAATTATATTCAACCACGTTTTGTAACTCAGCGCTTTTTAATGTACTAAGAGTATTTGGGTATTTTAATTTATAAAAAAGCAAGGTTTTATCCCAAAGGAATATAGTTATTTTGTTTTATTTATGTGATGGTGAAGGTTACCTGGTGGCAAGCAATCGGAGCCGCCAATACCACCCGTAACCGCAAAACAGTTATATGGGAATTTGGAATCTTTTAGTTCTATCATTTTGACATATTTTTTTAAAGAAACGTTGCCCCACTCTTTTTTTTTGTGAGGGGAAATTCATCAAATGACTTTCCCGCCCAGGGCCGGAGTGTCAGACTCTTACTGACTAAAAACCCCCCTGTTCCTTCTCCTGCTCTGGGCCGAGGTCGCGGTGCCTCATTGCGCTTACCCCGCAACCCCGAGGATTTTCTCCTGATGTGTAGATGTGTCGTGGGTGCGTTTACAAACATACAATGCCACATACACATCACACCCAGACCCGAAACAACAATCTGTGGATCACACAAAGAGTTGTTCTGTGCGGGAATCGAACCCGCGACACGTTGCGAGGCAGCCAGTTGCCCAGCCACCGCGCCAACCGAAAATATGTATAACCGATATGAATCAATGATGCCGTGTTTCGGCATTAATTGGTCGGTTCGACTGGAGTGATACCATGGTTTAATCGACGAGAAACAAAGTCGTGGGAGTAAGGTTATCGGAGGCTATGTCCTCTTGCCCTGCTCCCCCTTAATTCATATGTGTAACTCATGCGTGTTGCGAGTGGCTATGAGTCGCACCAGTTGCTTATCATCAGTTTTTTTTTGTCGGGGTGAAAAATCTCTTGTAGACACCCCGCCCTCGGGCAAGGGCGAAGGGTACTGTTTGACTCTTACTGACTAAAAACCAACCCGGTGTTCCTCATTTACCTATGTGTCGGAGGGGCGGGTATCGCTGAAGTATCGTCGCAATCCACCGACCAGTATTGGTCCGCCAGATCATCGGTTGATCCGGTGTGGGAGAGCCATGCTTCGGCCACGGCCTTTCAGAAAAATGGCGCGAAACTATTGGATGAATCAAATCAAATCAAATCAAATCAAATTCTTTATTTCAAATAGACCAAAAAAGGCACTTTTGAACGTCAAGCAAAAAAGATATCATAAGGTTTAACTTTATGTGTCAGTCTGTCCGTCTGTCCTCTAGTGAAGCTATTTGCTCGTTCCAAAGTGTAGATTCCTATGGAGAAGAACGAGCAAGAAACTCCATGGTTACTCTTTTTCAATCACTTTTTACAATGCATTGTTACATAATTTAGATAGTTCCATTATGTGAGAACAGTGTAACACTAGTGTTTAACCAAAGTATCCGAAAAAGAAATAACCCTCAGGGACACCAACTTTAGACAGTCTCGAGTTGACCAGTCCCAATAGGCGGCGTCCGTTCACGAACATGACACGTACACCAGCACCGCCCAACTCAACCATATTATAGGGAACCGAGCGGTCCAGTGCCCGTGCCACCGCCAATGAGACTCCTGAGTGAGCATGACAACTCCCAACTGACACAAGTACCAATATACTATAAGTCTATAAGTCTAACTCAATTATAATAGGTTACAGGGCTCTCACATTTACAAAAATCCAGTTTATCAACAATTAACAACATGGTGAATAATTTAATAATTGAGATCAAAATTCCTCTTAACCTTACAATTTTTATCCTGTGCAGTCAAACCAGCCACCCTCCAAGCATTTTTATCTTCTATATAATCATTTAGTTTGTAGTATGCTTTCCTACATAATACTTTCTTTATACATAATTTAAATTTACTTTCATTAAGATTTTGTATTTCAGTTGGGATTTTATTATAACATTTAACACATAATCCCATGAACGACTTATGCACTTTTGCTAATCTAAATAAAGGCTGACTTAATCTATTTCTATGTCTAGTAAGATAGTCATGCTTGTCAGATACTTTTACAAATAGCTGTAGGTTTTTCCTAACATACATAATGTTTTCATAAATATATTGACATGGTACGGTCATAATGTTGATCTCCTTAAACTTTTCTCTGAGAGATTCGCGACGACCTAAGTTATAGATAGCTCTGACTGCACGCTTTTGTAAGATAAAGATAGACTCAACGTCGGATGCCTGTCCCCACAACAGAATTCCATACGACATGATGCTGTGAAAGTAGCTAAAGTACACTAGTCGTGCCGTGCCTACGTCGGTTAGCTGACGGATCTTCCAGACAGCATAAGCTGCCGAGCTCAACCGCCCTGCTAGAGATCTAATGTGGGGCCCCCATTGCAGCTTGTCGTCTACAGTAATCCCCAAGAATGTGGTCTCCTTTACAAATTCCAGTTTCTGACCATTTAATAATATATCATCGCATACGTTACTTTTAACATTTGGCAAAATAAATCTAATGCATTTCGTCTTTTTATCATTAAGTACTAAGTTGTTTTTTGTGAACCAATTATGAACTTTCATTAAGGCATTATTCACTTCGTCATAGTTATTTGATCGTCTATTTAATTTAAAAATCAAGGATGTGTCATCAGCGAATAATACCATATGCGGTTCACTTTGGAATAAATGGGGCAGGTCATTGACATAAACCAAAAATAGGAATGGACCCAATATTGAGCCCTGCGGTACGCCCATAGATACGCTAGCACCCTGGGAGTTTACTCTGTTTACTTGTACTGTAAGTAGTCTTTCTAGAAGGTATGATTTTAATAAATTTAGGGATACCCCCCGAATGCCGTAGTGTTGCAGCTTCAGTAATAGTGTTTCGTGCTCAACACAGTCAAAAGCCTTCGAAAGATCGCAAATGAAATTTTATAAAAGGAGTTTGAATATGTTTTGTTTATCTTTGTCTTATTTTTATTTTTCCATTGTAACGCTAGGTGGCGGCATTGTGTGTGCATTCTGAATACGGCGACTGTCATGTCGTTGTAAAATTTTTCTTATAACTTTTATTAAAATAAAACGTTTAAGTTGTGTCAGAAATCTTGTTTATTAACCTGATTCAAACAGGTTATGGGCCCAGGCCCACGTTAATGTAAAAGTGGTGATAAACAAAGAGCAGAGAAAACATAAGTTGTTTGTAATTTTCGAAAAAAGAAACGTTTTTTTCTTTGAACAAAAATGGAGCTCGAAAAGACAAATTTGGAAAAATTCGACGGAACGAATTTTAAACAGTGGAAATTCCAAATTAAATGTGCCCTGCGTGCCAAGGGGCTAGATATTAACACGCCAAAGCCGGATGGAAAGGCGATTCAATGGAATAAAGATGATGGCATGGCGATGTTCGTGATAACGTCTGCCATGGATTTGAATCAAATAGCACTCATCGAAAATTGTGATACAGCACTAGAAGTAATGACCAAGCTTGAATCCATTTATGAACAGAAATCTGAGATGACTAAAATGATGATCCATGAGCGATTCTATCAATACAGAATGTCACCAACAGACAGTATAGCTCAGCATATTGCTAAAGTTGAGAGTTTGGCTAAGCAACTTAAAGAAAGCGGAGAAACAATTAGTGAAACTGCAATCATAACAAAAATCTTGAGTTCACTACCTTCCAAGTACAGATCTGTTTGCCAGGCTTGGATGTCGCTTGATCCAAAGAATCAAACAGTCATTAACCTAACAGCTCGTTTGCTTGATGAGGAGGCCAGTTTGAGTATAGAAGATGACAATGAAATTGCTTTATTAGTTGCAAAACAAAATATGAAAAAGAAAAGTGTTCCATTGAAGAAAACTAACAAAGAATCAAATGAAAAGTCAAATGAAAACTCAACTGAAAAGTCAAATGAAAAAGCACATCGCTTTACATGCTACAACTGTGGTAAACGTGGTCATTTTGCTAGAGACTGCCGTGCTCCAAAACAAAAACAACATGGAGGTAAGAACATGCTAGCATTCCATGTAGCAATTTCAGAATTGAAAAATGATGATGGTTTAAAATGGATATTAGACAGCGGTGCTTCAGCTCACATGTGTTTTAAGCGAGAAAATTTTGCTGAACTGTATGAGTATACTGGATCTCCACTGAAACTCGGGAACCAAGAAGCTATAGAAGTGGCTGGTCGAGGAAATGTTTTGATAAACAAGTGTGTTAATGGGCAGTGGGAGACAAGTATCTTAAGAAATGTTCTTTATGTACCAAAGCTGAGGAGAAACCTGTTTTCTGAAGGAGCAGTGACAAGACAAGGTTATAATATTGTAAAGAAACATACAGATGCTTTAATATAGAAGGATAACAAAGTAGTGTTATGTGCATCTTTGCAAAGCAACAATCTATATGAGTTAAACATAATAACACTTCAAAATCCAGTTTGCAATGTAGTACAAAAATTGGATCTTAAAACATGGCATGAACGTCTAGGACATATAAATGTAAAAGAAATACAGAAAATGTGCAAGAACAATGTAATTACTGGTGTGGATTTATCAGACTGTGACAAGTTTGTATGTGAGGGTTGTGCTTATGGTAAGCATGCTCGTCATCCATTCAAGAAATCAAACCGAGGACCACAGCAACCAGGTGATGTTATCTACAGCGATGTCTGTGGACCGTTCAGTGTACCATCTGTACAAGGTATGAAATATGCTGTAATATTTAAAGATGCTGCTACAACCTTCAGGTATGTGTATTTTTTAAAAGAATAAATGTGATGTTTTATACTATTTCAAGAAATATAATTCAATGATTAAAAATAAGTTTTCACATAGTGTACGCATACTACACACTGATAATGGTGGAGAGTACCTAAGCAAAGAATTTAAAGAATATCTTGACCATGAGGGCATTACTCATGAGCTCACTGCACCATATACACCTGAACAAAATGGCCGAGCCGAAAGAGAAATTAGGACAATTGTTGAAAGTGCTCGATCCATGCTTTATGCTCGTAAGGTACCACTTTATCTTTGGGCAGAAGCAGTCAATTGTGCTGTTTATTTGTTAAACCAATGAACATAAAAGTCCTGAAATAAATAAGAATGAAGCTGAAATTTTAATATATGATGATAATGAACAAAATGTTGAAGAGGAGTTGGATAATACAGAGTTGACTGAGAGTGATGAAAGTACACATACTGCCATTGATGAAAATGATGAGACTTATGAACCTTCGCAGGAAATTGAACTTTCAGATTTGGATCATTCAAATATTACTTTGCGTCCGCGTAGACATAATGTTTTTGAGGCAAATTTAATGGAACTGAATGTACCTGCAAGTTACAATGAAGCAATTAACTGCGAAGAGAGTGAGTTGTGGCTAGAGGCCATTAATGAAGAATTAGAAGCTCATCGCACTAATAACACTTGGAGTTTTGTGGATAATGAAAACCAAAGAACTATAACATCAAAATGGGTATTTAATATTAAAAGAAACAAAGATGGTAAAGTAGAAAGATAATAAAGCTCGACTTTGTGCCCGTGGTTTCACTCAAATTGAAGGGATAGATTACAATGAAATTTTTTCACCTACTACAAGATATGAATCAATAAGAATACTGTTGTCTATCTCTGCTGAATATAATTGGATATTCAGATTCAGATTATGCTGGAGATTTAGATACAAGAAAATCAACCAGTGGCTACATTTTTATGTTGAATGGTGGACCTATTTCTTGGTCTAGTCAAAAACAACCTTGTGTAGCTTTATCAACAACTGAAGCTGAATTTGTGGCTGGTTGTGAAGCTGCTAAGAATCTTTTATGGTTAAGACTGTTTTTCAAAGAAATTGATATAATTCAAGATTGTACAACTTTGTGTATGGATAATCAAAGTGCAATCAAACTGATAAATAATCCTGTCTATCATAAGAAGACAAAACACATTGATGTTAAATTTTATTTTATTAGGGATATAGTAAAAAAAAAGGTTAATTAATATTAAGTATGTGCAAAGTTCAGAGCAACTGGCTGATATTCTCACTAAAGCTCTATCTACTGGTAAATTTGAACATATAAGAGATGAAATATTGTCAGTTATCTAAGTTAAGTTTTTTTAAGGCAGGCAATGTGATATATTTTAGTTTATAAAATTTAGTGGGAGTATTGGATGAAATTTTATAAAAGGAGTTTGAATATGTTTTGTTTATCTTTGTCTTGTTTTTATTTTTCCATTGTAACGCTAGGTGGCGGCATTGTGTGTGCATTCTGAATACGGCGACTGTCATGTCGTTGTAAAATTTTTCTTATAACTTTTATTAAAATAAAACGTTTAAGTTGTGTCAGAAATCTTGTTTATTAACCTGATTCAAACAGAAACAACCACAACGCTGTATTTCACCGTGTGAGTGAGCTACCGGAGGCCCAATCCTTCTCCTACCCTAATCCCTAAATCTCAAAATCGCGAATCCTCAAAAGGTCGGCAGCGCACTCGTAACTCCTTTGTTGCGATGTCCATGGGCAGCACTGATTGCTTACCATCAGGTAATCCGTCTGCTAGATTGTCCTCCTAAGTATGCATTGTTAAAATAATCCCATGAATCAAAAATCTGCCAATATTTTTCCAGCAATTTCGCTTCAAGCTGGTCAATACCAATACTAGCAAAAGTTGCCAAAAAGGATATGATTCCCTTTCGCACAAAGAAAAGGACAAAAGACTTCAATTATCAAATTATGTAGATGTTCCCAATTTGATTTTAGTGTTTCTGGCGTTGAGCCAACTTTTGTTTTATGGTTAAGTAAGCAATTTACTTGTGCTTCGTGTTTGTAACAGCTTCCTGGTAAAAACATTTCTTAGCTAGCGAACATTCCACTGTATTTTTTGAAGATAAGTTATTCGAGTATCCTGAATGTTGAGATGGCTCAATAGAATTGTCATGTGCAACTTTTCTACTTCCTAATGGTGCAGGGTCGGTTTTAGGGCGATCTGAGTGCTGCAACCGCACTGAGCGCTAAAAAACCGAAACGTGAGACAAAAGCTCTTTAAGTACAGGACGCCTCATGCAGTCCTTTGCCTACAAAAAGTAACCTAACCACTTAAGAAATAGGGATCATAATATATTAACATGAACAAGTCACTTGGATGGTCGAAATCACTTTGAAAAAATAATGTATTCGGTGGCCAAAATTTTCCGTAGGTATCAGTGTTAATTTATTTGCCCTTGCTCTTAATACCATGAATATGTTAATTTTAGTCCAATTAACGACTTATTTATGACTGGATTTTCTTAGGGCCTTTTGCAAAGTCTAATAATTCTCATAGTCATTACTACTTTTTTGTCGAGAGAAATTAATTGTGAGGTATCGCTTTCGCCCAGGGTGGAGCTAGGCTAGAGGGAGTGTCAGATAGCTCCTCAACAAGTCCCTTCTCATAGGGGATGTCATTTATACAGCACAAATTAATTGACAAATTGTTGGGTACAAAATACAAATTAACATGACAAAAACACAAAATAAAATCAAACAAAAAAAATATATAAAAATTACGTAATAGACGGGTAGTGCGAAAGAAAAAACATAAAGAAGGAGAAAACGGAAAAAAAAAATATTAATAAAATACGGCGCGGTTCAGTGTGTCTTTACTTTGCACCGAATGGGAGTCCAGCTCAGCATGTGTTAGGTATATAATATAATTTTTCAGAATTATTGAAACGAAATCATCAAAGTAATTAAGATTGGACCTTAGTATCTAAGATTTCTAGTTCGTATTAGCTTGTAGCTATAAAACACGGTGTTCTTACTTCTTGTTTCGCTTTCACGAGCACATGTTGGCCTGAAATGGTTTTTTTCAGCGGCTAACGGGAATCTTTCAGGCATGCAACGATATTCAGAGCTATAGAGAATTATTATTCGTTTAATTAAATTCTTCATTAGAGTGATCAGAAACACGACTATTAGAGAGGTGTTTCCGGTTGTCAAAGACAAAATCAAAATCAACGTCAACTTCAACGTCAACGTCAACGTCAAAGTTAACGTCAAAATCAAAGTCAAAGTCAAAATACTTTTTTCCAACTAAAACATAAACAGTTCCATTTGAAACGTCAAACTAGAATATTATTATTATATTCTGTCAGTCAGTTCATCAGTGAGGCTAGGTGCTGAGATGTTCTCCAGGGTCATGATAGCACCTAGCCTAAGCCTAAACATGATTACCTGATGGTAAGCTATTGGCTATCGTCCTGTACTAAGAGGGAGTGTCAGACTCTTACTGACTAAAATCCACCCCGTTCCTTCTCCTGCTCCAGGTCAAAGTGGCAGTAATTTATTAAGAAGTCAATTAAAAACCTAATTCTGGTATTATACATATATCAAGAAGCGATATTAACATTAGAAAATAACATAATATTTCAAAATTATTGAAACGAAATCTATCGTAACACGAAATGCATTACAATTGCATAGTTAGCATTTTAGGCGTTGTTAGATATTTACATAGGAACAGGAATTTGCAGATTATATTAGGGATTGATGCTCCGGTAATTTATTGCCTTAAACTCTCATCATCTAACCTACAAGAATAGCTGTAAGTTTACCGAGGAAAATAAAATAAAATAAATAATCCTATTAATCAATTAAGAAAACTGACAAGCGGTTTGACTGCACTAGCTAATCCCGCGCGGTTTCACCCGCTGCTCGGTTCCATTTGATCATAGCGTGATGTTTTATAGCCTATAGCACTCAGAAACATTGTAGCTATCTATCAGTGAAAGAATTTTGGCAATTTGATCAGCGGTTCCAAAGATTACCCCCTACATACAAACCTACAAATACCTCTTTATAATACTAGTATACATAGAAGTACTGATAAACAAAACTTGTCATCATTTATTAAGTCATAAAACATTTTGTGGCATTAAGAATGACACATTTTATACCAACTTATAACTTTAAAAAAATAAGGTTAGGTCATACTTAAACTTACCTAAATATGTTTGTATAACATCCATATTGTATTTATGAGTCAGTTTACCTCCGCGGTCGATTGCGAGCGGTCATGTCTGTGTGTTGTGTGTCTGTGAATTTATTTATCTACGTAATTTATTTAAAAAAATAAAATACAATGTTCGATGACCGAGTTTGTGAATAGGTGAGGTTATTCTATTTTATAGTTTTAAGATTGTTTTTTTTTATGTGATAGGTCGGCAAACGAGCATACGGATTACCTGATGGTAAGCAATCAGCGCCGCCACTGGATACCCGCAACGGGGGAGTTACGATTGCGTTGCCGACCTTTTAGTGATTAGTGTTTTGGAGATTAAGGGATTGGAGAGGGATCGGGGGAGGGGGAGGATTGGGCCTCCGGAAACCTCAGTCACACGGCGAAACACAACGCTGTGGTTGTTTCACGCCGGTTTTCTGTGAGGCCGTGGTATCATTTCGGTCGAGCCGACCCATTCGTGCCGAAGCATGGCTCTCCCACACTTGATTTTAATTAACACTATTTTCTTTTTTGATCGATTTTTGTTTCAAGATTAAAAGTTAGGATATCGAGCAAAGTGGTCTTCTTTATTTTTACTAGCGACCAGCCCCGATAGATATATAGACTACTACTAGATAGACTCCACTATTTCGTATGATAACATCGGTGTTTTTTGGGAGTGCTTTTGTATCTGATTTAGGAAAGGAATCACAATTATGGTCGGATTTTTGAAGTATAATGAATTTTCGACTTCATTGAGTGCAATGCTAGTACATAAATATCTTTACTGTTTAATGGATAATATTATAGGTACATATAAACATTCCTCTTCAATCACTCTGTTTATTTAAAAAAGTCGCATAAAAATGCAGTTTTAACAATTCAAGGACAAAGAAAGCGACTTGGTTTAATTGTGTTTTAGTGATAAAAAAAAATATTTTAATCATATGATCGCGTCATTAGGATAAATAAACATGGCATGTTATATGCACAAAGATGTTTGCTAGAAGGTATCCCAAGGATCCATCAACCATTGCCATTATCACACCAGCGGCGTATTGATAAAAAAATACTTATTATTTAAGTTGTCTAATTTCTTTTGATGTAATACATACAGTGACAAACGAATTGTCGAATTATCTGATGTTAAGCAATGGGTGCCGCCCATAGACACCCACAACATTAGAGGAGTAGAAAATCCGTTTCTTCCCATTTTATCCCAAATATTCCTTTATCCCAAAAGGCCGATCGGCGTTTGGTTTTTGTGGATTTAGAGATTGCGGAACGAGAGTTTTTATTTATACGAGTAATTGCAAAGTTCAAAGGAAAAAATCATCAAATTACTCCTCTCACTGAGGATGGAGCGAGAGTGCCAGACTCTTATGGCCTTATTACAAAACAAGGGTTTACTAAACAAGGTCTAAGTAAGCCAGTTTTTGTATTTTGAATTGAAGGTAGATGACAATAAGATTCAAAATTCAAAACCCGACTCAATGGTTTAAACCTGGACTAAAGATAAATCTTGTTTTATAATAAGGGGGTTAAGGACTAAAACCCCCGTACCTTCTTCTGCTCCGGTCCAAGGCCGTGATGCCTCATTGCGCTTGCCCAGCAAAATATTGATATTCATTTGTTGATTGCATTGATAAGGACACACAACAAATGCATTGCTACATAAATTGATAAGGTTACTAAGGAAATAAATATTTATTTTTAAAAATAAATATGACTACTAGGATAATGCTTCATTCATATGCACATGCATATAATGATATGAAGAATGAGTGCATTGTTTTCTTTTTATTTACTTAAAACTTGGTTTTGCATTAGGATTTTCTGGCGTCATATTCTTTGTGCGATGGGGATCTAAAAGGAGGGATGTAACGCATGTTACAAAAAAGGCCATGAGTATAAATGTGGATGGATGGAGAGGGAGACCAAAGAAAATATTGATGGATTGTGTGAGAAATGATATGGAAGACAGAGGAGTTAGTGATAGCGTGACGATTGACAGGACAGAATGGAAGAAAAAACGTATTGCGCCGATCCCAAATAAAACGGGGCAAGGAGAGGAAGATGATGATATTCTTTGTGCGATCCACTAATTGTTTTTTCGGGTCTGGGTGTGATGTGTATGTGAACTTGTATGTTTGTAAATGTAAACGCACCCCCGACACAGGAGAAAATACTAAGTTATGGCTACATTTTTTTATAAATAAAAACAAAAAGAAGTATAGAAATCGCCATGCCATTTTTCAATGTCGATAATGCAATAAAAATGGCATTGGATGTATGTGATAAGGAATAATTGAAGCGATAACAACAGTTACGCGATTTAGCTACTTGTGAAGGTACTTGATTGAAGTGGGAATGTTTTAGATGCATTTTTTTAATGTAATAGGTCGGCAAACGAGCAGACGGATTACCTGTAGGTAAGTAATCAGCGCCGCCCATGGACACCCGCAATGGAGGAGTTACTAGTGCGTTGCCGACCTTTTAGGGATTAGGGATTTGGAGATTTAGGGATTGAGGAGGGATTGGGGGTGGGGAAGGATTGGGCCTCAAGGCCTTGACTTGGGAAATCAAGCTTCAGCACGAATGGGTCGGCTCGACCGGAGTGATACCACGGCTTCACAAAACCGGCGTGAAACAACCACAGGAGGTCTAATTCTTCCTTTCCTCCAATGCCTAAATCTCCAAAACCCTAATACCCAAAAGGTCACACTCGTAACTTTTCTGGTGTTTAGCTGTCCATGGGCGGCGCTGGTTGCTTACCATCAGGCAATCCGACTGAACATGGGCGCCCAATCATGTAAAAAAAACATAACATTAATTAGAAAAATAGTTACAATTTTCATCATTGTACCTACCTTATAAGATAAACTTAGCTGGTTTTGCAACTGACAACTTGTTTTCGAAGTGACCCGACTAGTTACAAGCTACACCAGGGCTGATACTCGTAAGACATTAATGAAATAACGCGGCGTATTACGATATGCACGTAAAAGCTGAGCATTGTTTGTTGGTCCATGGTAACACATAAGGATTGACTCATTCCCTAATTCGTAATACCATCGGTTAGCTAATTAACCATAAGTTTTACACCATTAACTAACTAATGTGGTTAATTCTAACTCCTACCTATAGTAAGGTTTCTAATTATGCTCGAGTAATAACTACGAAGGTCAAATTTTAACAGTAAATTAGTACCAATTAACATGGCGTAAACCTTCAGTTTTTACACACCATCGAATTCTTAATTAGAGTCAATTATTTTCAGAATTCTTTATACTTTGTTGTACTTACGCGGTTGAGATTTTTGGCTGGTTACTTAGTGGACTGTGTCACTTAGTGGTAGTCCTATTAACATTTTTACGTAGTATCTATACTTCTATACTAATGTTATAAATGCTAAAGTAACTCGGTCTGTCTGTCTGTCAGTCTTTTCTTCATGCCTAAACTACTGAACCGATTTTTGTAAAATTTGGTACCGATAGACATAGTTTGGAACACGAGAAAGGACATAGGATAGTTTTTTTATATCAAAAATCTGTTAGAAGTCACTATTCCAGTTGCGGGCAAAAGCTAGTAAGAAATAAAAATGGTGCTCTTCTAAATAAAAAGCTCGGTCGGCCATCTTTTTTTTCGGTTGGTTTTGGCGCCCTTTCCGTAATGGCGCCCAGTGCAGTGGCAACGTTGAACCATTACTACTACCTTCCATTTTTGATGTCCGTAGTAATAGTATGATCGAACGGAAAAGCCCGTGAAACTAGACACAAGTTTAAAGGATCAAACAAACACGGGTCTATGGACGGCGAGCAGGGGTACCTCGCCGCCAAACAAGAACCTGAGCGTACGGGCGTAGCGTCCCGCGTGGGACTCAAAGAGCCAACAGACCACCACAGATTAGGCCGATGTTTAGCCAGGGTGGCAGGTGAAGCGCAATCTTCTCCTGCAACCTGGGCCTGGAGCAGGAGAAGGGATGAGGTGGTTTTTAGTCAGTAAGAGTCTGATATTCCTACTCACCTCACTTAAAGTAAGAGAAGCCATCAAATGACTTTCTTCCTTTAAAAAATGGATAAGAATAGTCATCCTATAACAAGATCGTTTGAAAGAAACTAAAGCCGACGACTACTAAAGACGACTAAGGCTGGGCGCGAGAGTTTGCGAGATGAGAACACGGCGGTGCTCAGCCAAAGCAGGGCACCGACACCGTATGCTCCACCGTATCCTCTGGGTGGTCCTCACAAATCCACATAACTTATTTATGTAATAATTGACTCGCTCGATGTAGCTTCCAAGCGGCCGATCAGGAAATCATTTAGAGAATCTATCTTCAACGATAAACATCTTGTATTGATTAAAATATTCTTCCTCATCATAATATTAAAAAGCAGCGATAGAATCTTGACCTAAAACATTCAAAATGAAACATAAAAACATTCATTAGTCCGCCATTTTATTCGACAGACGAATTATAATTTAAATTCAGTGCACATAGATTAAAAATTCAGCTGTTAATCTATGACCTCGCGATGATGTCATTCAAGGTTAGGTCGACCGATAGGTACAGTTGTATTACGTATCGTTATAAGCATGGCAAGTGGTGACATAAGAAATTGTTATTAGACTTTAATTAGAACTTCGCTTGAACTTTAAATGTTGAATTAGTTTTGAATATCATTTTCTTAATTTAATAATGATTATTTTAATACAGTGTCTGTCAGCAGCTTTACCTGTAGAACAAGGGTAAAAAGCCTTTAATTGTGAGGGGAAAATCATTAAACGACTTCTCCCGCTCAGAATGGGGCGAGAGGCAGTGTCAGACTCTAAAAACAACCCTGTTCCTTCTCCTGCTTTTGTCAGGGGACTTACTCGCCGTCCGCAGACGAGAGATCATATTATCACGATACCCGACGCCCGGAGTGTTGCATACTGCGGCGGCTGGAGCGTGAGGAGGAGGATAACTCCCTCACGCACACCGCCTCCTTCTTTGCAAGCATAACTACTTCGCAGAAAGAGGAGACGGCTTCCTAGTTCCTCTCGCTCCGCACCATGGCCTCGGCTAAGGCCGGACGTGAGAGGTCACCACCGCTGATCAAAGCGTAAAAAGCCTATGCCAAATTTAATTCGGTTTCTTTCAGCCTTCAGACGAAACTCCTTTCTCTGTCCCTGTATCCCTATGTATGCTTATATCTTTAAAACTGCGTAACGGATTTTGATGCCGTTTTTAGTAGGTAACGTGATTGAAGAAGAACAAAACATTCATTATAATTATAGTGGAAAAAATTTAGTATCTGCATTACAACCGCGCGAAGCTGGGTGGGTCGTTGATTAAACATACAATCAAGATGATATTTACAATAATAATCTTGATTAATCTATACTAATATTATAAAAAAATAAGTTTGTATGTGCCGTAAATGGAGCCGAGCAGAGGATGAAATCGCGCGAGAGCAGCTAGTTAATTATAAATTCTATCATAAAATTAACTATAACGAATACACAAATTATTAAAAAAAAATGGTTTTTAGGCAGTTTTTCGACGATAGTTTCTGTTTTTTTTTTGTTTGGTATTTTTATATAAATGTGTGTAAATAAAAAAACCAAGGTCTGGCACATAATGAATGGTGGTGTTAATGCTTTAACGAATTACGTTATGTTAGTTTCTATAAGGCTTTGTTTTATTGTTCATTGTTTTAATGAAAAAGGTTGGCCGTGACATCAAAATTTTTTTTTTTATATGATCATAAATCTTATGTCACTTTTGGGTAATTTATTATGGGAGTATAATATATTAGATATATTTTATTATTATATATTAGAATTTTAAATTTCACATTTAATTTTAATTTGACACTTCCTGTTGGTTTTTTGTGTGCCCTTTGTTCTTTCGTTTTTATCAAATTACCTGCTTTGCTCGCGACTTCGTTCGAGTGGAATGCAAATTTTTGGTATGAAAACTGGCCTATCTACTTTCTAGAGTTCCTAACTATGTCTGTACCAAATTTAACAGAAATCAGTTCAGTAGTTTAGGCGTGAAGAAAAGACGAAAAGACAGAATTACTTTCACATCACATTTATATTATTAGTTTGGATGTGGATTAGTCGTAAAGTATATAAAAATCTGTTTGGTGTTAACCAGTACTAGCAACACCAAATAAGAGGACAGCGGATATGACGTCATATTTAGATTATTTATTTACTGATTAATTTAAATAATTGATTTATAATTATGTCCTGAGTAATACGATTTAATTTATTGTATTAATGATCACTGGAGATTTAATCACACTAGAAATAATATTTATTAAACATAAATAACTAGTCATTTGATATTTTATGAAAGTATAAATAAGGTAGGACGATTATTTTTAAGGCATAATTGTTGGAGATTTGAAAAGGACCGTTACTCTGCTAAAATACATACTAGTTGTGCTAAAAAGTGTTAAGTGTTTACTTTTATACTGTAAAATCTCAGAAGTGGGATTATCTGGACAATGTCTGGGCCGTATTTACATGGACTCGGTAAACGCAACCGGCAGTGCAGTGAAACGACCAGTTCAGATGACGAAATTTTTTTTTCTGATGACCGTCCGAGCGCCGCCGTCAACAAAAAGCGACATGTTGCTCCCAGTGATGCCGAAGTTATTCCAAAATTTCGTCCGGAAGATAACAGTAGCAACGTGGTTGGTTGGCTCCATAAAATTGACCAACTCGGTGATGTATATGGTTGGGACGACACTGACCGTACATTCATTATGCAGTTGCGCCTACGTGGTGCTGCGCGTGACTGGTATGACGACCTGGAAAACTATGATTTGACATGGGATGGATGGAAGGAAATGCTACGCGTCGCGTTTCCTCGATCCATCGACTATGCAGACAAATTAGAACGCATGATGGCCCGGACGAAGGAGGACAAGGAGTCGATGACTAAGTATTATCATGAAAAATTGTCGCTTTTAAGAAAATGTTGTATCAACGGGACAGATGCTATTTCATGCATAATTCGGGGACTGCCTATAGAGTTACGAGCGAACGCTAAAGCATATAGTTGTGAAACTCCCGAGCAACTCTACTTTGGCTACCTGTCTTCACTAGAAAACTTCAAACGGGTAGAATCTAACTCTTCTCGGAAGTCTACGTGGAAACGGGGCGGTTCAGGTGGTGGTACTACGCAAGAGTCTACATCATTAAATCAACACCAGCCGAAGATATGCTACACGTGTCGCCGTCCAGGTCATGAAGCCAAGAACTGCAGGCAACAACATCTTTGTACCAATTGTGGACGTAGGGGACATAAGACTGAAGAATGCTGGTTTGCAGCCGGGACATCTCAACCGCAAAAGGTTAGTCAAAATAGCCACGTGCTGCATATAACCTATGATATCTATCTTGATTATTATAAAAAGACTGTCGACATAAATGGTCACCAACTTATAGCGTATATAGATACTGGCAGCAAATTGAATATACTTACTATCTCACAAGCAAAGAAATTAAAAGTTAAGATTGAGCCTAGTACTATTATCATGAGAGGCTTTGGTGGAGCTTGTGTAAATTCACTCGGTTCATGTCAATTAAATGTATTGATCGATAATGTAACTTTGAACGGTGTAGTTGAATTAACGGACTATATTTCATCGGATATTGATTTATTGATTGGACAATCGATGATAAATAGTAAAGGTGTAAGTTTAGTTACCTCTGATTCGTCGGTAAGTTTTGTAGAAAGTCAAATCGTACAGAGCGCATTAGCAAATATTAAATTACAACAGTCTGACTTTATTGAAAAGTTTTCAGTCTATGTAAAACACCAAGTTAATATACCTAAACAAAGTCAATCATATATTGAAGTGTATATTAATGACAGTCTAATAAGCGGAAAAGAGTGCACATTCCTAACACGTACAGTATGGGTCCAAATCGGTAATATGTCTTATTTAATACCGTCCGCTATCATTAATTCAGACCATTCCTATTTAAAAGTAGTAAATTTAGGGTTGTGTGATTTGATATTTTATGATAATCAGTTAATAGCGAGGGCTGAGCTAGTCACAGTCCCTATCAATATGGAGAAGCCTAAAGTATTTACAGTAGATAATGTAGAGGCTAATAATGTTCAAATTAACCTAACAGATATTAATGTAGGTCATCTCAGTGACATCGAAAATGAACAATTATTAACTCTTTTAAATAAGTATACTCACTCTTTTGCTAGAAGTACCAAAGACCTAGGATGCACCGACCTTATTAAGATGCACATACATACAGTTAATGATCAACCCGTCTATTGTAAACCCTACAGATTATCACATAAAGAGAATGAAATTGTGAAACAAAAAGTTACAGATTTATTAGAGGCAGGCATCATCAGGGAATCTATGTCTAATTATGCTAGTCCTGTAGTACTTGTTAAAAAAAAGGGAGGTGATTACAGGTTATGTGTCGATTATAGGGCACTTAATTCCATTACTATAAAAGATAGATACCCTTTGCCGCACATTGAAGACCAGGTCAATAAACTTTCAGGCAAATTTTATTTTACGACACTTGACCTCGCCCAAGGTTATTACCAGGTAAAACTTGATGAAGACTCCATATCAAAAACAGCATTTGTCACACCGTCAGGCCAATATGAATTTTTGAAGATGCCATTCGGTTTGGCTAATGCCCCAGCAGTTTTCTCACGCTTAATACAAATGACGTTAGGCAGAGTAGAACAAAACATTGCCCTCTATTTGGATGACATCATGTTACCTACGACGTCCATAGAGGAAGGATTATTGCTGTTAGAGAAGGTGCTTCAATTCCTTAGAGACGCCAATTTAAAATTAAATTTAAATAAATGTTCTTTTCTTAAAAGTACTGCTACTTATTTAGGTCACGAAATCTCGGCTGGTACAATACAGCCAGGTTTAGCAAAAATAAAATGCGTTGCAGAATATAATAGGCCGCGTAACGTTCATGAAATTAGACAATTCATAGGGTTAACCTCGTATTTTAGGAAATTTATTCGTGGTTTTGCACAACTTGCTCGTCCTCTAACAGAATTAACAAAGAAGGATGCCGATTGGCACTGGGGCTCTGATCAGGAAAATGCATTCCTGGCTCTAAAACAGCGTCTAATTGAAAGACCAATCTTGGCTATCTACAATTCTGATGCTAAAACAGAATTGCATACAGACGCAAGTAAGATAGGATTAGGTGGAATGCTCATGCAGTATCAGTCAGATGCTAGTTTAAAACCCGTAGCCTATTTTAGTAGAGTTACAACTAAAGAAGAAAGACACTATCACAGCTATGAGCTTGAGACGCTTGCCGTTGTAGAATCCCTTAAACGATTCCGCATTTATTTAACGGGAATCAAAGTTAAAGTTGTAACTGATTGCTCGGCTTTAAGAACGACCCTTACTAAGAGGGATTTAGTACCCCGTATAGCTCGCTGGTGGCTTACGATACAAGAGTTTGACCTTGAAATTGAGTATCGGCCAGGCGAACGTATGCGACATGTAGACGCGTTAAGCAGAAATCCTGCTACTAACTTGATACTCATTATTGACAATTCTGATTGGTTGATTACTCTGCAATTACAGGATCATAATATACAAAATATCATAAATAGACTTCGTGAAAACCCCGATCCCAATCTTGCTATAAATTACATTGTTAAAGAAGGCATATTGTTTCGCAAAACCGTAGCTGGAGATCGTTTCGTTATTCCAAAGTTAGCAAAATACGGTTTATTACAAAAATTACATGATCAGATCGGGCACCCGGGATTCGAAAAGTGTGAAAGTGCTATCAAGGCTCAGTTTTGGTTCGAAGGTATGACCAGATTCATAAGAAAATATATTAATTCTTGCTTACAATGTGCATTCAACAAGGGCAACTACGGCAGATTAGAAGGAGAACTCTACCCGATTGAGAAGCCTGCAGTGCCCATGCATACTCTACATACTGATCATCTTGGCCCTTTTGCTAAAACGCGTAAAGGAAATTCATATATTCTTGTAGTTATTGATGCATTTACCAAATACGTGTTTGCTCGTCCAGCTAAGAACTGTAGTTCCATTGAAACAATTCGACTACTCAAAGAAATTATATTACAGTTTGGTTACCCCATTAGAATAATTACAGATAGAGGCAAAGCTTTTACCAGTAGATATTTTAAACAATTCGCTGACGAAAATCAATTTAAACATATTTTAAATGCTATAGCCAGTCCGCGTTCTAACGGCCAGGTAGAGCGCGTTAATCGCACGTTACTGAACGGTCTTAATACAATGACGGAGAGTGAATGTACATGGGATAATAAGTTAGATGACATTGTGTGGGGTATCAATAATACTCCCAATGCAACAACTGGTTTTTCACCTTTCAATCTTATGTTTGGCCACAAAAATTCTAGATACCCAGCTTTTCCTTCCCATGTACCTTCGACCTCTGAATTGCAGCTCAAAGAGCTCCAAGCTAATAGGGAAACAGCTAAACTTCGTATCGATAGGAATATGACTGCAATGAAAGCACGCTTCGATAAGAAAAGGAAGAAGTGCATTAAATATGCTGTAGGTCAATTAGTGCTCTGGAAGGGCGGGGTAACTAGAGACTCCTCTTCTGGAGTCACCAGAAAATTAAATGGCCTATATACAGGTCCATACAAAGTATGTAAGGTAGATCATTTATTAGACCGTTACACCATCACAAGTATTAAGGGTATGAAGGGCTATAGAAAATTTAGCGCTGTAGTTCGTGGTGAGACACTTCGACCATACAAACCAACCATGTCTGAAGATGATAGTTCAGGTAGTGATCACGAAGTTGATAGAGATGACTTAATTGATCTTCTAGAAAGTTGAATGATTTTTATATATTTTATCATCTTTTCATAAGCAAGTTACTGTTAAGAATGTGCAACTCTACAAACATGTTATTAATTTATTATATTAACTGTCCTTTAACCAAACAACAAACTGTGTAGCATAATTTAATAATAACCACATATTCTGTAAGTTACTGATCATTAGGCAATAGTGAAGTATTATGCTAACTAATACCATGATTATAATTTAGTAAATTAATTAAATACTTGAACATAGTAAACATAGAGTAGCTACTACAAATATTGTTCTTTTATTTTTGTTCCATAAACACTCATTATGCGGGACTATTAAAAATCAAGTAACACCGAAATGATCTCGTGTCACTTACAATGACATATAATGTAAGTGCAAAATATAACTAATTAACAGACCTTCGTAGGACAGCTGTGTGATCAAGTCCACTTTAGTATCTGTATGGTATTGAGAGGGATGGCTTTGTGATCAAGTCCATTATATTGCAGAGAGGGCAGCTGTGTGATCAAGTCCAATATCATATAAAAGGGACAGCTATGTGACCAAGTCCATTATACTGCAGAGAGGGCAGCTGTGTGATCAAGCCCAATATAATATAAAAGGGACGACTATGTGACCAAGTCCCATATAACATATATTATGTAGTAAGGACCACTGTGTGATAGCCTCATACATATATAGTATATAGCAAGGACAGCTGTGTGATCAAGTCCAATAAATTGCAGTATGGACGGCTATGTGAACGAGTCCGCTGCGACTAAAAACAACTGTGTGAACATGTCATGAACCCTGTGTATATGTATTTTTCCTGTGTGACATAAAAATATTATATTAGAAAACACATTCAACTATTTTCATATTGTGTAAAGCAACCAGTTACTGCGGAGTATTATTCTCTATTTCAGGATAACGGAGCTGCTTCTGGATGGCGTAACAGCGACCGTGGGACACGGTCTGGGCAGGATGGCCGAGTGTTAACCAGTACTAGCAACACCAAATAAGAGGACAGCGGATATGACGTCATATTTAGATTATTTATTTACTGATTAATTTAAATAATTGATTTATAATTATGTCCTGAGTAATACGATTTAATTTATTGTATTAATGATCACTGGAGATTTAATCACACTAGAAATAATATTTATTAAACATAAATAACTAGTCATTTGATATTTTATGAAAGTATAAATAAGGTAGGACGATTATTTTTAAGGCATAATTGTTGGAGATTTGAAAAGGACCGTTACTCTGCTAAAATACAAACCAGTTGTGATAAAAAGTGTTAAGTGTTTACTTTTATACTGTAAAATTGGTGATAAAAAGCAAGAAATCACCTATATCTATAACTAACTATAGGTACTATCTACATTTAGAGAACTCATAGATGCTATAGATAGAAATAGAAATAAAAATAAATAGAAAATCAAGTTGCTAGGTACCTACTGCTTGAAATTTGACATCCGCGAGCGCATTTCAACATATTATTATTATGTTCATATACTTTATAGTCTATTGCTCTGTGCACGCCTCTTTTTTAGCCTTTCATTTATTTCCATCAAGTATCCGTAATTTATTACAAGTACTTAGGTCACTCACAACAAATATTCCTAATTTTTTTTTCAAGCATTGCCCCACTTTCGGATTTTCTCCTGAGTCGTGGGGTGTGTTTACAAACGTACATTTTCACATACACATGACACCCAGACCCGGAACAACAATTAGTGGACCCACGCAAAGAATTGTTCCGTGCCGAAATCGAACCTTCGACACGTTGCACGGCAGCCAGTTCCCCAGCCACCGCACCAACCGTGCAGTAAAATTATTATTGTTTTGTATGATTGTAATACCTATGTTATAAACTAAGTAGGTGTTTTAAGTGTGGGAGAGCCATGCTTCGGCACGAATGGGTCGGCTCGACCGGAGTGATACCACGGCCTCACAGAAAACCGGCGTGAAATAACCACAGCGTTGTGTTTCGCCGTGTGAGTGAGGTTACCGGAGACCCAATCCTTCCCCGCCCCCAATCCCTAAATCTCCAAGTCCCAAATCCCTTAAACGTCGGCAACGCATTCGTAACTCTTCCGTTGCGAGTGTCCATGGGCGGCGCTAATGGCTTACCATCAGGTAATCCGTCTGCTCGTTTGCCGACCTGTTACATACACTACACTAAACGTTGTACATACAAAACTAAGTAGAACCTCTTATCACTAACTCAACAACAAAACCATAATTTTTTTCCCTTTACATTATTGATTGTCAAGGACGTGTATCGTTATAAATAAATAATTCACAACGTTTAAAATTATTTTACCTGTTACGTACACGTAATTGGCACTCGTCTGACAGGAATGGTGATCGATTGTGAAATGACTCACTGGTTTCGTTAGAACATGCTTAATTTTATTGACAGAATGACTTAAGCGTGAAATATTATGGAGGTTGATAGCGATTTTGCTCGTCACTTATTTCATACGTAATAGGTACTGAAGGGAGTTTTTGAGTGAATATTTTAATATTTTTAAGGATTTTTTTATTGAATATTTTAATATTTTTAAGGATCTATTTCTCCATCAGCCGTCATATATCTGTGGTCTACCTATTTTCGCGCAGTTTTACTCGCTGCTCGGCTCCATTTGATTGTAGCATGATGTTGAACCGTGGTATCACTCCTGGAGAGCCGACCCATTCGTGCCGAAAGATGGCTCTCCCACACTTAATTTCATCTTAAACAATACAGTAGTGTTTGAGTAATTGAGTGACAAACTTACACCTATATCTTTTCGCGTACAACATTTATATGACCCCTCTAACATTGAGCGATAAATAACAACGCTATATCTAATCAAATTAAAAACTTGACCGGAATGTAGTTCGTCTAATTAACAAGTGTATTTATGAGGTCAAAATCAAATATGGCGGCGTGATAATAGAATTAGGTCATGCTGTCTGTCATCGTTGAAGTACTAGACTTGTGTGTCTATGACTCATTTTGAGTCAGCCTTGGATAGTGTACCATTTAGAGTGAATTTATTGAAAACTAGCGGCCCGCCCCCGCTTCGCACGGGTCCAACTATCTCGCTTTTCACTTTCACGGGTCCCTTTCTCCTAAACTTCCCCCCTCTACTTTTCTAATATTTTCTTTGATAAGAACCTTCTCCTGACAATAACAAACACAACAAAAAAAGAATTATCAAAATTGGTCCAGGCGTTGTTGAGTTATGCGCTTACCAATACCAACACATTTTGCGATTCATTTTTATATATAAGATAATGGCGTAATCACGTGGAGTAAGTGAGGAAAGCTCTACTAGTTTCAAGTCACAATGGGACTCTTATTCATGTCTCTCTCACTCTTTTTATTTCATTCATTGACGAATGTCTAACGTACCTACTAATGGTGTAGGTACAGTACTTTAGGTCTCATGATAGTAACCAACCCGAGCGTACGGCGCGTAGCGTTCCGCGCGCGCCTCAAAGTCCCAATAGACCACTACAGACGGGGCCCTATAGGGCTGTTGTTCAGCCGGGGTTGTGGGTTAAGCGCAATGAGGCACCGACAACTCGGCCCAGAGCAGGAGAAGGAACAGGGGGGTTTTTAGTCAGTAAGAGTCTGACAATCCCTCCCTAGAAAAATGAAATAATTAAATCTATACTAATTACTATGAAGCTGAAGACTTTGTTTGTTTATAAGAATTTAAAAATTCTTTTTGTGTTGGATAGTCCATTTATCGGGGAATGCTATAGGCTATAAAACATCACGCTACGATCTTTAGGAGCCGAGCAGAGGATGAAACCACGCGAGACTAGCTAGTCTTCAATAAAAATACGATTTTATTTAAAAAAAGCGGTGGCTGGACAACTAGCTGCCGTGCAATGCCTCTCGGATTCGATTCTCGCACAGAACATGTGTGTGATTCACATATTCAGGTCTGGTTGTGTTTTGTATGTAAAATTGTGATTGCAAATGCACCAACGACACAGCAATTTATCTTAGCTTACATCCAAACTAATATTACAAATGTATAAACTCTGTCTGTCAGTCTGTCTGTCTTTTCTTCACGCCTAAACTACTGAACCGATTTCTGTTAAATTGGGTCAGACATAGTTTGATACTCGAGAAAGGACATAGGATAGTTTTTATACCAAAAATCTGCAGAAAGTCACTATTCAACGCGAACGAAGTCGCGGACAAGAATCTAGTTTCCCATAACAACAAAATTTTGATCTTGAAACAATTCTAATATGTTTAACCTTGTCCAGTTAATACAACTCTGTTAATTGGCTTAATGAAAATTGGATTAGATGACTAGAGGTTCAGATTAACTAATTGTCTACAGTAATAAAACAAACACTACCTACGCCATGTTCGTAATACTGCTGACCCTATAACCCTTAAGTGGATTAATGTTATTTTTGACACCTCATAAATACATACTATTTTTTTTTGTCTACTATTTTTTTGGCTAGCAACACCATTACAGGATCATGAAGACTGTGTTGCCAACCTTGTCGGGATCTGTTTAATAGTGATTTCTTTTTGTGTAAAGAACGTTGTCCCACTCTAGGATTGTCTCTGTCGTGGATGCGTTTACAATCATACAATTTCACATACACATCACACCCAGACCCGGGACAACAATTCGTGGATCACACAAAGAGTTGTTCCGTGCGGGAATCGAAACCGCGGCACGGCCAATTATTTGTACGGGATCCCTCTCGCCTGATCCTGGGCGAGAGAAATGAGAGAAATTTTTCGATGATTTTTAACTTACAAAAAAATTGACTTTTTATTGTATAAGTGGGCAAACGAGTAGACGGATTACCTGATGGTAAGCAATCGGCGCCGCCCATCGACACCCGCAACACCAAAGGAGTTACGAGTGCGTTGCCGGCCTTTTGGGGATAGGGGTTGCGGATATAAGGATCGGAAAGGGATAGGGGAAGGGAAGGGATTGGGCTTCCGGTAACACCTCACTCACACGGCGAAACTCAACACTATGGGTTGTTCAACGCCGGTATTCTGCGAGGCCGTGGTATCACTCCGGTCGAGGTGATCCATTTGTGCCGAAGCTTGGCTCTCCTGATGTGGGGGAGGGGGAATTTCTTACCCGCGCCATTATGCATGAGTGCGTTAACCTCTGGCACTGATGTTCCACTACTACTGTGCAAGCATAAAACTAAGCTATTACATCATCAGTTATGCTTGACCGCATGGGTATATTATACGTACTTAGCTTTGTATGGCTCATTGTACGATAATAGCCTATTCCTTATTGTTTCAAATGACATTGTTATCGAACGAGGTAGTATATCGTGAACTAATTTTTGAGAACGTTTAATTTCTTTTTAGTTAATTCGAGACACAATAGAATAACTAAGGTGCGCGAACGCCGGCGTTCGCTTGGGGATGATGAATTGTGGGGAACATTATTTATAATATTTTTTCCTATCTTTTTACAAGTCGACAGATAATTTAGAAATTGCATTTACCTAATGAGAACCTGTCAAGCTGTTTGTCGGTTGTAATTTGCATAATTTACACTAATTGGTACGAATTTAGTTATAATGCATGTCAAATTAGGTCGTTATTTTAATTTAACTGGTAATCATACTTAATATATTGCGATATTATGGAAATTTGTCTTTGATTCGTCTCGATAACGACCATGCCATCAAGACAACACTAAATTATATTTTCTTTATTGTTACAGTGTCTAAAACAATGCAGAAAACCCGAGGGTAACCGAAACTACGACAAACACGAACGAACGAAATGTTAATAAACTGAACGCATTCAAAACAGAGAGAGAGACACAGCGAGAAAGAGACAGAGCTCAATCCGAAAATAGTGCGTTCGAAAATAGAAAAAAAAATGGCTCAATCTCATTCAGTGATCGAAGATACAGCGGCGGGGACGGGCGCCGCGCGCTGGTGGGAAGCACCATGGAAAACTATGGCCGACTTAGCAGAAGCAGTGGACGATCTCATATGTAGTTTCGATTATATGGACACTGCCATGGACAACCTAGTCATGCTAATCTTTATATGGATACTATTCTCCATCGTCCTGTTAGGCATCGCAAAATGGGCGTATTCCCGATTCGCGAACAAGGTAGCCGAGGTCGATACAAAACAAAAAACTACTGTGGAAGAAGTGAAGAAAACATCGAACGAAATTATTAATAGTGCTGATAGCGTGCTTGTTACTAGTGCTAAGGTTAAAAGTGCTTCGTTTAAACCTGCTAAGCCCACTGGGTTCGTGCCAGCCACCCCTCCAAACAAGAGAAGGTTAGGTCGCATGTCCCCTGGGCCCGAACAACTGACGCTGAAGAAACACCAAAGCATCATAGTACCTACGTGTACGGGCCCCGACCCGCCGAGTGTGCAATGGGTGAATGACCTATTGACGTGGTTATATAATGATCTAGTTATTGTGAATGAACTGGTGCAGCAATGGATTGTGTCCATGAACGAGTTCTCCAAGAAGTCCGTCGAAGAGGTGAGTTTGTATGGCAACTGTATTTTTTCTGCTTACTTTTTTTATCTGTGCGAATTTGTCATAGACAATTCTTGTGTTGACGCGTCGCGTGTCTTTGGTTGTTCTATTTTGTTCGTTTTTATGCGTCATTTGTGACAGTACTATTTAGGTTTTGGTAATAGGCATTTCGGATTTGTTGCTTACCGGACATTTTTATTACTATACTATGTGGTAATACTTTGAATCAATGATAGATATTATAAGTAAAATGGTACTTTTCAACTTTTTACTTATAATATCATTGCTTAGAATTATATATCAGTTTTTAACGATTTGATGCCAGTAGACTTATTTTAGTCTTAGATTCAAATTAAAATACTTTTGGGTGAATACTTTTGAAAACGTTATAATATAAATTAAAGGTTCTTGTCAAACGACTACCATTCATGATAAAGAGATTGATTTATGTATCTTGGATATTTGCAGTTTTTAGATTTCTTTTTACTAAAGCTTGGCATATAAAAAAGTACATACGATTAATGTAAGGGGTCCTATCAAAAAACATTTAACTACAAATAAGGAACAAGTAAATTAATAACAATAAAACGGATAAATAAGATACATACTGCTCTCAAATAATCAAACCAACTTAATAATGAAACACAGCTCAGGGAAATCTTCAACAAAAGGCGACAATTGGTGGAACACAAACTTTTATTAATTAGTATTTTTACAATACGGGTGTCACACTGCCACGCTTGGCGCCAAAATTCGAATGCCCGCTTGCCCGCTCGCTCGCTCGCTCATAGACAACACAGGCTCAACTGTCAAAACTGATGACGTGACATAACTACTATAAGTCGATTAATCGATTGAACGTTACAGTCGGCCATCCGTCACAGTAACGAGTCCCTTCGTTCATAACTCAAGAAAAAATACAATTTATAATACAAATTATGTTGCGTACCTATCGTAACAATAACGTTTTCAATCAAATTACTAATTACCGATCACAAAATAATTACTTACAAGTCTAACAAGTTGTCTTACAATCAGATCTGTACGTTACAATTATTCTAATTCACAAAGTAAATGATATATGCAAGGAGTGCTACTTTTGTTGTTTCACTACAAATATAGATACATACCTAGATCTCATCAAACAATCACTATCGCTATCATAATCTCACTGTAGCTCGTCAAAGGATAGTTACTTCTATTCTTTCACTACCCAATTGAATCGCATCACCTTATCACTATAGCTCATCAAAGGATAGTTACTTCTATTCTTTCACTACCCAATTGAATCGCATCACCTTATCACTATAGCTCATCAAAGGATAGTTACTTCTATTCTTTCACTACCCAATTGATGAGGTTTGCCATTCATAACTCTCATGCTCGGCTTACGTCCGCTCAAGCTCTGAGTCATGTAGACAATCACTACTTCTCTTATGACATCTCTACATTATCGAATTCTAATATAATCAATACAAAGCTATCACAATCTCTATAATCAATAACAATCATGTTTATCTTCAAATCATTAAAATTAGTTGTCACTATCGTCACTTGAGGAACAAGCAGGCAGCATCAAAATTCATCCAAGGGAATATTTTATTCACGGACACCACATTTTCATATGGCCTACCCTTCCGCGTAATCGGCGTATCAACAATGAGATATCGATCGTTAGGGAGTACACTTTTGATTCGGTATGGCCCTTGGCATTTGGGTTCTAACTTTTTTTTTGATTTTCCTGTACCTCCTATAACGTTTCTAATTACCCTAACCAAATCATCTTTTTTTATAATTAGTTGCTACTTTTCGATTTCTTTGGGCAATCGTTTGAATTGTGGCCTAAATAATTACAATCTGTACATTTATTCAAAGGTTTACGACACTGCCAACTCATGTGCCCAGGATCGTTGCAGTTAAAACACGTCAAGTTTCCCTTAGGTTGACTCCTAACCGAACCATTGACTCTCGGAGCGATACTGGTGGCGCTTGAGGGGAGCGTATCCTTCGACTGAGTATCCCTCCTAAAATCACGCAAGTCTCGTGGTTGATAATTCTTAACTGTTTTAAAGAACTCTAATGTATCTTCGGGTTTGTCAAATTTCCCGGCTTGTGCACTTAAGCGGACACCTTTATCCTCTATTCCGAATACAATACAGTCCACTGCTTGTTTCCCAAATATTTTACAACGGTTGAGCAAGTTGATTTTTGAAAAATAATATACTTCTAAAGATTCACCAGGGCGTGTCCTTCTATTAAGCATTTCTGTCAGTAATTCCGCGTAATTTTCAGTTGACGGGAAAGATTCACGTAATATACGCTTCCATTCTAACCACGAATGTTTAATAGAAGGTAAGCCCTGGTACCAAGTTTTAGCATGTCCAGTCAATTTGGGCAGGGCAAAGTGAGCCGTTTGCTTGTCGTTCCAGTTATAAATCTCCGCGCACTCGTCTACTTTGTTCAACCATACATCAATTGTTTGTTCCCTTAAGAGTGGATCAAATTCTGGAATGACATTGTTCATTGAAGACGACAGAAACGATTCACGATCCTTGCCCTTAAAAAACTTAGTGAACTCTTCAAAGAAATTTACTTGATCAGAGTACATCGGTTTCTTGTGTTCGGGGCTCCTGGGATCACTACGAGGAGGGGTGTATATTTTCCGCGCTTGACTAGTTGACCGCCGGTAATTGGTCGTTGCTTCGTCGCGCCTTCGTTGTTCATTGCGCTTCAGCAACTGGTCCTCCAAGAGCCGTAGCTTCTGGCGTAAATCGTCATCGTCATAAGATTCTCGGCGGCGGGAACGACTACGCCCGAGCCGCCCACCCCCTGCTCCACGTGTGCTCCGACTCCTGCTCCGCAAATGGGTACTGCCTCGCCGGCCTTCGTGTCTCGTTCGGCTTCGACTGCGACGCTCATCCTCACGAGCTCTCGTACTCCGCCCCTCCAGTTGTACCGATCGTCTTACTGGAGTTTCCGGCTGCCGTCGCCTGACCTCATCATATTCGCCCTCATCCATCTGGAACTTTGGCCTTGTGGGCGTTGCAAAACGGTATATTTTGCTGTAATCCCACTTCTGAGCTGAAACACAGCTCAGGGAAATCTTCAACAAAAGGCGACAATTGGTGGAACACAAACTTTTATTAATTAGTATTTTTACAATACGGGTGTCACACTGCCACGCTTGGCGCCAAAATTCGAATGCCCGCTTGCCCGCTCGCTCGCTCATAGACAACACAGGCTCAACTGTCAAAACTGATGACGTGACATAACTACTATAAGTCGATTAATCGATTGAACGTTACAATAATGTAACAAAAATCTGTATGTGAAACTGATTAACAAAGAGTACTTAACCATGGAGTTTCTTGCTCGTTCTTTTCCATTGGAATCTACACTTTGGAACGAGCAAATAACTTCATTAAGAGGACTGACCGATGTAATTTTTTATCTTTAGATAAGCTTTGTTTGACATTCAAGAGTGTCTGTAAGAGTCTAATTGAAATAGAATAGAATTATGTGATTTCGATTTTGAATTTGATAGGTAGGTAGGGATTTTTTCTCCACTCTTTTAAGAAATCAACATACCTACTTCAAGCAACATTATTCATAATCTAAAAATGATCAAATTTAAACACCGAAGGTCTTCATGTATCCGAGCCGTCAATAAACCACATCATTGCCAAACGCATAGGAAAATCACCGAGAAATTAACATACGGATTTTAAAAAACCAATTTTATTCTTTGCAACCATTTTGAAATTAGATTTTTTTTCGCTCTTTCCGCCCCTGGGCAACGGTAATAACTTATTTAATAAGTAGGTACGCTGGTTTAGCCCTCGATATTATAACCGACTAGCTACTCTCGCGCAGTTTCACGCTCTGCCATTTGATCGTAGCGTGATGTTTTATGTTCTATAGCACTCGGGAACATTGTAGTTACTTATCTATCAGTGAAAGAATTTTGGCAATCCAACCAGCGGCAATTCCAGCAATTCCAAAGATTACCCCCTACATACAAACTTACAAATTTTACCTCTTTATAATATTAGTATAGACATTTGTCTTCTACAAGTCACTTTCATGAAATTATCCTTTCTTTACCACAGGACATTAATGTGCTAAAAAGTCCAGTAAACATAAATATTTTTTTATTTCATTTTTTACGTACTTAAATATAAATTTAACGTGTAATACTGCACACGTGGTTTTCCATGATTTGTTTATCGTTGAAACCAGAAAAAAATATTCAGGGTCAATGTGTAAGTGACATGGTAATTTAAATCTCTGTCTTCTAGTATCGCTTCATCATTTCGCCGTGTCTTTTACTTTATTTGATAGGGTGGCAAACGAACAGTCTTATAGATGTTTTTTTTTTATTTATTTTTGTGAGGGGTGAATCATCAAATGACTTCTCCCGCCCAGGGCTGAGCGGGAGGGAGTGTCAGACTCCCCCTAAACCCCCCCCCCTGTTCTGAAACAAGGAATTAATAGACCGTCTCTGTTTTACTGTAAAATAGAGAAGGTCTATTTAAAGCCTTGTATTTTTTTATTTAAATAAAATACAGTCCCAAATACAGACACCGAAAATACAGTCAAAATAAATGTTTATAGAAACTAAAAAACCTGATAAACATAGGTACACCATATATTTCTAAGTTTCGTATATAAACAATAATAAAACTGTGCTCGAGGACCTTGGATGAAGGTCGTGCGCCGGCGCAGACGAAACATGTGTTGTGCTAGATCACGTTTTAAATTAACTAACTAAATATTAAGCTTTATTAAGAACATAAAATTTTTATTCAAACAATTTGCTTAAATAAAAGTCGTCCCTACACTAGTATTTTCTCATGTGACGTGGGTGCGTTTACAAACATACAATGTCACATACACATCACACACACACCCGGAGCAACAATTTGTGGATCACACAAAGATTTGTTCCATACGGGAACCCGCGACACGTTGCGCGGCAGCCAGTTGCCCACCCACCGCGCCAACCGTCAAGATTTTAATAGGCATAAATAACTATACAAATGTAAACTAGTAGTAGCATTAATAACAAACTTCAGTAGTTTATGAATGCTATATATGTATAGCTATTAATGTTTTTGTTTTTTTGAAATGGTAATTAATAAAAAAAATATATATTATGTAAAGTTTTTAATAAATAAATAAAATAATAAATTCTAATTAATTGCTCTACTCGGAGATATTCAATCATAACTTAAAGTATTTGCTGGGAACAATATTGTTTTGAAAATAATTGAGTAACTTCTTTACTGAGAAATGAAGTATTTCGAAGTTTAATTGTAATAAAATATACATTATCTTGATTTATTGATTTGACTATTGGTATGCTGACATAATATAATGTGTATTTTATAACATTGCTGACTTTTAATGGCTTGTTATGGATTGGGAATTTTCGGATTGGGGATGGGGAGAAGCATTCGTCGCAACATGTAATAATACAAGCGTAGGCCGGCCGGTTTTCTGTGAGGCCGTGATATCACTCTAGTTTAGCGGCAAATTCTTAGCAGCTTGATTGAATATGAGTTTATTTTAATAACACATCTAGTGAAAACTAATTCGCCGCAATAGCTAGAGCCGAATGAACCACGGTAACTTAAAAAGTCGTCATTTTGTGAAAAAGAAACATAATGCAATTGCAGTTATGTCCTGAACTCGTTTTAAATGGTATTATCTTCGGCCTTATAAAAATAAATAGCTATGTCATGATAAATCAAATATTCATATAAGATCTAACTACACATACATATATTTCGGTTATTAGAAGACACACTTTTAGGGTTAGCGCCCATTTAAAAATAATCTAGATATGCAGATTTTATCTAAGTACAATGATATTATAAGTAAAATGGTATAGGTAGATAGGTTACATAAACAACATTCGATTTTCAAAAACGGCACACTTATGCACACATGAACAATTCATATGATTACACGTTAAAGTGGGATGGCATGATTCAATAATCGCGAGTGAAAAAGAGACAAATATGAAAAAGTGTGGCTAGTTAGCCACATTTTAATGTATCACTTGATGAGCGCTTATGACCTATCTACACCTTTTTACTTATAAAATCATTGCCTAAGTACCTATTTAAATTCCTAGAAAAACCTACTAACGTATTTCTTCTACGTAAATTAGATTTTAAAATTCCTGTAGTAATTGCTTTAACGAAAAGGTTCACGTGAACTAATTCCAAACGCAATGCAGTTACAATGAATCAACGCCTCCACGTTTAGATGCATTTTTTTGCATTCTGAAAAAAGGTCTTTGTGAAGGAATTTCCTTTCCTTTTCCGTCGGTTCGACCGGAGTTTTTTTTTATGTAATATGTCGACAAACGAGCAGACGGATTACCTGATGGTAAGCAATCAGCGCCGCCCATGGACACCCGCAACGGAGGAGTTACGAGTGCGTTGTCGACCTTTTAGGGATTGAGGAGGGATTGGGGGAGGGGAAGGATTGGGTCTCCGGTAACCTCACTCACACGGTGAAGCACAACACTGTGGTTGTTTCATGCCGGTTTTCTGTGAGGTCGTGGTATCACTCCGGTCGAGCCGACCCATTCTTGCCGAAGCATGGCTCTCCCAATGTTTTACTCAACTAGTTTTAAAATAACACTTTGAATAATACTTTTACAGTTCATATAATTGTATAAGTATTTTATCTAAAAAGAACCAATCCTAGTGTGACTCAACCTCTTCATAATGTTGACATCACATCCTGTGACAATAATACATTTTGCAGCTCCTGAAATAACTTCAGCACGAAAATAAACCTTGTCACCATCAATATAGGGTCGTTCCAGTTTTATTTTAAAGTTCACCGGCTTTTGTTTCTGTGTGGTCAAGGTTTTGAAAACGATATATATACTTAAAAATAAATCTTTGCATGGTGTTGTGTTAATAAATGTCGTTTTTGTATATAGGTATATGATACCGGACGAATTACCTGATGGTAAGCAATCAGCGCCGCCCATAGAAACCAGCAACAACCGAGGAGTTAAAAGAATGCGTAGTCAACCTTTCGGGCATTAAGGATATGGAGATTTAGGGATTAGGGGAGGGGGAGGATTGAGCCTCCGCTAACCTCACTCACACGGCGAAACACAATGCTGTGGTTATTTCACGCCGGTTTTCTGTGAGGCCGTGGTATCACTCCGGTCGAGCCGACCCATTCGTGCCGAAGCTTGGCTCTCCCACACTTAAAAAGAGCCATGAGCGAGAGAAGGGATATAATGATGTTCCTGCCTTACAAAAAAAAAAAAAATCGGTCCATTCATCTAGAACGTTACTAGAAGCGATTCAATAAGTTATCATTCATTCATTATTCTAATTTTAATTTATGATTCATAATCGGCTCGTATCGTCGTGAGCAATGTTTGAACTATGACCCTTAGACCTTGTTTTTAAATAATCTCATTATTTTATAATATGTATTATTACTAACATATGTATAACTATCTTTATATAGTATGTCTAAGTTGCTAGGTGGGACTGTTTTATGTGAATTTTCAGCCTAATTTGAATGATAGAGTTCTTTAGCATCATAAGCCTATAAGTGCTTACTGCTAAAAGCAAAAACCTCTTTTCACACGGAAAAGGTTTCCATTTATCACCATCAAGCTTGCTTAAAGCGAACTGGCGATTTCAAACTTACAGGTGCAGGGTGCAGGTGCAATCACGGTGGTTTCCTTACTATTACAAAACTCAACTTAAGTATAATCAAAAGCTAAAAATAATGGGTGATATCTTTTTATAAAATCGGGAAATATATTAAAACCTACTTATACTCCTATTAATGATCTAATAAATATAAAAAAAAAATTGAGAAGATTTGAAGACAATTAAAACCTCACTTAAAAAACTCCTTCTTTTTAGAAGTCCGTTAATTAAAAAATAGATCGTCCTATTCCATATTTGAATGGTTTTTAATAGTCACATTGTCTCAACCCACGTGTAGCAATCCGCGGGTCAAAGATCGACCCAACAGAGCGTGAACCAGTTACAGATAAATTATGTAGCACAATCGAGGCCATTTGTAATTAATGTACGTATTTTTATATTAATTGGCACGTTTTTATCACATCACCAGCCCGTACGGACCTACCCACTGTTGAGCAAAGGCCTCTTCTCACATGAAGAAGGTTAGAGCATTAATCACCACGGATTCAAGATAATTAGAAATTATAAGTCCAGGTTTCCCCACGTTGTTTTCCTTCGTCATATGATATCCAAACTAATATTATAAATGCGAAAGTAATTCTGTCTGTCTGTCACTTCTTCACGCCTAAACTACTGAACCGATTTCTGTGAAATTTGGTACACACATAGTTTGGAACTCGAGAAAGGACATAGGATAGTTTTTATACCAAAAATCCGCAGGAAGTCATCATTCCACGCGAACGGAGTCGCAGGCAGAAGCTAGTAAACTATAATACTATGTAAACAAATCAGTATTATTTACCAAAGCTACTAAGAATTGCATTAACGTGTACTTTTGTATGTTTGTTTCTCTAAAACTATTTACTTGAGCTTGAGTGACTAGTGAGTGGAATGTATAAGTGAAATAACAAGGTCTAAGTCACATAATACCTATCGTTACTAAAAGAAGTATTTTTGTTGTCATATAAGCTAGTGCTTGGTTGGCATTCCACCTGTTGAGGGAGCTATCCCCCTCCTGACGCCCCAGCCGCCGCAGCAGGCGATATTCCGGGCATCGGGGATCGAGAGACGATCTCCGGCCACCGTAAGCGCGGGTCTGCGGACGGCGAATAAGGGTAGCTCGCCGCCCGACCAGAACTAGGCCCATAGAGCCGATAGACCACCACCGACGGGGCCCTTGAGGACTGATGTTCAGCCGGGGTTGCGGCATAAGGGCAGTGAGGCACCGCGACCTCGGTCCAGAGCAGGGGTGTGATTCTGTAAGACTTCATTCTAAATTTCAAATCTGAATCCGCTTTGTGTAGTAGTACACTAGCGCTACGCTTGCGAGTTGAACTAAATTGACAGCAACATTTTGATAGATAAAGTATGAGATGACGATAAAAGTGGCATTCTAAAATTTAATTTCCCCTTACTTCGACGCTCACTTCGCACTCGAACACGATTCAAAATCAAACAAATTTTATAGAATCGACGTGCAGGAGAAGGAAGGAGGGGTTTTTAGTCAGTAAGAGTCTGACACTCCCTTCCGCCCGACTCTGTGCGGGAGAGGTCATTTGATAATTTTCCCCTCGTGCGTTGAATGTCAGTCAGTCAGTCTGTCACTTTCTCCTTTTATATATACCTACCTATTTAGAAAAGATACTGTCCGATTGTTTATAAATTTTCTTTTACAAAACTATATACTATACTTAACAGCGTTTTAAGTGTTTTTGTTTCCTGACGAAATCTAGAGTCGGCTAGTTTGCTTATTAAGGTATAGTAATCTGGTCGAAAAAAGGACGGCATCGCGCTCGTAACTCCTTTGGAGTGGCTGATGTACATCAGATAATCCGTCGGCACGTTTGCCATCCCATCACATGATAAGAATGTTCGTAGGTAACCTTTTAATGAATAATGATAAACAAAAACATAGATACTATATTATTCTAGGAGGCCTAGTAACACAGTGCGTGCTTTTTGGCACTAGGGCTGTTTACGTAATTGTCTAGGTGACGAATAGGGCTGCCACTCTTGTATAACAATTAATTTGACTGCACGATTAGCGCGGTGGCTGGGTACCTGTCTGTGCGGTTTCGATTCTCGCACGGAACAACTCTTTGCGTGATCCACAAATTGTTGTTCCGGGTCTGAGTGTGATGTGTATGTGAAATTGTATGTTTGTAAACGCACCCATGATACAGGATTAGCTTGATTTACTTGAGACGACAGAAAGCACGTCGATTCTATAATATTTGTTTGATTTTGAATCTTGTTCGAGTGTGAACTGAGCGTCGAAGTGACGGGGAAATTATATTATAGAATGCCACTTTTAACGTCATCTCATACTTGATCTATCAAAATGTTGCAGTCAATTTAGTTCAACTCGCAAGTGTAGCGCTAGTACTACTACTCACAGCGAATTCAGATTCGAAATTTAGAATGTAGTCTTAAAGAATCAAAATGAATTCTTGTTTTAAAAGATTTTAGCAAAAACCTCGACAGAAAAATGTTTGATTTGATGGTTAGTGACAACCCTAAAAGCAGTTAACATATGAATCTGCTGGCATGTCGTACCGGTCGTACGGTTCGCACACGAATCGTTCCGGCCGTGACTGTCGCATGTTATACAGGGTGTATAAATAACTACAAGCGGAATTAAATGTTGCGTCGAGCCCACCTCGATTGACTTATGTGAATTTTTTTTCTGTTGATTTGTCTCTGTTATCACTACACAGTATAAAACAATGTCGCTTTCTCTGTCCCTATATCCCTATGTATGCTTAAATTGAAGAGGAAGGTTTATATGTAAAATTAGCTACTCTCGCGCAGTTTCGCTTGCTACTCGGCTCCTATAAATCGTAGCGTGATGTTTTATAACCTTTAGCACTCAGGAACACTGTAGCTCAGTGTCTATCAGTAAAAGCATTTCGGAAATCCGACCAATTGTTTTAATGATTACCCCTACATACAAACTTACAAATTTTACCTCTATATTAATTTAGTAAAGATAACATCCATTGCACTCGTGTGAAGCTGGGGCGGGTCGCTAGTTATTAATACTTGATATGATGAACAGACGTACGTCAAATACCTGTATGTGACGACACAACGGCTGAGGTCGTCACAGCAATTAACATTCAAATTATTTGTTCGTTCGTACGCTGTGTGAAGCTATTTATAACCTGTATGTAAGTACGTTACGAGACTTTTGTAATCTGTTCTGTAAAGCAGAAAGTCAAAGTCAAAGACAAATAATAGCGAGACTGTCTCACCAGCCAGTAATACCAACACGTCGATTCTATAAAATTTGTTTGATTTTGAATCTTGTTCGAGTGCGAAGTGAGTGTCGAAGTGACGGGGAAATTAAATTTTAGAATGCCACTTTTAACGTCATCTCATACTTTATCTACCAAAATGTTGCTGTCAATTTAGTTCAACTCGCAAGTGTAGCGCTAGTGTACTACTACTCACAGCGGATTCAGATTCGAAGTTTAGAATGAAGTCTTACAGAATCACACCCCAGCTAGTAATAATTACTGCCTTATAAATATGTATTAGTGTTATAGTAAAGTGTATTATATATATTTTTATGTATATGTTTGGTATATTCAATTGAATTTGCTTGCTTCTTGCACCTACCACTAGATTATCTCTGCATCACCCAAAGGTAGACTGGTAGAGAATGCTCATTGCATTAAATCCGCATATGTAAAGTGTTTTGTGCATGAAGTCTCAAATAAATAAATAAATAATACCGTACTTTTTTTGTTTATGGAAAAACAGAAATATACATAATTATGTAAAAAGATCTACCTACTAATTAAATTTGTTAGTTTTTAGTTTATTAGACATGGACCTTTTTTTGAGGAGGGAAATCATCTGATTTATTCTCTCACCAAGGGTAAAAGGAGAGGAAGTTTCAGACAGGAGTCTGAAACCATGGGAAAAAAGTCATTAAGAACTGACTAAAAAACACCCCGTTCCTTCTCCTGCTTTAGGCCGAGGCCGCGGCGACTTATTGCGCTTAACCCGCAACCCCGGCTGAACATTAGCCCTATAGGGATACGTCTATGGTCGTCTACTGGCTCTTTGAGGCATGCTCTGAACGCTACACGCCGTCCGATCGGCTCTGGATCTGGTCGGGCGGCGAGCTACCCTTACTAGCCGTCCGCAGGCCCGCGCTTACAGTGACTGGAGATCGTCTCTCTGTTCCAAAGGTCTAAATCAATTAAAATGATAAAGGATTAAATAATATCATTATCAACAAATTGCACAATCAACACAGCATGCTTTCCTGTCTACCCATTCGGATAAATAATAATAAAATCCTTTATGTAGTGAGCGCAAGTTGCAAATGCACTCAAATACACCTATAAAAAATTAACGACATCTGCATAACTACTGCATACCAAGTTCCATAAAAACTACAGTGCAGTCTTAACGTAGTAAATGACACAGCTTTGGAATACATTAACATATAAAAAAAGTGTGGAAGAGCCATGCTTCGACACGAATGGGTCGGCTCGACCGGAGTGATACCACGTCCTCACGGAAAACCGGCGTTAAACAAACACAGCGTTGTAATATCTCCAAATCCTTAAAAGGTTGGCAACTTACTCGTGAATCCTCCATTGTTGCGGGTGACACGAACGGCTGACTGCTTACCATCAGGTAATCAGACATCTTGTTTTCGGTCCGATAACATAAAAAAATATGATGTTATTACTTACAATTATCCTTCCCCATCTCTAATCTCCAAATCCCCAATTCTCAAATCCTTATGCCTAAAGACATACTAAGCTTAGGTATTTTTGCATTTACCAGTAATATAACATCAACAATAAAATTTAACTTCCTCGCTTAATTTACGACTTCCAAAAGCTTTCAGAAGTTATTACCTAAATTAGTTCTAGGAACACGCCACGTACCTAGATATCTAGGTTACCTAGCCGACTCTAAATAGTTTCGGGTCAAACAACACGCTTTTATTGTGTGAAATGACCTCATTTTCAATTGTAATAGCTCTTTAATATTTGAAAAATGGTTTTTTGAAATTAAATGTATACAACTAGCTACCGCCCGTTTGTTTTTTTTTGTGAGCGGAAAATTGTCATATGACTTCTCCCACCCAGGGCCGGGCAGGAGGGAGTGTCAGACTCTTACTGTCACTCCGGTCGAGCTGACCCATTCGTGCCGAAGCATGGCTCTCCCGCACTTGAAGAGAAGCTCTCAACTATAAGAGAAGCTATCCCACGTTCCACGACGAGACCACCTAGTCGTTTAAAACTGATTAAAAGTCAAACAAATTAGCTTACAGCTCATGACAATAGCGACGCGCCCAATGACATAATTCCATCTACCTATTAGGTAGGTAGGTAGGTATATGTCGTGACCGTTTCAAGGCACCACCAAGTTACCTAATAGTTTAGGGAATAGCCTAAAGTTAGTGCCGCTTTATAAATAGAAAAATAAAGGCTAAAAGGGCGTGGTAGAAATCTAGATTTAGATATAGATTACCAAGTTTTTTAAGGTTTTGAGTCAAGTTTTTAGTGTTTTGTTTTCGTGTGGTTGTCACGCGAAAATAAAGTTTATTGCAAGTAGAAGTTTTTATTTTAATGGTATAGAAACTAAGTCTTTTTTGAAATCGAATTAGTTAGTGGTACAACTTTTACTTTTGAAGCTAGTGCTTTATTACAATTGATAACATAATTACTACATACGCTATTACTTTTCTATGAAATGGCCGAAATAGATCATTGTTACCTATAAGAATGATTTATTTCGATATAAAATGTTATAATAAATTTTTGGTCAATTTTGGATAGGTACGAAAACTTTCTTGCTTATTTGACTTACAGGAATATCAAAGCTAGAACTAACACACACACACGCACACACTCATGATCAGAAACACAAAACAGAATGATTGTATAAAAGTAAAAATCATTAACAATCCTACGCACGATGTTAACTAACTGACAAGCATAATAAAGTTTATATGCACAACCAACCTCTTTTAAAACCAATCACTTCTATTTTTAAATAGTCTGTGTAACATTTTTGACAGCTAATGACATCACTGGTGACGTCACAAGATGGCGTCATTCGAAGTTGCGAAGTTGTTTATTTAGGTAATGGTTCACGCATTCAAAATGGAATCCGCCGATGTATTGAGTGATCTTAGTTATTGGTATGAAGTGAGTTGGCCGCTTTCAATGCTATTGATAGTAGGCACTTGGTACTTAATTCTATTTGTGACTTTACTTACAGACACATACCTGAATGTTTTCGGAAAAGTACTGATGCTTTTTCTCTTACGATATCTTCATTCGATTTATACTTTAATAAGAGTTCCTGTGTCCATTGAGAGGCAGACACTGATTAAGAGGATCTTAAGGACCAATCCTTCTTCTCCCCTCTCTCATCCGGAATACACAACACGTCTTGTTACTCCAGTGTAGTGGGTGTCTTTGTGTATAGGCGAAGCCGACTGCTTACCATCAGGTAAGCCGTCAGCTCGTTTTCTGTCTCTTTGTATGATAACATTGTATAAACCAAAGTCGCTTTCTCTGTCCCTATATTCCTATGTACCTATGCTTAAATCTTTAAAACTAGGCTACGCATTTTGATGCAGTTTTTAATAGATAGACTGTATGAAGAGGAAGGTTTATATGAATAATAACATCTATTAAATAGTGGAGAAATTTAGCATCAGTAAGTAAGTGTGGGAGAGCCAAGGTTCGGCACGAATGGGTTGGCTCAACCGGAGTGATATCACGGCCACACAGAATACCGTCGTGAAACAACCACTCGTTGTGTTTCGCCGTGTAAGTGAGGTAACCGGAGGCCCAATCCCTGCCCCTCCCCCATCCCTTCCCAATCCGTAAATATCCGAAACCTTTATCCCTGAAACGCCAGCAAGGCACTCGTAACTCCTTTCATGTTGCGGGTGACCATGGGCGGCGCTGATTGCTTACCATTAGGAAATGAGTCTGCTCGTTAGCCGAAGTTTTTTTAAAGTAGGTATATCAAGTAACACAGCATCACTTTTTCCTACTTCCTATTTATCTAATCTCGTCTTAGTAACATGTTTGCATCTCTCGTTCGCTCTTATCACCTAAATAATCTTATGCGATAATCTGTCTGCATTCTTTTAGGTACTTTCTTGAATGTATGTAAGCGTTATAAGAAAATTACGTAAGTAAGATACCGGCTTTTGTTTCTTAAAATTGAATAGTATCGTTGGTTAAAAATAAATTATGTTGACACTTTTTAATACAATTAAATACTAAAATCCATTCAAACGAATATTATATATGCGAAAGTCTGTCTGTCTTTTCTTCACACCTAAACTACTGAACCTATTTGTGTGTTGATATTGTTTGGTACAGACAGTTGGGAACTCGAGAAAGGACACTCCAGGCCGGCGACTCCGTACGCGTGGAATAGTGAGTTCCTGCCAATTTTTGGTTTAAAAATATATCCTATGTCTTTTCTCAAGTTCCAAACTATGTCTGTACCAAAATTCACAGAAATCCGTATAGCAGTTTAGGCGTGAAGAAAAGAGAGACAGATATACAGAGTTAGTTTCTCATTAATAATATTGGTTTGGATGTCTATGATATACAAATCATGTCTTATGATAACATCCATTAAGTTAGAAAAGTGCAGATATTTAGTATTAGTATTGCAACTGTGCGGAGACCGGGCGAGTCGCTAGTATGTACATGTTTATGTTGTTATGCAATAAATGCATAGTGAAGAGCTACTTGTCGACAGTAAATCAAACTGTACACACACGAGGAAACATAAGAAATGGATGCACTTTTGTTCCGCACTCATATATTATCTTTATATTTATTTTTTGTTTACTTGCAATAAACTAGTGCTTGACTGCGATCCCACCTGATGGTAAGCAGTGATGCTATCGTTGATGGTAAGGCGCACTAGTTTATTAAGATCCTATTCACTCTAGCCTTGAAGACGCCTAAATTGTATTCGGACGGAAAGACTGCAGCCGGCAAACTGTTCCAATCCCTCGATGTACGCGGTATAAATGACGAGGCAAAGCGCTTAGTCCGGGCCGCAGGTGTCTCGACAACGTAGGGGTGGATATTTGCCGTACGCCGGGATGTCCGAAGGTGAAATTGGGATGGCGGAATCAAACCGTGCAATTCCTGCGCACACTCTTCGTTTAGTTTTATGAGGGAGCCATTGCAAGCGACTTTGTTCATTATATTTATAAATATACAATACTTACTCGTATTTATTTAAACAGCAGGTCTTGTGACTACACGACTGCTAATAAATGTGATTTTCTCGAAGTTTTAAGGGGTTCTGTAGTAAACTAGGATACTTATAGTTTCGCCAAGTCTGTCCGTCTGCCTGTCTCTCTGTCCATCCGCGGATAAGTCAGTAACAGTTAGCACTAGAATACTGAAATTTGCCACCAATATGTATATCAACAAAACCGACAAAATGGTGAAATAAAAATGATGAAATGGATTTTATGATGAACATGATGATGATGCGTAACGTCCCGCGCGCGCCTCATGGAACATAAACCACCACAGACGGGCCCCTATAGGGCTGATGTTCAGTCCAGGGTTGTGGGGTAAGCGCAATGAGGCACCGCGTCCTCGGCCTAGAGCAGGAGAAGAAACGGAGGGGTGTTTAGTCAGTAAGTGTCTGACATTCCCTCTCGCCCCACCATTTCTCCTGACAAAAAAAAAGATTTCGTTAAATTCGGGATAGTGCACCCATCATTCCATCCGAATTTAGCTGCAGGCCATAACAACCTCGATAGCAAGAATCACACAGAATATAACACTATTCGTATTTGCGTGAACGATCACATAATACTCGCGGTCTATATCATTTCACACGGACGCACTCACGCGCAGCATTCCTTACGATCGATAAATCTCAAGATGTTGATATCTTGAGATAAATAGATCGTCAATCGTTGGTACCTGTGTGTTATTTGTCGAATTATTGCAAGTTTGACTGCAGAACAAGGAGTCCCATTATCGACGAAATTTTCGGTCGAAAGGCAAATTTTTGAATGTTTCTCAGTCAAAAATAGCATGTGGTCTGGAATAGTGTTGATGAAAATGGTCATGTAAGGAAACAATAGTAATAGTTTTTCTTTTAGCGGGGGAAAATCATCAAATTACTTCTCCCGCTCTGGTGGAGTGGGTGGAGCTAGGGCCAGTGTCTGAATCTTTCTGATTTAAACCCACCCCGTTTTTTCTCCTACTCCAGGCCGAGGCTATCGTACATTATTGCGATTAACCCATTGAATATCAGCCCTACTAGGCCCCATCTGTGGTGGTCGGTTGGCTCAATGAGGCGCGCGCGGAACGCTACGCGCCGTACGCTCGGATTTGGTACTGGTCGTCCGCAGACCCCCGTTTACGGTGACCAGAAATAGTCGCGCAGTATCCGACGCCATGAGTGTCTACTCCTGCGGTGGCTGGGGCGTGAGAAGCATATTAGTTACCCCACGTGCTCCGGCTTCTTCTTCATTACTGCTTCGCAGCTTCCCAGTTTCTCTCACCGCGCACCGTGGCTAAAACTGGTCGAGAGAGGTCGCCGTCGCCAATCACTTTACTGAGGTCACGGCGTGCTCAGCCCAAGAAGGTCACATGACCACCCAACCATACTCCACTGTCTCCTCCAGATGGTCCTTACAAACACGGCTCCTGGTCTACCACCTACTGTTACAAATGAATTAAAATAATTTAAAATCAGTTAAGAGTTAAAAAGTGACACTTCTTCGAGAATTAAAAAGCGTGGCGTTGCAATGTACAATGGATCATTGCCTTTTGAGTTAATTGCAGTTTGGCGTTATCTTAATGAGTTTAACGACAGAATTTGTTAACCTTAAATGGTTTTAGATAGTTCATAATTCTACTTGTTGGTTTATAGGTTGTTAAAGTGACTAGAGCTATTATTGAGTACACACATAGTCTAGTTTTCATAATGAGGCATTTTAGGCGTTTTCATTAACAAAAAATATTAACGACATAATGTTACGTTACTCAGGTTCTTGACTCATTCAGATTAACTAGTCACAATCATAATATCTTCTTATTTTTACAAATTTATTCTCATTTAGAATAAACTGTGTAGGTAAATATTAATATCCCTTCATAATAATTAATACTTCTAATAGAATCTTTCATATTTACTCATAATAATTTTTTTTATTCGAGTTCGTTGCACCTAGTACTGTGTAGAGATCTGTCAAAATGTCTGTCTATGACATCGTCCCTCAGGAAACCGCGAGGGAATGTAGGTCGATTGGCGCGAGAATTTAAAATTAGAACGCGGATCTCCGGCCAGCATGATCCGTTCTCGATTACTTTCACTAGATTTTAAATATAGAATCTTGATTGTGTTGTGTTTTGTATCTGTGGCGAATGTTGATGTCATTTAAATATGTAAAGGGCAAATATGTCACTGGGCGTGTGTTATTTATGAATGTTGGATGTCGTTCGCTGTGCTTCTCTTAATAAATCTGTCAATCAGTAATTAATGCCAAACTACTAAGTAATCCTACAAAGATTTGATAGGTGTGTAATTATTATAACAGCGTCTGGCAACACTTATTGTAATAATGTCAAAATTTTATTGTTATGATGTCAAACATATGGAAACTAAATCTTCACTTTTGTTGATCTTTATTGATGGTAATGATGATGATGATGAGGATGATTTCTCTATCTGTCATTCTGTCACTGTTAGTGGGAGAATTTTGTGTTTATTGGTATATCCCAAGTGACTAGCTAAATTACTAATTAGCTATCCAACCCGTCCTCTGAATAAGCCTTTTAATTGAGTAACAGAGTGTTAACTGTAGCCCAGTGAAGTAGATAACAGCCTTAGAGTGCAAAATTACAAAGAGGAGACAACTTCGTACTAAGCTAACAAAAAAAAAAAAATCCTTACGTCATTCTTCATCTCCTGGCATCCTGGCAAGCACCAATGTGACTTTTCCAAGTTACATGAGTACCTACTTTCTATGATTATTTAGACATCACTGACTTGCGGTGTAGGAAAACATCGTGAAGAAACTTTTATAATGAGAAAAAAGTCTAACAATTTCTTCTCTAGCCCAGGGTGAGGCGAGAGGGAGAGTCTTAATGACTAAAAGCCCCCTGCTCCTGATCTAGGCCGAGCCCGCTATACGTAATTGAGCTTGCCCTGCAATCCTGGCTGAACATCAGCCCTATAGGGTTCTCTCTGTGGTGATCTTTGAGACACGTGCGGAACGCTACGCGCCGTACGTTCTGGTTTCGTTATGAAACCTGGACTTAAAATTTCTAATTAAAGTTTGAAACGACCAATTCGCCTTGAGCAAGCGTGGTGATTAATAGTCTAGCCTTTTTCGTGTGGAAGCTCAGCACTACCTATGGACACTTATAGGCTGATGCGTGGACCTCATTTATCGAATTGGAGATCGCAATAAGAGGATCAAAATGACTAACTCTAAATAAACGCTATCCCTATAGAAACAACAGTTTTATTTATTAAAGTTTGACACGAACAAAATTATTATAAACTTACTAGTACAAGATTGGCGTCCAGCCAGCGTTGTGCAGCTAGACCTGCCAACTGTTCACGTTACGATTGACAATTTATGACTAGGTATACATTTTGATATGTCCAAGAACGACAGCTTATCAATGTATACCAAAACTGTCATTACTAGAAGCTATTTTGAACCTTAATCTTTTGATATAACGTCAAAAATCGGGCAGAAGCGTATCGGGCTTCGCTCAGTGTATGGTTCCCATCTGTCACAATATGTATCCCCAATTAAGAGTTATTGTAAATCTTAAAACCGCAATTCAGCGTAAGTAGTTAAGAACAGCGCCATCTCTTAGTGAATCAGGTTACTTATTAATACAAACTAGACAGGTTGGTAATTTTGGATTCCGTTATCAGATTTTAGTAATTCTTTTTTTGAAAGTTTGAAAGAACGTTCAGAATAATAAAATATATAAACAAAGGTTAAAAAATGCTTGCATATCAAAATTAGTTTCGAATTTTTTTTTTACAATTTGTCCACTTTGTTGTCGTGATTGATATACATACATATTGGTGCCAAACAGCTTTCTAGTGCTAATGGTCACTGAGATTCGCGCAACCATAAGGGTTCCTGGTTTAAGAACCCTAAAAATCAAATCATCCAAACTTTCTGCCCCGCACAGCAAAACTTTTGAATGATCTTTAGCTGGCGGCATTTCCGAAAGTCAGAAACCAATATGACCTTCAAACGATAAACAATCGCGCGTACTCTTTAAAAGGATGTTACAGGTGTCCATGGACGGCGTTAAATCACTTACCATCAGCCGATCCGTCTGCTCATTTGCCTCCTACCTATTAAAAAACAAAAGATATAATTTAGTTTTCAAACAACGAGTGATTGGAGCTTTTTCAATAGTTTTTTAACCTTGCATGAGCAATTGGGTTAAGATAGATACCTACTCTCCTTAGGGCTGATTTTTCAATAGTCAGTAAAATATTATCTGGGAATTAATTATGTTGCTGTCGCGTCAGAATGTTTGTGTAAGACTGTACAGCAACAATTTTATTCCTCATAACATCTATCTGACTTGAAAAATCAAGAATTCGGCCATCCATTACAGTTTCATAAAAATATATATTTATGAGTTAAAAAAACATCGAAAACATTTAAATGATTTCAAAAATAAAACATAATAATATTACCTATGTACTATTCCATGCTACCTATTAGAAACATAGCATGAAGGTGAAGACTTGGTAATAACTACATAAGAAGGAAGATTACCTACAATTTAATAGTCTATGGAAATTGCAGAGAACCATAGATAATAGACTGGTAATGTGTCATTATAATATTAACAATGCTATTGCTTCTAGGCTCTTTCTGTTGAGTCATGGCTTTAGATTGAATACTTTTCATGGCGTTTCTTAATTTGAATCCTTGTTTTCATCTCATCAAAATCTCATCGGTGAGAGGGGTTGTCAGACTTTTATTTACTAAAAACAACCTCGTTGCTCCTCCTGCTCTGGGAAAAATAAAAAGAAGGGGTGGGGGGAGAAAATGTAAGCCTCCGCTAACGTCACTCATACGGAGAACACAACGCTGTGGTTGTTTCACGCCCGATTTCTGTAAAGCCAACGTATCATTCCGATCTAGCGGACCCATTCATACAGAAGTTTACAAGGCTCTTTCACACTGAATTTAGAAAAAAAAGACTGGCAGGTATCTTTGTATAATAAATCGAGGTTCAAACAGTGTGAAACACTAATTAATTAATTTATTTATTATTTCTTCTTCACAAATAACATTCTGAATGGCGGACTTAATGCCTTAAGGCATTCTCTAACAGTCAACCATAGGGCAGGGCAGGTGCAGAGAATTTTTTTGAAATTAATATTGAGGCTATACTTAAATATTTTTTAAAAGGTATCTGTCTTCTTTTAAATCAATGCAATAAACTAACGTCTTTCCGATACCTTCAAAACGTTATATTATCAATATGAAAGAAAAACATTTAGTATTGTACAAATCGACCTTGACTCTGACTGACCTTGAGCTTGACTTTGAGGTGAAATCGATTGTCATAGTGGGTTATGTAAGCTGTGTTCTGAGTAGGCGAGCTGACAATTATAGCTAATTAGCTGACTGGGAAATGACACGTAGCAGATATAGTTAAATATGTGTATCTATATTTATATACAAGCGTCGTAAGGAGTAACTGGATTCTGAAGATTCGGTGATAGAAATAAAAAACGGGTTGATGACATTCCATTCCTCCGGTGGGGGTAGGTATAGATATATATAGATAGGTATAGAGATAGATAGTTTCCCAAAATTGTAAGGTGTAACTTTTGTTTTTGTGACAGATATTAATAATGTATATTCTCCATGTTTCATGTTGGCTGACTAAGGGGGTAGAAACAGGACCCGTTCCGTTGTAAACCACGATGAAATCGGCAGATTTTTTAAACGCGTTTTCTTTGTCATGGCTTCTACCTTCCCCCCCCCCCCCTAATCTGACGAAAAATCCTCTGTTTACATTAAGTATATGATGGGTATATTCAACTGGTTACTAAATATTCCCCATATCTTAATCTGACGCGCTCGAGTAACTACCGAAATTCCTCCCCTACTATTAATCAACGCGCTTAAAAAACAATTCAAAATTCGAACACGAAATTTCATTGTCAACTAACCAAAAACGAAAGAGAAAGTGATAGGACACGCATAGCGTTGTCCTTTTTCAGCATAATGGTATATTTAATGGCGTGCATAACCTTTTATGAGCGATTTTATGGGGTTATGTAATCTTTATTATATTATAATGTTGATCGATATAATGTTTCGTTGTGTGTGGTCTAGTTTATGTAATAAAATCTTACCGGTATTATGTATCTATGTATGTCGGTATATAAGTAGGTACTTACTAAACTAATCTCATGTTTTCGATAAATTCAAATATTTTTGTCACATCGTGCTCATTTCTCTATGTTAAAACTAAGTTTAAAATTAAACCAGTTATTGGCGTTATCGTTATTTTAAAAACTAGTTATTGGCGTTATCGTAACGATGAATAAAAGACCCTTACCACAGTAAAAATATCATACCATCGTAAAATATCATCGTAGATATTATTACCTTGCCCTTACAGACTTTTGAACGTCAAACGAAATTTCAAAGATATAGTGTCAGTCTGTCGGTCAGTCCTCTGAAGCTATTTGGTTCACTAAGGAGTTTATTTATCATATATTTTAGTCACGTGTACACATAAATCTCAAAAAAATAATGCATGTTATGTTATCCTATAAACGAACCATTTAGTTTTACGATTAAAATGTTATTTTAATATGTATTTCTGCTTGTTTTAGCAAGGTATCGGGGTGGAGCTGGTCCGCGCGCTGGACAGCCATCCGCCAAATATCTCCAACGTCTTCTGCGAGTGCGACTCTAAGGATGACGTCGTAAGTAACCGACCCATATTTTATTAATAGTTGTAAGCTCAACTTAGACTTTGTGTAGAAGCAATTGCTTTAATGTAGTGTACGTAACGAGGTTCCAATTAGGAGCAGGAGTTTGGTGGATACGAGTACAAAGGGGAGGGGGGGGGGGGGTAGTCAGTAAAAGTCCCATACTCCATCCCGTTCATCAAGGTAAAAGGGATTTGACGAAAACAAAAGTACCGATAGAAACAATGAAACAATGACGTTAAAGTGGGATGGCATGATTCAATAATCGTGAGTGAAAAAGAGACAAATATGAAAAAGTGTTGCTAGTTAGCCACATTTTAATGTATTACTTGCTGAGCGCTTATGACCTATCTACACCTTTTTAATTATAATATTGGATAGAAAGGTAAAAAAATCATCTTCAAGATTTTTTGAATTGTTCAATTTATTGTTATCGTAATTCTGATCGCACTGATTTCAGGCAATTGTGTTATACTCACAAAGGAAGGTACACTAATTTCTCAAGAAAAAAAATGAAAAAAAATATCTGTAAACGTAGGAAAAATATTGTACAACCCGGGTAGCAATCTCGTAGCACCAGCGGTTTCGTAGTCAATACGTAGATCTCTGAAAACACTCGAATACTGAAAAAATTGCTGTAAAATAACAAAAAATATATCGACTCCTTTACTTTTTTTGGAAATGAATATTTTGCCTGGAATTAGAACCAGGTTCAGTTCTGAAATCTACTGTCCTGACACTAAGCTCTCCTCTATGATGTAAATCTTCGTGATGTAAATAGTTGTACTACATATTCGTGTGAAGTGGAAAAGACAAGAAATAAGAACCAAAATGTCTAGACCTACCGCTTTCTTCTAAACTATTAACACAATATTTTAGATAGGAGGTCATGATATAAAAGTTTTTTGTGTCATATCTCTTAGGGGTAAATGAACCTCTTTATCGAGAGTTGTCACATCCATAAATTACTTTTGTTATTTTCTTTAGGAATAGTGTTGTCATAGGAAAAATAAGGCTTTTATTTATGTTTGTATTTTTCTAGACTTGGGCGGAAGATATTTAGTTAGGCGTTTGTTCTTTGGAGTTGTTTGTTTGTGCAGGCAACTTTGTGCAGGCTTTCTCGTATGATAAAATCGATGTTTTTGTGCGTTTTTTTTTTCATCTGGTACAAGATAGGGCATCATAATTAAAGTTAGCTTACTGAAGCTACTAAAATATTGTAGTGGATTTTTAACTTTGTGTAAAATGATAAGTTCGAGACACATTCATTTATTTTTTGTGAGGGCAAAATCATCAAAATTCTGTTCCCGCCCAGGTGAGGTGAGAGCGAGTGTCAGAATCTTGCTGACTAAAAACCCTCGCGTTGCTTCTCCTGTTCTTGGTCGAGACCGCATATGATATACATCTTACATCGAAAGTTCTCGACAGTATTATTTCATACAACGAAATGTAGCGATCTATGAAGATATTATACAAGTATAAACTATCATTTGCCAGTTTCCACGTGTCTCTTACAATATTAATTCAATTTTCAGACTATCACCTGTGACTGTGAAGCCACGCCCGCCTTTCAGCTGAAGGCTTTCAGCCAGCGAGGCGAGAAAGTGGAAGTGTCACATTATAGAGTTAACGTCAACCGGTAAGTTTTATAATAAACCAAGAATAAATTATTAAGTAATATTAAAATAGCATTAATACATTATATATTAATAAGAATAACGAATACTTATGTATGGATCTATCCGGTCTTAAATAAGCATTTAATTTATTTTAAAATCATAATCAGAATAATTTTATGATTAGGTATTCCAATTAAAACTTTAGTAAATTACCGATATTTATTTTTAAATAATAAATAGTCATGTTGACAGATGTCATTGAAATGTCACTGTCAAACTGATTTTCGCGGCAATACGGTAGTTTCATAATATCTAGTCAAATTCAATACTTTTATCAAAATGTCAAAAACGATACTTTTCTACAATTTTTGTATGAGAAACTGAGTTATGACGTCATAGTTTTTTTGCGTCAAATAGTTTACTTATTTCTTAAAAAATATCGAATATTCAGTGTATCGAACTATACATCGATCGATGAATAAAAATATAGTTATTTTTTCAATATTTCATTGTGTTGTAAAATCGCAGATACCCAATTGCAGAACAAAAACCCAATTAAATCCAACTTGCACTTTTGTGATTTAATATTGGTTCATTAACTTGAATTTATTTATTTTTTTAATTTTATGATTGAAAAGCAGAAAGTTAAGTTATCAAAGGAAACAATCATAATTAACAATTGGTGTAAACTATCGTATATTTCAAGCAAAAAAAAATGGTAACACTACAGTAAAGAGTTCTTTGCTTGGAGGATAGATGGCGCTTTTCGCAATAGAAAAAATGTTACCAGGGCATGGTCATAGGTAGTTTTAATTTTTTTTAATCTTATAAAAATAAAACTCTTAATTTATGATAAAGCACGTATCATTTATATTTGTCTAACAAAATATTGGTGTGATTTCCAGGTTCCGCGCTCGTTTGAACGTGGTATGTGTAACGGACAAGTTGACGGGCGAGTTGAAATGTGATGGCTGGCCCGAAGTGAAGGTAGCACTGGCGCCAGTAGGCGCACTCAGGCCTAATGCCACTGAGAATGATCTACAACAGACTATCAGGTATTGTTCACATTTTTAAACCCTACCATTTACTTAGTATGAAACATGTCAAAATTTTTCATCCATATGTTAGATAAGTAATTATGAATTAGTTAATATTTTTGTCTTTGTATAAGTAAGTGTCTATGAATGTTTATTGAAATCTTTTTGAAATCCTGACTAGGGGCAGGATTTTTAAATATCCATCTACCTATAAGTGGCTATCATACAATCTTTTGAAATCTCGTCCATAGTAGGTAAATACAAATACATATCTACAAAGAGAAAAAAATACAAATAGCACAGCAACATCGTAGCATACCTACATATAACGCGACATCAGTAACTCTTCAATAAATTTTACTTCGTAGCATTTAAATTAGCACCTTAAAAAATAGTATATTCATAGGTAAAATACCTTTTAATACTACCCTCATGTAATTAAGAAACTACCCTCATATTTCAGTGATATAGTAGTAGCAGCGCTGCGCAGTACAAACCTTCAGTTCAACCTCGCACACTACCCGACGTGCCCGCGTCTGCGGCGGTATGTAGAGACGCCTGGACCTCGGCTGCCGTTACATTATGATTCTATGGTAAGTTTTAGGGATTTAGAGAAAGGGCGTGGTATCACTCCGGTCGAGCCGAAGCATGGCTCTCCTAAATTCAAAAACCACTCGCATTCCACATCTGATCATCAGCTTTTAAGTGCTCACTGCAGAGCAAAGGTCTCTTCCCACACGGAGAAGGTTTGAGCATTAATCTCGCTTGCTCAAGGCGGATCGAGGATTTCAGACTTATAATTAGAAATTACAAGTCCAGGTGTCCTTACAATGTTTTCCTTGATGAATTAGAAGTGGGCGCTTTTACCTTCAGTTCCTACCAATAATCATCACTTTTCGATTTTTCACACCTACATACAAAGTATTCATGGGAGGCGCTGATTGCTTGAGGCTTTGAGAGGGCTGTTATATTAAAGTCACTGAGACACAGCCTAGTTGATCCCCAAAGCAATAACTTCTTAAATGAGCCGCATAAAACTCTTGGCCAAAAAACTTTTACAGATCCCGAAAATTATGTAAAACGGAGACTTGACTTCTTTAAACGGTCTGTGTTTAACCTACTCATCAATCTTTATAACAGTTCCAAAAATCTTGTTCCAGCTTCAACAAGACCGTCAGATGTACACGTCGACACCAAACTCGACGGCTGGCAACGTCACCCTGCTGGGAGACAAGAGGCTGCTCGTCAAACTTGTCTGCGCTAAGGACTTAGGAGGTAAGAAAAAAATTGTTTATGGTATAAATCGGCAAATTAGCAGACGGATTACCTGATGGTAAGCAATCGGCGCTGCATATGGATACCCGCAACACCAAAGGAGTTACGAGTGCGTTGCCGGCCTTTTGGGGATAGGGGTTATAACGAGTACCGGGAAGGGATAGGGGAAGAGGCGGGATTGGAAACACATCGCTGTGGTTGTTTCACGCCGGTTTTCTGTGAGACCGTGGTATCACTCCCGTCGAGCCGACCCATTCTTGCCGAAGCTTGGCTCACACTTGGTGTAAATGGTATAGCTTCTTCTTTTTGAAACGCCAAAGGAGTCGCAATTATGTCGCCGACCTTTTATAAGGGATCTGGAGGTTTAGGGATAGGGGAAGGATGGGAGTTAAGGGATTGGGGTTGCCGGAAGCTCAATCTTTCCTGGATTGGCCTCCGGTAACTCATACGGAGAAAATCGATGCATTGCTTGTTTCCACACGTTTTCTGTAAGATTGTGGTACCACTGGCGGTAGAGCCGACCCATTCGTGGCACGTGTGTCCTACACTTCAAAGTGCGACAAGACGCTTCGTTACGGGCTTGTTGCCGTTAGGGATTTAATTAGTAAAAGGAGAGGAGACTTGGAATTTTGCGGGTCATAATTTGCTGTACATCTATTTTTGGGACCGAAAACAAAATTCTTGCGTATTTTTATTTCAGGAAGAAACTGCTTTTGAGGGAACAACATAAGAATAAAGAGAAAGCGCATTTTCGGCCATTAATTTGTAGCAAATAAAAGATTTTTGAGCTTATCACTTTGATTTAAAATAACTTGTTGGTATTCCAGGTAAAGCGGGTTGCGTGGCACCGTACTGCGTCGTGGAGATGGATGAGCCACCGCAGAAGAACCAGACAGCCTTCAAGAAAGACACCATTAATCCACAATGGGAGGAACATTTCCTATTGTGAGTAATAGAATACTCTATTTAATATCCTTAGTAAAGAAATACTTGTGTGAGTGTAAGTTTGTTATCGCGCATTGTAAAATGAGACTTTTTAGAAAAGGGGAAAATCATCAACTGGCTTCTTCCGCCCAGCGTAAGGCGAGAGAGGCGGAACGCTACGCACGGTCGGGACCCCTTACTCGCCGTCGGCAGACACGCGCTCTGTTTCTATTTCGCATTGAACTGTTTCGGTTTCGAAAATGTAATTAAACATAATGTTAATATTTCCAGTGACCTGTCTCCGCAGACGGCGGAGCTGTTGTTTGAGGTATACGACCGCACCGGGCCGCCCTCGCCCGGCGGTGGACCTTCACAGCACAGGTATACTTTTTTACACATCACACCCATATTTGAACTAACCATTCGTGGAATCAAATCCGCGACAGGTTAAAGTCACCCAGTCACCGCGCCAACCGTGACATCAAAGTCATTATAAACACGACACACCTGATTAGTATTATTTTTACTCAAAGATTTAATAAAGAACCAAAAATGAATTATTTGACATTTCGATAAAAACCCTACTCATGAATTAATATTAAGAGTCCCGTTGTGACTTGAAATTAGTAGAGCTTTTCTCAATTAATTCACGGGAGTACCTAAGTCATTACTTTTAATACATTTCTTATAAGTTATTGAATTTGACTACTTACTTGTAGTAGCCAAATACAGTTTTATCACATTCCTATCATTCGCTTTGTATCCTACTCAGGTTCCTAGGTCTGGGCCTGGTGGGTATCGACGAGCTTCTAGCGGCTCCCTCCCAGCGCCAGCAGATCGCGCTGCAGACTCGGCCCATGGAGGAACATGACGTCAGCGGGACACTCACTGTTGAGGTACTTACATTATAATGCGAAAGCTGCGATGTTTGGATGTCTATTAATCAATCACGCCAAAATGGCTGGACGGGTCTGGATGAAATTTAATATACAACCAAAAAAAAATTTGAAGCTCTCAATGAAAATTATAAGCAAAAAGCACTTATAGGCTTTTTTTTTTTTTTTTTTTTTGTGAGGGGAAAATCATCAAATGACTTCTCCCGCCCAGGGCCGGGCAGGAGGGAGTGTCAGACTCTTACTGACTAAAAACCCCCCTGTTCCTTCTCCTGCTCTGTGCCGAGGTCGCGGTACCTCATTGCGCTTACCCCGCAACCCCGGCTGAAGCACTTATAGGCTGATGATGAAAGTATGAGTATGACTCGCGATCAAAATATATGTTTTTTACTGTCGCATTCTTACAGTTTTATTATAGTAGTTTCATTATAAAAATTGCTAAATGATTTTTTTACCGGGAACAGCGGGTAAATAACACCTAGGCAACGCTGGAGCAATGAAACAATGAATTTGTAATTGCAAATAGGCTATATAACAGCACTTTTATAATAAATACAAAAAAAAACTAGAAGAACCCGGCATTTCCTATCCGACTACCCTGAGCAAAATACCGAAGCGAAGACAGATGTCAGTCTCTTTTAAAGTCCAGACAATGTAATAAATATATATGAAGAGCAGGTCGCTAGTATATAATATGTTAAAAAGTAAGATCTTCCCCTTTTTAGTTCCTGTTCATCGAGGGAGCAGATATCCCGGACCTGGGCTCCCGGCCTGTGAAGATCAAGGAGAGCCTCCGCACAGTATCACCGCACGGACACCTGACCACCACCACCAAAACTATATTCAAACAGAATGGTAAGTGACCATATTTTAGCTGAACGGTTGACGCAGTAAGAAGGGGTCGGCTTTTGTTTTTTTTTTGTGATGGGACGGCTGACTGATGTGTAATAAGGACGCCCAAGGACACCCGCAACTTTAGAGAAGTTACGAGTGTGTTGCAGGCCCTTTTAGAGATTTAGGGATTGGGTAGTAATGGGCTCTCTGAAAAGGATTGGACTTCCGGTAACCTCACTCACACGGCGAAAGTCAACGCTGTAATTGTTTCACGCCAGTTTCTGTGAGGCCGTGATATCATTCCGGTTAAAACCAAGGGTCTAGACGAGAGAAGTCATTTGATGATTTTTCCCTCCACAATAGCAACTGCGATATTTGAATACCTCTTTTAAAAATAAACATATTACGTTCCAGGCCACGACAACTCACAATTAACGGAATCGGCTCTTCGCGAACTAGAGCTGAGCCCGACCAACGCAGCCAACAAGTCCACGCTCATCATACACTCTGTGCAAAGGGTGAGTCTATTACATTTGCCCACCTCTAGAGCACCTGTCAAAGAAGGTTGTATATTATACTGAGGCAAGTAGCGACATCTATGATACAGTTTTATAACATTTAATATGTCAGAAAAATTCACCCAATAAGTAGATGATTTTTCTCGAAAGAATTTTATCAATTTGAATAAAAATTTTTGAAACTGGGATACATAATTACAGCCACTGCAAATGACTCGAATAATTCTCGATTTTTTTTTAAACAATTAAATATAGAATGTTTTGTTACATCAAGCTATCTACAGTACTAGATGTCGCTAGTTGTCTTTAGAGACACATACGTATAGTTTTTATTTAGGATTTTGCCGTGTGTTTTTTTATTCGTTGTTACATTCAACAGATAAGTAATAATGAAATATTACCCATTCATAAATACCCACGAAATCGATTGAGGCAACTCATACATTTAAAAAAATCAATTCATAATATTTTTTTTTGGAATGTGTGGCCTGGATACAAGTCCTTTAAGCCAACAATTCATAACAAGAAATGGTTCAGAGTTGCCAGAATTTTCTTTATCTACCAAAATGGTAGAAAATTTGGTTTTATTAAATTTGGGTTGCCTTAATCAAGAATAGTCAATATTTTGTGTATTGTGTGTGCTCTTGTGACCCACATACAAATACTACGTGCAAAAATGACGTTGGCTCAGTGAATTTCGGTGAAATGCTTTATTATATGTTTTATGAAAAAAAACATAATTACATCGAGACTTAGTTCTTAAAATAAATGAACATAATAATCATATTGAGATACTTCTTTTCAATTTGACTAAGTGCATGTTAATTTTTTTGCACGTGGCAACATTGAAATTAACACTATGTTGTTTTTCCTTTACATTGCGTGCGTTTGCTGTGTTAATATAATCAGGAACCGAAGAAATCCATCAAGGTGAGTTGTTTCCATGGTTTTTCATAACTTTATAAATCGTCAATATTCGACAAAAAGATAATACTTACTAAATATGTTATTAGGTTAGTCAAATCTTTTAGATCAAACGAAATAAAAAGAACATCTTTTAAAATATAAACAATTTAAAGAACTTTTTGATAAAAATTTTATTCACTGTTTAAAAAGTCTGAATATTTATAAGATCTTGGCTATTTAGAGAAACTGTAACAATTGTTGTGTAAAAACATATATTTTTATGTTAATGCTTCTAGATCTAAACTAAGTTATAACTCTGAGTTAGAATTTAACGCTTAGAGTAACTATACAGTTAGCATATCCAAAACCATTTTAAACATTGTTGTAAATATGTTAATTTATCCTTAGCATGTGTTTTCCTATTTTGGAAGTTATTTTGTGGCCAAAATTTTTAAATAATATTATTTATAAACATTCTTTGCGAGAACCAACCAAAAGTATGTAAAAAAAATATATTTCGATTAATATTAAATATCAGAATCACATATTAGTAAACACAATGAAACAATTATTTAAAAATGAAACGCATATTTATTATAAATGTCAGTTTTACTGTCACAAAATAACTGCCAAAATACCGTGTGCTGTGTTGCCATACTAACCCTGCAAAAAATCTACCAAAAAAGGTGGAAATGACGGACACGGGGAAATTCATCGAAGTGGAGAAGGGGGAGTTGGATTCCGAAGGTCCTCAAGAGAGTGATGATAAATTTGATGAGCATGTGAACGAAACGGATTTACCTGTCTCAGCCAGTCCTAATGCATCGCCCGGGAAGACGGTACGGATCAAGGAAAATGGTGCTAAGGCCAATGGCGACACTGAGGTAATGTATGACGGTTGATACCTTTCCTAATTCAAATACTAAACTATTAACTTTCCCGTTTTTGCGCACAGTTTTTAGTAGTGTTGCTGTGTTTTTGTGTGTAATGTATTTTGGTAGATTTTGTTTATTATATTAGGGATTTGGTTTTGCAGTTGTTTTACAGATAGGAAAAGATTTTACAGGATATTTTATTGTTCCAAAATTATTTATTTATAGTTACATTTATATTTTATATTCGTTATTCAAAGCACTATTTAAAACGTATTTACTAATTTCAAATCAGGTTTTAAATTTACTTACAGCAGGCGGTTTTGCTTTGCCTATAATTTCTTCTACGTGAATTTGCAAATATAAAAGCCATCAAGCGTTTTTTTTAATATAATAATAATAATATCGGCAAAGTTGTTTCATGTTTTGAAACACTTGTACCTATGAATTAAAATTTTTATTTTGATTTATCTATCATTTATTGTTATAATATAAGTTTGAATGTAGTACTTTGACATAATCAATTAAGAACCGAATTAGTATTTTGTAAATATCTTATTGGCTATTTTAAAACGATTGGTTATTTATAAGACAGATTGGTAGTTTTTTTTATAAATTATAGTAGTTATTAGTTAAAAAAGACTATTTTGTGACGTCCCGCTCTTTGTGAGTTACGGAGATAGTAAATTTAAATAGTCCTTTTTAAATTCGATAAGAGAATAAGAAAATTAACTGTTTTTTAAACTCAATTATTAAAAGGGCGATGGCGATGGCGAATTTTGAGAAAAATATTGCTTTAAAAATTAGACACAATGTAATTTATTGGTTAAGGATAGTAGCCAATTATTATGCCATATTGACTATATAATATCAATATCAAATATATTGTTCCTTTCAGCAGGGTGACTACGTGCAGCAGCAGAATGAGAACGTCCCGCCGGAGCCCGCGCCTCGTAAGCGGAGACGAGACTTCTTCGGAACTATTAAGAGAAGGTAAGCAATATCATTTCCCCATTTAAGTGTGGGAGAGCCATGCTTCGGCACGAATGGGTCGGCTCGACCGGAGTGATACCACGGCCTCACAGAAAACCGGCGTGAAACAACCACAGCGTTGTGTTTTGCCGTGTGAGTGAAATTTACCGGAGGCCCAATCCTTCTTCTCCTACAATCTCCAAATCCCTAATCCCTAAAAGGTCGTCAACGCACTCGTAACTCCTCTGTTGCGGGTGTCCATGGGCGGCGCTGATTGCTTGCCATCAGGTAATCCGTCTGCTCGTTTGCCGACTTAGTACATAAAAAAAGGGTACCGGAGGCCCAATCCTTCCTCTCCTACAATCTCAAAATACCTTATACCCCAAAAGGTCGGCAACGCACTCGGAACTCCTCCGTAGTTGCGGTTGTCCATGAGCGGTGCTGATTGCTTACCGCCAGGTTATCTGTCAGTTCGTTTGCCGGACTATCACATAAAAAAACACAGTGCAAAATATTCTCACGTTTCATTGTTTTTCATTCTCATTGATATCTATTCAGTACATCAGGTAGGTACAGTTAAAGCTAAATTTTCAACCAGTATGTTGTTTATTTTAAATACCTAAATGTTTTTTTTACTTTGATATTTGCCTTTTGGCCCACAGAACTAAGGTTTTAATTAATTTATTCTAAGCAATTTGGTTAATATTATCCTATACACTTTTTTATTTCTAAAAATATAAAGTAGATAGTACAAGTGACTGTGAGTATGCATTTATTTACAGACTGGGCCGGTCCCGCACTCGCGGTGCGTCTCTAGATCTCACAGACTCAGAGGTTGAGAACCAGAGTCGCATACGCAGTATCAGCGCCGAGAGGAATGCACATGGTGAGTTCCATTACCAATCATGTTGCTTTACAAAGCCAGTTCAATTTATATATACTGATAATAATTATAAACCTGAAGAGTTTGTGAATTTGATAATTCTTTTTGTGTGGATAGTCCCATTTAGCGAGGGAAGATACAGGTTATAAATAAAATATTAAGTATTCTAGTTACGAGTGAAAATGTTTCATCATCAGCCTATAAGTGCTTACTGCTGAGCAAAGGCCTCTTTTTGTTAGAGCATTAATCACCACGCTTGCTCAATGCGGGTTGGCGATTTCAACTTATAACCTTCACCGTACCGCCAGTGGTGTCAAAATAATCATAGAAAGTACATATAAGTCGGAAAAAGTCACATTGGTACTTGCCAGGTTTCGAACCCCTACCCTCATGCATGAGAAGCGCGCTCCTTAACCTCCAGGCCATCACGATATCACGTAAATGTTTGGGATTTGCTTTAAATACTCCTGCAGCTATTTTGATATATGACAATTTACTCTTTCACGCAGGATTAGCAAACTGTTATCCGGCAACTCTTTTATCTTATAGTTTTCGTATCTTTTGATCGTGTTAGGCCAATTATTAACGACCTTTGATCCTGTTACAAATAACAAGTATTGATATTTTTTGATATTGTATTTCACTATATTACTATATTTACCATACCAAGAGATACTCGCTACTTACTGAATTATTAATATTTACAGAGAAGGCGCTGTCCATCCCGAATAGGAACGTTTACTCAGCGGGCGCATCGCCTGCGCAGTCCGGGGATGAATCCCGGACATCAAGAAGGTATGATCATTGCACTAAACTCTCACTTCACTAGAAAGTAACACTATTTAGGAACTAGGAACTCAAGTTATATTTAAGAACAGTTATATGTTATTAAGACGGTGTCCCAATTAAAGTCTATAAAATTTGAAAATTCTAAGTTTAGATTTCTACGTATTCTATATTTTTAAAACAATTTGGATACAGAATATTTTTGTTGGGAAATTTAGTCCTAATTAAAATTGTATTTTGATATTTGATTATATTTTTGTTTATTTCATAAAGTAAAATAAAATAATTCTTAATAAATTAAAAAAAAATATTAATATTATAAATGTGGAAATATTATTTCTACGTATTCTATGTTTTTAAAACAATTAAGATTGGATACATAATATTTTTGCTGGGAAATTTAGTCCTAATTCAAATTGTATTTTGATCTTTTATTATATTTTTGTTTGTTTCATAAAGTAAAATAAAATAATACTTAATAAATTAAAAATGTTATAAATATTATAAGTGTGTAAATATATTAGCTACAGTAAAACTAAGCGTTTTTAATTAGTCAGTCAATCAGTCAGTCATATTCTACATTTTTAGTAACTAATTCGACTGAATATTATGATTGATAGGACAATAGAAATAGTAGTAAGTTTATATAATACTTATATCTTGTATATTTCATGTTTTGATCATCACGGTGATTGGGAAAGTGTGGGAAAGGCTTACAAAAACATTCATTCAAAATTGAGTCCATAAATTCCATGTTCTTGTCAAAGTAAATACTTGGAAAGACCCTACTGCTTATAAAAAAGTGGTGTCTATAATAAAATACTGAAATTGTATTTAAAATATTTTCCTTCACCGAATTTTATTTAATATGAGTACTATTACAATTTTAATAGGTTTAGCTTCTAATAACAGATTGGCCAAAACCCGAGCTTAAAAAAAACATTAAAATATGCTTGGGTAAATCTAATTCGTAATATATCGTAGATGCTTGGCAAGACTACATTATTTCTAATTAAATAACAATTACACAATTTTATCACAAAGTTATTTATATCTCTTAAATTATTACTAACTTCACCGCTTAACTAAAATAATGCTGTCTTGCCATCAAAAACAGTATTTTTTCAAATTAGGAGTATGGTAACATCGACACTAATAAATGATTTTTCTCTTTTTTTCATCTATCAACACTCACATGCGCTGGGGGTAATGGCACTCTGCAATCTGGTAACACTGGTTTTTCATACTAAACTATGACATTTTTCCATATTATGTCACTTTGTATGCGCGAATGGAAATGCTTGATTTTGTATTATTATGTTTTTTTTCTTTTAATGCTTTGTGCACTATTTTTTTACTTATCATCTAACTTGATTTTTATTATTATGTTTTTTATATCGACGTTATATTTTGGCATGTATTCCAAAACCAAATTACTATATATTCCTATCTTCACCCTCATAAATATTTCCATTCATAACCTTGCATGAATTGTTTCCCACGGAAAAATCAATTAAAACTAAAAGGTCGTCTCTCAGTGAGGTCTCCGGATTCAGTACAGCGTCAGCCAGGACATTCATCCATGAGGCTTCGACCCTGGTTCTGGAGACAATAGAAGCTGGTATCAAGAAGCACTATTTGGTGCCTCTGACCATTGCCCAGAGGTCCCGATGGAGACGGAAGGGTATCAAGCTTCATATCTACAATGAACATACTTTCATCGCCAAGCATCTTAGTGGGTAAGTTAATAGAATTTTTATTTATACCTTTCGAAAAACGACCAAATGGTATGGAGGGTTTCATCTGATGGTAAGCATATGTCGCCGCCCATAGATACCCACAACACCAGAGGTGTTGCAGATATGTTACTCCTTAAAGGGGTAGCTAAGGATGTTGGGGAAAGGTTTGAGCTTTTAGAAACCTCACTCACACAGTGAAATACAAAGCAAGATTTGTTTTGCCCTGGTTGTCGATTTCGAGGGAAAGTGAGACCGTTGTTATAACTTCAAACGATCCGACCTTTCGTACAGTTTTCTTTTTTAAAACAATCATACTTTTATTTTATACTATATCTTCCTTGTTCAAATAAACTAAGACGCATCATTAAAATTTTGCATAGCAAACTATTTTTTGAAATTCATAATCATTTTGCAAATTTTGCAATTATGATTGATTGCTTACAAAAGGTCATTTCGTTGTCTGTAACTATATCTGCGCTATCGCAGAAATCACCAATATCAACGTCAACTAAATATTTCTTTCAATCAATAACATTTGACTCCCTAAATTTGTAGTGGCACAGTGTGCGAAGTATGCACGAAGACTATAGCGCGGCGGCTCGGCAAGCAAGGCTACGAGTGCCGCGACTGTACGCTCAAGTGCCACAAGCATTGCCACGTCAAGGTTGCCACCAACTGCCCCCGGTCCACCGTGCACAATATGGAGCTGTAAGTTCAAATTTTAACACACATACTATTAAAAACGTAGTTGATTGCCCATCAACCCTAACCCTTGGTTTTTGAGAGATTCATCAATACCTACCATCTCTTGTTGGATTGATTCTAAGATAGAGGGATTGAAAAAGAAACACTAGTATATTTCTAAAATAGAGAAACTGACCAATTACTTTCAATTGTTACAACGATTTGATTTTACGAGACTTTCAAAAACCATAAAGTTATAAAAAAACGAGTAACACTAAAAATCAATAACATCATCACATACCATTTTCTCCTGCTCCATGTTAAAAATAATTGCATTGCTGGCGCCGTATTTTCAATTCGAAATTCATTTCTAATATGTAAAATAAATCTACTATTTTAGAAGAAATTTAATTACCAGGCAACACAAAAATAAAAAGGCGCCAATATTAATTAGTTTTTGTTATCTGTATCACGGTAAGTATTTAGCTTGTAATTGAAATATTTATTATATTACATTATTTATTATATTAATAATAAAGGTAGAATTTTCATTCACACATTATATTTAGGATATTTTGGTCATTTTAATATCTACTTACACTTTTATTGACCTTCTAATATAGTGCAGGCAGCCAATCTGAAAACTTTAGTATAACAAGAGACGTTATCATATAGCAAAAAAAAACACAATTTAAAAAAATCTATGAGTGCTACTGCCAACATAATTTAGGCCAGAATACTCATCTCTATTTAGAAATATTAAAAAGTCTATTTATTTAATTTCATATATAACAAGGCAAAAGTTGCAGAATCTACTAAAATTCTCAGACCGGCAACATTGACGTTTAAACGTCAATTCCATATGTAGTAGTTTTTATTATAAATATTTTAACACATTTTAATGTTTTGTATAGTCCTCCTGTTCTGTTTGAGGACCAGTAGAGGTTCAAGGTGTGTAAGCAAGTAAACAACAAGCCGATTCGCTTGATACCTAAAACACAGCGCAGTCATCCTTGCTAGAGACAAAAATTAACATTATTATTTTACGTTGCTTGGATGAAATCACTCGCGCCAGTGCCATATAATTTTCATAATAATAATTCAGTTTAATACACAGTTTCAGATATTCCTACAAAATCATTCACTTTAGAAAAAATATCACATTTTTCTTAAGTGAATAAGTAATTAAACTACTAAACCACAAACAACCGATCGGTTCCATTTAATTCCATAGCACTCGAGAATATTGTAGCTATCTGTTAGTGAAATAATTTCAGAAATACGATTAGTGGTTTCAAAGATTGCCCCCTATATACAAACTTACAAGTTTTACCTTTTTATAATAAAATGGCGTGGGTTGTTTTAAAGTTATGTTTAAATATTAAACAACGCCATCTAACTTTTACTAAAAGGTCGCTAATTTTCATAACATCTGTAGTTGATAAGTACGCTAGATACATGTAATTTTAACATTATAATTTAGGTACATTTTATTCAAAACATAAGCTTACTATTGGCTTTCATAAATTATAGGTATTTCTGCACATTTTAAGAAACCCAAAACCATATGTGCTGATTTTAAGCTATTAACCGAGAAAATAATGAGCTGGTATTTCAGGCTGGCAATATGGCGTCCCATAAAGGACGGAAACAGGTTTTTTAAAAAGTGCGAATATTTTTAAAATGGGAAATTGGTATATTTTTACTTTGATCAGCCTTTTTTTGAGTAATAAGTGTGTTACTTATAAATTACCTAACTTCACTGACGAACCGACTGACAGACTATTATTCTGTTTTGACGTTTCTAAAGTACCTATTTATGGTTTAGTTGGAATGGCTTTTGACTCTGACTGTGATTCTGACAGCAAAAGTTTAAAAAAATCTCTGATGAAAGTAAAAATATGCATTGAACAATACATAACAATACACTTGCAATATATATATGACTATTTAGAAATATTTTACATTTAATAGCTAACCAGTAATTAATACTACAACATGGATTCAAGAGAATGTGTAATATTATTTGGATTAATCCTCCACAGTTGCTTATAATAATTAATCACCATTCAAATACTATTAGTTACTGATCGGCTCATTTTACTTTTTGAAAGCCATACACGCTAGTTTTTTTTGACAGTACATATATACCAGTGTACACATACCTCATCCTCCCCCATCCATAATCCTCAAATCCCCAAAAAGCTTACAAGACACGAGTGGAAAGAGAGGTGTCCATGAGCGGCGCAGATTGCTTACCATCAGGAGATCTGCCCGCTCGTTTACCTATAGAAGAGCCATGCTTTGGCACGAATGGGTCGGCACGGCCTCACAGAAAACCGGCGTGAAACAACCATAGTATTTTGTTTCACCGTGTGAGTGAGGTCTCCGGATGCCCAATCCTTCCCCTTCCCCAATCCCTAAATCTCCAAATTCCCTAATCCCCAAAAGGTTGGCAACGCACTCGTAACTCCTCTGTTACGGGTGTCCATGGGCGGCGCTGATTGCTTACCATCAGGTAATCCGTCTGCTCGTTTGCCGGTCTATTACATAAAAAAATACTTACTTCGTAAATATCATGTAAATTCAGTAATGTATGGCTTTCATACACCATCTATGCTGTATTGCTTATATGTATTTTTATTTTTAACGCTGCCCAAGGTCCCATTCCCATAGCTTTGGAAATGGAAGGTACTCGTTTAGTTTTCTATCATTTATTAAATTATATCACATAGCCCTCACTAGCTAATGATGGAGTCGGATTTTTGAAACATCCTTTTTCAATTTACTTGATAACAATATAAAAATAAGTCCTATTAAGTATTTATAAACGTAACAAAGTTTTATAGTTTCAAAAATCCAAATCCTACGTTTTGTTATTTTGAGGCTGGCAACAACACGCGTCGTTTATCAATTTATATCACTTGGTTCATAAGATCTCTAAACAGAAAAGTTATAGTCGAGAAAAAGTACAATATTGGAAAGTATCGTAATATCATTTAGGCAACGACATTTTTTTATAAGCACTACTTTATAAATTCCATTCATTTTCATGAAGAGATTACATATAGTTCTGCTTTGCTTATAAATTGTATGTATTCACTATCATAATATTTCAATCACGATAGTCTTATCTTATTAGATATTTTATACCACTTTGAAATAAATAAAAAACGACTTTTATATATTTGTAATGATAATTTTTACTTTTTATCTACATTTTTATTCTCTCAGCACCATTAGGAAAAATAAATCTTTATTTTTTGGTATTACTAAGTAAAAGAGATTTGAAACCTATTTTAATAAATTTGTAATTGAATTAATTAATTGAAAAAAGTGTTATTTTGATCGAAAAAAAAACAACAAAAAAAACACCTACCATTTTTTTATATTACTTAAACATGGCAGATATTTTTTGGCCTTAAATAAATAGCGTAATTTTATTTATAATTCTGTTATTTTTTCAAAGAATATATTTTTTTAATACAATGAAAAATGTAGATTGGAAGTATACATTCTAATATATATTTACTGTTACATGTGTAAGTATATTATAATATAAATATGTATTAATATAAGAATATAATGTTTTTCTAGATCCATGCTCCCAGTGTTAACTGAATAAACAAGTAAAGCAAGAAGACTGCAAGAAAAAAATAAAAAAAATACAAAAAAAAAATATATGTATTACGACAAGCAATTCTCACTCAGGTTCTTTAAAAATATTAAAGTTTGTAGTCGTCAATATTTATTTTGCGTTTTAATGTGTTTTATTTTTTGGCATGGCGTTGTTTTTTCGTGTTTTTTTTAACTTTTTCAATTCACGTTTCAAGCTTGTGTTTAGCAGTTATTATGCATGGTTTTTTTTTAAAAATAATATTACGTTATTATCAATTAATAAACTGCGATATTTTTATTTTTTATATCTATATTTCGCTGAAGGAAAATGTTTTGAAACGCTCTTTTAAGATTATTGATTTAGATGTATACTTATTTCACGTGGACGTTCTGCTATCGATGTGTTTTTGTTTCAACATGATGAGAAGATATTGTAAAATCAAAACTCCTTCACATGAACAAAACACTCTAAGCTTTATTGTTTGTAATTTTATGTTCTTCAGAGAAAAAAAATCTAAAAGAGGTTAGAAAAAAAATTGTTTTTATGTTATTTTCCCATCATGTGCTATAGATGTCGTCTGCATGTTTTGTGTCTATGTAGTATATGTATATATGTATGTTATATACTGTATATTTACTTACAGATGAGGTGTTACTTTGGCTGAAGTGCGCAGGATAAATATATATAAAACAGTAGGTATATAAAGCGTTTTATATTCCAATCAATTAAAAAAAACTTAATTAAAAAAACACTACCCGCACACATCAGTTAAGTTAACACCTTAAAAAAAAGAAAAAACATTTTCAATTTTTTTATATATTTTTTTTCTGTTTTTTACAGGACATACATCGCATCTCCGTACGCAGATAAAAATATAAGAATGTTGTGATTTCTATTGAGAGTCAAATAGCTTGCGAAGTGCACAAAGCATCGATTTCAAACAAATCTACTTAAATTATTATAACATAAGTACAACACATATGTACCCAGCTGAAATATATACGATATAGGCTTTTTTACATATATTTATATGAAAAAATGAAGTTTAAAATTAGTGTTTAAGTGGAAATTAGGATTTTTCAGCGTCGCTGACTTTTTAAAAATCTTGATAATGTACCCGCTTGTCACTGTTGGAAGGAGTTTTATTCAGATGATATTGTATTACTGTTGTATGAACTATGACGTAAGGATATATTGATAGCTGTAACCAAGTCTTGTTCGTTACGCCGCTACCGTCTGAGCAAATCAAATTCCCTCGGCGCTAATTGTTAGAATTAGTTTAGGTATCGCTAGAGCCCACCATCAAAGCCAATTTCGAAAAATATTAGATTTCATTACCACATAAAATACTTTTATAAACGATTAAATTTTAAAAATGTCAGCCAAACGATTTTAAGAATTTTTACACAAAATTTTCTACCTCATTTCTTCAAAGTTACGACAATATTAAATCAATTTTATAGTTACCATTATTTCTTTATTATTATTATTTTTGTTGTTGACAACACTTAATGTTTTATTGTAAAAAAATGAAATTGTATAACTCGAAATATTTATTTTTAAGTTTTAATACTTAATTGTGCTTTTTCGCACAAAAATGTGATCTGTAATCGTCGAATGTGCAATAAGTCTAATATTTAATAGTCTTAATATACACGCGCTTTGAGCTTTCAAATTTATACCTTACTATCTTAGGAATTAATATTTGGCCATAACTTCACAGTGACCACCTAGTAGACTTTTGAAATTGTAACTGGGCATTGAAAAACCAACATTTTTAAGCAGTAAAAAGACAAAACTAAAAAAAATCGACTAAGCTGAAAGCCGGAATCGAATAATCGATACTCAATTTTATACTGTTACAGTAATTTTATCCGCTGTCACGATTGATGCAATTTGGACAATCCTCAGTATAATATAGAATTTTCTCGTATGTAAGTATGCGTATTGTTGATTTTTTGTTCATTAGAGTGACTGACTGTAAAAGTATCTTGCTACAAATATTTTGTGCCTTAGTTTCCCTCCTACCCGTATAAGGCATAAACTAAGTCTTAAGGCCTAGATAATATGGTACTAAATACAGACTGCGTTAATCTATCAAATCGCTAGAGATTTTTAGTCGATTATATTGCCAGGATGTGCCTAATTTTTTGAAAAAATCGACTAAATTTTTGTTTTAACTAGTCGAATAGTGTATTGTTCTGTCCAGTACATAATATTTGTAGCACAAGTTGTTTTTTAAGTTACAAAAAGAAATGTTCTTAATAAATAATTAAATCATGACAAACTATAAGTGTATCTTATATACTAAGTGTTAACACATAATGTTTTATGTGGATCCGTATAAAATATACCATAATATAATATATAATATAATATAATATATTATTATTATTATTTATAAATGTTGCGCTATGTGTTCTGTCATTTTATTTTCCTCTTTTTTTAATAAAATGCCTTTTTTTCAAGACTTTGTTTTATTTTTTAATCCTTAATAGGGCTGATGATGAGCCCTCATTCTAATACAGAGATTTTTTAAAACCGAAAAACCAGCATTCTCCTTTTAAATGCTTTGTACTAACACGGAATGAGACCTTTTTGATTGTCGGTCCTGACGGTCCTAATCAGTCAGTAAAATTTTACAGGAGAGGACGGCAAGCTAGCAGATCTATGCTTTATGTTATACCATCATTATATTAATTACAATAGACTGTACGGTTGGCGCAGTGGCTGGGCAACTGGCTGCCGTGCAACGTGTCGCGGGTTCGATTCCCGCGCAGAACAACACTTTGTGTGATTTACAAATTGTTGTTTCGGGTCTGGGTGTCATGTGTATGTGACATTGTATGTTTGTAAACGCACCCACAACACAGGAGAAAATCCTAAAGTGGGGCAACGTTTTTTATATTAAAAAAAATATATATCACCTTTATACTATATCACATACACTTTATTTAATTATATTGACACGGGACCATAATCTTGTATAAACGTCGATCGCCTATCCCGGTAATAAAGTTACTTTATCCTACCTCACCTAGGCAGAGGTACCCCTAGGAGCATATTAAATAAAAAGTAGATAGACCTCATTGATATTAGCACTCCCCTGCCGCCATCGGCTACTGCAGGAGATCAGAGCCAGGTCCTAACGCTCGTGTAAGGCGGTTAACCCGCTTTTGTCCACCGCGGCGAAACAGGATATTTAAAGGTGTACGTGATACCCTATAATGTGAAATAAGCGAAAACATTACACCTTGCCTTAGAGAAAAACAGATTAAAACTTGGCATTCTGTTTTGCCTCATGGCAAAACCACGCATTCAATTACTGATAGCGATTTCAGTGACTTGTCGAAAGAAAAATCGTTAAGCGTCATACTCTAGCACTGATATACTCGATGCTCGCCTGTTTACGGTATAGGTCGGCAAACGAGCAGATTACCTGATGGTAAGCAATCGGTTAATCGGTAACGTTGGCGTCTTGGCGTTCACTTAGTTCAATCATATAGAAGTTAGAGTTAGTTACGAGTGCGTTGCCGGCCTTTTGGGGATAAGAGTTTCGGATATTTAAGGATTGTGAAGGGATGGGGAGATGGGAGGCCGCCAGTAACCTTATTCACACGGCAATATAATTATGGAATAGGAGGCAAATGAGCAGACGGATCACCTAATGGTAAGCGATCAGCACCGCTCATGGACTCCTGCAACACCAGAAGGTTGAACCAAGGCTTCTTGAAGATTTGAAGATCGTATCGGTTCGAAAATACCACCGCTGAAAGACCATTGCAAAGTTTCGCTGTGCAAGGCAGAAAGTTTTATAGCGAAAATCGCACAGTTGTTTGGTTTTAGTTATTTAATATATGCTAGAAGCATTTTCTGCCAGTCAACCTTTTGGTAGTGCAGAGACTTGTGGTAGGTGATTTGCAGCAATTTCGGAAGTTACAGGAAGTGGAGGTGAAAATCAATTCAATGTTGTTGATTGCCATCCATGTATATGATGAGGATATGATAATGTTGGTCTCGATTTCGGACACAAGTCTGTTTCGACTTTCGTTGACGTTCTCCCGAATAAGGTGGCGGTGTTGCTACCTATCAGCGCAGTATTTTTACTATAAAATTCTAGCTCCTCCTCCTCGCTTCGGTTTCCTCAGTGCTGAGGGTCGTGACCACCTCGTGGAAGCAGTGTACTGCGTATTACTCTCCGCCATCTATTTCTATCTGCCGCCGAGTGGAGAGCATCGTGGACTGCATAGTGTTGAGAGTGGTGCGAATCTGATCCGTCCAACGTACCAGTAAGAGTCTGACACATCCATTTGATGATTAGAGAAACGGTAGACTTCATCGCTGGCCCTCCGTGTGTTAGTACTGACTGTTTAAAATTTTCTCTAGGTGATATCAAAAAGATTATCTTATCAATAAAACCAAAGACCGCTGGGTACGACGATATGAGTCGTAGTTGTCTCGAGTATATCCGTCCATCGATTATCCATATTTTAGTATGGCAGTAAATTCTATGAGATGCGGGCGAGCCATTCTTGGTGGTCCCTGTATGAAAGGTTGATTAGCAAAACCGCTTTTTGGCACAAAGCCCACCTATGTACCTTGTGTATAATGTTCAATAAATAATCAAATGCAAGTGTTGTTTTATTTCGATTTCCTGTAAGTTCCATTTTATCACCCGGTCAGGCAAATAGAAGCGTGGCATTTTATCGCCCACATTTTTAATTTCAATATGCATAAAAACAATACTCAGGCTAGACTTAATTACCTCGCTGAAAATTAATTGGCTCTGTGCAGGATAGTTAGCATGCCACATATTAGAACAGTTTAAAACAAATTACATAAGTTTATGTAGGCATAATGGATTAGGCACCTAAGAGTTTTTAATAATTTAAGTCGGAACTTTTGGAAAGGTTTTGAGTTTGGTTGCAAAAAGATGATGCCAGAGTTAATATGAAATCTGGTGCCACCTTCTAATAATTCTGTGTGTGTACATAGGGTAGGTCATTTTGAGCTAAATAGATGTTACCATGGCACGAAGTTCCAAACGTGATTCCGTTCCGAGTTATTTTTAATCCTCTTGTTTACTGGTTTATAAGACAATAGAAAATACATAGTGTCTCGCGTATACCGGGGGTATACGCGGTTATAATCGCTCCGGGATTTAAGCCTTTGACTGCCGATAGAAAAATGTTGCAGGCAAATCCTCTGCTAACGGAGGTCACCGGTGAACCCCATGGCGCTTTACGTGTTAAAGGGATAATAAACATAGTGGTTTTATCATGAGTTATTTGTGGAACCAAGTAGTGTTATTTGAGTAATAAATGTCTTTCTTTGCTTTATATCCAATCAGCGCCAAATATCTAGAGATATTCAGGATATTGAATGTATAGAAGCAGCCAAAACACCAAAATACATTTATATATGACGGAGAAGGAGGAATCTCAATGTCTTGGGTAGGGTCCATCTTTCTTTATTTTTGCTATGGACATCTGTGGATGCTGTTGGAGTGACTGACCAGTTTAACTCAGTTCTGTTCTTCAATTCAATAATTTTAGAAGGTATGTTTTTCAGATGACGTCTGTGTTACGATAGTTGCTATATGAACGCGCGGCCGTTTCAAAATTCGACAGTACTGGCCTCGCAAGAAGTTCCAATGACGACTCATACTTACTTTGGGGTGTGTGTTATACTAGTCTATTACAATTTTTGCCAATTTTGGAAAAAATAAAAACGCTAAAATAATTTGTTTATCCGTTTATTAACGCCAGCGTATATGTACAGTTACAACAAGCTACCTCCTCGCTATACTGTCCTTAAACTATCACTTAAATATACCTTTTGTATGCCACAGACAAACAAACGAAGTATATGTACTTACTTACGATTAAATTCACTAAGTTTTATATAAATGTATAAGAAAAAAAAACTTTATCAAAAAGTGCAAAACTAGGCTAAGATGAAGCTCAAACAAAATAGAGTATAAAAAGAGTCGATTTCTTTTATAAAAATTTTAATAAAATGTAGAATTTCGAAATAAAACAATATTTTGTAGTTTTTTTGGCAGTGACAGGATAATAACAAAACAGTTACTGAAGATTAAAACACAGAACTACCTTCTTAACACAGCACCGTATGATGAGCTTGTGCTATTAAAAAACACTTAAAAATATCCTCAGGCCTATTATAATCCTGTTTTAAATTTTAACATTAAATCGATTAATATACTCGATTAAGAATCGACTAAGAATAAAAAAAGGAAAGAAATAAAAAAGAAGGGTACGATCACAAAAAAAATATAATTCGTTACCAAAAAAATTCTATTTACACAATGTGACTTGAAATAATACACATAGATACATTACAACGTTATGGTAACCCTAGCCTATAGACAATATATACGATAAGATACAGAGATTGTCTCACAATAAATTATACAAAACTCCTTTCCAATATACACGGCGTAAGCTGTGAAAAATACACGTTAGAAAATGCAAGAAACGCGGCAACCCTTTCCAATTCCTAAATATTATGTATTTTTTACTTTTTAACAATCTACAATGCCTAGGCCATTCTAATCATGTCTTTTATCTCTTTCGCATTATATTAGAAAAAGTAAAGCTATTCAGTCAATCAAGTGTTTATTATTATTTCAATTATTGACTAAATATTGGCTTCAAAACTCGTTTCTAAATAAAAACTGAAGAGAAAAGGATACTTGGGCACAAGTCAAACCCGTTAATTAAACGACTTATTTTTATTAAATGGCAATACTAATTACAATTTCATAACTGATATGTTGCATTCTCTAATGACACGATATATTTTTCACAACTTACACCTTATTCACCTTACAATATTAATGCACCACAAAAAATTCCTAACAAAAATATGAATTTAAGTCGTCATGAACAAAAATACTGGATAATTAATCTAACTAGTCGATTTTCCAATTGATAGCGAATAACACTAGTTGATGTATTTTATTAAATTATCTAGTGAAGTCATTTAGGACTTGGCCATTCATTGCTTAGATATTTTAGTAGGAAACATTTTAGTTTATCCTCTATTGAATTTAAAACAACCTTTAAACTAGTGCGTGACTCGGAAAATCGACTAACACATCGGCAGTTCTCAGAGAACTATTTAAATAATTCAAAATAACCACAGTCACTCCTAAATAATAACTAGATTATAGGAGTCATGCGCTATACAACACTTCCTCATCCCTTGCTGCATGGCATACAATCTTTTCATCTTTGACATAACTGAGACCAATAATACAATATAATTAGTAACCCAACTAAAATTTGGTTAGTTTTATTTTTACATTTTAATACTTAACCTTACTTACACAATAATATTATATATCACTACTAACTTTTAATGTACGTTTTTAAGGGTATCATCATTACATTTTGGGCGAAAATAATGTAAATAAAAATATTTCTTTTAAACATCTATAGTAAATGCGTACTCAGTCGTAAACTAAAAAATGGAATAAACACATGATTTTGAGCACCAGTTTAAAAACTCAAATTCAATGTATAGAGAAAAGTGAATGTTTGTCTTGTCATCATAACACGAAGACTTTTTTACATTATGTATTTAACAGGATAGTTATTTATTACATAAAATGTGTTTTTATACATCTCAGGTTCCACTGTAGGCGACTGCGGCGTACGCAAAAGCGAACTGTCCTAATGATTAAGAAATCCCAAAAGAGGATTTTACACCTACGTAAAACATTCAAAAACTGTCTGTCCGTATATTTATTCTATGTAGTGTAGTTAAATGTGATTAGTTTATATAAATAGGCCGATTGTAGTCGGTCTTGAGTGCGTGACCATGTCAAATAAAAATGGCGTAATTTCCCGCTTTTTTCAATGTCAATTCATTCAGTCAATGGGGTTACTGTCTTTTGGGACTTGAAAGACCTGAAAGAGTAACTAGTAAGTAAGCGACCACTCTACTTAATGTAGTTTTATTTATGAATTCCCAAAACACAGTATCAGCCTGACTGGTCTATTACATTTGACTGGACAACTTTTTGATGTGGCAAACGATAAAAATTTTAAATTTTTATATTTATTTTACACACAAAACAAAGTCATCGAATCAAATGTATAGGAGAAGCGGAAAATTTACGTCGAAATAAAAATTGGGCAAAATTATAAATATGTATACAGGATGGGGTGTGTTGGCAACATTTTGCCATTTTGCGAACTTTTGAATTTCGAACGGTGCCATGTTGGAAAGTTTTCGTCACACTGCGGGGTATGACAACGTCTGTCAACCAAAACCCCACTTTATTAATTTGGATAATTCCGCTTAGAAATTGTATTTGTTTGACGCGATTAAATCTACCTGTGTCATAAACATTAGTCTAAGGAAATTGACCCAAGCATGATTGACAAGGACGGTATCATAAGCCGAATACAACAAAATCCTCTCCAAATGGTACAGATGAAAATCTGAGAAAAAAATCGCAAAATGACAAACGTTATAAGATTACTTGGTAAAAAGACATCGCATCTACGACCGATGTTCTGTTAGAAGTTTATTCCGTAAAATAACAGCGGGCACATTCACGAAACGATTTTATTTTAATATGTCGTTAAGTTACGGCGACGTTTGATTACCTTGTAATATTATAAATATAATTTCCAGACTGGCAAGAGAGTACTCGATTCGGTGTACTAATAAATTCTTCGCAGCTACAAAGATATTGTTAATTAGCTAAAAACAGCGCAGGGCAGATACAGACGAAATATTAGTTCACTGAATCGATTACTCGGTGGTCAGTGTGAAAGTCGATAGATGCGTGATCGATTAGGATGTTGCCAACACTTAACACACGTACGGAAAATAAATCACAGAACCTTCGAGAACTTGCATTTAAATGCAATTACGCCAAGTTCTTTGTAATATCTCTAGAGCACGCTATCTAATTTGGCAAATTAATGATAGGAAAGGACACCCTAATATATATAAATAGATAGTTTTGAGAACAACGCAATGAAATTGATTGCCGAAATGTAAAATGTTTGATTCCGAGTTCAATCTGAGATATCGGAGCCAAACTCTTTACAAATCTGTCAAGTCTTCTTCAAACTAACAAAATGTGAACAAAGTTGTTCGATGTTGTTAGTTCGAAAGGACTTGTGGAAGTAAATATAATAGAAGTCGAATAAGAGTATAAAGATGAAATAAGGCGAAGGAAATCATATCCAGTCGAAATGATTCGAGCTACAGAGACACGGCAAAGACTTCTGATTCGATAAGGTTCAAAGTCGCTTACGTTTCTCGACACCCTACCACAACACTGAGGAGAATTGTTGGAAACTTTGAACATACGACCCGAGATGCAAGTCTCGCGTACGGGGCAACTACATGCCATGGCGGCGCTGCCAAGGAAAGTGGAAACTTAACAACCCCGCCATAGACATCACTAAAGAATATATACAAAGGAATAGCTACGTCCCTACCCACTACAATTAGCAACGATTTTCGTACGCAGTCCAGAAAATCGTTACTAGAATGATGACGTCTAGACTTCCTTTCAGAAGTCGTGGCTGAGATGGGCGAGCCACAGAGACTGTGGTATTTACAATGCGATGACTTACGTCTAATGGTGTGCGAAAGTAAATAGTATCCCACATCTAATGAGGCCCGTGCTGAGTCGAGGGTGAGGTCGACTCACCGCCAGGTGGCGGGGCCCCAGAAGAATGCGCAAGCATCTGGCTCATATAGCATGATTCATCAAGGACCGAAACCCTGACAAATGTGATGTTGAACGCCAACAGCCGGATGCTAGGCAGGACATCGCCAAAAGCCTAGCGACGGATATCAGTAGGTCTTTTAGCTAAAATAATGAAACTACGGCCCTAACGGCATAGACTTCACGAAGGAGAAAGAGAACTGCTAATCAGCAAAGTAATTCAAATGTAAGGAAGCCTAGCCTAAATACAGATGACCGTATAAAAAGGTTCTGGCAACTGACATTTACCTCGACGCGTGTATGTTGACGGTAAGACCACGCACAAACTCTATCTGGTGATGATGCCATCTACCGTATTCAAAAGAGATCCTATTCAACACAAACGTATTAAGGACAGTCAGTTCTCTCGCTTTAAGGGAGAAAAGCTCCACAGACTTAAGCGAGAGGGTGGTGTCGATCCAGTCGGGGCTTGAACGTGATCCTTTGGAGGTAAAGAAGCCCGCTTAAGCCCCTACCACCTCGGCCGGGTTCATCGCCTCTTACGATTCGCTTTCCCGGTGACGGGGGGGAATTGTATTCTACTCCGTCCCCCCACGGATGGGTGATGGTGATCGTCACCCGACATGGCCATTTTGAGCTTTGGATTGGGTGCGTCCAGACCTGACTTATGCGCCAGTAAAAAGCCGATCGCTAGCCAATAGCAAGCGACTTGCGAGCGTTCTTTTGAATCGTCACTCGGAGCCACCGAACCGCATTCTTCAATCGGCTCGAAAATGGCGGAAAAGTCAGTTCTGAAATCTGTTGTTCTTGGATGAAAGGTGGTGGGTTATCAGCAGGATTTATCAGGGTGTTTATGAACAAAACGTTAGTCAACCTGCAGATTAGGGTAGGTTATTGATAACGACTGATGGAAGAGTCTCAATTTCGACTACCTAGAGAGCAAAACTCAAAAAGCGCCATGTTTTTATGAACCTTAAAACTAGTGAAGACTTTTGTAATGGAAATAAAAGATCTGATCATTTGTAAAGCTCAAGTATTTGTCGCTGGTCTGTCGCTGATTTTACGTGTCACGGCGATAGTGTATACTTGTGTTACGATTCTATTGTACTTATTAGATGTTATATTTCTAAACTCGAGCTCCAAGTACTAGCTCAACAAAACACACTAACCGCCCGAGTGTCGTCATTGTGAGGACCACCTAGAGGATACGGTGGAGCATACGGTAGCGGTATGCCCTGCCTGGGCTGAGCACCGCCGTATCCTCAGGGAAGTGATCGGCGGCGGCGACCTCTCGCGCCCGGCCTTAGTCGAGGCCATGGTGCGGAGTGAGAGGAACTGGGACGCCGTCTCCTCCTTTTGTGAAGCAGTCATGCTCGCAAAGAGAGAGGCGGCCCGCGTGAGGGAGCAATCCTCCTCCTCACGCCCCAGCAGCCGCAACTGGCGACACTACGGGCGTCGGGGATCGAGGGACGATCTCCGGCCACCGTAAGTACGGGCCTGCGGTCGGCGAGTAAGGGCAGCTCGCCGCCCGACCAGAACCAGGCCCGAGCGTACGGCGCGTAGCGTTCCGCGCGCGCCTCAAAGAGCCAATAGACCACCACAGACGGGGCCCTAAAGGGCTGATGTTCAGCCGGGGTTGCGGGGTAAGCGCAATAAGGTACCGCGACCTCGGCACAGAGCAGGAGAAGGTACAGGGGGGTTTTTAGTCAGTAAGAGTCTGACACTCCCTCCTGCCCGGCCCTGGGCGGGAGAAGTCATTTGATGATTTTCCCCTCACAAAAAAAAAAAAAAAAAAAAACGCTAGTCTGAGATTGAAAAAACAAATCAAGTCAATCGTATCAACTTTTGCGCAAATATTTGTTATTGTTGGACCAGTACTTTGAACCAGATCTTTTATTTGACCAATTCTTCTGTTAGGAACCTAGATTATTAAACCTAAGCTATTATTGTAATGTATCGTAGACCCTTCATGTGTATTTTAGGACTATTATTATCTATATTGATGCTAAAGTCTAAGAAGATGCTGGCTTCAATAGACTAAACGCTGGATGCCTGTCTGAGATTGATAAAATATCAAGTCAACCGTATCAACATTGGCACCAACGTTTGCTATTGTTAAGCCAACATTTGGAACTATTTTATACCCTATATTTTGGCTATTTGTCTATGAATTATCATATTCCAGATTGTTATAGTGATATTATTTATTAACTTTGGTCTAATTCAATTTTCTACATCTATGGCTACTAGTCTACTTTGTCGACTAACTTCGTATTAAATGAGAAGTGAGTTTTTGACGCTAAAAGTTACTTAAATAGTGCGTGCTAATCTGAGATCGACTGTAATAAAATCGATTGTAACAATTAGCACAACACTGTTACATAAGTTGGACCCATTACTGGAAACCAAATTATTCTTCATGACAATTAAATACTAAGATTATTAAAATTAGCAATGAATTTAAACACTGACAACTTATTCCTAATTTAAGCGTCATCCATTTTGATGTTATATGAAGAAAAATAACTTTAAAAATATGATAGTATTATCTATTTAACAATGGGAAATGAGTAACGAAATAAATTTAATTCTACTGTTTTTGCTAACCTATCTTAAATAGCAGTTAAGCTCATTATATCCGGGGAATTCGGTTATGGAGACTGGATGAACTACACGCGGATCTAAAAGTGATATTCTAGGTTTATAATGGCGTCTAAGATGTTGTGAACCTATATATAAATGAATAGTTCTTCGGATGATTTGACCTGGACGATTTGACGTGGATATTGTACATTTTTGCCTTACAACTAAAATGGTTTGATGCAATGATGGTAATTATTGTGTCTGATAGGCAGATATGAATATAGGCGGTTAATTAGATGGTAAAATGAACCTAGAATGATGTTATACTATTATCACAGTGTTGACTGAGTTAATAGTAGGGTTGACTGGCTTTGCAATGAGGGTCGATAGGAATGCGACGCCATGGGGCCGTCAACCTGAGACTTAAGTTCTTAAATCCCGTGTGACAGTAATTTAGACCGGCACCCATGCCCTTCTGACTTTTAACAGTAGAAAAAGGCACGGTGGTAGTACTTCCCCGGGTGAATCCTTTCACATGGATTCTACTACTGCTGTTAAGCAATGAGCAGTATGAAAGTGGAACTTAATATTTTTGGATCGAGTTCGGTTTTGGCCGAATACGGTACTGCGAAATTTCTTTTAAATAAACAAGACTTTGGATAATGATTGGATACTAATGGTGGTTATATCATGTTGTTATATGGTAAGAAACTTGAAAATTGGGCCAATATTTGTAAAATTTTAAAGCCAGTATTTGGACCAACTGATAAGTAACAAGCAAAGAAACTAATTAGGACGGGAGACAATAAATTAATTCATTATTGTTTAAATTCCCTAAGTTAGACTGAAATGGGACAAATAAGCATATTATTGGAAAAAGTACTAGCTATTTGCGAGGGTCCAGAGACGGTTACTTTTTTTATTGGATAGTTCGGCAAACTGTGACAGAGAAAAAACGTGGAAATACGATTTATAATAAGTTTCAAACCTTGAGCAAGCGTTGTGATTGATGCTCAAATCTTCACCGTGTGAGAAGAGGTCTTCGATCACCAGAGGGCGTTTATAGGCTGATGATGAATTGATGATGGTGAGACCTAAGTTAAACAAAGATCTGGGTGATATGTTGACGATGATGATGCAGTAAAACCTCATTGAATCCTAAATTCATTGTTCCCTGTACTCTTGTATATGTCTCTGTATATCTGGATATGATTTCCTTCGCGAGTAGTTTTTGAAGATTAAAATAAATATAGATTGTATAAGATATTGTCTTTTTCATTGTGGAATGGAGAAATTCAGTCGAAAGCTTATAATAATAAAAGTGTTGAGTATTGATTGGAGTTTTGTTTACGTGTAAATGTAAAAAGGTAGACTTACATTTTAAACCTTTTTTGTTGGTAATAGTTATTTATATATTCAGCTTTTTAATGACTCGATTAGAAATTCAATTAGGCGTTTAAACATTTAGTTTACGAAACAGCAGTTTCACAATTTTTTTTACTTGTAAAAATGCTTTCAACATATCTCCTTTGTCATTTAGTCACATAAAAACCAAACTCCAAAAAAACTCATAGTTCAAAATAATCACGATACAGTATAAAGTTTAGGAATGTCTTTAGCAAAAGTTGGTCAAGAATAGAAATTGAGTTTCAAAAAGGAGTAAAAAGCGAACTATATTACAAAAAATAAAAAATAAAAAATAAAAAAAGTCGATAAAAAATACTTTTAGAAAATTTCGAACAAACATTTTGATATTTGCTTCGACGGTTATAAGATCTTAGATCAGTTAAAATATCAGTTTAAATTTCATCATAGTTTATCTTATATTACTTTCCAAAAAGTAAAAGTCAGAAAAGTTTTCTCTAGAAACGTCAAAATAGAATAACAGTGACTGCAGTGATAATGACTGCACGGTTGGCGCGGTGGCTGGGCAACTGGCTGCCGCGCAACGTGTCGCGGGTTCGATTACCGCACGGATGACTGTGATCCCAATCTGTGGAACACAGTCATCCGTTGTTCCGGGTCTGGGTGTGATGTGCCCACATATTTGTAACACGTTTGTAAACGCACCCACGACACAGGAGAAAATCCTAGTGTGGGGCAAAGTTTTTTAAAAAAACAAACAAACAAATAGTCAGTCAGTCTGTTTACCAGTAAAGCTAGGTAGGTACTCGTTACAAATTGTAGATTCGAATGTAAAAGAAACACGATTACAATTTTAAATAATTTAAATAAAACTATTTGTAGTGGTATAAGTTTCATCTATAAAAACAACTGTAAGTTTCAATTGATATCGAGAATCGCTTAAGAAGTTGCCAAACAAAAATTTGCAAATTTGGAGGAGGGATAGAACAGGGTGTTCAGTTCCACATCCTCCATTGAAAAGGGAGGATACTCCGACCAGATTGGCGTTATACCTGGACTGTCAGACTGGCAAGATTTTGTATGTATGCGATATAGAAACTTGAAGGTGATTGGTGCTGTTGCTACATGTTCTGCGGTAGATGTCGCTTTACAAATATCAAAAGTTTATTTAAACTTTCTAAAAATCATAAGGTCTTTTAAAGAACTGAACTTTTAATACCATTTAAAACTAAGAAGCCAAAGCGAAAAGCTACAAGAATGATAGAAAAACTATTATAAAAATATGAATAGGATTAAAGATGGGATTAAGAAATCCCAATGTCGTATGGAAGACTTTTTGATGGGGGATTAAAAGGGTGTCCTGTTAACTAGTGTCATATGTTTTGGAGGATAGGTAATGAACAGTAATGTCACTTAGATTTTTCAAAGAACCATATACAGATTCACTATACAATACGTTATATGACAACTAGTCAAATTCAATACTTTTATATTTTCGGCCTATTCACGTAATCATTTGACGAGGAACTCGACTACATAGTTTCAAGCCATGCTAGAGGCCCATATTCCTCGTCAAATGATTACGCGAATAGGCCGAAAACATAATAATTAATTTAGTTTGTCTCACGAAATTTATAATAAAAATATAGACACTTCTTAAAATGTAACCAATAAAAATCTAATATTAAGTGTATCGTCAAATCCATCAATGATTTGCATTTATTTTGGAGTATTTAATTGTATTTAAATCTTGAAGGAATTTATTTTTGATTGAGAAAAATACCCAATTAGTGTTCTAAAACATTGTATAGTGAATCTATTTTAGTCGAGTTTCAGCCGATATTTTGAAATATTCGTTTATATTTATTCAGGATTTCGTTATAGCCGCGATGTATTGTTTTTTTTTCATGTCAATAATTACTATGTATAAATTCCTTTAAACAACAGTATTATAAATCCACACGAACTACAAATTCAAAATAAATAAAAAATCCACGATTTTTTTTCACTAAACTAGTGATGTACTTAGGTTATCGATAAAAATAAATTAGTCGAATAGTTTTAACGATTAGTCGATTTTTTCCTTGACTGCTCATTACCTAAATCAGTTTTAGTTATATGTATATATTATATAGTTTACCCATAGCGTAGTATATATTATATATAATTCCTAAACTAACGTGGCGTAGTCATACGCTTATAAGACAATAAATATAATAGAATAATACTAATATAAATCGACGCTAATTAATTGGATATTACAATTATATATTTTTTTAATATTTTATTTTAAAAATCACATGTTTTGATTTTTACTTTTATTAAGAAAAACGATTATATTTCGATTATACCACATATTTGGAAATGTATATGTACTTGGTATTATTTTTTTGTTATTGCACATTGAAGTAAATTTTAGTATGTTTTATAGATTGTTTTTAAAAAGTAAAAATCAAAACTTTTATTTTATTACGTGCCTTACTTCTACGTACATAATACGTATTCGAATAAATATTTTATTTAAGTATAAAATTAAAAAACACAACTGCTTTTATGCTTTCGATATTCGTGCGTTCATTACGAATCGATTCCAACTCGATTGTTATCTTTACAACATTTTAATCGATATCAAATCACACTTTATTATAGTGACGTTCCTAGACCGATTGCTGGCAACATTGAATATAGTGTTGCCAGTTATAATCGTTGTTTTGACCACACAGACCCTTGGGGGTGTCCCTAAATTATGTAATACGTCGTTTTGATCACAAAAATCCGCGCCTACATTTATGAACATATATTTTATTTATTTTTTTCATACATTTCGATTATGGTATGAGGTGATTATATGTCATATACCTTTTTATATATATTACGAAAGCTTTGTTAAATCAGGCCTCTAGCAACAATAAGGTAGATAGTATGAGTAGGCCTTTTTTTCAAAATAAACTTATTTGCCCAAAAACTTTGGATATAATTCTGAAGAACGTTTACGGGCATAATATAACTATCTCTTTCTTTAGATCGATGATAGAAAGGGAAGTAGGATGTTTTGAAAGATTCGTTATACGTTTTTTCATACAATTTAAATGAAAATTGTAGATTATTGGTTACAAACACAATCCTGGCTATTTTTTTGACAAAATCTACTCAAATATGTACGAGATTAAAGCGGCAATTTCCAAACTCAAGATGTTACGTCAAGAATTTTGACAGACCTTCATCCCTTTCTAACCGAAACTGACAGAAGAGGACAGCATTATGTTATCGTTCAAAAGAACTATAACCGAAATACAGAATACAACAATTATGGATAATATAATATAATATTAATATTTCTACATTTTTTGAGTCGTATTTTTAAAGTACAGCACATACACCGATATCTCGGCTTCCTACGCCCGAAACGGGCAACTAATGTTTTAACAGAAGTTTTTTTTAATACTAAAATTAGGACTTATAATGGCATATATACCATTTTCACTATAATTATTTTCGTTTAATACGTACAATGAGGCAAAGTACTACAGATATCGTACAAATTTGCTATCAGGATTTTTACGAGCATGGCCGAAAGGTTTCGAGCTCAAGTGGAGCCCTTAATCACCGATCGAAACAGAACACATTTTTAATAGATATCTCATTATCTTCTTTTATATAGCTTTTGAAACATAAACAAATGTTTTTATTGGAATTGCAAATGCAGTTAACTGTATATATTCCTTTATAAGTCCTATTTATGATAAAAGTACGTATAAGTAATCTCTCGTCGAATGTCGGTTAAAGTGGAGTAATGTAAGGGTCAGGTAATAAAATATGTGTTCATTCGGCGTCGGGGACTAGCATCACTCGGCGCGCCACGCGACCTTACCTGCGCGCAAACTCCGCCTTCATTGCTGGAAATTAATAAATACAAAATTAATCTTCTTATATATAAAAATGGATCGCAAAATGTGTTGGTAAGCGCATAACTGAAAAACGCCTGGACCAATTTTGCTAATTCTATTTTTGTTGTGTTTGTTATTGTGAGGAGAAGGTTCTTATCAAAGAAAATATTAGAAAAGTAGAGGGGAAGATTAGGAAAAAGTGACACTATGATAGCGAGATAGTTGGACCCGTGCGAAGCGGGGGAGGGCCGCTAGTATTACATAATTTTATTTCAATATTTATGAGAAACAAATAATTTACAAATTAAGCAATAGTTATCAAGCGGGAACCGCTCAGATTGGCTAGAATCGCGTGTACGAAACGCGCACAGGCCTACCAAACCAATCAATATCGAGTACTAGTTTAAAGCTCTGTTCCATAAAACTTTGATTACAAAAATAATATCCGTAAAGAATAAATAATTTATTACTGTGACTCCATAGTGTAGTGCAACTAGATTCACTTACGGACTTTTTTGTTATTTTTCATGAGTTAGATAATATTTTTTTCTATTACCTAAGAGTTAAGTTTCAATACTTAAATCTAAATGTCAAAAACGATACTTTTCCATTAAATTTATATGAAAAGCGAGTTATGACGTCATAATATTTTTGCGTCAAATAGCTTACTTATTTCTTAATAATTAGCTAAAACATATCTAAAACTTAGTGTATCAATCGATCAATGAATAAAAATATAGTTATTTTTCAATATTTTATTGTATTGAAACGTCGAATTAATTTATTTTTGCCCTAGGAAACTACCCAATTTAAACAAAACTGTAAACCTTTTGACGCAAATCCATTTGCTCAAAACTCTTAGATAATTTTCGTTATTAATATTTGGATAAGGGAAGTGGACTGTAGATCCATACTTCGCTGGTTCAAATCCGGCTCGAAGGACCAATGTTCAGGGTTGGATCAAGATAGAGTTAAAGGAGATAAGAGATTAAAGTCAGTTTAAGATAAAATCACTGTATTGTCTGTTTCCACAAACGTAAGATTAAGATTAATTTATACTAATATATAATTATAGGATGAAAGGTAAATGATATGGGATTATGATGAGTCACGCGCACGGTATGTGTCCGAATTACGTAAATGATGGAAACATACAGAGCGGGTGGCGCAATAATGCTGACCCAGGTAAACTTACTGTAGGGTGGTTGACCCGTACAAAATGAATTATAGTAATGTTGGACTGACCGTCTAATATTTCCTTTTTCATCTGGTTGAGTTGTTGCCTCATCTCCCGCATCATCTCCTGTTTGAACGCGTCCCACTCTGCCGCCGACACACAGCCACCATCGTTACCGCCATTCACTTGCTGGAAATAACATACATACACATTCAAGATTTTAAATGTGGGAGATTGACCGCCTTGTAACAATTAACAATTAGATGGTGTCAGTTCGGTGACCGACATTGCCGTCAACGATTTTCTTCCGGCACTCAACAAGCAAGGATTTGAGAAGACGCTTTAGTTTAGCCGTGAATTGAAACCGCCTATTAAGTGTAGTTTGTTTTGTGTTTCAAGTGTGGGAGGGCCATGCTTCGGCACTAATTGGTCGGCTCGGTCCGGAGTGATACCACGACCTCGCAGAAAACTGGCGTGAATGTTGCTTCACGCAAGTTTCCTTACATTACCAACGTTGTGTTTTACCATGTCAGTGAGGTTACTAGAATCGGAATTATTGCCTCCCCCCCCCCCACATCCTCAGTCCCTAATAACCTACAAGAAGCCGGCAACGCACTTGTAGTAAATCCTTTGGTACTACGAGAGTCCATGGGCGGCGCTGATTGCTTACCATCAGGCCGACTACTCGTTTCTCGACCTATGACATAAAAAATAGAGTTTTGCTCTCGTCTCTCTCCTGGTTTCATTGGATGGAGTGGTAAGTGCTTTTGTAATTTTTTTCATAAACAATAAACATGTTACATTATCTTTATACAGTTTGACTGCACGGTTGTCGCGGTGATTGGGCAATTGGCTGCCGCGCAGCGTGTCGCGGGTTCGATTCCCACCAGTCCCGGGTCTGGGTGTGATGTGTATGTAAAATTGTATGTTTGTAAACGCGCCCACGACAAAGGAGAAAACCATTTGGTGGGGCGAATTTTGGGGTGTAAAAAAGTACAGTATATTGTCAGACTAACCTTAAGTATAGTTTCCTCGCTGGCGGAACCAAACCTTTTGCGCACTGACCGCGGCGACTGTGGCTGTTGTTGGGCGATCGTCTCCGAATTAGCTGCAAGCGATTATACTGTTTATTGTAGTGTGTTTTTTTATTTTTTTTATTTATTATGAAGAATTATCAGTTTGATAATGACTAAGAGCCTGTTAAAAAAACAATACAGAATGTTTATTGAAAATAACGACTTACTCTAGTGAATTAATTAAGAAAAGCACTACTAGTTTCTAATCACAACGGGACTCTTATTCGTGAACAGCGTGCGCGTCGCGTCGCGACGACGTCGCGCAGCCAACAGTTGACTTGAAACTAGTAAAACTTTTCTTAGTTATTTTAAAAGAGTTACGCCCGGTTTCGGAAAGCCCCATAAATGTTAAAATCAACTTAATAGAAGAGATTAAATTGATTTTAACATTGAATGGCCTTTCGGAAACCGTCGGTATTTTCAGTAAATTTAGTGTGAAATATTAATTAATAATAATAATGTAAATTAATTATAGGACGGTTTGCGCAGTGCACGAGTTGTCACAGTCTTGATTCTGGCACGTAACAATTATATGTGTAATCCATAGATTGTTGTTTCGGCTGTGGGTGTGTCCAAGGACACCGGAAAAAAGAAACAAAAAAGTATTACCTAAAAATCGCGGGTTACTCACGTGTATATAACGCAGATGCTGCTCATGAGGAAGAACTCCTCTGTGGTGTAACCCGCGATTTTTAGTTAATTTAGTATGTCTCACGATAGTTCTTATATAAACAAAAAGTTTGTTGTGTCTGCAAAATTTTAGCAAAAATTTTGAGTCGTGAAGTAGGTCATGAGTCTTAATAAATGCTGGTAGTTGGCAAGTTAAGTATGGAGTGGTACTCACATGCGCCGTTGCATGCGGCGGCGGGCAGTCGGTGCGGGAGGGTCGCCGAGCGTTCCCACGTCTTCATCGGGGTAGAGGGCACAGACTCCGCTGACGACTCCTGCGGGGTAGAGAGGACATATTGTTATCAATAATCATGATCATCAACGATATTAATTATAATAAATGTGAAATTTTGTGAAAATGTATGTATGTTTGTTTGTTATTCTTTCACGCAAAAATGGTTGAACCGATTTGGTTGAAATTTGGTGTGACGATAGGTTGTATCCTGAATTATAAAAGCTAATAAAGGCTTTTTATCAACATAGGTACCACACGGGCGAAGCGGCGGGCAGAAGCTAGTCAATAATAAAGCACACAAAGAAGTTGCTAAGACAATTTCGATCCGACTCAACCAAATCGCCATTGTTGGGATGAGCATATATCATATGATGTTTATCGCATCCAATCCACCTTCCACTAACAAAAATCCGCAAGGATACAGACTTGGTAACTCCTCTGGTTTGAATAAGCGTCAGTAAAAGTGTGATACTCCCTCTTCCCTTCACCCTGGGCGAGTACAGTAATGATATGACATCCCTTCCTTAATTTTCCCTTCTCAAAAAAATAATAAAAGCGTGTATACCTCAGCCCGGTCGAGATGCGCCCGACGGCGCGCGAGGGTGCGTGCCATCTCGTTCATCATGCAGGACAGCGTGGCGGCGGGCCGGCCGGAGCCCCCGGACGACGACGACGACGAGCCTGAGTGCTCCGCCCCGCCGGGGGGCGAAGCCGCCTCCGCGCTCGTCTGACCGCTTGACTGACCATTTGTTTGCTAAGGAAGGTAATTTTGCATTACAAATACATCATCGTTATAAGTTTCTGCACTGATTGGCGTCATGCGTTGGTGTCGGCCATCGCTGAAAATCAGCGCCGCGACACTGTCTCGTATGGGGTCGCTGCATAATGCTGAGCGAGGGCCATTTCGCGAGCTTGGACGCATATTTTTCTCCTACCCTCTACTTTTGTTATATTGTAGTATAATTCTTAATGTATTTTTATTTTTACCTTTTTTTTATTATTGTTCGTTTTGTGTCTTTTATGCGTCCCAGACGCGAATAAATACTTTTTGTTTGTTTGTTTTGTTTGTTTGTTTGTTTGTTTGTTATCTATATATGAATGTACAACTTCTTTATTTTTCCAGAATTTTTTTCTTCATACTAGGTAAAATCTTCTCCAGTAAGATGAGCAAATTTCAGGGATTTTATAATGAATAAAATCCTTAATTGAATATAATATTTGCTCGACACACACATCACGTGACATCATCACCCTTTAAGTGCCTACTACTGAGCAAAGGCCTTTCGTCACACAGAAAAAGTTTGAGCATCAATCGTTACACTGCTAAAGGCGGATTTGTCCAGGTTATCCTTGCGATGTTTTTTTTCTTCACCTTATCTCAGTGGTGTGTATATAACTCGGAAAAAATATTGATACTTGCCAGGTTTCGAAACCACATGCATGAGAAGCGGGTTGCTTAACTTCCGGGCGACAGCGACACTATTGCATGTCATAAAAGATTAAAAAGGCTAACTGAAAGTGTCGCTTACCTTGGCTTGTCTCTTAAGCCTAGCTTGCTGCAACTGCGCAGCTAAACCGGAGACGTCGGGGGGCGGCGCGGGCGCGGGGGGCGGCGGCGGGGGCGGCGGCGAAGTGACGGAGGCCGCCGAGGGGGCAGGCGGCCCCGCGCTGGGGGGCGCGCCGCCTGCGCTCGGCGGCGGCGGCGGCGGCGGGGGACCCGACGCCACCACTTGCGGCGCTTGACTCTGCTACAGTAAATACACATTGTATATTACAATCATCATCATCATCAGCCTATAAGTTTATCTTCTGAGCAAAAACCTCTTCTAACACGGAGAAGTTATGAGCATTAATCACCAAGCTTGCTCAAAGCGGATTGGCAATTTAAAACTTATAACCAGAAAAAGTCCAGGTTTCCTCGTGTTTTTCTTCACCATATTATGTTAATATGTATGTATGTATATAGTATATTATATGTAACTTAAAATATCCATATTTTTTATGGGATGGTCGGGAAAGGAGCAGACGGATTACCCGATGGTAAGCAATCAACGCCGCCCATGGACACCCGCAACATCAAAGGAGTTACGAGTGCTTTGTCGGCCTTTTAGAAAGCTAAGGGTTTCAGATATTTAACGATTGGGAAGGGGAGGATAGGGGGAGGATTTGGGCCTTGAGTAACCTCAGTCGCACGGCGAAACACAATGCTGAGGTTGTTTTACGCCGGTTTTTTGTGAGGCCGTGGTATCACTCCGGTCTAGCCGACCCATTCGTGTCCAAGTTTTGACTCTCCCACAATATTAAACATTTTTATTTAATTAACTAACTCATTATTAATTCAGATAAAAAATACTAACCATTGGTGGTGGTTGTGGGGCTGCTGGCGGCGTAGGGGGTGCTAGGGGGCCCTGTGGAAAATTGCCATATACTTAAATTTTACGGTACAAAAACTTTTTATAAATTGATTTTTATGTGTTGGTGTATAAAGTTTTATTTCCATAAGCCTTTGTGTAAGTACACTAACATTCTCGGGGTTGAAATAATATATAAGTAGGTGTATATTCAAGGTATACTTACGTTAGCGGGGGGCGGCAGGTTCTGATGCGGGGGCACGGGCGGAGGCGCGGGCGCTCCGGGCGCCGCAGCCGATAGCGTCATGTTGGGTGGCATCGGAGCACTAGAACGAGGAAAAATATTATTTTAACTTAAAATATGCACACATCTTTTTTTTGTTACTATCTACTCTAACGCGGCTCTCTGATAAATGGACTATCCAACATAAAAAGAATTATTCAATTCGAACCAGTCGTTCTGCAGATTAGCGCGTTCAAACAAACTCACTCTACAGCTTTACAATATTAGTAGAGAGTTTCCTTGATTTTCTTGACATTTATTCATGTCTCTTCAAAGACAGTCAAATCATTTTTTTTAATCTATACAATTATTTACATCTGGAGAACAGCTGAACCGATTTCGTTAAAAATCGGTAAGGATTTAGATTGAGATAGTAGGTAGCTTAATTTAGATAGTAGGTAGGGTAGGTAGGTTAGGTACGATAAGTGCAGTAGGTAGGATAGGTACAGTAGGTATGGTATGTAGGATAGGTAGGGTAGGTAGGGTAGGTAGTATAAGTAGGGTAGGTAGGATAGGTACAGTAGGTAGAGTAGGTAGGGTAGGTACAGTAGGTATGGTATGTAGGATAGGTAGGATAGGTAGGGTAGGTAGGGTAGGTAGGGTAGGTAGGGTAGGTACAGTAGGTAGTGTAGGTAGGATAGGTAGGATAGGTAGGGTAGGTAGGGTAGGTAGGGTAGGTAGGGTAGGTAGTAGGTAGGATAGGTACAGTAGGTAGGATAAGTAGGGTAGGTAGGATAGGTACAGTAGGTAGGATAAGTAGGGTAGGTAGGATAGGTAAGTAGGTAGGGTAAGTAGGGTAGGTAGGGTAGGTAGTATAAGTAGGGTAGGTAGGATAGGTACAGTAGGTAGAGTAGGTAGGGTAGGTAAGATAAGTAGGGTACGTAGAATAGGTAGGGTAGGTAGAGTAGGTAGGGTAGGTAGGATAAGTACAGTAGGTAGGGTAGGTAGGATAAGTAGGGTAGGTAGGATAAGGTAGGGTAGGTAGGGTAGGTAGGGTAGGTAGGATAAGTAGGGTAGGTAGGATAGGTAGGGTAGAGAGGATAGGTAGGGTAGGTAGGATAGGTAGGGTAGGTAGGATAGGTAGGGTAGGTAGGTACAGTAGGTAGGATAAGTAGGGTAGGTAGGATAGGTACAGTAGGTAGGATAAGTAGGGTAGGTAGATAGGTACAGTACGGTAGGATAAGTAGGGGTGTAGTGTAGGATCACAGTAGGTAGGATAAGTAGGGTAGGTAGGATAGGTACAGTAGGTAGGATAAGTAGGTAGGGGTACAGTAGTAGGATAAGTAGAGGTAGGTACAGTAGGTAGGATAAGTAGGGTAGGGATAGGTACAGTAGGGAGTAGATAAGTAGGTAGTAAGTAGGGTAGGATACAGTAGGTAGGATAAGTAGGTAGGTAAGTAGGGTAGGTATAGGTACAGTAGGTAGGATATGTAGGGTAGGTAGGATAGGTACAGTAGGTAGGATAAGTAGGGTAGGTAGGATAGGTAGGGTAGAGAGGATAGGTAGGGTAGGTAGAGTAGGTAGGGTAGGTAGGATAGGTAGGATAGGTACAGTAGGTAGGATAAGTAGGGTAGGTAGGATAGGTACAGTAGGTAGGATAAGTAGGGTAGGTAGGATAGGTACAGTAGGTAGGATAAGTAGGGTAGGTAGGATAGGTACAGTAGGTAGGATAAGTAGGTAGGTTAGGATAGGTACAGTAGGTAGGATAAGTAGGGTAGGTAGGATAAGTAGGGTAGGTAGGATAGGTACAGTAGGTAGGATAAGTAGGGTAGGTAGGATAGGTACAGTAGGTAGGATAAGTAGGGTACAGGTAGGTAGGGTAGGTAGGATGGTACAGTAGGTAGGATAAGTAGGGTAGGTAGGATAGGTACAGTAGGTAGGATAAGTAGGGTAGGTAGGATAGGTACAGTAGGTAGGATAAGTAGGTAGGTAGGATAGGTACAGTAGGTAGGATAAGTAGGGTAGGTAGGATAGGTACAGTAGGTAGGATAAGTAGGGTAGGTAGGATAGGTACAGTAGGTAGGATAAGTAGGGTAGGTAGGATAGGTACAGTAGGTAGGATAAGTAGGGTAGGTAGGATAGGTACAGTAGGTAGGATAGGTACAGTAGGTAGGATAGGTAGGGTAGGTAGGATAAGTAGGTAAGTAGGTACGGAGGGTAGGTAGTATAGGTACAGTAGGTAGGATAAGTAGGTATAGGGTACAGTAGGTAGGATAAGTAGGGTAGGTAGGATAGGTACAGTAGGTAGGATAAGTAGGGTAGGTAGGATAGGTACAGTAGGTAGGATAGGTACAGTAGGTAGGATAAGTAGGGTAGGTAGGATAGGTACAGTAGGTAGGATAAGTAGGGTAGGTAGGATAGGTACAGTAGGTAGGATAAGTAGGGTAGGTAGGATAGGTAGGATAGGTACAGTAGGTAGGATAAGTAGGGTAGGTAGGATAGGTACAGTAGGTAGGATAAGTAGGGTAGGTAGGATAGGTACAGTAGGTAGGATAAGTAGGGTAGGTAGGATAGGTACAGTAGGTAGGATAAGTAGGGTAGGTAGGATAGGTACAGTAGGTAGGATAAGTAGGTAGGTAGGATAGGTAGGGTAGGTAGGGTAACGTAGGTAGGGTTAGTAGGATAGGTAGTAGGTAGGATAAGGGGTACAGTAGGTAGGATAAGTAGGGTAGGTAGGTATAGGTACAGTAGGTAGGATAAGTAGGGTAGGTAGGATAGGTACAGGATAGGTAGGGTAGGTAGAGTAGGTAGGGTAGGTAGGATAGGTAGGATAGGTACAGTAGGTAGGATAAGTAGGGTAGGTAGGATAGGTACAGTAGGTAGGATAAGTAGGGTAGGTAGGATAGGTACAGTAGGTAGGATAAGTAGGGGATAGGTACAGGATAGGTACAGTAGGTAGGTAGGGTAGGTAGGATAGGTACAGTAGGTAGGATAAGTAGGGTAGGTAGGATAGGTACAGTAGGTAGGATAAGTAGGGTAGGTAGGATAGGTACAGTAGTACAGTAGGTAGGATAAGTAGGGTAGGTATCAGGTAGGATAAGTACAGGTAGGATAAGTAGGTAGGTAGTACAGTAGGTAGTAGGATAGGTACAGTAGGTAGGATAGGAGTAGTACAGTAGTAGGATAGGTACAGTAGGTAGGTAAGTAGGGTAGGTAGGATAGGTACAGTAGGTAGGAGGTAAGTAGGTACAGTAGGTAGGATAAGTAGGGTAGGTAGGATACAGTATAGGTACAGTAGGTAGGATAAGTAGGGTAGGTAGGATAGGTACAGTAGGATAGTAGGGTAGGATAGTAGGGTAGGTACAGTAGGTAGGATAAGTAGGGTAGGTAGGATAGGTACAGTAGGTAGGATAAGTAGGGTAGGTAGGATAGGTACAGTAGGTAGGATAAGTAGGGTAGGTAGGATAGGTAGAGTAGGTAGGATAGGTAGGGTAGGTAGGATAGGTACAGTAGGTAGGATAAGTAGGGTAGGTAGGATAGGTACAGTAGGTAGGATAAGTAGGGTAGGTAGGATAGGTACAGTAGGTAGGATAAGTAGGGTAGGTAGGATAGGTACAGTAGGTAGGATAAGTAGGGTAGGTAGGATAGGTACCATACCTACTATTGTAGGATGGAGTAGGTACGATAAGTAGATTAAGTAGAGTAGGTAGGATAGAGTAGGGAAGGTATGGTAGGATAGGGTAGATAGAGTAGGGTAGATACTGTAAGTATGTAACTAGGTAGGGCAGCGTAGGTAGTCAAGTGACAGGAGCGAAGCCCCGAGCTGTGGGTAAAAGCTAGTTATAGATAATATAATAATTCCCACCTGTTGGTGCGATGGTGTCCAGGCGTGGGCTGGCTGGGCTGGTGGGGCAGTGTATGGTGCACACCGTGCGGGGGCGGCGCCGGGGGCGTCGGCTGCTGGGGCTGCTGAAACGATACATCATCATCATAAGCTGGAAGTCGGACAGAGAATCTAACTTCGCATTATTTAGCTCCCCAAGAAAAGAAATCACAATGCGAGATACCAGATCACAAAAAAAAAAACAAATTAAATTACACAAAGAATAGTTTCGCGCGGAATCTTAATCCGCAGTGTACTGCACATCAGATATAATCGTAAGTCTTAACCTTTGAATCGTGGTAACTCGAGACTCAATAGTAAGACAATAGGTTCGCGAACGCCGGCGTTCGCTTGGTGTTTTGATGAAATAATTATAAATGTTACTTGGGCTCTAAAAATCTATTAGAAAACCCTTGATCAATACTACAATTCTGTCTGATAAGCAGGAGCAGCAGTATCTATAACACAACATACCTGATGATGATGATGGGGCGCATGGTACTGGCTGGGGGCCGCGTGGTACTGCTGGTGCTGCTGGTTGTGGGGCGCGTGGTACTGTGGCTGCTGGAAGATGGCGGCGTCTTCGCGGGTCATTGTTCTGTCGTACATTATTGAGGGTTAATGGTGATGGTCTAAATCTAAATATATAAAAGGAGAAACTGACTGACTATCATATCAACGCACAGCCAAAACGACTAGACGTAGACAATTGGAACTTGAAAGGGACGTAGCTTAGGTACCGATAGGAGTAAAAGGAAAGGAATTCCCGGAATTCCCACGGGAACGGAAGGTAGCAGGAAAATCCTTGTATATGAAAAATCTAAACCGATTAAGTTAGACGCTTGAAATTTGGCATGCAGACTTCGCTATGAAGATGATTTATGGAGCAGAGGATTGATTTAAAAATAATTAAAAACAAGGAGAACGCTATATATTTTTTCATTCATACATGCAACGGTACTTAATTACAATTTCAAAGATGAAGACCGAATCAAAACTATTAATACTTTATTCAGTTTGAGTCGAATTTTGATAGAACCAATCATCCTACTAAGTAAAAATACTAATCATGAGCAAATGTAAAATTTTGTAAAAATGTATGTATGTACGTTTGTTATTCTTTAACTCAAAAACGGCTGAACCGATTGGTTGAAATTTGGTATGCAGATAGGCTGGACTGGTGATAATCATTATACCACGCGGGCGATGCCGCAGGCGGAAGCTAGTATACTATGAAGAAGCTGTATATGTATGAGATGAACCCTAGTTTCCTAGAGCACTAGTTTACCTGTACCCCATATCCTCGTCGTAGGTGTGAGCGTTGTTGTGCCCGTTGTAAGGCACGGGCGGATTGGGCGGCTGCGGCGGCGCCGGCGCATTGTTCGTCGCAGGCTTATTCGCCAGGATCTAAACAAATATTGTACTTATTGTAATGGTGTAAAGTGCATTATTTAATGAACTTTACATGTCGATAGATAATGGTCATCATTAGGAATATTAAAATACAAGTAGAAATGAAACTGCGAAGTCTGATCATGAGATGTTTCACAGGGATCTCGACAACTGTCTTGGATCCATTAGTTTTCTTTTATGTGATGTGGCGGTAAACGTACAGGCGCATTACCTGATAGTAACCAATCAGCGTCGACCATGAACACTCGCTACACTAAAGGAGTTCCAAATGCGTTGCTGACCTATTGGGAATGTACGGATTGGAGGAAGAATTCAGTCTTCTCTAAGCTAACTCGTAAGGCCAAACACAACGATGTGGTTGTTGTGACATCACTTCGGCCGAACCGACCCATGCGTGCCGAAACACCGCATTCCCACACTTAATATCATTAGAAAAACTCTCCTTTCAGGATAAGGGAAGCTATTTCTTTCCAAAAGGCAATCAAAGAACTTATAACTTCTTTGGTATGGACCAGTATTCTCGTTTACCCTCCATACCACAAAATGGTACAAAAAAACCTTTGCAACTGAAAGAAACCCTGTTACCAAGCACGAAGGATCTTAGAAATCCCTTACCTCCAAAGTATGCATCATGGCTCTCGCGAAGCTGTCGGCATCTTCTCTGCAGGAGAAGTTGAGGCCGTACACATGCCTCGCATCCCTCCACTGGTGGAAGGTGGCGGTCGCCTGGTTGTACTTTAGACCGCGGACTATTCCACAGTTTATCACCACCTAGGGAAGAAAGCCTTGTTGGTATATGGAACTGCTATAATGGTTAATGGATTGTTAAAGTTTTTTGACACCTCCTATGTGCTATTGGTCTTCGTGAGATGACCTTAATACTTAAGTCACTTTAAGAGACATATGTTCAATGACGTAGATTTATACATCATTGCATATGTTTGTCTCAATTTCAGTAGCAGAAACGGTCCAGTTTTCGCAATCCATTCCCTCACTCTTATAGAGCTGTAGTCCATTTTAAGAGTCCAATAACCACAATTCAACATTAGGAGATTTGAAGATTATAGTCGACTTTATTAGAACACAAATCTTGAAGAGTCCCTTGACTTGATTTATAATTTACGTTTTCTATTACATGGATTTACAAAATCGCTATCATCTAAAGTCAGCTCCAAAAGACGATCACAATTGGTTCAGCAGGATAAGCCAACCGAAACATTAACTTTCTTCACCTGAATTTGAACTTAATGTCTTCGGAGGAAAAACTAACCTCATGATCATTCAGCTTCCGTCCCACGACTCTGAAGGTATTGTGTTGGGTGTGGTGGTAGATGTGGACTTTGGAAAGGCCGGAGCTGGAGCCCGAGGGCACCCAGCGCTTCAGCACGTCGTCGTACACCATCACGGAGGCCCGGGCGCTGCTTATTGATTGTTCGCTGGTGGACAAAAGAGAAAAAAAATGTTAAAATTGCGAAAATAGAAATAATTTTACAGGTTTGCCTGTTGTTGTGTTTACTCTAGAGATGCGAAGAGTTAACATGTCAATCGTGGTAATAAGAGACTCAGTAGTAACACAATAGGTGTTCAATTCATCAAACCTCACGCGAACGCCGGCGTTCGTTTGATTTGATGAGTTTTTTTTATTTCATTGAAGAGAGTACTTAAAGCTGTATAGCCTGCTACTTATTGAACCACTGCTAAAAGGACCGGTTGCAAATGAAATAATTTGACATAAATTAAAACACCACCTTTACTTTCAACATGTGTGTGTGTGTGTGTGTGTGTGTGTGTTTTGTGTTGTGTATTTTTTATCAATGAAATTATTCCATCTATTTATGATCCTACCAGATCAGTGCATGGTGACATGTGTCGAACAAATACTCACTTCTTTAATTCAACTTGGTTGGTTGGCCTTACCTAGAAATCTCTATAATTTCATCAACTTACAATACAAAAAATTGCATAATAATAAATTATATAATTAATGTATCATACTGTCCAATTACTATCTTGAATCTCCTTTAACGTACAACATTGCCAGTTTATGATACATCAAAGTGGATTACGTAAAATTTCACTTATGTAACGCCACCTACAGTCGTCCCACGTAATTTAAATGAACCCACGTAAAGGGCATTACTTACTATTCATACGTAGGTATATGTTTATATATTGGCCAGAAGGTTAAGGCGTCTGCCTGCATGAGAAGTAGGATTTGAAATCTATCATGTGCCAATCAGAATTAGTTATGTATATGAGTATTAAAAAGAGTAACCATGGAGTTTCTTGCTCGTTCTTCTCCATCGGAATCTACACTTTGGAACGAGCAAATAGCTTCACTAAGAGGACTGACCGACAGACTGACAATATAGCTTCAAAATTTTTGTTTGACGTTCAAAAGTGCCTGTAAAGGTCTAATTGGAATAAATGATTTTTGACTTTTTTTGACTTATGGACTTTCTAAGATTTGTATATGGACACCACCTGACATGCGGCGAAGAAAATCGTCGTGAGGGAGTCTAGACTATTATAGGTCGGCAAACGAGCAGACGGATTACCTGATGGTAAGCAATCAGCGCCGCCTATGGACACTCGTAATATCAAAGGAGTTATTACAATACCGCCGACGTATCTTGGCGAGTCTGAAGTTAGCCGATTAGCTGCGCAGTACACAATTTTGTTCCTAAAAGATCCATTGTGCAGACAAACGGCTAACTTCAGACTCGCCAAGATACAGCGGCCGTACTGTACGAGTGCGTTACTGGCCTCTTGTGGGCGATTAGGGATTTAAGGATAGGGGATTTGAGGATTGAAGGCGGAGGATTCGGCTTCCAGTAACCTCACTCGCACGGCGAAACACAACTTAAGTATTGCTTCATTCCGGTCGAGTTGGAGGGCGGCCATTGGTGCCGAAACATGGCTCTTCCACATTTGATTAATGGTCAAAGCTTCTCCGTGTGAGAAGAAGCTTTTGCCCAGCATCAGGCTTTCAAAGGAAACCTAGAATCATTTTTGCAAAACTAGTCGAAAGTACAACGAAAACCTCAATATAATTAGTACAGACATTTAATTTTTGTATCACATCGTGCACAGAGCAGTCACGTACACCTTTATTCGGATATACATAAGGATACATTTCCAATAACGTTGTTCGGAAGGCTGTCACGTAATTGCAAGGCAAAATATCAGGGTAACATGTGTTTATGCTGTTGGTAACATTATGTAAACACAAACATTACGTCTGAATAGACTATTTACAGATAAATTGGTACAACAATGGGAAATTGACTTGGATATTTTAATCATGTTGTACACTTATTTAATTCTATTATTGATGACCATTTTTATTTCCTAACGGTTTCACCATTCGCAGTGTGTAAAAAATATGTATTACTAGATCTTAACCGAGGCGTCGCTTCCTTCATTTGACTACCTACTCTAGGTACTCTATGTACCCTACACTACCTACCCTTCTCTACCTACCCTACTCTACCTAACCAACACTAACTACTCTATCCTATCCTATGTCCTTCTCCCAGTTCTTAGCTATCTCCGTACGAATTTTCAACCACATCGGTTCAGGCGTTCTTGAGTTATAAATAGTGTAACTAACACGACTTCCTTTTTTTATATATAGATATATAGATTCCAGACATTAATCTATCTCTGTGCTAATTTCCATCATAATCATTTCAGCAGTTTTTACGTGAAAGCGTAACAAACATCCATCCTTAATTCCATCCTTTTTTTATACTTTTAGAGCTGCAATCGAGCCTTTGAGTGATGGCAAGCAATCGCCGCGTTAATGACAGAGAAGTAGCGAGTGCCTTTGGAAATTAAGAATTCGAGGGTTGGAAGATTAACGAATTGGAGATAGGAGTAAGAGTATTTCATCTTCAGTAACCTCACTCTCACAACGAAACACAACGCTGTGGTTATTTTACGCCCGGTTTTCTGTTAGACTGTGGTATAATTCTAATCGTACCGAAGCATGGCTCTCCCACACTTATAAACTACTAGCGACTCTCGCGCCGTTTCACCCGCTGCTCGGCTCCATTTACTCGTAGCGTGATGTTTTATGGCCTATAGCACTCAGTAACATTATACCTATCTATCAGTGAAAGAATTTCACGTGGCAATCCGACCAGCTGTTTAAAAGATTACCCCCTACATACAAACTTACCAATTTTACCTCTTTATAATATTAGTGTAGATCACGTTTATGGTAAGACTATAATGTCGGTATACCTGTACTTATTTCCCGTGGAGCGGGGGTATTTAAGGTCAAAGATAAAAAAAAATGTACTATTTACTTGATAAGTTAATTATAACAAAAAGTCCCTTGTCTTGGTCTTAATGAAATAAAAGATGTGACGAATACCGTACTTATATATTATAATATACCTAAAAAAAGTAGTTCAGTTACGTAAGAATCTCAACCGAGGACGGTCGTGTACTCGTGTGGGCCGTATGTATGGGTAGATTGCAACACAAGGTCACTTGTTAAAAGGTAACTTATTTTTTAATACACGAACACAAGTAGGCAGTATTTAACCTAAATATTGAACGTGGTACAATTGGTCGCGGTAACTAATACTTGGGCTTACGATGATCTTTATCTTCCCACGTAAATGTGGGGGCAGTCGTGATGGTTGCATTTATTTTCTAATTCGATAATAGCGGCAGAATAGGTTGTAGTGCAATAGTTTAATTTGTTTTATTCTTGTCTTTTTGTAAAAAGACATGGCATAATTATAGGGAATATGATTTTTAGAATGGAACGCTACGCACTGTACGCTCCGGTCTGGTTCTGGTCGGGCGACTAGCTACCCTTGCTCGAGATCATCGTTCAATCCCCGACGCCCTGCGAGCATCACTTAAGTGTGGGAGAGCCATGCTTCGGCACGAATGGGTCGACTCGACCAGAGTGATACCACGGCCTCACAGACGGCGTGAAACAACTACAGTGTTGTGTTTCGCCGTGTGAGTGAGGTTAACGGAGGCCCAATCCTTCCCCTCCCCCAATCCCTCTTCAATCCCTAAATCACCAAATTCCTAATCCTTAAACGGTCGGCAACGCACTCGTAACTCCTCCGTTGCAGGTGTTTATGGGCGGCGCTGATTGCTTACCATCAGGTAATCCGTCTGCTCGTTTGCCGACCTACTACATTAGAACAAAAAAATCACTTTTTCGCAGTAAGACGAGGCGACTTCCTAGTTCCTCTCGCTCCGCACCATGGCTTTGCCTTCCCTGAGGACAGGGCGGTACTCAGCCTAGGCTAGGGGCCGCCGTACCGCTATAATAGGTTAACCGTGTCCTCCAGGTAGTCTAATAGTGGGAATACCCGAATTCGGTCCTTTGTGAGTTTTCTAAATCTGTTATTTCACGATTTCGAAAAACATTATGACGTCATATGCTGCGATCTTCCATAAAATTGGAGGAAAAGTATCGTTTTTGATATTTCCATAAAAGTATTGAAATTTACTGGTTGGAATCCAAATTAACTATTGAACCATCTACACTATACTTCAATACACCCCTAACGTGTCTCTCTTCAAAAAGACAAAACTTTATAACACTCACAGACTCTCAACTGAGATAAACACTACTAGACACACTCGAGGCAGACGGTAACAGGTCGATATTACAGACACATCAATAGCTATCTATCTGGCTGGGGTACCAGACTCACCCCCGCTTCAACCCTAGTGTCTGGCGACTCAATTAATGTGCCCTAATCAGATCCTGATGGTCAGTCAACACAGAACAGTTTGAAAGTCAGCATGTTAATGAATATGTTTGGCGAGCTTTATATTATCAATGATCTTATTGAGAGAACTAAATTTAATAATAGATAAATAAAAACTGGACAGGATCGAGTTGAATATAACCCGAAGAAATAAAATAGGGGTGGTGATTTTTTAACACGCATTTTCGGAGTTAATTTTGATAAAAAAATAAAAAAACCGGCCAAGTGCGAGTCGGGCTCGCGCACAAAGGGTTCCGTAGCAGCAAATATAATAAACTTATTATCTCCCGCGCGAGACCACGCCCCGCAACTCACGCGCTGCAGCGCAGCGAGCGACCGATCTTCTTGAATCGATGTAATAATAATCTATAGGATTAACGCGTTTTAAAAATATTGGTTCGATGGATATGTTTAACCTATTATTACTCAACAATCACATTTGTAATATTAAACTTTATCAAATGCACAATGTATTTAAGGTACATTACTGGATAAGGATTAATGGCGTTTTGCTTGAATAAGCTAATATTTCTCGTAAAAAGTACCTACATTATAAAGATTTTATATCATCGCGGATTTTTAAAGGTGTACAATACTGTAGTATATTTTTTGATCTATCTTATAAGGTTCAGCCATCGTTTTCAGTGTAAGCACAATAACTTAACCAAAATTACAGTTAAATCAACCTATCTCAAAAACTATAAGAGATACTTTGATCAAACCAAAAATCGTTGAAAGAGTTAATTAGCATGCATCACCTCTATTTTTTTTAGAATTTTATACCCCGTAGTTATAAAAATAGAGGGGGGGGGACATACTTTTTACGACTTTGAGAGCTGATATCTCAAAAACCGTTCACTTTAAGAAAAATGTTTTTTAGAAAACTTTATATCATTTTAAAAGACCTTTCCATTGATACCCCACACGGGTATGTACATCGAAAAAAAATTTTTCATCCCTCAGTTACATGTATGGGGGGCCCCACCCCCAATTCTTTTTTTTACTATTTAGTGTCATAATTTTGTAGCGGTTCATACAACACATATTCCCATCAAATTTCATCACTGTAGTACTTATAGTTTCCGAGTAAATCGGCTGTGACAGACGGACAGACGGACAGACGGACAGACGGACAGACGGACATGACGAAACTATAAGGGTTCCGTTTTTGCCATTTTGGCTACGGAACCCTAAAAAACCGTATTTTTGGGGATGGTTATTTTTTGTTATATCTTCGTAATGTAGATTAATTTAATACAATTAAGCCGTTTTTTCTTTTCTTGAAGAATCAAATAGTCTTGACGAAAATATGTTGATTTGAAAATATCTTATGGCGTCACGATTTAGTACAGTTAAGGACTGATTTTTCAATAGTTAGATAAATTTTATCTGAGGAATGAAATTGCTGTTGTCACTGTCTTATACAAACATTCTGACGCGACAGCATCATAATTATTTCCCAGATAACTTTTGTCTTACCATTGAAAAATCAACCCTATATTGAATGTAAGTTTTATCTTGTCACAGTTTTTATTCATACTTGTACAAAAAAATGTGTCTCATATTCTTTGATAAATATGGACTAAATAGATTTTAAAGTTTTATACATTTTACTACTTTTACATACGATTAAGTTTAAACATTGTTTTAATTGTCAAGGCTATATGCCTTGACACAACAACGAAGATATTTCTCCATTTAAATATTTTTTATATAATTAGTTTTTTATTTATTTATTTGTAAACATCACTAACAACTATCATTCATTACAGATAAAATCCAATTCGATAGTGTAGCCTCTTCGTCTTCGTCTTAGTCTTACAAAGTAAGATTATATAATAATTATAATAACCATGCCAAAAATTGCATATTTCAGCAACCACCTGAGAACCTGTACCTTTTTTTTAATTAATTACAGTTTACAATGTCTTTCAAAATGGTCGATTTTAACAAAATCTGAATGTGTTATAATGTCGCATTTACAAGAGGCGCGCGCCAACACTCGCACAAACGCTACTAGTGAGGGGAAACAGTTTTACGATCCCGGATTTTACGTAAAATATAATTTTATTTTTAATGCTAATATTAAATGTGACGTTGTGAATGACTAATAACGTATAATAATTAACGAACCAAGTAAAAATAACCCATCAATCCCATCATATCTTACCTTACTAGATAACGGTAGCAAAGGTACCTATACAAATTTAAAATTAATACCATTTTTTTATATAATATATCTTAACTCGATGAAAACACTTGATAAAAACACACATCTCTTTTTTTTAATTCCTTTATTAACATATTAAACATTGATTTCATTAAAAAGCGCATAGTAGGTACCTACCTATTATTGTTGTTATTGAAACAATGACACACAAAATATTTCACTGTGATCAAAGTCGGATTAATCCTTACATGGAATACACTTTGGCGCCTTGGTAGAGCAAAGGCTGATTATTATTTTCGATCTTAAAGGGTATGTTTGACATTTTGCTGCAACATCTTGGTTTCAGTTATTTGCAATGTGGCTAGAGTAACATCGAGATTAAAACATCTCGGAAAAAGTCAAAAGAAAATAAAAAGTAAGCAATCACCAAACAACTCAAGCACTAATAAATACTCTAGAAACAATTAAAAATTAGTTAAATTTCAGCAAACTTGTAAAGCCTGTAACCAGTCACTAGTCTCCAGAACGAACAAGGGATGGCCGGGCTCGATGCGCGCGCAGTCTTCAAGGCGAAACTGTATGTCAGAACCAATAAGCTTTCAAAACCAATCTAGATGCACGCGCAGAACTTTCGAGGACACTGTAGCGAGACACAGCCGCCATTTTGAAATTTCTAAGAACCGTTGGGAAAATTCGAACTAGGAATATTTTAAACTTAAAATGGCGAACAAAGAATGGCTCAACGATCACTTTTTCACCAGAGCATGAACAAGAACTGAATTTTAAGAATAAACGGCGATAATTTGATATACTGAATAATTTAAAATGGGAAACTGTACTACATTTCGACAAAAAACATACCATAATCTGGGACGAGCGCGAAGTTCTTCAAGTGTTAGTCTCCTGCGAGCTGGTCGGATGTCTTGCATAGTCAAGGAATTTCTTTGATTACAGTATAAACGAGTCCAGTATTCTGAATGTATTATAATGATTTGAACTGCGACGATGTAGATGCATGTGAGGATCACTATTCTTTGCAAAGTTCTGCGACGCACCCTGATCGTGATATACGGAAGTAGTATTCTTTGACGCCGTAGTACAATCATGGTGATTTTGAGCCCTCAAAAGTTGTTTGTTCTTCAAAAGACCAATTCTGGAGCTTTGGGTTTTGGATGAGGCAGCAGCAGATGAGTCGATAATCAGGAATGTATTTCACACCATTGCCAAATGAGCACTTCTCACCACAACGACGATGTAAAATAAATGTATAATAATAAATAAAAAGAAACAAAGAAACTTAAAGTAAAAAAAAAGTTAGGAGTAGACCTAAGAGACGACCACCAGCGCCGGCGACTGGGGCTGGTGTGGCCCGGGCAGGAGATCTATTGCAAACAAAGACTGCAAGGATTAGGTGCGCGCGCACCGCCTAGGAGCCTTGAAACCATCCTGTAGCAGGGCGCGGTCGCCATTTTAAATCGAGGAAAAGCGAAAGATGCGCGCGCATAACATTTCAGTATTAAATAAAAGATTTCCATGTTATATTTACACGAGTATGCACAGTTATCGATTTTCGTGAACAAAACACAAATAGACCTTCGAAATAAGACAAAAGTACCAATATAAATCTTAAAGGGTTTGATTTGCTAATTGTTACAAAGAAAGCGATCTACTATTACTTTTTTACTCCGATATTTCTATAATTTTCTGTAACTTAAAGCTTCTAAATAGAACCAAACTAAAAATTGTACTACTATCACTTTGATGCAACTAAGGAAACGCCCGTTGCGCGCGCATCACATACCTAGCTTACATACCTACACTATGTACGCTCACACCCGTTTCCATCGTTACCATTTCTCGGAAATCTACACTAGGAGGTACCCGCGGGAGAGATCCCCCTAACGACATAACTATCATACTGTAGTAATCTACAATAAACCCTAAAAAAAGGATTAAAGTTCATAAGTGTACAAGAAAACTAATAAACGTGTGTGAAGAAATGTGTTAAAAAGTGTGACTGTAATTTATGTGTTAAATAAGAAAAAAAGGTAAGTAAAAAAATTACAATATTATACTGACCAGAACATGCACCAGCGAAATTTCTTGAAGAACGCTACTCATCACTTTCCACGAACCAAAATATAACAACTGCGTACAACCGTTGCTCTGCAGGGCAACGTATCTTTTTCTTGGCGAATATACAGCAAATGTAGCACATAATTACACACATTGTTTCTCTTTAAATTTTACCTACGTCTAATAAAAATCTATAATACAATGAACAGAAAATGTTTTATTTTTATTTAAGCTACTGACGCTACTACTTTATATTGCCTACGCCTACCCCATCGAATGTCCGTCATTTTAATTCGATGCAATGAATTTGAGGCTGCAGCGAATTCGGCTCTGGTTATCCGAGACATATTTTTAGGACGTCTTGCTATTTTACTTGGCATTCGTTTACAGTTATTTTTTATACCCAATTTAATTTTTAAATGCTCCATAATTGCAACGAGATCTTTTAGCTCTTTATCTTTGCGCATCATTTTGCAACGCCGCGTACAAGACTCGATCGCGTTGATGTGAATTTTCCGCAAATGTGTATTTATGATTTTGATTTTTTTTAGATTTGTTGTCGTTGTAACTCTTCTTGCAGTGGCGCAAATTGAATTGAATCGGTAATGTTTTGATTTTGTTCTTTGAATTGGATCTACCAATTTGTTGTTTAAGGATGTCGGGCCAGGCATTTTATTCGCGTATTTATTTCACTATAAACATTACAAGTATTTAATTAGCACTTAATAAAATACTGGTTTGATGTTCACTGTCCATCACATCCCGGGACTGAATCAGTGTGTACGTGTTGTCGCACGAATATTTGACTATCATGTAAACCAGATTTACGTAACTAGTCGGAGCCAGGATCCGATCATGCGCAGAAGCTCACTCCCGAGAACACCGGTAGCAGGTCGCGTCCGCCATTTTAAATTTCCCGCCCCGCATACCACTACCTCGCCCCTCTAGAGTGCCTAGTTCCGACAGTTTATTTTTATTTTATGAATTTAAAATGTAACAAAGGAAATCACTATCACGTCCTACAGTATATTAAAGAGTGTTTTTTATTTTTCATTTTTAACGAGTTTTTCAGCTTTATTGAACGTAGGATAAGTTACTTCCTCAGGCTTAGGAACATACGTATAAACTTAACATTTCTCTAAGCTTTAAATATGCCAAATTTACCGAGAGCAGGCTAAATAAAAATTGAATACCGTGCATATCCATCTCTTTTAATCGTCTTCATAGCGTGTTAGATATTAACATTTTTTATAACTAGGCCCCCGCTTCTTTCCGCCACCCCTTCGTTTCAATCCAAATGTAAAAAGTAAAACTTATTTATTCCCATATGTTTTTGGACAACCCTATAAGACGTACTAATTTGGGTCTAAATCTAGAATAAGTATATGCTTTAAGTGATCACTACAACTAATATATCAATATTTGTATCACACTACACACTACACTACATGTATCAACTAATATATTGTTATCAAAAAATTATAATATCATATGAAATTTTCCATTAAATAAATAAAAAAGTTAAAGCCCGGCGAAAACTGGCTATGCGCAACAGGTCTCCGCGTGTTCTCAAGTTCGCAAGGGTTGTCAGTTCTTTTTCATCTCGTTCCCCAATTTTAAAGTAGCCCAGACGATTAGACTTAATTTGTTAATTTAAAAAGATTATAAAAGAAACTAAAGATTTTTCGGAATGTATTTTAGGCCAATAAATGTTCTTGAAATTTTAAATTGCTACCTACTTTCTTTTTCCACTTTTCATACGCCTAATTTAAATATCAAAATCTAGTATCTACTGAAATAAAATAGAATTGAAAACATTAAATGATATTTAGGAACACAACCATATTAGGCTTTAACCGAGGCTGAACATGCGCAAAACCGATGTACGCGATGTCAAAGGTAGCAGGGCATTTCCGCCATATTGCAAACCCCCTTCGAGCCCTTCCCCACACCCTGCGAGTTACTAGACAACATCTATTTTAGGATATCGAAAGCAAATTCACGGACTGGACTCGCGAGTTCAGTTTAAAGTTCGCAGGGCATATCCGCCATTTTGGATCCCCCTCTCCCTGCAACGTCCTACCTCACCCCTCCCGGGATGCGAATGACGTCAAGCGATTTATATTTTAAAAAACGAGATATAGGTCACAATAAAGCCACAATCGCGACAAAAACAAAAATTCACAGCATTTTTTATGAAATTAGAAAAAAAATTAATCGTCTCCGCAACCCTATTGGCGTTAGAATAACAATAACTAAACGCCATTGAATTTAAAACATTTTTTTATTTATTAGTAAATTAATGAATGCACGTAACTTTAGTGTTAATGTATCAAGCTCGCTCCGCTTAAGCTCGACAAAAAGACCGAACGACTCGCGACATGCAGTCACAAGGACGCATAAAATTACGACGCGCCCTATCACCGGCAACTTCCGAAATAGACTATCTAGGATTTACAAGGTAGCTCGAGCCTCGAGCCCAGATTTAATTGCACATGCGTAGACGAGCTGCATGATATACCTGTAGCAGGTCGCATCGGCCATTTTTAATACAACGCCCTTCATATCGCAAACAAAGAAATACATAACGCCGAGAAAAATATTCAATTTCTCATATTATTGAACAATTTTTAATTTTACTAACAAACACATTACATAGAGCATCACTAATATTACCAATACAATCCGAACAAAATCTTAAAGACAAAAAAAATTCCCGAACAAAACACAGAATCCCGTGATTAAAAAGTCCGTGGCTTTCACAACACTAATCTCGAGATCCCGCAACCCCAGTGCGAAAATCTGGGCGGCGCGGCCTTACGTCTAACTTGGCGTGTTTGCGGGCGATCGCTTACTTTAAGTGCCTACCCGTTGATACGCGTTTATGTTTATGTATGTGTGTATGTGTATCTACTTGGCTTATTGACAACGGGACAACATGAATTTTATAATACACGTTATGGATTGAAATCATAGGCAGCTTTAGTTCAATTACATTATCCATTAGAGCTATTTTGATGATCAGTTACCCAGACCATACATTATAACAAAATAATCTTTTATAACAACTTTTGATTGTGACTATGACATCGCGAGCGTAACTATAAATACTCGCAATTTGTGGATGAAGAAAAATTCAAGAACTTATCTCTTAGATCTTACCCCGTAAACAAAGCAAATAGAAAACTATTTATCAGTAATAGCTTCAGCGTCGTCGCTGACTCAATAAATAAAAAAAGCCATTTTTTATTTTTTGTCAAAAAATTTTGGCGCCAACCCTAAGCTTATTTGTCAAGCCAAGAGTCAGAATTTCGCAAGACAAGTGCAGTGAAAGATGGTTGCCATATGTTTAAGATGGACGAAAAAAAACGGTTTTGGCTCGTGAAAAGATTTAAAATAACCTATTCTTCAAATAACCTATTACAGTAATTAAAGTCTTTCAAACTCTCAAATTAAAGTGAATGATGCGAAAATATATTTGTTCTTTCATTTGGAATGGCAAGGAGATGATTTCAAGGTATTATTTATGATTAGTATGTGGAAATTAATAGTGTAGTGTGTGTGTGACAAACACTACAATAAGTTAGGAAGCTGAAGAGTAGTGCCTATCCACAGGCAATATTATCTTTGACCATGCGAGCTAAATTGCAGACGAGGCGCTATTTAAAATAACTGAATGAATGCTATCTAGGCTCAACAGGTATTAACATTTTGTAGTTATTTAGAAATATGATGCTGCTGATGCCTGGCCGGGTATGCAAGCACAGCGCAATGAGTTGGGGCGGGCCAACTGGCTCGGAACAGAAGAAAGAACTGGTTAGAAAGATTGTCATCATAGGATGAGCTACCCCAAATGAAAATAAGTGGAGATTTTGATCTTTAAATGGTAAAGAATAAGGTTGAACGTTTCGCTACATACGGTCGCATTGCTATTAAATTACACAAATATTCTAACCAATGAAAAAAGTGGCAATTGTATAAGAATAAAACCATTCTATCCCTTTGATGAATATGAGATATTATCTTATTTAAGCACACATTATACATTTCATATGAAAAGGAACTAAATCATTAAGACGCGATTATATTTTATCATCTCGGTAACTTATTGACGAAACAATAATAAAAATTTAATTCCGCTGCCAAAAAACAAAAAAACTTACTAAAACAAATAACTAAAAAGAACCGCTAAGAAAATTAAATAAAGAAATACGTACCACCACGCATCGGCTGGACGAACGAACGACAAATTACCCGAACATAATAAAACGGAACAAAACGAAAAGAACATACCCGCGTCGAAATCATTATAGTTATTATTTGAGACGTAGAATAATCGCGGGACACCGGGATTTACGGGATTTGCGGGACGCGGCCATCACGGGGAACGCGGGACACTAGTTGATGGCGTGCATCCCCAAGGCTCGACTGAGCTAGACGTCCCGTTCGCGCATGCATCCTATGATTGATTTAAGTGCAGGGGGGCAGGTATTGCGTTTTGATTTATTTATAGTACCCTGTTGCCCGGACGGAACATGCGTACTAAGGGCCGTTACAAAGTCTAGAATGTTCCGCGGCTGCAGCGAGCAATTACTCTAGGGAAAATCAATATTTGATTCGCTATCTCATATTATTGACATGGATGTTGCCTTGTGGATAGTAGGGTTGATTTATGTTTGCTGAAGATTTTGGACACAAACAGAAACGACACTTAAGATATTCCTGTCCTCAAGACTTTCCAACTTTTCAATATTTGCCATAAATCAATGAAAATGGGTAAAATGATCAAAGCAAAGAAGTGTATGGTCATCTTTTCCTACAACGTGTTCGAGACTATCCTCTCTCTTGAGGTTTCTCAAGTCTAAAGACACCTAAGCACGTGCTCTTCGAAGACTAGTCTGACTTAGCGTTGCCGCGCATCCATTATTCATAGCAGACAAGTGAAGGCATTTTACAACTAACATTCTATGGAAATTCAAGGTCAGGGTGAGAGGAATAGCTTGAATTTTAAATATAGCAACAGAAAGCAAACGCTTTGATGGCATCTTCACACAGAGAAGACCCCACCAAGGAATATACTATATTTAACCCAACCTAAAATATGTTAACCGAAAACTATATGAGCTGCTTCCAAAAACAAACATTTATGAATGGCGTAGGTACCAACTACTAACTATCATTAAAATTCGCATCGAATACCTTTGAATGCACATTGTGGAACCTCTGAAGAGTTTCCCCAAACACGTGGTTATGATCAGCCGAAGGAGCTGTGCAGGTCATCAATTATTCATGACTTACTCCGACGGTAACTGGCGCATAATTCCAAGTGTTAATCCAAGTCATATTTTTATGCCAAAAATTGTGACAACACTTTCGCTTTGGCTTATATTGCGATACTTTTAAACAGGCTCCAGTAACAATCTGATCTCAATTTCGAAAAAAGGTTAATATATTGAGTCCTGAATAATTTGAAACTGGACAGCTTTCGCGTAAACATATCTCATCATACGAATGAGTCTTTATTACTAAACAAGTTGGTTTCTCAAGCTGGAGCTCCTCAAAAGGAGCTCTGCAAAGTTGTAGAAAAATGGATCTAATTTCCGGTTTCCGAAAGCCCGATCAATGTTAAAATCAACTAACTAGGTGTCAAATCTCTTGTCAAGTCATCTGATTGGTTGTTGATAATTCAGTCAACCAATCAGATGACTTGACAAGAAATTAAATTGTTTTTAACATTGATCGGCCTTTCGGAAACCGGGTGTTAATTTTGAGTTCGAGATAACGAGCAATCAATTGCTTCAACAATATAGAAGATAGCTCCTTCTATGAAGAAATTAAGCTAATTTGAATCCAAATGCATTACAACTTCAAATAGAGGAGTAACCAACAGTAAATAATGAATGATTAATGAGCTGCATCGGGTTGTCAACACAACCACGTGGAGATACACACTCCAGGGATTTATTGGCGCTGTGCCAATGTTGATAGCGTGCTTAGTTGTTGCGCTTAGCCAATGAGACATTGATCATATCATACTATTGTGTTTTTACGGGCAATCATATTTTATATTATACGGTGACGACATAATAGCATATAAGAACATATGTTTATATTTCTATTCTTCTCGCAAATGGCGTAAGCGCTTACTAAGGGCCTCCAAATTTGGCTGAGTTCTCGTAAATACGTTGGTTGAATAGCCTAAAACTGATATTCTATTCGCTCTCCAGCTAAGGGTGGACTCTTGAAGATTATAGTAAGAGGTTGCGAGTTGGTACCGAAATAATGTAAAGTGGCTTCAGATCGGAAGGGAAAAGAATGGTCTTTAGTCAGTAAGGGTCTGATACTGCCTCTTTTTTTGTGAGGGGAAAATCATTAAATGATTTCTCTCGCTCAGAGTCAAACTCTTACTGACTAAAAACCATTATTTTCCCTTCCGATCTGAAGCTCGCTAGCCCCGCAACCCCGGCTGAATATCAACCCTATAGGGCCCCGTCTGTGGTGGTCTATTAGCCTGATATCATCCCTCTGATGGGATGTTTCTTGCTTCAAAACAAACTGGTACGCAGGTTCGGTTAAAAACTGAAATAATAATCAGTAATTTGTCTTTCTCTTCCGGAAGGTGACGCGAGAATCATAACAAAGTTGGAACTTATTGAGTAATTAAAAAGTATACAATTTTTAGTTTTGTTATTTAGTTAGTTTAAACACAATAATATTTACGTATAAAGACTCAAACAACACAAACAACACGATTGTGTTCCCTTTGTATTACAGAAATGAGTAAATTGTATTGATTTTATTTTATTTTCGAAATAAAAATTCAGCAATCTGTTACAATACAGTCACATTTATCAACAACAGCGACATCTAATTCATTTCGCAACAACTACCTGACGGTAGTACTCACTATCATACGATTCAGCGCCTCCATAACTTTAGTGGGCGCCTAGACAAGGGTGGGGGGATGCAACACTACCGCTACAGTGCAACCCTAGGCCGTTTGCAGTTCATAAATCAAAGTACAGGTGGCGTTGATGTCGAAAATTGGCGCGCTCTGTAGGATGATTTACATGAGTGTTTAGTGTTTATGGGGTAATCTGTGGTATGGGAGGTGATGTATAGAGGTTGGTATTGTTTATGTGGAGGTTATAAAATGATGAACGGTGTTACGATAGTTGTTGTAGTGCAAAATAGATGGTTTTTATGCATGGAAATAGCTTAACTGACGAGAAGAGTTTTAAACTAATATTGGAGAAATCAAAAACGGACAATAACAAAGCACACCGTTGGCGCATCATTATTATTGAAATAAATACAGGGTGTAAAAAGACACGTATACTTTCGTAAAAACAAAACCTACTTAAAATATCTTAATACACTCAAATAAATGGTAGAAATAGAACGCATAGCATACTATGTCATAACCCTCTGAAAAAATGCATATAACAGTTTTAAGACAAATAAATTCGCATAGCGCTTTTGCATAACCTAACATTCTAAATGTGAAAGATTATACGTATGAATGGATAGATAGATATGAAATAGTAAAAAACATACATCCGTTTGATAATATTTCACGTCGAAAATAGGCCCACAAGTCTTGAATAACATCTGGATAAAGCAGGAATAAAGAAGCGGAGGACAGAAGTTATAGTAAAATATTAGAAAATAAACTCCGTAGCATGCTTATAAAGAGGTCTAGCAAAAAAAGGGGGCTGATGACAACAATGATGATACGAGCCTAGTTCCGCTGAATTCCCACGAACCCTAAGGTTTACTGGCACCAAATACCGTATGGCATTAAGTCCGCGTAAAATATGAATAAATGATGACGTAAAATATAACACTAAGGCTTTAAGACACTAAGGTTTTATATATCTGTCTATAATCAAGGTCCAAAAGTATAAAGGGGAAAAAACTAATGAAGACGTCTGCACACCTCCACGCATTTTTTCACGATTTCCTCATAATATCCTTGTACGAATCGTGTTTTAAACGTTTGCATCCTTATTAAAAGAGGATCTTGCATAACGTCGATGGAAAACGTTATTTCCGAAATACACTGTAGCTGTGCAGCGGATATTTTGACTCGGTAATACTTTGCTAGAATTGCATCATTACTGAACATTGGTATTCTGTAGGTATTTTGTTGTTTGTCAAGATCAAGTGCGACATTCAATCAGGAGGTCTGTATTTAAAGAGTTGAATGTTACGGGCCGCTAATGATGGGGGCACAAAATAAATTTTGAAAGGCTTTATCTATACTAATATTATAAAGAGGTAAAATTTGTAAGTTTGTATGTTTGTAATTTTGTAAGTTTGTATGTAGGGGGTAATCTTTGGAACCACTGGTTGGATCGCCAAAATTCTTTCACTGATAGATAGCTACAATGTTCCTGAGGGCTATATGCTATAAAACATCAAGCTACGATTAGGGGCGTAAATACTCTTTTCCCCTTTTATTTAAAAAGCAGCATATAGATACCATATTCACGTTTTTTATTGTTTGTCCTCAGGTTATTTTCAGACTCCAGAACGTTATTGAAATATGCCTATATTACATTAAACCAAGAGACCTCATCATTAGCAATAGTACTGACGATGATCAACATAAAACTTTAATCATTTCCAAATTAGCGTCAAACAAAACATCATCGTTTATCATCGAGAGATAGGAGGTCAAGCGTGTACTCCTCCATTAAGATCAGCAACCTACACGTAATGCTCAGAATGGATGGCTAATGACGCCATATTTTATACAATGAAATGGTAATTTCGTTAATTTTGACATGGACAAATTTGAGGGAAGTGAAATATCATAAGTTAGAGAAACTTGGTATTGTTAAAACGTATGAATTTTAATAACACTGGAACTAATTGTTCCCTGAAGGCTTGAGGCTAATTGTTTGTAACACCGCACTATTAGGTTAATCTTATTTATAAAAATGGATCTCAAAATGACCAATTTTGCTAATTCTTTCTTGTTGTGTTTGTTATTGTCAGGAAAAGGTTCCTAGCAAAGAAAATATTAGAAGAGTAGAGGGGAAGATTAAGAAAAAGTGACACTTTGGTAGCGAGATAGTTGGACCCGTGCGAAGCGGGGGCGGGCCGCTAGTTATAAATAATAAATACGTCTAGTGGGCTCTCCCTCTATTTTTACACTGAGCATTTTGATAGTCAAAGACATTTTGCTAAGCTCGAGCCCAAACCAAATTACAATTTCATTCGATTTAATAACAACACCAGTAAATGCCTCAAATGAAATCGAGGAATACAGTCAGTCATCTCCTAAACCAGATAATGCAGACAATATTTTCTTATCCTCAAAATGTTCAGGAAAAAGACACCAAAAATCCCCCCTCCTTCAATTTCATTCAAACAATTCCCATTGTACTAGATACAGAAGTAGCCCTTTTATGAAACCTGTTCCAGTCCCACGTGTCTCCGCCAATGACCTTAAAGGCACCACCTGCCTTCCCACGGAAGTTGAAGGTCAGATAGGGGGGCTGATTAGCGAGGAAATACCAACAGTCGACGTCATGTTTGTGAGAAATGGCGGGGTTGGTTAGTTTTCAAAATTGTGAATGAATCACAAAGAAACGTATGATGATTCAAAATTTAATAAACTATTGTATGGTTTTGGAGTAGAAAATAAAAATTGAGTCTGTTATAAAGTAAAAGTGCCCACTGCTGAGCAAAGGCCTCTTCTCACACGGAGAAGGTTTGAACATTAATCACCACGATTGCTCAATGCGGGTTGGAGATTTCAAACTTATAATTAGAAATTATAAGTCCAGGTTTTTCTCACGATGTTGACCTTCATCGTATGTCAGTGGTGTCTAAATAATCATAGAAAGTACATGTCATTCGGAAAAAGTCACATTGGTACTTGCCAGGTTTCGAACCCGCACCCTCATGCATAAGAAGCGGGCTCCTTAACCTCCGGGCAACCACGACCTCTCTGTTATATTACAAAGCAAAGGAATAAAGAAGTATCTAGCATAAAAGTTAAAAATTGTAAACGGAAGAATGGATTAACGACACCTAGACTGCACAAGCAAGCAAAACACTATAGGAAAAAACTTGGCAGTGTCACAAACAAAACAATTGAACTACATATAAAAACAAACTAATTAGCCTAAAAATCTCCGGACCATAAAAGCAAAGACAACACCGTAAACAACTAAGGTCATTTACCTTGAGGTAACAAAAAAAGAACAGTTACAGAAATAAAAAATCACCATGAGGGATGGAAAACAATATAAAACAGACCTTATAGAACAAAAAATAGAATAGAATAGAAGATAACAATGGTACAATTTGAAATTCTATTTAGTTGTAAAAGAAGCAATCGGCCGTTTTGTCGAATATTAAAAAGTGAAGTGAAAGTAACTGCGAATGTACATTTAAAACCATATTATATAGGGCATAAGATTCATAATATAAACAAGCTAAACGGTGAATGTTACAATTTGAAATGTTTAATGGATGCACTTAATACCTAAAATTTGAGCACAGATCTGAGAGATTAGTTTTAATGACTTTTGGTTTCTTATGATAGACCTAAACAAAAGAATACACTCTTAGATGAAAACCAATTTTGTAGGCAAATAATAACACATTGGAAACTCTTTGAGTACATAAGAGGAAATGGATCAAAATCTCCTTATTTTCAAAGTTTAGGAATTTGATCGTCTTCCTGAGAGCTACACTGGAACTGTAAACCAATTTTCAAAGGTTTTTACTGACGAAACCCATCAAAATAACTATCCAAAAAATAAAAATAATCCATCATCACTGTGACCAAAAACCATCAAGAATGCAACTACTATCTACCTGTCTAGTGCCTAAGTCTAATCTAATTCTAAAATTTATCTAACGAGAGCGTCAAATCCGTTATCAACATAAATCATCTTATCATGGAGTCAGTCAAATGGTATTACGTTTCAATGAGGTTGCGCGTACGCATCGTATTCTGTTACATCAACGACAACGGCGCCATTTGCCATCCACACTGCGTTGGTTGCGCTCGTGACTCGTGGTTATAATTAATGTTATATCTTTATTTAAGGCAGATTCAACTACTATTATTTTAATAACCAAAACTTTTTTTTTGTGGTTGTTGGCACATGCTGGATTTTTATTATTTAGAAACAAACTGCCTATACCTTATAAAAGCGAAAAATGACTACTATTTCTATATTTACAATAAACTGATATAGGTATATATTTTATATTCAGTCCATTGCATCGAATACTGTAAAGATATACACACTGTATAGCAACCTAACAATAAGTTTTTTTAAATTCATAAAAACATACCTATGTAGTTTGAAACTGACATGGAATCGTCATTATAACAAATCCAATCATACTTTTGGTTGACGACAAACAGCGATAAACATAAGTTAAAATACTTACAAGGCCCAATACTCCTCCCAATTCTTCTCCTTCGTCGAGCCGTAACCTCGTGGAAGAGTAGCAGTCTTCGATCTCCCGTTAAGAGAAGCGAAAGATCCCCTCTTCTCCTGCAAGCTCATCACCGAATGGCGAGACACGGGTTCTGAACGAAACGACTGAAAGGACACTTGGGACCCCTCATCAGATTTCAAACTGGTCTGAGAACCTTTAAATTTCCCATTGATCTGAGGTTGGGAATACTGTTCTTCAGATTCGTTGCCATTTCGATATTCCCCATAATTCCCATTTAAAGATCGACTTCCAGAATCGGTTCTGGCCGGAGGAGGTCTCGGGGCTGTTTTCCTATAGTCGAAGGAATCTGATCTGGTGAAAGAAGAGGTCCTTTTCACCAGTTTTGGTGATTCCTGTATATTGACCAGAGATGGCATTTTGGATTCTTTCTCCATGTCAATTTCGTGTTCCAATTGTGTCTGCACGTGTGCTAACATCTCCTCTAGATCTCCAAGATCTGGATCAATGTTCATTTTCATTCGTCGCATCTTGGAATGTTCGGTTTTCGTTTATCACAATCGATCACGGTCACTGTCACTGTTAAGAAACGTTGTTATTGATGGATTCTTTGTCACTTCACTTTACCATTCAAAGCTCAGTTTTTCGGTCATATTAGAACACACATCTTCCCTAGATACACTATAACAAATACAAATAACAACGTCAATAAGCTAAATCACGTAATATTAAAATCGAATTTAAATTTGCGAAAAATAACCGTCGTCTTGGAGGACGTGCGCACGCGGCTGCGATCGGCGCGCGAGTGACACAGTTATCAAAGTGAGTGACACGCACACTGCACAGTGAACCTCATCCGTTATCTTCAACTGACATCCGATAGTGGGCAGATAACGTAAACAGATAAACAAAGCTATTCACAACCTTACTACATTGAAAATAAGAACTAAATAAACTTAGTAATCAATAGAAGGGACATTGATCGATCAAATATTTTCCTAGATCAAGTTTGCAGTTTTCTTGGTTTTAAACGCAGTGGGATAAGGTTCAAAGTTTAATAGCTTAAAGAGGGGATAATTATGTTAAGTTAGTGGGTTATTGTAAAACTAGTGCAGTGTAACTGGGTGGGAAAGTAGTAATATAATACGTTTATGTCTGTATCCATCGAGTACCTATGCACCGTGAACGGAAAAAAACAAAACGAGACCGCAGACACCTTTGCGGTACGAAGCACAGTTCCATAGCCTTTTATAACCATTAGAACTGTAATTAGAGATAATTATTATGGCTTACTGCAACGCTAAAATGGCGAATGGTTTCGAGAAACATTGCATTTTCCGAAGCCATCAAAACCTAAAAGAGTAATGTCTGGGTGTCATAAAACCTTTTACATATTATATTTTTAACTCCTTATTTCAATATACCTATACTATTGTTATAAAGAAGAGACATTTGTTTGTATGTCGGGGGTAATGTTTGGAACCTCTGATGGAATTTCCAAAATTATTTTTTACAAAAGAAGGGTAATCTTTAGATTTCTTTCACTGATGGATAGCTACAATGTTCTTGAGTGCCTATAGACTATTAATCGTACTGATTTGCGTATTTTAGTCGAGCTATCGCTTTAAACGCTTCTGTTTCTTAAATCGCGGGATACATTACATTTATACGCGAGCGGATGCTAGTGCATTAGGTATTATCGAACAACTGCATACCTTACGATATGGTAGGTAAAGTGTATTACATTAGTCGACGAACAATACAGTATTATGATGACATCATTTACACTGAGAAATTAGGTACAGCGCACACTTTGTTATTGTGCGATTATAATTCGTCATATTAAATAGTAAGTGTTATGTAAAATGTAGGGACAGATTGCTTCCAGTGTGACAAACCTAAGATGACGACCAGGGGCAGCTGTAGGAATAGTGAATACAGATTGAAACAAATCATCGGTACCATGTCACTTGACAAAAATTGCCACTTGTCAGGGGAAAATCATCAAATGACCATCCCGCCCAGGGTAAGGCGAGAGAGAGAGAGAGAGTGTCAGACTCTTACTGACTAAAAACACCCCTCGTTCCTTCCCTTGCTTTGGGCCGAAGATAGTCTCTCGAAGATTAGGTTTAGGAAAAAAAATGTTCTACAATTACAACCCGCGTGAGAAAGGCCATTTACCATGTAGTGTTATAGTTAAAGTTTAGTTTTTATGATGTAAATACTCATTCATACCTGTAGATAGTTTACTTATAACAGCTATAACAGACTTAACAACTCATTGATAACTCTGCAATAATAATAAAACAAATCATAACGCAATAAAAGAGAAAGGAAAAGTAATATTGTAAGACGAAGTTCAATCATTCAATAATCTAGAGAAAGTTGAAATAATCTCCAAATCGCCAATTGCTTTGTAATACCTTCGATTCTTCATGTAAGTAGGTAATTGTGTAAGTAAAAGTATTGGTTGCAAATTTGGCTGAATAAGCTTAACTACCGAATTTATCTAACCATATAGGTTAGTTGTCAATCTATCCATAAACTACCGAATTTTTCTTATGAATAGGTTGCCATTGTCAACTAACCTTTTAAAATTGTAGATACATGTAATCGTAATATTATGCACTGAACTTAATTAAAGATAATAAGTGTCAATCTGTCGGTCAGTCCTCTTAGTGAAGCTATTTGATATTTGGCATCGAAGGGGTTAAATCCCGATTTCTTATACTTGTAATTTATAATTAATATAATCCTCCCGATTTTTCTTACAACTATAGCCAAAAAACGAATCATCGAAATCTGTTCAGAATTTTTCGAGAATTGGTATTAGCAATACAATTAACGATTAATTCCTATATTCATGTAGTATATCTTCCTATAAGTAGCAACAGACGCAAAAGTGACAGACTATTAAAAGTTTGTAAATTGCACGCCACACCTTAAGCTCACAATGACCTATAATCGAATCGTACACTGCTCCTAATTGGCAAAGATTTGTTGCGTTCTACTCGTCTCTTTTAACTAATTGTTCTTTATTAAAACGTTTCAATTGTGACGAGCAAATGACGAGAGGATTGATATTAATTGTCGGGTGACTGTCCTGATTCTGATAGTCACTTCATAGAAAACTATACATGCAGTGTAATACAATGTTCCGTGTAATTACTCTTTGTATGATTTGTAATCAATTTTTTTTTATGTCATAGATCGGCAAACGAGCAGACGGATTACCTGATGGTAAGTAATCAGCGCCGCACACGGACACCGGCAACGTAGGAGTTACGAGATTGCTTTGTCGACCTTTTAGGGATTAGGGATTTAGAGATTTAGGGATTGAGGAGGGATTGGGAGTGGAGAAGGATTGGGCCTCAGATATAGAATATTTTTCTTGGACTACAAGAAAATTCATTACTTTTAAACACATGAGGCGTGATGATATTTCGTAAAGGTAACAGCAAGACCTAAAATATAGTCCAGTTCCTTACACGATACAAATTTTGGACAGTTTCTTGAGCAACCAAGAACTTGTTTATAGCCACTAACTAATTCGAAAACAAATCCCTACATTCATTCATAGTTCGTAATCTTTATTCACAATTAATCCTAAATAGATTTCAATGAAAAAAATATTATTGACAATCAAATAAATATCTGTACTACGGAAGTGAATCATTCTGATACAGAAATACTCGACAAAGTGTGACACATCATTTCTTACGAGGTATTCCGATTTCTATAAGGATATATGTATTATAAAAGTTTTTCTAAGAATAAATATTATTTATTTATGGTTCCTATTCATGCTTTACTGCACATCAGTTCAGTTTAGCAGAATAATCAGCCGGCAGCAGCACTTTGCAGGGCAACGGTTTGACGATTCGCTTCCATTCTTCTCTGGTTAAGGTTTTCTTCGGAAATACCTTGTAGAAGACGAGTCTTCTGGGTCTTTTTCAATAAGAAGAATGGAAAATCATTCTGTGACCTTGCCCGTTCTGATTAAGGCATGACAACCAGACTAGATGTGGGTTATCAGATTCTTACTGTGCGACCTATCCACGACCACGACAACCTTCGATGTCTGCCGCGAGGTCTGTTTGCTTGGCAGATCGGTTTGACTGCACGGTTAGGACGATGGCTGGGCAACTGGTTGCAGCGCAACGTCAATGTCTAGGGCTCGATTCTGGCACGGAACAACTCTTTGTATTCACAAATTGTTGTTTCCAGTCTGGGTATGGTGTGTAACATGTGAAATTGTATGTTTTAAACCCACCCAGGACACAGGAGGAATCTTAATATGGAGCAACTATTTTAAAATAAGAGAAAAGAGTTGGCATAGAATGGCGAAATGACATACCTTTAAACTAACCTATACGAAAATAAAAACCATGTTCACCTGTACATACAGCGACATCCAAAACAAATATTTAGCACTAAAATTCCACAAATCAGGTTAATGACCTAGACATTATCACGAAACCATCGTAAGGTTATAGTCTAAAGCATTACAAGTAGTTGAAAGTAATTAGAGGCTAAACAAATATGGCTGATAACTAATTGTTTGTTTACTAAAGATAAGTAAAATGGAACGTCGTTACCCGGTCAGGTGATAAACGTATTCTGTTCAAATATTACCTTTATCTATCATTCTTGAAATACCGAAACTACCTATGTATAATACTCAAAGATGACACAAAATATGACCTGCTTCCGCAATTTTTTTCTAATGTAGAAGTTTTGTAGTTAATTACTTCAGTTGCTCCCAAAGTCCCGCTTTTGTAATGAAAGGGAAACTAAACGTTCTGGCTTAGCTTCAGAACACTACAAATAGTGTACTACCCACTGGGTTGAAAGTTCTGAACTAATAAAGCGTTCTTGTCCTCGTTTTCAAAACGGATTTTGTTTGTATAACATGAAAAGGTTAACGAATTGATAATGTGTCTTCACTAATATCATGATTAGAAATAGTATAAAGTTTTTGCCGTGGGGTAATTACGGATCGACAGCATCGATCTAATTCCATAGTAGCATTGGCAGCAACAACTAAAATATTAAAAAGAAGAAAAATATAATCTCATCAAATGGTTTCTCTTGCCCTGGCGGAGGCAGGGTGAGAGCGAGTGTGAGTGTCGGACGGCTCTCACTGAACAATCATTCCTTCTCCTGCCCCAGGCCGAGTCCGCGGCACATTATTACGGTTGCCCCGCAACCCCGGCTGTCTGACATATACAACCGAACCGAACCGTCTTCGTACCGTCACTTTAGTTCACCAGTCCATTTATTTAGAACCATCTAATATGCTTTAAAAGCTCAAACAGACCACAGTTTCTTTTGTCCGCCCAAACTATATTCGAGTGAGTTCGACAGTACGTCGAACATTTTCAAAGGAACCAACGTGGCGGTTTCACCAGGGTCCGGTTCGATCGTGTATTTGTGCTTAAAGTGCAACTGCAATATCAGACAGGCTCTCTGTCATCAGCTTCTCAAGTCCGTTGTGGTCATAGTAGGAAACTGTTTTATTGTATCATCGTTCAATAAATCTAGCAAAAGACCTGATATAGATGACGATGATGATGCTGTTGACGATAATGTTGTTGACAATGATGAAGAGAATAAAAAACTTAACGTTCGAGGATCTGTCTTAGAATATCTGGACTCCACTAAGCACCAGATAAAGAATAAAGAAGGTAATTTGTATGAACTATATGACACATAACTTTACGAAGTAATTATATAGGAAGGTGGTGAAACATACGCTTAAACTTATTGCACACAAAGTGGCAGACAGTGTCATTTTAAATATTGCGGTATTTGAAAAACAGTAAGTAAAACATATTGTTATCAGAACAGGGACATTGCGAACACCAATGACGGAAGTTTATGTGACCGAGTGAGATAATAAGGGAGCCAAACCAACAGATTACAACGTATCGTTTTTTTCTTCTCATTATTTATATTTAGACCTTGATCCTTCGCAGTTGAAGGTTTATTTTAGAAGTGGATTAATTAACAATAAGTTAAGTCAGTTAACTTGAATGTTGTGTTGTGTGTTGTGATGTGTTGAATACCGATAAGTGTGCTGCATGTAAAAAAACAAATGATATCTTACTAGCGACCCGCTACAACTTCGCGCGGATGCAATTCTGGTACTAAATTTGTACACTATTCAATGGATGTTATTATATAAATAAACATTCCTCTTCAAACACTCTTCGAACAAAATCACATCTAAATCCGTTGTGTAGTTTTAAAGATTTAATCATATATAGGGACGTAAAAAGCGTCTTTGTTCTATACTATGTAGTGATATGGTGATAACGAAGGGATAGGTTAACCGTCTAAATTATTTTATACTTGCAGAACATAGTACGCTTATCTCAACAAAACCTCGATACTAAGAAGCGCTCATATTTAAGCCGAGACACTTAAAACCACTACAGCATCAAACAATCTTCTCACAATTCGATAACGTTTGCGAATTCTTGTTACAAATGACGTCACGGAACCTGACGCCTGGCCATTGTCTAAGTGGCAAACAAGCCAAGTATTCAATTGTCATCCTTTATGGACACTTGCCAAATCGACGAACGACTACCTTTAGATAACCTCGATTAACATGAGTGGATCGAAAGTTGAAAGATTTTTTTGCAGAACTTTTACAATTACTACGATTATAATACCCTACGTATTATAATTCTTATTGCGAATGCAGGCGAAAAGATATACTTACCGTAGTCTAGCTCAAAACTGTGGGGGGACGGAATGATAGTTTTGACTTGAATGTCTTGCGACAATTAGCCTCTTACTAAGGAACTACACATTTTTGTGACAATCCCGCTACAAGATCCCAATACCGCTGCAAATCTTGTAAGTCAGGATCTACAGTAGATACAACTATGAAAACGAGGTAACACTGAAGTTCAGCCCATCCTAGGGACATGAATTACTGGATCCCGCAACGAACGAAATCAGAAAATATTACTATTAGAAAGGGTTAGCAGCGCTTCGAACCTTTAAAACTGCGGTTTGTTGCAATTGTATCGTTTACAAATACACGAACACCTCACGCCGAAACCCGGAACAATAATTTGAGGATCTCAAAGAGTTGCTCAGTGCGAGAAACGAAACCAAGACAAATTGCACAGCAGACAATTGTCAAAAGCCTAGTTATTGTACTTAAGAAACACACAACAATATTTCTATCTCCGAAAAACTAAGACAACAAAAAAACACAGGAGTTCATCATTAATTCATTACACTCCGAGCCCACCTAATTACGCTCCTTATACTTCTGTCAGCCTGGTACTGTTTGAGCTCATTAGACACATCCTCACAACGGGAGCTCTTGAACCGTGTGACTTAAGGAGCTCATTATATGACAACGTACTCTAATTGCCGGTCAATAGAGGCTGGGATTGCCTGCTTCCTGCCTCGTAAATAGGCCAGAATTCGAGCAATTCGACCATAGAATAGAGAATCAGGTTTGTTTTTGTTCGAGAGTATTGTTAGCCTGTTTTGTTTAGAGTACCTTTGTTTCGGCAACTCTAGAATTTGTTTGTTACGAAAAACAATGGGAATATGTTCATAATAAATCATAAAAGCGCCGTTAACATGTCCTAACCCGTTTTAACGTCACTTCATATTTAAGCAACAGTCTCAAATCAGTTCTTCTGCTAATAGCACAAATGATAGATTCCAAGCAACTCGACCTCATCGAAATCATTATACTGACCTAACATGTGCATGACTAACAATGACTGCACGGTTAGCGCGGTGGCCGGGCAACTGGCTGCCGCGCAACGTGTCGCGGGTTCGATTCCCGTACGGAACAACTCTTTGTGTGATCCATAGGTTGTTGATCCGGGTCTGTGTGTGATGTGTACGTGAAATTGTATGTTTGTAAACGCACCCACGAAACAGGAGAAAATCCTAGTGTGGGGCACGTTTTTAAATTTTAAATAATTAATTAATTTAATTAATTAACATAAGCCTTGACAAAATTGATGTGTATCAATAAAATTTTGGACTTTGTATGCCGTTTGTCTAGGGAGCAGAGGTGGTCATTCTGCACACCGGAGCTTCTCCATCACAACATTAGCAGATAAACAACATCAGTGTAGTGACAAACTGACACATCCAATGAATCTATGGCATAGGTTACACAATGGCCTTATAGAGCGTGTTCAGAGATTGGCATCAACCCACAAATGGGCAAAGTTATCACGATCTCTAATATCACCATGCGAGTGCACGATTAATTGTCGTCCAATGGGGGCGAGTGGAATGATTGCCGTCTTCCTGCGTATACGCACGTCCGGTATATAATTGTGACGCTGTTACAACCACAGAGGTTTTATGTTTGAGATAAAAACTCATCAGCTTCCTGTTGCTGTCCAGGAGATGTAGCAAGTTTTTTGTGTAACAAGTTTTGATTGCGAAATCCTCCTGCAGAAATTATAATGGCGAATCGTTAAAAAATCCGATTAAGGAGTTGTTTGAGGGCACTTAAACAATCACCTATTAGGTGTATTGTTTAAATACCAGTCCAGAAAGAATTCATAGATATGAGACAATCACTTTTGATGGTACGAATATTTATAATGGTTGTTATGGACCCTGAATCAAAATATACGAATATAACCTACGAATTATTAATTGTTGATTGTGTCATTGCAAAAATTGGACCAACGACCGTTTAATTTATATATTTTTAGCCTTGATCCGTCCAACTATAAGGCAAAGGCTACCTTCCTACCTTACTTACACGCCTATCTCTGCAAATTTTTCTACTGCCAATCCAAATAGTTATACACGTCCTTATTAACCACGCAAGTAAATGGAACATAGAAAAGTCATTACCAGTCATTAGTCATTACAGAAGAAGCCATAAACAATGATTAAATCATAATCGCTAATGAGCAGGTGTTGTTAAGTGGAGCACGCGTAAGAAAGTAACGTTTAATGAGCTGAAACCACTTTCGATCATGAGATGTATACAACAATTAATGGTCATTGTACCAATATCTCGATAAATACAACGATAAGAAGTGATTTAGTCATTCGATCTTAGAAAATATTTAGGAATGTCTTGTAAAAAAGATCACTAGCCTAATACATTACAGCAATCAAGTTGATCCACAGGTGACTTTTTTATTAAGTTAAGCCGCTATCTCGCCTGCTGGCAAGCGATGATATGACCTACGACGGAGCATGCTCACCCATAAGCAAACTTTACACTCGGGCCTTGAAACACCCTTTCTTTACCTACGTTTTCGGCAAAACCATCCACTCCTTCGCGGTTCTGGAGATAAATTTGGAGGCGATCGCTTCTTGTCGCGATATTCATCATGAAGCGGTGACGTTTTGTCGATATACTAAATCTAGATCAAGTTTGAATTTTGAGATAGATATAATATGTAGAAAGCACTCAGATGAAATTATTTTAAAAAATATTTGGCCAAAATTTGTTATCCTTTCTAAATAAAGAATCATACGAAAGCGAATCATAATTGACCGACGAAGACATTAAATAAATATCGAGAATGTTGGTAATCAGGGTGACTCATCGAATTAAATTGCGTTTCCCGAAAATTTTACGTCAACGAGGGACAAAATGGAGGACATTATGACGCATGGTGTTGATGCAGCGAAGGGAGGGGTTGTTACCACGTCATCTTAGTAAAAAGAAACCAAGATATAGACGTATATAGTTTTCGAAATCATTGGCATGTTCTGTGATTCAGAGGCAGCCTTATGAGTAAAGGATAAAAGTCTAAACTAGTTATAAGAGCAAATGTAATAGATCCTAAACTTCTGTCTTTAGTAGCACCGAAGTTAGAATGGGAGCTATAGCCCAGTTTGGCGCTTATCTAGAAAAAGAACAGATGGTCCAATCACTGTCAAAAATTGAACGTCTATTAATGTTACAATAGGTTATTCCCTATTGGACGAAAATTCTGGAATAATCAGGGAGCATTTGGTGTTTGGTGAGCCAAATAAAATTTTGTCTGGGTCCATATCAAAATCGTTATGTACACAAACACCCTCACAGATGACACGTCAAAAAGAAGTGATCCCTAAAGTTTAACTGGACAAATATCATTTGCTAGGTTGTTTTAAGTCCAAAACTTAAATTACGGACGGTATTGGGTTAAGTTGGAAAAATTGAGGTCCTCATACTTAGTGTTTTAATGATACAAGATTCCTTTTTAGGTCCTAGACAGATTCAGATATGGAAGCACCTACATAAGTCTTCTCTAAATGGTATGCCGTAATTTGTATGTCTGTATATAAAACGCTTAACAGAAATATTATGTGACCATTTCGGTGGAGGTCAACGTTCTTAAATGTATATTTGAGGATTTTTAGCAAGAGACTTTAGTGGCAAAAGCTTTTAGATTTGTCAGTCAATAATGATGATTCATAATAATACCTAACAAAAGGCGTAATAGCGAAATGCAAATAGTGTATCAATCACCAAAAAGAAATGTGGGTATAAATACACTTACACAGATACGTAAAATTTACGCCAATCAAGCTACATTTTAATAGGTTCCAAGCTGATTGGTACAATGAGGACTTAATCTGAAATGACTGCACGGTTGGTGCGGAGGCTGGGTAACTGGCTGCCGTGCAACGTGTCGCGGGTTCGATTCCCGCACGAAACAACACTTTGTGTGATCCACAAATTGTTGTTTCGGGTCTGGGTGTCTTGTGTATGTTAAATTGTATGTTTGTAACAGCACCCACGACACAGGAGAAAATCCTAATGTAGGGCAAGGTTTTTTTTCCCAATTACTGTTTTGTCAAAAAATGTATTGTCCAATGATGTAATACTAGCTTACTTTATTAGACGAACAGATGATACCTACTAAAAATCTACACCGGTGCCATTTGGTGAGCAAAACACTGAACGCGAAGATTCAATACTATCACTGGCAACAAAAGAATCCAAAATTTTAATAATACTTTCAACAATTCCCATTCGTCCAACAATCAATGAGGCGTCAAATGAACTGTACTGTTCCCAAAATTTCCAATAGGTTCTTTACCCATGACTCTTCAAATAATTGGAATCAGAGCATAAACATACCAACTCATTCATTTCGTAATCACAATCTGGAATACGAAAGGAAAGTTCAATAGCACCTGCTTTTTGCCCAACTCGATGGAACCACACAAAGCTACCAGCACTGAAAACTAATTCACAAAGGACCTCGGGAAACCACCTTTTCCTGGATTAACAATGGAAGACCGCAATCCGGAACCTAAAATTTACAAATATAAACCTTATAGATGTGGCAATAAGGATAGCACGAGATGCAAATGCTGTGGTTATTGTTCTGATTTGTACAAAGATGTTCTGGAGTCGTGTTGTTGGAATTTAGGCTGTGACTCTTGGTGATAAGGGTGAGGCTCATGACAAGTTGATTGGTTATTTCTTGCGCCATCTGTAGCGTAACTTAAGTAGAGTCTATCTGGTGCATTGGAGCGGAACTAAGGTTTGGTTCAAGTTAGAAACTTTATTGGTAAACTAAACGATTTTGTCAATGAGCGATAAAAGACTATTTACCCTTTACTACTTACAGCTGGATACGAAATATAACGCTCTACCTACTTGCATCAAATGTTGGATTTTTCAATTAAGAAATAATTAGGGAGGATGGAAATGTTAGTGCCATAAATATATTTAATCGCTTATAACACATATTCACATAAACCACACACAGGACAAACGAAGCCTCTATAAACGCCACACCCATAATAATATTAGCCTAATTACAAAAAGGGAACCTTGGAACAATTCCAAGTATAGCACTGGAACAATTAAACGTCGATGACGATTGTATTCAACAACATCATTGTCGTGTTTAGCTTAATTTTGAACCTAGGTATAGTATAAATAGGTTATACAATAGGCTTACGTGTCGTATTTAAATTTCGATGCATGAAAGAGAAGGAAGAACAATGAAGACGTGCCTTATTGACCTGATAGAAAGAATAAAGGCGAAAAATCTTGTACTTAACGTAAACTACAAAACTTCTGCGGGTATTACCAGTTTAAACATTCTTATAAACCCAAAAAATTACATAAACAAAAAGAGCATCAAACATTTGCCAATCCAAAACCATGCCCGACTATATACTGTATAATATATGACCAATTTGGAGTTGCGGGCATAGCGCAATATCATACTAGGGCTTCCAGCAGAAGCTCGAACGGGGTAGTTTTTAGTCAGTAAAACTCAAAAACCTGTCACTTAACCTCTCGTCCAACCCACGGCAGAAGAAGACATTGAATGGTTTTCATTCCTCAAAAAAAAAAACCTAAGTCAATTTCATTATTGTCCATAAAATGACACATCAATAATGTGTGCATACATAATATAGTATAAACAAAGACGACGCGACATACAAATCAATCAACATAGTAATAGCTTCATAGAATTATACTATCGTAGGTATGGTGTTTCAAAGTGACTCATTACGGAGTGACCTTGGGCTAATATGTCATATTGATTCGTCAATAACACTAAATGACATGATCAACTATTGTTCTACTTTTATTAAAAACGATTTTTGAAGACTTGTACATGTTGAATAGTCTCCCAATGGAAAAACGGTTGACTGAATTTTGTACTAGCTAAATTTATCAGACAATGATTCAGTACTTATCAAGGCATTGCAATGGCATTTTTATCATCATCATCATCATCATCGTCATCATCATCATCATCATTATCAGCCGGAAGACACCGCTAGACAAAGGCCTCCCCCATGACTCCAACGAGGTCTTCGGTCCACCTTAGCGGGAGGTCTAAGCAAGCCGCGTCTTCCGGTCCGTAGTGGCCACTAGACCACTTTCCTGAGAATAGTATTTTGCTTATTAGAAATTCTTCATCGATTAGGAATTAAGCCTAATACTTTTCTCAATAAAATTGAGATTTGATTTTTTCCGCTATGGGCTTATATTTTGTACCATACAAATCACGTTTTTTTCTCATCCCGTGACCGAGTCCCGGTCACGGTGTGTTCCCAATAAGACACGCGTGCTATCACGTATTGTGGAGGACAACTTACTGGGAACGATCAAATTCTTTAGATACTTCGTTTAAGGCAATGTTTTTATAGAGAAGATTCCTTTCTAGTATTTCAAATAGATAGAGAAAAGTGTTAGGTATTAATAATATCTGGGTAAAATTTCAAATAGATAGAGAAAAGTGTTAGGTATTAATAATATCTGGGTAAATACGCTGCCTTTATAATAATCAAAATATTCGGCTACTTAAGAAATCGTTAAGGTTAACATACTTCCAAACAAATCCATCGCAACTTCACCAAAATCTGCTAAAAGAAATAACAAAGCTCCATTTCCGAAGATTTACTCAATAAGGCTATTAAAATTATTATCAGCAATAAATACAATAATATAAATACAATAACCTCGGGCCCATATAAAGACGTCCGAACGCGTTAAACGCCAACGCAAGACTGACTTTAATGCAACTTTCTGTTTGAAATTCACGTTCGAAATTCGTTCTACCCACATAAAATAAATAAAACGTGGGAGCAGTTTAGCGCTTGATATATTCGTATTGGTATAGGAATGATCTTCTATTATTGATGTATTGGAGTGCTATTAACATATTAATGTGGCGTTTACCTTACTAGTTAGTTCCTTAGGTATATTATTTGTATGTAAAGAGCTTCGTTCCAGCTGTATATGGTCATGCAGGAAGAGCCCTGTATTTATTTATGGGCTGAATAAACTATTACCACCTGTTTAGTCTATGGCTTAAATGTTTTCCTTGCTCTTTAGTCGTAAATTTTTTGTGAGCCAATTTTCTTGCCCTTTTCTTAATTTTTAATAGAAGCTTTGTATTTTATCGAATAACTTCATTATTGTCCTAAAAACATAGACAATTGTCAGGGGTCATGCTAAGACTACGAATTTAAACACTAACATTACCAAAACGCGTAGATAAATCCATTTCTGAAGCTCCAGGGTCTTTTATTTCTCAAACTTTAACACATAAACTAGTTACGTTTAAAAATAAACGAAATGGAAGTTAGAAGACTCTGCAGATGTCAATCTTGTTTGTTTGCAAAGTAACTAAAATAGCTAAGTCTAAGTTGTAATAACTTACAACTTACTTATGAGCTCAAGTTAGGCAGGTACTGTTGGAAAGTCAAATAGGTGACCCTAGTTACAAAACGGAGAGAAAAACATTTAGTTTATTGGAAATTGCAATACATAATATAATGTTATTCATTTTATACCTCGGAAAGGAAGAAGTAGAAAATGATAAATATAAAATGTTAAGTTTAAGTGTGGGAGAGCCAAGGTTCGGCACGAATGGGTCGGCTCGACCGGAGTGATACCACGGCCTCACAGAATACCGGCGTGAAACAACCCACAGCGTTGTGTTTCGCCGTGTGAGTGAGGTTACCGGAGGCCCAAGCCCTCCCCTTCCCCTATCCCTTCCCGATACTCATATCCCCAACCCCTATTCCCAAAAGGCCGGCAACGCACTCGTAACTCCTTTGGTGTTGCGGGTGTCCATGGGCGGCGCCGATTCAGGTACCGTCTGCCGACTTATACCATAAAAAAATGTAACTTTTAAATAACCAACCCGCCTTGAGCAAGCGTCGTGATTGATGCTCAAACCTTCTCCGTGTGAGAAGAGGTCTTTGCTCAGTAGTGTGCACTTATAGGCTGATGATGGTGACTAGATATTCAAAGAGTAAAATATGTAGGTTTAAAACATGTAGGCGAAATCTTTTTGCAGATTCATTTCGTCACAAACCTATTGAAGTAATCTTACGACCAAACATTTTTAAGAAGTAAAACATTTAGCAACTGTTTTGTATGTGTTAAAAACCCACGCCAGGGATTACTGCCCACCTTTTTAAGAGAGTTAATAAAACATTTTACGATTCAATTTGTTACTTATAAAAGGTCAATATCTTACAAAATAATTATGTAATACACGCAATAAAAAATAAATCTACTGTTTATGAGTATTATCGGTTCACTTGACAATAATAGTTAGTTTACATAAACAGTCAATAATTGTCCTGTAAAAATATATGGGTCTTCAACAGGTCGTGCTCCAATTCATGTGCAGTATCTTTACTGAAATTTGTAAACTGGTGTAACAAACTTAAAGGCTATTTAGGTAATTGATACGCTTACGCAATGTCGATACTAAATTTCTTTACAATTTAATTGATGTTAATATACATATAAACCTTCCTATTCAATCCTCTAAGGCCTCTTCCCCCATGTGGAAAGTTTGAGCATTAATCACCGCGCTTACTCAAGGCGGATTTGTGATTTCAAACAAAACAGAAAAGTTTCCTTACGAAGCTTTCCTTTCGACGCACGATTTCGTGCATGAAGCGGACTCCTTAAACCCACCACAACGTTTACAGAACACACATTACCCTCGTAAAACCATCGTAGGAGTACTAAAACTGTATCCCTAAAATAATTGAATAAAACAAACGAATATTTTCCAAACAGTCAGCTAAAACACGACCAATAAAATGGCGTAGAGAGCAATCAAGCCAAGATAAGATGCTCCATGGGAACCTTTAATTGTGGCTAGTACCGTTGCGCGTTGAACACATTGTTCTGCCGGTACCCACGGCTTTTAAAGACTTAAAATACTGATACATCCGGGCTTATCCGGCGCCATATTTGTTATTTTGTGATTGGAAAACAAATTGCGAATGTATTGTGAACGAAATGAGATTAACTTATTGGGACCGTGACCACTATTTAAATTCAATCCTTATTTCTTTTTCTAATTTTGTACGAGATTAGGTTGCCGATGTTGTGACGTCACGTTTCTTGTGTCAAATAGGATAAAATAGAGACTATTTCTAGTAAAATCGTACAATGGAATAACGATACCGTAGCGACTAATTGACAACTTATTATATTCATATACTAGCTTCTCTCGCACGGTTTCACCCGCTACTCGGCTCCATTTAATCGTAGCGAGATGTTTTATAGCCTAGCAATTAGGAACATTGTAGCTAGTAGTATCAGTGTAAGAATTTTGGCAATCCGACCAGCAGTTCCAAAGATTACTCCCTACATACAAACTTACAAATTTTACCTCTTTATAATATTAGTATTTATTTTTACTTACGATGTATCCATATCTGGACTGAAGCAACTACTTTGATAGAGAGGACAGAGTCTCGGAGTGCCCCACTCTTTACGTTGCCGAATTCCGATTAAAGAACAACACATTTGACAAAGAAGAATTGTCAGATTTAAAGAAGAACACATTTGCTGAACGCAGAGAAGACCAAAGTCAAATGTAAATGAGACCCAATTAGATATTGTTTAATCGCAAATGCATGTTCATAACACAACTTTTACACGCGATTTCGTCTTTGCTTTTCTTTTTTTAAAAAAAACGTTGCCCCACACTAGGATTTTCTCCTGTGTCGGGTGCGTTTACAAACATACAATTTCACATGCACATCACACCCAGACCCGGAATGCGGTGCGGGAATCGAACCCGCGACACGTTGCGCGGTAGCCAGTTGGCCAGCCACCGCGCCAACCGTGCAGTCACACCGTCTGGACAGAGAATTGCCGAATTTAGAAACCAAATAGTATACAAATAAATGGTTCTCTCTTAACGTCTACGTATAAGGTAAGGTAAGATAAGGAAACAAATTAAACACTCAAACAGTTTCTTCTAGCCCTCTACATACAACGTACACTGATCCGATGGTCTACAGAGAACAAAGCCGGTACCACTCGCAGATTGATTGCGCGGCAGCCAGTGACAATTGACTCAAATTGTTCGTGACGTTATGACTGATTGACAGCGTGCAAGCACTGAAACTGAATGAAGAATGAAGACGGATTCATTTAATAGAAACGGTGACTGGTTAAAACTATTGTGGTTTTCTAAAACATATTTTCATATAAAAATCAAAACGGTGAGTCATATCACCGTTTCTACTATAACGATTATTAGTATTTTTCAACCGAAAATTGCATTTAGAACGTGCCAGTTCAGACAAAACAAACTAAGCATGTTCTATTAAGTAAACTAGCAACGATTTACCTGATATTCACCAAAAGAGTTACTTATATGTAGCCTTTTTGGGGGAATAGGGTTTCGCAGATTTAGAAATCGGGGAGGAAAGGATTGGGCCTCTGGTAACTTCACTCACACGGAAAAACAACGCTGTGGTTGTTTCACACCGGTTTATGTGAGGCCGTAGTATCACTATGGGTAAGCCAACCCATTCGTATGGAAGCTTGGCTATCCCACACTTAAATTTCAAAATTCACTCAAATCAAACATATTTTGACTGTGACTTCATCAACTCACTGTAAATCAATTCCAAGCGAATATTTATATGTACTTACTTTATCTAAAAGTCAATAAATATAACATTTATGATACAAACAATAAAATTGAATGCTCACAATCGGTACTAATAGATTTAAGTCACAATACAGAAAAAACACAAAAGTTTCACTGTCATGGACACATATTTTTGTCAAAAATAATTATAAACTCGACATTCCAATGCAATTAAATATTTCACCAATCAGTATTCATTTATTTATTATGATAAGGTAAGCTCACAGCTTATGTTACAAAATAGGGTCTCATACCTTAGCCAGTTACGAGCTAACCAACAATCTTAAAATGATTATTAATTATTAGTATTTGAAAACGATTGCATAACCTTTCCTCTTTTTTTGTGTTCATCTTCATTTGTCGGTATGTGTATTTCTGTGTGAAGTGGAATTTCTACGATGTTTCATTTATTTTCCGATCGCGTGTCTGGCTCGACTACTATCATTATAATGCTAACATGTTACGATTGATCGGTAATTTAATTTATTTACACTAGACGATGGAATATACATCAACACGCAACATTATATATGCGCAGAGAATCAGTAATTGCGTCTGATGATTTAATTGTTAAACAATCGTAAATAGGAAGCCGATTGTTCCGATCAACACGTATTTTTCTTTGCGATAGTTGTTGTTTGCGGAACTCCACTAAAGATGGGGCCCAAAAATAGATGCAAGTGCAATAATGAATCGCGGTTACTGGAGCAGGAGGGCAGGAGAAGGAACAATTAGGTTGAGAAGTGACGAGTGTGACACTCCCTCGCGGCCCATTCAATTTGCCTTCGCCCCGCACTATTGATTTACCAATAGTCAATTGTCATCACCAATAGTCAATGGCCATCAAACACTTCTCTCGTCCTTTTTACTCAAAAAAAGAAACAGACATTGTAAAACAGGTCATAAGTGTCAATTGCGTTGCCTATATCAGACGAGAGAGACTTTGCAAAAGGTACTAGTTTAATCTAAATAACCTGAAAACTGAGATAAATCGAATAAAAATCCAATTTACGCTATACACGTCAAAAATTGCGAAAAAAAGGGTGACCTAAAAATCGGAAACTTTCAATCGATAACAAAGTTGTAAATCGATTTGCTATTCCAACAATCGTAAAGAAATGAATTGCACTAGATTTTCATGCAGTAAGAACAAAACTACTGTTGAGTTTTCAAACAAGAACTACTCTGCACTATTTAATTAGTTTTGCAACGGTTTCTGAAATAGACGTGGAACTTCTGACTTTTTCCTCTTTGGTGGCTAACTTTATTTCTTACACTTGCCAATTAAATTAAAAGTACTTAGTAGAGGTACAAATTAAATAAAGATTTGACAATAATTATGTTGTAATTGAAAATGGACTTATTACTTATTACTCTTAAGGCATAGATTACAGAAAAAAATTATGCTTTCGGACTTAATCAATACAATAATATTAAACCCCATTACAACGATTTGCCAAGATCTAGATTATGACTGCCTGATTCATATTTATACACATTTATCAGCATAGCCATACCAAAGTTTAGCGTTAAAGGGTATCTATGTAGATAATAAAAGGATTTTTTTTAAATAACGTTACCCCACTCTACGATTTTTACTGTGTCGTGGGTGCTTTTACAAACATTCAATTTCACATAAACATCACACCCAGACCCGGAACAACAATTTTTGGATCACAAGAAGTGTTGTTCCGTTCGGGAATCGAACCCGCGACACGTTGCACGGCAGCCAGTTGCCCAGCCACCGCACCAACAGTGTAGTCATTTTACACTGTTCCTAATTAATACTAATTACCTATGTAATTAAACTTATTTGTTCTTCCTTGCCTTGCCTTCCTTCGCTGTGTCCTATCAGGGTCCATATATGTTTATGTACCAAGCTTCAAGTCCTTCACAACATCTTTGTAACATTATGTTATGCAAATAAATTAGTATGTATGTATGAATAAAAACCAAACCACGCTCCATAAGATACAAACCAATCAAAACAAAAAACATCTTCGTTCTAAATTCAAAAACCCACAAACATGATTTTTTTTCTTTTATGCAAAAAGTTTCAAATTTCGAAGAGCGTAAAAAAGGACTAATTAGTGCTGGCGACAGTTACCGCTTTGGGGCACTGTTGCCACGCTTCCTGGTCCTTTCGCCTCATTCATGGCACTGAGAGCTATCCTAGATTTGAATACGAGGCTGCGCATAGTAATTGGGCCTATTCAGTTCTTTCTTTTTTGCTGAGAACTATTTTTATGCTAAAAGCAATGCTAAGTGCGATATCATCGGTCGTAGTCATTAGGTAGTAGTGGCGAGTTTTAGTATGACGTGAAGGATTATGGACCTGTCTTAGTTTAAAGGGAACATGTGGAGGATGTTTTTTTTTTTTGATGGAAACCAATCAGCGCCGCCCATGGACGCCCGCAACAGCGTAGGAGTAACGAGTGCATGGCCATTGTGCCTTTTGGGGATTAGGGATTTGCAGATTTTGGGTGTTGGGGAGGGATTTGGAGAGAGGAATGATCCGGATGTAGTAACAATGACCCAAAAGATGCATTAACGATGACCCAGAACTATATTACAAACTCACATTATGTATTCAATATTACAATTAAGGATGTATATAAACATTATTGCTCTATTAGGGAAACAGCACTTTATTAAGTTCCATTTTAATTTTACTATTAACTATACCGAAATTTGAGCAATAAGACCCATTACGGGCTTAGCAACACAATTATCAAAACTCTTTTTTATGAGCAAAATACTTTAAGTATAACAGTTAAAATAACGGTATTTTCGCGGCTTATCGCGAAGGATTTAGCGTTAATGGTGTGAAAGAATTAAGTTCATTTAATATTAATTGTGTAAGTACATGTACCGTATGGTTTCGATGTGGATACTTAAATAAGGAACTGTTATACGAGAGCAACTGTAAGACTGAGCCAATATTCGACACGAATGGGTCAGTTTGACCGGAGTGTTACCACGGCCTCACAGAAAACGACATGAAGTAGTGAAGTTACGAGAAGCAGAATTCTTTTCCCCAATCCCTAAATCGCCAGAATCCTAATCCCTAAAGACTGGCAACGCACTTGTAAATCTTTTGGTGTTACAGGTGTCCATGAGTGTTGCCCATTGCTCATCATCAGGTGAACCGTCTCTCCGTAACTCCGGTCAAGCCGACCCATTCGTGCCGAAGCGTGGCTCTCCCACAAAAAATTAACAAAGTATTGATAAACCTTTTTTATGTAACAGGTCGGCAAACGAGCTGACGGATTACCTGATAGTAAGCAATCAGCGCCGCCCATGGACACCCGCAACGGAGGAGTTACTTTTAAGGACCGACCTTTTAAGGATTAGGGATTTGGAGATTATGGATTGAGGAGGGATTGGGCCTCTGGTAACCTCACTCAGACGGCGAAACACAACGCTGTGGCTGTTTCACGCCGGTTTTCTGTGAGGCCGAGGTATCACTCCGGTCGAGCCGACCCAATTGTGCCGAAGCATGGCTCTCTCACACTTAAACCTAATAAATTCATCTCAATACAAACTCCTAATCCAAATTACAATCGTCGTTCACGTGATAATAACTCCGTGTGTACTGTGTACACTTATTATGATTTAGCTAACAATAGGCTGACATAATATGGCAACATATAGTATGTTAGTATTATAACTGCATTTGTAAACGCACTCACTACAGATGTAATCTTAGCTGCGATGTTTATCATTCATCGTACATCATCACAGGCCTGTAACTATTACGCTGGTGAGAAAATACTTCTTTTTGACGATAATTCATCGCGCTTATTCAAGACAGATTGGGAATTGTAAACTTATAGAAATTAATATCACACTTAGGGCTGATTTTTCAATGGTTAGATAAAAGTTACCTGGGGAATTATTATGATGCTGTCTCATCAGAATGTTTCGGAATCCCATGTGAAAAGGAGGGATGAAAAGCAAGTAACAAAAAGAGTCATGAGTATAAATGTGGATGGATGGAGAGGGAGGGGGAGACCAAAGAAAATATGGATGGATTGTGTGAGAAGTGATATGGAAGACAGAGGAGTTAGCGATAGCGTGACGAGTGACAGGACAGAATGGAAGAAAAAAAACATATTGCGCCGACCCCAAATAAAATGGGACAAGGGCAGGAAGATGATGATGATGTCTCATCAGAATGTTTGTGTTAGACAGTGACAGTTACAATTTAATTGCTCTTTTATTCGTCTGACTATTGAAAAATCAGTCTATTTACACAGAGAAGTTATGAAATATTTCAGATTTCCTCCCAGTGTTTGTTTTTGTTTTTAAAGTACGTTGCTCCAAACTAAAATTTTTCTCCAGCGTCGTGAGTGCGTTTATAAATATACAATTTCCAATACACATCACACTCAGACCCAAACAACAATTTGTGGATCACACACAAAATGTTGTTCCCGGATCGAATCTGCGAAAATTTGCGCGGCAGGCACTGCGCCAACCGTGCAGTGTCACTTGTGTGTGTCACACCGTTGCTTCACCGTATGAGCCTTTTTTTCCCGTATTTTAAAGACAAGTTGACAGTTTGTATCAAGTTAACGAAGGCTCAGTTTCAAAAGCAAAGGCAGATACAATACACTTGCTATCACCTCTCAACTGGGTATTGTAAGAGCCAACAAAAAGACTAAACATTTGACCATCTTCGGACAAATGTTTTCGGCAAGCGAGGGGAAATTGGAAATCCCTTTTTTATTTATATGGACAAAAGCCCAAAGTCTAGTCTATTTTTCATAAAATCGGAGACAAATGAGTTGATAGACCACCTGGTTGACAATTGGCAAGCAGTAAGCGTGGCAGCCACAGAAACACACTAGTAGACTCACAACTTCGTATAATGAACCAGAATTATACTACAGAACAAATTCTTTACTGAGAGAACATTAAGGTTCACTATTGAAATATGTCATACCCCACAATACATTAACCGAAGGAAAAAACTGCCATCACATTAGTCGTACATCATGACCAGACTATTACGAGAACCATTAACGTTCTTCATTCTTCACATACTTGGTGAAGGAAGACGGTTTAATGGTCTTACTATTAGGGTTTGCATAATTAGCTGTCTAGAAGTCAAATATGCTAGAAGTATTGATGTTATTAGAACTGTACACTAGATCTTAACAGTTGGACAGATTTTTTTATGATATATGTCGGCAAACGATCTGACGGATTGCCTGATGGTAAGCAATCAGCGCCGCCCGTGGACACCCTAGCGTTGCCAGGCGTCCGGATAAAGCCGGACATAGGTAGGCTTTTTATTGCTAGTCCGGCCAAAATAAACGGTGTCCGGCCTGTCCGGCTTTTGTTAGGCTTTTTACCTAAACTTTTCACAATCGCAAACGAAACACCAAACATGGCTGGAGTCTCAGAATACAGAACAAACCAGAAGGCGTCATCGCGCTTCAAACTAAAGCAACTAAAACCATTCTCAACTAGAAATTTCTACGATTAGTCAATTTTGGCACGTGGCATGTCGTGACGTATTTACGAGTATCAATTTTAATTTCATTATGCCGTCTTGTGTTATTACTACGAGTAAAAATGCGACTGGAATTACGAAAAAAGTGGATAAGATTACATTTCATCTGCAAGCATCGACTGCAATAGTATATTTAATTAATTATTGAATTTTTTTTATCGATTTATTTTTCTATGAAAATGATGCGGCCATTTTGTAAGTGTTGTCATTCTTGGTGAAAATTTTACCCACTTATTTATTTGTTGTGGGTTATATTTTTGTCCATTATGGAGCCTATGTCATATTAGTTTCCCTGACAAAAAAATAAATACAAATCATACAAAGGGCACGGTTAGCTTAATTTTGGAAACCATCTAGCCAGAGCATAGTTTGCTCAATTCACTTTGAAGAGATATATTTATGACAAAGGTGGTTTGAAAACAGCATATCCTACTAAGATTATACTAATTATAATGCTGAAGAGTTTGTTTGTTTGTCTGCTAGAATGCGCTAATCTCAGGAACTAAGTAAAGTAAGTAGACTTCTGATCTTTAGTTCCGAGTCTAAAGACATATTAAAAAAACTAAACCAGCAAAAGGGAACGCAATGAAACCTTTGTACTTATTGAAGCTTTATTTTATTTGTTGTGTATAGTAGGTGTAACTAAAATTAACACAGCCAGAAATCGTCAACTTTTATGATACCTCTATGATGTGTGAACAACTAGTCTGTTGCATTTATCGTAAGTTTACCTATTTTGTTGGGTTTACTCGTATCTTACCCTCCTGTTGTAAAATTACCCCAAACCAAGGGAATTGTTCCACTGTCGGCAACACTACGCGGGTGGGAAGTGCGGCTGGCGGGGGGATTGACGTATTGTTTTTGGACACATTTGACGACATGTAATTATGAGTGAACGCGGATTCTGGTTTGTTCTGTATTCTGAGGCTGGAGTGAAGCAAAGACTTAGACTTATTAATTATTTCATAAGAATTCAACAAGATTTATGACTTTATGACAATAATCAAAATGCTTGATTTACATTAAATCTTGTCGTACCTATTAATACTGAGATAAAAAATCATTAAGAATGTAGTGTGTCCGGCCTTTTTAGCTAAATGTCCGGCTAAACGGGCTGGTCTGTCCGGCTATAAGGCCTAACGACCTGGCAACCCTACCCGCAACGGAGGAGTTACGATTGCGTTGCCGACCTTTTAGGGGTTAGGGATTTGGAGATTTAGGGATTGTGGGAGGGGAAGGATTGGGCCTCCGGTAATCTCACTAACAAGGCGAAACACAACGCTGTGGTTGTTTCACGCAGGTTCTCTGTGCGGCCGTAGTATCACTCCGGTCAAGCCGACCCATTCGTGCCGAAGCTTGGTTCTCTCACCAATTAAATATGTCAAAAGAATCGAAAAGGCAAAACAAACGTCTACTCTATTTAGGGCGCTGTTTCGCAATATTCATATCATTACCCTGTAAACTTATGTTGTACATACTCTAAAAAATTAGGTTCGATATTCATATTAATCTGGTTCGTAGTGGATATCTAGATATTGTGAAAAAGCCATTAGAGTAAAATTACAAGTTATATTATTATTTGTGACATCTTTAATACTAAACATCCTCAAACAATCTTCTTAAAACTTTGCATTTACATTTGGAGTAAAAAAGCCATTGCCTTCTTTTCAAAGAAATTCACACGGACAAAACCACTAAAAATATTATTTGATTTAACTAATATGAACATTACCAAAATAAAACTTTCTCTTTAATAAAACAATCTATTGTTTAAAAGGTGAAAGGACTATCAATAATGGTCAATTCGTTTCGGAGATACAAGCGTGCATGCGTACCTACAATATGAAAGTGCATGTCCATATTTTGATAACAAAAGATTTAATGTAATCTTTGATTAGTTTATTATAATGTGGGCTCTTTATTAGATGGAACAGATGAATGTGACTATCTAAGCATTCTTTTTAGTGTCTTCTATTACAGAAGGCGTTCTATTATTTGTCCACTTCTCAAATTGAGATAAAGACGTGTATTTGTCTTTTATATGCACACTTCCACAAAACGGATGATCTCTGTCCGTATATGTTTTGTACTTAGGCAAAATCTTCCTTTTATTTCTCTCGCGCTAAATGAGTCGAGAGTGAGGGAGTGTTAGACTTTTAGTGACTAAAAAAGAACTACTCTGAATGTGGCATCTATCTCAATGCCGTTTGCCGGCAACCCCGGCTAGTTCTAATGTTAAATAGCACTATAAATATTTCGTAATTCTTTTTTCCGAAACATCCGTAGTTCTGTTTAATTTCGAACAACTTCTTGTTTATATTATTTAATTTATAGCAATTTACACCTTCCATGTGGTAAATAAAGGCCTATTTTACAATATCAATAACATTTCTATGAGTATTTCGTTAATAATAAGAAATAAACCCGATAATTGAAAACGACTGAAAATTTCTGGCTATATCTGCCAATAACGAATACGGAACAATAAGGAAAACTACTACGGACGAAAATTTTGTCTAATTTTAAATTGGTGACACATAACAATCGAAACTAATATCTATTTATATAAAAATGAATCGCAAAATATGTTGGTAAGCGCATAACTCAATAACACCTGGACCAATTCTACTGATTCTTTTTTTGTTATGTGTGTTATTGTCTGGAGAAGGTTCTTATGAAAGAAGATTTTAGAAAAGTAGAGGGGAGAGTTGGGTAATAGGGACTCTTTCATCGTAAGCGAGACGATGAGACCCGTGCGAAGCAGGGGCGAGCTGCTAGTTAAGTATAAATGCGAAAGTAACTCTGCCTGTGTGTCTTTTCTTCACGCCTAAACTCCTGAAGCGATTTCTGTGAAATTTGGTACAGACATAGTTTGGAACTCGAGAAAGGACATAGGATAGTTTTTATACCAAAAATCTGCAGGAAGTCACCATTCCACGCGAACAGAGTCGCGGGCAAAAGCTAGTACAGAATAAAACAAAACCAGTACCTATAGGAAATTATACATATAATGATACATAATATGCATATGATATTATTTAGGTATTAAACATAATAACGGATAACATTGAGTCTCGGTTATCGCTTGAAACCACAATTTATAATGTAGGATATATAAATATAACAATATGACTATTGTTTAAACTGAATATTTACAATTTGTATGTTTGTAGTACCTACTTTTGTTTCGTTATAATATTGCCCCTATAATAGAGAGTTTTGCCCGCGCGGAACTGTAATTATGAGCCCCAGTACGGCTCGAAACTAGTCGAGCACTTTGCTCGAAATTTTACAAGAGTAAGTCGTTTTGATTATCTCCATTAATTATGAATGTATAATATAAACTGCAATAACACATACGTATTCTCTAATTGCTCTTTTAATTCTAATTGTAAAATGTTTGTCATAGTCATTAGGATCAATCTTAAAGCCCCTTTTTAAAACAGACAATGCCTGAATACCTGAATATTTAGCTAATAAGACCTACACAGGATTTAAGATCCCAAATCATGGATAATCAAGGATCAAATCAACGAACTAATCACTGAAACAATAGCGTTTACCTAAATTAATAAAACTAATCAATGCATATTCGATACAATATAATCTACATTATAATATGTATTACAATTAACCAATACAAAAACAGGAAATTATTAATAAATTGTCAACAATACAGGGAAGTTAATATATGGTTTTAATCGTTGCTAACGCATGTTAAATGTACTTACGTTAAGAAAAATCTAGAATAAAATTATTGGTCAGTAACTAATATCCTAACAACATAAACTAATAATATTAATAAGATAGTTTTTGTCTTTTTTTTTATGGTATAAGTCGGCAAACGAGCAGACGTATTGCCTGATGGTAAACAATCGGCGGCGCCCATGGACACCCGCAGCACCAAAAGAGTTACGAGTGCGTTGCCGGCCTTTTGGGGATGGGGGTTGCGGATATAACGATTGGGAAGGGATAGGGGAAGGGGAGGGATTGGGCCTCCGGTAACCTCACTCACAGTGCGAAACACAACGCTGTGGGTTGTTTCACGCCGGTATTCTTTGAGGCCGTGGTATCACTCCGGTCGACCCGACCCATTCGTGCCGAAGCTTGGCTCTCCCACACTTTTTTTTTGTTTATGTTTTTCATAGCAAGAGAACTTCTAGCACGTTTTTTGAATCTGGTACTCCGGAGACAGGACGCAGGATGATAATGATGATATAAGCTACTTTTTTTCTCTTAAGATGAGAGGCGATGTCGAGGGGAGAAATCCCTAGTCATATTACACAACAGCAAATTCCTAACAGGCGTCTGTGTATTAGCGACAAACTCGAAAACTACTGAACGGTTTTCAATGTAGTTTTCATCAATAATTAAATAATGTAAAATGCGTTAAAATAAGAAAAAACATAATTAGGATTTAAGAATTCTTGATTATTAGTTTCTTGTACTTTATGTAAGACAGATCCAAACGCAATTATTTGGTCCACGCGATGCTTGTATATTAATACTTACTTACTTACACATATATATAGCATTGTTGTAGGATTACATAAATTATTAATTTCAACCAAGAAGAAGAAAACGTCGCAAACAATAAATGGGTTTCTTTTGAACAGTCTTAACTGTCATATCGCATGATTAACTAATTTAATTTCAATTACCTTATAAAACTGAGCTTTGAATGAACGAAATCAATTAAAATTATCGCAAAATAAAACTTTTTAATTACCAATAAACAAAAACGTTCACAGACCTCACTTAAACCACTTGTCAAAGGACCCATCGATTAACAAAAAAATAAAGAAACATCACAATCCGGAATGCACTTTATAACAGATTCAAACACAATTGATTACTTGTCACCACTGCAATGAACACACGAACTATTTAACAAAAAATAAATCGATTTATACACAAGCGCACGACACGCCTACTTGCGCACGCGACGCTCGTCCGACTGAACTTGCGACCGGGAAAATTGTAAACATCGAGAGTGAATGAGATGGAGCTATGGTGAAAGAAAGGGATAGATAATCAATTGTTTATACGTCGTCGAAGAAATGTTTGTAAGCTCTGGTATAGATCAAGTACGGGTATATGTTTGAAGGTTTTATAGAGACTTTAGTATTGCATCTCTGAGGCAATGTGACATAATTCTTATGTTAGTATTGTTTACTATTGTGTGAATAGTATTGACAGAGGTCAAAGACAGATAATGGATTTATTTATGTCAATTCCGTTCGTAATTTATCTTATCATTGGTTTTAATTCATTATCGTGATTGTGTTTGAAATATAATCTGTCTGGGTGTCTCATGCCAACTGATTGTACAGTTACAACTAAACTTGAACGTGTTTGAGCTATAAAGATATCAATAAACAAGACCCTTTCACAAAACCTGTCAGAACTGCCTGGCAGAATAACCGACAAACTCTTTACAAAAGAATTACTGGTAAAACGCCCCACTGGCATCCATTGTCCTTTATTTCCGACCCATAAAAGTGCATACAAATTGATGAAAAAAAAATGGAACAAAAACTTGTGCAAACGAGCGGAGAGTGTTAAAACAACTGAACACTGCACTGGACCGAAGCGAAAATTTAAAACCTTTTAAAGCAGTTGACACGTGGTCCGTTGTGCAATTGCCGGACCGAAGGATTACTGTCGGATTTCTAAATGAAATGTTGGTAAAAAAAGTTTTTTAAAACTGCTCCGAATATCAGTTTGCTAAGAGAGTTTAATGCAGTTCTGAATCCAATTTTAATGTTGGTTCCGGACTGAAATATCCGTTTGTAAATAACGTATGGAAATTTGGAAAACGATGGATAAACGTTTCTCTAGTTTTATTAAAAGTTTAATTAAGTTTTCCACGGTCTATGTTCATTTTACAGTGTGCGAATGTTTTAGAGGTTTTATTGTTCTTGGTTTTGCTTAAACGTTAATTTATGAGAAGGGGTAGACAGAAATAGATTCATTGCCTGTCGAGTATCATTGTAAAACGAGGGTATGGTCAACAATCTAAGATCTGTTACAAATCTGTCTCTATCTGTTATTTTGAAAATAATTTTGCGATTTTTTTTGTTAATTTGTTTCGATATTCGAAAACCTCTTGCAAAGGCAGTCCAAACAATATCAGCCTTTAAACGTCGACTGCTGAGCAAAGGCCTCTTCTCACACATTTATCACATCACCACGCTTGCTTCAGGCGGATTTCAAACATTTAATTAGAAATTTTAAGTTCAAGTTTCCTCACGATGCTTTCTTTAACCGTATATATAAGTACCTAGTAGTAAGTGCGTAAAACTCGGATTGAGTCACAATAGTACTTGCCAGGTGTGGAACCCCTCATGCATGAGAAGCTGGCCCCTTAACCTCTGTGGCCCAGAGCTTAAGGCGCTTGCTTCTTCGCCACGACAAACAATATAGGCTAGCTAGGCATAAACCAATCCAAGTCAACATCCGCCGACTCTACACAAACTTAATCTATGCCGCGTGTTTACAACCAGTGACATGCTCCTGTAATGTTATGGTACGTTTACACGCTTGCCAAGCCTTGGCAAGGATCGACAATCGCAAGCATGTAAAAAGGGCGTTTGGCTTGGCTTGCGTGGGCTTGTGCCTGCTTGCTTCCGATCCAGTCGAGTGTCGGTTTTTTTACGCAGATCAAAGGGCGTTTGCGGCAAGCGCTTGCGATGCATTTACATGTTGGTCCGCGTTTAGTAGCCATTGTGATCTCGCGGCGAGTACACGCTTGCTTGATTTTACAAAAAATAAATAAAAAATGAGTTGCTGGTCGAATGAGGAGAGTCTTTCGTTTCTGGAACATTACCAAATGGAACCATGCATCTGGAATCCGAAAGATGCAAATCATAAAGATAAGAAGAAACAAGCAGATGCATGGATTCGTCTTGCTGAACTTACTGGAAGGCCAGTAAAGGAAATAAAAAATAAAAAAGAGATATTGATGACTACTTTTCGCAAGCACTTGAAAAAAAAACGCGAATCTATGCGTTCTGGCGCAGGTATGTTCCTACGATACATTTATAATTATTTTGATAGTCTGCTTAGCAAGGTGTAACTTATGTTTAAAAGCGTTGGTTAGTTTCTCGATTATTCCGCAACTATCTCGCTCTAATTTTCGATGTTTTTATTTTATTTTAGGTGCCGAAGAAATATACAATCCAACTTGGTATGCTTACGAAACCATGGAGTCATTTTTACTACCAGTATATACTTGCAATGAAGGGATAAACACCGAAACAGTAAGTAAATAAATATATTTATCTATACTTATAATAAATCTGTAGAGAGGTCAATTCTGTACATGAAATATATTTCCAAAATAACTATCAGGGGGTGATTAGGGATCGATACTGATGCCAAAACTGCAATCAGTAAATTTTTTGTCTGTCTGTCTGTATAACCGTTATAGAAACAAAAACTACTCGACGGATTTTAACGAAACTTGGTACAATTATTTTTCATACTCCTGAGCTGGTTATAGTATACTTTTCATCACGCTACAATCAATAGGAGCAGAGCAGTGAAGGGAAATGCAGTGAAACCAAAGTTATACATGAAATACTCTAATAGTAAGCCATCGCGCGTGAATACTGAATCATGCTATAAGGATTATCTACACTAATATTATAAAGAGGAATACTTTGTATTTTTGTTTGTTTGTTTGTATATAGTAATATTATAAAGAGGAAAGATTTGTTTGTTTGTTTGTATTGAATAGGCTCCGAAACTACTGGACCGATTTCAATAATTCTTTCACCAGTTGAAAGCTGATTTGGTTCTGAGTGACATAGGAAGTAAGGGGGGAGGGGGGGGGGAGCGTGCGAAGCCGCTGGCAAAAGCTAGTTCTAAATAAAAAAAAACACCGTTGGTTATTATACCTACATTTATTTACACATTTTTATCAACTTATCCAATCCTATTAAAATATGAAGTAAATTCTTCCCTGACTTCTCTGGCGTTCACCGGAGATCTTCGTGGTATTTGTGGTAAATTTTGCAATGCATTATATTCGTCGTTATCTCTACGCCATGAACCAGGGGTAACCATATTTCCACTACTGTCATATACGTCAAACGAACTCTGAGGAGTATATCGATTTGAAGAACTTTTACTTGTTCTCAAAAAGTTATGTAGTAATACACAGGTCATCGTAAATTCCGTTACAGTTTGTGGTTCTAAATTGATAGGGCGTCTGAATATTCTGAAAACTGAGGTTAAAATTCCAAACGTATTTTCAACTACAACTCGGGATCTAGATAAATTTTGGTTAAATAACCTTTTTGGTGAGCCTACTTCATGGTTTCCAGGGTAGGGTTTCATTACGTGTTGACTCAATGCAAAAGCACCGTCAGCTAAGAAGACGTATGGAATATTAATATTCGATCCTGGAAGTGGACATGGTGGTGGAAAATCTATCTCGTTTCTAATTATTCTTTTGCATAGTAAACAATTATTAAAGACGCCGCCGTCACTTATTCTTCCTTGACTCCCGATGTCTGCGAATACAAATTTGTATTTGCTATCCACTAAAGCCAAAAGGACAATGCTAAAAGTTTTCTTATAATTGAAATACTCTGTTCCACTATGAGTTGGGCTTTCAATGACTACATGCTTGCCATCCAATGCACCTATGCAATGTGGAAATTTAGTCCTGAATCCTTCTTCTATATTAAGCCATCCTTCTGCTGTGGTGGGCATCTGTAAAAAGAAAGTAAATGAAGTGTAAGTTTAAGTATATTATTTTTTTGCAGCAATCAGAACAAATAGAAGAAGATACAGATCAGACAGAGGATGACCCTCTGATAAGAGTTAGTACACCATCCAGACCACCATCTAGATCACCATCCAGACCACCATCCATACAAGCTGTTACTAATAAACGTCGTCGCCCAGCTTCTGAAACGGCTGAAAAGCAAATGGCCGTGGCTTTTGGACAATTAACAAATGTTTTGGGTCAAAGGCAGAATGAAAATATACCTGCTCACAAAGACGATGATTGCGATCTATACGCAAAATTATTGGCTATAAAGCTACGTGAACTGTCAACTGATGAACGAAAAATTATGATGTACCAAATAGATGGGTTGTTTATAAACAGAATCAGTCAAAAATCAAATGAGCGTCATACACCATACCCTCAATATTATTCTCGACCGTCGTCAATGGCTGGTGCATATTCAACACCATCTCCTCAAGTCATTCCGAGTCGGCCAACATCAGTTAATAGTGTTTATTCTGAACCTATTCATAACAACCAAAGTTTTTTTCCCTCTCCAAACACACAAACCTCTTATTCAGCGCCAGACATGACAAAACATATACCAACTCCAATAGCTCCAGCTCCATCTACATCAACAGCACCCTCGTCATCTATTCGTATCATATCGGACCAAATCATCAACCCTACCCCACGTGAAACCAACATTATAAACATGGCTATGTTGAATGCTTTCGAAGATTTTGATTCGTCGACATAATTCTTATTTAAATTAATAAATAATTAAACAATAAAGCAGTCGGCTAACATACATTCATAGAACAGATTTTCTATGATTCTATTATAATCTAAATAAATGTATTTAATTAACATAATGTTGTGTTTTATTCCTACCTTAACTAGATCCTTTAGAATTTCATTAAGAGCTCGGCAAACCTCACGAATGATTATTGATATCATAGGGACAGATACTTTAAACAAGTAGTGAAGGCTTTTGTAAGAATCACCAGATGCCAAAAATCGTAGCGTAATGGCAAGACGAAATTTGGCTGGTATAGCTTCTCTGAAGTCTGTATCATGCTTGGATATCATTGGTGAAATTTTTTGCAGTAAAAACTCAAAATCAGAATAGCTCATTCGGCAGAAGTTATCAAACTCTCCAGATGGTTCATATAAAAGTTCATTAAATTTCTCTTCTATAAATTGTCTGTAACAAATAAAATATATCGTAAGTATTGTGGCATAACTCAACTGCAACAGATAATGGTTAAATCAAAATAGTAGTTACCTGGTACGATTATGATGAATCTTTTTCATCCACCATCTTCGCTGTCGTCGAGCTCTCCTTTTTTTTATTTCACTTTGCTTACACTTCAAATAAAAGTACGTTAAACCAAATGCAATAGCCGTCACAAGTTCGGTGTCCGCCATGCTTGGATGTATATTGCAGACTGACGCATTCACAAGCGTATAAACGCCTTTCAAACGCCAAACGAGATTTGTGGAGGCTTGGGACTGTTTGCAGTTTGCCAAGGCTTGGCAAGCATGTAAACGTACCATTATATATTGAGATGAATCTGCGGATATTACGAACAAGATTACATTATACACTCGCTTCATAACTAAAACAACCTTATGGCGTTGCATTACGATCTATTTTCGTAAAGCTAAAATTTTCCTATCTGTAACAACCTTAATTCGCAGTAATAAGAGCTATTTTCGTGAAGCAAAATGTCACTTGTATTAAGGTTTGATTATATTAGTTTGTTCAGAATTTAATTTATGTGTTACATCCTTTAATTTTAGGGTTGAGAAGTCGAGAAAGGCAATGAATATGAATTTAGCTTTAGGGATTATCATTATTAGATTACATTAAGGTAAACGTGTCTAGAATAAAAATAACAATTTCTAACTTTTTTGACGGCGAATAATCATCGTACTTATATCTTCCCTCGCACTGGGCGAAGCGAGGGTCAGACTCTTACTGACTAAAAACCATGCCATTGTTTCTCGTCTTCCAGAATGGGCCCGCGGTATATTATATATATGCGGTATATGGTATATGGTAAATAGAAGCATTTGTTGTAAATACTTAAATAGACCTTTAATTATTAAGTTATTCATACCTTTGTTAAGTTCAAAACTACATACTGCCAAGTCTGTGTGACTTAGAGCAAGCGAGACTTCCACGGAGACGCTAACAAAGTGTTGAGTTTAAAAAAAATTTAAACTCAATACTTTGTTAACGTCTCCGAGGAATCTAGAACGGAGATCTAATATGTACTCACATTAATAAAATCGTCTCCCACCAGACTACAACGTAGTAGCAAAAAAAAGTTTTTTTTATTTCACTACATAGAAAAAAACAAAGGCGCATTCTCTGTTCCTATATCCATGTCTGCTTAAATCTTTAAAACAACGCAACGGATTTTGATGCGGTTTTTTAATAGATACGAGTGATTGAAGAGGAAAGTTTTAACATCCATTAACTATTAAAGATATTTCATATACGGCAGCTATTTAGTATAAGAAAGAAAGACTTTTGAACGTCAGTCTTTTTGTCAGTGACGCTATGTGCTCATTTCAAATTGTAGATTTTAATGGAGAAGATCGAACATACCTATATGTTTTACAAAAACAGTGAAACGGAAAAAAAGGAGCTAAATAGATAATACATCTATCAGGCGTGTCGTCACGTTAGTTCTGCCTAGGCCAGGTGTTCGCATTCCAGCTTAGATTCAGTCTAGATTATAATCCAGGCAGCTCATTAGTGGCCAGGTGGAGGCTAATCTAGTCTAATATAGGCATGTTCTATTGCAAAGTAGGAATAGGTACATTTTAAAATTATTTATTATATATTTAAAATTATTTACAAAGGTATTGAAGTTAAAATCAATAAATATTTTCTCTTTGCTTTAATTTCATAAACAGGTAATTAAAATATTCAGAGAACATAATCAAATGTTTGATAACATAAAACTAAATGAATATTCTTATATAAAAATCATTAAATCAATTCAAATCCATCAAAGAATTAATATTGAAACCACAAACAAAATAAAGCACAAAAGCGCCATTTCACTACGAGTTTACGCGGCACACCGCTAGATGGCGTTAGTAGTGCCACAAACAGAAATGAGGTTAAAACAAAAAAGTTTTTTACAGAGCACAATGGTATTCGCTACCCAAGCTATGGCACGGCAGATGGTTATTGCTGACAGCAGGTGGTCGTGTGCCGGTTGCTTTCAATTAGAAGCCCGGCAGGATTGTTATGGACGCAAGATTATTTAGTGGAAAGGCAGGTGATAAGTTCTGAAGTAAAAGACTTATTAAAATCTAGTTAGTTTTAAGTCTTCAATAAATTCATTAGTTCAGGAATTCCAAGAAAGGTGTTATAGACATTTGACTAAGACGTATTCTTAAGCTAGCTCTGGATACTTTTTCTAAACACACTGAACGCCAACTCAGAAAATGGTGTCCAACGCTGGCATACATCTGCCTTAAAAAGTTATCGTGAAAGTCAAAATAATTTGTTCCAATTAAACCATAACCAGGTACTAGTACTTTAAATAAACCAAATGCATCCGGAGAAATTGGCCACTATTGTCACCCAGTGGACACCCCAGGATGGAGGTCGCAGGCGGGGCAGGCCCCGAAAAAGACTAAACCTGAGATTCCACCTGAGACCACAAATTCCGAGATGAGGAGGCCTTTGCCCAGCAGTGGGACATTACAGGCTAGTAAAAAAAAATTGTAGCGCAAATAATATATAAATGGATTGTTTTGACTTTTTATCAGCAATTAAACACATTTTATAATTGAACCAATTAATCAACTCTAATCCAGCTATTATAAAACAATCTTTCTATTTACAAGAGAAAAAGAGAATTACTTACATTTTCACACTATCTTAGAACAATTAAGAAAACATTAAATAAAAAGCTCAACCTTTTAAACTACTTTGATCAGTTATCACCCTTATAACTTACACATTAATGTCTATTTCAGAATGTTTTTTGAAGTAATGATAGGATACGTTTACATTCTTATTTAATAGGTCTTATGTTAATGTTAATAGAGTTGTTATTCCTATATTTTTAACGAGGTATATGGGTCAACGACACGCGTGCACGGGATGCGCTGTATGGGCTGTTACATCATAATTGTACGCTCAATTTGTGGGCAATACCGTGAAGATTAGTGTGTGGTAAATTGTGTTTTTAACTTAAAAGACTTAGGGCTGATTTTTCAATAACCAGATAAATGTTATCTGAAGAATAAAATTGTTGCTATCACTGTCTTATACAAACATTCTGACGCGACAGCATCATAATTATTCCCCAGGTAAATTTTATGTAACCATTGAAAAATTAGCCTTTAATACATTACTTTACGAAGATGGTGGATCTTTATACCTTAATTTAGATGTATACGGCATACAATTGTGTTTGTACAAATAGCGTCGAGCTAATACGGTGTTGAATAATTACCTGAAACAAAACAATAATAGAAATTAGTATAAAATTACAACTTAAGAAAGGTTTCAGGTGTTCATATATGTATAACAAAGTCTTCGAAAAAATTTACAGTCAAAAAGTCAATACGATATCAGCAAAATCAACAATAGCCTTGTCCTACCCGGGGAAAGTATCAGACTTTTACTGACTTAAAACTAACCCGTCCCTTCTTATGCTCTAGCCCGCCACTGCAGTACATTAATATTAAGTTTGATTAGCAAAAAAACCTTACATTTTTGCTAATCGTATAGGGATGGCAAACCTAGTATCAACGAGCCGTTATAAATAAATATATGTAAAATACTATCCGAGATGACGAATTCCGTACCGCCTCCAAATTAACTAATCTTTTTTGACCTTTTAAACCGGTAGACTTCCACGAATATTTCAAAACCGAAATTAACCAAATCGGTTTAGCCGTTTTAGAGGTTTGGCGAAACAAACAAACAGTAAGAAAATTAAGAATTTTATGCTATTATGAGTTCAGTCCCTTGATGATAACCTACCACGAAGTCTGCAGCGTCAGAGTCCTAAAGACTAATTGCTAAATAAATAATTCTCGGGAATTGCAGGTGCCAATGATCAGCGAGGAGAATTATGCAAATTAAAAAAATATCCATCAATAGTACGCGTGCCATTACTTCGCCAACCCTGATCTAGTACCTACTGGTTCAGGGGCAAACCAAGATGGCCACGTATCCATTACTCGGGAGCAGATTGCAGGCCTTGGATCGGATTAATCTACAAGTTTCGTGTTGTACTGCGGTTTTATAATTGTGGTTTTAAGATATATGTTTAAACAAGAACGTACAGGACAGAAAAGAAGGCTTACACATAAATGCTATATTTATAAATACATAAGGCATATTCAGTCAGCTGGTCTGCGGATAGCGAGTAAGGGTAGCTCGCCGCCCGAACAGAACGAAACACGAGCGTACGCCGCATAACGGGCTAAAAGGCCTTACAGGGCTGATGTTCAGCCAGGGATACGGGGTAACCACCATGAGGCACCGCGGCCTCGACCTAAAGCAGGAGAAGAAACAGGGGTTTTGAGCCAGTAAGAGAGTCAGACACACTCTCACCTCACCCTGGCGGGACAAGTCATTTCACGATTTTCCCAACGACAAAACTTTATACTATGTATTTCTAAACTTGATATTACTGAAGGCTAGTGAAGATACATTATCAATTCGTTAACATTTTCATGTTCTACAAACAAAAACATTAAAAACGGGGACAAGAACGCTTTATTAGTTCAGAACTTTCAACCCAGTGGGTAGTACACTCAGAACGCAACTTATTTGTAGTATTCTGAAACGAAGCCAGAACATTTAGTTTCCCTTTCATTAAGAAAGCGGGACTCTGGAGCAACTGAAGTAATTAAGTACAAAACTTCCACAACTCAAAATGTCTCTTGGACTATTCACTAGAAGAACATTGCGGAAGCAGGTCATATTTTGTGTCATCTCTGAGTATATATATATATATATATATATATGTAGATATATGTATATAAAGTCAGTTCCACTTTTCGTTGTAACGCTATAACTCAACAATGACTTTACCGATTTGGCTAATTTATCTTGAACTATTCGTGGAAGTCCAGAGAAGGTTGGTATGTAGAGACAATATGAAAAAGGCTGAAATCGCCATCCACGCGGGCGACCGCTAGTGTTCCATATAAAACTCCACGAGTTTCCAGTTACTTGGATGTTGATAAATAGTCATAGGAGGTAGAAAATGAGCAAAAAGATGTTAGGTAATTAACCTTAGTGCTAAAAGTACCTTGTACCTTTTTAATAAATTCATAATACTTGGATGGTTGATCAATTAAATGAGAATTACCAATTCAATACACTGCAACGTTTATTACACCATCTGCCCATGAAAAGGGTTAATCGGCAATTTTTCATATCAACGAATATTTCAAACGAATCCCATAACGGTTTAATTCTTTATTTGAAATTCGAATCGTAAAAACGTATTTATAATATTACGTGTTAAATGTATAATAGTTATTTCCTCGTGTTTCTTTAGGATTAAAAACCCTTAAATGAGGTTTTAGGTCAAAAGTTGACTGACTATTGAATTGACATAGACAAATATTATATTTGTCAATAGTCCTTAAGCTACACAAGCGCCTCTAGCGGCGAGAAAATCATGATTCACTATAAGTGCCCACTACAGCTGAGCAAAGGCCTCTTCGCACGGCTAAAGGTATAAACATTAATCACCATACTTGCTCAAGGCGGATTGGTGATTTATACGAATCTTTATTAAACTAAAGTTAATAACGAAACTCAATCAAAACACAGTCTATCATCCCATGGAAACTATACAGCAAAAATAGTATTCGCTTACTTCATAATTCACTGACGCTTCGGGCAACGTTCCCAATTACAGACTGGAGAACGCTCTGTGGAGACTTAAGGACGAAACTTGGAGCACCACTCGTGTGCACTGGTTTTTCAGCTTAAAATCTAGTTTTTTTTTTTTCACTTAATCCTATATTATACTCCATTTTATGGTTAAATGTTTAAGTATTAGGGGGTTAATGATAGCTTTTTTCACTTAGATGAAACGCAAAGAGAACGTCAATTTTAGGAAATACTGCAACCATTTAAAAAAAAACGTTGGTGCGTTATTAAACATACAATTTCACATAGATATCAAACCCAAACCCGGAACAACAATTTGTGGATCACTCGAAGATTTATTCCGTGCGGGAATCGAAACCGCGACACGTAGCGCGGCAGCCAGTTGCCCAGCCACCGCAATTGAGACAACCGTGCAATCAAATTGGCAATTGACAACAATAAGACCGTCCATTCCGAGTATCTATCCATCCATCCATCTAAATCCATATAAAGTCAATAACTTGAGACATCACGAACAAAATACATCTCACATCATAAAACCGCCAAACACTACACAAAGCAGGCCTCTAATATTTATACCACCACAATCCTCCCACTCACGCAACAATCTTTAATAAACAAACAAACGAAATAATCTCTTCTCTCGAATATGAAGTAAATGTTGCATTATACATTAATGTACTCGTATAGAACGCACAGGGCGGAAATTAAACGCTGCATCGGCGGGGAATTGGAGCGGCCCGGGCGATGCCCCAGATATGTTGAGCCCTTAGGACGGTTACACGCGAAGTGATGGAACGCAACAATCAAGAGATAACAATTTAAAAGAGATTATTGCTAATTAATCAAAAAATAAAGTCTGTTAAACATTAGTAGGTATTTGCTCCTTCGTCGTGGGCGTTATTAGAAAGATAAAAATTAGTAAGAGATTAGCAACAATTAGCGATTTACACAATTAGTTATTCCGTGCAGGAATTGACCCACCTTGCACGGCAGCCGGTTACCCAGCCACCGCATCAACTGAACCGTCAATATACAGTCAATATAGAGTTCAAAGTGAAACTGCCAATACTTATATTTAAAGTGATTGAAAAGAAAATAAACTCACAATAAAATTCACAATGATAGCCAATCAGCAAGTTAGGTCTAACTGCCGGCAAAAACTTGAAGGATAATCCTCCGCGAGCGTTGGACACCATTTACCGTATGTATATGGCGTTCTCAGTACCTTTTAACTGGTGAAATGTGGAAGCCTCGATCTAGTGGAGATGCCACAACAGTCGCAAGCAAGCGAGTTAATCAAACGATAATTTTGTAAACCCACGTATAAGAAACGAAAAGAACAATAGATATTTAACAAAAACAGATAATAGAAACCAATTACTCTGTCAACAGTTCAAAGACACCTTGAAAAGTACGGTAGAGAAAATAACACAAAACCTAGGTAACAACGACCTAAGCCATAGGAACAAAGTCGCAAATCGTCGAGCATGCAGACAGCTTTATTTGAGAAGACGCTTGGCGTTTAAAGAATTTTATTTTATGTAATTGCATTATGTTGCTACCTACTGTAGATTGCGGTTAAAGTAGTTAGGTACTTCGGATTTTAATTACTTGGCAAGAACCGAGTCAATTAAGGAAGGTCTGATCCCAAGAGGTAGAAAAAATAGTTTTGTGTTTTAAAATGAAAACGTAGTAACAATTTAGTATTTGGATATGGTCAATTGCAATGATTTTTATTGAGATTTTTGTCACAGACTTTATACCATAAGCTCTTGAAAAGAATAAAATCTAACAAAAGTTTTTCCTGTAACCCTGAATCCCATAAAACGGATACGAACCAATGCAATAACACTTAGTCGGAAACGAAACCAGTGATTCCAGAAATTACTACCATCAAAAACAAACAGTTAAATTCAGCTTAAAATATCCATATCAAATACTTACTACACTTGTCATCGTTCAGGAAAATACCTTCGCTGACGTCAAAAACGTGATAAGCCGTTATCTAACTCGAAGCACATTCACGTCAAATCGAGATCCATGGAAGCCCTTTGAAAGCATAGGCTCCATACTCCATTCGAAGGGAAAACTTTTGTACGAAATCTATTTTTAGATACACAACGTCATTGATAAGCTTTCTGCGAAGTTTAGTATGAATGGCGAGGGTTATTTTCTGATCGATCGGCCTTCCAGCAAGAATGTTGACATCTGCGAATATATTATAGGGTTTCTTTATAATAAAGAGTCTGTTTTCAGAAGAAGACATTATAGCTTGGTCTTTTTTTTTATAGGGGAAATTCATCAAATGAGTATTCTCCCACCCAGGGTGAGACGAGAGGGAGTTTCAGACTCTTACTGACTAACATCACGTTCCATCGGATCCTACTCTGGACCGAGGTCATGGTGCCTTAGTGCGCTTCCCCCGCAACCCCGGGTGAACATCAGCCATATAGGGCTCCGTCTGCGGTAGTCTAATATATCTTTGTGGAGGTCTGGTTCTGGTCGGGCGGCGAGCTACCCTTACTCGCCGTCCGCAGACCCGCAATAGCTTGATGGTTAAACTTTAATTGAGGGATTTGTAGAATTATTTGTACCAGGACTAGTATACGTAAGTGAAACTACTGGACCCCGATTTAAGGCAAAGCATTCTTGAGTTTATTGATATTACAACTCTTTTAAAGACCCAGAATTATAACTCGTGTAGCGGTTAACAATATAGCATTGTTTACTATTTCTGTCACTAAAATAAGTCTTTCCTAAAAACCTTTGTTTTGATAGGAATGTTTTTATTCGATCATCGAAATACTCATATTGTATAACACAGATTTCCGACGTGAGCCCATAGTAAACAGCTGATACAATTCACGTTTTGTTTGTATACATACAAATATATCCGTAAACACAGGAAGCAGGGGTCCGGAATCGTCTCAAAAATATGCGGCGAGAAATATCAGGAACATATCCGGTTATATTCTGTCGTCCATCATGAGAGAAACATATGGTGTTTTAAAACAACTTCTGGTGAATTTTGTTATGGTAACAAATACTGAGTGTAATTATACTACGTGCTAAGTAATGTTACCAAAATATCAGGATCAGGATTCAGTCAACTTCTAAGAATACGTTTTAAAAGACACACTTAGATAGTTTTTAGCCAATATAGTTGAATAGAATCCAAGTTAATACTATTTTATTACAAGATGATGTGATAGGCGATCGAGTATTGTCACCTTAGCTTCTGTTTTTATATGAAACTAGCTTTTGCCCGCGACTTTGTTCGCGTGGAATAGTGACTTCCTCATCCTGATCCAGATTTTTGGTTTAAAAACTATCCTATGTCCTTTCTCGAGTTCCAAACTATGACAGCAATTTGTTTCAAGTCAAGCCTCAGCTGATGGTAAGACTTCAGAGAAGATACTGAGATTTAATGTGAATTCTGCTTTTTGACCAGATTGGACAAGTCCTGGCCATAATTACACTCTAAACTTGAGTGACAGCAGCAGGCTTGAGTGATGTTGCGGGAGTAAAGATAAAATAAGGTCCCGCGTGTTTAGCCCGGGTCGAAAGAAGAAAGGGATGGTTTTAAGTCAGTAAAAGTCTGACACTCCCTCTAGCCCAACACAGAGCAGGGGAAGACATGTAATGAATTTCAAATCAAAGATGAAAGTCAATTATAATATGCTATAAACTGCACTACGATATTTTGAGGCTGCTTCACAAATTCGCATGGAAACAATACCATGGGGGTCATTTGAATGAACACACGGCAGTCTTCACTTACACGCATCATTACACATCATATGGCGACTGTATTACGTTACAGGAACAGGTGTTTAAGGCCAGTGGGTGGCTATTTTATTTCTTTTAAAACGGACATTGCACAATTATTTAAGAATTCGTTAGAAAATAACTACTTACTAGTTAAGTAGTTATTTTCATTTTAAGTAGGGTTCTCAATCTTGAGGTATTTTTTATGCCATAGATCGGCAAACGAGTAGACAGATTACCTGATGGTAAGCAATCGGTGCCCATAAACACTTGTAACACTAGCGGAGTTACAAGTGCGAAAATACGAGAAATTGGGTTTTCCAAATTTTTTATTAATTTAAATTTAGAGACAGAGCTACACAACTTGTATAGCTCTTTCTCTTACCCACACTGAAGTTAGATTAAAACAGTCTTACTTTGAATGTAATTGCATTCAGTAATTGAAAACAGACTCAATAAAAAGAAACTAATACAACCTCCGTAAACAGACCACTAGAGCACACATATTACGTACAAAAAACAGCTGATCAATAATCACAATACAAAATTATACAAATAGTTAACAAGCGTAAAAAATTTAACAAAAGAAAACTTAAGCATTAACAATCCCATAAGTAATCCAATTCATTAACAATTAAATTACCATAAAACACAATAGCTCATTGTATTAACGAATGTATAAGCCGACCGATTTGAAAAGCTCGCAATTAGCGGGCGAGGTGCGCGTGAGCATATCAGTCGAATTTGGTCGGGTAACAGCGTCGAATTGTGGCACAACCACATCCGGACGGATGAGACTATTAAATCATACGTGGTCAGGGGCCCTAACTGTAAATATGTGGTACAAATTCATAAGCTTAAGCGATTCGTATTTTTTTTATTAAGTATTTATTATTATATCATATCCAAAACAAATGACATCAAAGGATCGCCATTTGTTTTTTATGAGACAGGAAGTCATACGAGCATAATGGATTCCCTTGATTGGAACCCTTAACATCAGAGTGGTCACGAGTGCGTCGCCGACCTTTTGGTAATTAGGATTTGGAGATTAGGTCACATTGGTCATGAAAGGTTATGTTTGACACTGGTATTTCTTTTCTTAACCATTAATCGGTTGACATTAATAATGACATTGTCATTATGACAACAACATAAGTGCAATGTAATTGTTCTGAATCGTAATCTCTTTTAAATTATAAAGGACATAGTAAAAAATGGACCTATAAACCAGCACGCATGAAATATTTACTATAATTACTAGTTCTTTTAATAATATACATTACATATATTTCAATAGAACGGACACTTGTCAATTTCGAAAACATTTTAAATAGTATTTACTTCCGTTTCGTTCCGTCGTCCGTGTTCCGTAGTTTTTAATACGCAAAGGTATTATAGCTCATTCAGCCAAATCTTTGTAACATCACTCTTAATAAGAGTTTGACACAGAAAAGCGTCAGTATTCTTTTGATATTGATTAACACTTTATTTAGTAGAATGATTTTTAGTTACTAACAGACCGCTATGGTGTCGCGGAACCATAATACGGCATATCAAAAAAGTCGATTGAAAGCGCTGTATTAAGTTCGAGCAATAATATCGACACTGACAGTTGATGAATTGACAGATTTGACATTTGCTAGTAATGTCACTTGGCGCGCGAATTCTGTGCGCGATCTGCGTTTACGTTGGTTGCGTACGTTCCTACTGAATTCGTTTGTATTTTCTTACTTTCCGATTTTATCTATCAAATTATTGCTATGTAGTTTTGTTGACGTGAATATAACCTCAAAACCCAAAAGTGTTTTGATTTTTTCAGAAATTCCAAAAGTGTCCGTTGTTTTAATTTAGATTCAACGGAATATAAACATTATTTAAAACCCAAAAAGTAATTATACATCTTCCTGTTGGATCTTAGGCGAACTATGTATGGATGACGAACAATGTCCTTTGGTGATTTATCGCTGTAATCTAATTTGGCGGATAATTGTCGCTCGATAGATTTCTTAGATTATAAAAACATGGGGTTGCGAGACAAGCGCAACCGCGGTCTCGACCAATAGCAGGAGAAGAAACGGTTAATAAGAGTCTGACACTCCCTCTACTCCTAACGGCTCCTCCTCCTCCCCCACGGCCTAACCTATAGTTACAAGAGAACAAATTCTCCTGATTCCCATCCTTAATACCCAAATCTCCAATTCTGAAATCTCTAAATATCCACATGTTAACTAACTCCTTTGGTTTTGCGGGTGTACATGGACGTCAGAGATTGCTTACTATTATGTGAACCGTGAAACCGTCTGCTCCATTATTCCATGTTGTATTGTTAAATACCATCACATTTTTATTATAAAGCAGGCTTATAATATTTTCTCATCTACAAAAATCTCTCTCAAATAATGAAAACCGCTGCTGCCTTTGACCAAGACCATGGCTAATTGGTCGCAACTCGTACATTGAACAGTGGCTGCTAAAAAATTGGCCAAGCGTTACGTTAGCACGATGAGCCACGCTATTAGCCACCCTCATTGTTTTGTACATATTACTAATCGATTATGTCTAACTTTTCGAGTCGTTAACTTAACAAATGTTAATCGGACAAGAGAAATGGTTAAATGTGCCATTTAACAATTTCTCTATGACTATGACTGGATATCTTTACTACTTGAAACACAATAAGTAGGTACAAAAGGAAGAATTGTACTTTCATTCGAAAAAATCAATATTTTTTTGGTCAAGCCCACTCCAAGCTCCTAAAACTTCTGGGGTACCTAAAAGTCCTAAAACTTGTGGGGTAAGCGCGTGGCCTTCAGTTAAAAGCTGACACTCCCTCTCGCCTCACCGTAGGCTAGAGAAGTCAATTGATGATTTGATGGTCTCAAAAAAAAAGGATATACAGTAGATACAACAATGAAAACAGAAACACGCTGAAGTCCAGGGCTGTACGAACATGAATAACTGAATTTGATGGAACAAAGAATTAAACAATAAAAGGATAAAATAAAATGTATCATAATTAAAAGAAGTCTTACAAAGTCAAAGTCAAAATCATTTATTCCAACTAAACCATCAATAGGTACTTTTGAAACGTCAAAATAGCAAAGTAGTCTGTCAGTCTGTTCGTCAGTGAAGCTAGGTGCTCATTCCAAATTGTAGATTCGAATGGAGAAGAACGAGCAAGAAACTCCATTCGTTACTCTTTTTTTTTTAAAAAATTGTTTTACAATTTCAATAATATAACATTTATAGTATACATTAGTGTACCCTTATGTGAGAACAATGCAGAGACAAGTTGTTAAAAAAAAGAATAAATGAGGGGACCTATCATAAAATTTTACTCCTTTGTCGTCTCGAACATGGCGCTCACATATGCGTACTCACAATCTTTAAGAGTGCTTCTATATAAACTTTTTGGATATATAAATTAAGGATGCATTATTTTTGAGAATTTTACCTAACTGCTGACTATATTTGAGTATTGTCCAGTGGAGCCGAATCAACACGCTGCCAGGCATTCTTATCCTCAATATAATCTGAAAGTTTGTAGTATGCCTGTCTACACAATTCACGTTTAATATAAGTTTTAAATTTTCGTTCGTTAAGATTCAATACAGTACTTGGAATTTTATTGTAACAATCCCCATAAAGGATTTCTGTACCTTGGACAGACGGAATCGTGGCACAGCCAGCCTATCTTTGCCTCTTGTATTAAAATTATGTCTATCGCTTCTTTTTTCAAATAATTGCAAATTTTTCCTTACATACAGTACTATATTTTCATATTTAGACTGACAAGGCACCGTCAGGATATTTATCGTTTTAAATAGTTCTCTCAGAGATTCGCGACGGGGCAAGTTATATATCGCTCGGATAGCCCGCTTTTGTAGAATAAATATTGATTCTACTTCCGCAGCTCGACCCCACAGCAAAATTCCGTATGACATAATGCTGTGAAAATAGCTAAAATAGACAAGCCTTGCTGTGTTCACGTCTGTGAGCTGTCTTATCTGTCTAACTGCAAAAACAGCAGAGCTTAGTCTCCCCGAAAGCGTCTTTATGTGGGAACCCCATTGAAGTCTATTGTCTAGTGTGATACCTAGAAACACTGTCTCGTTGACAAATTCTAACTTTTGCCCATTTAAAATTATGCTACAATCATTACTGTGTACGTTGGGCAAGCTAAATTTAATACATTTTGTTTTTTTCTCGTTAAGTGCTAAATTATTGACTGTAAACCAATTATGAACTTGATGAATGTAGCTGTTTACTTCGTCAAAATTATTAGGACGTCGACCTATTTTAAAAATTAATGATATATCATCAGCAAACAGCACCATACTTGGCTCAGCTTTAAATAAAAATGGCAAGTCATTAACATACACTAAAAAGAGAAACGGACCCAATATTTAACCCTGTGGAACGCCCATTCTTATCTCAGAGCCCTGTGAGTTATAACCACCTACATGAACTCTCAGCTGCCTATCCTCTAAATATGATTTTAGTAGACGGAGTGCAGTATGTCTAATCCCGTAATGATCTAATTTCAGCAAGAGTGTTTCATGATCAACGCAATCGAACGCTTTTGAGAGGTCGCAAAAGACACCAACAGCATCCTGTGCTTCCTCCCAAGCACCGAGTACTTCCTTTATCAACGTGACACCGGCGTCAGTTGTACAACGACCTTTAGTGAAACCGTATTGTTGGTGATGGAAGATGGCATGTTTATCAAAGTGATGAAGCATCCGAGATAGCATTAACTTTTCGAACACTTTGCTAAGAACCGGCAGAACAGACACAGGCCTATAGTTGTTTGGTTCCTTAGTGTCACCATTTTTGAATAATGGAATAACTTTACTGTATTTCATTAGGTTTGGGAAGACACCGTCATCTATACTTTTATTGAAAATCAAAACCAGATACGGCGCTAAAGTTCGGATAAGTGATCCGCAGACTTTCACGGATAGTCCCCAAAGGTCCTCAGTTGATTTGACCTTGATTTCTTTAAAAACCTTTATTATCTCTAAAGGACTAGTACAATGAAAACTAAAGTCGCATTCGCATGATTTAACATTTTCTCTAAGCAAAGTTGCCGATAGTCTGGCCGATGATTTTAAATGAGCCGTTGTTTTGACAGGTATATTAGCAAAAAAAGTCTCAAACTCCTGAGCTACATCTGTGCTTGACGAAATCTGTCCCCTCTCTGTGTTTAAACAAAAAGCCGAATGTTTTAATTTATTCCTACCTGTCTCATTCTGTATTATTTTCCACGTAGCCTTTATCTTATCTTCAGCTGATTTTATTTTATTACTGATGAAAAGACGCTTTGCGGTTTTGCATGCTATTCTAAATGTCTTTGAGTACAATTTTACATGTTGATGAAAAAGAGGGTCGCAATTGTATGGTTTCATGCCATAAAGTTCAAAAAGTTTATCTCTACTCTTACAAATACCTGCGGTAGCCCAATCGCTAAACTGAAACTTAGCATAGACGTCTTTATATTTCATTGGCAAAATTTGACATTAATTTGATTCCGGGGACCAGTTAACAGTTATAAATGTGCCGGAAGGAGTAAAACCAAGTAAAACAACATCCTAGGAGCTCATGTCATAAAACTTTCAGTGCAATTTCGTCCCCATACCGTGAACTTTGAAATTGGTGTGATCACTGCTAATCCAACACGGGATGAACTCGACAAACTTCGCATAACTAAGCCATAATTGAGACTATTAACTCAACTACCACTAACGCCAAAATTCTGAAGACTGTACAAATATTACAGAATACCTTATCCTAAACCCAACATTCGGAAGAGTAACTCTTATAAAAGTTTTAAATCAAAGAAAAAAATTACAATACCAGAGTCCACGGTCGTCGGTCCAGAGACCAATAAGGCACCGCGACGGATGGTTCAAATGTATGATGATGAAGATTACAGATCAACGGAACACGTTCCCACTGACGCTTGTGAGGTATTTCATAATGTAGCCGTTGTGGTACATTGCTTTACAGTTTTAATGCATCTCCGAGGTGACGGGGAGAATTTATGGTGGTTACAAATTGCATTAGGAAATGTTTCGAGTTGGGTACTGTAATATATTTCCTGGACGATGTGTTGAGGTTCTGTTCTTCTTTCACCTTAACTGTTGCCTGGAAAACGTTGAAATAAATTCGCCACAAAAGTAGGTTACCGGTATACCGGCTACACTTATACCGCCACGTAGGATACAAAACAGTTTCAATTTATAATGAAACAATGAATTTGCTTCTGCACATAGGCCATAAAATGGCACTTTTACACGTCAAAATTATATACTTTAAGAAATTGGATGAAGTTGGCATTTCCTATCGGATTAGTGACGAAACAAAATCCATCTTTTTTATGTCTTATATACAGCACAGTTCCATTTATAATTATTTATTTTTGGAATCCAAGACAGTGTGTTGGTTCGCCCTTTTTATAGCCTTATGCAGGACGGGATTGATGATTTTCCCATTTAAAATTCATGGTAGCTACTATAGCAAAACAGACGAGAAATGTTCACTTACACAACTTACAAGGAAAACCAGACATTAATGTAACATTTAATAAACTGAATCTAAAAATAAACCTCTAGACAGGCTGAGGTAGGTACTTCAGACCAGGTGACCATCATTCATTTCAACACAATATCTAAAGCCTTTCTTACCAAGCAAAAGATTTATATTTTTTGACTTATTTGTATACTGACCTCTAGCTGTCAAACCTTTCTTTCATGCCCTACAAAATGGCGGCAACTCTTTTGTTGTTTATGATTTATGTTTGTACCTACTCGAGATTCGAAAACTGTATCGCTTTGAGAACGCTCGCGCTGGCGATAGTTTGTAGGATTAATGACTTGCTTTTTAGACTGCACAACTTGGCCATTATAAATATTATTTATATTTATAAATAAATTAAGTTTCTTTAAGGTATTTGTGTGTAGATAAAACAGTTCAGGTTTACACTAGGTTATGAATAGATGGCGTGACTGATATTATAATTCTCAGTGTCATTACTCTGAATAAAATAGAGGAAGTTTGAATTTAGGATTAGGAATTCCAAATGCTAATTAATGCTAAAAATATATCAGACTAGATAATAGTCGCAAACACGATTCCTTAAGAAACCCTAGAAGCCAATATTCGAATTGTTGAAGTACCCACATATAATGTATTATCTAACAATCAATTCCTTGTGACACATCTTGGTTTTAGATACATCGGCAAACTAGATGGTCGGCAATCTACCACCACCCGGAGTTGCAAGTGCGTTGCCGACATTTGGGGGTTGTTATAGAATTGGTTGTTGCACGTTGATTGTCGGTATATAAGACACAATAGAAATACATTTTTCAATACAAATACATTGTGTCTCTCGTGGTTACACGTCTAAAACACACGAGACGTTAACGCTAGGGGATTTTAGGACTAAGGATTGGGGGAGGGACCAGGCCTCTAAATTCAGAACTAGAAGAACTTCCAAAAATCACTAGTTTAGAAATGGTCACATTTCTCCATTCCCAACAAAATTTTCCTAATTATCTAATGCAAATACAACAGTAAAACGGATAAACAAACTTCAATAGCATCACCAAACAAGCCTATGCCTAATTTAGTAAGAACAATCGATGCTATACTGGGCATACCCCCGGCGTTTCCTGTCATACCGTCGTATTTATATGTGGGAGCACGCATTCATTGTTATCCTATTATATCGAAGGTATGGGCGCCTCACCATAATAAAACATGACTGTTTAACTCGGTAATGTTATGCAGTAGTATGTAAATTTAACTTTTTGTATTGTTTATTGAATTGGCGATTGATTTGTTTTGAGAGCAATTGCGATTGTAGATTCAAAATCATCTAGTGACTCCCGCCCAGAGTGTAGCGAGAGGGAGTGTTGGAGTCATACTGATTAAAAACCCACCCCGTTCTTTCTTCAGCTCCGAACCGGACCACGAAACATCCTTGCGCTTCATTCATCAAACCCTAAGCGAACGCCGCACCTGTTGTTCTTCATTGTGTCTCGAATTGCCACTATTGAAATGTTAAACCCGCAACCCCGGCTGGAAAGCTTAACGTTAAGGACTTCCAAAATACTGTCACTATTCTAGATGTTTGGCAATACTTAAAGTCTGGATTCTTAACAGAACTGACCAAAAACATCTTGTTAAATATTCTAAAAATTATCAACATCATTTGTGAACCCATCCATCATAAGTTCAGCTAAAAACAGTGACTAGTTCACTACATTCTACTCCTGAGAATTTATAGACGAGGCATCCATAGCGAAATTCGAAAGGAAAACTAATACATCACTCGCTACCTAAGGAACTGACGCTAATTATTCGCATATCCGATAGACCAACATGGCGAGCTACGGACCACATCCAATGAATACAAAAGTCAATAAAATAGTCCTAAAAAATTATTCTCTGATTTATTGACCATGGTCTGCGCACCAGACAGGAATGCAAAACAACGATTATGCTCAGCTCTGACGCATCGACAATAAAATGGGCAAAAACGCAATCGAAAGCTTTCGTGGCGACGGAAATAACTGACGAAGCGATTAATAGCATCGCTGTGTTCACTTGAATGCTGTTCAGCGACTTTTATAAGGGCATCGTTCGATCGGTGGATCGGTTTTAAATGCCGTTTTAAGGGTGTGTCGGTCGCACATATTTTTGGTCCTTTCGTTACGGTACTTTCAAGAAGAAGGCAAACGAGCGGACAGATTACCTGATGGTAAGCAATCAGCGCCACTCGTGGATACTAGCAACAACGGAGGAGTTACGGGTGCGTTGCCGACCTTTTAGGGATTAGGGATTTGGAGTTTTTGTCACCGGGAAAGGATTGGGGGAATCAGTAAGGTGAAACTACAAAATCCCTGACGTGACTTTTCAAAGGATACTTAGGAACTATTTGTTCACTGTACCTTTTAAAGACATCGTTTCTGTTGGAATTTGGAATGAAGTCATTCGTTGATATTCGCGGCCAAAAAGACCCACTTATATTTAAATCAAAATTAATATTTTTTCAGTGTCATAACGTTCTCTGGGCTTATTTTACTCGACATTATCGAATAAAATAGGTTCAGAGAGCATTAAGTATTTTAAATTTTAATTAAAGCAAGTGAAAGACCTGAAGAACCTATAAATTGCAGTGCTTGGCGTTCAGCCAACAGTTTCTATGTGCAATGGTATAAAATTTCTGTAGAGAATTTATCCTTAAGTTAAGCTTCAAGTCATTTTGTAATCTAACTTATAGATTGTATATATTTAAACATATCGTTTATTTACCAATCAGGTGTTACATGTTTAAACATTTTCGTTCTTTTGCTTAAGGCGGAGGCCGTAGTAAATATTGCGCTTCCCGCATCCCCGGCTGGTTCAAACTAGGCTTGGCCTATAATATCTTGGGCGCCTCGGATAGTGCAAGAGAATTAACATTACCGAACTCTTCTTCCATTTTTTGAGCAATTTGACACTGCTGATGCATTGTACTAAAAGGCGAGTAATGCACTTCGCATCACCAGATGCAAGAGTTCATAGGAGATGCTCATAAATAGCCATACGTGATAAAAAAAACAATGTGCAACATTCGTTACCAAATGCATATTTACCTACTGTTTGCTACCAGGCTACCAGCCTTGTTAAGAGGTAAACCAGCTTTCCAGAGTAAACGTTAACCACCTTTACAATTTCTAAACAATTACCTGACGTCTGCATACTGCCCGTGCTTACATAACGTAAACTAACTCGTGCGCTCTGCCTCGTAAAATATTAAACTAGGCTAGATCTGACGCCGGTTGTGTGCGAGCAAAAGTGTTTGTATAAAAAATAAACATACTGGCTTATTTTTTTATGTCGGAGAATCATCCAGTAGCAGAGTGGGGCTAGAGGGTGTGTCAGACTTCAGAGTCTTACTGACCACCATCCCCTTTCTTCTGCTTCAAGCCAGACCGCAACCGGTAGGCCTACCACGATTAAGTGTTAAAGCGTACATCTTCCCGGCGAGAAAGAGGGATGGAGCTATAAAAGGTGCATAGCTCCATCCCTCTTTCTCGCCCGAAAGATTGGCGCTTCAACACGTCATGGTAGGCCCTCAGGTCGGGTAATGCTATGCTGTTTGGATGTTGAATATTAAGAACTGAAAATAGGGATAGAGCTATCACATGTCGTTTGGTAATCTCGTTTCAAAATGATAAACCACCAAATCCAAACGTTCAATGTTCGGTGTTTTTATGACGTAACGATAAAAATGCAAAAATATTGGATTCCTAATTCCCAATTTTTATTTCGGTTCTTTCAACTAATATACAGCAGATTCAGAAGCCTCAAAACTTCCTTTTATCCTCCAAAATGTAACCGCAAAAAAGGCAAAACTAGGACAAACTTTTAATAAAACACTTTTCTCCTCGCCGTTACTCGTACTGGCGCACAATGAACTGTACGGATGAAGCAGTTAACTCTATATGCCGCTGGTATAATAGGGCGCATTCCTTCACCAGTGCAAAGGGCACTGTGATAATCGACAGTTGACAAGGTCGATCCACACTTGGGGTCACTGGTAAACTGCTTTGATTGTTGTTTATTTGTTAATTGATTGGTATTTAGATAATGTGAAATCTGCCGTGAACATTGGTTGGTAGAATCTTATTGAGGATTGTTATTTTAGCTTTTCATTGGACATTTTTTTATGTTATAGTTTGGCAAACGATCATATTTACCTACTGGCAAGCAATTAACACCACCCATGGACATGTTACGAATGCGTTGTCGGCCTTTTAACTGACCGAATCCTAGCCCTCCAAATACCTAAATCTCCAAAACCCTTATCAAAAAAGTCCGGCAATGCACAGGCAACTCCTCCGTTATTGTGTCTATAGGCGGCGCTCTTTGCTTACCATCAGGGCATAATCAGGCGTATTGTATGATGGTCGGTCACATAAAAACATTGGCAATTGTTCTAAAAATTGGAAATTGATAGACTATGTAATCAGTCTTCTGACTGATGCGGATGAAGTTAGAAAAGAAAGAAGATACCGTGTAGAAACAGCTGGAAATAGACAATGACAGGTGGTGTTTAGACTAGAGTAGTTCTTTTGAATGGCAAAGTATTGTATAATATCTATCGATTTGTCATCAACATGGAGCACTGCAGTGAATTTCAAGGAAACAAGATACACTGCAGAACTATTGCATGATACAAGTCTAGTGTCATTCAAGGCAGTTGCACCCAATAGCTTCAACTTCAACTGAAGTAATTTTACTGACTTCCAAAACATCAACATCTCGTGATAGACAGACAATGAGCTTCGTCTAAGTAACCAGGTGTTCCATAATCTTTTGGCGGCGGTATTTCCAAACCGATATGACCTACAAAACTTTAAGTAACGAGCGATAGACGGCCAGCAGCGCGCGTGAACTCTTCTGGTCTTGCTGGTGTCTGGGTGTCCATGGGCGACGCTGATCGCTTACAATGGGTGGTACGTCTGCGTGTATGCCTCCAATTATATTACAAAAAATAACTACACGCTTGACGGAACCAATTAAATTTTAAAGATTTATCAAAATTCAGAAATAAGTTTTTTTAAATATTATGTAGTTCCTTAAGGAATTCGCGGTAAGAAACATTATACTCGAATTGAATTGCCGTCACCAAGCGGCAGCAGAGCAAAACGCATTCAATAAATTCAAAGTAAAAGTGCTAAATTGCATCATAAAGAACAATCGTTACTTTTTCATATCACATTATGTAAGACGGGTATAGCAACAATAATGATCTGTTCTTAGAACCATTTCGCTGTACATTGCGCAGCACGTGTGTGTACCAAGGTAAACGATACGATAATGCCGCAATGTATTGCAAAATTGAAAGTGAGTGGTAAATACTGTGTCTTTGTTTTAAAATGATAATGAAAGTTATGTTTGAAGACATTTAAGTAATTCATATATGAGATTAGGTCATTTATCACGTGTGTTTTGTTGTAGACGTTACCTATTTATTAATGTTTAAGATATAGATGACATTAATTAATGTTGCGTGTGGCTGACTGGAAATGCGCAGATGAAACTTAATACAGAGATTTTTAAACGACAATTTCCTTAATTTCTTAGATGAACGGTAGAAAACTTTAAGAATTCGCTTTGTACATGACAATACTGATAAGGATTTTTTTCTAAAATAAGGTTGCAATGCAAGCCCCATAATGTACTGCAGCCATGGCTTGGAGCTGGAGCAGGTACGAGGTGGCTTTTAGTCAGTAAGAGTCTGACACTTCGTCTAACCCCACCAATAGCGAAAGAAGTGCCATTTACTTAATTCAAATTAGGCTTTGCTCATTTAGAACATCGTTTACTAGTGTTTAAAGAATCTAAAACAACTCTTTGGAATCAAACATCAGCCCTTGTTCAAGCGATTCTTTTTAGCGCCCTTAATCGGCATTTCTATGGCACTCATTTGAAATGGAACTACAAACTTAAGCAACTAAAGATTAGATTTTTGGCACGTCAACTCAACCGAGCTTGATGACCAAAAGTGCTCAACCGAGCTTACGTGGATATTTTAGAAAGTATTTTAAAAATCTCCATCTTCACCAAGGAAGTGATAAGGAAGTAGAAGTATTCAGGAGGCATTTGAAGAAAAGGGAGTTTGTTTTTTAATAATATAGCAGAGTTTTTATATCCGGATCGATACGATCTCACGGCCAATATTAGGACTAAAGGGTCCCAAAACAAAAGAGTTCGGTAAGTATGGATTTGTTGTACTTAAAGCAATATAGTAATACCAACTCGATGGCCCGGGATTGTAATTTTTGGCCAACTTGCAACTGTATGCATGAGGGTGGGGTTTCGAAACCTGGCAAGCACCAATGTGACTTTTTAGAGTAATATGTGCTTCTTAGATTATTTAGAAACCACTGATATACAGTAAAGAAAAGCATCGTGAAGAAAACTGGACTTAGAAGTTTTTATTATAATATTAATTTCTAATAATAAGTTTGAAATCGCCAATCCCCCTTGAGCAAGCGTGGTGGTTAATGTTCAAACTTCCGCGTGAGACGAGGCCTTTGCTCGGCAGTGGGCAGTGATTTGAATAACCTACTCAATTGCAACTTACACTGTGAATATCAGGGCTTAGGATAGCCTTGATACCCAAAGTCTAATTCTCAAATGTTTCGTACGGAGCGAAGTGGCATCCCTAAAATTATGTAAAGCGACATTTAATTGCTGCTAATTGGATCCGTCTGTTTGGGAGGAAGTAGTGTCATTTGTGTTATTTTAGGATGTCCGACATTATCATTATAATGTTTTCGATCCCAGGTGATAACATTGTTTTGTGCGTTTTATGTAATGACAGCTAATTTTTGCTGTTAGTAGGTGGCGCTAGTTGCGAGTTTGATCACGAACTATACAATTTTTAAGCTTTTTGTCTTTCTTTTTTTAAAAACGTTGCCCTACATTACGATTTTCTCTTGTGTCGTGGGTGCGATTACGAAGATACAATTTCTGTTGTTCGGAAATCGAACCCGCGACACGTTGCCCTACATCCAGTTGCCCAGCCACCGCCACAATTGTGCAGTTGGTAATTTCGGTAAACGATACGATAATGAAATGACAACGCCAGAAAGTTAATATTTTAGGTATTCGATGTTATATATATATTAAAAAAACGTATTGCTACCACTTAAGCACATATTATACATATATTGTATAGATATAACGGGGATATGCATCCCAGTTTGATTATGTGACGAGTACCCACACCGTTAACCCTAAAAGACAATTACAAACCCAATTGGTGCTTGATAAAAGCTATGTTTTCGACCCTGGCTATATACATAACAGTACCTACACATGTACAGGTATTTCCTTTCTCTTGATTGGTTCACGAGAGCCCCACACATTATGTCAGCATGGGTTATGACCGTATGGGTAGGGTTGATCTACTTTTTGCCGGAAACCGAAGCTTTCAGACATATTAAAAACTCTATGGAGTTAATCCTATGTTACAATAAATATTTCATTGTATGTATTACGTAAAGAGTTTTGTTGTATCGAAGTACATAAATATTGGTTGTTATTGTAAACTCACTATTAAATATATATTACAAAGAGTGGCTTTTTGTTTGCTCCGTCTCAAGTGCGGACTTTTACGATATTTTTTTGGGTTTTCTTCAACACAAAGTTTGGCAATGTACCACTACGTGTGTGTGGCCACGGCCAGGTTCAGGAAAATTAACGAGGAGGTTTATCTATACTAATATTATAAAGTGGTAAAATTTGTAGTGTGTAAATTTGCATGTTTGTAAAATTGTATGTAGGGGGTAATCTTTGGAATCGCTGGTCGGATTTCCAAAACTCTTTCACTGATAGATAGCTACAATGTTCCTGAGTGCTATAAGCTATAAAACATCACGCTACGATCAAATGGAGCCGAGCAGCGAGTGAAACCGCGTAAGAGTAGCTAGTTCAATATATGAAAAATAAAACCAGCTATAACTTAAGTACATTCACTTTCTGTAAAAAAACAATCTACTAACTTAAATAACAATTTCTAAATAACAACGACGACACTTTAATTACAAAAAATTTCATCACGGTTTCCAGAAAAAATTACTGTAGTAGATTTTTTCTACCGAAAACAAATTATGTATTGCATACGTGCGCAACGGAGCGTACCGTTATAATAAAAAAAGAAAAGCAGTATGACGTCATAACGCCAAAGTTAGGTACAAATGACGTCACAGACTTGGATGTTTTAGAATGTATACTAGAAAAGGTAATTAGTAATTGTTGAGTACTTGTATAGGTAAAACAAAGGAGACTGACTCACATTTTTAAGGCCTTGTCTCAACGTATTAAGATGACACAGACGTTAAGTATTTCTGCCATAAGAGACTGGTTCAGAAAACACGTGTCCATATATAGGGTTAGGTGCAAAATTCCGTTGGTGAGAAAATACTAGATTTATAACTAAAGTATTCGAGTTTTATTCTAATAGAATTCATGTATGAGCTAAACTAAACATATTATAATATTTTTATGGCTTCAAATCGATCTTAAATTTATCTTTAATTAACATTCTCGCGCGGTTTTACCCCGCTGCTCAGCTCCATTTGATCGTGGCGTGATGTTTTATAGATGTTTCATAGCACTCAGGAACATTGTAGCTATCTATCGGTGGAAGAATTTTGGTAATCCGACCAGGGGTTCCAAAGATTGCCCCCCTACATACAAACTTACAAATGTTACCCCTTTATAACATTAGTATAGATAGTATAGATAAGTGTAGACTTGGGATAAACATTTTTTAGCCAATTTTTTTCAAATACAGCTCATGATTCTGCCTCTTATACAATGAAACTGAGAGAACAATAAAAATATCTGCACTTAAAAAAAAACAGACAAGATTAAGTGGGGGGTGCCATGCTTCGGCACGAATGGGTCGGCTCGACCGGAGTGATACCACGGCCTCAGAAAAACCTAGCGTGAAGCAACACTTTCGTTGTTTCGCCGTATGAGTAAAGCTATATGCAATCCCCAATCCTCAAATCCCCTATCTAAATCTCTAAAAGCTATCACGCAAACAAGACAAATTAACAAAGATCAAAACAAAGTTTTAAACTTGTCTATAAAGAAAATTGCAACACGTCATAAAAATTAAGGAACATTTCAAAAATATGTTTCGATGGAGACCTTGAATAAACTAGTTTTTTTTAAATGGATGGACAGTTGACAGTTGTGGGAGCGGCAATATTCCGAAGCATTTTGCAATAATTAAAATGTGTCTCTTGGGGACAGCTTGACAGTTTTTATTTGTTTACACAATTCTCGTGAATTGTGAAAAGTTTTTTATTGATGAGTTCATTGATCATTTATTTAGAATTTTTAGTTATCTTACTTTTTCTAAAATAGCTCTAGTTCTTATGGTCATAGTGTAATATTTCATAGCTTATAGCCTAAAAGCTTTCCTCCAATATAAACTTCATCGTTCATCGTTAAACGTCATCTATGACTGCACAATTGGCGCGGTGGCTGGGCAACTGGATGCCGTGCAAAATGTCGCGGGTTCGATTCCCGCAAGGAACAACAGTTTGTGTGATCCACAAATTGTTGTTTCGGGGTGGGCTGTGATGTTTGTAAATGCACCCATGACACAGGAGAAAATTCTAGTGTTGGGCAATGTTAAAAAAAAAAGAAAATATAAACTATCCAACACAAAAACAATGTTTAATTCGAACCTCTAGTTCTGAAGATTAGCACATTAAAATAAACAAAAAATTCTTCAATTAAATACCTAATATTCATAATATAATTTACAATTATACTAGAGTAAATAAATGCATTTGCAAAATGCTGTACTGAACCGTTCACACAAAAATAGGTGACTAGCATATCAAAATTGTTAATCAAACTCGGTCACACGCTATTAGATTGTTATGTTTATATCCAGTATTGGATGTTAACAGACTGTGACTATAACAATGATCTCAAAATCATTACATCACACCTTTAAAACAGGTTTCTGAATTGTGTGAAAGAGATAGACATAATAATTTACCTTTTTTTTTATTGGGTAGTTGTTTTATGAATCCCATATCTCAGCGACTTGTCGGAGAAGTCCAATATTTTTATACTGATCAACATTTAAAAGGTATAAAAGATTATACTTTACTTAATAAAAAAACAAAAATAAACCAGTAAGTATCTAGTTTTCTAGTCATAATAACAGGTTTATGGAAAAACGGTGATGATTAATCAAATGACAATGTATTAAGTCATTTAAAGTAAAAGAAAAAACCTGATTCATAAATAAATTAAAAGAAATTAATAAAACAACTACTCATTAATAGGAACAGTATGGTAGCCTCTTTCTTTAACACAGTACCTAAGATTTTGAGAAAGTATTATTATGGTATGATAAAACTACCCATTAATAGCAACAGTATGATTGCCTCTTTTTTAACATGGTAAGAAAGTATTATTACGATATAATTTTGATATCCAGAGATAAGATAGGATGGTGGAACGGTATACTAGACTATTTCTTTTCCCTTCCTACATAGACAAAGGCCAATAGCAAAACAACTACTCCATACAATTACATACCTCAAACTGCCAATTTACCTTATTTCATTCATAAAATATGAATGGAATTTTTAATTTTAGTAATATGTTTGTCACACTTATCTGGGATGACTCATACACTATTAAAATACTTGCTTCTTAGTATTAACTTGACAATATTAAAAGAACAGGTTACTAATAAATATTTTCCATTAGTTTATTACTTTAAAATAATGTCAAGGCTTTTTCATACTGGTAAGAGAATGTAGGTTGCATGCAATGAAGTTAATAAAGAGCCACTTTTTTATTTCAATAAAGTGACACTGGTATGAAAGTAGATTTTTTAATTATAATAAGTAGATAATAGGGAAATTTCTACGAAGTCAAATTCCTTCCAAATTTAAATTTGGACATACTTAATTAATTTAAAATATTTTAAGACATAGATTTTAAATTAAATACAAAGACAGACATGGGTATTTGATTATTATTAAAACATGTCCCACACAAAAATAGTAAACAGAAATCAATTGATTGACAATAGTACAAATTTGTTTACAATAGTGATGTCATACAGGAAGAAAACACAGATAATACAACATTTTTGTGAATTAAAACTGATATCAAGAATTCCTGCAATCTTATCTCTAGATTATGACTCAATCTAACGAAATAACTGCAGGTTTATTTACTCAACTTATCATAATTAGTGAGTACTGCACTATCTCTAAGATATCATGAGTACTCAGAATAAATTTCAAGTAATATCCACATTGCAATACACATAGGGACTGAAGAAATATATTTTTAATCAGAAATAGGGGTGGGGTGTATATTATTAGTCATATGCACTCATTCTAACAAAACACCCTTCCTGGGGGTCCCATATTCCCCATTTCGGCGAAACGTTACGCATATGGTGTTCAGGGATGTCCCCACTGGACAAACTCTGCCCCAATTAAACAAATTGCCGCCAAACCCACACAAGGTCATTGCTAAACTCTTATTTACAATACTTTCACATAAAATAACATGAATTAACATCGTGGGGGAACGCAACGCGATGAAAAATCGATATGTATTCCGAAACGTGTTAAACTTTTTACAAACGCATACTATAATGACTAAGGCATGCTTTTTTACAGCCTTTGATTACGATGTCATTCATAAACGTATGTAATTACGATCGTAATGAACTAATCGATGAACCGTAACGACCGCACGCCCGTGCTATGTTTACGTTATAATATCTATGAAAAAAACAGTCTGCCGATATAAAGGAAGGCTACCGGTGCAGCAGATACTATATGGACATAAATAGATCGACGCGTGCATGATCATCGTTGTAATTATTTATTTGTTTTGCTAACGAAAGCTCCGAGGAGCGATGAACTCGTTATATTGTACATACCTCATTTTGACGCTCTTATCCTTTGTCAAGACAAATCCGAATGCACTACTGCACAACACGAAACAATTGTTCACTTATAAACTGCATATTTTCACAAACACATACGAGCATTTCCGTATTATCGCCTGTTATACACGTCTGGGACACTTTCGGTAGCCATTTTTGTCAAAAAACACTTTTTACGTCCCGATTCCCGATTTCGAAAAGCTGTGAGCGAGATGACGCTAGCGCCGCGCCGAGACAACGAATGAAAATAAATGGAACATTGAACCGGGTGCTCGCAAATCCTAGAATATTGCAGTCCGATTCACACTCTAAAATGTAACTTAGCTTCCACTAAAAGCTTCCACGTCAAACAATACGCGTACAATGTCAACCGAAGTTGCCTGCAGCTTCAACTTCACTGGGCGAATCGGAACTCGAATTTACATTTTTCGTCCTTATTCGGTATTTCTACCTTACTTGGGCGGATAATATCCTATCCCAGTGCAAGCACCAATCACTACTTGGAATTATGCTTCAAAATGATACTAGTGCTGCCACCTCGTAGCTAGTTGTGTAACTTCTAAGACATACTGGCAACATCCCAACGAAGTTAAATTCAATTATTTTAGTGTCTCCGTACCTCGTGCGGTGCTTGATTCGTAGTGAAAAGATTTAACTACACGTCACACTTCATTTTAGTATTTCGTGGACTTACTATCGTTAACTTTAACATAACGTTTGACACAAACTTTCGTAAACAAAGAGATCGTATATTGTATTTTCAAGACGTGCAATACTTTACAACTATAGTGATGTAAGAAAAACTACTAATCGACTAAAAAAAAAGTTAACAATATTATCGACTAAATAATAAACCAAATAAATAATTTTGTTAGTCCAAAGTGTAAAACGTAATTGACTTATCATGAAAAGGGCAACTCAACTTCCGAGAACAACAACAGCGATATCATGGATACAAAGTTTCTAGCAGTTTTCTTAAATCTTAGATTTTGAAATTAAAAATGAGACAAATTCTCTTCATTTTATTGCGCTTTTATTATGTTTTAGTATTCAATAATATAATCGAAGCACAAAGATGATCAAGCATTATTTTATTCAAGCTAGTGAATCCAAAACGTTTTGAAACCTAATTTCGCATAGATTGTATTGGATTTTCTATAATAAGTAATGACAGACTTATTATAAAAATCCAATTAATATTAATAAAATGAAAGCAATTAGTCTGATGAAAAAAATTTTTTGCCGTCTTAATTTCGACTTAAAATTCGACTAATTTAATATTACTATTTACAGTGCGGTTGCCTAGTCAACAACGTATTTTGACAGTTGTGAGTGACAATAGTTTTCGGGAAAAAAGTCAGCCTGTTTTTCTTTTGATAAACAGTTCCTTTTTCGAAAACTTAAAAATAATGGTGGGCGCAATGCCTGTTAACTTAATACCAAAATTTTGTAACGGTACCATGGATAGTCACAACGGTACCGAGGATAGCGAAATTCAAGTGCACATCGGTAGTCGGGTAAAGTGTAACGACGATTTTGGTACGGTGAAGTATATCGGTGAAGTGCACGGATACAAAGGTATTTGGTACGGAGTTGAATGGGACGATCCAGCGAGGGGTAAACATGACGGCTCAGTGGACGATGTCCAATATTTCAAAGCGTCCAAACCAGGCGCTGGATCATTTATTCGTCCGAACAAAATTTCTCCGTTGAAAACTTGTGCTGAAGCTATCAGAAAGTATTACGGTGATCGCGAGGTGAGTCATAAACACAGCTATACAAACAAAACAAACTTTTTAAATATTTTCTTAAACTTCATTGTAAGTGCACAAGCATTAGGTCATTCCACCTACATAAAAACTTGGCAGTATGAGTGGGTTGTGTTTTTAATCTGTCACTGTATTTCAAGGCTGATCTTGTTGTTTAGATTGCTTATTTATTTCTTAATACAGTAATAAATTAATGTTATAAAGTCTGTACGACATAAAATAATGTCTTTGATAAGCGTGTTTGTTTTCCTTTCACATAGGCATCTTATGTTTATAGTCCCGTATTTTAGACTCTTTTATAAAATTATTAAACCTCTTTACTGTTCTAAAACTTTCAGTTGTAAGCAACATAGAATAAACTATGCCATAAAATGTTGAAGTCTTTTTTCAACTACAAATCACTAAGAACATTATTTCTAGATTTCGAAACATTAATAAAAGTGCAAGGACTTAGTAAATCTATATTAACTAACATAATATCTGCATTGCACCACTAAGGCTATTGAAAAAAACAATATCATTAAGACTAAGTAAAAAAGTTATTACAACATACCATTTTATCAACAACATTATACCTTTTTGAAAAAGTGGAAAGCACCACCCTTTTTTGGAGTTTTGTAAACAATACTGAATAATAATTAATATGAAAAAACAATTCGTGCAATCTATAACCATAAAAAGGAGTAAATAACTCTTCTTATAAGATCCTCATATGTAATTGTTTAATAGAACCTATTTAAAAAAGGTTGTTATCTTGATTGAAATAAACATAAAAGTCAAAACTTTAAATTACTTGGACCAATATTGCCACTTATTTTTGTATTTGCTATTTTCATATTAGTTAACCTTACTTACATTTAATTATTGTATCATTATTTTTTCTAATATCCTTTTTTCACATTGCATATTTATAATATCTATTAGAGAATTTAACACAGAGTTGCCCAACAGCACAGCAAAGTGACTTAAATTATAATAACAATATATAATTATGCTAGTTTCCAACTAGTAAAATTTAATACTTTTGTCCAATTATTGTCAAAAATGTTACTTTTCAATGAAGTGTTTATTAACTCCCAAATATGACATTATAGTACTTTTTTGTGAAATATCTTATTAAGTTCTTAAAAATTACCAATTTGTATTGACAAGTTGAAGAAAAATTTTTTTTTTATTTTTCAATAGTTATTGTATTGAAACATACAATATTTTTATTTATTGACCCAGGTAATTACCTAATTTTTGCTTTTCTATGCTAGTTTAATTTAATATAGGTTTTATAAATTATTATCAAATCATATTTCTTTTATATCTTTAATTTTCCAAGTTTTATAAGATCTTCAGTACTCACGTACTATAGATCATTCAAAAATAGTTAATCAGGATCATAGATTCCTGATGGTAAGCAATACCGTAGAACGCAACTCGAGCCGACCTAACCAAACGCGTGTAACCAAACGATAGCGCGATCTATCTCGATCCCAACGCCATCTATCGAGCGTGTGGACAACTTTGTACAGTACGACAAACAGTTCATCACGATATTTGTTTTCATTTTTTTTTAATTACTTTAAAGATTAGCAGTACTATGTTTGTGTTGAAATAAAGAGGTTTTAGTTGAAAAATAAAATCCATGTTTTTCATATAATATGTATGTTTTTTGTTTAACTTAAAATTTTCTTAAATAAAGATAACATCAAATTTTATAATAATGAAAAATAAATACTGATGCGCTTATAATGTATAAGTTTGTGAATAACATAAAATTGAGTATTTTTTACAAGACCTTTTTTATACCTTTTGTTAAAAATTCGGCGTCGGTCACGGATATTCGCTGAACCCGCCGAACCATAGAGATAACATTTCCTTTACTAATTATTATTAATTTTAAATATTTTTATGTATCTATAAGATCTTTAGCACTCGCGTACTTTAGACCTTTCAAAAAATAGCAACACCAGGATCTTCAATTCCTGATGGTAAGCAATAGCTTCAAGGTCAACGCGAGGCCACCTAACCAAACGCGTGTAACGAAACCATAGCGCGATCTATCTCGATCCCAACGCCATCTATCGAGCGCACAGACAACTCTGCATAGTACCAAAAACAGTCCATCACGGATTTTTATTTTCGTATAAGAATTTTCCTTAGAAGATTTAGTAATTTTGTTTGTGTTGAAAAAAAAGATATTTCAGTGGAAATTTTTTTATTTATTTGTATTTATGCAATCGGCTTTTTTTTTTTAAAAAAGGTTTTTGAAGAATGGACAGACCTCTCTAGTTCGTAATATCGTAATATAAATATAAATTGATAACTCTCGACAAAAAAGTGTATTTATAGTAAAAGACATCGCTGAAATTGCCTTAAGAAACAAAAAATACTTTATTAACACATTGTTAACATAACAATGTGTTGTTTTTTTTAGTTATTTGACTAGTGTCATGTCTGGCGCTTCCTCTCGAGTTTTACCTGCTGCTCGGCTCCTATTTATTTATATTTAGTGAATGGATTATTTATTCAATACAAACCACAGACGGGGCCCTATAGGGCTGATGTTCAGCCAGGGTCCTATAGGGCTGATGTTCAGCCGGGGTTGCGGGGTAAGCGCAATGAGGCACCGTGGGGTCTCGGCCTAGATAAGGAGAAGGAACGGAGGGTTTTAGAGTCTCACTCCCTCCCTGGGCGGGAGAAATCATTTTATGATTGTCCCCTCACGAAAAAGAAGAAACAATATTGTTAAATTCACGAGGAATGTTGACATACAAACTTTTCAGGTTTTTTAATTTGTATTGCGTATTAGGTATAATAAATCGACCGAATTTTGTTTAATGTTTTTAAAAATTAAACAATGTTCGAAACTTTTGTATGTGGTATTACAAAAGTTGGTCTTATAAGTGAGTGCGTGTACTCTCGGGTCTAGTTCTGGTCGGGCGTTTTGACGTGCTAGCCTAGGACACAATCTAGATTAAATCCTCTCTATCAATTCTATGTTAAACATTACCCATCCAATAACACTCCATATCTCTTTCCAGTGGATACAATTATCACAATACGATGAAGTGACAAGAAAAATTATAGATGTAAACATAACGTAAGTTCCTTATATTATTATTATCCGTAACTATTTGTCGATTACAGGATGAGACAGTAGCCGCCCATCGTAGGACAGTCATCAACGAATGGAAGCGAGAAATGGGAGCGCCCTTCATTGAAATGGTCGGCTTTGAGAAAATTCATCAGAAACAGTAAGTTTATTGTTACAAGTTATAATATATGTGTAATGGCACTGAAGGAAAATATCGTGAGCAAGTCAGAATTTCTAATTTCCAATTATAAGTTTCGCGTGTCGTTGTGGCCGAAGGTAAATTTAAGTTAAAATAAGGCCGCTTCTCCTACTTAAGGAGGTCGGTTCGATACCCGGCAAGTACGATTGCTTGTTTCCGAGTCATTTATGTACTTTCCAAGTTCCTTAAGAATATTCCGTGCCCACTGTTGAACAAAGACCTCTTCTCACATCAAGAAGGACACTGCCCAAGGCGGATTAATGATTATAGATTTATAATTATAAAGTTCTTCAAGTCCAAATTAGTATAACTCGAAATAGTCGGATCGGTACTCGCCAGGTTCTGAACCTGCTCAAGAAGCGGGCTTCTCAATCTCCAATCATAACACGATATATTTACAATTACCGACCCGCCCCGGCTTCATGGGTGAATGCCAATACTTAATTTCTCCACCATATAACCGATGTTATTCCTTCCTAATCAATCACTCTATCTATTAAAATACCGCATCAAAATCCGTTGCGTAGTTTTAAAGATTTAAGCATACATAGGGATATAGGGACAAAGAAAGCGACTTTGTTTTATACTATGTTGTGATTTAGTTGAGCAGACAAGTTATAATAACTAATACTTATATCTGTACTGTATCAAGTACTTGTATAACACAATATGTGATGTATCGAATATCATGACTGCAACTAAATATGTCGAGTTATGTGCCTTGCAAAGTCTCAGATCAACATATATTTTTATAATATAGATATGTAATAATCATTATGTCGTTGAAATCAGTATGTTGTTGTTTAAATGTAAAATATTGTCATGTTATGTTGAAGATTGTATGAATAATACTTAACATGAATACGGTGGTTTCCAACAGTCAAATTTAATCAATACTTTTATCCAAATGTCAAAAATGATACTTTTCTATGGAATTTGTATGTAACACTGAGTTATGCGTCATATTATTTTTGCGTCAAATAGCTTACTTATTTGTAATAATTACCTACAAAATATCTATCTAATATCTACACAACCTTTATAATAAGCTATTCCAACATTTCTAACCATATTTCTTTAATAATTTTGCAGAAATTTCGACCGTCTCCTAGAAGTTTGCGTCCACGACCAGAACATCTCGAAGGCGGGCGAGGTAGCTTCCCTCTGCCCCAACGTACGTAGCCTCGATGTGTCCCGCAACCTGTTCTGTAACTGGCGTGAAGTTATTCAGCTGTCTGCGCAACTGCCTGATTTAAGGGAACTTGATGTCAAGTAAGTCACAGTTACCCATCAACAGGCCTGGATGATCTCCGGCCACCGTAAGCACGGGTCTGCGGTCGGCGAGTAAGGGCAGCTCGCCGCCCGACCAGAACCAGGCCCGAGCTTACGGCGCGTAGCGTTCCGCGCGCGCCTCAAAGAGCCATTAGACCACCACAGACGGGGCCCTAAAGGGCTGATGTTCAGCCGGGGTTGCGGGGTAAGCGCAATGAGGCACCGCGACCTCGGCACAGAGCAGGAGAAGGAATAGGGGGGTTTTTAGTCAGTAAGAGTCTGACACTCCCTCCTGCCCGGCCCTGGGCGGGAGAAGTCATTTGATGATTTTCCCCTCACAAAAAAAAACCATCAACAGGCCTATTTTAAAAGCCATTAATTGCGAATTACATAAACTAGTAATCAATATTATCATTATTATTAATCAGACTGCACAGTTGGCATTTTGGCTAGCAAATTGCTGCCGTGCAACGTGTCGTGGGTTCGATTCCCGCACGGAACAACTCTGGGTGTGATGTGTATGTGAAATTGTATGTTTGTAAATGGACACACGATACAGGAGAAAATTTTAGTGTAGGGCAATGCTGTATAAAAATGAAAAAGTATGAATGTTATTATATTATTGAAACGTCGTGGAGGCCCAGGAGTTAAGGCTTCTCATGCATGAGGGTGCGGGTTCGAAACCAGGCAAGTACCACTGTGACTTTTTCCGAGTTACACGTACTTTCTGTGATTATATGTATGGACTTATAATTTATAATTATAAGTTTGAAATCGCCAATCCACCTTTAGCAAGCGTGGTGAGTAATGAATTGAATGCTCAAACCTTCACCGTGTGGGAAGAGGCCTTTGCCAGTATGCACTGAAAGTCTGATGGTGTGATGTGAAGCCTCTTTTAAAAGCTATCAAATGCAAATTACGTAACTTAGTAATCTGTATAAATTTCATAAACTATTACTAATCTTTTAAAATTTTTTTCGTCCACAGCAAAAACAGAATGGCCATAGACATGCCGGAAGAAACGTTGGCACAACTGTCAATCAATTTTGCCAACTTAGAGAAGCTAAACATCTCAGTGTGCGACTACGAATGGGCTGATATTCTCGCTCTATCACACTTATGGCCGAAGCTAAACGAAATGATCGCTGCGTATAACAGAATAAAGACTATAATCCCACCGACAGTCACACTCAGAACTCTAACAGTTTTAAAATTGGATGGGAACCCTTTGGCATCTTGGTATGAGGTCATGAACCTTGGTACGATGAAAAACTTAAAGGTTCTAAGTTTAAACGACTGTCAAATAACGGAAATAAGGTTCAATGACAATCCCGATGACAAGGTTGACCTGTTTGAAAAATTGGAAGTTCTCTTTTTGAATCGGAACCGGATTAATGACGTGAGTATTGTTGTGGCAACTTTTTTGATTGGTGTTGCCATGTAATAATATTTTTTTAAACAGGTAGATAAAAACATAAGACATTTCTGGTTTGACGCCCAACTTCACTAGATAACGGCATAATCACTCATAAACTTCTTTATTTTGTCTCCAATAATGTATTAAACCCACAAAGCCTTCTCCTTCTCCCCCCCCCACCCTCTTCTCCAAAGGCAAGTCGGTAGAAAGGGCGAAAACCAACGCTGTGGTTGTTTCACGCCGGTGTGGGAGACCCATGTATAAAGCATGAATGGACCAGCTCAACCGGAGTTCAACCACGGCCTTATAGAAAACCGTGAAGCAACACTTGTGCTGTGTTTCGCCGTGTGAGTAAGGTTACCAGAGGCCCAATCCAACCCCCTCCCCCATGCCTTCCCAATCCTTCAATTTCCGAAACTGTTATCCCTAAAAGGGTCGGCAACGCACTCGTAACTCCTTTGGTGTTGCGGGTGTCCATGGGCGGCGCTGATTGCTTACCATCAGGTAATCGGCCAGCTCGTTTTCCTTCCTATCACATAAAAAAGATATCCTGATAAAAAATGAATAATATAATGTTTTATTATTTCAGTGGCGATCTCTAAGTGAACTGAACAAGCTAGCCTGCCTGAAGAAACTCTACTTCCTAAAGAACCCTATACAAGAGAGCGAGGACTATGACACCGGATCACAACTTGTTATCGCTAAAATTGATACACTTCAGGTAAAGATACCATTTAAATATTTAAATTTGATTTATTTGATAAAATCATTTTTCATATGGCACTAGCAAACCCGGCGAATTCCGTTTCGCCATCAGATGTATTTCAAATAGTAGGCGCTGTATGCGAAAAAAAAATTCCCGCTTCTTTGTTGATTTTTTTCCTGTATTTTCTTTCCAACGAATGCAAAACCGTGGAAATCGGTTCGTGTGTGTTGGAGTTATAGCGTCAGGAAGGAAAACCCGACTTATTTTTATATAGTAGATACGTAGGTTAAAGAGCTGTCGGATCACCTTATGGTTAACAATCGGCGGAACCCATAGAGAAAAAAAAACCTTAATTGTCAATTCATCGTCCAATTACAGCGGGCGAAGTTAAACCCCGCCCCACGGTTGTTCGGTGACTTTTTCAAACAAAAACGTACAGATGCTATCTCTACTGGATAATTTCTCTATGGCAGCACCTGTTACCGTAATATGAAATGCTTATAATTTTCTATGAATTTTGTACAAGATACAGATTTTTGACGTCAGCATACGCTGATAAGTCACTGCAACCCCGGCCTAATGCAGGAGAAGGAACGGGGGTGTTTTTAGTCAGTAAAAGTCTGACACTCCCTTCCACCCCACACTGTGCGGGAAAAGTCATTTGATGATTTTCCCCTCACAAAAAGAGTACACATTATGTGAAAAGCATACTTATTCGTTAAACATTTTCTGTAAAAAATCTAAAATAAATTATTATATCGTCAACTGAACGAATGTCATGTGATTATTTTGAAATATGTTATTCTATTTAAAATTGAAATCAATTACTCTTAACTGAGGATCAATTGCATTACTAACCATTTTTGAAAGCTAAGGACTTGGAGATATGGGCACTCGCTGAAACAGAATTCTGTGGCTGATTAACGCCACTTCCGTCTGCTGGTTTACCGACCTATAACATACAAAAAAATTATTCACAGGGGGTGAATAGTTTTTCTATCTCTGATAGTCTGTTTACTAGAGAAACTTAAATAATAATAATTAATATCATCGTTTATACCTCATCTAGGAACTGAATGGCTCAACAATAACGAGAGAATTGCGTCGTGGAGCTGAATATGATTATATGAAGCGCTATGGAGCAGAATGGAAGCTAGCACAGAACGACCCAGCCAGCCAACGAGCCTTTAGCGTCGAGCACTGTAGATTTACTGAGCTTATTAACAGTAAGTACTTACATATAACAGCCTACTAGCTTCCACCCGCGTGGTATGTTGATAAAAAGTAGCCTATGTCCTATTCCGGAGTGTATCCTATGCTTGAGCTAAATTTCACCCAGATACGTCCACCCGTTTTGGCGTAATTGAGTAACAAACATCCAAACATCGTAACAGTAAGATAAGTATCTTACTAATATTATAAATGAGAAAGTCCACTGCTGAGCAAAGACCTCTTCTCACAGAGAAGGTTTGAACATTAATTACACTTGCTCAAGGCAGATTAGCGATTTGAAAATTATAATTAAAAATTATAGATTCCTTTCCCTTCACCGCATGTCAGTGCTGTCTATATAATCATAGAAAGTACATATAACTGAGAAACGTGAACGTGCCAGGTTTCGGAACCGCAACCTTATGCATGAGAAGCTTAACCTCCGACCACCACAACAATCTTAAGTAATAACATAAAGATGTACAAAAACGCGATTCCCTGGTATCCGGGTGTATACCGGGTTATTGCGAGAACCACCTGGAGGACAGGGTGGAACATATATTGGCGGTGTGCCATGATTGGACTAAGCAATGTCTTGTAAAAAAAGAATTTGTTTCTCATTTTTTCTATGTAGATGTATACAGATAGATGGAAAAAGCTCCACCTCTATGTAAAATAACTGTTTTGTTAATCTAAATTACACTACTAAAAATAATTTATATTTTTTCCAGAATACGGCATTCCAGACGACAGCCTCCTAGTAAAACAACCCAAAACAATGACACTCACATCACAGCTACTAGAAATAATTCTACGAGATGAAAACGGCAAATCGTTCAAAAAGAAATTCCCCTCATCCATGTTTGTGCAAAAGCTGGTCACACTCGCACAAAGACTGTTCCCCAGACCTGGTCACACTGGTCCACCAACACTGTACCTTCTCGACGATCAAATGCAAGGCGCAGAAATATGCCTCGACAACGTCATGAAGGACCTCGCCTATTTTTCAGTAAAAAATGGAGACATTATCCTCGTCAAATTCAGATAAATCATATTTCCCCACCGGTAACACAAATCAAGATGGCCGTTTGATTTAATTGGCGCGCATTTTAAAGTATTTATTTAAAAACCTTACTGAGCTTTGTAAATAATGTTATCTCGAAATTGTACCTGTATTTATGGTGAATATTATTTTTCTCAAAATAAATGTTCAATTATGTATTTTTATTTGTGGTTTTTATTTATTTCTGTCGGCTGAGACAACCTTCTTGGCAGGGGCTTGAACTGTACAATGAAAACATGCTTATTATCATACTAAAATAAAGTGCAAGATTTGAAAGTATGAATAAGTGGATGGATGTATATTTTTCTCATGGAATAGAAAATACCCTTTTTACCCTCGTACTGAGTTGCTGGCAGAAGCTAGTTGATAATAAAGCAAAGTGTAAACGAAGCCTAACACTGTAACTTGTTGGTTACGGCAGTATTTTTTTATGAGAGATACGTCGGAAAATGATTCCACGGATAACCTGATGGTACGCAATCGCCGCCACCCACGGACACCTGCAACACCAAAGGAGTTACGAGTGCATTGACAAGGGATTTTTTGGGGATAAGGGTTTCGGATTTATAAGGATTGGGAAGGGGAGGGAGGGATTGGGCCTCCAGTAACCTCACTCACACGGCGAAAAACAACGCCATTGTTGTTTCACGCCGGTTTTCTGTGGGGCCGTGGTATCAATCTGGTCGAGCCGACCCATTCGTGCCGAAGCTTGGTTCTCCCACTTAGTTTCGCAAACGCAGAGTTTTTTTATTATAATCATTTTTACACATCCGTCTATATTACATACAGTCCGCTACGTCTAGCTTTGTTTTGTAAAGCGTAGCCGTAACGAAAACACAATCAAAATAATTATTTAATAGAACAGATGTGACCTTTCATTTTACGATGTTAATTAAAATTGTTCAAATACAGATGTCGCCTTGAGCACGTAAACTTGTTAATATAATACATTAATCATTTTACGTATGATGCTTCACTTGGAAGGACGATCTTTAGGATTTTTCTTTAAGCCTGGGGCACCAAAAGTAATAATAGGAAAATGTGTACAGACATTTAAAAAATACCTAATTAAAAGGCTCGAAACTACAAAAAAAAGACAAAATTGCAGATAAGATAATCAGTTATGAAACAAATAAAATTAAAAAGAAGTAAACGAAAGCAAAGACAACCTTTCTATATTATTGTGTGGACAAAGAGAACAAACTAATGGATAACACTGGCCACATCGAACTCGATCGCTATTGGTAACCGTTGTGTCAACAAAACTTTTTTGTTTACAAATGGCCACGGGTGACAAATTCAAATTTGAAAGACGTATTTGTGATGTGAAAAGTGATTTTTTATTGTTAATCTAGTTGTGTAAGTTGTGTTTATTATGGGTAATTGTCTGGGAAGTATTTTTCGGCGTCGAAACCAGCGTCGTCACATCGTTTTGATACTGATAGGATTGGATAACGCGGGAAAAACAAAAACTGTCAATAATTTGGCCGGCGAGAAAGATGACAAGGTTTTGCCGACTGTGGGTTTTAAAGCTGTGAATTTAGTGCATAAAGATACGCCTGTAACGATATATGATTTAGGCGGGGGTCCTCACTTTCGCCAAATATGGTCTCAGTATTATAGCGAAGTGCATGGTGTAATATTTGTCATCGATTCAAGTGATTTTTCACGGTTGGATGAGTGCAGGGCCGTACTTGAAGAGGTGTTATCGCACGACAAAATATCAGGTACGATTTAATTAATATTTTGCAACTATTACCATGGTTACTCTCGACCTGATTCATATTTTGATTTGCGTAATGATTTCACTGAAAATGTTTTACATTTCAACAATTCGTTTTAGTTTTTTTGTCTTACATTTCATACATTCGGTTTTTGAAACGAGAACAAATTAGAATTTAATGCTTTCCTGGTATTTTTGGGGAGCCAGCTTATAGCTAAATTTACCGATCAAAGTCCGGATTTGAGACTAGGTAGTTTCAAAATCCAGGCATGGATAAAGGTGTCCTATCAGGATAGGTGAAACGGCTTTAAGTTAGTAAGAGTCCCACACTTGGGAGAAGACAATACATTTATGATGTTCTCCTGTTAAAAATAGGTTACCTATGTACTATTCCTTATTGTCCAAAACTAGTGTTTGTTAAGATCCGCGTTATTCAACAAAGACTTTCCTTATAAGCGACTCCAAAACTTGCCGATTACTTTGCAGCTACTTGTAGCGGCGATCAGACGGTACGATTCATCGGGACTTACGGACTTAGGGCGGTTGGGCACTCTCGATCGCCCGATTTAGGGACACTAACAGCCTAACAGCGATCATACCACACAATCCATCGGAACTAAGGGCTTAAGCACATCATTATATTTGAAATAAGTCCGTGGTCTTAAGTAAATAAAGACAAGGCAAAAACTTTGCCTACTCGATTTTAATTTTTTGCTATACTTAATTAGTAGGTAGCCGTATGAGCAGCCGGGGTTGCGGGATAAGCGTAATGAGTCACCGCGGCTTCAGCCCAGAGCAGAAGGAACGGAGGTTTTAAGTCAGTAAGAGTCTGACACTCTCTCTCGCAGTCTCGCCTAACCCGGGCCGGAGAAGACATTTGATGATTTTCCCCTGACAAAAAAAGGTACCCGAGTACCTACCTACCTATAGGTTTATTTCCTAAACATTTCCATACAATTAAAACATTTGTAGTGGAAATATATTTATTTTTAATATTACCTTCAAAAACGGCAAGTTCGAAGGTAGAGGCCTAAAACTGCCTATTTGGGTAAAGTAGGCGCTGGCCATCGGCATATACAGTATATTCCACAATCGACACGCAACTTCAACTTTTCGGGTTCATGGTCAAGATAGTTCTTAGTATATCGACCTCGGTATTTTTTCCTTTCTTTCATTAATTCGTAATTTATTATCGTCTACGGCACAAATGTTGGACACGATAGGCCTATCTTAATGACCACTTGTGGTATTGCGAAGTTATGTTGTGAACTGGGTAGGTTTTGCCCATAATCTTTTTTGTGGAAGTATAAAATAACGTGCTTCCCGAAGTCTATTCTATGTATTATATGATCCTGTTTCCGCCTACTGTGTTCTAAGTGATCGCGTCTATCTGTAGGTATTTTAAATTTTCTTGATTAAATTCTAGCCATGGAGGTATGTACCATTTACATATGTCAATAAATTTTTGTCGTACCTAGTTCGAGTTTAACGACTTCCGAGGTTTTAATTTCGATGTTATGTGTATTTTAATTTAAGAGCAATTGTTACCCAGCCATCGACGACTTGTGTACTTCAACTAAAGATACCTTTTTTGTTTTGATCATCCAATGACTTCTGCCGCTCTGGTGGAGGGAGAGAGGGATTGTCATACTTTTACCGACTACAAATTATCGTCACACGATCCCCAAAGTTCAGAGTGTTGCCTAAAGATAGTTTCACCTGCTTCCTGCTTTGCAAGCATGATTGCTTTGCAGAAGACGACAGAAGTACGACGGCTTCCTAGATCCTTTCGCTCCACACGATAGCTTCGATTAAGGCATGGCAGTGGACGAGCACACTTAGTTTATAAAAACGAAAACTCTAATTGGCCAATACGTCTAGCATTTAAATATGCCCAAAGCCCAAACCGTAATTAAAACGCACAATAAAGATATTTTGATAATCGTCAGAAAAGCTTGTGACCTATTTTCACTCGTTGTTACATAGGTACTATAGTATTTGTATAAATACATTAGTATTTAGCACAGGACAGATCACCTAATAAAGATTGCCAGTAAGGGTAGCTCGCGGCCCGACCAGAACCAGACCAAAATGTAGCGTTCTGCGTGGACCTCAAAGAGCCAATAGACCACCACAGACATGGTAATTTAGGGCTGATGTTGAGCCGGGGCTGCGGGGCAAGCGCAGCCGGAGAAGGAATGGGGGTTTTTGACACTCACTCAGTTTTGCCCTACCCTGGGCGGAAGATGTCATTTGACGATTTTCCCCTCACATTTATATGGCGGGCTTGACAAAAAAAGTTATTTTTTTATTTAACCTTCGACGGAAAAGGTGACAATCTAGTTAACACGTGTAGTGTAACAGGCATGTAACTCGGAATTAATTAGATAAAGCGTTAATTAAAATTGCTTATCAGTTATTCTGTACTGGTTGGTTGGTTACTGGTGAATAGGTAGGTGCCAATGGTGACTAGTTTTGCTGTTTATCGAGTTGCCTAACTGTGACTGTTACCGTGGCTCCGTGGCTAATCTAAACTAATATTATAAAGATAAAATTTGTAAGTTTGTATGTAGGGGGTAATGTTTGGAACCGCTGGTCGGATTGCCAAAATTCTTTCACAGATAGATAGCTACAAAGTTCCTGAGTGGTATAGGCTATAAAACATCACGCTACGATCTGCAGGAGCAGAGTAGCGAGTGAAAACGCTCGATAGTAGCTAGTATCGTAAATATAATTGTATAGTATATGTTTGTTCAAGTATTAACACTTATATAGTTGTAAATATATATTATATAGATAAGTTGGTATCTAATTTCTATAATATTTGCGTTGAAAAAATACAAGTACTTTACTAATATTTGTTCCTATGTAAGGTTATTTAATGACATCATAATGATACGATTCCTGTGATCGTCTCGGTTCGAATCTGGTCTGGATGATTAAGTCGATAAAGGATCGAATGGCCTGTGAAGCGGGCAATTTGAATTACGCTTTTGTGCGGGTGGTAAATCATAGGCTGAGCCCAGCCGGTGTAAGTCAGAAGTGAGTGGCAGACTCTTTCTGACTAAAAACCATTTTGTTCCATTCCCTGCTCCGTAACAGAATCTCTGTATCTATTTTAAAAGTATGACCATTAAAGGGAGTTCATAAAAAATCTTATACTTATCACCTACAGTACTATTCTGTACTAGTATTGCCTGGATTTCAGTAAAATGTAACATTCAGCTTAGCACCAGACTTAGTGTAGGCTTCAGGCGTTAATCTGATTACGGACACGTAGATTGTGAACTCTATATCCAGTCTCTACCATGTCATGGTCGGTTCTTTGTCTTGTAATAACTAAATCAAAACCAGATCTACGTATTTTGTTAGAATGATAGGGATATCCTCGAGGCGATTGATTGGACAACAATTTGTGGATCACACAAAGTTTAGCAATCTGTGCAATCAGTCTAGTCAGTATTTATTTCTCAGAAATGAAAGTGTTTTTCATAAACTTTCCGATTTCTCTATAATTGTTTGTATACTTGTCATAGCGTCTGTGTCATAGTTTTGTTGGAAATATAATTACGTCACTGAAAGACCTTCGGTTTCAGTCAGTAAATACTATGTTATTAGCCTGATTCAATCGGCAGGTGTAGACTTGTTCTAATTTATTTATACGAAGACAGACAATCATTGTTTTTACAAGTGACGTCAGTTTTTTAACTTATGTTGTCTTGATTTGACCTTGGACTAGGTGATATTGACATTTTGGAACATTTTGATCAAGGCGTTTGGAGTAGTTTATGGTGTATCATAACATGCATATGGAAAAGAACGAGCGGGAATTCATGGTCACACTTTTTTTTGGCCCATCAAAAAAAAAATGGTGTCACGAATTTTCTCACGAAGAGGACTAGTACTTTTAATCTGTAAGCTTTGTTGAGATTCAAAAGTGCCTGTTAGGGTTTCATTGACAAAATAATTGTACCCGCCCTGGTTCCACCCAGGGAGAGTGTCTGACTGCACGGTTGGTGCGGTGGCTGGGCAAATGGCCGCCGTGCACCGTGTCGCGGGTTAATTCCACACGGAACAACTCTTTGTGTGATTCACAAATTGTTGTTCCGGTTCTGAGTGTCATGTGTATGTGGAATTGTATGTTTGTTACCGCACCCACGACACAGGAGAAAATCCTAGTCTGGAGCAACAGTTTTTTATTGTTGCGCTTGCTTTTGTAATCCCAGTTGTGGTTCTCTTATTATAAATACACTAGCAGCCCGCTCCCGCTTCGCACAGGTCCAACTACCTCGTTATCAAAGGGTCACTTTTTCCTAATCTTCCCCTCTACTTTTCTAATATTTTCTTAGAACCTTCTCCTGACAATAATGAACACAACAAAAAAAGAATTAGCAAAATTGGTCCAGGAGTTGTTGAGTTATGCGCTTACCAACACATTTTGCGATCCATTTTTATATATAAAAAGAAATTATGTTCAAAGTTACGTGAGAATTTTGAAATTAATTATCGGAGGGATTTGATTAGTTACAAGCCATGTTAGGGGCTCATCATGAGCAGCATGGCACGACACACGACGTCATTAACGCCGCGCAGCTCATAATGTTATGTTAGATAACTAATAAATGTTATAATTTGTGGTAAAGTCTTAGAAATAAAAAAACTAAACTTATAAACATTACTGCAATATAATTTATGCCCTTTATAGTTACAAATTATAAGCTTTTCCTAAACGGAGTAGCGTGACTGAAACACTTAATTAATCCATATTTTAGCTTTCATTAACACGTGAGATTTTTTATGCCGTACAGCGATAAACTTGTAACAAAAACTCCAATAAATATGAGTAGTTTAAGGACAACCTTACGTCGGCCCTTGAACTATGAAAGTTTAATTCTGGGCAAGTTTTAATTACTCACTGCATCGTTCATAAACTGGCTAGAAAGAGGTCTTAGTGTCGATTAGAGATAAGCGGGGTTGCGACTTTTTGCCGCCAATTTTAGGGACCACGGTGGAGCATAGGGTGTCCTGCTTGGGTTGAGCACCTCTGTGTCCGGTCCAAGTGATCGGCGGTGGCGACCTACCACGTCCGGCCCACCCGGCGGAGTGAGTGGAACTAGAAAGCCGTCTCCTCTGTCTGCGAAGCGGTTATGCTGGATCTATAACATCTAAACATATTGTTACTTATGTGAACTGCTAAAAACTGGAATTCTCTCACGCGTCGCTCTTCCTAGGGACTTACGATTTAATGATTTTCAAGGCAGAAGTTATTAGGCATTTTTTGAGTTGGCGTGTTCCACCTTAAACCCCATCATTGCTTTCCATCAGGCTTGATAGAGGTCAAACGCAATTAAATAACGAACAAAAATAAAATAGTCCTCGAGCCCCAGCCGCTTTGCATTAGAAGACGATACGACGATTTCCGGCGCAGAACGAGCGGTGAGCAAGGGTAGTTCGCCGCCCCATCAGAACGTACGGTAGCGTTCCGCGCGCCCTTTAAAGAACCAATAGGGACGATGTCTAGCTGAGGGTGTGAGTCAAGCGCAATAAGATACCACGGCCTCGGCCTGGATCAGGAGAAGGAACGAGGGGTTTTTAGTTAATAAGACTCCGATACTCTCTATCGCCGTACTCTGGGCGAAAGAAGTCAATGGATTTTCCTTCCTTAAAAAGAGAGAGTAGTTTCCGGAAAATAGCCACTGTGTCCAGAAATACACTGCTTTCTGCATCTATCCATCTAAGTTGTTAATTCATTGTATTGGTTTTCCTTACCAGGCAAGCCGGTTCTAGTTCTAGCGAATAAACAGGATAAGACCGGGGCTTTGGACGACATCGATGTGGTGGAAAAACTGAACATCGAGCCACTAGTTAATAAGTAAGTTTTGTCGATTCAGTTTAGAACCTCATTATACTAGAAAAACACCATACTTAAGCATATTGCACGTGATACCGTAAGTCTGTGCAAACCTTTGATATTCGGTTGATGTAATGAAAAAAGCTATTTGTAGTTGATGTACCTTTAAAAATCCAATGTGAAAATTTAAAGCTTGTAAAATTCCTTAAAAAATCCATTTGTCTTCTCAGATACAGATGTCCAACTCTAGTAGAATCCTACAGCGCATTCACAGAACACCCAAAGACTAAAAAGCCAAAAATAGATCCAGGGTTACGTAAAGGCTACCAATGGCTCCTAAACTACATAGTGCGACGATACGGAGATATAAATTTACGCGTACAGACGGACATACACGCAGACCTGGAAAGACGCAAACGGATGATGAACAAAGCTTCAAACACAACATCACAGACATTCACAGCAGTGAGCGATGACATAGCCACACAAACCGGCTTCGAAAACCCTAATTACGACATCGAGAAATCGACTAAAATCGACAATGAAGATGTACAACAAGGGGTGATAATCGTCAAACCGATTAAACACAACTCTAATAGCATTGATTCGACTATAACTATCGAGAGTGTCGAAGAATCTGAAGCTACTAGTGGTTCCAAGCCAAAATTGTCCCCGCTCTTTGGTAGGGCTAGTAACTCGACCGTGGAGACTGTTCGAATAGAGCTGGAGCCCAGGAGTGAGTTCAGGAAGTTATCTCCTATTGTCCGAAACAAGAGTGGCGCGAATCAACACATTGATTTCCAGAACAGACCGCAGTCTAGTCCTTCCTTCGTTAAGAAGAAGATTAAGGTGAGATGCCATAAATGCCTTTATTTTGCTAGACTATAAGGTCTTCATTACTTTGGATAATAAATTAGTATAATAGCTTTCTCGATTGCGTTCAATATGCTATCGTATCTTTAGCTTAACTTATTGAAAATAACGAAATCGCATCAAGTGAAATAATTGAGAAAAGTTCTACTACTTTCAAGTCACAACGGGACTCTTATTCACGAGCAGCATACGACGTCATCCAAATTCAAACTTTCAAACTAATATTATAAATGCGAAAGTAACGCTGTCTTTTCTTCACGCCTAAACTACTGAACCGATTTCTGTGTAATTCGGTACAGACATAGTTTGGAACTCGAGAAAGGACATAGGATAGTTTTTATACCAAAATCCTGCAGGTAGTCACTAGTACTAGAATAACTAGTAGAGCTCAGTTAATTCACGTGCATAAATCGTTATTTTCAAAAAAATTTGGTGTTGTACATTACACGATATTAATTATCACTACAAAGTATAAACAGAGTCGCTTTCTCTGTCCCTATATCACTATGTATACTTAAATCTTTAAAACTACGCAACGGATTTTGATTACGTTTATATGCATATTTATATGCGAAACCGGGCACCCGCCCGCTAGCACAAAAATATAATTGGAGTAACTTAAAATTCCAAAAATTACAACACCCTTATTCAGAAGACTAAGTCACCTTAGCCAACTATTCTCAAAACTCAGGTGGAATCGTCAAGCAAGAACACGTCTCTACAAGACGAAGATCTAAAACCGGATGGTGACCTCTCAGTTTACATTGGCGATCGCAACAGGACTTGGGACAGCTCGGAGAAGAAACACACGGTGCTCGTCAATGATGCAGAACTGTCAATGACGCATCGTGAGATCGTTCTTAATGAGAGAGGTAAGAATTGACTTTGATCTTGGGAGAGCCATACTTCGGCACGAATGGGTCGGCTCAACCGGAGTAATACCACGGCCTCACAGAAAACCTGCGCGATACTTATGTTGCGTTTCGTCGTGTGAGTGAGGTTACCGGAGACCTAATCCTTCCCTTCCCCATCCTCTATCCTTAAATAGATCCCGTGTCCGTAATTCCCTGACAACCCGCCAGAGTCCAGCAACGTACTCGGGTTAACTCCGTTGCTATTGCGAGAGTCCATGGGCGGCGCCGATGGCTTACCATCAGGTAATCCGTCTGCTTGTTTGCTGACCGACAAAAAAAAAAACAGGAGTCTAAAGTGGTCTCATGCTGATGTCTTTATGATGAAGTATTTCTTTTCTTGGGAAATGACTGAAAATAAATAGACAATTCGTCTGATGATAAGCAACCAGTGGCGCCCATGGACAGCCACATTAGCGGAGTTTAATGTGCGTTGTGCCGGCCTTTTGGGGTGAAGGATTTATGGATTAGGGTAGGGGATTTAAGATTTGGGAAGAGAGGAAAGAGGAGGGGGGAGTCTAAAGAAGTCACGAGTGCGTGCAATGGGGGAGGGAAAGAAGGATTGGGCCTCTGGTAGCCTTATTCATATGGTAAAACCCAACGTTGTGGCTGTATCACGTCGGATTTTGTTAGGACGTGGTATCACTCCGGTCGAGCCGACGCAGAAAAAGTGACGTTACATTGGAATTTACTAGATACTCTAAGAAATTGTCGATCTTTTTATTCATTTTTCATTTAACTCTTTCGTTTATTAGAAATTATATTAAAACACTGTCATTTTCACTCCTAAAAATTCTCCTTTTTGCCCTGTGAATTTATCATATTATTGATGAAAAAGTTTGATTTCTTAAATGATAAATTCTGAGGGCTAGAAGGAGAATTTTTACATTACAACTAAACTTACAGTTATGCTTAAACTGTAAGTCCACCATATAAAAACACTTTTTTCTTGTAGACTACACAAACAAGACAGCGTATTCTGAGGTAAGCCTACAGCCGGCGACGTTGCCGCTGAGCCCCCGGCCGGCCTCCGCCTCGCAGCTGGTCAGGAGACAGCTGGAACTGTGCGGCCAACATAAACGACGTCTCAGTCTTAGATGTAAGTAATTTCCTTTTTTATCCACCCATAGGATCGCTCGCGTTGTCCAAACTTTGCCCCACACTACGATTTTTGCCTGTGTCGTGGGTGCGTTTACATACATACAATTTCACATACACACCCGGAACAACAATTTGTTGATCACACAAAGAGTTGTTCCATGCGGGAATCGAAATTGTGACACTTGCACGACAGGCAGTTGCCCAGCTATCGCGTCAACCGTGCAGTCAAACTCCAACTGAGCTCGATGTTCAGCTCTTCTCATCCAACCACTGCCAGCCACCCTGCGGATGTCGTCAATCCACCTAGCTGGAGGGCGCCCTACACTACGTTTGCCTAGACGTGGTCTCCACTCGATTTTTATGCCTTTTTTATAGATAGATTGAAGAGAAACTTTTATAAGTGTAGGAATTTTGTATCATCCGTGCGAAGCCGATGCGGGTCGCTAGTCTATACTAATATTATAAATGCGAAAGTCTGTCTGTTTTCTTCACGCCTAAACTACTGAACCAATATCTGTGAAATTTGGTACACATATAGTTTTGAACTCGAGAAAGGACATTGGATAGTTTTCATACCAAAAATCTGCAGAAAGTCACTATTCCATGCGAACGGAGTCGCGGGCAAAACCTAGTTTTTTATAATTCAATCAATATTTTAATATGATTTTATCAAACCTGTTGACGTAAATAGTAAACGTGGAATTACAAAATAATTATATCTTTATTTCAGATATGCAGCGTAACAAGACCAGTCCGGAGCGTGTGTCCATGTTGATATACGAGCCGTCGAAGGCAGCGCAGAGGCACCTCGACAAGGGGGATTTTGAACACTCCGCTACCATCAACTAATTGTGTGAGTCTCATAGTACTTAAATTGATAAATTGAAGCCCTATACTGTAGTTTCCAACTAATCAAATTCAATACTTTTATCCAAATGTCAAAAAAACTTAAAAAAATGGTATGAAACTCCAAATTGTGACGTTGTAGTATTTTTGAGTCATATAGATTACTTATTTCTTAAAAATATTGAAAATTTTGTGTAAGTATCGACAGATCGATGAATAAAAGTGTAGCTAGATATTTTTCATTTTTTATTGTATTTAAACGTCAAATTAATATATTTTTGATTTAGGAAATTACCCAAAAATAATAAAAAAATACCCATGCGTAGCCCACAAGAGGCCGGCAACGCACTAGTAGTAACTCCTTTGGCAATACTTACCAGTATCCATAAGCGGCGCTGATTGGTTACCATCAGGTAACTCCGTCGGCTGGTTTGCAAACCTATACCATAAAAAAAAAATCCATCACTGCTGTTTCATAAATAAAGTCATTTTGATTAAAAGTAAAAAGCTAAGCCTTAGTCTATTGGAATCGCGATTTTTACCAATTTGTATGTCAATATGAGCTCCTAGCGTGGTTTGAAACTAGTCGTGATCCTCCTCAGTTACATGTTTTTAAAGCAGTACCACCGAAAATTGGGTAGTTTCGTAGATCAAATATTCGTATTATTTTGACTTTTTAATACAATGAACTGTTAAAATAAACCTAAAACCAACATAAGTAAGGTTTTTTGCGTTCAAAATATCCTTTTTCACATTTCAATATAATTGCTCAATTTGACTAGTTGGAAACTACCGGATTACTTGTACAATAACACAGAATAAACCATTCAAACAATTTTGCTACACATACATAAATTAAAAATAGAAAATGTAAGCATTTACACATAACATATCAATCTTAGTACATATGCTGTGCTAATGCACAGGACAGATTTTCAGATTGCCCTTAACTGTTGGGCTAATATAATACACATTTTGCGCACACGAAATTAAATACGTTGTTATTTATTAAATTCTTTTAATTTGGTTGTTACAGGAAGACAAGACCTGAAACGAAAGTTCACAGTACAATATTTAGACTTATAACTTAGACATTTTTATATATAAATAAGAAAATAATATTAATATTGTCTACACAGGGTATAGACGTAGCTAAAAAGGTGCTCCATCTAATTCGTACTGAGCAATACACCCCATTACTTGATAACCCTTTAGTCTTACGCTAATAATTAATTAATTATTAAACTACATTTTTAAATATTACTTTAAAAATAGGAGCCTATCGAAAGCGGGAATTTGGTCTAAGCTACAGGGCTCTGGAGACAGAAAACCTCAAAAAGTAGGACTGTCTTCTGTTTTAAGCCCTTCGCCTCTTAAAATGGCTGCCGAGGGTTAAAATATATAAAATATTAATTGTTTATGTAAAGCATAATGTTTGTAAACTCAACCTAAATATATAAGCAGGGTTTAAAACACAAAACTTTTGATAGTTGTGTGTTTTTTGGAATATTTCAATTTCAATATTTATGCGGTGTAGGTAAATGTCATTGGTAATATTATTTCTTTTGAACAAAATATAAGTTTCAACGTCAAGTGTTAAAAACTGATTTTAATTACATATTCACAGTTAAAACAGAATTGATTATAATTACCTAAGTATTTTTTTTAAGTTATAACAATTTGATTATTTTGTAAGTTCAGTTAAGATTCTAAATAAAATTAATAAAAAGCCAGCTTTGGAATTAAGTTTGTTTGTTGACTGAGGTACCTTAAAAACCTACTTCATACATTATTAAATATTGATTTTTTTCTTACTTGAAACTCAACAATTGACCAAAAAATTCTGGACAAGGCTGGCTGTATGATGCTTCCAGTAAAGTCAGCCTTTGTCTATCATTGTTTTTGTATTGACTTGAACTACTCAACATTATTAAAAGATTGCTACATAGCAAAGACACTTTGTAAAATATTAAAGGCTTTCGTTTCTTCTGACAACTTGGCTGAAAAGACCTTATGCCATTTTATCGGCCCTGCTTGGTGAGCCCACAATTAAAATATCTTTTAACCAAAAAGTTATAATTTATTGTAATTTTTATATTTCTGTTGAATTAAAAAATTAAAATATAGGTAAATAAATAGTACTAATTTTGTTATGTTATAAAAATATAGCATTTAAATGATTAGGATTATTGATACAAGATATAATTATAATTATATATAGATAGGCCAGGCAATTAAAAGTATATATTAAATAGTACAATATATATATTTAAATTTAGATTAAAGCGAAAAATATATAGAATAGAAATAATTTAGTTTTGTATTTTGTGTACCTACCTATTACATTATAATAAAAGTTGTGTTATGAATTTGCTGTTTTATTTCCTTTAAGTTCTATCACTGCAAAACCTCCCCTTTTATGCGGATCAGAATGAAAGGGGAGGGTTTGAGTCAGTAAAAATCCGACTCTTCTTGTCGCCCCATCTAGGACAGTAGTCTTTTGGTGATTTTCCATCCTCAAAGAAGACGATAACTAATATGCTTGAGATTAGGTGCTGATGTTTTCGCAGATTCCATCTTTCATGACCAACAATACGGGTTCAGGAAGGGACGATGCACAACTAACGAAAAACAATTATAATACTGACGAAGCATCGAAAACCTACATAACCCGACCAAGTTCGGATGGCTACAAAAAAGCGGCCGTGCCATATATCTAAGACACGTTCTTAACTTTTCAATATAGCATTTATTAATATGGTACAGTATCGTACACAAGCGTTAGGAAAAAATAAAAATATTTTAAGAAAAAAATCGATTAAAGAAGAGGTTTTTTTTAAGTTATTCGATTGTTTGATCCACTAAAGTTGCAAAGGGGAAGCTTTAAGGGTCGTTTGACTGCCTTTATCCTTTACGTATCTTGTGATAACCTTTATTTACCTTGACGTATCTTGTGATAAGCAGTTAACTAGTTGTGAGGTAAAGGAGTTGCAATTGCGTATGGGAAGAATCGAAAGTTTGTATGAGCAGTACGATGCGACTAGAATGCATGGTAGAAGACGTCAAAGCACAATAGGGTATTTGACGACATATAAAATAAACTATAATTTATTGTCATCCTAACTAATTATAGGTAAATTAAACATATTACATTTTTTTTTAATTAAAATATCATGTATTTTCAGAGTATTTCGTGAATAAAGTTGAAAATCATTTTCTTTTTTTTTTCGGTGATAGAAACGTTCTGTCATTGGTTGCCATTGTGATGACGTCGCACGCAAGTAAACAAAGCACATTTGACAGAGTTTAGTACGCCGTTTACTTGTTATAAAGTGTTTCGATTCGATTTTTGAGTGATTATTTAACATTTTCATTTAATTTCTAACACAATTTTTTATTACGAAACTCTCGAGTACAAAATATCTAAGATGGAATCCAATTACGAGCGAGCAGATAACAGCAATCTACCTAAGATCGACCCATTCATGGTAGCATTATTTTTTAAAAATAATGCCGATTATTATGCTGCAGAACTAAAAAATGTAAAAACAGCAGTGTAAGTACCACGCAACAATTATTTGTTTATATTTTGTACAAAAAATCATTCGTGTATTTTAGGTTATAAAAATTTCAGTACCTTCAGTAATAGTTTTATTTGCAGGTCTGCAAGAGAGTCATACGGTGATGATGCCGTTGGGTACGTCCAGCTATATCGCGACAATGGAATTTGTACAGTGAAATGTAAAATGTGCCCGGAACATAAAGTGCGCACCAAAGCTTACAATGTTACCCTAATCGTTAATGAAAATGACGGTGAAATAATAAGCTGTGAGTGCCATGACTGTGCGGCTTCAGCTGGAGGATGTAAACATGCAGTTGCCTTTTTGATGTGGGTCCATCGTCGCAGCGAGGAACCGGCATGTACTTCGGTGGAGTGTTACTGGAAGAAGCCTGCTCTGTCTAGAGTAGGAACCACTTTAAAGTTCATCACTATAGAACAAATGACCAAGACCCTTGTTCCACACAGACCTAGCACATCAGCACTATGTGAAGACTTTATTTTAGAAGCAAAAAAGAGAAAAATTAATAAGTGTGAATTGCTAAAATATCAAAACGATTTTGTGCATAGTGACATTACTCGTTACTCGTTGCATAGCTTCATGGTTAATCTACCTCAAGAAACTAAGAATGATGTAGGCTTCCTCTTAAGCGTTATGAAAAGTGCATTCACTAGTGATATAATAAAAAATATAGAAGAAGCGACTAGGCAGCAGAATAAAACTAACTTTTGGTATGAACTGCGGTATGGCCGTATCACTGCTTCAAAAGCCCACGAAGTGAGTGTTTGCCATACAACTGATGGAGCATTAGTGGCCACTATAATGGGGGCAAAAATACCTGATACAGTGGCCATGAAAAGAGGAAGAATTCTAGAGCTTTCTGTCCGGAAAGCTGTAAGCAACAAATTGAAAAAAAAAATAACTTCCTGTGGGCTTTATGTCTGTAAAGACAACCCTGTGATTGCTGCATCCCCTGATGGGGTAATGAAAGATGCTGTTATTGAAATAAAGTGTCCTACAAAGGCCAAATCTAAAACAAATTATATAAAAAAATGGCATTCTTACTGCAAAATGTAAAGCGCAGGTGCAACTGCAAATGTATGCAACTGGTCTTCATAAATGTTATTTTTGTATAGCGGATAGTAATTTTGAACACACACAAAAAGTTGATATAATGTTAGAAAATTATGATGAAGATTTTGTTAATAACTTAATAAATAAATTAACTTTTTTTTGGAAAGGAAATATATACCCTATATTACTACGTAATACAGATATAAGTGAGTAAGCAATAAAAAACATTTTACAATGGTGAAAATATCTTGTTTTATTTTTATTCCTTAACTGGCTAGACACATTATTTAATTAGAGAATCTTGCAAATTAATAAGCGCACAAGCAATTTTAATAATATGGTCTAGAACGCGACATATATTTGTGTTTATAACCGAATGTTGTTTCAACATATGAAATTCTCTTAATCTTCTTATAACTCTTTCGATATGAATTCGCAAGCTTGCAATAATTTTAGTTTGTTTAACTTCGGATTTAGTCAATTTTGCACCAGCACGTACACTAGGTGGTCTTAATAATTTCATTCCTTTTGCCTGAAGTAAAGGTTCCAGGTGCTTAAAGCCTCTGTCAGCCAAAATAATTGTTCCTGGCTGTAACCCATTTAGAAAACTACAATTTTCTACTATGGTGACATCACTAGTTCTGCCACCAAACCCTTGTGAAACATAATTGACTAAACCATTGGGTGTACATGAAATTAAATACTTCACAGTATTCCCTTTTTTGTAGTCGGACCATGTTAATGCCTGATATAGAGCCTTGGATGGTTTCTGTATATCAATTTCCAGACAATCAATGATACAACTGACATTGTAATGATTGTGTCTGAAAGCAATTGGAAGATTCTTAATTATATTTTTTTTATCTAAAGCAACAATAAATGGGTTTAATACACTACTTAATATTGAGATATTAGACAAAAATATTTTACTTGCATATGATAGAGATATTCCAAAATTATCTTCTAATTCTGAAAATGTGCTATTTAGTCTAATTTTTTTTAAACAAAGTAAAATATGTTCGATTCTTATATTTGTGTGTTTATGAATTAACTGAATCAAAAAATAACAGTCTTTGGAAATACCAATATACATTGTAGGTTTGTTTTCAATCAAACGCATAGTATTTTTAAGGCACTGCAATTTTTCCATATCTTCAGTCTCGGTGGCATTACTCTCAGAGTCAGTCATTTTTGATGATGATGATGTAGCTGTAGGTACAAAAGGAGATGAATGGCCACTTTCCAAACAAGATATTTCACTGTCTGATTTATCATCTTCAAGCACAATCTTTTTCTTCACTGCTTTTACAGCTCCTGACTGTGATGGTTGAAGACGACATGGTTCAATTTTAAAAGGCGAAGTAAAACTGGATGTTGTACACACTTTCAACGGAGATGTAGAAATACTTTTATTTTGTATTCGTACTTGCACAGCCTTGCTCCTGAAATGTTTAGTCACTTTTGTTGTTACTTGAACAGATTTTTCTAGAGTTATGATAGTTTCAGTAGAAGTTTCTTTCTCTTGAGTTTTTGATGTTTCTGAAAAGACAAACACATAATATTGATTATTTATTACTTATTTTTTTTGGTTTTAATATAAATTCATAATAAATACATAGGTGACAAGTACCTTCCAGCATAACCGCATCTTGTATTATATTGTCAAGTTGTTGAATACTTTCAACTTCCGTTTCAGTAGTGCTTTGACTTTCCAAACATTCCGTGACAAGACTTCTTCTTTGCCTTTTAAGGAACGCTTCTCGAGAAGGTCCAGCTTCAGGGGATAGCCGTCTCTTGCGATCTTCTTGACAGTGAAATTTTGTTGGCACAGCCTCATCTCTCAATAATATCTTTTGACTGAAGCCCATTTTGTATTTCAGGTAGTTAGTTGTATCTTGTTCCATCTGTAATTATAGGTACAGTAATATTAGAGGTTTTTTTTGTTTTGATTGATATATTACCTCTATAATAGTTATTCTATTTAGGATTCAGTACTTATAACATCTAATTAGCAAACATTTGCCTATCAATGTTGTTTGACAAGGCAATAATATCAACAATCTGCTAAGTACTTACAAAATTGTTATAATACATTATAGGTTAGTGATAGGTACATACACAAACTGGTATGAAATAATCATTTATATGTTTAGCTAATTAAATTTAATACTTACATCAAAGTGATCTTCACACATAAAAATGTTTGTATGCGATAAAACGTTCTTTGGGTCTCTTCGAGCTAATTGTAACCACATTTTTCGTCTTTTGGGATTAGTTGGAACAGAAACGAATATTTTTTCTGGAGTTTTTATAGATGTATTTTTACATTCTGGCACCGTACACCATTTATACACCATTATCACGGTTTAATTAAAGAAAAACCACGGAAAAAACAGCTTGTCTCCTTTGATTGTACCTTTGTTTACTTGCGTGTGACGTCATCCACGTCATGTGACCGGCGCCATTTTCTAAAAAGCATTTTTCGCGCGAATTGGGGAATTTAAACTTAAATATTTATTTTCTTTAAAAATAAATAATATTTTACGAAAATATTAATACAATATGCCTATTTCATAACAAAGAATAGTTAAATAATATTTTTCAAAAATTGTCAAATACCCTATTCTCTGAGCGTGCCGAGTTTGAATCTCAATATTACAAGGCATTATCTAGATCGCAGGAATTGTTAAGTAAGTACACTAATGATGACAAGGAGTCCGTAAGTAGTGATAAATGTACTCGGATTAGTCAACGTAAGCCTGTTAAGTTGCCCACTATACAGCTACCGAAGTTCGATGGGTGCTATAGTCATTGGCTAGAGTTTCGTGACACTTTTACTAGCCTCATTCACTGTAATGATGACATCGACCAGGTAAATAAATTCCACTATTTGCAAGCGTCGCTGGAGGGATCTGCTGCTGTTGTGATCCATGCCTTTGAGTTCTCCGCATGCAATTACGATATAGCTTGGAAGCTTGTTTGTGAGCGTTACGATAATAAACGTTTATTAATACATAATCATGTCTCATCCTTATTTAATATAAACGCCATTTCTAAGGAATCTTCCGTTGCGTTAAAAGGATTGATTGACCAACTCAATAAAAATCTTCGTGCTTTAATATCTTTAGGTGAGCCTGTGAAGTATTGGGACACTTTGCTAATATACTTAGTCACTCGTAAGTTAGACAATGTGACGTATCGCGAGTGGGAGCAGCACAAAGGTCGGTTGGATAAGGAAACCATCATAACATTTGATGCATTCATGCAGTTTCTTCGTGATCGCGCTGTGTTGTTAGAAACTTTAGATTTAAAGTTTAATACTATTAACTCCACTCAAAATAAACCTAGTTCCCATTCTAATAAAATAAAATCTACGAGCATGGTAGTATTACAGAATTCTCCTAGTTAAAGCACTGATATTAATAAATTATGTCCGCACTGTAAAGGCGATCACGTTTTGTCTAGCTGCTCGCAGTTTCTTGCACTCAGTATAGACGCCCGTCTCAAGTTAATACCCAATTATAAGGTGTGCTACAACTGTTTTCATACAGGTCACTTTGCTAATCGTTGTAGAAAGCCGGGATGCAAGGTTTGTAAGCGCCGACATAATACGTTGATACATTCCGAGAACAAAGGTGCTTCAACGTCGCGCGATAACAACGTAGCACACAGTAGCACGCCTCATTCCATAAGAACGTCATCGCCCACTGACGCCGTGGCTCGCACTAATGTGACTGCTAATAATTTAACTTTAGCCGCGGACGTCGTCGGTTCATCTTGTGGCGAGCGTAAACAACACTGTGGTGGTGGTTTATTGTCTACCGCTCTTATCAAGTTATGTGATCAATATGATCGTCAGCACATAGTGCGAGCCCTGCTTGATAGTGGTAGCACTTCATGTTTCATGACAGAACATTTATGTAAACGGCTTAATCTAGATGCCTGCCAGGTAAATGGATCGGTTTACGGCATAAATAATGTAAGCTCGCGCGTAGGTAAAATGTGTCATATTAAAATGACGTCATTAGACAATAGTTATAGTTCTAAGTTTTATTGTTTCGTTTTGCCATCTTTAACGGGTGTAGTGCCGTGTCGCGAAGTCGACATTTCTGATTTGAACATTCCAGGCGATATTTGTTTAGCCGACCCCACTTTTTATAAACCTTCAGAAGTCGATATTTTAATCGGTGCTGATCTCTTCTGGGACTTGGTCGGTTCGCAAACAATTAGGCTAGGTGTAGGTAAGCCAGTATTATGTCAGACAGTATTAGGCTGGATAGTTTCTGGTCCTGTTACCTATCGTAACGGTAGTAAGTCAGCTGACATAGTTTGCAATTTTACCCAATCCGATTCCTCTAGCGTTGATAATTTTAATAAAATTCACACAGATTTAGTTAAGTTTTGGAATCTGGAAGAGGTAAACTCACAATCCTCCAATTATTTACCCGAGGAAAAATTATGTGAGGAGCATTTCGTTAAGAATACGACACGTTTAGATGGCGGTCATTTTTGTGTTCGTATTCCTTTAAAACAAAGTCCTTCTGTTTTGGGTGAGTCATTCCAAAGAGCATCTAAATGTTTGTCCAGTTTGGAACGCAGACTGAAGTCGAAGCCTGAGTTCAGTAAGCTATATTGCGACTTCATGTCTGAGTACGAGGCATTAGGACATATGACTGAGACTAGGCATTGTGACAGTCCCAATGGATATTTTATACCACACCATGGGGTACTGCGTGAAAGTAGCACTACGACTAAGTTACGCGTAGTTTTTAATGCTAGTTGTGTTACTTCCTCAGGAGTTTCTTTTAATGATCTACAGATGGTAGGTCCGACGGTGCAGGACGATTTGTTATCTATACTTCTTCGGTTTCGGCAACATCAGTTTGTTTTATCGGCCGACGTCGCGAAGATGTATAGATGTATACTCGTCCACCCATCTGATAGATACCTGCAGCAAATTCTCTGGCGTGATAGTGACTCTGGTCCTGTTAAGGTTTTCAAGCTCAATACCGTAACATATGGTACAGCTAGTGCACCATTTCTCGCCACGCGTTGTCTGAAACAGGTTGGAATAGACTATCGAAACGATGCCATTAAAACCTCTGCCAATGCTGTAGGTGAATACTCCAATAAAAAAAATAGGATAGCTGAAATCATCATCCATGATTTTTACGTTGACGACCTATTGACTGGAGCTGATGATATTCATGAGCTTGAGTTTATACGCGCAGAGGTCACCAATGCACTCGCGTCAGCTTGCATGCCGCTTAGAAAGTGGAGGTCCAACGTACCTGAATTAGTTCACGGGGATTCTCAGTCGTCATTAGACTTAGATGTAGGTTCTAATAAACCTAACAAATTGTTAGGACTCGACTGGTTTGCTACCTCCGATGAGTTAGGATTTTCAAGTTCTCCACTACCCTCTAAGGATTTTATAACTAAGCGCGACATACTTTCTGCCATTGCACGCATCTTTGATCCCCTAGGGCTTCTATCTCCTTGCGTAGTCACCATGAAAATATTTTTACAGAGAATGTGGTCAGATAAACTATCATGGGATGAGCCATTAACTCCTGCATTACATTCCAGTTGGAACACGTTGGTGAAGACATTACCACTTATCAATAGTTTCCGTGTTCCACGACCTGTTATTTGTCGCTTTAATACGATGCTACAACTGCATGTATTCACTGACGCATCTGAACGTGCGTATGGTGCATGCGTATATGTACGCAGCGTCAATAATGAGGGCGAATACATGGTACGTCTGCTGGTCGCTAAAAGTCGAGTGGCGCCGATTAAGCCAACCACTATTCCAAGATTGGAATTATGTGGTGCTGTTGTCGGAGCTCGTTTGTGTGAGAAAGTCGTGAGCTCACTGCGTGTAAATATCAGTCACGTCTATTGCTGGACCGATTCCACCGTTGTGTTGGGATGGTTGAAGATGTTGTCTTCTAAGCTTCAGCCATTCGTACGCAATCGCGTTGCTGAAGTCTTAGACAAGACGGGGCACTGTATTTGGCGACACATCCCGACCGACAAGAACCCTGCAGACCTACTATCTCGTGGCATGGATATTAGTGTTCTACAAGCAACGGACTTGTGGTGGAGTGGTCCCAGCTTCTTGAAGCTTCCGCAGTCTCACTGGCCTTCTCAGCACCAATCATTAGAGTTAGATCAGCTGCCTGAAACTCGACCTAGCGTATCATTACGTGCTGACGTTACTAGTCATATTAATTATAATTTTATAGATTTTAGTCGGTATTCTAGTTATTTAAGGCTTATCCGTAGCGTAGCGTACGTTTTAAGATTTGTACAATTATGTAGAAAGGTTAAGCTACCTACTAAATTTCTATCGCACGCGGAGTTGCAGAATGCATTAAATGTTATTATTATTGCAAGCCAAATGGAATCCCTACCTGAATACCGATTGCTTATTAACAATCAAAAGTTGCCTTCAAAAAGCTCCCTAATTAAATTTAATGTATTTATTGATGAAAACAAAATAATGCGTGTTGGAGGTCGCTTAGGCAATTCTACATTTCCATTTGATAAAAAACATCCTATTATTTTACAGTCCACTCACAAATTCACGAAGTTATTATTTGAATATGAACATGTTAAGTTGATGCATGCAGGCCCACAGTTGCTATTGGCTTCCATAAGAGAGTCCTATTGGCCTATTGGCGGACGAAGCTTAGCAAAAGGTTGTTATCGTAAGTGCTTGCGGTGTTCACGTTTGTCGGGTAAAACCCTCACACCTTTGATGGGCAATTTGCCGCAGCAGCGCATCCTTCCAGGTGGCTATCCATTTGAGTGCACTGGTGTGGACTATGCCGGTCCTATCATGGCTGTTAGTAGGCAAGGTCGCGGATGTAGGCTAGTAAAAGTGTATATAGCAATCTTTGTGTGTTTTACCACCAAGGCTATTCATTTGGAGCTGGTGAGTGACTTGACTAGTGACAAGTTTTTGCTAGCATTATTTCGGTTCATCTCGCGAAGGGGGGAAACCCAACGACATCTACTCTGATAACGGCACTACCTTCGTCGGTGCATGCAACGAACTTTCGAGTTTTCTCAAAGCTAATTGTGATTCCCTAGGCGAACAACTGGCTAACAATGGGATCAAGTTTACTTTCATTCCCGCGTATACACCTCATTTCGGCGGACTTTGGGAAGCGGGTGTTAAGTCGACAAAATTTCACCTTAGGCGAGTGTTGGGAAATTGTCACCTAACTTTTGAGGAACTTAACACCACTCTAGTTCAGATTGAGGCAATATTAAATTCACGCCCACTGACACCGTTATCGTCTGATCCAGCAGATTGCACCCCATTGACCCCGGGTCATTTTCTCATTGGCTGGCCTCTCACTTCACTTCCCCAGAAAGATCTCCAGGATTACTCCACATCTTCTTTGAGACGCTTCCAACGTGTTGAGCAGCTGCGGCAGCATTTTTGGTCTCGTTGGAGCAAGGAGTATGTGTCTGAGCTGCAACAGAGAATGAAGTGGCGCAGTTGCAAGGATACGCTCAAGCTGGGTACCATGGTGGTCATCAAGGAGGATCACTTACCGCCTCTTAAATGGAGATTGGGGAGAATCGTCGCCATTCATCCAGGGTCTGATGGAATCGCTAGAGTAGCAGACATCAAGACATCTGCTGGGGTGATACGAAGAGCCTTCAACAGAATCTGTCCACTGCCCGTTGAGAATGCATCTGGTTGAAAGTGCATCAGCACCTTTCAACGTCCGGGGGCATGTTCGAGCGCAGCGCCTGCACTCTTATTAGGAGCAACTTAACGCGTCCTTACAATTAGGTGTCATCAGTTTAAGTTTATGTATCATTGTCCTTGACTTTTGAAAGTCATTCCGCCACAATACTTGTACGTGTCAAGAGGCATTATATATTATTGAATACACATTTATTGAGTTTCCTTTGGAATCCCTGAAATTCCTCCCCAATGTGAGTGAGGGGAAGGACGGGCCTCCTTATTGGAGGCCAATCCCTAAGTCTCCAAAACCCTAATCCCCAAAAGGACGGCAACGTGCTCGTAACTCCTCCGCCGTTTCTGTTGCGGGGGTCCCTGGACGGCGCCGATTGCTTACCAACAGGTAAACAGCCTGCTTGTTGGCTTGCGTCCTATAACAAAAATTAACTAATGTGAGATATAATTAGGGTAAGAAATTGGAATTTGTATATCGAACAGCTTTTCTGGGTTTATTTGTTCGTTTTTTGTTACCTCATATCGTATCTCTGACAGGACTTTTTCTATCTTGAAGATACGGCTGACAGATGTGGACACTGTTTTCACATATAGTTCGTTCCATAATTAGAGACAACAATTTGACAACAGCAAATGTCAAACTACAAAATAATGTGGCCAGATTTTTTAACATAGTGATGGACCCGAGTACGATATTTTAAATAAAATACCGATACCGTTTTTTTATAAAATACCCTAAGCAAAATATAACAACGTTGGGGTGTTGTTTTATAGTTTATTCGAATTAATAATAATAATTTAAAATAAAAATGCGAAATCCAAGACTGGCTAAAAGAAAAACATTATATTTGAGGAACCTATGCTGAAAGCCGAGCTGTTGGAGATTTCCCGGAAAAAGAAGAGTAATTATGAACGATACATAGTGGACTGATGGCTGCTAAAAGGGGGGTCACCATTTTACGGTTGCCTCCCTACCATTGTGATTTTAATACGACTGAGTTAGTATGGACACAGGAAGGTACCAGGGAAAGTAGCTAAAAATAATAAAGTTTTTAAAATACACGAAGTCCTAAATTTAATTTCGGTCTTTCGGTCAATACCGGTCGCGGGACTTCACTATTTATGAAATGGAAAAAACTTGCAACACTCGAAATGTCAAATCGTTGTCTCTAATTATGGAACGAACTATAGGTACCTAATGGAATCGATCACAAAGAATCTCTTTGTGAAATTGGTTGAAAAAGAGTAACCATGGAGTTTTTTGGTCGTACTCCGTCGGAATCTAGGTATTACTTATTACAATTCGGAAGGAATAAATAGCTTCGCTTAGAGGCTAGTTACACTTTTTGATCTTTTTTGAAATCAAGAGAAGAAATTTCGACTGTCAGGCTTAAAAAAAGTGTTGGATATAAGATTCCAGGGTAGGTAGGTAAAGTAGGTACGAGGCACCGTTAGGGTAGTTATCTGCAACCCCGGCAGGAAGCATTATCTAAATGACAGCACTCGCCCTGAGTGGGACAGGAGAGAGGGTTATGATTAAAAACCGTCTCGTTCCGTTTCCTGCTCTAAGCCTAGGGACATCATTGCACTTGACTGGCAAACCTGGCTATAGGGTGGTTCCAAGTTAGTAAGTGTAACCACTCGGGTTCGGATTGAGACATCAGATGATTTTTCACCCATACAATAAGGGTCGAGTAAAGTATTATATAAGTGTGGGATAGCCAAGCTTCGGCACGAATGGGCCGGCTCGACCGGAACGATACCACGGCCTCACAGAAAACCGGCGTGAAACAGCGCTGTTTGTTTTTTTATGGAAGAGGAGGCAAACGAGCAGAAGGATCACCTGATGGTAAGCGATCTGCGCCGCCCATGGACACCCGCAGCACCAGAGGAGTCACAGGTGCGTTACCGGCCTTTTGACAAGGAGTACCTACGCTCGTTTCTTGAAGGATTGAATGTCGTATCGGTTCGGGAATTCCGCTACCGGAAGATCATTCCAAAGCTTTGCTGTGCGAGGCAGAAAGTTTTACATTGATCGCACAGTTGTTGATTGCCAACCGTCTATGTGATGGGGATGAAAAAGTTTTCGCGTTGAACGATGGCGAAAAGATGCGGCGGGGATCAAACCGAACAATTCCTCAGAACACTCCCGGTGATAAATGCGATAGAAAATACATATCGAGGCTACCGGTCTGAGACAACAGGGCAGTCAACAATTCCGACAGCTCGTCGTTGATTGCGGTCCAAAGAGAGAAGCTGGGGTGCCTCCGCCCAAAGATGAGAACAGTATTCCATATGGGGCCGAACTTGCGCCTTGTAAAGTAGCAGGCGATGCTCCGGGGTGAAATACTGCCTCGATCTATTGAGCACACCAAGCTTCTTCGAGGCTAACTTGGCCTTACCCTCTAGATGACCGCGGAACTATACTTCGCTCGATATGTCGACACCAAGTAGATACTACCAACGGCAGTTTTTAGCTGTGAACACGCAGACTTTTATCTTTGTTGGGGTCTAATTCGACTAAGTTAAGTCTACCCCAATCTGAGATTCTCTCTAAAGAAGTCTCGATTTTAGACACAAGCCTGTTTCGACTCTCGATGACGTTTTCCCGAGAAATATTAGCACGGCCGGCGTAAAAGGCATCACCAGGTGCTGTTATCCACATAACAATGAATGCAACTAATTTGCAACATATCACTGATCCATATCAATCAAATCAAATCAAATCAAAATCATTTATTCCAAATAAACCATAAATAGGTACTTTTGAAACGTCAAAATAGAATAGTAGTCTGTCAGTCTGTTCGTCAGTGAAGCTAGGTGCTCGTTCCAAATTGTAGTTTCGAATGGAGAAGAACGAGCAAAAAACTCCATCGTTACTCTTTTAAAAAAGATATTTGTTTTACAATTCATCAATAATACATTTTTTATACATTACTGTACCCCTATGTGAGAACAATGCAGAGACAAGTTGTTAATAAAAAGGAACAAATGATGGTCTATTTAATCTATTATTAAAATTTTAATCCTTTGTTGTCTCGTACATGGCGCTCACATATGCGTACTCACAATCCAAAAGACTGCTTCTATATAAACTCATTCAAGGTTTTATTAATTTTGAGAATTTTAATAACTACTGACTACATATTTGAGAATTGTCCAGTGGAGCCGAACCAACATGCTGCCAGGCATTCTTATCCTCAATATAATCTGAAAGTTTGTAGTATGCCTGTCTACATAATTCGCGTTTAATATAAGTTTTAAATTTTCGTTCATTAAGATTTAATACACTTCTTGGAATTTTATTGTAACAATTTACACAGAACCCCATAAAGGATTTCTGTACTTTGGACAGACGGAATCGTGGCACAGCCAGCCTATCTTTGCCTCTAGTATTAAAATTGTGTCTATCGCTTCTTTTTTCAAATAATTGCAAATTTTTCCTTACGTACATAATATTTTCATATATAAACTGACAAGGTACCGTTAGGATATTTATCGTTTTAAATAATTCTCTCAGAGATTCACGACGATTCAATCAAGGAGGAACAGAGTGGGCGATAGTACGCAGCCTTGAGGGCCACCAGCGATCACAGGCAAGCAATCAGAGCATTCACCGTCGACCGCGACCTTTATGCTTCTGTCTGCAAGGAAGCTGGATACCCATTTACACAGTTTCTCGGGAAGCCCATAGGAAAGTAGCTTCGTAAGAAGTCCTTTATGCCAAACCCGATCGAAGCCCTTCGCTACGTCCAAACTGACTGCCATCGCTTCCCCCTTGGACTCGATCGCTTGTGCCCAAAGGTGTGTCAGATAAACTAGGAGGTCACCGGCGAACCGGCCTTTTTGAAAACCGTACTGTCGGTTATTAAGAAGCTGATGATCCTCCAAGTACCGAAGGAGCTGGCAGTTAATGGAGGACTCCATTATTTTCGAGAAGAGGGAAGTTATGGCTATCGGTCTGTAATTAGACGGACTTGCGCGATCACCTTTTTTAGGGATCGGGCGGACCAAAGCTATCTTCCATAACTTCGGGACTACGCCTGAAGAGTACGAGAGCCGAAAAAGACATGCCAAGACTGGTGTCAACTCTGGAGCTCACATCCTTAACACAATGGATTCCGTCAGGCCCACTTGACTTATGGGTATTAAGATACATTAGCGCCATTCGTACCGAGCGCTGGTGAAACCGAATATTACACCCCTGCCACGGCAGCACCGGCGGTTCAAGTCCCCCGTCATCCAATGTCGAATTCGACTCAAAGAACTTACCCAAAAGCTGAGCTTTTTCCCTTTCGTCGTGCGCCAAAGATTCTCCCCCCATGTGCAGAGGTGGGAATGTTGGTCTGCAGAAATTGCCTTCGATAGCTTTGGCGAGAGACCAGAACGAACGAGTTCCTGACGGAAGGCACTCAAGCCTGTTCCCAATCATACCGATATGATTTGACTTGCTACGACTCTTTTGAAGGACCTGGAGGCATAGTTATACTACTTTTTTAGCTCACTGGTATTTGCATCCCGTGCCGCCACCGCGTCAGCCCAGGGTCGGTAATCCTCTTGCTTCCTGCAAGCTTTTCTAGAAGAAGAGCCGAACCAAGGCCGAAATCTGCCACCGACGGGGACCACAGAGGACAGAACGAAAAGTTCCATCCCCTGCAGCACCACATCAGCAACAGAGGCAGCAGCGGCGTTGGGATCATCCTGCGAGAAGCAAACTCGTCTCCAAGGGTAGGATGCAAAGAAGGATCTCATCCCATCCCAATCTGCTGACCTGTAGCGCCACACGCGGCGTGCACGCACAAGGCTGCACTCCAGACGAATCAATGGTCTAATGAGCCAATATAAGCATCGATTTAAATGCGTGTTAAATATTCGAAACCATTATCCCTAAAAGGCAACGCACTCGTAACTTCTTTGGTGTTGCGGGTGTCCATGGGCGACGCTGATTGCTTACCCTCAGGTAGTCAGTCTATTCGATTGCAGACCTATAAAATAAATAAATGAATTATAAGTTCTCAGTCATCGACTAATAATAGTTACTAACAATTGGTGAAAAGGAGGTCATTGCGACGATAAGCAAGTATTTATTTTTAATATTGTTAGTTCTGGGTCCGTACAATTTGCTTTGGCATTGTATTTCAATAATGCGTGACGTTTTATACTAACATGGGACTACATTCATTATTATAATAAAGAGGAATAATCTGTGTGTTTAGATTGAGTAGGATCTAAAACTACTGTAAATAGATTGATTTGACAAATTCTTTTACTTTTAGAAAGCTACACCATCCTCGTTGAACATAAGCTAAATACTAAACGGGTGAAACCTTGGAGTAGGTACAGCTAGTAGATTATAAATGATTTCTTTTTTTTACTATGCCAATATGCTATCATTAGTTTAACTTGGTAAGGTTTCTGGTAGGAATTTACATACCTACGTAGGTACCTATTGTTTTTTAAGTTTTCTATTTCTATGTTACATATGTATTAGTTTATGATTTCATGTTATAATATATTTATGTATTGTATTCTCTATGGACCTCAGATGCCTGACTTAAAAAGATAAAAATTTTTAAAAGCAACTTCAATGCGCATTGAAGACCACGAGGGATTAGTGCAGTTACGTTATATTATATACTTACATTATTGAGCCAAATATCTGCAGACAAGGTATACAAATTTGGTTCTTGGCGTCAAACCATAAAAGTCACGTTGCGTGCATTTTGATCTTACACTGTGCTAACCAAAGTTTATTCATCTACTTATCATCAAACCATTAAACATCAAGAGTGATTGGATTAAAGTCTAAGTCGGTTAGAACATAGTCATAAGACTGCATCACAGAAAACCGACGTGAAAAACCCTTGTGTTTTGCTGTGTTATTGGGATTGCCGGATTCCTTACCCCTCCAGTCTCTAGGCCTCCCCTTAATCCTTAAATCCCTGACGTTGCGAGTGAATTGCTTACCATCAGGTAATCCGTTGCACGTTTTTCGACTTACAACCGGTTTCCGAAAGGCCGATCAATGTTAAAATCAATTTAATGATTGGTTGAATGAATTATCAACAACCAATCTGATGACTTGACAAGAGATTTAACAGGAGATTAGTTAATTTTAGCGTTGACAAGCATTTCAGAAACCGGGTGTTAGTTTAAAAGAAAACAGGTCCAGAAAGAAAAGAAAACAACAAAATAAGTGTACAATTGTTTATTTCCATAGTAATAGTTCATATTCATAATTGTTATTTTGATAAATTATTTAGATGTGTACCTATGGCAGTGTTTCGTGGTAACCTTTACATCCTTAAATACTTATTACAAATCTACGTATCTATTACATACGTTACAATATTTTAATCAACTCGTCACAGAACAGAAATTGCACAAAACGGAAGACAATTTTACAAAAAACATATAATAAAAAAAAATGTACTTGATTTCTATAACATTAGTAATAAATATCATTATATTATTCTAATTTACCAAAATTTACACACCAATTTAATTTTCTATATACAATATTATATTTAAATATATATAAATTAGTATTGTACATGAATTGATAATTTCTTATTTATTGAGGTCTGATTTTTCAATGGTTAGATAAAAGTTACCTGGAGAATAATTATGATGCTGTCGCGTCAGAATGTTTGTATAAGACAGTGACAGCAACAATTTTATTCATCAGATAACATTTATCTGACTTGTAAAATCTGCCGTAACTAGAATAAAAAGTATATAATTTAACTAAACTGCGACGTATTTTGGTGACAAAACACAAGTAAATTGAAACTAACGACTTACGTGTATTAATTGAGAAAAGCTCGACTAGTTTCAAGTCATACCGGAACTCTTATTCATAAGCAGCGCTCGCGTCGCGGCGACGTCTCGCAACTAAACGTTCAAGTTAGAAAGTCGTTATTTTCATGTCTCACGCCAGTTACTTTAAAAAAATGATTTTTTAATTCTCTAAGTATTCTAAGGAACATAGAAAGTGGATATTTCTATCATAATATACAGATTTTTTCCTATTTTAAATGATAGTTTACTGTTTAAGTAACTTTTAATTAAGAACACATGCTTATAATTTTATCATTTTATTTAATTATCTAGTAAATAGTTCCCTAGACACTGTGAATCAGGCTTTCACTATTGTTTTCCATCTAATAAAAAATACATGTCTAATTTTTTCGGTCGGCGAACGAGCACACGGATTACCTGATGGTAAGCAATCAGTTACCTATCACCAACCCTATTACAAATTGAATAAGTGTGTTCTCCTTACTTTCACGGCACTACGGGGCATCATGGGTTAAATTTCTCCTAATTAAAAGTCCCTTAAAATGCATGTCTATGATGGAAGGGTCATGATTACAATACTTCAACGGACAACAACACTAATTAATTGACTGAAAAGAAATACAGATGGCGTTATTCAAAATTTCATTGTCGAGAAAGGGAGATTGGTTGAATGTTGTTTTTCTGGTATAGGTCCGCAATCGGCAATCCCAGTAAGCAATCGGTGCCGCCATGGATACCCGTAACATCGAGGTATGGCTTACTCCACACTAGAACGTCAACCAATCTTCCCTCTCCATTAATGACGAAAACATAACAAATTTTATTTTTTTACATAAATAATAAAAACATATAAATATAAAAATTATGTCAGTCGACTAGATTTACATAAAAGTTTTATAAAAAAAGAAATTAGCTAGTCACGTTTAAAAACATTGTACTTATGTTATTAAAACTATTAAATGCGCATTTAAAATATTAATTGTGAATTGTGTATAGTTTTCAGATTTCCAGTACATATAGGGCAAATTAATACAAATCAAATCAGTTGAATGACCTAGGCTTAATGTTTTTTTTAATCTGTGCTCCAGTTGTGGTATTGCTATCTTTATCCAACTAACATTATTAGACAGTGATAAAGTAATCTAGATTTAACGTAAAAAATTGCAGATTTGTAAAAAAACAAAATAAGGGAGATTTTTTTTCTCAAAAAAAAGCAATACCATTGTCATTTTCTAGCATCATATGTTAGAAAAGGATAGATATGAAGTTTATTATACTTCATAGGTATCTGGTAGGTTCCGACTAGTCAAATTCAATACTTTTATTAAGATGTCAAAAATGACTCTTTTCTATGACTTTTTAAACTCAAATAAATCATCTGAAAAAAAGCTAAAAAATTGTTTATCATCAAATGAAAGAATAAGTATGAATATATTTTAAAATTAATTGTTACAAATTGACAAGTCAAATAAATATTACATAAAATAATCTATATGGGTATTTTAAACGATACCTGTCCTTGTCACTTTCGATAAGTTGGAAAAGAAAAGCAATACTTTTAATTAGAAAATAACCACTGAATGCTAGAACGTAAAAACTATAATATAGCACTAATTAAATTGGAAACATACAACATTAATATATGAACTGAGATCACTAACATATCTATGTATACTTTCCTTACAATACATGCTATTTTATATATGTATTAATATTAATATATGTACAGATTTACAAAAAGAAGCCTCGATAAAGACAAAAGATTCATTCTTATAAATACACTTTTAGTATAAACTGTATTAGGAAGCCGTACTCGCGGTACATTTGCGCTTACACCCAAAACCTTAGCTTAACATTTTTTTTATGTAATAAGTCGGCAAACGATTACCTGATGGTAAGCAATCAACGTCGCCCATGGACACCCGCAACGGAGGAGTTACGAGTGCGTTGCCGACCTTTTAGGGATTAGGGATTTGGAGATTTAGGGATTGGGGAAGGGTCCGGGAAGGGGAAGGATTGGGCCTCCGGTAACCTCACTCACACGGCGAAACACAACGCTGTGGTTGTTTCAAGCCGGGACACCATCATATAATCATATCATACATCATCATATAACATCGGCCCTAATGGTAGTTTGATGGTCTTTGAGTGCAGTATTTTCCACCATGTTAAGTTTGTTTTAATAGTTAAGGCCTATTATAACCTATTTAAACAGAGAAGATGACAAAGAGGCTAAAATCCATATTTTTTAATGCTAGAGTTGATATCTGTATTATTTTTTTGAATATTGTATTACATTACAAAATTGAATCGACATGATTTTTTTGCGTTAGACATGGTAATGTAAGTGAAAATACTAAATCTAAAACTAAATAAACTAATCTCAGGATAGACATTTTAAGATAATTTATTACTTTTACTTGTGGTTTACTAGTGGAAATATTAAATTTTTTACCAAGTTATTTATTAAAACGACTCGAGATCGAGAGAAGCGTGGTGATTAATGCTCAAACCTTCTCCGTGTCAGAAGCAGTGGGCACTTATAGGCTGAGATGATGATGAGATCGAGAAAAATTTGGCACAGATACAGATTATATTAACTTATTTCTGTTGCTATGACAACGAACCCAGCAACAGTTAACAGTTAGTTAAAAATGTATTTATAAGAATGAATTAAATTTAAAAATATTCAATAAATATATAAAAAATGGCATTACAATGAGCGTAGAAGGTAAAAATTTAATAAAATTTTCTAAATAAGATACCTACGCTTGTCAGACTCATTTGAGCAAGTATTTTTAATGAAGAAAAACATTATACCAGTCTTGTTCGACATAAGGTTCAATTTTGTATAAAAAAGAGAGATTTTGTAAGTGTCTTAAAAATGTAATAATATGAATAAAGAATGGCTTTTTAGGACTTATTACAAAACAATTAAGACTAGGTCTATACCATTGAGACAGTTATTGTATTTTAAATACGGTAGTTTCCAACTAGTCAAATTGAATACTTTTATCCAAATGTCAAAACTCTACTTTTCTATGAAAAATTGAGTTATGACGTCATAGTATTTTCGCGTCAAATAGCTTACTTATTTTTTAATAAACAGCTAAAAATTATCTAAAACTTAATGTATCGATCGACCGATGAATAAAAGTACCTATAGTTATTTTTCAATATTTTTGCGGATTGAAACGTCGAATTAATTTATTTTTGACCTAGGAAACTACCCAATTAAAGTTTGGTTAGAATAGGATTCAAAATACTGACTCAATGTTTTAAACAGACACTAAAGATAATTCTTGTTTTGTAATAAGGGAGTAAAGGTTGTAATAATAAGGCCCATAAATTACGTGAGATGTTTTTTTTAAATTTTCTGGATGCTCCTTAATAACAAGTCATAATTTTGAACCGGTCACAGTTTTGCAAAGTTATTTGTTACTTGGGTAAGAAAGTGTTTACCATAGGCAATGGCACTTAGAAAATGGCAAAGAATAACTTTCAAAAATCAAACAAAAAAATCTACCATTAAAATTTCGTTTCTGGATTTACCAAAATTAATTCCCTTTGGCTTGCATGAGACAATTTTTTTTTTATAAAAACATGATCTAGTTGAAAACAATATGCCTAATACACTTCTATAGAATTTAATAAATAATACTAACAAGATCTATTGATTTCAGAAATTTTTCGAGACACGGTCAAATACAAAAAAATATATATACAAATTAATTCTAAAAGCTTGCATCACGGATTTGGTACTTGGTAGAAAAAATATCACAAAAAACTGCACGAAAAGAATTTGTTTATTTCATTTTTTCTGTTAATTTTATATAAAAAGAGATAAAAAGATAAAAGATAATTTATTTTGTAACGGATTATATAACGGAGATCTAACCTACAACATATTTCATATTGAGCGTAGAATCCAGCAGTTTTCAAGTTGTAACCGAAATGACTAACAGACTGTTGAAATTTAAATATTTATACGTATATGTCAACATAATTAAACAGAGAGTCAGAGGTCATAATCAAACAATAACTTACTTAATAATTCATATTAAACTGCCAATAAATTACATTAATTTCTTTCAATCATTTGAGCCAATATTTTTATATTTAATTAATATTATTTTAGGTTATATGAATAAATATTGTTTTATTTACATAATTTAGTACACATTTATAAATTCCCATTGAATAAAGAGATCGGGAGGATTTTTTCATTGATTCTCTATTTCAAAAAAAAAAAAAAAACTATTGTATGAACTTAAAGGACTATATTCGCCAGTGGCGCCATCTACGCAGTGCAAAAATAGTTCTGACAGTTATCTAGTTTAATTTGAGAACCCCGTATGCTGCGAGCTGCAACGTTTAATCCAAATTTCTTTATCCAATAGAAATTATATATAACATTAACCTTAATTGATATCGTTATCGTAAAGTTGGTAAATCAATATTTTACCTGGAACTTTGTCTTATGGAGTCATCATCAGCGAAACTGGCTCTGTTCCTTCGCTCGCATCGTTTCTGATGCTGTCTTATGAAAGCGCTTAATCTATTTAGGAGAAACTGTTTATCGTGGCCTTCTAGGACAAGTTGGTTCTTTAAAACTGTCACCATATGCCTGTTGGCTGCTGCAACCGCCCAATAATAGTATAGGAAGAATAGTAGGACCGCAAACGCTGGCACAGCGAATGCCGACGTTCCCAATCTGAATATGAACTCCCTTATAACAAAAGGAAAGCCTTCAAAAGTCTGCACAACGAATTCCCATACATTGTTATATCCTCTAAACGGGCCGCAGTTTACTGAAGGGAATATTTCTGCCACAGAATAAGCCACGGGGGCTATGGATACTATGAAACCTAGTAGCAACACAGACATGAATAGAGACTTGGATTTCGACGCCTTATAAACTACAGGGGAAGGCGTACAATTTGTGAGACAAGTGAATTTTTTGATGTAAAATATTAAGAAATAGAATATCGTCCCAATTATTGGTAGGAACGGACAGAAGAAGGAACCCATCCATATTATAGTTTGCGTGTAGACAATATCTAGGACGTGTTTCGGCAAATAAAAGTCTTGTTCGCCTAGCATTTTGAAACATCTACTGTTCGTGTGTCGCGCTAAGAATGCTCTGGGCAAGTTTATGAAGAAAGTCGTCACAAATTGTACTGCGAAATCAGTTAGGATCAACTTGTATAGCTGTTGGCCTACGTATGTCTCCCAACAGTCCAATTTCGACGAATCATTGTTATTATACGCACAAACAAACCCATTATCTCTGACATAAGTATACATTTGGCTCAAAAGAACAGCTAAAGATGAGAGTCTAAGTAAAACTGTTCGCAGTAACGTTATGATCAACACATAAGCTGGAGTGTAAGACTCGAATTGTATTAAATAACTGAATATTTCTGGCACTATTAAATTTAATACTACTATACATATAAAGGGTAAAAATTCTAACAACGTGTTCTCTAACTGGCCAAAGAATAATCCACCTTCTTTATAAAGCCTTAGAGTGAATTTTTCAGTGTGACTTTGGTTAAAATTTTCTATATGTAATTCATTCTGATTCTCGCTTATTTGAGACATTTCTTCGTTTAGTTTGTCAGTGGAATAGTTAAAAGTGAAGTATATAAGGACTCCTGAAGCTATGAGTATGGCGAAAACTAAAATATTGACTAACAAACGCTTGAAATATATTAATATTTGAGATTCCCTTGTCCTTAATTGTCTTTCTTCATTAAACTTTTCTTCCTCTAAGTATCCTTTCACTTCGTTATATATCCCTTTATGTTTGATTTTAGCTGACTTATCATTATGTATACAGAAATCCCAACCTCCAAATACTAAATTGCAATATTTATAAAACTGTCCTTCGTTCTCAACTAGGCGTTCTTTGAAACCTTTTGCCGCTGTTTTTACTATGGCTATTAAAGATAATAAAACCCACGAAATAGCCACAAGAATATAAGCCATAGGCATGTTGTAATAAAGCTTACTTTGGAACAAATTTGCTATGTAATATGAGTAAATTTGATCTGTGTAGACTCCATAGAAGAGTATAGTTCGTTCCATCCACCCAGTGCCTTGGATGACATCGAAAAAAACGTTGGAGTCAGTCAAATTCTTCGTCAAATAATAATTGGAACAACATATTGTGGAATTCGATTCAAAATCTTCACATCGATAGTTGATTTCGTTCAATAAAGTCTTTGGAAGGATCATGAAAAGTATTATTATTACTGATATGGCTAGATTTAGAAATAGCAGCCATCTTAGGAAGAGAAAGTAGGAGACTACGCCGGTCCCGAACTTGCCTTCAATCTCCCTCATGGGGGACTGCCAGAGTTCCAGCTTGCCGACTATTTCTGAGAACCGTATGCTGAATCGATGCCAGACTTTTCTTTGTCTCCATTGCAGCTGCTCGAAGCCTTGAAGGCGTAGTTTTGTGGCGTTCTGTAAACATTTTTATGAGAATTGTTATATTTTCTTTGCCTATATGGTAAGGGTTGGTAGCTATTCGTAGTATTATATGCTTAACACTGCTGTAGAAAAGAATACATTATTTATTTGCTTACAATGTATGTACCGTATACAATACGGTATTCGACAACTAGTTAAATTCAATACTTTTATTGAAATGTGAAAAACGAAACTTTTATATAAATTTGGTACGGAAAAACAGAAATGTCACGTCATCATATTTTTGGGTCAAACACCATAGGTAGGTACTTACTTTTAAATGTAACCAATAAAAATATAAAATTAATTATGTATATAGTCAAATCCATCAATGAAATCTTGAAGCAATTCATTTTTGACCGAGGAAAATAGCCAATTAAGGGTACAGTATTTTTTACATAAGTGTAGACTCTGCAATGTTTTAGTTACCTCTGCTCATCGATCACTAATAAAGAACTAGATACACAATCCCATACAAAAGTTCGCTTCAAAACTGTCGCCAACTGTATTTAGGTACTTATACTTGAAATAAACATGCATTAATGTAAATTAAACCTTAAATGCAACTCATAGAGTTATTTTTACAAAGTGATGTACAAAATCTTAATATTTTTTGCGACCGAAGCTCTTGACAAACATAAATCATAAGAAATTGAACCATATTCGCATGTTTTTAAGTCAAATTTACAAAGTGTCAAAAATAAGCAATAAAATTTAACGACTTCGGCTCACCGCTAGGACAAAGAATGATTGAAGTCGAAATGTGTCGTAAGAAATATATTTCTTTCGTATTTTATAATTTATCAAAAAAAGAAAATACGCAAATTAAAACGCATTGCTTATAGTATTCTTTTCTATAGGTTTGTTCATTTATTTACCAATGAAACTAATGCATATAGTTATAATTTTTTATTATTATTTTCGTCCTCCTTAATACTTTCTATTCGAAGTGAAATAAAAAAGATGTAAAATAATAAAAAGAAGTATCAGTACTTATCTAAAGTAAGTACTGAAAATGTTGGCGTTATTGTTGTCAATTTTTCATATCGCACGGGTTTTGATGAAAGCTAAAAAAAAAATTCTTTACTGCAGTTAAAATTAAATCTTTTATATCTGCCTATTCCATATTTTAATAAACACAGTAAAGAAGTATAATATCAAATAAAAATTATTTTTAAATAAAAAAAAACAATAAATATAATTAGAAACAATAGCGTCTCCACTAAACGGAACAGAATCAATCCACGTAAACCGAACAACTTAAGTGGTCATGCTAGAGAATGATTTTACGTTTAGTATAAGTGTCTTTATAAACTATGTGCATTATAACCCCGGTTTTTGAATACGATTTCATTTGGAAAAAGTTTTAGAGTTGATTTCTTAATAAAATATCAATATTTAAAATAGAATGATGACAATTATATAATGATAATATTATTACTTAACGAAAATATGAAATTCCATCCTTTTTTGCGTCTTAGATGTGTGTTTTTTGCAGTTTTTAAACGAGCACTGAGGCGTGTTTACCGTCGGAGCATTCGAGTGGTACTAAACTAAAACTACACCGCGATGTTGAGTTTGGTGGACTTTCAGTTAGGACATTTTTTTGTCACTGATTGTGTATCTAGTTCTTTATTAGTGATCGATGCCTCTGCTACTTAAAGAATATTAAAAATTAGTTAGGACTTAATATGTGGCCACAAACTATATGTCAATAATCTATTTTTTAACCTTTGACTGCCAACAGAAAACTTTTAAAGACAAATCCTCCGCTACCCTAAGTCAGCGGTGACCTTCATGGCTATTAGCGTGTAAAAGCATATATGCAAACCAAATCAAATTTATTCGCAATCAAATTTATGCGTGTATGTGATGTAAGTTCTATTGCGAGGATACCCATCAACTTACGAACCAAAAAATTTCAACTTAGGGCTCCGGCTTCACTCGAAACTGGTCGAGCATTCTCGTAATAAATTTTTAAGTCGATTAATACAAATTTTTATTATATTATATGTCTTACATACCTGTAACCTAGCTTTCAGCTCTCGTTTCTGGTTCATCGGTACCGGCATGGCCTTGATCTGCATGATCTCCTCCCATGTTCGTTCCTCATTCGATAGGTTCTCTATAATCAATAATAAATACTAATCACTACATTGTATATAACAGTCGCTTTCTCTGTCCCTATATCCCTATGTGTGCTTAAATCTTTAAAACTACGCAACGGATATTGATGCAGTTTTTTGCAAAGATAGAGTGATTGAAGAGGAAGGTTTATAATCTTTGAAACCACTGGTCGGATTCCCAAAATTCTTTCACTTATTGATGGCTACAATGTTCCTGAGTGCTGAAGGTAATAAAACATCACGCTACGTGAGTGAAATCGCGCGGGAGTAGCTAGTGTATAATAACATCCTTTAACTAGTAAATAAATTAAGTAAGTATCTTTTATTAACCGACTTCCAAAAAAAGGAGGAGGTTCTCAATTCGACCGTATATATGCTTTTTTTTATGTTTGTTCGCCGATATCTCCGTTATTTATGAACCGATTTTGATAATTATTTTTTTATTGGAATGGAGATAGTTCCAGAATGGTCCCATAAAAAGTAAAACTAGGATCTGATGATGGAAGACCAGAGAAATCGAGGGGAACTTTCAAAAATTGTAGGGGCGAGTGGTGCTTTTGCATATGATTTCAGTAGGCTTTTGACAATTTTACAACTTGCCGATGTTCGAACCCGACCTGATGATGGAGCCGGAAGACAGTCGAGGGATCTCCTTGACTATTTGGAGAAGTTGCCTTGTGTTTGGGCTTGAATGATTCGTATTGGTGAGTACTTTGCACCAAAGTTGGTCGTCACTGTCATTAAGGGTCTGATGATGAGAACGATGGACAGCTCAGGGAACTCCTGAACGGTTTACAGTAACTACCTCGTGTTTCGACTTCGTTCATTTATATCGATGAAAACTTTGCACCTTTATGGATTACAATGAAGTTATGCAGTAAATTGTGATGATGGATCCGGAAGGCAGTCGAGGGATCTCCTTGATTATTTGGAGTAGAAGCCTTGTGTTTAGGCTTGAATGATTCGTATTGGTGAGCACTTTGCACCAAGATTGGTCGTGACTGTCATTAAGGGTCTGATTATGAGAACGATGGACAGCTCAGGGAACTCCTGAACGGTTTACCGTAACTACCTCGTGTTTGGACTTAATTCATTTATATCGATGAAAACTTTCCACCTTTATGGATTACAATGAAGTTACGCAGTAAATTGTGATGATGGAGCCGGAAGACCGTCGTGGGATCTCGTTGACTATTTGGAGTAATAATAATGTGTTTGGACTTCATTCATTTATATTGTTGAGAACTTTGCACCTATATAGATTATGTACAATGAAGGCCTGCAGTATATATATATGGAGGTCATTGACATTTGAGGGAATTTCTCAACGATTTACGGCACTGAAAGCTGACTAACTCAGGACTGCCATTACCGTGATTTTCGGTCTCAAGTAGCCGTCGTCTTCTCTTTTGAGAAGCATCCTACTTTTCTTTGCCTATCACTTAAAATGGTGAAATAAAATAATTTTTAACAAAAAAAAACCGACTTGAAAACGTAAACTAAAAAGCAAAAAATAAATTTACTTTGTTTAAAATAATACATATTTTCATTTAGTTAAATATAAAATATTATTTAATAACTAAAATTTTATAATTTTGAAGTCGGTGCCAAGTAAATACTACATACCAAACAATAAGAGTATTAGAAAAGTATATTGAATACTACTAATCATCAAACTAGCAAGAGGTATGTAGGTAATATCTTTACACTATTATTCTTTTACTTGGCACCGACTTTAAGATTATAAAATAGTTATTAAATATTATTTTACATTTAACTAAATGAAAATATGTATTATTTTAAACAAAGTAAATTTATTTTTTGCTTTTTAGTTTACGTTTTGAAGTCGGTTTTTTTAGTTTACATATGGATTTTTTTTTGTCAGGAGAAAATTATCAAATGTGTTCCCACACTCCCGCCCAGGGTGAGGCGGGAATGTCAGACTCTCACTGACTAAAAACCATACCGTCTCACTCCTGCTCGAGGCCGACACCATGGTACCTACATTTTTGCGCGAGCTCGGGCCGTTGATAAATATCATACAATACATAAAATAACACTAATGAGAGAGATCGGTCAACAAATCGCTCGACGCGCCAGCGCGCCGTGATTGGTCCGCGGCATCTTTTGACACACCGACCGCCCGCACGCAGGACATCGGCTCGCGTGGCGACAGTTACCTTCGGGACGTCAAATAGTTATTGCGTGTGCTATTATAATTATTCAATGTATTACGTCCTTTGAATGTCTTTGTTAAATAAATATAGCGAACAATAAATTTTTGTCTTTTACTATATAAGAATGAAGGATAGGTTATTATATACAGGGTGTAAAAAGACACTTAACGAAGCCGAAAGCCACGTATTCTACCCATTATTTGGATAATTTTTTTCTTTAAGTCCATAGCTGGGACTCCACTGGTTCTCGAGATATTGAAGGTCAAAGATGCATTTTTTTTTTTGCGCAATCGAATTCTATATTTTATTACAAAACTTTTTTCCAAACAAACATTACCTGAATTTTCGTGCATCTCAGTAGGATTTTTATTTTACAGAATTGTTTTGTTGTTGCGAAGTAAAACGTCGACCTACGTACTTATCACAGCGTTTTCATGCAAAGCTGTGAACCTACGCACACAATGACACGAAGCCCGTTTGCTTTACATTGCGCGCAATAAAATTACTATTTTTTTTGATACCTAAAAATAAAAGTCGTTTCCCAGTGATAATTTTAGCGTAAAGCTATTAGTTAGAACTGCAGTATGCGTAGTTAACGGCTTCGTTAAGTGTCTTTTTACACCCTGTATACATAACGTTGTGTTAATTTTTTACCATTTTCCTTAACGTTTTGTTTCCAATTATATCGCCTCATCTTGATCGGAAGTTTATCAATAAATACATCCACAATATTGTTTACAATATGGTGAAATGTCAGAGCGAAACTATTCGAGATGGCTTCACTTTAATCATTTTAAACACACTGTTGTTTATGAAAAACTATTCGGTAGTTAGTAGTTTCATTAATGAAAAATAAATACTTTAAACTTTTTAGAATTATATAAACAAACACTTAATTTTAACTTTCGCGTGACACTTTTTTTTTGATTACCCATTTATTGATTTTTATTTTCTTAGAGGGGTCTTAGCGCTGCTATAGCAGCGTGCCCGGCCCTCGGATTCAGCTCTAACACTGCCTACTCCAAAGACACCGATGCGACATGAACGCCAAAAAAAATCACGATCACTATCCGATTTTTCGACTAAGGTCTGATTTTTCAATAATCACAAAAATGTTATCTGAAGAATAAAACTGTTGCTGTCACTGTCTTATACAAACATTCTGACGCGACAGCATCATAATTATTCTCCAGGTAACTTTTATCTAACCATTGAAAAATCAGCCCTAAATCGTCTCCTGGTCTATTCTCAACTAAGTTATGCACCACCAAATTCCACTGACTTTGAGTATTTTTATATGAAGATGTCATTTGCCTTTTAGTCTCGATCACTACTAAATACCTCCTTTGCGCAAGAGGGGATAATCTTAACCTCCACACTTGATAGAAATGGCTTCAGGTTTATCTGAGAACTACTGACTAGCCCTTTCAACGTACAAACAGGAATTTCCCGTCCACTACAAGCCCGTGCGAATGACCACTGTTTTGTAGTGTTTTCGCGATAGAAACTTCACGGCGTTTAGCTACTGGTTGATTAAGTTGGAGCTGGCCAATCAGAGCGCCGAACGTCATTAACGTGTTACTACCGATTGAATTGAATCGAACACAAGTATTGATGTACTCAGTAAAAAACCCTGACCCATTCATAATAGGGTGTTAATTTGCTGGAGCTCATTATTCAGAAGTGAAGCTGTTAATTGTGTGCCAATTAGGTTATTGGTAGACTGTTTTTATTTAGTACTAGCGGTCCGTCCCTCCAATCAACCACGCTAATAACAAAACGGTCGCTAATTTCCAATAACAAAAAGAATTAAATGTAATAGATAGAATAGAAAATCAACAATTAGAGCGAGACAGCCACAGCGTTTTGTTTCGCGGTGTGAGTGAGGTTACTGGAGGTACCGGTTCCCTCTCCCTCTTCCCATCCCTTCTTTCTTTTCATCTTAAATGAATTCAAAAGACGAAACAAAATGCAAGCGATTTTTTTGCTTGTTTTTAAAGGTCTTGGTATCACTCCGGTCGAGCCGGCTCATTCCGGAGATTCTCCCACACATAAGTAAGTGAGCGGTAGTTTTATAAGTTCTTTACTTTGTTATCTTAAACGGCTTACCCTCGAGTAACTGTTTGGCGAGATCATTTGATTCACAATTCGTCGTAAGGAAAACGATGATGAATATGAGCCCCTAACGTGGCTCGAAACTGATCGAGTTACGTCGTCAAACAGTTACAAGTATAACCTATTAAACATAATCAAACTAATTAAGGGCTGATTTTTTAATGGTTAGATAAAAGTTACCTGGGGAATAATTATGATGCTGTCGCGTCAGAATATTTGTATAAGACAGTGACAGCAACAATATTATTCTTCAGATAACATTTATCTGTTTATTGAAAAATCAGTTCTAAATCAATTAAAGTTATGTTCAAAACAAAAAGGCAACAATTAATTACCTGATAAATCCGGTAGCATGGACAAGTGGATGTCTCGGCTCTGAGTGGTCCGCGCGTAAGTGGACTGGCGGCGTTCATTCTGCGAACGGGCTCGTTTCACGGTAGTAGCTAGAACAAAATGATTCATCGTCAATTAAAGTTAAATGCTTTGGAGCTGGACACTGTTATTATTACCGCTGATTTAGATAAAGAAGTGGTTTTTTATGTAATAGATCGGTAAACGAGCAGACGGATTACCTGATAGTAAGCAATCAGCGCCGCCCATGGACACCCGCAACGGAGGAGTTACGAGTGTGTTACCGACCTCTTAGGTAATAGGGGATTGGGGAGGGATCGGGGGAGGGGAAGGATTGGGCCTCCGGTAACCTCACTCACACGGCGAAACAAAACGCTGTGGTTGTTTCACGCTGGTCTTCTGTGAGGTCGTGGTATCACTCCGGTCGAGCCGACCCATTCGTGCCGAAGCATGGCTCTCCCACACTTGGTTTTGAAGGATTATGTTTTAATAAAAAAAGAAAGATAAATAAAGGTATATGTTTTATGTGGTAGGTCGGCAATTGAGTATCCGGATTACCTTATGGTAAGAAATCGGCTCCGTCCATACACGCAATAGCAGAGGATTTACGAGTGCGTTACCCTTTTTGGCGTTGCCGTGTTTTTTATCTATTTTGTAGTAGTTTATTTTTAAATTGCGAATGTCTTAAATCCATTTTTTTGGTATTAGTTTATTAATTTTACATTACATTATCAAAGTCTGCAGGTGGGCACCTGCTGAGCAAATGCCTCTTTTCACACCGAGGAGGTTTGAGCCATAGTCACCATACTTGCTCAAGGCGGACTGGCGATTTCAAACTTATAATTACAAATTATAAGTCCAGGATCTGCACGATGTTTTCCTTCACCGTTTGTCTAAATAAACTTAGAAATTATTAACTCTGAAAAAGACACATTGGCGCTTGCCAGGTCTCAAACCACAGGTTTATGCATGAAAAGCGGGCCCCTTAACCCTCGGGCCAGCACGACGTTCTTGTAAAATTACAATATAGTAAAAAACTTTTATCATAATTAACGAAAAAGGATTGCTAAAGTGGAAACTAACGTAGGTAAAGTACATCTTTACTTAGCCCTTCAGAGCGTAACAACAGACAACATTAAATATGCATTAATGACGTTGTATATAAATATTGTATTATTTAGTTATATTTACTTAATATAAGCACAAATCATTGTTATGGTTTATCTGACTAACAATATGTCTCTATGTACCTATTTGTGTTACAACTCTTAAAATGAAACACAACTCTTTGGTTATTTCACGGCGGTCTTCTGTGAGGCCGTTGTATCACTCCGGTCGAGCCGACCCATTCGTGCCGAAGCTTGGCTCTGCCACTCTTAACTTAATTTTTAGACAACTTTCAGATAAAAAGAGATGTCATAATAAGTGAAAGAATAAGGCTATCCTGTCACAGCGGGGATTATGAAAGACGCTAGTCTCTCTAGGCTAAGGCTGGGTCGTAAGCGGTGTGGCAACATGTTAGCTCCGGGAAGGATCTATAAGAGGACCCGGTGCCTTTTATAGGTGTAGACGGTAGCTACCAGGGTGGTTTTAGTAAGGTAAAAATACTACTACCCGTAGAACTTCGTCCTAAAAGTCAAAGCGATCTTTTCTTTCTTTCTTTTTTTTAAAGAACGGTTTAGATTACAAACATACAATTTTAAAATACACATCAAATCTAGACCCGGAACAACATTTTTTGAATTACACAAACAGTTGTTCGTGGGATCGAACCCGCCGTGACACATTGCGCGGCAGCTATTTGCCCAGCCACCGCGCCAACCGTGCAGTCGAGCCTTTTTAAGTTTTAACCCGTAATAAAAAAAGGCAATCTCATCAGGAAAGAAAACTGCTTTCACTTTTAAAAACTTAAAAAAGAAAACACATGAAAAACAATCACGATCCACTTATTTGTCTTATCATGAACTAAGCCGCACATAAAGAGTAATAGCCATCATAAAAAGACATTGGATTGTGTTAATCAAAATTTATACTGATAATAGATTATTGATTAAGTAGATCTCAATTAACGAAAAATGGCGGGTTACTCACGTGTATATATTGAGAAAAGCTCTACTAGTTTCGAACCACAGGGGGTTCTTCCTCATGAGCAGCGTGCGCGGACGCGGCGACGTCGCGCAACCTACTATCAAATGACTAGTAGATCTCCTTCAATATGTAAGATATTGGCCAATCATACTTATTATCTGTTTACCGGAACTATTTACTTTTTTTTAAATAATTTCATTCATACAGCTTTAACAATGGGTATCTCGCCAAACTAATTCGTTTGATGGCGAGAGGCGCTCTCTTAAATTATAATTAGACGTTATGGAGTTCTATATTTCACAGAGTATGTATACTGTTAATATACATATTACAATATAACTACTGTTAGTAAATTGGTTTCAAATTTTATATCATCACTTCATAGTATATATGTACAACAAAGTCGCTTTCTCTGTCCCTATATCCCTATGTATGCTTAAATCTTTAAAGCTACGCAATTGATTATCATGCGGCTTTTTTTTGAAGAGGAATGTTTATTAATGTGTAATAATATCCATTAAATAGTGGCGAAATTTTATATCACTATTGCATCCGAGCGAAGTCGGGGTGGGTCGCTAGTCTATACTTCAATACTAATTTATTATAAAGCTGAACAGTTCGTTTGTTTGAACGCGAACTCCGGAACTACTGGTCCGAAATCAACAGTTCTTTTTTATTATTTATTTTGTATGGGCAAACATTTGGCCGCTATCACAGCTGGTGGTAAACGATAATGCGACCTACGATGCCTATTAGCAACCTATCCACTCGGGCTTGGGCTTTTTATTTCAATTAAAGTATAGCCTTTCTAGACTGTAACACAGGCTATAAAACATTACAATATATATGCTACGACCAATAGCAGCCGAGAAGCGTGTAAATCCGCGCAGCAAGGGTTAGATTTGTAACTTTGTTAGTTTGTATGTAGGAGGCAATTCTTGGAACCGCCGGTCGGATTGCTAAAATTCTTTCACTGATAGATAGCTCCAATGTTCCCGAGTGCTATAGGCTATGATTAAATGGAGCCGAGCTCCGAAACCGCGCGAGAGTAGCTAGTATTTTCATAAAAACACAACTTACTATTCCGAGCCTGCTTGCTGGGCAGCAGCGTGGCCAGTTTAGCAGCATCAGCTCGCTGTAGGTTATCAAACAGCTCCTGCTCCCCCCCAGGGTACAGCTCCTGATAGAACTCACCCCCAGCTTCCTCCCATCCCTCCTGCTTTTTGGAGCGAGCCTTGTTCTTTGAGTTGCCTCCTGACATTTTTTCAGAGCATCTGAAATTATAAGAAAGTTTGTTAATCAATGAAACAATGAATTTATTTTTGCAAATAGGCCATAAAACGGCACTTATACACGTCCAAATTATGTGTAAAAAACTAGATGAAGCCGGCATTTCCTATCTGACTACTCTGAGAAGAAATGCCGAAACAAACTCAGAGGTCCGACTCTTTTCAAGTCCAAGTTCAATCACGTATAGTGTTTCATTGTATGTATATGAATGTATTTTCACTATAAATATATTGAAAAATGCTACCATTTTTTCTATATCACCCAATAAAATCAGTAGCATAAAATCTGCTTGTACACATCTTTTGTATTAATTTTAAATATGGTTGGCACAGTGGCTTGACAACTGGCTGCGGCGCAACGTGTCGCGGTTTCGATACCCGCACAGAAAAATGATCCACAAATTGTTGTTTCGAGTCAAAATGGTTTGTGTAAGTATGTGAACTTGTATGTTTGTAAACAGAGCAACAATACATGAAAAATTATAGTGTGGGTCAGAATTAAAAAAATTAGCAAATGAAGACAGTTAAAGAAGTTGAAATTAGTAGATCATAGTTCTGATATTGCTTCACATTTTTTTATCACAACCTTTTATATATTCCTACTGGATAAACATAACATGATCATAATAATTATATTTAATAAAATTCCCAACTCAATGACGACTTTTTTTGACATCAGTGTCAGCACAACAAACAGATATACATTACACACCTAATAAAAAAGACATTAGTTATTTGGGAACCTTTAATTACAGAATCAATCGTTCCGGCAACCGGCAACCGGCAACACACCTATATCTTCTTGGTATAGATGGAATGCATTTGGCACTTATTGCTTACCATCAGGCGATCTGTTTTATTGCCCACCCTTTTCCATAAACAAACATATCTATACTAATATTATAAAGAGGTAAAATTTGTAAGTTTGTATGTTTGTATGTAGGGGGATAATCTTTGAAACCGCTGATTGTATTGCGAAAATCCTACAATGTTCCTGAGTGCTATAGGCTAACATAACGCTACAATCAAATGGAGCAGTGCAGCAGGTGAAACCGCACGAGAGTAGCTAGTTTTCTATAAGTTTCTACAGACATCTTGTTACCAAGAAAGTGAAAAAGAGTGTCATAAATACATATATATATTTAATAGTTGTTAGCACAGAATTTCCTCTATAAACCAGATATTTCCTTATGCGTCAGAATTTGTAATGAAATGATTCATTGCTTAGCTACATCAAATTTAATCCTATTTGGGAAGAGAATTAATGGTTTAAAATTAAATGCCAGTATAATCTATATTTATAAGGTAATGGAAGTGTAATTATCAAATGGCTTGTGAGAAAAAGAAGAATTGTGCAATTAGAACTAATAGTTCCGGAGATAAGAACATTCAAACAAACAAGCATACAAAATAGTTACTTTGTATTATACTTTTATAGATAAAGACATATTCATAGAACATATTCCCACACCATTAAATAGTTTCTATTAATACAGACTATAAAGACCACAATCCTAATATTTCAAGGACTGTGGTGGGAAAAAATGCCTGAGAGTTTTTATTCCAGTTTTTTATTAAGTGATTTCTTGTAACAAACTCCTTTTTTGCTGGTTGTTTTAAACACAGATAGTCGAAAATACATGTAGCATGATTAAAAAAACAGGAAATACTCGTATATTTAGGTGCTAATATGGAAAAAGATTATTTTAGTATAATTTACCTGTTTTCATGTATTAGATATGTGGTACTTAGAGCAAGAATTGAAAATTATTAAAAGTCATGATTTGTAGTCTAGATTTAATTTTGGTACTGCAATATTTTGTTTTGATATAAATAGATAAAGGTATAAACAAAACAAAATAAATAATAATATTATACATAAAATTAGTACACATTTAGAAGACATTTGTTTAATTAAAATAGTTCTTAAGCCCTTCTTGACTAATGAAAGGATAAAAATTCAAAAATAGAACATGAAACAAAGCATTGATAACCTTTTCATTATACTTTTTAAATTAAGGGCAAAGGCACTAACATGACACTTACCGTATAACATAAACAATAGATTTCTATCCCACTGTTAGATTCTTAACGAGCACTTCACGGGCACCACATACTGTTCCAGATTAGTATATCACAAGCTCTGTAATTAATAAATAAATTATCGTTTCATTAATTGTTAAATGCAGGTATTCGAGACCAAAATAACACACATTCACAACGCAAGGAGTGGTAGGTACTGCATGTATGACAGTATGACGGATTTGATTGGTTTGCTGTTGTCTACGTTCCATTCGGTTCAGAAACGCTAATGTTATCTGTCAAATATGGCTCTTTAAAATAGAAATATATATACGAAAAAATTGAGTAATGTAAACAAAATATAACGTTTTTTATACTTACTAGCAACATTTGAATCTTATATAAAAATCGCTTTGCTCTCATCTTAAGTTAAAGTTACGTGATACGGAATGTTCGTTTTTAATTTCAATAATCTGTCACTCACAGAATTGCATTGATTTAAACTGTTCATTTGTTTTTATTCAATTGTTTTAATAAGTCACATAGGATTATGATAAACAGATCCAAAAAAACACAATCAGTTTCAAATAGCTAATAAAGGAGGACACTGTATTTCAACAATAAACAATGGGAGTCGTTATCGATCACTTTTATAAATGGAACGCGTCCGACGCGCTACCTAGAAAGAGAATTCAATCAAATTCTCTTGCACAGATCCTAATGATGTTCTTCTTAGGAAGCTATCAACTACGGATCCGATAAAAACACTAAATTGATATCCGCAGTCAGGAAAAACCCGACGACCACCCGCCGTTCGCGTAAACAAATTTCTGAGGAAATTTTCTTCATGCAATATCCGGTACGGTATACGATTGGAGCATTTTCGCGGCATTTCCTCGGCCAACGAATCACAGCAGGCCACCTGTAGGTACGGCCAATCGTAGCACCCTTACGTTAGCAGTGATCCTAATTTAGCCAATACAATATCCGGTGTGCGATGCGACTACATCCTGCGCGAAAAGCCCGGGAACGGTCCGGGGCGGGACAACACCTGCGCAGCATCCCTACAGACGCCGCTCCAAGATCACATCTCGCGAAAAGTAATGATTATTTCTGTCCGCGGGCGTTTAGTTCCGCATACTCCCGCGGTGGCGCTGCACACGGGAGTCCGACCGCGAATACGTACCTCGTTATATGGATTTTAAAACGTATTAACAGTATTGTAAATTGATAAATTACGTGTTAAAATATAGTAAAGTGTATTACTAACAAACCGTGCTATGTGGCTGTGTTTAAAATGGTATTAGTCGGTGTATCTGGGCGTTTCGCGACGCTGGCTCGCGCGGACGGTGTCGTCCATTAGAAACGATTTTCCAGGGGCAGCGGAGGGTGTGCGATATAATCGGAAAATTCCCAAGTGCGTTAGAATATAGTGTGCGGCCCGATGTGGTGGAAGCAGTGAGTGTTGTTGCAAGATGTGCCAGGCGGGGAGTGTATCGACCGCGCCGAGACCTCGTCTGGCTGTAGTCCAAAGCCGCGTCGTGCGCGCTCGCCCGACTCTACGCGCTTAACGAGATAATCACGGACGATTCGCACTGAACTCTGGTTTAAACTATTGTTATGAGTGTTAGCAGGCATAATGCCCGCTGTACCGACCGCTCTGTGCGGCCATATCATCTAGAAACAAAACGAGATCACTAAATGGCGCTGGGGAAGCTGCTTTCTGTGCTGGTCGTGGTAGCCATAGTCCTTGGCGACCATGAGGTCGAAAAGGAGAGTAAAGCTAAGAAAGCCATGGCGTCGGAGACGCAACAGAAGTACAGGAGTGCTAACCCAGGGAAGGAGAAGGGATCTTTTCACAAATTGACCTCGATGCTGAACAAGACGGATGAACGACGTCAGGGCCGGAGGGGGGACAAGACCTCGGTGGACAAGCTGCTGCGGCTGAACAAGAAGTACAATGATATGATGAATGACAACGAGGGGGCGATCGCCATCAACCAGAAGAACTACTCGGACAACGAGACGGTCACGCTGACTGACAAGATGAAGATCTTGAGGCCTAACGTGCCTTTGTACGAGGCGGTCAACAAGAACCCTTACGTCTCCCAAGCCACCGGGGTCTACTGCAGTTTCGAGAAGAATGGGACTGCTAACCCCGCGAGCATGTGCATGTGGCAGTGGAACTCCACGGTGTCCAGCCATGGCCTGGGGTTCAAGGTGGTGACTGCAGCAGACGTGGTGGCCATGAACCAGTCCACCAGGGGCCTGAAGTTCTCCGGCCCTACAGCGGACGCTGACGGCAATGTGGGAGGTGAGTTTAATATTTAATTTTGTATTTTTCCGCCATTTTTCTATTTTCAGAATTGTAAGGAGCTTAAACATGCAACAGCTTTTGGGGAAAAAGGCGTCGGAATTAATGTTTTTTATACGAATATCAATTGATAAACACACGAATAGACATCGTTTTGTTTGTGTATGCTTTTATTGATTTTTGTAAATAAGGTTTAATATTTTATTGACAATGTTGTTTTAAGTTCAAGATCTTAAAATCAACTAGGTAGTAAGTATTAAATAGTAAGTGCAGACTACAAATATTGTAGGTACTAGGCACTCGCTACATCATCTCAGTTAAATTCAATAATTTAAACTTTTGATACTAAAGATAGATATAACTCCAATAGCTAACTATTAAGATTAGTCAACTAATATAGCCAGCTCAAGATTTGGCTTATAAGACTACGAAGTTGTTTTAGTAAATTCAAAATAAAAATGATAATAAAATCAATAAATGATAGGCACTCAAACAATAACCTATGTACGTAGACAAAACAAAATGTCTGTTATTTTTTTCATTACAAGTACCTACCTACCAATAAAAAGGTTCAACAACGTACTTAGACAGCTTAGCAACGAGGCAAAAAATCGACATAAGTTACCTGTTTACTAGCAAAAATCAATTTACCAACTTCGTAAACAACAAAATTTAAAAGGAAAAACGATCTTAAGTGTTTGTTCTTAAGAATTATTTTAACATTGTTAAGTACCTATCTTGTATCTATGCAGGTTTTTTATGAAGAATATTGATGTGCCTACTTATAAGATATAAATAAATGGAGCCGTGATTGGGCCCATCCATGTTGTTACGATAAAAGAATTATCAGGTAGCTGTTTTCGATAAGGATTTAAACGCCCACGCTATTGTTATTTTTTCAAAGATTAAGTACGATTTTTTTAATTATCTGAAGCTCATAATCCCTCTGTGTATATAAGAAGGTATATTTTATAAATCATAGTAATTGCTCTAATACCTTTAAGCCGATTAAGTATGTATAACACTGCCTAATAATTATAATTGGTTAAAAAAATAATAGCTACATACACTTCGGTATAATCTTGTTATGATGTCCTGTAGGTAAATGCTCTCGCTTCTCATGCTTGAGATTCAAATGTGCTGATTCAATACCTGACAAGTACCAATGTATCTTTTTCTAAGTTTACATGTACCTAGGTACTTTCAAGTAGACACAACTGACAAACGGTGAAGGAAAACATCATAATGAATTCTGGATTTATAATTTCTAATTAAGAGTTTTCAAACTCATCACCGAGCGTGGTGATTATTGCTCCAACCTTCTCCGTATGAGAAGAGTGCCTCTACTCAGCTGTGGGCACTTATAGGCTGATGATATGATGGTCAAGTATATGTTCTGATGTTAAGAAAATAGTTTCCACGATTCCATTTCACTTTTGAATTAAAGGCAGAAGTGCTATTCTTTAAATGGTTAATCTCATCTAGAAATTCACACACCTTTTCGCTTCTCATCTCGCCTGTACACAAACGTCAAAATACTCACTTGTTTTAGTTCCTTTCACTTCGTTATTCACATGGTAGCGCTAATGTAGATTTCACGCCATTTGAAAATACAAAACTTTAAATAAACATTAATTCAACGCGGATTCGGAAGTGATTTCGCAAATGAACTTTTGAGAATAGCCTAACTGGTCTGCATGCTAAACTCTTTGTGAAATCCACAAATTGTTGTTCTGTGTCTGAATATGATGTATAAATGTATTTATATGTTTGTAAACGCACCCACGACACAGGAGCAAATCCTAGGGTGGAGTAAGGTTTCGAAAAAAAAAAAATGACAGTCGCCCGAATAACTCTTTGATCGTTGTCAACAGCTCAGATCATTTCTATAAGGCACTTGATGCATAAGGTACTTGCTAACTACTTGATGTAAGTAGGTCTTTCTCTTTTTTCTGTCATAGGTCTAGCTTCTCAGTCCAGTGTTGTGCTTTGATACTCATTAAAAATAGGTTTCTACTTAATATATTGTTACTTAGGTATTGTTTTATGGTAAAGGAGAATATCGTGAGGAATCATGGACTTATGGTGTCTGACTTTAAGCTTAAAATCGCCAATCCTGGTTCAACCCTGGACTAATTTATGCTCAAACCTTCTCCGTGTGGGAAGTGGCCTTTGGTCTATGGTCAACATTAAGCACTTACGAGCAGAAGATGATGATGAAATGAAATTATTAAACTATTACCAACAATTAGAAAACAATAAACAAGATTTGAAACTTAAAAATAAACTTAATTCAATAACAAATCTTCAAAGAATAATTTAAAAAATAGTTTAGGTCTAATACTTACCTACCTTACTCTATGAAAGTTAAAAGAATAAAATTCATTATTAATAGGCACAGGTTCTGGCCTTTGCGAAAATTTAGGTACCTAATTAGGTATTTTGAAACGTGTGTTGTATTTTAAAACCAGACCTAAACAACAAGCCTTCCACTCCCTCATCCCTTCCTTATCCCTTCCTTATCCCTTCCTTATCCCTAAATCTCCAAAAAGCTGGCTACTCTCTACTACTACTAGGTACTCGTGTTGCGATAGTCGCCGATTGCTTACCATCAAGGGCTCAGCGGCATGGCACGTCCTATGCTTAAAAAAAAACAACAAATCATCAAACACCGTAAAAATCTGTCCAGTCGTTTTCGAGATCTATTAACACATACCTACATACATAAACGTTGAACTGACACGAAATTGTTTCACACAAGAACATAATTTACTTCCCATATTATTCGTATACCCGCCCACGATAACTGAACTGCGGGTATTTAAATTGTCAAACTCCATAGCAAAATCATGTTTATTTATAATTGGATTAATAGCCTTTAGGGTGTTCGCTGCAAAGGTCACAGGTTCGAGTTTGTGTCAGCGCACTATTGTTCCTCCTACGTGGATTTGCGGAGCTGAAATTATTATATTACGGGCTATTTGCGTTGAGTCAGGATTTGATATATGTATTGTCGTGTATATAGGTGCATTTAATACCTACCTTATGTAATATTTGTGATATAAATAGAAGGATTTGGCAGAGAGGAACAAAGGTAGAATATACCGTGGCGCCAGTGCGGAGTAGGAGAAGAAACGGGGGGTTTTTAGTCTGTAAGAGTCTGACACTCCCTCTGGCCTTAGCAGGAGAAGTCATTTGATGATTTCCTACTCTCAAAAAGCGGTAAATCTACATTTTTCACAGCCAAATATTTGAATACAGCCAAATATATAATTAACGCCGTGAAAACTAGTCGCTTGATTAATTGACTAAATTTATCATTCAGACTGTAAGTTTTGCATTGTCATAATTTCTTTTATCATTGTCTAGTATTTGCTAGTTAGCATTATTTAAGTGAAATGTCGTGGTGGCCTGGAGGTTAAGCAGCCCGCTTCTCATGCATGAGGGTGTGGTTCGGTTCTAAACCTGGCAAGTACCAATGTGACTTTTTCCGAGTTATATGTACTTTCTATGATTATTTAGACACCACTGCCATACGGTGAAGGTAGACATCGTGAGGAAACCTGGACTTATAATTTCTAATTATAAGTTTGAAATCGCCAACCCGCATTGAGCGAGTGTGGTGGTTAATGCTCTAACCTTCTCCGTGTGAGAAGAGGCCTTTGCTCAGCAGTGGGCACTTATAGGCTGATGATGATGATGATGATGAGCAGAAAGGAACATAGGAGCAGGAGAAGGAACGGGGTAGTAATGCAAGCGCATGCAGTCACAATACAAGCACAAATAATGAAATGCATTATTTTCACTAAAATCTACACTAAACACTGAGCTGTTTCTTAATTTTAATCGTGAACCATTATGCTCTGTAAATCCCTTTTTTATTTTATAACTAGCGGCCCGCCGCCTCTTCGCACGGGTCCAACGATCTCGCTATCAAAGGGTCACTTTTTCCTAATCTTACCCTCTACTTTTCTAATATTTTCTTTGATAACAACCTTCTCCTGACAATAATAAACACAACAAAAAAAGAATTAGCAAAATTGGTCCAGGCGTTGTTGAGTTATGCGCTTACTAACACATTTCGCGATTCATTCTTATATTATAAGATAAAGATTTTTGTTTACATTAATGAGACTTGATCACACTACATAATGACATCTCTATATTATGTAACCCTTATAAACTATATTGAGTATTCATAGAGAAGGAAATGGTTTGTATAAATTATAATGGTTTGTTTTGTAGTATTCATTTAGTTACTTTCTCATATAACTTGATTTTCACTATTCCTAACGAAACATATTGTTAAATACTTAATTGCACGACAAATTCATTAACATTAGGTGGGTATTATTTTATATTTTTCTAAAACAAATAATTTCAATAGAATGTGATATATGCCATAAAAATACACACTTTAGAAAAAAACAATTTCGTGAAAAAATTTCAATTTTTTTTAAATTTCTTACTTTTGTTTTAAGTCACACATATAGGTATGTTGCATTTCTTATTGTATTAAATTTATAGAAAAGTATTGAATCTGACTAGTTGGAAACTGCAGTATCATAATAACTTTCTCTACATACATCAGTCTATCTTTCATAGACCGGTATCCATAGCCACAGAGTCTACAAAACAATCTCAAAATAGACTACATGCATCATTCATCTGTCCCTACAGTTATAATTTTAAATATATCTTGCGTTTATTACATTCTGAGTCCGTGCCTGTACCGTTAATACTAGATTTAAAATTTGATCACCATAATAATCTGTACGGATATATGCATATTATAGGTAATATATTTCTAAACAATGCCATATTTGTTTTTCGTATCATCACTAGGTAAGTACATAGTACAAAACAAAGTCACTTTTTTTTTTCTTATGTAATAGGTCGGCAAACGAGCAGATGGATTACCTGATGGTAAGCAATCAGCGCCGCCCATGGACATACCCGCAACGGAGGGGTTACGAGTGCGTTGCCGACCGTTTAGGGATTAGGGATTTAAAGATTTAGGGATTGAGGAGGGATTGGGGGAGGGGAAGGATTGGGCCTCCGGTAACCTCACTCACACGGCGAAACACAACGCTGTGATTGTTTCACGCCGGTTTTCTGTGTGGCCTTGGTAACAATCCGGTCGAGCCGACCCATTCGTGCCGAAGCATAGCCATGCTTCCCACACTTAAACATTAAACACTTTCATCTTAAAACAACGCAACAAATTTTGATGCGATTTTTTAATAGATAGAGTGATTGAAGAGGAACGTTTATATGTATAAGCAATGATATTATAAGTAAATAGGTGTAGATAGGTCATAAGCGCTCAGCAAGTGATACATTAAAATGTGGCTAACTAGCCACACTTTTTCATATTTGTCTCTTTTTCACTCGCGATTATTGAATTATGCCATCTCACTTTGACGTCTAATTATACGAATTGTTCATGTGCGCAAAAGTGTGCCGTTTTTGAAAATCGAATGTTGTTTATGTAACCTATCTACAATACCGCCAACGTATCTTGGCGAGTCTGAAGTTAGCTCATTAGCTGCGACGCAGACAAACGGCTAACTTCAGACTCGCCAAGATACGGCGGCCGTACTGTACACCATTTGACTCATTGTGAATAATAACATCCATTAGATAGTGGAGTAGTTTCGTATCAGTATTGCAGCCGTGCGAAGCCGTAGCGGGTTGCTAGTACACAACTAAACATGTCAACATTAACATAATAAGAATCTACAAATGTTGCCAGTTACCAAAACAACAATTTGTGAACTATAAAAAAAGTATGTGTGTGCTTAATTGACACGTTGCTTAGCAGCCAGTTGCGCATTCACTGCGTTAATTTTCGCAGTCCTATCCCAGATTGACCTGATCTGACCTCACACAATAATGGTACAAAAATAAAAGACCAGGTATAAGTTATTTAGATTATATTCAGAGTGATTTTCTTTATTATTAAAAAACGCTGCCCCACACTAGGATTTTCTCCTGTGTCGTGGGTGCGTTTACAAACATACACATCACACCCAGACCCGGAACTACAATTTGTGTATCACACAAAGAGTTGTTAATTGCGGGAATCGAACCCGCGTCACGTTGCACGGCAGCCAGTTGACCAGCCACCGCACCAACCGTGCCGTCAACGTTGATTAAAACGTTTAAAAAAATCTCTAAGTTTGTTCCGATTCATACACATAAATCAGTCAGATAAATTTTATAAGAACGCCTAAACAAAATTTGATTAAAATCAAAATATGTATGTGTGTCTGTTTACACCACTAACTAACTACATACATTTTAAAATATTAACAAAATATTTAATAAACATATCAATCAATTTCAAAATATGTATTAACATTAAAATAAAAATAGAAGTTAACTGATGGATGTAAATAAAAACGTATGTCTGAATGTTTATAAACGCATAACTCCGAGACGACTGTGCCGAATTAGATTGAGTATCACTTCTTATTTGATTCCCTGATGACAGCAAAGTTTGTGTACAAGACAAGCTTGTGCTAGTTGAGCACTCTAATCGGAAATTAAAATTTTTATTCAAAAGTGAAATACCAAAATATTTTTATTTCTACAACTAATTACACTTTTAAAACCATTACACAACACAATGCATATGTATATTTATTTTTTACTAAGTATAACTACCTAATAATATTTAACAATACCTACCTACTATTGCACAAATTCTTTTAAATATGGGAGCGCCATGCTTCGGCACAAATGCGTCGGCTCGACCGGAGTGACACCACGGCCTCACAGAAAACCGGCGTGAAACAACCACAGCGTTGTGTTTCGCCGTGTGAGTGAGGTCACCGGAGGCCCAATACTTCCCTTCCCCAATCCCTAAATCTCCAAATCCCTAATCCTCTAACGCTCGTAACTCCTTCGTTGCGGGTGTCCATGTGCGGCGCTGATTGCTTACCAAGAGGTAATCCGTTTGTTCGTTTACCGACTTATTACATAAAAAAATGCAAATTCACAAAATAAAGCAAGAAAACCATACCTACAAAGACTTTTCTCTAAATTAAAGAACTTAAGCTTTATAATGTTATAACGACACCGATCTCTGTCTCGCTATCTTGAAAACAGATATACGAGCTTAGACTGCACTTGCAGCGTTCATCCCAATTCATTAGGGGAATTAACAGTCCATCTATGTAGGCAGACTTGCATCTAAACGTTGGATATTTTTAGAATTTCCTTTGTTATGTGCATTTAATTAAAAAGCGCAGGGACGGACTCGTACCAAGTAGTTGATCTTTATTTAGTTTTAAGTTTATTTAAGTAGTTGCTTGCTGATTCTTCCTTTTTCTTTGCAGCAATTCTAAGCAAAAGTTATTTCTGTGTGATAGGGCGGGCATATAAGTCGTTCGACCTGATGGTAAGCTATCCGCATTTTCTATGGATATTCATAACACAAGAGGAGTCGCAAGTAAATTGCCGGCCTTTTAGGGACTGGTGGATTGGGGGATTAGGGTATTTTGGGTGGACTATTAATCTGCTGTCTAACCAGTATATCTATGTATTTATAAAACTTGCTGCTTAAAATGCCATGCTGTTAATCACCAGGTACTTACATTTTCAAACTATGTCCAGCCGAATGTTGATTCTTAAATCTAAATTCTCAATCGGTTTCTTTAGGGTTCAGCTTCAATCGAGGCGCAAAAATCTTCTTTATTAGCTTTATGACCATCACCCATTTAGGTGTGTCTTCGAAGCCATGCACGAATGGATCGGCTCGACCGTAGTGAGTCGAGCGTAGTGTTTTAATTAAGGTTATCGAAGGCCCAATTTTTCCCCTCACTCGATCTCTCCTCAATCCTTTTATTCCCAAAACCCTTTAACCTCAAAATTTGGCAACAGACTCGAACCTCTTTGGATGTTGCCATGCCCATGGGCGGCACCGATCGCTTACCATCAGGTGATCCGTATATCCTCATCTATCGCCCTATCACCTACTAGAAAACAAACTGTAGCAATTCACGGTCATTCCAGTCGATAGTAGACATTGTTCAGCATATTATTCTATGCGGATTACACAGAGTTACTATTTCACAAATTTATGAAATGTATGACCTCGGGAACGCGTCAAAATAAATAATTTTCCCGACCGACTTCTCCCACTGTCACCAATATAACAAATACGTTTCAGAGTTAATTATAGAGTTCTTAAACGAAAGCCGAACAAAAATATTTGCATTCGAAGTTGATTCAGAACGTTTAGTTCAAAAAAACCATAGACAGGCTGAAATCGAATAAATGCGACAAAATGAAATGGGAGCTTCAGTTACAGAACCATAGTACCTAATTATAAACCGTTTTTATTTTTTAAATCTAAGACCATAAATAAAATGACGTGATTGTCGTTTTAAAATGGTCCATTGACGTTGGAATCTTTATTTAATTAAGAATAATCAGTATTCCAGAAAATAATTACTTAATATGCAAAATAAATAAGAAAAATTAAAATATCATTTAAAGTGTGGGAGAGCCATGCTTCGGCACGAATAGGTCGGCTCGACCGGAGTGATACCACGGCCTTACAGAAAACCGGCGTAAAACAACCACAGCGTTGTGTTTCGCCGTGTGAGTGAGGTTACCGGAGGCCCAATCCTTCCCGACCCTAACCAATCCTTCCCGCCCCTAATCCCTCTTCAATCCCTAAATCTCCAAATCCCTAATACCTAAACGGTCGGCAACGCACTCGTAACTCCTCTGTTGCGGGTGTCCATGGGCGGCGCTGATTGCTTACCATCAGGTAATCCGTCTGCCCGACCTATTACATAAAAAAAAGTATCAAGAAATCTCGTCCGACATAACGCAGTGCAGCATATTATTAAGCGTTGCTGTTCATAGCGATCATTCACCTCACCGTGACACTAATAAAAGTTTATTAATTTTATATTTGACAAATGTTCTAAATTTTCTTGACAACACGTATTATTGTTTGTTGAAATTTTTTATGTATTTAGTGAGGAGTTGCGAGTGCGTTGCCGACCTTTTAGGGATTAGGGATTTGGAGATTAATGGATTGAGGAGGGATTGGGGGAGGGGAAGGATTGGGCCTCCGGTAACCTTACTCACACGGCGAAACACAACGCTGTGGTTGTTTCACGCCGGTCTTCTGTGAGGCCGTGGTATCACTCCGGTCGAGCCGACCCATTCGTTCCGAAGCATGGCCCTCCCACACTTATCTATTCAATTTCGCCCTGTATACAGATAGTCAGTCAGTCAGTCAGTCAGTTCACAATATTTTCGGTGTCTCTCGTCCCACAAGCCGCCTTGTGTGGGGATTGTAACAATTAACAATTAGATGGTGTCAGTTCGGTGACCGACATTGCCGTCAACGATTTTCTTCCGGCACTCAACAAGCAAAGATTTGAGAAGACGCTTTAGTTTAGCCGTGAATTGAAACGGCCGATTAAGTCAGGTTTGTTTTGTGTTTCAAGTGTGGGAGAGCCATGCTTCTGCACGAATGGGTCGGCTCCACCGAAGTGATACCATGGCCTCATTGAAAAACGGTGTAAAACAACCACAGCGTTTGTTCGCCGTGTGAGTGAGGTTACCGGAGGCCGAATCCCCCATCCCTATCCCTTCTCAATCCTTAAATATCCCAAGCTCTTATCCCCAAAAGGCCGGCAACGCACACGTAACTCCTTTGGTGTTGCGGGTATTCATGGGCGGTTTGGGACATATTTTTATATGACGTAAAACAATAGCAGTACCTACCTATTTTCGTATTGGCTATATGACAAGCGGGTAGTGGCGGACAGATAACTACCGCAGCGCACAACACGGCAGAAATTGGAAACAAATGCGGATGATCAGCTGTCGGTTTTTATATTATATTCATTTTACAGTAAAACTATTGAATAAATTGCACTTAAATAATGTCAACAATACTATTTTAATCTTTGGTTTTATTTGTAAAGAAAATTATAATGTAAGTACATTGTTATTATTTGACAGCTTCCGCTAATGTTGTAAACGCTACGCGTCGTCACCGTCACGCATACAGCCAATACCTGCATATTTATTTATTAACTAAGCTTAATGCACACAAACTTCTGTAGGTACATACGCGGACTTAATGCCGTAAGCATTATCTACCAGTTTGACCTTTGGGTGATGCAGAGATGAGCAAAAACGGTGAGCGCAAGCAGCAAAACTTTTAAAGATTAAAGACAAAAACAAAGACTCAATACAATAATAAACAAGTTTAAACAAATACAATAACAATATAATCTTACATAAACTAATAATACATACAAATTATGTATGTTGGATACAAATTATGTCTTGGTGGCCCGGAGGTTAAGGAGCCCGCTTCTCATGCATGAGACCGTGGGTTCGAACCTGGCAAGTACCAATGTGACTTTTTCCGAGTTATATGTACTTTCTATGATTATTTAGACACCTCTGACATACGGTGAAGGTAAACATCGTGAGGAAACCTGGACTTATAATTTCTAATTATAAGTTTGAAATCGCCAACCCGCATTGAGCAAGCGTGGTGATTAATGCTCAATCCTTCTCTGCGTGAGAAGAGGCCTTCGCTCAGCAGTGGGCACTTATGGGCTGATGATGATGTACCTATGTTGTGTTATCAAAATTGCTGTAATTAAATAAAATCTTCATAACTAAGTAACAAATTAATTCAATAGTGTGAAATCTCGATCGAATAAGCTACGTGCTGTATATAGGAAAAAAAGACAAATATGTAGATAATTTATTTTTATCCAAACGAAGCTCAGTCGTCTGTGATTTCGTCCTTAGAAACGAGAGTACACCCCTGTGTGTGACATCACGAAACCCGCCATTTTCTAAGCAATTATTTTGGATGCAGCGTCGCGTCTGAGACGATCTAATAATAGTTTAGTGTTGCCACTTCAATTAAACGCAGTTTATTATACTTTGTCAAGAGTGAGAGCTCGTCTTAAGCTGCAATTTTAACTTTAATCTTTTACTTTTTGTTCTGTATTCGAACCTCTTTTAAGACAGTCATGGAGTTTTTAAATGGGTGTTGTTGACGTTCGAAGGCAGAGGTCTTTGCATCATTTCTGTCGTAAAATTCGTGTTGCTTTGTGTTTACTTGCTTACTGATTACACCTTTGCAGATAAAAAAGAAAGAAAGAGAAAGAAAAATATTTATTTTTGCGCAAACGCACACACATAAAACATAAAATACAAATAAGAAGAAAATAACTATAGTAATAATCTAAACTATATTATAACCGACTAGCTACTCTCGCGCGGTTTCACCCGCTGCTCCATTTGATCGTAGCGTGATGTTTTATAGCCTATAGCACTCAGGAACATTGTAGCTATCTAGTGGCGCTGATTGCTTACCATTAGGTTATCCGTTTGCATAATACTTATGTTCCGTTATATTTTGCCAACCAAGTGAGTTTATCGGAAACCCAAACCTGCCTACCCTTACCCTACTTTCAATTCCCGTACTTGTAACCGTTGTTTCGTACACCCATTCATGCATGAGAAGAGGGCGGCTTAACCTCCGAGTCACCACGGCATTACAGTACAACATAGGTCGCTAATCATCTCAAAAAATTAATTATAAGCTTATCTCTTTCTGTTTATATAAACAAAAGATAAACTGATTAATTAACGTTGATAAAATGTTCCTTATTAAACATATTTTTAGCATTGATCCCTGATAATGTCCGCGTCGGTACGTGGGCGTCTTCCATACGCCTTCAGTGGAAGCAGCTTGGTATTCATAGTTAGCTGTTTAAACTTACTGAAGCCAAAGTGGGCGGTTTAGCTGCTCAGTTACGTAACTTAAGTTATATTATTTACAAGATGGCATAAGTAATATGTTTTCTCGTTTCTTTGCCAACGTTTTTTCCAATTTTCGATATAAGTAGGTATAAAATAATAATACTAGGTAGGTATTCTGTAATTGGGTAGTTTCCTAGGTCAAAAATAAATTAATTCGACGTAAAATATTGAAAAATAACTATACTTTTATTCATCGATAGATCGATAAGTTTTAGATATTTTTTAGCTAATTATTAAGAAATAAGTAAGCTATTTGCTATAACGTCGTAGCTCAGTTTTTACACAAATTTCATAGAAAAGTATAGTTTTTTTTTTGACGTTTGGATAAAAGTATTGAATTTGACTAGTTGAAAACTACCGTATTGAAATAGCTACTCTGCTTCTATTGGTCGTAGCGTGATGTTTTACAACCTTTCTTGAAACGGATAATGCAAGCCAAAGTCATTGACATGAAAGGTTATTCAGTCAAAAATAAAATATATTTAATAAAACCGACTATTTTTTTATGGATTTATACTTTAAAACTAAAAATCAAAAAAATAATTTGCGTTGTACAAAGTAAATACTTATTCTCATTTAGTTAAATTAAAAAAATATATATTTACTGTGTGATTATTTTATAATTTTGAATTCGGTGCCAAGTAAAACAATAATTTGTATGTGTGATCCGCAAATTGTTAGTTCCTGTTTGGTTGATTTGTGTATGCGAACTTCATTTTTGTAAACGCATCCATGACACAGGAGAAACTAGTACCAGTCAGTGAGAAAGGATTTGTAGAAAACTAAGTTACATTTGTTACAATATTATACCTCTTTTTTCTCAATGGCGAATGACGACAATTGTCCTTCCCCTGCTGTCAAGCACGATCGTGTTTCAATTAGGCCAAATTCAGCCACTTCATATTTTATTATCTAAATTGATCGCTTTCCCGCCCACAAGGCAGATGTCCCTCGTGCCACAGAGTAAAAAACGCAGTAAAACCATAAAGGGCAACGGTTTTTGAGGTTAGATGTTAATTATAGTGATTTTTATATATCTCTTCTATTCCATAGGCAGAGTAAAATACATTCATTTGTGAAATACACCATTCCTATTTTTTGTTATGTTATATTAGAAACGGCATACAAGCAGACGGATTACCTTATGGTAAGCAATCAGCGCTGCCTATGGACATGGCAGCAATGGAGGAGTTACGAGTACGTTGTCGACCCTTAGGGATTGATTGGGTTTGGGGAGGGATTAGGATAGGGGAAGGATTGGGCCTCCGGTAACCTCACTCACACGGCGAAAACCCAATGCTGTATTATTCTTTCTGCGGGTCCCATTACCGAATCTCCGTCGTTCCGCCTCGGGTAGTCGGCACATTATTTCGCTCACACCAGCTAGGCTTTGGTAATGATGGACCCCATCAATGGTGCCCTTTTCTTTTTTTTTTACTTGATATAAACTGGTGCTTGACTGGCATCCCACCTGATGGTAAGCAGTGATGCAATCATTGTTGGTAAGGCGCACTAGTTTATTAAGAGCCTATTCACTCTAGCCTTAAAGACATGTAAATTATATTCGGACGGAAAGACTGCAGCCGGCAAACTGTTCCAATCCCTTGAGGTACGCGGTATAAATGATGTAATAATGCCCTGTTGGTCTGAAGGCTTGAGACATGTCTTTGGATGCCAAACGTGACTCGATATGCTGTCGAGTAGATTCTGGTCGGGCTACCTTTGCTCCCCGTACGTTGCAGTTTGGCTGATAGTTTATTTTTTTATACAGGGAAAATCTTTAAATAGCCTAGGTTCGGCCGGGAGGGAGTGTCAGACTCTTACCGATTAAAAACCGCCCCGTTCCATCTCCTGCTCTGGGCCAAGGCCTCGGTGCCACATTGCGCTTGTGCCACAACCCCGGTTAAGACTAATAGTTAGCACGTAAAATAGTTTCTGTTTTATTTTTTGCGTTACTCTGGTTGTTGCTATAGGACTTTTATTAGGCCCCTTTTGTAGGGTTCCAATGTTAAGTACCCTTAAGCTCTCATGCATGAGAAGCTGGCGCCTAAACATCCTGACCTCCCCTGTATTATGTTATCTAAGCATAGAGGTATATGTCAATAATTCCATAGGCACGTTTCCCGGAATTTTAGTAAGCAGAAATGGGCTGGGAATTTCTGTAGTTTTACTTCCATTGAATGTTAACCAAACATAAAGGAAAGGCTTTTCAAATATGAGTAGCGGTGGATAGTGACATGGCGATTGTGCAGCTCGGGATTTTGTGCCCCGATATAGTAGTATAGTCCTTTGTTTTCTATTTTTGATTATTGGATTTTAGTTCGCTTGTTTGTTTGTGAGCTAAAACTTTTTTAAAAATGTTTTATTTTCTATTGGTATTTAACTATGCTGGTATTGTAGTTCTGTTTCAAGGATCCATTACTCATCACTGAGGTAGCAATAAAGTTTAGTAGTCCAATTATTAAAAAAGTGCGCTTTTAAATGCACACCGTGTATGCATGTATTATGCTGTTTTTTTAAAACTAACCATAAGGAATGTATATTTACTTTTATTCATAAATTACTAGCGACCCGCCCCGGCTTAACACGGGTGCATAGGTGATATAAAATTTCCCCACTATTTAAACGATTTAATTTTACACATAAACCTTCCTCTTCAATCACTTTATCTGTAACAAAACCGCATCTAATTCCGTTGCGTGGTTTTAAAGATTTCAGCGGACATAGGGATATAGGGACAGAGAAAGCGACTTTGTTTTACACTGTAATTTCCCCGTCACTTCGACGCTCACTTCACACTCGAACAAGATTCAAAATAAAACAATTTTTTTAGAATCGGTACTAAAGTCACTTTTTCATTTTTACCACCCCAATATTCGTAATGTACTTTCTATGATTATATAGACACCACTGTCATACGGTGAAGGTAAACATCGTAAGGAAACCTGGACTTATAATTTCTAATATTATAAGTTTGAAATCGCCAACCCGCACTGAGCAAGCGTGGTGATTAATGCTCAAACCTTCTCCGCATGAGAAGAGGCCTTTGCTCAGCAGTGGGCACTTATAGGCTGATGATGATGATGATTCTTAAGGGACAAGAAAAACCGCTGAGGATAAGTTAGTTTGAAATATTTTGAACTAAAATGGCTTCCTAAGCAAGAAATTTTTAATTTATTTCTGTATAGCATGTCAAGTTGGTCTCTCTAAAGAGGGTGTTTGATTTAATTACCTACCACAAAAAAACCCTCTGAAAAGGATTATAGTTAGTACGAAAGCTTATTAATTATTAATTATCAATTTATTGAATACATAGTAGGTAGTTAAGAGATTCTTTTTTCTACACTTTTTTTTTTGTATTTTTTCAATGAAAAGAACTGTTTTATTAGAACATTTTTATGGTTTCGCCATTTTTGTCACATCTAATTTTTCAGTAGGTGATTTACGAATTTATTAGATAAGTACCTATGTCTTTTCTTTTTAAACTTATCATATAATTAGATGGTTCTGGAATTATATAAAGTATCTATCTATATATATTAATGATGACTAGCTACTGTCCCGCGGTTTCACCTGTTTCGCTGCTCCTTCCTACAGGGGGCCTACCATGACGTAATAAGCGTCAATCTTCCAGGCGACAAAGAGGGATGGACTTATACACCTTAAATAGCTCCATCCCTCTTTCTCACTCGGAAGATTCACCTAATAACACGTCATGGTAGGCCTACAGATCGTAGCGTGATGTTTTATAGCCTATAGCCTTCCTCGATAAACGTACTAACAAATGAAAAAAGAATTGTTCAATTTGAACCAGTAGTTCTGGAGATTAACGCGTTCAAACAAACAAAATCTTAAGCGTTATAGGTAATATTATATATAAGTATATAGATATTTTTATGTGAAGATACATCGGATTACCTGATGGTAAGCAATCGCCGGCAGCGATAAACACCAGCAACGCCATAAAAGATTTTTTTGTGAGGGGAAAAACATCAAATCACTTCTCTCGCCCAGGGTCGGGCGGGAGGGAGTGTCAGACTCTTACTGACTAAAAACCCTCTGTTCCTTCTCCTGCTCTCGGCCGAGGTCGCGGTGCCTTATTGCGCCTACCCCGCAACCACGGCTGAACGCCATAAGAGTTGGAAGTGCGTTGCAGGCTTTTTGCTTTTTTCCTCGGTCTAAACACTTAATAGACATGTTTACGTATTCAGAATAAAACCAAACAGTTTAGCATGTATTGTCTTGCAAACTAAACTCGTACCTATAAGTTGAAAATTTCAAAACATACGGTTTATGAAATCTGCTTCATTTACTTACATTTCACCACAAAAACAAACTTCATCATCATCATCACCCTGATTTCGTCTACTGCTGGACATAGGCCTCCCCAATTGCCAGCCACTGAGCTAGATGTTCAGCTCTTCTCAACCAACCACAACCAGCCACACTAAAAATGCATTCTAATTAAAACAACAAGTTACAATAATATTAAGTGTTTTTTTTTTGCCCCACACTAGGATTTTTTCCTGAGTCGTGGGTGCGTTTGCAAACATACAATTTCACATACACATGACACCCAGACCCGAAACAACAATTTGTGGATCACACAAAGTGTTGTTCCGTGCGGGAATCGAACCCGCGACACGTCGCATGACAGCTAGTTGCCCAGCTACCGCGCCAAAAAAAAAGAAAGTGTGGGAGAGCCAAGCTTCGGCATGAATGGGTCGACTCGACCGGAGTGATGCCACGGCCTCACAGAAAACCAGCGTGCAACAACCACAGCGTTGTGTTTCGCCGTGTGAGTCACGCCCTATCCCTTTCCAATGCTTAAATATCCGCAACCCTTATCCGCAACGCAACTCCTTTGGTTTGGTAATCCGTCTACTCGTTTGCCGACTTATAACCATAAAAAAAGTTAAAATAATAAGTTACTATTTAAAATCCAGTACATAACTCATATTAATTTCATTTGACGTTACAAACATGTCTTTCATAATAAAGATGTCTGATTCGCATCCGTTTTGTCGCGTGACATTTAATTTTTCGCCCACGTACGGCGCTAGGAGCGCACTCATTAGTGATATTCTGTGCCCATTTAGAACTACATTGGAGTGAAATGCTACATTTTAACTATGCAGTACCTATATAGTACTGTTTGTGTACTGAAAAGGTTAAATTAAAATGGTAATCTTTATATAAATAAGAGTGAATCGCTAAATGTGTTGGTAAGGTTCGAAAAGAAGTCAAAAACACCTGGACCAATTTTGCCAATTATTTTTTTATTGTAGTTATTACAGTCAGAAGACGTTTCTTATCAAATAAAATATAAGAGAAGTAAAGGGAGAAATTGGTTTTCTGTGAGGCCGTGTTATCACTCCGGTTGAGCCGACCCTTTCGTGCCGAAGCATGGCTCTCCCACAATTAAAAGTTTTAAAGGTAAGGAGTAAGAGGAGATTGGAAGGATGGAGAGAGGGGAAGGACTGGGACTCCTTCAACCTTACTCACATGGCGCAACATTACTCTTTGGTTGTCGCAATGTAAAACATTTTTTTTTACTTGATATAAACTAGCGCTTGACTGCGATCCCATCTGATGGTAAGCAGTGATGCAATCATTGATGGTAAGGCGCACTAGTTTATTAAGAGCCTATTCACTCTAGCCTTGAAGACACCTAAATTATATTCGCACGGAAAGACTGCAGCCGGCAAACTGTTCCAATCCCTTGATGTACGCGGTATAAATGATGAGGCGAAACGCTTAGTCCGGGCCGCTTAAAAAGAGTAACGATGGAGCTTCTTGCTCGTTCTTCTCCATTCGAAACTACAATTTGGAACGAGCACCTAGCTTCGCTGACGAACAGACTGTCAGACTACTATTCTATTTTGACGTTTCAAAAGTTTAGTTTTTTTATTTTTGGTTTAGTTGGAATAAATGATTTTGATTTGGTTTAACAAATGTGGTGGTTTTCTGTGGATCCGTGGTCATCATCACTCCAACCAAGCCGATCCGTGCTAAAGCTCATCTCACCCACACTTACAATATTCGAAATTCTCTTTCTATTTATACGAGAAAAAAAAAACTAAATGTAAGTTTAAAACTACATTTTATTAGCATAATTCGATGAAAACTTTTTAAAAGTTAATGCATGACACCCTCTCGTTGTACTCGAGAGAAGTAATACGAATAATAATTCTGCGCAATTATCTGTTAAATGTGCGGTTCGCACGTCGAGTTTACTCGCCCACGTGGTTGCTAAATGATCTCACAATGATTGTACTCTATTTAGATCTCTCTATCTAGATTATACTCTATCTAGATTATAGTCTATACTAATCTTTTATATAAAAATGGATCGCAAAATGTGTTGCATTGTTGAGTTATGCGCTTACATAACTCAACAACGCCTGGACCGATTTTGCTAATTCTTTTTTTGTTGTGTTTGTTATTGTCAGGAGAAGGTTTTTATCAAAGAAAATATTAGAAAAGTAGAGGGGAAGTTAAGGAAAAGTGTCACTATGATAGCGAGACAGTTGGACCCGTGCGAAGCGGGGGCGGGCCGCTAGTATTATAAAGAGGTAAAGTTTATAAGATTGTATGTAGGGGGTAATCTTTAGAACCGATGGTCGGAATTCCAAAATTCTTTCACTGATAGATAGCTACAATATTCCTGAGTGCAATAAGCTATAAAACAACATGCTACATCTAAATGGAGCTGAGCAGCGGGTGAAACCGTGCGGGATTAGCTAGTATTTGTATAAGGTTAATTAGGACTTAATGTGGAATGGGTTGCTCGTTGGAGTAAGGTTGCGGTTGTTGGGATCATTGTAAACTAGCGACCAAACCCGGCTGCGCACGGGTGCAATCGTGAGTCTAAATTTCTCCGTTATTTAATGGTTGTTATCATACCTATATATAAACGTATTCCTCTTCAATCACTTTATTTATTAACGTCGCGCAATTTTGGGGATATATGGACAAAGAAAGCGTCTTTGCTTTAGACAAATTGACAGGCAAACAACCCAGGTTTTTTGCTTCATGTGATTAATGCTCAAACCTCCTTCGTGTGAAAGAGGACTTTGCTCAGCAGTGGACACTTAATATAAAGGGCTGATGATGTGATGTGATAACAAAATTATGTGATGTTATGTATTTATTTTATGTCATCATCATCATCATCATCATCATCATCATCATCAACATCATCATCATCAGCCTATAAGTGCCCACTGCTGAGCAAAGGCCTCTTCTCATGCGGAGAAGATTCGAGCATTAATCACCACGCTTGCTCAATGCGGGTTGGCGATTTCAAACTTATAATTAGGAATTATAAGTCCACGTTTCCTCACGATGTTTACCTTCACCGTATGTCAGTGGTGTTTAAATAATCATAGAAAGCACATATAACTCGGAAAAAGTCACATTGGTATTTGTCACTCCGGGCCACCACGACATGTTACCTGTTGTATTTTATGTATATAATGTATTTGCGCGGGAAACAGGAACGATGCAATACGTCAATCAAACTCGCTAATCTGTGGCACACTAATTTATTTTTTAAAAATAGGCGGGAACGCGCCGTGCGCAGTTCGCGCATGTCATACCAACATTACGGTGCGCATTCGTCGCTAGGTTTACCAACCTAACAATGTAATAAATAAAAATGTTTTCTTTTTGTTACAGGTCATTTCCTCTACTTAGCCGTGGACCCCACCATGGAAAACATGGTGATCAAGTCACCACCGTTCCGTGGTCTTTGGGAATTCTGCAAGGTAAGCACGCTTTCTGTTCCTGTATGATGCGATCAATTGATATGTAAACTAGTGACCCACCCGATCTTCGTACGGATGCAATGCTGAAAGTAAATTTCTCCACTATTTACTGGATGTTATTATACATATAAATATTCCTCCTCAATCACTCAACATATTAAACGAAACCGCATCAAAATCAGTTGCGTAGTTTTAAAGATTTAAGCATACATAGCGACAGATATATTGACTTTGTTTTACACTATGTAGTGATATGGCGTTAAATATGTTAAAGTTTTAGTTATTTAATACATTTTTAATTACCAAAACAACATATTTGCTCTGTTCGCTTAATTTAATCTTACATTGACTGGATTTTAAAAGAGAGACCTCTGAATTTGTTTCTGCATTTCTTCTCAGAGTAATCAGACAGGAAATGGCAGGTTTCTCTAGATTTTTGTATATGTAATGTTGACGTGTGAAAGTGATATTTTGTGGTCTATTCGCAAAAACTTACTAATTGGGTAGTTGCCTAGGTCAAAATTAAATTAATTCGATGTTACGGTACAATAACATATTAAAAAGAACTATAGTTTTATTCATCAATCTGTCGATACACTACATTTTCGATATAATTTACGCTATTTTAAAAAAATAATAAGCTTTTTGACGCAATAATACTGCGACGTCATAATTGGGAGTTTCATACAAATTTCATGGAAAAGTATAGTTTTTGACATTTGGATAAAATAATTGAGTTTGACTAGTTGAAAGACTAACATTAGGTTAGTTTTCAACTCAATTAAATTACAAGTAAAAATGTGTAGATAGGTTACAAGCGCTCAGCAAGTGATACATTAAAATGTGGCTAACTAGCCACAATTTTTCATATTTCCATGCCATCTAACTTTGACGTCTAATCATACGAATTGTTCATGTGTGCATTAGTGTACCGTTTTTGAAAATCGAATGTTGTTTATGTAACCTATCTACACCATTTTACTTATAATTTAATTGAGTTGAAAACTAACCTAATGTTTCTTTGATTTCCATAACAAAAAAAAAAAAAATCGTGAAGTCTAAAATTTTCCCGTTCTTCCACCAGTTCGAAGCCAAGCTCCACCAGAGTAAGATGCAGAACGCTAGCATCCGACTGGTGTCAGAATCCACAATGTCTGAAGTGCAATGGATCCTGCAAGAGGTGGCTGGCAACAATTTCGATATGTAAGTATTTAAAAAAATACTTAACTATACTTTTTGATGTATAAGAATGTGACTGCATGGTTGGCGTAGTAGCTGGGCAACTGGAAAATAGTTCTGTTTTCTATTTAATGTAGAGAACCTCAAAATTGTTTCGGGTCTGGGTGTAATGTGTATTTAAAATTGTATGTTTGTACACCCACGACACAGAATGAACTCATAGTGTGGCGGCTTTAAAAAAAAGAATAACAAAAAAATAGTCATATACATATGTCTCACGCCAGTTACAATAAAGAAAAGAACCTTCCGGATCTCTTACGAAATGTAGAAGTAAAGTCAACATCATCTATCAGCACCAACCCTACAAAACCTGTTCTCTTTCACAGTTGGCACCCAATGCGCTTCATAATCGGCAAAGTACAGCAAGAAGTCCGCATCATAATAGAGATCACGCGGCCGAGCTACGTCAGCCTGTCTCAGAACCTGCCACATATCGCCATAGACAATATTCGCATGATAGACTGCGTCCCGGAGCCACCGATTTATAATGGCGAATGTGTGCTGGGACAACTTAAGTGTCAGATTATGAACGTAAGTATTAAAGAAACTTCAGAACATTTTCAAAGAACAGCAAACAAATATAGGGTAAATATACAAACAAACAAAAGTATTTAGGTATTCGCGTCTGGGACACATAAAAGGTACAAAAAGAACAAGATAATAAAAATAAATTTCATTTCATTCATTTCATTTCACATAAAGCATGGTAAAACAATATAACAAAAGTAGAGGGTAGGTGAAAAATATGCATCCAAGCACGCGAAATGGCCCTCGCTCAGCATTATGCAGCGACCCCATACGAGACATGTCGCGGCGCTGATTTTCAGCGATGGCTGACACTAACGCACGCCGACATTATCGCTTCTTTATCTTCACATTTCGGAGCATGTTCGAGAACCCTCATAACTTATTTCTCTCTAGTCCTTTCCACCAGACAATCGGCAAAACGTCATCGGTGGATATCCCACCTACACGCACGAAGCGTTTCGCCTCCAGTTTTATAATCCAAACCGCTAAGGAGTGGAATTCTTTGCTGGAGTCTGTGTTCCCGATGGTTATAACCTGGGTGTCTTCAAGGCCCGAGTGAATAGGTTGCTTATGTGTGCTTCCTCGTAGGTCCAATTATCGTTTACCATCAGCCGTGATAGCGAGCAAATGCCTGATAATTACGAAAAAAAGGACTGGGCGGGAGATAGTTGGAGGAGTTCCAATACATTATTTAGTAATATGAGTAGGACTAAATAAATATTTTCCCTTACAGAAAGACTCGTGCATCAAGCTGCAGCAAGTCTGTGACCTTGTAAAGGACTGCGACGATGGCAGCGATGAAGCACAGAATTGCGGTATGTTAACCCGAAAATTTTCGAACTCTACCGTTTTGAGTCCGTTGTCATATAGGGCCTTAAATGGGCCTACGTTTTGGCTACCAAGACACTTGTAAAATATAATATTGGATTATACATTTGTGTTATTTTTGCAGACAAAATGCCGTACGGATCTTATTGTAACTTCGAACAAGATACCTGCGGCTTCGAGAATGTTCCACAGTGAGTTTTTATTTAACAATACTTACTCTTTTTTTCTATAAGAGTCCCTATTATGATACCCTAATTAGCAAATCAGCAAATCCACATTGTGTCAACAATCATACAACTCCTAAAAACGATGTAGTTTTGTACCTAAAATTGATTAAATATCTGGCAGTTTTCAACGTTATAATTTAGTTTAATATCTTTCATGTTCTACGGCATTTTACATTTCTTTATATATATAATAGTCTACAGAAATAATATAGAGTTTCAAGTGTCTCCTGAAAAAATTTGCTCATAAGGAGTTACTTAGCTGATTTGCCAAAATGGTATCGATTAATTTACATATGTAATTAATTCTTTTTGCCATTGGCAACAAAAATGTACTCAAACATCGAGAGATTTGTTTCATTAATGATTGTATGGACAATAAAATACTAAATGAGGATATTACTTCAGAACAGAAGCATATTGTATAAGCACAGGACAAAAAAACCATAGGCAAGACACAAAAAACCACTAACAAAACCACAATTCCTTCCACAGGCCAATCCTAAAATGGTCGCGTCACAACGGGCCCACTCCAACGGACAAAACAGGGCCCAACTACGACCATACATGTGGGCCCACGTTACCCCACCCAACAATGGTGGTTCCTCCTTTATTCCCAGCCCATCTAAACTTGAGCATAACTCAGTGCATTGGATATTATTTCTTCGTCAATATGAATGTGACTGGGCCCAATAAGGAGAAGGCGGATTTCGCGTCCACTGCTGTGATGAGAACCGTCATTTTCAACCCTCCTCCGAAGGTCCATGGGAATATTACGTCTCGATATTATAACTGTTGTATGGTAAGTTTTTTCAATGAGTTATTATTTCTACTTTCGGTGTTCTGTTAGGGGCAGTTATGATTTGTTTTTTTTTCTTTTTCTTTCTTAACGCTGTAATACTGGGAATTTTTTTTATTGACTACTAAATTTTGAACTTTCGCGTTTCATGTTAATAATATAATTAAACGGGTATTAACGCGAAAGGTATAATTATTTAAATACGTTGGAAGGCTTGACGTTTCGACCTGGTTGCACAGGTCGTGGTCGCAAGTAGACTATCAAGCCTTCCAAGGTATTTAAATAATTACTTTAAGCGTTAATGCACGTTTAATTATATGTTGTTTTTAGTGTCTATCGTACAAAAATGTGTTCTATCTATCGTAGCCATCGATCACTAATAAAGAACTAGATACACAATCCCATACAAAAGTTCGCTTCAAAACTGTCATCAACTGTATTTAGCATCGATCACTAATAAAGAACTAGATACACAATCAGTGACAAAAAAATGTCCTAACTGAAAGTCCACCAAACTCAACATCGCGGTGTAGTTTTTGTTTAGTACCACTCGAATGCTCCGACGGTAAACACGCCTCAGTGCTCGTTTAAAAACTGCAAAAAACACACATCTAAGACGCAAAAAAGGATGGAATTTCATATTTTCGTTAAGTAATAATATTATCATTATATAATTGTCATCATTCTATTTTAAATATTGATATTTTATTAAGAAATCAACTTTAAAACTTTTTCAAAATGAAATCGTATTCAAAAACCGGGGTTATAATGCACACAGTTTATAAAGACACTTATACTAAACTTAAAATCATTCTCTAGCATGACCACTTAAGTTGTTCGGTTTACGTGGATTGATTCTGTTCCGTTTAGCGGAGACGCTATTGTTTCTAATTTTATTTATTGTTTTTTTTTTTATTAAAAAATAGTTTTTATTTAATATTATACTTCTTTACTGTGTTTATTAAAATATGGAATAGGCAGATATAATGGATTTAATTTTAACTGCAGTAAAGACATTTTTTTTTAGCTTTCATCAAAATCCCGTGCGATATGAAAAATTGACAACAATAACGCCAACATTTTCAGTACTTACTTTAGATATATATTATTAGATATATAGCGTCTCCGCTAAACGGAACAGAATCAATCCACGTAAACCGAACAACTTAAGTGGTCACGCTAGAGAATGATTTTACGTTTAGTATAAGTGTCTTTATAAACTGTGTGCATTATAACCCCGGTTTTTGAATACGATTTCATTTGGAAAAAGTTTTAAAGTTAATTTCTTAATAAAATATCAATATTTAAAATAGAATGATGACAATTATATAATGATAATATTATTACTTAACGAAAATATGAAATTCCATCCTTTTTTGCGTCTTAGATGTGTGTTTTTTGCAGTTTTTAAACGAGCACTGAGGCGTGTTTACCGTCGGAGCATTCGAGTGGTACTAAACTAAAACTACGATGTTGAGTTTGGTGGACTTTCAGTTAGGACGTTTTTTTATCACTGATTGTGTATCTAGTTCTTTATTAGTGATCGATGATCGTAGCTCAATATTTATAAGAACTAAAATTTGCTCATTCAGAAAAAAATTGAACTGAGTGTTCCAAAAGGCCCAAAGATGCAAAAAAGAAATGTAACTATTTAAGATTTCATACCCGAGTAATTTTTTTTTTTATTATATTAGTTGAGGCAACTAACCAACACCTTCAATCCACAGATAAGGTTCTACTACCAGCAAAATGGTAGGAACTATGGATCGTTGAGCGTGAACGTGGTGGAACTGACGAACCGCGGCAACATTACCACCTCCGTGTGGTTCAGCACTAAGGACAAGGGCGAAAACTGGTACAGGGCGTCTATATTCCTGCCAAATGTTACTAGGAGGTAAGTGGAATGGCAAAACTTAGATAAGAAAAAAAGGTCCTCCCTGATCCTCAATTGAATCCTGATAATCTGCAGGGGGCTGCGGGTGCTTGAACTGCGGCCCCGGCTTAGAGCAGGATAAGGACCTGGTTTTTAGTCAGTAAGAGTCTGACACCCAACCCAGGCCGAGAGGGAAAATGATTTCATCATGATGTGATTTTATTTATTACAATAAAAAATATTATAATGGCGATACTAAAAAAACAGAAACATTTGATCATTGGTTTCGTAGAAATGGTTCATCCAATCTTTAAAAACGTTCTCCAAGTCCAAAACAGAAAATTACTACAATGAAAGGCTTATTATCAGCTATAAACATATTTATAACCATTGATGCTTCTTAACTGTCTTGATTAAGAATCAATCTGTGCGATCTTGAATCCTTAATACCTAACCTGAACGTCGCCGAAATCTGCTATAGCTCATATTGACACTACTTACCACAATTTCCACTGTACTAACAGAAACATTCTTTCCACAGATATTTCCTAGAATTCAAAACTCGTATGGGTATGCGGATTTACTCAGACTCTGCAATAGATGACTTCTCCATGGCCCCTGAGTGTTTCGGGCTGAACATGGACCCGGCAGAGCTAGGGGATTACAACTATTACGACCCCTCCTTTGAGGAGAAGACGACACCACATCCCGCGTTTGCGGATAAACCTTGTAAGTATATGATAGATATGTACGGGCTTTCATCATTAACCATCTTAGAATTAAAGAAAATAAGGCTTCCAACGTGCTCTCTGATTAATTGTGACTTAAGTCGTGTTATAATTAGTTAAAAACAATCAAACACTTCTCGGATTAAATCGGATAACTTAATCAGGAATGCAGTGAAGTTAGTGACAGGCTAGCACAGCCACCATCTTTTCTTTTTTGAAAAGTGACAGTTACCTCCATATCTATAAAGGCGGTTAAATTTCAAGTTCAGAATGTCCCAATATAACTGACTGATAGTATAAAGAGGGAATGCAAAGTCACGTCTAACAACCACTTAATATTAAAAGTGGACATAATGCCTTAGGCATTTCCTACCAGTCGAGCCTTGGGTGATGCAGAGATGAGCGAATGGTTGGTGCGAAGGAAATCCCGACTTATTTTTGTATAGTAGACTAGCTACTCTCGCTGTTTCACTCGCTGCACGGCTCCATTTGATCGTACCGTGATATTTTATAGCCTATAGCACACAGGAACATTGTATCTAAATATCAGTGAAAGAATTTTGACAATCCGAAGCGGTTTCAAAGATTACCCCCATGAAGGAAACATCCGGGATTTTTCCACTATGATTACCCCCTACATAAAAACAAACAAAAACTTACAAATGTTATCTCGTTATAATATTAGTAGGTATAGATAATATAAATTAGTAATAATAACTGGTGTATCTGGTTCATATTGGCTATCCAGACTTTATATAACATGGTCTTAAACATAATTATATTTGAAGGTTTTACATACAAAATTTCCCCAACAGTCTACCGCTTCACGACATGCGGTGCAACGGGCCGCTTCGGTCCGAACCAGACCATGTGTGATGCGGCCTACAACAATACTCCTGTATCAGTCAGCGTTATACAGAGTCCTCCCTACCAGGGCATACAGCTGTGGGAGGTGCCTGCTGAAGGATTGTATACGTAAGTTCCTTGTAATACTTAGTACGAGCTGACATTTCGTCTGATGGTAAGCAATCAGCGCTGTCCAGGAATAGCAACAACACCAGAGAGTTACGAGTGAATTGCTGGCCTTGTGGGGGCTAGGATTAGGGTTGATTTGGGCCCATTTTGTGTTATCTCGACTTGATTTTTTTAGGATTTATAGATATAATATTGTTAATGAGCTGTATAGACAAAGAAAATCTTTTGTTTAAGCTTCACATTTACGTAGTGACATTTAATGAATTGATATTTTGAAATATATCGCCAACAACTTTACAATACAGAGAAACTTTTAGTTTTCCTGCCCTATAAAGTCATCAACAAGTTACGTTTATGTGATTATTATCACAAATTGACCTTCGCAAGACTATGCACTCTTGCTGCAAAAATAATCTTCAAGGACGTTTTCAATAAGTATTAATATTGATTTATTTTTCTTAAAACCTGCCATCTCCTTCTTAGGCTGATAGCAACAGGTGCGAGTGGAGGCCTGGGTTCAGCCTGGGCGGGAGTATCCCACGCGGCCGCCGTAAGGGCGCTGGTGGAACTCCACAAGAGCGAGCGAGTCTACATACTCGTTGGCCAACAGGGGATCAATGCTTGCAAAAAGGTAAGGAAACCTAGTGATAAATGATGCATGATACCAAGTTATAATATGATGATAGGAAATATTCTTAACAATGGTTTTGAGTCGCTGATGTGGGCCAAAAGGCAGCTAAGTTAAAATGGGACTGGGCCGGACACGTGAGCTGAATGCATCCGTAGAGATGGGTCACTTTGTCACCCAGTGGACACCTCAGGATGATTGCCCAACCTGGCGGGGTACGAAAAGATGGCGTGATGATCTGGATGCGTATCTTCGAGACTGGTGGACACGGTCGAATGATCGGGAGGTGTGTAAACCAGATGGGGAGGCCTTCGCCCAGCAGTGGGACGTTATAAGCTAGTAAAAATTAGATCGCTACCGATTTTCAAGTCTGAATATATTCGATGTCCAAAATAAACCATGTTGTTAAAACAAATGGTGTCGTTTCGTAATAGTCCAACTGTAGCCGAAATTACCCATCCATAACATCCCTACTTTAGACCAGCTTTTCATCCTGTGACCTTTGTTCTGTAGACACTATCAGCCCAAGAGGGTCACCACGAGTGTTCCCGTCGGACCTCCAACGAGACCAGCCAGGTGTTCACCAGCAAGACCCACGAGGTCAGGAACACCCACGTCTCCGATGGAGGGGGAGGGGGAGGCGGGGCCACTTATGTCTTTTTGGTAAGAGAAGTTTTTATTTCAGCAGATTCAAATGTGCCATTATTTAGGTAGAAATGTATTTAACAAAATTTAAGTTTCTTTATTAATACTCCTTTCTAGAAGAAACCACTTATACATATAAGTAGTTGTTATGAAGTACATATTTTGAAGATTCAATTTATATTGTACTAGCTTCTGCCCGCGACTCCGTTCGCATGGAATAGTGAGTTACTGCAGTTTTTTGGTATAAAAACTATCCTATGTCCTTTCTCGAGTTCCAAACTATGTCTGTACCAAATTTCACAGAAATCGGTTCAGTAGTTTAGACGTGAAGAAAAGACAGACAGAGTTACTTTCGCATTTATAATGTTAGTTTGGATTATTTTTTCTGCACGGTTGGCGCACTGGCTGGACAACTGGCTGCCGCGCAACGTTTCGTGGTATCGATTCCCGTACGGAACAACTCATCTACAAACTTTTGTTCCGGGTCTGGGTGTGATGTGTTTGTGAAATTGTATTCCTGTAAACACGCCCAGGGCACAGAAAAAAATTCTAGAGTAGGGCAATGTTTTGTTCAAAAAAAATTAACAAAAAATATTCAGGCCTTTACAATTGATTAATTTAGAAAAAGAAAACAAAGTTGCTTTGTTTTTAGAACCATTTAACACATACAAAAATTAATGGAAAGCTCTAGTCACAATTCATAATAACTCATGAGTTATTAGGTTATAGGTTTTCATCACAGGTCACAGATTATGACCAAAACCTGGTTATAACAAAAGGTGGTCCTAAAAGACGACTATTCTATAAAATAGACCATATGTAAAAAAAAACAATTAAGAAACACCCATCATTAACTTCACGTTTTCCAATAGCTGGACAAAGACGGCCAAGCATTCCCCCTACTAGTGGCCGGAGGAGGGGGAGGCATCTCAGTGGGCAGCTTCAGAGACGACGGGTCCCAGCATGCCAGGCCGCTGACCAACGCCACTCCTGAGTCCGGGTACATGTATGGACAACCCGGGAAGACTTCTGGTAAGGAAAAGATATACTATAAGGTTTTTTTGTTCTAATCTTGACTTCATCCCTCTTATTAAAAAATAGGATTTATCATTAGTTTTGTATTTTGAATCTTGCACATTTTCAGCTAAATTGGTTCAGCCGTTCTTGAGTTATAAGTGGAGTAACTAACACGACATTTCTTTTATATACAGGGTGTAAAAATACTAACTACATTACTATAAAGTCCATATTCCATACACCTAGGTGCGGGAGGAGGTTGGTTGGCTCGCTCAGGTCCTACGACTCCTGGGTTCGAGCTGGTGCGGGGCGCCGCGCTACACGAGGGAGGCGGAGGAGGGGCCGCCTGTGCAGGCCAGGCGGATGGAGGGTTCGGGGGAGGGGGCGGTGGCTGTCTCAGGGGCGGCGGCGGGGGAGGCTGGCTTGGTGAGTTGAAAACAGATAAAAGAAAATCATCTACTAAAATTAATTTCAAGAATGATCTTCACAATTCGCACTTTATTTGTTATAGTTCTCAAACAAATATCACTTTGCAAATCACAATAAATATTTCTATAAAATTCCAGGAGCATCTTCATATTGTTATAATTTATAAAACACATACCCTCCAACGTCCAATTATCTCCTTAACGCAAACGTTAAAAAGGTCGCAACCCCAGAATTATTTCCCCTCCACATTTCAAAAATATTCTTTCATAAGCACTTATTCCCTGCTTATAGCAAAATCAGTTCAGCCGTTCTCGAGATATGCTCATAGCAAACATATTGCAAAGAATTAATAGTACAGGGATTTGATCTCCTTCCCTCCAATTACCATTTGATCCCATTCCAGGTGGAGACACGAACGAAGGTCGTGGCTTGCACGGCGGGGGAGGCTGGTCTTACATCGCAGCCAGCCGGGCCGTTAGAGACTACAGTGAGGCAGCCGTGGCACCCAGGACGGGGCCCGGGGAACTTCTGATATTCCCCGCTATACATGTAAGTAGACCATTAGAAAAGACCAGTAGACCAGTAGAAAATACTAGTAGACCAGTACAAAATACCAGTAGACCATTGGAAAATACCAGTTGACTAGTAGAAAATACTAGTAGACCAGTAGAAAGACACAATGGAAAATTACAATTAGGTATGGGAGAGCCATGTTTCAGCACGAATGAGCCTCCTCGACGGGAGGACAACCACACAGGGCGAACCACAGCCTCAGACAAAATCAGCGTAAGACAACTGGAACACTGTATTTCGCCGCGTGAGTAAGGTTACTGGAGGCCCAATCTTTTCCCCTGAAGCAGCAGACGGATTACCTGACATCCGCAACACCAAAAGAGATAGGTTTCGGGGATTTAGTTACAGTTAGTTAGAGGAGGGATGGGAGGAGGGAAAGGATAAGGCCTTCGGTAATCTGACTCAGACGGCGAAACACAACGTTGTGGTTGTATGACGTCAGTTTTCTGTGAGGCTGTGATTACTTAAGTTTATTCCAGTCGAGCCGACCCATTCGTGCCTAAGCATAACTCTCCTAAAAATACTTTTATGGATGGACATTGGAATGTTCTTTCCTTTCCTCATTAGGACTGTGACTGCGACTACCGCTGCGTCGCCCTGAACGAGTACCGCAGCGAGGTGAAGTGTTACTGCCCCGCCACATGGACTGCGGACGCCCACGATCCTACCAAGTGCATATGTAAGTATACCTACTGAACTAAGTAAAAGTCAAAAGTCAAAAATCATTTATTTCAATAATTAGACCCTTACAGGCACTTTTGAACGTCAAGCAAAAAAAAAGGAAAAAATTTCTTCAAGAGGTTTAACTTTATGCGTCAGTCTGTCCATCTGTCCTCTATTGAAGCTATTTGCTCGTTCCAAAGTGTAGATTCCGTAGCTTCACTGACAAACAGACTATATTTTATTTTGACGTTTCAAAAGTTCCCGTTTATGGTTTAGTTAGAAAAGAGATTTTAACTTTGACTGACAAAAACTGTTGAAGTCAAATTCTTCGCTAGCGTCAGTCAACATTGACCACGTTGGCTGTGAATGGGTTAAGGAAATTCTTATTTGGAGGATGGCATGAAATCAAGAAGTGATAGGAACAGTCTAGTTATAACATTATTTGTTTCTTAATCGTTAAAGAAATTATTTTAAACTCAAATTCATTATTATCAACATATTACAGTAATAGGTATTGCAGACGACAAAACTATCGAATGTAACGAGCGTATTGTTACTCGATAAATCACATTCACACAAGTCACAGTCACACAAGAATATGCATGCTTACTTAATACTTACCATCAAAGATGTAGATATTAACAATACAAGACCATTCTATCTAGCCTATCGTTATCATCATTTACACAAATTCCCTCTTCGTTTTTAATTAGTAAATTCTATGTAATACAGTGGAGGAAGCATGGCCCCGCACCCCGTGGGTGGTGATAATAGTGCTTTCCGTTGCTGTGTTTGTCTGCGCTCTCGCCGTGCTCTGCGTCTGTCTCTACCTCTGTGAGTATCCTCTTTGCTCTACCTTACCTTACCTTTAAGTTTACGTTTAGTTTTTTTTTCGAAGTTACAAAGGCTTATTATTTATTTTATGTGTTACGTCGGTAAATCAGGATGCAAATTCCTGATGGTAAACAATCAGCGTCGCCCATGGACACCCGCAACAACAGAGGAGTTACGAGTGCGTTGCCGACCTTCTGGGGTTCAGGGGTTTGGAGGTTTAGGGATTTGGGAAGGAGACGTATTTGGCCTCCGATAACCTCACTCTCACGGCGAAACACAACGCTGTGGTTGTTTCCGCCGGTTTTCTGTGAGGCCGTGGCACCACTCCGGTCGAGCCGACCCATTCGTGTCGAAGCAAGGCTCTTCCACATTTTTATAGAAATAGTTCGAGCTCTTTCCAAGAGCCTGGGTTTACATAATAAGGAAAGACTTGTGTCTAACACACGACGGAAACGAAAGAAGGTCAAAAGGCAGTAAAATAATCAACCGCCAGTTCCGTAACCAGGTCTTAAGACGCTAAGACACTTCAAAACTTCAAACCACAATCTCTTTCACAGACAACACCTACCAACGGAAGAAAGAAGCAGAACAACAACAGAAACGTCTTCTAGAACAAGACGTGCAGCTCCAGCGTCTGAGGAGTGCTCCGGGAGGGAACGATAACCTCACCATGGCATTCAATCCTCACTATGGAAGCGAGAGCATACTTCCGCAAGGGATTGATGTTCGAGGCTTGCCACAGGTGTCGAGGGAGAGCCTGAAGCTTGTCAAGTAAGTGGAAACTGTTTTTGTAATACAAATTCTATATACATAAAATACCATGATCATCCCAAAGTTAAAACGAAAATATGAATATGAATTTGAAAAACAACAGCAGCTTTTTAAGCTAATAGCTCGACTGAAACGCAAGTCAAGTATAATTTATAGTCTACTGCACTTAGGAACATTGTAGCTATCTAACGCTGTAAGAATTTTGGATATTCAAACAGCGGTTCCAAAGATTACCCCCTACATACAAACTTACAAATTTTACCTCTTTATAATATTAGTATCGAAGAAGGAATTAAAATCAAACTTTATATTATAATAGGAACAGAAAAGAAACCTAAGCAAATTGGCGTCGTAAGTCTTCCAAAGATCCGATTTGCAAATTGGCTTCAACTTCTAAACGCCTTCTAAAAGTCCGGAACACTGAATTCATATTAATGGAGATAGGAGATATACCGGCCTTAAGCGCTACGCTCAGTGTAAAGTTCCGTAGTTTCCCGTCTGTCTTAGAAAAAAAACAACCCCTACTTTACTTACAGAAGGGGGATACTCTAAGAAAATTTTTATTATACCACTTTATCGGCGTCATTGATATACATATGTATTTGTGCCAAATTTCAACTTTCTGGTACTAACGGTCACAGATTATCCGCGGTCGGGACAGATAGACCGACAGACAGACATAACGAAACTATAAGGGAGTTATGTTATAAGGAGTTATATAAAGGACTATAACTATGAGGGAAGTTGAACACGTAACTCTAAAAAGGATAAAAAATTTGAATCAAAGTCTTTCATAAATCAACCCCAAATCATGATGACTGACTGTTACCATAAGTACAGAAAGCGTACTTATCTCTTAATACCTCAACCATATTCCTATTTCTCTCTCCCCCAGGGCACTCGGCCAGGGAGCATTCGGAGAGGTCTACCAAGGCCTCTATCGCCACCGCACAGGAGACACGGTCGAGATGCCAGTGGCTGTCAAAACTCTGCCAGAACTGTCGACCGGCCAGGCTGAGTCTGACTTCCTCATGGAAGCCGCCATCATGGCCAAGTTCAGTCATCCTAATATTGTCCACCTGATCGGTGTCTGCTTTGATCGACATCCAAGGTAAGTTTCGTAGAAAGGTTCTTGGTGGCTTTTGTTCAAATGTGGGTACTTTATAGTGAAGAAGTTAATTTGAAGATTAGGTTTTTTTATGTGATATGTCAGCAAAAAATGAATAATTACCGTGTAGCGACATCTAGCGCACTACATTAACAACAGCACCAATCACGTGCAAGAGTCTACATCGCGCTATAAGAGTTTTCCACACAATTAGCACCTATACAGATATCCCGACAACAACCGTCGGGCAGTAGCCCACCAGGCACGAACACCTCGCCTGGTCGGAGGATCCTCCCTTTTCAATGGAGGATGAGGAACTTTCCACCCTGTTCCTCATACCTCTAAAACCGGATGGTAAGCAATCAGCGCCACCTTTTGGGGATGATTTAGGGATTGGGGGAGGTTCCCCTCCTGATGTCCTCCTATCCTCTTTGATGTCAACAATTGTGGTCGATCCGGATATTTTGTCAAAAAGCACCTCCATGTTATACCTAAACACATAAAAAAACCTATTTATGAGTAGTTCTAAACATCGTATTTAATAAAAAAAAAACACTCAACAACTCTTAATTCTTAATCATCGTTAATTCCATCCAGGTTCATAGTACTGGAACTGTTAGCTGGTGGAGACCTAAAGAACTTCCTCCGTGAAAGTCGACCGAAGCCGGAACGAGCCAGTGCCCTTACCATGAAGGATCTGCTCCTCTGCTCCATTGATGTCTGCAAGGGTTGCAGATATTTGGAGAGCAAGAGATTCATACACAGGTACCTAAGAATGTTCTAGATTCTTCTAGAACTTGAATGTTTAAGAAAGCGAAGCATTCTTCTGTTGAACTATTTGAAGATTCTCGATTTTATTACTCAAAGAGTTTTTCGCCTTATTCGTTGGGGAATTGATTTGCTTTTTATTTATATTTCGAGAGCGTTTACAAGTGGATTTATTTTCGCTACTTATCTTCTGGAAAAGGATATTCAGAAACAAACGTATCCTTTACTTACTTTGTTTTTATTTTAGGATCTTTTGGACTTTTAATACTGTCACTTCTATAGGATTTGCTGAAAAAAAACTGTTTCCTACGCTAGGGTTTTCTTTTGCGCCGTGGGTCCGCGAAAGAATATTTTTTAATTGTTTATTAAGAAAGATCTCTGCTCCACATTGGGATTTTCTTATGTGTCTTGGGTGTGTTTACAAACATATAAGATCACACCCCTTTTATTGACCTGATCAAAATTATCCTATTATATAGAGATATTAAATAAGGTAATTTTTGAAATACTTTGCCCCTGGTGGAGGGGTGAGGATACTGGGTAAGTTTGGGTTATTTTGACATTGGGGGAGGGGATTGTGGAATTGGAGTAACTTTGATCCAAACCCCTTAACCAATAATAACCTAGAACAAAACGTCTAAAAGCTTTATTGGGTTGGAATTTTGGAGTACAGTTAGCCTGCAGGGACATTACCTAAACAAATATTTTTCACATTTGGTAATAGAACAAACATTTATTCTTTAAAACCGCTTAACAATCTGTCAATAATCTCCATATTTCTCAGGGACATAGCAGCTCGCAATTGCCTGCTTACATCCCGCGGCCCCGGCCGAGTCGTAAAGATAGCAGACTTTGGAATGGCGCGCGATATATACCGCTCGGATTATTACAAGAAGGGGGGCAAAGCCATGCTGCCAATCAAGTGGATGCCGCCCGAAGCCTACATCGATGGAGTATTCACCATCAAAACTGATGTTTGGTGAGTTTCTTATGTTTTGAAGGAATTGGACTCCAACAAGCAACCCCTTTGTTGTTAGGGGTTAATTATCCAACGACTGACTACCCGGGTGAGGGAGTGTCAGATTCTTAACTGACAAAAGCTCTCCCCGTTCCTTCTTCTGCTTTAGGATAACAGACAACCCCTGGTAACGTAAGTGGTAAATGAAACACCAAGAATCTCAAAGAAATTGCCGGCTTTATAAGAAGGAGTACGCTCGTTTCTTGAAGTTTCGAAGGTCGTGTCGGTTCGGAAATACTGCCGCGAAAAGATCTGATCACAGACCACAGTTTTTGTTGTGGGAGGCAGAAAGTGTCGCAAAAATGGCACATTTGATTGTTAAAATCGTTACTTACATTTATTTTTAATTGATTTTCTTCGTGAGAGAATTGAGATGCTTTTGTGAAAGTAGCAGAAAATTATTCCTTTAGCGCTAATGAACTTACAATCGGAAGATTAGGAATAAGTATGTTTAGTTTTGTACGTCTAGTTTTCAGTCAGTGAGAGTCTGACACTCTCTGTCGCCTTACCTTGGATGGGAGAAGTCACTTGATTATTTTCCTCTAATAAAAAAATGAGGGGTTTGACACAAATCCTTGTACATAAAGATTCCTTTTTCTTTATTAGAATGGGTGCTGGATTTGTGCCGGCTATACACACATACTTAGTAAAAAACTTGCTTATTAGTGCTTTTATGGTTGTTTAATTTTGAAGTAAAGAGCTGTGGTAACAAAAACTTGTCTTGATAAACCACGAGGAAGATATCAAGATCAAAATCTTAGAAGAAGTATAAAGGTTATTTGAAAAGGTTCACGAGACATGGTGTTTGGGCAGGTCGTTCGGCGTGTTGCTATGGGAGGTGTTCTCCCTGGGCGTGATGCCGTACACGGGCTGCGCCAACCGGGAGGTCATGGAGATGGTCTCCGGGGGAGGACGGCTCGAGAAACCTTACGGTGAGTACCGACCATACGTTCTGAAGTCAGACAGAGAAGGCAGATGTGTTTATCTACGATTTCTCTTTCTTTGTTTTTGCTTTTTTTGCTGCATTTTTTTTCAATTTTATACTACCTAGTTTTCTTTGCATGTGATTTTTTTTTATGTGATAGGACGGCAAACGAGCAGACGGATCACCTGATGGTAAGCAATCAGCGTCGCCCATGGACACCCACAACAAAGAAGGAGTGCGTTGCCGACCTTTTAGGGATCGGGATTTTGGGGATTTAGGGATTGGAAAGGGATGGGTGATGTAAACTTATGGTGACTAAACCATCTTGACTGATGGTAAACGATGATGAAGCCGACGATGGAATGTTATGTTATGAACGCCATTTAATTGGGGGTTAACTTTTTGCTATTTGCATAAGTTCTGTTCTGTTCTGTCTGTAAGTTGCTTCTGTCGATAAAACGCTACTTCTAAGATCAAGCAAAACATTATTGCAGTCCGTTTTCATCTATTTTTTAACGTTTTTTTTTTAACTTTGCCCACACTGGGGTTTTTTTCAGTATCGTAAGTCCGTTTACAAACATACAATTTCACATACACATCACAGCCAGACCCGGAACAATAAGCTGTGGATCACACAAAGTGTGACACCGCGCCAACCGTGCAGTCAAAGTTATATTTTTTAAATGTTTATACAGGGTGTCCTCAAGAGATATACAGGCTGATGTGCGAATGCTGGAACCCGACGCCGGGCGAGAGACCCTCCTTCGCGCACATGTATGAGCGGATGCAACGGTTTGTGCAGGTACGTACGGCAAAATAAAGAAAAAAAAATCATTCAAAAATGTGTTTTGGAATTGGAATTTCGAAATGGAAAAATTAAGAAAAACTAGTAAAATTGTTTTTTATATTGCCATTTTTTTCATGGACAAATTAAGAAAATGGAATAAGTTTTTTCGTAGTGAAATTGTTCATATATGTAATTATGATGCTCGAAAATGGCTGTCATGGTCTTATTGTCATAACTCATTGATTTCGATTTTGAAAAAAAAAACGAATTCTCGATCGTAGCGTATGAAAAATTGTTAACAACAACATTTTTAAAGTTTTTTTTTAGGAAACAGATTCGAAATTTGAAAAGAACACATGGGGTAACCGATAAACTATATCCTAAAACCAAAAGCTGCTTATAACTATCAGCGCGTTTAGGGAAAAAACTTTCAAATATACATATTTTTTCATTTTTCTTTTCACTACACAGATGACATGAATTCATTGCAGATTTATTCTTGTCTATTAAGACACAGAAATACCTTCTCAATTCACGAGATATTGGTTTCAGGATTTGTTATGGTTTTGGGTAACATAAAACCTTTTTTAAGGTAAATAAAGATTTTTACTTATTTTTTTGTTTGTCCAGGATCCAGCTATAGTAAGCGCTCCTCTACCAATAGTACGGTCATTATTACCGCCGTGCTCGGACCTACCTACAAACGCCAACGGGCCGCAGGTGAGTAATCGATTACGGTTTTAGGTATCGATACAATCGAGAGGCGTTGTTCCCACATAGTGATGTGTTGAGAAAAGAATCGATTTTTTCTGATAAAGAAAAAAAATACAAAAAAAAATTTTTCGAAGATTAATATTGATGATAAAATTTTCTGTTGTATAATAATATTATGTGCGTAGTTTTAAATGTTAGACGTGCCGTGACGTGGTCGTTTATTTTTTGTAAATATTTACTTAGAGGAAAATATTTTCGTTGTTTATCGCAGTGCAAAAAAAAATATTAGTGACCAATTGTTTTAGTAGTTTCATTACACCATACACTTGTAGATTAAACCCCTTACTTAGATTGTATTTTGTTGAATTAAAATCCAGATTTTAATAAAACTTCCCCCGTAATTATAACCTAGAATTTTTAGATGTCATGACCACGTGATTTTTTAAACCTTTTTCGAAAAAGGAACAACGCCTCTTATTAATTATAAATTCTTAATGACAATAATTATAAAAAAGTGTTCCTTATACTCGAGTGTAAAATTCAATTAATATTTAAAAGAAATAAAAAAAACAATTAAAAAAAAAACAAGAATACTAATGCGTAACCACATTTTTCTCTTTTTTTCCAAATGTTTTCGCTCTGGCTACTAGAAGCAAGTAAATGGTTTTTTATTTTATTATTAAGTATTGATTAATTAATTATAAAAACATTATAATTTTTATTTTTTAATTCGGTGTTAGCGGTCCATTATATAAGAGCCCGTGCTTAAAGCTCGCATGATGACCTCAATTTTTTTTCTAAGACCCCCCCCCGCTCCTTGAATGAAAGTCGCGTAGATAACTAGACCCCTTGTAGTTAGACGGAGATTCATTGGAATGTGAAAGAAATACCATTAAACTAATCGCATGTTATTTCCTAAAAAAATATCAATTCATTACTTACTTATTTGATTTTTTTTTCTAATTTTTACATCCGCCATCTTGCATTTCAAAGAATCTCTTTAACGGTTATTTCAGAGACTTGAGTGTTTACTTGCCTAGTAGCTATAGCGGAAATCTATTACCTAATCTATTTTTCTTTTATTACCTTTGTCCCTGCCCCTGGGTTTTGTAAAATATAATTTAACTATAAAAAAACAGAGTTCAATTTTTCTTGATTGAAATTGAAGTTTTTACAAAACGCAGTGGTATGCACGCGTAGTATTTAAAGTAAAACACAGGGAGATTGTATTTAAAAATAAATTATTTGGAATAATTAAGATGCTATTCCGATATTTTTTGGAGGTTATGTTTTCATAAGTCCTAGATAAAAAAAATGTTGACCATTTTTTCTTAAAAGACTGTCATTAACAGTAGCAAAATAAATAATTTTTAATACGAAACTACAAACTGATAATACAAACACATAAAATCCCGACTCAGACTCCCGTTTTTAGTTATAAAACTCAAAATGCATGACAAAATCTGTAGACAAAAAAACCAAAAAAAAAAACAGTAAAAAAACACTATCTGACATTGAAAAATTTGTAACTCGTTAGAAAGCACAAAAAATACATTCAGAAATGGAAATATAAGTTACTCCTAATCGTTATCATAAAATCCGCAATAAAAAATATCGGAAAGCTGTTGTAAGAGTTAGAATCTCCCTGTGGTCGTGTGTACTGAGCGTGGCATGTTGGCAGCGAGGGCCGGCGTGTGACTACCTCGTGCCGATGTCGCCGCAGGACAACCCAACGACCAACAATAGGTAACGTCTTTTCATTGCTGAGGCTGCTGGCAGGACCAGTCATATTTTTAAAAAAACCTATTAGTTAAAGCTCCATAGCAAAAAAAGTAAGACAATTTATTTAAGAAAGCAAGGAGAAAAATGCTTCATTCACGCTAAAAAACAAGTGACATGTACATACAGATAATTAGGACGATCTGGTAGTAAATATTAATGGATAGGTAGTTCGTGTCCCAAGTCTCCTATGAAATGGGACCAGTGCAGACAGGCTCAGACTGTGTGAGAAAAGATGATAAAATGATCAATTGTAAAATAATAGGTATGTGCGTGGCCTTAAAATTTTGCCGAGACATAGTCGTTTAAATGTATTGGAAATATTTTGAAGAACATTTGTTTTTTTTAACAATTTTCAAAACTTCAAAATAAACTATTAGATAGGTACTGAGATTTAGTAAGTCAATTGCATTAGCTGAATTACTTAGAAAAATTTAACGATTATTAAAATTGTTTTTAGTAACGATTTTTTTCGGAACACCTGCCTACGTACAAATACCTTATTGGCTACGGACTTTAAAGTCCGTAAAGTAAGCATTAAATAGCTCTGAGGCCACTAATCGCCGTAGTAGGTACACGGCGATTAATGTTTTGTTAATTATTTTAACCTGCCAGTATCCTCAAATACTAATTACAAGCTACTTCTAAATCTTAACTTTATGTGGCACTTCCTTTCACACTTCGATGTTGTATAGTAACTAAATATACTTTACAACTATCATATTACTTTTAAATATCGAAATTTTCTCTGCCATTTTGTAACGGATTTTTTTTCAAAATGGCAGACTTTTATGTTTTTCGTTCTAAATTTAAAATAAGGGATAGCAAAAAAACAGGTTTAGTATATATTTTTTACTTTTTTGAGAAAGATTTTTGAGAAAATTTCGATATTTAAATAAAGTAAAAAATATATAAAACTGCTTTAGAAAGGCGAAGCAGTGGCAGCATGTGTTAGACGCTGAACGTTCCTTACCTGCCAATGTTTATAATTTAAACAGCGACTTTAAAACACGATCAGATAATACAGTCTCATTTAAAATTAAATGTTTAAAAAATATTCTTAATGTTCCATTTTTTATTTATCTGTTTTTTTTTAAAGCTTGTTGCTTCGACGCGGAAACAACGTTTTTTTTTATTCATATATTTTTATGTTAATAACGAGAAGCTGTATCAATCCAGTTTATATTAGAAGTATTCTAAAAAAAAAAATTACGCTTTGATTTTGATAATGTCGGTCAACGTGGACCGCGTTGGCAGAAAACGTGAAGTTTCAACTTGAAGATACTGTTTTTTATTATTTTGAACTAGCAGTGCGCCGTAGATTCGCCTGGTTGCTATTTCCCAGTGTTCCCTGTGAATCTATCGAATTTTCCTTTCATACAAACCTTTATGGTCCTCACGATAACAAAAGAACACTAAGTACAAAAATAGAAATTTCCAATTGGATGCGTTTGCGTCGACTGCGTCCATTTTGGTGGTCCAGTTTTATTTGAAAGATATCGAAATATACAAAAGAATTCGGTGTTTTTTCCATTGTATAGGTATTTATTTTTTGTTTAATCGAAGCAACTGGCAGATCATTCACAAATACAAGCTTCTTTGCACAGTCATTGTAACCCGTGTCTACCTTCAGCCGTATCAATGCAACAACATTGTTTTAGCCCAACGGAACCGCTGGTCCCTCATAGCAAATCGCAAACGGTGGTACAGGATCAACCAGTAACGGAGGATTCACAATATCCACCTCTTCTGAAAGGTATCCATCTCCTATCATTCTTGTTTTGTGAGATTCGCTAAATATAGAAGTCCAAAAAAAAGATGCCTATCAAAAACTCGATTGTTTAACGTAAACTATGTCAATCATTCATGAAAAAGCATTAGAAAACATACTTATTTTACATAGACTTTCGATTTTTAAATGATAGTCACAAAACCCCTTCTCCAATTGGGTAAATATTTAGCAAATCTCTCATATTTCGTAAGAGTTCCATCAATCAAATATGAGATCGAGGTTTTTAAGGTATTGTTATTAATAACTCTAGTATGAGAATCCTTTCATCATGTAAAGTGCGACCTTGCACGGAACAAATCACCCACCACTTCAATTCCGAATGTAACCTGGAACGACCCCTATTGTTAAAGCATCGTGAATTTTATAAATCTGAAATGAGACGCGCACTATCCACGACCCTTCATTTGTCAACAAAGGAACAGAGCATAGTCTTGTTGACTTCTTGACAAAATTGAGATTTTTATAGAATGGGATGGCCGATGAGTAGACGGATCCCCTGATGGTAAACTTGGGTTGGGCCCCCAAAATACCAGAAGAGGAACGAGTGCCTCCGCCTTTTGGGGATTTGGTTTGATTTGGGTCTTCTCAATATTTAGCTTCACAAAGGTGCAACGGACAACACCTATATTGTTAAATATGAGACTAATGAAACACTTCAATCTCAATTTGACTCAATTCAACTTCAATTTCAATTTGTTTTGTTTAAAATAAATAATTCGACAACACAAAGATTTTCTACCAAAAATTCAGCTAAGCTACATCATCGTATTATAATATTGTTGTATCTTATAGCATCACAAGAATATGGCAACATTCCAATGGCGTCCCGGAGCGGCGCAAGCGCAACAAGGCGCGATGCCTCCGCTACCTCCGCCGTCGAGACAAAGACCACAACAAAGTTTCTGCCGTCTAATTCAACAGATAGGTGAGTAACTATAAATCTAAGATTATTATGAATTCACAAATTTGTATATTTTAAAAGTACAAAGTAAAGTTTTAATTAGAAAATATAGACTATTTGAATTCGTTGGCGAGAAAAGGGTTTGAAGAAGTAGTCAGATTTAAGGTTTAGAATTGATTTTATTCTATCATCATCATTAGCATTGTCGAGAATGGTGTTGGGTCCCATACTACATAAGATTCATAAGTGACAAGTGTTGCACACAATTGTGCCACATATAATATGTACAAACACTTCATTCTACCTGTCATATTACAGATTGCTAAGTTCAGTAGAGGGTCCGTCACTGGACGAGATAACACCGGAGGCTGACGACAAGCCGGTCATTTGGGAGACATCGTTCACCGAGCCACCACGCAACGCTACGCCGCGACAGAGCATCGACAATGGACCAGCAGTGAGTACACAACCCTATTTAAAAAAGCTTATTCCTGTAGTAAGGCACAAATGAGTACAAAATGATGAGCCTTACTTAAATTATTAATCATTTGTCAATTCTTCCCAATATTTTTTCCAGGTTGAGAAACTAATAAGCATAACCCCGACCTCGCCAAAACCGCCTGAGAACGCTTTATCGAAAGCTATAGAAACAAACGTCATTGACAAAACTAACCACAAGAATGCATTGATGCCAGAACGGAAAACAGCTCCAATAGCGTCTCCGGATCCACCACGCATCAACGCGTGGGCCAAAGAAGCCCCAAAATTCACGCCCAAACCAAAGCCACTTTGCTTAGACGCGGCCCAACTAGAGCAAAACCTAAATGCGTTGAAAAAAAATAGTGGATCTGTGAACTTGACAACTATGAACATATTGCCGCCATACATAAACGTCGTCACACCGAATAAGCTGTCCGAATCAAAAACTATACAGATTGATCCTAAGAAGGCGGTGATAGATGACTTGCCAAAAGAAACCGAGCCGAAGGAGGAGAAGGGGAAGCTAAAACAATCGAACTCGGCGGCGAGCTTGCTGAACGGGCCGATGACGGACGTGCCGTACGCAGACAGCGACAACGCGTCGTCCAGCTCCAGCAGTAACCAGGCCAGCAAGAAGTTCGACGATAGGAATATAGTGAACAAACAGGGTAGTAACGGCGAGTACGTCGGCGACTCCGAGATCAGCTGTTAGAGCGCTCCAGTGACGGTTGTGTTTGGACTGTGCCACCGAGACACTCAGTGAAATGTTACATATTACTAGTTGTAAATATTTTTAATAATAATAGACTTTGTGATGGAAGAGAATATTAAATAAAATATTTATTTTGAAATTTTTGTATTTTTATCGTATACGTGTACAAAATGTTTTTATTTTCGTTACGGTTAGTAGTTTATTTGAACAATATGGCTTCCTTGTTGCTTATAGTCATAGTTTATTGTTGCTCAATTAGCTCAATGTTTTGCAAAGAAAATATTACCTAGATGGAATAAATCACTTAGTTTTTCTACTTAGATATTTTTAAATGAAAAAAATCAGTTGTGTAATTTTAAAATGGACGTTTGTAAATAAACTGGGCTTAGTGGCAATTTTTTTACCTGATACAATATTTTGTATTTTTTACGTAATTTTATTTTCGCCAAACATTCGTGTATTGGCTTTCAAATGTTTGTGGAAATGTTTTTATGTATTAGATCCAATTTTATACCGAATTTTAAACAAGTTTACATCAAGCGAAACATTTGCTCAAATGTTTGAGAGTCTACAAATAATTTGTCAAACAACATATTTTGGAAAACAAACGCACAGGCGAAATTATATTGCTTATACATTAAAAACTTATATTATAAGGTCACGCGATCGACGTCTTAGAAGTAAGACGTTGGTGGGTAACGCAAACGAATTATACCGTTCTGTATACTTTTGTTAAAAAAAAATAAACACAGGACCTTTCGTAGTTTTTTTTACAATATTACATAAACAAAAAAAAAAATTAAACGAAAAAATTGACAATTGTATAAGTAAATTTTTTCCAATGTGTAAACATACCTAAAAAATGAGTAGGTATGATTTTTTTTTCGAAGTATGTAGGTACGTATACCGACAAGAAAAAAATCACGAATGGTCCCTTTCTCATTCATAGAATAGAGACTGTAGTCGCTTAAAAAATGATTGTAAATATAATAAAACGTAGGTATTTCTGTACATCCGCCCTTTATAAATTAACAAAAAAAAAAAATACGAAAATATATAACGTATCGCGTAGATGTACATGAATTTAAAATTGACAAAAAAAAAACAACTGTATTTGTTTTATTTGTAAAAAAACTTTATGTGATGTTAATTGAATAAGAAAATTCTGGAGGTTTTTCGTTTAGTGTTGTTAGATTTGCCATAATATATAAATATACACTTAGAAGATATAAAAAAATAGATTTATTATATATCTATATATATATATATTTGAAATTAAAAGTGTGTGGAATCACATGAATGCTTTAATTACTGTAAGATAGTTTAAGATAGGATGGTTTTTATTATGTTCACTCGTAGTAGTGCCGTTTAGTTTTATAACTGCCTACTTGATATGCATTTAGTTACGTTATAGGCATGAAATTACAGGGTATCATGGTAATTTTCTTTTATTTCCGTTAAAAGAATCCATCTTTAACTTTTCTTGGTATTAAAAAAAACATCCTCTTGTCCTTGATTGACGAGTATTGCTATCTCTTACTAGCATACAGTATGAGAAAGGGACAGTGAGCTTCTGTCAAATTCGAAATAAAATGTTCGGATGGTAACATTGAAATTTGATTTTTAAATGTTGTAGTTGAAAAATTGTGTTTAAAATAAATTTAATTTAATTTAAAATGTATGCCAAGCTACAAGATACTCAAGAAGAAAGAGGTAGCTTAGTTTAGTTTTTAAAATTGAATTATAAGTGTACCTATATCTATTGTTTATGACAAAATTATTTCTTGTTTGTATAATGATATACCTGTGTGTAGATTTTCATTTTTATAGCTTAGCTTACATTTAATAACATCACAAGAATTTATTAGGTATCTTCTAAGTCGTCTTTTAGACTTGAGAAGTAGAAAAAATACCTAATCGTGACTTGAAATACGTGAAATTCTAAGTCACGTTCTTGACTAAGATGTCCTAAATCTAAGCTAAGCTATATTTAAGCTATTGCTGAATTATTCACGTTAGTATTATCAATTTTTTTATCCAAGAAATGTTCGTGAAAGTTCATTGAAAATGTATATTTAAAAAAATAGTTTTAATTATATTTAATATTGTAAAAATAATGTACAGATACAGATGTTGTTTTTTAATTTGTATTTTTCTGCGATGTGTGATTATTGTATTTAGATACAAAAAAAAAACTCGAGAAGTGATCGCCGTTTGAGTTAGCCATGTTAATTTGATGTTTATTTAAGCATTATTGTTGTTAATAATTTAATTATTAAATTGGAAAAATCAAGAATTAGTGAAACGTCAATGTAGTCGCGGTAAGACGACTTTAAAGAATATGTAAAATGCAAAAATTTGAAATTGTATAATTCTTGACGAATAACGTTTTATTGTCACTTCAAACTTTGCTCAATTTAGAAGTTACTTTTGAACTAGTAATGAATCTTATTAAACCTTTTTTTATATAAAAAAAATATATGTAATGTGGTTGTGAAGTAAGTATAGTAAAACGGATGAAAAAAGTGAAAGAAAGTTGTAAAGAGTTCCTTTTTATTGAAAAAAAAATCGAGTGACTTTGAAATGTTATTCTTCATAACGTTTTAGTTGATAAATTAAGTGTTGTGTACTGGTTTGAAAGAAAAACAACGAAAAATTGTTTAACATTAACAAAAATGTCTGGCGTTTTAGGTTTCTATACAAAAAATGCAGTATCTTATCGTTTCGTGTCCCCTTGTGTTAGGTAATGTAATGCTAAAATAATTAGTAATGAAACTTTATATATTATATGGTATATAAAATACGAAATGAATATGTAAAGTTTATAAAATAACAATAAAACAAAAAAGTGTAATTGATATTCAAAGATAAAATCATTATTAATAAATGTATGTCTTGTTTTCATTTCTTATCCTTTTTCTATCACCCTACTTTGAATATATTTACTTTTCTAGAATTATGTACACTTTTATAATGTTTGCATTCCCTAGTTCCCTAGATAGCGCTTTTATCGATTTAGATTTTGTCATTGTACAATGTTGTTATTATCAATTTGGCAAAAGGGACAAAAACACTCACAGATTGACAAGACATCTTTTTCAAGTTATATTATAGTGTGCTATAGGTACAAGTTAGTTAATGTCACATAAGAAACAATACCACACAAGGGACGATGTGGAGACAAAAATTCTTAAAAAAAATGATCCCCCAGCGGGGAATGACCTTGGTGGAAGTGGACCCACATATAAAATACTAGCACTCTCGCGCGATTTCACCCGCTGCTCAGCACCATTTAATCGTAGCGTGATGTTGTATAGCCTATAGCACTCAGGAATATTGTAGCTATCTATCAGTGAACGAATTTTCCTACCAGCGGCAGCGGTGCCAAAGATTACCCCCTACATACAAACACATAAACTTACAAATTTTACCTCTATAAAATATTAGTATAGATAAAAATAAGTACATTGGCGTAGCCTTAGATAGCTCGTTCAATACAAAAACTTATCGCCTTAAAAATTGCTGTTGATGGGAGCTTAAGGACCTTTGGTCTAGCTCCAGGCCAAAGGTCCAATTAATACTAAATAGGTTCTCAAGAAAACGAAAGATCCTTGATAGATTTGTTTTAAATTATAGGTACATGTGGAGTAAATTTTTGTAAGCTAGGACAATCAGGAAAGTAATTCTGGAAGCACTTATGGTTGCTGTCAGCCCACTATATCGTAATAGGACTTCATATCATAGAAAATATTGTATTAAAATATATGTAGATAAGTATGGAAGCCAAGCTTCGACACGAACGGGTCGGCTCGACTAGAGTGATACCACGGCCTCACAGAAAAATTGTAGCAAACACAGCGTTACCTTTTGCAATGTGAGTGAGCTTATCGGAGACCCAAAACCTACCCCGCTCCCCTATCCATCGCCTACCCCTTCTCCTACCATCGCTCCCATCGCACGCTGGGCGACTTTAAGCCTCTCTAACAGACCAGAAGTAAGGGACCACGTCTCTGTACCGTATGTAATCATTGGCAACACACACTGATTGTAGGTACACCGTGTTTTTAAGACACTGCGGGATTTCATCAAATGACCTCTCCCGCCCAGGGTAAGGCGGGAGAGAGTGTCAGACTCTTACTATCAAAAAACCCCCCCGTTCCTTCTCCTGCTCTGGGCCGAGGCCGCGGCGACTTATTGTGCTTAACTCGCAACCCCGGCCAAGTATCTACAACTTGCAGGATATATTATACCCGGTCCTAGATATGTACAGTAGATAGTCTATAACGATAACCGGTACATGCCGGCTATTGTTAGGAGCGATGTACTTGTGTGCAACATTAGTTTTAGATTTTTTTATGGTATAGATTGGCAAACGAGCGGACGGATTACCTGATGGTAAGCAATCAGCGCCGCCTATGGACACCCGCAACACCAAAAAAGTTACGAGTGCGTTGCCGGCCCTTCAGGGAAGAAGGTTTCGGATATTTCAGGAGTCTTGTCCATGTTAATTTTTAAACCCAGCTAGGAAACTGTATTGAGGTCGCTGAGCATCGTGTTCACGTCCTCCAACGACTCTGCCATTAGAACAATATCATCGGAAAATAAGTGATGTATTCGCCATTGATATTGATACCATATCCACTCCAGTTCAAGAGATTAAAAACGTCCTGCAATGCGTTCGTAAACAATTTCGGAGATATCACGTCTTCCTTTCTCTTGCCTTTTTTATGGTATAAGTCGAGTAATCGAGCAGACGGATTACCTGATGGTAAGCAATCGTAGTGATTAATCTTAACCTTCTCCGTTTGAGAAGAGGCCTTTGCTCAGCAGTAGGCACTTACAGGCTGATGATGAAGCACCGGCGCCACCCATGGACACCCCAACACCAAAATAGTTACGAATGCGTTGCCGGCCTTTTGGGGATAGGGGTTGCGGATATAAGGATCGGGAAAGGATAGGGGAAGGGGCGGGATTGGGCCTCCGGTAACCTCACTCACATGGCGAAACACAACGCTGTGGTTGTTTCACGCCGGCATTCTGTGAGGCCGTGGTATCACTCCGGTCGAGCCATTCGTACCATCCATCTCCTTTCTTAAAGAAAAAAACCACCACTCTCCTTTGCTATGCTTCCGGCATAGTTCCTTCGAGTATAACGGAATTAAATAACTTTTGGAAAGCTGAAAGTGTAGGTTTTCCACCAGTTCGCAGAAGTTCTTTTGTGATTCCGTCATCGCAGGTGCCTTGTTGTTTTTAAGCTGTTTGAGAGTCACCCTAATTTCGAACAGGCTGCTATCTGGGTGGTATCTATCAGTGTAGTGCCGTGTAAGTAAGTTTAATTCTTGGGTCCCGAGCCGTGCCGACAAATGGTTGCCGTGTTGAGGTGTAGAACTGTCCGTAAAACCTCTCGGAGTTAATTTTGTTATTGAGGTAAAGTGCTAGAAAAGGCGGTTTCACATTCGCAACGGAATCACAGATCCTGTTTCTTCTACGTGAGGAGTGATTGGGTTTTGGATCATATTTAACCTCTTTTTGTTTGCGGAGCGTAGCATGCAAGACAAATGGTCTTACCGTCATAATTTGGGACTCTCTGTTTAGTGTATGAGTTGGATGAAAAAAAGGCTTTTCGTAACATTACCCTAAAGGCAAAGATTTTGTACTTTTTCGATTTCACACCAAGCCGATAAGCAATACTGTATGATCGAATAAATCAGGAACTAATAAACAGTTTCTAGAAGTACTGGTTTGACTGCGTTTTGGAGTTTTTTTTTTTAATATTTATCCAATTCGTCTGGCGTACTCTAGCTGATAAGAGTATCATACTCCAGGTGAGCATCCCAGGATAGTGTATCATTGAGGTGGACGCCAAGGTACCTTATATTGTTGGTTCTAGTAAGGAGAGGATAGGAGCAGGTATTGAGTTATCATTGTTGCATAAGTGTACTTTAAGGAAGAAACTATTAGCACTTTGGTTGAGTGGATTTATTTATTGAAAAGTAATATTACTAAATATTTGGATTTATTTACATTTCGGGTTAGTAGGTTTAAGTATTGCCATTTTGATATTTGACGGAGCATTTTAATTTTGATTTTTCAGCAAAAGAGCTAGTTTCGGCCCAAGTATCTCTAAAATAAAAGTGCTGTGTCATCAGCGTAAGAGAAGAAAATTCCATTTGATGGAATATAACAACAGAGATTGTCTACATAAATAAGGAAGAGTCTCGGGCCAAGGACAGAGCCCTGGGGCACACCACATGTTACTTGGAGTGGACTGCTGATGTGGTTAATAATTTTTGTAGTTTTAGTTCTATTAGTTAGGAAATCTTGAAAAAGTTGGAGAGGTAATTCCACGTATCTTTTCCAACTTCTTTTGAAGCAGACGCTAAATACTGTGTCGAAAGCCTTCGCCATATCCAAAAAGACATTAGAGCCTGAAACCTTAAGAGTAGGAGAGCCGAAAAAGGCCCGTTTAGACTGGTGCGAATTCAGGAGCGTACATCTTCAACAAAATGGGTAGAACTCCGTAATGCCCACTTTATTTAAAGGGATGTCAAGGGATGATCCTTGAGCGCCAAACATGCCATTTTTTGCATATTGCAGATTTTTTATTGCAGAAGCACATCAGGAAAAAAAATGAAATACATAATTTATTTTAAACGTTCTTTTTATTTCTTTCCTATTTAAATAATATTTTTACAAAACTCTAAACATCAATTATGTTTTACAAATATTTTAACGCTTGCAGCGTTTATGGTACAGTAATCGCGCTCATTGAAATAAAGCCAGGCTTACTACTAATTAATTAAATATTAAAATCACTACTCAAAATTGAGATAAATAAATTCACAATATTCCCACACAAAAAATCCGCCATCTTGAATGTCATCGAGTAGGTAATGTCAAAATGGCTTTTATTTTTTTTATGATGATATTGTAAACTTAAAACCTTATACGTTTAGTTAAAAACATTATAGCAGACTTTTGAGTTATGATCTAGATTATCTCTTTACTTTAAAATATTATTAAGTAAAATAAAATGAAAAACTAAATATTCTTCCACACGTTTATTTTTTCCAATATTGTTCCACGTACGAAATAACCAAAAAACTAAAAAAATTCATTGAATTTACTTCAATAAATTAATATTTTAAAGTAAAAGAGATGCCCTATATTTTATATAGTAAGAAGATTTAGTTTGCATGTAGCTTTCAGTGCAGTATCAAGCCTGGCAGGTTTAAACCAATAATAATATAACAGCAGGTCTCTAAATATTTCCACAGCATCTACACATTTAAAAGATTGCAAAAAATACTGTCGCTCTTCAAGTTGAGAAAAAAAAATGACGCAAAAATAATTCTTTATACATAAAAATTGAGAATACCGAAAAAATAATACATTTTAATACCGAAATTTTACAAAAATATAAACGAAAATATTTGTTCATATTTCTAGCAGGTTTTGTTATCAATGTGATGGTATTGCACAATAAGAAAACACTAACAACTAAAAAGAGGTTACATATATTACTAATATAAATCGATGTATGAATGATATGAGCAATATAAAGGGATAATTATTACATTAGTTTAGTGAGAATTTATTCTAAATTCACCTAAGACGGACAATAATAGAGAAAAAAGACAATACTAATCTCATACACTTTTAGTGGTAAATAATAATCGCCAATTCTAAAGATAACGTAGGCATTATTAATAAATCACATTTAATTATTATTATTTTATACGTTTCCTTAATTAACAACCTTAAATTTACTAGAAAATAATATTTTACAAAACACAAAAAAGATATCAAGTACTTTCAGTATAAAAATTAAAATTATGTAAAGGCGATGCAGTTTTATGACATTTAACGAATTTCGTTTTGTGCGGAATAACTTATAAATAATAATAATATATAAAAAAAATTGCATCGCTCCCAAATAATCAAAGTTTTCATAAGAATCGTCAAATAATTAAAAATTATGACTTGAATTTCATAAATCATTCGAAAGATGGCTTTAGTTCATTGTTCTGTATTTGGCGGGAAAACTACGAGAGCGTTGGTGTCATTGTTCAAAATCAAATTTATGACATTTCATAATTTACCTAGTTTATCTGAAATTATTAATTAAAATTTTGTGTTTAAATAAATCATTGAATTTTTAATTAAAACAGACAATCGAGATTTCTTAATCTGTACAAATTGTGTTTTTTCGCTTTATCAAATTAAATATTTATTTTATTTAAATAATTTAATACCTAGTTACCTATACATTCTCCAAATACAGAATCGCCTATTTGATGTTACAATACATCTTAATAATGACTTATTTAACACAATCAACAAAATAAAATTATGTACTTCTCCTTATATTTCAAAATTTCAATCATAAATTGACATGCAAAAACATTTAATACTTAACAAAACTCACTGCCAACGAATGAAATTGTAACATCATTTTTTTATAATTTTTCATTTTAAATATTAAATAAATAATACAAAGACTTGTTCAAAATCAAGTTTAACCGCGTTCTAAAACAGACAGATAAAGAAATACAGCAATATTATGCGTATCATTGCGAAAAACTAGTGCTAACCGCTTCTATCCAGTTTGCGTCGAGCCAAAGTATACAGGGTATTGTAATTTTGTTTCGACAACCAACTCTTAACACTAACAAATGTATTGAACACACTGCGCTGTATTCCTCATTTGAATTCGCTATTAAACCGTTTATATCCGTCGAAAAACAAATGAGAGATCATTTCGACAAACTGTTTTTTGAAAAATGACGTTATATAATTTGTCAAGAAAACCCTATCCGATAAATAAATATTATTTGTATTTTTTTTGTCTAGAATTTTCTAAACTTGGTTAGAATTTGTAACACGGAAAACGACTAGATTTTTTTTATGGTACTTATCTTAATTTATGATTGTTGCTATAGTTTGGGCGGATTTCAGATATGTTTTACACACTTAGTTAAATTTTGAGTAATATATGTTTTTTTCTGCTCGGCTAGGGTTTTGATATCAAAATGTATAATGCCATTTTCCTATTAGTTCTTAGCGAATACAAATGTGACAGACTAGCCTAACAAATACAAACGCGGCCTATCACATATCGAAGTCGACAATGTCGTTTAGAAATCGTTGTCACTAGAAGCGTCATACGTCTCGCAGATCTGGTCCGGGGGCGGGGGGCGAAGCCCTGTGTATGCCGTGACAGGACCATGGAAGGATTGTGAGCGAAGCACGCTACTGTTGAGAGAGAAAAAACTATTAATTTTTAAGTATCAAATTTGACAGCTGCCAAAATTGACATCTGTCAAAAGATCTGTCAATCTTGTCTTTTTTTTCACGTATCAACACGTGAAAAAAAAAGACAAGATTGACATGACATTGACATGAAAAGACATGATGACAGTGTATTTTTTCTAATTTTGCAATTTTTTTTTATTATTCTAAGTGCATAAGTGCACGAGTGACTTACTAATTTTAGAGGGAATCTAAATTAGATAGTTTTGTAGGTATATAGCCATTTAAAAATAAGCCTTACATTAAAGGGTTGGATTGAACTCACACATAATTGTTAATTTGTATGTGCTTTGTTATTTATGGTTAGTCTAGCTTACATGTTAACACCAAGAAAGGAAAAAAAAGAAAACAAATATACCAGGATAGTGTATAAACCCAGTGACAATAACTTATAAAGCGTAAAAAATGACGAAAAATCTGCATTATTTACAATTGCACCAAATTCCTGTAGCTCTAACCAGCCAATAGAAATAATTGGATTAGTTTTTTTACGAATAAGTGTAGACGAAGCGTTAAATAAGCAAACATCTTGATTTTTCAATACCATATACATATAAACAGTAAATTTAATCGAGAAAGAAATTACATAAGCTTAAAATCGTAAGTACATGAAAAACCAAGAATTACAGCATCATAAAAGTGTAAAGCACTCAAAGCGAAATTTAAAAAACAAATACACCCATCATAGTGCCAATAAAGTTTGACAGCTCTCGAATAGAAAATGCCCCGGTCGCCGCAGCTGTCACTTTGACATAAGACTAACCTTACACGTCAAGATGGCGGCCAGCATGTCACTTACACGGAATTGCATGCATTTTGAGTATTGTCACGTTCTAAAATTTACAACAAATAATGTTTTAATCTTATCGTTAAACTAATTAATCTTAATTATACGAATACGTTAAAATAAAATGAAATGTTAAAAGAATATTTACAACTTAAAGGGAACAAAAAAAATGTTATAATAACAATAATATATCGCAAACAAAAAGATACCTATAAACTATAACATGTAAATTCTGAATAATACCTAAATATTTAGTTGCTTCATTAGTATACCCCGAATATCCTTTAGGCCCGTATTAAATAGTTATTCATTATAACCCTGACAGTAGAACATGAATTATTTGAAATACCTAACTTTTCATCAGCTATAGCTAATAATAAAGTTAATGAAAAATGTAAGATAGTGGACTTACCTAGCGGTCTTTGACGGCGTCTTATTCGACTTTCCGAGTGCAGCCGCCTTCCTCGGGTCGTACGAAGCCCTTCGTTTCCACTTCTCTAATTCTTGTTTCTTTTGTTCTGTAACATTATAAATTGATTTTATTAGTAACTAGCGGCCCGACCCTGTTTCGCACCGGGTGTCCAACTACCTTGATAGGGCCGCTATGACCCAATTGTCACCTCTACTTTTGCTCAATTTTCTCCTCTAATATTGCCCAAAATTTTATATTATAAGAACAACTAAGACCAAAGACAAAAAAATGTCAATTTTTTTTATGGCGGGTGGATTTTTTTATGGTATAAGTCCGCAAACGAGCAGACGGATTACCTGATGGTTAGCAATCGGCGCCGGCAAAGACACCAGCAACACCAAAGGAGTCACGAGTGCATTGCTTGCCTTTTGCGGATATTTAGGGATTGGGAAGGATTGCCTCAGGTAACCTCACTAACACGGCAAAACACAACGCTGTGGTTGTCGGTCGATAACTCACCCATTTCATAATGCTGAGCGCTCCCCTTGCTGACAGCCTTGTCGTTGTTGAGCACCCCTACGTAAGTCTTACTGGGATCCCTTCGGAGGAAGTTCTTCGGGGACTGTTCGTTCTTGTACTTGGAGATGTCCAGGTACCGGGGCTGGACTGTCGGCTTCCGTTGGCTGATCGAGGTCGTTGACGATGACATTGAGTAGTCACCGCTGTACCTGAAATTAAGAGGTTTGGAAATACTAAGATAATAATAATATTGTGATATTTGGGATAAACAGTGATATGCATTAATAGAAATAATCTTTGAAGAAACTGTAATATATCCGATTTACATACTTTTTATGCATAACATTGTAATGTTTTTTGTTATTTTATTACTACGTTTTTGGTAATGTAGGTATACTATTTCAACCGGAGTTGCGGGGCAAACGCCAAAGAACAGGGGGAGCGGAGTGGGTGTCATTTGATAAGATTGTGACACTCCCTCTCGCCTGGGCGGGAAAAGTTATTGGATTATTTCCCCTTACAAGAAAAAATTCTATAGTTCTGGCTTTACGTACAAAGGAAAATAGGTATATTTTGCTAGATTAAAACTAAGTTTTTTTAGATGGACGGCAATATAATTGACAGTGGTTGGATGAGAAGAGCTAAACATCGAGCTCAGTGGCGTGCAATTGGGGAGGCCTATATATATCCAACACTGGACGAAATCAGGCTGATCATAAAGTTAATAACGACTTACCTCTGTTTAGCCTGCACAGGCGCACTCCTCTTCCCTCCTTGATGCCTCATCACTACAGGAGCGCTTTCCGTTCCACTCTCTCCTTCCGTATCACTAGTGCCCGTGGTCAAAGAATTCTTTTCATGGCTAAATATTGAAGAATTCCTTGGACTACTACCATTCGTTGTGGAATTAGTATCGCTGTCGAGAATAAAAGTTTTGCGTTTATCTGTGGCTGAATCCTCTCTAGTCTTTGTCAAGAAGTCTATGTTCTCTTTGGTAGGAGTTATATCGTCTATGATGAATGTTTTTCTTTTATCTGCCTCGCGCGCTTCCCGCCTTTTTTTGTCGTGCGATGATTGGTTTATCTGTAAATTAATTATTTAAAAGTTATTTGTGAGTTAAAATGCATAAACAAAATATATATACTCTGCTTGCGTCCTTATTTTTGTTTACTGTGTCATTCATTTTTAATAATTGTTTTGTTCGGAATTTTAATAAGAGTGCCTTTTCTAGTACCTTAATTATCTAAATGTTTGATAGAAAAATCATTTACCTATAATGATTATAATCATATAATTAGAATCAGGTAAAAATATTATCCTAGGAAGTTTATGGAATCAATCTCCAATTAGAAAAACATTTAATTCTAGGCAAAAAAAACGACTAGCCAAGAAGTCTGTTAAAATCGACTAAAAATACATTTTGGACTCACCTGAAAACTAGTAACGTAATCTCTGGACAGAACCACGTCATTGGTCATGGCTTGTCTCCTCAAGTTACTATAGTCTTTAGGCCTCAAATCCAGTATATCCGAGTGAGTGGATGTGACCATGGGATCCACGGGCAAAGTGACCAGCATCTGGTCATCCTCTGTTTCTTCCGAAGAGTAGTCCAGGGTTTCCAGATCTGCTATGTTGTTGGTGTGGAACGATTGTGAGCGGTGGACTGGTGAAGAATGGCTGGAAGAAAAAAAATATAATCGATATCAGTTTTTGGATCATAAGTTCGACAGTAAATCCAATAGATGGCATTGTTTCATAAAATAAATACGGTAATTTCCAACTAGGTAGTCAAATTCAATACTTTTATTGAAATGTCAAAGATGAGACTTTCCTATGAACTTTGTATGAAACCGCAACATATGACGTCATAAAATTTTTACGTCAAATAACATATTAATTTCTAAAAAATCAGGTAGAAAAAATCTAAAACTACTTATGTATAGGTTATATTTTAATAAGTTATTATACTGAAAATTGTAACAGGTATGTATGGTCTGGGATTAGCCGATAAGGCATGGCCACCTAGAATGTTTGGAAGATTTTTTCCAATTTCGAAATCAGGGAATATCCATTGGGAATATCACATCGTGTTTGATAATATTTCATAGCAATTTAGATACACTTTAGAATGAGCAAATAGCTTCATCAACAGACTTATATTATTATCTTTTCATGTGATAGGTCGGCAAACGAGCTTATCGAGTACCTGATGGTAAGCAATCAGCGCCGCCCATGGACACCCGCAACACCAAAGGAGTTACGAGTGCGTTGCCGGCCTTTTGGGGATGGGGGTTGCGGATATAAGGATTGGGAAGGGATAGCAGGGACCCATTCGTGCCGAAACTTGGCTCTCCCATACTTAAACTTTGACATTGATCTACAGTAAAGACTCTTGAATAAATTAAAAACTAGATGCTTCTAGTAATTTCTAGAAGTTTATATGTACTGTAATAAAAAACTACCTGCCAACATGAACATAAAAAAACAGTGTACTTAGTTGATGGACTCGGCTAACGTAGCGTATCGAATTTACGATTACAAAATGCTGTCTAGTCGTTTAAAAGATAATTAATTGGATGGACTTTCTACCTGATATTCCAGAGGATCCTACTATTTTTATTTTTTTATGTGATTGGTCGACAATCTGATGGTAAGCAAACGGCGCCGCCCATGGACAGTTGCAGCACCAAACGATGCGTTGCCGGCTTTTTGGAGATTAGGGTTTCGGTTATTTAAAGGATTGGGGAGGGATAGGGGGACGGGAAGGATTGAGCCTTCATTAACCTTACTCACACGGTAAAATACAACGCTTCGGTAGTTTCACGTCGGTTTTCTGTGTAGCCGTGTTATCACTCTGGTCGTGTAGACCAATTTGTGCCGAAGCTTCGATCTCCTTTAGAAAAATCTTTAAAATCCTATACGGGAGTAGCCGTAAATCAAATTTAATAAGTTACATGGCATAATAATATAAAAATAGGAGGAGCACACGACTTTTAAAAATGTATTTTTTTTTTAATATTTTACATGTACCTAATGTGTATTCTCTATCGAAGATCCTAATAAAATAAATCCAAACTAATATTATAAATGCGAAAGTAACTCTGTCTGTCTTTTCTTCACGCCTAAACTAGTGAACCGTTTTCTGTGAAATTTGTTAAAGACATAGTTTCGAACTCGAGCAAAGGCCAAAAATCTGCAGGAAGTGACTACTCCACGCGAACGGAGTCGCGGGCAAAAGCTAGTAAGTAAATAAACAAGACAAATAAGTAGGCAAACTGATCATTTGATAGTAAGCAATTTGAGCCATGCTTCGGCACGAATAGGTCGGCTCGACCGGAGTGATACCACGGCCTCAAAGAAAACTGGCGTGAAATAACCCAGCGTAGTGTTTCGCCGTGTGAGTGAGGTTACCGGAAGCCCAATCCTTTCCCTCCCGCAATCCCTCCTCAATCCCTAAATCTCCAAATCCCGAATCCCTAAAAGGTCGACAACGCACTCCTAACTCCTGCGTTCTGGGTGTCCATGGGCGGCGCCGATTGCTTACCATCAGGTAATCCGTCGGCTCGTTTGCCGGCCTATAACATAGAAATAGCAATACTGCCCATGGAAATACACAATTTAAGAAGACTTAGGACTCCGTTGTCCCATTTTGGGCATTGGCGGTTTACATATTCTTACCTGGGTGAGCTCAAGTCATCTTTATTGAAATCCTGACGTTTGGCTAGTTGCTTCCTTCTTTTGTCCTCCTGGGCCGCCTTCATGGGGTCGTAGGACGCTCGCTTCTTCCAGTTGGAGAATTCGATCTCTTTTGTTGCTAGAGCTGAAGATGATCGATGCTGGCTGGTTTTCTTTTGACCTGGAAAGTCGAAAGACACATCTTCAATAGGTTATAAGTTTTTTTTTATATAATTCCTAGTTTGGCTAAGAAATGTAAGGGTTGACTTTCGAAAATACGTATTTACTGGAATACGGTAGCTTCCAATTCGTCAAATTCAATAGTTTTATCCAAATGTCAAAAACTATACTTTTCTGTGTATAAAACTCCAAATTTGACGTCATCTTACTTTTGCATCAAACATCTTATTTAATTCTTAAATATTAGCTAAAAACTATTGAATTGACAGATCGATAAATGAATGAAAAAAGTATAGGTAGTTATTTTTCAATATTTTATTGTATTGAAACGTCACATTAATTTATTTTTGACCTAGGAAACTTCCTTCAAAAATTGCATCCATTATTACATGGGTGTGTCTGATAACATTTAAATGTCTGATATCAAAAGCATATTCTGAAAATCAAAGACTACGACCATACTAAAACTAAATAATTACCTAACCTAACCTAACTAGACTAACTAAAATTACTGCAATTTTAAATCTCATTCATAAGAAAAATCAAATAAGATCGTAACAAATCGAATTAATGTCTCTATACAGTGTGTCATTCGAGTTTTTATCGATTACAATACTGATGTAATCGACAATACTGCCAATTCGTTACGGTTATCAAAATATAATGGCTATGGTGTTGGCGCTTACAGCCTATTGGCAATATAATGTCGTGTTTTTACTAGCATTCTTTTGCTGTAGCTAATAGGATCGAAATATTATATTGAGCATACATATTATGGTGTCTTAACTTTTTAGATTGTACTTTACTATGTAAATACTTAAAAGTTAGTAGATAGTATAAAATACCAATTTATAATATTTTCAGACATCCGAACACAATTTTTTTATGTTATCATTAATTCACAACCGCTATAGGGTAAAGGAAAAGTAAGAGAAATCGTCGTAACTAAAACAAAATGAAAGTAAAACTCAAACTCAACTCAAATCAATGATATATAAAAAAAAATACAAAATCACGCATTAAAAAAACAATCTGTCAAAATCAAAATGTAATTTGGCGCCAAATCGCATTCCGATTCATGATGGCCGCCGGCGTGTTGCAAGTATGACGAATCGCTAACTACCACAACCTAATAGACTCAATTCAAGGATAACTCGATTCTCTATTAGTAACGGTATGTGTGTTAAATAGAAATTATCAATTGTTATTCTCTCTTGTGAAATTATTCAATGAAGGTTTTGTAACGAGCCTCCTTTGATTTCGTTTCCTTTATCTGCAGCTGTGTAAAGGGCAAGTGTAATTTGCTGTCAGCCATTGTTTAAAGGGCATTAACAGGATGTTAAGCAATGTTACAGTCTTGGAATTTAATCAGCCTCCATTTTGTATTATGTATGGTAAAGAAATATCGAATTTTCAAGCAGTAAAAATTATAGGAATATAAAAGTTATTCCTCACATAAATGCAACATAGGAAAAGATTTGTTTTCGATTTTCAACAAAATTACGTCTATTTTTTCTACAGTCGTCACGCAACTTTCAAATCGTCAACAGTCTTGCCCAATCGATCATAGTCATCGAGTAATCGTAACCTAGATTCAAACAAAAGCACTAACCTTTATCTAGATGTTTAGGTTGAACTTCCCGCGTTGAAGACCTAGATTTAGTCAGTCTAGCCATCGTTGTCTGTCTCGGTTCCGCTGACCTCCGGCTTTGATGATTGGTCGGCTTAACTCTCTCTTCTCTCACGATTGGCTGTTCCGACACCCTTGGACTCAAACGCTCCTTATTGGTTACTCTTACGGAATTTCGCACTAATCCTGGTCCGAATTTCCTATGCATTTCTGGTGTATTCGGACATCTTCTTGGCGAATTTGCTGGTGCTACCGACTTTAGATCTGGTGAATCAATTCTTCCCCTGTTTATAACTTGCCTCTTGTATCTACATTCTTGCGATTTATCATAAGATCCGTTGTCAGACTCATCCGAGTAATCCTTATATTCTTCGGAATGTCCACTTGATCTTCTAGAGGTAATTCTAGGATCGATATAATTATTATTCTTGTTAACTGTGTTGAATGAACTCGATCTTTTAATCGATGAGCCGAAACCGATGTTATTCGGTTTATATTTGAGGCCATCGCTTAATACTCTCTGGTGGCATTTCTTGTCTCCTTGACAACGTGTTGGTTCGATACGGGGGTACTTTGAATCCAAGGCATTGTTTTTCAAGACTGTCTTGAGGCATACAGCAGGGTTCGCGTTGCTAACATCGTGTGTTTGGCTTTCAAATGCCCTGTTCCGCGAGTGCGTCTTCCTGTGAGGAGACAATATAGCTTCTACATCGTACGGTGGTCTATTTGACAGTGTTTTGTCATCAGAACTATTACTTAACAACCCTCGGTCCGAAGACGGACTGTTCATATTCAAATCATGTCTTTTATCCGTGTCTAAAGACCTTGAAGCAGAGTTAAGTAATATCTTCGTGCTCTCAGGGACTTTAGTAGACCCAGTGATGACGTAGTGACCTGGACTTCTAAGAGGACTGCTGTCATTTGAGTGGTCTTTTCTCCGAAGACGGTAGTTAAGTGAATTGGAACGGCTGAGCTGTGAGATCGGGAGGCGGGAGATCGCGGTCTTCTCGCTGATGAGACTGGAGGTGAGTGCTGAGGGAATGCTGCTGAAATTGTTCGTTCTAGAAGACTGTAGTTTTGCTTGTAGATTCGTGATGGCATTTTGGGTCTTTTGGAGGTAGGACTCTGTCTCCTGAGTTGGGATGAGGTCCTGTAACAAAAGAAATATATTTTGTTAATATAACTGTACGGTTGGTGCGGTGGCTGGGCAACTGGCTGCCGTGCAACGTGTCGCGGGTTCGACTCCCGCACGGAACAACTCTTTGTGTGATCCACAAATTGTTGTTCCGGGTCTGGGTGTCATGTGTATGTGAAATTGTATGATTGTAACCGCACCCACGATATAGGAGAAAATAGTAGTGCGGTGCAACGTTTTTAAAAGAAAAAATGAGAAAAAAAGCCTATGTGTTAATCGGATGGATTAACACATAGGCTTTTTTTCTCATTTTTACATACCAAATTTAAACCAAATAAGCCCAGCTGTTTTCACGTGAAAGAATAACAAACACACATCCATATATTTTAACAAACTTTCTATACTTAATATTAGTAGGACTTAATAAAACTGTAAAGGGCTTTCCGCTTTATTAACAACGGGTCGGGTAACTCTTACTTTGAAAGTCATTAGATTAATTAGCATATTACAAGCGTGCCCCTGAGTATTCCCACGCCAGAAATTCCTCGCATATGTTGTACATACAATGCAAAACACCTGTTTTGAAATTACCTTTATAAACTTTTCAACATTGATTAAGACGGATATTTTGCTTAGTCTATTTTTGATGGTATTTTATTTATTTGAATACCCATTGAACGTGAAAAATACTTTCGATGTCAATCATCATCATCATCATCATCATCAGCCTATAAGTGCCCACTGCTGAGCAAAGGCCTCTTCTCATACGCAAAAGGTTAGAGCATTGATCACCACGCTTTCTCAATGCGGGTTGGCGATTTCAAACTTATAATTAGAAATTATAAGTCCAGTTTTCCTCACGATGTTTACCTTTACCGAATGTCAGTGGTGTCTAAATAATCATAGAAAGTACATATAACTCGGAAAAAGTCACATTGGTACTTGCTAGGTTTCGAACCCACACCCTCATGCATGAGAAGCGGGCTCCTTAACCTGTCGATGTCAATACTATTTTCTTTTTGAATAAAATGCACCTAATTGCTGTTTTGTATTTGGTATATTTTTGGCTGTATATGGTTGCCTGTCCTTCGTGAATTGCTCTCAAGAGGTAAATAGAATGCCAGCGCAAGGCTAAGCCTTGCACATGCTGAACCGGTGCTCATCACCACGTTCATCTAAAGTCTAATACTCTGCGCTTGTCTCTTGTTTTTTAGCGAATCAAAACTTTTTTGTCTTTATTTTTTTATTTACTCAGACGGGTTTCTATAGCCTTACTGTGTTAGACTGGATATCAATGATACGGCATGCTTCATCCCTTCATCAGGCATGTTGTCAAACTTCTGATTGTTCTTTCAATCATTAATAAATGTATAACAAGGATAACCGAGATCTGGAGGTGAAACACCTCGCAACATCGTGATTCTAGCCTAGGGAGACATTTCGTCTACCTAAAACTTTGCGAGTTAAGAGTCGCGAGCTTAAAGAGTCGAGTGATATAATTATAGGTATAAAACCTCATTCAATTAAAAGTATTTTTAAGGATTTAATTATTATGTATTACTTTTACCTTTAACGCTCTCTAAGTTCCCTACTAGACGTATACAGATTTGCAAAAAGTGGTTCTTTTTATATTTGATAGGTCGAAAAACGTGCAGACGGATTACCTGATGGTAAGCAATTGGGGCCGCCCATGGATTACCGCAACACCGGAAAAGTTACGTCTGCGTTGCCGGCCTTTTGGGGATTAGGGTTTAGTTGATTTAGAAATTGGGGAGAAAAGAGATAGGGGAGGGGAAGTAACCTCACTCACGCGCCACAAAACGCAACGCTGTGGTTGTTTCATGTCGATTTTCTGTAAAGCTAAGGTATCACGCTGGTTGAGTCAAACCGTTCGTGCCGAAGCTTGGCTCTTCCATACTTAAGCTTGTTCTTTATGAGTAGATAAACAGTAAAAACATATTAATACTAGTTGACATTGTAAATAATAATTAATTATAACAATGAAATCAAGTATAATCTAAACCATAGATTCCCAAAGTGGTCCAGGTGGACCCCCAGGGGTCCACGGGAGCCCGACAGGGGTCTACGCTTACGTTGAAAAAGAATGGGGGTCCACAACTCGTTAACGGGGGTCTATAAAAATGTATTAGGTGACCCGACTTGACTTCTACTATGAATATAGGAAGACAAAATTATAAGAAGCTCAGCAATTGTTTTTGTAAGAACTTGCATATTCCATATTCAGAAAGAGCGTGTCAAGACGCGCCGAGTCCGCGCCGCCCGCTCGCCTAGTTAAAGTTGTATCTAAACTTGCATGATCTTGTTGGATTTTTCCCTAATATAAATAGGAATGCGAATGATAAACATCACTCAGTTGTTTCCGGAATTTCAAAAAAGAAAGTGAATCTAAGAAGTGTCGACTGTACTGTCGACAATCAATTTCAATATCAAAATTTTGATTATATTGCAAGAAATGCAATGTAATCTAAATTATAAATTTTGATTGTATTGCGACTGTTTTTAAAATACTAATGATTATTAGTTTTGATGTTAAATTTTGATTCTACTAAGACTGTTATAACAATATATTGAAAGTGTAGTAATTTTTATGTTTGAATAAATACTTGGTTACGAAACAAGAAAATATTTATTTTTACTTTTTACCACTCCGAAGTGGGAGCTTATTGGTTTCTTATACTGTGAGTCAATACAAAAAAGTAAAGTAGGAATCTGTTGGATGAAGACGCTTTTTAGACTGGCCTTTAACTCACAGCATAATCAAAGTAATATAAATTCTCACCTTTTTTTCGAAAACTCATAGTTGATTGAAAAATAGTCACAACACAGATTTACTTAGACATATACTTTTTTCGGGTTTTGGAAGTAAGGTAGATGTAAAAGTTGCAGGGGGTCCACCAGATCCAGCAAAATGTTTAAAGTGGTCTGTGAGAAAAAAAAGTTTGGGAACCTCTGATCTAAACAATAACAAGAATAAAATAATAAAAAAGACAATGTCACTTTTCCGCACCTTTTACTTAGAAGGCCTTGTCATTGACAATCGTATTTAATCTGTGGTGCGATATGAGAAGTTGAACAATGGCGCCATTTAACGTTGGTATCGTGAACTATGGCTATTGTTCGTGCAAACGCTAACTAAGAATTAGAAATTATGGAGACGCAACAGTGTTGTTATCGTAAAATATTTATAGTACGTGAGCATTTCCAGTTTAGTTGCAATTTATACAAACTAATATTATAAATGCGAAGGTAACTCTGACTGTCTTTTCTTCACGCCTAAACTACTGAACCGATGTCTGTGAAATTTGGTAAGTACAGACATAGTTTGGAACTCGAGACAGGACAAAGGATAGTTTTTCTACCAAAAATCTGCAAGAAGTCACTATTCCACGCGAACGGAGTCGCGAGGAAAAGCTAGTGTATTAATACATTTTTGTCATGAGCTATTACAAATTCGAAATTTAAAATATTACTTATATTGAAACGTTTCTATTTGATGTAAGACCATCAATAATGTTTACGGTTTTATTTAGCCCTTAACACACTATATGACCTAAAAGAATAATATTTATAGAAGAAACAAAAGATTTATACTAAAACAGAAAAACATTTGTCATAATATTAATTACTAGCTTCTGTCGCGCAGGTTTACTCGCGGCTCCATTTGATCGCAGCGTGATATTTTATAGCCTATAGTACTCAGGAACATGAGCAATCCAACCAGCGATTCTAAAGATTACCCCCTACAAACAAACATACAAATTTTACCCCTTTACTAGCTGCTCTCACAGGCACCGGTTTCACACACAAGAATATTGTAGCTATGTATCAGTGAAAGAATTTTGGCAATCCGACTCAGTTGTTCCAAAGAATAGCCCTAGAACGCTTATATTAATATTATAAAGAGGTTGTATGTAGTACAACCTCTTTATAATATTAGTATAGATTAGGGTGTTCTTGACTGCTGTTAATTTTAATCAGTATTGGTGTGTATTTTGACTTCTTTGTTATAAAACAGAAACAGGTCAAACGTTAAATTTATCTGTAAAACAAACAAAAAGAATAAAGAACTCAAGATTAGATTGTTTCAGAATTGTGTCACAGCGATTACGAAGGAATTTTGAACTACTTATAAAAAAAAACCGATGCACATATCTTTTAAGAATTGCTACCAATATGGGCACTTTAGAACGTCAAAGAAAAAAAAAATATCAAAAAGTTCAGTGTTAAGGTTGGCAAACAAGCCTACATATTACCTGACGTTAAGCAATCGACGCCGCCCATGGATACCTGCAACACTAGATTGCGTTGCCGGCTTTTTGGGGATAGGTTACCGCAGATTTAGGGATTGAGGAGGGGTGGGGGAAGGGGACAATACGGTAGTTTCCAACTAGTCAAATTTAATACTTTTATCCAAATATCAAAAACTATACTCTTCTATGAAATTTGTATGAAAAACTGAGTTACGACGTCATAGTTTTTTTTGCGACAAATAGTTAATTTTTTCTTAAAAATTTGCTAAAAAAATATCTAAATTTCAGTGTATCGATCGATCGATGAATAAATGTATAGTTATTTTTTAATATTTTATTATATTGAAACGTCGAATTAATTTATTTTTGACCTAGGAAACTATCCAATTGGGCCTCACTAAAACTAAACTAACTCACACTGATATTTTGAGTCAAATTGATATTTTGAGAGGTTTGTCAAAAACTATGTTTTTGCTTGAAATCGGTTATTGAATTTAGCCCTTACGAAATTCTGTCACAGCCAGTCTCCTTAATGGACCTGGTTCATGTAAATAACACTATTTCTAAGTAGGTCATAGGGCTGCTTTTATTTGTCCAAGAGTTACGTAAGGATGCATGAACGCATTGCAGGGATCGCGACCTACGCTTCGAAAATAAGCGTTCTAGGGAAGTTCTGAATGTTGTTTTCTTGACTAAAAATAGATTGTATTGATTTATCTATGTGTTTTATATGTTGAGCTGTAGGTACAAATAAGTAGTTCCTACAGTGTTCAGTAGAGTCAAGCTTCGGCACGAATGGGTCGGCTCGACCGGTGTGATACCACGGCCTTACAGAAAACCGGCGTGAAACAACCACAGCGTTGTGTTTCGCTGTGTGAGTGAGGTTAACATAGGCATCATGCCTCCCTCTCTCCTCATCCTTGCCCAATCTTTAAATATCCGAAACACTAATCCCTAAAAGGCCGGCAACGCACTCATAACTCCATTGGTGTTGCGCGTGTCCATGGGCGGCGCTGATTGCTTACCATCAGGTAATCCGTCAGCTCGTTTGGCGACCAAAAAAAATCCTACGTAAAAACCGACATCACTGGCTGGATATTAAGAATATGCCATCACCCAAGTGAGTACCATTCGTAGTAGAAAATGCCTAAGAAATTAACTCCGCCTATGTGCATAGAGTATAAATCTTTTTTTTTTTTTTCGCCAATACTTAGACCAACTAGTGAAGACACAGAGATATATAGTATCGTGGATAATTCGAACACATTTTTTCAAAAGTGAAAGTCGATTACGTGATGGAATTCAACATGTCTAAACAGACCTCATTCGCTTATGTATATGTATTGTGGAATGTTCATAATATTATTTATTTATGTAATATTAAACATACAAATTATGTGTGTAGGTATATAAGTGGGGGAGAGCCAAGCTTTAGTCAAATAGGTCGGCTCGATTGAAATACGGTAGTTTCCAACTAGTCAAATTCAATAATTTTATCCAAATGTCAAAAACGATACTTTTCTATGACATTTGTATGAAAAACTGAGTTATGACGTCATAGAATATTTGTGTCAAATATTTTAAATTTTTCTTAAAAATTAGCTAAATAATATCTAAAATTCAGTGTATCGATCGATCGATGAATAAAAGTAAATTAATTTTCAATATTTTATTTTATTGAAACTTCGAATTAATTTATTTTTGACCTAGGAAACTACCCAATAATATAAAATATAAATATACCACGGAATCACAGAAAACCGGTGTAAAACAACCACAGCGTAGTGTTTTGTCGTGTAAGTGAGGTTACAGAAGGCCTAATCCTATACTCCTTAATCCTTAAATCTCCGGAACCTCATGCAAAGGCCAGCAAAGTACGTGTAACTCCTATGGTGTTGCAGATGTCCATGGGCGGCGCCGATTGCTTACCATCAGGTAATTCGTACGTTCGTTCCGCAACGGAGGAGTTACGAGTGCGTAGTACCTTTTAGGGATTAGGGATTTGGAGATTTACGGATTGAGGAGGGATTGGGGGAGGCGAAGGATTGGGCCTCCGGTAACCTCACTCATACGGCGAAACACAACCCTGTGGTTGTTTCACGCCGGTTTTCTGTGAGGACGTGGTATCACTCCGGTCGAGCCGGCCCATTCGTGCCGAAGCATGGCTCTCCCACACTAACTAGGCAAATTAGTCTTAATTTTCTTAAAAATTTCCCGCCAAATATATAAAAAACAAAATTAACACAATCATGACTAAGCAATCTAATTAATTACAAACTCCTTTGTTTACAACAAACTGTTTTTGTTGCAGTCTGTCTGCCTGTCTGTTTTATGTAAACCCGATTGAGTCATACAAGAATTTGTTTGTATTAAACATTTGGGTAATTTTTGTCTGTTTTTTTCAGTAGGCAACTACGCTGAATAATGTACTACGGTAGTTAAAAGTTGGGTTTGTAGTAAACATTCGCGAATTTAGAATTACGTGACTTCTTTATTTGGACGTTGAAGGGTTACTCGAAACATAGAGGAAAAAGCTGGTTAATTTCTCTATGATTCGAAGCATGTTAAGCGGTCGAACAGGAATGTAAGGTGTTGACGGCAGATGGCGCCCTAGATCTTTGATTTATAGAAATTAATGAATTTAGTTATTCAAATCGATATAAAATGATGTTTTCTTCTTTATACATTTTATTTGCCTACAAACAGTTGCTTATACAAGAACTTCTATGAAGGAGATGAACAAAGAATAATATTTTATATGGAAATTAAAACGTTATTGTTTCAAAAAAGTATATATATTCTTCAATAATAAAACTTGTCACTTAAAAGCAACTTATCATACCGCTTTATTTTAATATTCAATGTTGGACAAACATAAAATTGACCAACAACCATAAAACTATACAGAATCAGCCTAAACTACTTCCTTTAAAATTAATTGGACAGCATGTCGTTTATGGCAACATTATTGTTTATAATCTGTGCCAATATGACACATGCCGTTTTGGCGGCAACTTTTGGTCACAAACGTCAAACCCCAAGGTTAAGTGAAAGTTAAATCGGACGGTCGTTGTCACACTAATCTAGATTTTATTGAAATTCCAGACTTGACTGCTGAAATTCTAGAATGTTTTACACTACAAAAGTTTACAGATAAATTGAATTGTCACTGTTATGTTCGTAGCTTACGCTTAAGTTCTCAATTTCATTGTCAAATAATGTGAATGAAATATTTGAAAGAAGTGGTAATGTGAATGAAATATTTGACATTAGTGGCTATAAACCAAGTTATTTCAAAAATGATTTATGTATGCAATCTGATCATTAAGATGGAATTTTTCGCAACAACGTGATCTGTAAACAAACACCTTAAAACTTATTGGATTGCACGTCAATCCTACTAACGAGAATCTCAGAAATAGATTCCTAATGCAACTTTGCAACAATATGTAAATGAGATTCAACATGATATATGAAGACATGTATGAAAAGAATGATAACACTCAAATGAGAAGTCTCCGTAAAAACCTCAACTGAATTTTTACCCTCAACCTTTTTTTTGATTAGAGGGCAAACGAGCAGACTCATTACCAGGTTGAAAGCAATCGGCGCCAGCCCTGATCACCCAACAACACCAAAGGAGTTTAATGCCAGCTTTTTGAGGATTAGGGTTTCGGAAATTTAGGAAACAGGAGAGAGGAAGTACGGTAAACCGATAGCCTCACTCAGACGGCGAAACACAACAATGTAATTGTTTCACGCGGGTCTTCTGCGAGACCGTGGTATCGCTCCGGTCGAGCTGACCCATTCGTACCGAAGCATGGCTCTCCCACACAGAAACTGGAAAAACCAATGGCAAACGCTTCTAACCTTACAATTGTGGTAATTCGAGACACAAAAGCTGTGTGGACGCCGGCATTCGCTTGGGGTTTGATGAATGAAATGATTAAAACTAACCTAGCACCAACATCGAATCTAAAAGAGAAAAGGCCAGAAAAAAAAATTAGTTACTTACTCTAATAGCTATTAAGATGGCTTGAAGTTAACCCTCAAGGATATAAGAGTCAGATCAAAGCTTATGCCCGGTTCCTATAATTGAGAAACGATCCGATTTAGTTACGAATAGTATTTTTATATACGACTCGTAAGCTAAAACCGTTCCTATAACAAACGTCTCGTCGTGCAACTTACTGACGGTTTGCAACTAACGGATGTCGGTAAGCGAATTGTATGGAGATCTATGGTGTCTGTGGTGTTCCTATAAATATTTTAACCGTCAGTAGACGGTCAAGGTAACTATTCGTAATGTCATTTGGTTGTAATGCGTATACAATGACGATTCGTTAAATATAGGAACCGGGCATTAGACAACATAATTGAGTGTCGACCTTAATATTATGAGCAGGATTGCCTTGTAATATTTTATTGCCTAGGAGAAATCAGAGTCAAGCTAGGGCACTGGACGATATCTAGCTCTTTTAGGATGAAAGTAGAAAAGTATGCAGTTATTTCTGCAAAGAAGTTAATATGTAGGTTGTTTTTGATTTTATTCAGTAGTGGGTTATATAGGTATAAATGCAGATGATGTAATTGTTTTTGCTATTTCATTAGTTTAGCTTATGCTAGGAATCTTTAAGGTGTTCGCTGATTATACTTAAGTTTAACTTACATACATTTTTTTATTTTAAGTAATGGGCAGGCATTTGGCCTCTATCACGTCTGGTATTAGGTAAGCGATTATATGACATTCAATTCTCGTATATTGAAAGCATTTCTCAAGTACAATCTTATTTAAATATTTTCGCACTTATGCTGTTTCAGTCAGATTTACAATAGAATAATACCATCATAACATTTTAACTACTATTTTACAAGAGTACCTAGTTAATTTACGACTTTATTAAAACCAACATAAGATTTATTAGCCATGACTAACCTCTAAAAATGGCAATGTATAATCTAAGACGATTTTTTTATCAATTAATCAAACACTACATCTAAATAATCATCTTTTATCTTCACATTAACGGTTTACAAATACAGCAATGACCACAAAATGATGTCATGGACCACATTGTTTATGACTCACGCACTGAATCACACCTCTCGACCAAAAATGGAGAATCAACTCGAGATTCCATACTTATTTTAAACTTGGCCTTCGATGTTATATCATCTCCTTTGTGCACCAACCTACAATTTAAAATAAACCTCCGCAGTTAATCTTCATTAAAAAAACAACCTCTTTTGTTGTTTTCTATTTTGACAGTCGGACGACGTTTAAAAACGCGGGAATCGGGTAGTTTCCTAGGTAAAAAATAAATTACTTTAACGTTTCAATATGTACAATAAAATATTGAAAACTAACTAAACTTTTATTCATTGATCTGCCGATACACTACTTAAATTTTTAAATTTTTAAGGTTAATTTTAAAAAAATAAGTAAGCTTTTCGTCTCAAGAATTCTATGAAATTATAATTTGCAGTTTCATACAAACATAGCAAAAGTATCGTTTTTAACAATTGGATAAAAGTATTGAATTTGGCGAGTTGGAAACTAGGTACCGGATTGTTTTGATTTCACTTTGACAGATTATGACGAAAAAACCTATGAACCAAATTGTAATTTGCAAATACACACAATATGGATATGGTTTGTGAAAATCAATTAAAATTTACATAAAACGTGGGGTTTATATAAAACACCTGTTAAATTGATAATAAAAACACGTAAAACACATTGTTTTAGGGACAAAGGGTCGGTGCTGGTACAAAGAATGACGGGATGTGACGTCATCGGCAGGTGCAGGTAACATTAGATCGCCCTTACGATGTAGTGTGGTCTAAATAAATATGTAAAAATATAAAAAGAATTTTCCTTAATGTTTTCTAAGGAAAATAAATTAGAACAATATTAAGAATATTTTGGATGGACTGTTGAAACTTTCATAGGTCGGCGTTTTAATCCACTACACGTTGAATTTTCTTTTTTTTTATTAACAGACATAATAATTTCCTAATTCTGCCCGATGTGACAATAGACTTAAATTACACAGACTACGTCAGATAACTGATGCCTTTGACTAAGTAATACCAAAATACAAGTTTGTCTTGCAACAAGAATAGTTTTTAAGAACCAGTAATAAAATTGCCAAAATTCTCAAAATTTGCCTAAGTAATACCAAAATACAAGTTTGTCTTGCAACAAGAATAGTTTTTAAGAACCAGTAATAAAACTGCCAAAATTCTCGAAAAATGCGCTGTTTAAAACAAAACTGGAAAACCTTTAAAGCACTGTAGGACACTCTACAAGGACAGTCATTTGTTATTCTGTTTTCATCTCGGAAAGGACACTTCGCTTTCGGTATCATTTTCTAGGACATGGCGGCCTCTCTCGTATTGAAAGCATTTTTCAAGTACACCATTATTTATTTAGTCAAAAGGAACATACAACTCAGATTCCTAATTATTTTCATTACTTGTGACTTTCTAAGAGAGCCATGCTTCGGAACGAATGGGTCGTCTCGACCAAAGTGATACTAAGGCCTCACAGAAAACACAGAAAAAGAGAAAATGAGGATTAGAAAACTGAAGTGTGTGTGAGCTGTGGGCCAGGTCGCATTTGTCGAAGAACCGATGACCGTTGGAGTAGACGTGTCCTAGAGTGGAGACCTCTCCTAGGCAAACGTAGTGTAGGGCACCCTCCAGCTAGGTGGACTGACGATATCCGCAGGGTGGCTGGCAGTAGTCGGATGGGAATAACTGAACATCGAACTCCACTGAGTTCGTGCAATTAAAGAGGCCCATATCCAGCAGTGGACGGAAACAGGCTGATTTAATGATCGATTCTCACTTATATTATCATCTGACATGTGTTTACAAAATGTAAAACAAAAGTAATTATGTAATGTTTATATTATTAACTATTAAATCATGATAAACATCTGTGGCTGACACCGAAACGAAGTTGACCTAATTTGATTATAACAAATGGCAACCATATTTATACTAATTATAATGTTAGATAGTTTATCGTTTTAAACTGAGAACATCGTTTTATTCTTTGTTGAGGATCCTTTGAGTCGCAGAGGTCAAAGCACCTGCTTCTAGCTTCGTAGTGTACCGGACGTTAAGGCTTCTTATGCATGAGATGCGGTTTCGAAACCTGGCAAGTACCAATGTGACTTTTTCCCGGTATATGTACTCTCTACGATTACTTGGACACCACTGACATATGGTAAAGCAAAACATCGTGATGAAACATGGACGTATTGGCCTTGAGCAAGCGTGGCGATTAATGCTCAAACTTTCTCCGTACGAGAAGAGGCCTTTGCTCAGCAGTGGGCACTTTTAGGCTGATGATGATGAAGTTAGAGTCTGCAGCAACGCGCGTAGAGGATGGAAGATAAACATCAACTGTTGGGCAGAAGCCTGTCAGGCATGACCAGCACACCTCGTCAGGAACCTCCCTCCCGATTTTAGGAACACACACTACTACACTACTCTGTCCCTAAAGGTTTTTGAATGGACTAAGACTTGAATGGAATATTCATCTCTATAAGGCAAACTGTGTTACTATTCGTCTCAAAAATAAGTTTAAGTCTATTGTTTAAGACTAATTTTAAGACAATCTATTTTTATTTGCACTAAACTCCTTGGGGAAATCAAAAATCGTTTGCTTATACCGCTTCGAGGTCAAATAATACCATAGAACGTGTGTAGTATTGCTACAATGATTTCCATTTATGTTTTTTGGCAATACTTCTTAATTCTCCATCTTTTATTTTTGGTAACGATTAATATGACCAGTTAAACTGGTTCCTAGTAATATTTGATCCAGAAAGTGGTACTCCTGGACACGGCTCGTATTGTCAGGAGGTTTCTTTCTCTGGAGCCCTGACCGCCGGTAGCTTGGACCCTGTTCCCGATACCGGTGGGACCACGGGGGACACTATTTTTTATATTTTTAAATGTTTTATATTTTTATTTTTAAGTAATGTTTAAAAATAAAATTTATATGTTTATATGATAAATAAAAAAAAAGCCATCTTAAGCTGGTGATCCTTCACTTTTTGTAGTAGACTATGAATCTATGATATGAATGTATCTATTAATTATGGTAACAGTAGCACTTGTTTTTCACACAAAACGACATGCAAAGGTGTGGATTAACCTCCTTTTTGTTTAAAATGGCATTCAGTTTCGATTTCAAAATTGTAATATGAAGACTGTTTTTGAGTGCTTTATTAGATAATAACATGTGTATACTTAAAAGAATTGTTCTCTATTATACAGAACCTCATGTAGAATAAAAAGTCACAAGACATAATTAAACAAAAGGAGAGCCCTTAAAATTATACCATCCATAATTCCCGAGTCTATAAGACTTCAGAAACAAGCGGGTAAACTATTTTCTAGCTAATTGAATCAAAATATTTCTCAAATGAAAGAGAAATTATCTAAATCGCTAATCGCTCGTCACTTGTACTCCACACCACGGATACGGTTGCATCGTGACACGACCAACTAAGCGTGGTACCGTCATTATTGTTATAGGCAAATCGTGTCAACTTACCTGTTTTAAGACATGGCAACACTTCCGTTCCACAGACTAAATATTGACTAATAGCCGACAGTTTTGGTGACACCTTTGTTGTCTATTGTTTTAGTTTAGTTTTAATTGGATTAATTGATAGTGGTTTGACCTCTATTCTTTTTTTAAACAATTGAAATGTTTAGTAGATTATGTCATTACACTACCTATGTAGTACAACCGAATGTTTGAAAGGATTGGAGATTTTTTATGTTGGATTTAGTTGGATTCTTTTAAGGAATTGGCTAAACCATTATTGGGTTTTTAGATTTCGGGAAACTCCTGGAAAGGCGTTTAGGCTAACATTTGGTTTTTCGGGGTTAAAAAATAGTGTTTTTGCTGAAGAAGTCTACACAGTATACCTAATATACTCATGGCCCATATAATATAATATATAATATACTTGATATATTATATCAATTCATCTTTTAGACGATAATTAAATAATAACTTAACATTAATATATATTTGGAATTCCAGTTTTATAATTTAAATTTAGAATACACAGACCGAAACAGACTTAACAATATGGCCGTTGAAACTTCCAACATTTTAATTTACATAAAAGTATCAACTTGAAACTGACCAAAGCAAATACAAGTACAATTAAAAAATAAAAGTCCCTTTTTCACATAACAATAGAGGCGGTTTTTGCAAATCAAATTGTATATGGGACAGCCTTGGGTAGGTCGTTTGCCAAATATTAAATTAGCTTAATTTTCACAAAAACCTTGCCACGCTCAAGGCTGGGTTGCCATACCCTAATATTGCATGTAAATGGCAACACATGATCCATATTCAAAGTTATAAGAATGTTACGATATAGGTAAGTGTGGGAGAGCCATGCTTCGGCACGAATGGGTCGGCTCGACCGGAGTGATACCACGGCCCTGACAGAAAACCGGCGTGAAATAACCACAGTGTTGTGTTTCGCCGTGTGAGTGAGGTTACCCGAGGCCCAATCCTACTCCTTCCCGTACCCTTCCCCAATCCCTAATCCCTAAAAGATCGGCAACGCACTCGTAACTTGTCCGTTGCGGGCGTCCATGGGCGGCGCTGATTGCTTACCATCGGGCAATCCGTCTGCTCGTTTGCCGACTTAGTACATAAAAAAAAACGATTAAAATATTCGTTATCAACCAAGCACGTTAAATATGTACTGGTTTCAACTGAAAATAAGTATCTAATTGTATCTGCCCAGAACATGAAATTGGACTCTACGACTATATTATTTTTTTGAGAGGAGAACATCATATTATCTCTCTCTCTCTCTCCTCTAACTGACTTCTCCCGCCCTGGGTGGGCAAGAGATAATTCAAAAGTACCTATTTATGGTTTAGTTGGAATAAATGATTTTGACTTTGACTTTGACTTTGTCAGACTCTTACTGACTAAAAACCACCCCGTTTCTTCTCCTGCTCCAGGTCGAGGCTGTGGTACATTACTGCTCTTGCACTACCCACCCTGGACCGGCTATTACCTGAGATGAGACGCTATTTTACTTAGGAAAAAATTATCATTACTATACCTATACTTAAAACTAGCAAGCCCACCCCGGCTTCGCTGGGCGCAACGTTTATACATAATTTCTCCACTATTTAATGTATGTTATTATAAATCTAAACCTTCCTTTTCAATCACATTACATCACACATCAACAGCCTATAAGTGCTCACTGCTAAGCAAAGGCCTCTCCTCACACGGAGAAGGTTTGAGCACTAATCACCACGCTTGCTCAAGGCGGATTGGCGATTTCAAACTTATAATTAGTAATTATAAGTCCAGGTTTCCTCACGATGTTTTCCTTCACCGTATGTCAGTGGTGTCTAAATAATCATAGAAAGTACATATAACTCGGAAAAAGTCACATTGGTACTTGCCAGGTTTCGAACCCGCACCCTCATGCATGTGAAGCGGGCGCCTTACCCCCAGGCCACCACGACAGCGGTAGCGTAGTTGATTGTAGCTGATTTTTCAATGGTTAGATAAAAGTTATCTAGGGAATAATTATGATGCTGTTGCGTCAGAATGTTTTTATAAGACAGTGACAGCAACAATTTTATTTCTCAGATAACATTAATTATCTGACTATTGAAAAATCAGTCCTTAAGCGAACATAGGGATATAGGGACAACAGAAGCGGCTTTTTATATACTATGTAGTGATGTGATTTGTCGAATATTGTCGAGAATAGTGTAAAAACTTGTTGAAAGTATACCTAGGTATCATGCTCGGTTGGTAACAAAAACTGTTGTAGGTCGGCCAACGTTGCGTGTTCGTTTGTTTGTTACATAATTTGAATATTAACTATTTATGTGCGATGCACTGAAAACTGCCGGCTGCAGTGCGATCGCATCCATTTCATTTTGTTACCGTCACTCCTTTAAAGAAGTGTCTAGATTATTCTTCATTTTTATGGGATGGGTATTAAGAAATTCTTTTTTTTTATTAAGTATTCGCTAAGCCAGCAAACTCTATAAGAACTATATGTTCTGATCTTAAAAACCTTCCCTGGACTTCAACGAATATTTTAAGAGCAAAATTATCCAAAACGAACTAGCCGTTCTCGAGTTTCAGCCAGAGTAACGAACAGTAAAGGTAAAGATTTGGCGAATGAGTGTGATTAATATGAATTTGTTTTTTTTTTCATGGTACAGAAGACCCTAATCCCCAAAAGGTCGGTAATGCACTCGTAACTCCTCCGTTGTTGCTGATGTCCATGGGCAGTGCTGATTGCTTACCATCAGGTAATTCGCTCGTTTACATAAAAGAGGAGGCTGATGTTGCTTCAGATACTGATGAAAACTCCTCAAAATATCAATTCGTGTTTAACTATGCATTAATGTATGTCAATAACCATAACTTGTGTCCAATTTTCACTACCATACTGTGCCAAAAAAGAGCGCAACCAAGTGTTAAAGTAGTTTTGTCAATCTCCTTTTGAAATGTATTAAGTACTATACGGCCGTTGTATCACAGCGCGCAGTACACAATTTTGTTCCTAAAAGTCCATTGCGCAGACAAACAACTTATGATTACGTCCAATCTAGTAATTAAACCTCATATTAATCCCACTTATTTTTACTTTTTTTATTACTGTCCTTTTTCGTTATCTAGCACGAAAGCGTAATAATTCCTTTTAAGTAAAAAGACAATGACTAGACTAGACTAGCGTTTAGGAGTTAACGTCACAATAAAAATCTAAAAAACCTATTCTAAATCCGTAAACTGTCTCAATTTAGACATAAATGTAATCAAATAATACCTTTTTTGACCAAGTTTTGTTATCAATATGTTAATTAGGAGTTTTATATCCGTTTTGGAGTTTAAAATTCAAATCTTAGCCGTTACGGTTCGATCTTTTTAGCGGGAACTGAGTGCCTAGCACGAATGACTATCGTAATCGTAACGTTAACGTATCGAGACGTCGATACTTCATGTGACGAAAACGGAATGTCGCAGCACGAAGCCTATCGTATCGTCTAGCGAGAGCTCGAATCGAATTCGTTAGTGACGTCATGCTAATGTAAGCTAGAGAAGCACCCAAGTGAACGAATTGAATGAATTCTTGAACATAATTTAACATAAAGATTTCGTCTGAAAACTAAAATTAATTTTAAACTTATTTCAACCTTCGTCTACACCTTTTATGGTATTATATTTAAATGAAAAAATATTAATTACGTGAAATAATTCTTAAAACGAGTCAAGAAGTCTATAAAATGACTTTATCTATGAAAATAATATTATTTGGTTATTTAAATTTTGTAACATAATTTACGATTTCCGAACGTTCTTTTGACAAAGGTGACGTTTGACGGCTATTGACGTATTTTTTTTTAACAAACAAAACAAAGAATGTAAGATAGATAATTATGCGGCTATCTTATTATGCGGTTAGTTTAAATTTATTTTAAAATGAGGAGGACTCGGCTCCAATACGAATTAATGGTGGATTTCATGGAATATGCCAGTGACTAGCAGCGAGCCTTCAGTGTTCCGACCACTCCGCCTCCGCAGTACCCATGAAGCCAGCCGTTCACCGACACCACCAGTCGCCAATCCTCCATTAGAAAAGGAATGCTGGAAGCCTCGACCGAAAAAAAATATCTAAAGGGAGTTTAATCAAATTGTGTTTAGAGAATGATAAGAAACCTAGGGAGTTTGCTAGGGAGCGTGAGGAAACATATGATATAATGGAACAAGAGCGTTTGGAATTACGACGAGAAGAATGAAGAGTAAGACAGAGAGATGCAGAGCTCCTTTTACAGGCTCAGTGGCTGGAACTTATGAGAGAGGCAATAAATGTATTAAAATATAATCTAGTTAAAAAGATGATTAATGTATATTTACATATTTTATTTTAAATTACTACATTTTGGAATGAGGAAAGATTATGTTAGAATTGAATTTAAAATGTCTCACTATAGTTACCTATTATAAAAACATAGGTAAGAATAGTTTTTAAGTTAGATTAGTGTGTAAGATGTTTTGGAAATGTATAATAATAAAACACTTGGGTCATCTGTGTAGTATATTTATTTGCTGTACCAGAATATTACTTAAAGCCCTTTCACTTATCAAATCATGGCTTCTATCATTTTCATGTCTCATATCAGAAGATCTCATATCAGAAAATTATGCAACATGCAGCAAGCTGTTGTCAAACACATTTTTCGGGAGCATTTAATGCAGAGTGCGGTCTTTGCACAAGCATCGCCTCTTCTTTCTTTTACTGCAGTATATTGTGGCCCGGAGTTCCCTCTACCGCATCCAAAATGAGTAGGCGTCATTAGCCATGGTCGCTGTGGGTAGCCAGAATCACCTGTAAAAAAATATTTATTAGAAAACCTAATTTATACTAGCTACTTCCTCGCGGTTTCACCCGCTGCTCGACTCCTATTGATTTCATTTTAGCATTACAAGGTTAGTTTTTGTTGGAGTTGCTCACAGAAGTACTTGAAGGCTTCTTTATTTAGGCGGTACCTAGTATTTATAAACTACGTTTCAGTGATATCCATTGGATTAGATATCTTTCTGAATTTAGCTCGGTACACGATTTCTCTAGAATAATCAGTTAATTCGTATTATTTTCTTGAATACATATGTCTATATTAAGTGAAACATAACTTGAATAGGTAGGTACTTAGGTACTTACGAAGTTTCTCTTGACTCTTCATCTCCAAGTAAAATAGCCACAAATACTATTTCTCCAACTTGGTTCGTACAGCGGCGGTCTTTGCATGATGTTATACTCGTAAAGAATACTCACAAACCTTATAATATATTATTTAAAACACGATTGAAATATTTCGAAACCTTTCTCACCGTCAAATTCTTAGTGACAAATGTTTCGACAGTTTTCGATAGCCAGCCTTCGAAACTTACGTTACTATACGTCAAAAGATCGTTCGTGCTTCCAATTTGTGTCAAAATGTTCTAAGTTTCGATAGCAACACGATACGATTACTATACGATAGTTGTCAAAATCATTCGTGCTTGCGATTTTTAGTTCCTTTTACGCACGGTAGGGGCGCTGTACAAATCCCATAGAAAATGCTTTCGATCTCGATACGAATACTTTCTCGATAATGTTCGTGCTAGGCACACTGATGAGTCAACCGTACAAGTAAAGTCAAAAGCGTTTATGGCTTCTACGGTTTTTTAAAAAGGAGGTTAAATTAAAAAAGTAGGTTTCAAACGTTAATTTATTACTTATTTATACAATGCCCTGTCAATAAAATTAATAACTTACGATATGCATGAATAAAAAAATTATAGATATTTTAAAAAGTCAAGTTTGTTGTGTACCTTGAACTTTTAGAGTAAATATTTTTAAATGTTTAAGCAGATTATGGTTTTTTTTTATAAATACCATTAATTACCCATATCATATTAATAAGGAAGTGAGCGATCAAACAGCTTTGATCCGCGATTGCACATGACTGCTGCGTTTTTTTAATGTTAGCGTGATAAAAATAATCTTAAACAATGTGAAAATACTTTCATATGTAACAACCAAAAAATTGCAACAAGAACAGCCTAACTTACATTTATATAATACCTCTATTGTTGTAAAGTAAGCTAGCTACAATGTTATAAATCCTTCAGTGGAAAAAATTATGTACAATGTCAAGAAATTAAAATTTGTAGAAAATGATAGTCATAATAATCTCTTTCCTTGCAGTCTTAAAACTCTATAAAATTATGCATTACATTTATGTTGACGTCTGTACATTAAAAGATGAGTATTTAGATAAAGTATTACAGAAACTACGGAAGCATAAACCCGGGCGTGACGGTAGAGGATTTATAACACTTTCCTTTGCTGTTTTACGCGCGTGACATGTTAACTATTTCTACATAATCTTTGCACTTTAATGTCAATTGTTGAAATGTCAATGATGGCGGGTATTTCGTGACAAAATGGCGAATAAGTGTCATTTATAAAATGTAATGTTTGGCCGAGTTTTTGCTATTATGTAGGCGTAGTTATTCGTGGAAATTAATTATTTTCTACTATACTTCAGTTTATGCAGCGTTAAAACTATTCTAGTTGTTGAAAAGATCTTCGTTTAGTTATATCTGAATGACCTAATTTTGTCACAGCGTTTATAACGGACGGCTGTGGGCGAGTAACAGTTTGCAAATGAGATAAAATCTTCAATTTAAATAAATGTATTAATTAATTTTCTGTCGCTCTCCTAACTTTAAAAAGTTTAATTTATTAACTAGTAGGTAGACATTTAATAGAGAAAACGATACGTACCTATCGACATAAAGATCGAGTGCACAAAAAAGTTTGCAATCACATAGCGGTTTCTAAACGAAACAAAAAAATAACTCCCACGTCCCTGATCTATGCTAAATAACAGAACCGCGGTAAAAATATTAACTTCCCCGTTTATTGCGAAAACAACTTTATGAGTATTGGAATATGGTTAATATTGAATTTAGTAGCAAACGTGGCTGCGGAAACGTACATAATTTTCTCATTTTTCTTGTACGCCACTTTTGTTCCCACTGACAAGTCATTTTACGTAATGGCGGTCAAGTTCAAGATGCTTTAGCGTCATATTTTCCATTGTCTTACGATGTTATTAATATTACATGCAATTACAAAAATACCTGACAAACAAGACTACTTATTGAGGCTTTTGTTTAAAAAAATCTGTTTTTAAATCTTGTTACGAGTAGTTTTGATGTAACAGTAAAAACTAAAACCTACCAAGTTCTCATATTAATGAAAAAAAATAGGCATACTACAGTGACAACTTAAGCCGAATAAACAAAAAAAAAACAAAACATTCATAAATACTTATGCGAAATGTCAAATGTTGAATTCCATTTTCAAATCGTAAACAGTGCTAGACCGCGCCTTGTCTATTAACACGCTAGTTAGAAATCGACCTTGTGCTGTCCTAAATAAAGTTCACTTTGCATTATTTCATATTGGATATGAATATGACATCAAATATCAACGGTAGGCCACTCCTTTGTGCTTTCAACTTATTTTATTTGTTAGATATTAACGGTTCTATATTTCGAGAATATTCTATTAATAAGTAAGAAGACACTAGTAGCCTGAAATCATCTTCTTCACAATGAGCCCGTTTTCGTCTACTTCGTTGGTCATAAGCTTTGCAATAACAAAGGGCAAAATCTTTTTCTGTCCAAAAATATATAAGAATACGAGTTTTGCTTGAAAGAATAACAAAACGTACATCTATACATTCTCACAAACCTTCACATTTATAATATGGTCCGCTTTTTACATACAATTCCATAAAAAAATCCACATTCAGCTACAAAATCTATATTAAACGTATCATAATGATAGTTTGCACATGTTCTGTCGACCATTATTGGACATTTTCCCGCCATGCATAGATTCTGATCATATCCGTGTGTCATGGTCCCATTCCATTTTCAAATGTCATTCAAAATAGCTTAAGTTTAGCTGTAAATTTATATGTAGGGGTAATCTTTAGAACCGCTGGGCAGATTTCCAAAATTCTTTGACTGATAGATAACTACAATATTTCAGAGTGATATAGGCTATATATTATAGGTAATTGAATTTGTGTATTTATAATTGAGCTATCGCATTAAACGCTGCTGCTTTTATACGCGAAACCCAGTTGTAATGAAGCTAACAATCGCATAAATGTACATATATTATGAAAAAAAAATACAATTTTAGAACAACAATAACCATTGACAAGTAACGTTTTACATTTTAAAACAGTCATAGACAATGGGTAGTTTAATTTTTAACAAGATGCGTAATCTTAAGACAGGCTCGTAACAAAGTTGAATCATTTCCGTCATTCGTTGTAACGAGTTAGAAGAAAAATTTAAACATTTTATAGCTACTATTGTCTGCACTCGTTACACTCTAAAATATTTTTATTTCTTGGAAGTTGGATAAAGGTAGGTTATCTTCTGAGTGCTCCTCGCTTTAATATTATGTATAAATTTATTATATACTAGCGGCCCGCCCCCGCTTCGCACGGGTCCAACTATCTCGCTATCAAAGGGTCACTTTTCCCAATTTTCCCCTCTACTTTTCTAATATCTTTGATAACACCCAACTCCTATTAATAACAAACATAACAAAAAAAGAATTAGCAAAATTGGTCTAGGCGTTGTTGAGTTATGCGCTTACCAACACATTTTGCGATCCATTTTAATATATAAAGACTAGCTCTCGCGCTGTTTCACCCACTGCTCAGCTCCATTTGATCGTAGCGTGACGTTTTATAGCCTATAGCACTCAGGAACATTCTAGCTATCGATCAGTGAAAGAATTTTGGCAATCCAACCAGCGGTTCCAAAGATTACCCCCTACATACAAATTTACAAATTTTACCTCTTAATAATATTTGTATAGATGTATAAACTAACATTGAGGGCCACATTCACAATATCTGAATAAAATTGTGACATCATGGCATATTTTTTTTATAACTTTTGAACATAGATAGAATTCATATATTAAGTAGGAGCATTCTTAATGTTTTTGTATTATATTTTTCACATTTTTTTTATGAACCTTTTGGAATTAACGGACCACAGCAAACATACGGTACAATGACACAAAAAACGGTTATTGTTAAATCACAAATCTAGGAATACCAATACATTATTTATATTAAACAAATAAAAAACTGGTTCTTGTTCTTGTCATAGTTATTCAGTATTTAAACGGGGTTACTTGGTCAATGGTAGGATTAATAAAATCAAGGATTGTCTACGATTATAACCCGATTCATTAGTAACGTCGTTTAAGTAATTTAATTAATACTTGGCATAAATAATGCTATTATAAAATAATAAATCATTCGTAATTGCATAAGGCTGATTTTTCAATAGTCAGATAAAAGTTATCTAAGGAATAAAATTTTCGCTGTCACTGTCTTATACAAACATTCTGACGCGAAAGCATCATAATTTTAATTTATCTAATCATTGAGAATTCAGCTCTTTCTGACACTCCCTCCCGCCCGACTCTGGGTGGGTGAAGTCATTTGATGATTTTCCCCTCACAGAAAAAAAATCCTACAAAATAAATAGAAAACCTCCTTTCTACTGCGACAAAATAAAAGAATTACGAAACCATCTTTCTTTATTCAAATATCATTGGAATATGAATAATTAAAAAAAGATTTGATATAGACGAAAGCCAATGGTTTTTTTTTTATATTTTTAAACACATTCTGCCTAGTACAGTTAGGTAGGTAACAATATCTACTAGCTACTTCATAGTAGGTTCAATAACTTTTAAAAGAAAAAAGGTTTTATAGACAAAATCTGTTTTCAATAGCACTTTAAAATGAGTAATAATTGTAGTGTAAAGCGTAATTATACACTTTATGTCGAATTTTAACTGTAATTATAGTAAAAAAGTTGATCTTTAGGTATTATTTTCTAAGCATTGTATTGAGTGAGTCATATCATGAACCATTGTATATTGTATTCTCATAAGCAGTTAAAAAAACTATGATGAATATACCGTATTATTTAAATGCTCTTTTATTTATGTTTCAAACATCAGAAGCATTTTTTTTCTAAGGACTGATTTTTCAATATTTAGATAAAAGTCACTTGGGGAATAATTATGATGCTGTCGCGTCAGAATGTTTGTATAAGACAGTGACAGCAACAATTTTATTCCTTAGATAAAATTTGTTGAAAATCAGCCCTTATTTAAAATACTTTCGATGATATTATTTATTTGAATTATTTTGTAACGTGATTTTTATACGAGTTGTTTCTTAAATTTGGAACTTGTCAGACAAATTTAAAAAAAGAAACGTTTTTATTTGGTTCACTAACACTATTTAAGACTGCCAATATTTTTACAAGATACTTCGAAGAAATTCTTTTCCTCTTCATGAGCGAAAACTTCACACAGAGAAGAACTAAAAACACAGGCCACCGACCTATTCAAAAGCCGTAATAATTTACAAGAACTTTCTGATACACTCGAATTCAATATCAAATAAAATAAACAATCTAAGAATTAGCCACTCCGCATTAGGAATACAAATTGAAAACTTTAAAAAATAATCACACGCTACATTAACAACAGTTATTATCATTAAAAGACATTCGAACTTATTGAAAAAAAAAGAGTTGAGAATCCCAAATGGTTTTTTAATTTCATTTATTTCACGACACTAAACTTTATTGCAGAGTTCTGTTGTTCGATTCTCAGGTTAGATAAAGAATTATAATTGAGAAAGATTAAAGTCTAAATCCTGCTGTATTTAAATGTCTTGAGTCCTTCATCATCAGCCTATAAGTATCCTAAGCAAAGGCCTCTTGTCACACGGAGAAGGTTTGAGCACTATACACCACGCATGCTCAATGCAGATTGGCGATTTCAGACTTATAATTGGAAACTATAAGTCTAGGTTTCCTTAAGATGTTTTCCTTCACCGTATGTCTGTGTTGTCTTCACGAACTTAGAAAGTAGGTACATATGACTCGGAAAATGTCACATTAGTCAAGATTAAATAAAAATATAATAAACTAGCTAATCTCGTGCAGTTTCACCCGCTGCTTGGTAGGCTCGACTCCATTTACTCGTAGCGTGATGTTTTGTAGCTTATGGCACTAAGGAACATTGTAGCTATCTATCAGTGAAAATTTTGGAAATCCGACCAGCGGTTCCTAAGATTACCCCCCTACATACAAACTTACAAATTTTACCTCTTTATAATATTAGTATAGAAAAATCACGTTTCCAACTTAGGTACCTACACACTACAAGAATATTTTTTACACTAGCAACCCTAAGTCGCCATGTTTTTAGCCTAACCTCATGGCGTTTGGCATGGGTGTCTATGCACTAGAGTTTGCTGCCAAAAAATAACATCAATACTACATAATATTGGATGTAATCCAACTGTAATATAACACTTGATGCAAATGTAATAAAAAGTTATTGAAAATCACTTCTCAAGATTTCGAAACAGATGTCTGAGTAAATATTTTTATTTGTTTCATTCTGCCACGTTAGCTAACAAGATAATATCAGGATGAGTTCGCTTACAGCTTTAGTATCTATGTATCTATATCTTGTTAGCCTACCTTATTATAATAAATAAATATCTTTAAAAAACTGAAGTGTCTGTTTGCAATATTGAAATAACCGATTTTTATTAAATGCTTAAATGAATGTATGCAATACATACACAAAAATAACACTTTTTTAAATTTTTGTCTGCCTGTTTCTCTTGCATATATTTGTTTGTAACAGCTAATCATTGGAATGACTGGACTGATTTTGGCCAGATTTTATTGGTTACTTAGGCTACTTTAATATTAGAAAAAAATTAACTTTTATTTAGAAGAATTAGTTTTCCTCGTAAAAAAAACATTTTTTACGCGGACGAATGCGTTAGTAATTATAAGTTTTCGATATGAAATACGTCCTCAGTTTTTTATAAGATCTAAGGCTGAACAATTCATTTTTATTTATTTATTTAAACTTCATGCACAATGGGTACGTAGGCGGACTTAATGCCTAAGGCATTTTCTACCAGTCAAACCAAGTCATTTCATATTTTGTCTCCATTTTGCAATGTGCAAATGCTTGCATAATGTCAAACTGCGGGCATAATTCCAAACTCCTTATATTTAGCGCGATCTAGGTAATAAACGCAAGAACACAGAAGTAAATATTACTTGTGCACATTTACACATGGATGCACATGAAACTAAGCAATCCAATATTAACTGACCTTAGAAATACTTGGAATGTGTTAAAAGACACTTTTTACGACCAGTAACCTGGATATTTATTTATTTATTTATTTACTATAAGGTAGGCTCACAGCTTATGTATACAAAGTGGTTTAAAGTAATGGTTATAGGAAGTAGGTCATATACATTAGCCAGTTACGAGCTAACCAACATTCTAAAAATTATGAGTTTATACAGTCAAAATATATAGAAATTAAAACAAGAACTAATTAAATTAACATAGGTAAGACAACAGTACTAAACATATTAAAGTATTAACTAAATAAAAGTAAAAATTTGATATGGGCTACCATTTATAAATTTAGTATTATGCTACATGCACGTATAATGTAGTTATTATTTTAGACATTTTAGATAGGAGGCTAATATCAACGCCACCCATAATCAAAACGCTAGACGTTAACTAAGATGCGTTGCCGAGGATGGTTGGAGATGTAAGCATTAAAGATGAGAGAAGGTTGGGGATTGTCTTTATATATAAAAATTTCGTGTCACGTGTTTGTCCGCGATGGACTCCTAAACTACCAAATCGATTTTAAATTTGATTTGCATTCCGTGTGCATTTTGATCCAACTTGAAAGATAGGATAGCTTACATCTCTTTTTATAGTCACAATATTATTTACCTTAGTCACAGCAACGCGTGGCTGGGTCTGCTAGTACCTAATATATATTAGGACACGGGATAAGCATGGCTCTCCCACAATTCGAATCGAAAACACACAAACCAAACTTTAAGTGTGGGAGAGCCATAATGCTTCGGCACGAATGGGTCGGCTCGACCGGAGTGATACCACGGCCTCACAGAAAACCGGCGTGAAACAACCACAGTATTGTGTTTTGCCGTGTGATTGGGGTTACCGGAGGCCCAATCCTTTCCTTCCCCCTATCCACAATCCACAAACCCCTAATAACCTATAAAAGGGTGGGAAACGTACTTGTAGTAACTCCTTTGGTATTACGAGTGTCAATAGGCGGCGCTGATTGCTTACCATCAGGTAATCCGCCTGCTTGTTCCATCCAATATTTTAAAACTCGTAATGATCTAAGTTTCGATAGAACATTACCTAACCTAACTTAACCTAAAAGAAAACAATTTACAATGCCACATTTTTTTCAACTGGCAACCCTCTCCAACGCTGCCAACTGTTAAAATATTAATTCCCTTTTCCCAGAACATTCGTTTAGTTCCTGAATATGCATACGGCCTCGTGTGAACATCGAACTAAATGTATCTTTATTACTGTTGTATAAGAGTTCTAATTTGATTGATTTAACCAAAACCAACCAATGGCGATTTTAGAAGCGGTTGTGTGGTTTGTTTAGGGGTCAATCCTAATTTCTAGGTTCATTTATAGCTTTAAAAATCAACTTTTTTCAATCTGTACTAATATTATAAAGTGATAAAAATTGTAAGTTTGTTTATAGGGGCAATCTTTGGAACAGCTGGTCGAATTTCCAAAATTCTTCCATTGGTAGATAGCTACAACGTTTCTGACTGCAATAGGCTATCAAACTTCACCCTAAGATCAAATGAGTTGAGCAACGGGTGAAACCACGTGAATGTAGATAGTTTTCAAATAAAATCCATAGGATTTTATGGTGCTGCAAGCTTGCAGGGAGTAGACGGATCGCCTGATGGTAAGCAATCAGTCAGGGAAGCGCCCATGAACGTTTCAGGTGCGGGAAAACATTCAGAATTTTAATTTAGGGTTATAGGAATGAGGAATGGGACCTCCGATAATCTTAGTTACACGACGAAAAACAACATAAGCGTTGCTTCACGGCAGGTTTCTGTGAGGCCGTGGTATCACTACGGTCCAACCGACCCATTCATACCAAAGTCCCTACCACAAGAACCATAAATATTTAATGCAAATACATTTTAAAACATATAATTCTTGTTTAAAATCAATAATTATCATTCAATAAATCGTGTAAACATTTCTAGTAATTCATCATCATCATCATCAGCCTGTTGTCGTCCACTGCTGGACATGGCCTCCCCAATTGCACGCCACTGAGCTCGATGTTCAGCTCTTCTCATCCAATTTCTAGTAATTACATATACCAAAATGAAACAAATTAATTTATTGTTTAGCCGTGAATGATAAACGGTACACAGTCAACAGCCGATTTATTTATCGGACAACGTTTGTATCAATTACAATACTACAATATGTGTAATTATATTAAGTAATAATGTTTATAAACATAATAAAAATAAGATAAAGAAGTTTTTTTGTTTACATTTCATCGTATGTGTTGATTTCCTTGTCTGGTGTCGAGAAAACAAAATTAATAAGAGATCTCAAATCGTTTTTTTTATTGATCATCCAAGATATATAGATATAATAGAAACTTAACTAAGCAGAAGACCAGACCTCGATGAACCGACACTCGGAACACCGAAGGAGTTATAATATAAGTGCGACGCCGTACTTATGAGTGTTGTTACGGTCACTGTGGGTTGCTAGGGACTTAAATATTTAGAAATCCTTAATCTCTTTTTAAACGGTTTTATTTTTCTTTAATTTATTTAAATACTTTATAATAATTTTAATCAGCAGCTATTACAAAATTCAAAATGGCGACCTATTCAATCTTTCGAATCAGTTCAAATCGTTGAATTCTTTACCTAAATAGAAAACGGACAAAGGAACGCCTCGCGTACAGCCTAGAACGGACAGCAAACTTAAAAAGCTTATAAAATAATCTTCTTTGATAAAACTTTGATGAATCTGAATCGAGGATGAATAAAACAAATCCCTTTACATACAAATTGAATTTAATATTTGAGAATTTACGTCGAAACGTAGGCCGTGGTCCATGGCCAGTTAGTTTTAAATTGAAGTACGAATGGATCATAAAAAGCGTCTACATTGTGTTCCTAAATTAAAATTGGGCCAACGTAACAACACAACTTTCCCGCTAAATTATTTAACACAGAAAAATATGAGCGTTAGTTTAAAATCATGCGTAGGCTGAAAAAATACTGCAAGATTTATGCTGTTAAATGTAAAGTATGTTTCGAAAACTGCATAAGTACCTACAGGTAAAAAAGTATTTATTAAGTCGTCCAAATACAAGTTGATCTATTATAGATCAACTAAAATGTGCGTACTTTACATCAGATCATCAGCCTATAAGTGTTCACTGCTGAGCAAAGGCCTCTTCTCACACGAAGAAAAAGATTTGAGCATTAATTACCACGCTTGCTTAAGGCGGATTGAGGATTTCAAACTAATAATGACAAATTATAAATCCAATTTCCCTTGGCCATTTGTAAGTGGTGTCTAAATACATTTAGAAAATGTCATATTATTACTTGACAGGTCGCAAAACCGCTCCCTCATGTATGAGAAACGAAGCCTTACTAAACTTAAACTACCACCACCACGGGCCAGGCCACCTCAACCATAATAAACAAGATACAATTTAATTAATCACACCCACTTTCTCAGGTATTCCTTTACTACAATTCCCAAGCCACAATGGAAACATCTTGAATAATCTTGCCAGTTCCAAGCGGAGCCATGTTAAATGCAAGAAGGTTAAGCTATTAAGTCTCGTCATGCATTCGCCCGTTCGTGTATACTTCACATTCCGCGCTCGCTACGTGGAACAGAGCGATAATAATGGCGACCATAAAATCGTGCTGTTGTAATTCTAATGTTTGTATCCCATCCACTGATTGAATTACGAAATAGATATTTTAATGTGCTCGCCATTATGCAATTCTATTGCAGATTGTATATTTCGTTTCTTATTTCCGCTCTTTTTAATAAAATGTAGATATCAGTAAAAAATGGCGCGCTTTTAACGATTCATGGAATTAGCGGTAAAAAAAAATTTGCTTTAAATTTGATACTTTATTACACGAAGAACAAATAAGTTTAACGTTAAAAAGCAATAAGTAAGGTAATTTTCATTGAAAGTTTATATCTCAAAACAATGTCTATACTGTACTAATATTATAAAGCTGTAGTTTGTTTAAACGCGTTAATCTTAAGAACAGCTGGTTCAAATTGAAGAATTACTACATATTTTTAGTGCATTTATCGAGAAAGGTTAATAGGTTGTAAAACATCACGCTACAATCTGTAGGACACGTGAATGAAACCGCGCGAGAGTAGCTAGTTGTAAATAAAATCTAGGTACTTAAAGACAAATTAGTGTTATCTATGATAAAAGAATAGACATGGCATACGCGTCAAACTTTTCAAACCAGATTCAAATAAAGAACTCGAACAGCGCTACCAACATGAAACATGCAAGATATCTGTGACGTCACAATTATGTGGTTACAACAAAATACACGTTAAATATTTCAAATAAATTTCGAATTAAGAACTCGAACAGCTCTACCAACATACAGCAAGCAAGATCTGTGACGTCACGTGCTGGTTACAATTAAATACACGTCAAACAAGATTCAAAAAAAGAACTCAAACAGCGCTACCAACATACAGCATGCAAGATAATATGACGTCACATGCTGGTTGAAAGGCTTAGCGGCCTTGCGTTGCTTTCAAAAGAAAACGCAAGTGAGTGAACGCACACACATGATCTAAACGTCACGGTGTGTTTACGGATTTTAAAATACTTCACGTGTTAAAAGAATTGTGTTATTATTATGAATTTGTCCGGTTGTTGCGACAGTAGCTTGAAAGTATAAAAATTCGATTTGCGTAAGAACTGTTATTGTGAACACCTTTATAAGGTACTTCGCTTTTGCCCGCGTGGAATAGTGTCTTCCTTCCTGCAGATTTTTGGTATAAAAACTATCCTATGTCCTTTCTCGACTTCCAAACTATGTCTGTACCAAATTTCACAGCAATCGGTTCAGTAATTTAGGCGTGAAAAAAGACAGACAGACAGAGTTACTCTCGCATTTATAATATTAGTTCGGATAACAAATCAAGTGCACAACGTACTTGCATCATTACTAAGTTGAATGCAATGGTCAAGAATGTGATTTGTAGGATATTTCTTGCCTACAAAATTCTGATTAATCTTTCAATAATGGTAATTCGAGTCCTAATAGTAAAACAATAGATGCACGCGCCGGCGTTCGCTTGAGGTTTGGTGAATTAAATGTCATATACCACGCTAAGTGCGCTCCCATGTTTTACTCCAAAATAACTACTTATTTTTACTTAGTTTTTGGAAAATCAACAAGTGGCTTCTCTTGCGAGAGGGAGTGTCAGATTTACCGACTAAACGTCCCCCCCCCGTTCTTTCTCCTGCTCTAGACTGAGGCCAGGTACCTTCCTGCACCTGCTTTGCAACCCCGGCTGAACATCAGCCCTATAGGGCCATGTCTATGGTGATCTTTTGGCTCTTAGAGGCGCGCCGTCCGCTGACCCGCGCGACTACTTATACTTGTGACTTTGAAATACAGGAAACATTAAATTTTACGCTAAAATACTAACACACAAAATGTTAGGTCTTAAATAAATAGGAACCTCATTAAAAGAACTATTTAAATAATACTTCCGAAAACAATAAAAAATAAATCCTTTTTTTAAAACTGGTACCCAGACCAATTGACCTTGTTTTACCGGTATTCTAAAAATGTTTAAAATATATTCTTATTTCAATCACAACGAACATTAATTTTGTAAAAACTACTGTACTGTACTATTCACATAAATATTATATACAAGTACTTATACTATTAGTTCTCAAATTTGAGGCTTTATAAATAACTAGCTACTCTCGAGGGGTTTTACCCGCTGTTCTGCTCCTACATATCGTAGGGTGATGTTTTATAGCCTATATAGCCTCTCCTCTTTGTGTGATCCACAAATTGTCCATCCTGGCCTATGAGTGCGTATTTCAATTTGTAATGCTTTTAACACATCTATGAGATCCACGATACACGAAAAAAACTCCTAGTTAGGGCCAATGTGTTTTTGCCAAAAAGTCGCCAATAACTACCCAAGAGTTGACCACTAAGACAAGCAAAAAGAAAATCAATTTCAAACCTTCCTACAATGTAATAAGACATTCTTAAAGAAAAACCTGTAAATAAACTTAGGTATGTATTGTTATAACATTCCACATTCGTGTGCGATGCACAGAACTACAAGATTGAAGATGATACGAGTTACAATTTTCTCACGAATCTAGTTTTTATTTTACAAAGAATTCTGATAACTATCTGGAGGTATGCTAGAACGTGTCTTCTTGTTGAAGTTAAGGAAACAGTGTAGTATTTTATTGTATGACATAATTAAACTGACTGCCTCGTTGTTAGTGGTCGCGAACACGCGTTCGAAGCAAGGGTTTCTTTTAATAACTGCAAGAGTAATAATATACCACTGTTTGAGCTTAAGCAGTAGTATGAAAAGGGTTTTTTTTGTGACGGGAAAATCATCAAATGACTTCTCCCGCCCAGGGCCTTCTCCTGCTCTGGGCCGAGGCCGCGGTGACTCATTGCGCTTAACCCGCAACCCCGGCTGACACTTGCTCAAGCTGGATTGGCGATTTCAAACTTATTATAGGAAATTATCGACTTATATTTACTCATGATGTTTTCCTTCTCCGCTTTAGTACATTTAGGAAAAAGTCACATTAGTTCTTGCCGGGTTTTGAAATCACCTCCACGATAACATCACATTTCCTAAATCTATATTAACCTTCCTAAACTATTCAATTCAATATAAATATGAAACCACACAATAAAAACTAAAACAGCCAGTTATTAATAAAAAAAAAACAATAACAGAATTTCAAATAAAAAAATAAAACCGATTGACAGCCTTGCATTCAACCGTTAAGTGTCAAACTACTTTTTAATTTTTATTTTTTAACTCAAGAACAAGACAATGCGCTTGAGTCACAGCAGAACAAGATCGTTGCCCCCGACTCCCGCGTTTCCAACATGGCGAAGGATAACTTCCGGTAAACTTACACACCGTTTATTTATTTATTCTCCTATTATAAACGATATTTACGAGATCTTGTCGTAACAGTTAACGCATTAAATTATTTATGGTGTTATTTTTATTAAGTTGATAATTGGTATTATTAGTTTTTGTTTTTGTTACGTTGGTAGGGATTTTATGTGTTAAAATAGATCTTAAAAATATATAAACGTGTTTTATTGATAACAAATTTTTTTTCTTCTCATGGACCTGTTTTCTTATGGGATAAACTCTATCCTACAAATATAACAAATGTGAAAGAGAATGTACGGATGGATGTATGTTTGTTATTATTTCTCGCTAAAACGGCTGGTAAATATATATCTAAGCCACATAGTATAGCCGCGGGCAGAAATTAGTCATCAATAAACCCGACCAAGACCATTTAAAAAACAAATTAAGTAAAATCATAAAAAAGATATCACAACCAAAATTACTAATTTCACAGTAAGCCAAAATCTCATAACAACAAAAAAAAAATAACGAACCATAGCTAAAAAATGTTGTAGAAAAAAAGCAAATGGAGATCTGTAGTCGACCTATTGACATAGTTTAGACTAGACTGAAATAAAGTGCTAATACCTACATACAGTTAGAGGTAAATACACTTATTACATAACACAGGACAATGATCCTTGTTGTAATGATTTAGAAAATGAATAAAACATGAGTCTTGTCTATGTAATACCTAGACATTTTTACAAGCAAATAATTTTTGACTAAACCGTGAGACTATGACAATGATTTTTCGCAGGTAAAAAATGTTGTTTATAACATTTTGATTTCGAGAATCTTGGTAATAACTAAAAATCTTAGATTTGACTTGTCAATGACATTTATATTAACCACTACGATTTTCACAATGATATCTCGGATGCCGCCACATTTCTTGTACATTTTAGGTCATTATCCCACGGAGTCGGTGGCACTGAATGTGGTATCCTGTAACTACCTATGAAAATAGGACTAACAAATTTCCAAAAAAATGTCCTGAGTACTGCATTTAGTATTGGATTGAAGTTAATCTTCAGATCAAAAGAAACCTGTTTTCTAATAAAAATCTCATTAGTTATACTATATTTATAAACATATTTGACATGAATCTTGTTGTAACTAACCGGATTGAACTCGACAGCGGCGCCACCTATGATTGCAAAAACCTAACGTATCGGTAGGACTGATAACATAATCTTAAAAAGTATACGTATTATAAGTTTATAAGACTCTTTGTTAATACAGTTTCATTACAAAAAAGACCTTTCTAAATCTAATTCTTAATAATAAAAATAACTATTTTCACATTTCACTTTCAACGATATCCGCCATAACTATCATCACCAAAAAAAAATGAAAACGTAATTGTTTTCAACCACAAATACACTTTTGGAGATTTTTAAAAAGGTGAAAGTCCCATCAATATTGGTTCAGTGATTTTTAGCCTGTAATTTACTAGTGCGAATTATTAGCGCATTGTAAGACTATGTTTTCTATTACAATATAAAAACACCTAGTCTATTGTTAAGTAAGACAATTAAAATTGAATTTGTAATAGAGAACGTATGCATTTGGTGAGTAACCAACCATCAATGTGAAAAGATTTTTTAAATAATAAGCCTCCAATTATTTTTTTACGAGAAGAAGTATTGGGACTGGAATCCAGGGCCCCAGCCAGGAACAGGAGAAGGAACGAGGGGAGTCTTTAGTCAGTAAGAGTCTGATACTCCCCCAACCTGGACGGGAGAAGTTATTTAACCAATGAATAGGCTCTTAATAAACTAGTGCGCCTTACCATCAACGATTGCATCACTGCTTAACATCAGGTGGGATCGCAGTCAAGCACTGGTTTATTGCAAGTAAAAAAAAAAACATTTTCCCCTAATAAAAAAAAAACATTAAGATATTTAAAAAAAATCCAGTTTCTCATTTGCCCTTTCCATTCAGTAAACAGTTTTACGTTTAGTTTTTAGTAAGAAACATCCATCTATACTTACAGAACTTTCGCGTTATAATATTATGTGGCTATGTGTATAATCGAATGCTTAACTTTAGTTACACATTCACCCACAGTTCCATGAGTCATATAACATTAAATGCAAGACAATAACTTCTCCTGGATTCCTAACACGTGCGTTACTTCTTACGAAACTGCATATTATAGAAACACACCTTTAAAATTCAATTGAATTGCCAAATTCAAACGTATGCATTATTTATTATCTTCCATTTATTTTTCACGACCATTTTTATATTTTAAATATTTTCCTAAAGGAAAAACATTTGATTATATGAAATATGGGCAGTTCTGAAAATATTAAATACGTGCGTGTGTATGTACCTACCTACTTAATATTTTCCGATCAAATTGTTAACCTCCTTTTTTTCTGAAGTTGGTTAAAAAATTGTGTCTCAACAGTATTGGACTGAAAAATTTCCGAACAATGCGTACAATATTTAGGAGAGCATCATTAAAAGATTTTAATTATTACTAGGTAACTAAGAACACTGTTTACGGCGTCCTTTCCTCAGTAGAATCTAGTAAAAACATACTCATTTGACCAATTCACATTTCTGACACTTTATAGTACTAGTCTATGGTTCAGCCTTCTTTCCCAGGCAAAGGTATGTAATGAATATTCAGCCAAGTTGTCGGAAGCCTTGTTAAATTCTTACAATGTATTTAGTATGCAACAGCTTAACATTGGTGCATTCCAGGTTATCCTAATTAGCAAAATGATTAAATCTTGACTTTCCTGGAGCTTAAGGTGATTGCCCTTTTCAAATATTTACAAGATGGCGACGTAGGGTTGTCTGTTCTGTTGACTTCTAAGTAATTCGAATTCTTAGTCATAGTGCAAATAAATCTGTGAACATAATACAATCACAGGTTCAAAAATTTCAATGCATAGTGTTGAATTTTAATATAACGTGCTCGCAACGTCGACTAACAAAGAATGTTATATTGAAATATCACTGCATATTTTACTTATTGGAATTTATCGATTCGATCCACGATTCAGAAGTAAAAGTGTGACAATATATTGCAAACCTTTTCACAATACAAAACTTGTTTTGCTTCATAATCCACAATTACTACTCCAGTAGCACAAATCAGTAAACTATACAATATTTTTTAATAACAGCACATTAACTTTCTCTTAAAATAAGATCAGATACAGAACCAACTATTAGCGATAAATCTGTAAAACTGAGCAAGAAAAAAACATACCAGAAGTTACATAGGAATGCAACCGACGGAATTAAAAATAAATAAAATTAAACCACCAAACAGCAATCTTCGTGATTCACTGGTCACAGTAACATCGCCATTTTTGTTGCGCACGCCATTTTTCCGCGCGAAAGTTTGACAGGTGAGTCACGTTTGACATTTGATAGGGTCACCACAATAATTTAAAAAGTGAACATTACACTAGTTTACACGGTTATCATACCCCAGCTGAAAGTTGTTATTTTATTTTGTGTTCAGGTAGAACTATCCAGAAAAAATAATAAAAAAATTCTATCACGTCTGGTTTAAAAAATATTTATTTTCTTGAAGGGAAATACAAAGATTTTAGGATTAATACAAAAATAAATTAAAAATGACTAACTTTTGCTTTCTTTTTATAGTTATTTGAATCAGTTTCTCTTATGATAGACCAACAGTAATCCCCTAACATATTTTCATCCCAAAATCCTTGATGTCGTTCTTCGAAAGTCCTTAAATCTTGGTGGAAACGTTCACCCTGTTCGTCACTCATACTTCCTAAGTTTTCAGGAAAAAAATTCAGATGAGAGTGTAGAAAGTGAATCTTTAATGACATGTTTACTCCCATATCATGAAAGTTTTTCAATAAATTGTTAACAATTTCTTCATAATTTTCACTTTTTTTATTTCCTAAAAAATTTTCTACAAGCATTTTAAATGAGTTCCAAGCAGACTTTTCTTTAACCGATAAAAGGTTTTCAAACTGAGAATCTTTCATAATTTTACGGATTTGTTCTTTGTTCTTCAGTTTTCCCTCTGTAATGTTTGGAAATATTTTTTGCAAATACCGGAAAGCATCACTGTTTTTATCAAGCGCCTTTACAAAGTTTTTCATGAGTCCCAGTTTGATGTGTAAGGGGGGTAAAGTGACGTTATTTGGATCGACCAACAGCTCGTGATTAATGTTCATTTTGCCCGAATATACTCATTTCGAACAGGCCATTCTTTCCTTACATAATGATGTTGTTTCGCTCTACTGTCCCAAAAACAAAGGAAACAACAGTACTTCGTATAACCACCCTGCAATCCCACTAACATACCGATGACTTTGAGGTCGCCGCACACTTTCCATTGATGTTCTTTATACTTTATTAAATTAATCAAAGTACGCATCGTTTCATAGCTCTCTTTACAATTCACTGCATGTCCTATTGGTATGGAAGGTTTCTTATTTCCGTTATGTAATAAAACAGCTTTGAGACTATATTTTGAAGAGTCTATGAATAGGCGCCACTCTGTTTTATCATAGTTTTGATTCATTGCTTCGTAAAGCCCCGGGATATCTGTGCAATAACAATATTCACCTTCTCTTTTGAAAAATTCTGAGTAAACTTTGCTTCTGTTTCTGAAAAACGTAACTTTTGTGTCTGGTAGTAACAAGTGCCATTGTTGTAAGCGGGAGCCAAGAAGCTCCGCTTTAGATCTTGATAACTGTAAATCTCGTATAAGATCATTTAATTCGGCCTGATTAATTAAATGTGGAGTGGTTTCTTGAGGTGAAAATTCGTCAGAATCACTAGAAATCGACTTGAATTCAACATCACTGTTATTGTCATCTAATATATTTGCACTCGAACTACCGGGACAAACTGGATGGGGTAGATCTTTTGAATGTAAAATCGGCTTAGTAACAGACGGAACATCGGCATACATAATACTTGCCTTATTTTTTTTGTTATATCCCAATGTCTTCGTAACACAAAAGTAACAATCATTTTCATGATTACTAGGTTCTCTCCATAGCATTGGCGAACCAAATGGAAGGTAAACTTTTTCTCCTGATGACCACTGGAGTAAGATGATTCTACAGCTTTCGCAAAACACGTGAGGCACCCACTTTTTATCTTGATTTGCAACAGGAAATCCAAAATAATGAAGATAAATGCAGTTTTTAACGAATCTACAATAGGTCTTCTCTTTTTTGAAAATATAAACTGTCCACAAACATAACAAAAACGGTCAGAACTTTGTTTGCACTTTCTGCTAGCCATTTAAAATCAATCCAAAGCAAAGTAACTGTCGTTTGAAGCGAACGAATAAACAATAAAATATCATCACCACGTCGGGTAGTTAAAAAAAAACAATTGACGGCAGAAAAAAAATCCGACGTGATAAAATATTTCTGCTAACACTTTTGGGTTTAGGGAAGGTAGATTAACATATTGACATACATTCGGTTCGGGGTATACATAAAAAGTAAAATTTTGTAAACTAGTGTTATTAAAGAAATTTCAGAAACCCGCATTGCACTTTATAGGAGGACAATAATAAATAAAAACAGTTTTTGTGAAACAATGTCCTCAATAGTTTCTTCTGCTTGTAAATAATATTATTATACACAATAATTAACCGTAGCTATCTCAGAATAAAGGTATTTTGATGAGCCTGTTAAGACTAGCGTCCCAGTAAATTATCTGACACAATTTCATAGTGTCTAGCGTGAAAGATAATCGAGATAAAAATGTTATACGCTTTCCTCGTTGTGAGTTTTTATTTATATATATATATTTGTTTTTATTTATTTATATATTTTAAGGAAATATACTTATTTTGCTAGGCAGTTTGTAACTAAATGAACACTTTTTACCTTTAGGTTTAGCGGCTGTGCTGTGGTTAAATGTCGAGACACCTCGTTGGTTTAACAACGTTACCTTTTTATGGCGAAAAATCATCTAATGATTTCTCCGCCCTGATGGGAAAAGAGAGAGAGTATCAGACACTTAATGAATAAAAACTACCCTTTTCCTCCCCCGGATAGAGTTTGCATGCGGGGATGCGGTCCACGATAGCAATGTAGGAAACATTGCTATAAAAACAATAACCATTGTTTCATGTAAATAGATTTTAAAATCACCGCTGCCTGCGAGACAAACTTTTTGAAGAAAGACTTGCGTTATGCAAGTAATAATGACCTCTTGAGTTAGGCAAAGTTCCAAATACTCAAAAACAAGCCCCAGGAGTTTGATGAAATTAGTATATTCCACCAATTCCAGTACAGTGGAACCAGCCATAAGAATCTCGAGTTAACTTTAAGAGTTATGATTAACAAAAATATGTCTTCAAGAGATGTGACATCTATAAGATATATCATCACAATGGCATCTTTTCAATGATCATTGATTTGTCTTACGAGTATTTGAGCGTTTTATTCGCAGATAATATTACGCGTTAGCCATTTTTTCACTACATCATGATTATATTGAAGAAGTCGATGTAAATATTGACTTTTTTGATGTTGTAGTGACTGTTGAACACAAGGTTGTGGCGTGGTTATTAATATATTCTGATGTGTATTCCCAAGGCTATGTGTTGGGTCCAAATTTTATGCGATTGTAAATATTGGCTTTATGATTGATGTTTTTATTGCATATCATCATTACTGTCATGAGGTCGCGTAGATAGTTGCTGGGGATTGTATGTGATTTTTATGATCTTGTTAGAAACAGTCTAACCTAAACAAGTATATCCAAAAATTACTGTTTTAAGCCATAGGAGTAATTGTTTCAATAATTTATTTTCTTATAATGTCTTCTATGGGTAAGCCACAGAAGAAAAAACCAAAATGTACAAATCTAAAAGATTTTTCAAAGACGATTTAGGTATTAATAATTAAAGGCTTAATTAGCACTACAATTGACACGGTGCTTCCTCTCACGTGAGCCCGGATAACGTTATCTGACGCGGCTCTTTTGAACACATTGTGATAAGACCAAGATAAGACCAAAGCGCAATATAAACGCACTGCTGAATATTACACACTTTCTAGTCACTACAATAAAAATACGGTCGAAAAATGTGACTCGTAAATTTTGTTTATCTATAAACATCTTGACAACTAAATATGATTATTAAATTAAGTACTATTGTATTATTGTTCATGTCTTTGTCAGTGATGTAACGTCTTTTTAATCAGGAAATTGATAATTTTTTGCTTAGCCCAACTGCTAGCTGAAGCTTCATTTTAAAATACTGAATTATAAATGTAAAACCTAACAGTGTTTCTAAACCAACTTTATTATTAAATAAAGAATCATTATGCAACCTCTTTTCATAATATTCGTACATTGACAACCCTAGACCATAAAGTTGCGCTATTTTTTTCATCAAAGTGAAGACAGTGGGCTATACAGCCACGCCATTGTTACCATCGATGCTCACTCGATTACCATAACCTTAATTGGTAACTATGAAATAAAATCAGATTCTTACTTAGCTTGACATAATATGCCGTGAAATTACAACCTAATTGTTTTTTTATTACGAAATTTTTAATTTTGATACAGTTAAAACAAATTGATTGATGACACTATTAACTATATTAATGGGGTTGTTGCAATTGTAAATTGGAACAGATGATATTGTAATATTTATTTTTATGTCATACTATTTCACGAAGTGGTAGGTATTCATTACAAATACGGAATAGCCGTTTATGAATGACTACCTTCTCATTGTTATTAAAGAAAGTGCCATTTATACCGTTCCAAGATCTATACATTCAAATTTTAAATTCAGAACCGAGTGACGAGTATGTGACGTACAAAACTTACTAATATCAAAACTCGCCTAACGACAAACTCGAAACTCGACTATAAATATCGTACGACAAGAATACAATGCTTCCTTGTTTAGTCACGATTTAAAACAAAATATATAAGTACTAGAAGACGGGTTGACGCTAAATTTAACCATAATCGTTTGAGAATAATTACGGTTGTCGTTGCGTTGCCGTTCCGTATATTATTTTAAGTTTACTTCACTAAGTAGAACACACACTTTACGAAACGTGAGAGATGGATATTCCAATCTTATAATAATTTGTCTTAGCTGTATCTGAGCCATTATATTAATCATTATAGCTGGTATACACTCGACGTAACATTATCTAGATATTTGTGAAATTGTCTGTACACCAATCGTAACTGATAAACATAGTGTGATAGGTACAGCCCTATTTTTACATTCTTTATTCTTCTTAAAGAATCTATGGTGACATTTTATGTTTCAATCACTACATAGTATATTATATCAAAGTTGCTTTCTGTACCTGTGTATATGTAAATCATATAAACTTCGCAACTGATTGTGACTTGCATTTTTTTAATAGTGATTGAATAGGAATGTTTATATGTTTAACAACATCCATGAAATAGTGAAGACATTTAGAATCAACATCGCACCCGTGCGAAGCTGGGGCGTATCAAGAATTTTTGATAAATCAATCTATAAACAGATCTCGCTTCAACACCATTCACAAAAACATTAGCCCCTAGCCTATTTATTAGACACAGGCTTTAAAACCACGGAACGCAGATGGCGCCACAAGCGGAAATCGGTACAAAAGTAAAGAGGCTGTATGTTACACGGAAAAAAAAGATAGTTGTATTAATTATGCAAGCTAGTAACATGTAGAGTGGAACAGAACGAAAGCACATGATTTCACTTAGTTCCACGGAATAATTAGGTACTTCTAACTCGTACGTAGGTACTTGTTAAATTGTGTCTGTTATTTTACAACTGTTTTCTACAAAACTGCTTGATCGTTTTAGATTAGGTTCGGTGATGGATTACTTTGAAGGGTCAGAGCTGCGAAGCGTAACTATGGTTTTTTCTTTATCTTGATGTTTATTTAGCACAAAACTGTGCTATAAAACTTACGGTGTTGTACCCTACAGGGTCCATAATTGATCTCACACAAATAGTTACCACCTTTAAATGTACTTATGGAAAAGCAGTAGATATTGAGTATTGAGGTTCAATATTTGGGCAATTATATATTGCAGGCTGGCTCGAAACAGAAGGCACGAGGTGGTTATTAGTTAAGAGTAGTGTGATACACTTGCCTCGCCGAGTGCGGGAGATAAAAGTCAGGCATTTTGTGTTTTCAAAAAAAACCTTGCCCCACACTAGATTTTTCTCCTGTGCCGTGAGTGCGTTTAAACACTTAATTTCACATTCACATCACCCCCCAACCCGAACCAACAATTTATAGATCACACAAAGTTATTGTAATAATACTAAGTAATTGACCTTTGATATTTTATTATGGAACAAAATTTTAAAATTAGATTTTGGCTAGATGGATTACAAATGCACTAGAGGGTTTGAAGTTCGTTCGGTAACAAATAATTTGGAATTTCAATTGATTTTTTATGGATAAGTGAAAATGGTGTTAAATTGGACATTTCTTTCGAGGGAACGTTTTAAAGACTTTAGGTGCGATGTATAATCATTAAACTAAAACAATGCCGTCTAAGAAATGTTTTAATGTAACTGCTACTAAGATTTATGGTTTTTATGCATTAAATTTGTACCGTATCACATAAAACACCATACCTTCCAATACCACTAAACCATAAAATTATCGACACCCAATTTTATTGCTGGCAACACACAATTTTATTACTAACAACATTATAGTTTACGCATAAAATAACCTAATCGGTCGTAATCCCGTACAAGGCAATCCGATTTAAAGTTTAATATTTATTGAACGATCGACCATAACACCTTTTCGTTTACTTAAATCGTATTTTACAGCCATCATTCAATAAATCCGTGAATATTTGACGTTTTATAAATTTGACAGCTCAATGTCAATAGGCAATGGCCGACATAAATCCCGCCAAAAATAGAGGCGAGCATTTATTCTACTTTCAAAATGTTATATAACCTTTATTGATATTTAAATAAGTGTATCTTTGAGAATATTAATTCTTTTATGTTTTTTGTATAGTTAAGTAATATCGTTTGTGTAAATTCGTTGGTATAACCTTAAAGAACTAACCTGTTTGTTGATTTTATTACAAAATCTAAATCAATCAACACATATTTATAAGATCGACTATATTTTTGCATTTATCTTCGAGTTTCTTGAAGTACCAAATCGGCTTGCGACAAATCCTTCGGTATTTGGTTACTAATTACTTGACCTTTTTACGGAAATCCATGCATAGGTATTAGTATAATTCAATTTTGGAAAGTCACACTTATTGCTTACGAAATAAAGACGGAGTCGGTGGCACTGAATGTGGTATCCTGTAACTACCTATGAAAATAGGACTAACAAATTTCCAAAAAAATGTCCTGAGTACTGCATTTAGTATTGGATTGAAGTTAATCTTCAGATCAAAAGAAACCTGTTTTCTAATAAAAATCTCATTAGTTATACTATATTTATAAACATATTTGACATGAATCTTGTTGTAACTAACCGGATTGAACTCGACAGCGGCGCCACCTATGATTGCAAAAACCTAACGTATCGGTAGGACTGATAACATAATCTTAAAAAGTATACGTATTATAAGTTTATAAGACTCTTTGTTAATACAGTTTCATTACAAAAAAGACCTTTCTAAATCTAATTCTTAATAATAAAAATAACTATTTTCACATTTCACTTTCAACGATATCCGCCATAACTATCATCACCAAAAAAAAATGAAAACGTAATTGTTTTCAACCACAAATACACTTTTGGAGATTTTTAAAAAGGTGAAAGTCCCATCAATATTGGTTCAGTGATTTTTAGCCTGTAATTTACTAGTGCGAATTATTAGCGCATTGTAAGACTATGTTTTCTATTACAATATAAAAACACCTAGTCTATTGTTAAGTAAGACAATTAAAATTGAATTTGTAATAGAGAACGTATGCATTTGGTGAGTAACCAACCATCAATGTGAAAAGATTTTTTAAATAATAAGCCTCCAATTATTTTTTTACGAGAAGAAGTATTGGGACTGGAATCCAGGGCCCCAGCCAGGAACAGGAGAAGGAACGAGGGGAGTCTTTAGTCAGTAAGAGTCTGATACTCCCCCAACCTGGACGGGAGAAGTTATTTAACCAATGAATAGGCTCTTAATAAACTAGTGCGCCTTACCATCAACGATTGCATCACTGCTTAACATCAGGTGGGATCGCAGTCAAGCACTGGTTTATTGCAAGTAAAAAAAAAAACATTTTCCCCTAATAAAAAAAAAACATTAAGATATTTAAAAAAAATCCAGTTTCTCATTTGCCCTTTCCATTCAGTAAACAGTTTTACGTTTAGTTTTTAGTAAGAAACATCCATCTATACTTACAGAACTTTCGCGTTATAATATTATGTGGCTATGTGTATAATCGAATGCTTAACTTTAGTTACACATTCACCCACAGTTCCATGAGTCATATAACATTAAATGCAAGACAATAACTTCTCCTGGATTCCTAACACGTGCGTTACTTCTTACGAAACTGCATATTATAGAAACACACCTTTAAAATTCAATTGAATTGCCAAATTCAAACGTATGCATTATTTATTATCTTCCATTTATTTTTCACGACCATTTTTATATTTTAAATATTTTCCTAAAGGAAAAACATTTGATTATATGAAATATGGGCAGTTCTGAAAATATTAAATACGTGCGTGTGTATGTACCTACCTACTTAATATTTTCCGATCAAATTGTTAACCTCCTTTTTTTCTGAAGTTGGTTAAAAAATTGTGTCTCAACAGTATTGGACTGAAAAATTTCCGAACAATGCGTACAATATTTAGGAGAGCATCATTAAAAGATTTTAATTATTACTAGGTAACTAAGAACACTGTTTACGGCGTCCTTTCCTCAGTAGAATCTAGTAAAAACATACTCATTTGACCAATTCACATTTCTGACACTTTATAGTACTAGTCTATGGTTCAGCCTTCTTTCCCAGGCAAAGGTATGTAATGAATATTCAGCCAAGTTGTCGGAAGCCTTGTTAAATTCTTACAATGTATTTAGTATGCAACAGCTTAACATTGGTGCATTCCAGGTTATCCTAATTAGCAAAATGATTAAATCTTGACTTTCCTGGAGCTTAAGGTGATTGCCCTTTTCAAATATTTACAAGATGGCGACGTAGGGTTGTCTGTTCTGTTGACTTCTAAGTAATTCGAATTCTTAGTCATAGTGCAAATAAATCTGTGAACATAATACAATCACAGGTTCAAAAATTTCAATGCATAGTGTTGAATTTTAATATAACGTGCTCGCAACGTCGACTAACAAAGAATGTTATATTGAAATATCACTGCATATTTTACTTATTGGAATTTATCGATTCGATCCACGATTCAGAAGTAAAAGTGTGACAATATATTGCAAACCTTTTCACAATACAAAACTTGTTTTGCTTCATAATCCACAATTACTACTCCAGTAGCACAAATCAGTAAACTATACAATATTTTTTAATAACAGCACATTAACTTTCTCTTAAAATAAGATCAGATACAGAACCAACTATTAGCGATAAATCTGTAAAACTGAGCAAGAAAAAAACATACCAGAAGTTACATAGGAATGCAACCGACGGAATTAAAAATAAATAAAATTAAACCACCAAACAGCAATCTTCGTGATTCACTGGTCACAGTAACATCGCCATTTTTGTTGCGCACGCCATTTTTCCGCGCGAAAGTTTGACAGGTGAGTCACGTTTGACATTTGATAGGGTCACCACAATAATTTAAAAAGTGAACATTACACTAGTTTACACGGTTATCATACCCCAGCTGAAAGTTGTTATTTTATTTTGTGTTCAGGTAGAACTATCCAGAAAAAATAATAAAAAAATTCTATCACGTCTGGTTTAAAAAATATTTATTTTCTTGAAGGGAAATACAAAGATTTTAGGATTAATACAAAAATAAATTAAAAATGACTAACTTTTGCTTTCTTTTTATAGTTATTTGAATCAGTTTCTCTTATGATAGACCAACAGTAATCCCCTAACATATTTTCATCCCAAAATCCTTGATGTCGTTCTTCGAAAGTCCTTAAATCTTGGTGGAAACGTTCACCCTGTTCGTCACTCATACTTCCTAAGTTTTCAGGAAAAAAATTCAGATGAGAGTGTAGAAAGTGAATCTTTAATGACATGTTTACTCCCATATCATGAAAGTTTTTCAATAAATTGTTAACAATTTCTTCATAATTTTCACTTTTTTTATTTCCTAAAAAATTTTCTACAAGCATTTTAAATGAGTTCCAAGCAGACTTTTCTTTAACCGATAAAAGGTTTTCAAACTGAGAATCTTTCATAATTTTACGGATTTGTTCTTTGTTCTTCAGTTTTCCCTCTGTAATGTTTGGAAATATTTTTTGCAAATACCGGAAAGCATCACTGTTTTTATCAAGCGCCTTTACAAAGTTTTTCATGAGTCCCAGTTTGATGTGTAAGGGGGGTAAAGTGACGTTATTTGGATCGACCAACAGCTCGTGATTAATGTTCATTTTGCCCGAATATACTCATTTCGAACAGGCCATTCTTTCCTTACATAATGATGTTGTTTCGCTCTACTGTCCCAAAAACAAAGGAAACAACAGTACTTCGTATAACCACCCTGCAATCCCACTAACATACCGATGACTTTGAGGTCGCCGCACACTTTCCATTGATGTTCTTTATACTTTATTAAATTAATCAAAGTACGCATCGTTTCATAGCTCTCTTTACAATTCACTGCATGTCCTATTGGTATGGAAGGTTTCTTATTTCCGTTATGTAATAAAACAGCTTTGAGACTATATTTTGAAGAGTCTATGAATAGGCGCCACTCTGTTTTATCATAGTTTTGATTCATTGCTTCGTAAAGCCCCGGGATATCTGTGCAATAACAATATTCACCTTCTCTTTTGAAAAATTCTGAGTAAACTTTGCTTCTGTTTCTGAAAAACGTAACTTTTGTGTCTGGTAGTAACAAGTGCCATTGTTGTAAGCGGGAGCCAAGAAGCTCCGCTTTAGATCTTGATAACTGTAAATCTCGTATAAGATCATTTAATTCGGCCTGATTAATTAAATGTGGAGTGGTTTCTTGAGGTGAAAATTCGTCAGAATCACTAGAAATCGACTTGAATTCAACATCACTGTTATTGTCATCTAATATATTTGCACTCGAACTACCGGGACAAACTGGATGGGGTAGATCTTTTGAATGTAAAATCGGCTTAGTAACAGACGGAACATCGGCATACATAATACTTGCCTTATTTTTTTTGTTATATCCCAATGTCTTCGTAACACAAAAGTAACAATCATTTTCATGATTACTAGGTTCTCTCCATAGCATTGGCGAACCAAATGGAAGGTAAACTTTTTCTCCTGATGACCACTGGAGTAAGATGATTCTACAGCTTTCGCAAAACACGTGAGGCACCCACTTTTTATCTTGATTTGCAACAGGAAATCCAAAATAATGAAGATAAATGCAGTTTTTAACGAATCTACAATAGGTCTTCTCTTTTTTGAAAATATAAACTGTCCACAAACATAACAAAAACGGTCAGAACTTTGTTTGCACTTTCTGCTAGCCATTTAAAATCAATCCAAAGCAAAGTAACTGTCGTTTGAAGCGAACGAATAAACAATAAAATATCATCACCACGTCGGGTAGTTAAAAAAAAACAATTGACGGCAGAAAAAAAATCCGACGTGATAAAATATTTCTGCTAACACTTTTGGGTTTAGGGAAGGTAGATTAACATATTGACATACATTCGGTTCGGGGTATACATAAAAAGTAAAATTTTGTAAACTAGTGTTATTAAAGAAATTTCAGAAACCCGCATTGCACTTTATAGGAGGACAATAATAAATAAAAACAGTTTTTGTGAAACAATGTCCTCAATAGTTTCTTCTGCTTGTAAATAATATTATTATACACAATAATTAACCGTAGCTATCTCAGAATAAAGGTATTTTGATGAGCCTGTTAAGACTAGCGTCCCAGTAAATTATCTGACACAATTTCATAGTGTCTAGCGTGAAAGATAATCGAGATAAAAATGTTATACGCTTTCCTCGTTGTGAGTTTTTATTTATATATATATATTTGTTTTTATTTATTTATATATTTTAAGGAAATATACTTATTTTGCTAGGCAGTTTGTAACTAAATGAACACTTTTTACCTTTAGGTTTAGCGGCTGTGCTGTGGTTAAATGTCGAGACACCTCGTTGGTTTAACAACGTTACCTTTTTATGGCGAAAAATCATCTAATGATTTCTCCGCCCTGATGGGAAAAGAGAGAGAGTATCAGACACTTAATGAATAAAAACTACCCTTTTCCTCCCCCGGATAGAGTTTGCATGCGGGGATGCGGTCCACGATAGCAATGTAGGAAACATTGCTATAAAAACAATAACCATTGTTTCATGTAAATAGATTTTAAAATCACCGCTGCCTGCGAGACAAACTTTTTGAAGAAAGACTTGCGTTATGCAAGTAATAATGACCTCTTGAGTTAGGCAAAGTTCCAAATACTCAAAAACAAGCCCCAGGAGTTTGATGAAATTAGTATATTCCACCAATTCCAGTACAGTGGAACCAGCCATAAGAATCTCGAGTTAACTTTAAGAGTTATGATTAACAAAAATATGTCTTCAAGAGATGTGACATCTATAAGATATATCATCACAATGGCATCTTTTCAATGATCATTGATTTGTCTTACGAGTATTTGAGCGTTTTATTCGCAGATAATATTACGCGTTAGCCATTTTTTCACTACATCATGATTATATTGAAGAAGTCGATGTAAATATTGACTTTTTTGATGTTGTAGTGACTGTTGAACACAAGGTTGTGGCGTGGTTATTAATATATTCTGATGTGTATTCCCAAGGCTATGTGTTGGGTCCAAATTTTATGCGATTGTAAATATTGGCTTTATGATTGATGTTTTTATTGCATATCATCATTACTGTCATGAGGTCGCGTAGATAGTTGCTGGGGATTGTATGTGATTTTTATGATCTTGTTAGAAACAGTCTAACCTAAACAAGTATATCCAAAAATTACTGTTTTAAGCCATAGGAGTAATTGTTTCAATAATTTATTTTCTTATAATGTCTTCTATGGGTAAGCCACAGAAGAAAAAACCAAAATGTACAAATCTAAAAGATTTTTCAAAGACGATTTAGGTATTAATAATTAAAGGCTTAATTAGCACTACAATTGACACGGTGCTTCCTCTCACGTGAGCCCGGATAACGTTATCTGACGCGGCTCTTTTGAACACATTGTGATAAGACCAAGATAAGACCAAAGCGCAATATAAACGCACTGCTGAATATTACACACTTTCTAGTCACTACAATAAAAATACGGTCGAAAAATGTGACTCGTAAATTTTGTTTATCTATAAACATCTTGACAACTAAATATGATTATTAAATTAAGTACTATTGTATTATTGTTCATGTCTTTGTCAGTGATGTAACGTCTTTTTAATCAGGAAATTGATAATTTTTTGCTTAGCCCAACTGCTAGCTGAAGCTTCATTTTAAAATACTGAATTATAAATGTAAAACCTAACAGTGTTTCTAAACCAACTTTATTATTAAATAAAGAATCATTATGCAACCTCTTTTCATAATATTCGTACATTGACAACCCTAGACCATAAAGTTGCGCTATTTTTTTCATCAAAGTGAAGACAGTGGGCTATACAGCCACGCCATTGTTACCATCGATGCTCACTCGATTACCATAACCTTAATTGGTAACTATGAAATAAAATCAGATTCTTACTTAGCTTGACATAATATGCCGTGAAATTACAACCTAATTGTTTTTTTATTACGAAATTTTTAATTTTGATACAGTTAAAACAAATTGATTGATGACACTATTAACTATATTAATGGGGTTGTTGCAATTGTAAATTGGAACAGATGATATTGTAATATTTATTTTTATGTCATACTATTTCACGAAGTGGTAGGTATTCATTACAAATACGGAATAGCCGTTTATGAATGACTACCTTCTCATTGTTATTAAAGAAAGTGCCATTTATACCGTTCCAAGATCTATACATTCAAATTTTAAATTCAGAACCGAGTGACGAGTATGTGACGTACAAAACTTACTAATATCAAAACTCGCCTAACGACAAACTCGAAACTCGACTATAAATATCGTACGACAAGAATACAATGCTTCCTTGTTTAGTCACGATTTAAAACAAAATATATAAGTACTAGAAGACGGGTTGACGCTAAATTTAACCATAATCGTTTGAGAATAATTACGGTTGTCGTTGCGTTGCCGTTCCGTATATTATTTTAAGTTTACTTCACTAAGTAGAACACACACTTTACGAAACGTGAGAGATGGATATTCCAATCTTATAATAATTTGTCTTAGCTGTATCTGAGCCATTATATTAATCATTATAGCTGGTATACACTCGACGTAACATTATCTAGATATTTGTGAAATTGTCTGTACACCAATCGTAACTGATAAACATAGTGTGATAGGTACAGCCCTATTTTTACATTCTTTATTCTTCTTAAAGAATCTATGGTGACATTTTATGTTTCAATCACTACATAGTATATTATATCAAAGTTGCTTTCTGTACCTGTGTATATGTAAATCATATAAACTTCGCAACTGATTGTGACTTGCATTTTTTTAATAGTGATTGAATAGGAATGTTTATATGTTTAACAACATCCATGAAATAGTGAAGACATTTAGAATCAACATCGCACCCGTGCGAAGCTGGGGCGTATCAAGAATTTTTGATAAATCAATCTATAAACAGATCTCGCTTCAACACCATTCACAAAAACATTAGCCCCTAGCCTATTTATTAGACACAGGCTTTAAAACCACGGAACGCAGATGGCGCCACAAGCGGAAATCGGTACAAAAGTAAAGAGGCTGTATGTTACACGGAAAAAAAAGATAGTTGTATTAATTATGCAAGCTAGTAACATGTAGAGTGGAACAGAACGAAAGCACATGATTTCACTTAGTTCCACGGAATAATTAGGTACTTCTAACTCGTACGTAGGTACTTGTTAAATTGTGTCTGTTATTTTACAACTGTTTTCTACAAAACTGCTTGATCGTTTTAGATTAGGTTCGGTGATGGATTACTTTGAAGGGTCAGAGCTGCGAAGCGTAACTATGGTTTTTTCTTTATCTTGATGTTTATTTAGCACAAAACTGTGCTATAAAACTTACGGTGTTGTACCCTACAGGGTCCATAATTGATCTCACACAAATAGTTACCACCTTTAAATGTACTTATGGAAAAGCAGTAGATATTGAGTATTGAGGTTCAATATTTGGGCAATTATATATTGCAGGCTGGCTCGAAACAGAAGGCACGAGGTGGTTATTAGTTAAGAGTAGTGTGATACACTTGCCTCGCCGAGTGCGGGAGATAAAAGTCAGGCATTTTGTGTTTTCAAAAAAAACCTTGCCCCACACTAGATTTTTCTCCTGTGCCGTGAGTGCGTTTAAACACTTAATTTCACATTCACATCACCCCCCAACCCGAACCAACAATTTATAGATCACACAAAGTTATTGTAATAATACTAAGTAATTGACCTTTGATATTTTATTATGGAACAAAATTTTAAAATTAGATTTTGGCTAGATGGATTACAAATGCACTAGAGGGTTTGAAGTTCGTTCGGTAACAAATAATTTGGAATTTCAATTGATTTTTTATGGATAAGTGAAAATGGTGTTAAATTGGACATTTCTTTCGAGGGAACGTTTTAAAGACTTTAGGTGCGATGTATAATCATTAAACTAAAACAATGCCGTCTAAGAAATGTTTTAATGTAACTGCTACTAAGATTTATGGTTTTTATGCATTAAATTTGTACCGTATCACATAAAACACCATACCTTCCAATACCACTAAACCATAAAATTATCGACACCCAATTTTATTGCTGGCAACACACAATTTTATTACTAACAACATTATAGTTTACGCATAAAATAACCTAATCGGTCGTAATCCCGTACAAGGCAATCCGATTTAAAGTTTAATATTTATTGAACGATCGACCATAACACCTTTTCGTTTACTTAAATCGTATTTTACAGCCATCATTCAATAAATCCGTGAATATTTGACGTTTTATAAATTTGACAGCTCAATGTCAATAGGCAATGGCCGACATAAATCCCGCCAAAAATAGAGGCGAGCATTTATTCTACTTTCAAAATGTTATATAACCTTTATTGATATTTAAATAAGTGTATCTTTGAGAATATTAATTCTTTTATGTTTTTTGTATAGTTAAGTAATATCGTTTGTGTAAATTCGTTGGTATAACCTTAAAGAACTAACCTGTTTGTTGATTTTATTACAAAATCTAAATCAATCAACACATATTTATAAGATCGACTATATTTTTGCATTTATCTTCGAGTTTCTTGAAGTACCAAATCGGCTTGCGACAAATCCTTCGGTATTTGGTTACTAATTACTTGACCTTTTTACGGAAATCCATGCATAGGTATTAGTATAATTCAATTTTGGAAAGTCACACTTATTGCTTACGAAATAAAGACGCTGCCAAGGTCGTATGCATGACCGTACACTTGTATCAACAGTAGCAAATTATCTTTTAAAAGGACATTAACTCTGCAGACATCCGTTGAAAACCGCTAATTGATGTATTGGTGGGCGCCATTAATATGATTAATACAAACAAAATGAATATACATTTCTACACTTACTACCTTTTTCCATGCAGTTTTAGTCGCACTCAAATCTTTTTCAAGGATCTTATGTTGAAATCCAACCTTAAAATCTGTGCAGTAGTTTTTAAGTACATATGTAGTAGATTGACAGACAGTCGCGAGTCGTAGTGACAATTATCATTTATAATACGTAGGAATCAATCGGTACATAACAACTACACCGTGCGAATGTGGTTACCGTAGGCCCAAATTCTCCCCCTCACCCTCAATCCTCAAATATCCTTAAATCCCTTATAATCCACAAAAGGCCAGCAACGCACTTGTATTCATTTCTTTGGGACAAAGAGTGCCCATAGACGGCGCTGATTGCTTACCATCAGGTAATCCGTTTGCTCATTTCCAAAAAAAACTAGTCTTGATAAAAACATTTTGTTTCTAATATTTCAGTCTGGCAGACGATTATTAAAAGAGGTTGCCGATCAGCAATCGATTTCTTTTCTCCAAGGCTAATGGAGGACCCTTAAAAAACCACTTACGAGTGTAAAAGTCTAGAATTATTGGCTAGACTTGGCAGCATTTCTAGTTCTATCCAGTATTAAGTGAAATACGACGATTACTTAAAAGGCAGACTAAATCCGCCAAATGCGCAATCTTAGCAGATTTCTGACGTCACATAAAACACGTTTCATAATGTATCAAAACTGTACTAATTAACAGCAATAAGGTTCATTTTCCAAAGATGTTACAATCAATTGGAGCACAAAACATTAACGTGTTGCAGACGTAACCTTGATTACAAAAATAGACTCAACTGGTTTTAGATCAAAAGAGATTTTTATTTTGGAAACAGTGTTATGAAGTTGGTTCTTCAATCTTCACTAGTCGAGTGGGATATTGTATGTGTTCTTGGGAAGGGAGATCTAGAAGGAAAAAGAAGGATAAAGCATAGGTTAGTTACAGGATAGTCTAATTGACCTACGTATGTTTCGGTAAAAACGGCAACTTTTGGCTGCAATTATAACCAATCTTCACCTAAATGCATTTCTGGATCGATTTGGGACAGTTTTTGCAGAAACTGGATAGAACTAATGTAAAAAATCGATCTCAATCCACGGGTTTAGAATAAATAGAAAAATATTAGCTAGGTACTAAAAAATTAGGTATAAAACATGTAAACAAAACCTTTCTCATATATCAACACTTGAAACCAGTTCTAACTCCCATAATAACGTCATTAAACATTCTCATTTTAATAATTTGTAACAAATTCTCAGAAAACATAGCAAGCATCAAATGGTAAACATTGACAATGCGGAAAATTCCGCCATTTTTATAGAGCTCGAATTACTCACTGAACGTTAATTCCAGATTCGAAATTCAAATCCATTATACCACCTTTTTATTGTAAACCTCGTTCGATCTAGCCAATTTCATTCGATTCCATTTGAAATATTCAAAACGACATATTTAAGGTTTGGCAACCCTGAACAGTTTTAACATGTCCAGACTAACACGTGGCTCTAATAAAGTAGTTATTTAATACAAGAACGCCATGACAGATGGCCGAACCACTGCGTACAATAACAGTTATATTAAAATATAGAAGTTATGACATTAACAACATAACACTGAAGTGTAATGTTAAGCATTTAGCTATAATTACTTCATTAAAACACATTATAATAATGAATTTACACAGAGTTTGTTGATCTAGTGTAAATAATCTTAAGGACACGTAAGATATCGGCTATGGACTAAGGAAACATTAACGAATGTGAAAAATATAATAGCACATCCTTTTTTGGGCATGATGAGCTAAAAATTTGATTTTGGTATCGACAAACTGACAGAATAACAGCTCTATGTGAAAATGGGCAAATTAGCACTTAGCTGCTAGTCTCCAAACAAAACATAAAAAGACCAACAGTTTGATAACCTTTTTTCCGACGTTTAAAAATAAAAAAATTTGGGCTCATTATCAGCCATGATAAGTTAAGATGCTTAATTTCACGATGAATGCCATGGGGACATTGGAGATCTCCCTAGAGGAAACTTTAAGAAGCCCTCAACAATTTTATAGGCAACCACTTAATAGGTAGTGGAAATAAGCCTTTGACTGTCAACGAATATTATTGAAGGCTGATTCCTCCGCTAGCGTCGAAGACCATTGTCCAAAATAGCGTTCGTTAGCGTTTTCCAAAATCTCTAGATTTTTGTCATATAACCAATTTTGTAACGCCCAAAATCGGCATCAATACAACGTATTTGGAATAATTTTGGTCGTGAAATATTTCTAGATAAGATTCAATATACCTTTTATCTGTTCCAGAATTCGTATATCTACGTTAAATACTAAAATAATGTACGAAAATAAAACTTACCGGTGTCCTCCTAGATAGCAGAGTACCAACGGGACTTGGTATCTTTGTGGGCGTCCCAGCGAGCGGGCTGCGGGCTGTCAACAAACAATATGTGTGTCACTGATAATGTACTGTACTGCTGTTATATTTATACACATGTAACCAACATAGAAGTTTGTAATTGTAGCTCTTTACTCCAATATAATGTTTTGAGTTTCTTTAAAAAGGTTGAGGCCATAAACGAAAGTTAAGTTTTATCTAATATAGTAGATTAGTGTCTGTAGCCATTAAGGCCTCATTATAAAGTTACAACTTCTAAATTCTATGAAGTTATTGATAGATGCACTCTTCATCAGGTTTTTTTACTTAACAGTTTTTTTTAAAGAAGAGATCAACAAACGAACAGGCTGATTACCAGATGGTATTGGCACTACCCATGGATATCCAACATCGACGGTTTAACAATTGGGGTATTAGGTTTGTGAAATATTCAAACATTTCTTTACAAATAAAAAAAATACTTTTGTTAAAATTCTTTGAAGGGCTTACTAGTGCATTGTCAATGCTTTGTTATTAGTCCCGGGTAGAAAGAGGGGTGGTGTTATCGACATGCGTAGAACACAGATCCAATAATATTTTCCGGCTTCAGAAATCGAAATTGACAACATGAACCTAAAATATATTCCTCCACAAATGCTCAATATGTTTTATTATTTTGCGAAAGCCAAAAAGTGAAAACGTTTTAAAGAGATTAAAAAAGAGATTTCGCAACCGAAATGATGCTCAACCAAACCAAGACTTGGTCCTTAAACACAACATATGCAATCTCTGTACTATTGCAGAAGTCTTCTAATGCCCATATTTAGTTCCAAAAACTAGTAATTTACCTCCTAAACACCATATTGCATCACACACATCATAAGTTGACCTTAGCGTGCTATATTGCCATAACGACCCCCAAAATGTCTACAATTTTCTACAGCAACTGAGTCGTTTATTGCAAATTCGGACTGTACCCATCACGATAATGTATATTTTCTAGGTTTCGTCTAAATTTTATATTATAAAGCTGAAGAGTTTCTCAGTTTGTTTGAACGCGCTAATATCTAGAACTGCTGGTTCGAATTGGATACATAATTATTTTTGTGTTCGTAAGTCCATTTATCGAAGAAGGCTTTAGGCTATAAAACTCATGCTACGATCTGTAGGAACCGACCAGCAAGTGAAACCGCGCAAAAATATCTAGTGTAAGAACAAATGATGTAGTAGACAAGACAGTTTTTAAGAGATTATGCATACTTTTAGCCAGTCATAGGCTCATTTTGATATACAAAGTCCGGGAGGTTTCTAATTGCGCTCCCTTAGATTTTCTTCAATAAAAATAAATATTATTATATTTAAAATTTTCGCGTTGTATATCAATACTTTACTGTTTTACGGGATTTAACAAATAAAATAGGAACGTGCGCGTTAATCCCGTAAAATAGTAAAGTAACAATATACATCTCGTATACGAACATTCGCAAAACATTGGCGTATTTTCCTATCATGCTTTTACAGATAATTTCTCTTTGAACAAAATCATACAGCATTATGGCGTATTCTTAGTCTAGTTACCGACCTAAAAAAACTATTCTAGAAACCCGTGGGCTGACAGTTCAACCCAGCAACAAATGTAGGACGTCTAGAAGAAAAATATTGTGAGAATAAACGTATAGTTTGCATAATACTGCCCACACTTCATGGTCATTATGTTAATGTAATAGGAACCGATATGGACATGTTGTGGCTTGCTGACAACCGCATAGAACCTCCATACTTGTTTTTTCTCAAGATACCTCGTATATGTACTTACATTTAGTACTCGCGTCAGTAAGGTTATGTAACAAGAATATTATAATTTCACAAGAAGAGGCAGGTGGAGTTAAGATAGCGTAAACAATTTTCTCAGCTAGTTATCGGAAAACCTCAGGCACAACTTAGAGCTCATGTTACTGGCAGAAAATCTTAAAAGCTAGTCTCAAAAAAATGTATATATGTACTTTATTATTTTATAAGAAATCATAGACTCAACGAGATTAAACAGAGCCAAAAATTCGAAAATCAAATAAAACCTTTTTTTCCATCAAGCATATATAGTATAAACTAGCTTTTTGCCCGCAAATTTCACTGCGTTACACGATTTTGGTACCCTCTTAACTGATAGCTGGAATGAATAGGTAATGAGTCACAGATGAAATGTTCCAAACATATGTGGTATCCATCACGTCTAGTTTTCGAGGTACAGTCAATTATTTTTTCTACTACCCTCACTTTAGGCGTAAAAGAAATAGTAGGCTAGTGTCCTCCAGTGGAATTCCATAGACTGATGATGATGATGACGAAGATCAGCAATAAACTAATACGTAGATTTAACGACACGACAGCTGGTTAACGACATGTTAAAGGCATACGAAAAGTTGGATTGCAGAATGTCATTAAAAATACACTTTCTTCATTCTCATTTTTCTTTCTTTCCATCTAATCTTGGTGCGGTCAGTGATGAGCAGGGTGAGAGGTTCCACCAGGATGTAAAGAAGCTTGAGGAACGATTTCAAGGGCGTTGGGACACAACCATGCTAGGTGATTACTGTTGACATTTAAAACGAGAAGATCATTCAGAGCACAAAAGAAAAAGTTAAATTTTCATGATATTTTGTATTAAAATTTTATAAAATGGTTTTTTTTTGAGTTTTTTTTACCTAAATGATAAAATTAAACTTGATGAATGTAAAAAATTCTGGTTGATTTTATTAGATTTCTTTAAAATATGTTTTTGCCTTTTAATTTTTAATATAAATTGGCACATTCTTACAGAAGAAAAATGAGACGTGATGAAAAGAAAATTTGTATGTATGTTTAATAAGCGATAGGTATAAATAAGAAAACATGACATTTCAAAGCGGGTACTCAAAATTTTTTTTAATTTGTAACGCAGTGTTTTTGGTTTAAAAACCCTAAACTATGTCCTTTCTTGAGTTCCAAACCATGTCTGTATCAAATTTCACACAAATAGGTTCAGTAGTTTAGGCGTGAAGAAGAGACTGACAGACAGAGTTACTTTCGAATTTATAATAGGTAATAGTTTGGATTACAAACAAAGTCATTTTGCAGATGGCCAATTAAAACATCTTTTTCTTTTTTCTGAACCATCCTTAAGTCACATGACTCTTTAAAACAAATAGGGCTAGTCTACATAGCCAATTTATAGCAATTTGGATTAAGTGCATAATTTGTATCCTACTAATATTAGGTATGAATGTTAAAGTGAGAATGTATTTATGTGTTTGTTATAATTTCACGCAAAAACGACTGGACTGAATTAGTTGAAACTTGGTATGTCAAAAGATGAAATCCTGAATTACAACTAAGGCTGCTTTTTATGAACACACCACGCGGGCCAAGCCGAAGCCGCTAGCCAGTGAACTATATTAATACAAGATGGCAAAACGGATCCTTAAAAAAAGTAGTCTGACTTAGCAACTACCTTCATTGAACACCAACTTTATATTCTACCATCGCCAGGACTGCACCATCAAGTAATAGAGCAACGGTGAGGTACTTTAATAACTCATTTCCTTAATACAACACTTAATGTTTACTGAGAAACGTTCACATTAATGTTTGCTTTTGCAATGCCCTGCATGACATGACGCCCTTTTTCTGTCTAGAAGGATGGATTGAGTTGTACTAGTAATATGTCTCTTTTTGCCAGTATCATTAAACTTAATTACAATTCTACGACTAAACAATATTTTATTGGGTTATTGCGATAACTTTGTAGAAATCCAAACCGTTTCAAAAAATCATAAGACAGTTATGATTAGGATTTTATGCTGTTTCGTGGTTGCGTTTACGAACATACACAAGCCAGAGAGTCCCAAAATAATAATTTGTGGATCACACAAAGTGTTGTTTCGTGCGGGAATCAAAAACGCGACACGTTGCACAACAGCTAGTTGCCCATCCACTGCGCCAATATAAAATAATACGCAGTCGAATGTAATTAAATAATACTATCGAAAAAACCACCCACAAGGGGCTTGTGTTTGGCAATGAGTTCTGTCAAAAGTGTAGATCGATTCAAATTGTATTTAATTAAACATCGTTTATTGATCTCGCTTGTATTCTGTACACAAACATTCGGTTAATAATCTAGAAGCAATTTAAAATGGTCACTGTTTGCTCGACAATCCTTATTAATTCCAGCCGGGGTTGCGGTTGCATGGGCAATTACGTACCGCAGCCCTGTTCGAAGCAGAATACTCTTCTCTGGGGTGGTATTTACTCAGTAAGAGTCTGACACTCCCTCTCGTCTCGTATCTGATGTGGATCAATTGATAATTTTCCTCCTTAAAAAACCCATATTATCTAAGTCCCGAAATCTTCCAACGACCATATTCATGATCATTTAATAGCTATTCAACGCAGTCTTCGTATATCTTCTAATAATTACTAAGGAATAGTCTAAGTAATCATTAAACGTCTCTGAGTATGACTAGACTTTAAAACGGACCAATAAAATAACAATTCAAACTTATGCACCTGATGCTTTTAAAATGCAGTAAAGCGGTTCACCTTTAGACAATCGACATGCGGTAATATCATTTGGACTATTATCGGGAATAAAGTATGTAGTTCCATAAGTATTGTAATGACTGTAAAATATGGTTCATCCTTGAACTTCAGACAAACAATTTTAATACAACCATTTTATTCATTTCCATTTTAACTGTATAAAAGATAGCCTTTACTACTGTTCTTCATACTTTTAAGAATCTATACTTATCTATACTTCTATAGAATCTATACTAATATTAATACTTAATATTATAAAGAGGAAAAATTTGTTAGTTTGTATGTTTGGATGTAGGGGGTAATATTTGGAATCGCTTGTCGGATTGGCTAAATTCTTTTACTGATAGATTTAATACACACAGCTACAATGTTCCTGAGTGCTATAGGCTATAAAACATCTCCTACGACCGATAGAAGCCCAGAGCAGCTGAAACCGCGGATATAGCTAGTAATTTATTATATATAATTTAATAAGAAGAAAGAAGAAGAAGAAGAAAGAAAGTAATAACAAAAACATTTCACAAACATACCAAAAATTTCTTTTTCATCTCATCGTAATTATCCAAGCAAAACAATCGCTTCAAATCGTTAAGGTTGGTAAAATATAGACACAAATGGTCTTATTCGAGGCCTCGTATTAAAAATCGAACCTAATTGCTAAGTTTTCTTAAAACTAACTAATATTAATTTCACTCTCAAAAATTACAAATAACCAACCACTTAGTAACCGTTCAAGGTTACTATCATTTCGTAGGAAAAATATCATCATTACAAATTCAGCTGTTTCCGAGTTTATTGCACACATACGTTTACATATTAGTGGCGAAATGTTTTTAAACCAGATGTGGATTGTAATAATCACAATCTTTGATGTTAGCGTTTATTTTGGTTGCTAAATATATAATCAGATCAATTCTTTATTATTTTCGCAGACGTATGAATAAACTAACAATTGTATACTATTTTATTAGATTTTTTAATAACGATCTTACCAATGCATTGCCATCTTACCATTGCAGCACTTTCTTTTAACTAAGTAACTACATATACAGTTATATGACAAAAGTAAACACTACAAGACTATTTTATATTAAACACAATTTCAAACACTACTAATTTTAAATTGAATTCCCAGGATCACACACAAAATACCCCGTCCCCTTTATGATAAGAAAACATCAATTGACTTTTCTCTCTCGTCTTTGGTGGAGCCAGAGAGAGTGTCAGACACTTTCTAAATAAAGAACCACCTCTTTGCTGCTCCTTCTTAAGGCCGAGGCTTCGGGACATTATAGCGCAAGACCCTTGGCAAATATTTAGGACCCTGAGTACACTTGACACTAACATGTGCTAATATTCCCAAAACTAGGTAAGAGCCGGAGCCCGGAGATCCAATCCTTCCCCTTCCCAATCCCTCCCCAGTTCCTAAATCTCCAAATCCCTAATCCCTAAAAGGTCGGCAACGCACTCGTAACTCCTCCGTTGCGGGCGTCCATGGGCGGCGCTGATTGCTTACCATCAGGTAATCCGTCTGCTCGTTTGCCGACCTATTACATAAAAAAAAAAGAGCAGGAGCGCTTACGGAGCAGATAACAATTTTACCGCTAGACCAACAACAACATCAGCCTATAAGTGCCCACTGCTGAGCAAAGGCCTCTTCTCGCATGGAAAACGTTTGAGCATCAATCACCACGCTTGCTCAAGGCGGATTGGCGATTTCAAACTTATAATTAGAAATCATACGTCCAGGTTTTCTCACGATGTTTTCCTTCACCGTTTATCATTGGTGTCTAAATAATCATAGAGAGTACATATAACTCGGAAAAAGTCACATTGGTCACCAGGATTTGAAGCGGGCACCTTAACCTCAGGGTCACGACGACGTTGTCAGACCAACAACACAAATCAAAAATACAAATCCAATATGGTGGTTACGGACATTAATAAAAATAAAAGAAGCTACGGGTCGATCCATAAACTATATTAAATAAAGTTCAATGAAACTAAATTGTGTCTACAGAAGAGCGTTGATTGGTTCACGCCCTTCCCAACACACCCTATGGTTCAACGGTCTGTAGTTTACTTTGTTTTACTATAGCAGTCATTATGACAACTGAATGTACAGAGGAGGTCTCATTGTACCTATTAATAGCCCGGTACACAAACATTTGACTAATGCCAAGCGCGTGGAGAGTTTTAAAAATTGCATTTGGCTCCATACCCACTTTGTGTAATGCAATCACAGCGATTCGGTTCTCTTTATCACCCCACTCCATTTTAATATCGCAAAATATTGAACAATTTATTGGCGCCAAAATAAGAAAACACAGTGAAAAATTATATAAAAATGACAGATTCCAAATACAGATGTAATATTTTGTTTATTTTTAATTGTAACAGTAATTATGGCCAGACTATGTATTGACTAGCCTTTTTTGTGGGGGGAACTCGAAGGACTTCTCTAGCCCAGGTTGTGGCGAGGAGTATCAGACTCTAATTGACTAGAACCTTTTCCTGCTACAGGCCTAGGCCGCGGTACGTAATTGCTCTTGTCCCGCGACCCCGGTCAGGCATTGGCCATGTTTGGACTTGGGCTCCATCTATGGTAATCTTTTGTCTGTCATTTAAGCTGTTAATTTTAATTCCTTGAACTCCAAGCGAACGCGGGCTTTCGCGCATATTGTTCTTCTATTGTGTCTCGAATTGCCGCGATTGAAAGTATAATGGTAAATGTTTTTTTATGAAATCGGACTTACTACCAGAATGGTAGACTAGGTCAATGATATTATAAGTAAAATGATGCACACACACAAGAATAATGCGTATGATTAGAAATCAAAGTGAGGTGGCATGATTCAATAATTGCGAGTGAAAAAGAGACAAATATATAAAAAATGTATAATCATATTTTAAAATAGACACTCAGACCTGCGACCAGCTGTATTTAATTAGGTAAGAGTTGGAGCGGACAACTTTGCTTAAACAATCCTTTGTTTCCTTGATATACCTAGCTAGAAATCTTTTGAGTGAGTCATGTTCAGAAAACCAATTTAGTCAAAGAACTACATCTAGGACTAACTTGTATGAGTATTAAGTGTGGGAGAGCCAGGTTTGGCACGAATGGGTCGGCTCGACCGGAGTGTTACCACAGCCTCAGAGAAAACCGGCCTAAAAATGTTTCGCCGTATGAGTTAGGTTACTGGAGCCCCAGTACCTCGACCTTCCCCTCATCCCTTCCCAATCCTTAAATATCCGAAACCATTATCCCTAAAAAGCCGGCAACGCACTAAAGGAAAAAGCCGGTAGCTCCTTTGGTGTTGCTATCAGGTAATCAATCTGGTCGTTTGCCGATCTATACCATAAAATTTTAAATCACTTCTAATTTTTATAAATGACAGTAAGTTTGACATCTTGTAACCCATTCAGCATAAGAACTCTTTTGATCTGCATGAATAATCTTGATAGAATTATTATGCATGTATAAAAAAAAAACTTTTTTTTTTAAATTGACCTCATTTTGTAAGTGTCAATTGTCTTTGAACTAGCAAAGTTTACTGTGAACCAGTGACAAACAGACGATGGCGATGATGGCATTTTTTATTTATTTAAAATTTAAATCACTAACTTTACGGTTGTGGTTTCGCCACGTGGAATACGCTTTCGGGATAAAAATATAATATGATAAACTGCCTACAACGCATGCTTTTCAAAGAAGAAATATTTTTTGAACCTGTACAGGTGATTTGAGAGCCTATTTATAGCAAACGCACTTTCATTCTCTTTGTTTGTTTTTTTTTGCGTTTAGGATTTCTTGTATTCTTTTCCTTTTTCCGAAAAGGTACTTTGATTAATTTATAATATGTATTTATTAAAACCCTAAAAATAATAATATGTACAAGCGGCCTTAATGCCTTAGGCATTGTCTTACAGTCGACCTTTAGGTGATGGAGAGATGAGACTGGCAGGTGACAAAACTTGTATTATTTCTCTAAAAATAGCGCTTAAAAGATCGTTTTTAGGAACACCCTTATCTCTAATAATAACTACTAATTTATCCGATATTAATGATTCCTTTTGCATCTGACAACCCTATTGTTGAGAAAAGTTTAAAATGTATAAGACGCCTAGGAGAAAACCACAGAAAAGGAAAGTGGTAGTTTCAAATGAATTCGACGAATAATTAAGAAATTATTACGATAAGGTTTAATACCGCAATCATTACACGAGACGTGTATATTTTATCTACGATCCTAGATACGATAAAATAACAACATTAAATGCAATTACATAAAAGTAAAATTTGACATGTGACACGCGCGGCAAAATACACAAATGCTCTATGGTTTCCTATTTCAGTATGCGATACAGCCTTGTTTATTTGAAATTGGAACTACATTATTATTTATTGGATTATTTAACACGCAACTATTTTGGTTTTTTTCGTGATTTAAGTCAATAAAGTCGACGCCGTCGAGGTCGACCACGGCGAAGGTGGTGTGACGATCTGATCATGTACGCGGGGCAAACTTGGCCGGAGATCGCTCTAGACAGAGAAATTTGGAAGGAAAAAGGGGAGGCCTTTGCCCAGCAGTGGGACACACGATAGGCTATAAAAAAAAAAAAAAAAAAAAAGTCAATAAAAAGTTATTACTTACATTTTTATCTAATCCTGAAATTAAAAGAAAATCGGGAAAATTACAATTTTCAAAGGATTTTGATAAGTCCCGTAGTTATTTATAAATAATTTATTTTTACTTATTTATCTTCTACTGATAAGTAGAAATAACTTTCATTGTTCACCGTTCATTTTATTTTTACATTTCAGACAGATAATATATAAACGAAATTAGAAGTAAAGTTTTATAATAAGTGCAATGTCATACTTATTTTTTTTTACTTTTTCTGTGGATACTAATATTTTCAAATCGGCATGAAAACAATGATCGCCTAAATAATAACCAAGAAGGTAACTCTTGACCATTGACACGATATATTCCATCCACTTATCAGGCAGTAGGCACAGACAACCTCATAATTATTTCACAGCCATTTTGAAAGGGAAACGAACTGAAAGGTTAATTAGTCATACTTGACAACAATATTGTTTCCAATTTTATTAGGGACATGCCTATTTGAATAGAAAAAAAAAACTTCCTCGTTTCATTCAGGTCGATATTAGTTGTTTTAATGTGGTTAGGGGCAGAATATAAAGTTTGACCACCTCTTCTCTTCCTACAGTCATTTGTTAATGGATTTTTTGGTGGGGAAAATCATCAAATGACTTCTGTCGCCCAAGAAGAGAAAAGAAACTCCTACTGACTAGAATCCTGTTGTTTCCGCTGCTCTAGGCCAAGACCGCGGTACCTTATTACGCTTGCCCCTAGTCGACAAACGTGTGTACGGTGTACGGATCACCTCTTGGTAAACAATCGACGCCGCCTATCGCCATTCGCAACACCAAGTAGGTTCTAGTGCGTTCAAGTTAAGGGTTTTGAGGACTGGAAGAGGAAACTTCAGTCAAACAGCGAAACACAAGACATCTGTTGTTTAGCACCAGTTTTCTGTGAGGCCGTGGCTTCACTGTGGTCGAGCAAGCCCATCCGTTCCGAAAGATAGCTCTTCCACACTCTTAAATAGTCGTAGTAGTGAATATATCGTATGGCTAGTTAAATTATCACCAGCGTCATTATCAACAGTTGGAAAATGTCCAGGTACACAGCAGATTAGTTAGGTCCTTTCTTTTCAAAGTTTGCCATATATCGAAATAGCCACAATACCACAAATGGTGCACGCCATTTTATGACATTTGTATCCAAGTGCAATAAATTGCTTTTACCTACATTCAGTACACCTGTCTCGCTCCGTTTACCAAAAACAGAGAAATTGTGTTTTCAGCTGTACCTACTAGAAAATTTTCTAGTGAATGCACCATCACGTACTGTCGCGGTGGTCCGAAGGTTAAGGTGCCCGCTTCTCATGGATGATGGTGTGGGTTCGAAACATAGCAAGAACCATTGAGACTTTTTCCAAGTTATACGTACTTTCTATGGTTATTTAGACACCACTTACATACGGTGAAGAAAAAGATCGTTAAGGGAACCTGAACTTATAACATAGAGCTTAATGCTCCATGAGCATGCATGGTGATTAATGCTCAAACCTTCTCCGTATGAGAAGAGGCCTTTGCTCAGCAATGGTCACTTATAGACTGATGATGATGATGTGTGCACCATCACGTGGTCAATTTTGCCATTCTATGCGTTAAGGAAGAATTTCTTGAGAAAATAAATGTTATGGCGTGCACAAAATTATATTTTCTATTGATTTTCTGACGACTTTAAACATTCTTGATCTGTTCTAAACGATAAGAAGACTGTGGAAGTAGGTATTATTCGATAAAGACTTGTATTTTATCAACTTTCAAATTGGAACTGGTCAAAAATTGCTTAATGGACTAATTGATACAAATTTAGTTTTGATTAAAGTCTGCCTAGTTGAAATTGCAATTATGGTTGATGAGAATGAAAACGAGAATGGAATCGAACGTCTTCTAAAGTAGGGAAGTAGTATTGTTAGTTATCTTAATTACTATTATAAATATGTACCATTTGCAAGTTCGTATGTAGGGGGTAATCTTTAGAACCGCTGGTCGGATTGCCAAAATTATTTCACTGATAGATAGCTACAAAGTTCCTGAATGCTACAGGCTATAGATTATTATATTTTATTTGCGTATTTTAGTCGGGTTATCGCTTTAAACGCTGCTGTTTTAAAAATCCCGGAATACGTTACTTTCTTACGCGTGCGCAGCCGCGGGCGAATTTAAAATTAATACACTATGCAGAGCTTGGCCATTATAATTTTCATAAATAAGTACTAAGGTGCATCGCGTATTTAGCAAAAAGTTTATACGTATAACCTACTCTTTACATGTTTTTTGTGAAAGGTAAATCGTCAAATGATTTCTACTAGCCATGGTGAGGCGAGAGGGAGTGTCACACTCTTACTGGCTAAAATTCCCTCTATTCCTTCTCCTGCTCTAGGCCGAGGCCGCGGTGCCTTATTGCGCTTACCACGCAACCACGGCACAGATTCCATGCTGAAGTCAAACTACGAATGTCTTTGATGAATAAAACTAAACCTTGACCAATTTTTTTAATAATTTTATGATTTCATTTACCTTTGAGGTAAACGATGTGTGTAACAAAACAACTTTTAAATGAATAAATATTTATCCCATGACGAGTATGAGCATGTAAAATTAGTATTCGGGTTTTTCCTCAGACATTATTCTGACGATACTAAGAATTATTTAGCTAGCTAAATAGGTACTCAATGGTAAACAATAAACAAGCATAATATGATTAATAAATTGTTCCAATTTGCCTTTTATTTTATCGAATATGTATCATTAATTTTGTTTTTCAAATCATAACAGAAACCTTCCTGCGGGAATCGCGTTTAAATACTTCTAGACTACTAACCAAAAGCAACAGCGCCGGTCTCGAATAAACCTAAACCTTTCAAACTGCTGCCAATTGTTGAGAATGTGCAGCGGTTGACTTTAAAGAGCTGTTGCACTAATAAAAAATTACGAATATTTGTCTGCCAAATTTTATACAGGTAAGTTTACCGATTTTGGGGTATGATTGAGCCGCAACACAAGGCATCAAAAACAAAGGTACACAGCTCTTCTGACACATCGACTGAAGACTTTGAAGAATTGTACAATTGTAGAAGGCAACTGTATGATGTTAGCATGGCTCTTGGGAGAGGGTTACGGTCTATCGGAAAATCTGAACTTTCATATGTTACTTATATTATAAACGCAAAAGTTTGAGAATACAAAGGGATATTTGTTACTCTTTGAAGCCAGGCAGAAGCCTAGTAATTAAATAAAACATTTACAATACACAATTATTTATCAACGAATGATTATTCGATACGTATCTACTACTTATCTACAGGTAAAAGATTGGCGCCAAAAAACAAACATGGCCGCTGCATTCATCCCGATATCAAAGAGATAAGACAAAAATAAGTTTTTATTTATTTACGAATTATAACATCCTTCCTAAACGTCATACGGAAAGTGTGAATCATTTATGTGTACATACATTCATGTTATCATTTATTATCACTGGTGCCGATAGCGTATAATAAGATAAAACTATGTATTTGGAAACATGTGAATGTATTTTTTTCCTTACCATCTTGGTTCACGGGCCTTATTAGCGAAATTATAGTGTTTGAACGGTATAGTATACCCATTGTTTATTTATTTTTTACTTGAACGTACATGGTATATAAAGGAACAGAAGGAGGACTGAATGCCATATGGCATTTTCTTCCAGTCAACCTTACCTGTACGTCGACTGTAACCGATGGTCTTAGTTTTTTTTTATCACTTTTTATCCACTGAGGGCAACACATTTTTTTATTTACCTAGGTTTAATTATGTAGCTGTTCATTTTATGCAATGACTAAATAATTGTGATTGGTTGTAGGTAGAGAGACATTTGGCAAACTTAATGGCTTATTGCACTGAACGGAAACTGGATACCGAACGAAAGGACATGTCGTAAGCCGAATTGATGTCTCTGGACAGTCATTAAGCCTATATGACAGACTACTTATTGATTATTGATGGCTTTACGAAACTTTTTCAAGGTTGCATACAAACAGGTTTTTTATGAACAAGTGTGTTTTTTTCTAAGGTGAGCGTACTTTTCTTATAAGAACCTTCTAAGACTATTTAGTTTCACAACAGAAACCTACAGTATCTATTATTATATTTAGAAAAAAAAGTCAATTTCTTTTTTTCGTCAATATTTTCGACAATTTCAGAATTTGTCCCGACAAATCTTATTTTACCTAATAACATTGAATTTTAGTTTTCGTCATCTTATATTCTAATAAGGTATTATAAAAGTAACTTACGTTTTATCGGCAGTTGTCGTGGGCTCAAAGGAGGCCTATCATCCGTAACAACATCCTCCTTAGTCAAACTGTTTGTGTTGTACTTCTTGACACTCTCAGCCCAGTCCTGGATCCAGGTCTTATCTCCCTTACATCTGTTCAGGCTCAAATAGGACAGCTTCCCTACCACCTGATCCGGAGTCATGTCCGAGGACATTCCACTCATCCCACACTCTTCCCTCAAAGCTTTTTGAGCATTTTTCAATGCAGTACTCTCGAATTTAGGTTCATCCAATACCATTTTAGTGCTAGGTAAAGACACTGGTACGGAAGACTCCCGAGACAGCCGATGCACATAATCAGTCTGGTCTATCTCTGACTTCGTTAGGCTACATCTACGTAACACAGGCTCTATCTTAGGAGGAATGCGAGAACTCAACACTCCTGATGTTGTGACCGAAGTAAAGCTACCAATATCAGCATCATCATGCTTGGGTGGAGACTTCGGAAATGTTTTTTCAGTTATTGTTCTAACCCTATTCTTTATCTTTTCTAAGTAACTCCTTGTAGATTTAATCTGTTTCGATGTTTGAGCTGCCAAATCATTATCAGTAGGGGATTCATAGCAGCATGAGATCTCTAATACATTTTTGTCTTTAGAGAGATTGGGAATTTCAAATGACTGATTTAGTAATGGACTACGGAGGGCAATGTCTCTCCTAGGCTCTTTAGTAATCACTCTTTGAGGGTTTGGGAAGTCGAAAACTAGTTCTGGATCTGTCTCACTGCTTTTCTTTGGTTCATCAACTGCCTGGGGTATTGAGATACCAAAGGTCCTGTCAATGCTCATCCTAGCTTTCTGTTCCTCTGTATAATTATCTCCCTCAATAGTATAAGTGCCTGTTGAAGAGTTATCAGACTGTCCATCCACATCATCATCAATGTACAATGGTTCTTTGGCAATGCATTTTTTGAACAAGTCTGGAGTTTCTGAAGATGCTCTGCTTTTGCGTATAAGAGGACTCTTGGAGTGCTCCGGAGTGGATAATCCATTGTCTGGTGTTAAGATATCTAGTTCAGGACTTGAAATATCAGTCAACATCAGTCCCTCAGGGCTCTGGTCTATGATATCACCCATAACATGCCTATTGATGTTGCCGTAGCTTGGTGTTCTGTGTACCTGATCTCTTGTGTAAGAGTTCCCTTTTAAGGGCAAGTTCAGACCCTGGCGGGAAGTAAAGTTATCACTCCTAGACATAATACTATCAACTATAGGACTTTTGGACGTGCGTTTTGGCAGGACAGAGTCAGTAATGGGAGATTTAATATGTCTATTTGTATTAGGACTTGTTATGTGCGTAACATTTTGTGCTAATGGGCTGTTCCGGAGCTTCACAGATCCAGATAGGCCACTATCCTCTTGGTCTGAGGAGAAATAACCTTCAGAGTTGTAACCTTGGGCTTTGCGGGGGAGTTTAGCGCTCATGGGAGGACGCTGTAGGGCTGGACTGGGCCTATTGAGACTTGCCGACATCGACTGAACTCTCTGATGGCGAGCCTGCGATTTTTTCGCCAGCTCCTCAAGCTTCCGTGTATCAACAGGCTTTGTCTCACCGAAGTCGATGGTAAAGGCCATCGGATGTGGTTTTGGAGTGCTCGGCTCGGATTTCTCATCTTGACAAGGCTCCTCGTCGATCTTCAAGCTGTCTGACGATGATTTGGAGATTGTCGCGTCCTGCCCGTCCGACAGGGGGCTCGACACGTCCCCCTCAACACTAACACTCATGTTTTCAAGGTATCACGCAGAATAAAAGTGACATCATATTCACAATTCGACCTAAGTACAGCCTTCACACATCACTTTAGAAACCAAACATCAAGGTAATCACACCACACAGCATTGAATTTTGAAATGATAAAAGATTACTTTCGAAAAGTGGAACGAGAGCGCAAAAACTAAAAAAGTATGAGCTCCACCTACAACGTTCGCGAGCACATAATACGAACTATGAACGCGAAAGGCTCCGAATTTCTCACAAATAATGTCAGACGTGACAGGTGCTAGTGACGTCCGACACGACACTGCGATTGGTAATTGATTGTTTTATTGATTTGGCAACACAAAGACATTGTGCAAGATCACTGACCTTATTTGGCCAAGCTTTACCAACGTGTTGCAAAATAGGAAAAACTATATTAATTTCAATAATTCACAAAAGTACATATTATAATTTTGATGTAAATATCTCTTTTCTTTTAGTGAAAAAAATAATCAAAACTCTCATACTTCATTGTAACTTTTATTTTTTAAGAGAAAGTCATCATTGTTGAACGCAGCTTTTTATTTTTTCGAGAGAACAACATTGAAAATGGAATGTCAAATTCTTTGAAATTCCGTTACGTTATACGCTATAAACATCATTTGCAGTCATTGATTCGTTTAATTGTTTTACTATGTTTTGCCTAACTATTTATTAAAATTAGGCGTATTTAATATTACTAAAGAATAGCACGCATTTTAAAAATGTTGAACCACATCTAACAATTTAAAATGACTTCAGAAGAAACTATTGAAATCGTCACGTGGGAACAATAAAATCTGCTGTCAGCTCCGAAACTGAACGTCTGTCAGCTGTCAGTGAGAGATGAACCATGGCAGAGGCGGCGTTTTCCGTAGATGGAAAATATTATTCTGCCATCACACAGGATGGTAGACTGAGGATATGGGACACAGAAACTAATGTATTAAAACAAGAGTACACACCAGACTTACATTTAACTTCGCCGCCTTCTTGTTTGCAATGGATATCAGCAACTCAGTCAGCGGTACGTACCAACACGTGGTTTTTATATATTACTGCATATACATACTTTTCCCGCGGCGTTCACTGCGCTTCTAACCTCTATCTAAATCATACTTTACTATGTTATTCGTATTACGAATGGAACTTAATAAGTTTATGTAACATAATAATTGTTTTCAATTATCAACTACTAAAATAGTTAAATTTCATGAGTTTGTTTGGTTTTGTTTACTATGTCATCCCCGGGATACCAAACTCTTTGATTTGAAACTCAAAAATGATTTTGAAATGCTCACAAATATTAAACAACCTTAAAACTAAATATAACCTCAATTCGTTCACAATCATGTTTTTATGTTGTGGTAGCCTTGACAACTCAATCTTTTTAAATGTTTGAGGTTGCCCAAATATTGCGCAGTATACAGATGTAGTTAGAGATTAATTTAATATTACTATTGATATTAAATTACATGTTGTAATGTTCCCAAATAGTAATACTGTTGTTTGTTTATTTTTCGGTGTATTCTCCTGAACTGCAGAACTGATTTCGATATCCCTTTTATCCATTAATATTTAGGGCACTAGTTTTATTTTTAAGAAAGGAGTTAACATCATTAGCACTTTTAATAATTAAAATTAAAATTTTTCAGAATACACCAAAAGGTGGCAGACGCAAAAGTGTATCAGAGGAAACGCACCACATAGCTCTCGGTACAACCAGCGGAAAGATTTTAATATATTCAGTGGCACAGGCAAAAGTTGAAACAGTTTTATCAAACGAAAACTCACACAGTGGGATAACTTCGTTAGATTGGCACGCAAAATATGGACTGTACAGTTGTAGTAAGGAGAATAGTTTGTGCGAGTGGGACTTGCAAAGTTCGTTAATTAGATATAAGTATAATGTTAGCATTGAGAGTAAGAGTAAACATGGAAATATACGAGCTATCAAAATTGTTCCGCATAAGCAGGTGAGTTTATCAATTTTAAATAATTCAATACAGTCATTACATACATGTTTTCATATTTCTTAAAGATGTTTATGATCTTTGACTTATAAATAAACACTAAACAAAAATTATATTACATAATAATGGAAACTATTCAAGACGAAATAAAGAGACACACAATCTTTAATTTATTTTTCATTATATTATTATCTTAAAATTTTTACAAAATTACAAAAGTAGGATGCAGCCCAATATGTTATGGCATCATTACAAATTAATACATTTGAACAAGGTTCTAAAAGCTTCTTTATTATGTTTCAATAATTTTTTCATGGCTAGCTGTATAAAATGTAGCTCTTGTTTGTTTCTCTCTCTTTTAACCTAAGTAAAGAGTTTCTTTTTGAAAGTATTACTAGTCACCCTATATCTCATCTCTTCATCACCCAACATTGGTAGAAAATTTAAAACCAATTTATCTAAAAAAAAAAATTCAATAAACCAAGCCATTTAAAAGGGATAGGCATTTATTTGAACAAAATATCGTGTTGGTAATTTTTTTACAGCTTTACTATTTGACATAAGAACTCTTACTCACATTGTAGTACATGAATCTACAGTAAACATTTTTTTTTTTTCAATCTTTACACCCAACTTAAACGGCGCGTAGGCCCTTAAATCTGCCCATTGACCATAAAATTTTAGAATAAATAAATAATAATTCTTTCATTCATCAGAACACAGCAGCCAGATACCTGGTGGCAGCTTCGTACCAAGTCATGTTGTGGAGGCTCCACGATGGAGAGGCCACCATCATTAAGAATTTAGGGCATAATGCTGCACCTACAGCCTTGCTTTCGATAGCCACCTTGAACGATGTCTGCTGGCTTATTGAGGGTTCACAGTAAGTATATTTGAATACTTCAAAAACTATAATCATCATAGGACAAAAATTTAAATTGCTTTTACAAAACATTAATACATGTCAATTCCCAAATCTTACTTCTAAAAATTTGATAGTAGCATATACTTATTCAAGCCTTAATTTTTGGATAAATTCAATTACAGAAAACAGTTTATTTTATATCTTTCAATCTGTCCAATGAACTATTAGCAGATTGCTTGTGAGAATTGGTAGATATTAAGGTTCATTCTTCCATTGAAGGATCTGCATTCTCAATGCTTGTTTATCTACCTACTTTGCTTAGCAAATGTGGTAGAGCTTTAGCCTTTTTGTTGTTGCTGGTTCACTTGGAGCCGTTGCTCATGTGAGTGTGTGTGAGCTGGCAGAAAACAGAATGACTATAATAGTTTCAAAAATTTTAATTAATTAACAAAGTGTAATGAAAAAAAATTTTCTGTCCAAGTATGACAAAGACTACATTTAGATGTAATACATGTGTTTATATTTGAAAAATAAAGTTTTCATCATCAGCCTTTAAGTGCCTAACGCAGAGCAAAGGCCTCTTCTCACACATAGAAGCCTTGAGCATTAACCATCAAACTTGCTCAAAGCAATTTCAAACTTTAGTTAAGAATTTTAAGTCCACATGTGAGCGTTCACATATGACCTCTACCATTTGACTCAACTCTTAAATATCTTAACAGGAATGAACGCCTCCTCTCATTCTGGGATGTAACAATAACAGATGAACATGTACCACAAATGAACGGAGATGAGACCCCACACAAGAAGCAGAGAAGGAAATCTATCTCCAAGGCCCCTACCACCACTGCTACCCCCACCTACAACTTTGTGCTTGAAGATGCTCCGAGACTGGTGGACGTGGAACTTAAAAATGAGGATGGTGCTACCAAATTGAGTTTAGCTGCAGCGACTCGGAGTGGAGTTGTACATTATTACGGGCTTATGTTGAATGGGTGAGTTCTTTAATTTTGCTTTAAGAGATTATAAGTTAGTATTGTTTAATCCAGTTTTCCCACAAGCAATTTCAGCTTGATAAAATTAAATACTAGACTCAAGACTTTATTTCTACAAATAAAGTCTATAAAATAGTATTTTTAGTAAAAATTAATAAATAAGACTTAAAATTGGCTCTACAGGTTAAAACATAGCTGGTCTAAATTTTGTATTTTGAGTGGTTGGTCCATTTTAAGCTGGCCTAATAGAGCGCCCTACGTCTCACATCGATCGGCCTAAAATAAAATAAATTTCCCACTGGCCACACAATTTATTGCAAATAGCAGTTTTTCTGCACCACATTTGTATTAAAATTTAATTAAATTAATTATGAGATTTAACATTTCAATGTGTTGGTGTTAAATTATGAAGTGTCTTATGCACATACGACTGCTCCCCACGTGTCAAATGCTATAAAAATACAAACACGAGTCATGTTTTCTATCCTAAGTCGAAATGAAAAAAAGTCATTCCAATTAATTCTTGATCACTATCGAGTTTCGAAATCGAAGCGTACGGCATGCGCTCGGTACTTACCAAATACACTATCACAGATGGGACCCAATAAAATCATTTACCTGGAGCAGGCGAAGGAACAGGGTGGTTTTAAGTCCATAAGAACCCAACACCCTCTCTTGTAGTGAAGCCATTTGATTATTTTCCCATATCCCAACCAACCTAATATTTTAAGTAACATAGTTAGCACCTTTGCTTGCATGAACTTTTATTAATAAAAATCTTTTTACAATCTCCAGGTCATCAACGAAACCCATAAAGCCGTCAGTGACGATACAGGTGACGAGCGCGGACGCCCGCCCCTTGCCCCTACAGTGCTGCAGACTGCCCCCCACTGGGGAGCTCCTGCTTGGCTACTGGAATGGACCGGTCATGACCTTTGAGAGAGTGGTATGTATCAGCTTCATCTTTTCTTTTATAATTTTACATATTTTTTTTTATAAAATGCTGTAAATGAACTAAGAAAATTTCTAAAAGTTTCAAAGAATAATCATCCTATTGAGTACAATTTAGGCTTGTGCAGTTTCTGGAAGATTTATTCAAAGGTTCATTCAAAATTTTAATCGATTCTCCTTTTAGCCTGGTTGTTTCAAGAAACTTATTAATGTAGTCAAAGTACTTTTTCTGCTAAATTTTTCTATAACAATCAATGATTTAAGACATTACACAAAGTATAACATATTCCTTATATTACGTAAATAGCTAATTTTGGCAATCACCAGGTGGCGTTACTCTCGTTTATAATCCTAACTCAATTCACTTCCAATACAAAAATGTATAACCATGTTCCATAAACATTAAAAAACAATGTACTGTCATAGTATTATTAAATTTATTTCTAATTATTAATATATTTTATTTCAGAAACCAGATTTAAAAACAAAAACTCAGATATTGATTCGCGGTGAGAAAGAACCGAAAAAGAAAGGGAAGCAAGATGCGAAGAAAGTTCGAGAGAATGATACGTCACAGGTCACTTACGTTGAGCCGTTGGGGGGCGTCGCAAGGAAACGAGCCACGCCCGGAGATAAGGTCAGTGAAAGTATCAATATTTATTTAATTTTCTCCTTTTTTCATGATGAGATTAAATTACTAGCTAACCCCGAGTTGTACTGCCATCTTAATTATTTCCACAAAATGTTAAGGGGATCTTATCACTTAGGAGTATGAAAAGTAGCCAGTAACCGATCTTCAGACATATCTACTGAACATGTCATTGATATAAAATTTGGTTAAAATCAGTAAAGCCGTTTCGGAGGCTAACATTGTGATACGACAATTTTATATGCATACTAGCGACCACGGCCAGCGGGCGCCCGTGTGAATGTCGATTTTACACATTTTCAAGATTTTTTAAAATTTTCTCTACATATAAACCTTCTCTGGACTTCCAAGAAGTTTTGTAGTTCATTCAAAATTAACCAAATCGGTAAAGGAATTGTTGAATTAACATTACAACGAAAAATATGTCCATAATCACCATAAACCTGGTTTTAGGTGGAAGTACCGATGGAGGCTAGGCTGGCGAACTTGGCGCTGGACGTGAAGGGTCGCAGCAAGTCTGCCGTCAGCCAGAACCTCACCAAGCTACTCATGCAGGGACTTCATTCCAAGGACAAAAGGTATGTACTAGGTTATAGGAATTTAAACTTTAAGAACTGGCTTCACAGTGAATAATTATCCTCTTATGTTAATTTACTGAGATAAAGTCTACTACCGTTAACAGCGTGTACGTTAAGTATTTGAGATCCATTCTTCGGCACAATAAGGCCGTTTCAACCGTCGTGATACCACGGTCTCACAGAATACCGGCGTGAAACAACCACAGCGTTGTGTTTCGCCGTGTGAGTGGGGTTACTAAAGGCTCAATTCTAGAATCCCCATAATGCCGGCAAATTGTGGTTTTTAATAATTTAAACGCAACTTTACAATATTTTCTGTTAGATTAATGTCAGTCAGGTATTACACAGCAGTTTTTACCCCAAAATCAACTCGAGAGACGATCTCCAGCTATTGTAATGGGACGGCGAGTAAGGGTAGCTCGCCGCCCGACCAGAACCAGACCCGAGCGTACGGCGTAGTGTTCCGCGCGCGCCTCAAAGAGCCAATGGACTACCACAGACGACCTATACGGCCTTATTACAAAACAAGGTTTTACTTTAGTCTAAGACTAAACCATTGAGCCAGTTTTCGTATTTCGAATTGTAGGTAGATGACAATAAGATTCAAAATTCAACACCCGACTCAATGGTTTAAACCTGGACTAAAGATAAACCTTGTTTTGTAATAAGGGGGATAGAGTTAATGTTCAACCGGGGTGAAGGGGCAAGCGTAATGAGGCACCGCGGCCTCAGCGAGCAGGAGAAAGAACGGGGGCGTTTTTAGTCAGTAACCCCCTTATTACAAAACAAGGTTTATCTTTAGTCCAGGTTTAAACCATTAAGTTGGGTTTTGAATTTTGAATCTTATCTACTAATCTACCTTCAATTCAAAATACGAAAACTGACTCAATGGTTTAGTCCTAGACTAAAGTAAAACCTTGTTTTGTAATAAGGCCGTAAGAGTCTGATACTCCCTCCCGCCCGACCCTGGGCGGGAGAAGTCATTTGATTTTTATCTCACGAAAAATAAGACCAAAATTAACTAAGTCAGTCCGGAGTTTAAGCGAGACTATTGAACAATTATTTATTTATGAATTTTACTATTGTTCCAGTATAATCCTGACAGTGCTACAGAAGGACGACCCAATGGTGGCGCTGCGCACAGTGAGCAATCTGCCCGCGGACTACGTGCCTCAACTGTTGGAACAACTCGCCGACATGGCCACCAGGAAGACTAGTCAGTTAGTATACACAAAGAAAAACATATATTTAATTACTCAAACCCCAAGCGAACGCCGTTTCCGCACCTACAAGAAACTAAAATTTTTGAAACAAAATATCTTTTCAGTCACATACATATTATGATTTAATATTTTTTACGATTGATTAAATATAAGCGACCTCCCCCCCACCCCTTTTCTTTCCCTAGCTGAAGGGTATGCACTTAATAATATCCACTCATCCATTAAAATTGTTGCGTTTATAATACATTCGTATTAGTTATTCAATATTTCGATGAAAATATTAAAGTGTGGGAGAGCCATGACGAGCACGAATGGGTCGGCTCGACCGGAGTGATACCACGGCCTCACAGAAAACCGGCGTGAAACAACCACAGCGTTGTGTTTCGCCGTGTGAGTGAGGTTACCGGAGGCCCAATCCTTCCCCTCCCCCAATCCCTAAATCTCCAAATCCCTAAAAGGTCGGCAACGCACTCGTAACTCCTCCGTTGCGGGTGTCCATGGGCTGCGCTGATTGCTTACCATCAGGTAATCCGTCTGCACGTCTGCCGAACTATCACATAAAAAAAATACAACCTTTAAAAAATGGACATACCAAGTAAATTGTTATCATATTAAGAATAGATTGATAAAGTAAGTTTTTTACAGATGCGCGTCCGTATGTACGTGGCTGTCGGCAGTGGTGAGATGTCACTCAGCCCTGCTGCTCGCTACGATGGGATCCAGGTCCTCAGACCACCTCACACAACTATTAGCCATTTTCACCAACCGGTAAGATAACATATTTTTATAATATAAATACATACATATTTATAATCGTCAGTGATCGGAGTAGGTATATTGAAATGGGGTAATTGATCCGAAACGTATATATTAATATGGACATTCCGCCGGAATTAGTGGATTATTAAAAACTAGCTACTTTCGCGCGGTTTCACCCGCTGCTCGGCTTTTAGAGATCGTAGCGTGATGTCTTATAGCCTATAAACAATGAAACAATGAAACAATGAATTTATTTTTGCAAATAGGCCTTAAAACGGCACTTTTACACGTCAAATTATATGTGAAAAACTAGATGAAGCCGGCATTTCCTATCTGACTACTCTGAGAAGAAATGCCGAAACAAACTCAGAGGTCAGTCTCTTTTCAAGTCCAGACAATATAAAATAACATAATGTGAGAGAACCGTGCAAGTTCATTCTGTAGTGGTCTTTTGAGGAAAGAACCACACCAGTTTAAGTGGACCCGTTCTGAAGACAGGCACGCAAGTGTCAGTTTGCAACCATATAGCTAGTGCTGTTGAGTTGTCCGACGAACAATACCGATCAAAAGAACATTTGGGTGGGTCGCGCAAGTACTCAAACTGTCAGAACGCAGATGACTGGTGATAAAAAGCACGACAAGTCTCACACGGTCCTTACACTAACAATAATATAAAATAATAAAAATGTCAACAAATAAATAAAAAAAAATGTCAAATAAAAAATAAAAATGTCACAATAGGTGATCATGTCATTGTATAAAAAAAAAAAATAAACGTAATGTCAAATTGTATATAAAAGTGTAACTTATGTTACAAACATGTCAACATGACCTGTGCAGACATTACAGCGGCTCATTCCCAAGCCTGACTATCCTCTAAGTAGTCTTTTATTTTATAAAATGCTTTACAGCAAAGTTTAGCCTTTATTACACTTTTAAATTTATTGAGGCTCAAATTTTGAATATCGCTAGGAATTTTATTGTAAAAGCGTATACATTGACACCTAAACGAACTACTTATTTTCTGAAGCCTGGAGGCAGGCACAACATATTTGTTTTTCCCCCTCGTGTTGATATTATGTATATCACTATATTTCTTAAATAAGCTTTTGTTTTTATGAGCGTGAATTACATTTTCATAAATATATTGAGAGGCAACTGTCATTATTTTAGATTCCTTAAATAATTCTCTGAGCGAATGCCTCGGACTAAGATTATAGATTGATCGAATAGCCCTTTTCTGCAGAACAAAAATAGACTGGATGTCAGCAGCATTCCCCCACAACAAAATACCGTATGACATGATGCTGTGGAAATAACCAAAATAAACTAACCGCGCTGTATCAATATCTGTTAAATTTCTAATTTTTTTAACGGCATATGCTGCAGAACTGAGCTTCTTCGACAAGCCATCTATATGTGGGCCCCACTGGAGCTTAGCGTCCAGGGTTATACCTAAAAAGACAGTTGTATCTACAGGACTCAACTCCTCGCCCTTGACAAGCACACTGGTTTTTATCTGTTTAACATTTGGTGTTGTGAATTTATTATACCACTCAGGAACATTGTAGCTATCTATCTGTGAAAAAAATTTGGAAATCCGACCAGCGGTTCCAAAATTACCCCCTACATAGTACATACAAACTTACAAATATTACCTCTTTATAATATTAGTATAGAAAAAACCGGAACTTGTGAATGTAGGAATTTTATTCTGCCAGAGTGGAAGGAGTGATTTGATGATTTCAAAAAAGGTAGGGATTGTAATTTTGACTCGAATTGAATTGTAATAATATGAGCAATATTATTCTTTAAATACCAGGATACCGGAAATACTGGAAGTACTTTCCGGGAAAATGGCTTACCCATGTTATCTTTCTGTGTGCATATTTATAATACAAGTACCAAAAATCAATCTACCTACTCCGATCAATGATAATCATATGCTTTCCAGCTTATTATTTAATATGATTTCCTAAAATAAATAAAAGACCAGTTATTAAACACCATGTCGCGGTTTTGTTTCTCGTAAAAAACAGATTGTTTGTGTAATCCGCAAACAGTTCTCGGGTCGAACCCACAACAGAATATTAAAATGCTTGTGTCTCATAAAATTAACGTTTATTGCTACGGGGGTTCACTGAATCGTCAGCATCAGCCTATAAGTGCCCACTGCTAAGCAAAGACCTCGCCTCAGACGGTGTAGATTTAGGCATTTATCACCAAGGCAGATTAGCGATTGCAAATTTATTAGAAATCATAAAGTCCAGATTTTCTCGCAATTTTTTCTTTCACCCTTTACCATAATATGGATATATCGAGAATTTTTACTGTTCTTAGAAAGTACAAATAAATAGGAACATTTTACATCGGTCCTAGCCATGTTAAAAAAGGTATGAACCTGTAAGCTACTATGATTAGTTGCTGAATGTACCCTCGTTTTCTGTCATGTGAAAAAATGTATGGCAATTGTAATTTTGTAATTCAACATTCAGACGGTCACACCTATGCCAGCTGCTGAACCTCAAGGGTCGGCTGGACCTCACGATATCACAGCGCAGCGCCTCCGATATCGCACAGGAAGAACAACAACCCGTCCTCAATTATAATGGTAAGTTACACAAACATACGCTTTATTATATATTTCAATATTTTTCTTATTAAATGTGGGATTAGAACCATGCTTCAGCACGAATGGGTCGGTTGGATCGGCATCTCACGGCCTCACACAAAATTGGTGTGAAAAAACAACATTATTTCGCCGTGTGAATGGGGTCCAATCCTTACCTTTCGGGTGTTGCAGGTGTCCATGAGTGGCCCCGATAGCTTACCATCTATCAGCCTGCTCGTTTGTCGACCTATCACAAAAAATCATGTCGAATTAACAACTTGGAATAGAATAAAAACCTATACTCGGAATTTTAATTCCATTCCAGATTTGACAATTTCAGGGTTGCAACGTTATGCGTACGTAACACGTAATAAATAGTGACGTTGCGAAATAATTCGATGTGAAAATCGAATATTTCTGAATCGATTCCTCTCGTTTATAAATTTACTCTCGTAGTTTATCAGGAAATCAAAATTTTTTTAACCGATTATTTAGTTTTGACAATTAATCAACGATCTGAGACTTTTCTTTTGTAATTGTGTGTGAAATTAATACAAATGTGATCATGAAGGAACATGACAAATAAAACAGAAATTTTGTAAATTATCGCCGTCATCGCTCATGAATTGTGTCTGTAATTTTTATTGCCAATTAACATATCTAGCTTACTCATTTTTTCCTCTTCTTTGACAACATGGGATACGCATTTAGACCATTCGGTAGCCGTAGGTAATTTTTTGAATGCCTTCCTGAAACTGATTCACTGATTGTTTATCGATTTTTGTGTTCATCACTACACTGTTATGTGGTATCATTATTTCACAAAATGACAGTAGGTCATGTCAAATCAGGAATCGAATTAAAATTCTGACTATAGGACTCTATTGGAGAAACAGGCCTCACCTCAGACAACATTGTAACGCCATCTGTCGGCCCTCGTCTTATTAGAATCCTTACAACTTAATGTCCTGTATTCCAGATTCATCATCGGACGAGGAGATGGAAGCGGAGCCCTACCAGTCAGACAGTGACGCTTCCTGGGGTGACGACAAGTTCGAGAGCGATGCGTCGGCGCAGGATGAAGCGGACTCCGACAATGATTGACGTTGTAAAATAAATAGATTGTTTTCATATTTGATTGTGTTATATTATTGGTGTTTTATACCTGGTGTTTTTAGCGTAGAATCCCTGAAATTAATATTTTGAACTATGTTTTTGAATAGTAACTATCGTGAGACATTACATAAGTTACAATATGTAATGTCTCATACTGACGTCCACCGTAAGCGCGGGTCTGCGGATGCCGAACAAGAGTAGCTCGATGCCCGACCAGAATCAGACCAGGCGCGTAGCGTTCCGCGCGCGCCTTATAGACCACCACAGACGGGGCCCTATAGAGCTGATGTTCAGCCGCAATGTGGCACCGCAGCGTCGGCCTAGAGCGGAAGAGGAATGGGGGTTTTTTAGTCAGTAAGAGTCGGATATGAAATTCTGCTAAAACCATAACGTAATAGGTTGCTGAAACAAAATAAATAGAACTAGTTACGAAAGAGGTTATATAATTATGTATTATGACGAGAATTATGTTCTAACTACAATATTCATGTGGGGCGCCTAGTCTAGGAATAAAAATATGTCGAAACATGCTTGATCAGAAGCCGCTTTTGGCTGAAATTATCCGTTACTTGAGAAACGGATGCGGTAACGTTGCATTCGACCAAGTTGTTAATTTATAGACAAACCTGTTTAAGGGATTTTTATACAATAGGTGGCATAAGAGAGCAGACAGATCATCTTATGTTAAGCGATCAAACTGGCCATGCCAAAATCAGCTACAAGTTCTTTACTGGCTTTTTGGAGCCGACGCTAACTCGCCAGCAATGGCAAAGAATTTAATAAGTAGGTAATTTTTTTTGTCTCTGTTTTTCATTTACATAATTCAAATGTTTCTTTGTATCAATACCAAGCTTAAGCCTTTGACTGCCGACAGAAAACTGTTGAAGGCAAATCCTCCGCTAACGGAGGTCTCCATGGCGCTTAACGTGTTAAGCTTTTTATGCTTTTGAATTGGAGCGGACTTCACGTACCTACCCCCGATTCACAGACGATAGTTGTCATTGCAATTGTTATAGGACCTGAACACTATTCTCAAAGTCCTCAACATTTTCCCAACAGGTGGACCTATCAATGAATATGGACAAAACCAAAATCATGCCAAATGCCCATGTTGCACCCGTACCGGTCATCGTTAGGGACAATATCCTTGAAGTTACAGACACACGCTCCCATACGGAGTTACTCGATGTCTTCTATGGAAAATCCTAAAGACTAAGATGTTCAATCAGTGTGTGTTGCCGGTAAAATTGGGAAGTGGTCCCTGACTTCTTGTCTTCTAGACACTCAGAGTCGCTCAGCGCGCGATGGAGAGCTGTGCTGGAGCTTTCTTTGGACATTATCCGAATTACCGCCATAGCTCGTAAAATTTGTAGGCTGAGGTGGCAGTGGGCAAGCCACATCTCTAGGGCTGAAGGCTGATAACTCGAACTCGTGGCGAACACGAACGCAACGCAAGACCTAGGGTATGCAGGCTTTCCGTTAGGTGGACCGACAACAACAATTGCCTAGTTTTCGTTCGGCATAGAGGACTATGGCAGAAGCCTTCGTACAGCGGTAGACAAGCTGATGATATCGATTATACCAAGATGCCGAGGCTTATGTTTTTTATATGATAGGATGACAAACCAGCTAATTACCTGATGGTAAGCTATCAGCGCCGCCCATGGACATTCGTAATAACGGAGTTACGAGTACCACGTTACCGACCTTTTAGGGAATAGGGTTTTGAATATTTTGGGATAGGGGAGGGGAAGGATGGGCGATACACCACTCTACGGTTTATTAACACCGGTTTTCTGTGAGGCAGTGCGATCATGGCTCTCCCACACTTTTGATTTGGTTATGTCTAGAAAGTATGATTGCTAAGCTGTTTGAAATAACCTTGTGCATCCGTTATGCGGAGCACAATTTGCCGTGCGATGCCGGCAGTAAGCTAAGGGCGGGGGAAGTGTCAGACTCTTACTGACTAAAAACCCCCTGTTCCTTCTCCTGCTCTGAGCAGAGGTCGTGGTGCCTCATTGCGCTTACCCCGCAAGCCCCGCTGAATATCAGCCCTATAGGGCCCCATCTGTGGTGGTTTATTGGCTCTTTCGAGGGTGTCCGTTACCCAGGCCAGATGTTGTCGACAATGGTCATTTGAATCTTATAGATAATTAGTTGTGCGGCTTCTGTAATTGTTGCGCACATTTTTAAATTTGTTGCGCTTATAGTTTTTTAATTATTTTACAAAAACATTTCCTGCTGGCGTAACGTTACCACAGCCAGACCTTTTTCATTCTAATGGGAATATTTAAATAAATATTAGCTATAAAATTAGTTGTCTAGATAAAGTAAATGTTGTGCCTTATTTTGTATTTGTTCCTACCACCACCACCACCTAAACTTGGTCGGCTTACCACGGTCATTCACTTCGTAATGACTTTAATAGTATTATCTCATTAATTATCCAATGTATTGAGCTGAAATTTTACTGATATACAACTGATCTAAACAACTAATCATTGACATAACATTCAGTTCATATATCCAATCCAGTGGCCAAATAACACCGCGTGCATTAAGACCGTGCTCGTGAAGAACTGAATATCATCATAACTTGTTAAATACTTACGGGATACTAATGAAACTTCACATACATTTGAAGGCGGTTACAAGCTTTAAAATTACGTTTAAAGTAAGTCTTTAGACTTCTTATTGAGAGTGCTGGGGCCAATTGAAGTGTTTTCTATTTAATGAAATAACCTTTAAAATATGCATTATTTTGGTTTTGTTATTGCACAACAAATTTAAACTAAGTCCTCGGAAGTCGTGTACAAAATATGATAAGAATCCGCTTAACCATTTCAAAGATCTAGCAAAACCAAAAACGTTACCGCAGCAAAATCTCGAATAATTTCGCAACCGAAGAAAGAACAAATACAAAATAAGGCACAACATTTACTTTATCTAGACAACTAATTTTATAGCTAATATTTATTTAAATATTCCCATTAGAAAGAAAAAGGTCTGGCTGTGGTAACGTTACGCCAGCAGGAAATGTTTTTGTGAAATAATTAAAAAACTATAAGCGCAACAAATTTAAAAATGTGCGCAACAATTACAGAAGCCGCACAACTAATTATCTATAAGATTCAAATGACCATTGTCGACAACATCTGGCCTGGGTAACGGACACCTTTCGAGGTGCGCGGGACACTACGCGTCGTGTTCCGCGTAGTGTCGCCTGTTGCGGCGGCTGGGGCGTGAAGAGGATTGCTCCCTCACGCGGGCCGCCTCCCTCTTTGCGAGCATAACTGCTTCACAGAAGGAGACGGCGTCCCAGTTCCTCTCACTCCGCACCGGGCCTGAGGGCCGGAGGGCCGAGCGCGAGAGGTCGCCGCCGCCGATCACTTCCCAGGCAGGACATACCGCCACCGTATCCTCTAGTTGCCCTCGCAATGACGTAACTCGGGCGTTTCCTCCCGCTGGATCCGATACAGGATCCTACCGAAGCTGAGCTAAGTGTACACTACAGTAGCGCAATAGCGGCCGGGCAAGTGGTTTTTCAGGAAAAGCTTACTTTGTCTTACGCAAAAATATATTCACCCTGTTTTACGGCAGTAAATTATGTGGAGATCGATAACTTTACGAGTAGGTAGTACTATAGTCAGACTTTTAATTCGATTCCTGATTTGACATTGGCCACTGTCATTTTGTGAAATAATGATACCACATATAACAGTGTAGTGATGAACACAAAAATCGATAAGCAATCAGTGAATCAGTTTCAGGAAGGCATTCAAAAAATTACGGCTACCGAATGGTCTAAATGTGTATCCCATGTTTTCAAAGAGGAGGAAAAAATTAGTAAGCTAGATATGTTAATTGACAATAAATATCAAAGACACAATTCATAATAAATGTTACATAGAGTAACGGCGATAGCGATAGCGATGACGGCGACAATTTATAAAATGTCTGTTTTATTTGTCACGTTCCTTCATGATCGCATTTTTTATTAATTTCACACAAAATTACAAAAGAAAAGTCTCAGATCGTTAATTAATTGTCAAAACTAAATTATCGGTTCAGAAATATTTTATTTCCTGATAAACTTAGTTTACGAGAGTAAATTTATAAACGAGAGGAATCGATTCAGAAATATTCGATTTCCATATCGAATAATTTCGCAACGTCACTATTTATTACGTGTCATAACGTTGCAACACTGAAATTGTCAAATCTGGAATGGAATTAAAATTCCGAGTATAGTCACAAGATTTCAAAAAGTAACTTGAATTGCTTCAATTAGGTAAATTTAAAAATAAAACATCAAAATTATAGTCATTCGCACCATCATATATTTTCATACAACTTACTTTATAACATACACTCGTATGTCGACTTACAAACTAATACTCATTTCAACTTATCATACAAAAATAACTTTAAAATTGTGTTTATTTAGGAATGAGGTCCGTTGGCATTTAGCTTAGAAAACTGTTCTTAGACACTGTAATACATCGAATTACAAAATACTCAGGAGCGAAATATCACAGTTTCCATTTAGTTTAAAATCATTTAACATGACGAAAAGAAAACTGGATATTGTGTAAAAAACAAAATGGTTATTAGAAGACCTGATATTGATATATCTTATTTAATAATTGCGTCAACATTTAACTATAACAACGGACTAAAAACTAAGCTTTTTTCGGTGGCGCTCTGAAAATGCCCACGACAACGGCGTGATCTCTTTCATACGGCTCTAAAGTTAACTGTTCTTGTGGTTTTAATTTATCTGCTTGTAATTTCTTTACTTCTGACGCGAAAACTGCTTCGGGTTGCGCTGTGGAGTCTATGCAAGAGGCCTGGAAATAATATAGTTCGTTTATAATTGCGTTTTTTTTTGTTTGATGGGAGTTTATGAGCTATTAGCCTCAGTGAGAGAGTTCAATCTTATCAACATGAAAGATTTAGAATAGTTTTGTCATCATAGAAAGTATACATACATTCAAATTTAAAGAGTTTTTGAATTATTTCAGGCACTTTTTACATTAGTCATAACTCATAAAACTCAATCTCAGACCATTATGAAAAATAACAAAATTGCAATTATAAATTCTAAATTGTAAAATTACATCAAAATCTAATTGAGTTCTAGTTTTAAGAGAAATATTAAAAAAAGACTCACCTTAATAGAAATAACAAAGTGTCCACCGTTTTTGAGGAAGTGTTGGGCGTTTAGACTGACTATTCTAGCTTGGTCTGGCTGTGCTACATCGGCAAATATACAGTCAACCATGCCGACAAGCATTCTGGAATAAAGAAAGAGATAATATAGCAAATTGTTTAGAGTTAGTGAAGGATGGGAGCTGTTAGGTAGGATCAGAGAGAGAGTTCAAATTATTTCAACATGAAAAATTTAGTTCGTAGAAATCATCATAATAGTTTTTCTTACTAAGTGATTTTCAGGTACAAGCTTCAAGCCTGTGCAGGCTATTTGATTATAGTTATTATAAAATTGTATTCTTCATAAAACAATGATATTTACCTGTATTTCAGTGGATGTCTAGCATCTTCTATGATGGGGATTATATTTGTTCTCTTTTTAGCTACATTTATCAGGTCTCTGCCTGATCTGTGTGAGAATTCTACTGCATATACTAATCCTTCCTGTGAAACAATGAATAAGAGAAAAAATGTTAATAAAATGGTATAAAAGATTTCAATATTGAAGTGAAAATGAGAAATAAATATCAGAAGTGGGTATGTGGACATAGTCTTCATGAATAGGTCTAGATTAGAGGGACCACAATCATCATTTAGATTTTGGTTAATTTTAAGAAAATTAAGACTTAATGAATTATAATTCGACTGTAAAAACAAACAAAAAATACTACAATACCTATCAAAAATCGAGTTAATCATTTACCTAAAAAAAACCCCTATAACATGAATAAAAAGCCAAAACTTACCGGTCCAACGACATCGGAGACGTGACTGACAGTGGTACCGCTGGCTGCACCCAAATATAAAACCCTGGAGCCAGGAGGCATGTGTATAGCGTCAACACCACCCATAATAGCTGCGGCTAACTTTGATCTGAATGGATTCCATACTCTGTATTCCACCTTTTCTCCATCATTCTGTCAAGAAGGTAGCTTTTGGTTAGTAAGGGTAGGATATTGAAGAGTTTTTGGGTTTACAAGGGAGCAAATCAGAAGTGGGTATGTGGACATAGTCTTCATGAATAGGTCTAGATTAGAGGGACCACAATCATCATTTTAATGCCTAGTATTCTATGAAAAAAAAAAAGAAGATCCCGACAAATTGAGAACCTCCTCCTTTTTTTAAGTCGGTAATAAATACTTTTACAAGCTAGTTAAGATAGTAACTAAAACTTTTATTGTGTTAAATTTGGTTTTCCTATTATTTATCAAGTTTGAAATTAAACACATGTAATCTAGATAAATACTTCAGTTACAATGTTTTTTTTTTTAAATATCTTCACTATTTGTAGTCTATGTTAATGCTAGTTCAACTCAATATTTAGAAAATACAACAACTAAAATACAGAATTAGGTACAAACCTCAACTGATATTCTTTTTTCTCCATAAACTTCTGATCCGGGCACCAAATTCTTTGTAACTAGAGCATCCTCCTTCCCTCTTGCAATGAATACTCCGGGATGTCTAAGACAAAATAGCTAAATTTAGTGTTGAAAGGTAAGAACTATGAAGCTGTTATTTAAAATGATGATCAGTAGAATATGTTGGCTTCAAGCATTCGCTTTCAGAAGAACGAAAGTTTATAATAACATCATTTCAATTCAGTGTAAATAAGAACTTCCTGTTATTTTGTGTGAAGTTTTTATCAAAGACCTAGTTGGGATAAGAAATACCATTTGATCTATATTTTTGTGTATGAATATAATAGTTATTTAAAAAAATTAGAAGTTAAACAATATACTACATACCTATGTGGTTCAATAATAACTTGTTTGCCTCCTTTGAAGCCACCACCTCCCCTTCCACGGCCACCTCCAGGTCCTCCTCGACCACGGCCTGGAGAAGACACAGTCATTAGGACAAGGTAATAACAAAAGTATTATTATATGCTGTCTGTATAGCATCAGAAGTGGGTATGTGGACATAGTCTTCATGAATAGGTCAAGATTAGAGGGACCACAATCATCATTTAGATTAAAAAAAAAATGCATTTAATCATACACAATATTAACTATCTGTACTTCTTACCTCCGCCACGGCCACCGCCGCCTCGTCCTCCAAATCCTCCCCTACCGCCGCCTCCCCCACGGCCACCAAATCCGCCGCGGCCGCCACCTCCACCGCGACCTCCTCCGAATCCTCCTCGACCGCCTCCACCGCGGCCACCTCCGCGACCACCGCCGCCGCCACGACCTCCATTAAATTCTGGAAATAATATAAAAGTTAATATTTGTGTAGTTGGTTAATCTTCACTTGTATGTGTTGTTAAGTGCTGAACTCCGGAATAGCTGAACAGATTTAGATTTCAGTTTCTTTATGTTGCGAGTTATTTTTAATATTCTTATACTTTTGTAATAATGTTGAAAATCAAAAAAATACTAGCTGGTGTGTCAAGAAATTTTGAAATTAAGAAACAAAGATGATTTTGAAAGTACTACATTTATTGTTCTTATAATAATTGTTGATGACTACCACATTATGTGTTACATAAAAAAATTGTGATTATTCTCAGCATATTTGTTATTGCACAATACTTGAAAACTTCATTTTAAAAACCCTCAAATTTAATTTAGGTATTTTGACCCGATAATATTACACGGGTAGTCTAACCTTGACTATTATATCTGATGAATGGTATTTTTTGAAAGGTTGTTTCGAGTTGGTGAAGATGCCATCTAATTAAATTGAAAACCCTGTGTGAGCTGTGAGAACATTAGAAACTATCCTAAAAGTTTTTAAGAATGCATTACTCTTTTACAAAAAAGAAACTGAACAGATCTAAGTGAAATTAGGCACAGTGGTAGATTATTGTCTGCAAAACCATATAGGCTACCCTTGATATTGTACGACGGGCAGAGCCAATGACAGAAACAAGTATATTATAAAACAGAAATAGTATTGTAGCCTAAGGATGTATTTCAATAATTGTGCAACTAATAAAAGTAGGCGCGGATTTAATTTCTGAGTACTACAACTTGACCGACGACCCACTGACCGACCCTGGCATTCGAAGATGCACCATCCATTTTTCTCAATAGTAGGTATGTAATAATGTAACTCTATTATGTATGGTATTAACGAAAGGAATATCAAAGAAAGGAAGCTCAAATATCTCATGTGGTTTCAATGCAGTTTGACACCTGTGCCGTAGTGATAAGTAAACAATACCTAACTAACCTCATTGTAAGGAGGTTAAGTTAGTACTAAGACTCTTTAGAGAAAACATTGAAAAAAATACCATGCCGTGTTTTTTTTTTTTTTTGTTAAGCAAAAGCAATATCACACTGTAACTTGAGCTAGATAAAGGTCTTCTTCAAACGCCACGTGGTGATAATATTATGGCATCCAACAAGTGCATAAACAAACACACAAAATATTTCTGAACTTGCATAATACCATAAATAACACTTATTTATCATATAAATATCCTGAACATACATAATAGTCTATACTTTAGCTTAATTTCAATGAAAAAGTTAGCATCGTTCGTCAACGCATGGCGCCGGCGTGGTGTCATGATAAGTTATAAGTTTACAGCCTTTAAATGAAAGAAGAAGCGGGTAAAAAAGCAAATGCATATTTAAAAGACGTTCAAGCCTTTGGGGAGTGTTCAAATTACATAGATGATACATAAATTAAAAAATTATGGCTACCGAATAACCAAACTAACCTCAAAGTGACCACGTGAAAACTTGGTTTAATGGATTTAAACAGTGACTTGATGTGAAAAGTTGCCAATAATATTGACAATTCTATGTTTTAAAGATATTACGGATAATATTATAAAAGTACCACACGCGGAGATAAAAAACATGTGCTGGGCACCGAAACCCACAAGTCCAACGTTATGTATATGAAAATCTTACCTGGCTTTCCCATTTCTCGAGTAATATACTCCAATAACTAATACCGTTTTATTAAAATAATAAACTTTAGCTATCTAAACACAAAAATGCACAATAATTTCTTCATAAGCCGCGCGGAGCCATCACACCGCGCAGCCGTCCACGGAAATGACGCCATTCGAAGTCCGAGTGATAGAATGGTGTTGCTGCTTTTTTGAAACGGAATTTTATTTTTTGCTGTGTTGCAAGTAAAAAATTATTTTAAATTACACACATTCTCCAAAATAATATACTATTTTTCAATAAAAATAAACTAAAATATATAATAAACCAGTGCTGTATAAGTTTTTGCAACAAGTACCGCTTGCGCCTCTTGCTACTAAATTAAATCAAAGTATAATTTATTTATTCATATTGCACAATAATCTAAATAACCTTATAAATTCTTCTGTATATTAGAACATGACTTTTCATTTGATGTTATTTGCTCCTGGATTCTTTTCAGCGAATCGTAATTGATTGTGAAATAAATATGAAATTACAGCCAAATGGTATCAAAGGAACCTTAATTCATAGAAAATTAGTAAACGAAACGTAGTTTTTATATACTACATATATACGAAACTCGCTTGTTTTATTTTTTTTCTTTTCAAAACCAATACCAACAATTGCTTATTCAACATGCATTTATTTTATCATGCTCCTTATTATTTGCTGATTAATTTCTTATTTGTGCGGGATCCATCCTTCAACCTTGGACTATAGTTATTTTCACAATTTAATACAATAGATCCAATGTAGGCCAAATACATAGGTAGTACATGTTTATAAATAACAATTTCAGAATGTTACGTACTTCAATTGATTGTTATTTTTATTCGATAAGATAAAACACTTATGGTCATTTCACGAAGAAGACACAATATAAATAAGGGGAATTCATCATTGTAAATTATTTACTCGCACCAATTGACACTTGACAGTCAACTAGCTAAATTTTTTGTAATACACCATAAATTAACGCTAATTTAAGTAAAATGGATTCTAGTAAATACAGTGAAATAAAACTCAGCGACTATAAATGGATAAATGAGCCAAAAAAATGGCGAATCAGTGATAAAGGCCTTGAAGTGACAACAGATGAGAAAACAGATTATTGGGAAGGCACTTGGTACAATTTCCATCATAATAATGGCCATGTTTACGGAGTACAAATCAAGGATGATTTTACTTTCACGGTATGTTTTTTTTTTATACTACCTATTGTTATTTGTTTCCCATAAACGTTTCTTAAAACATTGACAAGATCTTGTATCTATTCTAAAAATAAACAACACAGCTTAAAAAAGTTAACCAACACCAAAGATAGATGGGGTTACCAATAATCGGTCGACGACCTCTTGGCTCGAAATTCAAAACTTACATCTTTGCCAGATTCGCCGCACGATGACATTTTAATTTTAATTTTTTCTCATTAGGTAATACAAAACTTGTCCTGACAATAATTTGGCAACTATAATAACTCAACCAAAATTATTTACCTAATTATATGCAGCGCCGGCAAACCGTACGAAAATAAGTACTTAGCTAGATAGTGTTTTGAATCTGACGTGAGGCGCGTAGATACAAACAAAACATTTGGCGATAACATTCTATTTATAGATAAATGCCACGTTTTACGTTTTTGCGTTGCATTTATGGCGTGTATACTTTTGACGTGTTTATAACCAGCCTATTTGGACATCGCTGGTGGTAACAATGATTATAATGATATTATTATGACGTTTTAGGTTTGCGTTGAAGCGGAGTTCTCTCACCTGTACGACCAAGCAGGTCTCATGATATACTTCGACGACAAACATTGGCTGAAGGCAGGCATTGAGTACAATGATGGACAACCTATGATCAGCAGCGTCCTAACTAACGAGCTCTCAGATTGGGGCACAGGTAAAAAATAAAACGAGTAAAAAAAATTTCAAGATTCGGCCTCTTTTTTTACATTTATCTAATAGGTATGCAATTTTATGTGCAGGTGTGTTTATGGGCAACCCGCGCAAGTTCTACCTGCGGCTGTCGAGGAAAGGCGACGTGGTGTGTGTGAAGTACTCGGCAGACAAGGAGCTGTGGACGCTGCTGAGACTGTGCCCGCTGCCGGGCTGTACGCGCGGCCCCTGTGTGGTGGGACCCATGTGCTGCACGCCCACCAGGCAGGGGCTGCAAGTCACCTTCAGCGACATACGCATCACTGTGCCCGCCGATGATATCCTGCATTCTAACTAATGTATCTCTGAATATATTTTTTATCATGTTACGCATTTAATATTTTAAGAAATAAATATGTATTAGATACTGCACATTTTTATTACTTTTATTTATTGCGATTAAACGTGAAGGATTCGTTTACAATAAACAAAAAAAACATATACTCAAAAGCATGTCGCATATCACATAAACAATAAATTACAACCAGCAATCGTAACAGAATTAGAGAAAACCCTTTAAGAGTAGAATCAAATAATGAATTACTGTGCCTATGAATTATTTCAAACCTCCAAAGTATTTCCGAAAATGTTGATGGGCCGATAACAAAAATTAGCCAAAGTTATTCACTGAAAAGTAGAATTAATAACGGTAAAAAAAATAACTGTTTCCGAGCCAACACGCCCACAATGTACAGACCAGAGTTTACCATGACTGGCGTACAGCTCCAAAAATAAAGGCAGATTCAGTACTGTATGTACTAGATAAAAAAGGTAATAGATATCATTATCTCGAAATAGGATGAATAACAAACAACCATTTCCATAACTTAGCCAAGGCTTTGGACACGGTTTCTATTCCCTTCTTGTGGAATAGGTCAAGACTACAAGAGTCTATAGACATCAGATGGCGTGCGTTGGAGATATTTCCAGATATTTCCAGAGATCATTGGAGATATTTCCAGACTAGTCTGCTAAGTGGAAGTCAGGTCGATTCAGTTGATGGTTACAAAATAAAAAAACTACCTATAGAAGATGGTGTGCCCTAAGGCAACCTTGGACCAACTCTCTCATTAGTATATTTTATAGTTTAGTGTGACAACATCAACTGTTTCTATACTGACTCAATATCTTTTTAATACAAACTATCGTGATGTTACGATTGCCCAATGCACCCTTAAATGATTAATCTACAAAATCCCCTTATGATCAGCAGTTATCCCCCCTTCATGGCAAAAGGGCCTCATCAGCAGTTTTGCCATTGAGATATACCAGATCTCTCTAGCCTCAGTCCCCTTCTAGATCCCGTCGCGAGCACATCACTTAAGCGTGCTAGTTCTATATCCAATATACATAATTGTATTTTTAATTCTAGTTCAGTGTAATAATTAATTAAGTGTTTAATATAGGATATTAAGTAAAATTGTTTTTTTAAAACCTTCCGAGAGGTTTCCGTCCTAACATTGGTGGCAGCGAAAAGGATTCCAAAAATCTGGAAAATCCGGTAAACGCCTCAGTGAAGAGACATTCAGTGTGCAGTTTACGTGTGTAAAACTAAACTCACTATCTCCGTAAAAATATATTCTACATCCATATTTTACCTGCTTCTAAATCTTTTATAAAATTCATCACTTACCCGATACTTACTCGCGCGTATACCCTCTACAAAATCCCGCGAGTGCAAAGTGCAGTTCCAGTGTTCCTGAAAATCATTTAAATATTTCCACCGTTCCCGCAGTCAGGTGATCATGTCCCTGCTTCATCTCGTCATCATAGCCGTTATCCTGTAAGTGAAATCAATATCTAACTCGATTCCCAGTGCAGTGCAGTGCCCCAAAAGTATACATAAAATACAATCCAGTGAATAAGTTACAGTGAAACTTAGCGATAATACCTGTAGACTAAACATCCGAAACACTTCCAAGTAACAGCCTTATCAGTTACTCGACGACGCCCGCTAGCATCCTAGCAACATTGTAACCACTATACTTCATTGTTTTGTAATCTATTCTTAGCCTTTGTTCATACTTATTTTTATACACATTTCCGATTATAATAAGAAATGTCCAAACCTGACGCAAAGGCAGAGCTCGTTACTCTGTCAGAGAAAATGGAAACAAGTATTCTTTTTAAGTTCATTAAACCCTTTGATGGATCTAGAGATAAGCTTCAATCGTTTCTCAATAATTGTGAAAATGCGAACAAACTCGCTTCAATTACTCAAAAACCTATTTTGTTAAATTATATTCTAAGTCGACTCGAAGGTAAAGCTGAGTCAGCAGCGTCCATTAAGGACTTTGACAGCTGGGAACAGGTAAAATCTTTCTTACAATCCCAATTCGGGGAAACAAAACACTATGCACATTTATTGTCTGAATTACAGGAATTCCAACAGCAACCAGATGAATCTGTTAGCCAGTATTCACTTAAAATTGAGTCTTGCCTAGCCAAGCTAATTACCGAAATTACGATTTCCAATAAAAAGAGAACCGAATTATCCGGTAAAATATCAGCTATGGAGGAATTAGCCCTCCACTCATTCTTAATGGGACTTTCACCCAAAATTTGCAATCTAATTCGTATGAAAAATCCTTCTACCTTGAATGAAGCCATTAACTTTGCTATCTCAGAAGAGAAAATATTCGGCAGCGGCATTCTTTCACCACTTCTTTTCTCTATCTTTATTAATTTCATCACTTTGGAACTTCAGTGTGCGTACCATTTGTATGCTGATGACTTGCAGCTGTATTGTCAGGCTGCGGTGGATGATCTGCCCGTTGCTGTCTGCAAACTAAATAGAGACTTAGCGGCTATCCAAAACTGGTCAGACAGGTTCGGTATAGCCGTGAACCCTAATAAATGCCAGGCCTCAATAATAGGTAGTTCTCGGAATTTGAGATTGGTTGATGGTACAAACCTACATCCTCTCTTATATAATGACGTGACTATCCCATTCAGTCAAGAAGTAAAGGACCTTGGGCTGCTTATTGATAGCACATTGAGCTGGAGACCCCAAGTCACCAGTGTTTGCCGGAAGGTGACCGGCTCGTTGAGGGCTATGTATCGCCTGAGGAACTTTCTTCCGTCATCCGCGAAGACGCAGCTGGTGCAGGCCTTGATTTTCCCCATTATTGATTACGCTGATGTCTGTTACTATGACCTGAATGCAGATCTGCTCAATAAACTTGACCGACTTCTAAATAACTGCATTCGATTCATTTTCAATCTACGCAAATATGATCATGTTTCTGCACGTAGGATGCAACTTAAGTGGCTGCCAATACGTTTGCGCAGACAACAGAGGGCACTTACAACTTTATTCTCTTACCTTGATTCTCCTTCTTCGCCTAGCTACCTCGCCCCTTACTTTCAATATACTTGCGCAAACCATTCAAAATTTCTTCGGTCTTCCCACAATCGACACCTTCATTGTCTCACCCATCGCACTGACTTCTTCCATTCTTCTTTCTTCATTCAAGCTGTTCTTCTATGGAATGCGCTTCCGAAGGAAATCAGAATGGCCACAAATCGCTACTCGTTCAAGTTAAAAGTCCACGAGCATTTATTTAAGGATTGGCAGACACAAAACAGATGTGGTAACTAGTCTCGACATGGTTTTTCCCATCTAGATAATATTATGTATGTATGTATATATGTATATATGTATATCTGTATATTATAGTATGTATGTTTCAATATATCCATACTTAACATGTATTATTTATTGTATTCGTTAACTTATTTTATGCATATCTATTTATTTATGTGTAAAGAATCGTGTTTGTTTCTTCCTTTTTCTTTCCCCTTTCATCCTGTTCTAGGACTCTGTGTCCTTGCTTCGCACCAACCGCAAGAATTCTCTGCACTGCCCTATGGTTGACTGTTAGAGAATGCCTTAAGGCATTAAGTCCGCCATTCACACTGTTTGTATGAAGAAGAAATAAATAAATAAAAATAAAATAAAAATACAAGCCCAATTAATAAAGAAAAGGAATTCGAATCGTCCTTTTCAAAAACCAAATATTATTCAAAACCAATCTAGATCCAACGCAATTCATAATTTGGACAAACCCCAATCTTCTCCACCTGTATGCCGATACTGCAAGTTCGAAGGTCATACCCTCGAAAATTGTAGGAAGCGTCAGTTTAATAACAACAGATTCAAATTCAACCAAAACAACAATTTCCAACGCCCACAAACCAATAACAATCGCGCTTTTCCGCGACAAACAAACACACAAAACCGCGTTAGCCATGTCGACTACGACAACCAACCTCAAGATTTTATAACTGACGAAAGTCATTTAAACGAGTAGTGGGCTCACGACGGTGTCACGTGAGGCCCAGACCTCAAATTCCATATCCGTCTTCGCGCATAAAAGACACCAATTCTAAATCCTCTGTATCCGCTGCACCAAGAGTGTCAGCCAATTCTAAATCCTCTGTATCCGCTGCACCAAGAGTGTCAGCCAATTCTAAATCCTCTGTATCCGCTGCACCAAGAGTGTCAGCCAATTCTAAATCCTCTGTATCCGCTGCACCAAGAGTGTCAGCCAATTCTAAATCCTCTGTATCCGCTGCACCAAGAGTGTCAGCCAATTCTAAATCCTCTGTATCCGCTGCACCAAGAGTGTCAGCCAATTCTAAATCCTCTGTATCCGCTGCACCAAGAGTGTCAGCCAATTCTAAATCCTCTGTATCCGCTGCACCAAGAGTGTCAGCCAATTCTAAATCCTCTGTATCCGCTGCACCAAGAGTGTCAGCCAATTCTAAATCCTCTGTATCCGCTGCACCAAGAGTGTCAGCCTATTCTAAGTCCTCTGTATCCGCTGTACCTAGTGTATCAGCTAATTCTAAATTCTCTGTATCCGCTGTACCTAAAGAGTCAGCTTGTTCTAAATCCTCCGCATCCACCGCGCCTAAGAAGCCAATCTATTCTAAACCCTCCGAATCTCCTGTACCTGAAAAATCTAAATTTTCCAAATCCATTGAGCCCGCTCTAATTTCAACAAGTTGTTCAACCCCTAGATCCAAAGAAAACATTATTTACGAAATTACTTCAAATTCCACGAAGAGATATGTACCACATGTTTCCCTTAGAACTCCGTTGAATAACCAATGGCGAGATGGCGCCACGGCCAGAGTAAATATCAGCTCCGTATTAAAATTTCATTAAAAATAGTAAAATTGCGTTTTAGAAATAAATACCAACGTAACAGTGTACAAAATACTGTAAATCACAAAGTGTTGATATAAATTTAAACATAAACTCCGTATATAGTGAATAAGTGTGTGTAATACAGTGTGACAAACCAAGTAAAAAGACACTAGAATAACAGTGTTAAAACACTATTTGACATTATTAAAATACGCGCGCGCGCGCAACAATCAGCACAGCAGTGTTAAACTGTGTCAAAACAATCAATGAAGTGGAAAAAAAAACGCAAAAACTGGTTTAAGTAGACAATCCTTTGTTCCGAAGAAACTAATTTGACCTTTGGACTTATAGCTGCCTACTACTTAAAACACAACTCAACGCAACGCATACGCTTGCCTATTTTGTACACATAATTAATCGATTTGGTAGCCTAGAGGTGATTACAGAGATTGCTGTTTAAAGGCGGTCTAGTTCGATTCTGACCTTTCACACTTTTTGTAGCATATTTTAAATTTATTTCAAAGAAAACTTACTTAATGATAAATATTTATATCTATTAACCAAAACCACAGACAAAATGAATTTCTTTGAAAATATTACCCTCCGAAAAAAAAGGAACAGCTCAATGACAGAAACGGTCACAGTGATTGAGTCCAATAACTCGACGCTAGATGGCAGCACGAACAGTATGCCGAACATATCCGATGATGACGACGAAGTAAAAAGCCTACGACAAGAAATATCAACATTACGTTCAGAGTTAAACTCTGCACATCAGGAAATTAATAATCTTTCGTTAGAGAATACTGAGTTAAGAAATACTATTAAGAATCTGTCCAATAAACATGAAGTTCTGACTAAAGCGACTAAACAGCTTTCAAGCGACTTGTGTTCTCGAACTCCTATTAACTCAAAATCAACAACGCCGCATCGTCCTACCCACAAAAAGAATAAAAGCAAATCGGCACAATCAGCAAGTACCCTTTCAGCGCACCAAAACACCGACACAGTACATGGCACGGCATCGCTTTCGCACATAGTGCAGCAAACTACAAAACAAACCAATAAGATACCCAAAGTTGACAAACCAAAACTATGTATCATAAGTAGCAATAGAAGAAACAAAGTTTTAACGATAGCTGAAAACGCGTTCGCAGACTACCATCTATGCCACTATTTAAAACCAAATTGTGGAGTAAGAGAACTCATCAGCGGCATTGATACAAAACTTAAAGAACACACAGTAAACGACTACTGTGTTGTTTTAATTGGCGAAGAAGACTTCCGACGAACTTATAACTATGTTGACATAATAATTGATATTCGCGAAAAATTGACACAAATACAACACACTAATATAATTCTTTGTCTACCTACTTATAAAATAAATGACTATTCTATTATGTATAATGGCAGGATAGAAACTTTTTGTAATCTCCTATATCTGGACATGTGTACTTATAACTATGACTATGTAAAGGTGATTGACTCTAATTTGGATTTAACTTATGACTATAGAATGTTTTCAAAGACTAATGGCTCTCTTAATAATAATGGCATGACAAATATATTTAAAAACATAAAAATGTACATAAATCTGGAACATAATTTTTATAACAATGATAGTATAGTAGCATCTGAAACTAAATTTGTGTCTCAGAAGCTTTTTCGTACATAAATTCATTACCATTTTCCATCAAAATATTGCAGGCTTGAGGAGTAAGTCAGATGCACTAACAATCTGCCTACAAGAAATTTCGGATAACAAAACTGATGTAGACGTTATCTGTCTGACTGAACATTTTATGATGTCAGGCCACGAGGATATATGCATGATACCTAATTACTCGTTGGCTGCCTTCTATAGCAGAAGTAATTCTAGCAGAGGAGGATCGTGTATTTTTGTAAGAAAGGGTTACCGTTGGAAACTTGTTCCGAAGCTGGAGTTGCTCGCAGAGTGCTTAACTTTTGAATGTTCTGCGATAGAAATGTTGGACCATAAAATTATTATTATATGTCTGTATAGAGTTCCTTCTGCTAGTAACCTAAATAATTTCCTTAATAGATTAGAAAAATTACTTCAATATGTTAACAAAACTTATAATAAGTATAATGTAGTATTAGCTGGAGATTTTAACATAAATGTTCTTAAAGAAACAAATATCACATCCGAATTTAAATGTTTACTTTTGTCTTATAATCTAAAACTTGCAATAGCTGAGCCTACCAGAATAATTAGCAATACATGTATTGATAATTTTGCTCACAACTACCGCAACAAATGTAAAGCGGAAGTGATTGACTTCGGTCTGTCGGATCACACAGCTCAGATATTAAAGTGCCAAGTCCAAAAAGTGTGCCTGATTAAGAGCTGGAAAATTAAGCGTAGAGATTATAGTGAGGAAAATCTTAAGAAGTTTGATGCTTGTATGGATAAACTGTCTTTCTCAGAGATGTATTCAGCTGTTGATCCAAATGTGGCCTACAATAACTTCATTGACTTATTTACACTATTCTATGATCTTTGCTTTCCGTCTAGACATATCACGATACACACGCACCGTAAAGCCAACTGGATAACACGAGGCATAAAAGTCTGTAGTGTCAAAAAGCGCGTTCTCTTGTGGCAATACAGAAAATTGCCTACCCACGCGAATAAAACAAAGTTAAAAGAATTTTCAAAAAGGTATAAAAGAATAATAAAATTAACACAACGCGCTCAAAACAACTATTTAATTAATAATTCAGATAATAAGAGCAAATCGGCTTGGAACATTATTAATAGAACAAAATTAAACTTACCACAAAATACAATAAGTACTATTAAGTTAAATGACAAAACGATAACTGACCTTTATGACATATCAAATACCTTCAATAATTATTTTATCGATAAAATAGTACCTCAAAATGAATCACTAAAAATGCAGTATAAATCATACATGACCACTAGACAAAATTCAATGTTTCTAAAACCATGTCTACCAAAAGACGTCTTACAAATTATTAGAAACTTAAAAACAACAAATAGTGTAGGTAACGATGGTATTTGTACTAAAGTTCTGAAATATGTAGCTACGAATATTTCTCCACATTTCAGCTATCTCATAAACCTATGTATTGAAGCAGGGATATACCCTGAAAAATTAAAAACTTCTATTATTAAACCTATTTTCAAGAAAGATAATAGAGAATCTTTAGAAAACTATAGACCCATTGCATTAATTTCAGTTATATCGAAGGTATTTGAGAAATACATATGTAAAGAACTCAACAATTATTTGGAATGTAAAAATATTTTGGCAAGTGAACAGAAAGGATTTAGACAAAATAAAACTATTAACATGGCAATATATGACTTTCTAAAAATAGTTATGGCTGATGTCGACAAAAGAATACCTGTATGCTCAATCTTTATGGATATGACGCAGGCTTTTGACTACGTTGACCATGATATATTACTCGGTAAACTTTATCATTACGGAATAAGAGGTAATATTCTGAACCTAATCGAATCGTATCTTAGGGATCGCAATCAATACACTGAATTGACTACAATTAATGTTTTGACAAAAAAAGAAGAAACTTTTCGATCATGCAGACGAAAACTGAAATACGGTGTCCCCCAAGGTAGCGTTCTAGGGCCAACTCTATTCATACTATATATTAATGACTTGCCTAATGCCACTGACAATCCTATAGCTCTGTTTGCGGATGATAGTACAGTTACTGTAAAATGCACAAATAAAAACAACTACGAAAATGACATAAATAATACCTTGAGCTCCATCATGCACTGGCTTAATGTGAATAATCTAAAAGCAAACTTAACTAAAACACAACTAATGCACTTCAAACAACGTTTACCTTCACCCAACAATTTGAATGTAAATTATAACGCACAAGCCATTATAGAAACAAATAGTACAAAATTTCTCGGATTGCACATTGATGATAAAATGTCTTGGAAAAAGCATACTGAACAACTATGCAAACGTATGAGTAAATCAGCTTATGTCCTACATGAACTCGCACATAAAATTAATTGCAACTCACTAATAATCGCCTATCATGGGCTAGTAGCATCTGTTCTTAGGTATGGCATAATATTCTGGGGGAATTCAACCAATAAAATTCTTATCTTCAGGGCACAGAAAAGGTGCGTTCGGGCTATGTTTGGTTTAAAAACAACTGACAGCTGTGTACCTTTCTTCAAAAGACACAATCTTATGACCTTACCTTCACTATACATTTATGAAATCGCAGTCTTTGTAAAACAAAATCCTCAACGCTTTGTTTTATTATCTGAAGCTTATAATCGGCCACAAAGGGATGAGAATCGCCTATGTATACCCAGAACGAATACTGCATTAATGCATAAAAGTGTCTTTCACATGGCTCCAGCTGTCTATAATAAATTGCCAAAAGAGCTAAAACAAGCTAATATTCATATTTTTAAAAAATCTTTAAAACATTTACTGTGTCAAAAATGTTATTACAGTGTCTCAGATTTTTTAATGGATAAATTTTAATTTAGTTTATTTGTTGACTTATTTTAACGTATTGACTACAAATATCCATTAATTGCCTACTCATGGACATCAATTTATTATGACTTATATTATGTGGTTTTTTTCATCTGACTTTTTGACGAACAATGTTGACATGTAATTCATTAATTCATATTCGCATTCCTAACTGGTTACTTGATTAATAATAATAAAAAAAAACTCAAACGATTAATAAACAATTATTTGTATGCCTAAAATAGGCTGATCATAGCGCACTCTAATTTAAAAATAATCAACCAAATGTACCTATGTATCACAAATAAAGATTTCATTTCATTTCATTTCATTTCATTTCATTTCATTTCATTTCATTTCATTTCATTTCATTTCATTTCATTTCATTTCATTTCATAACCGTAGTTTAACCTTTTTAGTGGACACTGGATCCGCTGTAAGCTTGATAAAAAGCAACGCAATAAAATCGATGCCCGTACTTCAAAATGAAATCATTCATCTAAAGGGTATTGACAACACTAATGAAACTATACCCACCTCTGGTCATTTCCAGTTACAACTATTCCCAAATTCTGAAATTACTTATCGTTTCCATGTAGTTGAACAGATTGTTTTAAATTACGACGGTATAATTGGAACCGACCTTCTGAATGATTTAGAAGGGATTATCGATTATAATTCTGACACACTACAAATTGGTAATATTGTAACAAAACTAAATTACTGCCAACCCATATATGAAATTGCACCCCGTACAGAAACGATAATAGAGTGCACTGTTAACAAACTCGAACATCGTCAAGGACTTATCCTCGATCAACACGTTTCCGATACTTTATTAATAGCAAACTGCATCGTTGCAGTTAAGGACAACAACCGTATAAATATATCTGTTGTCAACACCTCTGAAAAAACAGTCACAATCAGCTCAGATCTAAAATTAGAAATACAACCCCTTGAAGTAAATTCTTTCCAAATCCAAACAAATCCTGACTCTTCTAAATCCTCTCTAACCAGAAAACAAGAAGTCCTAAATATGTTACGGGCTAATCATCTCAATGATGAAGAAAAATCGAGCCTATACGATATCTGCTCTCAGTATTCGGACATTTTCCATTTACCCGACGATAAACTGTCGACCACCGATCTCCTAAAACACGAAATAAATACGTCTCCCTCTGAACCTATTAACGTCAAATCATACAGATTCCCCGAAGTTCACAAAAAGGAAGTTGAAACACAAATTTCCAAGATGCTGTCCCAGGACATTATTCAACCCTCTGTATCCCCCTGGTCATTCCCAGTTTGGGTCGTCCCCAAGAAAATAGATTCCTCTGGTGAAAGGAAATGGCGCATTGTCATCGACTACAGAAAGCTTAATGACATCACAATCGGCGAAAGTTATCCTATACCTCAAATCAACGAAATATTAGACCAATTAGGTCAAAGTAAATATTTTTCAACCCTCGATTTATGCTCAGGTTTCCACCAAATTGAAGTCTCTAACAAAGACGTCCCAAAAACCGCGTTCACGGTTCCTCAAGGGCATTTTGAATTTAAACGCATGCCGTTTGGGCTTAAAAACGCACCTGCGACTTTCCAACGCCTTATGAATACTGCCCTTGCCGGACTTCAAGGCATCCATTGCTATGTCTATCTCGATGATATAGTAATATATTCACACGATCTTCCATCACACTGTGAAAAACTGGTAAAGATATTCGATAGATTACGTAAACATAACCTCAAATTACAACCCGACAAGTGCGAATTCTTCCGCAAGGAAGTTGGCTACCTTGGTCATACAATAAGTGACAAGGGAGTTAGTCCAAATCCTGACAAGGTCAAGGCCGTGTCACAATATCCAGTTCCCAAATGTCCAAAGGACGTTAAGTCATTTCTAGGTCTAGTATCTTATTACCGCCGTTTTATACCTGATTTTTCTAAAACCGCGAAACCTCTTACTACATTACTAAAAAAGGACGTTCCTTTCTTTTGGTCGACTGAACAACAAATAGCTTTCGATGAACTAAAAGAAAAATTAATCTCTGCGCCTATACTTATTTATCCTGATTTTTCCAAACCCTTCGTACTTACTTGCGATGCATCAAACTATGCGATATCAGCCATTCTATCTCAAGGCGAAATTGGGAAAGATCGCCCAATCGCCTATTCATCAAGAACGCTTAATAAAGCGGAAACTAACTACTCCACGACAGAAAAAGAATGCCTAGCTATAGTATTTGGCACTAAAACGTTGAGACCATACCTATATGGACATAGATTCACTATAGTAACAGATCATAGACCATTAAAATGGCTATTCAACTGTAAAGATCCGGGTTCCCGACTAGTTAGATGGCGTTTAAAATTAGAAGAATTCGACTATAACATCGAATACAAAAAAGGTAAAATAAATAGTAACGCTGACGCTTTATCTCGATTTCCCGTAAACCCCGTTCAAGATAACGAGGATCCTATTCCTTCTACATCTAGGCAGAATGTCGAGGAGCTAACACCCGACTTTAGCCCTATAAATCTAGAAGATCTCGATATACAAATACCATCTGTGCCTTTAGACTGTGATGAAATCCCATCGGTAGACTTGTTAGACAATGATGACAGTCTCACTGATATTCTAAGTCCTGAAAATAGAGAAAACTCACCTAAAAATCTAAAGCTTCCAAACCCTTCGGTTGATAATGATGCCATAGAACCTCCATTATTGACTTCTAATTCTGACGAAACTTATTCCAAATTCCTGAAAACAATGTCCGGAAAACAGTTCGACAGTAACACCAAAATTATAGAACACAATGAAAATATTTTCAAAACTAATTGTAAACATATAGTTCTACCTACCTCTATCGACCTCGATACAGCTAACCCTTATATAGAGGAAATTCTGAATGAAATCGAAGTGTCCTCAGAACTCTTAAGTAAAGAAAGGACACTGTTTACTTGTTTATCCTTTGAACATAAAAATAAGCATTTCTATTTCTTATTCACAAAAGTTTATCACTTTGATAGTTGTTCTTATGAAGACATCTATAAAAGCCTAATAAATCTAAAACACCAATTACTCTCGATACCAGGCGAAGAAACCGTAACCTTGGCTATTAGCGACTTCCGTAACCCCTTTGATAAACACGATTGGCCAAAAATATATAATATGTTTTGCTATATCTTCAATAACTCAAATATATCTATTGACATTTACCATAATTCGTTAATATTTCCTACTCCATCTGAAATAAAGAAAATCCTTCGGGAAAATCATGATATCCCTATCGCCGGACATCTAGGTACGGCTCGCATGTTAAATAGAATAAAAGAAAGATATCATTGGAAAAATATGCGATCAGATATCGAGCTATATATAAAAAACTGTTCACAATGCCAAGCCAACAAAGCCCTTAGGCAAACTAACCGCGCACCCATGCAAATAACCACTACATCCACAAAACCCTTCGAGCGCCTTAGCATGGACCTCGTAGGCCCACTCCCGGAAGCAGGCCTAACAAGACTTAAGTTCATCCTAACTATGCAAGATGACTTTACCAAATTTTCTTTCGCGTATCCTATTGCAAACGCCACTTCAGAGGACACATGTGAATGCCTTGTACATTTCATTTCCTTATTCGGAATTCCAAGAATAATCCTTACAGATCAAGGAACCAACTTCACCGCAGACATGTTCAAGAAGACCTGTGAATTCCTAAAAATCAAACAGATCTGGTCATCCCCTTATCATCCACAAACCCAAGGCGCACTTGAACGCAGCCATTCCACGCTCAAGGAATATCTTAAGTCCTATGTTAACGAAAACCACACAGACTGGCATAAATATGTTTATACTGCTATGCTTGCTTATAACACTTCAGTCCATGCCTCTACTAATTTTACCCCATACGAGCTTCTCTTTGGCCATAAAGCCTTCATCCCTGACTCCGTATATGAATTCAATTCCCAAACTACTTACCCTGAATATATTAAATTTCTGCACCATCGATTAAAACTCTCAAGGGAGAAAGCCCTTGAAAACATCCAAAAATCGAAAGAAAAATCAAAGGAATACTACGATGTCCACTCTCGTCCCGTTCGATATAAAGTAGGAGACTACGTCTATCTGAAAAATCACGTAAGATTACGTAAAGCCCTATCACCCGTTTGGAAAGGGCCGTATAAGGTCGTGAAAATTAATGGCCGCAACACTTTAACTCTACTAATTAATAGACGACACGTCACTCATCACTATGATGAAGTGAAACTAGCCCCTAGATCCATTACATAAAACCCTTATCTTAAGTAACTAGTATGTAAGCATAGTAATTATAATTATCTCACATTATTTTCTATTTCCTTTCAGTAAACTTTCAACGGGTCAAGAATTCATCAAACCCTTAACAAATAGTTCTGGGATTTACTTCGACCCCATAGGATCTTTAAGTTTAGTTGATAGTTACCTTAGTGTAGTAATTCCTTTAAAAACATCATTTATTAATCCACATATTACTAATTTACATTATATACTTGAAAATTCAAAATCACTATGCGAAGAAAGTAAAGTTCTCGATAATGTAGAATGTAATAATCTCTTTCTACCTCTATTAACTCGATTCCAAGATATTAAACGTGATAACGAAGCCATCTCTTATCTCATGTCTCATCAAACAAAAAGATCTGCACTTCTGGGTGTTATTGGAACCTTGTCCAAAAAACTGTTCGGTACTATGGATGAAGAAGATGCCATCCGGTACGATAACGCAATTCACGAAATTCAAACTGATACTAGTAAAATAGCATCGACATTGAAAGAAAATATTCTTGTTACTACCTCCACCCTTAAGTCTTACAACAACACCCTAGAAACAATCAAATCCAATGAACATGAACTAAATGTTGCTATCGACGCCCTATATGAAGATATAAAAAACCTAACTTATATTTCTAAAGAATTAGGAATACGATCCCGTATTTTAGAATTAACTTCTATGTTAGAAAATAGCCTCCTAGCTTTATCATTCAAGGTCGAGGATATAATGAATTCAGTCATGTTTGGTAAATCAAACATTCTATATCCATCTATTCTTTCGCCTGTAGAACTCTATACACAATTAGTGGATAACTACAGATTCATCTCGGATTCAAGACAATTACCTGTTCTCCTATGTCTTGATAATGTACATATTATTTTAAATATATCTTCTATATCTAGTTATTTTAGCAAGGACCAAATAGTATTCGTCCTTGAAATACCTTTAGTTAAACCACAACGCTTTTCATTGTATCACAACTTACCTTGCCCAGTACCTTACGAGGCCAACAACCCTGTATCTTTTACAACCATTATTCCATCTTCCAAATATGTCGCAATAACTAAGGATAGATCAACATATTGTAAACTTGACGAATTAAGGGGTTGCAAAATCATAAACAGTAATCATTACCTATGTGATGTGCGTATATCCTACTCCGTAGCCGCAACTCCTTGCTGTGAAACAGAAATAATTAGCAAAGTACTAACCTCGATTCCAGAGATATGTAAAACCAAATTTTTCCATGGCCAAGTTAATATCTGGCAAACCCTGCAAAATAATAAATGGTTATATGTAATGTCAGAAAAATCCAAATTAAATATTGAATGTAATAATGTAAAACAAACCAATGAAATAGACATAAGTGGTAGCGGTATATTATACTTACCCCAAGGTTGTGTAGCATATTGTAAGGACACGCAATTGATTTCTCAGGATAATGTTAATATCCTACTAAAACCTATTAAGACAAACCTAAATATAATTAATGACTCATGTTGTAATAGATTAAGTTTTAATAACATGATACCTAATTTACCTCCTATTTCTTTGAAAAATGTAAACTTAGACTCTGTTGCTTATAATCCTGAAATGTTAAAGAATTTAGACAGAATTATTGAAAAACCGATAAATCCCCATATCGTCCAATATGGTAACTATTATTCCATTATAATTATTATAATTTTAATTTTGACAACTTTGTATCTTTTATATAAAATATGTAAAACTGACACGCTTAAGAAATTACATCCCTTTAATCGAAATAACAGGGGATCAATAACAACCCCGAACTAGCTGACGTCGAAATCGAAATCGCCCAAAGTATACCGGCCCCGGCTCTTCGAATTGGATAATTCTAATATTCTCTCATTTCCCGTAAACTACACCTTAAAACGTATAGTTTACTCTAAATCGGGGGGCTGTTACGATTGCCCAATGCACCCTTAAATGATTAATCTACAAAATCCCCTTATGATCAGCAGTTATCCCCCCTTCATGGCAAAAGGGCCTCATCAGCAGTTTTGCCATTGAGATATACCAGATCTCTCTAGCCTCAGTCCCCTTCGAGATCCCGTCGCGAGCACATCACTTAAGCGTGCTAGTTCTATATCCAATATACATAATTGTATTTTTAATTCTAGTTCAGTGTAATAATTAATTAAGTGTTTAATATAGGATATTAAGTAAAATTGTTTTTTTAAAACCTTCCGAGAGGTTTCCCTCCTAACAGTGAGATATACTAAATTTATTACAAAATAACGTAAATTAATAAACCAAGAAAAGCTACTAAACTAGTACTAGTATCTGGTAGAGCTTTGCGATTGTCCAAGGTAATTAAGATTTGTCAGTAAGACTCTTGACATAAGCAAGTGTGCAGTCTTTTGTCATTTGCTTCGGCCAGTAAATGGAGCCACAATGAGCTCCTCAAAAAAAGATGGGCTAGGAGATGGCTGATGTTCTGCTGGGGTTACGGAGCAAACGTACCTAATTAAAACACATAACCGTGGCCAGTGGCCTCGGCCTGGAGCAGAAGAAGAATTTAAGGGGGTTTGAAGCTAGCAAGAATCTGCTACTCCCTCTCGCCTTACCCTGGACGAGAGAAGTAATTTAAAATGTAATCTAACTTGAAATTTTCCTTAATGCCTCTGCTAGAAACTAGTAGGGCATTTCTCGGTTTATTTTAGCCACAACAGGACTCTTATGCTCATACAAGCTGCCGGCGGCGACCTCTCGCGCTCGGCCTTAGTCGAGGCCATGATTTGTGGCGGGAGGTACTGGGAAGCCGTCTCCTCTTTCTGCGAAGCAGTGATGCTCGCAAAGGAGGAGGCGGAACGCGTGAGGGAACTATCGTCCTCACGCTTCAGCCGCCGCAGTAGACGACATTCCGGCCACCGTAAGCGCGGGTCTGCGGACGGCGAGTCAGGGTAGCTCGCCGCCCGACCAGAAACAGAAGAGTGTATGGCGCGTAAAAAAGCCAATAGACCACTACAGACGGGGCCCTATAGGGCTGATGTTCAGCCGGGGTTGCGGGGTAAGCGCAATGAGGCACCGCGACCTCGGACCGGAGCAGGAGAAGGAACGGGAGCGTTTTTATTCAGTAAGAGTCCGACACTCCCTCTCGCCCTACTCTGGGCGGGAGAAGTAATTTGATGATTTTCCCCTCACAAAAAAAAAATGGTGCGGAAATATGCATAAAAATAAATGTATACATAGGCATTACCTAAGAAAAAAACATAGGATTTAATCATTTAAACGAGATGATAAGATAAGTAGAGATCACTCATGAAATAATCATTTGTTGTATCAATAACAATAGTTAGGTATATAATAAATTGTAGATACGAGATAAAATAACAATCTGATAATAATCAGTAGGTACACGTAGATGAAAACAACGTGTACAAAAACACGTCACCAAAAGAATTCAAAGAGAAAACACAATATAAAAAGTCGATGTGAGGATCATTAATCATTCACTAGATCAACACTTCGACCGTACTCAACCAATTTGAGCTACCCTAAATAATAAAAAGTAATTAACAATTAAACATAACAATGGATTCCAGTAAATACAACGAAATCACACTTAAAGATTTTAAATGGACAAATGAGCCTAAAGATTGGAATATAAAGGATGAAAGTCTTCAAGTAACGACGGATGACAAAACTGATTATTGGAGAGGAACATTAAACAATTTATTTAACAATAACGGACATCTGTTTGCTGTAGAACTCAAGGATGATTTTACTTTTACGGTAAGATTTCTTTTTACAAATTGTCTTTGGTGATTTACTGAGTCTCTCGCAGGATAAAGCGAGAGGGAGAGTCAGTCTTACAGAATTAACACATTCCTCGTTTCTTCTCTTGCTAAAGGCCGAGGCTGCGGTACCTTATTGCGCTTTCCCCGCAACTCCGGCTGAACATCAGCTCTATTGGGCCCCACATTTTTTTGGGAAAATCATCAAAATACTTCTCTCGTTCAGGTTGTGGCGGGAGGGACTGGCAGACTCTCACTGACTAAAAAGCCCTGTCGTTACTTCTCCTGTTCAAGGTTGAGGCCGTTATACCTTATTGCGCTTGCTCCGCAACTCTGGTTGTACATCAGTCCCACTGGGTCCACCTGTTTTTGAGAGTAAAATCATCAAATGACTTCTCTCGACCATGGTAAGGCGAGAGGGAGTGTCAGACTCTTACTGACTAAAAACTCGTTTCGTTTCTTCTCCTGCCAAAGACTGAGGCCGCAGTTTCTTATTGCGCTTGACCTGCAACCTTGGTTAAACATCGGCCCTATTGGGCCCCAACTTTATTTTTATGAGGAAAATCGTCAAATGTCTTCTCTCACCTTGGGCGAGGAGAAAGGGAGAGTCAGACCTCAGTCTTTTGGGTCCATTGTCCCTTAAGCTTAGGCTTAGGCGTTATGGCATTTGATTTGATTCGAATGTATCGAGTTTTATTACGTATTGAACTTTGTATAGTTGGAAAGTATTGGATTTTGTTTGCGACAACTCGATCAACAGCAGATTTTTCCTATCTTTAGTAATTTTAAAAGAGGTAAAATTCGTAAATTTGTGTGGGTGTAGGTGATAGATTTATGGAACCGCTGTTTTCCAAATGGATTTCCAAAATTCTTTCTTTGATAGCTGCAATGTTCCTCTGTGCTACAGGCTCTAAACTATACTTGATTTGCATATTTTAATCGAGCTATCGTGAAGCCGCGGGCAGAAGTTAGTCGATTGTATTTGAATGTCTTTTTTTATTTTTGTGTTATGGCAATAGAGTCTCCACTATTTAGTAGTTGACTATTCTGCCAGCGTCATGTGGTATGGCAGATGGATAGATATGGTTCTGTCGAACTTTATCGCTTCGAGGTATGTCTGCAATGTTAGTAGCTGAAAGACAGGACACAATATTTGAATGTCATATCGAGCAACACTCGACGCCATTACGCCACGTCACATGTTGACACGTTACGTTTATTGCGTGTTTCAGGTTTGCGTGGAAGCAGACTTCACTCACCTGTACGACCAAGCAGGTCTCATGATATACTTCGACGACAAACATTGGCTGAAGGCAGGCATTGAGTACAATGATGGACAGCCCATGGTTGCCAGTGTGCTAACCAATGAACTATCTGACTGGGGCACAGGTATGTTTGGGAAAAAATAAGGCGGAAATATACCTATTACCGTGTTGTGGCGTGTCGAATAAATTAAGCCTATGGGTTTCATTCATTCTCTGTAGTTTTTTTATGTGATAGAACAGCAAACGAGCTTACGGATTACCTGATGGTAAGCAATCAACGACGCCCATAGACACCAGCAACAACGGAGAAGTTGTGAGTGCGTTGCCAACCTTTTGGGGATTACAGATTTGGCGATTTGGGATTGGGGGAGAGAAGGATAAGGCCCCCGGTAACCGCACTCACACGGCTAAACATAACGTTGTGGTTGTTTCACGCTGGTTTCTATGAGGCCGTGATATCCCTCCGGTCGAGCTGAACCATTTGTCTGGCTCTCCCACACTTAAGATTAATAGGTTAGTGACAGACTTGCATGGCGTGTCGTATCGTGTCGCGTGCTGTCAAATGAATGAAGTGTGTCTCAAACCTTATTATTGCGTCATCACTTATTTGTGTTTTTTTTTCTTTTTTTATGTAGGTGTGTTTACGGGCAACCCGCGCAAGTTCTACCTCCGGCTGTCGAGGAAAGGCGACGTGGTGTGTGTGAAGTACTCGGCGGACAAGGAGCTGTGGACGCTGCTGAGACTGTGCCCGCTGCCGGGCTGTACGCGCGGCCCCTGTGTGGTGGGACCCATGTGCTGCACGCCCACCAGGCAGGGCCTGCAAGTCACCTTCAGCGACATACGCATCACTGTGCCCGCAGATGATATCCTGCATTCTAACTGATTTTTAAGAAAAGTTTTATTATAAGTAAAATAAATTGTTCGAGTTTAAAATTTATTTTCAACACACTTCCTCTTAAAGTGGCTCTAATCCCACGGCAATTAGGCATACCTACAATGACACATATAATCAAACTGTGACTTTTTCATTACTGTTATTGAGTAACGCCGAGTTACGCTTACACTTGCGGTAAAATGTTATTAACAAAAAGCCCGAAAAAAAAAACACATTTTTAGTCTATGGAAATTTCGCGCGCGTTGTAAAACTGATTGATTTTTCCCGCCTTAAAGAAACATTTTTCGTCAGAGCTTAGTGTTTTCATACCCCACAGCTATTCTCGTTTTTTCTTTTAAAGTTATTTAGTTAGTTAGAAGTGTTAAGATTATTATTGACCCCGGGATGGGGGGAGGGGGAGGCACAATTTAAAAAATCTCTCACGCAATTTTTATGTACCTACTCCTTCATTATTTGGATTTAAAGATAATGATGTAACTTTTAATACTTTGTCACAATAAATTAGTAACCTACTGAGATATATTTAGACTTATTGTTGATATCATAATAAACACGTTTATATTTCCAACGTTTACTTAGTTCATTACGTCACATCCCTAGAACGTCCTTGCGTGACATCGATTTATAAATTTATTTTATATTAAATGCTTCGTTTTTGGTTATAAAAACAGAACCAATGTATGAAAAAAGGTTTTTCTTTTTTGAGGTTGGTAGGTAAATAATTATAATGACTCGCCCTAATAATTAATAATATCCAGGATTAAAAATCAAATGCTATAGCCACATTTTGTGTGAATAGTTTCTATCGTGAGTCATACAATTTTTATTGGAAATAGGTAACAACTACAGGATTTTGTTAAGCGGCGCGCGTGTGTCGCGTCGACGCGCACTCTGAATCAAAGTCCCTCCTAGTAGATGTTTCCTCAGTTAATTCACGCGAAAGAGTCGTTATTTTCAATGAAATCACACAAATACAGACAAACTTGAAATGTTTATTTTTGCATTTCAATACTACGGTACAAAACCTACTCAATTATTAGGCAATATACAACTTAATATAAATACATAAATTAAATAATAACATACAATGTTTACAATACTTTTGCTGAACTCATCTCTCTCGCAAAACTTCAAGCATTCTAACGAAAATAGCTTTGCATTCAGGAATCTTAGATTTGATCAGATTCATTTTTTACCTATCCGTTTATTTCAGGGATCGAAGGCCCATATTAACATATAAGTACAATACTATACAAACAATATAAAACTTAAAAATACTATAAATATATATTACATAATATTTAACTCTAGCACATGAAGTGTCGGCGACATGTTTCGCTGACTAGTGTCATGTAGGCGGCCACGAAACCGGCGATATACGACACCCTTCAGCCAGAACTCTTCCTTGAGGAACTTCTCGAGATGGTGTGTCGGAACTCGCACCACGAACGACTTGAAGTTCGTGTTGTGACTCGAACTTCTCGACCCTAAAGGTCCTGTCGGTCTTGACTCGCACGTACTCTACGATTTCCTCAACCTTCGTAGAGTGGTGCAATCTGGACACGTAGAGCAGCGTTGTTGGTACTGCTGCCCGTAAGAGCATATGAAATGGATTTTCTGTTAATGCACATCCGATTCCCCTTCATAAGATTGAAGTTATAAAACGGAGAACCAACGCTATTCTGATAAGATAAAAGAAGAGACACGTACAAATTACAGAGACGATACAAATATAAAAAGCATGAGCATTGATTGTAAATTATTTACTTCACTGATATCTACCTACCTGACAATACTTACATAACAAGCTTTTATTATTTAAAACTGTTGTTATACAAAAATGGATTCAAGTAAATATAACGACATAAATCTTAATGATTTCAAATGGAGAAATGAACCTAAAAATTGGAAAATCACCAACGAAAGTCTTGAAGTAACGACTGACGACAAATCCGATTACTGGCAGGGACCACTGGGTAACCGGGATCACACAACGGGACATCTTTATGGAATCGAAATCAAAGATGACTTTAGTTTTACGGTAAGACTGTTTTAGTAATAGTTACCTAATATATTTTACCTAGCGACCCGCCTCGGCTACGGCTTCGCACAAACAATGCAAAATTGATGATAATAGAATGTTATATATGTCGCAGGGATATGATAAAATCAGGGATTTGGCCAAATCCCTAAGGGATTTGATCAAATCACGGAGGATGTTAAAATAACAACACGTTTTTATCATTTCCCTAAGCAAATCTAGTGATTTGAACAAATCCCTAAATTTATTTAGTGAAATGATAATTACATATACTAATATTATAAAGAGGTAAAATTTGTAAGTTTGTTTGTAGGGCGTAATCTTTGGAACCGCTGGTCGGATTGCCAAAATTCTTTCACTGATGGGTAGCTACAATGTTCCTGAGTGCTATAGGCTATAAAACATAACGCTACGATCAAATGGAGCCGAGCAGCGGGTGAAACCGCTGAAATGGCTGATGATACCCATAGGTTTTGTTCCTTTTTACAATTAGACGAGGTAACTATATTGATGTGTAAGCGTAACAGGATTCACCGCGAACCAGCTTGGAGCTGAAGAAATAAGAAAGTAGTTTTTAATCAGTGAGAGTTCGACGTTCTCTCTCGCCTTGTCAGGCGGGAAAGGACATTGAATGATTTTCAGTTTCCAAAAAAAGCAAGTTCCAAGTTGCTTCCAACTGGCCGACTTGAAAGTGATTAGGAAGGCTGGTATCCAGTTCGGGATGTCATGTGTCTGTTATCATAACAATGACTAACATTTTTTTTCAGATTTGCGTGGAAGCAGACTTCACTCACCTGTACGACCAAGCAGGTCTCATGATATACTTCGATGACAAACATTGGCTGAAGGCGGGCATTGAGTACATGCAGAATGGACAGCCAATGATAGGCAGCGTCCTAACAAATGAGAGGTCAGATTGGGGCACAGGTACGTGGAAAAAATATTGGGCATTGATCTATTTTAGTCATCTTTTTAATAAATTAATTTGTTAGTTAGCCCTGGGAGCCGAATCAGATCTCATCTAATCTTACAGAAAGGTACCTTATTTCTCAACTATCCCCTTTTCTTTTGTGAAAATTGCCTTCTTAAGAAACTTACACTGACTAAAAACTGGTTGAACTGGTCCAGCTGTTTTTGAGTTTTGTGCTTACTAACATATTTTGGCATACATTTTGTGCTATTCCGTGGGGAAAGGGTATCGAAAAATATCACGCATATTTTTCTGGTGAAAATGAAAACATTGTTTTTATATGAACCCTCAGCAATTTTGTTTATTAGTCGTAAATAAAAGCACAAAGCAAATAGTTTTTTCTTTTTAAAATAACAATCTAACGGATTTACGCAAGAATGGGGGAGGGGATTAAACAAAATGTAAATTATGATATTTAGCATAACATGGTAAATTTCTTATTGTATCTTAAATATTGTAAGTTGTATAACTAAGATAATTGCAAAATAAAATCTCATTGACGCATGTAATTTAATGTAAAGTATATATTCTAGATTTTCATAAATGTTTGTAATTTAATTTAAGGTACCATTTATGCCCGGTTCCTATATTTAACGAATCGTCGTTGTATACGCATTACGACCAAATGACATTACGAATAGTTATCTTGACCGTCTACTGACGGTTAAAATATTTATAGGAACACCACAGACACCATAGATCTCCATACAATACGCTTACCGACATCCGTTAGTTGCAAACCGTCAGTAAGTTGCACTACGAGACGTTTGTTATAGGAACGGTTTTAGCTTACGAGTCGTATATAAAACTACTATTCGTAACTAAAACGGATCGTTTCTCAATTATAGGAACCGGGCATTAGACGACTTGGTCTCGTACTGTTACACTATTTTGTTGAAGTTATAAATAAATAAATAAATTAATTAAAAAAAATCTGTTGACATGACCAAGGGTTGCCTCGTTGGTGAAACTTGGTAAAGTATGCAATTGTATTTGCAGGCGTGTTTACGGGCAACCCGCGCAAGTTCTACCTCCGGCTGTCGAGGAAAGGCGACGTGGTGTGTGTGAAGTACTCGGCAGACAAGGAGCTGTGGACGCTGCTGAGACTGTGCCCGCTGCCGGGCTGTACGCGCGGCCCCTGTGTGGTGGGACCCATGTGCTGCACGCCCACCAGGCAGGGCCTGCAAGTCACCTTCAGCGACATACGCATCACTGTGCCCGCCGATGATATACTGCATTCTAACTGACTTAGTGAATTAATTTAAAAATAAATTGTTAGGTAACTAATTTTTAAGAATATTCTAGGGTATGTAGGTAGGGAATGTTTTAGGGTGCTAATATTTTATTGGAATTGCTAATATTTAATTAAAAGATCGTCTGGAAGGAATAGTTTTAAGCTTGATCTTTGTAGAATTTATATTAATGTGTACAATAAAGTACCTATATATAAAAATACTCTGTTTTTCTTTAAGAGAATAGTAGAAGAAAGGGAAGAAACAAAATCTGCCAAAAGGCTACATCTTGAAAAACGATACACAAAATAAAACAAAAATATTATAAAATATTGATATTTATTTCAACGGTATACAATCCGCAATATTTCTCACAATATTTACAATATTCCTAACTAAGGAATGTACGGACATAACACAAGTAACACAACACTTTTACATAATTATTATTTTAACATTGTAATTGCGTTCAACACAAAATTTACCTGTACTGGCGATCAGGATTAATGGTGACACATCACTTATGTTATACTTAACAATTATTATCATCTTTGCAGGGACCAACTGATCCTTAAAACTTTATTCTCAATGTACTAAAACTTACACTAAATTAACAACTAAAAAATGCTCTTTTACACTAAACTAAACCATTTTCATTTGTATCATTGCTGTAAAATAAAGAAAAAACAAAACGTACACAGAAGAAAAAACTCCCGCCAAAACAAGATGGCTGCTTCGTAACTGTCAAATGACTGATTATTTTTTTATCGAAAACTTAAACAGATTCTCGTAATTTGAGATCGAATTTGATCATTCTGCGCTGCGTAATAATCGACATAAAAATAGGCCAACAGCATTGTGCAGAAATTCTCACTATGGAGGAATAAACTTAATAATAATTACATGACGAAACTAAATCTATATCACATTTCATTCATTACAATCAACGTAAAAACTTTTGGTAGATGTTGATTTTATATTCCTTTAGATTTTGAAATAGAAAAAGAAGACTGCCAAGATAAGAGTATATGAAAATAGATAAAAGAAACTTAATGTTTTAGATCAGTTATTAAAATTCAAGTGAAGAGCGAAACTCGAAAGTGGAGTAGAACCTAGTTCAGAATGTAGATGTGCATCTTTGATGAGAGAAGAAAAATGTAGGGCATTATGTCCGTAAGTGAACAAAATAAAGGTGGAAAAAAAATCAACATCCACTTAAAGTTAAAGTATAATATAACACAACAGTTACACATATTAAACACATAAGTTACGACTTATTTAATATTTGTGTACAAATAACATCAGACACATTTTTCAGGTAATGCTTTCCCGATACCACACGACCAATGAGGTCAAACCACAGATTAAAAATAATCTATGGTAAAATGAGCATAGACCTATACAATATTTAAAACAGATAACATATCATATATTTAAATACACAGATCTTTCAACATCAAAGAATTTTAACTTTTTATAGACTTTATTTTCTATTAGTTTTGAACACGATTTATTTTTGAAGGAACAGATATAATAATCACATCCATTTTGATACATTTCTAATAATATTTTTGCTTTGATATTATGACAATTATTTTCTTTACTAACTCCTAAACTTTCGCGTTTCATGTTAACAATATATTATTTATACATCTAGCAATGGTAGAAAATGAAATTAAAGGGGTAGATGAAGATTAATCGCCCGAATGCAGGGAGCTGTGACATCGCATCCTCAGACTGCTTGCGATCACGACCTGTGCAACCAGGTCGAAACATCAAGCCTACCAAGGTATTTGAATAATTACTTTTCGTTGCCTTAGCGCAAGTGGAACTTATGAGTAAGGTTCTTTAACTATAGTGAAGTGGCTTTACATAAAACTGACAGGCAGACAAACATATTTATATGTGGCTTCTAATTTTAATTCTTGTTAATTGCAGTGTTTCAGATTGCGACGACCCTGTCAATAATTTAGGAGTTTCACTATATTTTTTTTTATTTAAAACACTCACGTAATTATGATTTTTACATGAGTTTACAGCAATTATTTTTTCAGTATACACCGTTATTGTATCTTTAACACAATATGAATGGAATACACATAAAGAGCATATATTTTCCATTTCTTTCATAAATCAATTACAATAATGATCAATGATACTTTCAATTAATTGCGAAAACTGTACGATTGGTGGTCGAGTCGTTACTTTTTACGTAAAGGGAATTGAATTGAAAAAATGCCCTTTATACTACAATTTTCCTGTTAATCAAAGTTCTATAAATTTTCACAAAAATAACTAAAAATATCACCATCAATTCATAAAAAATCAAGAGAAAAAGGCGCGTAGGTATACCTGTATCAATCAACATTATAAATTCTTTGACAGTTGAGGTTATAAAAACCACAGATTATACATACATACTTAAAGTATCGTAAAGCCTACTTGATACTTAGAAAAATAGTACGCTTTCATTGGCTTATGGCCATTGTCGCGTGATATTTCTGCATTCTGATTGGCGTTTGATGATGTTACCTTTATAAATATGAAATAGGTTGTGTTCGCTTAGCTGGGTTGTGGTTCCGGATCTACGGGTTCTGTTTTTATTGATACTTGGATGGGTGGCGTCGTCGGTAAGGCGGGAGCGATTTTGGACCTCTCCAAGTTGTATATCTGAAAAAAATAATATCAAATTAATATTGATTGACTTTTTTTTAAAATGTTGCCTCACTTAAGGAATTTTTCCTTTGTCTTGGGTGCGGTTACAAACATACACTTTCACGTACACATGACACCCAGACCCAGAATAACAATTTGTGGATCGCACAAAGTGTTGTTCCGTGCGGGAATCGAACCCGCGACATGTTGCACGGCAGCCAGTTGCCCAGCCACCGCAACAATCGTGCAGTCTTACCATCAGGTATTGTTAACCTTTGTTTGTCTTAACAAAGTGCTTCGGCACGAATAAGTCGGCTCGACCGGAGTGATACCACGGCCTCACAGAAAACCGGCGTGAAACAACCACAGCGTTGTGTTTCGCCGTGTGTTTAAGGTTACCGGAGGCCCAATCTTTCCCCTTCCCCAATCCTTACCCTATCCCTAAATCTCCAACTCCTTTATAACTTAACTCCTCTGTTGTTGCTTGTGTACATGGGCAGCACTCTTTTTACATTTCCTTTTTTTAAAAACGTTGCCCCACAGTTGTATTTTCTCCTGTGTCGTGGGTGCGTTCACAAACATACAATTCCACATACACATAACACCCTGACCCTACAACAATTTGTAGATCACACAAAGAGTTGTTCCGTGCGGGAATCGTAACCGCGACACTTTGCGCGGCAGCCAGATACCCAGCCACCGCGCCAACCGTGCAGTCTTACCATCAGGTATTGATATTAATCAGTACTTATTGCTTACCATCAGGTAATCCGTATGCTCGTTTGCCAACAATCACATAAAAAAAAAACAAACAGACGGACAAACAATGAAATCTTAGTAATAAATAGGACTTCCAATTTCCCTTTGGAACTCTTAAATGGCAGGTTGTAATCTTTAGATTATTATACATACCTTCATGAACATTGGAGTGGAGAGTTGTGCGACGCTCGTGACGTGGCTGTAGGAGTCCTCCTCGCACGGAGACTCGCACACTTTCAGCTTCGGCAGGCGTTTCTTCGCTGTCTGTTCTTCGTCAGAATCTGAGGGGGGCGGCCTTATCTGTGGATACAATTAGAAACATTCAGAAAATATTGTGACAAGGATTTTTAAGAGAATACTAATGACCTGATGGTGAGCCATCATAGATTGCGTTGCGGTTATTAATCAGAATCTATATATTGGTATTAAGTACAAGATGGTTACTGATTCTGATTCTATAACTAAGTGGCGGAGAGCCAAGCTTCGGCACGAATGGGTCGACCCGACTGGAGTGATACCACGGCCTCACCGAAAACCGGTGGGAACAACCACAGCGTTGTTTTGCCGTGTGAATGACGTTACCGGAGGCCCAATCCCTACCCCCTATCCCTCCCCAATCCTTAAATATCCGTAACCCTTTAGCCCCAAAGGCTTTGGTGTTGCGGGTGTCAACGTGCGGCGCCGATTAGATTTCCATCAGGTAAGCTGTCTACTCATTTGCCGCCTTATCCCATAAAAAAATATGACGGTAATAGTCAGGCATTTGGCCTGTATCTTTGTAGATTAGATTTAGACAGTAACGAAGATTAAATAAATAATGCTGTCATTCTGTGGTTAAGTAAAAATGAGGATATGCCTTATTGTAAATATAAGCTCTAGAAGACTATAAGATGATGCACAAGGCCTACAAGATATCATGAATGGATGTTATGTTTACCTTTCTGGGACGCCCTGGCCCCCTCTTTTTCGTTGGCACCGGCAATGGTGATGGCGAACGAGCCTGGAACAGAAGAGACGGAAAATAAATATACATATCTCATCTCATCATCAGCCTATAAGTGTCCACTGCTGAGCATAAGCCTCTTCGTGCACGGAGAAGGTTTGAGCATTAATGCCCGGTTTATATTACTATAGCGCTGACTCTCACAACTTCGAGGGACTTAGGTGGTTACGGAGTAAATTAATTAAAGTTCCGAATACCCCTTGATCAATCATAGTCTTACACCAGGATTCCGAAAGGCCGATCAATGTTAAAATCAATTTAATCTCTTGTCAAGTCATCTGATTGGTTGACTGAATCATTAACAACCAATCAGATGACTTGACAAGAGATTTGACACCTAGTTAGTTGATTTTAACATTGATCGGCATTTTAGAAACCCGGTGTAAGAAAATAAATGCTTCAAACTACAGCCTCAAAAATGTACAATAATTGGTAAGTTGGTTGAGCTTGTAATAAAATGCATTTGCGTCTACCTTTTCTTGTTCTTTATTTGTTTTTTTTTTTCAGTAAAGGGCAGTCATTTGGCCGCTATCACGCCTGATTGTAAACGATGGTATACGATGGAGTACGTATACCAATAAGCCACCATGTTTTAACTTACTGGATGTTATTTTCCCTTCATCATCATTTGACGTAACAAACACCTTTTTTTCTTTTACAATTCTTCTTTCTTAACTTCTATCCATATTTTCTATAGTTTTGCTTAACGAATACCTATCAGATCATATCATTACTACTTTCCGGTTTCCTGTGTCAATGTACGTTTGTATTCAATTTTCATTGAAATTTACTTTGTATTGTAACTAACTACGTACATGTAATCTAGGGTTAGATCTTTAGGTCAAGTTAAGTAACTGAGTTTTCCGATTTCGAAATCTTCAACATAAGCTTATTGTGTTTGATATATGAAAAATATATTTGTGAAATGAAATATCAAAAGTTAGTCCTTAGGCTTATTAAAGGAACAGCCGGGGTTGCGGGAAAACCCAAATAAACGCGGCCTCGGCCTATAGCAGGAGAAGGAACGGATGGGGGGTTTAGTCAATAAGAGTCTGAGTAACACTCCCACCCCGTCGTCGCCTTCACAAAAAGGCTTATTCAAAGACAAAAACGGGACTGTGCATGGCAAAACAATTATACCAGTGTTCCAAACAGTGTTCTAAATCGCGTTTAAAACACAGGGCAAAATTCAAGTACAGGCTTAAAAGAGGTTAAATAACTCTTACCCTTCGTTTTCTGACAGGTCGGCTACCATCAGCTGATCTGGTAGTCATTGCCAATTTGGACTCCGGACTCTTCTGTGTACTCGTAGACACGTTGCTCTCGTCTTTAGACAGTATATTACTCAATCTGTCCTTTACAAACGAATCTTCAGCCACTTTGAGAGCCTCAAAACACTTGTGACCTTGTAATGCGTATCTGATTATCTTCAGAACTTCAATCCTGCACAGTAACCTTGTATCATCGTTCATTTTTTTGAATAATGGTATTAATGAATTCATGAACAATCGATCGTCATCAAAATGGTCTTCTGGAAGTATAGAGTTGGCGTCTATTTTGATTTCTAGAGAATTTGGTTTATCTATGCAGTCTGCTTGGTTGCACTTGTCTTGTGTCTCTGGTCTTTCTTCTGGTTTAGTTTTGAGGTCCAGTGGTTTGTCCATAGTTTCGTTTTTGATTTTCGGGATATCTTCTGGTGGTGGATGTTGCGGCGAGTTTGAAATTTCCGAGAATGATTCATATTTGTCTTGCGAATATCTCGGTTTTCTGGAATTTGGACAAAATAAGTTATTAGTGTTTATCTTTGCGACGCTTAACAGGTACTTTAGTAACTTAATAACAGCAAATAATTTATAGGACTCCAGATTAAATTTGGGGTGTCAACTCTGAGTGAAAACCCAATTCTAAATATCACTGAGATATACAAATTCAGATAACATGGACATACAACGAAATTTTTTTTATAAGAATCTTCTCTCTATTTGCATAGTCAAGATAGGTAATCATCGACTTTCAGGTTTCTACGAACTGTCTAAGGCTTTGGCAAAAAAATAATTTGTGTAAAGACTCTTTGAAGTTGTGCAATGATTACTATTTTGTTTACTATGTTTATCCGTACAAACAAATAAATTATTTTAATATATTTTTTTTTTGTTTTTAAGGATATGTACTCACTTGTTCTGCAAAGCTTTCAATAAGAAAGACATCTGGTGATGGTACTGGTACCGTCTGCTTCCAGGAGGGCACTGTTCGGGCAGCACACACTTGCCTTGTCTGTATGTCTTTGTGTAGGAGTCGCGGATCGACCGCCATCTTTTTTGTACCTCTTTACCTGAAGACAAAAGAATGGGAAGATTAATTAAATAAATTACAACTATTAGCAGAAGCAGAGAATGCTCGTGATATTAAGTCGAAAGGTAATAATTAATAAATAGGTTCTGCTCATTAGTACATCGTTTTGGTAATGATAAATTTATTCTCAATCGTAATTACAAAACTTGAGCCAATTAATTTTATTTATAACAAACACATATATATTTAATCAAAAGGTAAATTAAACATAATCCAAAATAGTTTCCACAACATCAATAAGCATTTACGCAGAAACATAACATTATTAAAGCTAAGTAAGTTAAAAAATAATTAAATATATTAAAATGGGTCTGTGAAAGATTTTTACATGAAAATAATAAAATTACTTGTCCAACAATATGATTATAAAACATGCGTATATTTAAACTCTACCAGTCTTCTTCTTACTCAAGGTACAAAACACTAGTAAGTCGCATTAAATATTTTAAATACATAGTATCTACATTTGCATCTTGCACTGCATCGAGTTTCACTGACGTCGGCAAGTTAGTGCAACAATTGTAATTGTAACCTAACATATGCCAGCGGGAGGAAACGCCCGAGTGTCGTCATTGTGAGGACCACCTAGAGGATACGGTGGAGCATACGGTAGCGGTATGCCCTGCCTGGGCTGAGCACCGCCGTATCCTCAGGGAAGTGATCGGCGGCGGCGACCTCTCGCGCCCGGCCTTAGTCGAGGCCATGGTGCGGAGTGAGAGGAACTGGGACGCCGTCTCCTCCTTTTGTGAAGCAGTCATGCTCGCAAAGAGAGAGGCGGCCCGCGTGAGGGAGCAATCCTCCTCCTCACGCCCCAGCAGCCGCAACTGGCGACACTACGGGCGTCGGGGATCGAGGGACGATCTCCGGCCACCGTAAGTACGGGCCTGCGGTCGGCGAGTAAGGGCAGCTCGCCGCCCGACCAGAACCAGGCCCGAGCGTACGGCGCGTAGCGTTCCGCGCGCGCCTCAAAGAGCCAATAGACCACCACAGACGGGGCCCTAAAGGGCTGATGTTCAGCCGGGGTTGCGGGGTAAGCGCAATAAGGTACCGCGACCTCGGCACAGAGCAGGAGAAGGAACAGGGGGGTTTTTAGTCAGTAAGAGTCTGACACTCCCTCCTGCCCGGCCCTGGGCGGGAGAAGTCATTTGATGATTTTCCCCTCACAAAAAAAAAAAAAAAAAAAACCTAACATATGCAATGTCTACATAAATGTAAACAGAAAACCACAGATCGTAGGTATGTCAATGATGTATAAAACTATAGATACGTTGTCCGCGCTCTAAAATGACAACATGAAATGAAGGCAATTGACAACATCGCGCTTAGTTACGCACCAACCTGCCGCGCGACGCTACGTTTGTTTTTAATTTATATCGTGTGTGTAAACCTGTGCGAAACATAAAGAAAGCATGTCGTCGTGTGTGTTCAGACGATGTACAAATTATACTCCAAAAGTTAAAGACAAAAATGTGTCATTTCATGCGTAAGTTCACCAAACAACCTATTTTTATTTTATTTTTTTCGACGCCGGCGCCCGCCATCTTATGGCGGCCGGCGCATGAAGGTATAGTCACGTGCCGTCGGCATAACTGAAGATGTATATTTATCTCCCTCTAGCAAAGGCATTCCACTATTTTCTTTCCCTTTCTTTACTCGTAGAAGTAGTTATCTAGTATTTTCGCCGTTTTTAAGCGCCGCGATGTTGGTTCATGACGTGTCTATATATAATACGTCATTGAGGTATGTATTGTAATACAGCAAGACGTTTTTAAGTTCGGAAATGAGGATGAGGAGGGTGAGGGTTTATATGAGTTAGATAGGGGCCAACAAAAGCGTAAAACTTGAGAATGAAAAAAAAAACACATATGTATGACTTAAATAAAATACTAATTCCATATTCTTATTAAGTTTTCAATAAGTTCTAAGACCAAATGTTTGTGAAAAAAATTAAAATAATAAACGTAACGGGCTAAACCAGATGTAAATACAAACAATCGCCATATTTATCGTAGCATTTATTAAGGAAGAGTCAAGTGATTTGATAAATTTTATTGTACCTAAACAACTCAAGGTTGTGAGTAAAATATAATTCATCGAAATATTTGAAAGTATGACAAAATACTTTCAAATATTTCGATGTTGAAACAATAAAACAGAAATGCAGAAGGAACCTTTTAGTTTTCCCAGCAAAAAAGGCGATACAAGTCTAAAATGTATCCTACGAACGAGAAAAACAGTTAAGATAGCGAACAATAACGATAATTCGATAAGGCAAAACATTTAAAAGTCAGAAAGTAAGCGAGGTCGGCGGTTGCCCGGACGAGTCAAGTTGAAGGCCACAGATAAACATATTATGAACGTACTCCGCAACGATATTGTTTTGTATGACGCTATCGACGGTGAGTACTTGTTTTTCTTTAAAATCTATAAGAAAAATGTAAGGAGTTCCCATGGGTCGTATATTGGGTCCAATATTTCAAGGTGAAGGTAAGATTTCTTCAAGTATTTTTTTTATTTGGCCTTCGTTATTTCTCGAAGGTTGTGAGCAGGAATAGTCGTATTTGTAATAATAGTAGTCGCAGCTGCTAATACTAATCGATCAGGTTCGTGTAATAATGCCAATGTAATTGTTGAAAATGATTCATTCGATATCTATTTTCGATGGTTTTCGTTGAACAACGTAAGCTTCAAAGAACCTATTCGAAATAATGAGCGTGAAGTACATTTAAATACTTGAATACAAAATTATGTACAATAATATGTATACCGTATGTTTAAGACGTCGAGTTGCTAAGTTATTACACTGTAAAATCTTACAAAACGAGATAATTAACAATGATGAGGCAAATAATAAAAAAACGTTAGTAAAATAAATGTTCATAATTCTTTACTTGGAAAATAAAATAAATATGTCTGCTATAACTAAAACCGTCTAAAATCCACGTAGGTCCAACGAAATACTTAAAGTTCATACAAATAAGGATGATTGAAAAAAAAGGTCACACGCTATAACGATGAATTTTCCTGTCGATGAATCCGGCCGCCATTTTGGAATCCGAATTCAAATTTTAATGTTTAACAGTTGTCAGCACTGTGAGGAATGGGTGCAACATAATATAGCAAGCAGGTGCGTAGTGTTGGCTTTGGCTATCGGTTACCTATCGCACGAATGATATAGGCGCGTACTTATCTATTATTGAAGTATGGTGATAAAATAAAATCGGTTTTCATTCGATTATAACGAAAATAGTTTGAGTTTTACGACGCTTTGTGTTAAAGAATAGGCGTGAAGTTTGACCTTGATTGATCGTTATTATTCAGTAACACTGGATTGAGTCTAGATACGAAAATATTAAAACTATATGAGTTTCAATTTGTATAAATTGACTGTGGCCGATTAATTTGAATGTATTCTTTGTGTCGGGGGCAACAGATTTCATTATTAGTCTATTAAAATTCTGAAACGGTATTTTGAAGCTGGAATGATAACCTATTTGTTTTAATAACTCTGTAATATAACAAACATCTTTACTGACAGGATCTGAAGCCACTATAGACTAAAAATTCAATATCCGACAGACTGACACACACCAAGTTGAACTTTTTGCTATTTTTTGACGTTTAAAAGAGCCCACTGGTCTATTTGAAATAAATGCTGTGAATTTGACTTATGAGCCTCAAGCCTTTATCATAATTTTGACGAGAGTTATAGGGTAGGAGATATTATGGATCTATAATTTTCTCCTGTTTCGTGGAGGCGTTCACAAACATGTACATCAGACCCAGACCAGAAACAACAATTAGGTAGACAACACAAACAATTTTAATACTTTCGGTTTCATAGACAGCTTAATCAGAGAAACATTTTTACGTATTAGGAATCTCCAACTAGCTATTGCCGCGCGGTTCCACTCTGCTTGTCGCCTATTGGTCGTAGGGTGACGTTTTAGCCTAGCCTATAACACTCAGGAACATTGTAGCTATCTATCAGTGAAAGAATTTTGGAAATCGGACCAGCGGTTGTTAAGATTAACCTTTACACACAAAGTTACAAGTTTCACCTCTTTATAATACTAGTACTTATAGATGTGTAGTCTTTCCCTCTCACATGGTACCCATGGGAAGAGAAAGGCAAGTTAAAACAGGAGAAGAAACGGCGTTTTTAGTCAGTAAGAGTCTGACACTCTCTCTCTCCTTACCCTGGGCGGGAGAACTCATATAATGATTTTCTTATCCCTTCTTCAAGAGGAACTTAACGAGGATAGATTTTTAAATTAAGAATTTCGTTGTAAAATATTTATTATCTAATTACAACCACACGACTTAATAATAAAATTAATAGTAAATTACTTAATTCGTTACTAGTTGAAGTTAAAATAGGTCACTTGATTTTATTGTTTTGTAAACGCAGCGCCATTTTGAAATTTTATTGTTGCAACACTCTATTATGACACAATTGAGTGTATTTTCGCGTTTTCTTTCTAAAGTAATTGTTCTATTTATTTCTTTTAACCACCACAAATTGAAGTAAGTTAAAAATAATTATAAAATTTAATCCATCAAAACCGAAGCGAACGTTGGCTTTCGGGCACTTACTGGTCTTTTATTGTGACTTTTATTACCACTAACGAAAGATTATAAAATATAAACACAGTTCTAAAAAAAACAAAATCAAAGTCAAGAACAATAATTGCAACTAAACCATAAACAGGTACTTTTGAAACGTCAAAATAGAAAATAATACGTCAGTCAGTTCGTCAGTGAAGCTAGGTGCTCGTTCCAAAGTGTAGATTCGAATGGAGAAGCACTCAAAGAAACTCCATAACCTAACATGGCCCTTAGGTTTCAAAATAATAATAGTTAGATACTGTTATTAAAACTAACATACCTGATAAAAAGTATTTAAGCCACTTTAATTTAAATTCAATAAGAGAATTCAGAAAAAAGGTTGTCAATTAAAAAAACATTTCTTCCTACACCTTTTGATAATGTGGTACAATTTTTTAAAAGAAAACTTAACAGCACATCAAGCTGCCTTGTTCAATCAAATTTCTTTAATAGATTTTTTATTGTATTATGTTGACATAGACTCAATTTTTTATTAAACCAATTTGATGTAGGTTGAATTGCTTGGAGTCTGTATATGTGTAAGACAATTCTTAAGAAGTCAGTGACATTTAGGATGATGATTCAGATGATTTGAGTCATTTATGTAGTTGTAGATACTTTTAACACATAAACGGAAGATATGAATCATTATTAACTATATGTTAGTATTTGTTTAGAACATTTTAGCGTGGGAGAGCCATGCTTCGGCACGAATGGGTCGGCTCGACCGTAGTGACACCATGGCCTCACAGAAAAAGGGTGTGAAACAAGCACAGCGTTGTGTGTGAAAAGGATTGGGCCTCCAATAACTCACACAGCGAATGTGTGAGTTATTGGAGGCCCAATCCTTTTCCCGCTCCTCCAATCCCTAATCCCAAAAAGGCCGTCAAAGCACTAACTTGACGGTCGCACAAAAAAGGTGAAAATTATACATTGGAAAAGAATCATTAGAATGTAGATTTTTTAATTAAAAATATTGTTGAGTTGTAGATTTTTAAATCTATCAAAATTAGCTATTTTGTTCCGTTAAACGGGTTTCTTACTCCAGCTCTCATTAAGAAAACTATTATTTACTTCAATGTTTGTAGAATTGTCTACAGGATGTCCGGTAAAGAATGCATTTAATTATATCTTATGGCCCTTCAGAAAATATACGAAAAAACAAAAGTTTTTATAAAAAAACTTGCAAATTAATTTATTTTAGACAAATTTGTGCATAATTTATTTTTGCAGTAATGTTTAATCATCGTTGTTATGTAATAATGTATTGTACGTGAATGTCGAAGGACAATTTTCTGTTACCTCTAGCACCAGTTCTTCTACTGGAAGCGTCATAACTTAGGTACTACTAATAATACTTTATTTTTTGTTTTTTTTCTGAATGGCCATAAGATGTACTAAAAGGCATTTCAAGGTTATCCGTTCTTTACCGAGCACCCTATATTTATTTATTTAATGATCAAGTTATCAAACTATAACACAAAATTTTTAATGGTCAAGCTATCATCATCCTCCCGAGAAGAATAAAATAATGATAAGTATAATTAATTAAATAAATTTATAATTATATACGAAAATTAATCCACTTAGTTAATATGAGTGATTATTAAGTTACTGGCTTCATATGATAGCAAAATATCATAAGAAAATTATACATTGGAAAAAAAACCTCTTGAATTTGACTACTTACCAACAATCGTAGGTTTTATTAAGAATTATTATTTTTTGTCCTATCCATTATTACTTATTACGTAAAGAATAAAAAAAAATATTGCCAACTCAAGCACCTCAACATATTGTCAAGGTAAAGTTTCGAAACCAAACTTTTTTGTTTTAGTATTCGTATAACCATTTAACAACACTGAATTATTTACGACGAAAACCTTGCAACATTAAAAAAGAATCACAAGCAAATATTTTTTGAAAAACGAACCTTTTAAACTTAAAAACGTTTTATTTAAAATAATTTATTTATTGACACACAAAAAAGTACATCGATTCTTGCTCATATTTAAAAATAAATTATTCGTTTATATACGACAGTAAATTAAAATTGAGTAGGTATATAATATCAATATACATAGTAGCTAAGTATAAAACAATGCCGCTTTAGGTATCAGTTCCTATATCCCTATGTATATAGTATATTCTTAAATCTTTGAAACTACACAACGGATTTCGATGCGGTTTTTTAATAGATGGTGTGATTGAAGAGGAATGTTTTAGGTTATAATAACATCCATTAAATAGTAGACAAAATTAGTATCAGCTTTGCACGCGTTCTTAACTAGAACGGTTCGCTAGTTTAATCTATCAAACGCATAGCGAACGCCGGCGTTCGATTAGCAGGCACCTATTTTTCCTCTACTCTGTCTTCAATTACCATGATTGACAGGTTAAAATAAATAATGAGTTCATAGGGTAATTAAAGAAAAAAATGCAATAATATTGCATATTGAGTGCAATACACAATCTTAATATTAAAGGTGCATGCATGTAAATTGAATATGTGGCGGTCGGATCACGAATGTCCCTGACCGGTCGAGCGACGGAGTTCGTAAATCACCCTGCTATTCTCGTTGACTATCATATCATAGCCGAACTCAAACACCAATTTATTTCAAAATATTATTTCATTATTGTCTTAGTTTAATGGTCTAGTGCCGAGTGTCTGGTGTCCCTAGTTGAGGTATATTACCACACTAAGGAAATTTTGATTGCCAAAACGTTGGTTAGATTAGAATAACGCCTCTGCATCTGATTGCGTATAGTATGATTACAGACACCATTCACTCCCAATCCTTAAATCCACAATCGCCAAATTCCTTACAAGAACCAAAAAGCCGGCAATGCACCTGTTATGTCTCTGGAGTTGCCCGGTGTCCATTAGGAGATCCTTATAATGTATTGTCTTTTTACTCTAAATTCGAAAGCTTTCCAAAAAAGACGCTATAGTTATTCGAAAATTCTTCTGAAATATTATCTGCTTACTAAATTAACTAAAAATCGCTTACGTTTGTAATTGAGAGAAGCTCTACTAGTTTCGACCCACAGAGGGGTTCTTCCTCATGAGCAGCGTGCGCGGATGCGGCGACGTCGCGCAGCCTACTACTACTTTTTAGTTATTTTGGTATGTCTCACGATAGTTATTATAAATACATATCTTCTTACTATTTATAAGGAAGAAGAATAGGTAATAGGCTAATTGTTATAATAATACCACGTGGGCGAAGCCGCGGACGGTAGCTGGTTATACATATAAACATTCCTCTTCAATCATTCTATCTAAAAAAAATCGGATAAAAATCCGTTGGGTAGTTTCAAAGATTTAAGCTTACTTAAGGATATAGGGGCAGAGCAAGCGACTTTGTTTTATACTATGTAGTGATAAACAATTTTTGGTCTATTTTTTGCTAGTCTACAAAATTTCCACAAGTTTCTACGTATTTACTATTTAAAAGATCCTGTTTTAGCCGTGATAATCGGTTTAGTTTTGCTGCTAAAAATATTCATTTAAAATTCTTTGTTTTTCATCATTTAGCAGTTGGAATGATACGGGTTATTTGCATTTCATTTTATATGTTACCTATTTAGCGAATTTTTATGGTCGCGTAACAGTAGGTACACTTATCAACGAAAAGCATTAAAGTTTACATATTTAGAAAAATATTAATAATTGCATAATACCTATTTCATCACATAATGGCTATCTACAGGGTGTAAAAAGACACTTAACGAAGCCGTTAACTACGCATACTGCAGTTTTAACTAAGTAGTTTTACGCTAAAATGATCACTGGGAAACGACTTTTATTTTTAGGTATCAAAAAAAATAACAATTTTATTGCGCGCAATGTAAAGCAGCAGCAGCTTAGCATGAGAACGCTATGATAAGTACGTAGGTCGACGTTTTACTTCGCAACAACAATACAATTCTGTAAAATAAAAATCCTACTGAGATGCACGATGTTTTTGTGCGGGTCTGCATTTATTTATTACGTACATTACTGTTCGTAGCTTCAAATGCGTAATTTATTTAGAAAAATCGAAAATTCAGGTAATGTTTGTTTGGAAAAGTTTTGTAATAATATTTAGAATTCGATTGTGCAAAAAAAAAATTTAAAATGCATCTTTGACCTTTAATATCTCGAGAACCCGTGGAGTCCCAGCTATGGTCTTAAAGAAAAAAATGTTCCAAATAATGGGTAGAATACGTGGCTTTCGGCTTCGTTAAGTGTCTTTTTACACCCTGTATATGGCTATGGCTATCCCTGTCTGTCCCTATAACCCTATGCTATGCTTAAAACCTTTAAAACTACGCAACCGATTTTGATGCGGTTTTTTATTAGACAGAGTGATTGAAGAGGAAGGTTAGATTAATAACATCTATTATATCATCGAGAAACTAAGTAACAGCATTGCATCCTTACTAAGTCGGGGTGGGTCGCTAGCGCTAGTCAAGGCATAAAATAATAGAACATAGAGAGAGGACGATCTCTTTCTTATGTAGGTAAATTCACTCTGTAATTTTCGTCCATTTCGCATCAGCTGCTATATTTCCAAAATTCGCTGCAATTTTTTTCTCTTTTTTATTATGCAAAACTACTCATTTATAAAGCTACCAATAAAAAAATTAAAAGCAATAAAAGAGCACTGTCAAGCAACGGTAAAACCAGTCTCAACTGCATTGCAATGCAATGTCTTTTAAAAGTCGTTCATTCCGAATAGTTAAGGATTGTTAAATAATTTAAAATATTAATTAATTAAAGCTGTATTTGTATTTGATCTTCAAAATCGAGATTTCGATTTAATGTTATAATTTTTTTCTTTGTTAACGAAATATAATAAACACATGGTTACGGTGTGTAATTTGATTAAAAAAAATATTTCACTGGAAGAAGAATACCTTCGAGTCGTTTCGATTTTTAAATTTAACACATTCAGTGCCCCCGACGCGTATGTGCTTTTCCTCGCACGCACATACGCGTCGGGGGCACTGAATGTGTTAAAATGACAAAAAGCATTTCCTTTTGGCAACTCAGTAAAAATCACGAAGGCGTCGTCGTTCAACCAATATACGTAGACATAAAGAACTAGATATTTTGTTTTAAATGCTAATTCGAATCGAATAGATCATTCTTTTTGGATTAAGAAGGACTTTATAGCTCATTTTTCGGAAGGCTATAGTTAGACTCAAAATATTTAGTTAAGAAACTTTACACTTTCGTGTGTGTCACTTTTATAAGTAAACACAAAATATTTTTAATCCAGTCGGTAGTAAGTATTTTTAAGCTATTTATGTAGCCCTACTGCGCAGGCCTAACATCAGGTCTAGTGACGTGAAATAATACCACGATTGACTGATTTCACCTTGACCTGTATTTTTCGGGGTTTGCACTGCTTGGAAAAGGCATAGACTAAGGTACCTACTAAGATTAGTATCGGTAGTATAATAAAACATTTTTAGTGAAAAAAAAACAATAGGTACCTAAACTAACTTTTTTATGTTATATGTCGGCAAACAAGCAGACGGATTATCTGACGGTAAGCAATCAGCGCCGCCCATGGACAACAGAGGAATTACGAGTGCGTTGTCGACCTTGTGAGGATTGGAGAGGGATCGGAGAAGGGGAAGGATTGGGCCTCTGGTAACTCACTCACAGGGCGAAACACAACGCCGTGGCATCACTCCGGTCCCATTTGTGCCGAAGCATGGCTAAAAATCAATCAATGCTTAATATTTATTGTAAATAACCTTCACAGTAAATATATTCTGAACCTTTACAGTGAAATTCTATTATTTCTATGCCTTTAAAAATACATTTTTATGGATAAATGCCAAATTTAACATGTACCTAACCTATAACAAAACAAACCAACGACACACGATGTAAGTCATAGAGAATAAGCCAACCTTCACGGAGGTCGAATTAATGCAAAATAACGAAATAAGAAAAAGTTGGGTTTTATCGATGGCCATTTCAAGATGGCGTCGCTACGCTGTCAATCCGAAAGGTAATTACGAATCAATAATTACATTTTTTAATAGATAAATAAATTGTTTTAATGACTTCGTAAATAAAAATGTTTGTGAACGGATTTCTTTTACAATGATAAGTTTTATTTCATAACATACTACTTTTCTGTACAACTAAAATCAAAATATTTTGCATCTAAAAGCAATATACTCATTCGTGCACGAAAAAACAATTATTACTTTACTACTTCGTCAGTATTGTAGTCAGTAATAGTCTGACACTCCCCATACTCTAGGCGAGAAAATTCTTCATATGATTTTCTCTTTTTAAGGTAGCTGAGGTTCTCAAAAGAATGCTGAAGAAAATTGGCGATGCGATGCCGATGACAAGGATTGTAGGGTAGGTCCTTGTACCAACTCCTATTTGAATGTTTCACTATCGTATTTAATATAGTTTCCAGTGAATGTATTTCTACTGTTTCGGTTTTGTTTAGTGGTAAATTTTAATATTGTATTCATTTGTCTAGAAGTTTTTCGTGTTGAGAAACAAAACGAATGCAAATTCTACTACTAACTAAAAACTCTGCAAACACTGTAAATTATAAACATTTCAACTTTACTTTCATTCCATCGAAAAATATTTACTTAAGTATTTAATAAATTGGCAATACCAACCTTACAAGATTACAAAACTTTCGTGACATTCTAAATTTGAAACAAAAATGGCGCCGTACTACGTCACTTTACGTAATCAAGTAACCAGCCAAATAAATAGTACCTATAGCAACGAAAATATTATTTTTATTATCACAAGATTGTGCGTAAAATATTCATACTTAATACCAGTATGCGAAGTAAACAAAACATTGGAACATTGTTTATTGTACCTACCTTTGTTTTATAGTTGGCTAATATTTAAATATAAAGAAAACTTAACAAGGTTTAATACTTAGAAAACTTTCTTACACTATCCTATTTAAAAAAATAATATCGGTATTTAAAAAATATCATAGTCCGGGTGACATGTTTGGCAGTTTCCTTTTTTAAATTACGCCTTGAATTATACTGCAATAATTTGTAAAAATAAAAAAAAAATATTGAACATTATTTAGCAGAGAAATAAATTGAATTATTTAATTAAATATGCGATGTGTATGAATAACATTCGAAGGTTAAAACAGGCATAAGTACGTTAACACGCTTCATACTTTATTGTTTTTTTTTTCAACGAGTTTAGTTTTTCCAGAATGTTCCTCCGTGGTACCTATATTTTTTTAAGCGTATTGCGGTCAAAATAATACTATTTGGCATAACAATCACGTTAATAATACTAGGATTTAACACTACGATAAAGGAAAAAAATGATTGGATTTTTATCGATTCCAAGCAAATAAACTAAGTAATTAAAACGTAGTGGAAATGACGATTGAAATAAAATATATCGAATTGATAAAAAAAAATCGATTGTTTAAAAATAATTAAGGAGGTGGTATGTTATACAACCTAATGTAATCGATAAAGATATTGCACAATACTGAAGAGGATTAGCTAAAAAACAATAAAAAGAAAGATTTCAAATGAATCGATATGAAGTATTCAAGAAACGTCAGTAAATAAACATTTTCCTTGAGATTAAAAGAAAATATGTATTCCATATTTGATTACAATCACAAGAAATCTCATATTATACCTAGAACACATCAGTTGGAAAAACACATTTTTATGCGTGTAATCGACAAGGATAGGTTAGTCTTATTAGCAACGTTTTTTCCGCAAACAACTTCACCTTTTTTCTCTTCCCTCTCAAGTTCAGAGGATATAAATTTCTTCAAAATGTGTAAGTACACAGATTTCTGATTTTGTATTATAGTAAGATTTGCCGTCACAATATCCATTTAGGTAACGGTCACACGGATTTTTTACAGAACCCACTTGATTTTAATTTCAAACGAATCATTTTTATACTAGTCCATTATTTTCATATTAGCTATTCAAACGATCCAATCCAATGAACTGTTTATTCATGGTCATTGTTTATGAATATCTATCAAAGAGGTTTGTTTATGAATCCAGAAATTTATCCAACCTAGTTTCATGCATTTTTTTTTTTGATGTGTGAGTATTCATCAAATCTCTGCTGCCTGAGACTGCTGACGGGAAAACCTCTCCGTTCCTTCTGCTCCGGGTCGGGACCGCGGTTCATTATTGCGTTTGCTCCCGCAACCCCGGAACACTGTTTAACTCCTAAGGTTAGTTTTTTTTTGTGAGAACTAGCGGCCCGCCCCCGCTTTGCACAGGTCCAAATATCTCGCTAACAACGAAAGGATCGCTTTTCCCCAATTTTCCCCTCTACTTTTCTAATATTTTATTTCATAAGAACCTCCTCCTGACAATGAAATTTTATAAAAGGAGGTTGAATATGTTTTGTTTATCTTTTCTTGTCTTTATTTTTCCATTGTAACGCTAGGCGGCATTGTGTGTGCATTCTGAATACGGCGACTGTCATGGCGTTGTAAAATGTTTTCTTATAACTTTTATTAAAATAAAACGTTTAAGTTGTGTCAGAAATCTTGTTTATTAATCTGATTCAAATAATAAATACAAAACAAAAGGATTTGTCAAATTTGGTCCAGGAGTTGTTGAGTTATGCGTTTACAAACACATTTTGCAATTTATTTTTATATATAAAAAGATAACGAAAACAATATCTTATACTTTTACCAAGTCAAATACCAGGATACTAGAAAACATCTTGAGGAAGCAACTAGGTTTTATAATCACCGACTTAGATACTATCCACAACTGGTAGCCCTAATTACCTTTTGCTACAGGGAAACCATGTCAATAATAGCTTATGAACGATCCCCAACCGAGAGCCAATTAGAAAGATTAATTATATTTCTATATCAGAGATATTGAAGAGTCCTTTAGCATATTCTTGTTTACGTACAGAGTACTAATAAGCTCCCTCAAGGCCCTCTTTCCTCCAAGGAATGAACAATCGATATAAAATGTACACACAGTAGGTACTTATCCACTTAAAACATCTCCAATTTCGTTGTCAATAGAAACATTTTAGAGTTTTATTTCGTATGTATCCTCTTTTAATTTTATGAGTGGCTTACGTTTCGTTTTTTTTTTATTTGGAATTTTTCTTTTTTCCACCATTGCTAGAGTTGTGTAAGTGGATAATTATTTCGAGTGGATTTTATTTGAAAAATTGTTGCTGGGGTATTATTTTATTATACATCGCTGCTTTATAATGAGACGTCAATATTTCATCGTTGTTATGAAAAGACATGGATACAAAATCTATTTTTATTTCGGTTGTACGTCGCCTCGGTTGTTATTTGTTACCAGGTTGAAGATAGAAGGAAAATTTTGAATAATATTCCTATATAGCGTTACATGCTTTCTTTTATTCGCATTAATAAACAACTATAAATCTTTTCAGTATTCTGCTTGAGAGAATGTCTGAAATTAGCACGAATGCCCTTTTGTAGGCGGTGGGAGGGCGTGGGAGGGAGGGAGGCAGGGACGGCCCGCAGTTCGCATTATCAAATGCATTCGACGGCACAAGTATAAATACACTCCCAATAATACAACTGACACAAATATTGTTTGTTGAATTTGAATCTCAAAGCCCAAACATTGATGTCATTTCGTAAATAAATTTAGCATTTAATAAATATTACAATGTATGCGAGTACAAAGACGTTCTAGATTAGTTGTTGAGGAAAAAAATATATGATAACGGCATTTTTATTAGCCTCAATTTAAAAGTATAATGGATCATTAATTAAATTCCCACAACAACTATCTCGTACGGGATTAATAAAAAATAAACTTACTCATTTTCTTTTTCATCGCACGGTGCACTGGTAGTTATAAATCGTATATAAATAATCGAATAAAACCTCATTTGCCACAGAGTCACTGTTATACAAGTTTATGAAACCGTCACTAAAGGCAAAAATGAAAGGAAACTCGTTATCAAATCACTCCGATCAAAACAGATTATAAAATAAATATTTTTAATTTTAGAATACAATTTTTTCGTCCAGTCACAGCGAAAACACGAAATTCACTTTTTAAAAATTATGAGAATTAAACTACAATGAACGCGACTCGGCACTGGCTGGCAGGATTAAATTCACAGTTGCAAAATTTATAAATCGAAAAAAGAACAAATTTTAAATTAACAAATCGCGGGAACAGAAATTTAAATATGGCGTAATTTTTACATTTAGCAAATCGCGTTAGATATTAAATGGAACGTTGAATTACGGGCGTTCGATAAAGAATCTTACATTGAAATAATAAGCGCGGCGCGAGACTGCCGCAGCAGTAGTCTGCCGTTAATATGAGGCTTCGGTCGGCGAAACGCTCGGCTCATACAACCATTTCAAAGTATATAAATAACCCACACCGCTCTCTGTTCCGTTCGCATTTAAAGTAAATTAAATTGAAATATTTTCTGTGTCACTTTAATTCTAAATGCGGACTGGCTGTATGGAGTAGAATTAGTAGAATAATTCTATTTTATTTGTGATTGTTTATGGACTTTAAACGCTATATTACAAAAGATAAAATGTATTTTAATATTGTATTGATTTATTGTTATACTTAAAAGTAGTTCTAGGTACTCACAGTGGATATATAGCAAATCGGCGTAGCTCGCTACATAAAACCTTTATTATTAAATGGAAACATATAAATACTACAATTTTCCTGGAACAGGGCAATTTTACCCACACGTATAGGTAATATTAAATTAATATGGCTGCGAATTCGAATTAGCGTATCATCGACAAAAGAGGTTTACATAACGTCATTAGATATCCTAAAAACGGTTACACGTTAGATATTTTATTCGACGTCCTCAGTCGAGTCGCCATTTTGAATCTGAACATACCAGTTTCGCTAAACGTTAATTATTACTTATTGCAGTAAGTATAAATACTGCTTAAGTATTCACGTTGTATTTTCGAAGGTCAAAAAGTATTAATAAATAAAGAAAACAACGACTATTCGTTACTTAATTTTTTTTGTTTGGTATCGCCTGATTTTCAGCAATAACCATCATTATTGTTAAGAAAAATATGAGTATTTTTCTTTGCACCAAAATTACTTCTTATGAGCAGAAAGATGAAATAAATATTTTGCGTGATATATTTTTTGTCTGTTCCTTATATTACGGACAATTTTGAGGAGTTAAATGATATCTAGTTATACATATTTAGGAAAAAAAATTTATTCGTATATTTTCTACTACTAAATAATTACCGAATTTAGGTCTTAGGATACTACCCTGTGGTACACTTTAAGTCTTTTCGTAACTTAGTGCACTTCCTTGGTTTAATTTGATTAAATTATGCTACTTAATAAGGTATTAATAGTTAGCATTGCTGTCATACTATAAAAAGCTGCCTGTGATCACAATGACACTGTTAGAAAAGGAGTCAATATACATATTTGTAATTATTGCAAAATCGAAAGCTTGAGAAAAATTGAAGAAGTAATAAATGACTAACGAAATTCAATTGAAAGAACATATTTTTTTATTTTTAACCATATTTAGGTCACTTGGGATTACTCATAAAAAGAATAGATTTAGATAGTGAGGAAGATACGGTTTTGTAAAGAAATATAACCACTATTATATGTTAGTGTTAGGATTATTTTAAAACAGCACAGTCAAAGTGACTTGGCAGTAAACACTAAACAAGCTGAACTAATAGATACTAGCAAAATATGTTGTCGATCAAGTCCACTTTTAGCGGCTTTTGCATTGGTAAGATCCAGTTTAGAACAGCAATGTTTGATAAATAAATTATTTGGAATAAGAAGCTTGTGTGGAATAATCACTTTTTGGTTCAAGTTTAAGTCGAAGTAAATTGCAACTACTGACTTCTGGTAGTGATTGGCGAGAGCTGACATGATAAGAAAATAATATTCAAAGGCGCTTTTGTGAAGAATTGTAGTGTTAACTTAACTGATCCAAAAGTTACCAACAGCTGGTCAACTTTGGAGGGATAAACAAAACTAACATACAACTGCATTAATCAAGCTAATGATAAACAACTCTTAACCTAGACAAAATCGAGTAGGTACTTCGATTAAAACTAGAATCTAAGTATAATTTAGAATTTAGAAAAATATAAAAATGATCAAGACGTTTAAGACCACTGGACAAACGAGGCAGTATACATATAGTAGGTAAGTAATTACTTTTTTTTAAATTTTCACAAGTTCCAAAGTTAATGGGGAAACCGGTTATTATTTAGAATTACTTCTTAAATAATAATTAACAATGAGGTTATACCTCATTTCGGTAGAGGCTGAATGAGATAGTGATCGTAGTTGAGAAAATTCCCAAGTACCGAAAACCGAAATTCATTCGTCATGATACTTATTAGCGAAAAGTTGAGTTGAGGTCATTGACTTTTTCGTAATGACTGAACGTAAAATAAAATTGGCGGGCAAACATTCTTGATAGTTGATTTCTTAGTATATATTGTTATACAGTAACCTATTAAAAATATGTTGATTATAATAAAAAAAACTCGTTTAATCAGAACTCATTTTTAAGAAATTATCATTCATTGGAAGTGTTATAAAAACAAAGTATAAAAGTAAGTACGCATTATTAATTAAATAGAAACAATTTAGTTTCGTTTGAGGAGGAAGCATTAATTTGCTGTTTTGCAACTAGATGGCAGTGTTTTCAGTATGCAATTAATTTGGACCTAGCAACTCGGTATAACTTCAGCTAATTGGGCAGAGGATGTAAGAGAAGAGAATTATTGTTAATTGGAAATTTTTATTTAATGGTTATGGTTACTGATTTTAGGTTTAATTCACCAAACCCCAATAGGGCGCCGGCGTTCGCGTACATGTTTTTCTTTTATTGTGTATTGAATTGCCACGATTCAAAGGTTAAGCTGGAAAATGCACGTGTACGGTGAACAACGCACTTTGTTACAAGTCTATTTAGGATTTTAGGCTAAAGAAATAACTTACAATCAAGCAGCCCGTAACCTCAGTTTTGCTACCGTTTCACTACATAGTATAAAACAAAGTCGCTTTCTCTGTCCCTAGTTCCCTACCCTATATTGCTATGTAAGCTTAAATCTTTAAAACTTCGCAACGGGTTTTAATATGGTTCTTTTTATAAGATGGAGTGATTGAAGAGGAAGATTCGTATGTTTAATAGCATTCATTAAGGAGTGAAAAAATTCAGTATCAGCATTGCATCCGTGCAAAGCCGGGGCGGGTCGCTAGTGTATATTAAAAGAACCATATATGATACAACTTTATTTAAAAGTATTTTTCTATGAATATAACAAATAATAGTATGAGCCATGTAAATTATGGAATTGTTCGCTATTAAAAACTCATGACATTCCCAGATGTGTGTTCAATAGAAAGCGAGCTAACTGCATAACAGTTGCTATGTCAAGCATTTCCCTTATAATGTTAATAGATGGCGTTGTAATACAGTTTTAGGAACCACGTGACTATTATTTAAATGTTTATGGAAGTGATTACGGGCACATAAAAATTATGTAAATTAAATAATATGAATTATAATATATTATGAATTTACTACAAGTATCATACATATAGAAGGCTCATACTTGAGTATGAAATTAAATAAATTAAAATTATCTACCATCAATTATTAATCTTAATTACTTTTTTTTGGAGGGAAACAATTTAGGACAGGAATACAATTCATTGAAAATGACTATAAAACTCTATTACGACTTACATTTTATGCAAAAACATACAAAACTGCATAATACCTAATATTAAAAGTAAGCGAAGAATCGCTTGGAAAAATGGATGCAACAAATAAACCATCATTACTGTTGTAATCAGGAGACATTAAATTAAATGACAACGTAATCAAAATTTTAAGCCAAGTACTGGGACTGGGTAAAATAACTATTAAAACGCAGATCAGTCACTCTGAAAGTCATCCAACTTAGGCCTGGTTTTTCATGGTTAAATAAAACTTATCTGAGGAATAAATATGATGCTGTCGCGTCAGAATGTTTGTATAAGACAGTGACAGCAACAATTTTATTCCTCAGATAACATTTATCTGACTATTCAAAAAGCCCTTAGACTCTTAACGCCATTCTATCGGTTCGTTTGTGATACTGGGTCTTAAGAACAACAACAACGAAATCTCGAGTTCAAATAGTATTTCAATCAGCTGCAACAATGTATGAAAGGAAATCTCAACATTATTATGCACTTCCTCCAATAGTCTTGATCTGTATGAAGAGTGATAGACCAAGGCCACTCGTCATATTCCCAGATAATTGAATTATACACTGAGTGGAGTAGGCAAGAAAACAAGTTACATCGGAAGATATACATGCTATTTGTGAACTTGGATAAACTAGGGAACGGATAGCCTGATGATAAGGAATCAGAACAGCCTAAGAATACCCTTAGGACCAGAGGAGTAACAAGTGCAGGTAAAGATGAGCAGCGGGGTTGCGGAGTAAGTGCAATCAGGTACCGTGGCCTTGGCCTGGAACAGGACAAGGAGGAAAAGACGAGGATGTTTTAGTCAGTAAGAGTCTGACACTCACTCTTGCCGTTACCCTGGAATTCAGTTGATGATTTTCCCCTCACGAAAAAAGTGAAGGAGGTGAGGATTTGGATTTTCATCTGTGTTTAAAATCTTTTCGAAAATTAAGAATTAGAAAGAAAAGAATTTAAGGTCAACGGAGTGACATTGGAGTGGTCTATATTAACTGAATTTTGGCGACAAAGAGACTGGTTTTGTTAGAGTCTACGCTATTTTTCGTATCTGGTCAAATTGAAGCAATTTATATGGGGCTTTCTATTGTGTTATCATCAGTAGAATGTGATTTTTACTATTATCAAACGTATGCAATGTTTAGGAATATTTCTATTCCTGTAGGCGCCTTTTTCACTACTACCCAATTTCTTATCAACTTATGTAGTGTATTGTGTATAATAACTTATGTGATACATAGGGCTTACAAATATTGTGCAGAGGCCCAAACACTTAGAAAAGGGTTATAATAGCTATAACAGTACCATTAGTGTACGAGAGCCAAACGTCGGCACGAATAGGTCGGCAGAAAACCGGCGTGAAACAACCCAGTATTATCTTTCGGGGTATGAGTGACGTTACCGGAGGCCCAATCCTTCCCATTCCCAATCTCTCCCTAATCACTGAATCTCTGGAATCGTAAGCCCAAAAGCACGGCAACGCACTCGTGATTCCTCTTAACATCAGGTAATCCGTCTGCTCATAAAAGAAACCGTATTTCCCATCTTATATTCTTTCAGGAAAACAGAAGAAAATACAAGTGGTTCAAGCCTGATCGTGTGCACTTGGTAAAAGCCCAAAGTACGACACATGTTTAAAACATTTAAAGAATTTTCAATAATGATACATACCTACAATAAGATCAACGTAAGATTTGATCTGACTCATAATCAATTTAGTAGCACTTATAAGGAAATACTAGTAGTAATAAAATCAGGCTATTTTTAACAGTGAATTTTAAACTTTAAGACATAAGACGTTACTTTAATTTCACATTGACACGACCTTTTGATTTTCTATTGCACCATTTTGTTTTTTTTTAGACTCATCATTACTTGTATGTAAGTACAAAATGTATCAAAAAGTTATTCTTTGTTAAATATGGAGTATTTATATAAATAAAAATATTTTAATATTTTATCCGCTTTCATAATAGTTCTATTTAATTGTATTGTATTGTATTGTTTACAGACTGGTTGACCGCACAGTCAAACCATTGCAACGGTTTTGTGGGGCTTAGCTTACACCTTTACTTTATAAAGATAAATAAATAAATATCACAGAACTAGAAAATAGTTTTTCTAAGAACTTCAATTGTTAGAAAAACTATTTTTTCACAGCAGAATGGAACACCTCGTCGCGAAATACTTCGTCAGACTTTAGATTCAAATTTCAAACCTCCGTCTGCGATTTTCGATTTCAGTTTCCGAATTTATTATCTGCGGCTCCATCCATAAAATAACAAATATATATTTGTAGAGTACCGATCTACACCTACGCATAGCCTTATATCAACAAGATACATAATCATCATCATTTTAACTCCACGCCTTTATTTCCTGATTAAAAAGCAGAGATAGGAACTCAAGCGTATTGCTATACATAATTTCAGATTATGTGTCGAAGCAAAAAAACTTTGGAATGGAATACAACGCGAATAGGTACCTCTAAATCTTTTCAGTCATTTTCTTGTCTCCTAGGCTTTGATCGAGTGGCCAGGTTTGCAGGGCACGCGCAATAAGGCACTGCGACCTCGGCCTGGAGCAGGGGGGATTGTTTTAATCTTACTTCAGTGTGACAGATAGAGACAGAGCTAGACAACTTGTATAGCTCTTTCTCTTACCCACACTGAATTAAGATTAAAACAGTCTTACTTTGAATGTCATGGTTACCCCCAGGACAAGGAACAGAGAGGTTTTTAGATAGAAGATGATTTTTTTTTGTAAGGGGAAAATCATCAAATTACTACCGGGCGGGAGGGAGTGTCAGACTCTTACTGACTAAAAACCACTCTGTTCCTTCTCCTGCTCTGGGCCGAGGTCGCGGTACCTCATTGCGCGCTTACCCCGCAACCCAAAAGATGATAACTTTCAACCCTCAAAAATCCTTGATCGAGTAGTACCCGTTTTAAGGGACAAAAGCCAAGCAGTTCCTTGCACTGCTTCGAGCCGGACCTGTATACCTAATAAGATACTAGACAGCTACTTACTCAAATACAATATATTTTTTGATTTGCCAAAATCTACCGTTTACTGTGAATTTTGTACGGGTTCATGTGCTGTATTATATATGTATATGAAGTTTCTATTTGTAAGTTAATTCTATCAGTTATCAGTTACTTATTAATATGGTACAGTTTTAACCGGACTTTAAGGTTTCAAACTATGATGCAATGCGAAACACGTTCATTCATAGTTTGTCTTCGTCCGATTTACTAGCCAAGGTTAAGCAATATGGCCACGGTCAAGGTAACATGGATAACCTTATTAGCATGGCATGAGATTTTTATTATATTAAGCAATGATTCAACGAATTCATGTATGCAAAAAATAATGTTCGAGAGCCATGGCTTCGATACGAATGGGCCGACAAGATACGATCTTACAGAATACCGGCGTGAAACAACCATAGCGTTGTGTTTCTGTGAGTGAGGTTACCGAAGGCTCTTCCCTTCCTCATTCCTCTTAAAAATTGAAGTTCTAGAGTACTATACATAATTCTAAAGCTTTCCCGACTCATAAATCGATATTCCTTGTTCTTTAGTTCGATATTTTTGTGATGTTGTGTATTTAGTCCTAGTAGGACTAAATCCTACTATACTACTTCCTAATAATGTAATAAACTAGCTACTCTCGTGCGGTTTCATACGCTGAACGGCTCCATTTCATCGTAGCGTGATGTTTTATAGCCTATACCACTAAGAAACATTGTAGCTATTTATCAGTGACATAATTTTGGCAATCCGACCAGCGCTTCCAAAGATTACCCCCTACATACAAACTAACAAATTTTAACTCTTTATAATATTAGTATAGATGTAAAAGTTTGCGAGAATGTATGGATCTATGTTTGTTATTCATTCACACAAAAACGTCTGGACCGATTTGGTTGAAATTTTATTATGTAGATAGGTGATACCCTGAATTAACGACTAGGCAACTTTGTATCAACATACCTACCACGCGAGCGAAGCCGCGGGCTGAAGTTAGTACGTACTACATATTAAGGTGGACGTTATAAACTATTTTAAGAATCCTTTCGGAGAATGCCAGACTTTATTTTCACCTATTTAACCTCTGGGGGGAAAATCCGGACTATACAAAAACAAAGTTACACACCATATGCATAAGGTTGAATTTCGTTAACACATCAATTGCCGTCAATAGGAAAAAAAATTGTCAGTTATGACAAACACATAAGGATTAATTTCGCAAATCATTTTTTATTGATGTTACGACGCGATATTTGTGACGTTGAAAACAAAATATCAAGGAAATATACTGGCTGGTAAGTTTTATCCTTTAGGAAAATGATGACGCATGAAAAAAAATAATTACTTTTCTTGATTGCGTCATGACTTTGTTTTTTTTTGGTAAAGAAGTCGTAAACACGGTCGCTGGGAATAACTTAAGGGAACCGAAGGGTTACAAAAATATTATTGTGCTTACTGATTTCAACAATAACAATCTGTTCAAAACTTATATTTGTTGAATGCTTTCCGAACCTAGGTCGGGGATGTAGGTATAAGATTTTTTAATGCCAACGAGCAGATGGATTACGATTACGGTTTTTTTTGTGATGGAAAATCATTAAATGACTTCTCCCGCCCAGGGAAAACTAAAACTAAAAACCCCCCTGTTCCTTCTTCTGCTCTGTGCCGAGGTCGCGGTGCCTCATTGCGCTTACCCTCGCAACCCCGGCTGAACATCAGCCCTATAGGGCCCCGTCTGTAGTGGTCTATTGGCTCTTTGAGGCGCGCGCGGAACGCTGCGCGCCGTACGCTCGAGCCTGGTTCTGGTCGGGCGGCGAGCTGCCCTTACTTGCCGAATTACGATTACGGTTAACAATCAACGCCACCTATGGACACATTTAATACCACAGGAGTTACTACAAGTGTGTGCCGGCCTCTTGTAGGTTATTAGGGATTTAATGAGAGGGATTTGAGTTTTGAGGAAGGGGGGAGGGTGAGGTGATACCGGTCGCGGTGCAAGCAAAATGGGACCTTATTACCTAACAAAACTATACTTTTTATATCCATGACGCAAGAAACAAGGTAAGTCGGTACGCAACGGATAAAGGTAACATACGATACGCTATATATTTTACTGATAACATCAATCAATAATAATTTGTATTGTTATAGTTTTAAGTACGTGTTTGGCAGTAAACATAATATCGAAGCATAATGATTTTCGAGTATTTAAGGGTTGACGCTTGGCAGTCTAAAGCCGGGATACGTTAGGCTCCGTACAAGGAAAGAGATTTCGATAAGGAATTCAAATTCTCTTCACTTCTACACTGAAATTGCTATATTAATTTAATTTTGTAGATTTTGTGTTTGAAGACAAATAAAGATTTCAATCGTGGTTGCCTCCTCGGCGTAGACCAGAAGAAAGACTGGGTTGGTATTTAGTCAGTAAGAGAGACACTGCCTTTCTTTCCAGACTGGGAGAAAGAGACATTTTTTGTTTTCTCCACTCAAAAGAATCTTCTACACTGGATTAATATAACGCTCAAAAATTACGTTTACGGCCGAAAAAGTCAAATACATTTAAGTATTTCAACTACCTAAAGCACAAACAGACATTTTTGAAACGCCAAAAAATTTCATATCATATTAATCAATAAAAAATCTAAAAAAATAAAAAATCTATTGACATATTACTTTGACGTACTTTGCAAAGGGTAAGTATAAGTCAAAAGTCCAAAATCTAAGGTTCAATCTAAGGTAAGTATAAGTCAAAAGTCAAAAGTCCAAAATCTAAGGTTCAATCTAAGGTAAGTATAAGTCAAAAGTCAAAAGTCCAAAATCTAAGGTTCAATCTAAGGTAAGTATAAGTCAAAAGTCAAAAGTCCAAAATCTAAGGTTCAATCTAAGGTAAGTATAAGTCAAAAGTCAAAAGTCCAAAATCTAAGGTTCAATCTAAGGTAAAGTATAAGTCAAAATTCAAGAGTCCAAAATCTAAGGTTCGATCTAAGGTAAAGTATAAGTCAAAATTCAAGAGTCCAAAATCTAAGGTTCGATCTAAGGTAAAGTATAAGTCAAAATTCAAGAGTCCAAAATCTAAGGTTCGATCTAAGGTAAAGTATAAGTCAAAATTCAAGAGTCCAAAATCTAAGGTTCAATCTAAGGTAAAGTATAAGTCAAAATTCAAGAGTCCAAAATCTAAGGTTCGATCTAAGGTAAAGTATAAGTCAAAATTCAAGAGTCCAAAATCTAAGGTTCAATCTAAGGTAAAGTATAAGTCAAAAGTCAAAAGTCCAAAATCTAAGGTTCAATCTAAGGTAAAGTATAAGTCAAAAGTCAAAAGTCCAAAATCTAAGGTTCAATCTAAGGTAAAGTACCTATAAGTCAAAAGTCAAAAGTCCAAAATCTAAGGTTCAATCTAAACCTTTCCAATCCACTTTGTGCGAGTTATTAAATTCTGTATCTGTCCAGATACAGTTAAACCTTGAGGGTATTTTCCTGTACGGAACCTAATGTATCCGGCTTACACTTGACCGATTACATTTAATGAATAAAGATAAGCATAAATAATTTGAGTGACTCATCAATTTGGGCTTAGTAATTTCATGAAATATTTCATAGCACTTATATGTAATTGACTGACTGTCTCATTGACTGACTGACTCTGAGTGACAAAATTAAAATTTACCAACCATTTAATAAAAAAAAAACGCTTGTGATATAGTTACTAGTCTTGCGATAAAACCAAAAAATGTTGACCTCTGATCATGCTACATTTACTTGAATTGTTTTGAGATGACAGCGTCAACATGACATTGACATTACGCCACAAGTATCAAGTTGTAATGGCCGTGTTCTTTATACATATAATACGTAATTTTTTGCGCTGTGGACGTTTGAGTTCGCACGTCGAGGTACGGAGGTACTAACGAATGAATCACTTTATAATATTAGTGATAGATAGGATTCAAGACATCAATTCGGTATTTTCCTACAAGTCAAATTCAATACTTTTATTGAAATGTCAATAAAGATGAATTAATGAAAAAACAATAAAAAAATAATGTAAAATGAAAAAGCTTTTCTTTGGATTTTGTGACCTAAAGACTGTATGCCTTTTAATGTAATCATAGGTCACGAATTTCTTAAGAATGTGGAAATTTTATGACGTCGTAATATTTCTACGTCTGTTTGACGAACTTATTTAAAAAAAAAGTTGAGTAGAGTCTAAAATTTAGTACAATTGTCAAGTTAATATCAAAAAAAGAAAACAAACATCTATACTGCTTAAAAAGGAGGACAAATTGAATATCATACTAATCAGTTTGTTAATGTTAAAAAAACTCACTCTCTTCGATTGAAATTCCACGTTGATACTGTCCATTAATAATAACAATGCTTACCTGTAACAAAAACAAAAAACAAATAATTAACCTTTTAATCGTAGTAATACGAGACACAATAGAGGATCCGCAGGTACGCGAACGCCGGCGCTCGCTTTGAGTTTGGTGAATTAAATTGCATACACTGTTATAACTTGGTTCTATATTAATTTAATGTCTTTTATTGATGTTTTTTTAAATAATTATGATGTATTTTATTTAGATGCCCTTTAAGATAATTTTCAAAAAGGCTGGATATGTGCTTGCTATTGTGGTGGGGTCATAATCAAATAATCAAGATATAATAGCGACCGCTATTATTTAGTATGTCTCACGATAGTTATTATAAAAACATTAACGATACTACCTAAATTGTTCGTCAAATAATTCGGCACGTTTGTTTTTTTCGCGGAACATATAAGCTGAGGTGTAAGTTTATGTGTACGTGCGATCATCATACGATTTCTTACCTAATTTCAATTATAAACCTCAATTATTTATGTTATGTAAGGAAATAAATACTAAAAAGGAACATATGTATTAGTAGGTATAATAAACACGCGGAAAATGAATCCGCAAGTTGGAATGCAAAATAAATATACAGAAAGGGGTCAACAAAATTAAAATTACTATAGGTACAAGTACCTATGTACAAAATAAAATAATAACAATTAAACCTAGTTATTAAAAATAAAGTATGTAGTGTAATTCATGTAGAGTCTAGACAATTCTAAAGAATTTAAACACGGATACGGAAACTAAAATTGAGAATTATACTTAGTCTATTTTATAGTAAAACATTAAAAAAATGTTTATAGGAAACATTAAAAAAAATAAAAACTATTACAATCACGATAACATGATTCGTAATAACAAAACTATTATTCAATAACAAAAAATATAAGGGTTTTTATGTAATAGCTAGGTACCATAAATTAAAAACAACCGCATCAAAATCCGTTGCGTAATTTTAAAGATTTAAGCCTACATACAGACAGAGGACAGTGACAGAGTGATGGCCTAAACAAATCGGTTTTCTTCTTTTTTAACACGTAAGTATATTGTATTTCGATTTTTAAATTACGCAATTCATAACTAAGAAGCTCTTGTTTTTTTATTAACTGTATTGAAATCAAAAACAAGGCCTCAAACAACACCAAAAAAAAACATCGAAGGTCCCATTGGGGAGGTTCTATGTAAATAGTGGACAAGGAATATTATGGATCTTCACTACATATTAAAAAACAAAGTCGTCTACTCCGTCCCTATATCCCTATGTATGCTTCATTCTTTAAAACTACGCAACGGATTTCGATACGGCTTTTAACAAATAGAGTACTTAATTGAAGAGGAAGCCTTATGTGTATACTTAATAATAACATCTTTTTAATACTGGATAATTTTTAACCCCCGACGCAAAAAGAGGGGTGTTATAAGTTTGACGTGTCTGTCTGTCTGTCATCCTGGAGCCTGAACGGGTGGAGCGATTTCAATTTAGTTTTTTTTTGTATTAAAATTGACTTACGTGCGAGTGTTCTTAAACATGTTTTGATAAAAATCGGTTGAGCTGTTTAGAAGTTATGAGGGGGTAAATGAGGAAGGGTAATCGATGGTCTGCAAATATACTCGAGTGGGGTGTCAAATGAAAGCGCACTGAAATGGAATGTGTGATGACTTAATCGAGAGAAAATGATACAAAATACTTATATTTCAATAACAAAATAAATAAGATCCCCGATAAAAAGTAATATGTAGTTGATAAAAAATGTTTGGATCGGTCCCTCAACGCCACGTTTTCTTTTAATTATTACTTTTTAAAGGAAAATTAGTTGTATCAGCATTGAACTCGAGGCGGGCTGCTAGTATGATCGATGATTCTGTTTAGGAATCAAGTTTTTTATCGTATAGGTCGAAAACCAGCATACGGATTACCTGATGGTAAGCAATCAGCGCCGCCCATGGACAACCGCAACACCAAACGAGTGAGTTGCCTGCCTTCTAGGGATAAGGGATTCCCGGTAACCTCACTCACACGGCGAAATACAACGCTGTGGTTGTCAGATTCAAGTACCATTATTGCCTAGTTCTCATATACTTAACGACTGCACCAAGAAAGTATGCGATGTCGTTCCAAAGATATCTAGGACAAATACAAACACACTCAAACAGCTGACTTAGAACTCAAATAGAAAGATAAGCTGTGTTATCTCTTTTTATCCTGATACTATATGTGGCTATAGTTTACTCGGATATTTCGATAAGTTTATTTGACATTTCTATATGTAGTCTGTGGTTAGTTTTGATACTTTTTTTCAAAGTAAGTATGACATTAACAAAGTGGGGGTTTTATTTTAGACGACTAAATACCTAATATACGTCTCCATTTCCTAATCATCAGCCATCAAATCCTGGACGTGAATTTCCTGGTAAACACTTAATAATAAATAAATAAGCAACGTCGGCTACTGGACATGGCGTCCTAATTATTGGAGGGATTATAATTTTTATTTTTTATTCATTATCTCTACGCCTATCAGGCGCGTTAGTGATCATAGCTAAGTTTCAAGTTTATTTGTCAGAGAGCGCCTCTGTATACATCCGCAACAATGGAAGAGTTACGAGTATGTTGCAGACTTTTTAGGGATTAGGGTTTTGGGGTATTGTAAGAGGTTTGGGTTACGGTAACCTCATTCGGTTGTTTCACGCCGGTTTTCTGTGAGACCGTGGTATCACTCCGGCGGAGCCGACCCATTCGTGCCGAAGCATGGCATGGGGATAAGTGCGAGACCCTTACCTTCCATACATTTCAGGGATCAATAATTTCTTAATTAATATAAGTAGAATTGTTAAGCAAAAATTAAAATCTTATAAAAGTAACTATAGCAAAGAAATACGTTGCGTTGCGTGCAAACTCGAAACCAGTTTTGAGTTGAAACTAAAATGAAATCAATAAACTCATTAAAAATATTGTTTAACGCAGTTGGTTTTCATAATCTGGTATTACAAGATATAAAAAATATTATCAAGTATTTAAAGTTTAATCAAATGTTATGCGGATAAAGTAAGACGGATGCGAATAAATGCTACCTATTACAGTTTTTCCTATAAAATAATAAATTCGAAGACACTACTTCAGTTTTTCAAATTATACTGACTTATTGTGGCAAAGAATATTTAGGTATCTACTTAACACTTATCTGTGAATTTATACCATAACAGATCGATTTTATTATCATCTGTACGCGAATAAAAAACAAGTAAACAAACCTTTTTATTACAAAAGAATGGCAATTGCGTCCGTAAAAAAAAAACATTTAAAAAGATAGTTTGAAAATGGAATCCAGTCTTATCCATCGACCGTTTATGTTAGTCATTCCCGTCGCTGCTGTCGTAAGCCGCCATCGCCAGTGTGAATTGAACATGGCCACGATCACACGATGTTATTGTATCCGCTTGTTTTGATTCGATAGCTAATACATATGGGCAACTAATTTAATTTTTATTAGAACATTTATTGCCTTTGTCTAAATACAACACATTTTCAAACAGACAAAGACACTTTTGCGACTTTTCAACCAATTAATATGTAAATATAAAAATCTACCCGGCCTCCTAAAATTAATATAATACGTCGTACGTCCATCATTAATTATTAACCGCAAATTAAGCACAGTTTCAACATCACCTGTACCGTACCGTACCTATGCAACAGGCATTATTTATATAATTCGATGACGCGACGCAACTGCAAACTCTGGAGCGAGTTTTCAAAACTTACTCAAGAGATGGCGTTACCATCGTTAGGTATAGAATAAAATGATACGTACGTGTCGGTCAACACGAACGAACGGTCTGTGAAAGGCAAAGCAGAATTATATTTGCAAACATCGTATTTTGCTGTATTGTGAGGGCAGAATGGGATGCAGTTGTGATCGCCCTGACTGTGGTGTCCTGTTTTTTTTTTGTGAGGGGAAAATCATTAAATGACTTCTCCCGCCCAGGGCCGGGCGGGAGGGGGTGTCAGACTCTTACTGACTAAAAACCCCCCTGTTCCTTCTCCTGCTCTGGGCAGAGACCGCGGTGCCTCATTGCGCTTACCCCGCAACCCCGGCTGAACATCAGCCCTTTAGGGTCCCGTCTGTGGTGGTCTATTGGCTCTTTGAGGCGCACGCGGAACGCCACGCGCCGTACGCTCGGGCCTGGTTCTTGTCGGGCGGCGAGCTGCCCTTACTCGCCGACCACAGACCCGTGCGACTGTGTCCTGTGGTGTCTATTATAATAACAATCTTCAAGGTCGTCTTGTGAAGCGCATGTTTTCCTAACAAAAACAAAATACATACGAATAACAAAACTAGTTTATAGAATTTCTATACTTCAACACGAGTTAAAGCGAAATGAAGTTTAATTCACGCGGTGAAGATAATTAAATTTGTACAAGGAAAATCTTAACACTTACCGCAGAACCGAAGTGGAACCTTGCTTCGCGTATTGTTAGGAGGAGAAAAACATAATGATCTTATGTATAAACTATGTACGAGTATATCCGCAATAACAGAACAAATGATTTTAAACTCATTATTTTAATAAATTGAGTAACATTTTACTCCAGACACAAAAAAAATATCTAGAAAAAAAACAAATTAAGTTTGTTGTCAAATCAATGAATGAAAGTATGATTGATTATATTTCATTAATTCATTGTGTTGATAAAGTAATGTAGGTAATTTATTTTTGACAGAGGAAACCACCCAATCCTCCATTATGTATGGTAGTCGCGGTGGCCCGAAGGTTAAGGTGGGCACCATAGACACCAATACGGTAAACTAAAACATCGTGAGGAAACCTGAACTCATAATGTGTAATTATAAAACCTTCTCCGTGTGAGAAGAGGCCTTTGCTCAGCAGTGGACACTTATAGGCTGATGATGTATGGCATAAGGATGGCTTCAAGTCACCAACAAAGCTCTCATAGGACTTTTGAAACTGCCACAAATTGAGCGTTATATTCCAAAACGCACTAGTCTATGCTTTTAAAAAACATAATATAAATATAATTCTGACCTTCGTACCTTTATCCATTACACGTGGACTGTCTTGCAAATATTGCAAAGCATTTTCAATGGAAAATAGAAAATTCAATGCAGATCCTTCTAATGGTACCTAGCTACTGCGAATTCGCTTTTGTAGCACTATTATAAGAAACTGTAAGGGTTTTACAAACATCTTCGTGAGAAATTATATTTGTGAGAAATTGAATCAAAACTGTTTTGAACTATGTTTTAAGGAAATTGTGTAAAGGTTAAGAGTCAAGCAGAAAAAAAAACCATCGTGATGAAATTTGGACCAATAATTTCAAATTATATATTTGAAATCGCCAATCCGCCTTGAAGCGAACGTGGTGATTAATGCTCAATACTTCTCCGTGTGAGAAGAAGCTTTATAGGCTGATGATGACGACGATGACTGTGGATTGTAGAGTGACAGATTTAAATAACGCAACAGAATGTGCAAAAAAAATGGCTACGAAAACAGATTTAATTTTTTAGTTACAGTTATACCTAAAAGATTGAATTTTATATGCAAGTCGTCTACGTGCCACGTGTAATCAAAAATGAAGTTTTACTTCTATTAGCCACAAACAAAAAAACAAAAACAAAACACTACGTCTAAGAATCCGATGTAAGACTTCAAAAAATCACCGTAGCGGATAAGATTAAGTAATGTTGAAATAATATTTTAAACACAACAAACATTATCTAGCATCTTATCAAAATAAATGATTTATTAGGCTTGGCAACCCTTTCCCTGTGTGACGGCCATCTTTAGTTTTCCGCAGTGTGATGTAATAATAAACTCTGTCGCACACGTGTACTCATTCTGCCTACCCTCTAGTTACTATAACCTTGAACCTACAGAAGAATTTGAGAAATGGATATCGTGCACTGCATGACATTTTTAAAATCAAGCTATGAAAACCAGTATAAATATTTTCTTAATTTTTTTCCTTGACTGGGTGAAAAGGTCACAATACGCTGGTTTTATGGCTTGCTGTGTAGTAGGTATAGTATCCACATTCATGTACACTATCAAAACGAAACAGTACTTTTTTTATGTAATTGGTCGGCGAAAGAGCAGACGGATTACCTGATGGTAAGCAATCAGCGCCGCCCATGGACACCTGCAACGGAGGAGTTACGAGTGCGTTGCCGACATTTTAGGGATTAGGGTTTTGGAGATTTAAGGATTGAGGAGGGATTGGGGAGTACTTGTAGAAGTTTGACTGTTTGACGGCAAGGACGCGGACGGTGCAATGGCTGGGCAATTGGCTGCTGCGCAAAGTGAAAAACTCTTTTTGTGATTGACAATTTGTTTTTCTGGGTCTGGTTGCGATTTATACGTTTGTACGAAACATGAAAAAAATATAGCGTGAAGCAATGTCGATTTTTTTTAAAGAAACAATGAAGTGAATGATTGAAACTCTAAGTGTGGGAGAGCCATAATTCGGCACGAATAGGTCGGCTCGACCGGAGTGATACCACGGCCTCACAGAAAACCGGCGTGAAACAACCAAAGCGTTGTCTTTCGCCGTGTGAGTGAGGTTACCGGAGGCCCAATCCTTCCCCTCCCCCAATTCCTCCTCATTCCCTTAATCTCCAAATCCTTAATCCCTAAAAGGTCGGGAACGCACTCGTAACTCCACCGTTGCCAAACTCCTTCGGCAAACGAGCAGACGGTTTACCATCAGGTAATCCGTCTGCTTGTTCGCCGAACTATTACATAAAAAAAGTTCTGTGTTGTGCAATACTTATTATATACTCAACTTTGGATTCATCATCATCCAATCACTCCTTACATTCACAAGTCACTAGTGCGAATGCTTAATAATAATTAACCCTATTCCCTGGTCAGGGTGAAATTACGAACAAATCAAAATATACCTCTTTGTCAAAAAAAACTTGATGCAGCGTTTGAGACACAAAACTAAAACAGCAACAATTTTCTATAGTTAACTGACAAATCGATGATTAAAGATCCCGTCGTGGGGAGACCGAATGCAACTAGTCAACTATTCAACTAATAGTTGACTAACAATGAACTAAACTGAACTGAACAGACTGTAGTCTTCTCATAACTTAACATGTGAAATATTTGTTTTTGTTTTGGAATGAGTAAGTAAGTGTGTAACTGTAAGTGACAATTACGAAGTTATGGGATGGCCATTTTTGGGCATTGCTTGCTGGTTTTGAGGCTTAATAAATTTAAATACCTGTCAATACATATTAATCGCAAGGTTTTCGTAAGTTACTTATGCCTGTTGAGGGGGAAAATCATCAATTTACTTCTCTCGCCTTGAAAGGGATTTTCAAATTCTTGCGGACTAATACAATGGAACACAAAACAATGATTTTAGTATTGCAAAAATAGCACACAAAACGGCGCTCTCACACGTCAAAATTATATATAAAAAAACTTGATGAAGCCAGCATTTCCTATCTGACATCTCTGAGACGAAATGCCGAAAACAAACTCAGATGGCCTTCTTTTATGGTTCAGATAATTTAAAAAATATACAATGCTTAAGACCTGTGCAAATTATCCACCCTGTTCTTTCTCCAGCTCCAGACGGAGAGCGGTGTACATTAGAGCTTGACCCTGGTGAAGGATTAGGTGACAAAAACCAAAACCAGTACCAGAACTGTCGTTATTTCAGCGTCGCAAGCGCACTGTTAACTGACCGTGAAATAGTCACATTCTAGCTCTTTCTGTTCCTGTATCTACCAAGTCAAGAATTTAACATCAGGGTTCAGGACTTGCCGATAGCATGGTGCGTAGCGTTCCGCGCGCATCTCAAAGAGCCAGTAGACCACCACGGACGGGGCCCTATAGGGCTGATGTTCAGCCGGGGTTGCGGAGTAAGCGCAGTCAGGTACCGCGGCCTTGCCAGGAGATGTTAAGGGGGAGGCGGGTTTAGTCAGCAAGAGTCTAACGAAACTCTTTGCCTCACTCTGGGCGGGAGAAGTCATTTGATGACATTTCCCTGACAAAAAAAGGTTTTTAAACTTATGGGTATCCCTTTTCATCATCTTGCTCCATTGTTTTCGTAATTATACATCGCGTAGAATACGAAAAAGGACTTTATCTGGTTTTCTGATAGTATAGATTGTGAGAAGATTTTTAACTTGTGCCAATATTTGTTTATCAATAAAAACTAATACATTATAGAAGTTGTTCTTGGTGTAGTAAATTCTAGTTTTGTAGTTAATGATTAACAAAATCCCAAAAACAACGCAAACAAGTATTTTAGTTTGAACGCAAGAGATTGCGCTAAAACGGAAGATCAAGCCGAGAGTAGGAAACAAAGGTTATATCACTGTGACGATAAAATTGGGTCGCGTTGAAACGCAAGCGCAGCGCAAGTAGTGACTGACGACGACCGACCAATTACGTTTTAGTAATCATTGTTACGTTCAAATCAGTTGTTATAGGTAAGTTTATTATAGATTATTTTTGGCGATAATTTACGTATTTTCGAAATTACCCGTGTGTGTATAATAATTGAATTCATTATTGATTCCCACAATGACCTTTTTTTAAAAAAAAAGCCATCATTAAACAGGTGTTATTATACATACAAAACTTTATGTTCAATCACTCTGCCTAACCTTTTAAAAATAACCACATCAAAATCCGTCCCTTAGTTTTAAAGATTCAAAAGCATCCATGTCGGATATAGAGACAGAGAAAGCGACTTTGTTTTATTCTATCTAGTGGAAGACTGGAGATTTGATTTGATATACCTCGAAGACTTAGATTTACCTGGAAGACCTACTAATGACTTCTATTACCGTGGATGAAGCGAGAGGGAGTATCAGATTATTACTGACTAAAAACCACTGAATTCCTTTTTCTGCTCTTAGCTGCGGTACTATACGGCCGACGTATCTTGGCGAGTCTGAAGTTAGCCGAGTAGTAGTACAATTTTGTTCCTAAAAGATCCATTGCGCAGACAAACGGCTAACTTCAGACTCGCCAAGATAAGTCGGCCGTACTGTACATCATTGAACAGCCAGATATGACGTACAAATTGCGCCAATAAGCTTCATTTTACACCTATCTTATGAATGTGACAGTCACGGTTGATTCGTTACAAAATCAGGGACAGACGTTTGACAAAAAAATGCACCCGTCTATAGCAATCCAGTAAAGTATAATACTTGTGTGTGTGTGTGTAATAATAAGAATAATTTCTAAACTTTTTTTGTCACTATACCTTTAATGACAAAGGTACTTTTTATATTAGCGTGCAGAATATATAAATCGAAGGTTATACTGCAAATTGGGTCGAAGCGATTTGCCATAAACTGTGTACAGTCTATGGTGTTGGTGTACCATGTAACGGCGGTGTCTGGGTGATTTAAACTTTAATTACACCAATTGGTTACTTGACAAGTAGTCAAATTCAATACAGTCATATTTATGTTGAAGACACGGGGTTTTGGAGTCGCGTCAAATAGCTTATGTTATAATAAAGTCCTTTTAAGTGTTTAAGTGTGGGAGAGTAAGCTTCGGCACCAATGGGTCGGCTCAACGTGATACCACGGCCCCGCAGAAAACCGGCGTGAAACGACCGCAGCGTTGTGTTTCACCTTGTGAGTTAGATTACGGGAGGCCCAATTCCTCCCTGTCCCCTCATCCCTTCCCAATCCTTAAATATCCGAAACCCTTTATCCCTAAAAGGCCGGCAACGTACTCGTAACTCCTTTGGTATTGCGGGTGCCCATTTTTTTTTTTTTTTTTTTTTTGTGAGGGGAAAATCATCAAATGACTTCTCCCGCCCAGGGCCGGGCAGGAGGGAGTGTCAGACTCTTACTGACTAAAAACCCCCCTGTTCCTTCTCCTGCTCTGTGCCGAGGTCGCGGTACCTTATTGCGCTTACCCCGCAACCCCGGCTGAACATCAGCCCTTTAGGGCCCCGTCTGTGGTGGTCTATTGGCTCTTTGAGGCGCGCGCGGAACGCTACGCGCCGTACGCTCGGGATTGCGGGTGTCCATGGCGGCGCTGATTGCTTACCACCAGGTAATACGTCTGCTCATTTACCGACCATGGGCAGGTACATAAAAAAAAAAAAAAGAATATTATGTATATCGTAAAATCAATTATTGGGAGTACGATTACTTTTGAATAACATCTTAATTTATTGAGGTTGTAAAATATTTATATTTTTTTAAAAGAGTGACGGTGGAGTTTCTTGTTTGTTCTTGTCCATTCGAATATACACCTTAGAACGAGCATCTAGCCTAATTGACGAACTGGTTGACAGACTATATTCTATTTTAAAGTTTAAAAAGTACCTGTTTATGGTTTAGTTGGAATAATTGATTTTGATCTTGATTTTGGCTTTGAATATTTTATGGCACTAAAAAATTAAATCAATTTCATTTGAAAAACGAAATTGATTTAATTCGCTGGTCGAGTAGTCGTATATTTAGCTAGTCACTTTTGCACAATATTTTTCAGCGTATGTAAACAGATAACAGTTTATTTATAACATTACTTAATTCATTTACAACTCTACCAAAATCACAATTCAATATTTTTACCAGATTAACACTTATGTACTACTGTACTGTACTGTAAGTACCTAAGTACTAGTTGTCCGTGTGGGTGTATTTTTCGTCATTTCAAAACCTTGCGTACAATGTATAGAGATGTGGGGGCGACCGGATTGTGGGTTATAGTACCAATATTGTTGATGGCCATGTTAAAATCATTAGCTAAACGTATCTCAAGATTTGAAAAAAAAACAGATGAATGAGAGTGTACTACAGTCATTTTTGTTTAAGCAGGTTTGAACCCTTGCGATGAAACCTGGACTTATCATTTCTTATTATAAATATGAAATCGCCAATCTACCTTGAATATGCGTGGTACTGTTTATTGCTTAAACCTTCTCCGTGTGAGAAGAGGTCTTTGCTCAGTGGTAAGCACTTATAGGCTGATGAGTGAGAGAGTTGTACAGAACTACAGATAGAAATTAACGCTTTGATAAAAACACTTAAAAAAAACCGCAAAACAATGTCCTCTAAATATTATTATCTTCAAACAAAACCACATCCATTGTTAACGAACGGGCAGCCATTTTATTAAACCAATTACTTACTTAGGTGCGCACCAACATATGATCATACACTAAACTCTCAAATCTTTAAACCAATTTCAACCTTATCATTTTGATATAACGTTTATTATCATTGATGAATGATCTGCATATTAAAAGTCGTCAATCAAGATCAATTTCAATATACATCGGTTAAATAATAAAACTGACTATAAAAACAACACGTTGTAGAACAACGCTGATGACGTCACGCGCTAGGCACCTGCTCTTTATGCGCAAGAGTTTTCTTCGTAACATGAATCATTGGAACAAGGAACTAAGTCGTAGGTACTATGAAAGTTAATTAAAAAGGTTAGTTAAAAAAGTTTTGAATACTTAATATTTGACTCTATCATTCATTGTTATAAAGTAAAAAAAAATGAGTAAATTTTAAAAATAATTAGGTACTTTCATCATTCCTTTGTTTTAGGGGAAATATGTTGTAAATTTCTGTTAAATACTCTTGAGCTTATGATCGACTACATTCAGAAAATTATCCATATAGATACTTTCACATAATATTTTTTGACTAATCGGATTAAATAATAAACTTCGTATGTCTATAGAAACGCCAAGATCAAATCCGCAAGTGATAATAAAGGAAACAAAGGACAAACTTTCAAAAAATATTTAGTCCTTGCAGAATTATCTATAAATTATTTAATCAAAATTTTTATTAGACCATAGTTGCAGACCATATTTAAATCTATTATTATTCACACTTTTCTGATACTAAAGACTTTGTTTAAGTACCAAAAACAAAAATTAACTCCATAGATAATTTTGCAAACCTATACTTTAAATTAATATAAACACCACAAAATCATCAGAACCACTGCAGGCTGTAGGGTCAAAGAAGGAATCCAATCCATGCACGTGGCTATGGCGGAAAGTCGATTTCAAACTCATAAGTTTTAATAAAACACATACATACTGTTCCGTAAAATAATGATAAATCGCTATAAATAAAATTTAAATATAACTCCAGAAGAACAAAAAGGTATTTAAATTGATTGATAATCTATGCTATTTTCTTTTTTACTTCTCATAACAGACATTTCCTCATAAATACATGTTTTCGTTCAAAATGGAATTTTAGACTGTGATTAAACCTACAGATAAATAATCCTTTTTCAATTTACGTACAGATTAAAAACCGCTTTTTACCAACATCCCTTTACATTTTATTTTATAAGATACATCAACACAATATTTTCTTAAGCATAAAATAGTTTTAATGTTACAAAAACATTAATCCAAAACAAACGACCGGTTTTGCAGCAAGTGCTAAAGTACGTAAATAATAAGAACGTTACGCGTACCTACTATATAAGTCGGCCATCTTGTTTCAATGTCATACGCTTACGCGTAAGTAATCGGAGTAATCACGTTATAACATTTGAACGAGCGAACGTAACATATTCGAAATTTGAAAAATAACAACAAAAAAATTGAAGACACAACGAAAGTTTTGTATTATTATTTAAAAAAATAGTCATATTTATAAAAAATCGAATACTCATTTAAACAATTCGAACGCCATTTAAAAACAAGACGGTCGAGAGTTGGTGTCGATAAGCATAGCTATTCTCCTACAACGGTCGTGCGCGACATTTCCATATATTTCGTTTACATCGACGGCTTGCCTTACGAGTATCTAATGAACGTTTTGTTTGTACAGCAATGGACGTTATCAGCGCTATCCGCATTTGCAGAGTGTTACCGGCTGGTTATGAATAAACGGGTGCGGGCCGGCCCCTTGCGTCGATTGAGTCACGAACACCGCAGACCTTACCACTGCATTATTTTACGATAATTTCGTTCGTGCCATGTACATTGTCACGATGTACATTGCTTTATAGTCACAAGTTTTTACTGAACTGCCAGTTAAAAACACGTAATGTACTTTAAATACAATAATATGTCCATTTAGACAAAGGTCGGGTAATAGTGTAGCTGAGTTGACACGTCTTCGTTCTCTTCGTGCGACATAAGATTCGAGTTTATTTTTTTAGCTCCAATACGTATGAAAATAGTTTTTATTACGACGAAATTCGTTATCTATGGAATTTTGAATGTAAGTACAAAAGACAATTGATTTTAAATTTAGAACACAACGTGGCATGTGGGTAAATAGGAGTTTTAAACTTGATAAACATGTTGTGTTTATGTCAATAAATTAATTGTGGACGCTTAGCATTGTAATATGGTATCAGTATATTAAAAGGTAGGTAACTATAGTCATTTGTAAGACTGATTTAATTGTGTCTGCGAATAATGCACGCGTTTTATTATTGAGGCTAATGAGTAGGTATACAAAATGTATCAGGTCGGTAGAGAGAACAACGTCGGTGACTGTTACTGCACAAACAAATGAACGCACACGCCAAGTACGTTTCGTCCATTCACGAGAAAATGGCGGATATTACAAAAACATTTTTATGAAACAAAAAATTACGACGTATAATTGAATTGGGTTATAAATTCAGATAAATTGTTAGAATAATGATTATAAAATATCAAGCCGTAAATTAATAAAATAACATTTTGTTTTCCCCCGAAAGAAATAGTTATTTAGGGAAAAAACATGTTTTTGTTTTGTAGGTGAGGATAAAACGTGTCTGCAAACGCAGACAAATTTTCTCTATTTTTTTTTTCTAATTTGTAATCAAAATTAAATTCTTTTACTCAATTGAAACAGTTGATAATTAACATCCACACATTATGTATTTTTATACAGGAAATAATTAATTTTACTAATGTTTTTTTTAAAGCTATAAAGCCTTGATTTCAAGATATTTACAAAGATAGAAAATGAAAGTTACGCAACAGGTGCGGTATTCGTAAATATTTTATTAATAAGATTTAGAAGTTTATATTTTTTTATAATAAGTATGGATAAAATGAAGTTATTATAATGGTGACGTGGAATAATGAAAAAAATAAATAAAACACGCGATATATTATGTATGTAGATAGAATATTAAAGAAAAAATATAAAAATACATCGATATCATAATGTAAATTTCCAACTTTTTTTAAAGTTTTTTTTTGGGTATTTTATATTTCTGAGGCCACGTACATTCATATACATCCTGTTCCAATTTAACGCAACAATAAAAAAAACAAAATTAATTTAATGTTTTTTTCCTTTCTTTATAATAAAATATGGATAAATAAAAGAGGTATTGCGTTTGTCAATAGAATAACAAACACGTGACATAAGTGCTCGGTAATGGTAAGATGATGACCGTCTCACGCAATACAGGTCTGCGTGAAGTAAAATGTGCGCAACGACGCGAAAATATATATTTTTTGTTAAGTACAAAAAATATAATACAGTACACGTATGTATGTAGGTATATTTCTCAAGTGTCTATGTAAATTACATAAGGTATTAAAAGAACACGTGGACGACTTAAAATAATTTTAACCAATACCTTTTCGAATTAATTTCAAATATCATTTACAAATATTTTAAACATGAAATTAATATATTAAGCAACTAAAATGATGTATTAATTACGTAAATAATAATTACATAATAATATCTGACACGTGTAAGTACTTTAACTGGTATGAACTGGGAATATAGGTACTAACGATTGAAGGTTTAAACTAAAATCAAATAAACAACTAAAAAAAGAACAACAATATTATTTTGTTTTCAAAATGTTCCTTAGAAAACTACAAAATATTTTGTCGACGTAATTCTTACGACTGTTCCAAGCAGTACCACAGAACTGGTGCATTGCGTTTGTCGACGTACGTATTCAAAGAGCTTCAAATATCGTTACATTAAATAAGTTTAATAAAACTGAATAAAACGTTAATAATTTTAACATATCTATTTATAGGGTAGCTGCAGTAAAAAAAAACACTTATACCAAACGGTTTTCCAAATTGATTAGAAGACTCAAACTTAACTCGTTCAATAAAAATAAAAAGTTGTTTTTTTTTTATTATTTTTAGTGTACTTAAATATGTTTTTATTGTAAGAGAGATCTCAATTGTTATACACAATTGATGTAACCGTGACATCCAATCCTAACAGACGGCTATCTGGTAGCAACGGCCAAACAAAAATAGACGATTTTTTTTCTTTAAGTCGACCTTGTACGCGCACTATTTAAATGGTTTTAGCTAATTACCACAATGTTAAATATTTTCAATTTATTCAATGCAAAATAGACATGAAACTACGAAATTCTTTATTGACTAAATGCAAAAAAAAAACATCCTGGATATTATTATAAATTTATAAAAACAAATCTTCTATTTTTATTTATCTATGATCACTGATCAGAGTATAAAATTATAAATAGGTTACATTATTTACTTTTTTAAAGTCAATAATAAAAGTAACCAGAAATGATACATATTGAAGTTATTAGGTATAGAATTTTTGAATAAAAATCATCAGTCAAAACAGTATGCGATGAAAATCACGTTTACGTAGATGACGCCATTTTTCTGAAATATTTTGGTTAGCGCGCAATGCAAACGGTGTTGTTCTAAACTTATATTTGAATATTTTGAAATTGGAATTGTTAACGAATAGTTTTACTTCTAATGGGGGCGAAATAAAACCTACCTCTTAGTAAGCGGGAATTTCAAACTTAGTTGTAATGCTTTAAAGTCGTGTTTCATTTAATATTTATCTATGTACCTATCGTTATCTATCATGCAGATTACTATTTTTAATACAAGATGTATCATCGTCAACGAAATAATTCAACATTGCGGATGTTACTTTTTAAAATAAATTGTACGCATTACGAAACTGTCGATGTGATAAAATTGTTCAATCGTTTTATCAAACTTAAAGGCATGGCAACTTCATGTGGAGGCATTATCTGAAATGACGCATCGGATATTATATTCTAGGCGTACGTACGTTTTTGTAAGTACTAGAGCAATACTAACTGGTGAAGGCTAAAACGTTCAAGATCATTCCAAAAATCTAGTACGCCTAAGTTTTAAAAACAGTAGAGCAAAAATATCCGCATCCGAACAAATTCGCATTGTTAATATAACAATATAATTATCGAGTGATATGGTACCACGTGTTATAAATTGGAACGTTATTCCGAGCTAGGTACGTTTCGAAAGCATCCGAACGTTCGAACAAAGAGCACGCAACTTGAACGCGACAATTACAAGGCGACCGGTTTCCGTGATCATGAGTGCGGCTCGCGCGCCGACCGCGCGCTCACATCCGCGAATCGGACGGTTTATAAAAACGTCATTCAACATACCGGCCGCAAACTTCTCAGGCGGCCCGAGCGCAGCCCAGCCGGGTACGACACAACTGCACACTTCTTCCCAGCTTCTCGCCTTCTCTGCCCTGTCTCCGTAGTTGGGATCATTGGTGTCAAATAAGCACGGTCTCTTCTTCACTTCAGTTATAATGAGACTACTTTTGATCCCGTCCCCATCCTTGGTCCGAACCATTTTAAAAACAATATAAAAATAATACGCGGCGGAACGATAGTTTGTCTCGCGTGCGGGTCTTTCGTGCGGGCGCTATGTGTACGTGCGCGGTAATGCGCCTCTCGATGATGCCCGCGTGAAACTGGCGGGTTTGTGCGGACGGCAGCGCGGCGCATCGGGCAACATGGCCGCCCGACGGCGGGGAAACAAAATAGGTGTGAGCGGAGCGCTGAGGCCGCTTGCGATATCGCCTTCCTCACGCTAATAAATAAATAAGATGCATGCAAAGTATCCTTACTGTTTTGTACGTTACATCAAGCGGAACCATGGACTTTATACGCAGTATATTCGGTGCACAATTATGAGTGCAATAAATTAAATATCACGGCTGGGTATCTAAGTTGGTAAATATGTAGATATGATACAACGTTCGGGTTTACAATTGAGTTAGAAGTCAGCCTCGTTACGTAAGTTTTAGCGGCGGTGTGTATCTTTAGTAGGTAGGTATCGCGCGTACAGTTTTTTTTATTATAATCTTTCATTATTCACTTGAAGTTCTGACGTAGACAGACTATGTTTCGTGATATTTCTGCCATATTTACTTAAGTAGTTTGAATTAATATCAGGAATATGTTGCATATACTTGTCGAGCCACTTATTTTCTAGATTTAGACAAAACTCTTACACCAATAACACATTCTTCCTACATACAATACTGTAGTTACCAACTAGTCAAATTTAATACTTTTATCCAAATGTCAAAAACTATACCTACTTTTCTATGAAACACTCAGTTATGACGTCATAGTATTTTTGCGTCAAATGGTTTATTATTTCTTAATAATTAGCTAAAAAATATCTAAAACTTAGTTAAAGTATCGAGCGATCGATGAATAAAGTATAGTTATTTTTCAATATTTTATTTATTTATTTAATAATTTTTGTACATACAGTAAGTTGGACAAGAAAAATAATACAACAATTAGGTACAAAGGCACAGCTTATTTCTTCAGAAATCTCTTCCAGCAGGCCCTTTTTATTGTATTGAAACGTCGAAATAATTTATTTTTGACCTAGGAAATTACCCCATTGCATACATTCCGATCACTAAACGGATACCTACCTAACAATAGAAAGCCACACGCCGATAATAAAAAGAGACAGTTTACGAAAACGCCGAATTTTTGAGTAATTAGTCATTCATAATCACTATGAAAACAATTTAGGTGGTTATTGGGGAACGCAATTAGAAAAGAAACAATTAATTAGCTCACTTTACTCTAATTAAAGTAACGACAATCTAATTTAAGGACAAAGTTCATAATACCTGAATGCGTCACTTGTATTATTTAATAAGTTTTTTGTTGTCAGGAGTTAGTTGAAGTTATGTGTACCTAATAATACTAATTATATTAGGAAATAAGAAACTTAAAACTGTACATTTAGGGCTGATTTTTCAATAGTCAGATAAATGTTATTTGAGGAATAAAATTGCTGCTGTCACTGTCTTATACAAACATTTTGACGCGACATATAATTAGAAATTATAAATCCAAGTTTCCTCACAATGTTTTCCTTCGCTATAATGTCAGTAGTGTCTAATGCCCGGTTCCTATATTTAACGAATCGTCGTTGTATACGCAATACGACCAAATAACATTACGAATAGTTATCTTGACCGTCTACTGACGGTTAAAATATTTATAGGAAAACCACAGGCACCATAGACCATAGATCTCTATACAATTCGCTTACCGATATCTGTTAGTTGCAAACCGTCAGTAAGTTCCACGACGAGACGTTTATTATAGGAACGGTTTTAGCTTACGAGTCGTATATAATAAAACTACTATTCGTAATTAAAACGGATCGTTTCTCAATTATAGGAACCGGGCGTAAATGCACTAAGAGAGTCCAAAATTATAATTTAGACAATGTTACATTGGTATTTGTCAGTTTTCGAACTGTAGCCATCGGGCCATCACAGACGGGGCCCTATAGGGCTGATGTTCAGCCGGGGTTAGTCGCGAGTCCGAACTTGTGCATGGTACAGTCGAGCGAGTGGGCAATACGTAATCAACCAATATTAGTATATGTATATATACGTAATCAACCACTGGAACCACACAAATGTTAGAAAACGAAAATTGGTTGATTACGTATTGCCCACTCGACTGTACCATGCGCAAGTTCGGACTCGCGACTATATTCAGGGCGGTCACAAAGTTTGGCGCGGGCTGTACACAAAATAAGAATCCCGCTGTAATTTGAAACTAGTAGAGCATTTCGCATTTAATTTACGTGGGTAAGTCGTTATTTTCAATAGATTTCCATGAAAAGTATAGGTATAGCTGTTCTTATCTGTATTTTTTTTTCAACCCGTATTTTTGATAATATTTGGAAGAAAAAGTTAAGGAAATGATTGAGTATCAATTAGTTTTTAGATGGTTTATTGTATTCAATAAATTTAGTCTGTCTCACACAATGACGTATTATTATATGTACAGACATGTTGTCTACCAGCATTTCGGCGCATAAAACGGCGACAACACTAGAACTTCTTATGTGCGTAATGAAAGAAACAGAAAATATGTCAGTGTACGGTGGGATGCCTGTAGCTAGAGAGAGATAAATATGTCGAAGCGACGATTATTTAAATTGAATTTTGAAGGAGGTTTAATCACAATTCATCGGACGAGGGTACCATAAATCGTACTCTGGCGGACCGTCAAACTGGCAGTTCTGCGTGCGCATTATGGTGGAGAGCAGGCGCTGTGACTGTCATCTGAGACGGATCGCCGACCTCCGTTATTTTGTAATTAATTCGGTCTGATTATAAAAGCCCTGCAATGGACTGTGAAGACGATAATTGGGATGTTGATGTTTGTACCAACCCCCCGGTGCCTTCAAATATGTATTGTTACAAGTTAGTGTATTTCACTCTATGCTGAGCGCGATGTAGCTAATTAGCCACATTTTATGTTGTCATTTGAGAGTGTGGACATCGTATCTATAGTTTTATACATCATCGGTCTCACGATAGTAGGTATACAAAAGCGAAATTGAAATCACCAAACAGGTTTTAGCTAAAGTGGTGTTTATGACTCATTTCATTCCCTTCCTACCCTGTATCCTTTGTCGACCAGTGAGACGGTTAAATGTAGATAAGAAAAATACCACGTTGTTTTTTTCGTCATAGTTGGTAATCAATATCTGTACCAATATTATAAAGAGGTAAAATTTGTAAGTTTGTATGTAGGGGGTAATCTTTGGAACCGCTGGTCGGATTTTCAAGAGTAGCTAGTGTGTGCTATTCTCACTTTGATGGTCTAGCTGTAGGTCAGCTGGAGTTGCGAGTGCAAGCGCTATAATACACCGTGGTCCGACTCGGAGTAGTGAGGAAATGAGTTAAGTTTTAGTCAGCGTTTTTTTTTTGTCAGGGGATCAACATCAAATGACTTTTCCCGTCCTTGGTTAGACGATAGGGAGAGTCAAACTTTAACTGACTAAAAACCCACCCGTTTTTCTGCTCTAGGCCGAGGCCACGCTGCCTCAATGCGGTGACCCCGTAACCCCGGATGAGGATCAGCCTCATAGGGCCTCGTCTGTTTTTGGTCTTTTGGCGTTTCGAGGCGCGCGCGGACCGCAACGCGCCGTACGCTCGGGTCGGGTTCTGGTTATGCTTTTTCTTTTCCTTCCTCGCCACGATCCCCACCGCCCAGACCCATTAAGTTTGTTTAATATCAAAATACTCATTACTAGAGTCCGGATTCTTGTCAAAATATACGCCATAAAAGATTAAAAAATATTAATCGCAAAAGTGAAACTTTTTGACAACTATTCTGAAGAAATATGTTGATAGGAAATGCCAAATTGGGCTTTCTTATAATTATGGTCTAATTTGTGTCACAAAAGTCGATTTTGCCATTAATTGAGTACAATTCACATAACATTTTCAGCAGGTTTCCTATCCGAAGCATATTTTTACTATTATTGGTAGTATCGTCAAAAATAAAGAAAATATTCATAGCTGCCAAAATCACAATTCCATGCATTTGTAAATGTTAATATGCAATTGCATATAATCCGCTGCTACTCATTTTAACCAGCATGTTAGTTGTTGGCATTTTAATTGTCTAAATTAATCTAAACAATTAGAAACTGGAGAGAATATTCTAGAATGAAATTTCTCAAATCTATACTGATATTATAAAGAGGTAAAATTTTTAAGTTTGTATGTAGGGTGTAATCTTTGGACCCGCTGGTGGGATTCCCAAAATTCTTTCACCGATAGATAGCTACAATGTTCCTGAGTGCGATAGGCTATAAAACATCCCTACAATCAAATGGAGCCGACCAGCGAGTAAAACCGCGCGGGACTAGCTAGTATTCGATATATCGTAAACTATGATTTGCATGGGATTCCGGATTACAACAGCGGCGTTGTTGCGTTGTGCTTTGCCATATAATGTAGGCAGGGTTACATAGACTTATACCTATAGTGCCCCTACCCTTACCCTAAATCCATCCCCGTGTCTATCTAAGGTACAGATTGTTAAATACCTATCAAATAATCCCCTGACTTGTTTGACCAAATCTAGATCGGCAAAAGTAACTCTGTCTGTCTGTCTTTTCTTCACGCCTAAACTACTAAACCGATTTCTGTTAAATTTGGTACAGACATAGTTTAGAACTCGAGAAAGGACATAGGATGGATTTTATACTCAAAAATCTGCAAGAAGACACTATTCCACGCGAACGGAGTCGCAGGCAAAAGCTAGTCCCTAATAATATTAAAACAAAAGCCAAAACCCATATTAAGGCTAATAATATTATTGTAAGATTGTCTCTTTCTAATACTTAATCAAATCCAGACGGACATACATAATATATGTATTTGTCGTTCTAACTTTTAAACTTTCGCGTTTCATATTTTAGACATATAATTAGGTACGCGGGTATTAACGCGGTAAATAATTATTTAAATACCTTGGTAAGCTTGACGTTTCGACCTGGTTGCAATGGTGAAAATAAGGGGGTAGATGAAGATTCATCGCCCGAATGCAGGGAGCTGTGACTGTGATCTTCAATCTGCTTGTGACCACGACCTGAGCAACCAGGTCGAAACGTCAAGCCTACCAAAGTATTTAAATAATTATTTTCCGCGTTAATACCCGCGTAATTATATATCTTAAATATTTTTGTCGTGTTTTTGATTACCCAATGGTAAGCAATCGTAACAGTCCATGGACACCCCGAAACACCAAAGGAGTATCGAGTGCGGTGCCTGTATTTTGGGATTTAGGTTTCGGATTAATTCTGATTAAGGATTGGGAGGGATGGGGTGGGGGAAAGTTCCTCCGGTAACCTCACTCACAGTCACAGGGCAAAACAAAAGGCTTTGTCGGCTAATTTCTAAAAAGCAAAGACGAAGGGCATCTTCTCAGGTTTAAAATTTTAATCATCATCATCATCAGCCTATAAGTGCCCACTGCTGAGCATAGGCCTCTTCTCATACGGAGAAGGTTAGAGCATTGATCACCACGCTTGCTCAATGCGGGTTGGCGATTTCAAACTTGTAATTAGAAATTATAAGTCCAGGTTTCCTCACGATGTTTACCTTCACCGTATGTCAGTGGTGTCTAAATAATCATAGAAAGTACATAAAACTCGGAAAAAGGCACATCGGTACTTGCCAGGTTTCGAACCCACACCCTCATGCATGAGAAGCGGGCTCCTTAACCTTCGGGCCACCACGACACAATTTTAATCCTTTACCGAAAATTGAAAACAATGAAGGTCTATTTTATCCATAACCTGTTTTTTTTTTTGTTTGCAGTAGCGTGCAAAAATAAAGATATGCTTTGTTCCATTACAGCTTCGAATATGGTCAAAAAGGGTGATCAAAGGACCAGTATTCCTTACTGGCCAATTTTCAGTACCTGCTTTCGACATTATGTAGGTAGGTATACTTGAATATACACTCTCGTGGTGATTTGTGCAGAATTGGGTGGTTTCCAACTAGTCAAATTCAATAAATTTATGGTAATGTCAAAAAGTATAGTTTTTTTAAATAGGTTTTACAAAAAAACAAACAGCATTCTTATTTTTTACTAACTTTAACTGTCTCCTCTCTCTGCGAAACAGTGATGCTCGCAAAGGAGAAGGCGGAGCGCATGAGTGAACCACCGTCTTCACGGGCTCAGCCACCGCAGTCGGCAACACACACACACACAAAGAGCCAAAAGACCACCTAAAACGGGGCTCTGTTAGGCCCGCTGTTCAAACGGGATTGCGGGGCAACCGCAATAAAGCATCGCGGCCTCGGCCCAGCGCAGGTGAAGGAACGGGGGCCTTTAGTAGATACTGGCTAAAAACCCTCCGTTTCTTATCATGCTCAAATTGTCAGTCTCTTACTGAAGAGACTGACATTCTCTCTCGCCTCATCCTGGGTAAGAGCTACACCCTGCAAAAGGAGAATGCTCTACAACTAGTGTTTCTAGGTGTCTGTGATTTTCAACGTTCGTATAATATGCAGTCACGACACAGGTGAAAATTCTAGTGTCGAACCTTTTAAATACAGTCCGAAATCTATAAGTACTGACAAAATAAAAGCGCCGCGTTTCAATAATTTGTTACCGCACTATAACCACCTCGTCAACTAAAATCGACTCATTCCCCCAAGTAACGCCTGACAATTTATTGAATTTACCTGTCAAAAACGTCCTATTTTGACTTGAATGAAATAAAATAATACTTATGCTTACTTTCATACATTGTTTATACGTTATCACTACATTGTATAAAACAAAAGTCGCATTCTGTCTCTACATGTACGCTTAAATCTTTAAAACTACACAACGGAAAAAAATTACGATTTTTCACTTCGATAAAAATACTTATTAGTTAATTTTCATCAATTATCAATGCCAATTCTAGCAACATGTCTTTTTAAAGATCAACTGCACACTTTCTCTGATCACAGTCAGAATCAATAACGTAACAGCATTAAATCTACTTTCAAAATAATTCTTAAACTGAACGAAATCCCTCGTTGTGTCTCGACTAGTTTCAAGCCATTGTAGGAGGTCATAAGTGGCTTGAAACTAATCGAGCACCCTTGAATCAGTTAGGCCCCTCATCAAATAATTAATCTTGTTTTTAATTTCTCTGTCTGTTTGTATGAACGCAATAAATCCAAAAACTAATTTTATGTAGTTTGTGTTTAAATTGCTAGCTTCTGCCAGCGGGTTCGCCGCGTGGTATGTTGAAAAAAGCCTATGTGTTTATCCGAGCATAACCTATTTACAAACCAAATTTCAACCAAATCCGTCCAGCCGTTTTTGCACGAAAGAATAATAACAAACATACGAACACATACAACTTTTTTATTTATAATATTAGAAGGATGGTCTGTTCGCGGGCGAATTATATAACAATGCATTGTAAAAAGTGATTGAAAAAGAGTAACCATGGAGTTTCTTGCTCGTTCTTCTCCATAGGAATCTACACTTTGGAACGAGCAAATAGCTTCACTAGAGGACAGACGGACAGACTGACACATATAAAGTTAAAGCTTATGATATCTTTTTTGCTTGACGTTCAAAAGTGCCTTTTTTGTCTATTTAAAATAAAGAATTTGATTTGATTTGGCGATACCGCCATAGTTAAGCGTTTATAATGATGGTCGGGATAGGATGTGGCGTAACAGGCGTTGCAAAGAAGGGACTCCAGACTTGGTCCTCTGAGAGGACCAATTGTCTTTTACAAGTGCTGGTGGTGGCCAACAGGGAGATTTTATAAGGTAAAAATCCCACACAACCAAGTCTAATTTTCTAAAAAGCTAGGCGCCTATTGAACGTAACTACCGTAAACAAAAATTGTTTTTATAACATAATTATGACTTCAAACAAGCACACGGTCCCTGATGGTAAGCAATCGGCGCGGCCTACGGACATCCGCAAAACCAGAGAAGTTACGAATGCGTTGCTGACTTTTTGGGATTAGGGTTTCGGAAGGATTGCGCCTCCAGTAACCTCATATTCAACGCGTTTTTTTGCGTTATAATAATAATTATTAAAGTGCAGGTAGGCATTGAGGACTAACCTTTGGAGTGTCAGTTTGAGATGCATCAACCAGGATTTTCATTCCGGTGGGATTTCATGTGCAGACTCCATTGATTGCGAGATGAAAATCTAGGACCAACAGGACACAATATCATCATGCGGTATATTAATACAATATAATCACATGTGTCTACCGTACTCAACGTAAACACACAACATTTATTTATTAACTAGTAACTTGTAAATGAGTTGCACAAGTCGCTTCATAGGAACCTCTTCTTTATTAAAGTAGCTTATAAAGTTGAAAAACTTTACCATTGTTCACACCGATCACATGCTAGAGTTTATTTTTTGTGCACAAACTTCAAATCAGGTGCACAAGTCGATATAAACGAATGCCGACTTTATTGAAGTAGCTTATAAAGTTGAAAATCCTTACCGTTATTCACGTTGATCACATGCTAGCGTTTCTATTTCGTGCACAAACTTGCAATGAGTTGCACAAGTCGCTTCAAAGGAACCTGTACTTTATTAAAGTAGCTAATAAAGTTAAAAATCCTTACCGTTCTTCACACCGATCACATGCCAGAGTTTCTTATTTGTGCACAAAGGAACTTCTACTTTAATGAACTAGCTTATAAAGTTGAAAAACCTTACCATTGTTCACGTTGATCACATGCTAGCGTTTCTATTTCATGCACAAACTTGCAATGAGTTGCACAAGTCGCTTCAAAGGAACCTCTACTTTACTGACGTAGCTTATAAAGTTGAAAATCCTTACCGTTGTTCACACCGATCACATGCTAGAGTTTCTTTTTTGTGCACAAACTTGACATGAGTTGCACATGTCGGTGCCCTGGTAAACTTCTTCTTGCATACTCCACATTCGTGTGCACGGATGTTCTGGTGAGAACGAAGGTGGTTTGTAAGACTGGGGACAATAAAATTAATAAGTAAATTAGCAAATATAATTTGTTATGCAAGTTGTGAATATTCCAACCACAATCACGAAGCGGAAAATTTCACTACCACAACTAGCGTTTCCGTGGAATACTTTGCCGGAGTCTACGTTCTCCGAAGGATTATAGTCTTCAAGGCCCGAATGAATATATTACTTATGGGTAGGCGTGCTCTATCGTAGGTCGCATCATCGGGGCCAAATGCCAGCCCATTACATATGTAAGAATTTTATTATTGTATACCAAACTAATTAAGATAAGTTACCTGGACTTCGTCGTTTTGAATGAATGATAAAAAAAAATTAAGGTATTCCAAACATTTTTTATTTAAAAAAAAAAGTTGTCCCCACACTAGGATTTTCTCCTGTGTCGTGGGTGCGTTTACAAACATACAATTTTACATGCACATCACACCCAGACCCGGAAAAACAATCTGTAGATCACAAAAAGAGTTGTTCCGTGCGGGAATCGAACCCGTAACACGTTGCGCGGCAGCCAGTTGCCCAGCCACCGCGCCAACCGTGCAATCTTTAAGTTATTTATGTAGGTATTAGGTGGACTTAATGCCACAGGCATTCTCATGCGCAATCAGCGCCGCCCATGGACAAGCGAACGAGTTACCGACCTTTTGGGAATTGGGGGAGGGGAAGGATTGGTAACCTCACTCACACGACAAAACACAACGCTGTGGTTGTTCACGCCGGTTTTCTGTAAGGCAGTGGTATCACTCCTGTCAAGCCGAGCCATTTGTGTCGAAGCATAACTCTCACACACCTCTACACACCTACTTGCCATAATAAATTCATTGTTTCATGATTGTGAAGTGAAATGATACTAACCCAGTTCTCTGTTTAAGCTTCGCTCCACACACAGGACACTCCACCGAATCACCGCTGTGCACTAACACATGCCTCTGCAGCAAGTACTGGGCTGAAAATCCTCGGCCACACTGGTCACAGATGTACTTCTGTTTATCTGCACAGTGAACTTTACGTATGTGGGCTTTCAAGAGCTTTGTGGTGGTGAAGAACCGCATACAGTTCGACTGAAACAAAATTAAATATCTATACTAATTTTATGTATCTAGCCAGCGATAGATACAGCAAAAGATCGAGAAAAATGGCAGTCTCTGGAGGAGGCCCTCACCTTAGGGGTTCCCCAATAAAATTGATGTAAAATTTGTTGTAAATGTAATATTTTTTGTTTTTAAACTGGGAAATATAAGGCTTTTTTTTATTTTATTTCTTTATTTTATACTATTATTATTAGGCTGTAGAGTTTGTTTAAACATGCTTATTTCCAGAACTACTGGTTCGAATTTAACAAAACTTTTAGTACTTGTTAGTCCATTTATTGAAGAAGGCTATAGGCTATAAAACATCATAACATGTAGGTGCCAAGCAGCGGGGAAACCGCGGGACAGTAGCTTGTTGTTGTTGTGATGGAAGATTTTGTCTATCAGTTAAACAATGGAAGTATATTGCATGAGTACTTATATTATTCCTACTTAGATTGAAAATAAATAAAATCTTTTTATAATAACTATCGTGAGACATACTAAATTAACTAAAATTCGCGGGTTACTCACGTGTAAATGTTGTCATGTCAGTAGGCTGCGCGACGTCGACGCGTCCGCGCACGCTGCTCATGAGGAAGAACCCCTCTGTGGTTCGAAACTAGTAGAGCTTTTCTCAAAATTTACACGTGAGTAACCCGCAATTTTAGTTAATAAATAAAATCATTTATGTTAAAAAAAATATATAATTTTATTTTATTTTTAAATGTATAATTGGGCAACTGGCTACCGTGCGAGGTGTCGCGGGTTCGATTCTCGCACGAACCAGCCTTTGTGTGATCCACAAATTGTTGTTTCGGGCCTATAATAATACTACTCATTGGATTGGAATACTCATTAATATCTCCACTATGTAATCGATGTATCAATATGTATTAATCATCCTCTTCAATCACTACATCTATTAAAAAAAACCACATCAAAATTTGTTGCATAGTTTTAAAGATTTGAGCATACATAGGGACTTAGGGACAGAGCAAGCGACTATGATTAATACTATGTAGTGATATAAAATAAAATACCTGTGGACATTGTAATTGTGAAGCATCTATGTCCATGACATACTTTTTGTATTTCTTTCCAGGGTCCTTCTTTATTATGACATTGTCCACAACAGTGATATGATTGTGTTGTTCTGTGTCTGAAAACAAAATTTTATTTGTTAACTACAAACTGTCAGAATTGAGATAGTTAAGTACCTATTTCTTAATAATTAATGTAATGGTTATAAACGTCTAAAACTCAAAGATATATCTACTTGTGTGCCTAATGTATATAATATGATAATCATATACAATTCAATAGTTTCTTATTAATATTAAAGTTAGGTGAAACACTGCACTGTAAATTAAGGGTGAACTTTTTATAAAATAACTATTAGAAAATAGCTATTTTGTCCAAAAATAATATAAAAAGTATTTTCTTAAAACTTAAATTTACCCTTTAAAGCTTTTTCGTCGTTAGAAATGTTTGGCAAGGGCTCGGCAAACACGATATCATCCAATTTGTAGTATCTCGGCGGGTTTAGGTCTACATCAAGCTCTTGTAAAGGCTAAAACAATTCCAATATTGAACTGTAATTAAATAACTAATAAAGGCTGACCAAAATAAGAATTTATAAAGTTTACAACAAATCGCAATTTTAAACTTTATCTATTTGTGTGAATTTGGAAGGCGGTAGACTAAAAACATATTAAATAAATGTAAATAATATGTTTGCAAGGGTATTAAAGAAAATATTTTGTGCAACTTACATCGTCCGTTTCTGAGTTAAAATTTGCTCTTTCATTGTGTTCATCGCTTTTAATTTGAGATACATTAATAAAGTTTTGATCTCCAAATTCCATTTTTAGAGTTATCTTAGTCTAGAATATGACGAAGGCTATAAAATTAACTGTTTTTTGTAATTTTGCTATCGATCACTTCAACAACTTCTGTCATATTTTGAAAGGATTTTATTGACATGGTAGCATTTTGACAATTACTAGCTTTGGTTACCATGTTTCTTTTGAATAAACTACCAATAATATTTTGAAATCCGTAAAAAAACAAAGAAAGTTTATTTCACTATATTTAAGGTTTAGAGTTTTTTTAGTTTTGTATATTTATTTATTATCTAATGCCTTAGAAATGATTTTGAACTAAGAATAATTATTTTATAACAAAAAATATTTAAAACTGATTATGAATATTTTTTTGGTAAGGCATTGCCCTTAATTGATTTACGTTTAATTTAGTAACAAGTTGCTAGTTTATTCATTATTTTTTATTATAATTTCGCTCATTTTAGTGTTTTGTACATTTTATAAGATATTTATTGAATAAAATAATCAGTAAATTGATTCCAACAGAAAATATAAGCCTAAAAAAGGCATTTCAAAACTTGTCACGCAATTGTCAAGTGAGCAAAAACAAAACGTATTTATTATTCTTTGGCGAAGCGTGTTTCGTTCGTGTGATTTATTTTGCTATTAGATTATTTGCTGTAGCCCATGTGCTAAAATAGTTTTAAACCGCATTCAATTCACTTAAAGCGTAGTTTATTGTGTAATTTAAGTGTTTTAGTGTATAAATTAAACAACATGGTTGTTGTATCTCCTTCTTTTTCGGTACCGGCCGAAGGTATTTTGATGCAATTGCCTTCGGTTAATTTAATAGTAAATAACGATGTGGACTTAGGTACAGCAACGCTGTATATAACTGAACAGTAAGTATATGAATGGATAATTCAATTTCAAGCATGAAAAATCGTAGATTTTCATTTGATTTCCCACGTTTTCTTGCATCGGTCACGCACGCACACGTTTTCCTTCAAAAATAACAAAGCGAACAATGGAAGATGAAACTTTCCAATACGATACACCATACCATATACGAAATTAAATTAAGTTTTATTTTTTTAACCAACAAAAGTAAAATACTTACACAATGTGTACAAAACAATATTTGTTAAATTTTCTGACAGCTGAAATTTGTAAACACTACCAAATAATAATAACACTCTCGACCTTTTATGTAGGTATGGCAATCATTAATTAATTAATGAGGACTTGCAGGTCAAATGGGGCAATCCCTCCTAATTAACTTAATAGTTGAAATTTAGTCTAATTTAAAATGTTCCTACAAAACTCCATCTCTTTGTCAGAGTATCTGATTTCCATTATTAGTTTACACTTTTTAGAATATTCAATTAATAAAACAATTATTCTGTTCATTACAACTGAAACTAACAGTTTTATTATTGAACCAATAATATTTTTGTTAATCATTGATAATAATTAGAATAATGTACTTCCTTTCTCTAGGAGTGCCACTTAACCATTAATTTTGATAAATTGCTTTTGTCATTTTATTTTATTGTTTTGGGTCAGTTAATAGAACTGTTACAAGACTTAATATTCTTTTCCAATTAACTGGTCAAGTAAGGAGGTAATCGTAAAATCAGTTTTGTAGAAGAATCTCAGAGATCAGCGGTGGACTACCAGGCAACGAGATATTGCCTGGCAGTAGCCCTGTGAAAAAGTTTGTGAATGGATATGTAATGCCAATACTGTAATTTTATTTTGTTATTGCCATTTCTATATTTTCGACTGTATGATAGTATAAAAGATTCTAAACATAATGATTATTTTTTTTAGTCTCTCCCAAATACCTAACTGACTAATGTATAAAGCCTACTACCTATAAAGAGATGTGAGCCTACTTTATCATAATAAATTAATAAGTAGGGTTTAGCCGCCTTGGCTATTGGATTATATGGATAGTCCTCTTGGATCCTCAGGTATAAAGGAACTCTTAAATCTTGTCATATGTTTGACTCTATTGTGCATTATCTATGTTTTTTGAGTAAATAAAACACATTATACATAGAGTTTGTCATGTAATGACGAAATCAAGACTCTCACATAAATATTAGGTCTACCTATACCATACTTAACTTGATATTTCATCAAAGTAAGCAAGTACCCACAAGTAACAGACTCAATATTTTTTCTTCAGCAATGTAGTATGGGGCGGAGGAGTGGGCAGACAAGGAGGTCCGTCTCCAACAGTGACCCTTATGTACCCAAATATCTCTCTACACGCTATACAGAGGGATCCTGGACCAGGACTCATTCTCGTTATCAACCATGAACTTAGGTAAGCAGTTACCAATTTGACTAATCAAAATTATATTTATAAATTGTTTGTTCAGAAAACAGCAGATGGATCTCGTGATAGTAAGCAATAGCCGCCCCCCGTGGTTGTGGACACCAGAGGAAGGAGATTAGGGACAGTAAAAGATATTTATTTATTCAGTTGGCTATTACTTACTGGGAATTTTAGAAAAGCTGAAACAAGTATTTGTGATACTTATAAGTTTCGTGAGACAGTTGTAACTAGCATCTGAGTGGCTGTTGTGCAACATGTCGCGGGTTCGATTCCCGCACGGAACAACACTTTTTGTGATCCACAAATTGTTGTTCTGGGTTTGGGGTTATGTGACCCCCGACACAGGAAAAATTCTAGTGCAATGTTTTAAAAAATGTTTAGTTTAGAAAAATTTAGTATTAGAATTGTATCCATGCGAATGCAAGGCGGGTCGATAGTGAAGTATAAATAAATATTAAAATAATGACAAAGGTACATAGGTAGGTTAGGTACTGCATATTCCAATAGGAATCTCTTTCTGCAGTCTTGGACTGGACACAGGATAGTCAAACACAATAAAATTATTACCAAAAAACAAAGGGAGAAAAAATATATTTCAGCATTTTTTTATAAATTATTATTTTATCAGTTTACCAGAAATGACGCAGCAGGGCGCTGGCGACGCCCCGGTAGATGATGACGATGAATACGACGCTGATGAGGAGCCCATGACTAAACTAAGGTAAAGAAATAAAAGAAAGAAAGAAAACTTTTTTTATTCGGCACCAGACATAAAGGCAACAAAAAAATCTAAATAATAAACAGTAAAACAGACCAATAATAATAGTACTCAAGGTTGGCAATGCTTTGACACATGGGTTAATGGAGGAACACCGGGTTGGTTTATAGTCAGTTAGGAGTCTGACAGTACCCTTCGCCCTTCCCCGAGGGTGGTGGGTCTCCATGAGGATTTTCCAACCCAAAAAACAAAAGGTTAGCAGATATGCCCAATCCAAATGGGTCGCCAATTCGAGCACCCAACATCGGTTTTTCAGTTGGCACCCCTGCAGTTGACACACTTCCTTATTTTTACTTAGACATCCGACCCCTAATCCCCAAAGCCCGAATAACCTATTCTAAAATCCCTAATAACTTACAAAGGACGGCAACCCACTTGTGTATTCCTTTGCTATTACGAGTGTCCATGTGCGGCGCTGATTGCTTACCATCAGGTAATCCGTCTGCTTGTTTGCAGAACTATCCCATTATATATATGCCCGTACTCCATATAAGATTTCTTCCGTCCTTTGTTAAATTATAGTAAAGTTTGACATGAACCCCTACCTTAAAAAAAACAGCCAAGGGCTTTTTTTATGAGGGGAAAATCATGATGGCTCTTCTCACCCAATAGTGTTAGACTTTTACTGACTAAACCCCTCCCCCCTTGTTCCTTTTCCTGCTCTGCCCTGCCTGCAGAGACTTATTGCGCTGGTCTCGCAACTATTCGATTTGATTACTCGACCTATTTCAAGCTCTTACAGGGTTGACGAAATTTTTCTATCACATTTTAAATAAGTAATGTTGATTACAGGTTTGTCCCACAAAACGACAATGACTTGGAGGCGATGTTCATGGCTATGAACCAGGGTCAGTCGTTACACCCTGACCCGGCAGACGAGATCGATGAAGATGAAGAGGATCCTTACATGGATGGAGAGGAATTCGATGAAGGTACTCATAGCCACAATAGGGTTGTTCCCAAGATGAAAACGTATATTTTTTTTATTATACTTTTATGATACATTTAAATTGATTGATTTTGAAGGTACTCATAGCCACAATAGGGTTGTTCCCAAGATGAAAACGTATATTTTTTTTATTATACTTTTATGATACATTTAAATTGATTGATTTGATGTCACATAAATACATAATTTCATATCTTTATTACCTATTTTTTAGAAATAAGATACGCCTTATAATATAATGCATAATGTTGTGGTGGTGTAAATACATAAAAGAATGTAGTTTTGGACATTTCAATATTTAAATTTGACTAGTTGGAACCCTTGGAGCTAGTTTTACATGATTGTATCTTAACAGTTTTTTTTTCATTATTTTGTCGCCAAGCAACTCATAGAGGTTTTCTAAGCCAGTCTTATGAAATTTTTACAAATATTATTATTGAAAATATTTCCGTACCAGGAGAGGATGAATTTGAAGATGCAGAGGAAAGCAATATGTCTGCCGAGGACGCGGCCGCGAGGCTCCGGCAGATGAGGTTGGAGAACGTCAACGGTACACATGAACGCGTCAATGGTGAGTTCAGCAGCTTGTGGACGACTTCTAAACTTCAAAATATATCTAGATTAAGAAATCTTGCGAGATTTATACACTTTAAATTAGTGATCTAGCCTTTTGAGCGATGGTCTCGGCGGGTCTGTGGACGGCGAGTATGGTTAGTTCGTCGCCCGACCAGAACTAGACCTGAGCGTACAGCGCGTAGCGTTCCACGCGCGCCTCAAAGAGGTAATAGACCACCACAGACGGGGCCCTATTCAGCCGAGGTTGCGGGGTAAGCGTTATGAGGCACCGCAACCTCAGCCAAAACAGGAAAATGAACGGGGGGGTTTTCAGTCAGTCAGGGTCTGCCACTCTCTCTCGCCTCACCTTGGGCGGAAGAAGTAACTTTCGATTTCGACAAGTTTCGAATCCTCATGCATGAGACACGGCCGCTTTAACCCCTGGGCCACCACAACGACGCGTAATGTTTTGTATATTATTATTATTATTTTTCAACAGTTTTTTTTTATGTAATTGGTCGGCAAACGAGCAGACGGATTACCTGATGGTATTTATCAGCGCCGCCCATGGACACCCGCAACGGAGGAGTTACGAGTGCGTTGCCGATCTTTTAGGGATTTGGAGATTTAGGGATTGAGCAGGGATTGGGGGCGGGGAAGGATTGGGCCTCCGGTAACCTCACTCACACGGCGAAACACAACGCTGTAGTTGTTTCACGCCGGTTTTCTGTGAGGCCGTGGTATCACTCCGGTCGAGCCGACCCATTCGTGCCGAAACATGGCTCTCCCACACTTAAGATATTGTCATAATAGGAAGTAAGTCAGTAGTAACATTATTCCATAATATTTCAGATGAAGCGGAGGACGCGGATATAGCGGAGTGATGAGTAAAACGTATTTGTTTAATTATTATTATTACTGGCTTCTTCCATGTCTACGCTACGGCACACATACTTTAACAATAATAAAAACCTCTTATCTGTAATATAAAACTTATTAATTTTCGTTCAGCCTATAAGTGCCCACTGCTAAGTCAAACCCTCTTTTCACACGGAGAAGGTTTGAGCATTAATCACCACGCTTGCTCAAGGCGGATTGGCGATTACAAACTTGTAATTAGAAATTATAAGTTTAGGTTTCCTCACGATGTTTTCCTTCACCGTATGTCAGTGGTGTCTAAATAATCATAGAAAGTATATGTAACTCGGAAAAAGTCACATTGGTACTTGTCAGGATTCGAACCCATGTCTAGTGAAGCGTACTTAGCCAAATACAGTTCATAAAATATAAGTATTCTGTCTGTTCTGTAAAAGTATGTGTGTCTGTCTATCTGTGTAGATATTAATTTTAAAGAGATCTAGTTGTGTTATGTATGTAAACGTACGCCCATTCATTCCCAATTGTATGCCCGGTATAAAATAAATTATTGTCATTTAGAAACTACATATATGACCTTATAAATATGTTTTCTTGTTTATATCAACAAAATAATTAATCCACTAAAAGATCCAAAGAGTATATAAACACAACTTTTTTTGGGTAGGGATTTGGCCTCCGCTAACGTCACTCACACGGCGAAACACATCGCTGTGGTTGTTTCACGCCGGTTTTTTATGAGGTCATGCAATCACTCCGGTCGAGCCGACCCATTCGTGTCGAAGCTTGGCTCTCCCACACTTAGACTACGTTCTAAAAATATTGTTAAAGATGACTAAATTCTTAATTTTTCTTTTGTTTTGACTGTTGAAACAGTCTCCAAAAATGTTTGATGTTTTATTTATTAAGTTTGGTCAAAAAAAAATATCGAAATAGCAATATTGAAGCAATAATTCTTTAATATAATCAATTACTCTACATATGTAAATTGGGAAGCTACCTACATAAACCTAAACGCGATTGTCTATGCATAAATCTAAACTTGGATAGTTTCTTGGTCAACAAAAATTTATTGGATTTTCATTATAATAGAATGCAGTAAGATAACACTTTCCTTTTGAATTCGATATTATTATTATAACATCTTGGTATTAGTTTAGCTGATTTATGTCAATAATTAAAGCGAATAACATTGTCTATAGAAAACATCAATTCAAAGAAAAAACCTATGAGTTATTTCTGTCTCTCTCACTCCAATTGTATTGAGTAAAAATGATAGAGATAGCAATATGATATGTACTCAAAATAAGGAAGTGTTTTGTTGATCTTTGTCATTGTGTGTTTAGTAATAGACAGATACAGTCGACTAGGAATTGAATTCTGTGCGTTAAATATATAAAAATAAACTAAATTATGTGTAGTTAGCAAGTATATACATAGAGGTTGTTAATATATTTGATACCTATATCCCACGTAATTAACAAAATAAGGTTAAATAATTCTGTCAATATGTATTTAAAATGTCAACAACAACGCTTTTTCTATGATTTGCAGATCGCTTACTATCAAAAGATCCGCCTGCTAACTTATCCAAAGAATATATGTAATACGACATTATGGTTCCTACATTCCTAAAAATTTAGTAGTGACTTGAATGGCATAATGTATTGTAACATTTATCACAGTATTCTTTTGTGTTTTCAGGAAGCTTTCATTTAGAAACCTATTAATACAAACTAACTAATATTACAAGTTAGACTAACAAAGGAGGATTAAATTGATTTTGTATGTAATGTACTATATTGTATGTAATTTTATATTTAATGCACTTAATTGTAATTTCTAGTGTGGATTCAATGGAATATAATATGTATCATGATATTTTTGTATCAGTAACTTTTGCACTTAGCTGCTAAAATGTAGGAAATATTTTTTCGACCGTCGAATACATTTATGTACCTATAGTCGAAAATTAATTTTTGTAATTCCTTTTTTAATAAACTGGTGCTTCCTACACTGGATGACTTCGTATTGTCAGTAATCGTATTAAATAAAATTAGAATTAAAGTAGTCTGGCGGTCGGTACTCAAATATATGCAATGAAAAGCTTATTCACGCCAAAACTGAATAAGTATAAACTTTTTCTATTGAATATGACATGTGTGTACAATTTTATGTACGTTTTCTTTATTATATGGGTCAATTTGTATTTTACATGAATTTGTGGGTCTTATGAGTCATACAACTATAGAAAATAATGGTAACCGATCGCCGATTTTTTTAACAGTAAACTTTTCGAAATTTCCATGTGACATTTCAGATTGATACAACCGTATTCTATGCACTTTGAAATTAGCGTTAATATACCAATTGACCCAATAATGCGTATTGCATCAGATCCTGATTGCATGACGATTGATTTCGCTAAAATATATCAAGAAAGAGAAAAGAGAAAATGTGTAGGATACTAATGAAACGATTCTCGGGCTTACTCATTGTGATTCTTGTGTTACCTAGTAATAAATATTAACGGTTGGTTGATAGCAGTGTGGTGAACTCGAATAACCATTTATAATGTTTTGTCCCAGATCAACGTTAAAGTAATGTGACTCTTAGAATGTGTAATAAGAAACATTGTTACCTAACGAAAAAAGTGTTCGAAGCTAATGTATGTATGTTTGTTGGTTCTTAGCTCTAGAACGAATGCACCGATTGCGATGCGGTTTTTGTGTCAATTTTAGCGAATCAATCGTGCGAATTTGTTTGTTATTTGTTAATTTGTTTAAGACGACTGTCAAGTAATGTACGCTCAAATGCATGTAGTATTTGTATTCCAAATATGTAGTGTATGCAACTTGAATAAATAAAAGCATATCAAAAAAACTAAACGTGTTTCATTTCTTACTATAATAGCAACTCTATCTTCTCCATCTTCATCTAATATATAAGTAGTAGATAACTATATACAAAATTTTCACATTTTCGTTCTTTAGTAAAACGTAACATTTCTATCTGTTATAATAATTATCAGAGCCGTATTGAGCCACAGTTTACAAAAGGACCACGGTCGTTTTGGTCCTTTATAGGAATTAAACGGGCGAAACGAAGTAAAACTCGTATCGTAAAAAATATTAGGTACCTACCCTTAGAAGAAGGTGTGCTCAGGGGTTCGCAGAACAGGTATTTTAGCTCGGTGTGTGGAATGGAGAAGTCTGGACGCAACGGCCGCCGCGCGAGGCGTCGAAGCGTGGCACGCGCATCCACGTGGGGCAGCTGTCTCCAGGCTGTGCGAAATGCGCTTGCGCGTCTGAAACCGAAGCAGTCAGTAACGAGAGACGATCTTCGACCGCCGTAAGCGTGGATCTGGGGACAGCGAGTAAGGGTAGCTCGCCGCCCGAATTGTCATAGCGCGCCTCAGAGTCAATAGACCACCACAAACGGGCTCTATAGGGCTGATGTTCAGCCGGGGTTGCGAGGTAAGCACAATGAGGCCCCTCAGCTTCGGCCCAAAGCAGAAGGAACGGGGGGTGTTTAGTAAGTCTGGCTCTCCCTCCGCGGCGAGGACATTGACGATTTTCCCCTCAAAAAAAATAATAATAAGCAGTGCCGGATTAATTAAGCCAGCGCGGGGCCTGTAGCAAATTCTGTCAAGGGGCCCTTGGTTTGCTAACGGTTCTCAAAAGGGTATTAAATAAAACAAAACTGTTACAAATGTAGCGATTACACTTTCAATATCGACTTTTTTAAGCAAGTCATGCTCTATATTCAACAACGTGAGATGATTAAGACGTACTTGGCCCATAGTGTTCCTTAATTTATTTTTAATTCGTTTCAACGTTGAAAAAGAACGTTCGCCACTGCAGTTAGTGATCAAGAGAGTGGTAAATACGCAAGGCAATTTCTAAATTTGGGAATCACGATTCTAAAGAATTATTTAATAAAAGTTTATAAAATTGCAGTTCCAGACGCTCCTGTTTCTTGCTGTCAATTACAGTAGCCACATCTGTTTTCAGCAACCCTGCGAACTGCACTAATTGGCCGTTCTCCAAATCATCTTCGTACGCACTGAACATCTTTGACGATTTTTTCAAAATCTCTTCTGTTGCAAGAGATTTTATCAGTCGAAATACATCAAAAACACTATAATAGTAATTTTATGATATGCTTTCATACGTTTAGTTATAGCAGACAGTACGTTATCAGTTATGACAACAAACACCTCAAATTCGAAACGTTGTCCAGGTGTTTGATTTTCAACATAGTCTTCGAGTGTATAAGACCCGCTGAAATGGTCGTACTTTGTATTTCGCTTGATTCGTCGTGATGTCTGTTGCTGGTATTCTTCACAGTTAGTCAAATCTTTGGATCTTGCCTCTAATTCATAAAGGACGTATCCCGTATTAAGGTCTTGATCAGACGATTGTGAGAGCAAGCAAGGATAATGGTTTTCGAATGAGAAGACGACGACTACTTGAGACCGAAAATCCCAATAATAGTAGTAGTCCTGAGTTAGTCCGTGTTCAGTGCTGTTAATCGCTGAGGAATTCCCTCGACTGTCAATGGTCTCCATCATCATTTATACTGCAGAGCTTCAATATACGTAATACGTATAGGTGCAAAGTTCTCATCCATATAATTGATTTAAATCCAAGCACAACATAATTACTCCAAATAGTCAAAGAGATCTTACTACAGTCTTCCTGCTCCATCATCAGATTTACTCCATAACTTCATTGTAACCCATATAGGTGCGAAGTTTTCATCGATATAAATGAATTAAGTCCAAACACGAGGTAGTTGCTGTGAACCGTTCAGGAGTTCCCTAAGCTGTCCTTCGTTCTCATCATCAGACCCCTAATGGCAGTCACGAGCAATCTTGGTGCAAAGTGCTCACCAATAAGAATAATTCAAGCCCAAACACAAGATAACTACTTCAAATAATCAAAGAGATCCTTCAACTGTTTTCCGGCTCCATCATCAGGTCAAGTTCGACTATCGGCAAGTTGTAGCACTACTTACCCCTACAATTTTCGAAAGTTCCCCTCGGTTTCCCTAGGATTATATCATCAGATTCCGACCTCATGAAAATTGGTCCCATTTTCATGTTGGTGTTTCCCATTCTCTGGGGAGTATAACCTTTCAAACAAAACAAGAATTTTGGAAATTGGTTTATAAAGGGCGGAGTAATCAGTGAATATACAAAAAAAAAAAAAAACAATCAGTCGAACATAGTACCCCCTCCTGTTTTTGAAGTCGGTAAAAAGATAATTTAATGAATTGCACACAGCGCTACGTCAATCACGAAAACAGTACCTACTTGAAGCAATGTCAACACAACTTTTCTCACAAATAGTTCACATTTAAAGTGCTTAGTAGTTTTTTATATTGAGTCAAAGGAAAGTGTATATCAATTTCTTATTGTTTGATAGTATAGCATCCTAGTTTATTTGTTCGAGTTACGGCTAGCTCGATCGATGACAATATCAGGGAATTCCCCAAATGGTTTTGCAGTGTTGCCAACTTGTGTTTAGTGCAGTGCAAGTAGTACAACACATAACTTGTGTGTGGCTAGCGCTCAATTTAAAAGATGTGGTACAATTTCAAATTATTGTTGTTCATTTTGATACCGTTTGGTAGTAGTTTTGTAAACAAAACATTTTCTACATAGGTCTTGCTGTTGAAGTGGTGTAATTACGAAATACCTATTTGAGCGCGGGGCCCTCCAATCCGCGGGGCCCGTAGCATTTGCTACTCTTGCTACGTGGCTAATCCGGCACTGATAATAAGCGGTCAGTAAGTTCACATTGGGTTCCACCCTATGTTGTAAAAGATTTCAGTGGATCGTTAGCTCGCCCACTGCAACATTTGTTCAATCTCTGCCTGAAAGAATGCGTTGACCCTGGTGGGTGGAAGTTAACTAGGGTGACTCCACTTTCTAAGGGTTCGCCTAGCTAGGAAGCGAGTGGCTACCGACCAGTCGCAGTGTTATCTACCTTCCCCAAAGCCCCAAAGTATTTGTAACAGCGCTTTGGTGCATCACTCCTCAGTTCAGCGCGCAGGTAAGTGACGCTCAGCACGGAGCAGGTCGCAGCACGAACTCTAACCTCATGAGCTTCATGAACAAGGGAGTTGTTGGATTCCGTACTTGGCGCCTGGCATGACGTTGCTTATTTCGACTTTAGAAAACTTGACAGCGTTAATAAAGCCGTTCTACTGTGTAAATTGGCCATGGCTGGTGTTGAGTTATGCACTTAATGGCCTCCTGCTGAACGCGTAGACTGGCTGCGCTCGCGCTTTCTTATCTTTTTAATTGACTTTCTTATAACCGTCATTGTAACAGTCTGATTACATCTGATACTAAGTATACAGTCCACAATTCAATTATTTCTCTCCACTGAACTATCGAACGCAACAGCTGGGTTTACTCGACTTGCTAAAAAAATTTAGTTACTAAGGAACCGAGGTAGTATTTGTTGTACAGTGGCCACATATCGAGTCAGTACCACACTATTAGGGGCGAGTTAAGGAAGCAATCTAGGCCTTTTAGTTAGTTATAGATCTTCTTCTTTTGATTGTTGTCACTGTCTTAACAAACATTCTGACGCGACAGCATCATAATTATTTCCCAGATAACTTTTATCTAACCATTGAAAAATCAGCCCTTATTTTAATTTTTAGGTACCTACTTTTATTTTGATATATTTCTTATTTTTCCAATTTTTTTTATGTGGTTCATATTTTTGATTTCTTTCTGACATGCTCCTTTTTTTTCGTTGACCATACTTATGTTCAACTATTCTCAAATGTATGACATGTAAATCAGTGTAAATTGTACTAACTGTAAAGATTATTTATCCAATAAAAAATAAAACACAAATGTTACACTACTATTTTATTAGGAAAACACAATACATTATAGTTCATCTTTATTTTAACAATTAAGAAATATAGCGTCGTGTGAAAGAACCAGTACATTTGTACTTTTAGAATCATGCACGAAAAACGTTACTATAAAATAATAAAAAAACTTTTTCAACATAACGTTTACTTAATGATTTCAATTTGTTTTTACTACAATACTTATCTATTTTCCGAAATATTGTTATTTTTGTACCAGTCAAGGACACGTTACAACATTTTGATAATTAGCTTAGCTTAATTATTTATATCAATTATTTTCTAGCAACCTCAACACTATACGCGACGTGTATCGCTAAAAGATACTATTTTACATGTCACGCTCGAGGCTGGACGCGCGCAGCCGACATCTTCGCCCGATTTGTTCGCAATATTACCCTTATCTTTAGTGCAACCATACATTAAAACTTAAATTAAGCTACAATTTCTAACTCCATAGCAATAAATAAAATTATGCTTCATTTTTAATACATATTGCCACATTTTGCTGACGAACTTGATTCGAGAGCAACATTACAAACACATATTAATGTAATTGAATAATTTCGCTTATACAATAATATCGGTATCGCCTATTACCTAAATAAAAACATATCCCACTGTATATACTAATAAATCGTTTCGTTTTAATATAATTATTACGAACAAAACGGCAGTGTATCAACATTTTTTATAAAAAAATATAGGCGCGTTAGCCTCGGAACGGGACTTTTATCATATTCGAAGTTGATAAACATTGTGTGCCTTTGCCTTACAATTCGAAACGGCACGATAAATTGAACATGTGACCTGAGTTGAAAGGAAACTTGTATAATGGGCAAACGTACTCCCACTCGTGTGTACAGAATTAGCTATTATTCTTCATATTTTCTATGTAACTACAATATGCTTAATTGTATCTAATGTGAACACTGAACATTCATAACCGTAATCCTATGTATATTCTGTGAAACTATACCGCGTCGTTTCAAATCGCGCAGACTATAATATTTCAATTGTACAACAAACGGAGTAACTAGCACATTGACAACTAACGCGTGAACGCGTATGTAATGCATTTAACGACAATAACATCAATAGTACACAAAAATATTGCTAAATTACTCATTACAATTATAGTGTAATATTATTCAGTAATACAAGGACGAAAGGAGAAAGAAGAAAAGATTGAATTTTAATTAATTTTTAGCTTTATTTCAAGGTCAAACATAATATTAAATTATTATTAACACAAGCTTCACGCTTGTATCGAGCTTAGATGGGCAGACATGTACGGAACAGGTCTTACAGGTCAATTATTTATCGTTAATTACATTACATGCCACCAGAGTCAGGTACTGATTCGCAAACAATTGTGATCTGTTCGCACTGAAAGGTATATTTGATTTATTAGACTTCATCATCAAAATCAAGTGAAAAATTGATTAGAAATCTACAAAATTGTCCATAAACAGCTTTTTTGACATATTAATTAATTACATTTTCAATGAATTATCCACATTTGGTTAAACACATCAGTAAGTTACACGAAGTGCCTTCCACGAATTCTAAGACGATTTTGGGCTTACGATTATGAAACCAAATATTTAGCGTTCGCGAACCAGTACAAAGAACATACTTACCTACAAAAGTCAACTTCGAATATATATTTTGTAAAAAAATCATTAGTATTGTACAACAATACAATTCAGTACAAGACATCGTACCGCCCGATAGCTCAAAGTACCACAAGGTACCAAGTCAATTTATACGTCAGGGTTGATTTAGACAGACAAAGACTGAACTTTACGAAAATATACTTTAAAACTAAGTATTTACGATTCATTGTTGATAAAACTGAGCTGTATGTGTCTTGGCGGTGACTGTTTTTTGGACTGTGATCTCTGAAATAACTATCTGTTATTACATTATTGCAAACTTGATGATTGAGGCTTATTTAGCTATTTCTTCAATAACTGAATGAGCTATTCAGCCCTCATGTGGTGTAGAGATTGTCCAGTCAACTGGTGTTTATTCTATGAAGACATGAATCAACCGCCGAGACATATTCCTTCAGTTTTAAATATTCTTTTAAAAAAAAGCGTCAAACTTTTAGCCTATCCGTGTAGTCCTCAATAAAGGAAAGGCACGAACGATTCCTGAAGGCGCTAATATCAAATCTAATACAAAGTTTTAGACTAAAAAAATGCGTCAACGAGGCGGTTCATTTAGAATAACATTTACTTTAGAACTAATTTAATATTGTGTTCAGCTAAAGTGATGTGTAGAAATCGATTGTGAAATCATTAGAGTGAAGCTAACAGTCCTTACGTAAGATATGTATAACGTAGCCGCCTGCCGAACAAAAACCCGAACGTTTAAACCAACTATGCGCTGTCCAGATACTAACACAGTTAACATCACGCTGTTGTGGTCAGGGGGTTGGCTGTAGGTATGACGTCGACAGTCTTGGGTTCAACGACCTCTGGCGTGCCGTTGACTTCAGTACGTTCTTCGCTCATTTCCACGTCAGTTTTCTCTGGCTCTTGAGACTTGGTATCGCTGTCTGTGGTCTCCTGGCTGGAGGTGTCCGTTGTCTCTGGCTTGGAGTCCTCCGTCTGTGTGTTCTCTGGTTCGGTCTGCTCCGTGTCTGTTTGTTCGTCTGCTGATTTTGTTTCTGTCTCTGCGTCTTCTTCTTTCTGTTGTGGGGTGTCTGTGAATGGAAATATTGTTAATAAGAAGATAATATTGTTAGCTGTAGTCTGACTTTTTTCAGTTAACTTTCGTATGTCAATTTGTAAAATAATGTTACCATAATTAACAGTTAGAAATTGTATTGACTGTAACATTATGATCCATTTGTAATGGATATTATTATAGTAATATTGTTATGCCATCATAACCATTTTGTTCATTATTTGTTCAGTGCACCATACTATATCATTACGATTTATTTAAAAAACGTTGCCCCATACTAGGATATTCTCCTGTGTCGTGGGTGCGTTTACAAACATACAATTTCACATACACATCACACCCAGACCCGGAACAACAATCTGTAAATCATACAAAGAGTTGTTCCGGGCGGGAATCGAACCCGCGACACGTTGCGCGGCAGCCAGTTGCCCAACCACCGCGCCAACCATCCAGTCTAATTATTATGTTCATGTATATGTGGCCCCAAACGTGACTTACTTAACGCGCCAAACCATTACGCGACTGAGCTGTTATCTATAATATGTCTTATGCAAAGAAATGTTGTCATTATTTTATAGTAAAGAAGGTTTAGTTTTGTGAATGTATGTTTTGGTGGCAGCAAATTCAAGCGGACATCACCTTGGTGTCCTCGTGATCCTAAGCAATGAGGGATACGACGGGGGAGAATATTTCTAGAGGAGGATATTTGAGGATTTTTTATTCTTTCGCGCCTAACTATAATAAAGATTGTGGTGGATCGTCAGATGGGACCCAACAGGGCCGATAAGCGATAAGGCCAAGCGCAATAAGGTACCGCGGCCTCGTGCAGGAGAAAGAACTGGGGGGGGGGGAGGTTAGTAAGTAAGAGTCTCACTCTTCCTATTCCCATATCCTGGGCGAGAGAAGTCATTTAATGGTTTTCCCACCTCGATAAAAATATTGTGATGAATCTTGGTCCAAATATTATTTCCAATACACAGTAATAGGTTATTTGGCGAGTTAGTTAGGGTATGGATTAAAAATTAGAAATTGTAATATGTAACAAATAATAATAAATATATTAAACTTACCAGTTTCATCAACTTCCATCGGGGTTTCTTTCTTCTCGTCACCGTTCACCTTCTGAAAGTTGCAGATCAATATTATAATAATTGTTTATCTATAATGGTTAGCATAGCTGGGCAATCGGCCGCTTTACATAATTTGTAGACAGAACGACCCTTTTCCCAATAGTAAATCCTTAGATCATACATACTATAGCCAATAATAATATTAAAACAATTGCTCACAGTCACATTTAGACACATTTACTCCTCATGCATGAACTTATTTAATTACTACAAAATTATTGCCTGAACCTTGCATACATTTAAATTTCGCAACACCAATCTTCAGACATACAAGATTTATCGAAAATAACGAGTCGCTCACGCTAATAAACAGAGTATTCTATCTATTAGTTTCAGGACACGATGGGGCTTGACGGCAGCCGCTCTCGAATCAGATTGAAGTAATTATTTTCAATAAATTCGCCACCAACACATTGACTTAATTAATATACAGACATATAACTATTCATGCCACCCATTCATAAACCAAGTCCTAAATTCGATGAGTCAATAAATGTTACCTGATTTAGAGTTGAATATAAGCCACCATGCTTGGCTTTTAAGAATATAAATTCATCAATTTCTACATACAAATACAAATAACAAAATACTTTTAACTACTTAAAATATAAAAAATAAAATAAAAAAAACTAACTAAAAAAAATACAAAATAAAAAAAGACAAAAACAAAACTAAAAAAAAACTATTGTAACTATACTATTCCATCACCCATTTATTAAACTAGAATTATGCCTTATATCTTCTGTTACCTTTACCTACCTAGAAACCTACACTATACATTTCGTAAGTTGCACTTGTAAAAAAGCTTAAAATTGGAAATTATTAGCTATTTACGATTTATAGAATTATGGAAAGTAACAATTTCAAAAAGTCTGTTACATTATAATACATAATAGAAAAATCGTTCATCGAATTCCCGCGATTCCGAAGACTAAATGAAGTAGACTTTTAAATCGATTTGTTCTATACCCAGCCTAGAGATCCATTGAACTTACACAACTATTTTATTTTGATAACGCCTTTTAAGAATTTGATAATTAGGTGTTGAGGAAAAGTAGTAGGTATTCCACTACGGAACCTTTATTTCACGCTAGTTTTCTGTGAGAACGTGGTATCACACCAATCAAGCTAGACAATTCGTGAAGGTGGCTCTCCCACATTTTAATAAAATATATAAAAACAGCTAGTACGAAAATACATTTTTACAAGTGCAACATAAAAATATTAAATAAACGACACATTGTAACAACTATTAAGAACCTAATTCCGGCGTGCCTTTTTCCTGGAACTCTTGCCGCTTCTCGCAGACGACCCTGACGCTGGGCCACGTTTTTTACCCTATAGTAGATGGTCCATTAGGTTTATAGTCTTTTTTATATCAATGCTCGGATTAAGCTGTATGTTATATGAATACAAGCCAGTGGATATATAGGCTATCAACAACACTGTTTAGTGTCATTTAAGAATCGTATTTTAGTCTTTGTGAGGGGAAAATCATAAAATTCTCCCGCCCAGGTTAGTGGCCCTGTGTCCCCATTATTTTGAAGGCTGTCCTTGATCAACAAGAAAGTTTTAAAAAGAATTGTCTTCAATTTAAGTACATATATTAGACATTAAAATAGTATTTTGATCACACATTCATCTGTAGCTGTACACAGATTTCTATGGTTGAAAATCAAACCTAGATTTATTTAATAACTGTAACATTTTCATAAAGTAGTTTTGCTATTACCCACACAATCCCCTAGCACTTATAATCAATAATAATGCTTATCAGTCCCTTATCTGTTTACACTAAGTTGACACACTTGAGCGGAAATATTGCTCCTGTAGTAAATTGGGGTTTAGTTGAGGACTTCTAATATATCAATTTTATGGCTAACCCAACCTTTCTTTAAACATTTTGCCTCTTTCAATAATAAAAGTAATGCTTTTTGTCACAAACTCCCTTATATCTAGTTAATTTTAGCTGTTTTCAGTAAAAAACTGGTTTTTCTGTGATATTTTCGACAAAAACTGACTTAATTTAGGAATATTAGGAAGTAAACAATTTCCTATTTATTTTTGAGCTTTGAAAATATTTTTTGATGATTGTTAAAAACCTTTTAACTAGTATTTTTAAAGATTTGTTACCTGTGGTTTAGCCTCCTCGGCTACATCGCTGGGCTGTGCGCTGGATGTGGAAGAGATCTCTCCTTCTTGCTCATTCTTCGGCCGCTTGGCAGGTTTGGGCTCCTCTTCCTCTGATTCAGCGGATTGTGAGTCACCCTTCTGCTCTGAAGTTTCACTTTCTGGGGGTGGGGATGCTTCCTTTTGGGAGGTTGGGTCCTCCTGTATAGAGATAAAGAGTAGGTCAATAACAATTTAACTCAAAATTGAAAAAGTTATGCAAAATTAATGTAATATCCAACAAATACCATTATGTTTATTTATTACCAGGCAAATTTTACTGGGTCACGCCCAAAATACTAAAAATCTGAATAAAACTCTACAGACTGAGTACTATTTGCATTGAATAGACTTTTAAACTGGTGGATAAAACTGACAATACATTCAACATAATTAGATATTTTAACTCTTTAGTTAGTAGCCTAATATACTTTTTAAAGAGATATTATTTATTATAAGGTTGACTGGCAGAAAATGCTTCTAGCATTAAGTCCTCCGATATGCAATTGTATATAAAGAATAAAAATAAATAAATATTCTTACAGAATCGAGGCCAACTCCAGAGAAACTTTCAAATATCCATAGTAATAGTAATACTAACAACAAGCAGCACAGTATGCTGTCCCCCGGCGGAGATATGTAGCGGCGTGCGCTCTGCCAGCGCCGGCGTCACGGCGGCCGTCGGCTCCGCCGCGTCGTTGCAGGCGCCTGTACCCAGCTGGCCTTCCGAACCCATGCCCCATGACACCACGCTGCCTGTAAGTCAATAAAATAATTATAGCTCTTGTTTGGCCATTAAAAACACGACGAAAATATACAAGTGAATGTCAGTTTGACAACATAGCTTGGTCATATTATTCGAATTAACATGCTCAGTGTGGGAAAGCAATGCCTCACTGTGTTAGCTCGACCGGAGTCATACCACGGCCTCACAGAAATGGCATGAAGCAACACTTACGTTGTGTTTCGCCGTGTGAGTGAGGTTACCGGAGGCCCAATTATTCCCCCGCCCCTCATTCTCAATCCTGAAATCCCAAATAACCTACAAAATGCCGGACACGCACTTGTAGTTACTCCTTAGGTAATATGAGAGTCCATGGGCGATTGCTACCCATCAAATCCTTGTGCTTGTTTGCCGGCTATGACATAAAAAAAATTTACTATGTTGCCTTAAAATTTCCTCCAATGACATAGGTGTGTTGTTAACAGACAAATAACGTTGGTTTGAGTTAAACTAACCAGAGTCTGTAACGGCGAATGAGTTGCTGGTCCCTGCGGCTATGCTGATGACCTTCTTGTTCTGAAGCGCGGGGATCGGCTCCAATACCTCCGCGTCACCCGCACGGTCACCGAGACCCAATCTGAGAAAAACAATATAATATAAGCAAACAATTGACATACAAAATTCATAGAAATTATTGGTTTTGTCATTTATTTTCAGTATTAAATTCGACAAGTATGGAACTACCGGTTAATTAATCCAACCAAATTACACGGAAATATTCTTGTATCAATTAACGACTATTAGATTCGTTTATTTACAAGTCGTTTCTGCTTATAAGTTTAGTATGAGATAAACTTTATCGATGTAGCATATTTATGTAGTACAGGCCTATGCCCGCGGCTTCGCCCGTGTGGTATGTTGATAAAAAGTAGCCTATATCCGACTCCGGATTGTACGGTCCAGCCGTTTTGGCGTGATTGAGTAACAAACATCCAAACATCGTAACTTTCGCATTTATAATATTAGTAAAGTTTTTAAAACAATCTGTTCCCTGACCTGCCGTACTCGCAGCGGCCGATGGCGTAGACCTGCCCGGCGGAGTCGAGCGCGAGCGAGTGATGCTGTCCGCAAGCGACGCGGACCCACGTGCACTGCTGGCTCGTGAACGCGTCGCACTCTGTCGGGGAGAATATCGCTGTCTTGCGCTTCTCGCCTGTTATACCTGCAGAGTGAAAACATTGTATAGGATTAGTAATCTGTTGTGTTTTCTAAGGGGATCAAGACCTTTGTTGTACATCTATTTACAGTATAGTATAGTAATACTTCAAATATTACATAAAAACATTAAGATATATATTTAAGCTTCAAGTGCATAGGCGGAGGACTTAATGCCGTTGGTATTGTTTGCTCGAATGTTACTTATATTTTTACTTGAATGTTTAAATGTATTGCTGTACTATGGTCTATCGATTTAGGTGGTTTCTATATTGAAGAGGTCGTGTAAAATACATACATAGATAATTTAAATTCAGTTTATTACCTAATATCGATTTACGTAAATAACTGATTTTAAACATTTTTACATACAATTTTCAGATAAAAAGACATGCCAAGATTGTAGTTAATTACCTAAAGTATAGAATATAACAAAATACTAACCAAGCTGTCCATAGTTGTTGAGTCCCCAGGCCAACATCTTGTCATTGTTGTCGAGTACGAAGGTGGCGTGGTAGCCCGCCCAGATACGCGCTCCGCCTGCCTTCAGTGTCACCTTCGACGGAACCAGTAGAGCACCTGGAAAGATATTTTCTTGTTAGTTACGAAAATTTGTTCAATAAAGAAAGATTTTCCATAGTTTCCTCATGTCTCTACTGTGCATTAAAAATACAAAAGTAAAAAAAAAATGTCCAAGATTTGTAAGTAAACATTTTGTTGAGCTCCTTTGTCATAAAAAATGTTACTTTGGACAGACAAACTGAGTTTTGACCTCCAAAACCAAGAGACTTTTAGTCACTACAAATGTCATACATAATGGTACTTACTGAATCCCTGCCTGGCGTCTCTGGAAGCGGATCGCTGCGACAGTCTGCCGAGCTGTCCTTGCTCTCCGCAACCCATTGTGTACACACCACCTGAAGCCTGCAAACAAATGATACATTTAATACTAGGACTTTATAAATTCACAGAAATATAAAGTTATAAGTATAAATTAATTTACAAATTATGAATGTTACTATAGAACGAGAATTTTAACTTTACTGTTGAAAAGTGAGCAGTGCAAATAACTTATTTCTTTACATGGTAGCCTTAAGGCTACAAAAAAATAATAATACCAAACTAGGTTATTCTCTTTTCTAAAAACCTGGTGTGTATAAACATACAATTTCACATAGGTACACATTACTCCCAGACCCTAAACAACACTTTGTGGATCACACACAGAGTTGGTAGCCAGTTGTTGTGTTTGTACCCAGCCATCGTGTCAACCGTGCGTCAGTCATGTAGGAACTACAAAACTACTATAACCATTGTTAAAATATACTTACATATTAATTTGTAACTATAGTGAGTACATTCAGAACGTAACTATAGTAAGTATTATAAATAGTACTGAAATAAGTAAATAAATATGTCTCACCGAGAGTATGACGAGATGGTCTCCACCGGAGGCGATGGCGACGGCAGTCTCCCCGATGTCGACGTGGACGGGCTCGCGGCACGACTTGCCCTCACGCCCGCGCACTACCAGCCCCATACTGCCGTGCGAGTCCTGGACAAATAACGGTTATTACTTATATGTCTTAGCTCACGGGTGGTTCATGGACAGAAATGGACAATCAATGTATCTCCTCCGTTCGCATGGAATAGTGACTTCCTGCAGATTTTTGGTATAAAAACTATCTCGTCCTTTCTCGAGTTCTAAACTATGTATCTACTAAATTTCATAGAAATTGGTTCAGTAGTTTAGACATGAAGTGAAAGTTAACTTTAAGAACAGACATCACGAAGAAAAGACAGACAGAGTTACTTTAGCATTTATAATATTAGTTTGGATTTGAATTTTTGTATGACCTATGCCCAGTAGTGGACGAAATAAGGATGATGCTGAAAAATTTAAATGAATATGAACTTTTGTGATTATTTGCTGAAACATAATTTTTTGAACATACATCTCATCACATCCCAAAGGCAAGTAGGGAAGGCAGAGACAATGAAATGTTTTTTGTTTCAGATATGCATTTTTTGCATCAATTGCTTTACATACTCGAGTTAGACACAAAACTATTGAATTTTATAACTCGCAAAAAAAATTAAATGTCTGACAACATTCATATGTCTTTTATGTTGTATACTAATGTCTGCCAATGATACCATTAGTGTAAAAATAATCTATATTTACATTATGTCAAGTTTCATTCTGATCTGTCCATTAGATTTTACCGAGTGTCAAAAACTTTAGCAACTTTTAACTTTATAATATAATTAGTATGATAACCTTAAGTACATACCCGGAAGGCTCCCCAAGCGTAGACGTCTCCAGTGTTGAGCAGCGCGGCGGAGTGCGAGTCCCCGGCCGCGATGCAGACGGCGGGCGCCGGCAGCCGCACCGCGCCCGGCGTGCCCTCCTCGCTCTCTCCCGACGTGGCCCGGCCCAGGGCGCCCTCGTCGTTACACCCGAATGTCCATACCTGCGGGATACGTTAAAGATAACATATAGATAATTAAACACTAGAAGATATACTTACATAATAAGACTTACATACATTTTTAAGTAACAAAATACTAAAGATGGACTTCAAGGAGGCGTGTTATTAATGATGTTTGAAAAGTCAAGCAATTCATTATTGTCAATAACAACAAAAGGAAAGTTAAGGATAATTGAAAAGTAACAAAAAACTTATAATAATTACTAGCTACTGTCACACAATTTCACTGGTCTTAGGATGATGTTTTATAGCCTATATCTCATATTAGCTATCCATCAGTGACCCTACAAACTTACAAATTACAAGTTTTACCTCTTTAATATTAGTATAGAAAGCTGATTATATTTTGTTATCTTACCTTCCCACTGCTATCCAGAGCTATTGTATGCATTCCACCAGCATACACATCAACTATTTTGTCACCCAGTGCAGTCACATACTTGAATCTGCAATATGAATAAAGTTATTTTAATACCATCCACAGATATTACAAGGAAACGCATTGTTTCCATATAAAGATTTCTAAAAGGATGATAATAATTTCAGTCTCTTCTTTTATTTATATATTTCCCGCAAATCTTTGAGTGGTTAGGTGGACTTATTAACAGATATGGCTATTGTTACCCTGAAGCATATCCTGAGTCCATAATATCATTGACAGCCTTTAATGAATTCAGAGTGAATTCATTTTGACTGAATCCAATATTAAACTTTTTTTGTAGCAGTCATACTATAAATATACCAATTATTATTAAATGTCAACCATTTAATAATAATTGGTATATTTGTTATAATGTTTTTGTTTTTTTTTTATATGGTGAACAACTTACTTGGAAGTCTCGACGACATCTTCTCCAAGCCCCAACTGTCCCACATCACCCTGTCCGCATGCTAGCACACGACCCCTCTTCTTTGGAGGCGATGGAATCTCCCATTGGATCGCTGGGCAGATACAATGAACAATTTTTATTATTAAAAATGCTCTCGCCTAAGAAACAATGTTAACCTATAGATTTAAATATTAAATAGTAAAGATCGTAGTTGTGGCTAGTCACAAAACTCCTTAAAATCTAACAATTCAAAGTTTATAGTAACTAACAAAGTGGTATCACTATTTCCTATTATCATTTACTTTTTGTCAAACCAAGTCACTTTTTTCCAACAACCTAGAGGAGTTTAGTAATAGGACAGAAATAATGTTTATTTTTAATTGCCCTATGTTAGGTTTTTCCCCTGTTGTGCAATTACAAACATACAAATTAACATGCACATCACACCCAGACTGGGAACAAGCATTTGTGGATCACACAAATAGTTGTTCTTTGCTCAAACCTTGCAAATTTGTTAGAGTTAAGTCAAATAATGATTCTCAATGATAATAAATATTTAAATAAAAGTTAACACTGCAAATCTTTTGTTATTAGCATAATATCTTAGTCACTGCAGTGGGTTGGTAACATATTTAGGTCCCATTTTTGGTTATTCTAGAATCTATTTATGTCAATAATATAAGTATTTTATATGTGATAATTCCATAAATATTGTCATCAGTGACAATTCATTGAAACACTTTTGGTAACATTGTTTGTGAAATAGTGCAAGCTCCAAAAATAGTGTTATGAATGTTATAAAGAGTTAGCTACTACTGTGATTTAAAAGACATTGTATCTTCTTCCAGACTGAGAGAAGCAAAAAGTAGTGTCAGATTCTAACTGACCAAACCAACAATGCTTTGAGTTGGGTCGGCCATGTATGTCTTTGTGTAAAAAAAGGGGTTGTTAAATGAAAAATAATTTATGTCGCAAAAGTAAGAATATAAGAAGGGATACTTTACCCAAAAATGGGACAGTTACAGACGGATGATAGTTGCATACATACAACAGGGGAAATAATTTAGTAATCTGAGCAAGAATTGTAAAAATCAATCTGTACTGTTAGAAGCAATAGATCACCCATACTACCAAGAGTTCAGGAAATAAGTTGCAGGTGTTAGTGCAAATTAAATTTGAACAGTCAAGTCTAGGCACAACACAGATTTAAGGTCACTCTTATCAAATATGATGACAACAATACTAAAAAAAGATCAATGACATAATCCATTTGTATACTTAAGTCATATTTTAGATGAGTAGCGAAAATCAATGGAATTGATTTTATATTTAACACCTTATTAATCTTTCAAAATTTTTGATCTAGCATATCATTAAGGAAACAAAAAAACTATGAGAAATTGCATGAAGAAAAAACTCTGTAATGAGACTGTATTGAGATGATGAAATTAAAAATTACCAAATTAAATATTGTCGGTTAGTCATGAGTAAGCATTGATTAACATATCCTTTATTCACTCTTTGTATATTATATTTTTTGCAAACAAACTCAGTAACGGTTATTAATGCACTATAAATGGTGCTTACATTTTCTTCATAAAGATTTAAATTATTTTAATTTAATATTATATATATACACTGATTGCTAAACATGTGATATGTGATTGTAACTTTGTGTAGGCTTTTTTAAAGCAACTTCTAAAATTTTGCATATGATTGGTAGTAGGGTGGAGGTTTATTTGTGTTGGCAACACTACTAGTATAATCTGCTCTTGAATAGTAACTATTGTGAGACATTTTCTATCTTCACAACAAATTTATTGAAAATAATGACAACTTACTCACATTAAATAACTGAGAACTTACACAAATCCCATTGTGCCTTGAAACTACTAGAGCTTTTTTCAGTTATTTGAGTAAGATTTTATTTTCAATAAATTTACAATCTACTCTTTGATATTTATAGGAAAACATTAGCAACCTATAATAACAAGCTGAAAAGCTGACTAAACCAATTATAACTGCATACAAACAAGTGTTGTTTTTATAGATAACACCATGACTGTTATTTTCTTAAGTATTGTGTCAAGGTCATTGTGTTGCCATGCCAAAAAACTTATGTTTACCAATAATTTGCTAGGAAAATAAAATATTTAGATTATTTTGAAATAGGTTTGTTAGGTATTTTAATGTTTTTTTTTATTCTAATTGGAGTTTTAGACATTACTGCTTCTCAGAGATGATGTCATAGACAATACAGCTATATAGGTGTTACTAATTATTATTTATTAAATAAGTAATTACCTACATGAATTGCATCAAGAATGCAAAAGTAATGATAGCTCAAAAGAAATATCTTGTAAAGATCAACTTTTGAATTAAATATGTTTGTTGTATGATAGAGAATCTCTAATACCCCATACATAATAATAAATCTTATCAAAATTTAAAGTGTAGTTACTAACCATGTGTCAATATGATATGTTTAAAAATATTACATAATATTTAGAAATATGGGTCATTATTTGCCAACTTTTAACATGAGCAAAGATAATGCAAAAAAAATACGGTATTGTTAACTTATTGCTTATCTCTGTAGTATTGCTAATGACACAATAATGGCTTGCTTCTAGCCTCATTAGCCAACTTTGAACAAAGTTACAATGATAAATACACTCCAATTCAACTTGAAGACTATTATTTTAGCATAAGTTAGTCACAGTTATTCACGAAATACACTAATTTATGTGAAAAATACATTTGTAAATAATGTGAAGCGTCGCTGTTCGAGTTAACTAACCTCAAAATATTCCATTCGTGCGAGACGCTTACATAACCAACGCGATATTTACGCATAAACATCATTCTAAATTACCAAACATGGCTTTCCAAATCCCATTTCAACTACAGTTACGTGTAAACATAAAAAAAGAACTTTTGTGGAGTGTTCGCGCCTTTCGTTTCCCGCCATCGCGTTTGACAGGTCATTGACATAGGCAAAAATGTAAAGAAAACAATTGCAAAATGCCTTTGGATGTACTCACCTCCACGTTTTTTCTTGTTTTTAGCCGCCGTTGACGCCGTAGCGGTAGACGATTTGGACGCAGCACGTTTAACGCCTCGCGCCGCCGGCATTATGCCTGCAATATTGCAACCAACGCGTCAATAAACACAGCACACAGCGCGGCAAAACACCCCGTCTTGATGGCTTCGCTCCGATGACGTTTTAACTACTTTTGTAATCGCATTATCGCCTTATTTCCACATCGGCTGCATCTGCATCAATTACAAGGCTGCGGCCTCATAGATTTATGCAAAGCGCAGATAGGTTATATTATGCATTTGTATAGGCACTGCACAGGGAACCAAACAACGCGTTCATACCATACGGTGAAGCGTGTATCGACGCCAGAATTGTTTACTTACTGTTTTATATTAAATTTCTGAGCGACACCGCGAATTAATTTACAGATATCACTTTAGAATATGAGATGACGTATTAATTTTAACACAGTACGAATCTCGTACATCTCCCTCCGCTCGCTTCGCTTGGCCCGAGTGACGTAATCACGTGAATCGGATTCAGCCATCGAATCGAAACGTCATATTTCGAATACTTAAATACTAAACATAGTCAATGTAAAAATCATACTTATCATTTATAAAAAAATTAGAAAAATTTAAAATAACAATAATTGTTCCATGGGATTAAATATAAGATCGATTTAAAATTTAGTTGAAACATTTATTGTAATCGATTGTTATTGAGCAGATTCGATTTCATATCTTACTCGAAGTCTCGTTACTATGCACCATAGACAAAAGTATCTAGAAAGTATTTGCGCTATGTTGCCACGTTTTTCATAAAGGTTACCTTATTATCATAAGTTTATTAAATATTTCAGATTAAATTTTATCAAGGGATATGACTTTGATGAGATGGGATAAATTATTACTACATATAAATTATAAGAACAGTTTTGATACTCGTTGAACAGATCAACATTGAGCTGAAGTGAAATTAAGTGGTTGAAAAGTCTTATTAATTGAAATATTAGAGAATCGTTATTTTACATAATTATGTTTAGCACATAAGGATAGCACCTACTTTGAAGCCAGTAATCATCACTTAAATGTAAAAATACTGGAGTTTCAAATTGAAATTTGACAATATTATATTAATTCTTTAACAAATCAAATGTCAGGGTGGTATTTTAAAAGTCAAAATGACCCTTAAAATGATATTCGAGTGGTCTAAATGAGAAAAATGATCACAGTAAGGTAACCGAGATGGTTTCCCCACGAACTGCAAAAACTATAATTTCCTCATTTTGGGTTAACTTCACGAAGGTTGACAACATTTAAAATTGCAATCAACTTCTATTGTCTCTGGATTAAATGACGCGGTTCTAATAAGATGACTCGCCGCGCGTCGCCGGGCGCCCGCAAATCGTAATTCCTTTTGCTTACAGTAGTAGGTATTTATACATATAGGTATAATAAGCATATTATAATGACTAAGTTCTATTATCAATTAATTAATTAATAGTATTGATGTAACATCATATTTCAAACTTGTACATTATTTTAAAAGTACCTATAGAGAAATATCTTTAGGACTAAACAACTATTTAATTTAGCCCTTCAAAACTTCAGGGAGGTGACACACAGATATAATCCGTGCATAAATCACGTATTATACGAGTAAAGATACTATATTTAAAACAAAATATAGATCTCCCACAACGTTTTTGAGCCCTGTTTGTCCCAATTTATTGTTTTCGTGAAGATTATTTTGGTTTTTGAGTACATTAATTGACGTCAATTTTGCGTCACACCATCTGTTTTCTTTAAGCCATACTAGATGGCGCTACAGACGGAACTTAGGTACCTACCCATACCTATGTGGATGTAGCGGTAGCCCGCGAAATTTAATTTTTTTAAGTTTTTTTTTTATTTTACAATGCGATACCGGATAGCATTGATGACAAGACATTTATTTATTAAAGATTTTGGGGAAAACTTGTCGTAGGAAGCCATTTTAAATTGATGTGTTATTTTGATTGTTTTCAAATTCAATACTTTTAACCAAATGTCAAAAACGATACAAACGATACAATATATGTATGTATACTATTGAAATCCGTATGAAATGGTATGAAAGGCCAAATTATGACGTCATAAGATTTTCGAAAATAAAATTGTAATGTACCTATCATCATCATCATCATCATCATCATCATCATCATCAGCCTGTTGTCGTCCACTGCTGGTCATAGGCCTCCCCAATTGCACGCCACTGAGCTCGATGTTCAGCTCTTCTCATCCAACCACTGCCAGCCACCCTGCGGATGTCGTCAGTCCACCTAGCTGGAAGCATTAGTAAACAGTTTGGGGGAAATAACGTCCCCCTGTCTTACGCCCCGATGCAGGTGGATAGGTTCAGACTGCTGGTTCTGTACTTGAACGACCGTAGTGGCAGCATCATATAGATCTCTCAACACTTGAACATACCGCCAGTCGACTTGGCACCGTTGCAAGGACTCCAGAACAGCCCAGGTTTCGATAGTATCAAAGGCTTTCTCGTAGTCCACAAACGCCAGGCATAAGGGCAGATTATACTCTTCGGTTTTCTGTACAATCTGCCTCACTGTATGTATGTGGTCCACGGTACCATATCCCCCTCGGAACCCGGCCTGCTCAGGGGGCTGAAACTCGTCGAGTCTTCGCGCGAGACGATTTGTTATGACCCTAGAAAACAGCTTATAGACTTTTAGAGTGCCTCGCACAAGTCGGTGATCACTTCCGGTATTAAACCTATTGATCACTGAGACATCTCTAAATATTCGTCTCTTGTCCGTCATAATGAAGTCTATTTCATTTTTTGTCATAGCGGCGGGGCTCCGCCACGTCCACTTCCGTTGGGGCTGCTTTTTAAAGAAGGAGTTCATCAAAAATAGCCCCTCTTTTTCCAGGAAGTTAACGAGCATTTGCCCCCTATGGTTCCTGCTTCCAAAACCATGTGGTCCTACTACCGACTCGCCGCTAGTCTGTACTCCCACTTTAGCATTGAAGTCTCCCATGACAACGTTGAAGTTGTCATGGGAGACAACTTGAAGAACTTGAGGAAGTGTGTGTTGAATGTACCTATAGTTAAAAGTATAGTTTTTTAGTAATTTTGTGTACGTACCTATAGTTAGAAATAAAAGTATAGTTAGTTAGTCAATATTTTATTGTGTATAAGCACGTCGTATAACATGTCATTACCGCAACTGTAAATCATAGAAAAATCTAAGGAAAAAAAATTTTGCGGGATTCTTGAAACATCTACCTTTGAAATCCGGACAACGAGCAGGCGTAGCTCGCCGCCTGACTGAAACCAGAACACCAGACCTGAGCGTACGCCGCCAGCATTGTGCTCGCGCGTGCCTTATAGGGTCAATAGACCACCATAATTGAGGCCCAACAGGGCTGATGTTCAGCCGGAGTTGCGTGTCAAGAGCGAAGTCAGCAAGAGTCTGACACCATCTCTCTCACCCAGCCTAGGGCGATAAAAGGCAATAGATGCCTGAAAAAAAAAAAACAAAAAAAAACTACAATTATCTGTCGGTAAGCAATCAGCTCTAGCAATGAACATCTGCACAACGAGGAGTTACAACTTCTTTCTTAGGTCGAGCCGGCCCATTCGTCCTGAAGCATGGCTCTCCCAAACTTGAACACGTTCCTCGCTAAATTCTTTAAAATATTTTTTTATGGAATAATTTGGCAAACGACCAGACGTATTACCTGATCGTAAGCAATCGGCGCCGCCTATGGACACCCGCAACACCAAAGGAGTTACGAGTGCGTTGCCGGCCTTTTGGGGATAAGGGTTGCCGATATAAGGATTGGGCATGGATAGGGAAGGGGGAGGATAACCTCACTCACACGGTGAAACACAACGCTGTGGTTGTTTCACACCGGTTTTCTGTGAGGCCGTGGCTTCAGAGCCGACCCATTCGTAACGAAGCTTGGCTCTCCCACACTTTAAGTTGTAGTCTTTTCAAATTAATCTTTTCGAAATTGTAATCACATCGTTGGAAGTAACAAAGAATACTGTGTTATTAACATGGCCAAAGCTACAGTAAAAACTAATTCGTTATTGTTTAAAGCTTGTTGAAATATCATCATCATCATCATAATCATCAGATGGAAGACATCCACTGCTTAACAAAGCCCTTTCCCTTAGTCCTCCATGTCGAATAAAAACTCACCACCTGCACCCATTAGCTCCCTGCGACTGACAGTTCAAATACAACTTAATAAAAATGCTAATGTAGGTAACAAAATTACGTGTTTTACATAATTCGGTTTACCTAATGCAATTTCTGTACCTCATTGTGCCAGGAGCGCTGAGTGCATTGACTGCAATGCATTGTTTGTTTCCATGTCTAGTAGCTATGGAAACTTCGAGCGACGATGTCCAGCCACCATAAATAAGCGCGGCTCTGCCCGACCAGGAACAAAACAGACCCGAGTGCACGACACGTAGCGTTCTCAATAAGCCGTAGCGTTTTAAGTGTGGGAGAGCCATGCTTCGGCACGAATGGGTCGGCTCGGCCGGAGCGATACCACGGCCTCACAGAAAACCGGCGTGATGCAACCACAGCGTTGTGTTTCGCCGTGTGAGTGAGGTTACCGGAGGCCCAATCTTTCCCCTTCCCCAATTCCTCCCCAGTCCCTAAATCTCCAAATCCCTAATCCCTAAAAGGTCGGCAACGCACTCGTAATTCCTCCGTTGCGGGTGTCCATGGGCGGCGCTGACAGCTTAACATCAGGTAATCCGTCTGCTCGTTTGCCGATCTATTATCTACATAAAAAAAAAGCCAGACTACCACAAATGGGGCTCAACAGGGTCGACGGTCAGCGGGGTTGGGCTCATTCATGGGCAAGTTATTTGATGATTTTCCCCTGACAGAAAGGTGATCTGTCAAGATGACATTATATGGAGTTTCTTGCTCGTTCTTCTCCATTCGAATCTACAATACGGTAGTTTCCAGTTTTTTATCCAAATGTCAGAAACGATACTTTTTTATGAAATTTTGTTGAAATTATGATGTCAAATAGCTCATTTATTAAGAAAAAATAAGCTATTTGACGAAAAAGTTGAATTAATTTATTTTTGACCTAGAAAACTACCCAATTTGGAATGAGCACCTAGCTTCACTGACGAACAGACTGACAGACTACTATTCTATTTTGACGTTTCAAAAGTATCTACATATTTATGGTTTCATTGGAATATTATAAATGATTTTGACTTTGATGATTTACTAGTTGTCTATGGAATTGGAATTAAAACCTAGTAGGTTAATAAACTTGAAAAAAAAAACTCAAGAACAGTTTTTTAATCTTAGGAATCGAACTCCTTAGATCAGCTGTCCGAGGCAGTGCTGTGAGGTACCTTCGTGTGACGTACGCCGGTGTTCGGTTACCGTGCGGTGGGCCCGTCGTGCCCGCAGTATACGCACTGATGCAGAGTATTAAGAAAGTACGGGGAGTGGTTCTTGTTAAAATAAATTAAGTATATAACTAAATAGCTAATCTCGCGTGGTTTTACCCGCTGCACGACTCCATTTGATCGTAGCGTGATGTTTTGTAGCCTATAGCACTCCGGAACATTGTAGTTATCTGAAGGTATTATAGCTATATCAGTGGAAGAATTTTGGAAATTAATCCGGCGAGCAGTTCCAAAGATTACCCCCTATATACAAACTTACACATTAATTATTAGGTTTACGATCTACTCACGTAATAATTTGACGAGATACTCGACTAGTTTCAAGCCATGCTAGAGGCCCATATTCATGAGCAGCATTCTGCGACACGCGACGCGGCGGTTGTCGCGCTGATACTTCTGCTGTCAAATTATTACGTGAGTAGGTAAGCCGAAAACATAATAATTAATTTAGAATGTCTCACGAAAGTTATAATAAAAAAACTTACACATTACCTACAAACATCTCTTTATAATATTAGCATAGACTACTTAACCAGTTTTTTGATGCGTTATAATTGATTTTATTTTTGCAAGAGAAAGAATGGTCATGAATTCCTGAACCTTCTCCGTGTGAGAAGAGACATTTGCTCAGCAGTGGGCACTTATAGGCTGATGATGATGTGGTCTAAAACTATTTAACTCATTAGAAATTCAATATTGGGAAGCTACGCTAATCCGCAGTGGGGAAACCGAGTAGAAACAGCTAGTCTGTCAACAAAAACTTTCGTCCGTCCGTACCTTTACTACCCCTGGATGTTTTAATAAGTCGTAAATAAGTTAGGACGGGCATCGCGCCACACCGTGTGAGAATCCCGGGAATTCGGTCTCGTGGACGCGGGACAATCAAATTATGTGTTTTATTGACATCACTACAACATTTTTAAAATGACACTGACACTTTTTTTTGTTTCACGAAATTAAATCTTTTTTATTATATTTTGTTTAGATATTATTGTCAATTGCATTTTTTTTAATAAACGTTGCCCCACTTTAGGATTTTCTCCTGTGCTGTGGGTGCGTTAACAAACATACAAACAATGTCACATACACATGACACCCAGACCCGAAACAACAATTTGTGGATCACACAAAGTGTTGTTCCGCGCGGGAATCGAACCCGCGACACACGGCACGGCAGCCAGTTGCCCAGCCACCGCACCAACCGTGTATGTTTTAATAGAAGTTTGTAGAGTTAAGGAAGTGCTTTATCTAAAGACTTTAATTCAATAGATTATTAATATTAAGTAAAGGTACTAGCGGCCCGCCCGGGCCCCCGCTTCGCACGGGTACAACTATCTCGCTATCAAATTGTCACGTTTTCCTAATTTTCCCCTCTACTTTACTAATATTTTCTTTGATAAAAACAAACATAAGACTAAAAAGATAAGTGTCTCGACCGGAATGATAATTACGACAGCCTCATAGACACAGAATCAACGTGAAACAACGCTGACGTTGTGTTTCGCCGTGAAAGTGAGGTTACCGGAGGCATTATCATTACCCTCCCTCCCCATCCTTCACCAATTCCTAAATCATCGAACTCCAAACCCCCAGAAGGCCCCCAATCAGCACCGGGGTTGCGGGGTAAGCGCAATGAGGCACCGCGACCTCGGCCCAGAGCAGGAGCAGGAACGGGGGGGTTTTAGTCAGTAAGAGTCTGACACTCCCTCCCGCCCGGCGCTGGGCGGGACAAGTCAATTGATGATTTTCCCCTCAAAAAAAAAAACAGCACCGTCCATGGACACCCGTAGCAACAGACGAGTTACAAGGGCGTTACCGACCTTTTGGGGATTAGGGATTTGGAGATTTGGGTATTGGGGGAGGGGAAGGATTGGGTGGGTACCAGGTAACCTCACTTACACGGCGAAACACAACGCTGTGGTTGTTTCGCGCCGGTTTTCTGTGAGGCCGTGGTATCACTCCGGTCGAGCCGACCCATTCGTGCCGAAGCTTGGTTCTCCCACACTTAAAGTCTATAAGTTGCTCTTGCCACTTACCTCTTTTCAAACAGAACATCTTAAAGAAGTTTTAAACTATGCCAGAGTAAGACAGCGTTACGAAAGAGATGCAAGACCGAAGGCTCTATAGGTGGGCGTGGTTTAAAGAGACGCATGCCCACATCGATTTAAATTATATGTAGGTAGATGTATTGTTAAAATTCTACAGTGGAAAATTGTTGGAAATATGTAGTAAGTAATCAAGCTTTAATTAATTCAAAGAAAATTTTATATTATTTCTGAATTAATTACAGATATTTTTAAACGTAGATTTTTTTGGTAGGTAAATTATAACTTAGGTACTCAAAAGTCAAAGACAAAAATCATTTTTATTCCAATTAGACCCTTGCAGGCACTTTTGAACGTCAAACTAAATTTTTAAGATATAGTGTCCATCTGTCGGTCAGTCCTCTTAGTGAAGCTATTTGCTCGTTCCAAAGTGTAGATTCCGATGGAGAAGAACGAGCAAGAAACTCCATGGTTACTGTTTTTAAATCAGTTTCACATACAGATTCTTTTTACAAACAGTTGGTTCAACTATTGGTTTCCGTTAGCGGTTTTGCCCGAACGATCAAGGTAAGTAAAAAGTCCTCTACTTACATGTTATTCCAGATTATAATCTATATCTATGACAAATATCATTCGAATCTCTTCAGTAGTTTTTATTTGAAATAGTAACAAACATCCATCCATACAAACTTCACTAAAATTTGTTGACAGCGAAACTTATGAATTACATAATTTTAGAAATGTTTATTTATTATTGATTCTTCACATTTTGGGTAAATTATGATCACAATATTAAGTGCCTTAGTAAGTAGGTTAGTAATAAAATATTTTTTTTTTTTGGAGAAGTTAATGAAGAGAAAAAACTAAACAAAAACGTAATAGGGCTGATTTTTCAATAGTCAGATAAATGTTATCTGAGGGATAAAATTGTTGCTGTCACTGTCTTATACAAACATTCTGACGCAACAACATCAATGGGGCCTAAGCCACGGACCCATAATTATTCCCCAGATAACTTTTATCTAACTATTGAAAAATCAGCCCACAGTAAAATTCATTAAAACGTCAGTGCTTAAATAAATGAATTGAATTAATATGTCAACTAGTCCATTCGTTGAATATTATTCAATAATTGGTACTTGCATGATTATTACACAATACGTTTATGATTATATTATCAATCGATAGTGAATTTGGCAAGGGTGCCTCCCTTAAGGTAAGAAGAAAGAAAGAAAAAACGTTACACATCACATCAACAGCCTATAAGTACTCACTGCTGAGCAAAAGCCTCTTCTCACACGGAGAAGGTTTGAACATTAACCCTTGCTCAAGTCGGATTGGCGATTTGAAACTTATAATTAGAAATTATAAGTCCAGGTTTCCTCACGATTTTCCTTCACCGTATGTCAGTGGTGTCTTAATAATTATAGAAAGTACATCATCATCATCAGCCTGATTTCGTCCACAGCTGGACATAGGTCTCACCAATTGCACGCCTATGAACTCGATGTTCAGGTCTTCTCATCCAATCACTTCCAGCCACCCTGCAGATATCGTCAGTCAACCTAGCTGGACACCTTACACTACGTTTGAAAGTAGATACATATAATTCGGAAAAAGTCACATAGGTTCTTGCCAGGTTTCAAACACAAATGAGGGTCCTTGCATGAGTCTTAACCACCAAGACGTATTTTTTTTTCTTTTAGAATGGCAACCGTGTTTCCAATTTAATGTTGTCGGCTATACTGCCAGACATAATAAGTATACCTAGTTACACAAATCATGTCAATGACAGCGGGCAAAAAATGACGGAAATCAATTCACTTGTAAGTAAGTAAGTAGACATCTTGATTCCCATAAAATAGTTATTGAGATAATAATTTTGGAACATAATAATAAAATTTACAATGTAATGCACAATGCTTCAATTAAGTACTGCACTTCTTTACAAGCTCCCCTCTTAATTTTAAGTTGGGATGAAGTTTTTGTGGTGTATGGATTTGGTTCCGTATATGAGAAGATGTAGGTATGTTTTTATTTAGTTGTCTTTTTCTCTTTTTATTAGAGCTTGAGCTTCAGATATGATTGAATATTCTTCGAACCAGAATATCTGAAAGAACAGAAAAAGTACCTATTACAAATCCAATCAAAAACATAAATGTGAACTAAGTTCATTCTCGATTGTTAATGGACTTAAACGACAAAAGAAATGAGATCTAAATGGGTGCCAAGTTCAATGGTCAGTCCTGAAATTTATTTACAAATAACATTCTAACATATCATAATTCTTCTTATAACATAAGATAATGTATTGTAGCCTAAGGTCTGATTTAGCGAGTTTTCATAAACCTTCCAACGAATTTATTATGTTCGATCACTAGTCTCTATCAATAATCCAAATAATAAATTATTCATATACCTACTTATAGCCATAGCAAAACGGTCAATGTTTGAAATTCGAAATAAGTATTGAAAAGAACCCAATCAAACAAAAAGAGCAATTTAAATAAAGAATGACCATTAAAATTGAACAACCGCCATGATGAATTCGCACTACATTAGCTGTGGTTTTGTAAATTCTCCACGGGACTCCAAGCCGTGACTTCTATTATGGTAGTTTATGTCGTTACTAAGCATATTGTTAGCACCCCTACATTATATGGGGTGATGTTATACTATAGACACCCTTATTTGTTATACTTTTAATAGGGGCGCGGCGATCGGTATTGTTTTTTATGATATTTTCTAGTTTCGTACTTGACTTTTACGATGTTTTTTTGTATTGTTTAGTTTCTAGTGCGTTTGCGATTTATTTCCTTAGTTCCTGGTTTTATTTTATTTCTTTACTGGCGGCCTCTGCCAGCCCTGGTTTCGCACGGATGCAATGCTGATACACAAAATGTGTCCACTATTAATTGGATGTTATTGTACACATAAACCTGCCTCTTCAATCACTCTATCTATTAAATACTAGCTACTCTCGGCTCTCTCCAACTCTGTTCGGCTCCGTTTAATCGCAGCATGATGTTTTAGCCTACAACACTCAGGAACATTGTAGCTATCTATCAGTGAAAGAATTTTGGCAATCTGACTAGCGTTTCCAAAGATTACCCCTTATACACAAACTTACTAACATACAAACTTAAAAATTTTACCTCTTTATAATATTAGCATAGATATCGTATCGAAACCCGTTGCGTAGTTTAAAAGATTTCAGCATACGTAGGGATATAGGGACGGACAAAGCGACTTTGTTTTATACTACTTATTTGGTGAATGCAATTTTTGGTGTCAACAATTTATGGACAATGACAATTCAGTGAATAAAGAAATAAAGTCTATGTATGAATTCTGTGCAAATATATCATTTAGAGGAAATCATAGTTTTCTGAATTGTTCTAGTTTCAGTCAGCAGCTTTGCCCGCAATACCAGGATAAAAAAAACTATGTGTTTGGTAGACTATAAATCATTTGTGAGTCCAAATGGACTCAGAGATGGAGAAGTCAAAGTCAAAGTCAAAGTCAAAACCATTTATTCCAATTAAACCATCAATAGGTACTTTTGAAACGTCAAAATAGAAAAGTAGTCTGTCAGTCTGTTCGTCAGTGAAGCTAGGTGCTCATTCCAAATTGTAGATTCGAATGGAGAAGAACGAGCAAGAAACTCCATTCGTTACTCTTTTTTTTTAAAAAAAATTGTTTTACAATTTCAATAATATAACATTTATACTATACATTAGTGTACCCTTATGTGAGAACAATGCAGAGACAAGTTGTTAAAAAAAAGAACAAATGAGGGGACCTATCATAAAATTTTACTCCTTTGTCGTCTCGAACATGGCGCTCACATATGCGTACTCACAATCTTTAAGAGTGCTTCTATATAAACTTTTTGGATATATAAATTAAGGATGCATTATTTTTGAGAATTTTACCTAACTGCTGACTATATTTGAGTATTGTCCAGTGGAGCCAAATCAACACGCTGCCAGGCATTCTTATCCTCAATATAATCTGAAAGTTTGTAGTATGCCTGTCTACACAATTCACGTTTAATATAAGTTTTAAATTTTCGTTCGTTAAGATTCAATACAGTACTTGGAATTTTATTGTAACAATTTACACAGAACCCCATAAAGGATTTCTGTACCTTGGACAGACGGAATCGTGGCACAGCCAGCCTATCTTTGCCTCTTGTATTAAAATTATGTCTATCGCTTCTTTTTTCAAATAATTGCAAATTTTTCCTTACATACATAATATTTTCATATATAAACTGACAAGGCACCGTCAGGATATTTATCGTTTTAAATAGTTCTCTCAGAGATTCGCGACGGGGCAAGTTATATATCGCTCGGATAGCCCGCTTTTGTAGAATAAATATTGATTCTACTTCCGCAGCTCGACCCCACAGCAAAATTCCGTATGACATAATGCTGTGAAAATAGCTAAAATAGACAAGCCTTGCTGTGTTCACGTCTGTGAGCTGTCTTATCTGTCTAACTGCAAAAACAGCAGAACTTAGTCTCCCCGAAAGCGTCTTTATGTGGGAACCCCATTGAAGTCTATTGTCTAGTGTGATACCTAGAAACACTGTCTTGTTGACAAATTCTAACTTTTGCCCATTTAAAATTATGCTACAATCATTACTGTGTACGTTGGGCAAGCTAAATTTAATACATTTTGTTTTTTTCTCGTTAAGTGCTAAATTATTGACTGTAAACCAATTATGCTGTTTACTTCGTCAAAATTATTAGAACGTCGACCTATTTTAAAAATTAATGATGTATCATCAGCAAACAGCACCATACTTGGCTCAGCTTTAAATAAAAATGGCAAGTCATTAACATACACTAAAAAGAGAAACGGACCTAATATTGAACCCTGTGGAACGCCCATTCTTATCTCAGAGCCCTGTGAGTTATAACCACCTACATGAACTCTCAGCTGCCTATCCTCTAAATATGATTTTAGTAGACGGAGTGCAGTATGTCTAATCCCGTAATGATCTAATTTCAGCAAGAGTGTTTCATGATCAACGCAATCGAACGCTTTTGAGAGGTCGCAAAAGACACCAACAGCATCCTGTGCTTCCTCCCAAGCACCGAGTACTTCCTTTATCAACGTGACACCGGCGTCAGTTGTACAAAGACCTTTAGTGAAACCGTATTGTTGGTGATGGAAGATGGCATGTTTATCAAAGTGATGAAGCATCCGAGATAGCATTAACTTTTCGAACACTTTGCTAAGAACCGGCAGAACAGACACAGGCCTATAGTTGTTTGGTTCCTTAGTGTCACCATTTTTGAATAATGGAATAACTTTACTGTATTTCATTAGGTTTGGGAAGACACCGTCATCTATACTTTTATTGAAAATCAAAACCAGATACGGCGCTAAAGTTCGGATAAGTGATCCGCAGACTTTCACGGATAGTCCCCAAAGGTCCTCAGTTGATTTGACCTTGATTTCTTTAAAAACCTTTATTATCTCTAAAGGACTAGTATAATGAAAACTAAAGTCGCATTCGCATGATTTAACATTTTCTCTAAGCAAAGTTGCCGATAGTCTGGCCGATGATTTTAAATACGTATACGAGACGCAGACGGATTACCTAATGGTAAGCAATCAGCTCCCTCAACACCAGAAGAGTTACGAGTGCGTTACCGGTCTTTTGAGGATTAGGATTGTGGAGATTTAGAGATTGGAAAGGGATGAGGATGATTCGGTTATTTCACTCAAACTGCAAAACTGTGTTTGTCTCCGGTCGATCAGACCCATTCATATCGAAACATGGCTCTCACAAACTAATTGAATTGTTTTATTGTTTTAAAAGGTTTAGGCTTACCAGAAACCCCTGTTAATATCTACAAATACCTACTTTACAGTTTTTTAAGACACCTATAAGATCATTTGGAGTGCTATACTACTTATAGATGTATCTATTCCACTTTATAACCAAGCTGCAAAAAAGGAAACATTCCCTTCAATAATTCTATGCTAATTACATTATCTAAATAAACATCTGTAGCGCGCGGTCGTTGAGAGGGTTTGCGGAGCGTGTACAATGTACAGGCGCGGCCGCACGGTTAGAAACGGCTGCGCGCGCAACGCGCTAGCGCCGGCCGCCGCCGGTCATGTAGGTGCGCAACGCTGACTAGTCGCGCCGACGCCGCAGTGCGCAGCACGTGTTTTATTATACGTCTGTCGCGGCTCTCGCTCGCTCCCAGTTTTCGTGTTTTGTATTTAGTTTTATGTTATATCACCAAATTTTACTCTATTTGCTTTTACTAATAATATACACAGACTTTCGTAACAATAGATTCGTTTCCTTCCATCTCCGATCCATCGAAAACCCACGCATTATACCTAAACCTGAGAAAAGTGACTCTACTACCTATTACAGTGGCTCCCAACTCGCGGCCTTGGACTCAGTGTGCGAACGGACCTAACAAATTATTGTTACGTACGTTACAAATACGTAAAGTTTTGGTGTTCATCCAGTGACTATAATATACGCGTCAGTGTTCGTTTAGTGACTATACCTACAAAACGCAATACAATGCCGCGAACAACACGATCGGCGCAGCGAAGCGCTAGGTCTTCGGACGACGACGATACAGTGGTGGAGTCGCGCACCCATGCCGGGGCCGCCCACACTCACGTCGCGTGCGACGGAGACGCACCCGAGACGCGCGCCCAGGGAGGCGCCGCTCAAGAACCCGACTACATGTTCGACGGAGGCTGCAGCGGAGCACCCGCTCACCCCGCATTGAGCACCGAGCGGCTCCTGACTACCATGATGGAGTCGTTCGCCAGAGCACAGGCGGATACCAACCGCATACTAGTGGAGACGTTAAGATCCCTCCATCATAACGGTAACCAGTGGAATCCAGTCACGTCAACCCCGACAGCGTCGCCTACCGCGAACACGTTTACGACATTTGGCGGGAACTTTTCAAAGTGCACCGCGAGATTCGACGGGCAATCACGCAACGCCGAGGTACTGGAGGCGTTCGTAGATGCGGTGGAGGTGTACAAGGAGTGCGCCGGCGTGTCAGACGAGCACGCGGTACGCGGCCTCTCCATGTTGCTGACCGGCGACGCGGCGGTGTGGTGGCGCGGCGCGCGCCCCAGCGTCGGCACGTGGCCCGACGCGCTCGCGCGCCTGCGTGCCACCTACGGCGTGCAGAAGCCTGCGCACCGTCTACTCCGTGAGGTATACGCGTGTGAGCATAGTGAGTGTGAACGTGCAGAGGTATTCGTGTCAAAGGTACGATCTTTGTTAGTTAAATTACCGTATGTAGTGCCTACTGTGATGCAAGTAGATATAATTTACGGACTACTTCATCGTCGTATACGTAAACGATTGCCGCGTGATACCGTTTGTAATATTGATGAATTGTTAGAGAGAGCGAGACTCGTGGAAGACAGTATGTCGGAGTTAGAAATCTCGAAAATTCCCGCGAAATCATCGAATATACCTACGGTACCCGACCGCGGCCCTACTACGAGTTCGAACGTAACCATCGGTTCGAAACTCACCCCTAGCTCGAACGAAAATTTGAAACGTATTCGCACTAGATGTTCTTATTGCAAAGCATTTGGCCACACGATAGATGATTGTCGCAAAGCTAGTTATAATAAAATAGATAACAATAGTGAGAAAACTCACCCGGTTCGATGCTATGGATGCGGTCAACCGGGGGTTGTTAGATCTAAATGTGAGACTTGTTCTAATAAGTCGGTGCGCGCCGAGTCATCCGACTTCAATATCGTGAAAGGGGATTTCTTCGCTAGTTCATCGCACCCTTTAATTACTATAGGTGTAGTAGGTAAAGTAGGGGTCGCGATAGTAGATACAGGGGCTACGCATAGCGTCGCTAGCCCATTATTGTACTCGCTATTAGCGAGCAGTGGCGTTCAATTTAAAGACGCTGTTAGGTACGTTGGACTCGCCGACGGCTCACGTCACCGGAAGATGATTAAGATCGCGACAGTACCTGTTACCTTAGGTGGTCGGATAATCGATACCGATTTTATGATATTTCCTGGTGACGACACTAGGACTCTCTTAGGTCGCGATTTCATCGCCAAAGCAGGCATAGTTTTAAACATAGCCCAGGAGTCGTGGTATTTCGCAAATAGACCAGGAGACCGGTTCCCGTTTGCACAGTCTTACGTTTTGAAAAACGAGAAGACTGAGCACACATCTGGTAAAGCCAACGTCATTGCCGATACGCTGTCGCGACCAACATGTACCGCCGATGACGCAGACTGTGAATTATGTTGTAGTTCAGCTACGGCCGACATGCCTACACGCGGTGCCAAGGACCTGCGCAAAAACCAATTGAAGGACCCGGAGGTGAGTGAGATTGTCGAAGCCCCGGAATCCGACGATCCCTTTAGGGGGAGGGCTCGGGCCGACAAAGGTTACGTGCTCACCGAAGGGGTACTATATAGGTATTGTCCCGAAGATGTGGTGGTACCAGAGCACGAACGTGCCAAGATATTGGCTGAACACCATGATGCACCCACCGCTGGTCACATGGGTGCAGAGCGTACAATGCAACGGTTAGTCGGCAAGTATTATTGGCCTGGAATCCGTTCAGACATAACGCAAAACGTTAAAAAATGTGTACCATGCCAGCGTAACGTCCACGAGAAGGCTCAGAAGGTACGGAAGAGGTATGCCGACGAGCACCGTCGGCCAGCTCCCGACTATAAAGTCGGTGATCTAGTTTTGTTAAAAACTCAAGGGTCAAACGACACAGGCAAGGGACAGACCCCTGGCAAGTTTATTCCCCGCCGCGATGGGCCTTATAGGATCAAGGCTGCAGTAGGTCCAGTAACTTACGTGCTTGAGCGGCTTAGCGACGGAATAGAGCTTGGGAAGTATCATGCTTCAGTTTTGACACCCTTTGTTGGCCGCATCCAGGCTCCAGTTCAGCAGAAGCGTAGGCGGGGTAGGCCTCGTAAGTGCTAACCCGATCGCGAGGACGTTCGTTCGGGTTAGAGGGGGAGACTGTAGCGCGCGGTCGTTGAGAGGGTTTGCGGAGCGTGTACAATGTACAGGCGCGGCCGCACGGTTAGAAACGGCTGCGCGCGCAACGCGCTAGCGCCGGCCGCCGCCGGTCATGTAGGTGCGCAACGCTGACTAGTCGCGCCGACGCCGCAGTGCGCAGCACATGTTTTATTATACGTCTGTCGCGGCTCTCGCTCGCTCCCAGTTTTCGTGTTTTGTATTTAGTTTTATGTTATATCACCAAATTTTACTCTATTTGCTTTTACTAATAATATACACAGACTTTCGTAACAATAGATTCGTTTCCTTCCATCTCCGATCCATCGAAAACCCACGCATTATACCTAAACCTGAGAAAAGTGACTCTACTACCTTATTACACATCTTATTTTAAAAACCTCTTTAGTTTGAGGGCCTTATTCACAATGTAGTTTTATCTCTCTGTCGATCCTCTATTGTTGGTCTGTGCTTGACTGCTGAAGGGTACTGGAGTATGCTTGACGTTACCTGGTCGTGGTACGGGTTCTCTATACCATTTTATATATTTATTTTGTTTATTTTACACTTTATGTTGATATGTAATGCATTACTGCTTGCCTATTTTGTGACGAATTTAATTATTAATCTAAATTAGAATTTTTTGGTTACCTAAAATATTTGGAAATCAAATGACCTGTATAACTGAATTTTTAGGGAAAAAGACCACGTTATACTTGCCTAAATGAGAATATTGTGCAACAAATCATTCCTTAATAGAAACTATTCTCCTTTAACAACGATGTACATAAATCTTTTAGGAGAAAGAACCTTCTCTTCCTTAAAACCTCAAAACTAGTGATTTTAGCAATACACACACAATGTCAAAAACGTCTTAACTAGTATGCATATTACTACTATCCAATAAATTAATAACTACCATGCCATTTTATTTCAAAAATCCTTATTTAAAAACGACAAAACCAAAAATTATTAAAGATCCCTAAATAAAACGTCATCTGTATCCCGCCAAAAAAAAAACATGGCTACCGCTAAACGTCAAACTACAATGGCGGGATAACACAAAAGGCAACAAAAGGACAAACAACCGTGTAATGATCGTATTCAATGCATTATATAAATAACAAACGTTATATTAAAAGAAAAGTGTTTTTGTCAACTTTATTCCACTTATTATAAAGTTCAATTTTAGTTTGTACCTTTTTTTAGAGATCTGCTTTGAAGACATAATTTTGGGGTTAGTCTATCAATTTGTCATTTATTATGGTGTCGTTTATGGAGCCGGAAAGATTGCAAGTCTAATGCGTTGGTCATGTAGAATTTAAGTTAGTTTCAGAGCCTATTAAGATTAAAGATCCAGCTGAGAACAGCCCCAGCCGAAGATTTTGGACAAGCGCAATAATATAACTCGGTAGTGTAGCTTTTCTCAGTTGATTCAAGTGAGTAAGTCATTATCAATCTTCTATGATATAAAAATGAATTGCGAAATGTGTTGGTAAGCGCATAACTCAAAAACGCCTGGATAAATTTTGCTTGTTTGTTTTGTCAGGAGAAGGTTCTTACTAAAGAAAATATTAGAAAAGTAGAGGGTAAGATTAGGAAAAAGTGACACTTTGATAGCGAGATAGATGGACCCGTGCGAAGCGGGGGCGGGCCACTAGTTGTAAATAAACGTACCGCAGCCTCAAACTGGAGCAGGAGAAGGAAGGGGGTAGCTTTCAATCAGTAAGACTCTGACACTCCTTCTTGTCCCACTCTAGTCGAGAGAACCAATTTAAATATTTTCCAACCTCAAAATAAGCATACAGAACTTGTGTCTTATTAAGCTTCGAAAATTAGTTGATAAACTTTATAAATATTTCTTTTGAAAGTTGATGAATCTCCAACAAATATACGAAACGAGGTGACTGTGGTACGATCTCTGATGAAGAACAGACTCTTAGTGCAGCAGTCAGGGCTGCTACATGATCATCAGCCTGATGTCGTCCATTGCTGGACTTAAGCCTCTACAATTACACGCCATTTAGCTTGATGTTCAGCTCTACTCATCCACCCACCCTGCGGATGTCGTCAGTCCACCTCGCTGTCCACTTCACAGATACATACTTACCTACATATCGCATGTTTAATAAAAACAAAAATAACTCATTAAAGAGGGTACTTCAAAATTGAACGTTATTATTGAAGCATAATTTTTAAGATTCAAATAGCTTGTTTTGTGAGTTAAGCCTCTTTTCTATTAACCATACGATGTATTGTAAGCTTGTAAAAAATAGTTATTCTATATTTATTTTTCATACGGAACCGATGACCTGTAATAAAAATTAAAAATCTTTAGGTATTGTTTTGTAAACATGCATTTTACAAAGAATAGAGCCGAAATGAGCAAGCGATTGCACCTTTGTGGTGTGCTCCGAAGTTTAAAAAAGTCTTTATGTAACTTGGGGTATTTAGAAACCACGTGACGAGCACGATACGACATTGAAACGATTAAGAAGTATAGAACTAAAAGTGTGTATTGAATTTTGGACTTATAATACGAAATCGTTACCTGATGGTGAGCAATCGGCGCCAGCTATAAACATCTGCAACACCGGGGGAACATTGATTGCGTTACTGGACTTTTGGAGAATACGGTTTTTGAAGTTTGGCGAGGGATTCGAGACGGGTAGGGTTGGAACTCCGGTAGTCTCACTCACATGGGGAAACAACGCTGTGGTAGTTGCACGTCGGTTTTCTGTGAGGCGTGGTATCAGTCCGGTCGACTCAGCCCATTTTTGCCGAAGCACGACTCTTCCACAATTTGCAAATATGTACCTATACTTATTACTTTACGAGCCGCAATAGAAAGATAGTAAGGTGCGCGAACGCCGGCGTTCGCTAGTGATCCTTCTCCAGATCGGTAAAATATTTTTTTTGCAAAAACCTCTTCTACACTATCATTACACGTGTTATTAGAGAAGAGCAATTATTTAGTTAACAATGCTCATATTTTTTATTTAGCACATATTTTTATTGCAGAGTTGGATTTGAAGAAGCTGAATTTGTCGTTTTAAGTGTAGGTATAATACTTATTACTTTTGGACTTGATTGCTTTGTTAGTTGATGAGTCAGATGTTGGTTTGAAGAAAATCTTAGATATTGGTTCGAGTCCACGTCATACGTACTATATTACATAATAGCTTTTGCCCGCGACTTTGTTCGCGTGGAATAATAATAATAGTGACTTCCTGCAGAGTTTTGGTATAAAAACTAAGTATCCTATGTCCTTTTTCGAGTTCCAAACTATGTCTATACCAAATTTCACACAAACAGGTTCAATAGTTTAGGCGTGAAGAAGAGACAGTCAGGCAGACAGAGTTACAGAGTTACTTTCGCATTTATAATATTAGTTTGGACTAGCGACCCACCCCAGCTTTGAACGGGTGCCATGCTGATACTTTGGTATCATGTTTAATATTGTATTATTTATTGTATTCATTAACTTATTGTAAGCGTAGGTATCTATTTATTTCTGCATAAAGAATCGTGTTTGTTTCTTCCATTTTCTTTCCCCTTTCATATTTGTTCTAGGACACTGTGTCCTTGCTTTGCACCAACCACATGATTTCTCTGCACTACGCTATGGCTGACTGTTAAAGAATGCATTAAGTCCGCCTTTCAGATTGTTTTGTGTAAAGAAAAATTAATAAAATAAGATTATTAATATTTCTTTACACGATGCTATCAAGTTAAGTTATGTTGGTATGGCGCGCAGCATTCCGCGTCTTAAAGACCCAATAGACCACCTCAGACGGGTCCCTATAGGGCTGATGTTTAGCCGGGGTTGCGGGGTAAGCGCAATGAGGCACTGCTGCCTCGGCCTAGACCAGGAGAAGGAACGGGGGCATTTTTAAGTAAGTAAGACTGTCTGACACTCTCTCGTTTCACCCTGGGCGGGAGAAGTCATTAGATGATTTTCTTTTTACAAAAAAGGTAAAAGATAAAATGCCATAATAAGTCGTATCGTCACGTACGTGAAACTTTCTTACGATAAGTCGTAACGTCACGTCTGGACTAAAAGTCTTTATCCTATTCAAACATACTTAGTAACAATGTAGCGTTATAATATTTGCTCAAATGGCGACAGCTTGATTTAATACGAGAACGACTTAATTAAGTGCAATTGAATGAAATAGGATGACAATGCGTTCTTACAGAAAGGAGGTTGGAGTGTTTGAGTTTTGTTAATGGTTGAAAATTGTAGACGACGATGAGTCTAGGTTAGATCCAAGTCTAGTTTTATTCTTGGCTTCAATTCGAAATTAGTTTAAATTATATTACGGATACAAATATTTAAAAAAAAATCCAAGGCAAGTACCTATATTTTTTAATTCTACTAACATTTTAAGCGAGACGTGTTTGTTACTCTTTCACGTTAAAACTGCTGAACGGATTTGAGCGAAATTCGGTATAGAGATACTTAGATAATAATATAGTGCTGAATAACACATTAGGCTTTTCAGGTTACCTACTGGGGACGAAGCCGCTGGCAGTTTAAATATGTATAGTACGATAAAACTTTGTCTATGTCGTCAGAAATAAACATATCCACGTGCTCGTATGTACATTGAAAAAATATCTTGATTCCATATTCTTTACCTTCATCTAATCATTTCAAATCAATTACAGTTGGTTAGAAGACTTTAAAATGTTCAGGTAATTGGTCTAATGTGTCAAAAGTCAAAAATCATTTATTCCAATTAGACCTTTACAGGCACTTTTGAACGTCAAACAAAATATAAAATAAAAAAATAGTGTCAGTCTGTCGGTCAGTCCTCTTAGTGAAGCTATTTGCTCGTTCCAAAGTGTAGATTCCGATGGAGAAGAACGAGCAAGAAACTCCATGGTTACTCTTTTTAAATCAGTTTCACATACAGATTCCTTTTACAAACAGTTGGTTCAATTATGTGAGAACAGTGTAACACTAATATTTATTCAAATATAAAAATAAAGTAACCTTAAGGACAATAGACAGTCTGGAGCTGACCAGTCCCAACTGACGGCGCTCGTTCACGAGCATGACACGTACACCAGCATCGCCCAACTCAACCATATTATAGGGAATTAAGCGATCCAGTGCCCATGCCACCGCCAGTGTGACCTTTCAGTGAGCATGACAACTCCAAGCTGTTATAAGGACCGACATTCTGCTAGTCTAACCAATTATAATAGGTTACAGGGCACTCACATTTACAAATTTATCAAGTTATAGTTATACAATATAATGCAATTTCACTAAAATGAAGAAGTCCCGTTCAAGCAAAATCCATTGGAACGTTATTTATTTTGGTGTACGTTTGCTATCCTGTGGAGCAGGACCAGCATGTCTCCAAGCATCTTTATCTACAATGTAATCATTCAGTGTGTAGTATGCTTTTCTACATAAAGTTTTCTTTACACATAATTTAAAATTTCTTTCATTTAATTGTTGTATTTCGCCTGGGATTTTGTTATAACATTTAACACAGAATCCCATGAACGACTTATGCACCTTTGCCAATCTAAATAATGGCTGACATAATCTATCTCTATGTCTAGTTTGATAATTATGTCTATCTGACACCTTATCGAATATTTTTAAGTTTTTCCTAACATACATAATGTTTTCATAAATAAACTGACATGGCACGGTCATAATATTGATCTCTCTAAACTTTTCTCTAAGAGACTCACGACGCCTTAGATTGTAAATAGCTCTGATGGCACGCTTTTGCAAGACAAAGATAGACTCAATGTCAGCAGCCTGTCCCCACAACAAGATGCCATACGACATAATGCTATGAAAGTAGCTGAAGTACACCAGTCTTGCAGTGTCCACATCTGTTAGCTGTCGGATCTTCCAGACAGCAAATGCTGCAGAGCTCAACCGTCCTGCCAGAGATGTGATATGGGGCCCCCATTGTAGTTTGTCATCTATGGTTATACCCAGAAAAGTAGTTTGTTTTACAAATTCCAATTTATTACCGTTTAATAATATGTCACATTCGGTACTTTTAACATTTGGCAAACTGAATCGTATACATTTAGTCTTTTTGTCGTTTAGGACTAAATTATTAATTGTAAACCAATTATGAACCTTCGTTATAGCATTATTTACGTCGTCATAATGTGTTTAGATTCGCCACAAACAACACGTTGTAAGCTCAATATAAAACAATAACATTTGCTAAAAGTGTTTAACAAACACATTAACGAAAGTCCATCGACTCGGCGACCTGTATCGCCCACCACTGTCACATTCAAAATTAGCACCCAACCGTCTGATTGACCGAGAAAGACTTCCACCCGTTACGTCACAACCGCATGATTTAATAATGTCAGCTGGAAAACATATCGTCGCATCGAAAATATCCATACCACAGCACAAATTACTAACCCGTGATAGTCAGAAACCGCCTACATAACAAACCCAATTGTTTCACGAAACTGAAAAATGGCGAACCTACACACCAACCAATAAGAGGCGGTACCCTTCAACACCACCAAATACCCCCATTGGACGATTCCATCTCTTTAATTCACCTCAACCAATCACAAGGCCCGACGGAAGTTCAAGTCAAACCAGTTCCATTTTAGCGTTCGAACGGCGCGCACGCGTTTAAAATTTGGTATTGACGGCATTTAAAAAAAATCGAATTTCGAATTCTATTCGTGTTGTATGCCAGTGTGTTTTGTTTAGAGGTGATTTTCTGTGTTCGATTTGTAAATTCGTAACGGTTTTTTTAGTTTTGAATAGTAAAACGTAAATAGGTTGTGTTTCGTCATTGGTGGGGATATTATTTTTAGCATTTAGCTTGTTAAAGCTGTTGGTGTGATGTGAGACGGATCTTAATTTAGCAGTGCACATGAGTGTGAGTATGCCACGGGCTGTCTTCCTTATTTTTAAAGTTCGCCAGCCGACGGCAGCCGCGTTTTGTTTAGTGCTAACCATTCACATTGAACGAGGAGACAAAAAGCTCCCAAACTGTAAACAAACCTTTTTTTCTGTCTCATGCCGATGTTTTGAAGATTAGTGAAGGTTATCAGATGGATCTAGGCTATCCCGTAAACAGTTTATAGCGTAAATAAATTATAGATAAACAATTTAAAATACCTACTGATCTATTTCAATAACGTTGCAACTCTTCCGCCTAACATACGGAATACAATCATAATAAAGACAGACATTTGAAATTAAGATCATTGATAAAATTCGTTTTATTTAAGCTGATAGTAACTTAATCAGATATTATGAGAAATGTCATGAATATAATTAATAGCAACAGTATAATAGTTTGTCTTTTCGGAAGAATATTCATGATTTTTCTGGATGATTAAAAGTTGCCAACGTGGGTCATCTAACCATTTATCTGCTTATAACTTTTGTGAGTCCATTTTGAAATTAATTAAAGAAAAACCCCTTTAATTTCTGCCACTAATGTGTTATATTCCATTATCAGTAACTAGTGTTAGCGAAGCATTTGCCTCCTTATAGTTTTATTACTTGGCAATTTAACTTTCTGACAAATTTAGTTATAGGCCTTGTAGCTTTAGTTTAAAATCAAAAAGAAATTGTGCTAAACTGTTGATTGTATAGGAATGATTCGGTACGATAGATAAATACTGAAAGCCATTATAAGAATGATACAATTAAAAACAATGCGTCGGAAAATACTTCTAACTAAGGTTGTAATGAGAATAGGGCATTTTTCAAACGGACAACAAGTCACTTGTGACTCCTCTAGTGATGGATCTAATAGTGCTGATCAACTACCATCAGGTGATGCATGTGGTTGTTTACCCATTATCCTATAACCTAAATAACTTGGCTAAGCATAATAACTACATAAAATACGACTAAAAGTTGTCAATGCAGATTTTTAGTTTAAAAAGTATTTTAAGTCCTTTCTCGAGTTCCAAACGATGTCTGTACCAAATTTCACACAAATAGGTTCAGTAGTTTAGGCGTGAAGAAAAGACGGAGAGACAGAGTTACTTTCGCATTTATAATATTAATCTGAATTACACATAAAACTATCTACAGCACCTTCAATGACTAATGGACGACGAATAGTCTGGCAAAATATTTAGGTAAATTCGTTTCGGTTGGATCTCGAATATAGAAATCGTAATTAATAAAGCAGGAACAGCTGTAATACGGCCGTGATTTATTATAAAATTCCTCAAACAGAAAAAACAACAATGTATCAGTTGAATTAATTTAGATACTTATTTAAAAACAAACCACAAAGAAAAAAAATAAACGAGCCAAAAGCCCAAATGTAACAGAAGAAAAAACAAAATATCTGTTTTCCAAATACAAAATCAAACTGAGACAAGAATACTTCGAATTTAGAACGCCCATAACTTCCGCTTGAATGATGTTATACACCTCTTTGGTGTTTAACATCATAGACAATTTCTTTGTTCTTCAGTTTTCCTAATGTTTTAATTTTATTATAATTTTATGAGTTCTGTGTAAAATTGGCCGTGTAAACTGGACGTCTACGTGTAACGCGCTATTTAATTTTTATGGGATAGTTAAAGGATCCAGTATTACATGACAATGTTCTGAATTTCTTGATTTATTTTTATGGAAATTAATATAGAATGAACACCATCTACAGAACTGGCCAAACTGAACTGGCTCGGTTTTAAAACTAATTCGTTTTGCTTGTGCCTTGAAAATATTACAGACTAGTTTCCGCCCGCGTGGTATGTTGATAAAAAAATCAGCCTATGTGTTAGGTAATCTAGGGTCCATAGTATCTACATAGTTTTATGTTTCTTCCGTTTTCACGTGAAACAATAACATTAATACATCAATGCTTATTTCAACTTAGAAAGCCGCCGGTGGCTTTATTTCAGAAACAGATACTACATATTATACTTAACACAGGCAGACAGATTAGTGTCGGTCGGCTCGACAGCACTGAAAAACGGCGTGAAACAACCACAGCGTTGTTTCGCCGTGGTTATCGTAGGCCCAATCCTTCCTCTCCCTCAATCCCTCTTCAATCCCAAAATATCCAAAATCCTAATCCCTAAAAGGTCGCCAAAGCACTCGTAACTCTTCCTAATTTTTCGGGTGTTTATGGGCGGCGTTGATTGCTTACCATCAGGTAATCCGTCTGCTCGTTTACACAACAAAGTGCCCTTACATCTAACTTTTTCGATATGTAAAATGCCTGATGTCATGTGGTCATGCACTTAAAATAAGTGCTTCAAATTATTTATTAATCAGTACTTAATTATGACTCAGACAGTCATTATAATTAATTGAATGGTTGAATGGACATTATGAGTTCAAATCTGGCCAGCCATGATGCCTAAATGTCGCATCCCGATTGAACTGAACAGAAACCAGTTGTGTAATTTCGTTCAATTTGTTTTATCTCCATAACTGAGCCAAATTGAATAATTGGTTTTGGTTGAGATTATTACGTGAAGGTCAGAATTTTAGGAAAAGAATAGGGGAAAGAATGGAAAATGTCATCAATCCCAAGGAGGCCGAAGTATTGAGCGTCGGAAAGCAAGACTGAACCATCGGAAATAATGGCAATTCCGTTCTTGCGAAAAAAGTTCTTGCGGAGTCACATAGATCGACGACATTGTTCCACAGATGGTAATTTGCTGGGCAGTACTCCGCTAGTTTGATCACCTCGCCTGGTCGGAAGATCCTCTTTTTCCGACATCAGGGAACTTTACTCTGTTCCCTAAAATCTAACACAATCCTGTCGTTTAGAAAAGGATCATTATCCGTTCCTATTGCTGAAGGTGTATATACACAACGGTTCTATACCGAGGGTCGTGCCAAACGGCCCAGATACATGTGTTGGCAGACCACACTACAGACAGATCTTAATTTACCGGTATATTAATCTGCGTTAACGTTACGTCATATAATATGTTAAAACTCGTTTAGGTTTAAATGCTTAGTGACGAAAAGACTTCTCTAATTAAAGGAAGAATAAAAGAGATGAGAGGCCTATCATTAGAAATCATTTTTTTGTACAGCTTTATACTATCCATCTACGTCGTGCTTGTGTCTGTCTGCTATGAAACATTTGTCAATTTAATTGAACTCTGCCAGCTAAATTTCACGATTTGTTTTTCATACTTTAGAAAACGTCACCACGATGTCTCTCTATGTTGTACTGTTTTCCATCAGATACCATAAGGCAATGGAAGGAAAGATTCTTAAAAACACCGACGGTTTCGAAAGAGTCTACCAATACGGTAGTTTCCAACTAGTCAAATTCAATACTTTTATCCGAATGTCAAAAACGATACTTTATATTATTATATATTATTTTTGCGTCAAAAAATATCAAAAACATTGCATACACAGATCGATGAATAAAAGTGTAAATAGTTAACATCGAATTAATTTCTTTTTGACCTAGGAAACTATCCTATTGCAAAAAGGCTGATTATCAGTTTGTGAAAAAGATCACTTACTAAAGTTCCAATGAAGGATAACGGAGAACTAAAGGCGTGAGACGTAAGGCTCTCTTTCTCAACTCTCACTCGCTCTCTAAATCACGGTAAAGTGTCATAGTGGTGGGTACCCTTTTCCAAGCCAAGACCACACGGCACGAACGATACTGCCTTATGAAATTATAGAAGTGTCCACCAATAAATAAAATTGCTTTCTGTAACTTAATCGTTATAAAGGTCACGATGAAAAAAGTTTCGATGACGATGATAATGTTTTGGAAGAATTAAAAGAATGTCTTAGTGACTTTATCTTTTATGATGATCGTACGATCGGAAGAAATTGGCAATGTTATCTCAACAACAAAATTTTTACGAAAACAACAGATTGAGATGACATAACCTAACAAAATTTCGGACGGTTCGATTTATTTTTTTGAATTCCAGAAATGTTTTTTAAAATAAACAAGACGTTGACATCCAGAAACAAACCGTGACATGTCACTTTGAAACTATCCTTCGATATGTTAAAACCTCCTTTTTGTCCAAAAAGATTGGAGATCCCTAAAGCAATGAAACCGAGTTTTATCGGGCAATTAATTAAAATTTTCAATAATATTATCCGAAAAACACATGTTACGATGTTCCCAAGTTTATTATAAGCTCAGGGTCGTAAGTCGTTGTGTAATATGGCCCTACATGGTCATTAATTAACCTCCTGGAGGTTTTTGAGACATAAAAGAATCATTTTATGGGTTCTTGATAAAATCTGGGGTTCAATTGAGTTAGGCCTATTCGAGCGTTCAGTTGTCCAAGCGTCCGAGTCGTTTAATTAATAGTTTTGTCAAATCGGTTGAAAGAGGTTAATGTTTTTTAATTGGAATTTAAGCTGCGTTAGTTGGTTTCTTTTAATGTTTATTTATTTCAATTGCTACTAGTGAAGCATATTGTTCAGTTTTATCGGGTTAAACTCCTGGATGGGGTCAATAATAATTATTGGAATTGTATTTGTGAAACCATAATTGGTACGGAATCTCTATTTTTTCATTTTTGGCAATGAACCGTATTTTTATGGGGCATGTAAATCATCGAACTCAAGTAGGAATAGTGGGTTTGATTGGTAGGAATGAATGGTTGGAGGCTTGGTTCTAAATTTATAATAATTTTGTTCAATTGTTTACCAAAAAGGTTGATGGTAAAGTATTCATTGATCTATCTGATTAATGATTCTTATCGTACCGTATATAATAAAATAAAAGGATCGAGAGCACTCACATAAACAAATTAGTCTCAATATTTCTAGACTTTACTCAAATATACTAAGAATAAGATTAAAAATAGGTGATCTATGCGTTGCTAGTCTATTTGGATGAATGAAAGAAATATTTTTATCGTGGGAGATCTTAAGGAATTTGTAACGAAAACATTTCCTCTTTTTTTACCTACTTTATAAGTACCAAGTCTAAGTTTAAGGAGATTAATTGCATGATCAGAATGGTTCTGCGAAGAAAAACTTAATATATTTTTAAAATAGTTCTAATTTTTGAAATTAGATTTTGACAAAAACTGTCTCAAGACTTCATGGTTGGCCCTGCCCAGTGGCTGAGTAACCGGTTGCCATACAACTTCGATTCCCACCCGCACTCTTTTTGTGATCGATGGATTGCTGTTTTGAGTCAAGATGATCATATGTATCTATGTTTCTCGACACAGGACAAAATCCTAGTCATGAGCTAAGTTTTTTTACAGAAGTAGTTTTCTATTCCTGGTTAGAACTGGGCCGAACGAAGTACCTACGTCATTGCGAATGACCCGGAACATTGACACTTATGGCCATATTGACACTTTGGCCCGATGATAGTGATCCAGAAACTTATAGCAACGAATGGGTCGGCTCGACCGCAGTGATGATACCACGGCCTCACAAAAAACCGGCGTGAAACAACCACAGCGTTGTGTTTCGCCGTGTGAGTGAGATTACCGGAGGCCCAATCCTTCCACTCCCCCAATCCCTCCTCAATCCCTAAATCTCCAAATAAAGGTCGGCAACGCACTCGTAACTCCTCCGTTGCGGGTGTCCATGGGCGGCGCTGATTGCTTACCATCAGGTAATCCGTCTGCTCGTTTGCTGACCTATTACATAAAAAAAGCATAACTCAAACTCAGCAATCATGCTTATATCCTTTATGACCAACTAGCGACTCGCCTTGGCTTCGCCCGGATTCAACGCTGATACAAAAATTCTCCACTATTTCATGGTTGTTTTATAAACTAGCTTCCGCCCCCGGTTTCGTACGTTGATAAAAAGTTTTGCGTGAAACAATAAATAAATATATTAAAGTAGGATATAAAACTACCTCTTCAATCACTGCCAAACCAAACCGCATCAAAATCCGCTGCATAGTTTTAAAGATATAAGAAAGAGCTACTTTGTTCTATCTATACAATGTAGTAATTAGTTAATATACCTATTATTGTTATCAAATAAGCTTAACTTAAATGAATAATTCCACAATCCAACTTAAACGCTTATCAGACATCCAATTAATTAATTCAGTTATTTTATCAAAACGAAATCAGTCAAAACAGTATTTAATCTCGAAAAAAAAATCAGTTGACAAACTCAAAACAACCGAATAATTGGTATATCGAGGATCGAATCGCTAAATAGTGCTGTGATTTGTTCGGCCATCGTGGAGTGGTAAAATATCGATAAATCTTCGGTTTTACAGCTGGTGTTGCACGATAAGGATCGCGGTCGCCACGTGGGGTAATAGTGATGCGGCCTGCGATGTCGATTGTCGTTATTAATGTAATATACTGTGTAGTGGCGCCAACAGTCCGGGCTACGAGAATGTTAATTGGGGAATTACAAATTTTATCGTATCTTTATGATTGGACATCACTAGTATGGTGTTTCTTGGAAATATTGGTATTTGCAAAAATCTTTAACAAATTGTTTATTGATTAATTTAATATTCGCTTCAACTGTTTTTAATTTCATTTGAAACCTTTTTAATGATATTAATTTTATAACAATACCGTATTAACTTTAAGCCATACTTTGGTTCATTATAAAAGTTTTTAATAATGTTTCTTTAACTTTTATTATCATACAATTAAATATCCTAATAAATTCTCCCGTATGTCCTTTATCAAAAAAAACCCAAATTGATTTTTTAAAGCGTAAAATAAAAACATATTAGCATTTATAATATTAGTGGGAATTAATGTTATCTTCTGAATACATATGTATGTATTTTTATGTTAACATTATATCATTTTAGAGATTGTTATCTATCACTAAATATTTTATGTTTCATAAGCTAATTAGTTTAAAATAGAATGAGCGTACCTCGTTTCAATCTGATAGCCATCTTTGATTTTGATCATAGACAAAGAAGGTTACGCAAATATATAGACAATAAAAGTTTTGGCCAGTTTCAAAGAGAATTAAAAAAAAAATTATAAATATTGATTTCATAAATATTTTTGATTACCATCAAGAAGTGTTTAAAATGTTAATTTAGGTATCTTAAAGTTATTTCAGTTGACGAATAGGAGCCATTTGGAATGCTTCCAAATACGTTACAATGTGACTACAAAACGCAACCTAAATTTCTTCAATGATTCTAAATTTAAAATGTATTTGAGAGAAGTTTTGTGACGCCCGATGTTTTTAACAAAGTGACCCTATTTATTTATTTATTTATTGCGATTTGCTTCTTTTATTCGTTTTTGCAGAAATTTTCCATTGTATCTTTGTTTGAATTTCTTGATATTACAAAACAAAAAAAAAACATTTTAACGAAATACATTTATCGGCCTATTCACGTAACTTTTTGCCGAAGTACCTAATTAATTATGTACCTAGATTAACTTCTAGTCAGAAAAAAAACTCATGATTGCATTTTTTATTTTTATAGATAGGTTTATCAGATGAATAGAATCTATTCCGATTAAAATTGAGTAAACAAGGTATCATTATTCATTTTTACCAAAACATTTATGAAACCAAGAAGTTACTACATGCCTACACAAATGTCAACAACCTTTTAAAAAGGTCCAATCTAACAAAACAGTTTCATTGTCTCTATTATACAATTTATCCGCTAAAACTGGCAGGAGACAAAACAAGAAATAAACATCGACAATAAATGTACATCACTGTTAACCCGTCAACTCCATATATCAAGGAGCCCTCCATAAAGATCGTGTCGATGATAAAAATTACTTAAAACACCAAACATTTAACATCATGCCCCCTGACGACCCTCCTGCATCTCCCTCGCACTTTATCGCACCAATAAAACGGAAAGAGACAAAAATAGAAGTAAACTTTGTCTTTACAGAGCATTTTAGGCATTGTAACACAAATTTTTCGATTGTTTTATAAGATTTTGTACTAAATCTTGCGTTGTCGCGTCACTGAATCTTTGTAATGCTTCAAAGTACGTGTTGGTATGTTTTTTTGGTGATAAAAATATGGAAAATTGATGGTAGGTCCCCTTTTCTGAAGATTTTGTAGTTGATTGCGATGAGAAATTGATTTAATGTGCTCTGACTGTGGGGTTTTATGTAGGGGAAGGAATTTATAGAGAATTTATTAGTTTAAGTGGAATCCTGTTAGAATACAAATAAATGTGAGGAAGTTTTATATGTCAAAAGCTTAGTTAGTTCAAAGTATCTATTTTACCGAGTGATCGTTCAAAATAAGAAACCATTTTAAATTGTCTGATAGGTACCTTTCATATTTTTATCATGTTAGAAAATTTAGAAAATGTTACTCATCATAATACTATCTCATTTATCAAAATAATGCCGTTATGTAAAAATGAGCTTAAAAATATTGTTATTATTGCTGTTTTTTAATCATCGTATATTTTCAAGGTTTTAGTAATTCTATGAATCTGAAGTATTGCCAAATGTTTGTTTACTTCGTACTTTTGCTATGCGTTGGAATAACATTTTCAAAAATACATTTGATTTAAGTGATATTAGTTTTAGCGTAGACTAATGATAGACATATTCTCACATAATTTAACATACGCTGGATAATATTCAAATTTAACAAGTTAAAAAAACTAATTTGTGTTAATTTAACGTATTACATTAATTTATATATCTAAACATCTCACTCAAAAAGTAGGTCTTTCAAAAACTTGTGGGTGTTCTTCAAGGTTCTATTATTGGTCCATCCGTAATTCTCGTTAGTATTAGGTAATGATAAATTTGTTTCGTTGCACTCAGTAGTAGTATGTAGTGTTTAATTTCTGCCATGCTATACACCTATAGATAGACTATTATTCAATTAGATAAGACAATGTTACGCTATGCTTTGTCCAGTACAAGATGGAAAAGCTGTTAAGCGACTGTCAGATTAAATGATATAAAAATAAAACTATACACTTACATTCATGCAGACAATATTGTCCACAACAGCATACCATACCATCTTACTAAGTTAACGTAAAGATAATGTTATTTAAAAATGAACAATGAACAATTGTGTTTGAAAAAGTTTTGTTAATTAAGGAACACAATACGGAATAACAATTATGGAATTATTTTAAGGATTCTGTTTTTTGTCCTTTTTTTATTAATTACTTACCATATTTCGTAAAGTTCTAATTAAAATTATTTTTGTTGTTACAGGTGAATGCAGTAACCGTCAGCAGTAATTAAAATAAAATGAAAAAGAAGAGAAAACCAATATCGGAGTAAAACTTAAGAAACCAAAAATAATTTAAAAAGCATTTATTTAAGATAAAAACTGCATGGTGTAAACGGACTTTATCCAGACAGAGACTGGTAGTGAATTAAAAAAATAAAAATTAAAAAGAATAACGTCAAATACAACTCACTCGTATTCATAAACAAACTTCAAACCATTTTTGAAATCGGAACACAAATAAGTAATCGACGTTTAAAAGGTGATCGCTTTTGTTTACACATTTTTAGGACTGCCGCCTTTTTATGTTTATTTAACGTTTAAAGTATTTTCGAAAAACAGTGGGAGTGCAAATATTTGTTTTATAAACGTACTTGATATATCGAACTTTGAAAACGTTATTGAAAAAGCAAAAGCGCGGGAAAGTGAATGACAGTTCGTGCAGTTAGTGGGAAATCCGCCAACTTTGTTAGTTTTTCTCCGAAATTGGTGTGAAATTGCATCAAAGTGGCTGGAGACGAGCATTTGGACATGTTGGGGGGCCCCGAATGGGGTCAGCGGGAGTCGAGCCCCCCAAGAGATGCTCCCCTGCCGAGTTTCGGCTTCACACAGGAGCAAGTCGCGTGCGTTTGTGAGGTAAGCTTAAAAAAAGCACAACAGTAACTACCAACTAAAATTTTTAATTGATTATTATTATAATTAGTTTAAGAGTTTAAGCAATAATTATTATAATATTAGTTTCTCAATTATTTGTATGTGTAACTTCTTCGTTATAGACCTGGGACTCACCGCTAAACAAGATTAGCAAAATTAAAAAGAAAAAAAAAACAAGAGAAACACAAATACTTTATGGTGCATAAAAATAGGATTTTTTTTCTCAATGTAGGTACTCATAGAGATATTCTTAACCTACAACGAAGATTTTAGGCCACCGTGAACTACGGAGACAACTGTAGTTAGAAAGCTAGATGTCTATAAAAATACTGTTGTAAAAGCAACGAAAATTTGCTTAATACATACATGGAACATATTTAAATGCTACATAACAGGGCGGCCGACGTATCTTGGCGAGTCTGAAGTTAGCCAAAATTGTGTACTGCGCAGCTAATCGGCTAACTTCAGACTCGCGAAGGTACGTTGGCGGTATTGTACATGTATCCAACGCTCTCAGCTCAAGGAATTCACTTGTTTTGTTTAGTTTTACGTAAGTGCGTGTTTTATGATGGCCGCGTACAAAATGACGTGTATTTGTGTTATTTCCACATCTACCTACTGCCCGATATTTAGCTTTTCAACACATAGAAGTAATTTATATTAAAATAAACATTTTATTATGGTTGTTTTTAATGAAGAAGTTGTTATTTCGTCTCTGCTATCTATTCCGGAATGAATGGATGAGAACGCGGGTTAGAAACTTGGCAAGTATCTTTGAGACTTTCTCTGAATTGTATGTAGGTACTTGCTATGATTATTTAGACACCACTAGTATAGGGTGACGGAAAAAATCGGGAGGAAACCTGAACTTACCTACGTATTTCTAATTATACCTATATGTAATTTTGAAAGCGCCAAGTCACTTTGGTACTGGACTGGCTACCTTAATCCCCAGCCACTACAAAACTCTTAACTGCAGTGTGATTCTGTAAGACTTCATTCTAAACTTCGAATCTGAATCCGCTGTGAGTATTAATACACTGGCGCTACACTTGCGAGTTGAACTAAATTGACAGCAAAATTTTGATAGATAAAGTATGAGATGACGTTAAAAGTGTCATTCTAAAATTTAATTTCCTCGTCACTTCGCGCTCGAACACGATTCAAAATCAAACAAATTTTATAGAATCGACGCGCTGTTTATATGATCCTAAGGCTATTTTATTTTTCTATCTGACACTTTTGAACCAAACTTTATAATGTGCAGTAGGGCGGGAGGGAGTTTCAGACTCTTACTGACTACCTATAATTTTTTTTATGAAATCGCTAATCCGGCTTGAGCAAGCGTCGTGGTTAATGCTCAAACCTTCTCCGTGTTCGAAGAGGACTTTGTTGAGCAGTGGGATCTTATAGGCTGATCATGGTGATGAATCAGATCATACGTGTGGGAGAGCCATGCTTCGGCACGAATGGGTCGGCTCGACCGGAGTGATACCACGGCCTCACAGAAAACCGGCGTGAAATAACCACTGCGTTGTGTTTCGCCGTGTGAGTGAAGTTACCGGAGGCCCAATCCTTCCCCTTCCCCAATCCCTCCTCAATCCCTAAATCTCCAAATCCCTAATCTCTTAAAGGTCGGCAACGCACTCGTAACTCCTCCGTTGCGAGTGTCCATGGGCGGCGCTGATTGCTTACCATCAGGTAATCCGTCTGCTCGTTTGCCGACCTATTACATATAAAAAAAAAATACAATGAACTAAATATAACATAGCTACTCTTACTTACATTAAAAATCACGTATCACAAATCCCAGTAAAACAAACAATCAATTTAACGGTTAAAACAATTTAGCCTCAGTTTACAATGTAGTTGAACTTAGGTATACACTCAATACTAAGATTGAAACATAATTTCAACCTTATTCTTTAAAGTATAAGGAATATTTTTATACCGTTACAGTTGTACCAAAGATCACATCTGAATAGCAACCCTATTCGTCTTAAATATAAGGGTGATTTTTATACTTTTCAATTACTAGAACAGCTGTGTTGGTATTCTCGGAACGGTCAACTAGATCTAATTTTAGTTTACTAAGCAAAAAGGTATAATGCACTGCATTGTGCTTATTTAAATTTAGCAACGTTTTAAGAGCTTTGTTTCCTGTGGTGATATGGTTTTAAAGAATGATTTGAATTAGTTCCTGAGCTGTATTGTAACCTTTTTGGTAGTACCTAAATCTTGAGACGCTTGGTAACTGTGTGAGCCTTTGTTCAGTAGTAGAATTCTGGTGATATGATGATTGGTTTATCTATCCTCTTTATACAAAAAGTAAGCCGTTTACCTGCGCAATGGTTCTTTTAGGACCAAAATTGTGTACTGCGCAGCTATAATCAACTAACTTCAGACTCGCCAAGATAAGGCGGCCGTACTGTAAGGTATGTAAACTCTGTGGATGAAACTATTTCGATAAAGATTAAGATATCCTTATCGTGATTCATATTAGCTTGCAACTAATGGATAACGCAAGAAAATTTACTTAAAATGTGATTTTTTTGCAGTAGAAAATCTCCCAAAATCAACTAAAACATCTCGTCTTTACCCAATCAGAGCCATTAGATTGGGCCCTATCTTTCTCATTAATCCCAAACCCTCCCCAAATCTTCAAAGCCCTAATCCCCAAAAGGCCGGGAACGCACGTTTCACTACAATGGTGTTGCCCATGCATTAGCAACAGAAAATCCATCTGCTCGTTTGCCGACCTATCGCATAGAAAAAAGTACCGAGGTAGTTTTTAATCTGTGCCTTGTACCTCTTGCCCTACCCAAGGCATAAGAAGTCATATGATATCCCCAATCGAAGGAAAAAAAATCTAAATAAGTGAGGGATGGTAGTGTCTTCGGCACGGTCGCCACGACCGGAGTAATACCACGGCCTCGCAGAAAACCGGCGTGAAACAACTACAGCGTTGTGTTTCGCTGTGTGAATGAGGTTACCGGAGGCCCAATCCCCAAAAGGACGGCAACGTACTCGTAATTTCTCCGTTGTTGCGGGTGTCCTTGAGCGGTGCTGATTGCTGACCATCAGGTAATCCGCCTATTCCCGAGTTATATGTACTTCCTATGATTATTTAGACACCACTGACATACGGTCAAGGTAAACAGTGTTGAGGAAACCTGCACTTATAATTACTTATTATAAGTTTCGCATTGAGCAAGCGTGGTGATTAATGCTCTAACCTTCTCCGTATGAGAAGAGGCCTTTGCTCAGCAGTGGGACACTTATAAGCTGATGATGAGGTAATCCGCAATCACGCTTGCTGTCCTATCTCTTGAAAAAATTGTCTGTGAGACATCTTTCATTGAATTAACCGTCTCACACTTACAGTTTAACAAAACAACAGACTAATGCAATCAGCTTCGTCCGTTACTTCAGTCTGGATGTAACCAGTTAAATCTAGATTTAGCGTAGACATTACTTCCTAAGTCCGAGGACGCGTTGTTTAGTAAACACTATTTCCTCCTTTATCTAGGAACATTTAGTTATAGTAAACAGTTTTGTGTATAAGAAGACAAATAATAAAATGATAATAGACTGTCATTGTTAGAATTTCTCTCTATCAATTTTCGTGATCGGTAAAGTATTATTGAGCCTTCGCATACTGTTCTGTTTGTAAGACAATGTCGAATTGTTCGAAAGTGTCACTTAAAAATCATATTTTAATTTTTTTGTTAATTTTGTTTAGAATGTTAAGTGCGGTAAGCAATGGGTAACCGCAACACTAAAGGAGTTATGAGTGCGTTGCCCGTCTCTTGGGGATTGGAGATTCGAAGATTTAGCGATTGGCGAGGCGGAATTGGGCCTACAGTAATCTCAAATCACACGGCGAAACATAACGCTGTGGGTCTTTCACGTCGCTCGGTTTCTTTTGAGGCCGTGCGTGGCTCCTTCAAATACATCGTCCAACCTCCCAAATTCATCGATCTTGGTTTTTATTGGACTACTGCAGAAAGAAAAATGTAAAAGTAGCAGTCTAGGATGCGAATAGTTCAGTACATCATTTAAGAATATCACTGCTGCAGTGCAAACTTCTAAATCTGTCCTCACAGCGAACGGTCACGTCGTACATTTCAATATTTACATTGGCCATTTGCAATCTCTTACTAAACGTATTTTTGTAGTCAGTAGCTATAGAGATTTTTTACAAAGGAGTACTTATTTGAGGCTGCTTCCTAATCTGGACAAAAGAATACGAATAAGTGACTGCACGGTTGGTGCGGTGGCTAGGCAACTGGCTGCCGTGCAACGTGTCGCGGGTTCGATGCCCGCACGGAACAACTCTTTGTGTGATCCACAAATTGTTGTTCCGGGTCTGGGTGTCATGTTTATGTGAAATTGTATGTTTGTAACAGCACCCACGAAACATCCATCCATAGCATGGGGCAACGTTTTTATTTTTAAAAAATAGCTTGAGTCAGCCTAACGGCTAAGTAATTTTGTGGTAAATAGCTTTTTGTGGGGGAAAATCATCAAATTACTTCTCTCGGTCCTTTTTCTGCTCTTGGTTTTTTAGCTTGTCCCACAATCCTGCTGCTGCTGATGAATATCGACCCTGTAGGCACCATCTGCGTTGTTCTGTATCAGGTACTTTGGTATCGTCAAGGTTCGAGTGAATATATTACTTATGGATAGGCACGCTCCATCGTAGGTCGCATCATCGCTAACTAAGGTCTTACGCCTGCCGATTCATCATCATCATCAGCCTGTTATCGTCCACTGCTGGACATAGGCCTCCCCAATTGCACGCCACTGAGCTCGATGTTCAGCTCTTCTCATCCAACCACTGCCAGCCAACTTGCGGATGTCGTCAGTCTACCTAGCTGGAGGGCGCCCTACACTACGTTTACCTAGATGTGATCTCCACTCTAGAACACTCTAGATGTGACCTGCCCACTGCCACTTTAGTTTGCTAATCCTTTTGGCTATGTCGATTAAGAAATAAAAAATGCAGAACCATCTTTATGTATGTATATTGGATCATCAAAAACGTTTCCACAGACAATTAAAATTCAGTCTAAAAGTTGGGAAGTTAGACAAAACAAACAGGGTTGGTAACCTTGGCGACAGGGCTTCCACCCGGTTATCCGGTTACCGGAGGGCGGGGCGTCGACCGGAGATAGGGATGGGTGGACCAATCGAAGTACAACGAAGTAATTTAATTTGGGAGAGAAGGAAATATGTTCGTTGTAGGTGTGGATAGGAAATATGTAGTTAAAAATTTATTCTTTTGGATCTTTAATGGTAAATTCTTTGTTAAATTTGTTTACAGGCTTGTAATACTTGTAATTGGTTACTGGCCACATCTGCTGAGAAAGCATAAATTATTCCTTAAGCTATACCTATACTCCATTTACTATAGAATTAGAAAAAAGAGGCTCGCAGAAGCAGGAGTACGAAATGTTTTATTTTGAAGTGAAGTTCGAACAATTTTAACAGATAATGTATGTGATTTTAATGTCAGTGTATGACTTCTATGTATGGCAAAGTGTATTCTATCTATCTATGTACTCGTCACGATGCTTGGATAGATACATGAAGTAAAAAAAAAATTGCAATCAGTTTATTAAAAACAACTTCATCATACCTATTATGATTAAAACAATCCAAGTAAATACGACACAAAACATACTTAACAATTTAGTCACTGCTACCACCAGTATATTTAACTGACATAGGCGTTAACAAAAGTAATAATTTCATCTATAGGTAATCGTTATTTTGAAAGCAAAAGAAACTTCATAGCAATTTGGAACACAATAAAATTGAATTTTGTTCTATGCTCACGCGCTATACGCCCACTGCTGAACAAATGCCTCTTCTCATACGGAGAAGGTTAGAGCATTAATCACTAAGCTTACTCAATGCGGGTTGGCGATTTCAAACTTAAAATTAGAAATTATAAGTCCAGGTTTCCTCACGATGTTTACCTTCACCGTATGTCAGTAGTGTCTATATACCGTATGTCAGTAGTGTCTATATACATATATAGGTAATTATAATCATAGAAAGTACATATAACTCGGAAAAAGTAACATTGGTACTTCCCAGGTTACGCACCCACACTCTCGTGCATGAGAAGCGGGCTTAACCTCCGGACCACCACGACCGGACGACCGGCTCCATCATAGTTGCACATAATAACAATGGGTTAACCAAACCAAAACACATTTTAATCCCTATAGAAGTGTACAAAGATGCGCTTTTACAATGCATCACCAATTTATCACTTATAAAACCGAACAATAACAGTCGAAACCAGCTTAATCTAATACACCATCGTTATAACAGTAACCATAAGCTACCAACCCCTTGGAATCTCATTATCTTCACGGGGCGCATCGCAAATTACTGTAACTGATACTCGACCATTAGGGGGTCGATTCTGTATATTTTGAGCGCCCACCTCGACAACAGAAAATTAAACGGGACGTTGACATGATAGAATTATTATATTTTAGTTTGTCTATTTAGGGAGATGCGATTGAGATGGTCCGATTATTGTAATTTGATTTTGTTCTTTTTTTTCTGAGGGGGAATGTCATGAAATGTGTCCTGTCATAGGTCCCAGAGGTTCGGACTCCTATGGACTAAAAATCATACCGTTCCTTTTTTCTTTTTGCGGTTTCACCTGCAACTTCTTGTGATGTTTTTCCGTAAAACAAAATTTTATTGGCCCGGATTTAAAAATGAGTATAATCCCTAGTTTATATTGGGAAGTATTAGGATTGATTTTACATGATTACGTTTGTTTTTAATATAAAACTCTCTACACACAAGACGGGCAATGAAATATTTATGGCAAAAATCATGTCATTTCAGTTCGGACAGTTTGTACATGAGATCTTACTTATTAAAATAAATAATTGTATCAGATTTTGGAATATCCCGCTTAATTATTTTAGTGGCAAAATTGAACCTTAATTACATATAGATCTTTTAGCCGTTGTTGCGTATTTAGCGTAATAAGATACCGCGGACTCCGCCTGGAGCAGGAGAAGGAACAGGGTATTTTAGTCAGTAACTAGTCTGATACTCCCTCCTGCCCGGACCGGGGGGGAGAGAAGACGTGTGATGATTTTCCCTCCTCAAAACAACTCATTAAATTACACCTACAACATTCATAACCACCTTATCTTTTTTAGAACTGACTAGCTATTCCCGCGCACTTTCACCCGCTGCTCTTCTCCATTTAATTGTAGCGTGATGTTTTATAGCCTATAGCACTCAGGAACATTGTAGCTACAGCTACAATGTGAAAGAATTTTGGCAATCCGACCAGCGGTTCCAAAGATTACCCCCTACATACAAACTTACAAATTTTACCTCTTTATAATATTAGTATAGATAAGTATAGATAAACATGATCGTTATTTTTTAATAGAAATCAATACAGACTTGTAACAAAACATTTCATCAAATCATTGTCGTTGCCATGACAACCAATCAACAGCCTGGGGGTGGTCACAAACATGGCTATCGGAGTATTTGCGCAGGCGCACATGTGCAAGCACATCCGGTACCTAAACCAATACATTTGAACTTCTAAACAAATAAAAATGCATCCACCGGGATCTTTGCCAATTTTTTTGCTTCAGCCATAGTGTCAAGTTTATGTCAGCGGATTTAGAAAGTGCAATGTTTAAAATGTGTTTTTAGCTTTCAAAAAAGCTGAGCAAAGATCCCTTCTCAGGCGGAGAAGGTTCACCGCGCTTGCTCAAGAGGAATTGGCGATTTCAAACTTTTATATTAAGAGAAATTTCAAGTCCAGGTTTCTTCACGATGTTTCCCTTTACCGTATGTCAGTTGTGCTTAAATAATCATACTTAGAAAGTATCTACATATAACTTGGAAAAAGGTACATTGGTACATTGGCCGGGTTTCAAACCCGCACCCTCGTGCATGATAAGCGCCTTAACCTCCAGGCCACCACGACAGATTGATATAATATTTCAAGGACAAGGTAATCTTGTTTTGAACTTTAAAACATATTTATAAGTAATATCATCTAATAGTATGTATGTAGTTTGTAAGTGACCAAAAATGTTGAGGAGTACAATTTTTTATTCATTACTTTGATAAACAAATGACTGTCGCATTCCTTTGGTGTAAGCAGATTAGTACTAATGTCACTGTCACTATAGTAAGACATAGCAAATTCCTGAAAATAAAGACTTACCCATGAGACGGGACCAGTGCCGGCGTAAGGGCCACTGACGACCCCGGGCGAAACTATACTGGCGCCCACTTCAGGGAAGCAATATCAAGTGTTCGTTTTTTGCTGATCGTATTGATATCGTTAGAGTTACTCCTCGACCAAAAAACTTCAAAAAATCCATCTAAAAAAATTCCATAAAAAATGTGCATATGCACAGAGCGTAGAGCACAGTTCTAAGGGTTTGCTCCAAGTAAGGCAAGAGACCCTAACTTCTTCAGGTCTTGGCGCCCTCCAGAATTTGTCGCCCTGGGCCATCGCCCCATCACGCCGGCACTGGGTGCGACTCTTAGCCATGCGCAGCGTGCGACAGGTAGTACGGTCATGAGTAAGAGTCCCGTAGTGTCTTGAAACTAGTAGAACTTTATAGCAGGAAAAGGAACGGGAGAGTTTTTAGTCTATTATCTTTTAATCAGTAAGAGTACCTATGACACTGCAAATCATTTGAATATTTTCCCCTCACAAAAAACTAGTAAAACTTTTCTCATTGAATTCACATATCATATCACATAAGTCGTTGTTTTCCATAAACTCTTCTATAGCACAGTATAAATATCATACAGTATTGTAACTCGGCCGCTTGAAAGAAATAAATACCTACAGCCGCGCGGTACGTAAACATGCGTTAGGGCTGCTCGTCTCCAGTATTTTAATTACCTTTGTCTACTTTCTGTTTCCATTTAGTTTTGTGATTGTAAATATCCTTTTTTTATATAAACAAATAAAGTGCTTTAAAAATAAACAAACAAAATTTCTTTGGCCACTAATGCCGAACTGAACAGCTGACTACGAATGTTCTAAAATCACATCCCTCAAACATCAAAATATTACATGAGTCTAGCTGTTTTATTGTTGTTATTAAATATTTTCTAGTATTATTCATAAACGCAGATAATAAACAAATATTATTAATAATAAAATACCACACTCTCTACTTTGAATTATACAAACTAACAAAACATACATGAACCGTTTTAACACAAGCGTAAGTAGGTAGGTACCTAACGTATCATGATTCATTCAGAACCAGAACCACCTATAACTACCTATTTCACTCGTCTCAATAACTTTATTCATATTATTTATAAATTCAAACTTCTGTTTTCGTGAGATAACTGGAAATAATGATCCATAAAGACACACATTATGTACCTAGTTACCTACCTAGGCTACTAGTAAGTAAAATTATTTTATGGTCTTACCTCTCAGAGTTTCCAGGTAATTTAAAAAAAACTTATGTCTGGATGCATTATTGACGAATTCATGCAACCAAACATAATAACAGCACAATATTTCCTATTCGTCATATTAAATAATGTACTCGAGCTGATTTCTAAATAAAAGACAACACACCGTCCGTTCGTCACTGCGGTACAGCCGCGTCTGTCTGCGTCCCGAGCGCGTCCCGACATCGGGCGCGTAGGTATAGTTCGCGTTTCGGCCGTTTCTATGAAGTTGAAATACTTGTAGATATTATTACCTTGTCTATAGTCTGTCGTCTCAGGTAATCAACTAAATGTAAACAATCTGGGCATGGCTTTTTATATAAAACTTACTTGTAAAAATTGAATGTAAAAATCAGGTACCTACATAGCAAATCTTCTTCAATTTATTCTTATTCCGAGTTACATCCGTGAGTTTAATGTTGCTGAATATTGTTTGTAATTAATTATTTTCTCCGTGGGAGAAGAGACCTTTGCTCAGTAGTGGGCACTTTTAGGCTGATAAGTGATTATGTAGCTTTGACGTAATAATTTGTGACATAAACATTGTTGAATTATTGTATAAAATACACAATATGATGGGGTTTGATGAATTAATTTAATACTTACTACCTACTCGAACATAATTTAGGTAGGTACAATATCTAATTCATGCTCATTTACGTATAATATTATTATTGAAATGCTTGTAAAAACCTGCTGCTATATGTAAGGTACTTTATCATAACGTAACACCAACATTGTAGGTACACTTAGGTTAGCAATAATTAATGTTATGAACTTGACCTTGACTTATTTCTGTCCCCAGGTGTTACAACAGGCTGGTAACATCGAGCGACTCGGCCGGTTCCTCTGGTCGCTGCCGGCGTGTGAACGACTCCATGCTCATGAATCAGTCCTTAAAGCAAAGGCTATGGTGGCCTTCCACAGAGGGAACTTTAAGGAGCTGTATAGACTGCTGGAGTCACACACCTTCAGTCCTCACAATCATCCTAAGCTGCAGAGCTTATGGCTTAAAGGTGAGATTTATTGGAGTGTTATTAAAAACTAATTCTGCAAGGTTACCGTAGTGAGGACAAGTGACTGCTTCACAGCTTGTCGCATGCTGAATTTTCGTACGGAACAAGCTTATTTCAGGTTTAATTGTGATGTAAATTTTATAAAATGAAAATAAAAAACATTTATTACAATAAGACCTACTACGAAATTAACCGGTGCTTTCGAAATTAAAAAAAATGTTTCGTTATAAAAGAAAAAATAATCTGTCAGTTTTCCCGCCAATTATGAAGATAGGTGCTCATTCGAAAATGTAGATTTGAATAAAGAAGAACGAGCACCGAAAACCAAAAAGTAATGACAATCTCTTTTTAATAAAAAAAAACTGCCACTAACTAGTTCTAAAACCATACTTTATAGCCACTATACGTTGTTTTACAAATATCACAGTGGACCAACAAGATAATCTTGCTGTGAATTAACAAGAATGACAATGCAAATAATTTTCTTCGCTTTGGCGCATTCTTGGATGTCAGTTCAAATCCCAAAGGAATTCTGATAATTCTGATAAGTGGGCACTGTAAAAAAACAATTATTGTTAATAATCTTCAATTATTAATTGATCCAGCACACTATATGGAAGCGGAGAGGTTACGAGGCAGGCCGCTGGGTGCCGTCGGCAAGTACCGCGTGAGACGCAAGTTCCCTCTGCCTCGAACCATCTGGGATGGAGAGGAAACTTCATATTGTTTTAAAGTGAGTATTTTATTTAGATACTGGCTTTCCACGATTGCAGTGGTGATGCGAAATTTCTCTACTATGTAATTGATTTTGTTATACATATAGGTAAAGCGATCTCAATCACTCTATCTATTAAAAGAAACCGCATCAAAATCCGTTGCGTAATTATAAAGATTTAAGCAAACATAGGGATATACTAAGTATGGGAGCGCCATGCTTCGACACGACACGAATGGGTCGGCTCGACCGGAGTACACCTCACAGAAAACGGGCGTGAAGTAACCACATCGTTGTGTTTCGCCGTGTGAGTGAGGTTACCGGAGGCCAAATCCTTTTCCTCTCCCAATCCCTAATTCTCCAAATCTCCAAATACCTAGTCCCCAAAGAGTGGGCAACGCACTCGTAGCTCCTCTGTTGTTGCGGTTGTCCATGGGCGGCTGATTGCTTACCATTAGGCAAGCCGACAGCTCACTTCCCATCCTATCATAGAAAAAAATCAGTCCAGGATATGATGAAATAATAATTAAAAACAGATTTTCTTTTCAATATACGACTATTAAACGAATTCCATTTCAATCAAAAGTATGAAATGAAGTCTATACAATTTTAAGACTAAAAAAAGGTCTTTAACCAAGCGAATCTGAATCAATAACGTTTCCAATTATTGTATATTAATTTACATAAGGAAAGTTAAGGTATATTTTGATATCTTTATACTCACATAATAAAAGAAAAGGCTTTATAATTATTATTTTGTTTAGCTAATGAATCAGGTATGTAAAGCCGGGGCTACGGGGCAAAGGCAAAGTGGCCCGCGGCCTCGGCCTAAAGCAGGAGAAGGAACGGGGGTTTTTAGTTAGTAAGAGTCTGACACTCTCTCTCACCTCATCCTGGACGGGAGAAATTTGATTGATTTCATCATCATCATCATCATCATCATCAGCCGGAAAACGTCCACAGCTGGACAAAGGCCCCCTCCTTAGCCCTCCACGTCGAACGACAATCCATTGGCTCCTTGCGACCACCTAGCGGGAGGCCTGTCCTAGTGCTTACACTACGTTTTCCGGTCCTTGGCCTAGCACTTTTCGGGCCCATCGGCCGTTCGTCCTTCGAGTGACGTGGCTTGCCCATTGCCACTTTACCCTGTAGATTTTACGAACTATGTCGGTGACTTTGGTTCTTTGGCGAATTTTCGAATTTTGTCGCGCAAAGACCCCCCGAGTATAGCCCGTTCCATCGCGCGCTGAGCGGCTCTGGCCTTTCTAAGAAGGCCAGAAGTTAAGGACCACGTCTCGGTACCATACGTCATCGTGATTTTCACATCATGATGATTTAACCCTACCAAAAAAAGGTGTGTAAGTCAAACGTATGTCCTTTGTTTAGGAAAAATCCCGGTCAGTGCTTCGTGACTGGTATCTGCACAACCCTTACCCCTCGCCTAGAGAGAAGAGGGAGCTAGCGGAAACCACAGGACTCACCACTGTACAAGTAAGTTTTAAGAGTTACAAAGTTATCTTATAACTTATTAATATTATATTATCTTACTAATATTATAAATGCGAAAGTTACGGTGGTTGGATGTTTGTTACTCAATCACGCCAAAACGATCCAAAATGATCCAAGACCTTACTTCATAGGATCATTCCTATAGTAAGCTCTTCTCGAGACTGTCACTAATATTATAAATGCGAAAGTTACGATGTTTGGATGTTTGTTACTCAATCACATCACACGCCAAAACGGCTGGACGGATCTGGATGATTTTGGTACAGGCATAGGATACACTCCGGAATAGGACATAGGCTTCTTTTATCAACATACGGGCGAAGCCGTGGGCGAAAGTTAGTAGAACCGTGAAATACAGATAACTTTTTTCTTGAATGCAATTAGTGAAATTCTTGAACTTTCGAAGGATGATTATGAACTAGCTCCAGCGTTGCTCAGCTTTCTTGTGGCGGGATGTTTTAACGTATAGCATTCCTTGACAAATTTAATGGTCTTGCCAACCCAAAAAACAGTTGACTTAGAAATTTTAGTTTTAAAGATTAAACAAATTCTACTCCTTATTAATACCATTATAGATAACTTACTTTCGCCCTTGTGGGTTGTTGACAAAAAGCAGCCTGTTTGTCAATCCAGAGTACCAAATATACATATATTGAATATATACATACCAAATATCAACCAAATCAGGCCAGCCATTTTTGAGTGAGAGTCTAACAAACGTACCTAGATCCATACATTCTTAAAAACTTTCACATCTATAATATTAGTAGGTTTACTGAACTGAAGACTGTATTCTTTATCACTCTACCCATATCTTTAAGGCTAATAAGCGTGAAGATATAGGTACTTATTATAAATAAAAAAAAGCTGTATTCTTCATCGGGCAGTGCATGACTCGTTCGAACGGTCAGTTGTGGTTGACGGGAACTTGACACTGTTTCCTCAAACTATAAGGATTGAATTACTTCTTGCGTCTATGTATTATTATACATATGTATATACATGTAGGTACTATGTATTAATCATCATAGCATGTATGTAAATTTCTTGATAGCTCGTAGTCGTCGTGAATACTAAAGAAAAATAATTAAAAGTTTCTTAGTAAAAAAAACATTTTTTTATGTGCAACAAAATCTTATTAAGTTGTCAGGCTTTCGTTAATTGATAAATGATAAAGATAGAAATATTAAAATTAATTTCTAATTTTAAACTTTTAAATAAATAAGCGTACCTACTACGTATTTGGCGCAAAAATGTGACGTCACAAAGTTGATAAAAAACTCTTTGTCAACTAGGTAGTCTTTTTTAACAATTTGAAATTGGAATTGAATTTGTTTTGTTGTCAAGTACTAAATTGGGTAGTGTCCTAGGTCAAAAATAAATTAATTCGACGTTTTAATACAATAAAATATTGTAAAATAACTATACTTTTATTCATCGATCGATCGATACACTAAGATTTAGATTTTTTTAAGCTCATTATTCAGAAATAAGTAAGCTATTTGACGCAAAACTGTTATGACGTCATACCTCAGTTTTTCGTACAAATTACATAGAAAAGTATAGTTTTTGACATTTGATAAAAGTATTGAATTTGACTAGTTGGAAACTACCGTATTGCACAGCAGTCTGCATGTTATTACAGGTATGATTTTGAGCGGGAAAAGTATAGACCACTATTTTCTGTTTCTTTTTTCAAGACTGGTAAATAAAAACAAAACGTTTTTAATGTGATACACCTACACTACGATTTTTTCTGATCCATGGAAGCGTTTATAAACACACACAGTACGCCCAGACCCGGAACAACGATTTGTGGATCACACATAGAGTTGTTCCGTACAACAGTCGAGCCCACGACACCACGACATAATTGTTTATGGTTTTTCAATTTGCCATTTACTAGTATTCGTTCTTATTTTGAACAATATACCTACAGGCTCAAAGTCATTAAGTAACTGACGAAAAGTACTTGTACCTACACACTAAATAAATTTTTCTGGTTTCAGGTTTCGAATTGGTTCAAGAACCGACGACAGCGAGACAGGCAAGCAGAACATAAAGACAGGTGAGTCATACATTACATTATTTTAATTAATTACTTACCTGTACGAGTTTGTGAAATACTTAGTCTTAGCACAGAAATACAGGGTACCTACTAGACTTACACCCGGTTTCCGAAAGGCCGATCAATGTTAAAATCTATTTAATCTCTTGTCAAGTCATCTGATTGGTTGACTGAATTATCAACAACCAATCAGATGACATGAGATTAGTTAATTTTAGCGTTGACAAGCCTTTCAGAAACCGGGTGTTAGTAAAACAATATATTCAATATTCAATTGAATAACATTTAATAAAATCACACTTTCGTCAATAATTGATTCTTCGATGAACTTAGTTTATATTCCTAAGTACATATTTCGTAGCTAACAAAAAAAAAGTAAGCCAATTGACGCCAAGAAAAAAAACATGGCGTCACAATCACAACGATCACAACTGACAACACGATTTTGACAATTCGAAAAATAAAACGTATTTTGAATTTAACAGTTGTCAAGTTTCGAATTCCATGTGTGATGGAAAAGTTTTCAGTGTTGTGTATAAGGACAATCAAATTAATTATCAAAAGTCTGTGATACTGGTAGGTTATGTGCCTGCTCTAATTAAGAAGGGTTTGCCATAATCCATGTTTGTTGGCCGGTTTGGAGCCTTATGGAGTTAACCACAAAATAGTAGGGTTAGTGCGAAATGTATTCTGTGTTCTCCGTACGTAGATACTCCGAGCTACGTATGTATGTCATCCTACTTAATCTTTACATACATATAAATATAATTGGAGTGTCTGTATATATTTAAATAACCTTATAAATGCATTCGGTATACACACAAAAATACAACTTTTAATATCTTTTGTCTATCTGTCTGTTTGTTCGGACTATTCTTTGGAATGGCTTAACCGAATTTGATCGGAATTTATTCGTAGATAGCGTATGTAATAAGTAGTTAGTAACTTAGGATACTTTCAGTTTAGAAGAAATCTTTTATTTTCATATCGAAAGAATATAGTATTCCAGCGTGATTTAAGGATAATTAAATTTAACGCGGTCGACGTCACGGCTAGGTTCCTTAGAACGAAATAAACGTGAAAATTTGTAAAAACATATGTACTTATAGATTAATGTTTGTCACTCTTTTTCGTAAAAACTGCTGAACGGATTCGAATGAAATTTGACACAGAGATAGATTTTTATCTGGAATAATACATAGGCTACGTCTTGGAGGCGAAGCTGCTCGTAGAAGCTAGTGCAGTTATAATTTCAGCTGACTTAAATTATTTTAATTGTTATTATAACATTTAGCTGACAATGTAATATTTGTAACACATAACATTACAATATCGAGTTACAACATTCACTGCTAATGAGGTTTTAGTGTTTGTAGGTTGAACGCGTGTATAACCAGGAAGGACTGTAGGTTCGATTTCTGGGTCGAGTCAAATGTGTTGATCTGTTTGTTACTTAGGATTTTTGTGGATTTTGCAGTTGGATTGTCTATACTAGTATTATAAAGAGGTAGGTAAATTTTGTAATTTGTAAGTTTGTATGTAGGGGTAATCTTTGGAACCGCTGGTCGGATTGCCAAAATTCTTCCACTGATACTGATAGATAGCTACAATGTTCCTGAGTGCTATAGGCTATAAAACATCACGCTACGAGCAAATGGGGCCGAGCAGCGGGTGAAACCGCGCGAAAGTAGCTAGTTGTTTATATAAAGGTTTAAATTACATAGAAAATAATTTCTTGTTCAAGGTATCTTGTGTAGGTAGTTAAGATTTAATCCCAAAACTAGATGTGGGGTTCATTATCAGATACCTAAAGATATTTTTGTTTATAGCCATCCCCTGCTTTGCACGGGTCCAACGTGTCGCTCTTTCTTTTTGTCCTTTTTTCTAACGTAGTAATAAATCGTAAAATATTTTCTCTTGCCACAAATGGAGTGTGAAACTCCTACTGGCTAAAAACCAACCGGTATCATCTCCTTACAAAGCACATTATCATTCTGGAACCTCATCATCATCATCATCAGCCTATAAGTGCCCACTGCTGAGCAAAGGCCTCTTCTCATACGAAGAATGGTTAATATAATTCTCATACGGGTTGGCAATTTTAAACTTCTAATTAGAAATTAAAAGTCCAGGTTTCCTCACGATGTTTACCTTCACCGTTCGTCAGTGGTGTCTAAATAATCATAGAAAGTACATATAACTCGGAAATAGTCACATTGGTACTTGCCAGGTTTCGAACCCACACCCTCATGCATGAGAAGCGGGCTGCTTAACCTCCGGGCCACCACGACACCTGCAACTGGCACCTGCAACCCCGGAACCTTTGGAGACCTTGGATTCTTTCTTTTGGAGACCTTTCGTTTAAAACCTTGTTGCCTACCTTCTTTTACGCTTGAAGAGAAGTCCGTGGACATCTGGCTAGATGAGTGAACCAAATACGAGTAAAAGTGTATTGAATCTAAATAGAAAATCAAAAGATATCATTCAACACAGAAACAAAGATATTATCTAATGTTATCTATAAAAATCATAATATAACAAAATAGAATATAATATGAAATGGCTATCGACGTGTAAGATCTGTTATCTTAATCTCGGCAGCTGCGCCGGCGCATTGATGCAGAAATCCCGGGTTTGACCGCCCAAATACAAGTTTGTTAAGCGTTAATCGGGTTTGAGAATGGGAATTTTAAGATAAAAGATTTTGTTCCAAACGTGTCATAGACAGAAGAGACTGCACGTTTGGTGCGGTGGCTGGGCAACTGGCTGCCGTGCAACATGTCGCGCGATTGATTCCCGCATGGAACCACTCTGTCTGATGGTAAGCAATCAGCGCTGCCCGTGGAGTTGCGGGTGCGTTGCCAAACTTTATTTAGGATTTAGGGATTGGGGACGGATTGGTGGATGGGAAGGTTTGGGCCTCCGGTAACCTAAATCACAGCGCGAAACACAACGCTTTGGTTGTTTTACGCCGGTTTTCTGTGAGGCCGTTGTATCTGAATTATTCAGAATACAGGTTTGTTCTGTATTCTGAGGAATACACTCATAATAAACAGATTTTACTAAAAAAAACTCAATGTGCCCGAAACTAAAATGAAATGAGTAGATTCGATTACCAAAATCAATATTAAAACAAATAAAACCTATAACATAGCCGGTAAATAATAAATTCGTAGCGTTTTTTTTTTTTGTAATATACCTAACCAAAAAAAAAAATACCGTTACTGTCATTATTGAGTTTCAAATTTCATAATGTGTCATGTTTTTAACAAAATGGGTCATTGACATGTCAATGATATGACAGTAACAATATTTTTTTTTTATTTACAATAGTATTGCAACAGATAGGTATTATTAAGTGTGGGAGAGCCATGCTTCGGCACTAATGGGTAGGCTCGACCGGAGTGATACCACGGCCTCACAGAAAACCGGCATGAAACAATTGGGTAGTGTCCTAGGTCAAAAAAAAATTAATTCGACGTTTTAATACAATAAAATATTGAAAAATAACTATACTTTTATTCATCGATCGATCGATACACTAAGTTTTAAATTTTTTTAGCTCATTATTCAGAAATAAGTAAGCTATTTGACGCAAAACTGTTATGACGTCATACCTCAGTTTTTCATACAAATTTCATAGAAAAGTATCGTTTTTGACATTTGGATAAAAGTATTGAATTTGACTAGTTGGAAACTACCGTATTGAAGCGTGTGTCGCGCCGAGTGCGTGAGGTTACCAGAGGCCCATTTATGACCCTGTCCTTCCTCAATGTTCAAATCCTCTATCCTTAATTCCTAATAACCCACGTGAGGTCGGTATTATGTAAATAGGTAATACATATTATTGTAACCTCGATTTTTATTCCAGACTAGCTATTCTCGCGTGGTTTCACCCGCTGCTCAGCTCAATTTGATCGTAGCGTGATGTTTTATAGCCTATACCACTCAGGAAAATTGTAGCTATCTATCAGAGAAAGAATTTTGGCAATCCGACCAGCGGTTCCAAAGATTACCCCCTACATACAAACTTACAAATTTTACCTCTTTAGATAAGAAAATGATATTTTGCTTATAGCATAAAACATTCACCATTATTATTTTTTCCTTTACTAAATTATACGGCATCACTCAAAAACATCGCAGAACTTGTTCGACTCACGACGATATTTTTCCAAATTATTCTTCCACAAAGCCAACAGTACACAAATACACAGACATAGGTATAATAACACACAAAGAGGGGAGTACACGTTTGCCTATCCATTTGGCTGGCTTCGAACGAAACCTGATACCCAACATAGTACATCCCTGGAAATTACGCCCTTTACAGCACAAAATCAACCTTATTCCTTCAGTAACAAAGTTGTAAATCATATAAATGAACATAAATAGTACATCCAACGGTTACTTTACAATAATTTCCTATTTAGAATATTATCGTTGGAATATTCGAATTTTTGCGTTCGAAATTTTTTAATTGAATATTGTTTATGATTCAACATGGCCGTTGTGTTCTGTCAATTGCGCGTGATTGGCGGTAAAATTAATGTCAGATTTTTTTTTGATTATTATTAATTGGATATTATTTTAGTTTTAGCTAGTGACAAGGAATGGGCCTAGAATTATATGTAGTAACTCGTATTAGATATTAATCGAATGTTTTAAAATATTTACGATTTTATTAAGTCGTAGGTTTTTCATAGCTCTACCTTGTGGTCCACGCACCGTACTCATTTTCATAAGATCCGTATGAATTTGAGTTTAGTTCATCACTGCGTGAATTCAGTAGGTATTTTCAGTGTTGAAATCATAGATAGTTATAATCTTTAAGTGAAATTTCTTTTTGTCTTTTTTTGTTAATAAATAACAAATCGAAATCGATCTGAACCAACGCATCTTATTCAATGACCTTTAATGACATTTTTCACTTTTGTTATGAGGCTGTGAGATGCGATTTTCATATCTATTACTAGTAGGTACTATAGATTTGAAAGTCTAAAATCCTATTTCATCATCTACACGTCAATTAAATGACGAGACACAAGATCTTAATTCATAAAACTTCACACTGTTAAAACTTGTCCAACTGTGGGATGCAGTATCTATATTGGATACCATCCAATGACGTATCGCATGTTAGAGAGAGATCAGGCTATAGGTATAACAGGGACAGCTATATGTAACTCGACACCTTCACATCTGCGGTCTAAAAGCGTACAGGGACGTACTTGGACCACTGTATTGTTGTAATAATTGATGTATTTTTTACTTTTAATGTATTACTTCCTGAAAGAATGTTGGATCAGCTGCTTGTTTTGTTAAAATCTTTAAATAAATACGCATAGGGTTGATTTGATTTGAGTGATTGTTGGGCAGGATATGTTTTTTGGTAAGAGCTTGTTCCCATATTGTTAATTTTAATGAAGTTGAATGTATTGATTGTGACGCAATCGAAGTTCGAAAGATCAGACTAAGATAGTCTTAAAACAGTCTTAGATATACCTAGCTGCTTCTACTAGGTACTAACTACTACGGAGCAGATAATAAAAAAAACTTGTTTCGTTTTGCAATACTTAGATAAGGTGCTTGGAATTTGTAAAATTCTTAAAAGAACTTTAGCATACATTAATTGCTGCCTAATCATCTAGAATTTAAGTTTGTATTTCGTATTTTTTTTCATTTCACTGCACTACAATACTAAGACGCTGCCAGCGCCATAATTATACTAACTAGCGTAAAAACGGATAATAACATTAATTCTTCAACTTACAATAAACTGTTTAGACCTTACAGTAGTAGGACGGCATTTGTCAAATACAAACTATAACAAAAACTACTAAAAGTATTGCATTACCAAACAAAATGAGTATTTTTCCAAAGTTTCAAACAAAAAGGCCTAATACCTTAAACCCTGTTCGTATTTGATCAAGTGGAAGCGTTCGGCTGAATGGGCATGGGTCCTGGATCTTTGCCGGTATAAAAAAAGAACAATCTTTATAATCTGTGAAGAGTACAAAGGCTTTGTCTTGGCGCGAAGTTTTTATGACATATTGATTTTTGTTGTAATTTTTTTTTCACTATTACGTTTTTATTTAGGTAGTTAGGTACTTCTAATAAATGTCAGAGATAAGTTACGCAATAATAACATACTTAACTTTTCTGACTTCACTTTCAAATAAGTTTTTATCTTCATATTAATTTAATAGCATCTCTTAACTGATAACAATAATTTATCCGTTATTAATCTATTAGGAACTATTGATACATATCTAAAAACTATTTTATCTAAAAATAACACATAAAATACGAAATAATGGTGTCATCAAAGTTTAATATAGACAAGTATAATCTCTCTCTAAATAATCATGACTATTTTATTATAGAATGATGTCCGATCGTTGATATTTAATATTTTTTATCAATGCCATAAATGACTAGATTGTGGGAAAGCTATGTTTAATTTAGAAGTGATACCACGGCTTCACAGAAAACGGGCGTGAAATAACCACTGCGTGTTTCTTGGGAAGTGAGATTGTCGGAGGCGCAATCCTTTTCCTATTTCATTCCTTTCCAATCACTAAATATCCGAAAATCTAATGCCTAAAAGGCTGGCACCGCAGTCGTTACAACTCTGGTGACGCGGGTGTCCATGGGCGACGGCAATTGCTTACCATAAGGTCGGCTCGTTTGCATTTACTTTTCGGATTTATTGTCGTACCAATTTCATAAACGCGAAAGTTTGTATAACACTTAAATGTTAAACACAGAAAGGAAATGAATGATGTTTGGCACAGAGATAGATTATTTTATAGTCTGGATAATCTGGAACCCATAGGCTAGTTTTTACCCTGGTAGTAGACCAATCGTTGTGTGATTTAAATATTTTCTAAGTCAAAGCGCGATTTGCGTGTAAAATTATGTCCTTTCAAACGCACCTACAACATAGGAGAAAATCCTAGTCTAAAGCAACGCTTGCACATGCCACTGAGAGCTTTTGCGTATCTTATCCAAAAAGTTAGTTTTTTTTTTTTTAATGTAGTAAGTCGGCAAACGAGCATACGCATTACCTGATGGTAAGCAATCAGCACCGCCCATGGACACCCACAACGGAGGAGTTACGAGTGCGTTGCCGACCTTTTAGGGATTAGGGATTGGGGAAGGCTCCGGGAAGGGGAAGGATTGGGCCTCCGGTAACCTCACTCACACGGCGAAACACAACGCTGTGATTGTGTCACGCCGGTTTTCTGTGAGGCTGTGGTATCACTCCGGTCGAGCCGACCCATTCGTGCCGAAGCATGGCTCTCCCAACTGTGAGGTCTGCGACAAAAGTGAGAATGTTCAGCATCTTTTGGTGGAGTGCATCAGAAACGAATCTGAGAGAAACAGAATTATTAGAGAACTAAATATAAATAGGTTAGACGTAGGCGTATATTATTATTTTTTGACTATCCCGTGAGGCAAAAATGATATAGGTAGGTATGTACTCATTAGTTAATATTTAAAGCACTGTTTTTGTTTACTTTGTTTATTTTGTTTGTTAAATTAAGATTAATTTATGATGGGACTGACGTGAACTGTGTTCAAAAGTCCCATAAAAAAAAGAATAAAAAAAAGGAACGCTTGAAAATAAAGAAAAATAACCATCTATTTACACAAGTTTGTACGCAGAATACAAACGAAATCTAAAATTATATTATAAAGCTACTAAATAAACTAGATTTACAATATAAAGTGTAAGATTACACAAAGGATTAGTTTAAATCGGTAGGCAAACGCTACAATAAAATTTTACAACTGAAATCCAATAGCAACTTGGAGAGATTATAAAATTTATTTTTATTAACACCATTATTAGGACTTAACCGACCTTTAGAAGACAAATGGCAACTGTTTGGCTGCCAAGCAATCAGTTCCGTGTTCTATTCCCGGTTTGTACTTTGTCACATCTGTGTAGTACCTACTCGTAGATAGAATTCGTTGTCAATCAATTTGATTGTGGGTGCGATTGCCGAGTAAGGTTTTTCAAGTTCCATTTTCTACGTTACCTATGTAAGGTATTATTAGTTTTTTATACTTTTACTAATATTATAAAGAGGTAAAATTAGTAAGTTTGTATGTAGGGTGTAAACTTTGGAACCGCTGGTCGATTTGCCAAAATTCTTTCACTGATAGATAGCTGCAATGTTCCTGAGTGCTATAGGCTATAAAACATCACGCAAGGATTAAATAAAACCGAGCAGCGGGTGAAATTTTTAATAAGCGCAGCGCAGCACTATGATTTCTCCAGTATTGTAGGTTTTGAAACATAATATTTGACACACAAGTCACACCCAGACCCTAACACGCGACCCGTTGCGCGGCAGCCAGTAACCACCCAGGTTTTCTTGAGCAATCGACGCCGCTCAAGAAAACCTTCAACACCAAGTTAGGTTCAATTTGGTTGCGGGCCTTTTGGGGGCTTATGGATTTTAGCGTTCTTTACTCAATTTGTGATTAGGGTTTTGTATATTTAAGGTTAGGGAAGGATGGGGGCGAGGAACGATTGGGCCTCTGATAACTTTGAAACACAACGCTGCGGTTGTTTCACGCCGGTATCCTGTGAGACCTTGGTGTCGAGCCAAGCCATTCGTGCTGAAAGGTCACAAGAACCATGCCCCCAATGACTTATCGTAATATATGTATTAGTTTAATTAGCACTATCTTCAACATCAGTATATCGGTAATCTGAATTCATTTTGTTCTTTATATTTGGCTAGCGACCCGCCCCGGTTTCGCACAGGTGTAATGCTGATACAAAACTTCTTGAAATTTTATTGGATGTTATTATACATATAAACCTTCCTCTTTAATTACTCTATGTTAGTAGTTTTAAAGATTTAACCATACATAGGGATAAAGAGACAGAGAAAGCGACTTTATTTTATATTATGTACATAGTGTACTACTGTACTGTCTGCTCTAGCGCAGTTTCATACGCTGCTCGGCTGCTTTAGATCATAGCGTAATGTTTTTTTATGTAATAGGTCGGCAAACGAGCTATAGCATTACCTGATGGTAAGCAATCAGCGCCGCCCATGGACACCCGTAACGGAGGAGTTAGGAGTGCGTTGCCGACCTTTTAGGAATTAGTGTTTTGGAGATTTAGGAACTGGGGAGGGATTAGGGAAGGGGAAGGATTGGAATGTTTTATAGCCTATAGCCTTCTTCGATAAATGGACTATTGAACAAAAAAAGAATTATTCCATTCGAACCAGTAGGTAGTTCCGGAGGTAAGCGCGTCCAAACCAACAAACAAACAAAATATACAGCTTTATGATATTCGTATAGATTTTAATTTAGATGCGGATTTGTTTAGATAAGTATATTATCTTTGTTTTTTTTTGCTTTTTAATCTTTATTGAGGTTTAATAAACGATAAGGTTGGTCTAGCCTAGCTTTAAATCTGGTCTAGACTTGAGGTCGTTTGATTACAATTTCTATTTATATCGGTCAATGTTTTAAAAACCTTTTAATATGGTAATTTTTTATTTGAAGGATAAATTTGACTGTTGTGTGTGACTTATTTATTGTGCTTAAGGTATCCAAATCTCAATACTCAATCAATTATATTGCATTCCACAATGTGTTTCTTAGGTGGTAGATTATAAATTATGTATAATATACATATTCATATATCTACACATTTACAATTGGGTAGTGTCCTAGGTCTAAAATAAATTAATTCGACGTTTTAATACAATAAAATATTGAAAAATAACTATACTTTTATTTATCCATCAATCGATACACTAAGTTTTAGATTTTTCTAGCTCATTATTCAGAAATAAGTAAGCTATTTGACGCAAAAATGTTATGACGTCATACCTCAGTTTTTTATACAAATTTCATAGAAAAGTATCGTTTTTGACATTTGGATAAAAGTATTGAATTTGACTAGTTGGAAACTACCGTATTCGACACACCCCGAACAGAAACAAAATTTTTTGGATCTCACATAGAGTTGTTTCGTGCGGGAATCGAATCCGAAACATGTTGCGCGGCTATAGGCAGACAAAAACTGTTGAAGCCTGATCCTTACTTCAGATTGTCAGATATGGCGTTCAATGTCATATACCTTATAATGAAAATCCCGTAATAAAGATAGTATGTAACTACAGATCGAACTTGAAACAAGTACCTAATGGACAAGATCTGTTTAACAAAAAAAAAACTTATTTCAAAATTAAGTTAAAATATGCGTGTAGGTACCTATTACATTTTCTTTGTAATATTCCCCATACAAATGAATTTTATTACTTAAAAAACGAACGCAATAAAAATTACCATAGCCAAACAACTACCAAAGACAAAATAGAAATCGTATAAAAACGTTAGCACATCACTGTTCGTTTGTCTATGAGCGATGCACAGAATACCCTGAGGTATCGTGTTACTAGCGGAGGGCTGGCTGTCATCACTGATATGTCCCGATGTGCTTACCCCTCATCGCTTGCGATGGGTAATAATAAGTTCTGAACTGTGGCTTTGTGTCCGTTTTTTTGTACTTGATATTGGGTGGGCGTTGTTTTTGATGTGTTTGGGATCGAATCGATGTAAGGTTTTTGCTGTTTCAGTGATTCTAGAATTATTTGATTCTTAGATGTATTAATGATGATAGAATTGTTATGATTGTCGTCGTGGTGACCTGGCAAGTACCATGTGTACTTTCTAAGTATAATTAAACATCGTGAGGAAACCTGGACTTATAATTTCTAATTATAAGTTTGAAATCGCCAACCCTTCAGCAAGCGTGGAGATTAATGCTCAAACCTTGTCCTTGTGAGAAGTCAGTGGGCACTTATAGGCTGATGTGATTGTTAAAGGCTGCTTTTCTCATTAATTATTTTAACTTAGGAAATGCAGCTGATTTCATCCCAAATTCCGATTACAGAAGGTCGTATTCCAAAATTGCACTACCTATATCAAAGAAACTGAAACAAAAAGTAACATACCTGTTTTTCATTAATTCCAATTCATAACAAAAACTTTTCTGTTTTATTACAGCGGAGGTGCAGGTGACAAGCAGCTAGACTCTTCAACCGACGACGACAGCGATGCGCCGGCGCACGGGCCAGCACCGCACGCGCTACCTGCGCACGCGCCGCAACCACTCTACCCACTCTACGAGCATCCTTTAGCGCATCTCCAGTACCATCATACGTGACCCTTCGATTACCAGTAATGCCACGAGATAAAATGAGAACAAGCGATTATTTTGAAACAATTAATTCGATGATTCCTTGTATTTTAATTACTTAAGATTTCAATTAGGTACCTATCTGACCTCAATCTAAAATCTGTAGGTTATGATCGATTTTCGCCTTTAATCGTATTGAGTAGGTATCGATTATAAATTGAAATCGATTCAGGGATGTTGGTTAAAGATTAGTTATTAACATTGACAGCTCAATCCAATTCTCCGGAAGAAGATATGACTTTTGAAGAGTTTGCACATAGGTATTATCAGGATTGGTATTCTCGATAATTACTGCGAATAAATACAAAAACTCATTACCTAAATAATTCACAACTTATAATAATAAAAAATAAATTAAAGAAAAACATTTGATTCAGATCCATAGCCCTTACAAAAAGTTTAAGTTTTATACAGGTATTACACAGTTTACACTTACTATACAGGGTGTAAAAAGACACTTAACGAAGCCGTTAACTACGCATACTGCAGTTCTAACTAAGTAGCTTTACGCTAAAATTATCACTGGGAAACGACTATTATTTATAGGTATCAAAAAAAAAAAAAAATTTTATTGCGCGCAATGTTAAGCAAACGGGCTTCGTGTCATTGTGTGCGTAGGTTCACAGCTTAGCATTAAAACGCTGTGATAAGTAAAAAATGATCCTAATAATGGGTAGAATACGTGGCTTTCGACTTCGTTAAGTGTCTTTTTACACCCTGTATACTTAGCGAGGGATTTTTTCATTATCATTGTCAGTCCCGACTTTAAACATTAAGTTATTAAATTAATCCAATGAAGCTTGAACTCTTAACTCGTGTGCAAAAGTTGTAAATAGCCTGGCAAATTAAGCACTTTCTAATAAATAAATTCGTTCGTAAATCCACAATTCTGGATAAAAAATTGACATTCGTTTTTCAGAAAAAATCAGCAAGCAATTTAAGTATACCTTTAAGGCTTTATATTCTAATCTACCAGTTAGGCAGCTCTACGTAGGTCGATGTAAATAAGTACATAATTACAATACATATTTAATTGTATGTTTTAAAAACTACAGGCCGAATCAAACTTGCCCATTACATACAACTTTAAAATTAAAATCTGCAAATAGGTTTAATGTAAGCTCACATTATTATAATTTAAACTGTATAAATCAAATATCTATATTTTAAAAAGTCATCTCAGTGTTACAAGCTCTATAAGGCACCGCTGCTTTGGCTAAGGGCAGGATAAGGAACGGGGGGTTTTCAGTCAGTAAGAGCCTGACAAGTCTCTTACTGACTGAAAAACAAGACAAGACAAGGACACAAAAAATCGTGGTGGCCCGGAGGTTAAGGCGCCCGCTTGTCATGCATGAGGGTGCGGGTTCGAAACCTGGCAAGTACCAATGTGACTTTTTCCGAGTTACATGTACTTTCTATGATTATTTAGACACCACTGACATACGGTGAAGGTAAACATCGTGAGGAAACCTGGACTTATAATTTCTAATTGTAAGTTTGAAATCGCCTACCCGCATTGAGCAAGCGTGGTGATTAATGCTCAAACCTTCTCCGTGTGAGAAGAGGCCTTTGCTCAGCAGTGGGCACTTATAGGCTGATGATGATGATGATGAAAAGCCTGACACTCCCTCTCGCCTCACCCTGGGCGAGAGATGTCATTTGATGATTTTCCCCTCACGAAAAAAAGTATAACTCTATTATTATGAAATCGGAAACGAAAAGGCAGTGTCAATAACTTCAACTTTAATACTGCTGGACATAAGCCCCTCCTATTGGACGCCACTGAGCTCGATGTTCAGCTCTTCTCATCCAACCACTGCCGGCCACCCTGCGGATGTCGTCAGTCCACCTAGCTGGAGGGCGCCCTACACTACGTTTGCCTAGACGTGGTCTCCACTCTAGGACACGTTTACTCTAACGGTCATCGGTTCTTCGACAGCCCTCTGCCACTTCAGTTTGCTAATCCTTTGATTAAACTATGATTGTGAGACTTTTTAAAATATATTTAATATTATGATATACCTTATACTATTTATATAATTTCTTAGGTATATACCGAAAGCAGTTCGCTTCAGTATTTATGAACCACATATTTTAAGTTGTATAGGACCACAGAATGTTAATTATTTTGTATTTACTTTGTATATTTTAGCTTGTAACGAATATTTAAGTATCATAAAGATTTAATTTAATCATAATTTTATATACCATGAAAATCAGCCGCGCAATTTAAAACAAAAATAAAGTTATCTAAAAAAGCATTTGATGCTCTATGACATATATCGATGTGTCAAATGTGTCATGTATCGATGTGTCAAACATCTGTCACATTATAAAATTTGAAATAACGACCATCGAGAGAAAAGCCCATCAGCGTCAGTTAGTCTTTTAATATAGGTAGGGCTGATTTTACAATGGTTAGATAAAACTTACCTGGGGAATAATTATGATGCTGTCGCGTCAGAATGTTTGTATAAGACAGTGACAGCAACAATTTTATTCTACAGATAACATTTATGTGACTACTGAAAAATCACCCCTTAGTGTATTGTTTTATTTAACTACGTATATCTCTATTACAGAAGCAAGCTAACAATAAATAACAAACAAAAAAAGTAACGGTTACGTCAGAAACAACTTTTTATTAAAACGCCATCTATACTAATGGTTTCATTTAGACATGTAACACAACTGACACAGCTACCATAACCTAAATCATAGATGTATAGATAAAAAAAAAACATGACAGAAAGAAGTTGAAACAAGTATCAATATCATAAATAAGAGGCCACTTAAAAATCACTTGTTCATCCTAATTAGAATAATTTTGTACATCATTAATTATAAACCAAAATCTATAATATTATGTGAGCGATCAATGTTAAACAGAACATATTCATAATTATGTAAAACAGGCTTGTTAGGCTAATAATTATCTACCGAATATGGATTAGGACATACATACTTAATAACCATTTTATTAACATAAAAATTATGATTGCTTGTTGCTTGCGATTTTATCTCAACAATGTTTTCCGAATATTCGAACTTTTAAAGAGTTTTAAATCACAATTTTGACCTCACGATCTTATCTTTTGTGACAACTCAATCGTAAGGTACTGGGAAACATTTTAAAATTCGCTCTTTCAATTAATAAAGGTTAATCAAAACAGATTTCTAAGATAACAATCGTATTAATTGTACATAATTTAATTTCTTGGAACTAAAAAACCATTTAATAGATATTGTTTTTGTATAGGTACCTACCTAATAAAAAGCAAACACGTGAATATATGTATTTTTAGCGACATCTCTTGTCAACAAAAATCACTACCTAATTTTAAAATAAAAAATAAATAATTTATGGCAATAGTAGGTAAAAGGATTATATTTTGACGTGTAAAATTGCCGTTTTATGGCCTATTTGCAAAAATAAATTCATTGTTTCATTGTTTCATATTAACTTGTAATGATATACAAAAAAAAAAAATTGTGAATAGTAGTGACTAATTTGAAGTGACATGCTTTGTAAGAATATTGAAAATAACGAGAAAAGCTCCTAGTTTCAAATCACAACGGGACTCTTATTCATAAGCAGCGAAACTAGTAGAGCTTTTCTCAGTTATCTAATATACGTAGGAAGTCGTTATTTCAATAAAAATAAGCCCTGATTTCAACTACCTAGTAATAAAACAGCCTTCTGACTTCAACTATGCCTTTTTTCTTATTACTTATACAAAGTGACAAAGTTAGACATTTTTATGTATTAACGTTACAAAGAAACTATTCTTTGCATAATATAATATAAAAGGCTTTGATCAGTCTATTTGTCTTTAACTCTATGCTCATAAACTCTAAAAATATGAAATATGACTTTTTATCTAATACCTTTTCATCAGTGGGTATGTGGTTCTTGATGATAGTGTTTTTTTTTTAATTGTAAAATCATCACTTTTTTATCTCCACTCCCAAGCAGGGCCATAGTCCATAATTGCTGTTCAGTGCATAATTTGTGGTTCGTGCTCCACGGGTGAAAAACTATACCTACCTAACAATAATCTCTGTACAAGTTATCATCAGTCATCCAGATCACTAGAGTGCACTTCATTACGTTATTGAACATTATATCTAAGCATTTAACTTCAATTTTGCAAGTCACTCATTGTAAAAATTATGAAAAATAAGATACACCCTCAGGTGTATCTGTTACTAGGGGCGCTAGTGTAGCATAAAGTCTATTGACGAATAAAGTATTTGCAATAGTAAGTCTTATTGGTCAGGATTTTACGCATTTAGCGACATCTTGTGAGCGCAATCTGAAATCCCTCATTATATCGACACGACACCCATTCTGCATTAGTAGTTCGTAAAAGGTAATTTATGCTAAAATACATTTTGGCATTTACATTTTTCATTCATAAGAATCAAGAGCATTTAATTATTTTACTTAAGTATTGTTGTTATGCTGTTTTGACAATATTATGTTCTGTAAATTACAATATAATAACTTTTGAATGCTCTCAAACTGAAACTCTAACCTAACCTAAAATTTGTTATAAAATCAATTACACTTAGGATACATATCACAATTCAATAAATGTTTTGTAAAATCTATTGTATTACTTAGTTAGTAATTTTATTTTGTATAAATATTTCTAAGTCAATAAATTTATGTTCAAATTATTAAAGTTAGTTTAAAAAATACATAATTTGTTTTTTTATTTCAGATAGAATTTCATCGCTGTAAGTATTAGAATCTTCATCATAAGATTTTAGACCTACTTATGTTTATTATTGACTACCTACTGAATTTTGTCGTTACCATTGTCGAGATTTACATACTGTATTGGTATTCTATGTAAGAAACGAGGGTATTTTCTTCTTGATACTGAAAAATGACGCGGTGGTCCCCGCTTCTCATGCATGAGCGTACGGGTCCGAAGCCTGGCAAGTACCATTGTGACACTTTTGCCGAGTTATATGTACTTTCTAGGATTATCTAGACACCTCTGACATTTTTTTTTATGTAATAGGTCGGCAAACGAGCAGACGGATTACCTGATGGTAAGCAATCAGCGCCGCCCATGGACACTCGCAACGGAGGAGTTACGAGTGCGTTGCCGACCTTTTAGGGATTAGGGATTTGGAGATTTAGGGATTGGGGAAGGGGAAGGAAGGATTGGGCCTCCGGTAACCTCACTCGCACGGCGAAACACAACGCAATGGTTATTTCACGCCGGTTTTCTGTGACACATTCGGAGGCCAACATCATGAAACCAGGAAAACCTGGACTTATACATAGGTAATTTATAATTATATGTTTGGAATCGCCTTGAGCAACGTGGTGATTAATGCTCAAACCTTCTCCAAGTGAGAAGGGCTAAAGAGGTTTCTTATAGGCGGATGATGATGAAACTGAAATGCAAACTGAAGAGATGGAACTTTTTGCTAGATCTTCTACAGAGTCTACAATGAATCTACAATAAGAGAGTACGCCCGGAAATACCGTTTCTGAATTTCCTGAAATATATTTTTGCACTTGCAAAGGGCAAGGCAAACTGCCTTCTATGCAATGCGTGATTCAGTTTGATTCCGTTGTAAGTTTTAGAAGAATTTATTGTATTATTGTTGTGTATGTGCATATTTAATAAAATACTTGTTGGTCGATGTAGGTAGGTATTGTAGTTTTATTTTTACTAATAATTACGGTAGGCGGGAAAATTATATGACATTTTCATATAAGCAAAGAGAATATATCTAATTTTCATAAAACCGAAACTTGTATAAAGTAGGATATAAACTAACAATTATTTACGGGATAATGATGTAGGTAGGTACCGTAAAAGAAAATCCAGAAATAATTCTACTTAAATTTACATAGGAGATATTTAAGCGTTATCATATAGATTATTGGAAATTTTCACCTCGTGAATCGAGTGATTGCCAGTGCGATACAGAGCAATGCAGAGCACGGGGTCTCTAAGCTCTTGTTTGTATGAAAAATCTCAGCACCTCATAGCTTGGAATAAGTGCTGCCCACCATTAAATATAGGTAAAGGACTCAAAGTATGGTTAGCAAAAAGAGAGCGTTGCATTTTTTTTAATGTGTGTACTCTTGTCGTTTGTTGGTACAAATCGAGAATTTCCCTTTTTTAAACAAAGTATGGTCACCCTTTATTATGTGTACCTAATCACAATCTAATAAGAATTAAAATTAAAGGTTTTGTTGACTTTTTCATACTTTATCGACACAAAAAAGATTACTCCTTACAAATACCATTATGTAATTAAATTTTATATAAAAGATATCAAGTGTTAACTCCGCAACAAAAATCCAGGTTTGTTGCAGGATTCAATCATGCACGTGCAGTGAAGGAAACATGCATATGCATACGTGTTAAACATGCCATTTTCATAAACATTTAATGTCATAGATTTCCGCAAAGTAACGTCTGATTGTGTGTAGATAGTATGAGTTTATATTATTATAAGGCGATGTTGTGTTTGTATTGTGTTTTTATACTTAGCAACAATCGAAGGGAATATTTTGCATTATTTTTATGTATGTTGCCAATTTATTTGATGACAGCAATAGTTTTGAGATTCTATTGGCTATTTGAGGCGCGCGCGGAACGTAACGCGACGTACGGGTCTGGTAAAAATATAAAATTAAACGTAGTGGTTACATACTCTTTGTATAAAATACTGACAACACCGCCATCTAGTGTCAGAAATAAAAAGTATTCATCACCAAGGTTTATTAGTAAAAATAAATATTTATTAGTCCCACCAAAGATAAAAGTCGTTGATATTCGTTACATCTTAATGTAACTAAAAAATAGAATAAAATAAGATATTCCATTAACGCATTAAACATAATTTTCCTTTAAAGTAAGCAAACAATTATAAAAAAGGTGAACTTGCTTGCATTAACGCATTATTGCAATAAATGTTTCTTTTAATCAAAAAGGATCTAGGTACATTATATTATATCAATTTAATATTTGATTCCATCAATTTTCCATAAATAGTTTAAAATCTATAGAACCTTTTTGCTTTTCTGAACGAAACCACAGAGGCACAGATTATGCGATATTGACAATCTGACATGTAAAATGTTAAATTGTAAAAAAACAATATGGCTGCTAAAGTAACCATGTTGGTGATAAAAGTGATTTTCGTGAATTGTGGTTTATAGTGAGATTTTAAGATTGTTTTAAATAGATCCTAGTTATAATAATATATTTATTATTTAATGTCAGTAGAAATTGCTACTTATTTAGTGAATTTATTCGTAAAAAAAGTGAACGCGTCACCGGTGGTGATTTTGTGGTGAAACCTGGCCATCACCAGTGCAGCCAAGCCGTAAGCACAGGTATTAAGCGGTAAGATGTCGTTCCCGCCCCGGCCGCCGCTGGTGCCATACGGGATAGCGCCGGGAGTCGTCACAATGCAGATGCCCACACATGTAAGTTCTAAAGGGCCTAACCTCGCTACAAATTAGGCTGCAGTTGCAGAAACAAGATCCACCATACAGCTGATTCATCACACATTTCCGTTACAATGTTCTGCAGAATCAATCAGTAGCAATTTTCACAAGATAATTGTAATTATTCAAGCATGAAAAAGTGTTTAAATTATTACATGTCATTTGCGAGGACTTTCAATATTTGATACGTTACAATCGTATCTAAGTAACCTGTATCGGTATTAGGATTTCTGAGAGTATACTTACAATCCTGTGAAAATAATTCCAAAGGTATGAATGCCATTCCCATTTCCTTTTAATACCAAGTACTTATTGGCATTTTTTGCACTAATGTTTGAATTTAAAGTAGTAATAATCCTCAGATCAATAAATAATTGCTTTGACTTTGAAAGAATAAAGACCATATATTTTATAGCAAAGAAAAGGTGTTAATTTATTAACCTAATTTACATAGGGTGAACCATAGATCAATATTAATTCTTATTTTATTTTTGACTGTCCAAGACACTTCATCTTCAGCCTTGTGAGATGTGAGATTTAATACTGCATGGTAACAACAACTCTTTTCTTTACCTTTTATTACTTTAATATATTGGTAATTTAATTTAATTTTAACACTAATCCTTTATTTCATAAAATTATTGCTGTAATTACTGAAAAGCCCTTTAAACATCTTCACAGTAGTTAGAGAAATTTCTGTTTGTTTTTGCAAGACCGAAATAAACTATAGATACATTAAATAAATGATTGCCCTTAACGTAATAGTATTGTCAGTAAAATATTTAAAAGAAAGACTTATAATAAATCCTTTTTTTACATATAACTTTCTTGTTTTGACGTGAAGTATCACTAGAAAGTTATGTTTCACATTTGTGTTTACTTAGAGATATTCTTTATAATAGACTATGAATTATTTATTTTAGAATATAGTCAAAGAACTGGCTGTAATCATCTTTAGGTTTACAACTTTTTCCTATAGTATTGGTTTTCACCAAAAAAAATTGTTTTTAGGTTATAATAGTAGTTTGTCACTTCTTAGTTAGCTATCTCTTACTTATATACTTAATATATATACATATATACATATACTTGGCTAATTCTTAGATTGATTTATTTTATTGCCACATTAACCTTACTTTACTTATAACACCAAGCTACTCCTAAGAATATCTGTAAAATATTTCTATATTTTCAAATTTTCTTTTTGGTTTTATTATTAGTTAAATTGTCAGTAAAAGAGTAGGTGTTGGTAATGTGACTTAACAAATTGCTGTCATTTATCTATGGCTTTTCCCGCCTAAATTAGCCAAGGTCTTTCTTTCTCTCTATTGCCAATAATCATCATCATCATCATCAGCCTATAAGTGCCCACTGCTGAGCAAAGGCCTTCTTCTCATACAGAGAAGGTTAGAGCATTAATCACCACGCTTGCTCAATGCGGGTTGGCGATTTCAAACTTATAATTAGAAATTATAAGTCCAGGTTTCCTCACGGTGTTTTCCTTCACCGTTTGTCAGTGGTGTCTAAATAATCATAGAAAGTATATATAACTCGGAAAAAGTCACATTGGTACTTGCCAGGTTTCGAACCAACACCCTCATGTATGAGAAGCGGGCTCCTTAACCTCCGGGCCACCACGACACTGTTTAATACCAATAATGTTTATGAAAAATTAAAGACAATTTGCTAAGTAGAAAATGTGTATGAATAGAATATATATAATTTATTTCTTAGTACATGGTGTACACTGAGCTTAATATTAACCCCATTCTACATATATGTACTAACATTACCGGTGTAGAAATACACAATAAATAGTATGTAACAGTTTATGTCAAGGGGTAACACATTTACTTTTATCCAAAATTCAAAATATATTCGGAATCGCGTGTCAGATTTCCAAAATCCTTTCACTGATACCCAGCTTAGGTTAATAGATCTAATTAACATTTAATTTTGTTATTAAATTTATCTATTGATTTCTTAAGCATAAACATAACATATTGTGTACTTCAAATAATATCATTATATCATGCCAAAACCTCTACATTGTTTTGCACCATGATAATGCATGAATACTCATGTTTGTCATGCAAAATTTGTAATATTGAATTTAAAAACATTTTAATCTTTCAAGCATTTTAAATAAATTAATAATAGTGTAAATAATATTTTATTTCTGAACATTTTACAATAAAACCTTCTTAAAGTTTTACTTTTGTTTTCTCTGTCATTAAAAAGCATGTCTCATTAAAATATTATGTAATTACAGTACTTTAAACTCAGGCCCCCTTATTACAAAACAAGGTTTATCTTTAGTCCAGGGTTAAACCATTGAGTCGGGTTTAGAATTTTGAATCCTATTGTCATCAACCTTCAATTCGAAATACGAAAACTGGCTCAATGGTTTAGTCCTAGACTAAAGTAAAACCTTGTTTTGTAATAAGGCCGAATATCTTTTATGCATCCATAGTGCACATAAACTTTTTATTTTAGAGTACAAAACATGATTTAGCTGCAGATACTTTAAGGCACTTAAAAATAACTTATATTCTTACTATCGTAAACCCTGAAGTACTTCCTCATAAATAATAATTTCTTAAAGTTGTCCTTTTATAAATTAGAATCTAAATTCTTGTACTTATTCCTTGAAGGTGGTCTGATATGGTAATAGAGGTCTTTGTATCGCAGGTGATGGTCGGAGCTTACAGTGCGAGCAATGCGGGCAGCGGGCGAGGAGCTCTGCTGCCCGCGCCCCCTCCCGGCAAAGCTGTCATCTCTCGCGGGCCGACCCGCAATGCTAACGGTGCTAAGGATCCTGAGGGACCTGCCGTTACAGTCTTCATAGGTAATAATCTAATTTTATTTATATGTTTGGTATATTTAATTCAATTTGCTTGCTTCTTGCACCTGCCACCAGATTATCTCTGCATCACCCAAAGGTAGACTGGTAGAGAATGCTCATTGCATTAAGTCCGCCTATGTATAGTGTTTTGTGCATGAAGTCTCAAATTAATGAATAAATAAATAATCATATCATCCTGTACAGTACAGCCGACGTATCTTGGCGAGTCTGAAGTTAGCCGTTTGTCTGCGCAATGGATCTTTTAGTAACAAAATTGTGTACTACGCAGCAGCTAATCGGCTAACTTCAGACTCGCCAAGATACGTTGGCGATATTGTACGCTCTTTTTTATGTGATAGATCGGCAAACTAGCTTACGGATAACCTGATGGTAAGCATTCGGCGCCGCCCATGGACAACTGCAACACCAGAGTTGCAAGTGTGTTGGTGCCCTTAAAGATTTGGGTTGCAGAGATTTAGGAATTGGGACGGATTGGGTATCCGGTAACTGCAACGCCGGTTTTCTGTGAGGCCGTGGTATTACTCCGTTCAGTCAGCCCATTAGAACCCAAGCTTGGCTCTCTCGCTCTGAACAAAGCCACACCTATCTACTTACTTGTAAAAAGTCTTCACGAAAGGACATTGTTTTTTTAAAAAAAATGTCCATTCTTTATTATTTTACTGGTATAGAGTCGAAACTAATATTTGGAACCGCTGGTCGGATTGCCAAAATTCTTTCACTGATAGATAGCTACAATGTTCCTGAGTGCTATAGGCTATAAAACATCAGGCTTATATGGAACTATATAACTCAGGATTAAATGGAACCGAGCAGCGGGTGAAACCGCGCGAGAGTAGCTTGCGTACTAATAATTATAAACTATTGTTATAGGTAACATATCTTCCCGAGCGCCGGACGCCATGATTCGCTCCCTACTGGGCGCTTGTGGCCCCGTGCTCAGTTGGAAACGTGTGTCCACATTTGGATTCAGTGAGTTCGCCAGTCCGGAGGCCGCGCTACGCTGCGTGCGCCTACTGAACAGTAGGCCCGTTGCTGACAAGCAGCTGCTTGCCAAGACAGACGGCAAGATGCAGGCGTTGGTTGATACATATAAAAGTAAGTTCAATAAAAAAATAGGTTCTGTCAACTTTACATACATCTCAAGGGCCAATCACAATAAATTAATTTGTGATAGGATTAATAGATCATTGTATGGATCCTCTATGGATGCGTGAAAACACAATTATGTGGGATCTGCACATGCCTGTAGTCTTGGACAGGTGGTAGACTCTTTATCACATTGATAAATCATACTAAGTACTTTGGCAATAATATTAGTAGGATAGTTGGACATTTGAATAAAGTATACACTCCAGTTATATACCTAGGCAAATGGTATAAACAAATAGTTGAATATTATTGAAGTTATTTGATAGTTTTAGAATAGCTTGTTCTTCTGGCTTCAGCACATAAATTATCCTTTCTTGTCTACTCAATTTTATTGCCAGCTACTAACTAATATTTCTATTTATTTCCAGCTGAACAGCGATCTAGGCTAGGGCAGGAGGAGGGCGCTCCCGGTACAGAGGGCGAAGCCTCCTACCTAGACGCCCGGCAGAGGGCACTAGACGAAGCTGCCGAGCGACGTCTACAACAGATCATGCGAGATTACCAGGACGATATTAATAATTACGAGCTGCTACAGAAGGGTGAGTAAAATTTTTGTGAAGAAGTAGATAGTTTTTTTATGTGATAGGTCGACAAACTAGCAGTCGTATGGCCTGATGGTAAGCAATCAGCGCCGCCGCCCCCCGCAAGAACAGAGCACTTACGAGTGCGTTGCCGAGACCTTTTTGGGGATTAGGGATTGGAAGGATTGGTCCTCCGGTAACCTCACTCACACGGCGAAACACAACCGTGGTATCACTCTGGTCGAGCCGACCCATTCGTGCCGAAGCATGGCTCCCCCACACTTAGTTTTGCTCCCAACACTCACAAAAGAACATGGCCCGGAATTAAACCTCTCTATAATTTAAATACAGCGGGTTTGCTTCAATCATATATATTCTTCAATTGTATTCGCAGAGGAAGCGATCTCCAAAACGGCGCGCGTGCTCGAGGAAGCTGACATATCTGAGGAGAAGCGCGATGTGATCCATCGCGAGATTGGCAAGTTCCGCGAGAGTATGAAGGTAAGATCGCACCTGCGTCACGCCCCGTCCCCATCCCAATCTTGTCCTCTCCCATCCCTAATCTCATCCTCCCCCTATCCCCAATCTCATCCTGCCCCTATCCCCAATCTCATCCTGTCCTCATCCCCAATGTCATCCTGCCCCTATCTCCAATATTATCCCATCCCAAAACTTATCTTGTCCAATCCCTAAATTCCCCCGATCCCCTCCCTAATCTCATCCTGTTCCATACCCAAACATGTTCCACATCATCCGGCTCACTTTTTTAGCTCCATAGCCACCAGCCGCGCCCATGCCTGACACCATGGATTCAGTAGTGAGTACATTCCCTCACACCTTCAATTAGGGAAAGATTTTAAAATGTTTTTTCTAAGATGTGGTGAAAATCGGGTCGGTTAAAATGTTCATTTCATAAATTACAGTTTTTTATTGCAATTTTATCGGCATGCAATGGTTTAAGGATCGTGATTCGTGACAGGGTATGAAAGCATTTGTTTAATATAGTCAGTTTATTAGATTTTAGAGGTAATATATTAGATATTTATTTTTTTTATGGAAGTAAGTCTAAAGACTTTCCTTAGTATCTGGTCATCACACTCACATCATCAGCCTATAAGAGCCCACTGCTGAACAAAGGCCTCTTCCCACAAGGGAAGGTTTGATCATTAATCGCCACGCTTGCTCAAGGCGCATAGGCGACTTCAAACTAAGTCCTGGATCCCTGACAATGTTTTCCTTCACTGTATGTCAGTGGTGTCTATATAATCATAGAAAGTACATATGTATAACTCGGGAACAGTCACATTGGTACTCCGGGCCACCACGACACCACGACGATGGATATGTGGCCTGTTTTATATTTAATGTATATGTGTATTAATAAAAAAAAAATACATGTCTAATATTAAGACGAACTTTTTGGTCACTACACAATATTTTTTTTTTTAGCTATTGTAATACTAATTATTTTTTTAATTTTCAATTTATCATCAAGTTCACTATTTATATGTTCACCGCTGGCCATTTTTGAGGGTCTCTTAGAACAGGGATGAAAATGGTGATCATTGTTTTTGACAGCTGAGCAATTTGACAGTTGACAACATTTGTCAGTTTTTTTTTCGTACTTAAAATTAACTAAACGCGTTATATGGTTAATTATAGCGCGGTAATATTTTCGTAAACTAACAATATAATAATAATACGGGGTTTATAGAAAACCGCGCGTGTGGACGCGACGAAAGTACGAAAGTATTTGAAAAGATTGACAAAAAATCAGAGCGTGCATAACGTTTTTTAGTTAAAGGTTGCTTTTAATAAATCAATAATATAATATTGTTCTAACAAAAATGTTGTCAATTGGAGAATATTATTTTACTAAAATAAAAATTCACATTCATAGCTATAACTGAAAAATGAAGGATGAGTGTTGTTTTTTTAAATAATCTAATAATATTATTGGTTGGTAACACTGTCCTCTCTGTGTCAAGTCGCATTGTTTGACTGATATCTGTCACAATACTTTCATCATTTTTGTTTAATTTAAACAGCAATGAAAGCTTTAAATTATGTTTTATTTCATCAAACCAAGCAAACGCTCGCCTATTGTCTCTCTAATTGCCACGACTGAAAGAAAAGTAGCATTACGGAGATTTTGGTCGATTAATAAAAAAATATTTTTTACTGTTTGACGTTAATTCACATTTACTTCACACTTTCACATAAATTATACTAATCGACCGTAAATCAGGTATCATTTCTTTCATTGCTGTCAACTGTCACTATGACACTTTAAAAATAGCGTCATAATATTTAATAAAAATTGATTTTAAAACCTAGTCTTTTTGTCATAATTAATTCAGGTTTGAGAAGCATATAAATTGTAATTGATTTTCATCAACGCTTCGCTACAGTTAATCATCAGATTTGTTTAGACTTAATTGATGTTATGTATAGGCCATATCAATCCTATTGAAAACGGGTGGGCCAATAATTCGGGGTATATTAACACTATAGATACATTTTTTACGGATTAGTATTCATGGTCATAAAATTTTAGCTTAATTGGTTAAAGATTTCTGCTTTTAAAATGTAGTAGTAAAATTCTACCTCATTAACACACCTACGTACTACATTGCAAGTTTTTAACTTGCTTGTCAAAATCCTATTATGGCGGTAATCAGACAATTGGCTTTTTTAAAGTATGAAAATATGACTATAATAGTGCAGTAATGGTCTAATTGATATTGTCTTTGACATTGTAATTTTACAAACTTTACAGTGGTTAATGATCTTTTCTATCAACATACAAACTACATATTCTAAATAAATCAAAACTGGACCCGTAGAGTCAATAGGATTGAGTGTACTTACATGTCAAGAAAAGCTTTTGTTACTATTGTAAAATAATAATAATAACTATAATCAGTTGTATGTATTGTGTAGGCTCATTTTGCTATTCATATCTAAGGTCCAAGAAATCAATACACAAGACAAGGTTTTGTCAAAATGTACACACATACTCGCATAAAAGTACGTTAATGATAATAGAGATTGATGCTTAGTGTTGTTGATTACTTGGACCGTGTTCACTTATTTCAATACCAATTAATAATTACGATACTCTCGTGGGTACTATTGAGACTGGAGAATAGGTGTTTTATTTTGAAAACATGATTTGAACACAAGAATAAAATCCAGCGAGCGTTAGCTAGCCGCAAGCTATGGGCGGCGGCGTCGTGAGGGCAGTAACATAAGTAGTATACAGCGAGTTGCGGGGAGCGGCCGGGGGCCGGGAGCCGGCGCCAGGACTGCGTGAGTAGCCGCCGCCGCCCGCCCGCGCCCCCCTCGGGCTCCGGGCGCGCGGCGGTCCGGTAGTCTAGTAGTAGCCAGTGTCAGTTCGAGTGGTCAGTAGGTGGCGATTTTCAGATGCGGCGGAGCGGCCTCGGCGGGGAGCGGCGCAACCTTGTCGCTCGTACTATCGCGTGCTAGCGCCCGACCACCCTCAATCGTATGAAATTGATCTTGCTCGACTTATCAATCGGCGCGGGCTCGCTGACCCGACGCGCCCCGCCCCCGACTGACCCCGTCAGGCCGGCGGGGGCCGCGAGCGCGTCAGCGAGGCCGCGCCGTAGTTTGTTGGTTCGTGTGCGAACTGTGGCTTCGGACGACACGCGGCCGCCCGCGCACTCAGTCCTCTCGTTTGGGCGCAGGAGGAGGCCGACGTCGTCGTGCGCCGCAAGCGGGACAACAAGGACGAGCCCGACAGGCCGCGCGAGCGGGACGAGCGCCGCGAGCGGGACGACCGCCGCGACCGACCCGCCGACCGGGAACGGGAACGGGATAAGGATCGCGAGCGGGATCGGGAACGCGACCGGGACAAGGAGAGAGATAGAGATGCCAGAGATAAAGATCGTCGCCGTCGGAGTACTTCGAGGTAATAACAAAGAGTACTAGCGTTACCTGTGTAAATAAAATAAATAATAGTATAAATGTAACCAATAAATACCTATAATTAAGTGTATCGTCAATTCCATCATTGAAGCACGATTGAAGGAATTTATTTTTGATCGATAAAAATACTTAGTTTTCTTCAGTGTGTTTTAACAATAAAATAAATGCCTTCATGAGAAATTAAATCTTGTTTCAGGGGTAAAGACCGACGCGAAGATCGTGACAAGGAGAGGGAAAGGGAACGCGAGGAGAGGGAGCGAGACAGAGAACGGGAACGAGAGCGAGAAAGAGAAAGGGAGAGGTCAGTTTTAAGAAACATGCGCGTGCGCATAATTTTGGAATTACGTTTTATTTTTATGTAATTGAGAGAAACGAGCAAACTAAGCAATACGGTAGTTTCCAACTAGTCAAATTCAATACTTTTATCCAAATGTCAAAAACGATACTGTTCTATAAAATATGTATGAAACTCCAAATTATGACGTCACAGTATTTTTGCGTCAAATTGCTTAATTATTTCTTAAAAATAAGCTAAAAAGTAACGAAAATTTTGTAAAATCGACAGATCGATAAATGAAAGTATTTTGCAATATTTTATTGAATTGAAACGTGGAATAATTTATTTTTGTTCTAAGAAACAACTCAATTGGCGCTGAACACCAGAAGCTTTACATGTGCGCTTTCAATATTTTTGGAGGGTGGAACCATTTTACCTCGCATTATGGCCAATGTGACTTTGACACGGCGTCGTTCACGCTGGTTTTCTTTGAGGTTCTGGTCGTCGAACCGCCCCATTCGTGCTTAGCTGTCCCATTATGAATGATTTAAATTTTTATATCATTACTAAGTATGCCGTTTATTCCAGGGAGCAGCGCGAGCGTGAACGAGAAAGGGAGATACGCGAGCGAGAGAGGGAAAGAGAAAGGGAACGGTAATTTTTTTTTTATACTCTAGTTACTTACAGTTTGATTCGTATAAGACATGATCGCAAATACAAAAAAAAAACAATTAATAACAGAAAAATTATAATAGTAAAACAGACTAATAATAAACAGTAAAAACATATTAAGTAGTGTTGGTAGACATGCCCAATCCGAATGGGTCGCCAACTTAGCAAAATCTGGGCAATTTGAGCACTCATAACTGATTTTCAGTTGGCATCCCTGCAGTGACGCATGGACAAAAGCAACACATTCTAAATAAGTTATAGCTTGCTTGTTTTATTGTATTTAATAATAACACAACATTCTAAAGTAAAAAATAACAGCAGGAGTTCCATAAATGTAACCCTGTGAGCGCTCAAGGCGAGCACGTTATTGGTGATCCTATTTAACCCTGTGAGCGCTTAAAAAAGCAGGCACCTCATAGTTGACCCAAAATTTTTAAAATAAACATTTAGGTATGGAGGGCCAAAATTATTGTTTTATGGGATATGTCTGCAATCGAGCAGACGGATTACCTGATGGTAAGCAATCGACCAGCAACAACAAAGGAGGTTAAGGAGGCCGCTTCTCATGCAGGAGGGTGTGGGTTCGAAACCTGGCAAGTACCAATGTGACTTTTTCCGAGTTACATGTACTTTCTATGATTATTTAGACACCACTGACATACGGTGAAGGTAAACATCGTGAGGAAACCTACACTTATAATTTCTAATTATAAGTTTGAAATCGCCAACCCGTATTTAGCAAGTGTGGTGATTAATGCTCAAAACCTTCTCCGTGTGAGAAGAGGCCTTTGCTCAGCAGTGGGCACTTATAGGCTGATGATGATGATGATGAGGAGAGGGAGGAATTGAGTGTCCGGTAACTAATTGTCACGGCGAAACACAAAGCTGTGGTTGTTTCACGCCAGTTTTCTCTGTTAGGCCGTGGTATCACTCCGGAGCATGGCTCTCCCATACTTTTTATTTACCTGGCGCCTTAGTTCACTTGCCTTGCCGTTTCTTTCGGGAAAATACGGCTCTGTGTATAGAGTATTTATTTGAGCGTGCAATCAGCGCGAAAGTCGATAAGTGAATAGTAATAAAGTTGCAACATTTAGGTCATATAGCTGTAAAGTCGGTAAAGGCGACTGTTCACTGGCTTTGTTATTTATTAATTTGTACTCTTATATATGTCAACGGAAAATAACAAGATCCGTAAGTTTATCAATTTACTAGGAAGTTTATAAACTTTCGTAAGACTAAACGGGAGATAAATTGTAATATTTTACGTCCACATTTTCGTAAATTGATAAACTTACTAAACTCACTCGTAAAATAATAAGTAAGCAGTAACCAAAAGCTACGCGCGTTCTGATTGGTTGGCTGTCACGTGTCACTTCTCCTTCGACGAAAGCTGTTATTTTCCGGTGACATATACACAAAATGGCATATAAAAGTATATAGGGCGGGGTGATGAATGTCATTAAGTATTCTTTCTCAGTGATTTTTTTGGGGCTTGAAATCAAATGATTTTCTTGCCCTTTGCTGAGTAGGAATGTCACAGTCTTGCTGACAAAAATCACTCCGTTCCTTTTTGGTTGCCCCGCAACCGAAATAAGGTATCGCAGACCTTACATGGAGCTTCAGAAAAAATAGTGTTTTTTTTTTGGCAGTAAAGAGTCTGACATTCCTTCTTGCCTCACCTTGGGCGAAAGATGTCATTTAATGACTATCCGCCTTCGAAAAAAGACATCAATTACTTTCTTTGTTTTTTTTTTCTTTCCTGTAATAATATTCGCTTGCCCCCTTCAATTAACGAACCAGGCGATTAATAAATAACGGATACAATTAGCTTAGCTTTAATAAAATATGATTTAAAAACCAGAGTCACACTTTGTTTCTCTATTTGTGCACATATTAAGGTACTTTACGATGCAGTTCTAACCAGTGTATTTACATTATAATATGTATATGACAGTAAGTTGTATTGTGCATTGAAATAAATAAATAAAAATAAAAAACTGTAGCCATAGAAACACAGTAACAAACCCGCTAAGAATAATTTGTTTAATACATGCGACTTTTATTTTAAAAGAATTGCCATAGTAAGGTTTTACCGTCAACCGATAAGGTTTTCTCGCTTGCCAGTAGTTGCCGAGCTAGTTAGTCGGTCGACAGTGATCATGTTGAAAATTTACCCATTTATACGAACGCGATATGAGATATTGGGGTATGTTTTTTGTGTTTTTTATGGTATGGTATGGGTCGGCAAACGAGCAGACGGATTACCTGATGGTAAGCAATCAGCGTCGCCCATGGACATCCGCAACAACAGAGGAGTTACTAGTGCGTTCCCGACCTTTTGGGGATTAGGGATTGTGAAGTATTGGGCCTCTGGTAACCTCACTTACACGGCGAAAAACAACGCGATGGTTTTTTCACGCCGGTTGTCTGTGAGGCCGTGGTATCACTCCGTCGAAACACAATCCCTATGTACTTTCCTTTTTTGTCCCATTGGTTAAATATTGTAGTTATACCCTGTTCTCATTTGAGTTTCTTGTTCGTCTTTCGCCACAAGTATCTACACTTACAGCAGCATCAGCCTATAAGTGCCCACTGCTAAGCAAAGGCCTCTCCTCACACGGAGAAGGTTTGAGCATTTATCACTACGCTTGCTCAATACGGGTTGGCGATTTCAAACTTATAATTAGAAATTATAAGTCCAGGTTTCCTCACGATGTTTACCTTCACCGTATGTCAGTGGTGTCTATATAATCATAGAAAGTACATATGACTTGAAAGAAGTCACATTGGTACTTGCCAGGTTTCGAACCCGCACCCTCATGCATGAGAAGCACCTTAACCTCCGAGCCACCACGACACTTTGGATCAGGCAAATAGCTTAGCTTAGTTTAGCGAAATAAATGATTTTACTTTAATTTTGATGGTGATATCACATTTATATTTCCAGTGAACGTGAACGCGAGCGAGAACGCGAACGCGACAGAGAACGCGAGAGGTCTCGCGAGCGATCGCGCGGCCGGAGCCGTAGCGAGGCGGACGCCAGGAAGGACAAGGAGCAGGAGGACGAAGCGAGGGAAAAGAAGCGACTCGAGAAGAAGGCCAGGGAGAAGGAGGCTGCTTACCAGGAGAGGTAAGATTGGAGACACTGTTTTTTAAAATTAACGACTCATGGTCTATCGGTACTAGCCGGCGTTGTGGGGTAAGCGCAATGACCTGAATCATCGACTCGGAATAGGAAAAGGAATAATGGGGTTTTTTTTATCCACTCTGGGTTAAACCCGCCCCAAGAGGGAGTTTATTGCGGCTCTATGCGCAAATCTTATTTGCTGTTTGATACAGATTTGTATATGGGATGAATTGGGGCATAATTATGAGACTGATATAAACATAAAAGGTGGTTGTTTACAAAGAAAATAATAATGATTGTGTTTGAGTGTGTTAATGTGTGTAATGTGTACGTGCTAGTATGTATGAGTGTTGATTAAGTGTTATTGAAATGGTGGGGGTTTAGTCAGTAAGAGTCTGACACTCTCGCCTTACTATGCGCGGGAGAAGTCATTTGATGATTTTCCCCCGACAAAAAAATGGTCTATCGGTATTATCTAAATGTAAACGATCTTAGCGTATCTTTTTATCTAAAAGTTGTGTAAAAATCACAATTAGGTATTTACCTGAGTCGATACTAGCTAATATACAAGCTAATATATAGTTAATAAATTAAATGTAAATAATCTTTGTAAGTATATATTTTATACGACATCTGAAAAGAATGGAACTCGCATGGCAAAATACAACGCTTTGGTTGTTTCACGCCGGTTTTCTATGAGGCCGTGGTATCACTCTGGTCGAGCCGAACTGTTCGTGCCGAAGCATGGCTTTCCCACACTTCATACATGTTTTTTTTATATCCAGGTTGCGTAATTGGGAGAGTCGTGAACGGCGGAAGGCAAAGGAGTATGAAAAGGAACGCGAGAGGGAACGGTGTCGTGAGGAGGAGAGGGAGAAAGAGGCCAAAAGGTTGAAGGAGTTCTTGGAGGACTATGACGATGAGAGGGACGACCACAAGTACTACAAGGGGAAGGTAATGTATTTTTATTCTACCATAATTATACAAATATTACTTATTACTTCTTAGGATTTAGTTAATGCTTATATAGAAAATAAATTATTCGTTTTATTGTTACGAATTCATATGACTAAGATAAAGTTATGATTAATATATACAAACATAATATTCAAAGTGAAGTATCTTGTATGTCTAATAATTACTTATATTTATTGGAAGTTGGATTATTTTAATGTGTTGAGTGATTAAGGCTATAGAAACTTGTATTGTAGTTACTGCTTATAATATTATCATTATATAGTGTAAAACGATGTATTTTTCAATTCAAATATGTACCTTTGACGACATTCATGAAAAGTGGAGAAAACTAGTGATTTGCCTGCCTGATGAAATGTTGATATTAATATATTCTATTGTTTAATGGATGTTATAATAAACATTTCTTTTACTTTCACTAGTTAATTTATTAAAATCGCATCAAAGTATAAGTTGAAAAAATTTGAGTGTACATAGGGAATATAGAGACAGGGAAAGCGACATTTTTATTAAATGCGTGATGGTCCAGGAGCTGCAGCGCCGTCTGGGCGTGCGCGTGCGCGAGGCGGAGGGCGACGCGCGCGAGCGCACGCGCGAGGCCGACGAGCTCGAGGAGCTGCGCGCGCGCGTCTGGGGGGCACGCGCGCCCGACGACCCCGCCGCGCGCGCCGCCTTCGACCGCGCGCGCGCCGCGCTCGACGCGCAGTACCGCCCGCGTCTGCTCATCGACGTCAGTCTGCAGCACGACCAGCAGCGCGCGCAGGAACTGCAGCGCGCCGAGCAACGGGAGGAGGCGCGCAGGGAGGTACGTCGCTACCTACAATACCGCCGACTTATCTTGGCGACTCTGAAGTTAGCCGATTGTCAAGTTAACAAAATTGTGTACTGCGCAGCTAATCGGCTAACTTCAGTGTCGTCAAAAAAACGTCGGCTGTACTGTATTAGTATTAAACGGACACAGATATTCAATACGTTTTATATTTGTTTCGTCTTGTATATAGATCAGTTTATTTTATAAACATAACTTCACTAAGAAAACTTCTATTAGTTTCAATCAAAACAGTAGTCTTATTGAGCCGATTGACAAGCAATTAACTACGTAACATCACTGTAATGCACATGCTGCTCATAACTAGTATTCAAAAATATCTCTGTGGCAAAGTTTTTATTTTTATAATCAAGTAAATATTTCATTTTCTTTATCCTTCAAGTAAAGGCATCCTAATTCACATAGAAAGAAAGAAAGAAAATATTTATTTGTGAAAATGTAGTACAAATATAGGTGTTGTGTTATGTGTATGGAATCTCACACATTCTACCGAATTGGTGTACAAATTATTTCGCTTAATATCTAGTTATAACTATGCACTACTTATTCTAAGTCTATGATAGGTCATCTAAATAATCTTTAGTGCAATAATAACATTTATTTAGCAAAAACTCAAACAATTTTCTTTTAAAAGACATTAGGTTAAGATTTTTTAGGTAAATAAAAACTTTAGAATTCATTAAACTTCATTATTCTTCTATTGCTTCTCGGACTACAACGATTGTACGGTTAACGCTCTTTAAAAACTAAGTTTTTACTGAGCAAAACTAAGTTTTTTATGCCCAAAACTAAAATTGTAGAAATAACATGACGTTAAAGTTAATCGTATTGCATGAATATTCTTGTTTGAAATGTTGATGTATAATGGTACGCTGTCGTGCAGGCCCGGCTGCGCGCGGCCCGCGAGCGCGAGCGCTACCTGCGGCTGGCGGCGGTGCGCGAGTTGCCTTGCGAGGCGTCGCCCATCGAGTCGGACAGCTCGGGCGCGGCGTCGGGCGGCGCGGACGCGGGCGCGGACCCCGCCGAGCCCGCCTCGCCGCCCGCCTCGCCGCCGCGCACGCCGCCCCGCCTGCACCGCCACCACCGCAGGGCTTCGCCCCCGAGCTCCGACGCCGGCACCACGCCGCCGCAGCCCCCCACCCCGCCGCACCACGTACGTATCGTCCCGACCCTCTCGTTTCGCCATCGTCACCTGCCTGACTTTGTTCCTTGGGATATCCCCAGAGTCCCTCCTGGGAGGAGGAGGGGGGACGGAGGGGACTGTCGAACTTACACACTAAAAACGACGGCGTCCATTCTTGCATGTCTGTATGGAGGTGCAAGAATGCGGATTCCTTCGCGGATCATAAGGTCATCAGGAACAGGGTAAGTTACCCTGTTCCAATCATTTACATTATTATTATTATCAACAAAGTTTTTTTTTTTCACTTTTACTCACCATTTCAGCATTCATTTTATGTCACCGTTAATCCCAGTTTTTTTAATTGTCACCAGTCTTGTTATAAATTCCATATGATACATATCAATAATTATTAACTATAGAAACTTTAAACACATTACCCGACCCGGGAATCTATGTAAATTTCAATATTAGAACATGCAACCAACCAAATAATACATGAAATAAAGCAAATTGACATGTTTTGCAGACTGTGACGTCAACGGGTAGTTCACCTATCACAATCAGTTTCAAGAACCACCATAAGTTGAGCCCCTCAGCTAATGACACGCCCAACGGTGAGTACTCGTCTAACTTACTTTTTGAGGTCTTACTAACGTGGTTTGTGTGTGTATTCTTGTAGTATGTATAGCCATTGCTAACCAAAAAGAAAACTTGAATCACACTAACAAATTTGTACGCTATACTGTAAGAAATTTTTCATTTAAATTAACACATTCAGTGCCCCCGACGCGTATGTGCGTGCGAGGAAACGCACATACGCGTCGGGGGCACTGAATGTGTTAAAATACTTAAAAGTTTTTTGTATGAGATCTCCATCAAGAGTTAAACAGTTTATCTTCTGAATATATTGCAATATTCAAGAAGCAATCGCAATAGTATTGTCTCTAATAGTATACTAGAAAATATTAGTTGCCTAAAAAAAAATGTGTGACTGCGAGTTAACAACATGAATTAAAATGTTATAATTTTTGACTGTAAAACAGTACAAAGATTACAATATTTTTTTGACATATCAATAAAAACATATACTAGCTACCCGCTCCAGCTATGCACGGTTGCAATGATAATATTATTCTATTTTTATATGATAAATATAATGTTCAGTTTCCACTATCAGCTTTCATCGCTCCACAGAATGGTAAGATGTGATTGGCTCATAATAATTGCAATGCAAAATGTATTTTATTTATCATTATATTCTTATATTCACGCTGCATTGGATAGCTTGGAGGTTGGGACACTATATGGGCCGAGGTTGGTTTTACTAACACATTTTTATACAATTTCATTTAAAATAGATATAATAAAATATATCACAGACAAAAATAATGAGCGATCACCGTATTAAAACGACATTTTCGATTTCAGTAATTATAATTGTGGGTGAGCCATGCTTCGGCACGCATTGGTCTGCTCGACCGTTGTAATACCACGGCCTCACAGAATCCCTAAATCTCCAAATCCTTAATCCCCAAAATGTGAAGCCATGTGCATGAGTGAAAATTTAGATTATTATTTTCTGGGAAATTCACTACATTTCCCAAACATAATTTCGGCTTGTGGTTTGATTCAACTTATCAATATATTATTATCTTGTATTGTATTTCCCAAACAATAATATTGACCCCAAAGGCTGTTTTTAAAACGCAACTTTTTATATTGAAAGAGATCCTATTTAACTGCACGGTTGGCGTGGTGGCTGGGCAACTGGCTGGCGCGCAACGTGTCGCGGGTTCGATTCCTGCACCGAACAACTCTTTGTGTGATCCACAGATTGTTGTTCCGGGTCTGGGTGTGATTTGCATGTGAAATTGTATGTTTGTAACAGCACCCACGACACAGGAGGAAATTCTAGTGTAGGGCAATGTTTTTTTTTAAATGGAAAGTTTATTAATGATTTGTGTTTGTCTCCCAACAGAGTCAGGTCGCGTAAGACGCGTGCATGCAGCGTTTGCAGGCGACGACGACGAGCCCACAGGCGGGTCGCATGGAGGGCCCCACGGTGGCCACCCCCCTCCACACGGGGGGTCGCATCCCCCTTCACATGGTACCCCTACGAGTGGGTCGCACACACACGACCAACCTCGACGTGAGTATTAATATTTATGTGCCAGAAATACTATGATACAAAAGGTGTGATTTTTTTAATCGCAATTCTAAAGACAAGCTTTTCAATTCTCGTTAGGTATTACTATATCCTTGTAATTTTTAATATCTCTTGTTTACCTTTAATTATCTTAGCCTCTTACATGTAAAGTTTAACATTTAGATAAAGGGAGACTTGTTATAATTATGTTTTCTCATTCGAGCTTCTTATTGCTTAAAGATTAGAAGAAAGGTGTCTTATGTGTTGGCCATATAAATTGCAAAAAGAAATATTAATAACTAGCTTCATATATTACCGCGCGGTTTCACCCGCTGCTCGGCTCTATTTGATCGTAGCGTGATATTTTATAGCCTATAGCACTCAGCAATATTGTAGCTATCTATCAGTGAAATAATTTTGGCAATCCAACCAGTAGTTCCAAACTTACAAATTTTACCTCTTTGTAATACTAGTATAGATAACAACTTTTAAACTTTAAATGTGGTAAACGTGTTTCTCTTCACAATAGATGCGCGAACCGGCGTTTGCTTGGGGTTTGATAAATTAATTCGGTTCCATAAGATCAGAAATACCGCGACATTAAGTACAAAATAATATATACAAACTTACATATACATATACAAACTTTTAATTACAGCTAAAGAAAAGAAAGACAAATCAAAGAAAGCCAGCGGCGGCGGCGCTAATGCCGAGGCGGCGGCCGGGGACAAAGAGAATCGCAGCGCTGAAGAGAAACGGAAACACATCAAAAGTCTCATCGACAAGATACCCACACAGAAGGATCAGCTATTCCAATACAAACTTGATACTGCACAGGTTAGAATATTACTTATTAATCTTTTCATAGCTTTGTTATTTAATCTGAACTTGAACTAAAGTAGCCCAAAAGATAACCAAACTGAAGTCGCAGTGGACAGGTCAATTTGTTGAAGAACCGATGACCGTTGGAGTAGACGTGTCCTAGAGTGGAGACCACGTCTAGGCAAACGTAGTGTAGGGCGCCCTCCCAGCCGGGGTTGCGGGGTTAGCGCAATGAGGCACCGTGACCTCGGCTCAGAGCAGGAGAAGGAACAGGGGGGTTTTTAGTCAGTAAGAGTCTGACACTCCCTCCCGCCCGGCCCTGGGCGGGAGAAGTCATTTGATGATGTCCCCTTACAAAAAAAGGGCGCCCTCCAGCTAGGCGGACTGACGATGTCTTCAGGGTGGCCGGCAGTGGTTGGATGAGAAGAGCTAAACATCGAGCTCAGTGGCGTGCAATTAGGGAGGCCTATGTCCAGAAGTGGTCGACATCAGGCTGATGATGATGATGATGATCTTTGTTTATTTCTGAAGCTTCAAACTAAAGCTAGTCAAGTAATCTCTTCAAATATTTTCGTCCTCCCCCATTTGGTGAGATGTCATGAGATTGCGAATTATAAAAAGAAAAGCATCCAATGACACCATTCGCCCAGGGTATGGCGAGAGGGAGACCCAGACTCTTACTGACTAAAAACCCCCCGTTCCTTCTCCTGCTCTAGGCTGAAGCTGCGGTACCATATTGCGCTTGACCCCATAACCCAAGCTGATTCTTCAACCAGCTCGTGTTATAATACTTGATAAGAGTCTAGACTTGAAAAGAGACTGACCTCTAAGTTTGTTTCGGCATTTCTTCTCAGAGTAGTCAGATAGGAAATGCCGGCTTCATCTAGTTTTTCACATATCAATTGACATGTAAAAGTGCCGTTTTATGGCCTATTTGCAAAAATAAATTCATTGTTTCATTGTTTACAGATTGACAATGTATTAATGGAAAAGAAAATTCGGCCGTGGATAAATAAGAAAATAATCGAGTACATTGGTGAGCCGGAGCCAACCCTCGTTGACTTCATCTGCAGTAAGGTGGTCGCTGGGTCCGCGCCGCAAGGGATACTCGACGATGTACAGATGGTAAGTGGTGGCACTGGTAACTTTATGGAGCAGTGTGATGTGTGATTGAGGGAAATAATGTGGTTTTTTAAATGATAGGTCGACATACGAGCAGAAGTTTTACCTGATGGTAAGCAATCAGCGCCGCCCATTGACACTCTCAACACCAAAGGAGTTGGCGTCCGTTATCGGCCTTTTGAGAAAAAGGGATATTAGATTGATTTGTGATGGAAGGAACATTAGAAATTGATCAAGAAACTCTCAAAAGTTGTATAAGGCCGGCAACGCGCCTGTGACTGCTCTGGTGCTGCGTCTGTCCATGGGCGGCGCTGATCATTTACCATCAGGTAATCCGTCTATTATTTTGCGTCCTATTACATAAGAGTGATTCGTGATTCAGGGTACAGCAATGAGATTGAGGGTAGACTAATATGTGTGTGAACTGACAGAACTTATGTCTGATTGAGATTTGAATCTGTCGAGTCTTGTGAGATTTGAGTGAGTATGAAGTACTGATTATATTATTTATTGATAGATAAGTTACGACAAGCCAAATTTGTGGCAATTTGAGTTAGTTAGTAATGAATGCTTGTTCTCAACTGAGTTTATTTTATGCATTAAAGACGCAACTCGTTAGTTCATACAGAACCCGGTTGAAGGCGTAAGTGTCGTTGGTGAATAAACGATGAAATAACAAAAATATTTAAAATCTATTTTTGCCTGCAACTGAATCTATAACGTAGATGTATTTAAACCAAACATGAACTATATATTCCACTATCTTCTCATCCTGCTGCTCTGCTCCATATAATCGTAGCGTGATGTTTTATAGCCTATAGCACTCAGGAACATTGTAGCTATCTATCAGTGAAAGAATTTTGGCAATCCGACCAGCGGTTCCAAAGATTACCCCCTACATACAAACTTACAAATTTTACCCCTTTATAATATAAGTATAGATAAAATACAGTCGGTAAGGACTTTTCGCGGGTGCGTATGATTGTATGTTTTCGAATTTATTGTACGTTTTCTCAAATTTTTGTTTTGTGCCACTATCGAATGATGTGAAATGATTTCGAGGAAAGAACATAAGGTTTAAGTGTGGGAGAGCCATGCTTCAGCACGAATTGGTCGGCTCGACCGGAGTGATACCACGGCCTCACAGAAAACCGGCGTGAAACAACCACAGCGTTGTGTTTCGCCGTGTGAGTAAGGTTACCGGAGGCCCAATCCTTCCCCTTCCCGGACCCTTCCCCAATCCCTAAATCTCCAAATCCCTAATCCCTAAAAGGTCGGCAACGCACTCGTAACTCCTCCGTTGCGGGTGTCCATGGGCGGCGTTGATTGCTTACCATCAGGTAATCCGTCTGCTCGTTTGCCGACTTGTTACATTAAAAAAATAAAAAAAAAGGTAATAAAGTGATTTGAGTTTAAACGTAATTGAATTGTCCAGGTGTTAGACGAAGAGGCGGAGGTCTTCGTGGTGAAGATGTGGCGGCTGCTCATCTACGAGTTGGAGGCCAAGCGGGCCGGCCTGCACAAGTGAGCCTGCATGGGCCTGCACGGGCCTGCTCGGGCCTGCACCGGCCTGCACGGACGGACGCATAGCGATAACAATATGTACCTCCTAGTCTAGCGATTAAATAAATTACAATATTATTATCTACTTGAGTTTTATTTTGTTTTGTTTTTACCAAAAGTCTCGGTTAAATCATATAAAAGTACTTTTCAAACGCCAAAATAGAATGATAGTCCGTCAGTCTGTTTGTCAGTGAAGTTAGGTGTTCGCCTGCTCGTCGCAAGTAGATTCGAATGGAGTAGAAAGAGATAGAACCTCGTTACTCTTTTAGAAATATTTGTTTTCAAATCTCACCAATACATTCTTTATTACACACTAGCTTCTCGATTCCCGAAAGCCCTACGTAGCAAGTCTATCCGTCCATCATTTCAACTTTTGCAAGTACATACATATAAAATGTACCTACTTCGCCCACCTTTTGATACCTACGTGTATCAACTTTTAAATAATACTGCACAGGGTTAGATTTGTTATGTCAAAAGTCGAAGTCAAAATCATTTATTCCAACTAAACTATAAATAGGTACTTTTGAAATGTCAAAATAGAGAAGTAGTCTGTCAGTCTGTTCGTCACTGAAGCTATGGTCACAGTATCCTAATTTATTAATTTCTACTATAGCTTTTGCCTGCGACTTTGTTATGAATCGCGACTTCCTGAAGATTTTTGGTTTAAAAACTATCCTATGACCTTTCTCGAGTTCCAAATTATTTCTGTACGAAATTTCGCACAAATAGGTTCAGTAGTTTAGGCGTGAAGAAAATACAGACAGACAGACAGAGTTACTTCGCAATATAAGTTTGGATATCCCACCTACCTAGGTACCTATATAGGTTTGGTTGTCAAATAGCAGTCACTTTTTGCTCGGTTTTCAACACTGTTTTTTACATTAATTAATGCAAATTATTTAACAAGAAGTACCTAGCGACACCATTACATGTAGAAAAGTGATAAAATAATTATAATTGTAATAAGTAATAATAATTGTTTTGGGCAGCAAAGTGTTTATGTACGAAGAATAACGCGACAAAAATGTATGAAAAGGCTATCGGAACATTCAACTTGATAAAGCAAATAGCCTTTATTTGTCAGGGTAAATCATCAATTGACTTCTCCCGCCCGGCCCTGGGCGGGAGGGAGTGTCAGACTCTTACTGACTAAAAACCCCCCTGTTCCTTCTCCTGCTCTGGGCCGAGGTCGCGGTGCCTCATTGCGCTTACCCCGCAACCCCGGCTGAACATCAGCCCTATAGGGCCCCGTCTGTGGTGGTCTATTGGCTCTTTGTGTGGCCGTACGCTCGAGTCTGATTCTGGTCGGGCGGCGAGCTATCCTTACTCGCCGTCCGCAGACCCGCGCTTACGGTGGCGGTAAGCAAAATACTTTCGCTGATGTCACAACTGTGGAAAGCATTGAATAATCTGCTGTGGTGTAGATATTTGATTAAGAACGATCTGACCAAGTAGGATGCGTCGCGAATGCGTTACGGCGTATCTATTAAACATCGCGAGTGTGACGGATGACTTAATTGGACAATCTTGTATGGGGTTATATAAGGCTTTTAGTTTTGCCCCGCGTACTGAATATCACGCAGCCAGTACGCAGTCGTCACGTCGCCGCCATGAGATCTGGCGCGCTTGTGACGTTAGTGGCGAGCTGGCTTTACCTCACCGTAAGTACTGGCCAACCTTGATCAAGGCCGCCTATACATGCGCGTGGAGCGTCATGCGTTCGTTGTACAGTCATCATTAAAAGTCAATGACGATATTAAGATTTTTAAAACCACTATACACTAAATTACCTATAAGTGTGTGAGAGCAATGTTTCGGCACGAATGGGTCGGCTTAACCGTAGTGACCTATCGGCCTCGCAGAAAACCGGCGTGAAACAAGCACAGCGTTGTTTTGCCGTGTGAATGAGATTACCGGAGGCCCAATCCAACTTATCCCCCAATCCCTCCCCAATCTCTAATTTGTCAAAAGGCCGGCAACGCGCTCGTAACTTTTTCCTTGTTGTGGGTGTCCATGGGCGGCGCTGATTGCTTACCATTAGGTAATCCGTCTGCTCTTTTACCGTTTATCTACATAAAAACAATGACTCAACAAAATAGGGCCAGTATTGTATAAACATCTTTAAAGTTCAAAATTAACTGAACACTACTCGTCAAATGTCACTGAAGAACTCCATTTGATATTAGTTTGAAAATCTAAATGTTGTCATCAACTTTCGATGCTCACCATACATTACTGCAGCTGCTTATGGGGCCTTATATTTAGTGTTAGGTGACGTATTTGTTCCGATTGGTAATGACTGAATATACTTACACCAGCAGTGTCACATCGCGCTCGCCGAGTCACGCCTAGATGTAGAATATAACGCAGACGTGAGTAATTAAACTACTATATTAAAATTGTTGTATCTTGTATGATCTTCTAATAATTATCTAGTATTTTCCTGTATATATTTAGCTGCGCTATCCGTCCAGCATGGAGCTACTCATTCCGTTGCTGACGAGTGCCGCGGCCTCGGGGGAACCATACGAGCGCGCGCGGTCCGACCACGACGCGCCCTTTAGTAACATCCCCGACAGCGCCTTCACGTTGGACGAGGGTATCCTGGATGCTGACTCTGCTTCGCACCCCATTGCTGCGCCACAACGCGTGCATAAGAAAGTTCTCAACAGCCACGAGGAAGGGGTCGATTACTACCGGCCACGTTCTATATACGTGAGTAGCATGGAACAGCGCGCAGAACGGCCGGCGGACGCGTGGAGTGCGTGCCGGTCGCTGCTGCAGGAGCCGGCCGCCGCCCACCTCGAGGTGCTGCTGCTGCTCTGCGCCGAGCTGCTGGACGCCCCCTCCCCGTCCGACGAGCAGCGCGCCCGCGACCTGCCGGGGCCCAGCACAGCCCAGCCTTGCGCGTGCTGCCTCGAGACGGCGCGCCGAGACTACATGCGGATGGGAGACAACGCCGACATGTGAGGCCGCTTCCTGTAGTGACTTCATCGCCCTCCGCTAGCCGCACTCACGCGTATCTGTGTTGCAGGGTGCTGCGGTACATGTCGGCGCCGCCCAGGTCAGTGCCTCTGCCCACTTAGTGCCCGCTCGCCTATAGTGGCTACAGTGTGCCATTCCTGTTGCAGACGGCGACCCCATCTGCTGCCGCCGCCGCCGTGGGCGGGGGATATACCAGACTAAGGACCTTATCAACATTTTCCGCGAATATACCTAAACTATCGATAATTCATATCGCCATAGAATGTGAAATAAGTAAATACCATATTACTAGCAATAAAAGTAAAAACAAATGACAGTAAAGGGATTTTAGATAATAACTGTTTATAATTTATTTATTAATTTTAATTAAACTTAGTGGCTAAACTACCGGAGATAAAAATGTAGTGGACAACGACGTCACTGGCAGCCCAGGACGGACTTCTTGCAGCAGTTGCAGCAGCGAGGCAGAAGCGGGTTGGCGGGCGTGGTGTTGTTGAAGTCACGGCCCTTCGCGTTCTCGGGGTTGTAGGGACCCATCACTACAGAGCCGTCCTTGCCGTACGTAGGTCCTTCCATATTCAGCACACTGCGCTGGCACAGCCGGCCCTGTCATACACACATGTTTTATAATACACGTTTGTACTACTACTCGTGTAAAATACCTGCGCTATAGGTCTTATTAATGTTCTGCTAAATTATTTCAACTCAGTATTTTAAACTGCCAGCTTCATAGAAATCACTACGTCAGACCAAGACAACGAACAGTTTGGACAGTACCTTAAAACGTATGAGCGTGATGGAGGGTCCGCGGGCGGGCGCCATGTCGAGCTGGTCGGGGGAGGGAGACTGCAGGCGCTTCTCGTGGCGCAGCTTGCCAAGGTCCGACCAGTTGTACTTCTTGGCATGATGAGAGCGGTGAGTAGTCGCCAGCATCTGTAATATCGACGGCGTCGTGCTCTGTGCCATCTCGCTGGCACTCGGAGTCGTTGCTGATGTGTCCGTGCTCTCGGTCTGGCCGCCAGTAGCGTGCGTCACAACCCCCACCTCACCACCTTTCGCTTTCTCTGTTGGCTGATCCCCCACTTTCTGTGGAGGTTCAGGACCGGCTCGGTCGCTCTGTATTCGCATCCGCATCTTTTCTTTATCCACCAGTCGTTTTAGTTTATCGACACGAACTTTTTTGTAATGCTTGGAGTGTGTATAACTTCTGAACTGAGTGACGTTAGGAGTCTTTTTGTCGGAGTGAGCTGTGTTGTTGTTCAATGTCGTGTTGATACCTCGACTGGCATTCATGGGGCGCAGGGGCAGGGGCTTTTGTTGCACGCGGTAAGGCTGGCCGCGCACTGGCTGCCGTATGAGGGGTGTGGGTCGCGCTCTGGCACTACCAGAGCGCCGTAATGGTTGATGCTCCGGTCGAACTACGACTCGAGGTGTCGTGCCAGCACCGTGCGCAGGAGGGCCAGGTCGTCGCATCTCCGCGTGGCCTGGAGGCGGCACCCAGTTGACCGGGATGCGGTTAGGTAATTGCGGTACTTCCGCAGTCTGGCGCACAACCTCGGGTGGTCCATTAGTGGGCTTCCCCAGAAACATGTTATGTTTGAAAATCTCGTAGTCATCGTTATTTCGCCTTAGACCCTCTTTGATTACGTTTACAAAGTCTATAGTTTTGTTGGAGTTTTTTGGGCTTCCTCTGTCAGTTGTAGCTGTAAGAAAGATAAGGAGCTGTGAGTGGCGGTCTGTAGCTGTCTCCAGCCGACAGGAACTAAGGTTTTCACTCACCGGCGTTGGTGTGCTGCACGGTGGCAGTAGCGTGCCACTGGCCGAGTATGCTCGCGTGATACAGAGCGATCAGTGCCACCAGTGACCTCTGCATCGCTCAGCACTCTGTGTCCCTCGTGCAGAGCGGTTCACTATAATTCATGGCCCTCTACATAAAATAAAGTCGTTCGATAGAAAATTTTATGGCCCACAATAAAATATACAATAAACTGCGACTAAATCGGTATTTGGCGTCACTTGTGCAATGCTAGAATATGTAAAAATAGTATGTTGTTGCCGTGTGTACTGGGTGGTCGGGCTAACTGTCAGCTTTCTTGGAAGGCTGGTAAACAAAACTATACAGAACACTGAGGCTTATAGCGTTTGTAACGCAGAGAGATTGGAATGAAAGTCGTAGGTTTGAACGTAACGGTTTATTAAAGGAGGCTACTTGTCGTGTCTGCGGTGGTGCGGTATCATGTCGTCGAGCGGGTCGCGGTGTTCGTGTATCTCGTGCATGTACTGACGGCGCGTGCGCGGCAGCCGGAAGGCGGGCAGCGGGGCCTTGTCGAGGCTGATCAGCGCCACGCTGTCAGGCGCCCGTTCCTCTAGAAACCGCCGCGGCCCACTGCGTCGTCGGTCGTGGGTCTTCATCTGCAACCACCTCCATGTTATACTTACCGCATTTGGAAGAAAAGTTTAACATCGTATAAGTCACAGCCATACAAAAGAGATTGATAAGTAAAAACGAAATCTGCCCATAAAATGTATTGGATATGTGAGATAGGTCTACATTCCCCTATACTTGTTATAACTACTTATAGTTAGTGGCGTTTCGGACAAAAAGTCTCGAACACTGTCTGAATTGACACACAAAGGCAAACTGGTGCTGCTATTTCATCCCGACCACGCTGTTGCTTTTGCGTGAATGATTAACGAAAAATTCTTCATCATCATTCTTTCACAAAAAATTTGACAGAATTTTTTTGTAAGCACCCGTACTGTGACATACTAACCGTAAGCAGCTTGTACGTGACGTTGGCTCCTGAAACGGTGACGACGAAGGTGCGCTTCGTTGGCTTCTCTCGGGGCCGCAGCGTCGTGGTACTCTTCGTGTTGAAGCCGCGTCGCGCCGATTTCACCTTCGTCCTCTTCGTGTAAACACGACTGAAATTAGTTCGTTTAGGACCTGTTCGACTAGGGGCCATGCGACCAGAGGTCACACGATTTGAAGTAACCCGGCTGACCTTGACATGACCATTCTTGTCTAGAGAATGATTATTCTTCTTCTGGTCTGATTCGTCGTCGGTTGACGATTGATCATCTGACGCAATATTGTTTCGTCTCAACTTGGTGTCGTCCATGTAGTACAATAAATCTTTTTTGGAGATTTGATAGTCTCGCTTCTGCTGCTGTGGCGGACCTGGTGTCCGACCTGCATGCTGAGGTTGGTTGTTACTGTGTCCTGGGATTTCATCGAAGATAGCTTGATCTTGGTGCTTGGCATCCGAAAAGTCGGAAGCTTGGTCGTTCTGTTGATCTAAATTGTCTTGCGGGTCGGAGTGCTCTTTCGGCTCAGCGTCGTCCTGGTGGTTGAGGTCAGCCTGCACTTCGCGTTCGTTCTTCTGCTCAGGCTGATCTGCTTCTTCTGGGTTTCCACCCGGCTCGTTTTCAGGTGGTGTGTTAATCATTTCATCTTGATCTTCGCGTGGCGTCGGGCTCTCTTTTCTCTCATAGCTACCATGTTGTTCCACTCTATGGTTTTGGTTCCTGTTTCTTTGGCCAACGGGCGCGACTTGCATTTGATTTACTTTCATAGCGTCATATGGAGCAGGCGGGTCGCTGGCTTGGTCTGGTAAGTAGTCACGAATGTCGAGCTCGTCAGTAGGTGGCACTCCGGCTGCGGGCTCCAGATAGTGAGGCCAGTCAGTGGCCCGCGTCTGCTGTGGTCTATCGTTTCGCTTCCGCTGCTCGAAGCGGGAGCGGTGGCCTTGCTGCTGATTTTGTTGTTGGTTCCGCGGGCGTTGCTCAGGTGTCTCATGTTGTGGTGGTGGTCCAAGCTGCGGCAGCGGCTCGAGCTCCTGGGGCTGCTTGAGTTCCTCGGGCTGTTCGAATTGGGGGGGCTCCTCGAGGCGCTCAAGTTGCTCCGACTGGTCAGGCTGCACAGGCTGCTCAGGTGGCTCGGGCTGCTCACGCTGCTCGGGCTGATCAGGCTCGTAGAACTCGCTCTGCATACGCTGGTCTTCGCTGCTTGCCTGCACGTGCTCCATTATTCTAGGTATACGGGAGTAAGCTATCGGTTCCAACATTTACGAATAAAACTTCTGTAAACATATATTTGTAGTAAATGGGGTAAAACTGTTATTTTAACGGACTTGTGCCCTTTTGTGTCACGTAAATAATGTGATAATAATTTCAAAAATACTATTTAAAACCAAGGTTTTATAGCTTCTGGCACTAAGCACTCAAACAGATGGTTTTGGAGATTTAGAGTGGGTTAAAAGCATTAGACAGACAAATTTATGGTAATGAAAACTAAACGTGCATACACAATTTCAGCTCAGTCAGTTAAAGATATCTGCTTCAATATTTAGTTCCAAGCAAATACACAAATGTTGCGTGGTACAATACTTATAGTTCTGAGAGAAGCTGGAGGCTAGTAGATTATACTTATATTGAGATGAGTATTCTGTGGAGAGTGCTATTATTTGAGACTCCACAAGCCATGTTGATACGTACACTTGAATTTTGATGCCCGCGTTCGTTGGAGTTTACATTCTGATAATCGTAGTTGTCCCGCATCAGCTGCCGTCTCAAGTTTTCCACCATGTCGGAAGACATGCGTCGAGACACCACCGGCTTCGGGAACAGCTTCGACGGCGATGATGCTGTAATATAATTTTCTTAGGCTTTACTGTTCGCGCTATGTAATATTCAAACGAGACGCATTACCTGACGGTTAGTAATCAGCGCCGCTCATGAAACCCCACAACACTAAACGAATTACGAGTCTGTTGCTGGTCTTTTGGAGTTTCTGAGATTCAGAGACTGGGAAGAGATGGGGGATGGAAAGGATTGGGACTCCGGCTACAACACTCATTTAGCAAATAAAACATAATGCTGTGGTTGTCTCATGCTGGTCGAGCCAAAGCTTGGCTCTTCATAATTTAGGTATAGCAAAATATTCTTTAGCAGAATTTTTGTTTGTGGTTAATGCGAGAATGGTGGTCTATTACTCAGAAGCAGTAACAATCAGGACTTAATATTACGGAAGCATTCTTTGACGCCAGGTTTTCGTGAGGTCATGCTAACACTCTAGTTGAGCTGGCCCATTCATGCCGAAGTGATAGCTCTCCCACATTTAAGAATAAAGTTACAGAGAGAAATACGGTACAAATGTCTGATGTACCAATATTACTAAGCTTGGCAATTCTTTGGAACCGCAATGATAATAAAAAACGGGAACGAACAAGAATGTTTCACAAAGTAGGTTTATGCTGTGTTTTCTATGTTTCTGGAGACTTAAATGCTGACCCTGATAGAGATTTGGATTAACACTCATCCATAAGACAAAGGTCAGTCAGTAGAGTACGCTTTTGAGCTGATATTATTGAAAATGAGTGACACAATCCTACAAGTAATACTTACAGTTACGGATCTCGGCGTGGCACAAAACGCTGACGGTAAGAATTGTGAAAACTACACTAAACATTTTGGTGGCGTGAACGCGCTCAACGGCGACAGTACAACGCTGTTCAAATCGCACATAAGTATATACAAAACTTTATTACTTTATTTATTGTAAGTTTTAACACTTCTACACGAAAACTCGCTGCAAGCGACTCATGACGTTTGTGTAATATAATATTTTCGCAATAAACGCAAACTATTATAATATTATTTATAACACTACGTTACTGAGTTTTCAATATTTTATGTTACATTATTTTTTCCAGTACAAATATGTTTTTTCGATTCGTGGGATGACCGTTTCAGATTATGTGCATTAAATGTCTTTTTACCTTTTCTTTTGTGAGAGGAAAATCATAGAATGATCTCGTCCAGGGTGAGGGGAGTGTCGGACTCTTAATGACCTCCGATGGTGCTCTTTTTACATGTATTCGAAAGTAGTTGTATATTAATGTTTAAGTTAATCAGCGTAACATAAAACAAACTTGTAATGTAATATTATAATAGGAATAAAGAGTTATAGACAAATAAGAACAGATTAGTGAAGAGACAAACGTATCAAAAGAGCGCCTAGTGTGAATTCGTTTAAAGGTTAACGTCATCTACGCTCTTGAACTGTAAGCAATCAGCCATGAACATAAGCAATACGAGTATCAGAAAAGGTTGCTGACCTTAAAAGGAAGAGAGAAGAAGAACTTTATTTAACACATGCAAAAATATTTTACCCAAAGAAATACCTTTATATTATTCACAAAATATAATAAACAAGCCAAAGTATTTCGCATAATTATAATGAAAAACTATTTTTTGATTTTTACCGTAGTAACGTAGCAGCGTAGCACGGCTACGCGGATCCGCTACGCCGCTACGCTGATTTGATTTGATTAAAAACACTGCATGCCGCCGTCCGCCATCTCTGCGCTGCATCTCTTTGATGAATTCTAAACTATAATGTTATATAATTACGTTATATTTTTGTTCGAGCGCTAGTCTGTTTTAATACAGTATCAAATAGAATAAACAGAAGTTCAATGATTTTTGGTTGATATTGTTAACTGTAGGTTTTATTTACTAATAGGCAAGCGCAGATTGCAGTGCAGGTCATTTTTTATCGTTGGTCCCTAAGAGATCACGCCGTCCACGGATTCACGCAATACCAGAGGAGTCACAAGGTTTTGAGGATTAGGGAATGGGGATGTTACAGTAAGGAGAAAGATTGAGCTCCGGGAGCTCACTTATACACCAAATAATACAAACACTTTTAGTATTATTCCAGTTTAATAAAGCCTGTAAGTATACCCTATGTAAAAAATAAAATTGGAAACTGAATGACAAAACTAATAGTGACGGCCAATTCAATTATGTTAGAGCCATGCGTCAGCACGAATGGCTAAGTTCGACAGATACCGCCGTGATACCACGGCACAAAAAAACAGCTCAAAACAACCACAGTGTTGTAGTTTGTCGCGTGATTGAGGTTACCCATCACGCCTATCCTTCGTCTCCAATCCCTCCCTAATTCCCAAAAGGTCAGCAACGCACTCATAGCTCCTCTATTGTTGGGCGGCGCTGATTGCTTACCATCAGGTAATCCGTCTGCTCGTTTGCCGACCGTTTACATAAAAAAAGATGGCGGTTTGAAGTGGACCTTCTATTTCTTCCTGTTCTTGTGTCATGTGGTGTGGGAATGCACGACCGGTCTCTAATGAGTAGACCGTCCAGGGCGTCCAGCAAATATGATATTGTAGCATTAAAATAAAATTGTTGAAGCTGCAGCTTATTCTCCACGCGAAGAGAGAATTGTATTCTGTTCGTCATTACTGGGACTAATAATTGTGATGCTGTCTTTGTTCATGCAAGGGCTGGCAGTGTATTGGTTTATAAGTCTCGGGTGTTGGTGGTGAAAGGCTCATTTTTTTTAAAGATTAAACAAATCACAATCAGCTCATTTTTTGACTTATCCTGATATTAAGCAATCGGCTATTCATGGACACTCAGAGTACTTTAAAATGCGTTGCCGGCGTTATAGGAGGTTGCAGATTTGAGGACTGGGGAATTAAGGAGATGGGGAGGGGTTGAAGGTTTGAAACTTCGCTAACCTTACCCGATGCATCGCAAAATACTAATAAATTACAAATTGAATCCATTGAGTGAGTTTTTTTCTTTAATAAAACGTTGCCACACACTAGGATTTTCTCCTGTGTCGTGGGTGCGTTTACTAACATACAATTTCACAAACACCTCGACACCCAGACCCGGAACAACAATTTGTGGATCACACAAAGACTTGTTCCGTGCGGGAATCGAACCCGCGACAAGTTGCGCGGCAGCCAGTTGCCCAGCCACCGAGCCAACCGATTCTGAGAAACTTATGTCGATTGTGACTATAATTTATTGGTGACTAAGTTATCCCTTTGCTCCCTTTGATAGCTATATAGATAAGAACGAGCCAGAAAACCCCTTGATCATTCTTTCAACCAGTTGAATTCAGAATGGAATTACAACCTTCTTGTAATAAAACCTGCATGTAATTGGGGTTGAAACTATTTATTAGAGTTTATTTACATTTGTTCCCTCTTTGTACTGTTTTATCTTCAAGGCATGCGTTAGACCCCAACGATATTTCTCTGGATAACATTCACGACCCTTGAACTAAACACTTCGCTGCGTTTGTTTTCATTGTACACCTAAATGTTAAGCAGGACATTATTGTTTTTTTTTCTAAGACGTTGCTTTATACTGTGAGTTTATTTATTAATTAATTTATTCTTTATAAACAATTGCACATCGAAGGAGACCTTAATGCTAGAAGCATTTTCTGAAAGTCATTGATAATTTTGGTTGTGCATAGATTCGTGTCTTGGGTGCGTTAATAAATATACAATTTCATCTTACATCTAGACCTGGAACAACAATTTATGGTTCTCATTAAAAAAATCCTCCGTGCTAAAATCGAACCTGCGACATGGCACGGCACGGCAGCCGACAGTTTCTAAGTCAAAATTTAATCATTTATTCCAACTAAACAACCAATAGGTACTTTTGAAACGTCAGGTATAAGGCAAAGTCTGACAGTCTGTTCTTCAGTGAAGTTAGGGGAAGTTAATTTTTTTTCAAAGTCAAAATCATTCCTATTGAACCATCAACAGGTACTTTTGAAACTTCAAAATAGAATAATAATCTGTCAGTCATTTCGTCAGCGAAGTTCGCGGCACAAAATTTTTTTTTAAATTAGTCGCAAAAATAATTTGGGTCGTATGTCGTGAGACAGTGTAGGCGCGCATTCGTTCACGCTCCGTGGACTGTTTTAACGACTGCCCGTGCGAGGCGCAAGCATTCGACTCCACTTATTTTCCATAAAAGAAACATTTGATATTAAGCACTAACCTTACTTACTTTACCTTTGAATTACATATTTTTCTTTTTAAACACATTTACTTGAAGAATTTCTCGTGATTGGTGTAACTTTTCGAAGGAACTTTCTGCTTTCAATATCGGGTTGCGTAAACTGATAGTGGATTATTTTGTATTCTGAAGTTCTCAAGTAATAATACCAAATTGAGAAATGCGTGTGAGTGAGGTTACCGGAGGCCCAATCCTTCCCCTACCCCAATCCCAAAATACCAATCCTTAAAAGGTCAGCAACGCACTCGTATCTCCTTCTTTGTTGCGGGTGTCCATGGGCGACGCCGATTGCTTACCATCAGGTAATCCGTCTGACCGTTTGCCGTCCTATCACATAAAAAGAAAGAAAAATGCATTGTTAGTTTTGCTTCAATTCTATCTGTCGGTAAGTCGTGCTAAGGTTGAGAGAGCCATATTTCTGCCTTAATGAGCAGGCCTAACTAGACTTACAGAAATCGGGGAGAAACAACCTGAATGATTGATGTTACTGGATGAGGTCATTTTTGTGAGAAGAACATCATCAAATGACTTCTACCGCCCAGGGTGAAGCGAACGGGCGTGTCAGACTCTTATTGACTTAAAACCGCCCCGTTCCTTCTACTGCCCTAGGCCGAGGCCACGGTGCCTCATTACGCTTACCCCGCAACTCCGGCTGAACATCAGCTCTATAGGGCCCAGTCTGTGGTGGTCTATTGGCTATGAGACCTTAACTTAAAATCGGTAATTGCCAAAAAGCTGTCAATGTCCCTATGTCTCCACTGTTGTACTGTTGCACGCATATGGACACCCCCATAATGTGTCGCCAGTGCTTTAGTATCAGCGTATCCGGGTCTGTCGGTCTATCAGTCTGTAGGATTTGTCATTGGCTTTCAATTCCATTGCGTTTTTCAAACTAATATTAAATATGCGAAAGTAACTCTGTCTGTCTGTCTTTTCTCCACGTTCACGACTAAACTACTGACCCGATTCCTGTGATATTTGGTACAGAACTAGTTTGGAACTTGAGAAAGGACAAAGGATAGTTTTTATTCCAAAAATCTGCAGAAAGTCATTTTTCCACGCGAACGAAGTCGCGTTCAAAAGCTAGTTATGTTATAAATTATCTGATTGACGAGCCATTGATTGTCAAGCTCAAGTTTTAAACATGACTTGGGAATAAAACCTATGGCAGCAAGCGCAGTCCCGGTCAACTACCACAGTACATACTTTTCCCTCATCCTGAAACAATATCTTTACCAAGTCTGAGGTACAGAGTTTTCAGTTCGCTGTAAAATCTCCTGAAAAGGGTCAAACAATTGAAATGTTTATTTGTTCAGATAACTAGAAGATACACTCACATTGACTGTATTACTGAAACGATTCCTGAAAGAATTCAGCTGAAAATCACAACAGCCATTGTTTTAGAATGATATAAAAATAATCTTATATTATTATCATAATATTCAAATACGTGTTTTAGATATAATTGTTACACGTATTATATAATTATTATATTAAGTGTGGGAGAGAGCCATACTTCGGCACGAATGGGTCGACTCGACCGGAGTGATAACGCGGCCTCACAGAAAACCGGCGTGAAGCAACCACAGCGTTGTGTTTCACCGTGTGAGTGAGGTTACCGAAGACCCAATCCTTCCCCTCCCCCAATCCCTCCTCAATCTCTAAATCTCCAAATCCCAAAATGGTCGGCAACGCACTTGTAACTCCTCCGTTGCAGATGTCCATGGGCGGCGCTGATTGCTTACCATCAGGTAATACGTCTACTCGTTTGCCGACCTATTAAATAAAAAATAAAAAAAAAATACGTGTGCGAGAATCATGATTAGGTGGGTCGGCTCGACCAGAGCGACACCACGGCCTCACGGGTATTTCTTATCAAATAGTCATGTGAGACACACAGTTTTTATCTTTGATTCTTTGTTTAAGGATCGAATGTAGGTATCTTGTTATTATCTTACTCAAATAAATGATTTCATAACTGATCAATAGCCTGTTTTCTGTGAGTCTTTATGGCGTTTTTCCTCCTCCATATCAATGATATGTTGCAAATTAGTGGCATTCATTGTTATGCGGATGACAGCACGGGTGATGACTTTTACGCCGGCCGTAATAACATTTCTCGGGAAAATGTCATCGAGAGTCGAAACAGGCTTGTGTCTGAAATCGAGACTTCTTTAGAGAGAATCTCAGATTGGGGTAGACTTAACTTGGTCCAATTTAACCCCGCAAAGACACGGGTCTGCGTGTGCACAGCTAAAAAATTGCCGTTGGTCGTATCCCCTCAATTTCAGAGCACCCCCCTCACAGCTTCGGCCGGTATTGGGATACTTGGCGTCGACATATCGAGCGAAGTCCAGTTTCGCGGTCATCTAGAGGGTAAGGCCAAGTTAGCCTCGAAGAAGCTTGGTGTGCTCAATAGATCGAGGCATTATTTCACCCCGGAGCATCGCCTGCTACTTTACAAGGCGCAAGTTCGGCCCCATATGGAATACTGTTCTCATCTTTGGGCGGGGGCACCCCAGTACCAGCTTCTCGATACGACCTTCAAACCTTCAAGAAACGAGCATATTCCTTCTTAAAAGGCCGGCAACGCACCTGTGACTCCTCTGGTGTTGCGGATGTCATCAGGTGATCCGTCTGCTCGTTTGCCACCAATTCCATAAAAAAAAAAAAATATTGTAAATCACGGCTTTCCCCGCCTAGCAGGCTTTATCGGTCTCAGCCTTTCTCTTTAATTTATAAGGGAAGATGCTCTTCAGCGTCTCTCCAGTCACACAAATCACTAGACTGCACGGTTGGCCCAGTGGCTGGGCAACTGGTTGCTGTGCAAAGTGTCGGGAGTTCTATTCCCCTCACGGATTAACACTTTGTGTGATCCACAAACTGTTGTTTTCGTGTTATTTAGTTAGTTATTTTTTTGGTGTCTGAGTGGCAACCCACGACACCGGAGAAACCCCTAGTTTGAGGCAACGCCATCATAGAGCGAAAAAATGCTCTATATCGACGTCAAAGAAAGACAACCAACCAAATTTCGTATTTATACTATTTGAAAGAAGGTTCACATTTTTGTGCACCTGACCTAAAAAGTGACTACTAACGCTTACAGGGTGATAAATAAACGCTATAGTACAGCACCCGATAATGACGTTAAGCTGTTTACACACAGGACGCGTGTGTCGTGTCGTCACAGTCCTGACAAACATAGGGCGGTGTGTAACCTGCCTAACGCACCTGCTCGCCTTAATTATATTATTGATTGCTAGTCAAGTTGTCTTGCCTCGTGAAACTTGCCATTATTTTATACTAGCTTGCGCCCGAGGCACCGCCCGCATAGTATGTTGATAAAAAGAAGCTTATGTCCTTTCTTTTCTTAAATAAGTAACATTAGGATTTTCTCCTGTGACGTGGTTGCGGTTACACACCCAGACCCGGAACAAGAATTTGTAGATCACACAAAGAGTTGTTCCGTGCGGGAATCGAACCCGCAACACGTTGCACGGCAGCCAGTTGCCCAGCCACCGCACCAACCGTGCAGTCATCGTGTCCTATTCCGGAGTGTATTCTATGCCTGTGCCAAATTTCGTCCAGATCCGTCCAGCTGTTTTGGCGTGATTGAGTAACAAACATCCAAACATCGTAACTTCTTCTCGATCTTAGAAACTTTAAAAATTGAATAATTTATAGATGAAAATTATCTCATAACGTAATCATCATTTTGTATGTTCTTTCCATTCATGACCACAGGGCCAGGTCATTATTTTCATATTCAGTCTATAAATGTCCATTATGTTGAGCAAAGTCGTCTTCTGATACGAAAAAGGTGTAAGCATAATTAGTCGTTTTGAAGGCAGTTGGCGATTTCAAACTTATATGTAGATAGAAATTATAATACACTAACGATCCGCCCCGGCTTCGTTCGAGTGCAATGCCGATACTAAATTTCTTAAATATTTTACGGATGTTACTATACATATAAACATTCCACTTCAATCACTCCATCTGGCAAAAATCCCTTTTAAGCATACATAAGGATATAAAGACGTCTATGCTAAGTTTCAGTTTAGCGATTGGGCTACCGCAGGTATTCGTAAGAGTAGAGATAAACTTTTTGAACTTTATGGCATGAAACCATACAATTGCGACCCTCTTTTTCATCAACATGTAAAATTGTACTCAAAGACATTTAGAATAGTATGCAAAACCGCAAAGCGTCTTTTCATCAGTAATAAAATAAAATCAGCTGAAGATAAGATAAAGGCTACGTGGAAAATAATACAGAATGAGACAGGTAGGAATAAATTAAAACATTCGGCTTTTTGTTTAAACACAGAGAGGGGACAGATTTCGTCAAGCACAGATGTAGCTCAGGAGTTTGAGACTTTTTTTGCTAATATACCTGTCAAAACAACGGCTCATTTAAAATCATCGGCCAGACTATCGGCAACTTTGCTTAGAGAAAATGTTAAATCATGCGAATGCGACTTTAGTTTTCATTATACTAATCCTTTAGAGATAATAAAGGTTTTTAAAGAAATCAAGGTCAAATCAACTGAGGACCTTTGGGGACTATCCGTGAAAGTCTGCGGATCACTTATCCGAACTTTAGCGCCGTATCTGGTTTTGATTTTCAATAAAAGTATAGATGACGGTGTCTTCCCAAACCTAATGAAATACAGTAAAGTTATTCCATTATTCAAAAATGGTGACACTAAGGAACCAAACAACTATAGGCCTGTGTCTGTTCTGCCGGTTCTTAGCAAAGTGTTCGAAAAGTTAATGCTATCTCGGATGCTTCATCACTTTGATAAACATGCCATCTTCCATCACCAACAATACGGTTTCACTAAAGGTCGTTGTACAACTGACGCCGGTGTCACGCTGATAAAGGAAGTACTCGGTGCTTGGGAGGAAGCACAGGATGCTGTTGGTGTCTTTTGCGACCTCTCAAAAGCGTTCGATTGCGTTGATCATGAAACACTCTTGCTGAAATTAGATCATTACGGGATTAGACATACTGCACTCCGTCTACTAAAATCATATTTAGAAGATAGGCAGCTGAGAGTTCATGTGGGTGGTTATAACTCACAGGGCTCTGAGATAAGAATGGGCGTTCCACAGGGTTCAATATTGGGTCCGTTTCTCTTTTTAGTGTATGTTAATGACTTGCCATTTTTATTTAAAGCTGAGCCAAGTATGGTGCTGTTTGCTGATGATACATCATTAATTTTTAAAATAGGTCGACGTTCTAATAATTTTGACGAAGTAAACAGCTCCATTCATCAAGTTCATAATTGGTTTACAGTCAATAATTTAGCACTTAACGAGAAAAAAACAAAATGTATTAAATTTAGCTTGCCCAACGTACACAGTAATGATTGTAGCATAATTTTAAATGGGCAAAAGTTAGAATTTGTCAAAGAGACAGTGTTTCTAGGTATCACACTAGACAAAAGACTTCAATGGGGTTCCCACATAAAGACGCTTTCGGGGAGACTAAGCTCTGCTGTTTTTGCAGTTAGACAGATAAGACAGCTCACAGACGTGAACACAGCAAGGCTTGTCTATTTTAGCTATTTTCACAGCATTATGTCATACGGAATTTTGCTGTGGGGTCGAGCTGCGGAAGTAGAATCAATATTTATTCTACAAAAGCGGGCTATCCGAGCGATATATAACTTGCCCCGTCGCGAATCTCTGAGAGAACTATTTAAAACGATAAATATCCTGACGATGCCTTGTCAGTTTATATATGAAAATATTATGTATGTAAGGAAAAATTTTCAATTATTTGAAAAAAGAAGCGATAGACATAATTTTAATACAAGAGGCAAAGATAGGCTGGCTGTGCCACGATTCCGTCTGTCCAAGGTACAGAAATCCTTTATGGGGTTCTGTGTAAATTGTTACAATAAAATTCCAAGTACTGTATTGAATCTTAACGAACGAAAATTTAAAACTTATATTAAACGTGAATTGTGTAGACAGGCATACTACAAACTTTCAGATTATATTGAGGATAAGAATGCCTGGCAGCATGTTGATTCGGCTCCACTGGACAATACTCAAATATAGTCAGCAGTTAGGTAAAATTCTCAAAAATAATGCATCCTTAATTTATATATCCAAAAAGTTTATATAGAAGCACTCTTAAAGATTGTGAGTACGCATATGTGAGCGCCATGTTCGAGACGACAAAGGAGTAAAATTTTATGATAGGTCCCCTCATTTGTTCTTTTTTTTAACAACTTGTCTCTGCATTGTTCTCACATAAGGGTACACTAATGTATACTATAAATTTTATATTATTGAAATTGTAAAACAATTAAAAAAAAAAAGAGTAACGAATGGAGTTTCTTGCTCGTTCTTCTCCATTCGAATCTACAATTTGGAATGAGCACCTAGCTTCACTGACGAACAGACTGACAGACTACTTTTCTATTTTGACGTTTCAAAAGTACCTATTTATGGTTTAATTGGAATAAATGATTTTGACTTTGACTTTGACTTTGAGAGAAAGCGACTTACTTTTATACATTGGCGATGATGCACTTGTCGAGTCGAGACTTCAAAGTCTTGAGCACCGAAGCCGAGTTGCTAGCCTGTCGGTTTTCTACCGGTTGCATTTCGGGGAATTTGCGTTGGAATTACATAACTTAATTCCGCCTAGCCCGTTCCATCATCGGACCACCAGACGTACGGCATTGCGCCACCGGTACATGGTGGATGTCCCACATATACGTACAAAACGTTTTGGGAGAACATTCATTATGCGTACAGCCAAGGAGTGGAATTCCTTGCCGGAGTCGGTGTTTCCTGATAGTTACAATCTGGGTATCTTTAAGTCAAGAGTGAAAAGGTTACTTCTAGGTAAGCGCGCTCCATCGTCGACCGCATCGTCGCTTTTCATCAAGTAGGAAAGCGGTGAAGCGCGAACCTATAACCAATAAAAAAAAAATACTTTGTAGTGATAAATAGCTAACTCTGCTACGCCGCCGCCTATGTTGAAGAAAAAACTTCTAGATGTAGTGTAGATAATTACCCAGACCCTGTCCTACAATGTTATATTGAAAAAATGCAAATCAAAGTACCTTAACTACTCTGCCACATCATCAAGCTTATAAGTGCTGACTGCTGAGTCTCACACGGAGAAGTTTTCAGTATTAATCACCACGCTTCCTCAATACGGATTGGCGATTTCAAAAGTATAATTAGAAACTATAAGTACAGGTGGGAAGTGTGGGAGAGCCAAGCTTCGGCACGAATGGGTTGGCTCGACCGGAGTGATACCACAGCCTCACAGAATACCGGCGTGAAACAATCCACAGAGTTGTATTTCGCCGTGTGAGTGAGGTTACCTGAGGCCCAATCCGTCCCCTTCCCCTATCCCTTCCCAATCCTTATATCCGCAACCCCTATCCCCACAAGGCCGGCAACGCACTCGTAACTCCTTTGGCGTTGCGAGTGTCCATGGGCGCCGCCGATTGCTTACCATCAGGTAATCCGTCTGCTCGTTTGCCGACTTATACCATAAGAAAAAAGGTTTCTTCACGATATTTAATACGATTTTCACTACTTTGTACGATTCAGTCACTAGACAAAATAAAATTGTTTTCATTACAAAACTTTTTCGTTATTAACACTTAACAGAAAACACATTTCCCATCGATCCACTGATATACTGATAAGCTGTCAGTCATTGTTGATTGGCATTCTATTTGCTGAGTGTCAGTATCGAGCTGCCGCCACCGTCAAGTGTCATAACATCAGCGACGTGTGACGTCACTGACATGTGACGTCATGACGTCGATCCACCATATTTGATACGTCAGAGCGGACAACATATCAACCGTTGAAAAATATTGACACTTATAATGTGAGTGATACTTTATTAAGTGTGAGAGAGCCAAGCTTGGGCACGAATGGGTCGGCTCGACTGGAGTGATACCACGACCTCACTGAAAACCGGCGTGAAACGACCAGAGCTTTGTGTTTCGCCGTGTGAGTGAGGTTACCGGAGGCACAATCCCACCGCCTACCCCATATTTTCCTAATCATTAAATATCCGAAACCCTTATCCCTAAAAGGCCGGCAGCAACGCACTCGTAACTCGGGTTATGTTACCGGTGTCCATGGGTGGCGCTGATTGCTTACCATCAGATTATTCGTCTATACCATAAAAAAGAGTTGTTTAAGCTCATTTTTAATGGTGGATGGTTTTTCTCCTAAAACATAGAACTTGTAACAAAACTGGCAACAAAAAGTGTTTAAGAAGACATCAATATTGAACTTTGAAAGTTAATATATATTTGGTTAAATAAAATCTACAATACTATTGAATCACACGTCTGTCTGTCTGTCTGTCTACTAAAGAAATTGGGTGTTCGTTCCAAAATGTCAATTCGTATGAAGAAGGACAGAGGAGAAACTGTCTCATTTTTCTTTAAAAATGGTCGGTCCTTTCAATTTTATTTGATATCATTGCGTTCGTATTGCATTGTAAGAAAAAAATGATGATAATTGTTATTATAATGCAAAGATATCGTTCTTGGGAGAGACACGTGGTGCTTAACCTCCGGGCGGTTAAGCGCCCGCTTCTCATGCATGAAGGTGCGGATTCGAAACCTGGCACATACCAATATGACTTTTTCCAAATCATATGTACTTCCTTTGATTACTTAGACACCACTGACACACGGTGAAGAAGAAACATCGTGAGGAAACCTGGACCTATAATTTCTAATTATAAGTTTGAAATCGCCAATCCGCCTTGAGCAAGTGTGGTGATTAATGCTCAAAACCTTCTTGTGAGAAGAGACCTTTTTTCAGCAGTGGGCACTTATAGGCTGATGATTTTTGATGAGATATCAAATACTTTGCCTAATTTGGATTAAATCACATGGACATGAAACTACAGAGACATTCACGGAATGTATCATTCACTTTTATAAGCAAAAAAAAAATCGATAAATTCTCCTGCATCAGCGCTCAACTCTAATCTCGCTTTAAGAACAAAAACAAAAAGTCAACTTCCGTATAAAAATCGAACGCCGGTCGTATCGACACCGATGCTATTAACCTGATAGTTGATACCATTGGGGCCAATCTGCGTCGACGTTGAACGAAGCCGTAGCACGTAGCCTCGTAGCCCGTAGCTTCGTAGCACCGTAGAGATAGTGTCTGCTAAGTATGTGAGGCACATATTACCTGGGACGCTTGGTTATGTTATACTATGGGTAGTGAAGACTAGAGGTATTCTACAAATACGTCATTAATTCAATCTAGTTTTTTTCTAAAATTTATATAAATGAAAAAAAGTGCTGCATAATTTTTGCATAAACATCTCTCCTTACTTTTCCACAGAAAAACTATCTTAAATACTTCTTTATATAAAAATACCACAGTGTATACAACCACTAGACAGTGACGTAACACAGTTATTGTTATGTCTCACTTCATGCCCTTATCGCCTTGTTTCATTGTCTATGGTCACGTAGAGGTTTAAAACGTGTCATAACTCGACACAATGCTACTTCTGAGAGCGTCCTTTTAATGATTTATATCTGTGGGAAGTTGTATTATCTATATACTTTTAATGAATCTGTAGAGAGGTCAATTCTGTACATTAAATATATTTTCAAAATAACTACCAGGAGGTGATAAGTGATCGAAACTGATGCCAAAAATGCAATCAGTATTTTTTTTGTCTGTCTGTCTGTATGTTCCTTATAGAAACAAAAACTACTCGACAGATTTTAACAAAACTTGGTACAATTATTCTTTGTACTCCTGGGCAGGTTATAGGATACTTTTCACTACGCTACAAATAATGCTATATATCTATCTTTTATGGTTAACTCACAATAGCACGTGTAACTCCTGATAGCTTAGCAGTTCCGATAATAAGCCATCACGCCGCCGCATGTGAACACTGAATCATGCTATAAGGATTATTTTGTGTAACGGTTGCCGCGCTCAATGCGACGCGGTATAAAATAAAATATAATAGGTTTAATGAAATATTTGCAATACTATTAGTTACTATTAGTTACTACAATTAGTTAGTTCCGTACCATTCTATCTGTGGACGGACGGATAGCGGAGACCTAGTAAGTGATAGGGTATTTACTCATTGGAGATGTACCCATAAAAATAGGATGATTTATCATTTGTAATCTAGTTACTAGTTTATGTGTCGTGGTGGCCCGGAGGTTAAGGCGCTCGATTCTCATGAATAAGAGTGTGGGTCCAAAATCTAGTCTGTAACCTATGTTACTTTTTCCGAGTTATATGTATTTGCTATGATTACCTAGACACAACTGACATATTATGGCGAAGGAAATGTTGAGGAAACCTAGACTTATAATTCTAAATATACCTCGAAAAAGGTCAATTTTTTTGTTTTTTTTTTATAACGTTGCCTTACACTAGGATTTTGCCCACTGCTGAGCAAACGCCTCTTCTCACAAGGAGAAAGCTTTGAGCATTAATCACCACACTTGCTTAAGGCGGATTGGCGCCTTAAGCAAGTGTGGTGATCTCCTGCGTCGTGGGTGCGTTTACAAACACTCAATTTCACATACACATCACACCCAGACCCGAAACAACAAATTGTGGATCACACAAAGTGTTGTTCCGTCCGGGAATCGAACCCGCGACACGTTGCAAGGCAGCCAGTTGCCTAGCCACCGCACCAACCGTGCAGTCATATTTTCACATTGGTATTTGCTAGGTTTCTCTTCGTGCTCAAGAAGTCTTTACCTTCGGGCTACAACGATCAAATGCGATCAAGTACAATAATAATATATACATATATACGTTTTGATAAATAAATATTAACTGTCTGTCAGTTTATTAAGCAGATGTTAGCTCTAAAGAGTACATTTCAATGAAGAAAATCAGACAAGAAATTTCAAGGTCACTCTTTTGAAAATTTCACTAGAATAGCTAAACAATACGACTCAAAGTTTCAATAATTTGCAAACGACGAGTGTATTGTAAGAAACAAAATTATGACCGTACGCCCCGCCTGTAACTGTGACCACACCCGCTGTCAGTGGCACCAAACCTTTATCTGGAGACAACGAAGCTTCGATTCTTTCAATTGAAGACAAAACTTTTGTTTCTGAAAGCTTAGTTCAAAGATTAATTAATTACATTCAAAAGGTTCTATTTGTATTTCAATACGACGTTCTCACAGCAAAATCGGTTGATTTTTCAGTATAAAATTCTTCACTTTAATGTATTTTATCTTTGCCTCTCATTCAGATCTACTCAGGTGTTATAACGTAAAAGAGTACTTCTTCTTCTCTGTCGTTTCGCTCTTTTCAGAGCGGTCGTGGTCAAGTAGAGGCATCCACATCGGTAGTAGAAGCGGACACAGCTCTCCGCACGATCTCCCGCCATCTCTCCCTGTTGGCAGACTGTCTGATGCAGTCAGATACACGCGTACCTACTGCCGATTTAATCTGGTCGGTCCAACGCATAGGTAATCTTCCGCGTGGTCTTGTCCCTTCCACCTTTCCCTGAACGACCAGGCGCTCTATGGAATCGCTATCCCGTCAAATGAAGTACTTAACGCCATGTAAAACAACGTCTTGCTATTAATTTCGACAGCTTCGTATTACATACTTGCTTCCCCACGCTGCTTCACCCGCGTCGTATGTTGATAATCGGGATCGCAGTCAAGCACTAGATTATAGCAAGTAAAAAAAATAAAAAGGCCTCCGATGTAGGGTATCAGCTATCTACATAAACCAAATTTTTTCAGCCGTTTTTGCTTTAATGAATAACTTGCATCCATACATTCACATTCACAGGTAGTAGAATTCGCTAAAGAAGTTTCCGATAACTAGAATTCAAATTGTGTAACTGACAATTAAACCTTTCATATGTGAACATGTTTTTGATATTATGATCAAAAGAAAGTTACAGGAACTTTCTTTTTGTGGAAGGCAAAACCATCTAATATCTTGTCTGTTGCACTGTAACCCTGGCTGGCTGTACATCGGCCCTGTTGTCCAGCACTTGTGGTGGTCTATTGGCTTTTTAAGGAAATCCTCCTGTAACTTAACACACGCAGATTTACAACCGTTTCTGTAAGGATTTTTTTGGAGGAGAGTAAATCGTAAAATTACTTCTCTAGCCCAGGGTGTGGCGAGAGGGAGTGTCAGAATTTAACTGAAAAAAAAACCACCACTGTTATTTTTCCTGCATCAGGCTAAGGCCAGGGTAGAAGGGTAAGCTCAATGAGGCACCGCGGCCTCAGTTTAGAGTACGAAGAGGAACGGGGGTGTTATTCTGTAAGGGTCTGACACTTCTGACACGTCTGATTCTGGCAAGAGGATTCATTTGATGATGTTTACCTCAAAAAAGGCCAACTGTGGTTCGTTATTGCGCTTGACCGGCGACCCCAGCTTAGAGTTTTCTTTCAGGCTATGGCATATTACTCTGGTCAACCTGACTGGCAAGCATAGACTTTGTACATTTTTTTGATGGTATAAGTCGGCAAACAAGCTTAACTTACCTGATGGTAAGCAATCAGCGCCGCCCATGGGCACCCGTAACACCAAAGGAGTTACGAGTGCGTTGCCGGCCTTTTGGTGATAGGGGTTGCGGATATAAGAATCGGGAAGGGATAGGGGAAGGGGCGGGATTGGACCTCCGGTAACATCACTCACACGGCGAAACACAACGCTGTGGTTGTATCACGCCGGTATTCTGTGAGGCCATGGTATCACTCCGGTTGAGCCGACCCATTCGTGCCGAAGCTTGGCTCTCCCACACTTATCACAACATCAAAAACCAATCAAATTATAAAAGTATTTTCATTTCTTTTTCAATGATCTGCCTTTTTTCTACACCAGCGCCACATCAACGGAATTAAAAATCCAAATGCCCCTTTACGATGTTACGGTTTAATTCCGCTAGAGGTCGTGGCAGATGACGTGGCTAAGTGTCAAGTTCGATGCAGTGGTTGCAGACGTACACGCGGAGATGACGAGAATGCAATAAACCAAACTGTGTCAAACACATTACGCTAGTGTACAGGGTTGCCACCTGCAGCCTTTACTGATAAAAATATAAAAGGTGTAGAAAAATAATGATTTTCAAACCAAATTTTCAAATAAAATCAAGTTTCAGATTGTATACTGGAGGCCCAATTACTTGACTAATAACGCAATCGTGTATTTTTGTTTTCTTCATAGACACGTCGGCAAACGAGCAGAACAATCACCTGCACGTCGATTCTATAAAATTTGTTTGATTTTGAATCTTGTTCGAGTGCGAAGTGAGTGTCGAAGTGACGGGGTAATTAAATTTTTTAATGCCACTTTTAACGTCATCTCAAACTTTATCTTTCAAAATGTTGCTGCCAATTTAGTTCAACTCGCAAGTGTAGCGCTAGTGTACTACTACTCACCGCGGATTCAGATTCGAAGTTTAGAATGAAGTCTTACAGAATCACACCCCTGATGTTAAGCAATCGGCATCGTCCATAGACAATAAGTGTGGCGTATTGGAGTTAAGGGTTTTTAAAAGATTAGGGAATTTGAGGATTCACGGTGGGAGAAGGAAAAAAAGAACCCTCGCTAACCACTCACACAATACGCGATGTTTCACGCCCGGTTTCTTTTAGAGCGTTTTGTCACTCTAGTTGATCTGGCCCATTTATACTGAAGTAAAACTTTGCCACATTTTAGGGTAACTTTTTTTATGTTACAGGTCGGCAAATGAGTAGTCGGATTACCTGATGGTAATCAATCAGCGCCGCCTATAAGTGCGTGGCCGGCTTTTTGTGGGTTATTAGGGATTTAAGGCCAGGGATTTGAAGATTGAGGATGGAAAGGCAAATATATGCCCCTTGTAACCTCACTCACAAAGTTAGACATATTTTAAAGTTTCCAGAAATTCTCCGTAGAGCTCTAACTTGCTGAACGTTTAAGAAAATATATGAAAATGTTACGTGGTAATATTGTTGCATATTGCCAACCCTAATTTGCGGTTCGCAGCCTGGTCGCCTGCTCGCGGCCGACAAATTGAAATACAGCGATTGCTCATTTACAGAGCGGTGGCGCCCACATCTCTTCTAGAATGTGCTAGAACATCTGCGTTGTATATATACTGGGTGGCATTTTGAACGAGGGACAAATTACGTACAGCATTTTAAGGTGTCACAACATGTAGAAGTAATATTGTAAAATGTGGGTAATATTATAAAAATTGCAAAAGTGATTCTAAATTAAATTAAAATAAAACAAGTACTTATATATGTATAAAACAAATAATAATAATATAATATAAAACAAATATAATATTTTTTTCACTGAAACAAAGATAGAAGAAGTAATATCTAATAAATAAATAAATGCCTGCGAATCTTGCATGAGACCTTCCACACGCATGAGAGGATTCATTACACACTTTCCTAACTTGAATTGGGAATTATGTTCTTTAAATTTTAACCTTCAAAACCAGATACAAATAGTAGGTATAGCCAGAGAGAATTTGTTAAAAGTTCATACACACTAAAGTGCGAAAAGACTTGTATTTACTTCCTTTGTGACTAACAGGTTCTTTTATTTCATTATATAAGTGCCCTCTGCTGAGCATAGGCCACTTCTTACACAGAGAAGGTTTGGAGCAATAATCACCATTTCCTTTAAAAAAGCGTGAGCATTAATCACTACGCTTGCTCAAAGCAGATTGGCGATTTTAAACTCACAATAAGTAATGTTAAGTCCAGGTTTCCTCACGAAGTTTCCCTTCACCATTTATCAGTGATGACTAAACAATCTTAGAAAGTATATCTACCATTATAATTCAGAAAATGTCGATGTTCCGATGTCGTGCTGGCCCGGAGGTTAAGAAGCCCGCTTCTCATTCATGAGGGTGTAGGTTCGATACCTGGCAAGTACCAATGTGACTTTTTCCGAGTTTTATGTACTTTCTAATTATTTAGACACCACTGACATACGGTGAAGGTAAACATCGTGAGGAAACCTGGACTTAAAATTTCTAATTATAAGCTTGAAATCGCCAACCCGTATTGAGCAAGCGTGGTGGTTAATGCTCTAACCTTCTCTGTATGAGAATAGGCCTTTGCTCAGTAGTGGGCACTTATAGGCTGATGATAATGAATTCAGAAAAAGCCACATTGCTTCTCACCGAGTTTCACGTCTCAAGATCGCCATATTTTACTTTCAACACTCAACTATAATTTAATACAATTCCCATTTACACATGGACCTTAGAACAGTGGTATGGAAGCGCACCGTTCAGCAAATCTGCATTGAATTATTCATAGACTGAGCTAGTCCTGTATTGTCCACCGATATCCGTGGCTATTGTGCGAGGTGACTGGCTATTGTGTCCACTGATGTCCACCAAACAATAATATAATCGCTAATGTTAATTAAATGTCAACAGATGATACTTGTCCGCCATTTTGTAATAGTTAGATGACGTTTTGGTGAGCTTTGAGCGTTGGTAGAACAATTTGTAAACTGACTGAGCTGTTTACATCGGTTTTGCCGTGGTTTATGGAAACGTGCGTTATTACAGACTATATATTTTTATGATTTTAAAATCTAACACCCGGTTTCCGAAAGACCGATCAATGTTAAAATCAATTTAATCTCTTGTCAAGTCATCTGATTGGTTGACTGAATTATCAACAACCAATCAGATGACTTGACAAGATATTTAACAGGAGATTAGTTAATTTTAGCGTTGACAAGCCTTTCAGAAACCGGGTGTAAGTCTAGGTTTTTTTAACATACTATACATATATTAAAAAAACCTATGCATACAATGATATTAAAAAACCTATAATACCTATTAAATCTATCTACAATCTTTTTCATATGTTAGATAGGCAACCGAGCAGACGAATTACCTGATGGTAAGCAATCCATGGACGCCAGAAGTGTTAATGTGCGTTGCTGGACTTTTGGGGATTAGAGTTTCGTAGGTTTATGGATTAAGAAGAGATAGGGGGAGGGGAAGGATTGTGCCTCCGGCAACCTCACTCACTGTGTTTTGTCGTGAAACACAACGCTGTGGTTGTTTCAAGCCGGTTGATGCCGTGGTACCACTCGAGATAACCTCTTCGTGCCGAAGCATTGCTCTCCCACGTACTCCCACGTAAATAATGTACAATCCATCTATTTCTGCTGTACATTTCATTTCAATTCGTTCAGTAGTTTTAAATTAAAACAGTAATTAATTATCACAAACCCTAATGTTTATGATATTTATAGGACTATGCGTGGCTCCTGCCAAAGCTACTTCGCTGATCAAAAAGAAAAAAGAAGCATGCAATTTTCAGGCTCCTATTTGTCTCCCGGTCTATACCAAAAAGTCGTTTAGTTGTGACGTATGTATAAGAAAAAAACAAAGGAAAACAGACACGTATTTTAATATGAGGCGAAAGACCCCCTCTATTATGGAGAAGTAGCAAATAAAAATAAATCTCGTAAAAGTCATAAAATAAGAAAAAGATTTTAAATTTTTAACTATTTTTTTTTCAGGTTTTACAAAAACATTTTTGCATAAATAATTTTAATAGCAATCAAATAAAAACTCGTTCCGAATCCATCTCATACTTAACATTTAATTTATAAAGTATTCAATAATTTTTTCGCCATTGACGAGCGTTCAATGGGTGGTAAAATTACCCCTTTCGCAAGGGTAAGTGGGTGATTTGCGTGGAAGTGGCGCCATCTAGCGACGAGCGTTGTGAAATGATTATGTAAATAACATGCAGCAGTTCAGTTGAGCTATGTTTTATCTTCAGCGAATGTTTATAGCTGGGAAATGGTTTCTGACGATCTATGGGCCTTGCTCTTAAGATGATGTCATGGGGTTCCAAGTTTAAAAAGCATTTTATGTGTGTATGTATTACATTTTGAAACGATAACCTAGTTTGTCCCCTATTCCATAAAAAAACTAAGAAAACATTTACCATTTCCAATCCCTAAACCTATAATAAGTGTGGGAGAGCCAAGATTCGGCAAGATTCGGCTCGACCGGAGTGATACCACGGTCTCACAGAAACCCGGCGTGAAACAACCACAGCGTTGTGTTTCGCAGTGTGGTTGCCAGAGACCCAATCCTTCCCCTGCTCAATCCCTAAATCTCCAAATCCCTAGTCCTCAAAGTGTCGGCAACGCACTCGTAACTTCTCTGTTGCCATTGTCCATGGGCGGCGCTGATTAATTACTATTAGGTAATCCGTCTGCTCGTTTGCCGACCTATTACATAAAAAAAACATTTACTATTTCCAATCCCTAAACCTATAATTGTCAAAAAGTAGGTACCTAAACATAAAAACTTAATTCATGACATGGCCCCCATAAGCCACCTCAATATGTAAATGAAAATAAACAGCGATATATCAACTTCTATATGCAAGCACCTCCTCTACATATCTGTCCTAGCTCACGGCATAGTAAAGCATCGCTTTTGTCCCCCCAACGAGAACCAAGGACTACTCAACGAAATTAGTCGGGCGAGTGTCGACACAGCTTGCTAAACTTACTTGTAGGACGACTAGTATCACAGACCACAAATGAAAACGTTACCCTTTATGTGTAAATAAAGGCTTATTTCATATAAAACGGACAGCAAAATTTGAAAACAAATAAAACCAACTATTTAATTGTGTCATCAGATTTATTTACACACATTCTTTGCAAAAAGCCTTCATTCTAACAATAGTGTGTTAAAGTGTGGGAGAACCATTTTTCGGCACGAATGATAGTGGATAATGGAGTAATACCACGGCCTCAAAGAAAACCAGCGTGAAACAACCACATGATAGCGTTGTGTTTCGCCGTGTGAGTGAGGTTACTGGAGGCACCATGCTTCCCCTCCCCAATCCTTAAATCTCCCAAATACCTTATCCCCAAATGGTTAGCAACGCACTCGTAACTCCTCTGTTGTTGCGGGTGTCCATAGGCGGCGCTGATTGCTTACCATCAGGTAATCTGTCCTACGACATAAAAAAGCATATTTAAGAAACCAGACAATAATCAATAAACAAGCACAGGATGCCAAACACTTACATTAGAAAACAAACTTATAATGACAGTATTGGAAAAACATTCAAATAAATTGTTGTAAAACATTTTCTTTGATACGTTAACGTAAATAACAATGATTTCCTCGTCCTCCGGGAGGACAGAAGCCAAGGGGGGATGGGGAGACGAGAGGGTAGGAGAGGGTGTGCACTCAAATAATTAACTAGAAATAAATACTTGTCGTTTGAATTTGTCGCACCCGAGGGAAAATGTTGAGTCCATACTGATTAGTATAGATTAAAAAATAAAATATTATATTTATATTTTTTTAAGGAACCACCTATCTGACTGTGGCTTTATCCGAGTAGGTATTTGTGTGGTTTCTTTCAAGTAGGTCTTAATACAGATGGAATATTGAGTAAAAGTTAAATCAATTTTGATGAATTTTAAAGCATATTTTCATACATTCTGTTTTAAAGCATACTTTAGCTGGGGTTGTGGGTCAAGCCCAATAATGCAAGAGCAGGAGAAAGAACGGGATAGTTTTTAGTCAGTAAGAGTCTGACATTTCCTTACATCACATCCAGGGTTTTTTTTGTGAGGGGAAAATCATTAAATTACTTCTCCCGCCCAGGGCCGTGCGGGAGAGAGTGTCAGACTTTTACTGACTTAAAAGCCCCTGTACCTTCTCCTGCTCTGGGCCGAGGTCGTGGTGCCTCATTGCGCTTACCCCGCAACCCCGGCTAAACATCAGCCCTATATGGCCCCGTCTGTAGTCGTCTATTGGCTCTTTGAGGCGCGCGCGGAACGCTACGCGCTGTACGGTCGGGTCTGGTTCTGGTCGGGCGGCGAGCTGCCCTTACTCGCCTACCTCAGACCCGCGCTTACGGTGGCCGGAGATCATCTCTCGATCCCCGACGCCCGGAATGTCACCTATTGCGGCGCCCGGGGCGTATGGAGGAGGATTGCTAACTCACGCGGGCCGCCTCCCTCTTTGCGAGCATAACTGCTTTACAGAAGGAGGAGACGGCGTCCCAGTTTATCACATGTAGGAGCTGGGCTGGAGTAGTCATTTGATAACTTTCATTCTTCAAAAATGTTAACTTATTTGGACGGCGTTTCTTGCTCGTTCTTCTTCATTGGAATCTACTTTTTCGAATCAGCGCAGCTTGAACATGACGGCATGTTTCATTTTTATGACTGACGACCTTACCTACACCTTTATATAAAGGTATGTGTGTGCGTGGCATAGCTACGAAAAAGGCGTGTAGACCGACGGTCGACTGCTATTTAGTTAGCTAGTAAAATGTAAGTGCCAAGTCGAGAAATAATCCCTCAGAATCCTCATAGCTACACATTAAACACATACACATACACATAATTTGTATGTATTATTAGTTTATGTAAGATTATATTGCTATTGAATTTGTTTAAATTCATACATTATTATATTGAGTCTTTGTTTTAGTCTATAAAAATTTTGCTGCTTGCGCTCACCGTTTTTACTCATCTCTGCATCACCCAAAGGTCAGACTGGTAGATAATGCCTACGGCATTAAGTCCGCCTATGTACAGAAATTTGTGTGCATAAAGCTTAATAAATAAATAAATAAATTAAACAAACAGGCGTCTAGACACGCTTCCACATGACAAGCTAGGCTCAGCAAGCAACATATACCCTAGAGGGAACCATGCACTGAGCACTCAGTACCTCAACTCATACTGAATGGATAATGGAGCAACACCTGACAGCGTTTCCCAATTCAAGGCCATCGGAATAAAATGCACAACATTCCAACTTTGTTTAAAAATATTTGTTAGTATTGATCGCCGCTTCTCACTATCACCCGGTTTCTGAAAGACTTGTCAATGCTAAAATTAACTAATCTCCTGTTAAATCTCTTGTCAAGTCATCTGATTGGTTGTTGATAATTCAGTTGACCAATCAGATGACTTGACAAGAGATTAAATTGATTTTAACATTGATCGGCCGTTCGGAAAACGGGTGTAAGACACTAAAGTTAGCAAAACGCCAAAGTTAGCATCAGCCTTAGTAGCTACTATTTATCCATCAACTGATCATAGTCCTTCCAGATGGGTCTTAGAAGCCACCTGCATCCCTGCTTCTACTGGTAAACTAAAACACTTAAGCCCGGTTTCCGAAGCCCGATCAATGTTAAAATCAACTAACTGGGTGTCAAATCTCTTGTCAAGTCATTTGATTGGTTGTTGATAATTTAGTCAACCAATCAGATGAGTTGACATGAGATTAAATTGATTTTAACATTGATCGGCCTTTCGAAAACCTCGTGTTAATTAAGTTATTTTCTATAACGATTTGTTGCTGCAATTCTCATAAATAAGGGTCCCGCTGTGACTTGAAACTAGTAGAGATTTTGTCAGTTAATTCACGTGAGTGAGTCGTTATTTTCAAATAAATTTAATAACATAACTATAATATTCACAAAAAAACCTTTTTAATTTATATTAAAAAGTTTATAGCTCTGATGTTACTTTCGTACATCAGCCTATAAGTGCCCACTGCTGAGCAAAGGCCTCTTCTCATACGGAGAAGGTTTGAGCATTAATCATCACGCTTGCTCAATGCGGGTTGGCGATTTCAAACTTATAATTAGAAATTATAAGTTCAGGTTTCCTCACGATGTTTACCGTCACCCTATATCAGTGGTGTCTAAATAATCATAGAAAGTACATATAACTCGGAAAAAGACACATTGTTACTTGCCAGGTTTCGAACCCACACCCACACTCATGCATGAGAAGCGTGCTCCTTAACCTCGGAGCCACCACGTTACACTGTTACTGTTACTTTCATACATAAACGTCAATTCCACTGTCTGCTCGAGCCAGTAAGTCTGACTCGTCGACACAAAGCAATAGAAGCAATTTGATAAAATTCTCTCCTATAGAGAACTAGCTACGGTTTAAGTGTTAAGTGGGTTATGATAAAGCAGTATTTGAGAAACACTGTTCTTCCAAATAGCGCAGTCGTCAATGGCACGACAGTCGTTCGTCTGTCACATCGCTAAAACGTTTCCCGTGTCGATATATTGATGTCTCGTCGATCTTACTTTACTATTCCGTTGTATATTTTTGTTTTGAATGCTGTTTATAATTGCAAAGTTGTACAGGACAATCGTTTTTGGTTTGAATCCAGGTTTGATGTGCGATGCGTTCTCGAATGTAGGTATTCCCTGAAGTGTTAAACTTAGAAAAGTCTGCAGTTGGTTTATTCTTTCGTCGATTTTGTTGGCAGTTGAGTGGATAATAGTCGTTTAATGTGATAAGTCGGCAAACGTGCAGACGGATTACCTGATGGTAAGCAATTGATGAGATTGGGGAAGGGTCCGGGAAGGGGAAGGATTGGGCCTCCGGTAACCTCATTCACACGGCGAAACACAACGCTGTGGTTGTTTCACGCCGGTTTTCTGTGAGGCCGTGGTATCATTCCGGTCGGGCTGACCCATTAGTGCCGAAGTATGGCAAGGCAAGTTGTTAGATTTTTATTTCTTTTACATGTAACGACACGTTGTGGTTTTGTGCAGGATCATAAAATAATAAAAAGTATAAAAACTAAAACCCAAATACGAAAAAAATGTACAATTAAAGCTCTTTCAAATTATACCAAACACGGAATATTTATCTTAACTTAATTTTTTTACTCTGATTGTTTTACCCGCTAGAGGACGCCACATTAGATTTTGTGATAGCTCATATAGTCTATAACCAGCGGACAATTAACACGTTTCTAATAATATGTTATAATAATTGTCGAATTCTGATAAGTAGTATAGAAGTTACGAGGGAACAGATGAACATACATACATACATAGCCTGTCAAAATCATAACCCTCCTTTTGCTTTGCCGTAGTCGGGTAATTACAGTGTGTGGTTCACATTGTGATTGACATAGGATGCCTTAAATTAAACGAGAACACCAAAGCATTTAAATTCACCTGTAGATTAATTTGGAGAAGAAACGACTGCTTAGCAGTGGGCACTTGTCTTATAGACTCATGATTATAATGACGAGACACTACCACGCCTTTCATTCTTCGACATGATGTGTACATTAACTAAAAATCGCGGATTACTCACGTGTAAATATTGAGAGAAGCTCTACTAGTTCCGAACCACAGAGGGGTTCTTCCTCATGAGCAGCGTGCGCGGACGCGGCGACGTCCGCGCGAGTAACCCGCGATTTTTAGTTAATTTAGTATGTCTCACGATAGTTATTATAAAAACATGATGTGTATAATTAATTAAAGCCCATCTAATATTTCACACGTTCCATTCAAAAGCGATAAACCTAATGTCATTTGGATTTAATATTGGAGATCTTTGAGACATGTGAAGAAATTTCCATGTTTTTTGTATTATTTAAAAAACGTTTATCCAATACTAGCATTTTCTCCTGTGTCGTGGATGCGTTTACAGGCATACGATTTCACATACACATCACCTCTAGGCCCAGAACAAACAATTTGTATATCACACAAAGATTTGTTTCATGTGGGAAATGAACCCGGAACAAGTTTCAGGGGCAGCTAGTTGTCCAGCTAGCGAACCAATCCCGCTGTTAACCACCTTCAAAAAGTCATTTGACGATTTTTCATGCACAAAAATGGGGACCCACTGACTTCATTAACGCTTGGTTTCACATCTGTTTCTTATGAGACCGTGATATCACTCACTGACTAAACTATAGCTCTCCCGCTTTATAAGGATGTCTCTTCAAAGATGTCTCACATTCGATCCAAGGCTTATTTAACAAGTAAATACACAAGGCAAGAATAGAAACAAAGCAACACAGAGGGATGAGGTTCCAATCAGTAAACAATTTAATTTATTCTGCAGAACTAGTTTATATGTAAAACGGATAGCGACGGTAAATTGGCGGTTTTCTTTAGAATGTAATACCGAGGTAGCTAGCATGAGTTCTGAAGAAAAAAATAAGTTTTTTTTATGTGAAGGGATTTTTATGATTGCGAAGGAACAGTCTCATAACCAGTTGGTAAGCTATTGGCGCCGTCAATGGACATCTGTAACAATAGAGTTACGAGTGCGTTGTTGGCCTTTTGGAGATTAGGGGTTTAGATATTTGGGGATTGGAGAGGGATGGGGAGATTGATTGGGGTAAACGCATTTTAAGTAATGTTATAAGTATTATTTAGTTGGTTTTTTAGTTAGTTGTACTTCAGCTTTATTTGTAAGTCATTTCATCAAATTTTTTTTCTAAAGTTTATTTAGTTTTAAGTCTCTATTTATTTTAGTTTAGTTTTAAGATTCTCTTTTATTCTTTTGGCATACGGTGTTCACCTTTAAGTAATGTTTGCATTGGGCTTTATAGATAAAGTGTAATTACTGTTGTTGCATGCTTTGAAGTACAACATTGTTGGTAGATCTAATAAATAAATAAATAAATTGAGTAAGCCTCCGGTAACCTCACTCACACGGCGAAATACAACGCTGTGGTTGTTTCATGCCGGTTTTCTTTAAGGCCGTAGTATCACTTAAATTGAGCCGACCCATTCAGAGTCCATTCACAGTCTTGGCTTTTCCCACATGCTGTATATACTAATGAAACTTTGCTCCACACTAGAATTTTCTCTTCTGTATTTTTAACTTCATTTAATTTTCTTTACCTGCACATCACAAATACATCGCAACTAAACGCGGGTCTACGATTTATGGATCACACATAGGGTTGACTGGAATCGAAACTGCCACCTAGTCTAGCAGCCGGTTGTCAATTGTGCAGTCAATAATTAGGCTTACCAATGGATCTCAATAATCGTAGCTGGTGCGAATTGAATGCATTAAACATGTCTACTGCTTCATAGATGAAAAAAAAAATAAAGAAAGCAAAAAAAATATTTCATATGCTAAAAACAAGCGCTAAGCATAGAGTAATAGTGTATCGGGGATCGAGCGACGATATCTGGTCGCCGTAAGTGCAGATCTGCGGACGGCGAGCAAGGATACAGGACCAGAACCAGACCCGAGCGTCAAAGAGCAAAAAAAAAGAGACACTACCTTTCGCCTCAAGCAAGCTGGGCGAGAGAAGTCATTTGATGATTTTTCCCTCACAAAAAACGGTTTGACTTATCATATGTACATACCAAATTTTCAACCAAATTGCGTGAAAGAATAACAAACCTGATCATACTGATTACCTGATGGTAAGCAATCAGCGCCGGCCATGGACACCTGCAACGGAGAAGTTACGAGTGCGTTGCCGACCTTTTAGGGATTAGGGATTTGAAGATTTAGGGATTGAGGAGGGATTGGGGGAAGGGAAGGATTGGGCCTCCGGTAACCTCACTCACACGGCGAAACACAACGCTGTGGTTGTTTCACGCCAGTTTTCTGTGAGGCCGTGGTATCACTCCGGTCGAGCCGAAGCATGGCTCTCCCACACTTAAATAGAATATTATAATGATACTAAAAACACGAGACAAGCAAAGGGCAATAGTGGAAAAGTGCATGAACATAATGACGTGACTGTACGTAAATGTATGTAACCTACACGTAGTATATATAGCACATGGCAACACTACTGGCCTAATTATTCAAATAAATTCATTGGAATCGAGTAATTAGAGGCGTCAGGTATCGCTGCGCACGTCTGTACGCCTGATGGCTATCCCTTGCTAATTACAACGGTAAACTCGATAGCAACAATGTTAACTGCTGAATTTATTTTTTAGACGTGGCAATTTAGTGGGTTTTGTATCGTGTATCATGGGTGCGTTTACAAACATACCAGTTCACATAACCATACAGGTTACTCTAAAACAATGAAATAATGAATTTATTTTTGCAAAAAGACAAAAAACGTGCCGTGGTCTCAGGCAGACTGTCGATGAGTCTGCTTGTTATGGCAGGTGTTACCTTGTAATATGTGAGAAGAGTTGAAGTTAATTTCGTAGTGGTCTTTTGAGGAAAGAACTATACTCGACCAAACCGTACTAAAGACAGGCAGTTCAGTTTACAACCAATAAACCCAGAAAGAACAATTTTTGTTTTATAACTTTCTTGAGACATCTTAAATATTTTTTGTTTAGCTTAATAACTTAGTTAAAGCCGCGCTAGGGGTGAACGTTTTGCAGCCAAGCAAAAGAGGTAACTGAGTGACATTCGCTGCATCTAAAAAATAAATAAAATCCAGTTTATGATTGTTATGAATCTCTCGTTCCTTTTTTAGCGACTTAAATCAGAAGTGATGAAACTAAAGTATCGCATGCAAAATAACTTTACGTGCAGCCAACGTTAAACTTCGAAAAAAAGTAAAGAAATACAACAAGACGAAAACCTAATCCATTTGACGGCTACATAAAACTATATAACAACGCCATCTAGCGGGCGAGAGTAAGTAACTACGTTATCAAGATGGCCAACGCTATTGATGGCGGGATTTCGCGTGGATCGTGATAAGGATGTCCCGCCCACTAGCGGAGTTAGGACCGGATTCACCGGCGTGGTAGATACCACCGACCCTCTGGTTACAGAGCAAAAATATGCAGAAAACCCACTAAACGTTGATTTGGGACTGTTTTGAAGACATGGTATTCGTACGTTCAACTGCAGGTAGAATTTGGCAAATTCTTAAGTAGATATGTCCTTAGTTGGCGGTCGTGGTATGTACGATTCATTACCAACTAATTTAAGATACAGAACTTTTTTTCGAGCAAGTAATATCTTCGAATCATTTTTCTCCACTAGGGCGAGGCGAGAGAAAGAGAGAGAGAGAGAGAGAGAGAGAGAGAGAGAGAGAGAGAGAGAGAGAGAGAGAGTTTCAGACTCTTACTAACTGAAACCACCACGTTCCTTCTTCTGCTGCAGACTACGCTGTGGTAAATTATTGCGCTTGACCCGCAACCTTGGCTGAACAGTGAACATTAGCCCTGTTGGGCTGGCTCCATCTGTGGTGGTCTGTTGGAACGCTACGCGCTGTATACTCGGGTTTCCTCAGCCACATTAGGGAACAAAGCGCTTCGCTCACTATTCTCATTCAAGTCCCTAAGTCCGATATTTATCTGACCCCCAGCCAAGTTCACTATCCATAATCATTATCGCCTTAAAAACAAAACAAATTTAATAAAATTCAGTTGGTGACAACGTGACTTGTCGATTACCTTGGGAAAACTCCATTGCTTTTCCATTTGTTTTTATTTCTAAAGTGATAACGCCTGTAACAATGATCGATACTGAACTTCGCTTTTTCTAGATTATTGTCGTAAGTGATACTTCTAAAATGCTTACCTAGTGCCATGCCCCCGATCTTTATCACTCGTAATGAGAAAGATATTCGACTCGATACAGTTAATACACTCGTTTTTACTCCTAACAACTCCTTACATTTTGTTGTTCTCTCAAATTGTTATTTTTAATGCAGTTTCCACTTATTTAGAACAGGTTTAGCTTTCGTTCCGGTTGGTTTTAAATAGATTAATGGTGAAGATTGGCATGGAGTTGTTAGCGTTTCAATGGTTCGTTGTGGCGGAGTACTTTTGGGTAAAGTATTTTTTTTTGCAAATTTTATCCTATTGCTTATTTATTTATTTGAGAAAGAACGGGATGATTTTTAATCAGTCACAGTCTGATACTCGCTCTTGTCCTGCCATGGGGCCGAGGCCGGTTGTACCGAGAGCTGTCATAAAAAGGATTTTCCAACCCCCAGAAAAAGAACGAAAAAATCATATTTCTAGTTGCAATTGACCAGTAGATCAACGTGCTACTATAATCATATGATGGAGTTTCGAGCTTATAGGTGGCGACAAAATTGCCAAGAACTGGAAAATGAACCAGAAATGTAAAGACTGTTATGGGTGCCCAAGATCCACTTTGGACCGCTGATCAAAGTGGATCTGATGGAGAGGTGGTGGTGGTGTAGTACTTAGTGCTGGTGTTACTTAAAGACTGTTGTCATGAAGTGTATCATCGTCATTGGCTAGAATGTGTTCGGTTCAGAACAATAGTCTTCCCTCTTAAGAAAGGCCAGGTTTTGGCCTAAGCCCCGAGCTTGGCAGACGGCTATGAGGATCGTGAAAGCCATAAAATTTTAAAATGATGCTGCTGAATTTCCTTGCTTCTTGGTTGCAGTTTTTGGACATTGCAGTCTCCAAATTTATCATCATCATCAGCCTTATTCCGTCCACTTATCACGATCTTCGGATCTTCACATCCAGCCACCGCCAGCCTGAAGGATAGGGCGCCTTCCAGCTATGTGGACTGACTACGTTTGCCTAGACGCCAAAGTTACGGGTATCAATAATTATATTAATAGCATTCTCTAATAATTTAATCAACACTAACTTCTGAGCAAAACAGTTGCGTTTGCCTCAACGCGTTAATTGACAAATACGTGGTATATTATAATAATACGTCTTTAACTATGAAATTGCCGTTTTGCATGAAAAAATTTAAACGAATTTTTTTATTTGAAATGCGATGAAAATGTAACACTAATCAATAAACAAATGACGACTTTTGGAAAAAGAATCCCATGTTTTTAAAACAAAATTAATTAGCCTTAGCCTAACAAAAACTATTTTGATTTGAAATGGCCAGTACTGCAGAACGGCAATTTCATAGGTAAATAAATACCTATATTTATAATTGAAATTATGTCAATATTTCCTTTAAAAAAATCGAATCGTTTCAATTGCGTCATCTTTATATGTTACTGTACATGTGTTTGTTTTCGTGTCTTTAAGGAGTTACTAAAATAAGTAAAATGCTTAGGACATGCTTGAGCACGGACCGTCTCATCAATTTTTATTCTGATGAGACTTTGTATTATATTTCTAATTTTCCTAAAATTAATAAATTGTGTTACCAATGCGACTTTTCCGAGCTACTTGTATTTCTTGTTCTTCTGAGTTTATTTAGACATCACTGATAAACAACATTCATTTCTAACTCCTTCACAGTCTATGTTATTAAGTTGTGGAATGCACTACCGATTAATATTAAAAAGGCTCCAAATAAAATCACTTTCAAACGCTATGTTTATGAATTCTACTTAAAGTCACTACAACGCTGAGTCTCGGTCTTTATCTATTATATATTAGTATGTTTATTGTATATGTATTGTTGCAGAAATTATTTATGTAGTATATATTATTTATATTAACATATATTTAGGTAGTATTTAGTAGTAAATATTTTGAGTATCTATGTTTGTAAAGTCTATGTATGTTATTTATTCCTTATAATAATTACACATGCCTATTTTTTCGCAATTTCCTATTTAACCCTAAGGTTGACTGGGAGAGAATGCCATATGGCATTAATGTCCGCCTTATGTACCATCACTTGTTTTGTGTACATTAAAGTTTAAATAAATAAAAAATAAATAAACAAATAAACGGTAAAGAACCAGAAAGTACGACGACGTACGAAACCAGAAGTAATTTATTTATTTAGGTATTTATTTATTTAAACTTTATGCAACAAAACATTACATAGGCGGACTTAATACCGTAGGCATTCTCACCAGTCAACCTTAGGGTGATGCAGAGAGAGTATGGTAGGTGCAACAAGAAGAGAACTTTGAGAAGATAAATTAAGATTTAAAAATACAACAAGAACACTAAAATAAATAAATATTTATTTTAGTGTTCTTGTTATATATAAATATATGATTATATATAATATTATATAATTATATAATATAATTATATATATATATAATATAATTATATTAATATAATTATATAATTATACTGGCATATAATGTCATGGTTAATAAAATAAATACTCAAAACATACTCTATATTCTTACACAAATAGTAGTAATATTTTTTTCTAATTTGTTTATTTTGACATTTACATAGTAAATAATGATCGTTGATAACATTTATATTATAAAAAGCTGAAATCAAAGACGATCCTAGATCAGATCCGATTTGTACCATTAAACATTTGAAAAATATATAAAGTTAGATAATATTGATATTAACCGCTGTCCATACAATAGCAGTAACCTAAAAATAAAAATAAAATATTTTCCCCAAATATGCTTATTACAATGCAGTTTATAATACAAGAATGTGTGTAAATAATTATGTTTGTTCATTGTGCATTATGTTAATCGTCACACGGTAACTGATGTCAGTGTTATCCATAGTTTTGGGGCATTCAGACTTCGCAGCGTCAGCAAGATGGTCTCGAATATAGGGTTATTTATTTTGGCTGCCTGTATTGTCACTGTGAGTTTTAAAAGTTTATATTATTTCTTTTTCATTTTCAAATTTCGTTCTTTTTTTGAATAAGTGGTAGTTGTTGAGATTGTAGTTTCAATTCTTTAGTATTTTTTTTGGTTAATCGTCATTATCATTTTCAGCTTATAAGTGCATACTGTTGAGCAAAGGCCTCTTCTAAGATGGACAAGGTTTTCGGTTCACTTATGGTGATTTAGTTTGAACTAACCTTTTTAATTCTATCTTCAAATATATTTCAAAAAATATGCTATTCACTGGTGAAGCTGAATGAAATCTGTTGAGTAATGAGCATTTGTTTTTCTAAATCTGCAAATTTAATTTGGAATAATGTAATTTTTTTCTGCAAATGGACTTTCGCAACACTAGAGGAGTTACCAGTGACTTACCAGCCATGTGGGCTGTATAAGGTGTTTTGGAGTTTTAAGATGGATAGGGAGGAAAAATTGAGCCTCCGGTAACCTCAATCACACAACGCTTTGGTTATTTCACGCCCGTTTTCTGTGAGGCCATGGTGTTACTCCGGCCGAGCCGACCCATTCGTGTCGAATCATGACGCTTCCACACTTAAATTATTTTAAGCTTAATATATTTTTTTCAGGAATCTTCAGCGCGGTTGCGTGTCACATTAATGAACAGAGACTACAGTTATCTACGTCCGAACGAGATTCTTATCACTCATGTAAGTTTTATCAAACATTGTACCTCAATGTATTTTACTTTAAGTTGAGACAATATAGTTGGAATATGGGCTTTCTCTAAAAAAGAATTAGTCACAATCTTAAGGGTAAGAGAATTTGTAAGCAGGTTGGAGAGTTATGTTAAAAGTATTAAAGTTTATCGGAGTCCGCTTTGTAACTGTGTCTGTCAAATATATTTGTCCTTAGTCGGCTTTTATATTCGCGGGAAGAATAGGGACGTCAAAACTGTACCAATTGTAATATAATAACTTATGTAAGTTTTTTTTTGGATAAAAGTTTAGGATATTTAAGGATTAGGAAGGGATGGGGATTAGGAGGGATTGGGCATCCGGTAACCTCAAACACACGCCGAAACAGAACGCTGTGGTTGTTTTACGCTGGTTTTCTGCTCGTCGAGCTGTTCCAGTCGTGCCGAAATATGGCTCTCCCGCACTAAGAAATAACGACTTATTCACGTCAATTAACTGACATATTCTCCAAATTTTCTAGTCACAACGGGACTCTTATTCATAAGCAGCATGCCTGTTGCGCAATTATAGCTTTTTTAATAAAATTTGTATGTTTTTCACAATTATTATAGTTTCTATCACTACATAGAATCTATAAAGTAAAGTCGCTTTCTATCTCTATGTCCCTGTCTCCCTATGCATACTTAAATCTTGAAAACTACTAAACGGAATTTTGATTCGGTTTTTTTAATAGATAGAATGATTTAAGTGGAAGGCTTATATGTATGGTAACATCAATTAAGTACCTAACCTAACCTAACCTAGTATCAACATTGCACCCGTGCGAAACTGGGAGGAGGGGGGGGGCTAGTCAAGTAATGAATGCTATATTAACATTATATTATTCTTCTCCAGATAAAAAGACTCCTAGACAGGATGACGGATCTACAAGTGACGGTGCCTCCACGCATACGTCACCTCTACGCGCTACTGAAGAAAGATTTCAAGCAAGCACCAGAGTACGGTCAGATGCATCATTTACTGGATTTCAACAAAACTTTGCCACCGAAATATAATGCTAATAAACTGAATAGGGTCTTCACAACAGCTATAACGCCTTACAAGAAGTGATGTGGCTTTTTAAGAGACGCTGGTAGTCTTAAATTTTATTAATTGGGACTAGTCGTGTGTGTGTGTGTGTGAGAGAGAAAAAAGCGGTTTTTCTTTTTGGTGAGAATTTGTATAGTTTAAGTTTTATTTTATGTCGAAAAATGTATTTTTATGAGAATAGAGAGTTTGAGACAAAAAAAAATGTTTTGGTGACAAAATATAGTTTTTTTTTTGCTGAGAGATTGTTTCTATTTTTTTGTGTAGTTAATCCATTTAAGTTATTTTGATAAAAATAATGTTTTTGAGTAGTTAGAACGGTTTCTTGAAGAGAATGCATTTATTTGATAAAAAAAAATTGTTGGACTGGACATCATTTTGAATAGGATTTGAGAATCATATTTTTTTTGACACGTGTAAGTTTTTATAGGGTATTTCCTATTTAATCACACGCGAAAAATTCACATAATATTTCTCGAAGGCGTAGACAAATATAACAGTATTAACAGTAAACCCACTTATCACTAATCACATTAACAGTCACACACAAATCTGCTTCCCCTCCTCGCTTTAACAAGCATGATGTAATGTTTCATAAAAGAAAATAAAAGGTATTTATGATAATAAAGCTACAATGGGAGTTATCGCAAGCGACGATATCTTTTAACAAAAGGTTGAGGCAACAATGGACCTTTGTCACAGTAAATATTTAAAAAAGAATAAATAAATATCATTATAACGTGTTATTTGAAAAGGTGGTGGGTAGGAAGGTGGTATAGATGAAATATCTGAAGAAAGAGAGAAGGTCGCTGCTGTGATCACCTGTCTGCCAAGCGTGATGGTTGAGCTGGGTGCATCGGGTCTATATCTTTTTTTTTGTGAGGTGAAAATCATCAAATGACTTCTCCCGCCCAGGTCGGGCGGGAGGGAGTGTCAGACTCTTACTGACTAAAAACCCCCTTGTTCCTTCTCCTGCTCTGGGCCGAGGTCGCGGTGCCTCATTGCGCTTACCCCGCAACCCCGGTTGAAAAGGCTAACGTCACGCGGTATTCCAAGGCGGTCACCCATCCAAGTACTAACCGCGCCCGATGTTGCTTAACTTCGGTGATCGGACGAGAACCGGTGCTTTCAACAACATCTGGGATGCAGTTGAGTCCGGTAAACATTATAATCTGGCATGGTTGGCAAGTCTTGGTGGTGGCAGCATAAGGATGCACGTTTGGCATAGCTGCAGGATGAGTGCTTGATGATGCTTCGGCACAAATGTCTCGGCTCGACCGGATTGATACCACGGCAACACAGAAAACCGACGTGAAACAATAACACCGTTGTGTTTCGCCGTGTGAATGAAGTTACCAGAGGTTCAATCCTTCCCCTCCCCCAATACCTCCTCTTTCACAAATTCTCCAAACCCCTAATCCCCGAAAGTTCGGCAACGCACTCGTAATTCCTCCGTCGTTGCCGTTGTCCATAGGCGGCGCTGATAGCTTACCATCAGGTAATAAGGTTGCAAATTTGCCGACATAACACATAAAAAAAATCTGGTAATCTATCAGATCGTTTACTGACCTAATCCATAAAAACAGAATAAAGGTATTTAACAATAGAAATAAATCTAAAGTCAGACCTAACAGTAACTAAACTAAATTGATCCATTGATTCAACCTGCAACACTGCGCTAAGACAATTACAGTATTGATGCTCCAATTGTGCACACAATACAACAAGCTCCGATCCGTGATCGCCACTATCAAAGTCGACAAATTGTTGCTAAACTGTCGATAAATCGTAGCCAATGTACATCTCTAGTTGCTAACATGTCAGTTGGCTGTATCGATGTCTGCACTACTCTATTGTTAGAAATGTCGACCATTGAATGACGTTGCTACCCTCTGTCTAATGTCTCCCGTGTCCGGTGTATAAAAGCAGATAAAGATATACCTAGATTGTCTTTTGTTTAAGCGATTCTTGACTTTATGGTTTTAGATTAAAGTTGTATAATTGAATGAGTTGCAAAGTTTAGTATCATGTGCTGTTCGTGCGTGATCCTGCTGGTTCCCCGACGGGGCAGACTGAGGTGGATTTATAGTGGGGTAACCATTAAACTGATATTGTTTTCAGTACTTCTACTTAGCGTACCTAGCGATTTTTCATATCCAAGCGCTAGACAGCAGTAGAATCTGCTCGTCGAACACCATCATCATCATCATCATCATCAGCCCGAAGATTTTTACTGCCGGCCAAAGACTCTACCTCAATCCTTCATTCGAACGACAACTTGTCCCTTTTTTTTACGTAATAGGTCAGCATACAGGGATTACCTGAGCAATCGGCGCCGCCCATGGACAACGGCAACGGAGGAGTTACGAGTGCGTTGCCGATCTTTTAGGGATTAGGGTTTTGGGGATTTAGGGATTGGGAGGGATCGGAGAAGGGGAAGGATTGGACGGAGGTTACCGGAGGTAACCCCCGGAAACTTACTTGAATTTATAAGCCCCACGACTCAGACGCTAGTTACTGCTTTCTATTATTTCAGGGCTGGTATTTACTGCAGATTATGGCTTATCGGAGTTGCAGTTTGGAATTAGAAAAGGCTTGACCAAAATAAATTTCATATGAATAAATTTTCTAAAAATACAAAAAAAGCTAAATGATGGCCTAATGAAAGGTTTTCTATACTTAATATTATAAAGAAGTAAAATTTGTAAGTTTGTATGTAGAGGTAATCTTTGGAACCGCTGGTCAGATTGCCAAAATTCTGGTTCTGATAGATAGTTAGAATGTGTGCTATAGTCTAAAACATCACTGCTCTGCTCCTACATTGCGACTGATCCACCAATTTAAAGTCGCTCAGCGAGCTATGGAAAGGGCTATGCTTGGAGTCTCTCTGAAGGATCGTATTCGAAACGAGGTGATCCGACAAAGAACTAAGGTTATCGACATAACCCAAAGGATTAGCAAACTTAAGTGGCAGTGGGCAGGTCACATCTGTCGAAGAACCGATGACCGATGGAGTAAACGTGTTCTAGAGTGGAGACCACGTCTAGGCAAACGTAGTGTAGGGCGCCCTCCAGCTAGGTGGACTGACGACATCCGCAGGGTGGCTGGCAGTGGTTGGATGAGAAGAGCTGAACATCGAGCTCAGTGGCGTGCAATTGGGGAGGCCTATGTCCAGCAGTGGACGACAACAGGCTGATGATGATGCTCCTACAGATCGTAGCGTGATGTTTTATAGCCTAAAGCCTTCCTCAATAAATTGTCTATTAAACGAAAAGATTAATTTTTTCAATCCAAAATCCGATATTGTAGTTAGTATTGTAGTAGATTAGCGCGTTCAAACACACCTTTATAATATTAGTATAGATTTTGAGCAATAAAAGATTTCGTTATAATATTTTTTAAGTTATGCAACTCTCTCCTGCTTTCATTACGCTCCCTCGATCCCCTTGAAACGATATTTTATGTAAATCTCTTCATTTTCACTGAACAAGGACACATGTCACCTGTGTTTTAATTTATACAAATGTGAACCTTATATGAAAATACAAAAAGCGTTTCTTGAAATAATCTTGAATATGTATTAGAACCATTGAATAATTTATACGGTAGCAAGGATTAAGTTCAGATGGTTTCGTGTGCATTCGGCTGTTGTCGGAATTGCTCGGGTCATGTCGGAGCTGTTCGGTTGTTTTCGGATGAGTGGAGACGTTTGGACTAAATAGGTGAGGTGGAAAATATTTGAAATAATGTTTTGGATGTGTGTGAGTTAAGGATGGAGATTAGTCTATGTTAGGTTAATACATTTTGACACAGATTTTTCGATTTATTAGTGACTTTGTCTTATTTTCTAAGCCAAACGTTTAAGTTTAGGAGAGCCATGCTTCACCACGAATGGGTCGGTTCGACCGAAGTGATACGGCCTCACAGAAAACCGGCGTGAAACAACTACAGCGTTGTGTTTTGCCATGTGAGTGAGGTTACCGGAGGCCCAATCCTTCCATCTCCAAAACTCCCTAAAAGGTCGGCAACGCACTTGTAACTTCTCCGTTGCGGGTGCCCATGGGTGGCGCTGATTGCTTACCATCGGGTAATCGGCGAGCTCGTTTACCAACTTATACCATTAAAAAAAATAGTATGAACTTAAAAAACCCAAAACGTAGGGTATAAGATTACATATCATGACCGACATTCGATTTTCAAAAGGTACACTTATGCGCACATGAATAAATCGTATGATACACGTTAAAGTGGGACGGCATGATTCAATAATCGCGAGTGAAAAAGAAGAAGACAAATTTGAAAAAGTGTGGCTAATTAGCCACATTTCAATCTACACTTTTTTACTTATAATATCATTGACATCACAACAGGGTCCAAGTCTACTATTTTCAAAGTTCGTAATCTATTAATTCAAAATGGCTGATCACTGGCGTTCGGTGATTTCGTAATAGAATTATAGTACGAGATGTCTTGTAACGAATTATAAACAATAACTGCACATTATTTATTTATTTAAACATGCACTTACTGGCTCACAGTGAGCACCAAAACGCCAGCAAGCCAATTAATTAAAATATAAAGCACATCAATTATTAAAACAAGAAAAAAATTAAAAACAATACAAAATACAACATCAAGATCCAATAATAAATCGCACCATTCGTGTAAAAAGGAAGTAAGTGATTTTCACCAACTTTTCAGGAGCTTAAAAAAACTGCCCTATATTTTTATTATGAGGTCTAGAAATATGTTTTAAAGAGAAAATTGCAGGTCACAGTTACCTTCAACTACACGTGCTATTTAATTGGGGAACAGATTGATGTACTTCGAGATAATCTAAAAAAACACGGTTACTTCTTTATTCCACGGAACACATCGCATATTTGCAGGAGTAACTACAATTATTGCTTTTTATTATTGTATTTTTAAATATATTAACTAATTTAACTCTACTTACGGCTTTGTAATCTCTTATATTTCGTTATAATCTTGAGTTGTAAGTGTAATCACGTTGTTATTTAACGAAAAATCCTTTTTTGTAAATAGAGTTACGTATTTTTAGCTAGCTATTTAATTAAGTTTAGTAGGTGTATTTATAAAAATTGCTTTTATAATGCGGAAAGTAGCCGAATATTAAATTTGTATCTTGCAATACCTAATTCTTATAGTAAATAGTGTATGTTTGGCAAAACTGTAAATACTGAAACAAAATAATTGAGAGAAAATGAAAACAATGAGGGGAATTCTACGATCAATAATGGGTTATTACTAAAATTTAATTATTAAAAAAATGTTTATCACATGCATAATTAATCAAGAAATGTTTAAAATAGTGATATTTTTGTTGACCTTTATTAATTATCCTCAATTTCGGAATCAGACTCGCTGGCAGCAGATTGAATACTTAAGCTCTTCGAACTCTCGCGCCCGGCTCTAGTCGAGGCCATGGTTCGTAGCGAAAGGAACTGGGAAGCCGTCTCCTCTTTCTGCGAAGCAGTGATGCTCGCAAAGGAGGAAGCGGAGCGCGAGAGGGAACTATCCTCCTCGCGCCCCAGCTGCCGCGGTAGGCGACATTCCGGGCATCGGGGATCGAAAGATGATCTCCGGCCACCGCAACGGACGGAGAGTAAGCGTAGCTCGCGGCCCGACCTGAACCAGACCCGAGCGTACGGCGCGTAGCGTTCTGCGCGATACTCCAAGAGCCAAAAGACCACCACATACGGGGCTCTATAGGGCTGATGTTCAGCCGAGGTTGCGGGTAAGCACAATGAGGCACCGCGACCTCGGCCCAGAGCAGGAGAACAATCGGGTGGGTTTTTATTCAGTAAGAGTCTGACACTCCCTCCCGCCAGGCCCTGGGTGGGAAAAGTCATTTGACGATTTCCCTCTCGCAAAAAAACGCTTCTCTAATAAGTCTGGTAGTGTGGAGGTATGTTATTATCTCTACATAGAGTTATCGAGTCTTTGTATAATTTTCCGGACATTAAAGATATACCGAAATCTCTTTAACTTTACTCCAACTAAGTTTCTTACCGAAGTCATTCATTCCACATTCCACACATTCCATCTGCTCGTTTGCGGGTACTGCGGGTGTCATCTGCTCGTTTGCAGATGACACCAGAGGAGACACAGGTGCGTTTCCGACTTTTTAAGAAGGAGTACGGTCGTGTCTTGAACGTTTGGACGTCGAATCGGTTCGGGAATACCGCCGCCGGAAGATCATATTCCAAAGTTTTGCTGTGAGGGGCAGAAAGTTTCGCGTGAATTGCATAGTTGTTGACTGCCAACCATCTATGTGATGGGGATGAAAATGCTTTCACGTAGGACGTTGGCTAATGCCCGGTTCCTATATTTAACGAATCGTCGTTGTATACGCATTACGACCAAATGACATTACGAATAGTTATCTTGACCGTCTACTGACGGTTAAATATTTATAGGAAAACCACAGACACCATAGATCTCCATACAATTCGCTTACCGATATCCGTTAGTTGCAAACCGTCGGTAAGTTGCACGACGAGACGTTTATTATAGGAACGGTTTTAGCTTACGAGTCGTATATAAAACTACTATTCGTAATTAAAACGGATCGTTTCTCAATTATAGGAACCGGGCGTTAAAGAAGCGACGGGGATTAAATCGAACAAGTCCTCAGAACACTCCCCGTGGTAAATGCGATAGAGAACACATAACGAGGCTACATCCCTGCGCAGTGACAAAGATTCCAACCGGTCCGAGATAACAGGGCAGTCAACAATTCGGACAGCTAGCCGTTGAATGCTGTCCAGAAGCTGTTACTGGGGAGAAGCTGTAGCAGTATTCCATATGGGTCTGGTCTTGCGCCTTGTAAAGTAACAGGCGATGCCCCGGGGTGAAATACTGCCTCGATCTATTGACCACACCTAGTTTTTCGAGGCTAACTTGGCCTTACCCACTAGATGACCGCGAAACTGGACTTCGCTTGATATGTCGACGCCAAGTATCCCAATACCGGCCGAGGTTGTGAGGGGGTGCTCTGAATTTGAGGAGATACGACCAACGGCAGATTTTTAGCTGTGCACACGCAGACCCATGTCTTTGTGCGGTTAAATTTAACCAAGTAAAGTCTACCCCAATCTGAGATTCTAAAGAAGTCTTGATTTCAGACAAGTCTGTTTCGACTCTCGATAACTTTTTCCCAAGAAATGTTAGCACGGCCAGCGTAAGAGGCATGCCCCTGCTGTCATCCAACATATGATTTATATGTAGGAGGAACAGAGTGAGGGACACCAGCATTCACAGACAAGCAATCAGAGTATTCACCGTCGCCGCGACCTTTATGCTTCTGTCTGCAAGGAAGCTGGATACCCATTGTGTTCTCGGGAAGCTCATTAGGAAGGCAGCTTCGAAAAAAGCCCTTTAAGCCAAACCCGATCGAAGGACTTCGCTACGTCCAAACTGACTAAAATCGCCCCCTTGGACTCAATCGCCTGTGCCCAACAGGTAAACTAGGAGATCATCAGCGGACTGGCCCTTACGGAAACCGTACTGTCGGTCACTAAGAAGCTGATAATCCTCCAAGTACCGAAGGAGCTGGCAGTTAATAGATGATTAAATAATTTTAGAAGAGGGAAGTTGTGGCTATCGGTTTGTTATTGGACAGATTTGTGCGATCATCTTTTTTAGGGATCGGGTGGACCAAAGCTGTCTTCCATAATTTCGGGACTACGCCTGAAGAGTATGAGAGCTGAAAAAGACGTGTTAAGACTGGTGCCAACTCTAAAGCGCACAACTTTAACATAATGGGTGGAATTTCGTCAGACCCACTCGACTTATGGATGTCAAGAGACATGAGCGCCAATCGTACCGAGCATTGGTGAAACCGAATATCCGGCATTACACCCGTGCCATGGCAGAACCGGCCGCTTACGCCCCCGCCATCCAATGTCGAATTTGACGCAAAGAATTTACCCAAAAGCTAAGCTTTTTCCTTTGCGTCGTGCGCCAATGATTCTCCCCCCACGTGTAGAGTTGAGAATGATGGTCTGCAGCAATTGCCTTCGATAGCTTTGGCGAGAGACCAGAACGCACGAGTTCTTGAAAAAGGCGCTCAAGCCTCTTTCCAACCCTACCGATATGGTTTGACTTGGACCCGCTATGACTCTTTTGAAGGACCTGGAGGCAAAGTTATACTCCTTTTTAAACTTTATTTAGATCCCGCGCCACCACCGCATCAGCCAAGGCTGGGTAAGGCTTTTGCTTTATGCACGAAGCTTTTCTAGAAGAAGAGCCGAACCAGGGACCGAGATCTGCCACCGACGGGGAGCACAGAGGACGGAACGAAGAGTTCCATCCCTTGCAACACCACATCAGCAAGAGAGTCAGCAGCAGCGTTGGGATCATTCTGCGAGAAACAAACTCGTCTCCAAGGGTAGGATGCAAAGAAGGATCTCATGCCATCCCAATCCGCTGACCTGCAGTGCCATACGCGGCGTCCACGAGCAGCTTGGATACGCGGCGCGCTCACACAAGGCACCATACTCCGGACGAGGCAATTTTCTGATGAGCCAATACGAGCATCGACTATTAAGTTATAGCCGTTCGGGTGAGAGGTACTTAGGTACTTGCGTTTATAATGGAAATCTCCCGCGAGCCGGTGTAGGCACAATGCGGTGTAGGCGACTTGTGTTGTTCGGTGTAATACATCCAATAAGTACTTTTTACTATATACGACACTAAATCAGACTATTTTTTTTATTTCATTTCAATTTCACAAACATATTTTTATTTTTTTTTTCTTGTAAAAGCAGGTATTCAAAATCACTCAACATCATTTATAAAATGTTTCGCGTAATAAAGAAGTAACTGCAACTACACTTAACACGTTGTGAAGTTTTGCTGGGTAGAAAGTATGTAACTATAATCACACATAAACTATTAGCTAAAAGTTTTGTAGAAGAAATAAGTAATTAGAATTACACAATAGTCCTAGATTGTAAAAAAACAGGAACAAGTCATTATTTATATTTGCGTTTTAGAGTTTATTGTAAATCTTCTTTTAAAATTTACGTAAACATTATTATGACTTTATTAGCAGGATAAATTATAAAGCGAATAAATGTAAATATGCATACCTCTATTTTATGCTGGATTTTTATGTTTTTTAAAGTCGCAAAATTTTAGTTTTTTTGCATTTATTCCTTCATTTTTGTAAATAGCTTCACGAAATTTTGACAGAAGGTGTAAACCGTGATGCTCGTTTTATTTACGTAATAAAAAAAATTTGACGCAAGTTCACTTACGTCTTTTTTACACGGGTAGTGCGAAATGTCAAATATTTACAATACATGTCAAAATCATTAATTAGTCCGAAATATCAAAAGTAAAATCTAGAAATAAAAAAAATCAACATGTCAATAGTAGAAGTCACACACACAGGTCAAAAGTACATCATTATAAAATTACATTAAATAATTATTGACAAATGTTTCGGTTTTAGCACATAGCATTTTAAAGTGGTCAGCAAATATGTCGATATCATTGTCACGAGCGATCATATCCTCAACAAGGCCCAGTGCCCGAACAGTCGGTGCATGCAACGCATAGTTGGTGCGCGTTTGAGGCCACCACAAAAGGCGAGGCCGACGCCTCGGCGCAACTGTCCCTTGCTCATTCCATGCCAGTCGTTTGGGAACAAGTAACCTCACCATGCCTAGTACTATAGGGTTGTCTACTTTATGGTGCACTATTGACAGATAGTGCAATATTGTTTGCACCACCCTCCTGAACTTGAGGGTCTCCAGATCCACCATATTAGCTACAAAAGAGGAAGGGTATAAGTAAGGATAGTAGCCATACCTTTTCTTGTATAACCAACGAGCGAATTTACGTTGTACCCTTTCAAGCATAATATTGTATTTTTCCTCAGATGGAGCCCAGACTATGCCACCATACTCAAGTTTGCTACGTATGTAGGCATTATAGAGAACAGTAGCAACTCCTAAATTATTAAACTCGGATGATGTACGCATGACAAATCCAAGCATTTTGTTTGCCTTTTTGCATATTGCCGTCACATGGTCATGAAAGTTAAGTCTAGAGTCCAATTGAAGTCCCAAGTCACGAATATCTGATACCCTTTGAAGGGCAGCGTCGGATAAAGTGTAAGCTGCATTGATCAGCTGGCGCTTACGTGAGAAAGAGATCGTTTTGCATTTCTCGATATTAAATGGAAGACGGTTTTCGCTGCTCCAGTCTCCTACCGCGTCTATGTCTCTTTGCAGAGCTTCGCAATCTGCCGATGTCTCGACACCCAGACTAAGCTTGAGATCATCAGCAAACAGCAGACATTGGGAAAGACTGACTCGCTGAGGAAGGTCATTGGGGCCCTAAGCTGCTACCTTGACTTACTCCGGAACGAGTGTAATATTCATTTGATTCATAATTTCTAACCTTAACGAATTGGCGCCGATTACGGAGGTAACTTGAGAAAAACTTAAGCAACCCAGGAGAAAAGCCCAATACTGCCAACTTATACAACAGGATATCATTGTCAACTAAGTCAAAAGCCTTTTTAAAATCAAAGTAGGCGGTATCTACCTGCCTACCCGCATCCATTTCAGCATAAATGTAGTCTACATGAGCCACAAGATTTGTAGTCGTTGAACGAGCGTTTCTAAATCCGTGCTGGCTATCATGTAGGAGATTTTTAACTTGTTTATTGATGCGTGAACACAACATGATCTCAAACAATTTTGCAAAGACTGACAATACTGCAATGGGCCTAAACGATGTGACATCATTATCTGCGTCGCCCTTGGGCACAGGAGTTACTCTAGATAATTTCCAGAACTCTGAATAAGTCGAGCGAGCAAGCGACAAGTTGAAAAGATAGAGGATAGGGTCTTTAAGAATGGATATGCAATCCTTCGCAAGAAAGACCGGAATGCCATCGGGACCTCCAGATGATTTTGGTTTCAATCGTCTTGCTGCCAACCTAAGATCAGACTCGCTAAATTCACTGACAGAAATCAAAGTAGCATCAACATGAATGCTAGCTGCTAGTGACGCGTCGAGTGGGTTCAACAATGGCACCTCGCTTTGGAACACCGAACTAAAATATTCCGCAAACGCATCAGCTGCAGCCTGGCCCGTCACTTCTTCATTCCTAAACGAATAAAACTCCACAAAGCGCCTGTCATTTTTCCTGTCTTTGATAAATTCCCAGAACTTAGCCGGGTCGTCAGCAATTTTCCGTTCTGTCAAATGTAAGTGCTGCTTATATGCATTGTCAATCAGATTTTTTACGTGCCATCTATAATATTTAAATAATTCTTTATTGAACGTATTACCGTCAGCCTTATATCGTTTTAAATGATAATACTTTTGACGTATATTGTGTATTATATCAGGGGTATACCATTTAATATTCTAAACGTAAATCATTTAATAAAGGAACTGACTTTTTTTATTAATTTACCGTATTATGTCAAATATGCATTTGTGATTATGTACGAGACGTTCTAAAGAATTATTTCAATGAAGTGGCATTGGAAAGTCATAATGACGCTATCATGTTAGTAGATTACCAAACTTGTCAAAATCAACAATTTTGAAACCAATGATCTACTAATCTGAGACTATTGTAATAGCAGACTCGACGCCAGCATTTCGGTCATATTGGTGATTTGTAGTTGTTTTACCTTCTATACAATTTAAACTGTATTTTACTTAAGTCTCGAATATAAGAGATCCATATATGAGTTTTTAATATTGCTACCAAGTCAACACAGCGACGTTCATGACTTATGAATCCTTCTTCAGACAAATAAATGCTTTGAAAATCGTCTCATTTCATCGTCAATATCTTTGTTATTGTGTATTCGCCATACTAGCTTTCTGTCTGCGACTTTGCCTTCATGGAATTCTTTCTTTTGAGGATTTAGGGTTTGGTTGTATTTGGGTTTTTGGGAAGGGATAAAGGGATGGAAACAATTGGGCCTCTGGTAACTTTACATACAGGGCTATACACAAAATCTTTGTTATTTTCTAAGTTAAAAGAAAATAAATAAAGTTTTCTTTTGTTCACCAAGCTACAGAAGACTTCTGAGCCACGGGATTTTCTTAGTTTAAGCACCCTTTTTCATAAAATATCTAGTTTTTTTATGGAATAGATTGGGAAACGAGCAGACAGATTACCTGATGGTAAGCAATCAAAGTCGCCCGTGGACATCCGCAACACCAAACCAGTTACGAATGCGTTGCAGGTCTTTTAGGGATAAGGGTTTTTCAGATATTAAGGATTGCGAAGGGATGCGAGGAGGGGGATTGAGTTGTACATAAAATAATGTAAAGAAACATATTATGTGGAAATAAACTGTTTTTATTTTAATTTTATTTATTTCGAAAAAGATACGTATAGATTTTCTTCATTATCATGGGTTTTTTGTTGATGACGGAAAATCAATGACTTCTCCCGCCCAGTGTGAGGCGGAGGAACAGGAAAAACCACTTTGTTCCTTCTCTAGTCTCAGGCTGGGTCTGCCGGAGTCGTTTAATACCGTTGACCGTTGAATTTGTTGATCACAGAAAGTTGACCTTGACTCAATGCGTACCAACACCTTACCAAAACTAAAACCAAGACTGCACGGTTGGTGCGGTGGCTGGGCAACTGGCTGCCGTGCAACGGGTCGCGGGTTCGATTACCGCACGGAACAACTCTTTGTGTGATCCACAAATTGTTGTCCCGGGTCTGGGTGTCATGTGTATGTGAAATTGTATGTTTGTAACCGCACCCACGACACAGGAGAAAATCCTAATGCGATTTTACAAGGTCCAACCATTTCATCCAGTTTAAAAAAAAAAACTACTGCTCAATTCGCTCATCCAGTATTTTCAGGATTTTCTCCTGTGTCGTGGGTGCTTTAACTAACATACAAATTAATTTAGGTTGTGATTTAGGGTCTGCCTAAACAACAATTTGTGTATCACACAAAAACTTCCGTGCGGGAATCGAAACCTACCCGTGTCCAGTAAGACTGATTTCGATAAGCCAAAACCCGTAATTTGTTTTTGTGAAAATATTAACGCTCTTTATAAACACGACACTGGGTCAATGAACTCAAACGTAACGCACCATTGACAAAATAAAAAAAAAGAATTGGTATAATGCTAGCCAAATTCAAAATTAGAATATACGTAACTGTCCATTAATCCGTATTATGAATCAATATTACGATAATTAATCAACTCGGAACGGAACGGCTCGACCGCAGTGATACCAAGGCCTCACAGAAAACTGGCGTGAAACAACCACGGCTTACCGGAGGCCCAATCCTTCCCCACCCCCAATCCCTCCTCAATCCCTAAATCTCCAAATCCTTAATCCCTAAAAGGTCGGCAACGCACTCGTAACTCCTCCGTTGCGGGTGTCCATAAGCGGCGTTGATTACTTACCATCAGGTAATCCGTTTGCTCGTTTGCCGATCTATTACATAAAAAAGAAAACTCACACAACATTTTACTAAAAAAGAAATAAATTTCCTGCAAGTATTCAATATTTTATTTCCAAAATCAATTTAAATAGCCCTTAGTACCACATTACACCCTGTACATACATTGGTCGCCACAAATATCGACACTATATATCGATAAAGAACATCTCTAGTACCGATATCAATCGTAATAGAGAGGGCCATTTGTCTTGTAAAAAAGCGAATCGTTGGGAGTTTCCTATCACAAACCTTAAGATGATATTTATGAGAAAGAATGAATTTCTTCTAAGACCCAGTACACACTAAACTAGAGAGAATTCTGTTGGGAGGGTATTTAAGTATTATATTAGTGACGTCATTAGGTTTCGCTACTGTAACTGAATGTTGGAATGTTTCTTTTTTATGGTATAAGTCGGCAAACGAGCAGATGGATTACCTGATGGTAAGCAATCAGCGCCGCCCGTGGAAAAGAGTTTTTTTTTTGTGAGGGGAAAATTATCAAATGATTTCTCCCGCCCGGCCCTGGGCGTCAGGCTCTTACTGACTAAAAATCCCCCTGGTCCTTTTCCTGTTCTAGGCCGGGGTCGCGGTGCCTCATTGCGCTTACCCCGCAACCCCGGCTGAACATCAGCCCTATAGGGCCCCGTCTGTGATGGTCTATTGGTTATTTGAGGCAACACCAAAGGAGTTACGAGCGCTTTGTCGACCTTTTAGGGATAAGGGTTTGGATATTTAAGGATTGAGAAGGGATGGGGAGGGATTGAGCCTCCGTTAACTTCACTCAAACGGCGAAATACAACGCTGTGTTTATTTCACGCCGGTTTTCTGTGAGGCCGTGGTATTACTCAGGTCGAGCTGTCCTATTCGTGCTGAAGCATGGTTCTCACACCGACACTACTTAAAAGGAAGGGGTCTTACCGTCGCCATAACAGCGTGCTCGGCCCTCGGTTGCGTCAGAGGTTGGTTCCACTCTATCATGACCTGTGATCATGACATTGCGCCGGAGCTCATTCCGCCACGCACTAATTTGGCGCGGCAGTGGAGTTTCACCCAGTAAAGGTTTGGTTGTTGCAGTATTTACCCCATGTATGAGTACAAGAATCTGGATAATGGAATTTTATACAAAATAATTTTATCTTACTAAGTAATATTATAAATGCGAAAGTTACGATGTTTGGATGTTTGTTACTCAATCACGCCAAAATGGCTGGAAGGATCTGGATAAAATTTGGTACAGGCATAGGATATACACTACATACATCAATATTCCACGCGGGCGAAGCCGCAGGTGGAAGCTGGTTAATTATACATATTCGTTTATCGACCCGTCAAGTCATAATCGGGAACAACACTACACGAGACCAAGTTACAAGGCGAAATGACGTTTTTATCAAAAAGTAAAGTTCGCGTGTACTAAGCGCAAGCAGCTTGTTAGATTTTTTGCTTCAAAAAGAACTTTCAAAAGAGTCAGTTATACGGCTTCGTATTTTTAATTTTTCCGGTAAGTAGACATTTTTCTTCCAAATAAAATAAAAAAAGGTTGTAGAAGGATTGTGTTTTATTAAAATATATTATTATATAGATAGCGTGGTAAAAGCGTACAAGTTTAAACCTCATGCTTTTCAATCCCCAAAGGGGTAGGGGGCGACCTCCAATGGGGGCCCCAGTTTTTCACCATGTATAAGGCAATAAGCTTATTGATAGACACCGAGAACAATTCAAGAATCTCTTTTATTTTTTAATAAATCTAAAAGTACTTTTCCCGATTTGAAAATCGAACAGACAATAGCTCGAGACTCCACGGAGAAGTCACCGGGAAGTAAGTAAGTAAATCCAAACTAATCATATAAATGCGAAAATAACTCTGTCTGTCTGAATGAATGAATGTATGTCTGTCTGTCTTTTCTTCACGCCTAAACTACTGAACCTATTTTTGTAAAATTTGGTAAGTACGAACATAGTTTGGAGGAAACTCGAGAAAGGACATAGGATAGTTTTTAAACCAAAAATCTGCAGAAAGTCACTATTCCACGCTAACAAAGTCGCGGGCAAAAGCTAGTCTTTATGACGAGCCATGCTTCGGTATGAATGCAAAGGTTCGACTGGGGAAATACCACGGCTTAACAGAATACCCGCGTGAAACGAGACTTTATGTTTCGCTATGGGACTGCGATTACCGAAAGCCCAATAGGCCTCCCATTTCCAATTGACCAATCCTCATAAACCCAACTTCCAAAACGTTTAAAATTTTTTTTTTTTTAAGAAAACTTTGCCCCACATTACGATTTTCTCCAGTGTCGTGGGTGCGTTTACAAACATACAATATCACATACACATCACACCCAGACCCGGAACAACAATCTGTGGATCACACAATGAGTTGTTCCGTGCGTGAATCGAACCCGCGACACGTTGCGCGGCAGCCAGTTGCCCAGCCACCGTGCCAACCGTGCAGTCGTTATCGTAATTTCTTTATTAGTACTTAAGTGTTGCTTTACGCGCCGGTATTCTGTGAGGCCGTGGTATCAACCCGCTCCCACACTTAAATATGATATGTTTGTTACAAATGTTAGCCTTCATTGTGTCTTCAGCCTAGTGATTGTTAACGATGCATTTGTTTGTGGAGGCTGATTCATGTGATGTGTTCTAGAAACAGTGGTTTTATCTAAACGGCCCATTTCTCGGCTTCGACACACATTCGACCCCAGCGTGTATGTATATTTGTATATTTTATGTATGTATACTTGTATGCTGTTTTATTTATTACTTTGTATTGACATTTTAAAATAAATATTGTCTTTTTAAATGGAGGATTTCGTTTTAAGATTACTAATGTTATTATGCACACAAAATTGAGTGCACTATTGTTGCGGTGACTATGCACGGGGTTGGTCGAAATGTCGATATTTTAATGCAACTGGCAAGTAAAGAATTGGGTAGTTTTCTAAGTCAAAAATTAATTACTTCGACGTTTCAATAAAAAAAAAATATTGAAAAATAACTAAACTTTTATTCATCGATCCGTCGATGCATTAAATGTTCGATATTTTTTAGCAAATTTCAAAGAAATATGTAAGCTATTTGATTTTGACTAGTTGGAAACTACCGTATTTGGGTTTAATTTCCGAGGAGGGCAATTTATTACTGGATTCTTTTCCTAAAATTTCTTATTGGTAGGACCGAGTTCTGAACTGTATTTAATAGGTTTAGGTTTGTTTGCGGGAAATTACAAATTGACTATTATCGCTCTAGGTGACTCGCATCCCTAACTAAATCAGCCCTATTATGCCTCATCTGTCGTGGCCAAGTGGCGAAAAGCCTTGGTCGCCATTGGTAGCTCCATGCTTACGGTAGCCGGAGATCGTCATGCGATTCCGGACCCCCGAAGTGTCTACAACTGTTGCGGCTGGGGCGTGGGGAGGACAGTTCCCTCTCACGCTTTGCCTCCTTCGAGGAGGCTTTCCAGTTTCTTTCGTTTCGCACCATGGCTTCGACTAAGGCCGGAGGAGTATTTGGCAATAAGATCATCCCTCAACAGTATGACAGTCTATTAATTATCAAAGCAACTTTGACCTTATGTAGCTACCAATAGAGTTAAAATAAAAATTCGTGTACCATGCTTATAGTGCTGATTACTGTATTTGATCTTATTATAAATTCGCGTCGTGGTCATCTAAGGTCGTGTGATTCAGGCCGATGCCTGGCGCAGCGTTTGCGCTCGCTGTCTGCATCAACCTCTACTGAAAGGTTCAAAGAATTGTAACAGAAATGTTCTGTCCATTCTAACACACATCTATTTGCAAAACACAAACGAATAGTTTGGCCAACTACGTTTATCCAATGTTTGGACAAACTCTCCAGGGAATAATGTGCTTGCAAAACAGTTTGGTCAAACATTTGACACCAACTCATACATATTGTGTATATGTAATTCGGTGAAGTTGGGCATACTATCATCCGGGTGAGCATTAGTTATAGTATGTTTTCGAAATTGATTTTCGATCATGAAACAATGAATTTATTTTGATGGTAAGCAGTCAGCGCCACCCACGGACAGCCATATACCGAGGGAGTTATTATAAGTGACACGTTGTGGGTTATTAGGCATTTAAAGGTATGGAGGATTTGGGGATTAAGGTCTTTACCTTAATCCCTAAAAACACATATCGAAATATTGGCAAAGAACCAAACGGCGTAAGGTTCGTTCTCTCTTGTCTTTTTAAATCAAACATAAATACAACAAAGTCAAAGTCAATATCATTTATTCCAACTAAACCTTAAATAAATAATAATAACTTTTAAAACGTCAAAACAGAATAGAAATCTGTCAGTCTGTTCGTCAGTGAAGCTAGGTGCTCGTTCCACATTGTAGATTTAAATGGAGAAGAACGAGCAAGCAACTCCAACGTTACTCTTTTTAAAAAATAATATTTATTTTACAATTTCACTACTTAATATAACATTTAGTATATGAGAACAATGCTGAGAAAAGTTGAAAAAAAAAGAACAAATGATGGGATTTATCATTAAATTTTATTGTAACAATTTACACAGAACCCCATAAAGGATTACTGTATTTTAGACAGACAATATCGTGGCACAGCCAGCCTATCTTTGCTTCTAGTTTTAAAATTATGTCTATCGCACAAAATATTATCATACATATATAAACTGACAAGGTACCGTTAGGATATTAATTTATCGTTTCAACAAAAAAAAAAAAAACAAAAAGAAACTAGCAAATTACTATAGTCTCTAAACAAACACTACACTTCCTGTCTATTCGGCCTACATTATTTGTTAACCTCTTTACAACTTGTCATAAAATACAATTTTATTAAAAGTAAATAATGTTTAGTTCCGCTATTTGAATAACAGATGGAGTTGTGCCGTGACGTCATCTTTCTGAATCGCGGTGTTAAGAGTCTCCGTTAATACATGACCTGTGCAGTTTGTTTTGGAATAAATGGTCTAACCCTAGACACGAGTGTTTTATTTCTTCTTTGGGATATTTTAGGGACGTTGTACACTTCCATTTCATCTGCAACACGCAACACACAACATTACGTTATTGCAACATTATCATTGAACTTCAACCTTTCGAATTTCAAATAAAGAAATGACCTTTCTGCCACAAACCATTTTAAACCCTACAACCAACATCTTAAAGTAGATTTTTACTCACAAGTGTAGAATATGAGGATATTTCAAGAGATTTCTTCGGTATGGCGGAAATCGGTTGCGTGTGAGTGACAGCGGGAAACGAGATCGCTAATAATAATATTGAATACCGTCTTTATTGTGAGAGTAGAAGGGTTGAGGTTTGAAAAGCAAATATACTTAAAATTTGTTGAAATGACAAAGTTATTTTGTGATGAAGATATTGAATATGTGTAGTTTAGATATCGAAGTTTAGAAAAATTATCAAATAATTTTTTTTAGCCGAAAGTCGGCTCAACCGGTGTGATACCACGGCCTCACAGAAAGCCGGCGTGAAGCAACATGTTCGTTGTGTTTCGCCGTGTGAGTGAGGTTACCGTAGGCCCAATTCTTCCCCCCCAACCTCAATCCTCAAATCCCTAATAACCGACAGGAGGCCGGCAACATACTTGTAATAACTTTTTTGGCACTACGAATGTCAATGGGCGGCGCTGATTGCTTACCATCAGGTAATTACGCTTGCTAGTTAATTAAAAGGGAAAGTGTAATTTTTGAAAACCATTATTTTGAGGGCCTTATTTCTTACGAAACCCACGACAATAGCACCCCGACCCCATTTCTGCCAGGGTCTCGGAGTGCGAATAAATTGAATGTTTTAACTTACCACACTCGTTTATTAGCGACGCTTACCGAGAGATGGCGGTAGAATACGACATGATTTATTATTGTTATAGAAAATTATATATATCTATACTAATGTTATAAAGAGGTAAAATTTGTAAGTTTGTATGTAGGGGGGTAATCTTTGGAACTGCTGGACGGATTGCCAAAACCCTTTCATTGGTAGATAGCTACAATGTTCCTGAGTGCTATAGGCTATTCAACTTCACGCTATGACGATCAAATGGAGCCCAGCAGCGGGTGAATCCGCGTGAGAGTAGCTAGTTTTAAAATAAATAGAAAGTAGATAGAAATAGACAGAACAGGGAAAGGTCTCTTGGTTATGTATGATAACCATTCTGTTTGCGATAAATGGAAAACCTCCAGCTGTAGGTTAATTAAGTCCAAAAAAGGGTATTTGGAAAAAAAAGTAACAACGTGTCAGTCTATCGGTTAGTCTTCTAGTGAAGCTATTTACTCGTTCCAAAGTGTAGATTCTTATGGAGAAGAACGAGCAAGAAACTCCATGGTTACTGTTTTTCAATCAATTTTAAAATCAAATCGAATATCGATAAGACCCTTAACTATTTTTAACATAGGTACGGACATGAAACAGTAATCAAAATTCTAGAATATATAAAATGAATGTTAAAACCAAGTATATCCACGTATATTTCCAACAAAAAGGCAAGATGAAACGAGACGTGTAGACGAAAACACAAAAAAACTCCCTCTCATAACTGACGACAGAGTAAATATAACTCCAACATACTCCAATACTTATACTTATAAGTACTAAGAAACTCTTGTGGAAGCCACGAGGCCATTTAATTTCGATACTCGGACGAAACAACGCCCTTCCAATCCAATAATGTTGAGAATAAACAAAAAAACTGGGCAAAAACAAACACTTTCATGTATAGAGGATTGGAGACTTAAAACTTTTCGTCTATACAGCAAATTAATTCGCAAAAGGTCAATTGATAACCTTATTTCTGTATAGAAATGTCTTACGACTTTAAATAGAAAAGAAAATGCTTTTTTTTATGTAATAGGTCGGCAAACGAGCAGACGGATTACCTGATGGTAAGCAATCAGCGCCGCCCATGGACACTCGCAACGGAGGAGTTACGAGTGCGTTGCCGACCTTTTAGGGATCAGGGATTAGGGATTTAGGAGGGATTGGGGGAGGGGAAGGATTGGGCCTCCGGTAACCTCACTCACACGGCGAAACACAACGCTGTGGTTATTTCACGCCGGTCTTCTTCTCTTAACTAACAAAATGTTAAGAAAAAAATTCTGCCCAATCCGAAAAACCGAAGCAAAAATTCTGCTCGATTTAAAAACTTACATCCTAGACCATTTAATATACTTGTAAACATTCTTTATTTGTCCATTCATCTATTACTACATATATTTGTAACCATCCGATCAACAAACAACAGAAATCGGTAGTCAATTTCACTTTAAAAATACCTTTTACTTTCATATACAGGGTGTAAAAAGACACTTAACGAAGCCGAAAGCCACGTATTCTACCCATTATTTAGATCATTTTTTTCTTTAAGACCATAGCTGGGACTCCACGTGTTCTCGAGATATTGAAGGTCAAAGATGCATTTTTAATTTTTCTTTTTTTGCGCAATCGAATTCTAAGTACCTATTCTCTCTTTTATTTCTCCCTTTCTTTTCTCCCTTTTAGTATACCTGTATTCTAGAAGGGAGGTATGCTTTAACATTAGTTTATGTGGGAGGCCCTTCTTCAGCAAGAATGGGCTAGCTCGACTGGAGTGATACACAGCCTCACAAAATCCAGCGTGAAACAATTCTTACGTCATGTATCGCGGTTTAAGTAAAACTTCCGAGAGCCTGGTCCTTCCTTCCATCCCCAAATCTCTAAATCCCTCAAATCTCTCACCCCCAAAAGGCTGGAAACACATTAGCCGTAGCAGCATAGCGGATGTCCAGCGGCAGCTTCGATTTTTTACCATTAGGTGATCCATCTGCTCGATGGATTGGAGTCTAAAGAACGACAATAGGCTAAAACAAAACCTTTTTGACTTTTAACTGAAGATAAAAGTCGCCAGCTACAAGGTCAAATCTTTAGGCCTCAGCGCACCGCTTCAAACACGCATCAATATAAACTGTACTATTCCTTAAATGTTTGTTGGTCGTCGAAAATGAACCTTCTTACAATCGTCGACCCTCGTTTTTGGAAAGGGTCGCCTGTGACTACGAGTTTGTTTGTTTAGGTGCTAATCGATGTTTCAAGACTCGTGACGGGACGTGGCAAAATATTGGCTGGAACTTGATGCGTCTTCGGACCCTAGACCACTCGATAAAATGCTTTGGAATCGTGTTTTAGCCTTAAAAGGAATATGTGGTGACCGATTTGGGAGAAGTTTTGATAGTCTTACTGACTTATTTTATTGAAAAGTGTGACTGTTATAATTACAATAAAAACATGTACTTACGAAAAAATTAAAATAAAAATGATACAAAAAATTCTTCAATACAGTGCAAAATTTAAAAGTTATTCTATTCCAGTGGATCGTGGTTCCGATTTCATATTTCGAAACTTTCATAAACAAGAGTAAGTCTGAAATTTTGTCCTTATCTTAAGCATGATTGTGGGATTATCTCCGGCCACTGTAAGCGCGAATGTAAAAGTAGCACGCCGCCCGACCAGAACCGGACCCAACCGGATGGCGCGTAGCGTTCCGCGCTTAAAAGAGCCAATAGATCACCAGAGACGGGGCTCTATAGTGCCGATGTTCAGCCGGGGTGGCTGGGTAAGCACAACGAGGCACTGCATCCTCGGCCCAGCTCAGGGAGCAACCCTACTCCTCATGCCTGAACACGCAACCACGTGAAAAGGGGCCTTTGTTCAGCAGTGGGCTCTTATAGGCTGATGATGAAGATGAGACTTGAAACTGGTAGAGCTAAGACTAAGTTTGGGAGAGCCATACTTTAGCACGAATGGGCCGGCTCGACTGGAGTGATACCACGGCCTCGCATAAAACCAACGTAAAGGCGTTCTGTTTCGCCGTGTGAATGAGGTTACCGGAGGCTCAATCCTGTCCCACCCCCCTTATCATTCCTCAAACTCCTATCCTTTAATTTCTAACACCCCGTAAAAGGCCGGCATCGCACTTGTAAGAACTTCTATGGTATTGCGGGTGTCCATGGGCGGCGCTGATTGCTTACCATCAGGTAATCCGATTGCTCGCTTGCCGATTTATGACTAAAAAAAGAGCTGTTTTCTGTTCATTCGCGTGAGTAGCTAAGTTTTCAGTTTAATATACATTGAATCTACCACAGACTCGATACAAAGCTACTCGTGTGTGCAATAATCGACTCGTTCAAAACAATTGCTCCAACCATCCGATAACCAACATACAATAATTGTTGGTTACATTTTTCTCAACATACTCTGTCTCTTTCCTTCTAATAATTTTCACTTACGTGTGAGCGAGAGGACTAGTGTGGCGTGCCGATTGTTTGATTTCCGTGCTTGCCGCCACACACTACCTGTGTCAGTAAACTGGTTATAGTGGTGGGGTGATGTTTTTTTTGTTAATTTATCGATATGAAGAAACTTATATTTGGTCGAAGAATACTTACTAGTGGAATTGATTGTTATCTGAAGGCCAAGGTCAATTTTGAATCGTAGGGAGTGATAAAATCCTGCAATTTGTGTTCCATCCTTATTGAAGAAAAGTTATAATTAAAATAATGTTATAGAGAAACACGGAGTCTTAAATAAATTGGGAAGAGTTTTAAATAAAATTTTAAATGGTATAAAATAATTTTATTTTACCTAGATATATTTCAATAAATCTATTACGATTAAAAAAAAGGACAAAATGTTAAAATAAAAGTGTATATAAAACTAAAATCCAATACACAACCAAAGTAGTTTGGACACCGAAACGACGTAATAAAAAGCACTTATATTCTTCAAAAATCCCTACTTAATCTTCACACTTCATCGACATTTCAACTATCGACACTACCCCACCTCTAGCGCACGACATTCAGCTCTATACGGTGCTTATATTCCGATTCTGTCGTGAGCACATCTCTATTGATTCCTTACATACGTATACGTGTTCCAGTGATGCATCCACTATCGACATTGGCGACACGTAGTGAAAGTATCGGTATATCATTATTATCTCTGATATTTCCATTCCATTTTGAGATAAGTTTTTATTTTCCAAGGATGGGTATAAACATGAAGTTAAACAAAAGAATAAGTACAAATACATTTTACCAAAAGGCATGCAAGAATAAAATGAATAGTCATAATAATAAATTAAACAGTCACAAATTGGACAACAAAAAAATATGATTTTCTTTTTATAAAACGTTGCCTTACACTAGGATTTTTTCGTTTAAAAACATATAATTAACTAAATTTATGGATCACAGTCAAATCACATCAAAGAGCTGTTCCGTGTGGGAATCGAACCTGCGACAAGGTTGTACAGCTGCCACGTCAAACCTGCAATCAATTAAAAAATATTAAATGTACCCGCCAACACAATGTAACTTACCTTACTTAAAAAACATTTCGTTTAATTAGAAAAAGTTCCATCCAAAGCCCACGTCAATACATTCGATGTAATAGTGTAGAACCTTATGCAGGTGAGCGGCGGCTACGTCCGTGTAACTTAGTTGTTCACTTCGGTTTGTAAAGAGTTTTAAGGGTTCCGTAAGCCATTTTAAAAAACCTTTGTGAATAATTGTAAAATATGAGTAAAAGGTGCCTTGGAGCCAGTGATACACGAATGGACCAATGTACCTCAGAACAAGACAGTTTTATTTTGCTGAAGTTTCTTATCTTATACCATTTGCAGTGTAACGAAACCATAACTCGATCCCAACGCCATCTATCGAGCTATTCGGTACTAATTTTTTTTAACAATCAATTTCGGTTATTGGCTTGCGATGGGATTGAATACACCTATTTTACTATTATTTTTACAATTAGTTATACTGTCTTGTCTCTAATTTCCTTAAAGATTAATAAGGAATCTGTTTTGAGCTCATTGTACGATTGGCACAGTGGTTAGGCGATTGATCAATGTGCTAAAGTTGTTCGGTTCCTTCCGATGCCAGTTCAATTCAAGCAACAGCTCGTTGTTTGGACCACGAATCGTTGTCCTGAGTCAGTCTTTTTTTTGAAGAGGCAAAAATTAAATTATTTCTCGCCTAGGGTATAGCGAGAGGGGAGTGTCAGACTCTTACTGACTTAACCGTCCTGCTCCCGGCCAACACCGCGGTACCTTATTGGCCTGTGGGGCCCTGTCTGTAGTAGTCTATTGGCTCTTGGAGGCCTCCTGAGTCAGAGCCTAATGTTTATGTTATGATCCCAGTTTAACAAAAATGTAACAAAAGTAGGCTATAATATGCTCTAATAGGTCAAAGTCAAAGTCAAAATAATTTATCATAACTTAATCATAAACTTTTGAAACGTCGAAATAGAATAGTAGTCTGACAGTCTGTTCGTCAGTGAAGCTAGGTGCTCGTTCCAAATTGTAGATTCGAATGGAGAAGAACGAGGGAATAACTCTATCGTAACCTATAAAAAAATGTTTTGCAGTTTGACTAATACATTATTTAGTAGTACCTATATGTGAGAAAAAATCTGAAATTTGTTGTTAAAAAAAGAACAATGATGGGATCTATCATTATTATTAACTAAAAATCGCGAGTTACTCACGTGTATATAGTATTGAGAAAAGAATAAAATAAATCTCTATAAATCTCAATATATACACGTGAGTGACCCGCGATTTTTAGTTAATTTAGTATGTCTCACGATAGTTATTATAAAAACATCTATCATTAAGTTTTAAATCCTTTGTCGTCTCGAATTGTCTTGCAATAACTACATTGTTGTACTAACCCCCTTGTCCCTTTCAGGGACATAAGCGCAATGTTATTTGCATTGATTTACATTATCGGGGCGGTCAGAGCGTGTCGATGTTGTCTGCGGTCCGTAACTGCGATGCAAAGCGACCGCTCTGCACTAATGAGGGAAATATTGCGTTTGTTTACATGTTTGCTATAAGTGTAGACCAAAAAGGCCGGCTCGATAGACCGGCCTTACAGAAAACCGCTGTGAAACAACCTTAGCACTATGTTTTTGCAGGTCCAATCCTTCCTCTTCCCCAGTCCCTAAGTCTATGAAATCCTAACCACTACTAAAAGGCCGGTAATGCTTTCGTCACTCCTCTGGTGCTGCGGATATCCATGGACAGCACCGAGGTCACAATAAGGTTTGCTGCCTTAAGACGTAAAAAAATAAATAAATCCCTGTAGCCCGTCCTCTCTTTGCACATTTTGCAACGAGGCCGAAAGGGTCGTTATTTTTCAGTTTATCCTATACTTTTCTAAAATGTTTTGTCATAAGACCCTACTACTTACAATAGTAAATTGCGCAGAAACGCGCCTGTGACTCCTCTAAGGTTGCTGGTGTAAATGAGCGGCGTTGATCACTTAATATCAGGTGATATATCTGCTCGTTGGCCTCCTATTTCACAAAGAAAAAACAAAACAAAAATAAGATTGGTATATAGTAATTGGTCCAAGCATCGTTAAATTAAACGCTAACGAATACATTTTGCGATTTATTTTTATATAGACAGAAATAGCAGAATAGGGTTTTGAAGACTTATGAAGAGGGATGGGGGAGTTGAAGGCTTGGGTCCTTAGAAACTAAACCCTGTGGTTGTTTCACGCTGGATTTCTGTGAGGCCGTGGTACCAATCCTGGTTGAAATGACGCATAGCGTTCGCACACTTAAAAATAAAACAACATACGGAACCAAATTACACCTGCCTGGTACATCATGCTTGCTACATATAAAAGAAACTTATTGCCCGCACAGCCATTTCTGTGTTGGTATACTTGTGCCACCCTTAACTCTACAGTTCCCTGAAGAAACTCACTAACTAAATACATACACGTCTTAGGAAAGACGAGTTAGGACCTTTTTCGTGATGTGTTGTAATTTTTTTTTTAGTTTTGCTTATGCACTGTTTTGTAGTTTAGTTAGTTGAGTGATTGTAATTGGTATTGGTTTGAGTTTTAAGTCAAATAACGTTTAGGTTTCCGATTTTTGGTAATTGTTAGTGCTAGTTTCTTAGGTCAAAAATAAATTAATTCGACGTTTCAATACAATACAAGAATTTGAAAAATAACTATACTTTTATTCATCAATCGATCGATTCGCTAAGTTTTAGCTAATTATTAAGTAATAAGTAAGCTATTTGTCGCAAAAATACTATGACGTCATAACTCAGTTTTTCATACAACTTTCATAGAAAACTATCGTTTTTGACATTATTTGGATAAAAGTATTGAATTTGACTAGTTGAAAACTACTATAAATATTCTGATATTGAGATTGATAATGAGTAAGTTGAATTTCGATCAAGTTTATATTAAAATGTATTTATGTTAGAAATGGAATCATTTTATTAGAAGACAGTAATGATCTGAAAGTTACTTAATTTAAAATAAAATTAATTTATTAAACAAAAAGTTCATCAACATCGATGTGAATAAGGAAATCACCCTGAGTTATTAGCCGCAGCATCTATGATAATAGTTAGTTAGTATTATATACATAGTTTTTATTATAACTTTCATGAGACATTCTAAATTAAATATTATGTTTTCGGCTTACTCACGTAATAATTTGACGAGATTGGCTTGAAACTAGTCGAGTATCTCGTCAAATTATTACGTCAGTGAGCTGAAAATATAATAATTTTTAGACATAGCTTTTTGTGTTTTATGCTTCGGCATGAATGGGCCTGCTGGACCTGTAATACTATAGGTACGTTGGGGGCCTTTCGTGGTTTATTAGAAATTTAAGAATTGGGGTTGGGTGGAGTGGGTGGAATCACAACGTAAGCGTAGCTTCACGTCGGCTTTCTGTGAGGGCGTGGTATCACTCCGGTCAAACCGACCCATTCGTTAAGAAGCATGGCTCTCCCACTTTGAATTTTCATAAAAAAAACATGTTGTTAATATTGTTTGTTACTTGAATGTTTTTGTTTCCTCGCTCATGTTTTCTCAAAAGTAGTTATAAAAGAGATTTCGTAATACTCTTAATAATTTTCATAAAACGTAAATAGTAAGAGTACCCCTTCTCTCCACTTTAGGGAATACCAGTCGTGACGTTTTGCATATAACGCGAGTACACACCGAACTGTCACAAACTGTCAACGGCCATGACATGTGCTCTTCACAGAGTATCAAATAACTGTCACTTTTGACAGCTGTCACCATTTTTATTTTGTGAAAGTGTCACCTGCTAGTGTGAGTTGTGAAGGCTGTGTTTCTTCAGGATTTCAATCTTTCAGATGTTTGTAATATAATGTTGTTTGTTGTATATTATGTACTAGCTACTGCCACGCGGTTTCACCCGCTGCTCGTTTCGTACTGGTCGTAGGGTAAATCTTATAGCCCATAGCACTAATTAAAATTGTAGCTATCTATCAGTGAAAGAGTTTTGCAAATTAACAGATTACATTATTATTAAAAGATTACCCCCACAAAAAATATGAAATTTTTGGGCCTGCTGGTCACCGTTGCCGTCACCTCTTTATAATATTTTTTTCTTTTTTTTTATGTAATAGGTCGGCAAACGAGCAGACGAATTACCTGATGGTAAGCAATCAGCGCCGCCCATGGACACTCGGAACGGAGGAGTTACGAGTGCGTTGCCGACCTTTTAGGGATTAGGGATTTGGAGATTTAGGGATTAGGATTAGGATTGGGCCTTCGGTAACCTCACTCATACGACGAAATACAACGCTGTGGTTGTTTCACGCCGGTTTTCTGTGAGGCCGTGGTATCACTCATTAGCATAATGGTTATGATATACACATATTAGCATAATGGTTATGATATACGTCAACATGTTGCTAGGCTGTAGCTGGAGGCGACACCAATTTCAGCGCGGTAGCTGAGCGAGCGGCTGGTTTGTAACGATATCGCGAGTTCAATAAAATTCTTTGTGTAAATTATTCACAAGTATGTAGATCACGACGCAGGAGAGAAAAAAAAGACAGAAGGCAATGCTATAATTCAAAAACGTGGAATTAAAGACAACAACATAAAAATATTTCTAAAAATATAACTGCTACTAGCGATTCGCACGGGCGCAATGCTGAAATTATATTTCTCCACAACTAAAAGCCAAAACCAAACCTTTGAACATATAAAAAAATAATGTATCTACAAAAAAAACCGCATCAAAATCCGTTGCGCAGTTTTAAAGAATTTATTATACATAGGGATATAGGGACAGAGAAAGCGACATTGCTCTGTACTATACATGTAGTGATAGTGATTAAAAACAACAAATAAGTTTAAGAGGTAGGTGATTGTTAATCGATGTTGCACTAAGGATAATGTACTTTGTAGAGTGTTGAAATCAGTTCATAATTAATGATAAGTCCGCTCTATGAGCCCGGAAAGTTGTAACTTGTAAGATGTCGGGCTGTTTATCATACTGTAGCCTAACATATACATGTGTTGAGTTACAGGTGAAGCACAATAATGTACAATCAGGGGTCAAAAATGCAATTACACTCTACCAATTTTAAAATGACTAAAATTTCTTTATTGTAAAAGTTCAATGGTTCACAGCCAGTTTATTCAATAATTTAGATTCTATGCTATAAATTAAAGCAGTCCTCAACCATTGAGTCGATTCTACAAAGATATTTTGGTCATTTTTAAAATCGGTAGAGTGCAATTGCATTTTTACTCCTGACTGTACTTGGAACAAGAGAGAAAACGGGATGGTTATTACTGACAACGCTGCTGTACGAGTCCAGTCTGCATCACTCTATGAAGGTTCAGGAGGTCGTGGCATACTTGCGTGAAGACCAACTGGACTGTGAGGATCGGGCTATCGAAAAAAAAACGAACTTCAAGTCGTTCGTGGTCCTCAATAACGAGTTTTGGCCGAAAGGTGTTATGTACCATCAGTTTCGTGGCCAGCTACGTGATAACAGTAAGCGAAATACGACGCCGTCACTTCGTGTACATTGATAATATAATTAGTTAACAATGTTTTATGCATCTTTGAAGTCGTTTTGTATATAATTATAGGAGTATTGATAGTTATTAAGTATGTATTTATAGTATTTTTAAGATAAAATTTTAGATTGTTTATAAAATATAATATTAATAAAGTTTAAATGGGCCTTCGATCATGTCTCAACTAAGGCGAGAGAAAAGAAGAAAGAAAGAAAACTCCAAAAACAAAAACTCATCTCGGAAAACTAATACATACAAATTTAACCAAACGATTAAGGCTGTAAAAATAGGGGCTACTTTTACCTATCGTCTATGAGAACGAATCTGTTTACATATTGGATTTTATTGGCATATCTAACATACATATAGAGCACAACGAATAAAGTCAAAGTCAAAGTCAAAACCATTTATTGTAATTACATCCTATCTTTACTGTAATTACATCCAATCCAATTATTTATTGTAATTACATCCTATCTTTACCTATGTTCCACAAATAAATAATTTGAATTTGAATTTTGAATTTGAATTTGAATTTATTCCTATTTAACCATAAAAAGGGACATTTGAAATGTCAAAATAGAATAGAAGTCTCTCACTCTGTTCAGTCAGTCGTCAGTGAAACTAGGTGTTAAAAAAATAAATAACAGCCTCCAGTTGCCCTCTACGACAAAATTTCATCTCGGGAAAACTGAAACACCCTGTACATTACGCCAGACAGCCTTGTGACATGTCTGGCATTTATCAGGTCCGGTGACGTCATACGTCACAACCTGTCACCGACCTAAGGACGTCACATGTGCCTTGTCCCTTCTGATGACGGCCAGACGAGGCGAGTCCTTTAGTAGCATTCTATTATTTACCCTTTTCTGATTAGACATTCACGTTAATATAGAATAAGTGCTGCTTCGTTGTTCGAGTCGTCAATGTAAGCCGTGTTTTTTTATGTTATAGCTCTGTTGACGAGGAAACGGATTACCTGATGGTAAGCAATCGGCGCCGCTTATGGACGTCTGCAACAGCAAAGAAGTTACGAGTGAGTTTCTGGTTTTTGGGGAACTGGGTTTGGGAGTTTCCAGCATTGAGAAGGGATGGTAAGAGGGCAAGGATTGAGCCTCCGTCTTCAAAGATATCTCGGGTTGTTATCTGCGGAAACTGGATTGTTTTGTCAGATAGCAAAATATTTAATTTAATGCTCGGCAAGCGAACTGTCGGGTTACCCGGTGGAAACCAGTCGGCGACGCCCATGGACAAGTCCAAGACTACAGCACTAGAGGAGTTACAAGTGCGCGAGATAAAATACAGGCAATATTTTGTCTTTCTTAACCTCAATCTTATTAAAACGGCAAAACAACACGATTTACTGCGAGGTTATAATATGACTCCGATCCAATCAACTCATTCTTGCCGAAGCATGGCTCTCCTATACTTGAACATATTCCAGGATTAGCACAGAGTCTGACATTGTATTCGGTTTCTGAAAACAACATTTTTGTATTAATTCTCACACACAAACACGGTAACTTTTTGACGAGGGAAAGGACTTCTTCAAGCTTGCTGCTCATGAATATAAGGCCGCAGCGTGGCCTGAGATGAGTCAAATTCCTTGTTTAAAAGTTACTTGAACGTTAATTAATTAAGGTACGTTAAACATAGGAATTAATTCAGAAATATTTGTTTATGCATAACATCAGCAGCCTAAAAGTACCCCCACTACTGAGCAAAGACCTCTACTCTCTCAAGGCGGATTGGCGATTTGAAACTTATGATTAAGTCCAGGCTTTCTAATGATCCAGCCGGGGTTGCAGGGTAAGCGCAATGAGGCACCGTGACTTTGGCCCAGAGGCCTCGGCGTCAGAAGAAGGAACGGGGGTTTTTAGTCAGTAAGAGTCTGACACTCCCTCCCGCCCAAGTATGGGCAGGAGAAGTCATGTGATGATTTTCTCTTCACAAAAAAAGCTTTCTCATAATGTTTTCCTTTACCGTATGTCTAAATAATCATAAAATTGGCAAATAACTCTAAAGAAGTCACATTGATACTCGACAGGTAACGAACATCCTAATGAGTAGTAGATGCCTTAACCTCCGAGCCTCATGACATGTTATGTTTCCATATTTTTATAAATCCTTGTAGATTTATAAAAATGCATACATAACATTTACAGCATTATTTTACTTGGAACTTACCAAGAAAATACACTGCACTGCACTTTGTATGTACTTACATGTTCATCGTGGATCGAAGCACAAACAGACAAACAAACAATTAACCGGAGAACAACTATCTGTAAGTTGTACAAATTTACCTAGCGTGGGAATCGTATTTGAGGTACGTAGTTTAGTGAACAATGATCAAATAAACAGGGTGCCTGTTATTTCTTTAGGGTAATGTAGCGTTGAAGAACTAAGACCTCGTTTTGGTTCCCTAAAAAAAGTATGGCACATATTTTATCTAATAGTTTCTTCTCAGATTCGTCCATAGTTTTTTTATGTAAAATAGATTTACTTACTTGTTCATTTCATTTTAAAAGTAATTCATTATAATTATATTCTTAGGTGTTTTTGACTGTTGATTTTTTTCACACCTTCATTTCTAACAGACTTCCAAAAAGGAGGAGTGTTCTCAATTCGACATTCGTATAAATGCCTTTTTTTACCTGTGTCATGGGAGCATGTACAAATATACAATGATACTCAGGCTCAGAATTTTGTGAATCGCATAAAGGGTTGTCCCGTGCAGGAAACGTCGCACGGTCTCTACAACCGTGTACTCAAGAGAACAAAAAAAAAATATCCTTCGACCACCTATATAATTAATTATACTACATTTAAAGAGATGTTTCTTAGCCAGGAATTAACACATGCTACTACTTAATAAGTAAAATCAGCAAAAATAATAAAAACTACTTATTTAATTACTAGCGTAGCGCTACGAACGCTGGTTACGAGTACGTAGCGCGTAGCCACATTAGCTACGCCGTAGCAAGTGTCCAATGATTGTAATTATTCATACACGAATGACCTGGATGCAGGCTATAGATTATGAAAATCATTGTGTAAACAATTTACGTCCATTTCACATTCATAAATGTCAAAGTGTAATAAATTGTGTTTTATGAGCCGGGTTAGTCGGGATTTCGAATCTGAATATTATAATGATAAGCTTTTATTTGTATCACAGGTATAAAAACATTAACACCCGATTTCCGAAAGGCCGATCAATGTTAAAATCAATTTAATCTCCTGTCAAGTCATCTGATTGGTTGACTGAATTATCAACAACCAATCAGATGACTTGACAAGAGACTTGACACCTAGTTACTTGATTTTATCATTGATCGGGCTTCCGGAAACCGGGCATAAGTGAAATAGTACACTGAAATGGTATTCTATTTAATATTAATTGCTTTTATCTATACCCAACTCATTTAGTTAACTGACTGCACTGCATTGACTGCAAGGTTGGTGCGATGACTGGGCAACTGGCTGCCGTGCAACATGTAGCGGGCTCGGTACCCGCACGGAACAATTCTTCGTGTGATCCACATATGAGTTGTTTCGGGTCTGTGTGTCATGTAATGATAAGGCCTGTCCTACTGTATGGGTCAGAATGTTGGGCTCTGAAAAAGACGGATGAAAAGCGATTGCATGTAGCAGAGATGAGAATGCTGAGATGGATGTGTGGTGTGACGAGAATGGATAAAGTGAGAAATGAGTATATTAGGGGAAGTTTGGAAGTGGCGCCAGTGACTGAAAAGTTGAAAGGGAACCGTTTGTCTTGGTATGGCCATGGAAAAGGAGGGATGAAAAGCATGTTACAAAAAAGCCATGAGTATAAATGTGGATGGATGGAGAGGGAGAGGGAGACCAAAGAAAATTTGGATGGATTGTGTGAGAATGGAAGACAGAGGAGTTAGCGATAGCGTGACGAGTGACAGGACAGAATGGAAGAAAAAAACATATTGCGCCGACCCCAAATAAAACGGGACAAGGGCAGGAAGATGATGATGGGTCTGTGTGTCATGTGGATCTGAAATTGTATATTTATTTTCGCACCCGACTTTTTGAACTAAATTAAATAAGAACAAAATTACATTTAGACATCTAAAACCCTACCAAAACTGTCCCTTAAACATCTAGAAATCCAGACAGACATGAAAACCCAAATCCGAGACATATCCAAGGCTATTTACTTGTGGGGGGTAAACTATTCCGTGGCGTCCCCAAGGCATACCCGAGGCAGCCCGAAACTAATTGACGTCTTGTAATCGATACTGAAACTATTCGATACTATTCTCTCGATACATTCCGATGCATGTTTAGGTAAGGGCACATCTCTATTCGTAACTACGTTCTGTCTGTAGGTGTAAACCTTGTAAATCTTTGTTTAAAAACATACAAGGTGTTCTATGCGGTCCCACTCGAGTAATGAAAGGAAAGAACGTAGCTTATATTACTATAGAATGCCATAAGTATCTTAATATACGAAAACCCTACTGTGATGTGATAAGAATCACGAAGAGTTTACCTGATGGTAAGCAATCGGCGCCTCCCATGGATACTCGGAACACCAGAGGAGTTACAAGTATGTTGCCGGCCTTCTTAGTAATAGGGTTTCGGAAATTTACGGTTTGGGTAGGGATGGGGGAGTGAAGAGAAAGATTGGTTCGGTCCGCTTACCTCACTTACACATCGAAACACAGCGCTGTGGTTGATTCGCGCTGGTTTTCTTTGAGGTCGTAGTGGTATCACTTCGTTTGACCTGGCCCATTCGGAGTCACACAAAGTACATCTATTCCTTTTTTGCCTACAACAAGATATTGGAGATTTATTGCCACTCGAAGTCAACATCATTAATTCCAACAAAACCATGAAATAGAATGATAGTCTGTCACTTTAATTGTCACTGAAACTAGGTGCTTACTCCCATTCCACTCCATCAATACTCCGTGTTTTAGGAAATTGGCAGTCTTTGACGATTGCAGGGTATGTGCAATTATCTACCGTAGACTCGGCCTGGAATAGGGAAAAGGACGGGATGGATTTTGGTCAATAAGAGTCTGACATTTCCTCTTGCCTCATCCAGGATAAGAAAAGTAATTTGATGATTTTTGTCCTCTCAAGCAAAAAGGATTGGCAGTTACCAAGTAACACTTTTCATACAGCGAAACAACGCAACACGTTGGCAAATTATCTTCCTAGAATTACAAATATACAGTATAATTCTATGAAAAGGAAAACAGATCTTCAGAATCGGAAGCTAGTTATTACGTATTCCAATCAACTATTACAGTTAAATCATGAGTGTATGAGTAAATGTGTGTAAAACGGTTCAGATGATACACGGTAATCCGACAAACGGATCATACAGGATTAATTAAAGTGTAATGATTGACATAATATAATTATATGATCTCGTCAGCTTTATAATTATATGTATAGATATATATGTACGTTTAATTAAACTAGTGTGGTTTTGGTTTAGTAGATTTTATACTAAATTAGACTACAGTTGATGCGCTAGATGGGTAACCGGCTCCCGTGCTACGTTTCGCGGGCTCGATTCCGCTTAGTGTGTTCCTTAAATTGTAGTTCCGGGTCAGGGTGTGTCGTGTGTGTGAAATCATATGTTAATCATTGCACCTTACTAAGATTTTCTCCTACATCGTGTACAGACGAAAAGCCTAATGTGGGTCAACGTTTAAAAATATATACACTCTGGCTTCACTCGTTCTGTTTGTGTTCATGTTAATTTTTAAGCATTCCATGTCAATTGGATAATCACCTGAAAAAATGCTAAGACTACTGTCACGTCTGTCAGTCAGTCTGACTGACTGTCTGTCTGTCATTAGACTGCATTTTCTGACCCTTTAAAGATAAAATTATGAAATTGGAACCAATGATGTATATATTTCTGTTGGAGCTTTTTTTATTTTTGTCTAAAAAAACCAATGAAGGTCTACCACCTTCATTGGTTTTTTTAGACAAAAATATGTGAAACACTTTAAATATACATTTTTTATCCTCATATAGTACATGATCTTTCAAAGAAAAACACATTTATTACAAATTAAACAAAAAAAAAAAACAACTCGACTCACACACAAACGAAACGAAAATGGAAAACATTACAACAATAAAAAATATCAGCGACCATGAAATAAATTGTAAAATGGAAACAGTATTACGAAACTAAATAAATATCGTATCGAGAATGAACACATAAAACTGTTCAAGGAAGAAATCGCTCAGAGCAACATCGTATAGTATTTGCTAGTTAATAATATAAGGAAAATGAAAACTATACTAATCACTATACTAGCATACATTATCTGTAAAGTAGCAACTGGAAATAATATCACAGTAACCACTAAAAGAGACAAAGAAAACGATAAAGATAATAAAAACATAACAGTAGTGATCAAAGTTGAAGAAGCACTAAACATTTTGAAGGACCACAATAAGACTCGACCAGTCGAAAGCTTAGCCCTGATCGAAAAACTAAAATGGTTAAGAGAAATTTCGAATGTAACAGAATTAGCTCTAACTTTTCACAACAAGAGTGCTGTGCAGGCAGCCAGAGTTGGAAGAACTGATTTTGAGGAATTGGCTAAAGAAGATGGATTTTTAGCTTTAAAACTAGCCATATTAGCTCACTCCTCGTTTACTCCACCACCGGTTAAAGACAATAAAGAAGAACAAGAAATGCTGGCTCTTGGTAAAAAACTTATAAAGAAATATTCAACTCAGTATGGTTTAGATCTTGATTAATTTGGAATAGTAGCTAAAAGATTCATAGATTTACCTATACATAATACTTCAGTTGATCTTAGAAGTACTTTAATAATTAAATGAAAATGCACACGTTATATAATGTAATAAGTAACTGGCATCAAGGCACTTCTAGGCTTGCTCCAGAAGTTCTAACAGATCCTGTCCATCCAAATGTTGGCTGAAAAAGATAACAGGATGCGATATGACAGCCTATTGTATATGCAAAGACATTTTTCTGTTAAATGTATCGATATATTGATTGGTCTTAAAGACCTATATAATAAAGAATAAATAAAAATTGTACTTTTATTTTCTTAGACGTCATCCTATTTAACCGAGTTCAAAAAAAGGAGGGGGTTCTCAATTCGTCGAGATATTTTTTTTTATTAGTTGCAAAACGTCCATTACTATATGAAGTTCTGTAAAAATGGCGATCAGTGGAAAGGATTTGTGATGAAATTCGATTCAATGATAGCTGTCTACCCACAGTACGTGTTCTGAAATCGCTGATTTATTCGTCTGAGGATTTTTTACAGCTCCAGGGTAAGAAACTGGGATGCGGGGAAAGCGCAATGAGGCACCGCGACCTCGGCCCAGAGCAGGAGAAGGAACTGGAGGTTTTTAGTCAGTAACAGTCTGACACGCCCTCCCCACCCTGGACGACGCTTCATTTGATGATTTTTTCCTCACAAAAAAAAGGGTAAGAGACTGAGGTCAATGGATTAAGTTTCCTCTTAAAAAACCATTTCGTTCTCATCCCTTATAACAAAACACACAAATAGTATTGGCAAACTGTTCAACGCGTCGTGATTTCGATTTCCGAACGGAATAATTTGTGTGTGATTCACAAATTGTTGTTTCGAGTCTGGGTTTGATGTGTATCGTAACATTGTTGCATTAGTGAATGCACTCATGACTAAGGAGAAATATTAATTACAGTGTACGGACGGAAAATCTACCTATTATCCAAAGTACTTACAGATTTATTTTATTTAGCATGCAGTCAGGTCTTAGGGAGTTAAGACCAATTTGAAAATATACATACTTATTATCCTTCTAAAATTATAAATATGAATATTTGTGAGTGTTTGTTATTCTTTAACGAAAAACGGCCCAACCGATTTAGTTTAAATTTCGAATGTATATATAAATGATACCCTTTTTTGTCAAGTGAAAATTATCATATGACTTTTCCCGCCCAGGGTTAGGCGAGAGAGAGTGTCAGAGGCTTACTGACTGGAATCACCTCGTTCCTTCTCCTGCTCTGGGCCGAGGTCGCGGTGCCTCATTGAACTTACCCCGCAACCCCGGCTGACCATCAGCTCTTTAGGACCATTTGAGGCGCGTGCGGAACGCTACGCGCCGTACTCTCGGGTCTGGTTCTGGTCGGGCGGCGAGCTACTGCGGTGGCTGGGGCGCGAGGAGGATAGTTCCTAAACGCGCTCCGCCTCCTCCTTTGCGAGCATCACTGCATATAAATGGTACCCTGGATTAATACATAGGCATCTTTTTATCAACATACCATGCAGGCCAAGTCACTGACAACGCATGAGGGTATAAAAAACAGATTATTTACCATCAGGTTCTCCGCCGCCTGGTTTGCCGTCCTGTCACTTAAAAAAAGAAAACCATATTTCTTCCTCAATTTCAACTACACATCCTAAGAAATAATTAATCAACTTAAAGCATTACTTACCGTAGAAGTTACTAAAACACCGTCAAAATACATCTCTCTGCTGTCCAGTAAGGCTTAAAGTACTTTAAACGTACGAGCTGCCCTCTACCGGTAGATTACTGAACACAGAGGGACATGTAAAAGGCTTTAGATGTTGTAGGACTTGGTATGCTCTGGTTTTGATGTGGATCGCTTTGCAGTACAAGTTATTCAACAAAGCCTGCACTTGTGTTCCCAGTTGTAGATTGGAGAATTGTTTGGACATAGGTGAGTGGTGGGAGGTTTTCCTATTAAGAGCGATTACGCAGCCTAGTCTATATAATAATATTATAAAAAGGTAAAATTTGTAAGTTTTGTATGTACGGGGTAATCTTTGGAACCGCTCTGGTCGGATTGCCATAATTCTTTCACTAATAGATAGCTACAATGTTCTTGAGGCCATAAAACATCACGCTACGATTTAATAGAGCCGAGCAGCATGTGAATCCGCGCAAGAATAGCTAGTGTTATATAAACTTATATATTATATAGATGCATACACAAAAATATTTAATTTCTTATTCAAATGGTTGCTTTATTACATACATGTTTACGTTAGTTAATATTTATCAATTTTTTAAGCATGTCTCCTTGCCAATTGTCTAATAAATGGGCGATCATTTTTTTCTGCCAGTATAGCTAGTATTAGTACTGTTCTTATATTAGTGTTCAAGAAAATGAACTTCAACCTCGTGGATGCGTTTATAAACCTACAACTTCACATATCTACACCCACAGAAATCCAATCCTCGACATATTGAAGGTTGCCGGTAGTGTCAATACACCACGTCAACATTGTCCTAATAATGATAAAGCCACCCTTTTTTTAGGGGTAAATCATCAAATGACTTCTCTTTTCTTGGGTAGACTAGAGAGATTGTCAGACTCCTACTGACTATAATTAAAAGTATAATTACTCTGGTTGCTTTGTCCGCTAGAGGACGCCACATTAGATTTTGTGATACATGATATAGCCTATAACCAGCGGACAGTTAAGACGTTTACGTAATATGTCGAATTCTGATAAGTAGTTTAGAAGTTAGGAGGTAACAGATGAACATACATACATAGCCTGCCAAAATCATAACCCTCCTAAAAAACTATCCCGTTCCTGTTCCTGATCCCAAACGAGGCCGTGGTTCATTATTACGATTGACCTTGACAAAACCTAGTCAAAATAATACTGGTAAAATGATTCTATATCTATTACCCCTTTACGTTCCTTACACAAACAAACAGTATGAGTTATTAGTATGGGTATCAGTTTTGTCCCGTACCTGTCCGCTTGTTGCAGTTCTGTCACAGAGCCGCTTGCTCTAATTGCATTCCGGTAATTGCGTGGGAGGAGCGTCTCTGCTTGTACCCCGCCGGCGTCTTACTAGCCACATTAAAGTGGCGAATGGCCAGAAGTACCGTGGTTATTTTGCGATGTCAGTAGTTTTGGGAATGGTGATTGCTGTCAAATTAAATTTTGTATTCGTCGAGAACGTGTTTTTTTTTTGTAAGGGGAAAATCATCAAATGACTCTGTGCCGAGGTCGAGGTGCCTCATTGCGCTTACCCCGCAACCCCAGCTGAACATCAGCCCTTTAGGGCCCCGTCTGTGGTGGTCTAATGGCTTTTTGAGGGGCGCGCGGAACGCTACGCGCCGTACGCTCGGGGTCGAGAACGTGTGACTGATTGTTAGATAGTATATATAATATAGGCCAGTAAAAAAACAGCAATAGTGTCAAACTCTTACTGACTAAAACCCCCTGTTTCTTTTCCTACTTCAGACTAAGACTTTACCTTATTGTGCTTGATTGAAAACATCAGCCCTGTTGAGCCCCATCTGTGGTGTGTGTGTCTATTAAATCTTTGAGGTGCGCGCGGAACGCTACGAGTCGTACACTCTAGTCTGGGTCTGCTTCTGGTCGGGCAGAGAACTTAGGTAGGTCGCCGCTTACGGTGGCCACAGATAAATTTGAAGAATTATTCAATATCTTAATAGCCGTTATGTATCAAATAGAATATAGAACGAAATTAGTGTGAACTATGTCTCACGTAATGATATCGGAAACTTATTAATATTTATGAAGATGGAGAAACAGATGGTGCATAGTATAGTATAGCATATTCTTTATTAACTGCCTCCTAAGTCGAATTGTCAGGAGTGCCAAGGTGTAAAGGGGTGTCGCGTTCGATTGTCTTCAAATTTTTGGAGATCGTCAGGATGCATTTTCTCGAAAATGTTTCATAGCTTCTCGTTAATGGCATAGAATGGAGAAATGAGTTTAGTGTTTGGCAAAAGCCCTTATAACATGGGGCTCATAATATTAGTTGCTGGTAAAACCATTATGAGGGAACAACGCGCCTTATGTCTTTTTTATGTGATAACGGTAAAGGAAAACATTGTGAGGAACTTTAAACCTATTTTTGTTATTGTGAATGTAAGAATCAGACAACCGCAACGCCCAAATAAGTAACGAGTGCGTTACTGGCCTTTAGGGATTGGAAAGCGATGGGGGAAGGAGAAGGATTGGGCCTCCGATAGCCTCACATACACGGCAAAACAAAGCTGTGATTTTCACGCCGATTTACTGCAAGGCCGTGGTATCATTCTGTCAAGCCGACACATTCATGGCTCTCAAGAATGGCTCTCCAACAATTAGTGCTTTAGAGAAGCTATTTGCTCGTCCCAACGTGAAGATTTCTATGGAGAAAAATGAGTAAGATACTACATAGTTATTTTTTTTTCAATCAGTTTCATAATCAAAGAGTGGCATAGTCAAACCTTCTAATTTTAAATTAATAACATTCTTCTAAGAAGAGGCCTTTGCACAGTAAGCACTTTTAGACTAATGATAATAATGTCTAAGTATTGACTCTTCTAAGAAATTGTACTTCTGTGTTACCTGGTATATAACCTCTAAATTCACTCCATAATACGATAACGTAGTTCTTGTCTCAACAACGCCGCACACTGGCTGTTTTACTAGCTGCCAGTACTTGCAGATAGTAACTCGCCGTGTATCTACGCTATCGTACCTCAATCTATTCCACTAATGTATTATTTAGATTAATTAAATTTGCTTTCTGAGACTCTTTTTTTGTTTTTGACTGCTTTAAGGTGGGATTTTAAAGGTAGGAAGAGGGGAATGACAAAGCTGACAATGGTTTCTTGTAAAATACCTATAATTATTAATAATATCAATGCTAATGGTTCAAAGTTTTACAAATGATTTTCGGTCTTTCGGTCAATACTGGTGGCGGGACTTCACTATTTATGAAATGGAAAAAACTTGCAACACTCGATATGTCAAATTGTTGTCTCTAATTAAGGAACGAACTTTAGTTTAATAATAAACAAAAAATACACGAATGTTTGTCGTATAGGTTTATGAACTTTCATCTAAAACTACTGAATGGATCTGCATGAAATTTGGCACAGGGATAGATTGAAATCTGGAATAAAACATAGATTACTTTTGATCTTGGTACTGCGAGCGAAGCCGGTGGTAGAAGGGAGTCAGGCGTAAACATAACCCATAGCCTAAGTGGTCCATTAACTCGTTAGTTCACAAAATGAAGCTTTCTCTTCATTCAGTAGGGATTTACGTCAAATCTGTCTTCAGTTGTCGTTAAGTTCCCGTGGCCAGTAGCTTACTAATTAATGGCGACTATAATTTATAATAATTTTATTATGGTGCAGACGAGACATTTTTTCAGCGATTTTTGGTGATAGATCGGCAAACGAGCATATTATGTTTAAAATTATGATAACCAAACGACGTAGCGTCATCGTGGCTGGGAATTTAATTTTATTTATTTATTTGAGTCAAGCATCTGAGGCCCATAGAGAATACAATACATAAATATATCATTAAATTAAATCATAAAGTAATACATATGTTACATAGATAATTTAAAAACAAATGCACACGAAGTGTCGGCGTTGTGGTACGCTGGGTGGTGTTGCGTAGCCATCCTCGTAACCTCCGATATACGACACCCTTCGGCCAAAACTCTTCCTTGAAGAATGTCTCGACGTGATGAGTTGGAACTCGCACCATGAACGAATTAAAGTTCGTATTGTGGCGCGACTCCAACTTCGCCACCCTCAAGGTCCAGTTGGTCTTGGATCGGACATACTCCACGATCTGCTCCACCGTCGTGGTGTGATGTAGACGGGACACGTACAACTGCGTCGTTGGTACTGCAGGACGCAGCAGGATGTTTGGTCCAGTTTGTGGAGTTCCGCATTTATTCCTACAAGTTGGCCTCTTTTTTCTCCTTACTACCTTTATGAAGCCATCCTTGTCGCACGTGTACTTCTTAGGACTAGTCTGTGGCTGTGATGTGCCACGGGATTGTTTACCTTTTGCTTTGGCCCGCTTTGTTTGCGTCACAGCGGGCTTGTTGGTGGCTGCAACTGCTGCGTAGGCGCGTTTGGGGGTCGATGTTCCTACGCAAGGTTCGGCCGCAGGTGTTGACACAGCAGCGGCGGCGGCGGCGGGGCGGGGTGCATAGTCAGCGACATCGGCGACCAGTGACGCACTCGAATTCGCCGACTCGAAACTGATGAATTTAAGGCGCCTGCTTTTCATGCACGAAGGTGCGGTTTCAAAATCTGGCAAGTACAATACCGCCAACGTATCTTGGCGAGTCTGAAGTTAGCCGATTAGCTGCGCAGTACACAATTTTGTTCCTAAAAGATCCATTGCGCAGACAAACGGTTAACTTTAGACTCGCCAACATACGTCGGCCGTACTGTACCAATATAACATTTTCTAAGCCGTGTTGTATTTTCTAGTTGTATTTAGGTACCGTCAACGAACGGTGAAGAAAATATCGTGCAGAAACCTGGGCTTGTAATTTCTAATAAGAATTTTGAAATCACCAATCCACCCTGTACAGCTGCTAAAGCCATTTTTCACTTCAAGAAAAATCTGTTAGTTTTATTCATAGGGTATCTGATCAGGTTTTTGTAAGTAAACTTTATATAACAGGAGACACAACTACTGCCGCGCCGCAGTTTTACCTGGTCCTAGTATCTTGTATGCCGCAATACCCAAAACCCTAATCCCCAAAAGACCACGCTCTTGTTCCTCCTCCGATGTAGTGAATGCTTAGGCCGACTCACCCCTTATCGCGATACAGTGCAATACCAGAGGTGCCACATGTGAGTTGTGGGTCTTTTAAGAAGGAGTCATCATCACCATTATCATCATCATCAGCCTATTTCTGTCCACTGCTGGACACAGGCCGAGCTTTGTGCACCACTTCTCATCCAACCACTGCCAAATATTTCACGGATATCGTCCGTCCACCTACCTAGCCCTACCTATGTTTTCCTAGATACGCGATGCCGCTTTCTCTATTCCAAAATGTTATAGATGCGGTTATCCCAACGAAGAAAATCTTCTGCTTGATATTATAGTATTATATTCCGACTAGCTACTCTCGCGCGGTTTCACCCGCTGCTCTGCTCCATTTAATCGTAGCGTGATGTTTTATAGCCTATAGCACTCAAGAACATTGTAGCTACCTATCAGTGAAAGAATTTTGGCAATCCGACCAGCGGTTCCAAAGATTACCCCCTACATACAAACTTACAAATTTTACCTCTTTATAATATTAGTATAGATATACTGTCTTGATAAATAATAATATTTATTTATGTAGATTAGTCGCCCGTCTGGCGAGTTTCAGTTCAACCCTTCGATCACGGTAACGTCGATATAATTCGATTATCGACGTCTTTATCGATGTCGATAGACGTAAGATGATGGGGTTTGTTGTTCAAGTTAATTGTTGGGTTATGAAGTGGGCGGAGCGATCGTTTGTGTTTAAATGATTATATGTTGTAAAAAATATATTATGACTAGTTTTCGTCCGCGACTTCATTGGCGTGGAATAGTGAATGCAAATTTTTGGTTAAAAAACGAAGTAAGTAAAGTATCAAACTATCTCTGTACCAAATTTTACAGAAATCGGTTCAGTAGTTTAGTCGTGAAGAAAAGACAGACAGACAGATTTACTTTTTATTAGTTTGGATTATTATTTGGAACGAGCAAATAGCTTCACTAGAGGATCGACTGACACTTTTTCTGTTAGACATTTTAATGTTTGGATTTCTTTATATGGGATAAGTCGGCAAACCTGATGGTAAGCAAAAACATCGCAAATAGACACCAGTAACAAAATGAGCCACATGTGCGTTAACAAACTTTTGTGAAATGTTAGGAATTTAAAGTTAGGGATGGGGAGGACACGCCCCTTTTCTTAGCCAGCTACAGATCGGGACCACGGTACATTTTTCCGTTTGACCCTGAAGGATACAAATAATATTATTTTGAACCTTATTACCGCTGTCTTAGTGGCTCCAAATGTCCATTACAAAAGCAAAGTGTATCCACAACGTCGTCGGTTGGAAATTAAAGATTTTCTAACAACGCCATCTTGGATTTGCATTTCCCAATAGATACCTATAGCCCTGTTCACGCCTCGGTTAACTAGACAAACAAACGAGTTTCTATCTGTTAGACGTTAGTTAACTTTATTTTCTTAGTTGTAAGGATGGTTTTCGAATATCAAACTCAAGCAAGTTGTTTTAGTAATTGATGCTATTTGTTTATCATTAGGTTTTGTTGGAAAATGTTGTTTTTTGTGGAAAAGACTTTTAAAGTTTTATCGTTAGATTGATGGTCTGGATTCGAGAATCGATTCTATAGTTTAGAACCCTATTTGGCACTATGGTATAAATCTCGTAGTAGGATTGTATAGTACTTATATAAACTAAATATTATTAAAAAACAGGGTCGTTTTCAAATATGGTGGTTTGAAACGACCGTAATGATTAGCCGGATTGAATGTGGCTGAATAAAAACGGCTGGATTGTATTCGGTTCAATACGTCATTCCACACGGCTAACCGTAATGTATAAAAGCGAGAGCTTAGCCGCCTCTTTTAGGTACAGTTTTCACGATTTGTTATTTTTTGTTTGAGGAAATTCATCGAATGTCTTCTCCCGCCCAGGGTGTGTCGAAAGGAAGTATAAGACTCTTACTGACTAAAACCCACCCACTGCCTCTCCAGCTTTAGGCCGAGGCCTCGGTGCCTCATTGCGCTTACCCCGCCCCGTCTGTAGTGGTCTATTGGCTCTTTGAGACGCGCGTGGAACCCTACGCTCCGTATCACAACATGCTATTTATATTTTTATAGGGCACCTCTACTTGGATAAGTTAGGTTAGGTTAGAACTGTGACCTTTAACCCCACATCAAACATGTCGAGAAAACTGTCAAAGAGGCGGCTAATCTTTCGCTGGAGATTACTTCGCAATGATAATAATAATCCGGTTAATAGTTGAACCACTGCAATTTATAATGGGCCTTATTTTGATATCAGCGTGACGTAATGTAGGTACGGCGGATTACTTATTGGGCCTGCGACATAAACACAAATTTAATTCAGTACAAAGAAAAGTACAGTATTCAATAAACCTACATATAGGATTGATTGTCCTTTGACTAATTACATTGGAAATCTTTAAGACCCATACAGTCACGGTTACAAGCCTTACTCAGCAAAGAGACAGAGCAAAAACATCGCGATTATTCATGAATCAAATTAATCAATCAATGAAAATAATCTTCTCTCAATAACATTCTAAACAAAACTATAAAAATCAATACAATAAAATAGAAAAATCAACCGACGACGGCGATCCGAAAAATGTAATAAACAATGTCAAAATGTTTTCCCAAACAACGCAGGCGGTAATAAAATAAAGTGTAAAATGGAAACAGTGTTACGAAACTAAATAAATATCGTATCGAGAATGAACACATAAAACTGTTCAAGGAAGAAATCGCTTGGAGCAACATCGTGTAGTATTTGCTAGTAAATAATATAAAGAACATGAAATTCATATTCATAGTAATCCTATACACAGTTTATACAACGCAATGCGCAGAAATAACTAAAGCTGATAATAACGAAACAGAGAAAAAAATTGAAGAATTAGAAGTTTTAAAAGGAAAAATTTATGCACAAATAAACGAAGCGGTTGACGATACAATAAAATTTTTAGAAAAAAGTAATGAAACCGAAGCTAAACAAGGCATCGCTTACATGAACGAACTACTACAACTAGTTCAAGAATTTAATGGCACAGAATTGATGACTGAAACTGACATAATATATAATAATACAGAAGATAACTCAATTAATGAAATTTTGAGTTCAAAAAACTTAAATGATATCTTTAAGGTTCTCTCGGGTAGACGAAAAGGTAAACCAACTGGATTTGAACATATCAAAGAAGCCTTACTGAAATACAAGGATTCTTCTAAAGGATGGGTTGGTGGTATGTCGAAAAAGAAACAAGAGACTTTAAAAAATCTTATAGACATACAAGACAAGCTGAATGATTGGATGAAAAAAAGGGAGATTGATAAAGCAAGGATTCGAGCATATAAAGCTAGGTTACAAGCTAGAACTAGAGTTGAAGTTATTACGGAAAATTGTCCCGATTTTGGTGAAGGTAAATCTCAAAAGAAAAACAGCAAAAAAGGGAAGAGAGGTCGGTGGCCTTGTTGCAGAAAATGCTGCAAGACATCTTATATGGGCTGTTTATAAGATGGATAAAATTGATTCATTTTATTAGGTTAATATAAATATGGTAAATGAATAATATAATTATCATACATGCCTTATATTATATGTATTTTGTTCCCTTTTGTCGTGCAACTTTATCGTAAGGTAAATTATTCCATCGACGATTTCAAGGCCTTGACAACAGGCGCAAAGCTTGCCTTTCGGATTTTTATCGGTTACGCTTATGTTCGTGGCATCTACACGCCTTGACTTCCCCTAGTCTTTCCCACAATCGTACCATCAAACAATCGGCAAAACGTTATCGCTTCATGGTGGGTAAGTGTGGGAGAGCCAAGCTTCGACACGAATGGGTCGGTTCGACCGGAGTGATACCACGGTCACAATCCCTCCCCCTCCCCTATTCCTTCCCGATCCTTATATCCCCAACCCCTATTCCCAAAAGGCCGGCAACGCACTCGTAACTCCTTTGGTGTTGCGGGTGTCCATGGGCGGCGCCGATTGCTTACCATCAAGTAATCCGACAGTTCGTTTGACGACTTATACCGTAAAAAAATGGTGCATCTGGATTCGAGAGTATATTCTATAATTTAGAACCCTATTTTGCACTATGAAACAAATTTTAATTGTATAAAAAACGCAGTCGGAATGTATAATGAGTGATACCACGGCCTCACAGAAAACCGGCGAAACACAACGCTGTAGTTGTTTTACGCCGGTATTCTATGAGGCCGTGGTATCACTCCGGTCGAACCGACCCATTCGTGTCGAAGCTTGGCTCTCCCACACTTACCCACCATGAAGCGATAACGTTTTGCCGATTATCTGGCGTAAAACAACTACAGCGTTGTGTTTCGCCGGGTGAGTGAGGTTACCCGAGGCCCTATCCTTCCCCTCCCCAAATCCCTCCTCAATCTCTAAATCTCTAAAAGGTCGGCAACGCACTCGTGACTCCTCTGTTGTTGTGGGTGTCTATGGGCGGCGCTGATTGCTTACCATCAGGTAATCCGTCTGCTGCACGTGCAACCGCACGCATCGTACAATGATAGTCCGATATCACTCACTCACTGATATTTGTACCGAAGATGAAACTCCTCGCTTTGATCGGCAATGAGCCTTTTAGGCCTGGTATAATGATAGTCTGATAACACTGTCTATATTTTTTTTACCAAAGGTGATGTAAGTTCTATTTAAAAAAGTTTATATCTCTCTTCTACATCTATGGTTTTAATCAAGTCCAATCAGCGTTAGAACGTAACTAATTTGATAATCTGTGGCAATGTGTGTTGATAATCTGTAGTTGTGGTATATTATCTGTGGTTGCAATTCTACGGTTGCACGCGTACACAGTCATTAGTGGTTTGCATCTGTGTGTGTGTGTGTGTGTGTGTTTATCGATATTTTATTATGTAGTTATTTGTGATATTGACGATTTGATAGTTATGGTCTAGTGTCTAAGACCATTTTGGGTCGATTGTCCGACCGTATAAAAAACACCAATAAAAAAAATTGGCTATCAGTTTCTTTGAACTATCTAAAGAAATGATCTCCATTTAAAACTCTTCAAAATATTTTACAACTAGTTACCTGCACCAGTTTCGCACGGGTGCAACGCTGATTCAAAATTTCTCCATTATTTAATGGATGTTATTATACATACAAAACTTTCTCTTGAATCACTCTTTTTATTACAAAAAACCGTATCAATATCCCTTGCGTAGTTTTAAAGATTTAAGCATTCATAGGGACATAGGGACAGAGAAAGCGACTTTGTTTTATACTATGTAGAGATTTTTATTTTTTTAGATTATTAAGGAAAAATAAGATAGTTATTTGGTTAAAAAATATGACTTTACAACGTGCTATTGCATGTAAAATTCATAGAAAATTCGTCGTTTTTGAAATTTCATAAAAAGAATCGAATTTGAATAGTTGGAAACCACCGTTTTTAGTTCATTTAAACAAAATTGAAGAACGGTAGCATTTTTTAAATAAAGAATGTTGACATTCAAAGACACCTAGACACCTTTACATCAAAAGAGGTCGCAATAGCTTCAGTTAACCTCACTCACACATCTGCACATAACACAAGCATTGTTTTCGCCGGTTCTCAATGAGGGCGTGGTATCAATTCAAGCACGTCCGTACCGTATCAGTCCTCTCCTACATACATATATATTATTCTGGGAATGACGTCTTGACGTGTATTTTCTACAATTCGCTTGGTAAACATAATTACATAATCGATTAATTATGGACATTAATTTACTTGGAACCGTGCGATGCGCGTCACTGCTTCATACGCTCCGCAAAGCGTAAGCTCTGCAATAGTATACACCTGGTATATAATGAAGTATATAATACTAGCTATTCTCGCGCGGTTCTACCTGCTGCTCAGCTCCATTTGATCGTAGCGTGACGTGATGTTGCTGAACATCAGCCCTATAGGGCTCCGTCTATGGTGGTCTATTGGCTCTTGGAGCAACTGCGGCGGCGGAGGATAGTTCCTGCACGCACTCTGCCTCCTCCTTTGCGAGCATCAGTGCTTCGCAGAAAGAGGAGACGGCTTCACAGTTCCTTTCGCTACGAAACTTGGCCGCGAAGGCCGGGCGCGAGAGGTCGCCGCTGCCGATTACTTCCCCGAGGACACGGTAACGCTCAGCCAAGCAGCACCACTCTATTCTCCACCGTATCCTCAGGGTGGTCCTCACAATGACGACACTCGGGCGTCCATTGTTATTACGTGACGCTTCAACTGACCTGAATAAGAAATTCAGCCATTCAGTAATACGACTAGTTATTTGAAAGTCAGTAAAATTACTACTTAGTTTGATACCACATTTTCACACTGGACACAATATAATACTTTTAGTAACCATCCAAACCCATATTATAAATTTGAAAGTAACTGTCTGTCTGTCTTATCTTCACGTCTAAACTACTGACTTGATTTTTTGTGAAATTTGGTACAGACATAGTTTGGAACTCGAGAAAGGACATAGGATAGTTTTTATACCAAAAATCTGCATTCACTAGTCCACGCGAACGAAGTCGCGTGCAAAAGCTACATTTTTTATGAAATATTTTAATTTGAACTGCGATCTCAAGCCCACTGTCCTATATTCAAGTATTCAGCTCAATGTACACGAACAAAGCAAATAAATCCATTCCTTGTACAAACGCACAGCATTCCACAAAGATACGAATATTTCCAATGCAATTTAACCTCCGATTCGTCAGAATCAAAGGAGACTTGTTATCAGAAGGGTCGGTTGGACCGAACATATTCATTCTCTCTTATCAATTTACGTGACCACGGGAGGGTTGACAAAGATGGGACATTTTCTTTACGTAAACATATAAGTGCAATACGAGCAAACCGCCCATCATACATCATGTAACATCTTTTTGCTTAACTATGTACCATAATAAAGACGATTGTATTGTATTGTCATATTTTGGGAGTTTTGTCTCTAGCAATACAAACGTAACATTATGTTAGATAATTTAAATATGTCTCATCAGGTGTAGTTTACTATATGAAGATTGTGAAATGTAGAACTAATTCCTTTTGAAATGAATGTTTGATATGGCGACGAGCACACGGATTCCTTGATGGTAAACAGTTGGTGCCACCCATGGACACCTGCAACATCATAGGATAGTACGTTGCCGGATTTTTAAGAATTTACGACATTCCATAGGTTTCCAAAAAGCAGACAAGTTCTGTTCAGCCGTGGTATCCTTTAGTCGAGCCGGCCAAATTTCGTGCAATGAGGTGTTTTTGCCACCTTACTCAAAACTGGCAAAAGAGCCAACTTTTGTATCTTTAAGGCTAAGTTATCGTGTGTCCTGTATCATATTAACAGACATAATAAGAAATTGTTGCGTTACTACTCTATACTGAATTGTTTAATTCCGGAACCCAAGGCATTTCATTATAAGAAATCTGTTTTTAAATATACGTTGCCCTACACTAGTATTTTCTCATGTGTCGTGAGTTCTTTTACAAACATCACATCCAGACCTGGAACAACAATTTTTAGATCACACAAAGAGTTTTTCCGTGCAGGAATTGAACCCGCTACACGTTGTGCGGCAGCCAGTTGCCCAGCCACAGCGCCAATCGTGCAGTCATGACACGACAATTTACCGCAACATAGACCATCACGGGTAAAAGTTGTATATAAGAAATTGCTTTTAATAGCGATTAAAGCGCTAATTGTAACAATTTTTTGTTTGTTGTTGTTTCCTGTTTTTTTTATTACTATGGAGTACAATTGTTAGAATCATATGAAAACTAATATAATGGTATGGTGTCAAAGAAAAATATGAAAAAAATGTGGGTAATCGCGCTCAATCTGTTGTGTGAGACAGTTGTGTTTGGAGAGAAAATTGTTTAGCTTTTTAAAACTTTAACGTAATAAAGAGAAGTTACTGTTTAATTGTTTAAAGCTCAGTGGCGTGCAATTGGGGAGGCCTATGTCCAGCAGTGGACGACAACAGGCTGATGATGATGACTGTTTAATGTTTTCGTGAATATTATTTATAAGTCCTGGTTCCCGTGAATTTAATACAATAAAGAGTATTTTATCTATATATCAATCAAATATGAATAATTTTCAATACAAAAAACTTCACGCTTGACAGTAACAGCAACATTATCCAACACACGAAATTAAAAAAAAGCAACAAAAAAAAAAACCAACCACCTTCAATAACAATTTTCAACAATCGAAAACTGACATTATGCTATCCTTTGAACCAGAAAACGGGGTGGAAAAATACCAAAAAAAAAGTCCGTCCTACCAATCCTTATCTCCGCTTATACCTCACAACTTGGCATCCCGGATGAGAGCACATACAAATGATATCTTTGAACCGTGTCGATATGTCGGTTTGTGTGAAAAAATCCCGAATACCCGTCCTGATAACGTTGGATAAACGTGCTGAGGAAAATTCACCCCTAAACAGATAACGGGATGAGGGCTTTTAAACAAAAAAAGTATTCTTTGTTAGAATTTTCGCGTGTACTTGTTACCGCATTGTTGTTTGTTGTAATTATGTAATATAGACCTACCTTATAGACTTACTTGTGACACACTTAAGTGTGGGAGAGCCATGCTTTGGCACGAATGGGTTGGCTCGTCTGGAGTGATACCACGGCCTCACAGAAAACCGGCGTGAAATAATAACAGCGTTGTGTTTCGCGTTGTGAGTGAGGTTACCGGAGGCCCAATCCCTCCTCGATCCCTAAATCTCCAAATCCCTAATCCCTAAAAGGTCGGCAATGCACTCGTATAACTACTCCGTTGCGAGTGTCCATGGGCGGCGCTGATTGCTTACCATCAGGTAATCCGTCTGCTCGTTTGCCGATCGTTTACATAAAAAAAAACTTACCTTTTAGACTTTTTTTTTGAGGACTGAATATCATCGTATGACGTTTCTTGCTGAGGCTATGATGACAGCTGGGGTAGCAGGAAAGCGCTATGAGGCACCGCGGCCTCGGCCCAGAGCAGGAGAAAGAACGGGGGGTTTTTAGTCAGTAACAGTCTGACACTCCTTCCCGCCCGACCCTGGGCAGGATAAGTAATTTGATGATTTTCCCTTCACAAAAAAAGTTATAATGACAATTCCTTATCCTGTTCCAGGCCGAGGCTGACTCTTTGGGGATTAGAAACGCGTATTTTGTTTTTTTTTTAATGCAATATGTCGGCAAACTAGCTGACGGATTACCTGATGGTAAGCAATCAGCGCCGCCCATAGACACCCGCAACGGAGGAGTTACGAGTGCGTTGCCGACCTTTTAGGGATTATGGTTCTGAAGATTTCGAATTGGGGTGGGATCGGGGGAGGGGAAGGATTGGGCTTCCAGTAACCTCACTTACACGGCGAAACACTGGTTGTTTGGCGCCGGTTTTCTGTAAGGCCGTGGTATCACTCCGGTCGAGCCGACCCATTCGTGCCGAAGCATGGCTCTCCCACACTTAAAAATACGCGTATCGTTACTTTATGCCATAACTTAATGAGGGTTATCATTACCTCAAAAGCGAAGACAAATTACAAGACCATTATTCAGAAATAGGTCGTTGTTCCTACCCCATTAGACACAATTACTTAGTCTAGATTTATATTTGTACCTAGGCAAATAAGTGGTCCCACTATACATTCAAGGTCTCCCTCGGGTCTTTGTGATACTGAATCCCTTGCTAGGTAATTTCGTGAGGCCTAATTTTGTGTATGAATTTTGGTCTGTAAATAATCGGCTTATTTCTATGAATAATGGTGTGTAAGATTGTTCAAGAAGAAATGTTTAGTATGTACCGCTAGATGTAGAATCAAATGCAAGTGAAGTCAAAGTCAATCTTTATACAATAATATTATAAAGAAGAGTTTGTTTGAACGCTGTATTTTCTGGAACTACTGGTTCGAACTGGGGGCTAACCATGACTTCAGTGTGGGTAAGAGACAGAGCTACACAACTTGTATAGCTCTTTATTACCCCATATCTATATTAGTCCACTTATTGAGGAAGGCTATACATAGGCTATAAAATATTACTCAAAGATCTGTTAGAACTGAGCAGCGATTGAAACCGCGCGAGAGTAGCTAGTTAGATCATAAAAGGCCATTTTTGTAGGTCAGAGGAAGAGTTATGACGAAGCTACCATACTTAATTTAAATAGAATCGTCAAAGTCGAGCTAAGCGAGTATCTCGAGACTGGTATTTGATTTATTTCGCTACTGTCAAACTTTTAAATGGCGTCGCTGCTACGTGCGATCGCTTCATGAGTAAGAGCCCCGTTGTGACTTGAAACTACTAGAGTTTTTCTCCTTTAATTAATGTGAACAAATCGTAATTTTAAATAAACAAATAAAACCACTTCTTTCATATTAATTAAAAATAGAAATTCATCTACCTACCACTACACACACAAGGTAAGCCAGGATATAATATATTAAATTATTATTTTCTGTATTTATATATATATTTTTAAGTGTGGGAGAGCCATGCTTCGGCACGAATGGGTCGGCTCGACCGGAGTGATACCACGGCCTTACAGAAGAAATTATTAAATTAATAAGCCAGGTTATTTATATTTTTTTTTATCAATAGAACCCAATCAAGAAAAACTCGCTCGAAGTACATTAGAATCAATGAGGAAGAACCGTAGACTTTTCATATTTCAATTTATTTGTAAAAATCACAATGGCGGCGTGCAGGAGGACAATAACCACTCGAAAATCTGCCCCACAAATAGGCAAACCAAACTAATTTCCCTTTATTTCGAGGGGTTGTGAGGTGTGAAAAGGGGATACGGGGTTGAAGGGATGAAGGGGGAGGGGGAAAGGAAAATATTTGATTGTTCGATCGTTTTATTGTCAATCGACAATTGTCGGAACTCAGGAAATTGAGTAATAGCTTCAACGAAGCTTTGTTTGGCGGCGTTCTACGTAAACTTAGGAGCTAAGACATTTTTTTTCAATGCACAATACTTACAATGAAAAAAAGATTTTGCTACATGTAGGGTTATATTAACACAGTGTTGTACTTGTATGATTTTTTTTTAATGTATAAACTTGGGCCTAATGCAACAGGCATTCTTGCTAAGTAACTCTAAGATAATGCAGGGTGAACATGATCGGTGCAATAAGGCAATAGAAACAGAGAAAAGATTAAGATTCCACCAACAAGATTCCCAGATCCACCTACAAACTCCAGCTTTTAACGCCTGCTTATTAGCGGACTTGACTGATTTCCAAGGTTATGCTAATCTAATGTTATTGTAATTTAATTCAATTATGTCATTTGTTATGAATTACGCATGTCATGTCAGGTTTAGCAGAAATATACTTAGGTAGTTTAATTTACTTATATGAAATGTCCAAATATTACTTCACTTTTTTATAGCTTTTAAAGGGATTATTCTCTCAGAAGTTTTTATGACTCCTTATTTTTTATAAGAAAGATATAGATTTTCGTTATTTCAAAACGCACATAGAAAAATAAAGAAAATAAAAATATATTTTTTTAAATGTTACACATATCACAATTTACATTAATTAAAAATATTACATTAAAGAAATTTTTAAAACTAAAAATAAATATTTTTTTACACAAAATTTGTCATAAGTCCAGAGTTTACGTACATCTTGTAAAGGCGTTATCCGCACTCGTCCGCGAGACACCGAAGGAAATGAAAACTTAAGTAAGAACATGTCTGTTCTGACGGTCTGACCTCGTCTGACATCCAAGTAAATAAGAAAGAGGCTCTACTGTTTACATTTAAAGCGAGTTTTCAGAATTTTAGTTTTGATTGGTAATGGTTTAGTGTAAAAATCTATGTTTTTCCTTTTATTTATTCTCTGTATCGTTATTATTTTGTGCGTATTTATCTATACTAATATTATAAAGAGGTAAAATTTGTAAGTTTGTAAGTTTGTATGTTTGTAAGTTTGTAAGTTTGTATGTTTGTAAGTTTGTATGTTTGTAAGTTTGTATGTAGGGGGTAATCTTTGGAACCGCTGGTTGGATCGCCAAAATTCTTTCACTGATAGATAGCTACAATGTTCCTGAGCGCTATAGGCTATAAAACATCACGCTACGATCAAATGGAGCTGAGCAGCGGGTGAAACCGCGCGAGAATAGCTAATGTATGTACATGTATATCCGTATTTCTATGAGTATGTATTTTATGTAACAGCTTTTTACACACGTATAAATACCTGAATACGTCTACAGTACCACTAACTAGAACAGTGCTCCGTCCAACCAAAGGTTCTAACGATTTTCCTTTGTGAGGGGCATATCATTAAATGACTTCTCCCGTACAGGGTTTGTTATGAGGGGAAGATCATCAAATTATTGCTCCCGCTCTGGATAGATCGGGAGAAAGTGTCAGACTCTTACTGACTTAAAACACCCCCGTTCCTTCTCCTGCTCTAGGCCGAGTCTGCCGAATCCAGGCTGAACATCAGCCTTATAAGGCCTTGTCTGTGGTGGCACTATTGGCTCTTTGAGGCGCTGCGGGACGCTACGCGCCGTACGCGCGGGTCTGGTTCTGGTCAGCGAGCTACCCTTACTCGCCGTCCGCAGACGCGCGCTTACGGTGGCCGGAGATCGTTTATAATTGAATCGTAAATTGCAAAAAATATTCTAATACCAATTGAGATTTTTAGGTGTTTAAAGACTTCAAAGTCGAAGTTCGCAACCATTGATTGCGACTTAACCTACCTAGGTACCCTATGTACTTTTGAAATGTCAAAATAGAAACTGTGTAAGTCAGTGAAGTTAGATTTTCATTCCAAAAGTCAAAGTCAAAGTCAAAAATCATTTATTCCAATTAGACCTTTACAGGCACTTTTGAACGTCACACAAAATTTAAAACAAAAAATAGTGTCAGTCTGTCGGTCAGTCCTCTTAGTGAAGCTATTTGCTCGTTCCAAAGTGTAGATTCCGATGGAGAAGAACGAGCAAGAAACTCCATGCTTCCAAACTACAGATTCAAAGAAAGCAAGTCTTCGCTTTTACAATACAATATAAATTGTACAGATACACAGATACTGAAACAATGAAACAAACAAAGTAACAAATAAACAGAGAACGTTAATAACAAAACATTAAAAGTGGACAAAAAAATGTTGTTTTGGCGAAAACATTAATTGTTACTTTGCACAGAGCGACTCTTTCTGCTTAGTGGGTTTCATAAAACAGAAAAATTGACAGAAAATCAATGATTTAATTCAAGTCACAATGTATTTAAGATTAAAGTCATACAGTCTTTCAGTCGCTCATCGGCACCAAATATTTAATTCATGATAACACTCCTCAGAAACACAGTCATACAACCACACAACCTCATCCACTCAATAAGAATATCATTATGTACCTATCGATATTAATATTATTAAGTTAAATAATAAATTTGTAAGTTTGTATGTTTGTAAGTTTGTATGTAGGGGGTAATCTTTGGAATCGCTGGTCGGATTTCCAAAATGCTTTCACTTCACTATAGATAGCTACAATATTCCTGAGTACCTACTATAGGCTATAAAACATCACGCTACGATTAAATGGAGCCGAGCAGCGGGTGAAACCGCGCGAGAGTAGCTAGTATAATTATCCAGTAGTGTAATTTATACAGTAAAATCATCGACTGACATAGATAGCTGCTTTCTTTATAAATACTTCTGTAATTTAATTCTACTTTTTCACGTGTTCCTCATAATTGGCGTAATGTATCAAATATGTGTTTTAGTTGTAATAATTTAATTTTGTAAGCTGTGAAGAACCTTTTAATGAATGAATAAATAAATAAATTGCATACATGAGGTCTATTATGTTTTTATTTTTATTTCAGTCAACTGACACCATCTAATTTTATTTTTTAAAATTTTTTTGCTATGTATCGTATCATCGTCAACTTTACCCCATGTAGGGCGCCCACAAAAGTTCCATAACTGATAGTACCGCCTTGCTTCAGTGTGACAATCTTTTACATGGTGATTCCACCCAACTATAGGATTTTTCCTGGTTTGAGTTTTACCGCTATATGAATGTTTTGCAGCTTTTGAAATACTGTTTATTAACTGGCTATAATATAAATAAATTAAATAGTGATGGTTACAATCATTACCGAAAGCTACTTTACAAGAAACAGTGGGCCACTCATATGAATTTAAATATTTTAAACAAAGGTTTGTATAATTCCATTTTTGTTTCGGGTTCCTATCACCCCATATAACTTTATTTATTGCTTATGTACATAAAAGTATGTAAATAAATATTTTTCATTTCATAGCTTACATGCTCGCTTCAATGCTTTGCGTAAATTGGAACTTCTGTATCTTATCATCTCTATGTAACAAATTTTGTCCCAAACAGTCGCAGAAAATTGATTTAATGGCACCCGAGGTTATTTATAAACAAAATTTTATTAAGTGAATATCCTATAAAGGCATTTAGAATTGGATTTTTTTACACAAACACCCGTCGGTAAGCAAATACATTGAAAACACGGTCAGGTAAAAACACATACACATGGATAATTTAATGGGATACCCAGAAATGGTACTGTCCGATAAAAATCGATTGATACATTGCTGCATTTAAATGGCTTGCAGACATTTGTAGGAAAATAATAATCGCTGTGGCATTTATCGTTTCAAAGACATAAAATACTTATGGAGACATACATCATATTACATCACCAATCTTTAAGTGCAAAGGCCTCCTCTCACACGGAGTTTTTTTTACTTAAAAAAAACTTTGCCCTACACTAGGATTTTTTCCTGTGTCGTAGGTGCGTTTACAAACATAAAATTTCACATACACATCACACCCAGACCCGGAACAACAATTTGAGGATCACACAAATTATTGTTCCGTGCGGAAATCGAACCCGCGACACGTTGCCCAGCCATCGCGCCAATCGTGCAGTCGTCGTCGGAGTTGGTTTGAGCATTAATCACCAAGCTTGCTGAAGGCGGATTAGCGATTTCAAACTTAGGATTCTAAATTTAAGTGGCGTCTTTATAATCATAGAAAGTACACATGACTTGGAAAAATTCTTATTGGTACTTGCCAGGTTTTGGACCCCATGCATGAAAAGTGAATAAAACCTCAAAGCTTAAGAAGAGACAGATTCAAAACTTTTGTCACTTCGCGTGACATGACGAGGGGAATGACATCGCAGACTAGTGACGTTCACCAAATCGTATATCGAATTGAGATCAGCCGAAGATAGGTGTACCCAGAACAGGAGAAGGAAAGGGATGGTGGTCAATAAGAGCCTATCGATCAACAGTTCGGCTGACCTGCAGTTGCGGTTGTAAGCGTAATAAGAACCAGAAAACCGGACACAACTACAGAGTTGTGTTTCGCCGTGTGAGTGAGGTTATCGGAGTACCTAATATATCAATGCCTATATCTCCAAATCCCTAATCCCCAAAGGTCAGCAACGTCCTCGTAGCTCCCCTGTTGTTGCGAGTGTCCATGGGCGGTGCTGATTGCTATGTTTTGCTTTTCATGTGGTAATCCGTCTGCTCGTCTGCCGTCACATAAAAAAGAACCTAATTCTAACAAAAACCTAATTCTAACTCAACGTCCTTCACTAATAATTGGAACATTAGGTCAGATCGATATTAGTAATTAGTTTATTTAGTCGAGCAATCTAGATTTCTAGAATAATCTGTGCTGACGTAATTAGCTCATACAGATAGATCATCAGTTCCAATTGCTAAGGTCATGTTAGTGTCAGATTTGCTGACCGTAATTACCTGTTTCGGGTAATGGTTTCCTTACTGATATTAGATAGATATGACTATTTGTTAAACGCAGTGATTGGGCAAATGGATTTTTTGTGGGATAATAAATATGAAATGTCTTTTTTCGCTATGAATGGGGTGATAAAGAGTGTCAGATTCTTACTGACTGATACTACCGTGTTTCTTTCTCTGCTCCTAACTGTGGCTTTTATGACGGGGGAAAATGAACTCTTGCAATAAAGCAGAACTTGCAAGAGCGTTGCTGGTCTTTTGAGGTTAAGGCACCTTGGGGATTTGGGGATTCATAGCCGAAGGGGGAATGGGTCTATGTTATCATAGATCATCTTGATTTATAATTTCTTATCGAGAGCTTCAAATCGTCAATTCATCTTGAGCAAGCGTGGCGATTATTGCTCAAAACTTCTCCGTATCCGAAGAGGCCTTTTCTCAACAGTGGGCACTTATAAGCTGATGATATGATGTGAAGTACTCAGATAAATACCACATCATATGTGAGATCAAACATTCAGGTCTTCAATAGGCGATTAACTAATAGTGTAGGTTTAATATTGAAGATAAAGGTAGATGTCTACCGCGGCCCCGCGGCACAGCGCGAGCGCTTCGTCCACAAAACGCAACCAATTTGCGACCGTGACGGATGGCGACCAATTAAATTGTCGGACACTTGAAGTTATACGGTACAAGAGACGAGGAGCTATTATTTTTGCTAGGCAAAATATTTTGGTCCATAACGAGGTGATCTATTGGCTCTTTGACACACGCGCGGAACGTTATGCACCGTACTCTCGGGTCTGGTTTTGGTCGGGTGGCGAGTTTCCCTTACTCGCTGTCCGCAGCTGGAGGGCACCTTACACTACCTTTGTTCGACGCGGGCTTCACTTGTGTATACTACTTGTAAAAGTAACATATGTCTAATGGATATTTTAAGTGTAGGAGAGCCAAGTTTTGGCTCGATCAGAATGATAAATTCTTGCCCAATTCTGCTAGTCCCCCCATCCGTCTCAAATCCCTATATTTAAGAAACCCTATTCTCCAAAACGCCGGCAACGCACTCGTAACTCCTCTGGTACGGATGCTCAATGAGACCTCTGAATGAGCATTCAGAGATTCACCTAGCATGACATCTCCTAGAGGTCATGCTCATTCAATCACTTGGTGATTCCAATTGCTTACCATCAGGTAATTCGCTTGCTAATTTGCCGACCTATCACATAAAAATGTATAAATACTGTTATATAAAATAATTAAATTCTCCCAATTTGGTACCGCACTACCTTTTGTGGAACTCGCGAAACAAAAGCCAATCGAGTGTCGTCAAGTAATTGAAGTTTCGCTTGTGGATCTCCGTCTCTTTCTAACATAGAGCTACAACGAACGTGTGAAAGAGACGACCATGTATCTAGAATGAAAAACAAGATTTTTATGAATGCGAAGCTTAAGTTTGAATATTAAGTAATTAATTAAAGTGTGAGTAGGTTTTTGTTAACGTTTTATTTTTTAAAGAGAAAAGAAAAGCTTTTAGCTTCGACGAGATTGATTTATGGACAGAAAGGTTTTTTTTATGGTATAGGAGGCAAATGAGCAGACGGATCACCTGATGGTAAGCGATCGGCGCCGCCCATGGACACCCGCAACACCAGAGGAGTCACAGGTGCGTTGCCGGCCTTTTAAGAAGGAATACGCTCGTTTCTTGAAGGTTTGAAGGTCGTATCGGTTATATTTTCAAAGAGTAAATTTATTGTGTAGTCTTAAAACTTTACTGAATTCATCAAATATGCATTTTTTTACACAATAAAGCCTTGCTTTTAATTCCTTTAGATGCGTCTTGTATGCTAGTTTGCTGACCCATCAAATAAGGGCCGATTTTTCAATGGTTAGATAAAAGTTACCTACTGTCGCGTCAGAATGTTTGTATAAGACAGTGACAGCAACAATTTTATTCCTTACATAACATTTATCTGACTATTGAAAAATCTGCCCTAAATAAAATTTCAGTATTGCCAAATATGTATGTAGTTCTTGAATAAATAAAATCTGATTCAGAATCTATTGAATTAAAACAAAGAGCCATCAAATTAAATTTGTAACCACATTATTATAATATTAAACGATATAGCCGCATTACAATTAGAAATTGTTTTCTGAGCGAATTGAATCAAATAATTGATAGGACGGACAGACAAACAAACGTCACCTGTGTTCATTGTAGGGATGTTAAGAAGATTCGTAACTTGAACCGATTTCTTAAAACTTATAACATAAATTTCATGTTTGCAAATAAGTGTGGGAGAGAGATGATTGGACACGATACTATGGCCTCAAAGAATACCGGCGTGAAACAACTATAGCCTTGTGAGTGAGGTTTTTTGAGGTCCAATCCTTTCTATTTTCCCATCCCTTCCCAGTCTCTAAATGTATAAAACTGTAATCCTCAAAAGTACGGAAAAGTAATTACTTCTTAACTGGTGTTGCGAGTGTCCATGGGCAGCGATTGCTTACCATCAGGTAATCTGGCTGCTCGTTCGCGCACATAAAAATAATAAAGATTTGCAACCTAATGATTGTTGATGAAAAGTTGTAGTTCCAGCCTGAGTGCGCCATTAAGTTTTATATATTTTTTCGTTAGAACGTTACCTTACTCTATGATTTTCTCATGTATCATAGGTGCACATAACACCCAGACCCGGAACAACAACTTTTGCTGCACACAAAGAATGTTCTGAAACCGAACATAGAATAGTCGCTAGTCAAGCCACCCCGTCAATTGTGTGGTCATAAAATTGTTTAACGCCATTTATGAATGGCGTCATGTATGTGTCTGTTAACGCAACCATCGCATAGCAGAAAACGTCCGTAAGGATCGAGGAGCCACATCAGATTTTTGAAATCTGTTTTTGACCATTATTTGGCAGCATTGTAGGTTTTTTGCAGCAGAATTCTAGATTTATCACTAACACGTTCGATAACTAGTTATTTTAATGCAAAAGTGGCTCCCAAATCTAAACATCTGAATTAAGGAGCCACCTGGAACTCGTTAAATAATAGATAGGTATTTATGAAAATTTTGTATCATTAAGTTTATAGCAATTAACATATTACACTGGCATTAAATATCAGTGTAACATTTCGAACACAACAACAAAAGGTCCGGTTTTTTTACTGGATCCGAAATGTTAGACTGAGCACATCTCTAGTAAGTATAACACATTGACACAAAACAAAACATGTACAATAGTAACATCTAAACAATAATTATTTATTCCTTTTGTAATACAATTCGCAAATATTAGGGCGCGCGTGCATTGACACGGCGAAGCGGTTACGTGGATCGTGATGTACGCGCGATTACGCGGTCTGTGTACGCGACCGCGATGCGATGGATAAAATTGAATACTTTCTATGTCATTTTTATTTAAATTGTGGCATTTTTATATTTAGTTTCCTCTTGTAATAGAAACGTACTTACTTTCATTAGATTTCATTTTATTTTATATCTTTTTTTGTTTTGTTTTGTCTAATACCTTTAAATCTTTACAACGATTAAGGGCCGGTTTTTTGATCCGTAGTTAACCCAACCAACTGTTAAAAATCTTGACTAATGGGTAAATATCGACAAAATGTGTTTTTTGATCATTAGTTAGCTTAACTAATTGTCAAATTATTAACTATTAGTCAAATAATTTAACCACGGCTCGGTGGCGGGTTAACCAAGATTGCGGATAGTTAAACTAGATTCGACTAGATTCGAAGCTGATTCTTGCTTTGTTGTATAATTTTGTAATCTCATTCCGAAGAATTACATTTTATCTATAATTAATTTAAATATTGTCCGTTATTTTAATGCGTCAGACTCAGAAGATTTAAAGTTAGAACTGCGGTTTTCCCTGGAAATTTATGAAATAATGAATAAAATACCACATAAAAATACATAGTAAAAATACCACGAAAGTCAGCACAATATTTGAAGAGTTATGGATGACAATTCAATAATTTTTTTTTTATGTAATTGTTCGTCAAACGAGCACACGGATTACCTGATGGTAAGCAATCAGCGCCGCCCATGGACACCCGCAACGGAGGAGTTACGAGTGCGTTGCCGATCTTTTAGGGATAAGGGATTTGGAGACTGAGGGATTGAGGAGGGATTGGGGGAGGGGAAGGATTGGGCCTCCGGTAACCTCACTCACACGGCGAAACACAACGCTGTGGTTGTTTCACGCCGGTTTTCTGTGAGGCCGTGGTATCACTCCGGTCGAGCCGACCCATTCGTGCCGAAGCATGGCTCTCCCACACTTATAAGACATAAAGAAAGACATTTCCTTACTTGTTTCCTGACATTATTATTTAATAAAAAGTCCTTTATTTGTTGCAAAAAACACCAAGTTTAAGAAAACACTATAAAACCCATAGACAGAGAATAGAATAGACAAGCTATTAAAACAATAATAACGGTTACAGCGAGAAAGTGCAAATGGAATATATGTAGGTGCGAGCAAGACAAAACAATTATGTTTCTTGTCCCTTTTTAGCGTAATTATGCTTTATTTTATTTAAATCGAACCAATACGGTAAATTAATACGGTAAATTGCAGTGAAATTGGCTGTAAAAGCCGTAGTGAGCCGTTTAATGTACATACCTACCTATAATGTATATATAAGACATTTTTTATCTCACGTCGTATACGCTATTAGCTTCTCTATACCTATACTATCTCTATGATAAAACCAAACGATTCAGTTTGAAATCAAGACACTTTTGAAAGTTTTGAAATATCAAAAATGACATTTGGTTTAACTTCATTCATTATTGATCAGTGTTGTCAGTTAAAGAAAAATACCCACAAATAAACACGTTTTTTCTAAGGAGGAAGTTGTTCATTGCACTGGCAACAAATTAACCAATGGTTATGTTTGACTATAGTTAAAGTGGACATCAAAAAATGAAATTACGTAATAACAATTGGTTACCCTCTTGACTATAGTTAAGATAACAAATAGTCAAATCGTATTTAACTACGGATCAAAAAACTGGCCCTTAGATGCGGTTTTTATATAATAGGCAGAGCGATTAAAGAGGAAGGTTTATATGTATTGTAATAACATCCATTAAATCGTGAAGGAATTGAGTATCAGCATAGAAACCCGTGCGATGCTGGGGCGTGTACTAGTTAAACTTATGCGCAGTCCCAGTTTTTTTTTTGATAAAATTAAACTGTAAACAGCTTCTGCCTTATTGACTTAAGATCCACTTTCGGTGTTTAAGGTTAACAAGAATTATTGTATTTTTATTATATGGAAAATTCTCTGTAATGTTAAAATTATATATACCTGGTATAAAAAAATAACTCACCCTCTTTTACATAGAACTTATAATAAAACTAACGAATTATTAGGAACTTAAAGGTTGTCGAATTTTCTCAGTATTATATAAAGGAGTATTGAATTTTGCCTGGTATTTGAAAAACGACACAATGCCTATAGAACCCATTTCGCAACTAAGGAAAAAAAAACAAAAACTATACACAATAAATCAATGCCACCTTTCATTGTAATTGTTATAACTCAACAATGCCGTTACCGATTTGTCTAATTTTGGTCTAGAATTATTTGTGCAAGTCCAGAGAAGGTTTGTATGAAGAAGTTTTTTTTTTTTAATCTGTAAAGTAAAAAAAAAGTAAAGTTGACTGCACGATTGGTGCGGTGGCTGGGCAACTGGCTGCCGAGCAACGCGTCGCGGGTTCGATTCCCGCACGGAACAACACTTTGTGTGATCCACAAATTGTTGTTTCGGGTCTTGGTCTGATGTGTGTGTGAAATTGAATGTTTGTAAACGCACTCACAACACCGGAGAAAATGCTAGTGTAGGGCAAGGTGTTAAAAAAAAATCACGACTTACTCATGTGAATTAACTGACAAAACTGTCTGAGGCCTTATTACAAAACAAGGTTTTTCTTTAGTCCAGGTCTAAACCATTGAGTCTGGTTTTGTATTTTGAATCTTATTCTCATCTACCTTCAATTCGAAATACAAAAACTGGCTCAATGGTTTAGACCTAGACTAAAGTAAAATCTTGTTTCGTAATAAGGCCGTATGCGACTAGTAGTCTGTTTCCTAAAAGAGTTTTTCTCAATCAATACACGTGAGTAATTCGTAATTTTCCAAATATTCATATGTATATTTCACTATAGCTACCTACAATTTCTAAATATTAATTCTAACATTCAATGCTTCAAGTATCAAAATGGAGAGCAATTAGTAAAGTGTTGTTATTTCAAGTACTATTATTCGGTGGTCGCACTATTCTGTCGCATCGCGTCGCTGCATTATTAACGGAGAACGGTCAGTAAACACGGTACATTAGTGGATGGGCACCTTTAATATGGTGAATGCTACTGTTTTTGATAGTTACTAGCTGTTGGGGTGTACCATTTCAGTGTTGGAGAGCTATGCTTCTGCGTGAATGGGTCGGCTCGACCGGAGTTATAGCACGGCCTCTCAGAAAGCCGGCGTGAAACAACCAGAGTATTGTGTTTCGCCGTGTGAGTGAGGTTACCGCAGGCCCTATCATTTTCCACCCCATTCCCTTAACCCTAATTCCCAAAACGTCAACAACGGATTTATAACTCCTCTGTTGTTGCGGGTGTCCATGGGCGGCGCTGATTGCTTACCACCAGGTAATCAGTCTGCCCGTTTGCCGAACTATCACATAAAAATACGGTAGTGAGAAGATGTCTTTGTTCAATAGTGTGCATTTGATTTAAATTAAAGTTTTCACCACATAGGTCATGAGTTAATTTAAAAATGTACCAAACATTTTTAAATGAACTCATGACACATATTTTAATTAAAAATTTCCACGAAAACCAAAAATAAAGAAATGAAATGACAAGCCAGTAAGGAAATCAATAAAATAAAATAAATGTTGAGCCAATATTAATGAGTCATCGTATCAAAAAGGGAACCGAATAAAGTTGGGTTGTAACAGGTCATACTCGATACCTGTTATTTAAGTTACTGTTCTTTAAAAGTAACAATTATCAATACCTGTTACTATCCAATAGATATTGAAAGAAAATATTACTTATATTTTGTATATACATGAATATTTAAGTGTGGAAGAGCTATGCTTCAACACAATGAAATTGGCTTGATGGGAGTGATACGAGGTGTGCTGTGAGGCCGTGGTTCGACTACCATTGAGCCGCCTGGAAGAAAAACAGTGTTGTATTTCGCCGTGTGATAAGGTAACCGGAGGCCCGACTCTTTTGCTTCTCCAATCCATCCTATTGCGACCTATCCCTTGGCGAACAATAAGGCTCGTAACTACTTTTGTGTGACTAAATTTGGCGCCGATTCATTTTATCAGGTTATTCTTCTGATATTATATTCTTCGTTGGCCACGTTAGATTATATTGGCTGGCTGTTAACTGCTAACTGGTTGTTATTAAGAACTATCACTGTAATTTGACTTTCGGGAACAACTGCTAAGTATGTAATCTGTGTAATACCTGGAATTTCTTGTCCCTTTTATGACGAAAAGAATGACAAAAAAATCAATAGTGACTTTCGAAAATTCTTGCTCACCATTGTGTAGGCGTGAGAATTAATGAAAATATATATTTTTAATTTAGTACCTGTTATTTGTACCTGTTACGATAAATACGGTACACGCCTAGAGTAAAATTCGCGTCACTGATCAAACGGCGCTTCAGTAGCCGACTGTAGCCTTTCAATAAACATTAACGTTTATTACACATACCATCACGGTTGTTAACTCAGGGAAGGGTGGGCAGAGGTATACTTGAAAGTATCTTATCTTTGTACTACATTTGTGAGCAACCCTTAGTCTTAAATAGGGACCGGATTACTTTTTCTGAAAGTGAAATTGTTGTATTTTAAATTGAAAAAACCTTATATACTTAATAACTAACAAGAGGCCGGCAATACACTTGTAGGAACTCCTATGGTATTATGAATGCCCATGGGCGGCACTGATTGCTTACCATTAGGTAATCCGATTGATCGTGTGCCGACCTATCATTATAAAAAAAAATACTCGATTAGCTAAATTTGCCTGTTTTTTATGTAATAGGTCGGCAAACTAGCATACGGATTACCTGATGGAAAGCAATCAGTACCGCCCATGGACACCCGCACCGGAGGAGTTACGCTTGCGTTGCCAACCTTTTAGGGATTAGGGATTTGGAGATTTAGGGATTGGGGAGGGGAAGGCCTGTGCAGTGTGTGTAGGTATGTGTAGTGTGGATTTGGTTTGGAAAGATATTGAATTGTAAATCTAGCTTGCTTCTTGAATGTACCACTGGATTGATTATTATTAACTTTTCTTGCTAAGCCAGGGGAAACAAGCTCCGAATGTCCTATGGCTCGGCCTGGAACAGAAGAATGAACGGTATGGTTTTTAGCCTGAAAGAATCTGGCACTTCTTCTCGCCTTACCTAGGGTAGACAAGTCATTGGGTGATTTTTCACTACCAAAAAAAGATATTAAGTAGTATCATAATAAATTAAGAAATTTATTGGCTTCATTCGACCGTCATAAATGTTTTCCGAAAAAAATTACAACACAGATCCTTTTCATGTTATTTTTTCATTAAATTCACCTATGAATATATTCTTTGATTATTTATGAAGATATAAATAGACATACTTTATTAATGATTGACCTTTATGGGGGTTTATTTAAATACTTAAGATAGGGAAACCTTTGAAGTTATGAAATAATGTTATTTTTTTTTATAAGGTAGACTGTTGAATTGCTCATACATACCAAAGTTAAGTAAAATGTCATCTTGAATTCAATTACATCATGAAGCTCATCAAAGATTAATGTGGAAAAGCTATGCTTTGTTGCGAATGGGCTGGCTCCACCGAAGTTTCACCACGGCCACACAGGAAACTGACGTGAAACAAAGTTTACGTTGTGTTTTACTACGTGATTGTGGTTAACTGAGGCCCAATCCTTCCCCTCCTTCTCAATCTCCCAATCATACAATGTGGGTGTCCTATGCAACACCGATGGCTTAATATAAGGTGACCAAAATGAACGTTAGACACCTCATCCTTTAAAAATAACCTCATCCGTTTTTTTTTTTTTTTTTTATGTTTTAGGTCGGCAAACGAGCAGACGGATTACCTGATGGTAAGCAATCAGCGCCGCCCATGGACACTCGCAACGGTGGAGTTACGAGTGCGTTGCCGACCTTTCAGGGATTAGGGATTTGGAGATATAGGGATTGAGGAGGGATTGGGGAAGGGGAAGGATTGGGCCTCCGTTTATCTAACAAACCTATAGGATACATTACATTTTTAATTCCCTTATTAAAAGATAATTTCATTTATTATTGTACACCAGATGAATACGTAGAGCAGACGCTGACAAAAAATATTGTGCAATAGGGGTCTTATTGCTGTGTTTATTTTGAGGGCTATGGCAAGAGAATGTCAGACTCTTACTGTTGATTAGCTCCCACCTTCTCTCTTCCTTCTTCTTCTCCAGGCCGTGACCGCGGACCCTTTTTTGTCATCCACAATCCTGTTGGGCCCATAGCTTTGGTGTCTTTTTATGACGCCTGACCCTCTGTTGTAGTCCATTATATTCTATCACACCTAGACATGGAACTACAATCTGTTGATAACACAAAAATATGTTAAACAAAAAAAGTAGTAAATATATCTACTTTACTTTTTTCGTCGTATACGACAATAGATTTTTGCAATCAGCCTAGAGCTCAAATCTCTCATCGCTATCAAAACAGAAACACAACAGTATCAGTACAACAAACACGTATATTTACAACTGTTCTGCCTACCCACATTGCAGTAGCCGTGTTTGCTGCCTTTATTTGTGACCCGATTGTTTGCCAACACAGCTTGTGTTCCTATCGAGAGGATTATAACATGCCCCTGAACTGGGTTAGGATGAAAAATGTGTCATAGGTTTTCTGTTTAGATGTTTCTGAACGACTATTATGTCACATGTTTTTGACGTACTTTTATTGGGCCCTAATTATTCGGAACTAGCTACTCTTACTCGGCTCCATTTTATCGCAGCGAGATGTTTTATAGCCTATAGCACTCAGGAACATTGTAGCTATGTATCAGTGAAAGAATTTTGGCAATCCGACCAGCGGTTTCAAAGATTAGCTCCTACATACAAACTTACAAATTTTACCTCTTTATAATATGTATTAGTATTAAGTATTATGCTAAAGAACAGTAGTTTTACAACACTTTTTCGGATTGTATTTTGGGACCTTGCATAGTAGTAAATTCCCTAGAATTTGCTAAATTTTAAAACTTAATCAGTTATTTCGTTACTCCTCTGGCGTTGCGTTGCGCAGCGATATCCATAGGCAACGCTTATTGCTTAACATCAGGTAATCCGTCTGCTTGATGGCAGTTATATAGGACTATCATATGATGTACATGTTATATAGTGTAGTTTAGGACAATATTAAAACCTGTAGTAAACATTACACGCCATTAGATGTTTCGGAAACAGAAAAGTCCAACAATCAAACGGGACACTTGCGAGATTCTACCGTCCCTGCATCTGCTCCCACCATCTGAATTAGTAGGAATCCATAGTACTGCAGTGAGGTAGGGTTAGCTAATTAGTTGTGGTTTATTGCCGGCACGCATCGATTGTGATTCGATTCTAAATCAGGTTTCACGTGTGTATACATTAATGGATTACATAATCTATGGCTTTACACGAATTGTGGCCTATTTGGTCGAGTAGTTTTGACTGTCGGAAGATACATACCTAATAGAATACAATTTATCGTCTTCTTTTTTTTTCTTTATGGAATAGGAGGAATACGAGCAGACGGATCAGGCGGACAACCGCAGCAACAGAGGAGTCACAGGTGCGTTGCCGGCCTTTTAACAAGGAGTACGCTCGGTTCTTGAAGGTTTGAAGGTCGTATATGTTCGGGAACACCGCCGCCAGAAGATCATTCCAAAGTTTTGCTGTGCGGGGCAGAAAGCCAACCATCTATGTGTCTTGTTTATTTTTGTTTGAGGAGAATAATCATCAAATTAAGTTATTATAAATCAACCAAGTGTAGGAGAGCCAAGAGTCGGCACGAATGGGTCGGCTCGATCGGAGTTACATCACGGCACCACAGAAAACCGCCATGAAACAACTACAGCGTTGTGTTTCGCTGTGTGAGTGAGGTTACCGGAGGCCCTATCTCTTCCCAATCCTTGATCCGAAAAGGAAAGTTAGAGTCAGAGTGTGACACTCTCTCTTGCCTTAAGAAGGAGACATTGGATGATTACTGCCCTCCAGAAGGATTAGGTTGTCGGTAATATCAGTTATGGTGAAACTTAAACTCACAATGAAATGAAGGTAAACAATGAAACAATATATAAAACAATGAAAATAAAAAGTCGTGGTGGCCTGGAGGTTAAGGCGCCCGCTTCTCATGCATGAGGGTGCGGGTTCGGAACCTGGCAAGTACTTATTACTTTAATTTTTTGAGTTATATGTATTTTCTATGATTATTTAGACACCACTGACATACGGTGAAGGTAAACATCGTGAGGAAACCTGGACTTATAATTTCTAATTACAAGTTTGAAATCACCAACCCGCATTGAGCAAGCGTGGTGATTAATGCTCTAACCTTCTCCGTGTGAGAAGAGGCCTTTGCTCAGCAGTGGGCACTTATAAGCTGATGATGATGATGATGATGAATGAAACAATGAATTTATTTTTGTAAATAAGCTATAAAACGGCATGTATGTATCTGACTACTCTGAGAAGAAATACTGGAACAAACTTAGACGCCCCTTTCTTATGCAAATTCATTCTATAGTGGTCTTTTGAGGAAAGAATACACCAGTTTAAGTGGACCTGTTCTAAAGAAAGCCACGCAACCTCTGATCTGACTACTCTGAGAAGAAATCCCAAAACTAACTAAAAGCCAGAGGTCCAATACCTAACTATGTACCTTAAACTAGCAACTGCATATTCAAACTTCAACCTTGTATATTGCATAACTGCATTCAAAGTGTAGGTTAGATCAATGCTTGGTACATAATACCTTACCGCAACTTGTAACTCAGGTATGGCAGGAATGTTCGAGAATTGTCTAGGCAATTGTAATGTTTGTACTGTAATAATATTCTGTTATTAATTGTAAATAGCATTGTAAGTTAAATAGCTGTTAATAGAATGGAGTTATTGTTTAGCTGTATTGAGAAAAGTATTACTGATTTTCGTCGTGGTGGCCCGGAGGTTAAGGAGCCCGCTTTTCATGCATGAGGGTGTGGTTTCAAAACCTGGCAAGTACCTAAGAGTTATATGTACTTTCTATGATTATTTAGAAACCACTGACATACGGTGAAGGTAAACATCGTGAGGAAACCTGCACTTATAATTTCTAATTATAAGTTTAAAATCGCCAAACCGCATCGAGGAAGCTTGGTGATTAATGCTCTAACCTTCTCCGTATGAGAAGAGGCCTTTGCTCAGCAGTAATAGAATACAATTTAGGTGTCTTCAAGGCTAGAGTGAATAGGCTTTTAATAAACTAGTGCGCCTTACCATCAACGATTGCATCACTGCTTACCATCAGGTGGGATCGCAGTCAAGCACTAGTTTATTGCAAGTAAAAAAAAAGTCACTTATAGGCTGATGATGATTACTGATTTTCTCGGTTATAAGTTTCTTCCCAGTAATAAATAATTAATTTATTTATTAATGATTCGTTCTCTGCATTGTTATCACATATGGGTACAGCGATGTACTACAGCGATGTACAAGTGAACTTGTAAAACAAATATTACTTAAAAAAAAAGAGTATCGATCGAATTTCTTTTTCGTTCTTCCTCATTTGAATGTACAATTTGTAATGAGCACCTAGCTTCACTGACGAACAGACTGACAGACTACTATTCTATTTTGACGTTCCAAAAGTACCTATTTACGGTTTAGTTAGTATACTCGTTCGGTATGGCTCGTTCCAAAGTGTAGATTCAAATGGAGAAGAACGGACAAGAAACTCTATGTTTACTCTTTTTAAATGTGTTTCACATAAGATTCTTTCGTACATATTAGGTTGGTTTGAATATTTGGGAACAGTGTAATAGTATGTGTACCTACTATGTGCACCGCTATATTTAAATATTATAAATGAAACGTGGCGTTGGGGGACCGATCCAAATATTTCTATCAACTACATATTTCTATTTTGTCAGGGGTGTAATTTATTTTTTTATTTTATCCTTTTTATAGGTATTTTTATATATTTTTCTCTCGATTAAGTCATCAACATTCCCCTTCAGTGCTCTTTCATTTAACACCCCACTCGAGTATATTTGCAGACCTTTGGTTACCCTTCCTCACTTTCCCCCCATAACTTCTAAACGGCTCAACCGATTGTCGTCAAACATGTCTAAGAACACTCGCACGTAAGTCACCTTTAATACAAAAAAAAAACCAAATTGAATCGCTTCACCCGTTCAGGCTCCAGGATGCCTGTTGTTGATGTTTTGCGTTGGGGGTTAAAAACGACCCTGTTTCTATAAAACCTAGCCGTTTTTTCATGTGATCGGCAAACGACCAGACGGATTACCTGATGGTAGGCAATTAGCGCCGTCCATGTACATTTGCAACACCAAAGGAGTTACGAGTGCGTTGTCGGCCTTTTAAGGATAGTCGTTTTGGGTATTTAAGGATTGGGAAGGAATGGGAGGAGGGGCAGGGATTGAGCCTCCGGTAACTCACACGGCGAAACGCAACGCTGTGGTTGTTTCACGCCGGTTTTCTGTGAGGCCTTGGTATCACTCCGGTTGAGCCGACCTATTCATACCGAAGCTTGGCTCTTTAGTTACACCCACTGTTTAATAATGAATGAGAAATAAAACGCATTGTTAACTATCCATTTTTGGGTCTACACTTCTTAACAGAACAAATCCCCTATTATATTTCATACACATTCACCAACTCCTTCATTCAGGCTAGTATGATGCCATAAGGTTCACTATTCACCGGGTTGTGTCCGGCTATACCGGGTTACAAGGAGCTTTCTTGCCGGGCATAACCGGGCCTTGTACGTCAACCGTCACGCAAGATGTCAGCTATGCTAGGCCACGTTGTTCTCTTGTTTTATTAGGTTGCGTGCTAGAATAGGCGGTAGCGAGAGCGATTTGCTTTGAAACAGGATTTCACCAAAAGGCTGCTTTTACCAGCAACTCTGTTCGCGTAGAATGGTGACTTCCTCCAGATTTTTGGTTTAAAAACTTTCCTTATATTATTCATTTATTTATTTTCCTGAAATATGGTATTCTACAGATCTCATAACATATTGTTACGTGCCTGACGTCACGTTCCTGACTATGCGGGCTTGGGTAACGGGATTGGATGAAATGAAACACTAATACCGGTTTTCAGACTTTCTATTGCACTTAAGTTACAGCGTCCACGGAGTTAAGTTATCGGCGTTCCTCTCCAGCAGAGCCCGGCCGACTGACACAACTTTGCCGTTCACGCTGGCTTAACTCACTTAACTGACTGCACTTCACTATTTCACTGCACTTCACTATTTCACTCACTTTTCTTCTTTTTCACTTCTTCCTTTTCTTCCGAATCGCTTTAGACTTAGAACACAACTGCCAGCGGTGAGCCGCAGTTCCGCTTATATACCCCCGGTCAGGTTCTGGAACATTCAATTTCGTTATTCTTTTTGATTGTCATGACTCCAGAATCTTCCAATAATTTCGTTATTCATTTTTATTTATTCTCCTTCTCGCTCTTTGATTTTTCATTACTTTCACACCAAAAGCTTCCAGAAAGTTCCACAAAAACTTCCATCAACTAAAAAACTTCATGCTTACGGCGGGACTCGAACTCGGGGTCTCTCTGGTGTAATCCACATGCCTTACCGATTACACCAACTCGTGTTGACAATTCACGACGAAATTTACAATCTCTAGGCAACGTTTGACAACCATCCATTGACGTCATGATGTCAAAGAGTTTTCTGTCACACTGCCCCCCTCTTAGATTCGCTCGTCCCGAGCATCGTTGCTGCCGTAATACCTCGCCAACCTGTCTATATGGACAACTTTCAAAGGGCTCCTTGAAGTCTTCCGAATTCTGTAAGTAATGTCATTGATCTTCGTGACTATCTCATAAGGACCTTCCCAACTCGGTTGCAGCTTCGGAGATTTTCCCTTCCTTCTGACTGGATTATGAAGCCAGACCAGTGACCCCTCTTCAAACCCAACAGAATTGGCTCGTCGATCATAGCGCGTTTTTGCGCGATCACTAGCTTGAAGACCGGCCTCCCTGATCTGCTCGTAAATGTCCAACATTTTTGCCCTTAACTCGCTTATGTAATCGCTAAATTCGGTGCGAGTGTCGCCAGGTGGACAGCCCGATACAAGATCTGCCGGTAATCTCAATTCCCTTCCAAAATTTGCAAATGCAGGCGTCTTTGCGGTACTTTCATGTACAGCAGTCCGATAGGCAAGCAAGAAGAGAGGTATGTAAGTGTCCCAATCTCTCTGATGGCTGTCAACCACCTTTGCTAAGTGTCGCTCCAATGTTTGGTTGAAACGTTCGACCATTCCATCTGACTGTGGATGATAAGGGGTCGTTCGAGTCTTATGGATTCCCAAAAGTTTACAAGTTTCCTGAAAAACTTGAGATTCAAAGTTCCGTCCTTGATCACTGTGCATCTCCAAGGGCACTCCGAATCGGGTGAATACCTCGTTTACCAACTTCGTGGCTACAGTTACTGCCTCTTGATTCGGTATGGCAAAGACCTCCGGCCATTTTGTAAAATAATCCATTACCACTAAAACGTAGCGATTGCCCGAATCAGTGATTGGAAATGGTCCAGCGATGTCTAAGGCTATTCTCTCCCAAGGCATACCAACATTGTAGATTTTCATCGCCCCCCTGCTTCTTGTTTGTGGACCCTTGACAGCTGCACAACTAGTGCATTTCCGGCTCCAATCTTCGACATCATATTTGCAATGCAACCAATAAAACCTCTCCTTGATCTTCACCAAAGTCCTCCTAATTCCCAAATGTCCTCCAGAAGATCCATCATGGAACGCTTTTAATACATCCCTTATTTTTGAACGAGGCACCACCAATTGCAAATGCTCGTCCTTGCCGTTTGTTGATTCCCATTTCCTGCACAGAAGTCCGTTATGCAGCGTAAGGCTTTTCCACTGTGCCCATAAACCTTTCGTTACCGCGCTATATTGGGCGATGTCACTCCAACTTGGCTTGTTACCACTTCGTAGCCACTCCAGTATTGGTTTGATATCCGCATCTCTTTCCTGTTCTAATTTCATCGCATCATCTCCCCATGCCTCGTCAACAGTATCAGTCCTTATCACCTTAAGAAAAGCAATTTCCTTCTTGGCACAATGCTTGCAATCTTCCACGCATGGGCGTCTCGATAATGCATCTGCGTTGCCATGAATTCTTCCGCCGCGATGTTCGATTTCAAAGTCAAATTCCTGAAGTTGTTCCAACCATCTGGCTACTTGGCCTTCGGGATCCTTAAACTGAAGCAGCCATTTCAAAGCAGCGTGATCAGTTCTGATCAAAAATTTCCGTCCCAGTAAATACTTCTTGAAATGGTGCAGAGTTTTGACTACGGCCAGCAATTCCCTCCTGGTCACGCAATAATTCCTCTCCGGCTTGGATAGTGACTTGCTGAAGTAAGCAATAACCTTCTCCTGCTCACCATCGCGTTGTGAAAGGACACCTCCTATTCCGATATTGCTGGCATCCGTATCAACTACGAATATTCCTTTCGCGCTGGGGTATCCGAGAATTGGTGTGTTACAAAGCCGTTCTTTTAGTTCTCGAAAGGCTTGCTCACAATCCTCGTCCCATATAAAGGCACGTTTCTCCTCTGTCAATCGATGCAATGGCATGGCAATGTCTGAGAATCCTTTCACAAAGCGCCGATAATACGAGCACAATCCAAGAAATGCTCGAACTTGCGTTTTGTCTTTAGGTGTTGGCCATTCCTTAACAGCGACAGTCTTGGCTGGATCAGTCTCAATTCCTCTCTCAGAAATAACATGTCCTAGATAGTTCACTTCGCGCTTGAAGAAAGAGCATTTCTTTGGACTCAACTTTAAATTTGCTCCACGCAGCTTTTCGAGTACCCTTTCCAATTTCCTGAGATGATCATCAAAATCCCGTCCAACAATGATGATGTCATCGAGGTAAACTAGGCAGGTTTCGGCCAGTAGTCCCGCCAGCACCTGTTCCATCAAACGCTCAAAGGTTGCCGGTGCATTGCATAATCCAAATGGCATCACCTTAAATTGCCAGAGTCCCTTCCCAGTTGAGAATGCGGTCTTTTCCTTGTCCTTAGGATCCAAATCCACCTGCCAATAGCCGCTTTTCAGATCGAGCGTTGAAAACCATTTCATGCCACTCAGTGTGTCAAGTGTGTCATCGATTCTTGGTAACGGGTAGCTATCCTTCTTGGTTACATCATTCAATCGTCGATAGTCTACGCAAAACCTCGTTGAACCATCTTTCTTCTTGACAAGCACGACAGGTGAACACCAAGGGCTAGAAGAGGGCTCTATCACGTCATTTTTCCTCATATCGTCAATCATTTGTTCAACCTCTTTCTCACGAGCGAATGGTATACGTCTGGGCCTTTGACGAATTGGCATTGTATCACCTGTGTTTATTTTATGCTTCACCAAACCAGTTCGGCCAATATCACCATCGCTTCTTGAAAACACATCAGAGAATCGAAGAAGTAAATTTCTAGCTTTCATAGTCTCCACTTTTGTCAGACTTTTGTTTTCGTCTAAGATTTTCGTTACAAAGTCTATTCCCGCACTGTCCTTCTTCACAAGATTTTCCGAGCATTTTCTTATCCAGGCCACTTCTTCCAATACGCCCACAGGCTCTCCTTCTTCAATCGTAATTTTTGAATCACTGAAGTTGAATACCGGAATGCGGTTGACATCAGATGACCCCACGACAGTTCTTGCCGGTAGCCATGAGTTTACGTGTTCCGATTTATCAATCACAGCGCACCTTCGAGGTAAACTTCCTTCCCTCCTCCTAGGTAATGCAATTGGTACGAGAGTCTGTGATTTTGGTGCAAGAACAGTTCTTCTTAAACAGCAAACTTTTCCCAGGGTTCCACCCTTCATCGGAATTTCCTCAGTTCCACATAGTAATACTCCAGATTTTAAGTCGATGTTACACTGGTGCCCTTGCAGGAAATCAAGTCCCAGGATGCAGTCATCCAGAATTTTGGCCACAATAACCTCATGTCGATAAACACGTTCCCCAATTTTAATTGTTACATGCAATTTTCCACTTATCGGTATGCGCTGGCCGGTAGCTGATTTCATTCGTAGACCAACAATTGGTTTAAGGTGTTTCCTGATGTTTTGCCCAAGCAGCCGAACATTCATCACCGTCCTTGAAGCTCCAGTATCTAACGTTAGCTGACTGTTTTTCCCGTTTACTTGACCGTCTATTACCAGAGTATTTCCATCGTTAGTTTGCTTGATGTAGATTGTTGGGGTTATTCCACTACCGGCCAGCGCCCACCCCGCAGCCCTGGCTGGATTTAGTTTTCCTGCTGGTCAGAAGTTGAGACCGCCGCGTCCTGGCGGTTCACCTTCTTCGGGCAGTCGCTCCGCATGTGCCCACGCTCTCCGCATCCATAGCATATGAAGTTCCGACGGCGTGGAGGTACCTGCTCCGTTGTCGTCATTTCCCGCAGACGTAAGGTACGGGAGTTACCACGCACGGCTTCCACTTCCAGTGCATGGGCCAGAGCTTCTTTCATGTTCTTGTGATGGCCCAGATGAACAGCAGCTCGTACTTCGGGGTCCCGAACACCGTCAATGAATGCTTGGAGAAGCGTGCCTTCAATCATTGACGGAGTCGACCGGAAAGCTCGACGCACAAGTTTTTCGATTTCCACGGACCATTGTTGTAGACTCTCATTAGCACGCTGAGTACGCTCTTTTAATTGCGCTCTGTACACGTGCTCGAGGTGGCTGTCTCCAAAACGTGCCTCAAGTGCGTCGAGGAGGGCACTAAAGCTGAGATCCCCACTTGCGCCGATAGCTTCCAGCACTGATAGCGCTTGATCACGGAGGGCCAGGGTGAGGGCTGACTGTGCTTCCTTCTGAGTCCAACCATAAGCCTCCATAAGTGTCTCAAACTGTAGCTTGAACGCGGTCCAAGATGTTGTTCCGTCGTAATGGGGAATCTTGAGCCCTTTCGTTGCGCTTGAGGCCACATTTGGGGTGTCAAAAAACGGCTGCAAGACGGCTTCGGCTCTTCAAAGGGCTTGGGCTTGCCACTTCCTGTTTGATTTTGGAGATCTCTTCTTCCACTCTCTCCTCTATCGCCATGACGCGATGTTCCAACTTGCCTAACCCTTCCTCCACTTCTTGTACCCGTTCGACAGCCTTTTGCAGTCCCTTCGTGAAATCCCTGTGCATCTCTTCCAAGCGACGCGCTTGCTCCTCTTGGCGGCGAGCTTGATCCTCTTGGCGACGAGCTTGATCTTCTTTCAGCTCCCGAAGCTGTTCTGCCTGACAGCGTGCTTGCTCTTCTTGGCGGCGCGCTTGCTCTTCTTGGCGGCGCGCTTGCTCTTCTTTCAGCTCCCGCAGCTGTTCTGCCTGACAGCGCGCTTGCTCTTCTTGGCGGCGCGCTTGCTCTTCTTGGCGGCGCGCTTGCTCTGCCATCATTTGCTGCAGCTGTAGCAGAAGATCCACCTGCACAGGCTTGGCTTCTGCATCGCTGGTTTGAGCTGCAGCACCCTCTTCCCTCACACGCTGCGCTTCTGACATAGCACGGGTACTCACTCCTCTTACGTCCTGCGGTACTAGCGGCATTTTTCTCCAATCCCACTTCTGACACCAAATGTTACGTGCCTGACGTCACGTTCCTGACTATGCGGGCTTGGGTAACGGGATTGGATGAAATGAAACACTAATACCGGTTTTCAGACTTTCTATTGCACTTAAGTTACAGCGTCCACGGAGTTAAGTTATCGGCGTTCCTCTCCAGCAGAGCCCGGCCGACTGACACAACTTTGCCGTTCACGCTGGCTTAACTCACTTAACTGACTGCACTTCACTATTTCACTACACTTCACTATTTCACTCACTTTTCTTCTTTTTCACTTCTTCCTTTTCTTCCGAATCGCTTTAGACTTAGAACACAACTGCCAGCGGTGAGCCGCAGTTCCGCTTATATACCCCCGGTCAGGTTCTGGAACATTCAATTTCGTTATTCTTTTTGATTGTCATGACTCCAGAATCTTCCAATAATTTCGTTATTCATTTTTATTTATTCTCCTTCTCGCTCTTTGATTTTTCATTACTTTCACACCAAAAGCTTCCAGAAAGTTCCACAAAAACTTCCATCAACTAAAAAACTTCATGCTTACGGCGGGACTCGAACTCGGGGTCTCTCTGGTGTAATCCACATGCCTTACCGATTACACCAACTCGTGTTGACAATTCACGACGAAATTTACAATCTCTAGGCAACGTTTGACAACCATCCATTGACGTCATGATGTCAAAGAGTTTTCTGTCACAATATTATGCACGTTCTTCATATTCCGCTAACTGAATTAGGAATGCAAATTTTTTGAAATGAGCCAGGCTCTGAAATGTTTTTGAAATAAGCTTGTTCGTAGCTCTCTAATAGCCTTTGGTATCTTGTTGATTTTTATTGCCATTCGACTAGTGTTATTATGGCAGTAGGTTTTTAATATGGAATCGCCTTCGATTATTTCGACAGAGAAGATAAACTCTTTCTTATCCGCACTCACCTAATTCAGTTCCTCCACTTCGCTTATACACTATGCACTGACCTTTATTCGCACTATTCTCACCATCGCACTCGCTTCAGTAACTCGTCTCACGAGATGAAGGCCTAAGACCTGTCAGCTGTACAACTGTACAATGGCGATCATCACATGATCCAGCTAGTCACACACAGACAGACAAACAAACAATATTACATAATAAATCATTACAAGCTACCGCTAATCGTCGTGGTGGCTTGGAGTGTAAGGCGCTTCTTAAGCATTCGGTTCGAAACCTGGCAAGTACCAATGTGACTTTTTTCGAGTTATATAGTATGTACTTTCTATGATTATTTAGACACCACTGATATACGGTGAAGTGAAACATCGTGAGGAAATTATAATTTTTTGAAATCATCAATCCGCCTTGAGCAAGCGCGGTGATTAATGCTCAAACCTTCTCCGTGTGAGAAGAGGCCTTTGCCCAGCAATGGGCTGATGATGTGATCTGCGAAATCACTTCATAGTATAAAACAAAGTCGCTTTCTCTGACCCTATATCCCTATATACGCTTAAATCTCTAATACTACGCAACACATTTTGATGCGATAGTTTTTAATAGATAGAGTGATTGAAGAGAAAGTTTTATATGTATAATGACACTAGTTACTCTCTCGCGGTTTCACCCGCTGCTCAGCTCCATTTGGTCGAGTATCAATGAAAGAATTTTAGCAATCCGACCAGCGGTTCTAAAGATAGATAGCTACAATGTTCTTTAGTGCTATAAGCTATAAAACATCTCGCTACGATCAAATGGAGCTGTGCAGCGGGTGAAACCGCGCGAGAGAAGCTTATCTGTACTTCTATACTAATATTATAAAGAGGTAAAATTTGTAAGTTTGTATGACTGTAAGTTTGTATGTAGGGGGTCATCTTTAGTACCGCTGGTCGAATTGCCAAAATTCTTTCACTGATAGAGTGCTATAGGATATAAAACATCACGCTACGATTAAATGGAGCCGAGCAGCGGGTGAATATGGCGTATCGAGTATTGGTGTGAAACAAAACGCCTGTTGTCAAGTTTCGGTATATTCCATACCTATATTGAAAACAACACAGTTCAGAAACAAAAATGCCCTGAAATCCAATAGAATAAATACAGTCCAAAAACACAAAAAACCAAAATAAAAATATATAACACAATACAAATTTGCGAAGCAACGGTATAAGCCGAAGTAGTTTTGTAGTTTAAATGTGGGAGAACCTAGCTTCGGCTCAAACGGGTCAGCTCGACCGAAATGATACCACGGCCTCTCTTAAACCGGCGTGAAACAACGACAGCGTGTAAAAAACAAGCATGCAAGACCAATAGTGTACCGCAGCACTGACTCAGAGCAGGAGAAGGAACGGAATGGTTTTTAGTCAGTAAGAGTCTGATATTTACATTATCACCTATAAGTGCCCACTGCTGAGCAAAAGACCTCTTCGTCTTCTCACAAGGAAAAGGTTTGAGAATTAACCACCGAACTTGCTCAAGGCGGATTGGCGATTTCAAACTTATAATAACAAATTGTAAGTCTAGGTTTCCTCACGATTTACCTCCACCGTGTATCAGTGTTGACTAAATCTTACTAATATTATAAATGCAAAAGGTTCGATGTTTGGATGTTCGTCACTCAATCACGTATCTGACAACGACGGATCTGAATGAAAGTTGGCACAGGCATAGGATACACTCCAGAATAAGACAAAGGCTTTTTATAAACATGCCACGCGGACTAAGTAAGCGGAAGCTAGTAAGTAATAAGTACTTGCCAGGTTTCGAACCCACATCCTCATACATGAGAAGCGGGCGCCTTACCTACTGGGCCAATGGACTTGGGGAAAATTACCAAACGATGCGATCAATTCCTCATCATTAAATTTCAAAACCTTTGTCGTCTCGAACTTAGAGCTCACTTATGCTTACTGATAATCCCAAAGAATGCTTCTATATAAAGTTTATCATGAAAGGTGGTGACATATATGCGATTTTTTTATAATTTAAAAGCTTAGCATCTAGATATTTTTTATTTTTGACGAGTAAGTTCAATAGTCTCATTCTTATGGAGCTTAATTTTGATTTTACTTCTGCTTTCTTTTTTTTTTCTTTTCTGTCTCTCTCGCTCTCTATTAATTAATTTTGTTTTAGTTTAGTTTGTTTATAATCCTGCCCGTTAACTATGGAAGTTAATGAACATTTTGTCACCGTAGTGCTTTTCCTTAAATATTCCACAGACAATCAGTGATGTTTTGTATATCCGTAGTACCTAAGCTTTTTTATATCGTAAAATAAAAAATAATGATAAAATATGAGTATAGAAAAAAAAGTAGTTAGCATCCCATACTAGCTATAAATAATTTTGATTTATTTTACCGATTCAAGTACAATCCAATTAATCCTTGGTTTAACGTAAACCTGTGTAGCACTCTAGAGCTGAAACTAATCAAATCATGGGATGGTAGGCTCGTTCCGGATCTGATGGCGGTTGTAACAATACGATGGCTGGCATTGTCTACCATATTGTGCAAATTAATTGGCGAAGTCGAGTGAGCTGTGGGTCTGTGAGCAGCCCGACAGACAAGCAGCTTCGTGTATATATATTTTGTTATTGCGTAGACGATCATTGATTATGGTTGTGGTGTAGGGTGATTTTTTATGCGATTGGTCGGTAAACGAGTATGGCGGAGTGACGAGTACGTTGGCGATCTTTTAGGCATTAGGGTTTTGGGGATTTAGAGATTGGGGTATTTAGGTTTTTCTCCTTCTCAAATAATATATTCTGATTTACTTCGTTGCGGGATCTAAGACAGTCATTCATGTCCCTGGGACGCGCCAGACTTTAGTGTTCCGGTATTTCCATGGGTGTATCTACTGTAGATCCTGGCTTACAGGAGTTGCAGCGGTTTTGGGAGGTTGCGTTGGGCTTGTCCCAATATAATAATGCACCAAGCATGCAATTGGGACTGCCTCGATGGTGTAGCGCATCAGGGATGTTTGCAGAAGCCAGAACCGTTGTTGTTTGGACATAAACTGTGTTTTTGTTAACGCATCGAAGAAACAGGAGAAAATCTTAGTTTGGGTCAAAATGGTCGATCGGGAAAGTTATTGGTGGAAGCGTCTGAACGATTTACGATACAATAATACGATAAACAGTGAAAATGTCAAAAGTCAAGTCAAGTTACGCATTTTTGAACGTCAAACAATAACAGTATCGACTATATGTCTGTGGCCTTACTCTCATCTAGTTTTGCAGGTGTCCATGGGCGTTATGTTAAAAAAACATTTAATTGAACCATATACCTCCTACAGGTAATAATCGAGCGTAAGTGTCCTTGTCAATAAAGGTGGGTCAGGGAAATGTCTTAAAAATAAGTATAGGTCATAAAAAAACCTTTAAATTTGACTTTACATAATATCATTCTCAGCAATAATATACTGCATGTACTAATAAAGTATTAGCTTGAAACATCGGTTAAGATATTATCAGATCCCAGAAGGCACTAAGCAGCTAAATACAATCACTCATTTTAGCAGACTACCGTCGAGAGAACCGGCGCCATGCTGCGATCCCGTCACTCACCATTAAGATGATCATACACATTTGAAGTTGTGTTGCATCGTGCACATTATGAACCTATATCACTTTGTAGTTGAATTAGAACTTCTTAAAGTAATTATTGGAATAGAATATACCATTATATTTTAATGTTTCACCGCTTTCTCTTCTTACTTGTGTCGTGAAACTCAACTTGGCATTGTCCTATCATCATTATCTTCATCATCACCATCAGCTGCAAGACGTCTACCGCTAAACAAAAACATTAAAAGTTTTTATTTCAAACAAAAACATTTGCCCACACGCATCCATGACAGCGAAAACGTCTTATTTTTCTTTGTCTTGGATGCGTTTACAAACATATAATTTCACATACATATTACACCCAGACCCGAAACAACAATTTGTAAACCATACAAAGAGTTGTTCCGTGGGCAATCGATCCCGCGACTCATTGCGCGGCATTCAGTTGCCCAGCCACCACATCAACAGTGCAGTCAAAAGTTGAGTTGGTTTAGTGTCGAGGATGTCGCATGTTCGGCTCCCGCACGATGCAAATCTTCGTGTGATTGTGATCTAGTGTGAGTCAGCGTACTTCAAAAAAACATACTCACTCCATAGTCCTCTACGTCAAACAACAATCTCCTACTTACATTCAATAGACCTCAACAAATCTGACAATGTCATCGGTCCACCTAACGTGTTCCCACGCTACGTTTTCAAATTTTTATTTTTTTTATTAATGTAATAAATCGGCAAACGAGCAGACGGATTACCTGATGGTAAGCAATCAACGCCGCCCATGGACACCCGCAACGGAGGAGTTACGAGTGCGTTGCCGACCTTTTAGAGATTAGGGATTTGGAGATTTAGGGATTGGGGAAGGGTCCGGGAAGGGGAAGGACTGGGCCTCCGGTAACCTCACTCACACGGCGAAACACAACGCTGTGGTTGTTCCACGCCGGTTTTCTGTAAGGCAGTGGTATCACTCCGGTCGAGCCGACCCATTAGTGCTGAAGCATGGCTCTCCCACAATTTAAAAATTTAAATTCGTACTTACTTGTTGTCTAAATATTGAAAGACGCAACGTTTTTTCATTAACCTGAACCTTTTAAACTCCTCTCTTTAACCCATCAGCGAAGCCAATTATGTAGAGAAAGCCTTTAGCAATGGACTGTCGTGTATTATATACTAGCTACTCTCGCGCGGTTTCACCCGCTGCTGGGCTCCATTTAATCGTAGCGTGATGTTTTATAGCCTATAGCACTTACGAATATTGTAGCTATCTATCAGTGAAAGAATTTCGAAAATCCGACCAGCGGTTCCAAAGATTACCCCCTACTAACAAACTTACAAATTCTACCTCTTTATAATATTAGTATAGATTTATGTGTGTAAATGCAATGTGAATATCAACATGTTCATCTTTTCGTTTGGTGAGGTCACAATAAGGGAGCCTATTATAGAAGCTGTTGTAGATCAGTCTTTTTTTAAAATTTAAGGGAACATAACCTATTGAAAATATTGAAAGAAAGATTTCAAGTAAATATTCAGCTATCATTCGATCAACTCTCAAACCGAATTTAAAACCTAACTTTTAAAACAAAAAAAAATACATTGCATGATGAATGACTTCACGGTTGGCGCAGTGGCTGGGCAACTGGCTGCTGTGCAATTTGTCGCGGGTTCGATTCCCGCACGGAATAACACTTTGTGTGACCCACAAATTGTTGTTTCGGGTCTGGGTGTGTTGTGTATGTGAATTTGTATGTTTGTAAACGCACCCACGACACAGGAGAAAATCCTAGTGTGGGGCAACGTTTTTTTTTAAAGAAAAGAAAGAAAGAACTGCATCCCTATTTAAAAACGCCAAAACGAAAAAAAGACACCAATAATACGCCAATTTTCCGGATATTCCGCAATAGTACGCCACTGGCGTATTACGCCACAAATCAGTACGCCATTACGTCAGGGAGCGGTGAGCGACGTCCACATATTTAACAAGTTGCACTAAGTAAGACTTGTGTAGACGACAACTACGAACGCTTATCGATTACACAGACGGAAATTGGAGCTGCTGTAACTATCCGGAATTTGGTTTTGATCGAGTAATATAAAGGTACGTTTGTTGGACCTTATAAATATTTAGGTAGAAGTACATTTTCGTTATTTATTTAACGTATGTGACAATGCTATACTCAGTTATTTTGTAAAGTTAAATGTTAGGGAAAATATTTAGTTTTAATTCCGCGACAAAAATCCAGGCTTGTTGCAGGATGCAATCCCACTCCTATGCAATCATGCATATGCACATGCAGCAAGGGTGACACCCTCCCGCCCACATGCATATGCACACATACACAAAACGGAAAAACATGCCACGCAATCAAACCTATACTCGACACGTGTTTCGCCCCTCCACAGGGCATCCTCAGGAGATGTTGACTCGACGAGCGCTCGGCGAGTATAGAGTATAGGTTTGATTGCGTGGCATGTTTTTCCGTTTTGTGTATGTGTGCGTATGCATGTGACCCTTGCTGCATGTGCATATGCATGATTGCATAGGAGTGGGATTGCATCCTGCAACAAGCCTGGATTTTTGTCGCGGAATTAAAACTAAATATTTTCCCTAACATTTAATGGCATGGATTTCCGCAAAGTAACGCCTGATTCTATAAATTATTTTGTAAAGGTTGCAAAAAATATTGTTATAATCCTAACTAACTTCCGGGTAGTTTCTACGTAACTTCTTCATCATCATCATCGTCAGCCTGTTGTCGTCCACTGCTGGACATAGGCCTCCCCAATTGCACGCCACTGAGCTCGATGTTCAGCTCTTCTCATCCAACCACTGCCAGCCACCCTGCGGGTGTCGTCAGTCCACCTAGCTGGAGGGCGCCCTACACTACGTTTGCCTCGACATAGCCCAAATTATTAGCAAACTGAAGTGGCAGTGGGCAGGTCACATCTGTCGAAGAACCGATGACCGCTGGGGTAAACGTGTTCTAGAGTGGAGACCACGTAACTACATACTACATGCAAAATTTCAACCAAACGGTCCAGCCGGTTTGCACAAAAGTACCTATAATAAAATTCACAAACTTTAACTTTTATATTGTTATTAAAGAGGGATAAAGAGACATATAAGGCTCAGACTGCACCATTGGTGTGATGGCTGAGCAACTAGCTGCCGCGCAACGTGTCGCGGTTTCGATTGTTGTATCCCACCTGATGGTAAGCAGTGATGCAATCGTTGATGGTAAGGCGCACTAGTTTTTTAAGAGCCTATTCACTCTAGCCTTGAAGACACCTAAATTGTATTCGGACGGATAGACTGCAGCCGGCAAACTGTTCCAATCCCTCGATGTACGCGGTATAAATGACGAAGCAAAACGCTTAGTCCGGGCCGCATGTGTCTCAACAACGTAGGGGTGGATATTCGCCAGATTTGGTGGATATATAATTCCTTTGACTTAATTTGTTTCATTAACATTTTTATTCCATTTCCAAACTCTATACTATATTTAATACCAAACCTAAATCCGAAATCACAACCTTCCTAGCACTGTAGCGTTTCAAAACATACTACGCAGTAAACACAAATTTATTGTAACAAAACCACTACACTACGTCGACCCGTCACTGTGCACCGTTAGTACGCCAATCCGTCATGTTATGAATACGCCAAACTGTGACGTCATCAATACGCCGATTCGTCAGTACGTTCAAAATATAGGATGCAGTGGAGCTCCCGTGTCGTGTTAACCACATAGTTAGCGAACTACTTGCAAAGTTTGCACCGACTAAGTTTACTTTCAGTTCGATTATGAACTCTCTCCCCTTTGTTTAAGATTGCTCGCTTTGTGATTTTCTTGTGAAACTATAAGAATGTGCTTCGATACAGGAGATTAAGCGATTTGTTTGTTTTTAGTTTGTTAAGATTGTCTTGTTGGTAAACGCGATTGTCTAGCGAGGAGTTTAAAGTTCGGGCTCTAAGTCAGAATGGAACTTTCTTCAAAAAAGGAGGCAACGAGTTTCTTCTGAGTGCGTTTACAAAAAAAAATCATCTACCTCTTGCACCCAGACTCAGAATGACAATTTGTGGATCACATATGTGTAGAATTGTTTGTAAAAATCGAATCGTTGACACAAAAGGCAGCACTCAGGTGCCCAGCTTCTGTGCCGATCACAATGTTTGTCATAATTTAGAAGACTTATCGATGACACAAATAAACCCTTGCAAAGGTTTTGTGGGGCTTAGCTTGTAAAATACTTTGTGAATTAAACATAATTTAATTCACAAAGGATTTTCTAGTATATCTGAGAAATATCGATGGTACAAAAAAGGAGGCAAAAAAGCAGGAGCATGCAGATCACCTGATGGTAAGTTATCAGTAGCGCGTTGCCGGTTTGTAGATAATCCCAAAGATTAACTGTGCAAGGCACAAAGAAATGTCATGACTCTGTATAAAACATTCGTGATCAGAACGAGTACTGATCAAGACAATATTCTATGTAACATGTACAGTTATTATGTTTGTAAAATTCGACACGAAAACTCGTTCATAAAATAATAAAATTTATCTCAAACACTTCCCTAAGTCAAAATACATGCATAAATGCAAAATATCACCCTTTCCAATAAAACTTCTTAAATACGTTGAACATGGCAATAAATTAAAATTGACGTGAATGGTGCGTCACAGTAGCTCGGCAGTAAAGGTTTACGGCCCCTCACCGATAGAGTGCGCTGTGGTACTTACGTTTAATACGTCGTGCCGATAGATGGCGTTATGTTGAACCGGTTTACGGCGGTTTTTACTGCTCGTATCGAGAAACGTAGTAATTAAAATCTCAATGCGAATAGAAAATTTAATCAACGAGTTTAAAGGTGAACGGGTAAAGTGAAATTTAAGCTTATATATTATTTTTCTAAGGGTAAGTTGTAGTGTTTAATGCTTTTAATCTACGTCAAGATATTTACCGAACAAGAATTATAATTTGCGTAATAGTAACTGGGTAGCAATTTCATGTTTATTTTCCTAAAGAATTGCAATAAGCACAGCCGCATACAAGAGTTACGTAGGGGCTGTGCCACTTTTTTACAATTAGTATGTCATATATTCATAAGAAGTTACGTTAAGAGCCAGATTGCTATTAAGAGCAAGTCTGTCACACACATATTTTTAAGCTCCTCACCAGTTCATACCTGTCGAATATCTGCACAGATGGCATGGTACCTAGGTAACTTCCTACTGTCTAACATGTGGTAGGTTCAACAATACTTAATGTGATACAAAAATTCTTTTCTAGGTCTATGTATTCTTTTATGTTTATGAACGCATCTACGACTCCTGGTAAAATCCTAGTGTTTCTTTTTTTGGTTGACGTGGTGTTCGGTTTGGGACCTTACACCTTGACTGGATGCTGATTGATACACTGATAACTTTGATTGATATTTATTGATAAAAGTATAATTGTATGATAGATGAGTGCACGCTAAATGATTGCTATTTGTGTACTAAATTCCTCGGGCTTGATTTGATGCATGAAATAATTGACACAGATATGAAAACTGTGATGTGCTTGCACTGTACACGTGGGATACCACCAATGTTTTGTTGGCTTCTCCATCTCTGTGTGGGGCGAGATGGAGTGTCAGACTCTTACTGACTAAAAACCATCTTATTTCTTCTCCAGCTTCAGACCGGGCTGCATTTCATCCTAGAATGAGACATTTTTTTGGATATAATAGTTGTTGCTCTCACTAAGATTTACTCCTGTGTCGTGGATACGTTTACAAACAAACAATTTTGCATACATATCACATCTAGACCCGGAACAATTTGTGGATGATACAAAGAGTTGTCCCGTGAGAAAATAGGACAGTTGCCCAGCCAAAGCGCCAATCGTGCAGACAAAACAGCAATGTTCTTTTGACGAAAAAATAATCACACTTTACCCAATTCACACAAAGCACGATCACAAAAAACCTGTTTCCCGTAACGTAACAAGATATAAATTCGAACCGGGATGGGAACGCGCACAAGTTTTTCAATGTTAACAAACCTCAAGTTGATCCGGAGTGTATAATTGGAAAAGTTGCTACCTTTACGTGAGCTCCCATTCTATTTACTTAACTTAAACGTCCAATTGGATGGGGTACCGGTAATTAAGTCGGTTCATTTAGCAATATTTGTGTTTTCTTTTACTTTGATTTGACGTGTATTATTTGTTGATTGTGCTAATATTGTTTAGTTGAGTGAATAAATTGCCAATAAACGCCAAAAGACTATTACAGATACGGTTCACTAGGGCTGATGTTCAGCTGGGATTTTTTATCAATATGCAAAACCGCTGCAACTCCTGTAAGCCAGGATATACAGTAGATACAACCATGAAAACACAGGAACACTGAAGTCTGCTGGGATTGCGGATCAATTGCAATAATGTACTTCGATCCCGGCTTGGAGCAGGAGAAGAAACGAGGTGGTTATTAAATCAATAAGTATCTGATACATATTGTCGGCCCAACCAGAATGAGAAAAACCGTTTCAAAAAAAAAAAATTGTTAATAACTAAATTAAATGTAATAATAATTCTTATATTGAATGCATTGTTGTACAAAGAATAAAGAAAAAAAACAATAAAGAATCGTCGATTCGTTTCTAGGCAATAAAGTTATTTTTAGGAGTTTCAAAAATGCTTCCTAAGTACACGAAGTCTGGTTAAAAACTCACTCCTTATTGGTATTATACATTTATTATTTTTAAACCATAAATACTCATTTTATAAATTGCAAACCCTCATGTTAGTAGACCATCACACCTCAAACACGATCACCACATCGATGACGTCACGCTTCCCTACCACATAATCAAGTGGTCGCCGCGGTGAGCTCAAAGCTTAATTATTTATTTATCGAGTGCATTATTTGATTTTATTGGGTGCTTATTGGAAATTATTAGCCGCCAATATTTGTAGAGACACGGGTATTAATGTTAATTCAATACGGGTTATGATCGTTGTCAAATACATACTGCATTGTAACGCAGTGGTCTTTTTCAATCCCCGACGCAAAAAGAGGGGTGTTATAAGTTTGACGTGTTTGTCTGTCTGTGTGGCATCCTGGAGCCTGAACGGGTGAAGCGATTTCAATTTAGTTTTTTTTTTGTATTAAAGGTGACTTACGTGCGTGTGTTCTTAGACATGTTTGACGAAAATCGGTTGAGCCGTGTAGAACTTATTGGGGGGAGGGGGGGGGGGGGTAAGTGGGGAAGGGTAACCGAAGGTCTGCAAATATACTCGAGTGGAGTCTCAAATGAAAGCGCACTGAAAGGGAATGTTAATGACTTAATCGAGAGAAAATTATATAAAATACCTATAAAAAGTATAAAATAAAAAAAAATTAATTAGACCCCCGACAAAATAGAAATATGTAGTTGATAATAAAATGTTTGGATCGGTCCCCCAATGCCACGTTTTCTTTATATATATTATATTATAGATATATATAGACTTTTTGTCGGGGGTTTTTTAATTAAAATAAGTAGTCTCATCGTTTTTTGTTTGTCGTTGATCGTCTATTAGCTCCGCGCACGAAACGAGTTAAATACGAATGTCTTTGACTTTTCTGGCATTGGGTGGGGCGAAAAGGTCTGTCAGACTCTGACTGACTCTTAAAGAGCCAATAGACCACCACAGACGGGGCCTATAGGGCTAATGTTCAGCCGGGGTTGCGGGGTAAGCGCAATGAGGTACCGCGACCTCAGCCCAGAGCAGGAGAAGGAACGGGGGGTTTTAGTCAGTAAGAGTCTGACACTCTCTCTCGCTTTATCCTGGGCGGGAGAAGTCATTCGATAATTTTCCTCTGACAAAAAAAGACTCTGACTGACTAAAAACCACCATTTTTCTTGTTTCTCCTGCTCTGGTCTGAGGCTGGGCTACATCCTTGTGCTTGCACCCGCAGCCCTGGCTAAAACAATAACACCATATGGAGAAAATGGCGATTACTGGCCTTTGAAAGAAGAGTGGTGAGCCCTTATTTTGTTGTTGATTTAAAAATACCAGTTTTTATTAAATAATACTGGTTAGAGTTCATTTCAGAGTATTGTTGTGTAGGTAAGCTAGAAAGGTTTTAGGCTATTTCGTTTTTTCGTCTCCTGAAATAATATCTACTGATTTATTTCGTTGCAGGACCAAAGACAGATTTAATGTCCCTAAGACGCATCGGACTTCAACGTTCCGGTGTTCTCATAGTTGCAATTTGGCTCACAGGAGTTTCAGCAGTTTTGGGAGGTTGTGACAGGCTTCTCCCAATGAAAAAGATAAAGGAAAACCTCATTATTTCTGAACTGAACAGCACCGCATGGAAAAAGTTAATGGTTCATAATAATCCATCAAATTGACATTGAACAAATTTTATTCGTCGGATCAATTCAATGAAAGTCCAAAAGCAAGAACCAGAACCGGAATCCCTCGACCTTATCTACAAGCCACAACAAATGCATTCAACCAACACAATCAATAAACAACATCCAAACATCTATGATCAATACAGTTGACAACAACACACTTGAAAGAAATCTGTATAGAAAACATAACGGATCAATGGACATATCCAAGGAGACCCCATACAAGATACTGAAATAATTTTTAACAAAACTTTGTCCCCTACAAAGAGGTTGAACAAAAAATTCATTGAAGCGTGAATTTAATGAGACGTCATTATGTATGGCCGATAGTTGTGTCTGGAGGCACGTTGGAGATATGTATCGGTGTGATACCGAAGGATTGTTGTCGAGAAAAATGGGGCAATACAAAAATCATATTGTTTTAAAAAATCATTCTGGGGTATTCGTATCTGAATAATTAGAGCGTTTAAACAAAGTTACTACGGCCAAAAATTTAAAAGATAGAAGCTTTAAGTGTGTGAGAGCCACGCTTCGGCACGAATGGGTCGGCTCGGCCGGAGTGATACCACGGCCTCACAGAAAACCGGCGTGAAACAACCACAACGTTGTGTTTCGCCGTGTGAGTGAGGTTACCGGAGGCCCAATCCTTCCCCTACCCCAATCCCAAAATCCCCAAAATCTCAATCCTTAAAAGGTCGGCAACACACTCGTAACTCCTTCTTTGTTGCGGGTGTCCATGGGCGACGCCGATTGCTTTCCATTAGGTAATCCGTTTGCTCGTTTGACGTCCTATCACATAAAAAAATATAACGCTGAGAATATCTTCATTATTTGATACTAGTTTGTTAGTCACTTTTTATCATGCTTAATGTATTTTTTATCTTGTTCGTTTTGTGTCTTGTATGCGTCCCAGACGCGAATAAATACTTTTTCTTTCTTTCTTTCTTACTAGCATCTAGCCGTGGCATCGCCTGCGTGGTGAATTAAAAGGAGCCTATGTTTTACCCAAGGTATCAGCTAAATATTTACATACCAAATCGGTCCATAATTTTTTTCGTGAGAGAATAATAAACTTTCTTGAGAGAGTAACCAGGGAGTTTCTTGCTCGTTCTTCTCCATAGGAATCTACACTTTGGAACGAGCAAATAGCTTCACTAGAGGACAGACGGACAGACTGACACATATAAAGTTAAACCTTATGATATCTTTTTTGCTTGACGTTCAAAAGTGCCTTTTTTGTTCTATTTGAAATAAAGAATGTGATTTGATTTGATTTGATTTGAAACATACATTTTTACAAAACTTCACATTAAAAATACCTATTTTGTTAAGTCACAAAATAATCAGTCTTGTACAATATTTATGTATATAAATTTTATGATATTGTAATAAAACCTCATACATCAGCCTACTACTACCCTACCTACCTACCTACCTACCTACTACTAAGTGGCTACTACTGAGTAAGTGAGCAAAAGCCTCTTCTGACACATGCTTCATCATCATCATCATCATCATCAGCCTATAAGATTCTACTGCTGAGTAAAGGCCTCCCACACGGAGAAAGTTTGAGCATTAATTACAAGGCGGATTGGCGATTTCAAAATTATAATCAGAAATTAAATAAATCCAGGTTTCCTCACTTCTTTTTCTTCCCCTATCATTCAGAGGTGTCTAAATAAACTTAAAAACTACATGTTACTCGGAAAAGTAACATTGGTATCTACCAATGTTACTTACCAGGTTCCGAACTCGCGCCCTTTTACATGAGAAGTGAGCGCCCTAATCTCAAAACCACGACAACGTTAAATAACTTCGAATAAGATTCCGTCCGTCTGTTAGTTGAAGTGTTCTTGGAGCACAGTGACTCCTGATATGCCTTTGATAACGTCGTATCTGTGTTCTTGTTACAGAGCTACAGCATTTGCAGATACATTCTTATCTCTGACGGTCGTAGCGAGGTTTTTTATAGTAGTTTATTTGGTTTCAAGCTTGCATTACTTAGTTTCTTTAAAGAATAGTCTGGTTCAGTAATCAGGGGGGTGACAATGACGTTTAAAGTAAGACTGTCTTAACCTTACTTCAGTGTAGGTAAGACAGAGCTAGACAACTTATATAGCTCTTTCTCTTACCCACACTTAAGTAAGGTTAAAACAATCATGGTTAGCCTCCAGTACCACTTTTTATTTTTTTTACTGTGATATATAACTGGAGTGATACTACCGCCTCACAGAAAATCAGCGTGAAACACAAAGTCGTGTTTCGCGGCGTAAGTGAAGTTATCGGAAGCAAAATCTTTCAAACCCCAGCCTCAATCCTCAAGTCCATATCCTTAAAGCGTATAGATACGGTTAAATTACAAAATAAGTTTAGTTTTGTTATGAAATAAAATATTTCTATCATAACTTTCGTGAGACATTCTAAATTAATTATGATGTTTTCGGCTTACTCACGTAATAATTTGACGAGATACTCGACTAGTTTCAAGCCACGCTAGAGGCCCATATTCATGAGCAGTATTCCGCGAAACGCGACGCGGTGACTCGCGCTGCTATTGAAATATATTTTTCCTTAACTATGGAAAGTACCCCATTTTTTATATTGTGGGCTAAGTTCCTGTCTGCCAATGGAAGGGGCTGTTTCGAGCCTAGAATAATAGAACGCACCTGTTAATTTTGACAAAGCTGGAATGTGTCGGTTAAAATAAGTACTTATCAAAATCTTTATCATACTGAACATAGGTATTTTAAAAAAGAGTAGGTACAGTCCAATTTTTTTCGAAACAGAACGAACTAAGAAAGCCTTATCACCCAAGATATAAAAGAAAGAAAATTCGTATAACTATAAATCATACACAATACACAAAAAGACCATAAAAACTTTGTTTGTATTGTCACCTCCCCTTTGTGAGTCGCGCTCTGTGATTGGCTGACGGCAGAGAGGCGTGCGCGCAGCCTCCGTGCAACGGTTCGTTGAAAGTAACAGTTTTATCTTAACATTTGTCATATCTAAATGTCTATGAAGTATTTAGTTGTTTTTTATTTGTTTGTTTTAAGTACAAATATTGATAAGTTACTGAATATATTTAAGAACTGTATTTCATTTGTGTTTTATTTGTTTTTCATTTGTTTTTATTTGTAATGAAATTGTTTGTATGTATTCTTTAATAAAAATTTTGTAATTAAATCTTTACTGAATCCATTTCGAAAAAGGTTAGCTCGCTGGCTGACTGGACCTAGGCTCAAGTGTACGACACGTTTTCGCTCAAGAACCCAATAAAACACCACAGATAGACACCGATTCACATATTATTTTCACATTCGCACTCTGCACTAATAACAAAAAGTAATTATACTACTAATGTCTGCCATCTGTTATTTGACTGCACTGTTGGTGCGGTGGCTGGGCAACTGGCTGCCGCGCAACGTGTCGCGGGTTCAAGTGCCGCACGGAAGAACACCTTGTGTTATCAACAAACTGTTGTTGGTCTCTTTGTGTTATTCAGAATTCAGAATAAGAGATGGGGATATTTGAGGATTGGACCTCCGGTAACTTCACTCATGCTGCACACTACAAGAAACGTTATTTCACACAATGATATTATAAGTAAAATGGTATAGATAGGTTACATAAACAACATTCGATTGTCAAAAACGGCACACTTATGCACACATGAATAAATCGTATGATTAGACGTGAAAGTGGGATAGCATGATTCAATAACCGTGAGTGAAAAAGAGACAAATATGAAAAAGTGTGTCTAGTTGGCCACATTTTAATGTATCACTTGCTGAGCCTGCTGCTTATGACCCATCTACGCCTTTTTACTTATAATGTCATTGGTTTCTCATCGATTTTTTGTAAGCCCTTATTATTACTCCGGTCCAGCCCAGCAGTGTGATTCTGTAAGACTTTATTCTAAACTTCGAATCTGAATCCGCCGTGAGTAGTAGTACACTAGCGCTACACTTGCGAGTTGAACTAAATTGACAGCATCATTTTGAAAGATAAAGTGTGAAATGACGTTAAAAGTGGCATTCTAAAATTTAATTTCCCCGTCATTTCGACGCTCACTTCGCACTCGAACACGATTCGATATCAAACAAATTTTATAGAATCGACGTGCAGTACAGAAGCAAATTCCTCCCACATTTAAAACCTACTTCAAAATATAATTTTCGCTGAATAACCAAGCGAGTTCACATTTAATTTTGTATCATAATACGAGTAATACAACAAAAATATGCGAACAATTTCGCTAACATTCATTCATTCAAACATACATACATACACGTAGTTTATATATTCCGTAACGCCGAGATATGTGTAATATTTGAATTACAAACACACGGACGGACGGTCCGCATCTGTTTCCTAATATTTGTATAAGGTTTGCATGCTGTATATATATGGGTAACACTAGTATTTGATCACGACTTCGTCCGTGTAGAATTTGTACTGTACTTGATAAGTTAGTTTTCATTAATGTCCCATCTTACTCAGATTTTATAAGGAGCATACATTGCCATAATCTTATTTATTTAAGCTTCATACTATCAATTCTGCATTTGACAGAAAAACAGACATTTCAGGAATCTGGTTTTGCAGGTCAAACAACAATGTACAGCGGCTCCGACCTGGAAATGAATCTGTACCTAAGTCGACAGAAGTTATTTCACGAAGAAGCGATACTTACGTATTAGTTTTTTTTTTGAAATTGAAAATGGCTTCTCCCGTGTCATAGTGTCAGACTCTTCCTGACTAAAAACCCCCACGTTCCTTCTCCTTCTCTGAGCCGAGGCCGCGGTGTCTCATTGCGCTTGCCATACAACCCTGGCTAAACATCAGCCCTGTCTGTGGTGTGCTTACGTGTGAGTGAGGTGACCATTAGAGGCCCAATCCAAAACTCCAAAAGAGTTTGTATACCTACAATTTTAAATTCTCTAATTTCCTATCCTATAATCCCTAACCCACAAGAGGTCGCTAACGCACTTGTAGTTACTTCTTAGGTATGAGTGTCCATGGGTGGCTCTGCCCAAGATCCGATCCTTTCAAAAAATCGATCCGAAAACCCGATCCTTTCTAAAAAATGTTATTATACGATTAAGGATTGTTTAGAAAATAAGTAATGAGAATGAGGATTTTTAGATGTTTTAAATAATAATAAAACTTCTAATAAGTACTGTTTAATAATAACTTTTATATAATTTTTGTTGTTTACTTGTAATTTTGTTTTAATTAATAATGTACCAGCCCAAATGGGCCTTGCTTATTATATGCCCAAACGGGCTGATTGTTGTACTGTATACCACTATATATATGTATAACACCTGTAACCAACACAATCAACACAATAAAAATGACTTTACTTTACTTTTACCTATCCTCAAATCTTCAATATTGACCTCCAAAAGTGACAATCCACTTGAAACTTCTCTAGGCGACGCTGATTGGATACCACAAAGTAATTTGTCTGCTCAACAACACCATTAAAAAGTGCGTCAAAGGACTCATTTAAAACTTGAAAAGATAACGGACTGACAGACGGACATGGTTACTTTTGTCATTATAATACATGAGTGTTTCTGTTACTGGTCAGTTTCCACTGAGTATAGTTTACTTAGTAAAGAATGGCTGGATAAATATGAGAGTAGGGTGGAATTAAACCTCAGCTATTATAATAATACATATGAAGAGACTTCACGGTTGAAATATTTTTGAGTTTTTGTGGGAGGTACAAGAAAGTTTAAAAAACTGACACATATTTATGATATTAAGATTTTATATGGTAAGAGACAGTTTTATATTAGTAATATTTTAATGTTAAGAAATGATTCCAGCATGGGAAAGCGGTGCGGTTCGGTGACGAATGGGTCAGCTCGTCCGGAGACATACAAAGGCCTCACTGAATATCGGCGTGAAGCAACCCTGACGTCGTATTTCGCCGTGTGAGTGTCATTAGTGGGGGCTCAATCCTCCCCCCGCCCTCCCATCCTCAATCATCATCATTATCATCATCAGCCGGAAGACGTCCATTGCTGGACAAAGGCCTCCCCCTTAGCTCTCCACATCGAACGACAAGTTGCCACCTGCATCCATTGGCTCCCCGCGACTCTGACGATGTCGTCGGTCCACCTAGCGGGAGGCCTGTCCACACTACGTTTTCCGCCTCCTTGGTCGACACTCTAGCACTTTTCGGGCCCATCCTCAATTATTAAATCCTTTTATGGTAGGTACTTTTACTTATAAACAGATCAAAATTGTTTTACACTTTCACTAATGCATTATCAAGTTTATATTATTGCACCCATAGCAGAGAACAATGCAGAGACAAGTTGTTAAAAAAAGAACTAAATGATGAGAAATCTGGCATAAAATTTTAAATCATTTATCGTTTCGAACATGGCGTTCACTGCTATACAAAATGTATACTACTATATACATTAATGTACATATACTGCTGGTATACTTATTGACTATCCAAAAGAATGAAAAACAAAAACTCAAGCATAACTAAGACAAAATCCCTTTAACCCTATAATTATTACTTGACGAGTTTCAAGTGACATCTTAGTGTCAGCCGCATGATATCACTCGTTGTAAGTGTCAGTTTCACTCGGAACTTGTCATAAATTACTGACAATACTCACTTGAGTTTTAATTCAGATGTCAGCGTTTACAATGTCAGTTTTGTAATTCGTTTTACTCGTAGAAGTAGGGTATAGAGGTCTGTTTAGTTGATAACATAAGTAATATTGTGATTTTTTTAAATTCTGAATTGGAATAGACTAATATGCAAATCTCACCATCATGATCATCATATAGCTTTTGAGTGTCAAATGATAAGCAAACGTTTCTGCTCCCATAGAATATCATTAATATTGACTATTTGACTAAATAACCGTTCATTTTATTTTATTGATCTCCTTGTTCGCATGTCAGTTGTTTACTTCATTTGGAATGAATGAATTGAATGATTCATAAATATGTAGCCTATTTATAAGTGCGTGAAGATCTCTTCTCACACGGAGAAGGTTTTTGTAATCGCCACGCTTGCTCAAGTTACTTGCTCTTAGAAAGTACATGTAACTCAGAAAAAGTCACATTGGACCTTGCCAGATTTCATACATGAGAAGTGGACACCTTAACCTCTAGACCACCGCGACAATATATAACCCGGTTGTTGTTAGGGTTGCCTCTTAATATACAGAGTACAATTCCCATGATATTAAAAGTGTTTTTCATTATAGCTCTAAATTTTTTTAAAGCTGTAATGAAAAACACTTTTGTATCTGCTTGCTTACTTGGCAGCTGTACTTGCAACCACATAAAGAACGTGGCAGTCTATAAGTAAGTGTGGGAGGGTTATGCTTTGGCAAAAATGATATTAGATATTGAGTGATACCACTGCCTCATAGAAAATTGCCTTGGTAAAGCGTTCGCATTGTGTTCGTACCAATCCGAAATTTTATAAAATTCCTTACATTTTCCAAAGAGCCAGCAACGCACTTGTAGCACTTCTGGTACGAGTATCTATGGAAGATGACGGTTGTTTACCAGAGGGTGACATACCTGCTCGTTAGCGCCCTGTCCCTTGCCACCGTAAGCGCGGGTCTGCAAGAGTTCTGCGCCGAAGATGCGAGTCAAGTGCAGTAATGTAAGCAGTCCCCATCTGGAACAAGAAAAGGAACGCGGTAGTCTATAAAAGTCTTACACTCCCTCTAGCCTCACACAGGGCAATAGAAGTCACGGATGATCGCCTTAAAAAAGCCCTAACTAACTAATAAATACTAAATGCTCAACATCTTTATTGCTTTACCATACGTAGGTTCATATAAAGGTGGTAACAATTTGTGCGTTATCAATTATGTATCCTGTAAGGCACAGCAAATAAGATAACAACTTGAAATAAATCTGCAATAGAAAACGGTTAACGACACATACCTTTGCCAATTTCTTGTATAATCAGCTTACGATCACGTTCACGCAATATATGAAACCACATGTTGTATGTAAAATCCCATAGCAACAGACATAAATACATAGTTCTAAAATAATAGTATTGAAAAATAACGGGAAACGTGTGAGCGCGCCGTGCGGGCGACCGCGGTATTTATAGATTGTGACGTCATAGCCACAATGTTCCGGAGTCTGGGAGATCTATAAGCTATGAAAAGATAATGAACAAAATCCGCTGCTTCATTTGAACTTTAATTTATTTATTTTCGTCACTATCATCGTAATATTTCAGCTACAAGATGTCCATCTACATAGAACTTTCAGATCTTTATCTACATTCTATAATTCCAAAACCTATGTCGATGAATATCGACATAGGTTTTCCTTTTTTTGTCTTGGGAAAATCATCAAATTATCATTAGAGTATCAGACTCTTAAAAAATGTCAAAAAGTCAAAAATCATTTATTCCAATTAAACATTTACAGGCACTTTTGAACGTCAAACAAAATTTTGAAGATATAGTGTCAGTCTGTCGGTCAGTCCTCTTAGTGAAGCTATTTGCTCGTTCCCAAGTGTAGATTCCGATGGAGAAGAACGAGCAAGAAACTCCATGGTTACTCTTTTTAAATCAGTTTCAGTTTCAGTTTCTTACTAACTAAAAACCCCCCTGTTCCTTCTCCTGCCCTAGGCCTCGGTGCCTTATTGCGCTTACCCCGCAACTTCGGCTGAACATAAGTCCTATAGGTCTGTGGTGGCCTATTGGATTTATGAGGCGCGCGCGGAATGCTACGCTCAGATCTGGTTCTGACTGGGTGATGAGCTACCCTAACTCACCGTCCACAACACCACCCGTGCTTACGCTGGCCAGAGATCATCTCTCGATCCCCGATGCTCAGAGTTTTGTTCAACATAGGTACATTTCTAATTTTTTCATCGGGGAGTCTCATCTCATCCTATTACAAGGTGGGGCAAGAAGGTGATTCAGACTCTTACTGACTTTCTTCTGCAGCCCGCTGTGATAACGGCCCTAGTCCCATTGATTGTGGTGTATTAGCTCTTTGAGGCGCGCGCAGAACGCAACACGCCGTACGCTCGGGTTGGGTTCTGGTCGGGCGGCAATGCACTCTTGCTTGCCGTTTGCAGACCATATATTTTTTACATAATGAGATTATTAACACATGACCTTGAAAAGTTGACTTTTAAAAGTAGTGTTTCAGCAAATTCATTGTTTTATACTTTTGAATTGTAATAGTTGTAAATCGTAGCACTAAATGTATTGAATCAATGTTTAATTAAATGTGAACGATTAAATTGTTTAATTAGTCAGCTGTATCCTAAAATCTTGCTGTTTTAATGGGCCATTCCCAACGCTGGGCCGTTTGCCCGCTCGTAAGAACGATTCGAGTCTTAATTAGAAAAACCTTGATTTTAATTAACCATAAAGTGTATGTACTTGTCCAGAATTAGGGGTAACTTTAAATTGAGGCCGCTTTTTTGTGGCATAAATACAGTAAAAACATTTTGTTTACTTTCAGAGTCCGTTGTTTAGTAAAACCCGTGTGGTGACTGTGTCGTGCACGTGACAGATAATTGTATATTTTTTATATTTAGCTATCTCTGTAAACAAACTTTAAATGAAAAATTATTTAATATTTCTTAATGTTAACTGTCTCTGAAAACGCACATGAAAACAAGGTAACCATTGCTATTGTTACGTGCCTGACGTCACGTTCCTGACTATGCGGGCTTGGGTAACGGGATTGGATGAAATGAAACACTAATACCGGTTTTCAGACTTTCTATTGCACTTAAGTTACAGCGTCCACGGAGTTAAGTTATCGGCGTTCCTCTCCAGCAGAGCCCGGCCGACTGACACAACTTTGCCGTTCACGCTGGCTTAACTCACTTAACTGACTGCACTCCACTATTTCACTGCACTTCACTATTTCACTCACTTTTCTTCTTTTTCACTTCTTCCTTTTCTTCCGAATCGCTTTAGACTTAGAACACAACTGCCAGCGGTGAGCCGCAGTTCCGCTTATATACCCCCGGTCAGGTTCTGGAACATTCAATTTCGTTATTCTTTTTGATTGTCATGACTCCAGAATCTTCCAATAATTTCGTTATTCATTTTTATTTATTCTCCTTCTCGCTCTTTGATTTTTCATTACTTTCACACCAAAAGCTTCCAGAAAGTTCCACAAAAACTTCCATCAACTAAAAAACTTCATGCTTACGGCGGGACTCGAACTCGGGGTCTCTCTGGTGTAATCCACATGCCTTACCGATTACACCAACTCGTGTTGACAATTCACGACGAAATTTACAATCTCTAGGCAACGTTTGACAACCATCCATTGACGTCATGATGTCAAAGAGTTTGAACCACTTTTCCGTCACACTGCCCCCCTCTTAGATTCGCTCGTCCCGAGCATCGTTGCTGCCGTAATACCTCGCCAACCTGTCTATATGGACAACTTTCAAAGGGCTCCTTGAAGTCTTCCGAATTCTGTAAGTAATGTCATTGATCTTCGTGACTATCTCATAAGGACCTTCCCAACTCGGTTGCAGCTTCGGAGATTTTCCCTTCCTTCTGACTGGATTATGAAGCCAGACCAGTGACCCCTCTTCAAACCCAACAGAATTGGCTCGTCGATCATAGCGCGTTTTTGCGCGATCACTAGCTTGAAGACCGGCCTCCCTGATCTGCTCGTAAATGTCCAACATTTTTGCCCTTAACTCGCTTATGTAATCGCTAAATTCGGTGCGAGTGTCGCCAGGTGGACAGCCCGATACAAGATCTGCCGGTAATCTCAATTCCCTTCCAAAATTTGCAAATGCAGGCGTCTTTGCGGTACTTTCATGTACAGCAGTCCGATAGGCAAGCAAGAAGAGAGGTATGTAAGTGTCCCAATCTCTCTGATGGCTGTCAACCACCTTTGCTAAGTGTCGCTCCAATGTTTGGTTGAAACGTTCGACCATTCCATCTGACTGTGGATGATAAGGGGTCGTTCGAGTCTTATGGATTCCCAAAAGTTTACAAGTTTCCTGAAAAACTTGAGATTCAAAGTTCCGTCCTTGATCACTGTGCATCTCCAAGGGCACTCCGAATCGGGTGAATACCTCGTTTACCAACTTCGTGGCTACAGTTACTGCCTCTTGATTCGGTATGGCAAAGACCTCCGGCCATTTTGTAAAATAATCCATAACCACTAAAACGTAGCGATTGCCCGAATCAGTGATTGGAAATGGTCCAGCGATGTCTAAGGCTATTCTCTCCCAAGGCATACCAACATTGTAGATTTTCATCGCCCCCCTGCTTCTTGTTTGTGGACCCTTGACAGCTGCACAACTAGTGCATTTCCGGCACCAATCTTCGACATCATATTTGCAATGCAACCAATAAAACCTCTCCTTGATCTTCACCAAAGTCCTCCTAATTCCCAAATGTCCTCCAGAAGATCCATCATGGAACGCTTTTAATACATCCCTTATTTTTGAACGAGGCACCACCAATTGCAAATGCTCGTCCTTGCCGTTTGTTGATTCCCATTTCCTGCACAGAAGTCCGTTATGCAGCGTAAGGCTTTTCCACTGTGCCCATAAACCTTTCGTTACCGCGCTATATTGGGCGATGTCACTCCAACTTGGCTTGTTACCACTTCGTAGCCACTCCAGTATTGGTTTGATATCCGCATCTCTTTCCTGTTCTAATTTCATCGCATCATCTCCCCATGCCTCGTCAACAGTATCAGTCCTTATCACCTTAAGAAAAGCAATTTCCTTCTTGGCACAATGCTTGCAATCTTCCACGCATGGGCGTCTCGATAATGCATCTGCGTTGCCATGAATTCTTCCGCCGCGATGTTCGATTTCAAAGTCAAATTCCTGAAGTTGTTCCAACCATCTGGCTACTTGGCCTTCGGGATCCTTAAACTGAAGCAGCCATTTCAAAGCAGCGTGATCAGTTCTGATCAAAAATTTCCGTCCCAGTAAATACTTCTTGAAATGGTGCAGAGTTTTGACTACGGCCAGCAATTCCCTCCTGGTCACGCAATAATTCCTCTCCGGCTTGGATAGTGACTTGCTGAAGTAAGCAATAACCTTCTCCTGCTCACCATCGCGTTGTGAAAGGACACCTCCTATTCCGATATTGCTGGCATCCGTATCAACTACGAATATTCCTTTCGCGCTGGGGTATCCGAGAATTGGTGTGTTACAAAGCCGTTCTTTTAGTTCTCGAAAGGCTTGCTCACAATCCTCGTCCCATATAAAGGCACGTTTCTCCTCTGTCAATCGATGCAATGGCTTGGCAATGTCTGAGAATCCTTTCACAAACCGCCGATAATACGAGCACAATCCAAGAAATGCTCGAACTTGCGTTTTGTCTTTAGGTGTTGGCCATTCCTTAACAGCGACAGTCTTGGCTGGATCAGTCTCAATTCCTCTCTCAGAAATAACATGTCCTAGATAATTCACTTCGCGCTTGAAGAAAGAGCATTTCTTTGGACTCAACTTTAAATTTGCTCCACGCAGCTTTTCGAGTACCCTTTCCAATTTCCTGAGATGATCATCAAAATCCCGTCCAACAATGATGATGTCATCGAGGTAAACTAGGCAGGTTTCGCCCAGTAGTCCCGCCAGCACCTGTTCCATCAAACGCTCAAAGGTTGCCGGTGCATTGCATAATCCAAATGGCATCACCTTAAATTGCCAGAGTCCCTTCCCAGTTGAGAATGCGGTCTTTTCCTTGTCCTTAGGATCCAAATCCACCTGCCAATAGCCGCTTTTCAGATCGAGCGTTGAAAACCATTTCATGCCACTCAGTGTGTCAAGTGTGTCATCGATTCTTGGTAACGGGTAGCTATCCTTCTTGGTTACATCATTCAATCGTCGATAGTCTACGCAAAACCTCGTTGAACCATCTTTCTTCTTGACAAGCACGACAGGTGAACACCAAGGGCTAGAAGAGGGCTCTATCACGTCATTTTTCCTCATATCGTCAATCATTTGTTCAACCTCTTTCTCACGAGCGAATGGTATACGTCTGGGCCTTTGACGAATTGGCATTGTATCACCTGTGTTTATTTTATGCTTCACCAAACCAGTTCGGCCAATATCACCATCGCTTCTTGAAAACACATCAGAGAATCGAAGAAGTAAATTTCTAGCTTTCATAGTCTCCACTTTTGTCAGACTTTTGTTTTCGTCTAAGATTTTCGTTACAAAGTCTATTCCCGCACTGTCCTTCTTCACAAGATTTTCCGAGCATTTTCTTATCCAGGCCACTTCTTCCAATACGCCCACAGGCTCTCCTTCTTCAATCGTAATTTTTGAATCACTGAAGTTGAATACCGGAATGCGGTTGACATCAGATGACCCCACGACAGTTCTTGCCGGTAGCCATGAGTTTACGTGTTCCGATTTATCAATCACAGCGCACCTTCGAGGTAAACTTCCTTCCCTCCTCCTAGGTAATGCAATTGGTACGAGAGTCTGTGATTTTGGTGCAAGAACAGTTCTTCTTAAACAGCAAACTTTTCCCAGGGTTCCACCCTTCATCGGAATTTCCTCAGTTCCACATAGTAATACTCCAGATTTTAAGTCGATGTTACACTGGTGCCCTTGCAGGAAATCAAGTCCCAGGATGCAGTCATCCAGAATTTTGGCCACAATAACCTCATGTCGATAAACACGTTCCCCAATTTTAATTGTTACATGCAATTTTCCACTTATCGGTATGCGCTGGCCGGTAGCTGATTTCATTCGTAGGCCAACAATTGGTTTAAGGTGTTTCCTGATGTTTTGCCCAAGCAGCCGAACATTCATCACCGTCCTTGAAGCTCCAGTATCTAACGTTAGCTGACTGTTTTTCCCGTTTACTTGACCGTCTATTACCAGAGTATTTCCATCGTTAGTTTGCTTGATGTAGATTGTTGGGGTTATTCCACTACCGGCCAGCGCCCACCCCGCAGCCCTGGCTGGATTTAGTTTTCCTGCTGGTCAGAAGTTGAGACCGCCGCGTCCTGGCGGTTCACCTTCTTCGGGCAGTCGCTCCGCATGTGCCCACGCTCTCCGCATCCATAGCATATGAAGTTCCGACGGCGTGGAGGTACCTGCTCCGTTGTCGTCATTTCCCGCAGACGTAAGGTACGGGAGTTACCACGCACGGCTTCCACTTCCAGTGCATGGGCCAGAGCTTCTTTCATGTTCTTGTGATGGCCCAGATGAACAGCAGCTCGTACTTCGGGGTCCCGAACACCGTCAATGAATGCTTGGAGAAGCGTGCCTTCAATCATTGACGGAGTCGACCGGAAAGCTCGACGCACAAGTTTTTCGATTTCCACGGACCATTGTTGTAGACTCTCATTAGCACGCTGAGTACGCTCTTTTAATTGCGCTCTGTACACGTGCTCGAGGTGGCTGTCTCCAAAACGTGCCTCAAGTGCGTCGAGGAGGGCACTAAAGCTGAGATCCCCACTTGCGCCGATAGCTTCCAGCACTGATAGCGCTTGATCACGGAGGGCCAGGGTGAGGGCTGACTGTGCTTCCTTCTGAGTCCAACCATAAGCCTCCATAAGTGTCTCAAACTGTAGCTTGAACGCGGTCCAAGATGTTGTTCCGTCGTAATGGGGAATCTTGAGCCCTTTCGTTGCGCTTGAGGCCACATTTGGGGTGTCAAAAACGGCTGCAAGACGGCTTCGGCTCTTCAAAGGGCTTGGGCTTGCCACTTCCTGTTTGATTTTGGAGATCTCTTCTTCCACTCTCTCCTCTATCGCCATGACGCGATGTTCCAACTTGCCTAACCCTTCCTCCACTTCTTGTACCCGTTCGACAGCCTTTTGCAGTCCCTTCGTGAAATCCCTGTGCATCTCTTCCAAGCGACGCGCTTGCTCCTCTTGGCGGCGAGCTTGATCCTCTTGGCGACGAGCTTGATCTTCTTTCAGCTCCCGAAGCTGTTCTGCCTGACAGCGTGCTTGCTCTTCTTGGCGGCGCGCTTGCTCTTCTTGGCGGCGCGCTTGCTCTTCTTTCAGCTCCCGCAGCTGTTCTGCCTGACAGCGCGCTTGCTCTTCTTGGCGGCGCGCTTGCTCTTCTTGGCGGCGCGCTTGCTCTGCCATCATTTGCTGCAGCTGTAGCAGAAGATCCACCTGCACAGGCTTGGCTTCTGCATCGCTGGTTTGAGCTGCAGCACCCTCTTCCCTCACACGCTGCGCTTCTGACATAGCACGGGTACTCACTCCTCTTACGTCCTGCGGTACTAGCGGCATTTTTCTCCAATCCCACTTCTGACACCAAATGTTACGTGCCTGACGTCACGTTCCTGACTATGCGGGCTTGGCTAACGGGATTGGATGAAATGAAACACTAATACCGGTTTTCAGACTTTCTATTGCACTTAAGTTACAGCGTCCACGGAGTTAAGTTATCGGCGTTCCTCTCCAGCAGAGCCCGGCCGACTGACACAACTTTGCCGTTCACGCTGGCTTAACTCACTTAACTGACTGCACTCCACTATTTCACTGCACTTCACTATTTCACTCACTTTTCTTCTTTTTCACTTCTTCCTTTTCTTCCGAATCGCTTTAGACTTAGAACACAACTGCCAGCGGTGAGCCGCAGTTCCGCTTATATACCCCCGGTCAGGTTCTGGAACATTCAATTTCGTTATTCTTTTTGATTGTCATGACTCCAGAATCTTCCAATAATTTCGTTATTCATTTTTATTTATTCTCCTTCTCGCTCTTTGATTTTTCATTACTTTCACACCAAAAGCTTCCAGAAAGTTCCACAAAAACTTCCATCAACTAAAAAACTTCATGCTTACGGCGGGACTCGAACTCGGGGTCTCTCTGGTGTAATCCACATGCCTTACCGATTACACCAACTCGTGTTGACAATTCACGACGAAATTTACAATCTCTAGGCAACGTTTGACAACCATCCATTGACGTCATGATGTCAAAGAGTTTGAACCACTTTTCCGTCACACTATTGTTTAATTTTTATTAAATTTGATATCTAAAAGCTTACATGTTTAATGATTAAAATAAATATTAAAATTATCGCTATAAGTTTTAAATAAGATTTGTTTTGTTTAAATTTGTTGATTTCAATTGTGAATTCAGTTATTTATCTAGAAAGTTTGCTTGTCTCTGTTTGGTCAATTTTGGCGGGAAAGTATGACTGTTCGGAATAATGTTGTAAAATAAAGTATGACACTTTTTTGGCGGGTTGGCGTTGAGCTAAGTTAAGTGAATTCTCTCTTTTTATGTAATTGTTCTTTTTTATATTGCTGTTGAACATTATTAAAATAATAGAAAATGTCTAATATATTATTATTTTATGTTTATTTCTTTACGTATTCATGAGATTTCAATAATTTAATAATAGGTACATTAAATTGATCTTTTACATACCAAATCTCACACATGCATAAGACTGGGGGTTCAAAAACTGGCAAGTACCAATATGACTTTTTCAGAGCTATATGTACTTTCTATGATTATTAAGACACCACTGACATACAGTGAAGGAAACTATCGTGATGAAACCTGGTCTTGCCTTGAGCAAGCATGGTGATTAATGCTCAAACCTTCTCCGTGTGAGAAGAGGACTTTGCTGAGCAGTGAGCACTTATAGGCTGATGATTTATGATGATGATGATGTGTGTGGAATTCATTTGTAACTCACATTCATCCGGGTGTTGATGGAGATAACTTAGGGACGACGATACCACGGCCTCATAGAAAACCGGCGTGAAACAACCATAGCGTTGTGTTTCGCCGTGTGAGTGAGGTTATCGGAGGTTCAAACCTTACACTTCCCCTTAATGCTAGCAACGCACTCTTGTGTTACCGGTGTCTATGAGCGGCGCTGATTGCTTACCATCAGGTAATCCTCCTGCTCGTTTGCTCGTCTATACTAATATTATAAAGAGGTAAAATTTGTAAGTTTATACGTAGGGGGTAATCTTTGGAACCGCAAATCGGATTTTCAAAATTATTTCACTGATAGATAGCTACAATGTTCCTGACTGCTATAGGCTAAAACATCACGCTACGATCTGTAGGAGCCGAGCTGCGGGTGAAACCGCGTGAGAGTAGTATCTCATAAAAACCTATAGATTTGATAGCTCTGTGAAAGTTACACCTATGAAATATCGTAATATGTTAATTAGAACTTGTGTTCAAAGTACCAATGTATGTATGTAGATAGGCAAAAGTGATTACTTTTACCATATAACAAATTTTCTTTCTAAGTATATTTAGTTATCATTGACAAAACGGTGGGAGAAAACTATTTATATATATGCTGAGATAGTGGCCTTTTTGACCTCGCACAGGTCTTTTATTTTATTTTAATATATTTTTTTGTTGTTGTTTTGTTTATTTTTGTTTGTTTTTTCTTTTTGTATTTATAAAATGTAATTGTATTTATTTTCTGTGCGAGTTTCAAATAAATGTCTTTCTTTCTTCTTTCTTTTTCTTTCATTTAAAAATTTCTTCCCAAGTTATACAAACTCTTAGAATCAAGCGCCTTAACCTCCGGGCCACAGCATTTTAGTACCCTAAACTAGTGAAATAAATTAATATATTCAGTGGTTGACAGCATTTCTCTTAAGCTCTTACATAAATAAGAAGGGGACATGACATAACCGCGGCTTTGCTTGATACAGACGAAGCTGCTTAGGTTAGCAGCCAAACGATTATTAGGATGAGGGCACAATGAGGGTTCTCTATACTTTTTCTGCCACCAGGCGGCGCTTCGTATGCGTTAGGTCCAAACAGTTATCAGAGTCCACATTTTTTTCGGAAATTTTATGTATATTGACGTTATTTGCCTAGTATATGTTTCATTCGACCGTGACTTTCGACTGCATAGGTGCCTACTGAAAATCAGTTTTAGGCGCTCATTGTGAGTGGGTTTTGCTAAGCCAGCGAGCCCTTCGGATTTTGCATTGGAAAATACGCGTCGTGTGTTTTACTGTTATTATTAATCTGTTTTACAACACCAAAACTCAACAATACATAATATAAGATTAGATTAATTTGTTTCATAACTGTATATTGATGTCAAATACAATGTTTTGGGTCAATAGTCTAACTAAGTCTGACCTGCAATATTAGTAGGAATAAAAAATAAATAAAGATATTAATGGCATTTATAAATTAAACTTTAGCAAAATATTCATTTAAAATAATAATAAAATGTTATTAAAAATGTTTATTAAAATAAATAATTATGCAAAAAGTTCTTAAATTTTTAACATGTTTACACTTAATTCCTTTTGGTTTTTTGTTGTATACAAGAATAGCAATAACACATAACAATAAATTATACTCGTATTTAATCAGCTATCATTGTACCGATAGTCGTGACAGCCAATGGCTTAATAGCCAAGAGCCTCGACCAACATCTTAGGAGGCTTTCGTTAGGCGGCTGCATTAAGGGCTTGATTCAGAAAGTGGTACTCCTGGACACGGCTCGTATTGTCAGGAGGTTCCTTTCTCTGGAGCCCTGACCGCCGGTAGCTAGAACCCTGTTTCCGATACCGGTGGGACAAATTTTTTTATATTTTTTTATGTTTTTTTTTTATTTTCAATTTTGAAGAAATATTTAAAAATGTAATCTAGGTATATGTTTATATGTTGAATAAAGAAAATAATCATATTTTATACAAAGCAAAATTAATGTCATATTCATACATATTTTTAATATAAATTTTACAAGTACAAACTATCTATGATTTATTATTCGGTACCTCGCAGTTGTGCACTCCGCGTATATCCCGTCGTGTCGTCAAATGTCACAAACGGCAGGATTAGCTCGTATCGCGTCAAACCACGCCACTGACTTATATACCTGCAAGAATTGTGCCACTCTGTCACTATAACTATCAGAAAAGAGTAGCAATATATATAAATGAAAAATACTGTTCTGTATATAAAAGTGTTAAATGGAAAATTCTTGTTTGTTAATTGGCAGTGCATTGGCAGAGAAAGAAAGAAAAATAATTTATTTGCCATGAACAATTAAAGCGTATGATGTCGTGGTGGCCCGGAGGTTAAGAAGCCCGCTTCTCATTCATGAGGGTGTAGTTTCGAAACCTGGCAAGTACCAATGTGACTTTTCCGAGTTATATGTCATTTCTAAGATTATTTAGACACCACTGACATATGGTGAAGGTAAACAGCGTGAGGAAACCTGGACTTAAAATATCTAATTATAAGTTTGAAATCGCCAACCCGCATTGAGCAACGTGGTGATTAATGCTCTAACCTTTTTTGTATGAGAAGAGGCTTTGCTCAGTAGTGGGCACTTATAGGCTGATGATGAACAATTAAAGCAAAGATAATTATGTACAATAATTTGGAAAAAAATAGAATAATACTTACACCAATTAAAAAGGTACAAAAAAAACAAACGTGCTTGAGTAGCTACTGAAAAATATTCTTGTGTGGTCATTCTTGTTTATGAAATTGACATTTTATATCATTTGTTTGCGTGATATAAGGGTTATATTGTGTTTTGCTTTGTGAATGAGGTTACCGAGACCCCAATTTATCCCTCCTTACTCTAAATACCCCAAACCTCGTTGTTCTGGGTCTGGGTGTGATGTGCATGTCAAATTGTACGTTTCTTAACACACTTACGACCCACAGGAGAAATTCCTAATGTAATGCAACGTTTTTATGAAAAGAAAGAAAGTAAGAAAGAAGTATTCGATTGCTTTGTTTGTAATAATTTCAGAGAATTTCGTTCCCACTAGATATATAAGTATTATGAATTCCTAAAATCTATTCCTAGCAGAACTAATTGGATCTGTTCTACGGTAACAGCTTAATTGTCCTTGCATTTCTTAGTATTTTAGAAACAAAGACTTTTTCTATATAATTCTTACTATGGCTTAAACATCGCAAACAAAATATACATTAGGTAAATACCTACATTAAGTGTGGGAGAGCCATGCTTCGGCACGAACGTGTCGGTTGGACCAGAGTGATATCACGGCCTCAAAGAACACTGGAGTGATATTACCACAGCATTGTGTTTCGCCGTGTGAGTGAGGATACTGCAAGCTCAGTCATTTATCTCCAATCCCTAAACCTCTCCTGAAACCTTAATTTTCAAAAGGCCAGCAAAGCACTTGTAACTAATTTAGTGTTGCGGGTGTCCATGGGCAGCGATAAATGCTTACCATCATTCATTATTGTACATTACGACAATATTAATATATGTATTTATACAAGTTTAGTAATCAAAAAAGGTAGTTAAAATGTCAATCCAAAGGTGTTCATATTTTCAAAATTTCAAACTGTTTTTAGTATTAATTAATTAATTAATCAATCATACGTTACTTATAATTTAAGTACATAACTTTTGAAGCCAATTTCTTCTTTTTTAAGTTTATTGAATTTACTATTGTGTTTTTCAGTCAAAAAGTTATTTATATCAACTTAAATGTATGTAGTGTTAACATTTAATTAATTGTTGCACTTGTAAATGTCACCCTAGTACCTAAGTTAGTTAGGAATGTACCGTGTAAACAATTTTTGGTTAATTTAAATCAATAAAAAGATAAATCTCGCAATCCGTCTGATCGTTTGACGACCTACTACATAAAAAGAAAAAAAAAACACCGCGTGAAAGAAGCACATAAAACAGATTCCTTAACAATCAAAATATATCATAATTCACGTTGTTCCCGATTCCGGTCGCGTGTCACATCACTATAAGCCCCGTATATCCTTAGGGAGGCGATTACTTTCACTTTAAATTGTTTACGGGAACGGAAGGACCTGATCCCGGGAACCGGAACGGAAAGACATTTATGGATACTTCATTAGTTTATCGTTATAGCTTTTTGTTTTTGGATCAAGTGTAGATAGTTAGGGGTGCATAAATAACGGAGTTTTATATTTAATTGTGTTTTTTAAAGGCCTTAAATTATGAAATCGCGGGAGAAGACAAAGTCTTACTAACTAAAGACGAACTCGTTCCTTTTCCTGCTGCAAGTACCGCAACCTTGGCTGATTTTTATTTGCATCCTGAACCTAGAATAGACTGACATATCGCTGACAAATAAGATTACGATTGTTCACTGCATCTTTAAATCAGTGAATCCAACTGTACAATCGCATTATCAACCATTGGTTTAATGGGATAGTTCTACAAATATACACATGGATTGCCAGGTGATAGGCTTTCAGCGCCTGGACACCCACAGCACCAGACAAGATACAATTGCGCTGTCATCCTTTTACGCCGCATGGTTTTTAGGATTTAGTTTCGGGCGGGATGAGGAGAGGAGAAAGATTACGCTTTCAGTAACCACAATCACACGGCGCAACAAACGCTTTGGTTGTTTAACACCAGTTTTCTGTGAGGCCGTGGTATCACTCCGGTCGAGCCGACCCATTTGTGTCGAAGCATTACTGTCCCACATTAAAAATCATTCTTCATTATTGTAACACATACAAAGGACTGCATAGGATCAATATTTACATAGTCATATATGTATTACAGTAGGTAAGTTGGTATAGACAATGCAGATTCGCTCGCGAATATGTCACATACCTCGCGTTGTCCCGCGAATTCCGAGGAATCCTGTTGGTAATTTAATTAATATTCTCATGAATTAGCCTTATCTGTAGATGTAGAAAGCATGTTACATGAAGGTGTTAGACAGGGGAGTATATATAGCTAAGTGTAGGAGAGCCATGCTTCGGCAGGAATCGGTCGGCTCGACCGGAATTATATCACGGCCTCACAAAAAATCGGCGTGAAACAGAGAGAGAGAGAGAAAGAGGATCAATCCTTTCCCTCCCCCGATCCCAAAATTTCCAAACCCCAAAAACTCGTAACTCCTCCGTTATTGCATGTGTCCATGGGTGGCGCTGATTGCTTACCATCAGGTAATCCGTTTAGAAATTACTATTTGAATATTAATACTTCTACATTGGAATTTGAAGAAGTTCATTATAGCCTTGTAAAAATTATATTGTATCTACTCTATATACTTGCATACGCCGCAAGAGAAAAAAAATCTGTAACAACTGTACACATGTAAATAAAAAACTTAACCCCAAAATATAGCAAATGATGTAACGTTGTCATATTTGGGTAAGCATAGTTCCGTCCCGCGGGAGCGTTCGCGTAAATTAAACTCACACGTATGTACTTACATATAACTGGGGCAAGCAAATTAAATTGTTTGTTATTTTGTTGAAAATTGAATATGCAAATTATTATTATTATTATAGGAACTCTACATAGTTATGCGTTTGTCGTTTTTAGTATGTTTTGAGTGGTTTCGGTGTAGATACGAGTATTATTTCGTGGGATATGGATTGTTTATTATTAACTAGCTTTTGCCCGCGACTCCGTTCGCGTGGAATAGTGACTTCCTGAAGATTTTTGGTATAAAAACTACCCTATGTCCTTTGTCGAGTTTCAAACTATGTCTGTACCAAATTTTAAAGAAATCGATCCAGAACCGATGCAAATATGAATGACATGACTGCACGGTTGGCGCGAAGGCTGGGCAACTGACTGCCGCGCAACGTGTCGCGGGTTTGATTCCCGCACGGAACAACTCTTTGTGTGAATTGTTGTTCCGAGTCTGGGTGTGAATGTGTATGTGATATTGTATGTTTGTAAATGCACACACGATATAGGAGAAAATAGAAGTGTGGGGCAACATTAAAAAAAAAAAATATCACACAGTTGCAAACTTGAAATACCTACACAATATCATTCAGTATTCATATATAGAAACAAAGTTGTGTGTTTGTTTGTTTATAATACATTTATGTGTGTACCTATGTGTGTGTAATATTGGAACTTTTTTTATACATATGAATAGGAAATAAAAATAGCGCTCGTGACTATGCAGGCGGTGAGCGGATCAAATGAAATGTGTGGTGTTGCCAGACGAAAGACAGAATAGGTATGTAATAAATTCTACTATTTATTAACCTTTTAATTGTGGTAATTTGAGACACAAAGAACAATAGGTGTGTGAACGCCGGCGTTCGCTTGGAGTTTGATTGATTAATTTGTATGGTTTATTTTTAATAGTTTTTATGTATAATGATGTTTTCATTTACAGGAGTGATGCTGTGTCACTCCTAGTTCATTTCACATCATCAGCCTATGCGTGCCTGTAATAAATTATTAATTCAGGTTTCCTCACGATGTTTTTTTTACCCGTATGTCAGACATTAAAAAAATCATAATTAGCTCGTTATATAGTATTTTGATAGCCTTTTTAAACATAATAAACAATTTTGAATAATTTAGTATTTTCTCAATATTTATTTTTTATTTCCAAAATCCTTAATAATTTAATTTCACCACACTTTTCCAAAAGTAACCTAAGTAAAATAAAAAAATACATTTCCTTGCATCATCATCTGGCAACACCAACGCCTATATTTATACCGTCCTTGAGTGTTGACGTAATGTCACTCATCACAGCTTTATTGCCACTATAAAAAACTTGTTCTTGCCTTCAGTATCGCTCGGTTTCAGAGAATGTCATACGCAGAGATAGTTTGATTGACATGTGATAATATATTATAATATAAATCGTCATTTTTTTCGAAATTATAAAGATTCCTAAACTGCCCAACAGGTGGCACTACCAGTTTGATTTACCTACCTATGCAATAAAAAACAACTAAGTAAACAGCTGTTACGTTCCTGTTCAAAATTATAATAAACTAGCTACTCTCGCGCGGTTTCACCCGGTACTCGGCTCCATTTGATCGTAGCGTGATGTTTTATAGCCTATAGCACTCAGGAGAAAATTGTAGCTATCTATCATTGAAAGAATTTTGTAAATCCGACCAATGGTTCCAAAGATTACCCCCCTACATACAAACTTACAAACTTTACCTCTTTATAATATTAGTATAGATATTGCACATTTCATTAAGGTTTCATAAAATGTCCCTTGTATGTAGGTAGTGTACCTATTTTAAGACTCTTTATGCAACTGCCTGTCTGGCTGTCTTCGATGTTATCTTTAAAAACTTATTTGATAAAATATTTCGATGAAGCGAAATAGCATTTATTTTTATGTTTCTTTTATAAATGAGTAATCGGATTGCCTGATGGTAAGTAGTCGGCGCTCATGGGTTCATCCTCAACACTATAGGAGTTACAAGTGCTTTGCAGGCCTTTTTGTGTTTTAATGTTTTTTTACATTATATTATCTATCTAGCTGTTATGATCGGGTTTCGTTGTTAATTCTAATTCACCAAACACCAAGCGAACGTCGGCGTTTGTGTACGTATTGTTCTTCTATTGTGTCTCGAATAACCACGATTAATAGGATAAAGAAGAGTACTGATTCTGAAATTCTTTAATGACCTCACTTTTTGCAAAAGAGTCTTCACCATAATGTATAGTATTTACTAGTTACTCTCGCGCGGTTTCACTCGCTGCTCGGCTCCTACACGTCGTAGCGTAATGTTTTATAGCCTTCCTCGATAAATGGACTAACAAACACAAAAATAATTGTTCAATTCGAACCAGTAGTTCCGGAGATTAGCGCGTTCAAACAAACTCTTCAGCTTTATAATATTAGTATAGATTATGATTTTTTTACGGATTACCTGATGGTAAGCAATAAGCGTCGCCGATGGCCACCTGCAATGGAGGAGTTACGAGTGCGTTGCCGGCCTTTTAGAGATTAGGGTTCTGGAGATTTAGGGATCGGGGGAGGGGAAGGATTGTGCCTCCGGTAACCTCACTCACACGGCGAAACACAACGCTGTAGTTGTTTCACGCCGGTTTTCTGTGAGGCCGTGGTATCACTCCGGTCGAGCCGAGCCATTAGTGCCGTAGCATGGCTCTTCCACACTTGCCCACACATGCTATGCTTCATCAGGTATTAAAACGTAAAATGTTCAAATACATCAATCTTCGAACTTCCTTATCCATACAATGTCTCCTAAACACCTCAATCCGAATTAAAAAACCATTAAATAGATTATAAAAAAAATAACCCAACCTTGTAACAAACAAAAGCAGGTGAACGAAACAGAAAGAGATAGCGATATCTTTTATTTCATCCTTGCACCTGACATTATAACAGGTGGTAGAGTCCGTTACAATTTGTGCCACAGTGTAGGGAAATATAGGTAGGTTCATTTGTTGACATACTGTTTAAGATGTAGTTGTTTTGGCCGCGACTTTGACTACTAAAATTTTGTGAGTCCATACTGGCAAAAAAAAAATTGCAACTAAAATTTAAAGACGCGGTCGAGTGGCAACAATTTCACAATTTTTTACATTATGCGTGGTAGGTTATATTATAATTTTTCTTTTAACTTATTAAATGGGGAAGTTTGCGCGTTTGTTTTCAAACAGAAGCACAGATTTTGCAAATGGCCCTTATAGTGTCGGATTTGAATCAAATTATAATAAGATATAAATATTTGAAAGAATAAGGTAATATCCTGGTAGACGCAAAAAAATACGCCATAGCGTATTTTTTTTTTAAACGAAGTGTAATTCAAACTTTAAATAAACATTTTTATATTAGTAAACATTTGAATTTGAATAAAATTAATTTATTTGTTTTAATTTTACTTTTTGTTGCGAAAACATCTCTGACACAAAAATCTCTGACAAAAGTTATAAATGTAAGTATACTGATATTTTTACTCTGTGTACAAGTTTTTTTACGTACTGGACAGATGCGATGCGCACGCGCTCAAGTGTAAAGTTTGAGAATATGTGAACGTTTTTTTACGCATTTGTCGTAGTAAGGGTGTCTTGGGTGCATCGTGTTGTTCTAAGATTGTAGATTATTGTATAGTAACTATCTTGGGACATTGCTAATTAATTTATTGAAGATATAGCGAGCGAAATATAGCGAAAAGGTCGTGGTGGCCCGGAGGTTAAGGAGCCCGCTTCTCATGCACGAGGGTGTGGGTTCGAAACCTGGCAAGTACCAATGTGACTTTTTCCGAGTTATATGTACTTTCTATGATTATTTAGACACCACTGACAAACGGTGAAGGTAAACATCGTGAGGAAACCTGGACTTATAATATCTAATTATAAGTTTGAAATCACCAACCCGCATTGAGCAAGCGTGGTGATTAATGCTCAAACCATCTCTGTGTGAGAAGAGGCCTTTGCTCAGCAGTGGGCACTTATGGGCTGATGATGATGATGATAGCGATTAATTCACGTGAATTACAAACTTTATAATATACTATCTACTCCCGCGCGGTTTCACTCGCTGCTCGGCTCCATTTAATCGTAGCGTGATGTTTTATAGCCTATAGCACTCAGGAATATTGTAGCTATATGTATCAGTGAAAGAATTTTGGAAATCCGACCAGCGGTTCCAAAGACAAACTTACAAACTTACAAATTTTACCTCTTTATAATATTAGCATAGATCAGTACTAACTTCCCCGGCTTTGCCCACATGGTATGTTGATAAAAAGCAGCCTGTGTGTTGATTCTATCCACATACCAAATTTTAACAAAATCGGCAAAGCCGTTTTTGCGTTAAAGAAAAATAATCATACATCCACACATTCTCGTAAACTTTCATATTTATAATACCTATTCGTAGGATTTAGGATAGATTTGCAGTGTACCCAGTAATCTTTACGTAAAAAAAATAATAATATTTTTTCCTATAAATACAAGCTAACTCGGCAATTTATAATATTATAATAATGTTATCGAAAATCATACACAAAACTCTTCCGTGATCTACACTTCTAATGAAACTGCAAAATAATATTAAACATTAAAGTTTTTCCCACATCAGTCATCAAGCTCAAAGGTCTCTGGAACCCACACAGACCTATCTCACATTACCCAGTAATATAAAACCACAACTGATGGAAAAAAACAACATTTTGACTTCATAAGCATCAGGTAAGGCAATCAAATATATTAAGGACAGGAAGATGACGATTTCTTTTCTACTTTGACACAGATCTGCCTTCTGTTACTCTGGAGTGATACAACGGCTTCACAGAAAACCAACGTGAAACAACGCTTACGTTGTATTTGTGTGGAGAAATCTGTATGTGAAACTAATTAAATAATTGAGAAGCGTGCCAAAAGGCTTATCAACGACGATGCGCTAGTGAAGGCCTAACTTCAAGTGTGGGAGATCCATGCTTCGGCACAAATGGGTCGGCTCGACCGGAGTGATACCACAGCTTCACAGAAGTCCGGCGTGAAACAACCATACCGTTGTGTTTCGCCGTGTGAGTGAGGTTACCGGAGGCCCAATCCTTCCCCTCCACGATCCCTCCAAAAACCTAATTCTTAACAGGTCAGCAACGCATTCGTAACTCCTCCGTTGCGGGTGTCCATAGGTGGCACTGATTGCTTACCATTAGGTAGTCCGTCTGCTCGTTTGCCGACCTATTCCATAGAAAATCTAAAACGTCTAGCAATAGTCAAAAAGTCAAATTATAACACAACAATAACTACGCAGAAGGTTTGAATAAAATAATCGAAATAAAAATACATACCTACCGTTATCTTATTCTATTTTACAAATGGCAACATTGAAAGCTTTTAGAAAAATTCCGAAGTTTCTGTCGGTTCCAGTAAAAATACGAAACTTATAAAAATATATGTACGCGATTGAATTTTATATTTTGTAACAATATTTTTGTTCGAATGTTTCAGGTTGAAGAGAACTTTTTTTTTCGAAAATGTTTTTTTTTGAAGTACTTTAAAAACTAAGTTTATTAAGACTGTTTTATTGCTCTGTCAGTTTTTTATCAACTATTAGCGATTTAGCACGAGTGCAAAGCTAATAATAAATTTCTTAACTGTGAATTAAAAAAAAATCTTGCCCACTTTAGGTTTTTCTCCTGTGTTGTGGGTGCGTTTACAAACATACAATGTCCCATACACATGAAACCCAGACCCGAAACAACAATTTGTGGATCACACAAAGAGTTGTTCCGTGCGAGAATCGAACCCACGACACGTTGCACAGCAGCCAGTTGCCCAGCCACCAACCGTGCAGTCGAAGTTTAATGGATGTGTATATCATATATCACGACTTCAATCACTCTACCTATTTAAAAAAAACCGTATCGAAAACCGTTGCGTAGTTTTAAAGATTTGAGGATATATAGGGACAGAAAAAGCGACTTTTGTTTGTTATGTAGTGATAGTGATTTATATGTATATAATCTTTATGTGCAATATAAAATATAGTATGTATAGGACAGAATATAAAAAAACATAATCTCACGTCACACCTTTGAATCCCCAAGGGGTAAGCAGACATGGTAACAGTTACAGGACAAGCTATCCACACACATCCACTATAAGCTGACCTCTCCTTTACTTTCAACTTTCTGACAGCGAGAGCTCAGCATATTGTCAAACAACCACTATAACTTGACCTCTCTTTACGCACATTTTTGATGCTACTAAAGGTCAGCTTTATTCACTGTAAAGTGGTTGATTTTTACCTGTGCGTACGGACAAACAGAATGACAGTTCTACTATCCTTCAGGGCCGGTAACTTAACCCTTTTCATGGTGATGAAAATGTAAACATGTGACGTTTATAGTTTTACATAACATCACCCTTATTTCACCCTGAAGGGCAGGCAGACATTTGGCAGCATTTGTTTTTTTTATGAGCAGACATATTACCTTGTGATAAGCAATTGATACTGCCCATGAACACCCGCAACACCAGAGGAGTTGCTAGTGCATTGCAGGCCTTTTGTGATGGGATCGGGGGAAGGTGAAGGATTAGGTTTCCGGTAATTTCACTCACATGGCAAAACAAACTGGTTTTCAGTGAGGCTGTGGTATCACTCCAGTCGAGCCAGCCCATTCGTACCGAAGCATGACTCTCCCATACAATTTTCGATAATTATAAAACAATCATTAAGATCACACTAGTGCTTATTGTCTACTGCGTTGTGAGTGCATATTCCACATACAATTAACATAATACATACACGGTACACCCAAATCTAAAACAGCAATTTATAAATTACCTCAAATATAGTTCTGTACGGACATCTGATTAACATAGTCGGTATCTCGGCCTCCGTCCAGTCAAAGTTGATGATAAAGTAAAAAAAAAACGTTCAACAAAAACACTGTTTGAGCCATCAGTTAAAATATTTTTTTCTGTACATCCTAGTTAATCTAATGGCTCCTTCTAAAATATTGATTGCTGTGGGACCAAAGGAGATTTTCATTTTTCATTTTTGGCATGTTCACCTATATACAGGCCATGGCAAAAGCAGCTTACCCTGTATCAGGTGGACAGATCAAGTAAAACTTAGTCACAATATATCTAAAGCACATGTAACAAACAGAATTTACTATATGCATAATATGTACTACACAGCAGGTCAACGTACACCAATTTTCCATTTCAAGCAATGAATTTTCTTCTTTATCTCAAAACGAATACAGTCGAAAATCAGGAAAACTGGTTAGTGTAAGTTCAGCTGCAGTATTGTGTCTACATATCTAAGTCGGTGCATCGAGATATCTGCTTACCTCACGCTTACTTATTCATACAAGTTATTGCAGAAGCCTCAGGCAAAACTGGAATTAGACCAAAACTAAGTTTCAAATATTTAGGTGTTCTACATACGTACGCGTAACTTAGGACCAATTAGAACTATTATTTTGGTCCTTTATGCTATTAAAGTTATTCTATTAGTGGTATACTAATAGTGGTGCATGAATGGGGGATCGAATAAAGGATGAATCATACAAGGTCTGGGGAAGTCATGCATTGGCACAAATAGGCCAGTGATCAGATCTCACTAAAAACCAATAAAAACAATACATGTGTCGCGTTTCACCGTGTACCTTTTTATAAAGAGGTAAAATTTGTAAGTTTATATGAGAGGGTAACCTTTGGAGCCGCTGGTCGGATTGCCAAAATTCTTTCACTGATAGATAGCTACAAATAACCTGAGTGCTATAGGCTATAAAACATCACGCTACGATCAAATGGAGCTGAGCAGCGGGTGAAATCGCGCGATAGAGTAGCTAGTTTGTAATATCCCCTCAAATCCTCAAATCCCATATCCCAAAAGACCAGCTACGAGTACGTTCTTGTAATTCTTTTGGTGAGGCAGGTTTCTATTTGCGGTGCCAATTGCTTACGATCAGGTGACCTATTTGTCCTTTTGCCGCCTTATGACATAAATATCTGGAGTTAAGAAAGAATGCACGAGCTGGCAAGAAGTGATATGATTCAAGTTAGGAGTACCGTGTAGTTTATGCTACGATAGCTGAGAATGGTCCCGAGTTTAATAGTTAAAAGAAAAAGAAGAAAATTGAACAACTGATTTCTTTCTGACACCAAAGGACTAATAAGGAACCTGAAACTAAAAACAAAGGTTTGTTTAATAAATTTCCAGTATATTCTACCAACAACCCTGTACCTACTGCTCCGATCTTCATCACAAAATATCGAATAATAAACTTCTATTTTCGCCTTCGGAGAATAACGGTAATAATATTCTCCTCTATACAAAGACAATTAAAATTAAACCAGATCAAACGAAGCTAGTTGAAAATATATCTACTCAATATAATAGGCCTGGTTTTTCTCGGAATTTGAAACTTAGGTGCAAATGCCCCAATTTGACCTCAAATCTGTAGCGGTAGGGATTAATCAGGCGTCCGATCCCTTTTCGTGAAATTCTCTGATCTGTTACCTGATTAGAAATATATACCCCAAATATCTTGAACTCAAAATAGAACCCCATAAAATAATATAGGTATAGTTATGTCCTCTCTTTTGACGTGTTTTATTTTTATTAAAGTAATTTTTGGTCTTTAGGCGCGAGGGTTTTTTTGATTTGCAGAAGTTGTGGCATAAAAACCACTGATTTCAAAAATGTTTGATTCATGACGATAACCTTTACTGGCCCATATGTCTTGTATTAAAATCAGTTATTCTTTGGCTCTTAGACGGAACACAATTAATGATGCAAGCATTAACACGATTACGATAGTTTTTCAAAGGCAATTGTTTCTGTCTATCACATTAAAAATACTTCTAACGGCTCTCATGGCTTTTCACTCCTTAGACTCCTTATCAAATTCCAAAGAAACCTCACCAACACTTCTTAGTAATAAGTAAGAATGGAAAACTACCAAGTACCAAATACGTACTCATTAAATTTCAGGCTTAAATTAATTAAACACGTATAGTGTCTTCTATCTCTATTAAGAACATTATTTAGTTACTTTATTATACCGTACATTATACTTTTTATTTATACATACATAAATCTTCAGCCAGCCAAACAGACTATTTTACCTTAAATTAATAAGTAAATAAATATTTTTCTGCCGGCCGGACAAGCGTAAGAGATTTATGTTTAAATTTTAAAATATTTTACAAAGGCTTGAGATTATATTGTTAGCTGGAATATAAAATAAAATTACAGTTTAAAATAAAAAAGCATGGTAATATACCAGCTATATTTAAAAGGTCTTATGTAATAATAGAAAGAAGATAAGGAGCCCGCCTCTCAGGCAGGAGAGTCAGGGTTTAAAAATCCGACCGGCAAGTACCAGTGTGACTTTTTCGAGGTATTTTTGACCTTTGAAACACGAGTAAGGAAAAATACTGATGAATTATAATAAAAAACTATATTGTTAGTTGTCTTTTCATTGTTGGAAATCGCTAATTAGTTTCGAGCAAGCGTGTTTAACCCTCTCCTATGCCCAAACCTCCCCGTGTAAAAAGATTCCTTTTCTCTTATAAGCTGATGTAGTATATAATAATAAAATGAGTAGCTGATTGGCACGCTATTTACGGCCATAACTCTCATTCGGTTTGATACATTTATATTAATGTAAGGTTAAGAATTTTTTGCTTTAACACTCTAATCTCCGAAATACTAGTTCAAATCAAGAAAGATAGTTCGTTTATCGAGAAAGACTAGGATAAAAAAGATCACGCCAAAGGAGCCGGACAGCTGGCAAAAGTTTATGTGAGTAGCTAGTTTATAATATACTTATTAGCATTAAATTTTGAATACTCTTAAATATTATAACAAATAAAATTATGAAAAAAAAGTTTCTCTCTTAGACTTATATACATAGTTCGTTACAGTTTTACCCAAGGAAAGCTTTATCAAATAAATCACTTTCATCAGTTTTGCTAAGAAGCGTAAAGACCGGGGACTTAAAACAGTACTGATAGAATTCCAATCTAGTCTCAGTTATCACGGAGAATATTCGGGAACCGTCACACTCAATAATCCTTTTCCTCGAAATGGAGTTTTGGACCGAACTCTGGCTTAGCAAGATCTGGTTGTCCCACAAATGATTGTCTCTCAAGTCACGAAATTAACGAACGTCAACAATCAATAACGAAAATAGTGTTTCAAAATTATTTTGGTCCTTTGCGTACAAAAGGACCAGGAAATAGTACTACACCGTTTGAGTACATACTTGTTCAACCACAGCAAATTTGTACGTCGATGTCGAACTGTGGATCAAACAAAGTGAAATTGGAAATGAAAATCTTTTCATAAGTTTCGAGGAAAACGTCCGACAGATGCTCCATAAAATTTTGACAAGTTTCATTGATTTTTGGGATAAAGGACGTCTTTTATTTGTGAACATGTAGGTTTTATGTTGTATTAAGCCGATTCAAACGCGAGTGGTTATACAGAACAGTCCGATTATTTTAGTTTCCTTTCTACTGTGATCGTGGTGACTTGGAGATTAAGGTTTTTCATACGTCATGCTGCGGATCTAAACCCAACCAATACCAGTGTCATTATCTGGTCACTAAAGGACACTATCTCGTGTTGTAATTTCTTGATTATATTCACTACTATGTCTTGTCACCCGTTGTAAGATATGTTTCCGATAATCCTCACTCTTAGCTTGAGCAGTTAAGTCATCGACAACTTAATTGCCCACGGTACTTTGAATGCTTATTCAGGATGCCAAAAACTCTCTGAAAATTAAACCCAAGACTATACGATTAATAGTCACACTTTCTAGTCATTGATTAAGAAAGCATCCTCAAATCACATCTCAATATGACCCTTCTCAAACTAATCGTAAAATTCGTCGTCTTAAGAATCTCACAAAAATGTCTCTACTACGGTACCAAATCAAAATACCCATTTTGTATCTCTTTTGTTATGTCATAGGTCAGCAAACGAGCAGATGGGTTACCTGGCAGTAAGCAATCAGTGTCGCCCATAAACACTAGCAATACCAAAGGAGTTACTACAAGTGCGTTGCCGACCTCTTGTGGGTTTTTAAGAATTTAAGGATAGAGAATGGGGAGGGGAAAGTATTAGGCCTCCGGTAACCTCACTCACACGGCAAAACACAACGTAATTGTTGGTTCACGCCGGTTTTCTGTGAGGCCGTGGTATCACTCCGGTCGAGCCGGCCCATTCGTATTGAAGCATGGCTTTCCCACACTTAAACTCTCTTCCTCTAAAGTGTAGTTATATCAGAATATTATAATATTCACCTGTTTTAACCATTCATACGTTTTGCATTTAAGTACGAAGTGTATGTTGACCCAGTTACATGTCCCTAGAAAGTGCAATTTAATCAACATACATATATACATATTCATGCTGAAGGGAACTCTCAACTATGCATGGAATGCTACCATTAATTGCTTGCATGCACTTTATTTACTGAAACAACAGAAGTGTACTGAAAAATTGTGAAATGTTCGTGCGTTGGTCATACTAGTGATATGTTTGGAATTATATCACGATATATGCTGTAATATTCTGAGGATAAAGTGAACTTCCACCAACAAACACTTGACACATGGGTAATTGAAGCAATACCGGGTTGGTTTTTAGTCAGTAAGAGACTGACAGTACCCTTCACCCTTCCCCGAGGCCGGTGGGTCTCCATGAGGATTTTACAATCCAACACAAAAAAAGCAAAAAGGATAGAGTGAACTTTACTTTGTTTAGGTTTTCTGTAATAATTCAAAATAAATACTTCCTTAATCATTTATCAGAATGTTGTAAACAAGAAGCTCAATAATGATTGCCCCAACTATTTCGTCTAATGAAATATCTTTAGTCGCAAGATGTCATCCGAAAACACGGTCACATTCAACTATTTTATTCTAAAACACATCAAACCCATTACTAGAGCACGTACTCACAACAGAAAGGGTTCCCGATGTAAAACCGCAAAGATTTAACGCCACTACTCATTCCGGACACGAAAGGAATTCATGTAATTAAACTCGAGTCCCGAAGAATTAAAATTCATTTCGCTAAAAACCGCATTGTGCTAATACAGTAACGTTTGGAGACTGAACGCGGTCGGTTAGGTCCCAATTTAAGTTCCTATAGGTCTTGCGTGCAATTTCCGTCGCCTAAAATCTAAAAGAGTCAGTTAAAATAGGGCACGCCACTTCACAACGCTTGTCTTCACCGAATTCTGGTGACCTGAAGAGCACGCACACTGGTAGAAAACAACCCCTGTGTGCACACGTACACCCACACTCGGGCTTGCCTCCCCTGCACAGGCTGGCCTCGCCGCCGCTAGTCAGTATCGGTGAGACCGTCGCGAGGAGCGCGCGTCGCTTCATCCCACCACGAACGACCGAACGCGCCGAATGTTTTCGTATTTGGATTAATAAACGTCGATACTTTGTGTCAGTATTTATTATAATAACATCATTACGTCACAGCGGGAATTGTGCTTTGTTGGATATTGTGTGTGAAACTAAGGTTTCGGTCAGTGAGGTGTGATTTTCGGGTGTAACTACACATTACCCGAGAAAGTGTCAAATTTTTGTGATTTCAGTGTACGCAATCGCCGACCGTAAGCTATTTTGAATGATTTATATTTATTTTTTTACGCGAGTCCGCTCCGCTCGTCCGGCCAAATAAATATTCGCGTCTTATATTCGCTAGACAGATTAGATTGATGACGTTCGCTGGGATCCTGCTCTGTTATTATTTTCAGCATTCATTATTGTTGTTAGTGATGTCAGTATACAAGGATTTTCATTTTATACTGTCCTGTAAAAGTAGTAGAACGGTAATGTTATACCTGTTTATGAAAGTGATTATGTGTTGTCAAAACTCGAAAGTGTGACAGCGGGTCAAATCAAAGATGCCGTTTTCCCCCCTAATGGGTTGTGGTACCAAGGTCCTCGTTAAATGCTGGTATACATCAGAATCTATAAATTGGCACAGGTTTTGCAAATTTTCGCACGATCACCTTTAAATTTGGCGACCGGAAAAATTTGGTCCTATTATCCGAAATTTGGTTAACATAAGCAATAAACGCAGGAACCGATAAACCTACTGAACCCTATGGGGTTATTGACAATGTCCCCAATCCCATCTGGGACACTATGGGTATCTTTTACACAAAGCACTTTCGTTAAACAAGCAAACTGTGCCCTTTAACCAATTTTGTTGAAATCTTTGATGGTTACCATGTAAGAAGTCTAGTGTAATAGCGTAATGGCAAGTTACCAAAAGGACCAAAAAATAAATCAAAAATTAACGTTGAAAACTTTACAATTTTACATCGTTTTTCATTCGACGTTGCTTTGAGAGAATTTGGTGTAATACGAATTATATTAAAATGAAATTTTGTTTGTGTGTGTTTTAGTAGAAACTCGCTGAAGGGTTTTTATTGTGCATTTGTATTTCGTCGATAAACTCACTGTCAGTGTTAGTAGTAGGAACTTTTGTGAAACACAAAACAAACGCAAATATTAATTAACACAAATATGCTGCACAGAAGAATCTGTGGATATTGTGATGTTTCTGTTAAACATGGATAATTTTACCAACGTTAAGAGCAGAACCGCCACTTAAATTTGCAACTTCCTTTAATTGAAACATATTCTGTCTTGATACAATTTCGTTAAACTTAGTCCTATACTAAATTAATTCGTCTTTTCGAGTTTATTTAAGCCGGTGACAAAATTTACAGTTCTCTAAAGAGCTTTAGTTGCTTACGAACTTCAAATTTATACGGAAATTGTTCTACCTACTTAAATGTTCGTGTGTGTTCGTTAATAAATTGAATGAACCAAAATGTTTTACATTAGATTTCACCTCAAGTAAGAATATAATTGTAAAATTTTGACATCCTCAACTTATTTTCCTTTTGATTTGTAGCTTACCAAACCAAATTATTATAATGTTATTATTATTTCAACAGTGTTGGTCACAAGTGCGACTGTATCAAAAATTCATACAAATAGTATGAATTTATCGTATACTTTTATCAGCTCCCCAATGGAATTAATAGTAATAATATTTTTTATTCCTATAAAAATCGTATGTAGATCTCGTTGCTAAAATACATTCAAGGATATGGGTTAACTATTAAATAACATATCTTAAGATTATTTTTTATTATTATTGCATGTAATTGTTGTCAAATCCTGAAAAAAACATAAGTTTATTTCATAGAGATATTCGCATGCCACGACTCAAAGGACCTCAACACGAAAGATATCAATGACCTTGGTCCTTTTATTTTTGTATTGTGAGCCGTAGCAGCATTCGGAAATGTTTAGTGATCCCTAGACAGTAAACCTTGTTGTGGTAGTAAATTCTATTCGTACTGAGATACGTGGGGCAACTATAAGCTTTTGGTTTCCTTCTAGATAACATTTTTCTTCCTCGAAAATGTTCTAAAGGACGATCGGCTTGTGAGATATTGTATTCGTATTTTTTTTCTGTAATTAGTAATTTTAGTTTTAGTCATATGATTATTTGTTTATAGAAATCAAAATGCTGACAAGATACCGCTAAAAGCTTAAAGTTACACAAAATAACCTTGTTTTGTATCTTACAGTCTGATCGTAATTAGTAGTTACGTTATCGTTAATGATTTCCAAAAACACTCATTACTTCTTTGTCGTTCTTTCATCTATTTTCTTTCTGATAAAAAAACCCTAGCGAATAATGAATACAAAAATTATATCGAACCATCCAATGAAATATACAATGTATACGTATGAAGCAAAGCAAAAGATACACGACAAATATTTTCCCATCTGACACGAATTTAATGGAAACCAAATAAAACATACGTTTGGAATAAACACCGAGAACGGAGCTTTTATACATCAACTAGCGAACAACAAAATTAAAACTCAACTCGTTGAAGCGATTCAATATCTATTAAGAGAAAAAAATATAACACAAATGGATTCAAAAATGTTTACATTACTTAACCAAACAGTGCTGTTATAACAAACAACAGCGGTTGGTTGTGTTCCTCACGCATATTTTCAATAGCTATGATACTTTTTGAATAGTTGCTATCGTGAGACGAACAAAAAATATTAATTGAATTAACTGAGAAAAGCTCTACTAGTTTCTAATCGTAGAGCCGTGGTTGCCCGGAGGTTAAGGCTACCTTTTCTCATACATGAAGATGTAGGTCGAACGTGGCAAGCACCAATGTGACTTTTTTCTAGTTGTATGTACATACTTTCTATTAAAACCTGAAACCTGTATTGATTATTTCTTATTAAAAGTTTGAAATCACAAATCTGCCTTGAACAAGCTTTGTCTTCAATGCTCAAACTTTCTCCGTGTGAGAGAAGGCCTTTGCTCAGCAATGGACACTTATAGGCTGATAATGATGATGACTTTCAAGACAAAATATGACTCATGCCACTTATTAGCCTTGACTCTTTTTAATGAAGCTTATATTATAATGATCATTGATCTAGGGATTCCAAGTTCTGATGCTGAGTAAGGAGATTTCAGATCGGTCAGGTTAATTATAGAACTATTACAGTGAAATATTATATTTCGGTTAATTGATTTATTTCTGAGAATTTGTATTTACATTGTTTATTTGGATTTGAACTTAGTCTAGTATATGGTAGTATATGGTATTACATAACTGGTAAAGAGTGCATGCTAATGCTATATGTAAATGAGCAATTCTTGGTGGGACTTTTTCAATTTTGAGTTCCATGCTGCAAGTGAATCTTAATCAGTCACAGATCCAAAATTTTTGCGATCAGTGTGAATTATAATTGGAAATCTAAATTAAATCTTGTCGTAACTTCCCTAAGATTAAGTATGAAAGAGCTTCTAAGGATTTTATAGATAAAGAATGAATTTTTGGTTGCTGTATTCTAAGATATATTTTAAAACACCTCAACATGAAGCTGAGATAAAATTCTGTGGTAGAATTATGGTCTATTTGTATGCCAAATAACATGTTAATGTGTCTAGAAGCCTTTGTCTGAAGATTAACTAACACCTATTAATCTTAACAAACTTCTACGCTTTGCATAATTAGGATGTGTCCTATTTAAATTTCGCAGACTCGCAAAAATATCTCCCGAAACAGAATTATAACCTTCATCAGACGTAGACCTATTGAATTTGAAACTTTTCATACCACCGCGTCCATTGGAAAGTTTTTCAGTAATTTCTTTGATCAAGATTCAAATTTGAACTATCTTTAAACTGTCAAAAGGTTGATTTTAGGTTTGGCCAAAGTTTGATTATAAGGACTCTTGTGTTTCGTCTGACATTTGTTCCACCTTCAGGTGTTACAACAAGTAACTTATTAGGGTACAAGAGTAAAATATGATTGTCTCTTTTCATCGTTGCTTTTGCGTATATTGCTATCCTGCTTACTCAGCAAGCTGGTCAACTGTCAGAACCTAAGTCATGCTTAACATGACAAGACGTGACATAACATACAAACGCCTTATCCCTTAAAGGAGAGTTGCATACGTAGAATTGAATAGCGCTCTGTTAGTAATGGTCGCTCGAGGAGTGAGCTGACCTCATTGAAGAGATCCTGTATAAAGGCCAAATGCAGAGTACTCTTGACTGAAGCGTTTGTGACCAATGTATGAATGTGACGGAAACTGGGTAGGTGTGAATCGTAGTATATGGTGATATAAAGATCTGAGAAATAAAAATCATGGTAATGATTTTGATGTACGATATGATATTTAGTATCAAAAGCATTTTAAATTTATATAAACAATTGAAATCTTCAAAATAAATTGCCTTAATATATTTAAAAGAAACTAAACATCAAAACCAAGACACAGCTTTATATAACAGAATCATATCAACCAATCACCTCAAAATGAGACCCAGATTTTCAATAAAACACTTCAAAACTTTAAAGAAAGTAATAAGTCAAGCAACATGAAAATCGATGGACAAAGCTAGATACTTTCTTTATCAGAAACAGCAAAGCCAGACGTATGAACGCCAACCAATATCGGTAGTTCTGGTGTGCCAGACCATTTGTTTTACGCCAGATCGTAAATCTGGATTCAATGTAAACAAGGCAGACACATTCATATGCAGAACTAACGTATTTAAGGGATATTTTTGACAGTCCACTGGATTTGTGATGTCTTGTAGAGATGTTTTTGTTTTGTTTTTGTTTTGAGATTACGTTATCGTACGAGTATGTATACGATAGAAAGCTTGGGTTTATGTAGATATGTTTCTTTGGTAATGTTTAGCGTTTCTTCAAAAAGAAAAATCCAATGAGGAACTCAAAATACTAAATGGAATTTCTATCCGATTCTAATCTTGAAGATATATAAACTATAGAAACTCCAGGCTAGACGATGATCGTTGGCCAATTAGAAATTAAAAATCCAGACTTCCTCACCATGTTTTCCTTCACTGTTTGTGTCTGAATATACTTCGAAAGTATATAACTTGGTAATAAGTCACAATGGTTCATGCCAGATGTAGAATCCTCAACCTTAAGGCCACCGCGACATTAATGTCGAAGACTATAAGTATACGTATCGAATCAAAAGACCGCATTAGCCAACCGAAACTAAATACCTTGTAACCTAAATTTCAATATTCTACTTCCATTTCATCCAACATTTTCGTTTAGACTGGTCAGATTTTCACAACATCACAAACATGTTTATTCAAAAATATCTAGCTGAATCTGAAAACTCACAAAATTACTGCGAAAACCGTTCTAACAATTTCACGGATTCCGACATACAAATTAAATGTAGTCCGGAGCGATATTTATGTATATGTGACGTCATTAACATAATGTATTTCCAGTTATCTCGGCAACGATCTCATTTTGATTTGCGTACCGCTAATGTTTTGGTGAACGTTGAAATGTTTAATTGTAACTTTAAATCTGATAGTAGACCCTCTGAATTAACCTTTAATTTAACTTAAAGCTTGCTCCTGATAAGAGGAGTAGGAAGGAATGTGTTTGAAGGAAAAATAATTTGATGTTTTTTTTTATCAGAGACATAAGTACAACATATTGTACACAGAGAAGAAGAAAGCATTCTCTATTAACTATAAGACCTTCATAATGAGCATGCTTCATGATCTCTTTGCAAAATCCAAGAAACTCAATTTCTTGGCAGGCACAACTTATTAATGCTTACGTACAGTCAAAGTTATGAAAATGTCTACTGAAAACCTTGATGTTGTGTCAATTGATATCCTCAACCATTAAAGTCATTAGTCAAGTTGATCCTGAAAATACCTCATAATCAAAAACAGGACACAATATCCCAATATCCCCGAAAAAGCTGACAAAGTCATCATAATACAGAAACATAATATTAAATAAAAAAGTTTATTCGAATAGGAAAAAGGTTTTTTCACATCAGAAAAACCCCTACAGTCAGGTGTACCCAAAATCTATCTTTAAAAGGGAATATTTATTTGTTCTCACCCATTTTGTACAATCTCATAGGATCGAGTGTCAATCAACTGTGGATTGATATTTGGTCCTCAAGGACGAAAAATATTTCAGTCGAATATCCGTTTCTTTTTACCTTTTTGTAATAGGACGCGGAACTTAGGACCAATATTGTGTTAGTATTGAGTGATGAGTTTTGTGGTAGTGCGGATGTTAAGGCGTACGCATACGCTTCTTCTGCACAAGAATTTGGATTCAAAACTTGCCAGAGAGTGTCAGTGTGAAATTATTAGAGTTACATGTATTTTCTAGGCAAATATCGTAAGGAAATCTTGACTTCTAAATTGTTGAATTGTTCGTTAGCAATCTTCAACCAGTCTTGAATCATCTCGTTCAACCCGGCCCATTTGCCCTAAAGCTTACTCTTGCCATACTTAATACTGTTGAAAAAAATATATTTATCATTGACAAAGGTAGACAAAAATATATCACGATTAGTTTTAGATGAATACGTAAGTATTTTATTGGAACTTATGATTGAGTCTCTCTCTTATTGGTTCTTATTTTCTCGATACTTTTAGAAGTATTTCTGATTTATTTATAGGTATAATCTTGGTGTTCATATATAGATATAACTTATTGCACTTTGTAGTCACTCAACCGATGTGTCTAAGGAATATTTAAATACTTAAACAGGCCATTGCCACCTTTTTATTGATAAGATCACTTCCAACCGTGGTTCAGTTCAAACCGTTACTCTGGCTTGCTGTACTGTGACTGTAAAGCTAAAAAACTCTTATTTCTTTGGCGAAATTATATTCAGGCAAAGTAGCAAAAAGGTTTAAAAAATTCTTATTAAAGTCAAAATTATTTATTTCTATTAGACCGTTACAGGCACTTTTGAACGTCGAACAATCCTTAAAGATAAAAAGTGTCAGTCTGTCGGTCAGTCTTCTTAGAGAAGCTATTTGCTCGTTCCAAAGTGTAGATTCTAATGAAGAAGAACGAGCAAGAAAACATCTATCACATATCTAGAGAAACGTAAGCATTTCTACTTTTATAGATATTAAAATCGTCACGTTAGCTAAATGGAATAAGAGAAAAAAGGTACAGTATTTACCTAAATTCTTCTACAAAAACTTGGTAGAGATTGTACGCGTAACATCGTAGTCGTGGACAGTAAGTTTCCTAAGTATAATTATTCAGGACGGTGTCACGGCATCCACCATTAATATTAGTCCATCGTCTGCGCCTGACAAACTCGCCGCCTACGTATCTACGGATATTTCCCTTTTTGTATAATTTTGTTCTGTGAAATTTATTATTCGGGAAAATTCCTTGGTCCTTAGGTTGTAAAAGTGGTCCTTTGGTACGAAGCTTGGGTAATTCTAAAATTTTGCCGTAAAACTACATTGTGGTTATTACATTCTGACGGGATAATCAGATGTGTATTTTATACATCAAGTTTCTGCAAATTATACTGTTGTTCTATTATTATTGTGTATCGAAGCATTGCAAACATAAACAAAAATTTCATATTGATATTCATAAAAGCTGGTCCTACCTAACTACACATAAAAGTACATGTGTGTATATTAATTCAACATTCAGATAAGGAACAACTCGATAATTGATTTATACCTGTATTAATAGGACCAGGATTAGCGAACTGGATATCTATACCTCCAACTACATAACCTTAAATTACTTTTATTTCTATCGAAAAAACCTCAGAGAGATATATTCTATACAAATTAAGTATCAAAAAGTTAGCTTTGATTTTAAGACGATAACAAATTTTAAAGCTTTAATATTTCATTGTTTTATCATATCCACAATATCATCGCTCGAAGTTCATCAAAGGAATGGATTTGATCCTCGATTTGGTTCAGAGACCTTATTTTATTTATTTAATAATTTAAATTAAGTTTGAATACTGTTTGTTTAAAATATTAAAATGTTGATGCTAACAGCTGATGTTTTGAGCGATAAAATGAACTTAGCTATATTCATTCATGCAATTTTATTTTTATAGTGAAATGTTAATATGTATCGCTTCTCTGAAATGTATTGTTATATTTTGGTAGAAATGAATTGGAATGGTTTATTTTGTTTGTAACAAAAACTCTTAATTATCTATGAAATATAGTAAAATGAACATAGTGTTGGAAAGCCATGCTTTAGCACCGATTGAATCGAAGGACCGAAATGGACCGAAGTGATACCAAGGTCATGAGTAAGCCGACGTGAAACAACTCTAGCGTTGTGTTTAGCTGAGTGAGCCAGGTTAACTGAAGTCTTTTGAATTCTCCATTCAAAAAAAAAAAAAACATTACAAATGATTTTAGCTCCCTGGGTGAGCTAAGTGTCAGACTCTTACTGACTAAAAACCAACTTTTCCTTCTCCTGCTTCAAGTCGGGATATACATAATAGTGCGCTTGTATCTATAACCCGGCTGAACATCGGCCCTATTGCGGTACGATCTGTAGTGGTCTAATTTTTCCAATCCTTAAAGTCATTTTTTTGGTAAGGGGAAAATTATCAAATGACATCTCCCGCCCAGGGTCGGGTGGGACAGAGTGTCGGAGTCTTACTGACTAAAAACCCCCCCGTTCCTTCTTTTGCTCTGGGCCGAAGCCGCAGTGCCTCAACCCCTAAAGCCCCTCAAAAGGCTGGCAATACACCTGCACCTCCTCAAGTGTTTTTTGGGCGTCAATTGCTTGCCATCAGTCATCCCGCCACGTGCCTATTTGTTTCCCTATTATTATAAAAAAAAACAACTTAGTTTCTTCCGTAACTTACCGTTTAGACAGTAATCGACGAATTAAACAAAGCGTTTAAAAATAACCTCTTTAGCTTGTGTATTATGAATGCATTTAGCTAATGGTGTAGGTTGATATGTCGGATATCTTGTTAAGTGTGATTGCTGAGTGAAAGAGACGGGATGTTAATGTTAATGCATTGTGAAGACTTACGATTTAATTGTTTGATTATTATTTATGGAGAACACCTTTCGTTTCCTGAAAAAGAAGTGTTTTTAAGTATATGGTATTATGAGTTGGAGTGGTTTAAATATTATTATGTTTTCGGCTTACTCACGTAATAATTTGACGAGATACTCGACTAGTTTTAAGCTATGCTAGAGGCCCATATTCATGCACAGCATTCCGCGACACGCGACGCGGTGACTGTCGCGCTGATACTGGCTACTCGAGTCTGCGGGCCCAACGCGCCCTCTGCCGCGATTCACGCACGTGAGTATGCCGAAAACATAATAATATTTAAACCACTCCAACTTTCAAAATACTTAAACACTTCTTTTTCAGAAAACAAAAGGTGTACTACATAAACAACAATTAAATCGTAAGTCTACACAATGCATTAACATTTACATCCCGTTTCTTTAACTCAACAATCACACTTAACAAAATATCCGACATATCAACCTACACCATTAGCTAAATGCATTACCCATATGCGGGGGCCTGTCCCATATGCGGGGGCTTGTTATTAGCAACTTGTTAAAACTACAATGTTGTTAGTCTGTAAGCCTTCCTTGAAATAAAAAAAATAAAAAATAATTTAGAATGTCTCACGAAAGTTATAATAAAAATATGATTTAAATAAATATGTTTTAAAGAAGGAAGAGCAAATTTATCGAATGAGTCCTACCATCTTTAATGAGCCAAAAGGGAGTGTCAGACTCTTACTGAGTAAAAATCACCCCGTTCCTTCTTCCGGTTCAGAATGGCATAATCATTGCGCTTAACCCGCACTCGGAACGTCGGTGGAGCATGTAGTGATCTTATGGTTCTTTGAGGATTATACTCGACTAGTTTCAAGCTACGATGGGGACTTATAATCATCATAAACAATATGCACAACGTTCTGTACGTAAATAAATTTGTATGAAGCATAATATGTTGTAATGTTTCTATTTTTTTTTTTGAGTAATTTTCAGTATTGGCATCGAGCCACGTGAAAAGTGAATGCACTGTAAATACAGTCTCTTTTACTCATACGGGGAAATGTGTGTTTATTTTAGAATTGTGACGAATAAAAATGAACGAAAACGGCGACTTGAACTGGCTTTTTTTTTATTGAGCGTTATGTTTCGCCGTATTAGTGAGGTTACCGGAGACCCAATCCTTCCCCTCCCCCAATTCTTAAATCTCCAAATCCCTAATCCACAAAAGGCGGCAATGCACTCGTAACTCCTCTGTTTTTGCTGGTGTCCATGGGCAGCGCTGATTGCTTACCATCAGGTAAATCTGTGCTCGTTTGATGACCTATAAAATTAAAAAATTAGATGAGGTGAAAAATGAACATACATTTTAGTTTTTGGTAAGCAGGCGACGCAGCCCATGGACATTAGCAAAATTAGAAGTGTTGTATGTGTTGACAGCTTTTCAAAAGTTAGAGATTTGAGTATTAGGGATTTGGGGATAGGGGAAGGAGAATTGAGCATCTGATACCCGCAAAAACAACCCAAATGCAAGCGTTATTTCATTTCACGCCAATTTCATTACTAAACCTAAAACTTATACAGACTTTTCAGTTCTCTGGAATGAGGTCAAAGCTCGAACCGCAAAATTAAAATTAAATATATAGCTGTCGCTCTCATTTTGCTTGGCGTCGTAATGTGTTCAGGAAATAACAAATAGTTTTGTTAATGGTTACATATGAGGAATGGACTGACCTATGGATACGCAGAAAATAAACATTTATTTTGTTCTTAAGTAGTATTCCAGCTATTCGGTGATGATAGTACACAAAGTGACGTTGTTCTTTCCACGGGTATAACATACCCCAAATTTGGGACTATACAATTAACAGTGATCAAACAGAAGCGCTTTCTGATGAACCTGAACCTTCTGAAATCTGAATTTGAAAATCTCCAGCCCACCAAAAGAACGGAGTCAATTAAGTGCTATGTCACATAATCGAACCAACTAAATAATGTACCAATGAATCTGTATGTGACACTGATTTAAAAAGAATTACCATGGAGTTTCTTGCTCGTTCTCCTCCATCGGAATTTACACTTTAGGAAGAGCACATAACTTCACTAAGAGGACTGACCGACAGACTGACACTTCATATCTTTAAAATTTTGTTTGACGTTCAAAAGTGCCTGGAAGCGTCTAATAGAAATAAATGATTTTGACTTTTTTATGATCTTAACTGCCCAACTAAGAAAACTGAGTATAGTTTTAAAATTTAAATGATCAAAATCCTCCTTAAGAACAAATAAGAATAATGACACCTTCTTCTGTTCCCGAGTTGATCGTCGATAATAATCATCGATCTCGGCGTGATACCACGGCCTCACGGCGTGAAACAAACACAGCGTTGTGTTCCGCAGTGTGAGTGAGGTTACCGGAAGCCCAATCCTTTCCCTCCCCCAATTCCTCCTAATTCCCAAAATCACCAAATCGCTAATTCCTAAAAGGTCAGCAACGCATTGGTTACTCCTCCTTCGTTGAGGGTGTCCATGGGTGGCGCTGATTGCTTACCATCAGGTAATTCGTTTGATCTTTTGCCAAGCTATAGCACACAAAAAAATCTCAATCAAGAAGTCATAGAATTAAAACTGCAAATATTTAAAAAAAAATTCAAAGATCATAAACCTCGTTAACAGAGTCACAATTAATATGAATAATAAAATTTCACCTACATCTGTTCCCTAGTAAACTCATATGAACCTACACTCACATTTAGATATGCTTGACCTAAATACCGGCCGGCCGACGTTATGGAAAACGCCTTGTGTACAACTTGCTTTTGAAAATTTCGCTCTTATACACCGAAGGATTATAAGGTACATATAAGTTGTAAGGGTTTTTATTTGATGTTGGATTAAACAGGCCAGGTGTTCGCGTAGAAAAATAAAAAGTAAAATAAAAAAAATAATTATTAAGGATAAGAATTGTAATGCTATCAGTTAGTCCCCTAAAAAGAACGTCCTCTATAATCACTCTTTCTATTAATAACCGCATCAAAACCCGTTGCGTAGTTTTGAAGATTTAAATGCTTAAATCCCTATGTATATATTATATGGACAGAGAAAGTGACTTTGTTTTATACTATGTAGTGATTTGCCTTGGCAACAATTACAAAAATAGATATGTACTCATATACATACGTTCCTACCTATTATTTATATTTACATTAACCAATATTTCCTTGTAAGTTCTTTTCTATAAGTATATCAAATGATTGATTACATAATAAGGTCAACGACCGCGCTACAATCAAGTGTTATTGCTTGTAAATATATATGGACATATTTTCCAAGGTCGAAGAAAAATATTGTTTTCATAGCTACCATTGCAACCTACAATTTGTCTCCAAATACCAATTACTAAACTGGTCAGCCGGGGTAGCTGGGCAAGCGCAATAAGGGATCGAGACCTCGGTCTAGAGCAGAAGAAGGAATTGGGGGGTTTTAAGTCAGTAAGAGTCTGACACTTCTTCTAGGCTCAAGCCAAAAGAAGTTACAAAATGACTACAGACTAAACTTGTATAGAATCAAAGAAAAAAAAAGATGGTTTACACTCATCGACCAAGACTTCAATGATACATTTTTCTCCTAACAACACGAAAAATTCGATACAGAAAGCCCGTACAATAATTTATATGTATAATAATATGTTTATAACGGTTGGCAAATGAACTAAATATCAAATTTAAATATGAAGTAATTTGAACATTCATTTTGCCGTATTTAATATTGACATCACCTTGTATATGAATAATATAACTTTTGTATATTATTTTGGGCTATGAAACAATATTTACAAAATTTGTCACTCATATAAACATGGATTTGCTAATAACAGAAGCGTAGAATAACGTGGAGTGAAGTAACGGCCTCACTGAAAACCGGCTTTATACAACGCTTGCATTGTTTTTCGCAGTGTAAATGAGGTTATCGAAAGACCAATCTTTTCAGGCAATCTTGAAACGCATTCAAGGGATTTTCAATTTGTCGAAAATTTCGACAATTTGTCTTGTCAACTCTATGACTTCTTGTAATTTGTTGAGATGGAATAAACTGATTCATTATTATAATTCCTCGAGTGATACGGGTTGGGCTTACTATCAGGTGATCCGTCCGTGAATACCCGCAACAACGGAGGAGTTACAAGTGTGTTGCAGACCTTCTATAAGTTATATAAGCCTATCTACATAAAAATAATGAAAAATTGTAAACATATATTTATACTAGCCCTCCTCATAAAAAAATACTACTATTGTTATGCCCGACAGGGCCCACAATGCTCCTAAACTAATATAAGTATGTAAATCCTTATGTACCCTACCACCTAAGTACACATTGTGGATTGCAATAAATATATTGAGTATTGAGTATATTGAGTATTCTGGGAATCAGGGTTTTGGAGATTTCGGGATTGGTGTAGGGGAAGGACTGGGCTTCCACTAACCCCACTCACACGGAGAAACAAAACACTGTGGTTGTTCATGCCACTTTTCTGTGAGACTTTGGTATCGCTCCGGTTGCGCCGACCAAAACATGGTCTCAAACACTTCGGTGTTTAGTAGTTTAAGACTCAAATACCAGCCAATAACAAAACTGTTCATTAGTTTCTTGGAAACCTCTTGCATCAAAAGCAAAGTTTGTGTTCTAACTGCATCAGTAAATCGTCTGTGACAACTCTCTTGGCAGCAACTCTATAAGAGACAGGTGCCATTCCAATATGTCTTGCCCCCATTACTCTCACTGGATTTTAATTAATCCCTACCAATAAGTGTGAAAGGAAATATTTTGAAACGCCTCCTCGGTTCAACTGATGCAAATAATAATAATTTGGACTCGGCAATCATTGTGCTAAAACTTGCACTCTACCAACGTCTGTGAAAGATCACTAGATGTCTTTTCAAACTTTAACATCACTAAAATTAACATTCAAAAATTCGAGTGTGTTAACTGAGCACGTCACTGTGACGCGCACGCTACTCGTGAGCTAAGAGGCCCGGTGTGATTTGAAATTAGTCGAGCGTTTCTAAGTGAGTGAGTGAAATATTAATATCGATATGATATTTAAAAAACTATTTGAGAGCAAATAGCTTCACTAAAGGACAGACCAACAGATAGACAACACAAAAAATAATGTGTTGAAATTTGATTAAACTTATTGTCAATACTGAATTATGTACCCGGCGAGTTTTGAATGTTTAATATAATGTGAAGTAAATGACACCAACACGTTATTGTATCCACATATATGTAAGCTAGACCATAATTTCAAATCCCACATTAATTATTACAAACACATAATAATTGATGTTAATTAGTTGATATTAATTCTATCGCTAACAATTATTACACTGCGTATTAATATTACTACAATAACTTGAATTGTTGAAGAGAAATTATACACCGATTTGATTTTAGTAAATTAAAATTCATTTAAAATATGTATTATTGTGTTATAATAAAGTCAAATTCAAAGTGAAATCTTTTATTTCAAATAGAACACAATAGGCACTATTGAACGTCAAACAAAAAAAAATCAATTTGAAAAGGTTCAGCTTTAGTCATGTCAGTCTGTCCATCTGTCCTCTAGCCAAGCTATTTGACCGTTCCAAAGTGTAGATGGATGGAGAAGAACGAGCAAGAAACTCCATGGTTACACTTTTGCAGACCAACATAACGTGTCAGTCTATATGTAGGTATGTCTTCTAGTAAAGCTATTAAATAAAAATCTCTAGAAAAGAAACAGTCAATTCTGTAAATAAATTATAGTTGTACTTATTATCAAAAACCATAGAGCACGTTAGCGGTAGAAATTTCGAGAACTTCGAATAAAAAAATCTAAATGACAACAGGCTATTGAATGATAGCATAATACCTACTTTTCAAGAGGTACCTACTTTTTTTTTAAGAGATGAGGAATTCCTTTCATCACAGCTAACATTAAACCTTACCTTAATTTACAAACACTGGATCGATGTAACAGGTACTACTAAATACATTAGTAACAATTATATAATATTAATTAAATTAAAATGTAATCACTCGTTGCAAACTAATTACCTTTATGTGATGTAGTTAAGCTTTATCTAACCAAATCTCAATGATATTGGTGTAATAGAATTTGATGTATTTTGTTACCATTAGCTAATAGTGTCAGATTCTGACTAAAAGCCATCTCCTTTCATCTCATAAACCGGTGTCATGGTCCTTTTTTTATGAGGTGAAAATCGTCAAATGACTTCTCCCGCCCAAAGCGAGTCGGACTCTTACTGACTAAAAACCCCTCTGTTCCTTCTCGTGCTCTGGGCCGAGGCCGCGGTGACTCATTGCGCTTACCCCGCAATCATCAACATCAGCCCTATAGGGCCCTGTCTGTGGTGGTCTATTGGCTCTTTGAGGCGCGCGGAAGCTACGCGCCGTACGCTCGGGTCTGGTTCTGGTCGGGCGGCGAGCTAACTTTACTCGCCGACCGCAGACGGGGTCACGGTCCTTAAAAAAACCAATCCGTTCTTTCTCTTTAGCCTCATAATTACGCTTGCACCAACAAAACCGGCTGAACATCGGCCCTACGGGTATGACCTGATCTGCGGTGGTCTATTGACTTTTCGTGGCGAGGAACGCTTCGCGCCTTACACTCGGGTCTGGTCCGAGCGAGCGTTCCTTTCACTCGACTGTCACCGTTGATTTTTCCTCTACCCCTATCAAAAAAAGGTTTGGATTAAAAAGCTCTATATATCATTACTTTCGTATGTTTAGTGTAAATTAGGTTGTGGTGGCCCGGAGATTAAGGCGCTTGCTTCTAATTTCATGATTCGTGTTAGACGAGGCCATTGCTCAGCAGTGGTTACTTATAGGCTGATGATAATATTTACAGTATACCTAGTACATATTTATGTAAGCATATGTATAACGTCTCTGATGATGCTTGTTTTGTGCACCTTTATATTTATCTCTGCATCATCCATAGGTTTGGCTGTTAGAAAATGCCCATGGCATTAAGCCCACCTTTGTACATTTATTATGTGCATAAAGGTATAAATAAATAAGGAAATTAAAATTGGTACGGTAAAAAGAAAACGTACACCGAATATCAGAATGCCCGGAAAATGTACGAATACTAAAATTTTATCTTCTATTATAATATAATTCAAATGTAATTATAAATGTTTAAATTCATAATCCAAAATGTGGAATTAAGTGAATATACATTTACTTACCGTTCCATCTGAATTTCAGTTCAAATGAATAAATAATTCCGTTGAAATTTGAATACTAGGATAATTCCAATATTACTAGCACACCGAATTATTTAGCTTTCATTTTGTAAATGAAATCTGTTATTGATGTCAATAATGTTATTTAAATCATCATCATCATCATCATCCTTAGCTTATAAGAGCCCACTACTGAGCTGAGGCCTCTTCTCTCACTGAGAAGGTTTGAGCATTACGTGGTCGTGTACATGGCCGATTGGCGATTTCAAAATTATAATTGGAAATTATAAGTCCAGGTTTCTTTACTGTTAAGCCAGCGTTGCGTGGCCTAGCGCAATAAGGAACCGCGGCTTCGGCTGAAAGCAGGAGAAGGAACGGAGGAGTTTTTAGTCAATAAAAACTTTCCCTCTCTTCGCCTTAGGTAAGAGAAATCGTTTGCTGATTTACCCTTACAAAAAAAGGTTTTTAGAGGTATGAGAGAACAGGGTGGAAAGTTCCTCATCGTCCATTGAAAAGGGAGGATCCTTCGACCAGACGGGTGTTATGTCTGGTGGGCTACTGCCCGACGGTTGTTGTCGGGATATTTTATTTATTTATTTATTTGAGACTTCATGCACAAAACATTGTACATAGGCGGACTTAATGCAATGAGCATTCTCTACCAGTCTACCTTTGGGTGATGCAGAGATAATCTAGTGGCAGGTGCAGAAGCAAGGAAATTCAATTAAATATACCAAACATATATATAAAAATATATATACACACTTTACATACATACATACTATATATATACATTATAATACATATTTATAAGGCAGTAAAAATATATATATATATATATAAACAATACATAAATAAAATATATATATATATATATATACGTATATGCAGTCATAGTCACGATGATTCCCCCAACCTCTTCAAAAGAAGCTCCCGAACTCTCTGCTTGAAAGACAGCCGACTAGTCAAGATCCTGATATCGGATATATGATATTTGTATCGGTTTTAATTGTGTAGAGAACTCTTATACCGCGATGTAGGATCTTGCATGTGATTGGTACTGTTGTTATTGTTGTGCGATAGATGTCGCTACAGTTTCTTTTCTACGTTTACCTTTATTGTCCATTATCTCAAACGAACCATAATTAAAGAAAATTTTTCACTAGCCTGCCATTCTAAGCAGAAATCACTACAAAACGGTCTGCAAGAAATATCTGAACACCTCACATTAACTCCACTATTACAAATTCACAATTCTGCCGTGACCTCGGATAGATTCGGCGCGGTGATATCATTTGTAGAAGCAGAACTTATATTTAGCTATACATATGAATGAAACGACAGCATTCAGTTCGAAACGACGATTGTGTCATGGGCTTAAAAATATTATCACATAGTTGCTACAAAATATTCATAGCACAGGGAGGACAGAGATTTTTACAGGATGGTAAAGACGGATTACCTGGGCCTCGAGTCTGCTATTACAAGTGTCAGAATAGTAGATCATTGCTTGCAAAATTGTTGACTTTGATAAGTTTGGTAATCTACTAACACGATAGCGTCATTATAACTTTCCAATGTCACTTCATTGAAATAATTCTTTAGAACGGTAATCTCGTACAAAATAACAAATGAACATTTGACATAATGCGGTAAATTAATAAAAAATGTCAGTCCCTTTATTCAATGATTTACGTTTAGAATATTAATGTGCAGTTATTGTTTATAATTCGTTACAAGACATCTCTTTCAATAATTCTATTACGATATCGCCGAACGCCAATGATCAGCCATTTTGAATTAACAGATTACGAACTTTTAGCAAAATGACAATGGAATCGTGTAGGAATGACAACACTTTGAAAATAGTAGACTTGGGCCCCAGATAACCCCAGAGACACCCGGAATGGCGTAGGAGTTACGTTACGTTGCCGTCTTTTTGGGGATTAGGATTTAGGAGATTCATATTTGTATGTTTTGGGATTAGGGAGAGATTGGGGGAGGGTAAGGGCCCAAGATCGGCGTCGTAACTTACTCGTTAGCCGTCCTAACCCATTAAGAAATCTAAATTTTATAATTTCTACAGTGAAAGATTTTAGAAGGACCAAACATCCGCGCCCTCTAACAAACCTGAACCTAACAAAAACTTGATAGCTTAGCCACAATTTATCCATCCACAGAAAAGTCGTTTCGCAGAAACCGTTCACATCCCCATCATCCTTGACATATCAATCGGCAATATCACTTTCGTTTGCATTTTTTGACAGTTGATTTACGAGAACAAACTACGAACACATACCTACAACAGTCGTTTAAAAACCATTGTAATAGTGAAAGTCGTGGGAAGTTTCAAAAAGCGATGAAGCGGTACTCTTGCGTCGATTGCAAACTAGGTCACGAAGCGACGCGCGCCACACACGTCTGTCGCGTTCGAAATTTATAAAATTGTGATCGACGCTATTCCTGTTTCTTTATCGATTTCTGCCTGTCAAAGTTTTTTGTTGCTACCCTCTTGTATTTTTGGATTGTCAACTGTTGAATATTGATGGTCGAGTTTGATTGATCAATTTATCATTGCGTATATGTATGCTTAAACCTTAAAAACTACGGATCAGATTTTGATGCGGTTTTTTAATAGACAGAGCGATCCATGAAATTGTGGAGAGATTTAGCATCAATATCATATCATAGCATAGCAGCGAGGGTGCACCGCGACAAGCCGTGGCGGATAGCTATATTTTTAAATTACTATTAGGTACTTTTTTGGGAACGATTCTGTGATATGTGCAACTAGTTTCTTTATAGTTTATCTGTACTAATATTATAAAGAGGTAAAATTTGTAAGTTTGTAAGATTTTATATAGGGGGTAATCTTTGGAACCGCTGGTCGGATTTAGAAAATTCTTTCACTGATAGATAACTACAAGGTTACTGAGTGCTATAGGCTATAAAACGTCACGCTGCGATCAAATTGAGCCGAGCAGCGGGTGAAACCGCGCGAGAGTAGCTAGTTACTGTATAAATGTCTTGATTTTACTAGAGATCCTCAATTTATTACAATCACCACGGCTTACATGGTGCCATTTGCGTGCGTTGAGAACAAAATGTTCAAAAAGTATAGTAATACTTATATTCTTTATTTTGCTTGTAATAATTTGTAGGTAACTTGTACTTTACTTGTTTTGCGTGATACATAACATACAATATTATGTTTGAAAGTACATTGTTTTGTGTTTTTCAAGTGTTTCTGTTCGTGTCAACGTTACATAAACGTCGTGTGGTTTTGTTGTTAAGTAGGTATTTACTAATTATTGCGACTTTTTAAGTGTAGGGGTTAGTTTTCACTTTGAAATCATAATGAGTTGAGTTATTGCTTTTCTTTTTAAACCGTCTCGTTAGTAATGTGAGAGAGCTTTGGCACGAATGGGCCGGCTCGACCGGAGTGATACCTCGGCCTGACCGAATACTGACGTAAAGCAACGGTTACGTTGTGTTTCGCCGTGTAAATGCGGTTACCAGAGGCCCAATCCTCCCCCCCCCCCCCGTCCTCAATCTTCAAATCTTTTTTTTTTTGCTATCTTTTTTTAAAAAAACGTTGCCCACTTTAGGATTTTTTTTTTATGGTATAAGCCGGCAAACGAGCATACGGATTACCTGATGGTAGGCAATCGGCGCCGCCCATGGAAACCCGCAACACCAAAGAAGTTACGAGTGCGTTGCCGGCCTTTTGGGGATGGGGGTTGCGGATATAAGGATTGGGAAGGGATAGGGGAAGGGGAGGGATTGGGCCTTCTGGGATTCTCCTATGTTGTCCCTAATAGCATACAAGAGACCGGCAATGCAGCCGGGGTTGCAGGGTAAGCGCAATGAGACACCGTGACCTCGGCCCAGAGCAGGAGAAGGAACGGGGGGGTTTTTAGTCAGTAACAGTCTGACACTCTCTCTCGCCTTACCCTGGGCGGGAGAAGTCATTGGATGATTTTCACATTACAAAAAAAAGAGGTCCAAGGTCCGATCCTTCTCTCCGTCCTCAATCTTCAAATCCCTAATAACCCACAAAAGGCTGGCCTTTGCCAGTAGTAAGTCCTTTAGTATTACAAGTGTCCATCGGCGGCGTCGGTTGCTTACCTTGCTCACAGATTACGTGATGGTAAGCAATCGGAGCGGCCCATGGACTCTCAATACAATAGAAGTTGCAAGTCCGTTGCCGGCCTTTTCGGGATCAGGGTTACGAAGATTTTGGGCTTAGGGGAGGGGAAGAAGGGTTGAGCCTCCAGTAACCTCACTAAACCGAAAGACAACGCTGTGATTGTTTCACGTCGGTTTACTACACATTCGTGCCGAAGCAGGGCTCTCCCACACCTTACGAAAAAATATAACAAAACAACCATTTATGCTATGTTTATACATACTCGTTTATAATATTACTAGGATCACTATGTTGTTCATGCGAATAATCCTTAATCCTCAAATCTACATTGGCATAGGTTATGTTTACATGAATGAGCTAATTTGGTGAACTGTTTTCGCTACGAGGTGGTCTCCCCTGTAGTTGTTATATCATTAACCCTGTTTCTATGTAGTTTTAAGTTAGATTGGTAATTATAATGACTTATTATAGTATATTATTAATCGTACCCGGATTACCGCGCCCGCTTCTCGTGCTTGGTGATTCTAATCCTGGCGAGTACCAATATGACTTTTTCAGAGTTGTAATGTACTTTCTGAGATTATTTAGACACTACTGACGTATGTCAAAGGTAAAGAGAAACATCTTGAGGAAACATGGACTTATATTATAGTATACTAGCTTTTGCCCGCGACTCCGTTCGCTTGGAATAGTGACTTCCTGCAGATTTTTAGTATAAAAACTATCCCATGGTCTTTTCTCAAGTTCCAAACTATGTCTGTGCCAAATTTCACAGAAATCGGTTCGGCAGTTTAGGCGTGAAGAAAAGACAGACAGACAGAGTTACTTTCGCATTTATAATATTAGTTAGGATTAGCCTCTGACTTATATGACAATTATTCATATCTGCCACATAATTATAATTATAAAAAATATCATAAGAAAATAATATTATTTTCGAGTAAAGATTAAAGTTTTACTTTTTACTGAATTTCAAATTTATAGCAGAAATCATATCACTTAACTGTTTTTCAGTTTTTATTGTAAAATTCTAGGAATTGAACATGTTTTTTAAATTAATTTTTTATTTTTGCAATAGACTCATGGTTTTTATGATCCATCACTATTGAATACATATTATTTTATAATTTCGATACATGTATATTAAATTGCGCTGGAATAACTAGAAGTTTGAAATAGGCAGAGTGCCAGTAATCTGTCAAACATAACTATGTTATTATACGTAGCTATAATTATACATATCTCATATGTTTCCCTTCACACCCAATTTGAAACCATTTACAATTATTTAAAACAGATACACAAATATAAGTGTGGGAGAGCCATGCTTCGGCACGAATGGGTCGGCTTGACCGGAGTGATACCACGGCGTCACAGAATACCGGCGTGAAACAACCACAGCGTTGTGTTTCGCCGTGTGAGTAAGGTTACCAGAGACCCAATCCCTCCCCTTCCCGATCAAAAGGCCGGCAACGCACTCGTAACTCCTTTGGTGTTGCGGGTGTCCATGGGCGGCGCCAATTGCTTACAATCAGGTAATCCGTCGGCTAGTTTGCCGACTTATACCATAAAAAAAATAATGATGAAACATAGATTCAAAATTCTCAATGTACAACAACAGTTGGCAGTAGCTAGCCAGGCATGACGATAGGATTTTCATTTTCCATCCTTTAAGATTACTCTGTTTCCTAAACAGTAATTTGACCTCGACCTCGGAGAAGATAAACAACAGTCTTGTTGATTGATTGATGTTCATACATACAAAATCAACATGTGACTTTTACCGCTCTGGGTGAGGTGAGAAGGAGAGTCAGTGTCAAACTCTTACTGGCTAACAACGACCTCATTTCTTCTCCTGCTCTAAGTCAGGGCCAAACTAAATTTTTGCGGTTGCGTAACAGCTGATTTTTATTTATTAAGTACCTGAAATTCAGTTTCATTCATCAAACCCTACGCGAACGCTGGCGTTCGAACAACTAATGGCCTTCTATTTTGTCTCAAATAACTACAATTGAAAGGTTAATCAAAAACTTTCACTCTAAATCAATTCATTAAAAAAATTAAACCAAATTCTTCTATAAAGAAATTAAGCCCGCAACACACGTAACCCAGTCACCCAGACATTGAGCAAAAACCGACTGAATAACCCTGAAATACAGCTATTTCATCGCGCCCTTCATCAATGTGACCCTATTACATTGCTGTTTAACGACTGGCACGTTTCCCGTTTTTAGAACAAACCGAGCGTTGTATGTCGAATCACGGGTTTAGCTCACAAGGTCAACATGGTTGCACGTTTATGAGTCATTACTGAATGTAATATTGCGAAGAGGAAAGATTTGGTTGTTAGTTTGTTTGGATAGAAAAAGCTTCGAAACTACTTGATCGATTTGACTAATTCGAACATAGTCTGTACTAGAGACCCGCCGGGTTCCGCACGGATGCTATGCTGACACTAGATTTGTCCACTTTTTAGTGAATGTCATTATACATATAAACCTTCCTCTTTAATCACTACAAAACCGCATCACAATCCGTTGCGTAGTTTTAAAGATTTAAGCATACATACAAGGACGGGGAAAGCGAGTTTGTTTTATACTACATATGTTGTGATTATAGACATATAGTGATACTTACTTCTTGTGCATACTGTCTCTTTTCTGCTTCACCTATAAGTTTCTTCTTCTAAAGACTGATTGAGAATGCCTATGGCAGTAAGTCCAACTTGTTTTATATTTTGTGTAAAATCTTAATTAATAAACTATGTGGGGTACAGCGGTACAGCTACCACTAACTGAATATATCACGTTAAGCGCCATAGGGGTCACCGGTGACCTCCGTTAGCGGAGGATTTGCTTTCAACATTTTTCTGTCGGCAGTGTTGTGTTTGGTGCCGGGATATTGTTATTTTCAAATGTACATACTTCTTTGATAGCAATATGATGAAGATAGAGAAGTATAAGATCACACCACTTCATCAGCTTATAAGTGCTTAGTACTAGGGTAAAGATCTCTTCTTTAGAGGAGAAGGTTTGAGAATTAATCATCACGTTTACTCAAGTAGGACTGACGATGTCAATCTAATAAAAAAAATGGTTCAGGTTTCTTTATGATGGTTTCCGTCAAAGCATGTCTATGGTGTCTAAATACACTGAAAAAGTATCCAAAAACTATACAATAGGTCTGAAAGTTATACTGGTTAACCTCCAAGCCACAAAGACTCTAATAGAGATTCGAGAATATATGTATGTTATAGATAGAATATCTAGAATAACAATTTGAAAACAATACCTAAAGCCCAACCAAATACAAAATACATTTAACAATAACCCGAAGATACAATACGCTATCGAAACACACAATAAATACAATAGGAAATAAAATCTAAAGCACTCATAATACTAGGTTTACAAACAGTAGTAACGAGACTTATAATTTACTGCAAACAAAATTCAATGATACGTTTTGATTTTTCTAACCTTCAAGAAAGGATCACAATTGCTTTCAAATATTGTGTGTCTTTTAGTCAAGTGTTTGGAAGAAGGTTTAAGTGTTGTAGGGCCATGCTTTGGCACAAATGGGTCGGCTCGACCGGAGTGATACTACGGCCTCACAGAAAACCGGCGTGAAACAACCACAGCCCTGTGTTCCGCTATGAGGTTACTGGGGGCACAATCTCTCTAATGGGGATAAGGGATTTGGAGATTTAATATTAATTAAATTAAAATATTATTCAGATTATTTGAATTGATACCTTATATTCAACGCATAATTTTGTTTCTGTATTAATTTTGTGGAAACCAACCCCTTTTTTCCAACTGACCTAAAAACGGGTCGCCCCAAAATACATATGACTAATCAATCGACTAAAGAATCTGACTAAATGTTGGAAATAATACCGTTCGGCGCTAGGCTTGGTCAGTTAGTTGGCTATCGCCCAAATGTTACCCGACTACAAGTGAAAAGCGATAGCGATTATAAAAGCGGTTGATAAAATTGAATGAAAAGAATAACCATAGAGTTTCTAGCTCATTTTTCTCTATTTTGGAACGAGCAAATAGCTTCACTAGTGGACAGACCGATAGACCGACAATTTTTGACGTTCCATTTTTAATTATTTGGTTTGACATTCAAAAGTACTTGTAGTGGTCTATTTGAAACAAATGATTTTACTTTGATTTTGACTTTGAATATTTTTGCATTGATAGGTAAAGATATTTTCTCATACGGATAATAATTAGAAGTTTAATTTATTTACAGAATGTTTTCTGACGATACCTTCCTTCACAGTTTCATCATCATCATCAGCCCATAAGTGCCCAATGCTGAGCAAAGGCCTTTTCTCACACGGAGAAGGATTGAGCATTAATCACCACGCTTGCTCAATGCGGTTTGGCGATTTCAAAGTTATAATTAGAAATTATAAGTCCAGGTTTCCTCCCGATGTTTACCTTAACCGTATGTCAGAGGTGTCTGAATAATCATAGAAAGGACATATAACTCGGAAAAAGTCACATTGGTACATGCCTGGTTTCGAACCCACACCCATGGATGAGAAGCGGCCTTGACAGTTTATTCGTCTTTATATTAGTAAACTCAGTATGTACATATATTAATGTTTGGCAAAAATAAATACGATAATATGCTTTACAAATTTTTCTTCGGCTTCAATTTCAAAGTAAACTTTATTACCAACTTTGTAACGTTGCAAATTGAATGCGTTCAACTGGATGATTGATTTTTATTAAATTATTGTTTTTGTTTATCAAGCTTTATTGGTTTAAAAAGTTCTATAAAGAATATTTTATCTTCGGCTTTTACTTTGAGTGTGTCATAAAACAAATATGAAAATTTATTTAATGGAATTTCTTCTTGAGCATAATTTTCAATATCGTAACGAATACTTAAAATAATATCTTAGAAGTGTGGAAGAGCCAAGCTTCGACACAAATGGGTCGACTCGACCGGAGTGATACCACGGCCTCACAGAAAACCGGTGTGAAACAACCACAGCGTTGTGTTTCGCCGTGTGAGTGAGGTTCCCGGAGGCCCAATCCTTCCCATCCCCCAATCCTTTCCCAATCCCTAAATCTCCAAATAACTTATCCTCAAAAGAGAGATTGGCAACGCACTCGTAACTCCTCTGTTGGTGTCCATGGGCGGCGCTGATTGCTTACCCTCAGGTAATCCGTCTGCTTATTTGCCGACCTATAACATAAAAAAAGACTTAAAATTTGATATTAGAAGCATCAGGCAACTAGATATATATTATAACGCCTCACATGGCCACGTAGAAGAAAAACGGGTTATTTTTTTCGCTCTGTTTTTGTTAATCGGTCCTTGTCATTCTCATATGTTATCCGTCTTTGATCGTAGATTTCCTCCTTAATTATCTATACCTGTGCATTTATTTCCAGTGTTAAGAATAACTTAAATCAAATTCTTAATATTGGCCTTACCTGAGTCAGAACTCGAACTGCAGCTTTAATGTGACCAATTTACAAGATGGTGATTTTGACTTGTTTAATGTCAGAGTTTTGGAATCGTACCAGCACCAGTGCAATGCACTTAGACTATATGAGCAGGAAGGTTTATTTTATTTTATTCTTATTGCATTACTTCGAGTAGTATTGAGAATTTTACGGGAACATTTTTGCATTGTTTTGGTTTTCGTTGAGTGGCGCCACTATCGAGTTTAGTCTTGTTCCTTAATAGTTTGCGTGAAATATTAAGTTGTTGATTATGATTAATTTATGAAACTAGGTTAGACCTGTTTTCCTGTACAAGATTAGGTAGAGATGTGTATGCAACTATACTCTTCAGATGTACAACTTAATACAGACCTTATATTTATAACCGGATTATGTTTTGTAAATTGAAAACAATTGAGAATCTTGGATACTTACTTGAACCTTCCGATCTCAAATCCTCCGGCCGAATGTGAATGAAATGCGAAAGAAAAGTCTGCTATAATCTCTTAATGATACTTGATGATGAACTACGCTTCAAATTAAATAACTAAATGAATAATTCAAATAAAAATATTCAACCAATTTCAATACAAGTAGCACTACTCTCACAATTTCAATTATATGACCTTCTTAAAAAGCCAGTTCAGACGAATTCAAGTTTATTAATTTGTTCCCTTACTCGCAAAGATAACGTATATTTTAATATAGAAGTTGGAACGGTTCCAAAAACACACTAAAATAATTTACATTGTTGATTTAATTAAAACGGTTTAAAATATTAGCCTTGTAAACTACGATTTTATGTCAAAAAGTTTTCAACAAAGGATGAATTTGAAGTTGCGTATCATTTGATAAATTGATAGAAGTGGAAAGTTTTTGATATAAAGGTTTTGTAGATGGAGGTTCTGATGTTTGTGCAGGAGATAATTTTTGAAATAGCTTCGTGACTGGTTTGTTAATTTAGTGTTATGGTTGATGAATGATTTTAGATTTTGTGATGATGATTTTTAAAAGGTTTTTAGAGCTGTTTGGACACTGAGCCTCGCTGTTGAATCGGAAAACTATCCTTTATTTATTTTTTTAAGTAAAAAGAATAAATTTGCTGGCCTAAATGTTAGATCGGAAAAAGTGTAAGAGTAGAAAAAAAGCCAAACTTGAGAAAATATTATGACCAGGGTGACCCTGCTCACATCAAACCACAGCGTTCTAGGTGTCATAATATTCTTAGAATCGCGTGGGCGGGTGCAAATTCAATAATGTACCTACCTAAGATTTTGGTTAGTAAGAGCCTAACTCTCTCTGGCTCCAGTGTGTCCCTAGAGTGAAGTCATATGACGTTTTCTCCCCGCCCCCCAAAAATAACGAGGCGTGCATATTTATGCATTTTTATGTGAGAGGACGGCAAATGAAGAGATGGGTAACGTAATGATAAGCAATCGGCACTGCCAATGGACACCCGCAACAACGGAGGATTTACAAGTGCCTAGGTTGCTGAACTTTTGGGGATTAGGGTTTGGGAGATGAAAGGATTTGGTAAGGAAGGATTGGGTCTCCGGTAACCTCACTCACATCGCGAAACACAGCGCTGTGGTTTTTTCACGTCCGTTCTCTGTGAGGCCGTGGTATCACTCCGATCGACCCATTTGTGCCGAAGCACCACCTCCGACACTTAACAATGCAACACCTCACATCGTCATGTGCGTATTACAGTCGGGCTGTCACGCTCCTGATAAACCATTCTTTTACCTATTATCTCCAACTCATTATGATAAACCCAGGTTATCATATTATGGCTAACTCCGTTATGTAGGTTTGCCTAATATTGAGAAAATCAGCATCGCAGTGGTCAAGGACTGCAGTAAATGTTGACTCTATAGCAAAACTTTTTAATATCCCATCTCTTATCGCTTGGACCACACAACAAAACAAACGTGGTACCAAAATGAAGCTAGAGGAGTAATGAAAAATTTCCAGCGGTAACTTTTGAGACAATAACCGGTTTTATGTACAAAGATATACAGGCGATAATCGTTTAACTGTAGTTTGAGAAAAATCTTTTGATATAATATATACTCTTAAGTCGATACTTCTATTTGATTTGGACAAATATTTTTGTTTTGATGAAATTCATTTTATGTTTTTTTTTCTGTTTCTATATAGAATTACTAATTGATTTCGACATTGTTTCTAGTCGGAGAATGATGAGAAAGTCGAGATTTTCACTGATATAATTTGTATTGTTAAACGTAATGGGAAAACGGATACTGTCTGAACTGAAAAATACAAATACCAATTTATTTCCTCATTTCAATGGAGTCTGTCGTAGTTGGAATAAATGTTGATAATTGGACTGTGATCGCTTGGATTTTATAAATATTTTATCGTCTCATTAGTGTTACAATACACAATATGATGAACTAGCTGTGCTCCATGGTTTTACCTGTTTTTTTTTACACTAAAACTTTTTTTCCTTTTCTTAAAAAGACATCCAAACTGATTTTAACTACTCAAAAAAAAAACAAGAAACACACAGATTGTAACACCTTTTGTATCATATTTGAGTAAAACCTTTTTGATTTGATTTGATTTAAAAAAAAAATTTGACTAGTGGTGCCCAAAATAGATACCTAATTCGCAGGTAACAAAAGCGTTCGTGCGAGAATTGAACTTTTTCGACACTGCTGGCTGCACCAAATGCAGTCAAGAGATGTGACTGATATATTAGCAGTAGGGATAGGGCCGTCTTTAACTCTGTTCTAAGAAGCTTGTTGCTCATAATCACAGCGTTCTAGGTGTCATAATATTCTTAGAATCGCGTGGGCGAGTGCAGATGAATCTAAACTGTAATGTTTATAGGCGATGGGCCAGTTTCCTGTGTTTATATATTTCGTCAGTTTTAACTGACTGATTTGTTAGTCTAGTAGTCGTAAATGATGACTTAGAATTACTAGTACTATTTGATTTTGACCAGTTTTCAAATCTAATAGATTGTCTAAAGGATATTTTTTGCTCTTGTTAGCCGAATGTCTATAAGACTGTTGACTATGAGATGTTTTGGTGGCTCAGGTGTTTGAAATTTAACATATCTTACTCGTTCGGTGTCATTTATTTGAATAAATCAAACTTTTTAATACAAAACCCATTATAAATGAATATTGCATAGCACTTAATTATAGGTTGCAATCGATTCAAAGTTAGTACACGTGAGTTTTCATACTCAAGGAAATACATACTAAAAGTTTATATTATATTACAAGACTCTTTTACATAAGATATGTTTAGGAGACTCATGCTTTTGCACAAATACGCTGGCTTGATCGTAAAGATACCACGACCTTACATAATAGATACTGGCATTAAACGACCACAGCGGTGTGTTTCGCCGTGTGAGTGAGGTTACTGGAGCCTCAATCCTTCTTTTCACCCAATACCTAAGTGTCCAAAACAATATAATCCCACCATTAATCCACTGGTTTGTGATTGGCACTTATTACGTACCATCAGGTAATCCGTCTACTCGTTTGCCGCACAGTCATACAAAAGTAATTGTTTTTGTGAAAATAAGTGATAAGTCAGTATCATCATCATCATCAGCCTATACGTGCCCACTGCTGAGCAAAGGCCTCTTATCACAAGGAGTACTTTTGGCATTTATAATACTTAATTTTATTAAAAAAAAAAATATATAATGGATAAGTAAGTATAGCATTGACAAATCAAATATAAGGTCTAATATCCTATATTAAGTGTAAGTGTGGGAGAGCCATGCTTCGGCACGAATGGGTCGGCTCGACCAGTGTGATACCACGGCCCCACAGAAAACCGGCGTGAAACAACCACAGTGTTGTTTCGCCGTGTGAGTGAGGTCACCGGAGGCCCAATCCTTCCCCTTCCCTAATCCCTCCCCAGTTCCTAAATCTCCAAATCCCTAATCCCTAAAAGGTCGGCAACGCACTCGTAACTCCTCCGTTGCGGGTGTCCATGGGCGGCGCTGATTGCTTACCATCAGGTTATCCGTCCGCTCGTTTGCCGACCTATTACACAAAAAAAATATGTTTCCTCTATCAGGCTTCCTTGACTTAACTTCCCAACCTTTGCGCCAATAAAGAAACATTTACCAGAAGTATAATTACGGTGGCTGGTTCAAGGCCCTCCCCTATAGGCCTTCTGTTTCATGTTATTTGTAAATGGTAATTGTTTGGACAATCGTTATTCTATTGTTGTGTTATTCCAGCTCCAGTTAACTTTGTGTAAGTGACAGTTAGCAGAGTTCATAGTTAAAGGGTAGGGTAACCATGGATTTTGTGTTAAAAGTTGGGATAAAAATTATGGTTGGTTCTTTGTGTAACTTTCAAGTTAAGATTATTATTAGTTTTATAGTACAGTCTTAAATTATATTGTATACGTTTAGAAAGATATTTTTTGTTGGTTATTTGAATTGTAGAATATCCGAAACTACTTGGCCGATTTGAAAATTTCATTGCTGGGAAGCTAGCGCCTATACCTGGTGAACATTGGCTATAAACAATGCTAATGTGAGTAAAATAGTACTTTATAAATATTTAAACGTTAAATATAATATGATTTTGGAAAATAGTATGTAATAATTTTAATGACTATTGTATTCACTTTTCCCTCTAATATATGGTTTAAAATCAGATATTAAATATGAACACACTTCACTATTTTAATAAAAAGAAATAAACTTCGAGAAAACACACTAAAATCAGTAAAATAACATTTTCTCTTAAATTTTCTTCACACAAACATTTCACTTAATTATCCCATTCATCAACTACGCATAAAGAGAATATCCTTAAAATCATGTCTCCCCTTGGGCAAAGGTAGCAGTTAATTAAGCCACCTGGGTAAATTTATAATCTGTTGTACAATTATGACGGAAGCAGGTCCGGGGGTAACACTTGACGAGTTCATGGAAGTGGGGTAACAACGAAATTACCCCCCCTTTTTCAGAATAATATTTTGGGGTATAAAATTTTACCAATTTTCGTCGTGCGAATGTGATTGATGATATTGTAAGTGAGTAATTTTGAATTTCGTTTGGGAATTGCTGTAATATATTTTATTTATTGAGATTAAGAATGACTTTTTGAACCGAATTGAATTTGGTCGGTGAATATTAAGATATTACCGAAAGCTTTCTTGGCTGGCAGTGGTTGGATGAGAAGAGTTGAACATCGAGCTTAGACGAAATCAGGCTGATGATGATGATGATGATGATGATGATGATGATGCTGGTGGATGCTTTCTTCTTCCAGTTATGCAGACTCTTCATACCCTTAAAACTAAGCGATTCTTATTAAGTATAGCCCCAATAAGTGTGGGTGAGCAGAGTTTTGACGAAGAACTTGACGTTCAAAAGTGCCTACTGTGGTCTAATTGAAATAAATATTTTTTGACTTTTTTTGACTTTTGGATTGGTTTTTCTTGATAATACCTTCTGAAATACTTCTATGTGAGATCTAAAACAGTTCTTCTTGTCATGGAGCATTAGTGTTTTGGATTGCAGCAGTTATGCAAGGTTATAGCGGCTATAGCTTGTTTCATCAAAAAATACCAATCAGGAAAAATTGAGTATGATATTATATGGAGAAGAATAAAATGTACCTAAATATTTTATTGTTTTTTGTAACTTCTTTTATAACTAAATACAAAACTCTTACTCGTCATAATTGGAAAACAGAAATAAATATGAGCCCAACATTTCCCATCTGACTACCTGACTACTCTAAGAAAAAAATGGCAAAACATTACTAAGAGATCAATATTTTTTATAGTTCAGACAAGTACTTAAACAATTATTTAAGAGAAATATTGTCGAAAGACATGACACTGAAAATCATAGTTAAAGATAATAAGTCATAAGGTATAAGTTTGAATAAAAAGCTCGTAAAAACGAACCTAACAATGTCTCGACCAGACAATTTTACCACTAATTTAGTTATACATAAATAATAATTTCGTGTACCACATATTGGTGTTCGAAGTATCGTCACGTCATGCTTCTTGGCTCTAAGGGGTGAGGTAGACAGGTGCGACCCACGTAAGTTATTCACCTTTATAATGTTCTGTTATAAAGGAGGTTACCTAGACCTTTTTCAATACATTGTAATTTTACTTGTAACGTACATTATAAAGACGTTTTGTTGTTGCTACGAAACTATAATTTAACTAGCAACCCGTTCCGGCTTCGCAAGGCTTTTTTTTTTTGAGGGGAAAATCATCAAATGACTTCTTCCGCCCAGGGCCGGGCAGGAGGGAGTGTCAGACTCTTACTGACTAAAAACCTCCCTGTTCCTTCTCCTGCTCTATGCCGAGGTCGCGGTGCCTCATTGCGCTTATCCCGCAACCCCGGCTGAACATCAGCCCTTTAGGGCCCCATCTGTGGTGGTCTGCAAGGCTGCAATATTGATACTAAATTTCTGCACTATTGGAACATATAAAACTTCCTCTTCAATCACTTTATCTATTTAAAAAAGCATTAAAATTCGTTACATAGGGATATAGGGACAGAGAAAGCGACTTCGTTTTATACTAGTGATAATTCTTCTTTTACTTTTACTTTCTATGATTATTTAGAGACCACTGACATACGGTGAAGGTAAACATCGTGAGGAAACCTGGACTTGTAGTTTCTTATTATAAGTTTGAAATCGCCGAGCAAGCGTGTTGATTAATGCTCAAACCTTCTCGGTATGAGAAGAGGCCTTTGCTCAGCAGTGGGCACTTATAGCTACCATATACCATTCTTCTTAATATTTCTGTGGGCGTTTTAAGTTACACGTTTATGAACTGACTTGGCTTATATGATTTATCGTCACTAAGCAGTATAACACAAAATCGCTTTCTTTGCTCCTATATTCCTATGAATGATCTTCAGACCAAGTATTTGCGAATACACCAATAACATAAGAAAAAATCTTAATGCGCGACAAGGAAGTCAAAGTCAAAGTCAAAATCATTTATTCCAACTAAACTGTAAGTAGGTACTTTTGAAACGTCAAAATAGAATAGTAGTCGGTAAACCAGTTCGTCAGTGCAGCTAGGTGCTCATTCCAAATTGTAGATTCGAATGGAGAAGAACGAGCAAGAAACTCCATACTAACTCTTTATATAAAATAATATTTGTTTTACAATTTCACTAATATAACATTTATACATCTTAAATCCACCCTTGCTAGAACAATGCAGAGACAAGTTGTAAAATAGAGAACAAATGATGGGATCTATCATAAAATTTTAATCCTTTGCCGTCTCGAACATAGCACTTACATATGCGTACTCACAATATTAATTGAGGATTAAAAAAACTATTTTGGAGATCTTTGGCTTAATATTTTAATTTCTTAATCTAAGCATAGTTTTTCGAATGCCTATCCTAAGTAACTTTTCTCATAACCGCTACGCAATCACTTTCACAATACACCATCCGATGAATATTCTAGAACGGAATCTAGAATATCCAGCTGTAGCAGTGTCTTCCAAGTGAATAGAAGCCAATTCTCATAACATGGATTGGGTTAAATTCTAAACAATTGTGCGATCATCGACCCGTTCACTTGGTGGCCATGTCTCCGTCTCTTGCGTCCAAACCTATGTCACGATGTGCTGCACAACAAGGAAATTCACAGTATCAATTCAATGACAATCATTCCCTCAAGGTACACGTATTTGATGGTCGGATTTGAGACGAAATCTTAGAGACAGAGGGTTGAAAATCTTTTAAATAATTTGACGTTATTTTTTGGTGGTTGGTGGTTATACAGTACAGTATATGTATCTACCTACTTTTTTTCCTCTATTTTTCAGTCATGACGTAGAGACACCTTTATGTTAATCTAATTTTTGGGCGGATTTGAAACTTAATGGTAAAGAAATGGGGTTGAAATTCTTTTAAATATTCTCTTATTTAGCTACGTTAAACTAAGCCACATAGTGTACTTATTTTTTTTCTTTTTCTTCTCGTGGTTGTGCTAAAAACCGCCAAGTAATACCGCAGACACAGGAAAAAATTCAAGTATGGAGAATTGTTTTTGATTAAAACGAAAAAAAAAAATTTTGTTCCCCCAAAAACTTACAGCATGTAAATTAAGTTCGTCCATTTAATCCGGGACACATTCATGTCTTAGTAAAGAAACTATGTGTGGTCTCAACTCATTACACGAACGGGAAACTATTTCCAGCACCACTGCTTGTATGTAGGCTGAACTAGAAGATTGGCTCCCAAGTATGTATCGCGGTATTTTGATAGCAAAGTTTGGAGTTAAGCTGGAGGTCTTAACTAGGTTGAGGAGGCCAACATTTTATTTTGGGTTTAGGTATAAGAAAATATCATTTTGAGCAATGAAGACTTGTCTAGGCAAAAGTTGTTTAGGGAGCCCTCCAGCTAGATCGATTGACTATATAAAACAGGGGCCTTATATGAGCTGAACTGGATCTCATTACACCGCAGACTTGAGACATGCATCCACGCCCCCAAAAACTATATACTCTGTTCTTTTTCAAGTTCTTTGTGAAGTAAAGATGTTGTCCTTTAATGATTTATTTTTTTATAAAAACCAAGTTATCGTTCAATTCTCTGCTGTCTACAAAACAGTACCTCAAACATAATTTTCAGCCAAGACTATCAATAAACCTTTCCCAGAAACCTTCAGAACAACGCCAAACATTAAAAAAAAGCCATAAAAACAGAAAATACTCCTTAAAGAACCAAACCAATCAAAGGGCGTGTGATAAAAAATGTTCATTCCGTATAACAGAGCTTTTCAATTCACAAACGCGAGTAAATGTCGCTTACACATACGAAGAAATCAAGAAAAATTCAATAAAGTTAATTTATTCAAACAAGTCAGCTCAAAGGACAGAAACCGCACGAGTATAGTCAACGTGTCCCAAAGAATGGGATATATTGAGTCTCCCTTTGAGGTCTGCGTGGAGCGAGCGATGAATTCCAAAATTCTTTGTTTTCTGAAAGCAAAGACGGGGAGATAAAATATTTTTGGTCTAGTCACTGCCGTGTGGTCTGTTTTGGTCGAAAGGGTTTATTTTATTGATATTCTCTGTTTTGATTGAAATTTGTGGATTGGGGAAGGATGGGGGATGATTACTCCAGTAATCCCACTCACACAGCGAAACACAACGCTTTAGTTATTCCACGCCGGGTTTCGAAGAGGCCATGGTATCACTCCAGTCCATTTAAACCAAAGCTTGGATCTCCCACATATTTGCCAATTTATCTAGAAATAATGTCACAAAGAATTAAAAACCATTACTCATCGCCCGTTACACCGAGATTAATAAGCGTAATTAATAATTTTATTTCATTAATTCACAAAGCCTTGCTAAGCGACTCAATTGCCCGTTTCCCGTATTATGTTAGGCATTACGTATTTTATATTGTTGACTTAATTTTCTCTGAGGTTACAGTAGTAACTGCAACTGTTATTTATAAAACAGAATATCAGCTTCTTTTTGGCCCAATTTACAAAAGACATATGGATTTGTAATAAAGTGTTTAAATATGGAAGAATCATAGATTGGCAAGAATGATCTGGTTTAACTGGACTGATGTGGGGAGCCTATTCGTTCCTGCCCCGTTCCCAGGAACAGTCAGTTTCCCCGTTCCTAGGCTAGGGCCGTTTTTTATGGTATAGACCAGCAAATGAGCGTGTGCTGGTAAGCAAGCGGCGTCCAGTTATCGGGGGACAAGGTCAAGGTAAGGACAGGTTACAAGGGACGGAACAATGAGGGTGTTGGCGATATGGCAAAAAAGGAAAAGACATTGTTGTACCTCCCACTTCACACTGTAAATCGAAAAGGTTTCAAAAAACACTCGTTACTCCTCTGGTATTACATCCGTCCATGGGTGGCGTCGAATGCTTACCATCAGGTGGGATCCATCTATTAGTTTGCCATTTGTTTATTTCAGTTACGCTGCACCAAAAACTTAACCTATACTTTAACTTTACTTTACTTTACTTTAATAAAAATTAACCTATACTTTATTAACTCGTTCCAAAGTATTCCAATGGAGAAGAATGTGCCATGTTCTTTGACTCCCATTCTCATACAGTGCAAATTCAAAGCGTGATGTTAATATGACCTCTAAAGCGTAAATTTAATTCAACAATTCAACCTTTATCGGTTACCATGGCAACCGCTGCCAGTTCCCTCAAAGCTGAATTCAGTCTGAATGCAACGGTTCAGCAATTTAACATAAAATAATATAACGGTTTCCTGGATCTAGAACTGAACCAAGCTGAATATTGGAGAGACTATCAACTGCTTAGTGCTTAGTGGTTGAAAGCTATACTGACATTTTGTGTTTCTAGTTCGGTCCAGAAGTTAGTTGAAGTGTTTTTGAGTTGATCTTTTTTAATATTTAAAAAAAAAAACATCAAAATCTTCTTTTTTTGAGGGAGGGTATGATCAGACTTCTTTTCTCAAAGAGGGAGTCAGACTCTTACTGACTAAAAACCATTTCGTTCCTTCTCCTACTCCATGCCGAGGCCACGATACTTTATGACTCTTGTCCTAGAACCTTTGGCATTGTCAGACATCAGGTCTTCTTTACTTGAGAGATATCATGATATGACTGTTGTATTGTCTATGATTAGTATTACTAATCAGTGTTGCACTATTATTGTCTATGTCGTCATATCACTATAAAGAGGGTGGCCGAGCGAGTGTCGGCCATTGACAATGTAACTCTGGTGCAGTGAGCTGCAGGACTGTGTACTGTATAAATAAAGTCAAGTATCCAAGATCCAAGTCTTTCAATCATATTACATGGTGTCAGAAGTGAAAAGAACAATTTATTTCACGTAAGTCGGTCACAAAAATGGACCAGTCGAGTTCCGAGCCATGCGGCGTGGGCGACCAAGATGGCGTCCAAGGTCTCAACACGAGGATGAAATCATTAAATATTTCGTCGGATTCCACAAATAATAATGCGGAAGCGTGGAAACGGTGGTCGCAGCAACTGGACCTATATCTACTCGCCACGGGTTTAGACAGGGCACCCGAGAAGAGAAAAATAGCCATACTGCTGCATCTTATAGGTGAGAAAGGCCTAAACATTTATAACACATTTAACCTCAACATCGACAAGACCACGCTTGCCGAAGTGAAGCAGAAATTCAATAATTTTTTTGAGCCCCGGAGGAACATAACCATGTGTCGTCACATGTTCTTCACGAGGAGGCAGAAGCAATCCGAGTCCATCGAAGGATTCCTGGCAGACCTGGAAAATAAGAGCCAGGATTGTGAATTCGGAACGCTCAAGGAGTCCCTCATCAGGGATATTTTCATTGCCAATCTGCACATGGACCTGGCACATGTCCGTCAGAGATTGCTTCAGGAGCCTGATCTGACATATCAAAGGATGCGCGAACTGGCGAGAACATTAATCGTCGCACAGCAAGATGCTGAGAAAATCGTCAGTTCCAGCGAGAAACAGGAAAATGTAATGCATCTACGTCGGAGGAGCCGTAGTCGAGGAGATCGTCGACAGCGAGCTTCACCAGTCGGTCGGCAGGGTCCTGGTACGAGGCAGTCTCCCAACCCTGAAAGGCGCACGAGGCCGTGTAGCCGCTGTGGGCAGTCTCATCGATACAAGTGCCCAGCGCAGGGAGTCCAATGCAGGTCATGTAATTCTTTTGGTCATTTCGCTAAATTTTGCTTCAAAAATAAAAATGTAAGTCGTTTAGAGTCGTTTAATTCAAATAGTAACAGTAGTCAGGATCATTATTTCATTGGAACATTAAAGAGTCATTGTCAAAGTCATATAAAGTCAAATAAAAGTACAAAATATAGTCACTATAATGTAGTGTCAAGTAAAAAGTCAGTCAGCACACAGTCACATCGTCAGTCCTCACTATCACCACCACAGTTACAGTTACCACAATTACATTGTCAACTACCATCGGAATGGTCTCATAAAGATCAATTACAGTTGAGGAATGATTCCGATGATGAAACTTATGTCATGTCTGAGAGATCTCACCGAGACTCATATTGTCAATCTGAGAAAATCATTTTCATGTCAAATTTCTGTGATGATAGTGGTGATAATGTCATGTCTAAGAGGTCTAAAAAGAACCTCGGTGATGAAAACAGTCACCTGTCTGAGAAATCTATTCTCATGTCATATGGTCACAATATAAACAAATGTTGTGATAGTCAAAGTGTGTATCTCAATGATGAGTACAGACACATGTCTGAGGAATCACCTCACACGCTCACACCACCACATCAAAGTCATCAGTCATTGAACAACATTAATACAGTTCAATCAGAACCTAACATTAACAAAAGTAAACAGTCCTGGAATATTAATTTAAAAGTAGGTAATTTAAAATTTAATTGCATCATAGATTCAGGAGCTGATTTAAACATTATGTCGAAGCAAACTTTTAATTATTTAAAACATAAGCTTAAACAGTTGTCAATTGTCAAAAGTCATATAAATGTCACAGGATTTAGTGGCAAATCAATACCCATTATGGGAAAGGTCAATATTAAATGTAATTTAATATTAAATAATAACAATGTCAGTGAGAACATAGTGTTCATAGTCGCAAATTTAGAGTGTCCCAATGTCTTAGGTCTTCCTACATGTGAAAGGTTAGGAATAATTAAAAGAGTTTTTTCAGTGTCTAAACAAAATTTTTGTCAACAAATTCTAACAAAATACAATGATGTCTTCCAGGGTCTTGGCTGTCTACCTCCTGTCTGTCACCTGAAACTCAAACCTGATGCAGTACCATGTGTGGATCCTCCCAGGAGAGTACCATTTGCGTTACTTGGAAAGCTACGCGAGGAGTTGGATCGCATGGAGAGCATGAAAGTCATAGAAAAAGTCACTAAGCCTACAGAGTGGGTGAATAGTATAGTTATAACTGTAAAAAGTTCAGGTCAGTTACGAATTTGTTTAGATCCTAGAAATTTAAATAAAAATATCATAAGGGAAATATATCCACTTAAGTCAATTGATGAGATAAGATCTCAACTAGTTGGAGCTGTCTGTTTTTCTCATTTAGATGCATTTTCGGGTTTTTGGATGTTAAAATTAGATGAATATAGTTCTAAATTATGTACTTTTCAAACACCATTTGGTAGATATAAATATTTAAGGTTACCTTTTGGAATAAATGCATCATCAGAAATATTTCAAAGAGTTATGATGAATTTGTTTGGTGATTTGGAAGGAGTCTTAATATTCATTGATGACATTCTAGTCTATGGCCCAAATGAGTCTGTACATAATGAGAGATTACATAAAGTCATGCAAAGAGCACGTCAAGTTAATTTAAAATTTAACAAATCTAAATGTAAATTTCTAGTGTCTGAAGTCTGTTTCCTAGGTTATATCTTTAGTAAAGATGGTGCAAGGGTTGACCAAGAGAAAGTTAAAGCAATTGTCAATATGCCTACACCAAAAATGTCAAAGAATTACAAAGAATATTAGGTATGATCAATTATTTAGGTCCCTTTATTAGTAATTTGTCAGAAAAAACTCAAATTTTAAGAAATCTTTTGAAAAAGGATTCTGTCTGGTCTTGGGATGAGAATCACAATAAATGTCTTAAGGGTTTAATACATGAAATCACAAAGTCACCTGTCTTAGCTCACTATAACCCCAACATTCCATTAGTCTTGTCAGTAGATTCGTCTAAATCAGCATTGGGAGCAGTCATTTTACAAAATAATAAACCCATTGCTTATAGTTCTAAAACTTTAACCACAACCCAGTCAAGGTATGCTCAAATAGAGAAAGAATTGCTTGCAATTCAATTTGGTTGTGAAAAATTTCACCAGTATGTATATGGTCACAGAGTTACAGTTCACACAGATCACAAACCTTTAGTCTACCTGTTTGATAAACCATTACATGATGTACCAGCTAGGTTACAGCGAATGATGTTAACTTTGCAAAAGTATGATTTGAAAGTTATACATGTCCCAGGTAAACAAATGTACATATCTGATACTTTGTCGAGAGCAGCCTTAAAAGATCATTATATTCCAGAGAATGAGTCTGAAATAACCTGTCATGTCAATTTAATGCATTCAAATTTAGCAATTACTAAGGATTACAGTACAAAATTGTCACAACAAACTAATAAAGATGAAAGTTTGCAATTGTTAAAGAAATATTATTATGAAGGATGGCCAAAAAGTAAAAACAAAGTTAGTCAATTAGTGAAACCATATTGGAATGTACAAGCTGAAATACATGTAGTTAAGGATTTGTTATTTAAAGGATCAAAATTAATAGTACCACAGTCTATGTATAAAGAAATGTTGGATAAAATTCATGAAGGTCACCAAGGAATAAATAAATGTCTCAAATTAGCTAGAGATTCTTTATATTGGCCAAACATGTCAGTTGATATTAAAAATTTAGTAGAACAATGTCTTATATGTGCAAAATTTAAACCTGCTAACCAAAAAGAGCCATTACAAAATTTTGAAATTAACAAATATCCATGGCAACAAGTTGGTATTGATTTAATGTACTTTGATGGTCTTTCTTATTTAATTGTTACAGATTATTATTCTAAATACATAGAAATAGCTTTGTTAAATAAGAATAGTACAGCCAAAAATGTAATTACACATTTAAAGTCGATTTTTGCCCGTCATGGTATACCTTTGTCATTAGTGTCTGACGGTGGACCTCCTTTCCAATCTTTAGAATTTAAAAATTTCTTACATGAATGGGACATAGAACATGTTGTTACTAGTCCATATCATGCACAGTCTAATGGTCAAGCTGAAAGTTCAGTTAAAATTGTCAAAAATATGCTGAAAAAATGCAAAGAAAATTCGTCTGATCCTTATATAGCTTTGTTGCAATATAGAAACACACCTAAGAATAATTTACCGTCCCCAGCTCAACTCTTAATGTCTAGGAATTTAAGAGACAATGTCCCTAAGTCGTATAAGAAATTAAAACCAAAGGTAGTAACATTTAAAGATTACAAAGAATGTGTAACTAAGAATAATGATTGTAAGTCTAAATATTATAATAGAAGTGCTAAGCCTTTACCATTGTTATATCCCAATGATCATGTCTACTTCAAAAGACAACCTAGTTGTAATTGGGAACAGGCTATTGTCAAGCAAAGGCTAGCAAATAATAGGTCATATGTCGTTGAGGATGTCAATGGAGTTAGGTATAGGAGAAATAGGATTCACTTAAGGCATAAGTTCTCTCCTATGCTATCCAACTCATCGTCGTCGTCGTCTTTGTCATCGCAAGGGAGAGAGGATGGTGACAGTCAGAAGGCTGGACCTCAAGAACTCTCATCTCGATCCTCAAGTAGTCAATTTGTTACACGTTCAGGTCGTATTGTAAAGCCCACAAGAAGGCTAATAGAAGAAATAGATTAAGTATATTTTGTAATCTTATATGTTGTAAATTAAGTACCTAGTCAAGTTATATAAGTATAAGTCGTATAAAATATTGTCAAGTTGTCATAGTGATAAGTCTGTTTTGTAAAGGGTTAATTTAAACTTAACAAGGGGGATGTTGTATTGTCTATGATTAGTATTACTAATCAGTGTTGCACTATTATTGTCTATGTCGTCATATCACTATAAAGAGGGTGGCCGAGCGAGTGTCGGCCATTGACAATGTAACTCTGGTGCAGTGAGCTGCAGGACTGTGTACTGTATAAATAAAGTCAAGTATCCAAGATCCAAGTCTTTCAATCATATTACAATGACCTTGGTGAGCGTGTTAGAGATGGCTTTCTTATTGCTTGGTCTTCACAATTACCTATTATTAAAATTCAAAATATACTTAGCAATTTCGTTTAATGCCAACGTTTTTATTTTTTATGTTAATGCTAAAAAAACCTCTATAAATTTTATTTGAACTAGCCATGTTTTGGCAGGAATTAGCCGGTTCATTTGGATGTCGGAGGCCCATTTAACCCATATCCTCAATCCCCAAATATCTAACCCCTAAAAGCAACCGACGCCACCCATGAAAACCCCTTAACACTATTGGTGGCGACCAATAGTTAAGGGGTTTTTATATATAATAGTGAATTCATTAAACTCCGGAAATTGCTCGGCGCTTGGTGGCGACCAATAGTGTTAAGGGGTTTTCATGGGTGGCATTGGTTGCTTAACATCATGTAATCCATATGTTTCTTTGCTGACGTATTACATAAAAAAATATTCATTTATTTATATAAAAAGTACATAACTATATCCCTTTGCTTAATCCTCTATATTACCCCTTGGAGAATCAAAGCGATACTTCAAAACCTGGTTTACAAACCCGTATAATCTTGGCATAATCGTATCCCAACTCCAATTAATAAACAATGCATGACGCTTATAATATTCAAGGATCCCTTGAGATATCTAGCGTCGAGCAATTTCCGGAGTTTAGTGAATTCACTTAGATCAAATTCATTGAAGACAAGAAACATTATATTTATAACAGATATGGGTAACGCAATATGCGTATGCCTGTTGATGGGGGAATAAAATATTTTTTCTTTTATTATTTATTTTCTAGCTTTTACCCGCGACTTTGCTCGCGTGGATTAGTGATTTCCTACAGTTTTTTGTTTTAAATACTATCCTATGTCCTTTCTTGAGTTCCAGACTATGTCTGTTGCAAATTTCACACAAAAAGGTTCAGGAGATTTGACATGAAGAAAAGACAGACAGACAGACATACAGAGTTTCTCTCGCATTTATAATATTAGTTTGGATTTACACACTAGCGACCCGCCCCGGCTTTCCACGGTTACAATCCTGGTACTAACTTTCCGCACTATTTAAATTATATTAAAAATTACTTTATCTGCTAAAAATCACATCAAAATTCGTAGCTGAGCTGAAGATTTAAGTACCTATACATATATATATTTAATACTATGCAGTGGTAGTACTTTATTGTGTGCAATTAAGTAGTTTTGTTTATGTATGCATAAACTAAACAGAAACATGTTAGATAAAATAAAAATAATGTTGTGATTACAATGGGTTAATGGGTCTTATAACACAAGACGATTTCTTCTAAGCTATTGGATATTTGGATGGAAATTTATAAATAAATTTAAAATTTTACTTTTTTTCTTCGACATAATCGATCAAGCTACGTAACAAAAATAAGTTTTGACCTCATTTTAAATCATTTATTTAAGAGTTCCGTTGTAATAGGAGGCATTATTTTCTAGGTATGTCGTTTTCTTGGACTTATTTTTATTGTGTTTTTATTAAGTCTAAATAATAAGTAAATTTCAAAGAACTTTGTTTGATATTGCATGTGCTGTGCATAATTTGTTGGAGTTCTCAACTGAATAAAAATAAAAAAAATATTAAAAATTATTTTTATGAAGCAGGGATTGCGAAACTCAGCATCATTACTGGGAAATATAGCATTGAAGTAACTGATAAAGCTGAATTAGTTACCTAACACTATATTTAGCTAGAACTGCCAGCAATTCTTTTGAAAGAGGGGATGAGATTATTTATATATAAAACGTCCAAAACACAACCCAAACAAAGAACCCACAATAATACACACAAATATAAAAAATAGTTCTTATAACATAGGTTCAAATTACACCCACCATTTTATTTCTTATTTTTGGCTTGGTAATTTTCCCAGGTTGATAATTTTCCCCGACCAAAACAAAAAACTGGGCCTTCAGGATTGTCTGTGCAATTCTTCTTACCTCGTTCTTTTTGAATAATGTTAAGTATTTCAAATAATAACACTATGAAATCAGTTTGAAAGAAAGAAAGTCTTTACCAGATTTTCATAATCTGGTAAAGACTTTCTATGAGGCTTTCTATGGGGCCCGAGTCTACTATTTTCAAAGTGTTGTCATACCTACACGATCCCATTGTTATTTTGCTAAAAGTTCGTAATCTGTTAATTAAAATGGCTGATCATTGGCGTTCGGCGATGTCGTAATGGTAATAGAATTATAGTACGAGATGTCTTGTAACGAATTATAAACAATAACTGCACATTAATATTCTAAACGTAAATCATTGAATAAAATAACTGACATTTTTTATTAATTTTCATTTGTCGTAATGCACGAGATTACCGTTCTAAAGAATTATTGCAATTGGTTGATCATTGGAAAGTCATAATGCCGCTATCGTGTTAGTAGATTACCAAACTTGTCAATATCAATAATTTTGAAACCAATGATCTACTATTCTGACACTATTGTAATAGCAGACTCGAGGCCCAGAAACAATGATAAGTGTTTGATAGTCATTTGTCTAAGAATATTGTTGTCAGATTCTTGTAAGATACTGACTCACCAAAACAGATCATATCACTACAAGTTTAATGTACATTAGTCACCGAACTATAGCTGAGAATTTTCCCACACTCAACAATTAAACTACAATATTTTAAATTCAAAACTCAAGGTTAAGGCGTTCTTATTTTAATAGAAATGACGTATGGTGTAGCCTTTGTTTTTAATTCTGTCAATCCTGGAATCTTTAAGTTGTTCTCTCGCTTTGGGTGGGGCGAGAGAAAGTGTCAGACACTTACTGATTAAAAACTACAACGTCCCTTCTTCTGATATAGACTGGGGCAGCGAAAAATAATTTTGCTTGACCATTAGACCTATGAGCCCCATCTGAGGGTCAACTTCTGATCCAATCAAATATAGTGAAAAACCAACAATATTTATAGCGAGGAAAACTGTTATCGTGGCTAGACTGTATGTAAGATGACAATATCATTTCGACGTCCGTTCAACCATTAACTAGGTATCATGTTGAATGATGCTAACAACGCTATAGTTGACAATTTTTTATTACCTTTTTCATAGAGGAAAACTTGTTCCATATTTACTTTCTTCAAGATAATAATACATCTTTTTTATCTTGATTCTTGTACGATGTGTGTATGGGTTTAGTAACATTTACTTTTAGTAACTATCGCCTAAATGCATATGCGGTTTTTTTATGTGATATGTCCGCAAACGAGTAGACGGATTACCTAATGGTAAGCAATCAGTGCCGCTCATGGACACCTGCAACTACAAAGGTGTTCTGAGTGAGTTGCTGATCTTTTGGGGATTTGAGAGATTTAGGGATTGGGGAAGGATTTGGGGAGGGGAAAGATTGGGCCTGCGGTAACCAGGCTTATCAGTAATGGGTGAATCTAAGGTAAGTATGATATGCTGAATAATCAATGTTTCACCTGAAGTAATTGACTGGTCAGCTAATGAGCAAGTCATATTTGTGAAAGGTAATGGTTGACATTGACAAAAAATAAAATACTAATACATAATAAAGACAGATTTTTCCCTTATTTTCGTGCCAGTTGCATACACATATTGAGTCTTTTAGCAACGCCTTCGACTGGTGTTTAAACGACTTTTCTCTGGAAACAAAAAGAAAGTGAAATTTTGCAGACACAATCCCTCTCACTTAATAATATTAATATAATCAACATCATATTCGCGTATCTGGCTCAAACAAAAATAGTTTGGTCTGCACACAGTTTATTTCTGTTAACGGAACCAAAGTGATGCGATGCTGTATTTATAGACTTCTGCATGCCACAACGCTCCAGAAACAATCGTCCATCTATCCTCTCTCTTTTTTTCAACCTTTTCTGAGACGTTTTTGGGTCAGTCTTCCTTAGCTAGATTCTATGGATTGTTTGCATTGAGTCTAGCACGTAATGGAAGTCTAGACAAGTTTATTTCGATACCTATGATTATGTTACATTGTTTAGAAATGTTATTTCCTCTTCCAATATAAAGGGTTTAATGATTATTATAGTATTTTGTACAATCTACGCTGTGATGTTCATTTCGTGTAAATAGTAAGTAATTTTGAATTGAAGTATGGTTATCTACTTTATATTAAGATGATATAGACTGCTAATACTTATAATGAATTTCTTTGTAGTATTACTGAACAGATACGACCTTCAAATATTCAATAAGAGCGTTGTCTTTCATTAAAAACTGGCATTGTAACTACTTGTAGTGTTGTCCTGTGTTGCAGGTATCCATGATAATCGCTTACCATCAGGTTATCCGCCAGGTTTTCAATGGCTACCAACATTTTTTATGGAAACCTATTCCGTAATCTCCCATAAACTTTTTGTAGCTGCTTAGAGTGTGTTCGTAAATACATCAAAAAGCTATGGCGGAGCGTTAATTTTATGAATGTCAATTTTTTCATGATACGCTTTATTCTACATTAACAAAATTATTAACCCTATTATATTTGATGATATATCCAAACTAATATTATAAATGCGAAAGTAACTCTTTCTGTCTGTCTGTCTTTTCTTCACGCCTAAACTACTGAACCTTTTTGTATGAAATTTGGTACAGACATAGTTTGGTACTCGAGATAGGACATAGGATAGTTTTTATACCAAAAATCTGCAGAAAGTCACTATTCCACGCGAACGGAGTCGCGGACAAAAGCTAGTTATGACATATTTTTTAATAGTTACTATGATGAGACATACTAAATTTATTTATAATAATCACTTATTCAAGTAAATTAATTGAGAAAAGCTCTACTAGAGCTTACACGTCTTGGTGACGTCGCGCAGCTCATGAATAAGAGTGTTGTGACTTGAAACTAGTAGAACTTTTTCCAATAAATTTGTTAACCCTGTAGTTTGAGTCTCCTTTAAATAGATTTCCTGAATTCTCTTGAGTATTCGATCACCTTTCGTCAACATCAAAACTTTAAATGAATAGGAATTTAGTCAAACTTTCCTACTTTCAAATTGTATAACAAAACAGAACATTCACGAAATAGCATTGTACTAAAATTTATATGGTAGTTGATACTAACTGACGCTGTTGTGCACTATAAATAGAGAGAGTTCCTCAGGGAGCTGTTTTAGGTCCACTGATAAATGAGAATGCAAATGTTTGAGAATATTGATAGCACTCATTCAATGTGCTGTGCAAATAGTACCTACAGACAGAATTTAATACAGCTCGTATTTTTAAACACACTTATCTCTGGAGTTATGACTGTGATTTTTATTTGCAATCAGTCCACAGGGGCTGAGAGCAAATATGCTGTGGGATTCGTCTGCGGTTGAGAATGTCTCAAATAAGCCTCAAAAATAAAATTCTCCAGCTCATTGTTAATTTGAAAAACATCTAATACGATTCTATTTTAATACACTATGTCTTTAAAAAAGATAACACAGGTACAGTAACAATAACAAGAGAGAACTAGTAACGTCTAGAACAAATAAAAAACAATTTCCTATCGTCGATACAAACACGTAGTTGAGAACCAATTATTTTGGTGATCATTATAAGATTGCACAAAGGGAAATGACTTCATTGTAATGTAAGAGGGCCCTGGCATAGTGCCACGGCTAGTACTATTGTGTTATTTACCAGAAACACGTCTGTGTTTGATTTCGATGCCAACAACTCGTAAATATATGGACCTTGTAAATATGTAATTACTTGAGTTTCGATGAAAAGTTTGGCTTTCTGGGTTTCATTGTAGATTTTGTTTAATATGGGTTAAGGTTGAATTTTGTATGTAAGGTCAAAAACACTTTGTTGTATTCACATCTGATCTATAAGTTTAGATTATTGTCGACCTGTATTTGGTTTCTGACTTCGTTTTAAAATAGAATTAAAAAATAGCAATATTATTATCACTGAACCAGAAACTCAATCTGTTACTCAACTCGTAACGGATATAGAAATATAATTACGTAATATGTATATCTATCATGAATATCAAAGATCCAGGTCAATAGATGACTAAGACGCTTGTATTTGCAAAAATAAAAGTTCTATAAATACACTGCATTTGGGTAAACCTAAACATTGGTGTTGCGTTGTTTTATGAAGCGAAATTTTTGCGGAAAATGAAATTAGTTCAAGAAGAAAAGAGATTTTATTTAATGCGTTTCTGTAATTATATTATGATTTCAGTTTACCTCATTGCGTCCAACTAATTTTAATCGATTTTAAGCTATTCTTGGAAAGATTTGCTTCGTATTTGACTATGATATTTTACGGAAAGCTTTCTAAAAACCAACCATGACCTTACCCAAACACGCCTTGGGTTCCATATTGGGTACTTCTATTTATGGAAAACTTATTTCTTAATGGAAATTCATCAATTTTCCCGCTTTGTATATATTATACGAGAGATACTATACATAAATACGCCACCACATCACACGAACAAAATAATGTTATATACATACCTATATAGGAGTGTGGTACTGTCGTACAATCACATTGACATCACCCTGTATTTAATTTGTCAAATTCTCCATGACTAAAAACTAAATCATTCTTTCACCTGCTCAAGCTGGATTGCAATAAATTTCTCTCTTTACTTCAAGTCTTTTCTTCACGCCTAAATTACTGAACCTATTTGTGTGAAATTTGGTAGTTACATTGTTTGGAACTCGAGAAAGGGCAAAGTAGTATTTAAACCGAAAATCTGCAGGTAGTCACTATTTCACGCGACCAAAGTCGCTGGCAAAAGGTAGTAATTAATAACAGCAAAATAGTCTCTTTTACAACATGTACACGAGTAAATATGAGTTGGTTAACCAATTTTAATTGGCGCTACAAAAAGTTGGATGCACTGAAATAACACGATTCACCGACCAATCAGCCGACAATTATTGAAAAAGCCCTGTAATTATTACTTAATTGATTGCGTTGTAATTTGTAAATTGAAAACTTTGGAAAAAAGGATTAAAGTCATGTTAATTGTTTTATAAATTATATCTATGTAAAAACTTGGTTGCTTCTCGCATCTACCACTGGATTGTCTCTGTCTCTGCATCACCCAAAGGTAGACTGGTAGAGAATGCTCAAGGCCTTAAGTCCGCCTAATGTACATTTTTTTGTGCATGAATTTATAAATTAATCATTGAATAAACATCGGTGTATTTATCTAAATATTATAAATGTGAAAGTTTAAAAGAATGTACAAGATTGAGGACTTAGACTTACCGTGTGTGTCGTGATGGCCTAGAGGTTAAGGTGCCCCGCTTCTCATGCATGAGGGCGCGGGTTCGAACCTGGCAAGCACCAATGTGACTTTTTCCGACTCATATGTACTTTCTATGATTATATAGACACCACTTACATACGGTGAAGGAAAACATCGTGAAGAAACCTGTTCTTATAATTTCTAATTATAAGTTTGAAATCACCAATCCGCCTTGAGCAAGCGTGGTAATTAATGCTCAAACCTTCTCCGTATGAGAAGAGGCATTTGCTCAGCAGTGGGCACTTATAGGCTGATGATGATGACTTACCAGTAGGATTCAAAATCGTCTTTGAAATTGTGTTTTGGTAACTTAAATGATAATGAAAATATTACGTTTTTGGGCTGAGCGGACTCGCAAATATAGTATATACACAAATAAACAAACATTTATATATTTGCACAACATTTTAATTAATATAAAATTCCCTCTGTGGCATAAATATTATCACCGTTTAATTCTTTCATTAAATTAAATTACTTTATTTATTTAATTGTTATTAAATATTTTCAAATGTGTAATTAATGTTTTTTATTTTCTTTTCAGGTTTGAAATCCGAATGAAAACCGACTTAATATGTATTAAGTAATTAATGAGTGTAGTGTTAGTAAAATAATAGTGTTTTGTGTAGTGGTAATGGTGTGATTAGTGAAACTTGCACGAGATGGCGCTGAAATCGATTTTGATCATTCTCGTCTTGGCTGTCATCGGGGGCGGAAGTGCTGCTGCTGAAAGAGGTAATTTATTTTTCACACTATTTTTGTTACAATTACAGACTTTGCCTTTGATAGGCTTTGTAGTGGTTTATGTTCACTTTAACGTGTGGTTTGAAGAAAAGCGTTCAAAATTTTGTTTGTATATTAATTGCCCACAAAGTGCATCCGTTTCTTAATATATCTTCACACATTTTTACGATTTCTTCTCATTTATGAGTACCATTTGTCTTATATTGCTTGATTACAATCGAAACAACAAATTCTACAATCAAACACAATCTAAATAAATACGTAAATGACTATCATTTCAAAATGTTGTTCACAAAATATTTAAGGCAAATAAATGCCGAATTTTAGAACACACAAAACTATAAACTATGAGTCATTGACCCACTGAAATACGAGTATGTGGAAACATTCACACGAAATATTTTATGAATTAAATTTTATAAAGCCAGAAGCTAGTTCAGCGTTTTATTATAAATGTTTGATCAATTTGTAAACTTGTATACCTGGATATGACTTTTTAACAGATATTCGACATTATGATTACATGATAAAGTTCAATATGTAATGAATTTTGAGTAATAAGGGAAGGTTGCATCTCTTGAATAGTATTTGCCTCCAAAAAAGTTAGTAAAAAATATATTTTTTTAGTAGAAATCAAGTTACTTTTTTATTTTGTAATTGGCAGTTTTTGTCCGCTTTTACACTTGGTGGTAAACGATGATGTGACCTACGATAGAGCACGTCTACCTATAAGCAACCTACTTACTCGGGACCTTAAGACAATCAGGTGTACCCTTCGGGAAACATACAGTCCGGCAAAAAATCCATTCCTTAGGGGCTCTAATTATGGATTTTTTGCCGGAATCTATGTTCCATTCCTTAGGGGCTCTAATTATAGGGCTGATGTTCAGCCAGGGTTGCGGGTTAAGCGCAATGAGTCACCGCGACCTTGGCCCAAAGCAGGAGAAGGAACGGGGGTGTTTTATTCAGTTAAAGTCTGACACTCTCTCTCGCCTAACCCTGGGCGGGAGAAGTCATTTGATGATTTTCCCCTCACAAAAAAAGGGGCTCTAATTATGAAACTGGATGCAGACCGCTTTGTGCGTGTAGGTGGGATATCTACCATGAAGCGTTGACGTTTTTCCGATAGTGGAAAGGACTAGGGAGATTTAAGACGTGTAACGTTCCATTTGCGTTTGTTTTAGTTTTTAAAAATATAATAAAAGAAATGTAGATTTGGATAGACTAAACAGAAAAATTGAGATATTCAATACCAGCTAAGCTCTAGCCCGAAAATTGCGCTACACAGTCATACTTCCAAACATTGATCAAAGTGGCATGCCTGTTAAATAATTTAATAATTGATAAAATCATTATACCGACCACATTATCAAATACGCAACCAAATCACACAGACACAAGAATGTGATATATGTGCGGTACTGCGGTACAGTCACATTGACATCACCCTGTATTTAAAAATACCTCACAAGTCACAAAGTCAAAAGTGAATTATTGAACATACCACGGGTCGCAACAAAACAACGGACGGGCAAGGCAGTGCCTGTGCCAGCGGGAGGACAGGTGGGCGAGCAGACGGGCAGGGAAAACTCTATCGGTTTAGGTTAAAATAAACCTAAAGGTAAACAATCTAGATATATCTTTTTTATGAGATAGGAAAAGAGCAGACGGATTACCTGATGGTAAGCAATCAGCGCCGCCCAAGGTCACTCGTAGTTCTAAAGGAGTTACTACAAGTGCGTTGCCGGCCGGTATCTTGTGGGTTATTAAGGATTTAAGGATTGTGGATTTGGGGGGAGGGGGAGAATTGAGCCTCCGGTAACCTCACTCACACGGTGAAACACAATGGAAGTGTTGCTTCATGCCAGTTTTCTTTGAGGCCGTGGTATCACTCCGGTCAAGCCGACCCACGCCTGCCGAAGCATGACTGTCCCACACTTCGAGGTCGTATAAAATAAATACAAAGATTATTTAAACTCAGTTTATTGGCTAACGTCGATTTTGGTGATTGGCTGATTGTGAACATTTTAACATATATAATTAAACTTAGACCTACATTACATTGTTCGTGTTAATAGCCAAAAATAAACTTATTTTTTTTATTCATTTAATAAAACTTCCATTCTTCTTGCACATTAAGTTTGCCCGCCCGTCTGTCCATCCACCAATCAGTTGCCTTGAAACCACATGACATGAGCTTAAAAGCTTTTCCGGATTTTTTAGTGTCGCCATCTATGCAGCGTAGCTGGAACCACTAACGCTGCAGAGCACAGAGAATTCATATTTTCGGAATTTTGTCTATGAATGTCTGTCAAAGAATGAATGAGAATGTGTCGGATGTAGTATGTATAAAGGTGGACGTTGATTTTGATAAAATTAGAATTTGATCCTCATAGAGTACTAATTATTACAAATGGATATCATTGTCTAAATATTTAATTTAATTCTAGGATTTAAATTTAAACTCTGATAAAGTAAGGATATATGTTTGGTGTATATTTTGACCGTTATAATTCGATTTTTCAATTTATATATAGCATTATATGACTGCACGGTTGGTGCGGTGGCTGGGCAACTGGCTGCCGTGCAACGTGACGCGGGTTCGATTCCCGCACGGAACAACTCTTTGTGTGATCCATAAATCGTTGTTCCGGGTCTGGGTGTCATGTGCATGTGAAATTGTATGTTTGTAACCGCACCCACGACACAGGAGAAAAACCAAGTGTGGGGCAAAGTTTAAAAAAAATGATATCTTTCTTACATAACATTTGCGAATACTTGCATCTGTTTTTTAATGGGAGTTACTATTGATTTGCTCACAACAAACTCAAACGGCGAAACGCAATTCACGCTGGTATCAAGGCATGGTATTACTCCGGTCGTGTCAGCCCATTCTTATCGAAGCATAGCTCTCACAGTTGGCCATGGTTTGGCCTGGTATGGTCTTTCCAAGGATTCAGCGGTCAGTTTATACTGGTTTTTTTTATTGGATGAGAAGTAGTGTGTATCAATCATTTAGTCTTCTCAAAATGCATTAGGACTTAATAAGCGTACCTAAGTAGGTATTCATATTCGTCAAAACCAAACCATTCCATAAGTTGCAATCTTTCAAAACACGTTTAGTACTATACATACATCAGAACCAAGTTCTACAAAAACAATTTATTTTTCTCTTTTGTAAACTGGATCAAGTTCAGAGTTTCCGCTTGGTTCAATCTGCCATGATGTATGGGGGCGCGTCGCGGGCAGCACAGCTATCGTTGGGAATATTCAATTTTATACCGAACTCGTTCGTGTAGGGTCACAGAATTCAGCTCTTCTAGAGATCCACATGGCTATGTAGGTTATGATTTCAAGTAAGGATAGTTGCGTACCAATTGAAGTGGCTCTTACAAGCTGGTGATGTTGTTATATGGGCGTCACTTTAGGAGCAGGGACTGAAAAAATACCGTGTTTTGATAGGGCGTCAAATGAGCAGATCTGATTATAAGCAGTCACTGCCACCCATAATCAGATGGGAATCCGACCAGTGTTTCCAAAGATTTTCCTCAACATACAAACTTACAAATTTTACCTCTTTATAATATTAGTATAGATTGGCTTCCTTCGCGCGGTTTTATCCGCTGCGTGTCTCCTATAGATAGCGTAGCGTGTCGTTTTATAGCATTTAGCACACATGAATATGTATCATGAATATAATATATCAGTAAAAAAATTCGGAAATCCAACCACCGGTCCCAAAAATTACCCCCAACATGAAAAACTTAAAAAAATCACCTCTTTACAATATTAGTATAGATACAGCCGGCTGACAGCAAAATAAATACTTATAGAAATGACGATGACACAATTTTAGGCTATCATAAATACTGTTTAATAACACGAATGATTACTCGATTACATTAAAATAATAATAAAAGAATTTCGCAAACAATTATTACGAGAACAAGATAATGTTTCCATTAACATTTACGAAATATCCTTTGATGTATTTAAGTCAAAGTTAATGGACTCGATGCTTCAAAGGTAATGAAAATAGAAGTGGCGTGTTCCATTCGAGGGTTTTTTCTTGGTATAATATAAATTATGGATTTTAATCATTTATAAGTAGGTATATTTGTGCATGTATCAATCTTATTGGTTTAGAAGCAAATACTGGTAAAGTTTTTTTTCTCTTTTTTTTAGTTTGATTGTATTCTTTGGTCATTAGGGAATACGTTTTTCGATTTTATTAATGTTATTGTCATAAGTTTGCGATACCCTAGATTTATACTAGAATGAAGCCACATATCCTCAAAATTAACTAATAATTATAATTCGTGACATTTATAGAATGGTGTCTAAGAAAGATAATTGATATTTCTAAAAGGAAACTTGAAATTTTATCATGCTTTTAGACTCTTTAAACCATATCCTGGATGTCCACAAAAATTTGAAAACCAATATTTATGAGGCAGTCCAGCAGTTTCGGAGTTTTAGCAACACTAACAAACAGAAATTCATTTTTAAAATAAGAAGTAAAAATAAAATTAAATATGATTTTTTTTGTCACTGAATTATGTCAAAATTCATAATTATTCGCATAATATCACGCTCCAACTTAATAAAAAAACAATCAAAAATACGGAACCTACACTTGTGCAGCGAATTTCTGTTTCACTTCGTTCAAAGATGGGACGCTGTGACACTGACAGTAGTAGCTGTTTTTGTAACATTTCGTTGCTTTTTGTTGCATTCAGTTAATTAAAGTTTCAGTTGCCAGTCTGTGTTTCAGTCTAGTTTCTATTCTATTGTTTGGTTAGCTTTTTGATATCTGCCCGGATCCGTCAACTGTTGTTCTTTTTGCTATTCGAAATATTGTGGATTGTATTTTTGTCTTTTGAACGAATAGACGGATTACCTTATAGTGAGCAATATTGCCGCCAATGCAAAAACAGAGGAGTTACGAGTACGAGTGGTCTTTTGGGGATTAGGGTTTCGGAGATTTAAGGATTGGAGAAAGGGAAGGATTGGGCCTCCGGTATCCTCATTCACATGGCGAAACACAACGCTATGGTATATGACGCTAGTTTTTTTGTGTGGCCGTAATATTTATTACTCTCGTTGTGTCTACTGATGAGGGTCGTTTTAGTCGCGCCGATTGCTTACCATCAGGTAATGCTCGTTTGTCGACGTAACACATAGTCGCAGGTAGGCATACTTGCTACTACTACTACTTTATAGTTACTAAGCAATGAGACCCAAATCAGACAAACCAACCTTTTTCATACATTTTTTTTTTCAAATTCTATTTTGACGTATCACAACTTCTTTTTCTTAGCCGTATTCCAAATTCGAATCAAAATTCATAATTCGTGCCGTCGCTTTAAAATATTTTAAAATAAATCCCCCCTGACCTCGTAATATGTCATATAAATATACATTTAAATATAAATAATAATAATATAGCAAATGATTAAAATGGCAATATTCAGATTTAATAAAACGAGGGGTGCCGCGGGGCGTTGCTGGGTCAGATCAAATGCAATTTATAAAATGACTACCCAATTTAACATTACGATTTTCGTAGGAAGTGTTTCATATACGTATATGTGTATATATAAATGGGTGTATATTTGTATATTCATAGGGACGACCCCAGTACTGGGAGCAAAAGAAATGGAGTAATATTTAAATTCGTGATTCGTAAATAGTTTTAGGTTTTTGGTGCAAAAAGGTCTATTTTTTCCGCCTTCTAAAAATCGTTTTTCGTTTTCATATTTTACAAAAAAAAAATATTGGAATCTGCTATTTTGCAATTTATATTAATATGTTTCATGTAAGATTAAAACAAATAAATATGATATATTTTTAAATCTATACTTAATATTAAGAAGCTGTAGAGTTTGTTTGTTTGTTTGAACGCGCTAATCTTCAAAACTGTTAGTTCGAATTCAACAATTCTTTTTATGTTAGTCACAAACTTTAGTTGTTAAAACTTCACGCTGCGATATGAAGGAGCCGAGCAGCGGGAGAAACCGCGAGACAATATCCAGTCGTTCATAAAATATAAACGTAGTCTGGGATTACGTATAGCATATATGGCATATCTATTAAGATACTTAAAAATATTTCCATATATAATTTGCACGACAAATCCTTAACAATATTTTAAAGCATGTTTATCTATTATCTGCAGGATCATACTTCTCTTGCTTACATTTCTACCTGCACTACCATTCGAGAGATTCAAGATCTCCCTATTCATCATCATATGAAGAATATACCACTCTGAACCCTCTGCTAGAGGATGGAGGGTATGAGAATATATACTTCTTCAAAGTAAATTCATCATCATCATCATCATCATCATCATCATCAGCCTGTTGTCGTCCACTGCTGGACATAGGCCTCCCCAATTGCACGCCACTGAGCTCGATGTTCAGCTCTTCTCATCCAACCACTGCCAGCCACCCTGCGGATGTTGTCAGTCCACCTAGCTGAAGAGCGCCCTACACTTCGTTTGCCTAGACGTGGTCTCCACTCTAGAACACGTTTACCCCAGCGGTCATCGGTTCTTCGACAGATGTGACCTGCCCACTGCCACTTCAGTTTGCTAATCCTTTGGGCTATGTCGATAACTTCAGTTCTCTGTCGTATTCTTTAGTAGTCTGTCGAAGTAAATTCCTTAACCTGAAAATTAAACAAAGCGACTTATCTTCAGCTACTAGCGACATCGTACACGGAATTGAAACATTACACCGAAATATCTTATTACTTACGCCCTTGTTAAACACCTAACCATTTGTAATGTAAACAAAAACCTCTGAAAATGCTCTGAAACCGTTTGAAGTAACACATTTCAGGAGTTTCTCAGGTAAATGTATTTAAAACAATACTCGATAAAGGAAAAACAATTGTTTTTCAGTTTTATTAACAGCTGAAAACGAAGACGTCTTCACTGTAGAAGAGATGAAAGTGTTTTAGAATCGTTTTCAAAGTTCGTTAATGGATTATATCGAAACTTCGCAAGTACCAATGTGACTTTTTCAGAGTTATATGTATGTATTTTCTATGATTATTTAGACACCACTGACATACGGTGATGGAAAACATCGTGAGGAAACCCGGACTTTTAATTTCTAATAATAAGTTTGAAATTGCCAACCCGCATTGAGCAAGCGTGGTGATTAATGCTCTAACCTTCTCCGTGTGCGAAGAGGCCTTTGTTCAGCAGTAGGCACTTATAGGCTGATGATGGATTATATCTTTATCCTTGAAGGGTCAGGAAATATATCGTTGTCCCTATCATCATCATTATCATCATAAACGAGTAGACGTCCACAGCTGGACAAAGGCCTTTTCCTTAGTCTTACACGTCCGTCATTATCTTTGTACCTAATCTTAAGATGAATAAATCTGTACCTGGTTCATTCTGTTTGTATATTTTAAAATTAATAACCTAACCTAAGATTTTATTATAAAAAAATAAAAAATTGTTAAGTTCGTTGCTTAGGGCATAAAAAAACATATACTGGAAATACGTTAAAATTTAGTAAAATAAAAAAAAAAACTTCAAAGATAAGAAATATGAAAAAAAAAGTGTTCTGATACAATTCTGTGTATAAATTCCGTTTGATCTTTTATTAAGTTAAAATTTCCAAAAAATAATATAATCAGATCAAAGGTTTTTAGTTGGTTAACAACTAAAAGGAATTCTTAATAATATTTATCAAGATGGCCGCCTTTTCTTGTTATTTCATTGTCTAAGCTAATTTGATTAATACAAATTCGAGACAGGCACTTTATTTTTTTGCTAATATCAGTTCTAAGATAAGAGCGATAAGTTAGACTTTTAAACAACAATTAAAATATCAGGGTTCGTTTTAAAATCATCAGTTTTACTTACGTTTCTAGTGGAAATTATCCTACTTTACTACTTAGTATAAAAAAGTCGCTTTCTCCGTCTACTATACTTTATATACTTTCATTGAGAGAATTTCCTAAACTAAATTGTAATTAATTTCACTTTTTTCAAGTATATTTCATAACAAAAACATCTCGTACCTAACAGTTTATTGTTAGAGTAAAGTGTGGGAGTGATACCACGGCCTCACAGAAAACCGTCGTGAAATAACCAAAAAGTTGTGGTTTGCCGTGTGAGTGAGGTAACCGGAGGCCCAATCCTTCTCTTACCACAATCTGTATCCTTTCCCAAAATCTCCAAATCCCTAATCCCCAAAAGGTCGACAACGCACTCGTAACGCCTTGAGCGACGCTGATTGCTTACCATCAGGTAATCCGTTTGCTCGTTTGCCAACATATAACATAAAAAATGGCTTCCTCTATGAAAGAAGGTTTCAAATAATCACCAAAAGGCTCAGGTTTATCAAAGAACGCTGCTAGCCTCTATCGAATATGTAGTCTCTTTAGTCAATTTTAATAACATCAATATTTAATAACAACATGAGACCATCTCATCAAGATACGATTGTCTGCAACCAAGCCATTTGGGAGATGAGAAAATTTAAAATTTAAAATTTAAAATTCACAATTTTCCCTTTTGACGTGTCGATAAATAAAGAATTTTTAATGAATAGCCTCATCTGCTGACGGTACCCAGTAATATGTTATTACGCGAAATCTCCTGGGAAAGTGCTTCGTATGGTTTATTTATTAAATTTACCAAATATTCTGAATTCCGGCCAATTCTGTTTAAAATCTAGGTTATGGGGATTTTGGTGATTCAGTGATTGGGGGTTCGACCGTTCACTGATTAGTGTCGGGTTTGTTTGCAATGTTGATTTGATATTTACTTCAGAGTTCAGTTAGCAGAGTTTATATTAACCTCTGAGTTTGAGAGTCAGAGAGGAAATGCCGGCTTTATCTAGTTCTTCACATATAAATTGACGCGTAAAAGTGCCGTTTATGGCCTATTTGCAAAAATATATTAATTGTTTCATTGTTTATGCAGGATTTCTTTCGAATTGAGAAAACGTAAAATTCCATGTTATATTGTCATTTACAATTCAAAATTTTGGATTCTTGTACATCCGATTAATAAAATAAAATAATGGGTCTTATATTATAATGCGTCCGCATTATTAATCGTTAATGTTAAGGTCCAAATAATAGAAAGAAATCCACACAATGAATCCTAATAGAAAGAAAGATGAATCCCCAAAAAGAACCGCCAATTTCGAAATTCTAAGCTATAATCTCAGTAATAGAGCACAAACCTTTTGTTTGACAATCGCAACCAATAACAAAAGTTATTTGGTGTCTATCCGTGCCTCCTACCTTCTACCAACCAACCTCCTCCAACCTGCTTCCGTGGGTCGTGTTTTTAGTTCGATTCCCGCAAGGAACAACTTCTAGTATAATCTACAAATTATTGTTCTGGTTCTAAGTAGGTGTGATGAGTATGCGAAATTGCATATTTGTAAACTTACTAACAACATAGGAGAAAATTCTAGTATTAAATCACGTTAAAAAGAAAAACCTAATCATGACCCTTATCATTCGTTGGGTTTTTGACACAAAAATCATACCTAAGGAATAATTAAACTAAATATTTAAATACGTATCTGAGTACGATAAGTAGCTTCAACAACAAAATTCTTCTAAAAACAAATCAAATGTTGTATTTCGCCGTGTGAGTGAGGTTACCGGAGGCCCAATCCTTTCCCTTCCCCAATCCCTCCCCAGTCACTAAATCTCCAAATCCCTAATTCCTAAAAGGTCGGCAACGCACTCGTAACTGCTGCGTTGCGTATATGTCCATACATATCGCACGCGCTAGTAACTCCTCTGTTGTATCGAGAGTTCACGGGCGGCGCTGATTGCATACCATCAGGTAATCAGTCAGATCGTTTGCCGACCTATTACATAAAAAAAATTCTTATGTAATCCACAAAACGTTGTTCTGGTACTAGGTAAGACGTGTATGTGAAATTGCATATCAATAAACGCATCCAAAAAGTAAAAAAAAAGAACATGAAACTTTAGCATTCGTTTGGTTCTTTAAACAAAAATCATACCTAAGGAATAATTAAACAAAACATTTAAATACGTCTCTTGGTACGATAGGGATGGCTTAAAAAAAATTCTTCAAAAAACAAACCGCATTCTCTCTACCTTAGCCTCAGTACTTTTGGTTTCCCGAATCGAATTTCCCTATAGGCCGACAGTAATTTTGTATGCATGATTGTAAATTTTTAACGCCATATAAACATAATACAACGCCACGCTTTCTTTTCCTTGGAGACCCTACTTTTTTGCCAATTACTGTAATTCAATTTCTTTTGTTTTTAATCGTCGAAACACTTTGATATTTCTTCTAAGTGCACTTCATGGGTTCGTTTAGAAACTTAGAATTTGTTTCATTTGATGTAACGGTAAATGATCTTAAGGTATATAAGGTATTACCTGATGGTAAGCAATCGTCGCCACCCATGAACTCTTGTTGCAACGGAGGAGTTACTAGCGCGTTTGTGTATTAGGGTTTTGAAGAATTAGGGATTGGAAAGAGATTGGGGCTCTGGTAACCTCACTCAGACGGCGATAAATAAAGCTATGGTTGTTTCACGCTGGTTTTTTTTTTGATGTCGCGGTGTTACTCCAAGCGACCCTTTCGCGATAAACCTTGGCTCTCCCACAATTCCCAAAATCAGCAAATTTTTTCATTGATAAAAATGATCACAAAAAATTACATTGGTACGTTTGAATCAAAGGGTCACTACGGAGACTACAACTACTAAAAGAAAATGTTTCGTACATATTATCCAAACTAATATTATAAATGCCAAAGTACTCTGTTTGTCTCTCTATCTGTCTTTTCTTCAAGCCTAAACTACTAAACCTATTTGTGTGAAATTTGGTACAGACATGGTTTGGAACTCGAGAAAGGACATAGGATAGTTTTTAGAAGTCATTATTCCACGCCAACAAAGTCGCGGGCAAAAGCTAGTTTATTATAAATAGCTATGAATAATTTCCTCTTCAACCTACCCTCTAAAAAATAAAGGCGAAATATTAACACAACACTATCATTCAATACAGCCCACGTCTTATTTTTGTACGACACAGGAATAGAAATCAGGACTAGTCAGTGTTTACTAGCATAAAATAAATCTGTTTACAACCACAACCTGCTAGACTCTATCTTAGGCCATGCAAATATTTGTCTCAAGTGGGAATCGAATTCAGGACACGTTCTCCGATAGACATTTATTTACTGAGCAATCGTGACATCGTTTGTTATTCGATAGTTTTAGTTGATTTTATTCGTTCACTAGTTTTCGTCCGTGGCTTGGCTCGCGTAGAAGTGAGTACTAAATAACTAATACAATTTTATACATTATATTGTGCGGATGTCGTCAGTCCACCTAGCTGGAGGGCGCCCTACACTACGTTTGCCAAGACGTGGTCTCCACTAGGGTGGAGACCACGTTTTGGTCATCGGTTCTTCGACAAATATGACCTATCCACTGCCACTTCAGTTTGCTCATCCTTTCGGCTACATCGATAACTTTAGTTCTCTGTAGGATCATCTCGTTTCGAATATGATCCTTCAGAGAGACTTCAAGTATAGCATAGAATTTTTGTACACAATCGTTGTACGATCCACAATTGTTGTACCGTTTCTGCCAAATGTACAAATGTCATATGTGCATAACACCGGAGAAAATCCTTATCATGGGCACCATTTTCTAACAACAACAAAACTTCTATCTAAAATATTATTTACAGTAACTTACCATGTAAAATTCTTGTATCTCTCACATCAGTTCTTATTAAGGTTTTACCTCTTACCCTAGGTAAATAATTCTGATAATATTTTAAAGCATATTACACATGTGTGAGCAGGCTTCATTAATTTTACAGAGCAATGACCTACTTCCATGGAAATTGTCTTGCACTAGTTTAGTAGTATCTATGCTAATAGTATAAAGAGGTAAAATTTGTAAGTTTGTAGGTAGGGGATAATCTTTGGAACCGGTGGTCGGATTGCCAAAATTCTTTCACTGATAGATAGCTATAATGTTTCTGAGTGCTATAGGCTATAAAACATCACGTTACGAATAAAGTGAGCCGAGCAGGCAGCGGGTGAAACCGCGCGAGAGTAGCTAGTATGTATATATGTATAATAAAATAATCTGTATACTATGTTCGGTTTCTTTTTAAGCATGTGCTGAAAATTATTTTTATTATTTGGTTGATTATTTTATTTAGGGTTTTTTGCTAATATTTGCTAGTGTAGGAGACCCATTTTTCGCCTCAAATGGGTCGGCTCAACCGGCTCGACCGCTGTAATACCACTGCTTCACAGAAAACCAACATGAAACTAATCTAGTCTTGTGTTGTTGTAGGAAGCTAGATCCTGCCCCTCCCTAAATCTCCGAAACTTTAATCCCTAAAAGGCCGACAACGCATTTGTAATTCCTCTGATGTTGCGGATGTCCATAACGTCGCCAATTGTTGGCCTATAAGTAATAGTTATGTCTGCCCATTTGGGGTCCTATCATGTAAAATAAAAAATATATAATGTTAAAGTCAGTGTGTGACACAATCAAAAAATAATGCAAGGACCTAATAATGCCAATGATGTGATATTGACAAGAGGCCTTATTCACCTTCCGCTATCCCCAATCCTAACTTCCAAAAGACCATTATCGAAGCGCCCCTGACTGTGAAGACGTCCATGGGCGTCGCCAATTGCTTACCATCAGGTGATCCGTCTGCTTCTTTAAAGATCTGTGTTATATACCATACATATCTACAGCCAATATATCCTAGACCATCACATATAAAACTTCACTAGCTCCAAAAGCGGAATTGGATAAAAACCAAAGCTGTGTTACAATTGACTTACGTTCGGCCCCTCAACCTGGCTCTCTGCCCAGTCCCTAAACGTAATGTCGTTATACAAGTCCCCTATTTGAATTTGCAGATGACCCGCGGCCATTGGAATTGATTTTTAATACATTTTCAGGCGATGGATGAGTGGAGACGGTAGTGATTTTAAATACCTCGGTATTGGAATAGTTGATTCGTGAATTACTATGATTCATCTCAATTAGTTTGATATATGTACACTTAAAAATAGATGACCCTGATTTTTTATATATGTTACCGGAAATGTATGAAACCTAGGAATTATATACAATTACTAGGAAATGTATACAATTCCGAAGCTATATAGGAAATGTGTAAAATATTGTTCCAAACATTATTTAATACACACATATCCTGGGAAATGTATACATTTCCTAGAAATTGTATGAAATTCCTATATCGTATTAGGAAATGTATAAAACCATGCTTTCTATGAATAAAATTAATAAAACACGTTGTTAAACTTAGAAACAGATTTATTATTAAGACTCCGGTTGAAACAATTAGGTAACAATCACATCGTAAAATATAATATCTTCTTCCGGCTTACTAACTAAGCTACAAAAACAAAACTATTTACTAAATTTTAAGGCCCATCTGGCACAAAAACTACTTATATTTTCTTATAAAGCTCTATCATTTGGTAGCTAATCAGTCTGTCAATTAAACAGTGATACGCCGTATAAACGCATACGAATGGACATCTTTAAGTAATACATTTCCGTTAGCTATTTAGGAAATGTATAGATTTACTAGGAAATGTGTGTTATAAAATTTATTTCACACATTTCCGAGCAAATTTAGGAATTATATAAATTTCCTAGGAATTGTATACAATGACGGATTACATACATTTCCGTTAACATATACAATATTAATATTATGATTTTTTTGCTCAGGGGTGCTTTTTTTGTCAGGGAAAAATCATCAAATGACTTTTCCCGCCCAGGGTAAGGCGACAGAGAGTGTAAGAGTCTTGCTGAATTAAATCCTTTCCATTCCTTTCCCCCTGTTCCTTTTCTTGTTCTGGGTCTAAGCCGCAGTGCATCATTGCACAGCAGCCCCGGCTTGCTAGGCTCAGAGTACCTATTGAATTGCAATGCATTTCAATTGCATGAAGCCATAAATAATAATGATAATGTATCGCAGAAAGAGAAGAAAAAAGAAAGGTGTAGTTTTATTAAGTCAGTTAGAGTCTGACTCCCCCACCCAGAGTGGGAGAAGACATTAAAATTTGATGAATTTCTTCTACTCAAAGAAAAACCAGGGCTTCAGGACACCTTGTGTATTGGGTCATATAATAACACTATGAAATCTGTTTAACATGTTTAATCGACACATTTTAAGAAGTCATTTCAAAAATGACTTTGAAAACGACTTTGCCACTATTTCGAAAACAATATGTGGTAAACAATAAAACATTTAATTACACTTCTATAAAGTGTTTAGACTAATCGTTAAAACTTTGTTTTTAATCATCTCATATTCATTGCTGTTATAAAAAATCTAATGTATTCTGTTTATACAACTTAACCAGAATTGTTTTTTGAGCGAATAGCAAGAGTTTTGGCTGAATATATTTAATAGCTTGCATGTTTTAATTGCACACAGTAATAATGTACTGAAAAAGAGTTCGCATTTTATAGTTTTTTGTTACATCTTTTGCTCCTTATTGTTGTATTATCTGTAAATACTAATCACTGTCGCACTAGAACTGTCAATGTCATCATATCACTATAAAGAAGGTGGCTTAGAGAGTGTCGGCCATTGACAATGTAACTCTGGTGCAGTGAGCTGCCCGACTGTGTACTGTGCAACTAAAGTCAAGTATCCAAGATACAAGTCTTTTAATCATATATCACTTGTCTATTCTTTAGAACGAGAAAATAGTTTCGCTAGAAGACTGACTACTGATACTTATTTTTTATGATTAACGGTGTGCAGGTAGCGCAAAGCTGCTTATGAATATGAGCTACGTGAATAAGCCGTTTAACGATTAAATTAGTTTAATTTCATAAAAGTTAAAAGCGCCTCACGTTCTAAAGTACCTTATATTGGTCTGATTGAAGCAAATGAAGAATTTAATTGTTAATTCAACTTTGTGACAAGGCTATTAAGAGCTGTGCAAATTGTGCTGCGTTTGATTCCTAAACTTATATTTTCAATGTTCTACTGCCACTATGTTTAGTCTATATACATATGATATGAATTCCGCGAAGAAAGAGACCGGAGCTCCTGTGTGGCACAATCACAGGTTGTACTTTAGTTAAAAATTCCAAACATCACAAAATTTAAATTACATTCTCAATTATAATTACTGCCTGCTGTGTGATTCTGTAAGACTTCATTCTAAACTTCGAATCTGAATCCGCTGTGAGTATTAGTACACTAGCGCTACACTTGCGAGTTGAACTAAATTGACAGCAACATTTTGATAGATAAAGTATGAGATGACATTAAAAGTGTCATTCTAAAATTTAATTTCCCCGTCACTTCGACGCTCACTTCGCAATCGAACAAGATTCAAAATCAAACAAATTTTATAGAATCGACGTGCTGATCTCCTGTTTCTGTTATCAACTCGGATTGGAGCATATCTTTAGATGCATTCCTATATATAACATACCTACAGGTACAGCCAACAGTTTGTGTCCTATTTAATTTAAAGTTACCTAAAGGGTCAGATCACTGTCTTCTGTGCTTCCAAATGACTGAGGCCTTGTGACCGTGGTTGGTAAAGGTAAAACATATGTACATAATAATACTTGACTACAATAAACGAATGAACACAAAATGTAACAATGATATTTCTCTAACAATTTTCTAAAAGTGTCCTTAGGGTATAATGTGAAAACAAGAGTTATGTTTTTCAAGGTCACTCGAAACGGTTTTCGGCCTTCATGACATTGTAATAATGTACAAAATAGTTTAACAAAGTATTCGAGCCTCACATTCCGTTTTCTACACTATCTTGGACGCGTGGGAGAGTTAATAGCGTGGCTGGACCCTAGAATTATAAAACAGAATCTTAATTGTTCAAGTAACTTAGGTTCGTATATAATAAAACATATCGCCATTTAGTGCCTTAAAAAGAAAAAAAAAACTCATTTTTTTAAATTGTGAGCTTGACAAAATCAACAGTTTTCTACTCAATTACTTATTGATTATATCGTAAAATGATGAAAGGAAGGTGATATTTTGAATATTTTGTTGTATTATAAAGTCTACACAATTTGTTTTCGATAAAGGAAATCACTCACACAGTCACTTCATAAAGTTGAAATTGTCAAGTTCTTTTAAGTAGTAGGTACTGAGATGTTAAAATAATACGAAAATGATCTCAAAACAAAGAGTCTTGGCAATGTTTGCTCTCTCTCTCTCTCTCTCGCTCTTCGCTGTATTTGCTGTGTCACTATTACAGCCACAATTTCGAAAGCTACTTTTAAAAATGACCTTCATAGACCGCTTTTAGGAAACAATACCCCAATATTCAATACAAAAACAACTCATAAATGGTAATACCGAAGCTGTTTCGAATTCACGGAAACACTGAATACAATTTGAGCCAAAATCCTCCAGAAAATCAAAATGGACGCATTGTCCGGGTTAGTCTATACATTCCGGTCAAAGGTTACTCGTATAACTGTCCGGTTGTCCGGGTGTCGTGTAAATCGGGTCTGGACACTTGTTATTTAAGACCCGGGACGCAGAACGAGGGCAGTACGTTCATATTTAAACTGATGCGAACTTACAATTTCAACACGTTTGGTTTTACAGTCTTATATTTTATAAATGTGCTTGTTATTGATCAGTGTTTTGTGGTCAGATTTTGGGTATTTTTAAATAAGTTTGTATTAAAATGCTAATATTAAAATTTATACTTACTTAACTTGATTTAACATTTTTTATCTTTTTTATTCAAGTGAGTTTTAATAATAAATCATCATTCTATTGTGAACAACGGTGTTGATTTCATACCGGAAAGATAAAAATAATAAACAGCTAAGTTTTCAACCCAAATTCAGCTCGCATCAGTAGTCGTATTACCGAGAACTCGATTAACGAAGTAATACAAAACTAAAACAATCGATAATGGTCCTAGGATAGCTCCTTGCGGAACCAATTCCAAGTTTATCGAACTCAAGCCATACATATTTGTAATTAATTGTGTTTCAGGCTTTGGTTGGTAAATAGTGTGCCTTAGTTTCATAGTTATAGGTGTGTAGTTCTGTAACGAGGTATCCCGGGGTGGTAGTTGTGTTTTGTGCCATGGACAAGTTTATTGAAAGCTTATGTGGGTGTGGGAATGTGTTGAAATGTAGGAGACATAGTGACTCCTTCTATTAAATAGGCATTTGATCAAATATTTACCAACAAACCAACAAACATGTGTTCAGATAAAAAAAATCAAAACTGGTAGTACTATATGTTTTGATATAGGTCAAGAGTTAAAACAGAGTGGTTTTTAGTCTATAAGAATCAAACACGGACCCCCGCTTGGAGCGTGTTCTGTAAAGATGTCTATGTCGTACATCGTTGACTCTTACAGTCAAAACGATCAATTAAAAGAAACTACTATGTTATGTTTGCTCATGACCTAGATTATTTACCGATTATACCATTACCAAAATATTAAAAAAGATCTAAAATTTATTTGCATAAAAACATATAAGAACAACATTCTTGCCTACCTATTCATGTAACAACAACCATAATATTACAAAAACAACTCCACTATCTAAACTAGCAACCATTACAGATATAATATCAATGTTTCCCCTATAAACTGTAAATAACGCCTGAATTTCAGGGGTATTGTGTTTCAGTGTTGCTTGAAACAATGGCGGGCTAATGTTACCCCTTTTGTGAAGAAGGTCACCCATTGTGGTGGGTTCGTGAATGTTCTGATTTTTACAATCAGTATTTTGTATTAGTGACTGAAATTTTCGCGAACCAAGACTACATTATAGCAACAGTCATGTCTTTGTTATTTGTAGAGGGATTGGCAGAATGTATATACATTATTTTAACAATCAGTTTAAATTGCTATGTTTTGAGGCCCATGTATCCACTAAAATGCTTAGTATTACGTATACATCGGATAAAAATATAAACTTCATCTGTTTTTGTCCAAGAAAAGTCAAAATCACTCAAACATTCAAACTTAGTATAGCAGAACTAAATGCGAGATTGTCATCATTTAGGCGTTTATTTTATCATAGAAAAACATTTACTGTATGTGCAATAAAAATACGACTTTATATTTTGACTAATAAAGTCGTATTTATAAATAAGCCAACATCAACCTACTTGAAACGATAAATACTCTATAATCATTTCCTAGAAAATGTATTAAAGCGAACTCAACAAATCAATCTGTTGTGTGTTATGATGATTTTACTATAATTTTCGCTTCATATTTTCCAAGAACTAAGTAGGCTTTAGTATGTATGTAAAATTCGTTTAAACACCTAGTCATAATCCTTAATGATAATTTCTATGAAATACCAATCAAAACAACTGATAAACAACGCCATCTACAAATGTTATATCTGTATTTATTTGAAGTGTTTAGTGGTGAAGTGGATAGTCATAGATAGGCACGAATTTAGGCCGATCTGACCCGAATGTTACCACAATTTCATGGAAAAATTATGTGAAATAACGCTGGACGTTGAATTTCACTGTGTGGATTTATAGGCCTTGTCAGTTAAGAAAATGGGGATGGACTGGACCAATATTATGATCTTATTTTTGTCAAAGACAAGATATGAGGCTTCATAAAGTTATTTCACTATAACTTATTATTAGAGTAAACAAATAAGTCCATTAATCGCCAGGGACAGAAATAGAGGCAGAAGAAGATAGAACTCTCTCACTCTCTCGTGACCTACCCAGTGCGGAAAATGTTGTTAACTCCCAGCAAAATATTCATACGTATATACATAGTATTTATACGTATTTGCAAAGAAAAATCAAATGATCACTTAAAACCCGAGTGTTTGAGAATAAATCACCCTAATCTTACCTTAAAGCAATTTATACAATGAGTATTTACCAGAAATAATAACCAATTATATCCAGTAAATACTAGAACGAACCGGTTAGATCCAGAATATTGATCTGATAATTTCTCATCATGGCTCGCCAATATTTGTTGGCGGTCCGACTCGACTCCCGTTTGCCGTAATTTCTCTGTAAATAGCCAAATAAATTTATTTAATGGTTACCCAATGATCCTTCTGAATTACTGCCAGGTGGGGTAATGGTTCTGTTCTTGGTTTATTCTTTTGAGTATGAATCAGCATTATAACATAGGTAAGCGATCCTATAAATAAGAATTTTCAAAGCCAATGACTTTGTAGGACCTCCCTTTTTTGAGGGGAAATTATAAAATGACGTCTCTCGTCCCGGATGAGACGAGAGGGAGTGTCAGACTCTTACTGACTAAAAACTCCCCGTTTTCTCTCCTGATCTAGGCCGAGGCCGCGGTGGTCCCTTAATGCGTCAAGGGTCAAAAGTGGAATTCCAAAATGTTTTAAACTTCTTTGCAATAGAAGTTTGATGATCTAAAAAGTTGACCTTGACCTGACCACTGACCTTGCCTTGTACAGATAGAAATCTTAGACACTTTTTTATCATTGGCACAGTGCTACTGACTACTAATGCTATTAGGGCTAGGGATTATAGTAATAATGAAATAAACAAAAAAAAAAATAAGAAATCCTGACCACATTTTTTTTAATAACCAGCTCAGGCTAACACAGTTAAGATAAACAATACGCTGCTTTCTTGCCTCAACTGGACCACTGAAGCCATTTCACACTCAAAAAGCTAATGAAAAAGTTGATAACTTAAACACCACTCAAATAAAAAAGACCGTAAAATGATGTACATTGAAACTCAAAAACAAATCTCACCAACTTTCCCCTTGGACAAATCCTGATCGCTTACTCTAAAGCATTATCACCTCACAACTTAACGCGAATAAATCAATGTTTTATACGTCTCCCTAAGCCTTAGGGTAAAACTAGCTCACGAGACACCATTGCCCACCCCTCTGACTTACCATCAATCTTGCACCGTCGGATTAAAAGCTCGCCCGCCCTTCGGAGCTCGGGATAAGAAATATGCGCCAAAGGACAGCGAGATAGGAAGGACCAAGCCATCGTATCTGTCTTTGCTGCTCACTTCACGCTCGTGGCCAGTCTGTAGCTATGTTCTGTTGATACTTGAGTTTCCTAAGTCATACCTACCAATATAACATTATTTTTCCTTTACAAAATAAAATGATCGATCAAAAAACTAAACTTATAACTTCTAAAACTTGAAGATTCAATAGCCACGTCAGTTGATAATGGTGATTTCACTATATTTTTGTTTCAAATGAATAAAAGGAGTTTGTTATTCTGGCAAAGTTAGAAAAGTTATTTTTAATATCTGTGCAATTTAGAAAATAGTAAACGTAATGCATATATGTAGGAATTTTATTTCTTGTTCTATGATTGTTTAGTCACCACTGACAAAAGGTACAGTAAAACATCGTAAGGATATCTAGACAAATAATTTCTAATTATAAGTTTGAAATCGCCAATCCGCCTTGACCAAACATTGTGATTAATGCTCAAAATCTTCTCCGTATGAGAAGAGCTTTTTACTCAGCAGTGGGCACTTATAGGCTGATGATAATGATGATATTATTTCCCATAATTTTTGTTAACTAGCTCTTAAATGTTATTTAGCTCATGGCATAAAATAGTTTAGGGCTGATTTTTCAATGGTCAGATAAATATTATCTGAGAAATAAAATTGTTGCTGTCACTGTCTTATACTAACATTCGGACGCGACAGCATCATAGTTATTCCCCAGATAACTTTTATCTAACCATTGAAAAATCAGCCCTCAGTTAAAAAAAACACTCAAATGAAACTACTGAAATGTCTGTGATAATTTCCTTTGGTATCGTGTATAGTAGCTAGTAGCTAGGTCCTTGGATTATGAGGGATATAGGCAATTGTGGACACATTCAGCTTTCGACTCTTATAAGGACAGAGGTGAACTCCAAAGACTTAACGGGTCACTCAGTTTTGGTATGACCGTCTTATTGTAGGGGTAGTTTTTATAGTGTTACCATTTTGTACCATCGGTTTTTCCCAACTTACTGGGAATAGTTCCCTATATGCTATTCCAGACTATAGTCTATTTCTCTGCCAAAGTCAGAGTCAAAATCATTTATTTGAACTTAACCATAAATTGGTACTTTTGAAACGTCAAAATAGAATAGTAGTCTGTCAGTTTGTTCGTCAGTGATGCTAGGTGCTCGTTCCAAAGTGTAGATTTGAATGGAGAAAAACGAGAAAAAAAACTCCATTTGTGTTTTTTTAATAGTATTTGTTTTGCATGTTCACTAATATGTTATATAATACACTTTATTATACCCATATGTGAAAACAAGTTGTTAAATAAAAAATGACGTCTGTAATCTAACTTAATTATGACCACTATTCTTTAAGCAAATACTTCAAGTATATCTTTGTAAATACCATTTAGGAGAACACAGTAAATTCCAAAACAGTCCATTATCCACAAAATAAGATATACTAAGGCAAGAAAACATTTTTTATGAGCAAAATATATCACAAAATATAAGATAAAGAAAAGGTTCACATTAATGGAAGAAGATTGCATTTAACTATCGTGAGGGATAAATGGCGGAGGGAGGCGTTGCCCTCAGCCCTCTGCCCTCAGTCCTGCCGGTTTTAGGAACACAAATCACATGTAACTCAATGGGCAGGCCCTTTGGAAATGGCCACGCGACTTGCCTGGATTTGAAAGAATTATTTAGGGGATTACTGTCTTGTTGGAGTTGAATATTTTATTGTTTGTGTGTCCTGTTCTGATGGAGAATGCGATATTACGTTTGATTTTATTTGCAGCAGAAGATAAAGGACTAATAGTAGGGTCCGAAAAATATTTACAAGTCGTAACGCACTAGTAGCATATAAGTTTCAGATATTTGTTATGATCAGAGACATATTGCTTGTCATATAGCTAATTCAAAAACGTCGTGGTCGTCCGAAGGTTAAGATGCCCGCTTCTCATGCAAGAATATTTTGGAAACCTGGCAAGTACCAATGTGACTTTTTCTGAGTTTAATGTACTTTCTATGATTATGAAGACACCACTGACATATGGAAGGAAAAAGTAGTGAGAAAACTTGAATTTATAATTTCTAATACTTATAAATCGCCAATCCATCGTGACCAAGCGTACCCGAGCGTACGGCGCGTAGCGTTCCGCGCGCGCCTCAAAGAGCCAATAGACCACCACAGACGGGGCCCTATAGGGCTGATGTTCAGCCGGGGTTGCGGGGTAAGCGCAATGAGGCACCGCGACCTCGGCCCAGAGCAGGAGAAGGAACAGCGGAGTTTTTAGTCAGTAAGAGTCTGACACTTCCTCCCGTCTGACCCTGGGCGGGAGAAGTCAATTGATGATTTTCCCCTCACAAAAAAAAAAATGTTGACTATAATACTTCATATGGATAGAGACGTTTGCTCAGTATTGAGCATTTATAGGCTGATGATTTGATGTATGTATGTAGCTAGCGTGAGTGTATGAGACCTGTTTCTATTGCGTTATACCACGCCACTAAAAGTCAGTAAACGTAAACCGTTTTAAAGTCGTCTTTATGATCGCTATAAGTTATCAATATTGAACTGTTGTGTTATTTTTAACTTATAATAAGTTCACTAAACATTGGGAAATTTTATTGTAATGGTAGTTTTAAGTATAAGTTTCTAAATAAAGAAATAAATTGGTTGGCGCTGTAGATGCTGTTGTCTTGGTTGTAAGATTAAAATTTACCCGAGTTCCTTGTCTGTTGTCGTGTATTTACATGTTAAAAGTCTCTTTATAATAATGGCTTAAATGTAAATTGGAGTCTTTGACCTAGCTTATAGAGTCAAGGCCGTTGCCTAAAAATGAAACAATTGTTACAGAACTGATTTAGATCGGAAAAGGGAAAAACAGACCAGAAGGATTCCTGTTCACTAATTGTATTTTTTTATTTTCTTCCCATGTTTTACGCTTGCAAATTTTTCACTGGTGCTATATTTCACTGGTGCTATATAGGTTTTGTGACATCATCTGTCATCATCATCATCATCATCTGATTATTTAACAATGTATAATATCTTTTTACTAACTTTCGCCTGAAACACAGGGTCTCCTAGTTCAGGCACCCAATATTATGAACTTGGTATAGCTTTAAGCAAAAGTGTATATTCTAGATTATGAGTTCTTCAATAATTGTTTTTATTATTTATTATTATTATATGTATATTATACACGCCATAAAAAATAATACGACAATAATTCTGTTGTACATATTACTTGCACGATTCAAAAATTGAACTCAAATCGACATGCCCGCCAGTTCCTACAGTAACCACTTAACTAACAAAGTGGGATTAGGTTAGGGATATTAATTTTAATTATGTATTTGTTGGCGCCACCCCTTTGTAAAGGGGAAATAGTACTTTATAAACTAAATGGCAAAGTACGTCTGTTTGTCATACTGTCACGGCTAAATTATTTAGTCATGATTTGATGGATAACGTTGTTCGAGAAGAATGTTGTGTCATTTTTAATGGAATGATATATTATGGAGTCGATGCATTCGTGTGGTGATAACTCTTGCATGCATCGTAACGGGTGATTAATTATGCTGTGGAAGGGACAGATTTTATGATGTTCTCAATTTCGTTGGTTTAGTAGCTGGGGAAGCGGAACGTGTCTTGGGTTCGATTCCGCACGGAACAACTCTTTGTGTGATGTATGAGTTATTGTTTGGAGTGTGGTGTGTATGTGTGTATGTATGTAAATGCACCCAAAGAAATCTGAGATAAAATTTAATTGTAATCTTTATTTCTATCAATTTCGGAAATACCCAAAATATCATTTTATGGCCTTTTTATCATAACCTCCTTTACTGTGGGTGCGTTTAGAAGTACATAATTTCACACTCACATCACTCCGGAACTACAATTTGTGGATCATACAAGCTGTTTTGGACGGGAATCGAACAGAAATTCCACCCGCTTGCAATGATTCGTCAAACAAATCAGTCAAAACAGTATTAATATTTACATCTTTATACATAAAAAAATCGTGTCACGTGTTTGTCCGCGATGGACTCTTAAACTACTAAACCGATTTTAAGTTTGCATTCCGTGTGCATTTTGATCCAACTTGAAAGATAGGATAGCTTACATCTCAATTTATAGTCACAATATTATTTTTCTTAGCCACAGCAACGCGTGGCTGGGTCTGCGAGTATTACTTAAATAATAATTGCCTATTATAAATCATAAAAAAAAACTAATAAAATTTTCTTTCAAACCAAAATAAAATCTATAATGACTAAAACAAGGTCTACATTGCAATACAATCGATACGACGTCTACCCCCATCCCCTAATCAACCAGCCAGTAGTAATTCGTACTATTTTGTCGAATTACCTCGTTTTGTTGTTCCTCACTGAATCGGACTAATGAAGTTTCCTTATCAGCTGAAAGAAGCGATTCATTATCATGAAATAGACATAGAACGCTGCACATAAAGGTATACCTATCTGTAATTATATTATTGCATTTTCAGTCGTATCTTATTGAGTTAAGGTAGAAATTTGATTGAAGTATTTAAAAATTTTAGGTTAGGTTGATGTGCGTGTGAACTGTTTTGGTTGATTTTGGAAATGAGCCAATCTTTGATTTTCCTTGAGTGTCACAAGAGTGATTAGTACTTCTATGGATGTAATTGATCGTGATTGTTTTACTGGGAAGAAAAGACGATCTGATGATTTGAATACGATTCCTGAAGTAAATATTACTATTATTTATTTGGATCTCCAAAAATGAGACTATCGGTGGTATAATACTGCAGATAAAAGTGACACAAATAAAATACCGTTTATTTTGCAGCGTTTTTCGTACCCTAAAACGACTTTACCAAGCTTAAAGGCTATCCACCCTTTTCTGCTTACCCCTCAGTATTTGCTGTGGAAACACCACATTTCCCTGCACTAGCAAGCCTGGCAAACACTTATAATAAAACTTCAATTTGTTCAACAGCTTACAACCCCTGAAAGCGAGAAAAATACGAAAAAAACCACACCTCATATGCGAAAAGCGAAAAAAACCACACCCCATATACGGAAGGCGAAAAAAAAAAACATTTATCACAGCAACGGTACAGACCCTAACAAATGCCATATCAGCATTTCCTTAAAACATTTCGGTAAAAATCCCATATCGACATCCATTGGCGTTTTTCAAGCGATTGCGCGAGAATCCTTTCGAACAAGCGTGGCAATGTATGCTGTGTATGGAGAAGGTGTCGCTGTAGCTATGCAGTAGTTATGTTAGGGTTGCCGCGTTAGAGGAAGTCGGCGAGTGTCGAGGAATCGTCGCGTTTTGTACAAGATAATACCTCTTAGAATGTCGCCCCTCGAGATGTATTGTACAAATCGTTAACAGAAGTCTCACTTGCATTATTCGCTTGTTGATTTTTAAACAGGGCAGGGCTTATACACTAGTTTTTTATTTCACTGAATAATAAAATGTTGAACCAATTTTACTGGTAATTTCTTTCTGGATATTAAATACAATTAAGTATATTTTTCAAACTAAAAAATGAACCACAAATGTCTTTGGCGGTGTTTCCAAACCGATAGGACCTTCAAACTTCACAATAAAAAAGGAGCATACTCCTTCTTAAAAGGCCGTCAACGAAGTTGTAACTCTTCTGGTGTTGCGGGTATTCATGGGCCATGCTGATGGTTCCGATCACTTACCATCAGGCGATTCGTATATTCCGATTGCTTCTTTAAGCCTCTGACTTTACAGGAAACAGACAGAAAACTGACCGCCGGTTAACGGTGACCTCCGTGGCGACCAATGTGTTAAAAAATGACTTTGATAAAATATTATTCCAATTATATCGTTATTAGTCATCATAACATAATTTACCCAATCAAATACAGTTAAAATCTACAAAGCTAAATAAATAGAGTCCAAATTCCTCTATCAATATCATCCATTAGTCAAGGTATTATAGTCCTTAGCTAAATCCAAATACAGTCTAAAAGCCCATATTTACATAACGAATAAATCCATCAAACACCCACAAAGAATATTGAAGCAATATTGACACTTATGTAGACCGCCAATTATAGTGCTTTGCAATATAATTGAAGCCATAATTGGGGGGTCATTTTCGTATAACAAATTCCTATTTGAATATACCTAATTAGTCGAACCACAAATACTGGAAAGCTGTCTAAATATCGCACTGATACATGTTGTTTATACTAATATTATATTATTTGTATTTGGAATGATATCATGGCCACACAGAAAATCGCCGGAAAGAATGCTTGCGTTGTTTTGCCGTGTGAATGAGGTTACCAGAGACACAATCCTTTTATAACCCGCTAAAAGCCAGTAAGGCACTTGTAACTTCCACAATTTTACGGGTATCCATGGACAACGCCAGTTGCTTACTAATAGGTGATCTGTACGTTTATTTATCGAACGATCCCATAATAAAACTAAAGTTTGTTAAAGCGCAAATCTCCAGAACTGCTAAAGCAATTTTGCTCCTTTATGTGTTTCTTGTGAGAAGTTTCTTTCAGAGTTAGACTTAAGTAGGATAGAGAAAAAGGAAATCTGTTGGCAAAACCTTATAATGTAAATTTAAATGTGGGAGATCCATGCTTCGGCACGAATATGTCGGCTCGACCGGAGTGATACCACGGCCTCATAGAAAACCGGCGTGAAACAACCACAGCGTTATGTTTCGCCGTGTGAGTGAGATTACTGGAGGCCCAATCCTTCCCCTCCCCGAATTCCTCCTCAATCCCTAAATCTCCAAATCCCTAATCCCTAAAAGGTCGGCAACGCACTCGTAACTCCTCTGTAGCGAGTGTCCATGGGCGGCGCTGATTGCTTAGCATCAGGTAATCCGTCTGCTAGTTTGCCGACATATTACATAAAAAAAACTGTGGGCAAAACATTATAACGTAGTAGTAGTCATTATTCCACTGAAACAAAGTCACAGACAGAAGCTAGTTCACAATAAATTGCTAATACTGAAATAAATTGAACCTTTTTAATTAGGCTATTAGACCCTGCCTTTCGTATCAGTCAATTAGCAATACTGTACGTTTAAATGACAGGCTAAATTAATGGCAGCTAATTATGTCTAAACTAGTCTGGTAAATACGACTTTGTTTGCGTTTATTTTAAGCATATGTGGGTCTTCTATAATATATTTCAATTAAATTCGCTGGTACGGCAGCAGTACGACTCTTCCTTGAGAAGTGACGAAACCTGACAAAAGTACTTTCTGGACTTTGAGTGAGGTACCTGTTTTGGATTTAGCGGCAAAAAACGCCCAGTTACCGCTATTTTGAAGACCATTCGGAGGATACGGTGGAGCATACGATGACGATGTGCCCTACTTGGGTTGAGAACCACCATGTCCTCATGGAAGCAATTGGCGGCGGCAACCTCTCAATTACCTTAACATTACAATGAGTTCTGAATGCTCAGTTAACTAGTCAACAGGAGTAAAACACTAAACTAGAACTGGTCATGTGAGCTGTGAGCATGTCCCACGAAGCAATGTGCCTTTCGGCTTTATGACCAGAACTGCTAAAGAATAGTTTTTTTTTGCTGGCTTCTATTTCTCGAAGGGTAGGGTATATAACCTGGGCGTCTTCAAAGCTATTCAAACATATGAATAAGTTGCTTATGAGTAGACCGTTCTTCTTCTTTTTCTTCTTACCACCAGGCTAGATACTGGCCAAACGCCACTATCTCAAAAAAAGGAAAAATCTATAATGTATCCTATTCACATAGTCCACCATCTGACATCAGTGTAGTACATATTCGTCTCCTTGTTATGACACCAAAAAACAAAATTCACAGTGGATCTTCTGTACCCTTCCCTACTAACCGACAGACAGCCTTAACGACGTAATCATATTACGCTAGGAGATATTTTAGTGTGGATAATAGAAGTAACATTGTGTTGATGTCCTCTCCTTGTACTAAAGAGCAGGGAGTGCGAACAATCGCTCTAGGAAGAATGATGCTGTAATTTGTCCCTTTCTAATTTAGCTAAGATAATACAATTAAGTTAGTTTCTTCTCTTTCTATGTGACTAGTTCGTTTGTCGAATGGTCTTAGTAAGATGACTGAATAAACATGACTGCAGGGTTGGCGCGGTGGCTGGGCAACTGGCTGGCGCGAAACGAGACGCGGGTTCGATTCCCCTACGGAACAACTCTTTGTGTGATCCACAGATTGTTGTTCCTGGTCATATGAAATTGTATGCTTGTAAACGCACCCATGACACAGGAAAGAATACTAGTGTTGGGCAACGTTTTTTTTTTAAATAAAACCTTTATTCTAGGAATATAATAATTTTAGGAATTTTGATCAAGTATGAACAACAAATTGTTGTATAGGACAGGTTACCTGATGGTGAGCCTTCGTGGAAATCCGCAACACCATAATTAAAAGTGAGTTGGAATTAGGAATATGATTTCTGGATGTTTTGGACCTCCGATGATTTCCGTTTCATACAATTCGAATGAAGAAGAACGTGGTAGTCAAGCAAATCATTGAGGTTTGTTTACACATTTGAGGAATCCATTTTATTAATAGAGAAAACAATATGTTTTGTAAGTTTCATATTGCCATCTTATGTCGAAATGGCTTTGAGGTTAAGGCACCCGCTTCTCACGCGTCAAAATCACACATCGATGAATAAAAATTTTGCTGCTTTTCAATATTTTATTGTATTAAAACATTCGGTTTCATTTTTTTTTCTATGTAATTGGTCGGCAAACGAGCTGACGGATTACCTGATGGTAAGCAATCAGCGCCGCCCATGGACACCCGCAACGGAGGAGTTACAAGTGCGTTGCCAACCTTTTAGGGATTAGGGATTTGGAGATTTAGGGATTGGGGGCGGGGAAGGATTGAGCCTCCGGTAACCTCACTCACATGGCGAAACACAACGCTGTGGTTGTTTCACGTCGGTCTTCTGTGAGGCCGTGGTATCACTCCGGTCGAGCCGACCCATTCGTGCCGAAGCATGGGTCTCCCACACTTAAATTCATAAAACTCATTTATTTTTGACCTAGTAAAGTAACCAATTATGTGTAATATAAAAAAAAAACTAGATGAAGCATACAACCAGATTTATTATTTTCGCTTTATTATACCGAATGAAAAAAATCAACCATCCATTTCTTACTTAAATCCAAGTATGACGGGTAACTAGGACTATAAAACTTCAATACGTCATTAGAGTTAGCTAACAATGCAGTATAGGGTTCAATTCCCGGGTGAAGCAGACTGGCACAATTTGATTTGATAATACGTAATCTCGGAGGGGTGATGTCGAGGGTAATAAGCAGTGAGGGTAGATTTAGTTTAGCGTTATATGTGCAAGGGTCCAAGGTTTTAAATAAAGTGTATTTGTTAAGCTTTTGTAATCCCACTTTAAGAGTATTTATTGTTTAAAGTGCAAGGGTACTTATATTAAAGTTTGTAAGATAGGAAGTGAAATTTTTTTTTACATATATTACATATTGGAAACTAAATGATTTTGATAATAGTCCTTTTTATGAATTAGTAAGCCCCCCTTTTTACTGTATTTCTATATCCTACTTCTTTTTTTAAAATAATTGTATGTATATAACTAGCTTTTGCCCGCGACATCGTTCGCGTCTGCTAATTTTTGGTTTTACTCACATAGTTCCCGATGTCTGGGATTTTTTATAAGTTTTCTCTCCCGTAGGATGTTTTGGGTAAAAACTATCCTATGTCGAACTATGTCTGTACAAAATTTCACACAAATCGGGAGAGTAATTTAGGCGTGAAGAAAAGTCAGACAGAGTTACTTTCGCATTTATAATATTGGTTTGGAGAAGTGTGACAATTAGTGAGAATGTATGGTAAGTTTGTTTCTCTTTTACACAAAAATTGAAAGACCGATTTGTTTTAAATTTCTTTTGTAGATAAGATTTTTATCCACCACGCGTTAACACGGACGGATAGTAAATTATAAACAGATAACTTCAAGTAATAATTTCTGATGAACATACATGTAACTCAAATTACAAGACATGTGTAATGAAGGTGTGTTTGTTTGTGTGTTTCTAAGTTTATAAAGTTATGCTCAGAACACCTTGTAGTTATACTCATTTGTACTAATGAGAGGTCGAGGATGAGGCGCTTGGGATAGATGTTAGATAGAATACTGGACTATCTTGTTTGTTGACTTGTGTGTTGTTCAGGGGTTTCAGGACAGTGCCCTAAAAAGGCTAAGTAATAATTTCCTAGTAAAAAAACTAGGTCATAATAGAGACCTAAACTTGAAAGCAAGTATGGAATCTTAAGTATCCATGGGCAAAGCTTTAAAAATGTAAAAACCTTCTTCAACCTTCTAGAAAACGCATCAAGCGTACAGATATGTTGCAGGTGTCTATGGGCAGCGTTAATTACTTCCCATCAGATAATCCAAATGTTCGTTTGCCTTCTATTCCATAAAAAAAACTGCCTATAATTGCTTACTGCAAAGGCCTCTTCACACACAGAGAAAGTTTCAGCAGTAATAACCTTGCTTGTTCGAGACTGATTGGCGTTTTCAAAATTATAATTTGTTAGTTAAGATTTCTTCACGATGATTTCCTTCATCGTACGTCATTGATGTCTAAATTAAGTTATAAAGTACATATAACTAGGAAAAGCTCACATTGGAACTTGCCAAGTTTCGGACACACGCGCATATGCATGCGCCTGTGTCCGAAACTTGGTAACGAAGACTTACGAATGACGAAGCTTAGACCTTCGGCACACCAAACAAAGGTTGACCTTGAATCTTGATTACACTGCAACTACTAAAATGACAAGCAAAAGTCTCTAACTCACCCAACCCTTCGAGAAATCACCTCTTATTAACAGCCCTTAAACCCTTACGTAACAACCACCATCCTTTTCAAATAAAACTCAATCTAAGCAAACGAGACAGGTCAATGAACTACTTTCCTGACTCATTTAATTTCCTTATGAGACGTAATGACATTATCCCCGACTTCCATATGGGGGTGAGCACATCCCTCTGTTGGGGTCCTGATAATCTCTTCAGTTAATCTTTATTGTCCGAACCTGTAACGTGTGGATACAGCCTTAGTTTTGGGATTTGTGGCACAGTGATTTACTGGGGAGATAATGGCACATAGTACAGTTATGTCATCATGTTTATTCTTTTCCTGTAGGGGTGATGTGTAAACGTCGACAATAAGTGGTAGTCGACAACTTATTATTTTTAGGCAGTGGAGGCAGAAAAATCGTCCTATGATTATGAGAAATCAAGCCTTGGGTGGCTGGAAGGAGTTCATGACTACCTAAGCTTGCCTTGTAATGACTAAAGTCCATCCCGTTCCTTCTCCTCGAAGTCGGGAGTTGTAGTTTCCTTGCTATACTACTTTTTGGAGGAGAATCTACAATGCTCAAATTTGTATTTCTCAGTTCTGTCTCTATTCCCTCACTCTTAGCATCAAATGGACGGTAGACCGACAAGACAGGAGTCAGGTTAGGCTCAGAACCAACGATTTTACGTACTTTCAAAAGCATAGGTATGAAACTTCGTCAGTCTTCCTGATCTTGGACTAAGATCGTTTATTTAAATCAGATACATCCATCAAAACTAGTACTCTATACTAATTTAAATCTAGACTCCCACAATTTTGATAAAACACTCCAAAAGAAAAGACGATCAAATTCTTCCAATTCAAATTGTACGACTGATTTACGGAGGAACTTTTACATCGAACTTCGTTTTTCTCACACATGTTATGCGGTTCATTAGCGATGCGTCTTGACATACCAATGAATTCTTAATCAGTTCTAATGTATCGTCTAGACAGTTTTGTCCAATCGTATCCACTTAATTATTTGGGAAACACCTTTCGTTTCAATGAGGCAGCGTTTAGTATCGTAAATGTGTTAACGTTCTTAGTAATATGGATATGAAAATAGGTATAAGTAAATCAAATTAGTTCGATAGCTAGATGATGAAATAATATCAGGTACATATTTTGGCATGTACAATTACAATATATGAATGAAACCAATTTAAGTTCAGTTATGGAAAAGTACTGAGACTTGACATCTAAAGATATTTCTACACAATAAATAAATATAGGTATATCGAGGAAAGTATTTGATATCGTATGAATAGAAATCATATGTATGGAATGTTTTGAAATAATCTAAAACAACAAGTATTAGTCACTATGTTTTCTCAAGGCGGATTTGCAATTTCCAACTTATAATTAGAAAAAAAGGTTTAGGCCTCCTCATGATGTTTTCCTTCACCGTATATCAAGGTGTCAAATAATCATAGAAAGTCATGTAACTCGAAAAAAGTCACGGAGGTACTTGTGGACCCTCAACCCACAAGCATGAGAAGCGGGAATGGCAATCTCTGGGCAACCACGACACTGAGAATTCTGAAAATTTGACGACAAAGACATAAATCCAAAAAACACCAGATGAAAACTTAAGAAAGACATAAAACCACTCACGAGAAATAACTTCATTTCATAAATCCCTTCACACCAAGCGAAACCCCTAACTTAAGATTATTTTAACAAAAATTTCAATTATCATAAATTCTCCTGGTTATGTACTATTGTGATATGGATGTCCGCTAAGCGAAGGTCGTTTATATCGGAACGTTAACCGTGATATAATCTTTGTAACTTCATTGTTACCGCAAATAAACACCCCAAGATGGCGTGAGGGGCGAAATTTCGATGGGTTAAGTTCAAGTTGCAAGGGGTTGAAAAAACGTGCAATTTTATCGAGGCACGAAATTTTTGTGAGTTATTTAAGTAAGTGTGAAGTAAATAAATTATATCGATGCGTTTTTGTTTTTTACTTTTTCATGCGTAAAATATTGGACGAATCTGAATTGAATTTGGCACACAGATTGATAGATAGATTATAATGATATAATATAACCCATGGGCCGTACTACTAATACTTAAGTAACACTTTTTCCAGAAGAGCAAAAATGTTGCAATGTTTTGTATTTGGTACGTCGACAAACTATCAGACGTATTACCTGATGGTAAGCAATCAGCGCCGCCCGTAGACATCCGCAACACCAAAGTAGTCACGAGTGCGTGCCGACCTTTTTGGGATTAGGGATTTGGAGATTTAGGGATTGGGGGAGGGGAAGGATTCGACCTCCGGTAACCTCACCCACACGGCGAAACATAACGCTGTGGTTGTTTCAGGCCGGTTTTCTCTGAGGCCGTGGTATCATTCCGGTCGAGCCCACCCATTCGTGCCGAAGCGTTCCCACATCTAATACTATTATAATTCCCGCTTTTTAACCATTAATACGATTGCAGTTCATATCCTCATTAATATCATAAGCTTATAAAATAAAATGCAATCAATTCACCACTAATCTGCAATTTATGCAACAATGGAAATTATGTGGAATCCACTTTGTAATAGAAAGTGGGGCAGATGTCAAGATATGTGCTAAGATAAATTATATGAGAGACCTATCCTAGGTTTCATGTACACACACATAGAACCAGTATATTCCGGCCTCGCCTGCAATGATCTTTCGGTATATTCAAAGGCCAATTTATACTGGTTAGTTGTAGTTTAATATGCAGCGGTACACGGGGCAAAATATCTTATTATCTGACTAGACAGGTAGAAATCTAGGTTAAATGAATAATTTGAGTACTTTTTCCAATTTTATCCTCGAGCAGAAAGTGAAGGTAAGTTAGGAACCGCACAGCAAGGAGGTTTAGCTTGCTAAAAAGGCGCATTTGCGAGGGATCCACCAATGAGACAGTCGAAAAATCCTAAAAACAGGATATACCCAAAAATAAATAAAAATAAAAAATTAGGCACAAGAAAAAAGCCATTAAAGACCACCACAAGCGGTAAGTAACCAAATAATCTAGAACTGGAAGACGTTACTTGCAACCTTTGACTAGAGAATTAATCACGATTTAGAGTCACCTGAACAGCCAATTCCCAAAATCCAAAAAATCCCATTATCTTTGTAGAGAAGATGTCCACTAAGACCAAAGTTTTCACCCCAAACGGATCGAAAGAATATTTAATTGCCTATTGCCAGTCAGGCTATTTGTCGCATGTTTCGCCATGTGAGGTTAGTAAAGACCTCAATTCTTCCCCCTCCACCAATTCCTCAAATTTCAAATCCCCAAAAGGCAAAAAAGCTTTCTCTGCTATTAGAGGTGTTCAAATGTCAATGTCAAGGAGGGATAGCTTACCATCCTAATCTTCCATCCTTTTCAATCGCCAATCACCAACTGCTAAAATCCCTAACCTGTCCATTTTTCGCAGGGTGACTCAACTGCAGCAGTATTTAAATGTTTATATGTTTGTGTCATCGTTGTTTGTTTTGTTGCTTTTGCGTCTTTTGCACATATAAATGGTTTTTCTTTCTTTCTTCTTTCTTTTCTTTCTAACCCCAAAAGGCCAGCAACGCTCTCGAACATCCTCTGCAATGGCAACAGCTCTCCACGTGTCCATTTCATAGGCAACGCTTAAAATTTGCTTAGCATCAAGCGATCTGTCTGCCAATCTATCTCATAAAAAACACAATCCATACAACAGACTATCGGGATACCGGTAAACTACGGTTTTGTTGTGTTATGTTTAGCCACATATCATGTTTTAGGGGGATGAAACCCGAGGATAATACCGGTTCACCCGCCTTGTATTATGTCGGGGGTGAAAAAACGTATCAAATGATAAAGCTGATAAAGTATCCCAGTTCTCTTCAATATTGTTTTGTGTCGTGTGTAAGGAAAGTTCATTTTTAATGGACTCGCCCAAAATATACAATTCTACCTATACGAGGCTTCTGAAAGCGGCTGTTATAATTATCCTATGAGACTATAATCTACATCTGTGACAAGTTTCGTTTTATTTTGTTTAGTAGTTTAGTTTGAAATAGTAACAAACATACATACATCTTTACAATGTTTCACATTAATATTATAAGTTAGATATGACGATGGACTGTATCGTAGCCAATGATATTAAAATGGTATAGATAAGTAACATAAACTACATTCGATTTTCAAAAACGGCACCATGAATAAATCGCGAGTGAAAAAGAGACAAATATGAAAAAGTGTGGCTAGTTAGCCTCATTTTAATGTATCACTTGCCGAGCGCTTGTAACCTATCTGCACCTTTTGCCTTATAATATCATTGATCGTAGCATAGAATATCATCATCAGCCCGATGGCCACCACTGCCACCTACATTACGGATATCGTCAATTCACCTGGAGAGCACGAGTCTGGTTCTGGTTGGGCGGCGAGGTCCCACGGTTACTGTCACTCTACCTAGCTGGAGGGCGCCCTACACTTCATTTGCCTAGACGCGGTCTCCACTCAACTCCCAGTCATTGGTCCTTTGACAAATGTGACCTGTCCATTTTCACTTCATCATCATCATCATCAGCCTATAAGTGCCTCCTGCTGAGCAAAGGCCTCTTCTCACACGATGAAGGTTTGAGCATTAACCATGCTGAATGCGGGTTGGCGATTTCAAACTTATTATTAGACATTATATGTCCAGGTTTCCTCACGAGGTTTACATTCACCGTATGTCAGTGGTGTCAAAGCAATCAGAGAAAGTACATATAACTCGGAAAAAGTCACATTGGTACTTGCCAGGTTTCGGTTCCACACCCTCATACATGAGAAGCGGGCTCCTTAACCTCCGGGCCACCACGACACTTGCATCACACATTACCACATCAGTTTGCTAATTTTCTGGACTGGCAAAATTTAGTTTCTTCCATCGCCAATGAAGGAATGCGATGTACAAACAAACAAGCCCACTACTCAATCAACAAGGGAATAAGTTGATTCGATACAAAACGAATCAATGTGAAACTAAAATGTATCACATTAGTTCTAAGCCTGAATGCAACTATGCCTTCACCCGAACGTGACCTAATTTAGAAGAAACAAAGCGATCCCCAACGACAATATTAATCTTAATTCCTTATAAAGAAAACCAAACCTTACTACCCAAAGAATAACGTTTGTTCCAACCGAAAATTGAGATTTGTTCTCCCATTTTGCACAACCACTTTTTAATGCTAATGGATTAAAGTAAAATAACTCTTATACCCTTGCTTTAAAAGGTGTTGGGGGTGTAAATGAAAAAATCGTTGGTACATTTCTGTGCAGCAATACAATTTCGTTTGTTTAAACGAAAATAGCGTTTACGTCTTTGTAATAAGGTGTACGTGAGACGTAGAATTAAATTGGTGCTGACACCATGGATCCGATAAGACCCTTGGTTTCAATCATTGGTAGAATAAAATTCTGTATTTTCTTTTTGCTTGTGTTTACTCCATTTTGAGACGTGATTTTGAATATTTTTTTAAGATAAAAGGTTGTTTTTCCATTTTTCACTGTAAAGGGGTAAGTAAAAATGAATTTTAAGTATGTTTCGTACAAAATTTTCGTATGAAAAATTATCAAATAACTTCTTGTTGGGTTGGGTCAGACGGAGTGTCAGACTCATACTGACTAAAACCATCCGGTTCCTTCTCCTGCTCCAGGCCTAGGCTGGCATCAACTCGCCGTCCGACCAGAACTAGACCCGAGCGTACGGCGCGTAGCGTTCCGCGCGCGCCTCAAAGATCCAATAGACCACCACAGACGGGGCTCTATAGGGCTGATGTTCAGCTGTGATTGCGGGGTAAGCGCAATGAGGCACCGCGACCTCGGCCCAGAGCAGAAGAAGGAACAGGGTTTTTAGTCAGTAAGAGACTGACACTCCCTGCCGCCCGGCCCTGGGCGGAAGAAGTCATTTCATGATTTTCCCCTCACAAAAAAGGGCTTAGACTGGCCTACATTTTCACGCTTGCCCCGCAATTTTCGTCCTGAGTATGAAACTCTGATAAACCTAAACCATGTAATATGTGTTTACAAACATACACATTCTTGGCTCGACTGGAGTGATACCGCGGTTTTACAGAATATTTATTTATTCTTCTTCACACAAAACAGTCTGAATGGCGGACTTAATGCCTTAAGGCATTCTCTAACAGTCAACCATAGGGCGGTGCAGTGAATTCTTGCGGTTGGTGCGAAGCTAGGACACATAGTTCTAGAAAAAAAATGAGAATACCGACGTGAACCCCCTCCTTCTATCTCCAATCCCCAAACCATAAATCCCTAAAACTTACAAAAAATTAGCGTCTGCCAGGTGTTAATCCTTTTTTCTTTACAAAACTTAGCCCATTAGTGTACCTCTATCTCTAATCCCCAAATCCCCAATCCCAAAAATCTACAAAAGATTGGCAACACACTTTTAACTCCTTTGCTGTTGCCATCAGCGACGTAGATTGCTTTTCATTGCCCGTGTTATAAAACAAAAAAATATCTCATTTTCAACTTTACCACATTTATATAAAGACCCATTTACAGTTACTTAATAACAAAAAATCTAATTTCCCGATAAAATCACTATTCTAGGTACTTCCCTGAATAGTCTAGTCTTACATAACTGTAGGAATCGTCGTGTCAGCACATAATATGTCTTGGTAAGAGCGCAGTCGGTCCGGTCGTGTCTCGGCTCGCTGACTTGCACTTCTATACATCTCTTAAAAGGTATGATCGCCTGGTACTCTGTTTGCAGTCACATATTGAAGCTCTAAGAAAAACTTTGTTGATTTATATAGGTATATTAGGTATTTTTGTAGGGAAAACTGTATAGATTATTATTCTATAAGCGTTTGTCAAAGATGGCCATATATTTTTGTAAAATTTTGATGTACAACACAAGACTAAGTGTGGGAAAGTCATGCATCAGCACGAACAGGTCAGCCTAACAACAAAATTGTGTTTCGTCGACCCAATCTTTCCCTTCCCCCAATTCTTAACTCTCGAAATCCCCAATCCCCAAAAGCTTGGCAACATACTCGTAACTACTCAGTTGTTGAGGATGTCCATGTGAGACGCTGATAATGCAGTCCTATCATATGAAAAAACAAGAAACAAAAAAAACAATACATGATTACCCTCCTCGCCTTCTACATATGTAGGTGGATTGACGATATGCGCAGTGATTTTGGAAGTTGTTGTGAATTGGGGAAAAGCTGAATATTGTAAGTGAGGAATTAACCAAATAACGGAGAATTTTTTTATTTATCAATGACAGGCAAAATATGTATTGAAGTAAAACAATGCGTGGAAAAAACAAGTGAATGTGTCGAGCTGTAAATAAAACCGAAGTATGTCTGAATAGTTCTAATGGCTCTCTGATGCCCTAGTACTTAGACAGTGCTAGGTCAGAACGTAATCCGTCTTATTGTAAGCGGGAAAGCGCGTTCACTTGTAACCCAACTGAATAAACTCTTCTAGCCACATGCAAGCCTGGTACTCAAATAAAGCTGACCTATACAAAAATAACAAAAACAAAAAGTTTTTTTTTCTGTTTCTTATTAGCAACTATAATTATAATGACTATTGGTTCGTAATTATTTTTGGTCCTTTATATTGCCTGTTGGTAATTGATAATGTGGCTAAGCAACGCACAGGCCGTCAATAAGCAACCCTTTCCCCTTTCAGATAAGACTTGAAGACTTTGTTTAGTAAAACAAATTTTCATACAGCTTTTCTGCATTTTACAGTTTCTCAAAGAAAGGTAATAAAAGCTACCTTCTTGATAGTTTTAAATACAGCACTGCGGAATGCTGAGTCTTAATCAGTATTAATATCAAATCTAGGGTTCCAAATTCAGTTATTGCACTTACTAGTCCAAAAAACTAAGACTAAAAACGTGGCAAAAAGTCAGTGTATATACGAGTACATATAATTATATAATATTTACGAGTATTTTCATAGCGTATGCTTAAGATCCGAGGGAAGGTCACGTACGAACTATTATGTCTAAATTTTATCCAATAACTGAAATATTGAACGCGCGTGATGTCTTTTTGGGCGGAAAAAATATTCCTTTCTTTTTCTTGGATTTTGGGACACGAAAAGTCGAGTTTTCGTTCACGTATGGAAGGATTGTGTGGGTTTGTAACCTAGCAAGTACCAACGTGACATTTTGGGATTATTTAGATACCACTGACATATGCAGGAAAATATAGTGAGGAAATCTGAACTTTTTAATCCAAATTATAAGTTTGAAATTGCTAAACGACCTTGAGCACTAATGTGTGAGCACTTAAAGTAATTTTTCCTTCTTTTTTCTTAAATTAATCATTTTAATGATTTCTTTTCCCCAGCAGCGTCGAGAAACTTTTTTTATTTAATTCTGGAGAAGGGTAGTGTCAGACTCTTACAGACTTTTTGTGCTCCAGTTCGGGTCAGCGATACATTTTTGCGCTTGCCCGACAGTCAACTTCAAATTTATAAAGTCAAAGTCAAATCTTTTATTTCAAATAGATCACTATAGACACTTTTGAACGTCAAACAAAAACAAATATCAAAAAGTTTTTGTGTCAGTCTGTCGGCCTGTCCTCTAGTTAATCTATTTGCTTTATAACTATTGACTATTAATAAATACTTACTAATTTATTGGATGCGTACTAGCGAAAACTAGTTATATTTATCTAAATTATTTGTTAAATATTGTATATTTATATAGGACATCTAAAAAGGTAAATAACAAACAATGGGATGCTTTAACGCCATTGGCTTTGATTATGTTGAGTATTCTGTCTGAGTATCAAGTCTAGTCTACTTACCTATAATGTTTCAATCAACAATTTCTGGGTAGTCACCTACATCCAGTGAAGCTGTACGAACACCAATTAGTTTTTATATAATTAGAAGTGTGGGAGAGCCATGCTTCGGCACGAATGGATCGGCTAGATCAGAGTGATACCACGGCCTCACCAAACACCGTCATTCACCACAGCTTTGTGTTTCGCCGTGTGAGTGAGGTTTCCGGAGGCCCCATCTTTTGCTTCCCCTTATCCCTCCTAGTTATAGTAGTCCTAATCCAAAAAAAGTCGGCACCTCCTCCATTTTTGCCTGGTGTCCATGGGCAGCGCTGATTGCTTACCATCAGGTAATGCGTATGCTCGCTAATCGAGAACGATTAGCGAGCATACGCATTACCTGATGATTACGTAGGAACGTAACACATAAAAAATGCGGTCAACAAACAATACAGTACGTAAAAACAAAGAATCGATCGCATACACAGGGTGTTCTAAAAAAACGTGGTTTCAAAATGGAATTACAATCTAAATATACATTGAGAGAGAGTAGGGTATCTGCGTCAAAACAACGAAACAGGTCTGATTTCATTTATAAGAGATGTTTTTCATTATTTACTACGGCTGATAACGCCTACTGCCAAGCTCTAAACAGTGGAAATGGATTTTTTTTATTCGATGTTTGTATTTTTCTATGCTACAAATTATTTTATTTAAATTTAATCTTCTGTTCTTTTTCCGTCCCGTTAGTCAGATTGACTAAAGCGATAAATATTTTTTTCAATTTAGAATGAGTTTTGGATGTATTTTCGAACACTATAAGCTCGTCCTGGCCATAAAAATAAAAATTGTACTGTAAACAATAAAAAAATTAACACGAAACGGGAAATATACGTGATATCATTCCCACATTAACTAGTAACTTTAAAATATTTATATATAAAAAGCTTTCTCCATACTAACAAACACATCTGTTCATTTTTTTCAGTAAAATCTTTGCTATTTTCAGGGGTTCGTTCAACAGACAAATTCGCGATCGCCCCTCATGAAAACCAATACACATTTGCACTCGGAAGAACAAAAGAGCGACCTATATCAAATGTGATAAGGTCGAAAATGTTTTTCATCAAATGCTTTGAGATGTTTGTCAAGCATTTTCATATAATTTTGATTAAATTAAAAAAAAAACGAACAGAGGAGGACTCTTTATTTATTTTTGTGATGTAGGAAGTACGTCAGAGGATGTTAGCATAATGTTACCCAAGTCATTTAATAAAGAGGCAAACAGTATTATACTTGACAAAATCGATTTTCGACATAATTGATACACGTGTATAACAAAAAAAGTAAAAGAAAACAATCGTGAAACAACCACCGCGTTATATGAGTGAGGTTACCGAAGGCCCTATTCTTCCCCTCTCCCAAATTTTCCCCAATCCCAAAAACTCCAAAACCCTAACCCCCACAAGGTCCCAACGCACTCGTAACTCCTCCGTCGTTGCTAGTGTCTATGGATGGCGCTGATTGCTTATCATCATGCGTCCATATAATCCATCAGGTCGTTTGCTATTCCATCTATAGATGATCAGTGATTTTTTTTTTGTGAGGGGAAAACCATCAAATATCTTCTCTTACCCAGGGTGAGGCGAGAGGGAGTCTCAGACTCTTACTGAGTAAAAAGCCCCCGTTTCTTCTCTTTCGTTTTTTTTTTTATTGCGCTTACCCTGCCACCCCGGATATATGTGTGTTGCTATCTGTAAATTGTATTGTAGAATTATGAAGTTGTATTGAAATAAATAAATTAACAAAACATTTTTTTATTGTTTCAGGTAACTTTAAAAAGTAATATTCTTCGGAAAAATTTGTGTCAATAACATGGTCACACACACACACACGTGAGTAATAGAATAAGTATTGTAAAACAGAAGCTATAGCCGTGGTTACGATTTCAAGTGCAATAGTGCGTTAGCATACATAATATTTATTACTTCAAAACCTTTTAAAAAAAAGGTCAATTTAATTTATCGACAATAATAACGAATACTTTATTATTTTTCAATATTTTATATTATTGAAGCGTCGACATATTTTACTTTTAACATAGGAAAATAAATAATTGTATTTGAAATATTAATCTAGCCCAAGGGTGATTCTATGGCGCGTAGCTTTCTGCGAGCGCCTCATAGAGCCAACGCACTAGCAATGATGAGGTCCAAGTACGCCGTACCATGTTTAGCCAGGGTTTCAGGCCAAGTGCAAGAAGACCAGGAGAGGAGAAAGAACAGGGTGATTGGCGGAGTAAGTAAGAGTCTGAAACTCCCTCTCGCCTCATCCTTGGCCAGTGAAGTCATTTGATGATTTACCCCCTAAAAAAACCTATTTATTTCCATTGAAACATTATGATATTGGTAAGGTTTCTCTTTACTTTGATTTTATTCTATCACAGATCACAGTATAAGGCAACTTTTTACAGCGAAACATACAATTCTTATGAGAACGCTGTAACCTGCTTATCCAAAACAAAACTACAAGGGACTCTAATCCATATTACGAAACACAAACGACTTATAATTGCGTAAACCTATGACTGATACACTGCCATAGTAATATAAACGGTATGGCAAAGAATTTAAGGTTGGAAATCGATCGTGTGAAACGAAAACAATCATGAGAATTTTTCGAGCTATTGTTTTTAAAATGACTACATGACCTTAAGTTCAATTTGGTTCAATGAACCCAGATCAGTCGGGCGTGACAGAAAATGGCGGTTTTTTGCTAAACGATGGGGCTTTGTATGAAAATTATACCTTATTAAATAACTTTATGGCTATGGGAAAGTCTATCTAAATCAATATAACATCGTTCGGTACCGATAGAAGAGAAAAAATCGGGGTATTCGTTGCATTAAATTGCCATTTGATTATTACCTACATAAAGATTCCTTTTGGAGACTTGGTGCTCTCCAAACTCCAATGAAAGGTCGATTATACGATGTTATTTAATTAACCTACAGCACATGTTCCCAGTACAACAAATACAGATCGACTGAATATTCTATTATTATATTCGATTAATATCAATTACACAATGCGACAATCGTTACCAAAAAAGGAGAAGTGCCGCACCCTTAAAAATGAAAAAAAATGTTATTACTTGCTAATTACTCGCTATATTATTTGGTTATTTTGATTACACATTACTACTGTTAATATACTTATATAGTTATAAGTAGCACTTAGAGTTCATTAATAGGTACACTAGGGCTTTAAGCTACTTGTTGTTCATGGTGCGAGTTCCAACTCATCACGTCGAGACATTCCTCAAGGAAGAGTTTTGGCAGAAGGGTGTCGTATATCGGGGGTTCCGAGGATGGCTACGCGACACCACGCAGCGTAACACGACGCCGACACTTCGTGTGCATTAGTTTTTAAGTTATCTATGTAACATATGTATTAGTTTATGATTTAATGTTATAATATATTTATGTATTGTATTCTCTATGGGCTTCAGATGCCTGACTTAAATAAATAAATAAAAAAAAAATTAAGCACTTTCACAGATTTATTGCCTTTAAATTGATACTGACATTATTAAAGGAGGAACGTTCTAATGCCTTCTTTCGACCTGGGTGCGGTTAGAGTGTCAGACTCTTATTGTCTAGAAACTACCCTGTCCCTTCTTTTGCTCCAGCCAAGGCCAAGGCTGCCACAAGTTAAAATTAATTTAAGGGAAATTAATAAATTAAGTGAAAAATATAAAGTATATTATATACCAGTTGTATGCGACTCAACGTATCCAGCATTTTTTTTGGAAGACACATCAGAGAATATATAAATTTCCATTAAGTTTCCCAGATATTTTTTAATTTCAACATTATTTTATGTCATCATATTATATTGGTGCAATTAAAAGTTGATCGACTTTAGTAATGTTCTGTGACTTGAGAAATTATAAGAAGCTGAAGTATAGCCGAGTATATTCGGGAATATATTCCATTATATCATTTTGTTGGTGGTGATTCACAAACAAAACAAATGACTTACTCTAAGATAGCTGGACATCCGTGCGAAAAAGATCCCCTTAGACTAGAAATTTCCATATTATTTGTTACGTTTTAAAAGCGATAATAAAATTATTATCAATACTAGTTAGCAGGACTTGTTATTTTTTTATCTTTGTTTTTTAAAACGTAGCCCAACATTAGTATTTTCTCCTGTGTTCTCCTGTGCCTGTGTGTGTGGGTGCGTTTACAAAACATACAATTTCACACACATAAACCAGGACACCGAGACCAGGTACAAAAAATATGGATTAGACAAAGATGTTGTTTCGGGCGGGATAAATAAAACTCGCGACACGTTGCACAGCAGCCCGTTTCGCAGCCAATGTGCCAACCGTGCAGTCAGCACTGCTAGTTATCAATATATTCAGTATGTTTTTTTACTTGCAATAAACTAGTGCTTGACTGCGAGATCCCACCTGATGGTAAGCAGTGATGCAATCGTTGATGGTAAGGTATTAATGTATTATTCTTAACTTCCAGAAGCTTCTTCTGGTGACAGAAACGAGCTGGTCTCAACCACATGATACACGTGCGATAGAACGCGTACGTGTATCATGTGGCTGAAATCTGAACAGTTTCTAGAACGTTCTTCTTTCTTCTTTTATTTTCTTTCTAGTGAATTTTATTCATCCTTGCATCTTTTACTTTCTTTCTTCTGTTTTCTCTTATATTCTGCATGAGTTGTAGTTCTTGGAAGATGTAAAAGGGATTAAATTGAACAAGTGTGGGAGAGCCAAGCTTCAGCATAAATTGGTCGACCGGAGGAATACCACGACCTCACAGAAAAACGGCGAGAAACAGTGTTGTGTGTGTTTCGTTGTATGAGTGAGGTTACCAGATGCCAAATCCTTCTCCAGCCCACATCCTTAAATCTCTGAAACCCTAGTCTCCAAAATGCTACCAGGGCAGTCGTAACTCCTTTGTCAACGGGCGCGCCAATTGTCTACCATCAAACTAACAGTCCGTTTGCTTATTTGCCGACATATCACATAAAAACTGATATCTTATACCACTCATTTCACACTTCGTACATTTAAAACTTCGACTAGTTTCAAGCCCTGCTAGAGGCCCATATTCATGAGCTACATTTCGCGACACGCGACGCAGCGACTGTAGCGCTGCTAATCATCACGACTTCACGAGTATCTCGTCAAACAATTACGTGAGTAAACCGAAAGCATAATAATTAATTTAGTATGTTTTCTTTTTTATGTAATACATCGGCAATCTAGCAGGCGGATTACCTGATGGTAAGCAATCAGCGCCGTCCATGGACACCCGCAACGAAGGAGTTACGAGTGCGTTGCCGACCTTTTAGGGATTAGAGATTTGGAGATCTGGGATTGCGGTGGGTTTGGGAGGGATTGGGCCTTCGGTAACCTCACTCACACGGCTAAACACAACGCTGTGGTTGTTTCACGCCGGTTTTCTGTGAGGCCGTGGTATCACTCCGGCCGAGCCGACCTATTCGCGCCGAAGCATGGCTCTTCCACACTTGATGTCTAACGAAAGTTATAATAAAAACATCGATATTCAGTCTAGGAAGAAAGAGAGGAAATAATAAGAGAGTCAGGCTTTACGAATGGGCTGACTCATCCTAATTGAAACCACGGCCTTATAGATCACTATAAACAAACACTTACCTATTTTCGCCTGCACAACTTGATGGATGGCTATCCTTCATAGCCTCCACAATTAATGAAGAAATGTCTTCAGAAAGCGTCTCACAATGATGTAGTTCCAAAAAGTATTTAATATTCCAACTGGCAAATATAACTGTTCTTTTTGTACGTTATATACTACATATTTTACCGTTATATTTACTTTGACTTGTATATATTACCTTCTTTACATACAGCGTGTTTCATTAGTCGTATGATTTTGGTTACGAATTTTAGCCAAGATTAATAAATATGTTCAATAACCAAGACAAAGTTTATTAATAATATAATGAGGAAAGGTGCCGTTTTGGTCGTTTGAGTTGATAAAATAAAAAAATATTTCAATATTGTTTGAAACTAAATTATCCACTGAGAACACAAAAATACTTTTTTTAAATTTCTAATTTAAATCGTCTGTCAGTCTGTCCGTCAGTAAAGTTAGGTGCTCGGTCCACATGGACGTATCTATATAGATTCGTATGAAGAAGAAAGACCAACGCAATCGTAACTCTTAAAAAAAACTATTTTAACAATTAGTAATAGAGTAATTACCGCACCAATACTGCTATATAGGATTTTTCAAAATACGTGGAAGTTCAAAGTCTAGAACAAATTGTTTTTTAATGTCTGTGAGCGATTGTTCTATACGATAGGATGATAAATATGAACTGATGGATCTTCTGATTTAGCAATCGGCGCCTCCTATGGCCCCAGTAATACAGTAACACCAGTTGAATAACCAGTGCATTGCTGGCTTTTTGGGGATTAGGGTTTATGATTTGAGGGATTAGGGGAGCGTTCTGACTTTCTGTTTAAACAGAAAGGTTATTTTTATACAACTCCAAAACAAAAAATATAAAACAGAACAACACCATGTATAAAATATTGATTAAAAAGGGTATGTGTGGCTGCGGTGGACACTATACGACTTCTTTTGTTTTTAAAAATGTGTCTTACTGTTTGTCGTTCCAAAGAAAAAAGAAAAAAATAATCAAAAACATTTTTCAATAAAAACATATTTTGTCACGCATTTACCTGAAGAAAATTTCGAATTCTACGAAACCGTAATTCCAAAAAGGTCGGCAACGCACTCCTCAGATGTTGCGGGTGTCCATGGGCGCTGCTCGATTGCCGAAACAGCACATAAAAAAGAATTTTCTCTTAATACTATCTAGTCAAAATCGTGACGTTAAGCAGAAAAATATCATTTATTTTTTGCAAAATAAGTGTGCCTCCTCTCCTCTTATTTACACAATTGCTGAATATAACAATTATAGCATTGAAATAATAAAGTTAAGTCATTGTGTTAACATAACAAAATGGCGTCTGTACGTCAAATAATAATACCATTTTATGTGTGTAAAATAGTTTTTCCACGCGGTGCCACTTAAGTTGACGAACATTTTAATAAATACTATCGATATACCCATTTTCCCACAATTTCAATGCTGATACGAAATTTCTACACTATTAAATGAATGCTATTGTACTTATAGACCTCTATTAAAAACCGACTCAAAATCCGTTGCATAGCTTTAAACATTTAAATATACAATAGGGACAGACGAAGCCACTTTTTTATATTATGTGGTGATTATAATTAGTAGACCGATACGACCTTCAAAACCTTCAAGAAACAAGCATACTCCTTTTAAAAGGACGAAAACGCGCCTGTGACTCCACTGGTGTTATATAAGTATGAAAGAGCCTGCTTCAGCCTGAATTGGCTGGCTCGATCAGAGAGATACCACGATTGTTGAGAAGCCACAATGTGAGGTTCACAGAGTCCCAAAATCTTCGTCTTTTTCATTCACAAACTGACAAAAGACTGTCAACCACCTTATAATTCCTCTGGTGTTTCAACCGTCCATGGGAGGTGCCGATTGCTTACGATCTAACATCGTGATCTGTCCGATTGGTTTTATCGCATCATCACAAAGCAAAAATTGTTTACGCCACCGCCATCCATGGTTTTCGGGGGCATGGGTAGTCGTTATAGTAAAATTCAAAATAATATTATAAATGCGAAAGTAACTCTGTCTGTCTGTCTGTCTTTTCGTCACGCCTAAAATACTGAACCTATTTGTGTGAAATTTGGTACAGACATAGTTTGGAACTCGAGAAAGGACATAGGATTGATTTTAAACCAAAAATCTGCAGGAAGTCACTATTCCACCCGAACAAAGTCACGGGCTAAATCTAGTTTATTATACATATATTTAGATAAGTTAAAATCAAAGCGATTATTGCAAAATAAAAGTTTTTAGATTAAAATCGTCTTAAGTCTTTATCTATCACTGTACATAATTTCGTCAAGATTTGTTAAGAAATTTTGTCGTTATAAAAGTTTAAACAAACATACAATACAAAAGGTTAAATTAAAGATTCATCATGTTAGTTAAAAAGAAATGTAAATAAACATTATTATCCAGTTTTTTAATCACTTGTACAAATACTTAATTACAACATTGGTTTAGTGTTATAAGGCTACTGTTGAACGTCATAATAACAAGTAATAATTTCTGAATTCATTAGTGTTACATTGTTCTCACATATCAGAACCGACTAAATGATGTAACAAAGAAATGTATTGTAAAACTGATGATAAAAGAGTAACCATGGAGTTTCTTGCTCGTTCTTCTCCATAGGAATCTACACTTTGGAACGAGCAAATAGCTTCACTAGAGGACAGACGGACAGACTGACACGCTTAGTTTTAAAGCTCTTTTTATATACTTTTTTCCTTTTTTGCTTGCTTGACGTTCAAAAGTGCCTACTGTGGTCTAATTGAAATAAATGATTTTTGACTTTTGACTTTTGACTGAAGACCTCTTCAGAAAATCGACCTTTCAGTATGTCATCAACGAAAAAGTTTGGAGAAAGATGGTGTCTAACACTTACACGCGGTTTCAGAAAGGCCGATCAATGTTAAAATCAATTTAATCTCTTGTCAAGTCATCTGATTGGTTGACTGAATTATCAACAACCAATCAGATGACTTGACAAGAGATTTAACAGGAGATTAGTAAATTTTAGCGTTGACAAGCCTTTCAGAAACCTGGTGTTAGCCTGGTTCATCATGGAGGAGGCGCTGTCAACCCCGCATATCATTTGACATATGTAGCTTGTAGTTTGCTTGCAGTCATATGGATCTTATCGTTATTATCATATATTTTTATTTAGATTTGAGGATATCGTAGTTTTCTGTGGTGGGGTTTGGTATTAAAGTATATGAGGATTGTAAATAAAAGCTTTATTAGTACCTACACTTTTACATTGATGTAAAACTGCCTTTCTCATAGTCATTAAAAACATCGACTTTGAATGTAAACCAATAAGGCTGAATTTTCTGTAACAAGTCAAGCATGTAATACTTTATGAACGCCTTGTTTAAAACTTGATGCAATGTGTAGATATACTGAAACTGTAAGATATCAACATGAACATTTCCTAAATTATTATCGCGAAATGAAGAAATTGGTAGGCGTTTTGTATTTTTATTAATTGTAAAATTTGCAAATTTTTTTTTACTAGCTAGTTTCTCTATTTAATCGTAACGTGATGTTTTATACCTAGCCTATATAGCACTCAGGAACATTGTTGCTATCTATAAAGAATTTTGACCAGCGGTTCCAAAGATTACCACAAACTTACAAACATACAAACTTACAAATTTTAACTCTTTATAATATTAGTATAGATAGTATAGATGAGATTGAGTGGGCAATCATTGGATTTTTTCTGATGGTAACTCTCAGTTGTACCGAAGCTCGACTTGAGATTTTGTTTCTGTGATAAAAGCGACAGCTCAAATAGCATAAATCATCATAAAACTACTGCAGTAGCAAGATAATATTAGAAAGCTTATATAATTAATATACATACAAATCGTTTACACGAAATAGGAATTTAGGTAAATTTAGTTTTAAGACGCAAGGAAAGCGTTTCCTTTGGGCCGCCTTGAAGACGCACTTGCTAGCTCAGATTAAATTGGGTTTCTACTACGATGAATGTACCTCTAAGGGATTAAGATGCTGTTCCATTTATATAGTGGTGTGTCTAATGGATTAGTGGCTGTCAGAATGCCCATTCACCGCCACGTCCTCGCAGTCGACAAGTCAGTTTGCGTTGATCAAAATGTTGTTGAATTTGTAAGAGGAAAGAAAATGTGCTATGTTTAGTTGTGGTTGTGCTACATTTCAATTCAGGATATCTCTTATTGGGTTTATTTAAAATTGACGAGTTTGATAAATGTGAAGTAGGTGTCAAAAATATAAATACACAAAGTTAGTAAATGTTATCAAATAGACTTCTTTTATTAGAAATTAGAAATTACAGAAAAACTCAACACACATAATTTACATCAACAATACTTTATTAATGGTTATCTAACAGTAGATATTGGCTCAAATAACATAAAAAGTAGGACCGGCCAAGTGTTTGAATTTGATGACAAAAATATCTCTCAAAATAAGTATCGTCATCAATAATAATTTAAATACCCCAGTCATTGCGGATGATATCAGCCCCATACTCAGCTAGCATCATGACTCCCGCATACAATTTGCCTCTGATAAGAGTAGGCATGGAAGATGCATCCACTACACGCAAAGAATCTACTCCTAAAACATTCAAATCACTGTCCAGTACATTCCCCATAGCGCAAGTACCAGCGTAGTGCCACATAGTGGCAGACATAGCTACAGCATAACATCTCCAGAACTCATACTCAGTTTGTGCATCCTTGCACACTCCCATATCAACCAAACTTGCACCAACGCTCTTGAAATATGTGGTATTCAGAACTCTTATATGATCCATAAATGCTCTAGCAATCAAATCGATATCATCTTCATTGCTAAACATGCCTGTGTATACTTGGGGATTCACTGTAGGGTCTGTGCTCGCTAAGAAAACTTGTCCACGAGATTTTGGCATTACCAGACCTAATAAAGTAAAAATAACCTTCCTGTCTTTCGTGGCTTCAAATATAGTCTGAGAGACATCGTAAGAGTAACTGAACATATTGACACTTAATTGTAAAATGTCGCTTGAACCACATGAGAATTCTAAGTTAATCGTGTCGTAATCAGCAGTTGCAGTTGAATTGTCTAGTGAGACATAACCATTGAAAGATGGTGCTGGGAATTGGTGTGGATTAGCAGCTGGCGTGGTATCATCACATTTATCCGTTTTAACAACTATTGCTGCGCAGGCATGGTCTTGTAAATTTTGTCCAACTGGCAAGTCAGCAACAACGTCGATGCCAAAGGATTCAAGATGCTCTTTTGGTCCGATTCCAGACAACATTAGTAATTTGGGGCTGTTGATTGCACCAGCTGATACAATGACTTCTTTTTCCGCATACACTTTATACGTCTCACCGTCAGCTGTTGTCGCTTGTACTCCTACAGCTTTTTGATCTTCAATAAGGATCTTTGTGATGGAAGTGGATAAAGCCAGGCATAGATTGGAGCGTTTTTTGGCTCTGCCCAAATAGCCTAATGCACTGCATTGCCGGAATCCATCAGCAATTTCAAATAAGTTCTCAGTGTACCCGACAGCTGGGCTGACTGCGTTTATATCAGATACAATCTTGTGTCCAAGTTCTTCGAAAGCTTTTAAGTATTTTTCATTGGTCTTGCGTGTATCTTTAGCGACTTTTAAAGGTCCATCTGTGCCGTGCCACTGAATATCTTCTGGTTCAAGAAGATCCTGATCAATAAGTGTTTCCATTTTCTTTAAATATTTTTGGGCGTATTTGAAGGACCATTTGTTATCATTTAACATCCTTGCCCATTCGTTGTAGTCTTCAGGATCACCGTTCGTGTGCATCATGTGGTGGAGTGAGCTGCTGCCTCCCAGCATCTTACCTTGGTTGAGGGTGACGACCTTTCCTTGAAGATTTTGCGCTGTTTTGCCATCATCTGTAGACGTTATGTTATAGTCGTAAACCGACCGCGCCAGTAACGTGAACCAAGCAGGATACTGGAAAAATTGTAAAAGAGGCTTAAGTTTCTAATCTCATAAAATTGTAACACAGTTAAATATATAAATGAAATAACTAATATAATTCTCGATAAAGAGATTTTAGGCTATTTCTAGTAGATGAAAATCGTTTTGAGAAGACAAAATGCGACAAAGGGATTAAAAAATAATAGAACTCTTACATCAGACTCAAGTGGTGCATATCCTCCTGCTTCAATTAATAGTACATTAACATCTTCGTTTTCTGAGAGTCTGCTGGCTACAACTGATCCTGCCGATCCACCGCCCACAACGATAAAGTCAAAAGAGTCTCCGTCTGTAAAAATATGAATATTGAGTATCGTAAAATCAATAAATGAAAGGGCGATTATTGGCAAAGTCAAAAAATATTTAGCCGTAAAATAGCAGTACTGAGAAAAAGCGTCATCTTCCATAGACAATTAACGTGCATTAATCACCATGCCTGTTCAAGGCGGGCTGGTGCTTACAAACTTATGAAAAATTAAGAAAAGTATAGGAAATATGGAAAAATATAATAATATAGAAAAAATTGCGTTCAGCGAACGTTACAGCTTGCCGCACGACGATGCGGCGTTAACGTCGCGTCAGGGCGACGTCGACGCTGAGCAAACACGACGTTACGTCAATGATAGTAAAACGCCCCGTGGGATAGCGACTTTTTGGTGATTAACTTTACCTTGTATGGCACATTGATGCGGATACTGCCAGGCAGTTGGTGTAATAGTCTGCAACAGTTGCAGTGCAATCTGCATCGACTGGATCGTGGATATGGCTGCAGCCGCGTCCGCCATTGTGAATCCTTTTTACCTAAACATTTTATTAAAAAATATTATACTTTGTTGTAAAGGCAATGTCCAGCAAAGAAAATGCGACAGGTTGATGATGTAGAAGTTATTTTCTATGTTAAGTGGTATTTTTTAATAATATATATGTTTAAATTTATTTACGATTAATTTTTTTTAATAGATGATATAGACTTATTTATTCGATTGATTAAAACGTAACGAGTAATTTGAACAAACACCCTTAATTTTATCATTCTATAAGTTCCCACTGCTAAGCAGAAGCCTCTCCTCAAATGGAGAAGGTTTGAGCATTAGTCACCACATTTGCTCTACGCGGATTAGTGATTTGAAATGTAATAAGAAATTACAAGTCCAGGTTTCGTCACGCTGTTTTCCTTCATCGTTTGTTAGTGGTTTTTAAATAACGTCAGAGAGTACACATGACCTAGAAAAGTTCACACTGGTACTTGACAGGTTTGAACCCTCACTGACAACCACGACTGAAGGAAAACATCAGTCAAAATTTATTATTAAATAAAAAAAAATCGACTTTATTTTTAATAAAATAAAAATCATGATTATTACAATGTCATAGGAATATATAGAAAAAGAAAATATGTTAACTTACCCAACTTCCGTTGTACCACCGCTGAATCCGTTGTTAAGATAGTTTCTGTTCAGTTTAGCTTTCTTTTTATACCAAATTTTAGTCCTTGATTTGAATAATATTAAGGAGGAGAAGTGGTAAAATTGGACAACAATATTAAATATGTTAGCTTTTCCACGCCAAATATTCGTTCATAATAGGTTAGTGTCTATTAAAGTAATTTATTATAACTTGAATCTAACCATGAGGAATGTTCAGCCGGAGTTGCGGGTCAAGCACAATATGTGCCGCGGACCCAGCCTGAAGCAGGAGAAGGAACGGCATGGTTTGTAGTCAGTAAGAGTCTGACCCTTTTTTTGCGAGGGGAAAATCTTCAAATTACTTCTTCCGCCCTGGACGGGCGGGCGGGAGGGAGTGTCAGACTCTTACTGACTAAAAACCCCCCTGTTCCTTCTCCTGCTCTGGGCCGAGGTCTCGATGCCTCATTGCGCTTACCCCGCAACCCCGGCTAAACATCAGCCCTATAGGGCCCCGTCTGTGGTGGTCTATTGACTCATAGAGGCGCCCGCGGAACGCTACGCGCCGTACGCTCGGGCCTGGTTCTGGTCGGGCGGCGAGCTGCCCTTACTCACCGACCGCAGACCCAAGAGTCTAACCCTAGCAATTTATCTAGGGGATTAGGGATTTGAAGATTTAGGGATTTCGGAAGGGAAGGATTGGGCCTCCGATCTAATTTAAGGGTGCACCGCTTAAGCCAAAATGAGAAGCACATTGTCAACTATTCATTACGTTATAACCTTTTTATTGTAAAAGGTCGCTAAGTATTTCCGTCGTAAATATGTTTCCTTAATTTTCTTTCATATTAGTAGCCTGATTTTGCCTATTCTCCCCGAAAGTGCAAGTTCCAACTGTGCGTATAGTCTTTTTAATAAAGTTTATTTATAAAATATGTCAATATAAGGAAAATTTTGTATTTACATTGAATAATTATATATTATTTTAACATTTTTTTTCATCTAGACGTTTCTCAATGCTTTCAATAACGGACTTGAAAATTAGCTAATATTGATATTATTCATTAAAAAATATGTCATATTTAATGCACAGCTAAATAAATAAAATGTTGAATAATACTTTTTAACCATGGTCATTTTCCATTTCCGATCGTGCCTCATGCGAGGCACTTGTCGCGTGGCCAGAGAGCCTGACACAGGTTTTTTCTAAACACGACATTTTGGAAATTTAGAAGATAATTGACCAAGAAGAGTTTACTAGGTGTGTAGACAACGCACTCTGACAAATATTTTTCCATAGTTCAAGCCTTAGGTGGCAATAATGTCTCACTAACTCACTGGCTAGTGAGTGATCCGCTAAAAAAAGGACAGTAAAAAAGCTATTTTTTTAAATTTCAGAACGCATTGGAATTATTTTGTTTACTATAAATATATTGTCAAAACTACTATACTAAATATTATTTCTTAAATAGTAACGATACAGATAGTAAATAAAAGGACAGTTATTTTAAAAATTGAACATAAACCTAATTTGTCGAGTTAAGCTAATAAACATCGGAGAATGGGGTCTGCTATTATCTGACCTGACTGTGGTAAAACTGTAAATCTTTTCCACAGCGTATCACGGTCCATAGTTGATCATAATCTCTTTAAAACACCTGGTGATAATAATCTAAACTAATATTAGAAATTCGAAAGTAACTATATCTGTCTGTAAACTACTGAACCTATTAATGTGAAATTTGGTGCAGACATAGTTTGGAACTCGAGGAAGGATATAGGATAGTTTTTAAATCAAAAATTTGCAGGACGTCACTATTCCACGCGAACAAAGTCGCGGGCAAAAGCTAGTTATACATAACAAAGGAATTATATGAGTGTAATGAGAGATTAGTAAGACTTTTAACTCTGTTTTTCTAAAATTCCCAAATGTTATCATTTTGAGGACCACCCGGAAAATATGGTGGAGCGTACATGTCGGCGGTATACACAGATTGAGCTGAAAGCCGGTCTGTTCTTTGAGAAGTGATCAGCGCTGGCAACCTCTCGCGTCCTTAGTGGGACAATGGTGCGGAGTGTTAAAAACTGGGAAGACGCGTCTCCTCTTTCATTCCCCAGCCGCGGCTGTAAGACACACTCTAGGCGTCGGGGATCGCTCGATGATCTCCGGCCACTGTAAAGGCGGATTTGAAGACGGAAAGTCAGGGTAGTTTACCTCCGGATGAGAATCAGATCCAAACAAATAGCACGTAGGATTCCGTGTACGCATCAAAGAGCCAACAGACCACCGTACCCAACATTTTGTGCCGTATTTGTGGTGGTATGTAGCAATAATGAACGAGGTATTGGCTTGGAGCAGGATAAGGATCAGGATGGTTTTAGTCAGTAAGAGCCAGAAAGAGTCACGCCCTATCCCGGGCTGCAGAAGTCCTTGGACTTGTTTATTAGACAATTTATGATGAATAGTGTGAATTACAATTGATTTCCAATAAGAAAAGAAATAGTATTAATTAAAAAATTGCAACATGATATTAAATTGGCCATCTCTCCTCACCACGTTGCCAGTCTTGATAAAAAATGGTATAAAAGGGGAAAATTCAAAAAAAATTCGAAAAGTTGAGGTAAAAAAGAACATTGTTTTTATTTATTTTTCTATTTTAATTAATAATTTCTTTGTTCATAATATTTTAACTAGTCAACAAAATTAAATGATATACAATTAGTTTATTAAAGACTAGCTACTCTCGCGCGGTTTCACCCGCTGCTCGGCTTAATTTTAGCGTGATGTTTTACAGCTTGGCACTCAGGAACATTGAAGCTATCTATCAGCGAAAGAATTTTGTAAATCCAACCAGCGGTTCCAAAGATTACCCCTACATACAGATTTTCAAATTTTACCTCTTTATAATATTAGTATAGACTAAACATTTTGATGGACAATGCATATAATTATTAACTTTTCCAATACCGTTGAGCATAATCTTCAGTTCCCTACACACTGCTTTTTAAATATCGAGAAATCCAAACTTATAACATTACAACTTATAAACCGTTATTCATTGTAGATCTAACAGTAAAATACTGAACTATGGAGCCTTCTACATGTTAAGGAGTTTCCCTGTATCTAGAAAAAGATAATTATGTCAGAGATCTTCACAACTCTCGAATTTTATTGTACACTTTGAAACAATGAAACAATGAATTTATTTTTGCAAATAGGCCATAAAACGGCACTTTTACACGTCAATTTATATGTGAAAAACTAGATGAAGCCGGCATTTTCTATCTGACTACTCTGAGAAGAAATGCCGAAACAAACTCAGAGGTTAAAAAAAACTCAGTTCCTTTTCAAGTCCAGACAATGTAAAAATAACACAATGTGAGAGAACCGTAACCTTTTAAAATCATTTTATTCAAGTTTCAAAAGTTAAACAAATTATTAAAATATTTTAAGGTGTTTACATTATGGCGGACGGGGTTGCAGCCATATCTACGATCCAGTCGATGCAGATTGCACTGCAGTTGTTACAAACTATTACACCAACTGCTTGGCGATTTCCACCTCAGTGTTCGTTTCAAGGTTATTATTTTTCTAAGTTTTCTAAGCTCTTGACTGTGTGCAAAACAATTAGAACACTACAGTATTATTTTCATCATTGAACTATTATTTTGACAGCAACTTACGCCAGCCGCTTCCCCCACATAAAAAGTAGCCTATGTCCTATTCCGGAGTACATTTCGCATTTATAATAGTAGTAAGATTAGTAAGATACATTGTTAGAGTAAAGTAATGAATGCCAAGAAGCAGTTTTGTAATATTTATTTATTATATACAGACGGGGATTCTTTTGATTTCATCGTTGTGGGCGGTGGATCAGCAGGATCAGTTGTAGCTAGCAGACTCTCAGAAAATGAAGATGTTAATTTCCTATTAATTGAAGCAGGAGGATATCCAGTATCTGAGGTAAAATAGTTCATAAAAGCATGCGATATAATTTTCCTATCAATGTGTAATATACATAAAAATGAACATGATATAATTATAATAATAAAATAGTGGGGACGTTAAAAATATATGTTGAATATTTAGGAAAATAAAAATTAGTGAATCTGTGAGCGCATGACAGAACTATCCTCCTCACGCCCCAGCCGCCGCAGTGGGCGAACGTCTGGGTGACGAGGATCAAGAGACGATCTCCGGCAACCGAAAGCGCGGCCTCGGCCTAGAGCAGGAGAAGGAACATTTGATGATTTTCTTTGTGAAACAATATTTTTTCTTGAAATTCTTAACCTTATATACCGAGTATTTCAAATGTCGACTTTCCATCAGATGAATTTTCCGCCTACGGGTTAGAATATCTACTGAAACAAATTTTCTGCTTAACCCTACTAATTAGTACTCCACATTAACACTGCAATTTTCTGTACCTATAAAATAGCTATCCGACTTTTGAAGGTACAAAATCCATCCATCAAACATCCGTCCAAAGACTTTTCCTTTCTTGGGTTGGGAGAGAGATTGTGAACTCTTACTAACTAAAAAAAACACCTCGTTTCTTCTACTGCTCCAGGTTCTCGTACATCATCAGGCATAAATACTAGGTGCTGATAATGTTATCGAGGCCTACTAGTGTTGTTAACTCGAGAACGAAATTTCAATTTATTACTGCAGATCCTGGGTGATCCCACATATGTTAGTGACTGTTTAGGTTGAACTTTCTTGTAGAACTTGGAACCACTCAAATGAGTTTGTTGAAATAGAAAGACACGATTTTATTTATTTTATTACAAAACATCACATTTCTATACATTTAATTCTCAAAAATATTGACTAGCCCATTCTTCTTTTGTAAACCAAACTTTTCTGCTAAATCAGCAATCACGTCAAATCTTCGTCCTTCACAATTTAACGTTGGGATTGTCATCCTCCATCCATTTTTAGCTGTTTTATTTATATTTGATTTCCTTATTGTTGCAAAATCCATATATGCCTATACACATAAATCTTTTTACTCTAGATGATATTATTGCAAAATATGTGAATTTTTACCAATTATATTATATTATATTAAAAATCTCAATGCAATAAGAAACGAACTGAATGACAAACATCGGGTATGATTTCAGAATGTCATCCTATGAATTCCAATATCTTAGGTAATAAAAATCTCTTCAACTCCCAATTCTGTGTTGGCAATTCTACAAATCATTTACATTTTTGCTACAATACTACAAAGAATGAAATAATTACTTCTTGAACGCTTATAAATTCTTGTGCTCCTTCAACCGAAAGAACCTGGTCTTTTGGTGAAACTTCGAACATCATACGTGTATCGTTGTGGTTACGGCGCTAACGGCTGGAAAAATCCAGTAGACAGCAGTGACGGCTAAGACCATAAGCCAAAAACACGCAAGAAGACCACAGGTTAAATAGACCCGTCTCATACCGCCACTCATATAATCAGCCCACCCGAAGGTTCGCACCGTCTGTCGTCAGTTGACGATGAACTGACCAGTGAGGTAACTGCAGAACTTCTTGAAGATCTTTGTAATGGATCTGTAATTTAAAATATTTGCAAATACTATGAAAAAAGAAAGATAAAAATGATCCTTAACAGCATATACATACATGTCAATTGGACTAATTGTAATAGGAAACTGTTGTGTTGACACAAAGTTATATTTAACAGTTGCGAAGGCAAACTTTGTCCTGATAGAGCAGTAATTTGATAATTACCCCTCCTAAGAAATACTTTTTGTCAGACAGGTTTTGCAACTGAATTGGTGTAAAATATATCTTATCAATTATAAGTATACTTCACTCTTTAAGTCGTCTTTTAATTCGAATTTTTTTCCTTGATGTGAGAGGAAAATCTTCAGATGACTTCTCTCGGACTCTTACTGTTTCTGCTCCTGCTTCACGTCAAAGCAGCGGCATATGCGATGATATTATGTTTGTTAAATTTTTAAATGTTTTGAAACCCACCTTAACAACAAAAATTGTTTTACTCCAAGTACAAAGGTACATCTTCTGATCTGCATGCCTTCCAGAGCTTATACGCGATCAATATCATCACCGCTCTACGGGAAGACCTGTAATTTCAATAGGTTCATATATTTATTTAATAATTATCATTTCATTAAAATCCTTAAATCTCAGAAACCCTTATCTTCATCTTCAAAAGAACGGTAACGCACCCGTGACTCCTCAGGCTTTGCAAGTGTAGATGGGTAGCGCCTTTTGCTTACCATCAGGTAATGCGAATTCTCGTTTGCCAAACTGTTTCATAAAAACATACTAATGGTACGGTATGGTGCTATGGATTGATCATAAGATTAGGGAAATCAATCAGAAGATATAAGATGGAAAAAGACAACTGAAGAAGATAATAATTATGTGATTTTCAGATTATAGCGAACTTACGCAGGAGACAGAATGACTTAAGGTTAAAAGCACTACCCTGGAGTAGGTCTATCGAGAATCTTTTTCCCCAAAAGCTAAGCGCCATTTGGAGATTCTCCCCCAAAAAATTAGGTTGATAGCACAAAGAGAATGCAAAATCCCAAAAGCGGCATCGTCAAAAGCCACGGACTGAACTAACTGACTGACTAAAAACCAATAGGGAGCTTGTCAAAGTTCCAACAGTTTATAGGACCATAGCTATGAACAGTTTAAAAATAAACAAGAATGTTAAGTCGAACTTACCCGACGTATACTTCAGTAGTAAGTTAGTTTCGAATGAATAACTTGAACTTAACTTTCCCTTTGGTGCTCAGCGACGCATCCGACACAGACATGTCTGGAAATACATGAATTTATAATTAGTTTCGAAAAACTGATTTTCAGAACAAGTTGTATGTCAAATTGTTATTCCGAGTCTTGTTATAGTAGAAAGTGCTTGTGTGGAACAACTTTTATCTTTTAAAAGACAACTTGGAGATACTGGGTGTTTTTTATATGATACACGTTGCTCCACTCCAAAGAAAATATGGATGGATTGTGTGAGAAGTGATATGGAAGACAGAGGAGTTAGCGATAGCGTGACGAGTGACAGGACAGAATGGAAGAAAAAAAACATATTGCGCCGACCCCAAATTAAACGGGACAAGGGCAGGAAGATGATGATGATGACACGTTGCTCCACTCTAGGATTTTATCTCTCTCTGTTGCGTTTACAAATATACTATTTCACAACCACACCACACGTAGACCCGAAAAAAATATTTGTGACATCTCACAAAAAGTTTTTACGTGCGCGAATATAACTTGCGACACGTTGCACGGCAACCGATTGCTCAATCGAACTGCAAGAAGATTACCGGATGGCAAACAAATAAGGCTGCTTATGGGTACACGAAATACGCAAAGAATCATTAGAAGTGCATTTTCGGCCTATCTACAAGGTGTAAGCTCTTTTCTTAGAAGTTTTAAGGTAGTACCGGTTTAGAAATATTGTCGACAACAACTTGTCCTAAAGCCTCACAGAAAAGCTGACAGAAATAGAATCTTCCAATCCCTAACTGGCGCAAGGCACCGACCATCGGGTGAACTATTTTCTCATTTGATCTATCCTATTAAAGAAAGTTTCGCTATGCGAGGTAGGCAGTTTGGTATTTGCATATACAACGCACGCACTCAAATAATTGGTTCGATGCTTTGCACAGCAGCATCCAGATACAGCACGTGGATGAAGTATGATCGTTATCAACCAAGTTGGTGAATTCTCAAAATTTCCAATGTTATAAAAATAATATCTATCTTTTTTGAAATCACATCACATCATCAGCTTATAGTGCCCACTGCTGAGCAAAAGCGTCTTCTCACACGTAGAAGGTTTGAGTTTTAATCACCGCGTTTACTCAAGGCAGATTTACTGCACCGTTGGCGCAGTGGCTGGGCAACTGGCTGCTGTGCAACGTGTCGCGGGTTCGATTCCCGCACGGAACAACACTTTGTGTGATCCACAAAATTGTTGTTTCGGGTCTGGGTGTGTTGTGTATGTGAATTTGTAAGTTTGTAAACGCACCCACGACACAGGAGAAAATACTAGTGCGGGGCAATGTTTTTTTTTTTTTAAAAAAAGAAAAAAAAATTGGGAATGTCAAACTTCTACTTCGAAATTATAAGTCTAGCATGGTATACCGTGACGGTATAAATGGTTCACCGTATGCCAGAGGTGTCTAAATAATCATAGAAATTTAATTTTATTCGGAAGAAGTCTCACTGGTACAAGACTGGCCAGGTTTCAAACCCTCGTGCATGAGAAGTGGGCGCCATAACGTTCGGGCCACCACGACCGGAATCAGGGCGTATCTGTTGGAATAAAGTGGGCAAAAATATTAAAAGGTGCACTTACCAGCTAAAAGGCCTTTACTCGACTAATTTAAAAACCAACTAATTTCAGCTATTTATGCTGAAAAATGTATATAGGCATTCCGTACTGAAAACACGTATGTTTTTTATTTATACATTAATTAAACAGACAATGTTTAATTCATACAGTATAAATAAAAATTATGTTAAATTAATAATTTTTCGGTTTAATTATGATGTGAAGGTCGCTTTGTTGTGTAGCGGCAACTGTGGATGTACGAGTCTCTGGACTAGATAAAGTATTTTAAAAGCATTGTAACTTATTAGGACATCATACTTGACTGTCATCTTATACTCATTTGTTCGAACCAAATCGAATAAATACTCCCGCCCTGGGCGAGTCGTAAGAGTGTTCAAGGCTCTTTCTGACTAATATACTCTCTCCAAGTCCTACTTCTAGACTGCTTCCGGTATGTTTTATATGTATATATAGATAGATTTTTCTTTTCAGCTCGCAATTATGGAAACATTACAGACAATAATTCTGTATTTGAGAATAACCAAAATAGAGAAAATAGTGGGGATAGCTGTCGGTGATTATGATAATGATAAAGAACGCAGTCATGACTAAGGTCGGAAGTGAAAATAGGCATTATAATAAAAATATTCATAAAACAGTAGATGGTATTCAAACGACCAGAATTTTCCAAAATTAAAATTATATCAGAGCCTTATATTTTAACATTATAATTGGCTCGTATTTTTCCTAAAAAATATGTACACAGATGTGTAAACGCACAATATTTATACATTTTGTATAAATTATTCGACAGATGTAGTTAATAAATTGAAATAAACAATATTTTTATACATTTTTAATGTATTCTTTGGTCTTCTGAAGGTTATTTAATTTTCAAATTTTATTTTGAACTTGTTTTTTTGCCGAAGCATGGCTCTCCCACACTTAACTTATGTAGAGGAAACTCCAGCAGGGAACTGTAACGGATTGTATAATGATTCTTTAACTTAAACTTTATTTTAAGTGGAAAAGGCTTCTCCTGCTTTGGATTGGAAGGGAGGTAGTGTAAGACTCTTACTGACTAAAAGCCATCACGTTCCTTCTCCTGCTACGAGATCGTCGTGGTGTGTTATTGCAGTTGACTTTCAGCTCCAGTCAGGTATCGGCCATTCTGGGGATGGAGTCTCTTTGAGGAGCGCTCAGTTCTGGTTCTGAACAACCAAGGTGCCAAGCCAACTATTTATAACCTTAGAAGAAAAATGACTCTCGAGTCTCGATTAGGCGGTGAGTCAGCTGTGTGACACGCGAATTAAAGTCCACCTGTTTTTTAACAGAAGAACTTTTCTTAATTAACCTAAGACGTTATCTAAACTTCCAAATCCTAATATATATTTATATATTTTATATTATAAATGCGAAAGTAGCTCTTTCTGTTGCTCTTTTTTTGACGCCTAAACTACTGAACCGATTTCTGTAAAATTTGGTACAGACATAGGATAGTTTTTATACCAAAACCCTACAGGAAGTCACTATACCACGCAAGCGGAGTCGCGGGCAGAAGCTAATTTACAACAAATTTAATATATTTCACGATACAAAGAAGAGAAAGTCTAACCATATGTTATAATTTTTATATTATAAAGTAAACAGAAAGTTGTGGGCGATATTCGCTGGTATTCAACGCACCTGTTTATTATTTATTTAATAAATTATTTTATTCATTTCTCTTTCATGTATTTTGTGTGCATAGTCTGATTCTTTTCTTTCACCGTATCAATGTATATTTATTTATATTATTAAATTCTATTTATTTTGTGTTATCGCTTATGAATTGTGAAATTTTATATTATGTAAAATATTAATATTTATTTAATTTTCATTGCTTTCTATTTGTTTAACGTTCAGTAAATATTTATATAATGTTTAATATATTTGTTTCTTTTCCTTTTCCTTAAGTTTGTGTCATAGTACACATACATTATAATACATAGTTGTTAACTTGTCCATGTTTTACTGGTTATAAACATATGCCTTACTTTAGATTGTGTACATCATCTTTTAGATACTCAAATTTATAATTAAGAAACATGTGTACAATACTAAATAATATGAAATGTCGTGGTGGCTCAGAGGTTATGTAAGTTTGAAATCACCAATCTGCCTTGAGTAAGCGTAGTGATTAATGCTCAAACATTATCCGTGTGACTTCTCACAGGCCTTTGATGAGCAGTGGAAACTTATAGGCTGATGATATGATTCGAAATGCATTCTGAAATTGTTAAAGTACGTAATAAATTTTATAATTTAGAAAATGAACACAATCAAAGTGTAGAATTTCATGAACACTGACATTTACAGCACAAACAATGAAAAGAAAAAGAACTAATTACGGAATATAGTCAACAAAATCCATAATAATAAAATTACAAGTCAAATTCTGATCCTGACTCAATTTGCATAGCATAATATAATTATCCGAGTTGTCTTCTACCATAAAAGATCAATTTTAATCACAAGGTATGCCTATTAAAGGAATCGTCGTAAAAATGCGATAAAGCGATTTATTTTGGACCCAAAAGGCTTCTGAGGTACCTATGTTCATTTGGTTGTCGCTACAGTGGGCTGGTCTAAGTTGAATTTGGTTGTGGAGCTGAAGACTTTTTTAGAACATATTAACTAATGCTTGACTGCAATTCCACCTGATAGTAAGCTGTGACGAAATCGTTGATGCTAAGGCACACTAGTTTATTAAGAGCCTATTCACAATAGCCGTGCAAATAGAAAGCATTTAAGCATTTAAGGATTGAAATAGCAAGCAAGCTATTCCGATCCTTAAATGTGCGTGGTATAAAAGATCGATCGATGATTCGAAATGATAGGCACTCAATATAGGGCCCATCATGTTAACTAAAAATCACGTGTATATTGAGAAAAGCTCTACTAGTTTCGAACCACACAGGGGTTCTTCCTCATGAGCAGCGTGCGCGGACGCGGCGACGTCGCGTAGCCTACTGGTTAGTGTTGGCCTGCATTGCTGTTGATGGTTGCGTTGCATTCAGTATGTCTCACGATAGTTATCATGTTCTGTCTAAAACCTATCTAGAAGCTGATTTTTGGATAATCAAATGAGAGAACTAAGTTTTGGGTTGTCCTTGTATTAAAATTCCCTAGAAATCTATAGGACTACGCACCAGACAACCGTGATGCGTGTGGGAAAAATACGAAGGAATGTATTTAGCAGTAGATTAGTTTAATTTGAAGCAACCTTTATGTGTGGTCTTTGGTGAACGTAAACCAGGGTGTTTGCGCGCGATTTAGAACCTTCACATCACAACAGATCCGATAGAAGACCCACTAGGTTCAATTTACAGCCGTCTGGAGGCACTTTCTACTACTGCAGCTCGGTTTGGAGCAGGACAAAGAATAGTGTGATTTTTAGTAAGAGTGATATTTTCTGTTGCCAAGGCATTATAACCCGTTTGACAATTTTCTCCTTTAAACAAAAGCCTAACCAAAAACATTCCCCGCTCTTGCAAATTATACCATACTAAGTACACAAAAGAGAATCGTTTCGGATTCCATAAAAAGTCATTGATTTTATATTGAGAGTCATTTGGATGAAAATCGAGGGCCATTTGTATGGTTACGAATTCTTTTCCGAATAATTTATTGAAAGCTTTACCTGTTAGTATGGAGAATTGCTTACTTTTTGTTCAAATACCTTATTGGCGATTAAAGAGACTGTTTCACTGTAACTTGGGAGTTCTAGGAACAGTAAATAACGATGGTAATGTGATTTTTGTTTCGTTAAGATAAGTTGTTCAGTTCTTTTTATTCTTAAATGCTTGTAGACTTTGTAGTGTATCTGGTCTAAATTTCGGGTCGATTAGCTAGAAGAGACACAAATTTTTGTTTTTTAATCTTTTTTATTTTTAACCTGTTCCATGACCGATAGCGAATTAAGGGGTACTAGCGGCCCGCTTCCGCTTCGTTTGGGTCCAACCTTCTCGCTATCAAAGGGTCACTTTTTCCCAATCTTCACCTCTTCTTTTCTGATATTTTCTTTAATATAAACCTTCTCCTGACAGTAACAAACACAACAAAAAAAAAATACCAAAATTGGTCCAGGCGTTGTTGAGTTATGCGCTTACCAACACATTTTGAGATCCATTTTTATATATATAGTATACTACCTCTTACCCTACTCTACCTACCCTTCTCTACCTGTCCTACTCTACCTACCCTACTCAACCTACCCTACTCTATCCTATCCTATGTCCTTCTCCTGGCTCTAAACTACCTCCCTGTCAATTTTCAGCTAGATCGGTTCAGCCGTTTTTGAGTTATAAGTGGAGTAACTAACACGACTTTCTTTTATATATATTTTGTATACAGATATATTACTTCAGATAATTTTATGCCTACACATATTTAGAAAGAAATAATCGAATGGTAACTACACTTTTTGATTTCACTTTTAAAGTTCAATGTATGTTATTCAATATGAAATAAAAAGTAATCTGATTTAAATGCTGATAAGTTTTATATTTTGTTAAAAGACCTTTCAGTAAACCTCTTAAGGTTTCAAGTAATATATGTTTTTCTCAGAAACAACTTAATTTTAAAGGTATAATAAAAATTAAACTCCCAATTCAAACAGTGAAGAACAGAAAAAATAATAATCTTCTTTAAAAATACTTATAAAGAGCGAAAATTATTATTTTTAAATGAATGAAAATGCATTCGCGAATAACGAGTTTTGAAATTCAAGCCGTGTAATTTCAGGGGACGCTGTGTAAATTGGCTGAAAAGCGCTGTAAAAGAATTTTTAAACATTTTACCCACTGGGGCTTTTTGTTGTGTTTAGTAACACAATTTTTGCATATGATGTATGTTTGTTATTCTTTAACGCGAAAACGGCTAGACTAATTTGGTCGAATATTGGTATGTGGATAGGTGAGACCTTAGATTACCGCATAGGCTGGTAGGCCTGCAAACGAGCAGACGTAATAATACCCGTTACACCAGAGGAGTTACAAGTGCGTTGCCAGCCTTTTAGAATTCGGAATCGGGGAGGAACGGGGGAAAAGAAGGAATGGGCCTCCGTTAACCATACTCACACGGCGAAACATCACGCTATGGTTGTTTCACGCCGGTCGAGCCAACCCATTCGTGCCGAAGCTTGGCTCTCCTTCACATTTTAATGAACACTTTGTTGCAATCTATACTAATATTATAAAGAAGTAAAATTTTTAAGTTTGAAAGTTTGTATGTTTGTAAGTTTGTTTGTTTGTAAGTTTGTATGTAGGGGGTAATCTTTGGAACCGCTGGTCGGATTGCCAAAATTCTTTTACTGATAATTAGCTACAATGTTCCTGAGTGCTATAGGCTATAAAACATCACACTACGATTAAATGGAGCCGTGCAGCGGGTGCAAGAAAAGCTAGTCTAGTAACATACTGTTGCCATCTATAATAATTCTTTTGTTTGATAAATATTTATGTACGTATACAGAACACACAACTCAATCTACCCCTCTAACATACGGTAGGCGATATGTTATAATTACCGACATACTGATAAGCTCTCCATTGTTCTTGATACCAGCTCGAGGCATGACAACGTCAGTCCCTGTTTCCAATATAATCTCCGGTCTGCGTTAATTATTAACTGCTACTTTGTTGAAGATTTGCGATGCAAGTTGGTGATATTGTAATTGTATTTTTCTTCAACAGTGACTATCGTGAGAAATACCAAATTTATTGAAAATTACGACTTAGTCTATCAACTAAGCAAAGGTCGACTAGTTTCAAGTTGCAACGGGACTCACATTCACGAGCGGCGTGTCTGCGACTGGACTGACAATCGGTTACGGGACGCGACGTTTTGACGTTTCAAAAGTACCTATTTATGGTTTAGTTGGAATAAATTATTTTGACTTTGACGCGTTAAGAGTTCCGTTGTAACACGAAACTAGTAGACCTTTGCTTAGATAATTCTTACAAACATAAAACAAAAACAAACATTTTATGAATGAAGGTCGTGGTGGCCCCGAAGTTTGCGTGTGTTTTGCCCGCACTACAAAGGTAAAGAGTAGCCTATCTATACTAATATTATAAAGACGTAAAATTTGTCAGTATGTAAATTTGTAAGTTTGTATGTAGGGGGTAATCTTTTGAACCGCCTGTCGGATTGCCAAAATTCTTTCACTACAATAGGCTATAAAACATCACACTATGATTAAATTGAGCCCAGCAGCGGGTGAAACCGCGCGAAATTAGCTAGTATTATGATATTTTGACCTACAATCTATCTAAGCGCCAAATTTCATTCAGACCCGTCTTATAGTTTAGTATCGTAGTTTTTACGTAAAAGAGTAACAACCATCCATCCGTTCTAACAAGCTTTCGCGATTATAACATTTGTTGGGTGTTCACAATATCTTTGGGATATACATACATATATAATATATACGTATGTTATACACGTATCTACCTCTTCATCAAAAGCGCGTTGTTTGATGCTGTCTTCATATTTATTTCCCTTTTGACGTTTCACATCTAATGAAGGCGCCGAGCGACTCAGTGAATTTTGAGTTAACCCGCTTTGTAAGCCCATTCATTATCTTCACTTAATTAGAATCTAATGGAACGTCTTTGATTATTACTTATTAACGTAATAAGGTATTCTTATTGAAAAAGTTTGTTTTTAGAAATATTTTTGGCAGTGATGGAAATATTTTTGTATTTAGTGTGGTAGAGCCAAGCTTTTGACTGGATTGATACCACAGTCTTATAATGCCGGTAGATATTGATGTTAAATCACCATAAATTACACACATTTGAAACTAGAATCTTTCTTTTATAAGTCACGGCCTCAAAAAATACCGTCGTGAAACAACTACAGCGTTGTGTTTCACCGTGTGAGGGAGGTTACCGGAGGCCCAATCGTTCCACTCCTCCAATCCGTCCCCAATCCTAAAATATCCTTATCCCTAATCCCCAAAAAGTGGGCGACAAACTTATAACTTGTGTTGTTGCGGGCCTCCATGGGCGGCGCTGGTTGCTTACCATCGTGTAATCCATGAGCTCGTTTGCCGACCTTTTACATAAAAATTACTATCACATACTTTTATAATATTTCGAACAACGCCAACGACCTTGATTAAGATATGATTATTATAAACCTTTGAAGATATAATGTTATCTTGTTAAATTTACTGTAGGTACTAAGTCTACTGTACCATCTCTCTTAAATCTTTATTATGATTTTCTAACTTAATTTTAGTTTATAGAAAACATTTTATAATTATTCTTTTTTGGGTCAAAATCTGTCTATTATTTCTTATCTTTATAACAAAATATCGAAAAATATATATTTAATTTTTAATTTTGGCTACAAATAAGGATCAATTTCTTTTCATTTTAGATGCTTTTTGTTCGGTCTCAATAGTATTTGAAAATCAGTGCTTAACACTTCTGTGCCATGAAATAACTAACAAAGCCGTTTGTATCAGTCTTTTTTTTTGGTAGAAGATCAACGTTGCATCGAATCATTGTGTCATTCTTCTAACTGAACATTCGTCAATCATTATCTTCACTATCACCCCAAGCTTATAAAGTTACCACTTCTGGTGACACCTTTCTCTTTGACACGAAGAAGGTATAAGTATTAATTACCACACTTAAACAAGGAGATTTCAAACTTATAAGTAGAAATTATAAGTTCAGGTTTTCTTAGAAGGTTTTCCTTTATTGGTTTGTATGTGGTGTCTAAATACATTTTTTTTTATTTAATAGGTCGGAAAACGAGCAGACGGATTACCTGATGATAAGCAATCAGCGCCGCCCATGGACACTCGCAACGGAGGAGTTATGAGTGCGTTGCCGACCTTTTAGGGATTAGGGATTTAGAGATTCAGGGATTTAGGAGGGATTGGGGGACGGGAAGGATTGGGCCTCCGGTAACCTCACTCACACGGCGAAACACATCGCTGTGGTTATTTCACGCCGGTTTTCTGTGAGGCCGTGGTATCACTCCGGTCGAGCCGAACCATTCGTGCCGAAGCATGGCTCTCCCATACTTGCAATACATATACTTAGGAAGTACATACAACTCGGAAAAGGACACATTGATACTTACAGGTTTTGAATCCATAATCTGTTGCTTGGGAACTGGGTGCCTTATCCTCCGCGCCTCCACAAACATTATCTGCTTTGACCTTTCTTTATCTCTATTGTTTTATTATTTTTTTGATCCTAAAAAACCCTTCACGAGTCACCCAAGCTCTTCTCTCATTTTTATTACCTTAAATTATAAGTAATAATCTTAAAATGGCTTTCACAAAATAATTTTTAGTAAAACGTTTGTAAGATAATTTTAAATAAAGCTCATACGAATTTCTTGACAATTTCATAATAAGATTTTGCGCGTGGCTTATTTCTGTGGCCAGTGTAGCGTGAACTATAAACGCCTTGTTGGTTTTTAATGAAGTGGGTTCAATTTATTCTGGTATAAAGTTAGAAAATATAGTAGCGTTGTTTTTCAGTGTGAAAGTATTCAACGTGTTAAATGTTTGGTATTTGATTTCAACGTCGTCCTACACTTAAATACTAATGAATAATGCATGGAAATTAAATAAAGTTTCTAAATATTTTTATTGTCCTGCGGATTTCAACGCTAAGGATACAACCACATGTTGGGTTGAAGAACGCTATGGAACCGGGTGATTTTATTCAATAAATGACAATCAGCAGACGCAGGAAGGAGGTTTTAGGCAAGACGCTAAAATTAACTAATCTCCTGTTAAATCTCTTGTTAAGTCATCTGATTGGTTGTTGATGATTCCGTCAACCAATCACAATACTTGACAAGAGATTCAATTGATTTTAATATTGATCGGCCTTTCGGTAGCCGAAGGTTGCACTCACTCTAACCTCGGCATGGATGACGTAAAATAAAACAAAACATCACTTGATATTTTAATAATTTATGTTTCTGTGTTGAATAAATGATTTTTACTTATATACCAAATAATTTGACTAGATGTAGCTACAGCCACAGACATCGTACACTTTTGGTAACACCGACTCAAATATCAGACTCTTTAATCTTTAAAAACAAAATCAATCACGCGTCCACATAAAATTTTCATTGATTAAATTTGAAAATGATTTTAAGTATCGAATTAAAAACATCTGCGATCTACGATTATATTTTTATAACTTTTTTATTGATACTTTGCCTTTTTGATCTGGGATTAAAAAGATAACAAAGACATAACTTTTAAGCCGATATCAATCAAATAGGATTTCTTTTAGAGCCTTTGCATAACATTAGGCTTTTATAGAGGTAGACACTGATGTATGGCAGAATAGCCTCTTTTGTTATAATTTTATTAATGTGTTTTACGGTAGTTTTATTAACTTAAATTCAAATATTTACAAACATCAATAAACCCTAATTTTGAATCCTCTCAAATAATGTTTTTCCTCTCGTTTTATGTGTGTCGTTGGGCCACTGCCCAACTATAACGAGCAACTTACACTTAAGTTGCTCGTTATCAGTTGATTATTTCGCTTGTTTACCACCTAAACACTAAATTATTAACAGTTACCAGGATTATCAAATAAATGTGTAAGTAAAATAGTTCGAACAAAATTGGTCCAAAAATCATTCCTTGCAGAACCCAGTTGAATAACAGTATAAAATCTGATAAAATCGACCAAAAGATATATTTTTTCTTTAATCAGACTTTAAGTACCAATTAATTGTGCTGAAAAAATAAATAAGAGACACATTAACAAATAAAAAGTTAAGCAATTTCAGTAATGTCACTCGAAAGCTTATCCATTGTCTATTTGTCATAAGAAATTTAATTGCTCCGTCTATTTTCGTGTTCAAATTTGTAAAAAGTGCTAAAGAAAAAATAACATTTACGGCTTAAGCTTAACTTAATAGAGTTTATCTTAAGTAATCCTTGCTAAGGTTAAAATGGCATTTACGAAAACAGCATCCAACAAATTTTTAATCGTGATTAATATTCTTACTCTTGGTTTTTACTTAACAACGGTGGAGTTACATTAAAGTTACCAAGGTGACTTGTTTCTTTAAATACTTCGATAAAATATTTGCAATTATTAAAAGGAGTTCAATTATACACATCTAAGTTTTATAATTTACCAGTTCTGTAAGGATTACTTAGGCTCGAGAAATGAGTCGTGTCAATATGCACAGCTTGAAAGTTCTTTAAAAAAAGCAGAATCGCAGTTTCTTCACGTTATAACTTTGATGTTACGCCTGTTAACTGTTTGATGACGAACTCGACTAGTTTCTAGCCACGCTAGGAGCTTATAAGCAGCGGCATCGTGCAGCTAACTGACGTTCGCCACGTCGTGTATCCAAGACGTGTATCCTTTTCATGATGGAGGATGGAATCATTAAATGACTCCTCTCGTCCTGGGTGGGACGAGGGAGTGTCAGACTCTTACTGACTAAAAACTACTACGTTCCTTCTCCTACTCGTGACTGAAAACGCGGTATATTTTTGCGCTTGACCTGAAATCATGAATATGAAAACCGTAGTGTAAGTTTTGCTATTCCCGCAAGATGTGAGAATTTTAATCTTCTGACTCCACACTCTACGTGGAGTACCCCTTTACCTGTGTGTGCCTACTACAAATTTTAATGTATCATCGTTTGTAATAATAATAATATCACTAAAATATTTCCATGTTTTGTTTCAGGTAACGCCGAATTCAATTATAAAGGGTACCAAAAATACAAGGTATATTGTAAAAATCCTCATATGATCCAATTAAAATTCAATCCGGTTGTAATTCGTGAGTTATGACAGTTGTCGGTGAATTTTTTTAAATATATTTTTATCGTGTTTCTGCCTATTGCTTCAGCTGGATCAACGGTGTTAGACCTTTGGTTTGGAATTTTGTTCTTAATTAACAAAATTCCAAACCAAAACCACCCATAACCCATAACCCAAAACCACGAGGTTTTGGGTTTAAAATAGGCTTTAGATAAATAAGTATTTATTTAATAAAATCAACTATGAACTTGTGTTCCTTTGGTAGATGCTATGGGTATTCATAATCAGTCTGATCAGCTGATTTAACAGCTGTCTGTTTTAGGGATTATTATAGGGATTTTTGGGATTTTCGAAATTGGTGTTTATCAATGGCTTAATCGCCAATAGCGCCATGGATTTTCATTCAGGCCTATAAAACACTAAGGATAAATATATGTCTTAGATCTAGCAAGGAAATTAATCAGGAGATATTACTTAAGGAGGCGACAAAAGCAATTGCATAGTAGACTTATCAACTCGTCGTTAACAAGTTATACTACATGCACAAAATCACATTTTGTACCAGTCTTTGTACCATCGATAGAACATCTCCTACCCCTCTGCCTACCCTCGAAACGGTACTCGTAACATCACAGCCCTGATTTGCATGTCACAAGCAGTAATTTATTCACTCTTGAAGACAGATTAACAGTGTTTCTCAAGATAAAAGAAAAGATGTTAGCGGATGAAAAACATCGTTTAAATCAAGAGTCTGTGTTATATTTTATATAATTATGTGTAAGTATATTATAATTCCTGGAAGAAATTATTACTTATAAATTCATATAAAATTACAATTTTTCATTGCAAAACGTGTAAGTAGATTACACAAATAATGCAATTCCATACCAATACCTTAAAACGAACATTTATCTCAAAAATATAACCTGATACTTTAAGGTTATAAGTAGAGAAACCACTAATTTTCCAACCCAATGATATTACACGTAAAAAGGTGTAGATAGGCTACAAACGCTCAGCAAGTGATACATTAAAATGTGACTAACTAGCCACACTTTTTCATACTTGTCTCTTTTTCACTCGCGATTATTGAATCATGCCATCCCACTTTAACGTGTATCATACGATTTATTCATGTGTACATAAGTGTGCCGTTTTTGAAAATCGAATTTTGTTTATGTAACCTATCTATACCATTTTACTTATAATATCATTGTTCCAACCAGTACTATTATAGCTCAATGTTATCAACCTTGAAGATGAACGATAACGCAGTAAGGTCCAATCGACCAAGCACGTGAGGGTTAAATATTAAACCTCGTAAAAGTTTAGTGTAGGGTTATGGTGTTATGAAATAGGAGTTTTAGAGAGCTTTGCTAGTTAGGTAATGAAGGTTTTGGAAATTAAGCTCATGAAGAAGAAGGAATCTCTTATTGAGGGGGCAAATTAAATCATCCAGTAATTGCTCTCACCTTACGCAATTTCAGATAGTTGCCGAAAGGGTTGCCTTTCCTTTAAGACGGGATCAGTGGCAACCTTTTCTGTCAGAGAAAAATCATCAAATAACTTCTCCCACCGAGGGTAAGGAGAGAGATTGTCAGACTCTTACTAACTAAAAACCCCTATTCTTTCGTCTGCTCAAGGCCGAGGCCGCGAATGATTGCGCTTGCTCCGCAACCGCGGCAGTGAGGACCGAAAAAAGGAACAAAATAAGTGCTAAATAAATGAAATAAGTGAAAAGTACTTAAACCACTGCCTAGTCCCTCGTGAGGTTATAATATTGAAAAAAAAAATCAAATATCTTTCTGAAACTGGTAAACAAATATTTTCCATTCAAGTCAGTTTTAGTGTTTTTTTTTTTCATTTTTGGCTCAGTACTTTCAATTTATTTTCATTTGGACAAACACAGACAAAGTTTCAGTCTTAAAAGTATAGTTTGTAATGGTCTAAAAATTTCTCTATCTTAAAATATTCACGGCTGAAACTGCAACTGAAGTTTTCAGTGGCAGATCCTTTTTATACCGCTCTCTTCTCTAAAATAGAAGTGCCTTGGCTTACTTTCTAGCAGTGCAGTGTATATTAGTTTACTAGCTTTTGCCCGCGACTTTGTTCGCGTGGAATAGTGACGTCCTGCAGATTTTTGGTTTAAAAACTATCCTATGTCCTTTCTCAAGTTCCAAACTATATCTGTACTAAATTTCACAAGAATAGTTTCAGTATTTTAGGCGTGAAGAAAAGACAGACAGAGTTACTCTCGCATTTATAACATTAAGTTTGGATGCCGGTGTTTTTTCCCGTAGTACATTGGTAAAAAGTAGCTTATATGTTATTCCAGACTATGATCTATCTCTCTGCCAAATTTTATTCAGATTAGTCCAGTAGTTTTTACGTGAAACAGTAACAAACTTTTCTCTCCAAACCTTTTGGTTAACACCATTCGCTCCTTTTCCCATCTCGATGTCTAATTAGAAATGTTTAGAACCAAAGCTATCAATTTGTTTTAAAAGCCCTACAATAATGGTAAAATAATAAATTGACTGCATGGTCTGCTGGGCAACTAACTGCCATGTAACGTGACGTGGGATCAATTCTCGCATGGAACAACTAAAGAGTTGTTCTAAACAATTTGTAAATCATACAAAGGTATGATTTACAAATTGTAAATCATACAAAGGTATGATTTACAAATTGTTGTGCCGGATCTGGGTGTCATATGTTTGTGAAATTGTATTTTGTAAACGCAACCACGACACAGGAGAACAACCTAGTGAGGGGGAACGTTTGAAAAAGAAGTAGAAGAGAAAAATATAAAGGACTATTCTGATATTGTTTTTGGATAGCATTGAATACTATTCCGATATTGTTAATAAAATATTTTACTGGTAAAAACATGGTTTAACAATACAGACTACAGTAGCTTGATGAAGTATATGAAGTATTAAGATTTTTGCAATTATTAGATATCTTACCAATATAATTTACCTAGTTAGATAGATAGTTTATGTAAATGCGAATGTTACGATGTTTGGATGTTTGTTACTCAATCACGCCAAAACGGTTGGACGAATCTGGATGAAATTTGGTATAGGATACACCCCGGAATAGGACTTTTTATCAACATACCACGTAGGCGAAGTCACGTGTGGAAGCTAGTCAGATTATTCCACATTTCCTGCCCACTACAATGCTGAAGAAAATTCTAAGGTTCATTGTCTATAAAAGGCATTAAAACGGTATTGATATCTCGTAACTTTTCTAAAGCCATTAAATAAAAATTAGACACTAACAACATTCAATTCCAACTGTACTGCAGCCGAGATCTCGAGCAGAAGAAGTAACGAGGGTTCTAAGTCAGTAAATGTCTGGCACTCTCTATCGCCTCAACCTGCCCAAGACAAGTCTTTTGATGATTTTCCCCACACAAAAAAGCAACAGAAATTATGTAACACACCTAGCAGAAAAGTACAGAAACACATATTCGTTATATTTTACATTATCGAAATCAAAATTATGTAATACAGGTGCGTGCTGGATGAGCACGCTTCCTCTCAGTCATAAATAGACGAGAGTGGTACTTATTCATCCCTTATTATTCCCTATCGACTGAAGAGCAGAACAAATTCTAAATACATTTGTCTTTTGGCTAATTATTCAGAAACCCTTCAAATCGCTTCCAAGCTTACTCATGAAAAAATACAACCAAATCATAAGTTCCATCTTTATAAGCTAAAATCTACTTTATTTTTTTCCCCGTAAGGCTTTGAAGAGAGAATTTTTAATATTGCTAAGTGTTCCACTGAAGAGTTGCCCAAAATGTGTTTACCGTTAAAGAATACATAAATCATTCTTACTGTTGTTATAATAAGGTGTAAAATGGTTTCGTTGGAGTGTAGGGGGAAGTTGGTAGAAGTATTTTTGAGGCAATTAAGTAGAGTGCAGGAAAAAATCGTTGGTATCTTCGTAATAATTATGTAAAAAATGATGTCAGTGTTTTCAAGGAAATTGCTGAAATAGAGAAAGTACGTCTAGTTGAATATTACTTCATTAGAGTGAAGTACGCGAGGTTTATTTATTAAAACTAATTTGAAGTCTTAATTAAGACGTTGAGATACAAAGCGTACGAGTGCGTTGTAGATTACAAGAAATCCTGCTGGTGTTCTAAACGTTTGATAAAGATATACTGTGTGATGATTTTACTGAAAGATTTAACGGTATATAGAAAAAAGAACTGATATGTAACGATTAGTAAGGTAAGTGACAAAGTTTTTCTTTAACTGTAGAAAAAAACATTATGTTCTCAAAATTCCTTCCGAGTTTTCACTAGATTCCACTGACTGTTATATAGAACGAGATAGGCCTCCGGTGTCATCATTTAAGCGGTGGCGTTGGCTTTATTTCTCGCTGATTTTCTGTAAGGCTAGTGACCCTACGGCCAGCCAGACCATTCGTGCCTAACATGGCTCTTCTAAACTTGATTTTAAAGTACACTAGTAGCCTCATGACAAAAATAGTCAATTATAGGTTCAGTAAGCATTTCATTATCTAATTAATTTTTGTTTTGTATTATAAATAAGCCAAACTATTTATTTTCAAAATTTTGCTGTGTTTGAACTTATAAAACACTTACAAAAAGACGTAACATATAGGTGCGTCCGAAATATATAATAATCTAAACATTCCCACAGAATAAACCCAACATCAGTATAAAACACATTTTTAGAAACGTTACCTCTCCCGGGAGCAATTCTTGACATGAAACAATGTTTTGACACCATCCATTTTACAAAGATCTACCTCAACCCCCTAACTAAAAAGAAAACAGACGAAAAGAGGGAACACAAGCTGCTACTGATAGACCAACGTAAATTGGGCATAATGTAGCAGGGCCATTTAATAAAGGACTTGGGTTCGCAGTAAATATTTTTGTTGCAGAGGTCATGTCATAATGGTTTCCAAAGTCTAAGCTTGTATGGTTCACAAAAGATTTGGTTTTATAGTTTAATATTGCAGTTATATTTCTTAGAGAATGCGCAGTTTGCGAATTTTTCTGGTTCCCTCCTTTTATGGTTTGGGGCGTTAATCTTTTTAGTAATTCAGTGTACATTAGTCTGCCGGGAAAGACAATATTGCTGATATAAATTATTAATAATTTTGTGGAAAAATAATAAAAGTTTTGCTCTTTATACTTGTGTCATATTTCTGTGTGATTTTTGGGGTTTACAGAGATTTAAGATTTTCAAGTTACTTGTAGTTTTACCTAGGTATTTTTTTAAACAATTCGATCCTTTTTATATTCTTCTGCTGCACAATTTTTTGCTTCCCAGGAGTTCTTAATTTTATCATTTCATTGTCTTTCACCACCACATTTTTGTTTTGAATGGGAACGACCTCGTTAACGTTACGAAGTTGTTTACTTCTCCTGCCCTTTTTTGACAGTGGAAAATAATTTAATATCTTCTTCCACCCAGGGAAGGCGAAAGAGAGTGTCAGACTCTTAATGACTAAAAACACCCCCGTTCCTTCTCCTGCTCTGGGCCGAGGTCGCGGTGCCCCATCGCGCTTACCCCGCAACCGCGGCTGAACATCAGCCCTATAGGGACCCGTCTGTGGTGGTCTATTAGCTCTTTGAGGCGCGCGCGGAACGCTACGTACCGTACGCTCGGGACTTCTTCTGCCCTGGGTGGGGCAGGAGGGAGAGTTATACCTACTCTTACTGACTAAAATCACTCTATTCATTCTCGTGCTTCTGGCCAGGGCCGCAGTGCATTACTTATTGTTGAAAATGTTCAAACAGAAAATATTAATTTATAAATTCACAAAATGTCACATGTTATGTATTATGAAGCCAATTAACATAACTCAATTAATTTGTTTAATCACATGTAAAGTTATGAATACAGGTGAATTTTTAAATACGTCATACATAATATATAGATTACACTGCAAAATGTATGTTTATAAATTAATTAACACGTTGTCCAGGCAAGGCAAAATATTATTGTATATTTCAGATTCAAAGTTTATCAACAAATTTGTTTATGGTTGTAGCAACAAGCTCATCTTCTACTTTAATGATTTTTAATGTGTATGACCACATGCTTCGACACGAATGGTTTGGTAACAACCCGAGTTATACCTTGGTATCAAAGAAAATCAGTGTGAAAAAATCTTTGCGTTGTGTTTCGCCATTATCATGAGTCAATCCCTAGATCTTTAAATGCCCTAAGCTCCAAAGTGTCGGCAAAGCACTTGTAGCTCCTTGGTGTTGCGGGTGTCTGTGAGCAATTGCTTACCATCAGGATGTTTTCGCATTTTCCGCCCCATTCCATAAAGCATGAATCAGTCGCTTAGCTCTCGACTTGCACATACGTATCGCTGCTTACATGCTTATAAGGTAACAAAATGTATGCAATCCAATACATAAGCGAGCCCAAATACTTCTGCAGCTTTCTTTACACTCATCCGTCTAGTTATAGGTGTAGGCACACCTGTACTGTACAACAGACCTTTTTCACATCTCTTCACTGAGGTCAGCATATTGGTCGAATATAAAATTATATCTTCGTTACATTTAAGAAAGAAACCAGCTATTACCAACCACAATTGGCTTAATCCGGGCAAAAAACGGATAAAAACATTATACCGACTATGGGTCAGCAAAAAGAAGGTCCAATTTAGCACATTTTATTACCGCAGACCTTCCTTCTACTAAAATAGACCTCACATTTATCCAGCTAGATTGGAACTTATCGATTCTATTGCTACTTCAATATCCATTGCTTTATTTCAATAGTCTATCAAGGTGTGACGTCGTAAAAAATCTGCAATGGACAGTGGAATTCGGAAGAGTGGTTTTTGGGGCATCTAGATAAAATAGTTTTATTACCAACATATAAAGCATTCGTGAAGAGGTTTATGAAGATTTTATGTTGGTGTGAGGTATAAAATATTATCAGGTTCTGTCGACTCAGTGATTTTAAGGGCGCTTACGGCTGTTAGGGACTGCTGGGGGTCGTTAAAGAAGGACAGATATACGGCAGGAGTGGTAAATTGAATTACTCAGTATATTGTGTCCGGGAGATGTCTGGTAATAAAGGAAGTGAGGAAATCTAATCTGACACCTCGTTTTATGGATTGAACGTAAATGTTATTTGGTTAAGCTAAGGCAACGTCTTGTGAGTTATTCAGTTTGGAATAGTTAGCTTCACTTATTTCTTCTTAACTATTATTGTAATGAGAGTTAAACCAATTTGAAAGCAATGAGGACTATTGTTCTATGATATTTTTTGTGTTTTTTAAACGATATGGTTGCAAACTAGCAGATGTATTACCTGATTATGAAGAATCAGACCGGCCCAACAAAGTCCCCAACACTCTAGCGTTGCAAGTGCATTGCCATCCTTTTGGGTAGATGGGATAAGGAAAGAAGGATTGGGCCTCGGGTAAGTTACTTATATATATTATCTTTCTAGAGCAAAGAACCTCGGCGCTAAAAAGTCTCATCAACGCCATAAATCAAATGAGCTTGTCTATATTTTTTATTACAAGCATTGATAAATTTGAGAACACAAAAGTAAATTTTGGAGCCCACTTAACCTTTCAGGGAATAGTCATAATGTAATGTCCAAACAAATAATCGAACTATGACAATAAATTCTCACTGAGATAAGTAGATAAGTTAAAAAGATCACCGTCGCCTTCCCCTAAAGGGAATTCATTAAAACTCTGGGAAATTAGCCAAGTTTTACAAATCATTTATCTTGTACTGAAAGAAAAATATTCAGCTCAAAGTTGCCTGAATTTCTGAAATTCCAATGGCTGATTCTTCGTAAGTTTGTGTTTCAATTTTTCATTCTTGTAAAGTATCGATTCTTATGAAACTTTTAATGGATAAAATGGTATCAAGGTTAATTTTGTATGAGACTGTATGAGGTCTGTTTTTAGGAATAGGACGGCAACCAAGTAGTTGAATCACCTGCTGGTAAGCAATGAACACTTGTCGATCTGAGCCAAGCCATGGCAAGATAAGCTAAAGATCACGTGGTTAAGACCAAAGAAGTTGCGTTGACGTTCTTTTGGGGGGTTGTCAGGGATTTTACTTGGGTATTGGTGATAGGGAGGACCGAAGAAGAATTTTTAAGTAGTGTAAAATAATAATGAGTCATCGGATTCATAAAAAAATCTGTCTTAAAAAAATGTGTCTGCCCTTTGCACCTTTTCTTTATGGTATTGAACTATGAAGAATCCATGTTGAAGTTGCAAAGCTGAAGCGTACCTAGCTTCATCAGACTATAGGTGCCCATTGCTGAGTACAGACCTCTTCTCAAACGATAAATTATGAGATTTTAGCATTAATAGGTGGTTAATAATATAGTTAGTGGATTACAAACTTAAATTTAGAGATCAAGGTCAGTTATGTTTAAAAAGAATTAAATATAATTTCCAATACCAATAAGGTTTTTAAATTAAACTCCAATGAAATATCAATTTTTAGATAATCAAATCAAGTCCAACCAATAATAAAATGTGGATTTCTAAAACTTGTCATGCACCAACAATTTTTTGGACGATTTAATTTTTCTCATAAAATCATATCGTGGTCTGAAAATATTAAATTTATAGCCCTATATTTTGTTATTGAAATTTCATAGCTTGTGTAAATATCTTTATGCCATTTTATTTAATTTGGGTTGACTAGTTGTATAAATTTATGACTTTTTTGAAAATTGTTGATATAAATTCGTAATAGCATCATGATAAACTACAGTAATGTAGCTCAGCAAATCATTTTTTTGTGTTTAAAAAAAAATCATATATAAATGAAATGCTTTAGGTATATCTCACTAAATCTCAAGAACTGCTAGTCCGATTTAGCTAATTTCGGTCTTGAAATATTCGTGGAAATCTGGGGAAGATTTAAAAGATCAGAAAGTTTTAGTTAATTGTGAGGCAGAACGAACTGTCAGTTTGTAATTTATAATTAAGTTCAGTGCTTTTTGTCATCTTACATGTGACTCCAGAAAGACTGAATATCAATCAATCATCGCAAAACACAACCACGACCTTAATTAAAAAATAAGTCAAACATTAAATTTTTCCTCTGATAACTCAATGTCGTTAACCATATTAACGATGAACATTTACATATGTACATAAAAAGGGTCAAGATAAAGTTAATATCAAAAAGTTTAAAACAACATCCAACCACATGAAAATTCATCCAAACCCTGCGAACCCGACAAACACCCATCACTAAAAACAACTGAAAACAATAAATCCTAAAACAACTTTCAGGGGACTGAAACATGAAATTACATAAAAAACTAAGAAAAACTACGACCGGGATCGAACCTACGTACCAATAACACTCAAGGCCGTTGGTTTTATTTCGAGACGTTTTACGACCGACCAAGAGTTACGGCTTTTCAGCTGAAACCGTGATACCAAGTCGGCTGTTAAAAAGTCCTTTGAATTTCCTGAAAATATCTTTTTAAAAGAATGCGTGTGAAACATTGCTTTTGTTACAATTCACCCTTAATGGTTTGGTGGTTGTCATATTAACTGCAGACCAAGAGGTATCGAGTCAGTAAAAATTTGAAAAATGTCGTGGTGGCCTGGAGGTTAAGGAGCCCGCTTCTCATGCATTAGGGTGTGGGTTCGAAACCTGGCAAGTACCAATGTGACTTTTTCCGAGTTATATGTACTTTCTATGATTATTTAGACACCACTGACATACGGTGAAGGTAAACATCGTGAGGAAACCTGGACTTATAATTTCTAATTGTAAGTTCGAAATCGCCAACCCGCATTGAGCAAGCGTGGTGATTAATGCTCAAACCTTCTCCGTGTGAGAAGAGGCCTTTGCTCAGCAGTGGGCACTTATAGGCCGATGATGATGATGATGAAAAATTTGAAAACTGGCCAATAAGGAATCTAGAAACGTACAAATCTTGAGACATACTAAATTAATTAGAAAAAGTAGTTAAAGACTGATGTTGTATTTTTTTGACAATAGTGTTTATTCAGAATTACTTAACAGTGGTACTCTAAAACAAAATATGCAGACTTAAAATGTCATTTTATTAGGACGCCCATTTACCGTGCAAATGGGCGGGTACAAAACTTAGCAAATGTCTATCAATGACACTTTTTCCGAGTTACATGTATTTTCTAAGTTTAAATTAAGGGAAAAAATCTGAGGAAACCTGGACTTTTATTTAAGAATCAGAAGTTGGAAATCGCCAATCCGACATGAGTGGGCGTGGGGGTTCATACATAAGGTATGTACCTCCGTGTGAGAAGACACCTTTGCTCAGCTGTTAGGATGATGATAAAGGATGGCGCCATTAAAATCAAAACGCTATCCAAACTAATATTATAAATGCGAAAGTAACTCTGTCTGTCTGTCTTTTCTTCACGCCTAAAGTACTGGACAGATTTCTGAAATTGAAATTTAGTACAGTCATAGTTTGGAACTCGAGAAAGGACATAGGATCGTTTTTATTCCTGCAGGACGTCACTATTCCACTGACTACAGTATTCGAACGGCGCGGGCAAATGCTAGGGATAATAGAAATAGATCTTGTATTTAAACACAATTTAATTACGTGTATCTTAATTCACATTACATGAAAATAGCGATTACTACATACGACAGCATAAATTACAACTCAAAAGCCACGCAGACACACAAACATATATAAATATAAATACAGAACTTAATTACAAAGTTGATGGGCGATAAATTGAGACATACACGCTTGAAATGAGGTGTTGAAATGATATGAGAACGAGAAAAGTAAGTCTTTTAATATGTATATGTATGAAGGCACCGGGGGGTTGGTACAAACATCAACATCCCGATCATCGTCTTCACAGTCCATCACAGGGCGTAGGATTTTATAATCAGACCGAATAAATTACAAAAATAACGGACGTCGGCGATCCGTCTCAGATGACTGTCCCAGCGCTTGCTCTCCACCATAATGCGCACACAGAACTGTCTGTTTGACGTTCCGCCAGAATACAATTCATTGTACCCTCGTCTGATGAATTGTGATAAAACCTCCTTCAAAATTCAAATGTATGTTTTAAGGGTAACAAACATCACTAATTTCACATCAAATCACCAACTTTCTTGTGGATTCATACAGCTATTCTCGCATTTTTTACCACTTCTCGGCTCTTCTTGGTCATAAAGGAATGTTCGATATTAGTCTTCCTCAGTAAGGAACTGAACTATCCAATGTAAAAATAATTGTTCCGGAGATTAGTGCATGTACCTAAGCAAATCAACAATCTCTATAGATATTGTAATGTATACCTCCTAACCATATTTTAACAGAGAGCTTAAATTAAACCATATACAACAGTTGATCTAATAACAAACTTGATCACCATAATACCAAGTTAAAATCATTAACAAACAATTTTCTATTCTCGAAAATAGCCTTAGTAACATTATTATTAAACTAAACCAAACAAAAACTATATTTTCGCACTCACTAGTTGGCGCCAGTAGCGCTTTACGTCCAGTCCAACAATCGCCGTCAAACTTACCCACACAATGACACCGGTCAATACACGGAGGGTGAATAGATGTTCCGACGAGGAAATTCAGGCGCAGCACTCATTCAAACCTCTTACAATACGAAGCACTCTTTATTTAAAAGACAACACGGCCTCTCGACCTCTCGCCCTCAGTAAATTTAAATTAAGACATTCCCTTTGTAAATTTCGAGAAACGTTTGCTTGCTCGAAATTATTTTGTTTTTGACCATTCGCGGGTAAAGACGTTGCCAATGTCTTTTAAAACGTGAATAAATTCATGAGGCCAAAATTGTGAATTTATTTGGAACAAGCTTGGAATGTGGGTAGATTAAATTGTTTTGTCTTTGTACGTAAGATATTTATGGTCAGTGAGGAAGGGGATTTCTTTAAAAAAGGTTTAAGATGGTTGGTTTTAACACTGGATAGATTCGTATATTTTTATTTGTTTTCCTTTCTGAAGAGCCAAAGCCGAAAATTACATACATACTATATTTCCATTTAAAGTAGACCTTATTTGTCTTTGTAAAAAAAAAGATTCCAAAAAGACTTGAAAGAAAACCATATTGGTATATTCTCGTTTGAAATGCGTAGTAAATTGCATATCGTACTAGATCGAAATTTAAAAACACACAAACAGAAATACTAGTAGCGTTTTATTTAAATCAACAAACAAAAACGCACACATCAATTTGGCGAAACCGATCAAATTTCATCCATTACGCCACTCCTGGCAATTTATTCATTAACCCCATCGCAAAAGCGAAAACCAAAACATTTCTATTCGCTAAACAAATTGTATGAAAAAATATACTCGTGGAAAACAAAGAAAAAAGCAAGTTGAGGTATTTTTTGCTAACAAAGTCGATAAAGGGATCAATTGGAAGCCAGTGGCGCAATTATTGGATGGAAAATGTAATGTCGAGCGCTAACAATTCGGAGGCAAACGCCAAGTTTGATAGCTTAAGACGATTGAGGGACAAGCGAGTACGGCAGCGATTTGGAGAAATATCTGACAGTTTTTTGTCCTGTCCCCTTTCAGGTTGGTTTAAGTACCATTGTATTATTTAAGCTTGCAATTCAGGACCGATAGAATTGTACTATAAAAATGAAAAATTCAAATGAATGTCTGTAATCTACTCAAATCCAATGAATTAACTAAAAATCACGGGTTACATATGAATATACTGAGAAAAACTCTACTAGTTTCGAACCACACAGGGGTTCTTTATCATGAGTAGCGTGCGTGGACGCGGTGACGTCACATAGCCAACTATTCTACACAATAGAGTAATTACACCAAAATCATGACAACTCCCCAAATTTGTAATAAGATGACGTTTTTGTTGGATAATTTTTCACCTATTGCTAAGTAATTCAAAATCCAGAAACCTGAACACACTACACTTATCTCCAAGACCAATGGCCCTCATAAATAACTCTAGAAAATCGAGACAACCAATCAAAAACTTGTTGAAATATTTGCCCCTCTCTTCCAAGAAGTTGTATATAAAATCTAGCAGCTTCTTTATATCAGTAGAAACCCTTTAAGTTTTGTTAAAGTAAGACTAGCATTAACTACTTCATCTAACCCTTTGACGGCGCTTTTATCTTTAAACTTTGAACAGCTAATACTTGAAGGATTTATTCAGAATTCTTTCAAGGTCAAGCTCAGTTTAGATATTTTTGCCAGCGTCTATTTGAAAAAGGAAAATTATACACCTTTTGATAATTTACACAGACATTTTTAGATTGATAATTTTGAGCCCACTCCCACTTCAGCCTGGCTGTTTTGAAGTGGGAGTGGGCTGGCCACGCCGCACGAATGCACCCGGACAGATGGGCGAAGGTTGTCACTCACTGGACACCAAAAGGAGGTCGACGCCGTCGAGGTTGACCACGGCGAAGGTGGTGTGACGATCTGATCATGTTCGAAAAAGGGGAGGCCTTTGCCCATCAGTGGGACACACAATAGGCTATATTTTTTTTATCAATTTTGTTGTCTAAACTTTTTTTGTTTTATTGTTGTCTGATTTGAGTTTAGTTTTAGCAAAGAAGTTAATTCGTTTTATTGATTGGTTTGGTTTATAGGTTAGTCCGATCACTTTACGTTCAAGCTTCTCAAATCCAACATTCTTGTTCTTAGACCTGGTAATGTACTCTCTGTCAGGTACTATTTACAGATAAATCTGATGCATTGTACAACCGCAAGTTGCAAAGACCCCAGACAGATGCAGTCAGACAAATCACTGTTAATTTAGAATAAACTCCATAAGAACTAAAATGTGGGTTTTACACCTTTGTAATACCTTTATATTTTATACTAGCTACTCTCGTGCGGTTTCAACCGGTGCTCGGCTCCTTTTAATCACAGCGTGGTGTTTTATAGCCTATAGCAGTCAGGAACATTGTAGCTGTCTATCATTGAAAGAATTATTTTGTAAATCCGACCAGCGGTTCCAAACATTACCCTTATTCCCCCTACATACAAACTTACAAATTTTACCTCTTTATAATATTAGTATAGATAGTACAGATATAAACATAAATATCTATAATTACAGGATCTCTGAAAGTGATCCAATCATTTCGAAGAAATTTTTTATGTCTTTACATAAAAAAAAAATATTTTGGGTCCTAAAACGGAATGGTAATTGAATGATGAATACAAAAAATGAATGTGACAAAGGCTCGATCATCTCAGTACTAACACGTTGTCGTCAAACAGGGTTATGAGTTTGTTACTTTGTTGAAATTGCCAATCCGTCTTGAGCAGGCGTGGCGATTAATGTTCAAACCTTCTCCGTGTGAGAAGAGGAGATTGAATCAGCAGTGGGCACTCATACGCTGGTGATGATGAAGCTAATAGAACGCCAAATGACACGATTTTGGCATACCTTTTTTTTTTCTATCATTCATCTTCTTTCTCTTCGACTTGCATTCATTATTCTAATCCTTAAAATAATGTAAGATTAGTAAGTTTATAAGCAAATGTAAGTTCTTGTGAAACTTAAACTCTGACTCCTATAACTTGATCCACACCAGAAACCTTGAGGTATATTTCAGTTAGCACCGAGTTAACTGAGTCGGTGCCTGCCTTGTACACCCCTTTGATGTAACTTACATCTTTAACCTTTGACTTTGAAACTAAGCGAAACTTTGGTTTTTTGGTGCTTAAGCAGATTTCCTTGATTTCTTGGAAACCCCTGTTAAATAAGGATTAAGTTGGAAACGAATTTGCGGTTCGACATAACAATTATTGACTTTAAGCTTGTTGGTTGTTTTGTATCAAAGAAGTTTCAATAATATTTTTAATTTTTTTTTTTGGGAATATAATTATATTACTTTTAGTATGATTATTAGTGACCAGCTTATTGTAAAATGTACAGGATAACAGGTACCAATAATTATTATTCAATTTCAGATAAGAATAAAAAGTAATTCTATTTTATTGGTATCTGCATTCGCCAATATTGGAACTATACCCGGATCGAGTGTCAGTTAGGCTTTCTGACCCTTTAGGGACTGCTATCGATATAAAATATTGGTTTTAGTAAGTTTTTAATCCAACGTCGAGTTGATTTGATGGCACCCGCTTCTCATGCATGAGAATGTGGGTTCGAAACCTGGCAACTACCAATGTGACTTTTTCTGAGTCATTGTATTTACCTTCTGCATTAATTAAGACACCACAGATACTGAAGGAAAACATCGCAAGGAAACCTGGACATACGATTTCTAAGGAAAAATTTGAAATCGCCGATCTGCATTGAGCAATTTTTTTTTTTTTTCTTTTTTAAAAAAAACGTAGCCCCACAGTAGGATTTTCTCCTGTGTCGTGGGTGCGGTTACAAACATACAATTTCACATACACATGACACCCAGACCCGGAACAACAATTTGTGGATCACACAAAGAGTTGTTCCGTGCGGGAATCGAACCCGCGACACGTTGCACGGCAGCCAGTTGCCCAGCCACCGCACCAACCGTGCAGTTATCTTTGCGTTTGAGGGTAACTAGCCGTGCCCCGCGATACCACTCGCCTAGTTTGGCCAGTGGTAGTTTATCCCTTAATGTGATGGGACGTCAGACTAGGAGACGGACTACCTGTATTTAGCTATCAGCGCTGCCCCTGGTCAACTACAACAGCGGAGGAGATATGAGTGAGTTGCCGACCGCGTGCGTAGCCGGTGATCGATTTTGGGACCGATTGGGCCTTCGGTAAATACAAAACTGTAGTTTTTTAACGCCAGTTTTCTTTGATGTCATAGTATCACTCTGGTCGAGCCCACCCATTCGTGCCGAAGCATTTCTCCTACACTGAACTTACAAACTTTAGTATCGTTTATAATATTAATGAGATACACGTGAGTGGACTAACAAGTAGACCCAGTAACGAAATAAAGCACAATAAAACGATGTCCAGTGTTACCTCCCTTTGTTGGCATTACACGCTTTATTTTATTACAAGACTCAGTCTTTTCCCTCTGTTTCATACACAAAGAAAGGTCACTACGCCTACAACAACTAGATTATGAAAACATGCCCTGATCACCAATTTGTGTGGGTTTTTTTGGTTGCTTCTACAAGCTTTTTACATGACCTTGACCGCGTTTGGCGGTTTTGGGCAAACGTTGTCTGTCTGTTTCTTTAGTTGGACATGATTTGGTATGAAATGAATGAACTAGGTTGTGACCAGATTTGATTTGTGCTATGTTTAATATACTAAGAGGTGGAGGAGAATTTCTATTTGATTGTCGGTCTAGAGATGCGTTTTTCACGCGATCAGTTGCGTTTTCGATTATTTTCTATTAAATAAACATATTTTGTCATTATTATTATGTGTGTAGGTAATTATGAATAATGACGCCATCAGTGTTAGGAATGGTAAACAGCGTTGTGTTTCGCCGTATGAGTGTAGTTACACTTCCCTAATCCCCAAATCTCCAAAATCCTAATCCGCAAAGTGCCCTCAATGCACTCGTAGCTGCTCTGGTCTTGCGGATATCCATGGGTAGTGCCAATTGCCTACCCTCAAGTGTCTCTATTCATCTATGTCCAAAGAGCTGCATTTTAAAAATATTATTTTTAGGGTTCGTACCTCAAAAGGAAAAAACGGAACCCTTATAGGATCACTTTGTTGTCCGTCTGTCCGTCCGTCCGTCCGTTTGTCAAGACCCTTTTTCTCAGAAACGCGTGGAGGTATGAACCTGAAATTCATAAGAAAATTGTTTTAAATGTATGCTACTCCATCTTTCCCCATTGTAATGTTATGAATTTCATTTTGCAATAAAAATACCATAGTTAAGACTCGATTGTCGTAATGAACGAACTTTGTAAATCTGCAGGTTTGTACGGAACCCTCGGTGCGCGAGTCCGACTCGCACTTGGTTATATTCTGTGAACCGTAGAACAACGTCCCGTATATGATATGTTTAGAGATATCCATCTCCATTTCTTTTTTGAATTATTAAGAAGGAGTGGGTACATTTTGAATGTGATGGGTGTAGGGGAGAAATCAAAGAGATAAAAGCAACTGCAAGATATGAATAGTATGAAAGTAAGAATAAAAAGAAGGTTCTTATTATATAAGTATATCACTAAACTTGGTCCGTTTTATAACTATATCCCTAGTGAGGTAGTAATGAATCGCTTTCGTATAACTATGTTCCGGTATATAATTATATCCCTAGGGATATAACTATATTAAGACTACATCTATCTTACTGCGACATATACACTATCACAAAATAAAAACTCATTAGATTACATATACACTACAGATTACATGTATACTAAACTTCTCCGCTATTTAAATGAATGATATTAAACATATTATAAACCTTTTTCTTTAATCACTATTAAAAATCCGAATCGAAATCCGTTGCGTAGTTTTAAAGATTGAAGCATACATAGGGATATAGGGACAGAGAAAGCGACTTTGTTTTATACTACGTAGAGTGATGGTACATTTATCGATCCCCGCCATTACTTCAACAGCTTTCTATAGAAAAACGTTTCTAAACAAACAGACGAGGACATTTGTATGACGCGAAGTATTTTAAATCTACGGTAAGTCGTCAACTGGGACTTAGCACGTCATATACTTGGCATTCGTTCTTGTTTTTTGAAAGGAAAAACTTGGAGATAGGCTGACTGTTACACCGTTATATTATAATAATGTATAATTATTTTATTTGTTTCGTTAAAGAAGATTATTTACACCAACCTATAAGAGCTTGCTGCTCGTTAATCCAGGTTTGGTCTTTGGCGATTCCAAACAGATATTTCAATTTTTAAAGCATTCTTTCACACTAGGATTTTTTCCTGTGTCGTGGATGCGTTTTCAAATATTCAATTTGTAGATCAAACAAAGAGTTGTTCCGTGAGGATCTAGCCTTCGATATATTGCGGTGGACTAACCGAGCATTCATAACAAGGAATTAGAATTCCAGGTTTCCTCACGATATTTTCCTTCACCGGTTGTATGATATATGAAATTTGATATATGAACTCAGAAAAAATTACATTGGTACTTACCAATCTGACGCGTTTACTACCGAGCCCGTTAAAACTGCGGGATAATAAATAATTTCCGTATTCACAAATAGAATCAAAGACTACGTATTAAATTAAAAAATGGAACACTTTCAAAAATTGTGGTGCGGTGGCTGGGCAACTGGCTGCAGTGCAACGTGTCGCGGGTTCGATTCCCGCACGGAACAACACTTTGTGTGATCCGCAAATTGTTCTTTCGGGTCTGGGTGTCATGTGTATGTGACATTGTATGTTTGTAAACGCACCCACAACACAGGAGAAAATCCTAAAGCGGGGCAACGATTTAAAAAAATATATATATTTATTAAAATATTCAACCTACACAATTTTAATATTTCATATTCACGTAGGTAAATAATAATATACACGTGTTACACTTCGGTGTAACACTAGGCTCGCCCTCCGACCTCCCTCTTAAAATAATACCTTCATTCGAGACTTCGCATACGTAAGCTTATGTCGTTCACATATATACAGACAGACAATTCACTGACACTGCGTGTTTTAACAATAAACGGTGCATGTAATATGTACGACACCATGAACAACTTGTACTTTTTATACAAAGTATAAGTACGTACCCTAACTTGGGTTATACCACGGTCTTAGAGAATACCGGCGTGAAAAAATACTTGCGTTACGTTTTGGTGTGCGAGTAAGGTTACTGAAGATCAAATAATAAGAGTTAGTGAATATGATGATGGATAAGGATTGGAGATGGGTAGCCCCCCTATCTCCAATCCCCAAATCCCTAAGCTTTTAATCTGCAACAAGCCACAGATTGACGGCGATGCGCTATTTAAACCGTTGCGCGTTGGTGTTCGACCTTAATAAAAACTTTGAGACCAACCACCTCGAAAACGAATTCTGGTATTAGATAATGGCTTTTTTTCCTTTAAAAAAAATGTTGCCGCACTCTAGGTTTTTCTGTTGTGTCGTGGGTACGTTTACAAAAAACAAAAATTTGTGGATCACACAAAGAACAAAAAGATGTTCCGTGCAGAAATGGAACCCGCGAGATGTTACGCAGCTGCCAAATGCCCAGCCACCGCGCCAGCCGTGCAGTATTTGCCAGTGGCCCAAACGACCTACGGGCTAATCAGTCTTCTGAAAGTACAGAAAGGTATTCGACCTATCCATTTCAAACTAAAAGAAAATCAATAAACTAATCCTTCAGCTTGATATAGCAGGAATTTTATAATGAATTATTTCTGTTCTTAGAATAATTGAAAATTTTATTTAGGTTTCATTATTAGGATGTAATTTTAAATGGAATAGGTTTAATGGACAAACGAATCATTGACCTTATGGCTAGAGAGACGCCACGGAGTTGGCTAGAGTCCACCTATCGCAGGTGCTTACTGCACGGGTCGCGACGAATGCTTCGGCGATACCCGCCCCTCCGACACATGGGTAAGTGGAGGAACACCGGGTTGGTTTTTAGTCAGTAAGAGTCTGACAGTACCCTTCGCCCTTCCCCGAGGGCGATGGGTCTCCATGAGGACTTTCCAACCCGAAACCAAAAAAAAAAATGCTTACTGTACACGGAAGCGTATTAGGCGTGCACGGTGGTCTGTTCAGGTCCTCAAGATACAAGCATAGCCTAGTTTTTAGACTAATATTATTATAATGTACCAGCACTCATAGTTACAATAGTTTATAATGGAAGTTACTTCGATAAGGACCTAATGTACCTAATTGTAACAAGTGGACTAATAAATTAATTTCTTATTCTTATTGAGACCACCCCAGATGGGGCTAACAGGGCTGATGATTAGCTGTCTCTCTAGGGTACCACTGGCACAGCCTAGAGCAGGAGAAGGTACGGGATGGTTTTTAGGTCAGTAAGAGTCTATCATTGAGAGGGAGACCCATATTACTTGAAACTCATAATTAGGGAAAGCGGGTGCTTGGTGCTTCCTTCGCTTGACCTTTGAAGAAGAGTGAATTCAGTGCTTATTAACTCGATTGCTATCGACCATAAAGGTTAGTCATAAGTTAATTTACATGGAAGGTTTTACTTTTTCTAAAGATAGAGTTTTTTTTTCATGGTGAACATCGGCAAATGAGTAGTCCATTGTAACACCCGATATACCAAAGGAGGTGCAATAAGTACCCTGCTGGCCGTTTTTGAGTTACTTTTAGGGATTTAAGGAAATTAATTGAATTTTATTATAATCTAAACAATTGTTCTATGTTTTAACGATTTCAAACATCACACACCATCAGCCTATAACTGCCCACTGCCGAGCAAAGGCCTCTTCTCACACGGAGAAGCTTTGAGCATTAATCACCATGCTTGCTCTAGGCGGATTGGCGATTTTAAACTTATAATAAGAAATTATAAGTCCAGGTTTCGTCTCGATGTTTTCCTTCACCGTTTAACAGTGGTGTCTAAATAATCATTATGGAAAGAACATATAACTATGAAAAAGTCACTTTGGTACTTGCCAGGTTTCGAACCCACACCCTCATGCATGAGAAGCGGGAGTCCTTACCTCCGGGCCACCACAACGATTAACGATTTAATTTTCATAAAAAGAAATATATATCTACATATTAAAATGACATATTGCACTTAAATGTTTAAAATCTCATTACTTATTACGTATACTTCAATTCTTTACCTAACCAACTCACCTGACGTAACCGTTTTAACAGGCTTTCCCATACATTAGAAACAAAAGAACAAACTCTTGACTACGCACACATTCGCACATAATTTATTGCTAACCCACACTTCTGTGAGACGGTTAAAACGAACGCTTATGTGACTAAATAATTGTGCTAACGAAAAAGAAAATGACTTATGATTATGTTGACTTACACCCGGTTTCTGAAAGGCTTGTCAGCGCTAAAATTGACTAATCTCCTGTTAAATCTCTTGTCAAGTCATCTGATTGGTTGTTGATAATTCAGTCAACGAATCAGATGACTTGACAAGAGATTAAATTGATTTTAACATTGATCGGCCTTTTGGAAACCGGGTGTTAGAATGATTTTGATAAACTTTGTGATGGAAAGAAGGATTAGCTTTTTATGATAAAGGTAAGAACACGATCAGAAAGAGGAGCAGCAGGAAGAGAAACGGCGAATGAAGGGAATGTAGTCAGTAAGAGTCTGATGGTCCTCAATCAGTGCGAGAGAAGTTATATGACGATTTTCCCCCTATCAATAAAAAAAACCTTATTAGAAAATACTAGCTTCTACCCGCGTCTTCGCCTGCTATGTTGATAAACAGGAGCCTATGTGTTAATCCATGGTATCACCTATCTATAGGTATATACCAAAATTTCAACCAAATCGCTTCAGCTGTTTTTGCGTTAAACAATAACAAACGTCCTTACATCTATAAATTCTCACAAAATTAATTACATATTATAACTTTTGTATATATATATTAATATTATAAAGAGGTAAAATTTGTAAGTTTGTATGTAGGGGGTAATCTTTGGAATCGCTGGTCAGATTGCCAAAATTCTTTCACTGATAGATAGCTAAAATGTTCCTGAGTGCTATAGGCCACAAAACATTACGCTACGATCAAATGGAACCGAGCAGTGGGTCAAACCGCGCGAGAGTAACTAGTGAAATATAATAACAAATCTAGCATCTCAGTCTTAAACAAATTTATCAATAAAAACATATAAATATACCAACTTAATATTATTACACTGATGTTTGCCAAAGACGGCTAAAAGCCCTGCTTTTACATGTAAAGCGCGAGTTTCATCCTCTATGTTATTGTTTTATACTTTTGTCTTCATTTTGATGGGATGGGGAGGGGAGGGAGCAAAACCCCCTACATTTTGTGGTCGATAATTTTCATGTTACAATTTGTTGCTTATATGTGTCATGTAGATAAGGGTTGTGAATCGAATGCTTTCGTTTGTTTAGCGAAATTTTATCAGATTATGTTGTTGTTACGTAAAAGGTTTTCTCCTAAGCCTTTTGCTTTTTGATTGCTTTATGAAGTATTTGATTGTTGAATTTGTGATGCGGGTTTGATACACCCATCAGATAGGTAATAACGTGTGGTTATGCAGGGTACTGCTCGGATGCTTTTGATTACAACGTTATGTTTTTAAAGCTCTAGTCTTCCTCGATATATGAAACTATTCTACACAAGAATAATTATTCGATTCGAAGTAGTAGTTACAGAGATTAGGGCGTTAAAACAAACAATAAAAAAAAATTGACTGCATGCATTTTTTTTACATTTCGTACCATGTAACTGATAAAGGCTCAGATCATTATGTTTTACTGTCTATTTAATTATGTCGAAACATATATGTGTATCTTTTTAGCAAAACTAATTTTTTTTTCCTTTAAAAACGTTTTTTTCTCCTGTGTACAATTTCACATGCACATCACGCCCAGATCCGGAACAATAATCTGTGGATCACACAAAGAGTTGTTCCGTGCGGGAATCAAAACCGCGACACGTTGCGCGGCAGCCAGTTGCCCAGCCACCGCGCCAACCGAAATATAATTAATAAACTATCAGACATATATATGAAGAAGCCCCACAATCAAGCAATTGCAATGGTTTTGTGGAGTTCAGCTTATAGTTTATGAAATACTTAACTATAACTTTGTGGTTAGTTAAATAAACAGAGAAACTAAATAAACATGGACTACACTGTTTTTTCTGTCCATCCTACTGTCAAACAAACTGATAAATTTATGCATTAATCACTTTTCATTTCCACACTTCCCCAAAACATTAATTCACAACTTAATTACAAATAAAAAATATTGTAATAACTAAAAAATACAGTCCAAAATTGAATGTACACCGCTTTTTAACAAAGGACTCTTGTGCCAGCTTAAACCATTTTAAAGTACGAAAAATGCGAGCACTTTGTAACGCTATGTGACAAAAATGCTCCATTCATATGATGAATAACGTCCTATTTAATTTAATCATTCACTCACACGGTCACCGTTCACTCATTCGGTCGACGGCTCTCGCGACGCTTCTAATTTCATTCATATTTTGACACTCTTTAAGCGTTTCGTGGACATGTTTTTTAATTGTTTGGACTGTTTAGTTTTGAGGGTGATTTTTGTGAATTTTGTGCTTAAATTGCTTGCACTTTTTGACAAGTTTCTATAATATAGCAACCCCCTTTTACGTAAGCTGCAGGGTGTATAATATAACATTCATTAATCACCAATCCAGACTTCCAAACTAGTTAATATTATAAATGCGAAAGTAACACTGTCTTTCTGTCATTTCTTCACGCCTAAAGTATTGAACCTATTTGTGTGAAATTTGGTACAGACATAATTTGGGATTTGAGAAAGGACATAGGATAGTTTTTAAACCAAAACTCCGCTGGAAGTCACTATTCCACGCAAACAAAGTCGCGGGCAAAATCTAGTAATATTATAAATTCCAAAAGATGTTTAATAGCAACAAGTTGCTTGCTGTTTTTTGAGCGTGGATAGGCATCAAATTATTTTCTTCGTCCCTGTTTGGTCTTAAAGAAGTGTCAGGAGCTCTTATCATTGACTAAAAACCATCCCGTTTCTACTCCTGCTCCAAGCTGGGGTCGCGGTACATTATTATGCTTGTACCTGCAACCCCGGTTGAACATCGGCCTTAATAGGCCCTGGGCATATGTATGCTTGCTACTCAACACAATCTCAGACCTTGCTAATAGCGTATACCTGACGATTTTTCAATTAGTTCTTAATAAGACATCTTGTCTTCTCAGTTAGCACAATGGCTGGTCAACTGGCTGCAGAGCAACGTGCCATGGTTTCGATTCCGGCACGGAACAACACTTTTTTGTCATCTACATATATGATTGTTTCGTTTCTGGATGGCTTGTGTGTGTGAATTAGTATGTTTGTAAACACACCCACGACACAGGAACTAGTCCTAAGCAACATTATTTTTATACTCGTTTCAAAGTGTAAAAATAACAATGCAGAAATACATAACTCAAGTAATGACTGTCACTTAAGTAAATGAGAAAAACATGACATAATTTTCATTTTACCAAAAATTTCATTCACAAACATTCATAGCTAAATCCGTACTCGGTAGGCTAATAATAAGTCAAGTAGGGGTTTCGTGTTCCAAAGCATTTAACGTAGGTACAAACTGGTTCCAACCAGATTTGTGGCTTTGTATAAACTTGTTAAGGCGTATATGATGGTGCGGTTTCACTTTTGAGGCTACCTCTTCGACATTGGAACGGTAATCCAAGTACAATTTCATTTTCCTTTGTTAGATTAAAGTTTATTTTCAAAATAGTGTCATCATAACCAGCTTGCGAGTGCCCACTGCTGAGCAAAGGCCTCTTCTCACACGGGGAAGGTTTGAGCATTATACACCACGCTTGCTCAAGGCGGATTGGAGTTTCCTCACGATGCTTTCCTTCACCATTTGTTAAAATTAGATCACATAATATTAGAAAGTACAAATTTTATTTTAAATTGGAAAAAATCGTATTGCCATTTGCTAGGTTTTGAACCTCTAAGAAGCACTGCCTTTGACCTCCGAACTGCCATGACACCGCTAGGACAGATGAACATAATTGAAATATACGCTAGGTGGTACCTCTCCTTACACATATGAAACTCAAAACCTATTTATTACAAACATTGCCGTAATCCTGCTTATTTTTTTTATGTGATAGGTTGGCATACGACCTTTTGTATTATCTGATGGTAAGCAATCAGCGCTGCCCATGGACACGGAAGAGTTACGAGTGCGTTGCCAATCTTTTTTGGGAATTATGGATTTGGAAGTTTTGGCATTGGAGGCCCCTCCTCCTCAAGGATTGGGCCTCCGGTAACCTCACTCACACGGTGAAACACAACGCTGTGGTTGTTTCAAGACGGTTTTCTGTGAGGCCGTGGTATTACTCCGGTTGAACCAACTCATTCGTATCAAAGCATGGCTTTCCTACACTTAAATGTTATTATAATAAAAGTGAAAGTTGGTAAAAACTACAGAACAGAATAATGCCCGGTTTCCGAAAGTCCAATCAATGTTAAAATCAACTAACTAGGTGTCAAATCTCTTGTCAAGTCATCGGATTGGTTGTTGATAATTCAGTTAACCAATCAGATAACTTGACAAGAAACCAACTCTCAAGGTCATATGTTGAAATATAAACGAATAGCTAAAAACCTCTCAAAAGAACTGACTCCAACTAAAAATTAAGAATTAAACAGTTGACTGTCGCATTGAGAACAACTCAACCGTACTCAGTTGTTACTGACAATAAATTTAAAATGACCTAAACAGTGATTTGTCATGTCGCACCCGTCATTAACACTACACCAGTCGGGGGTAAATTCTACCCCTTTATTCAGTATTCACCCCTTACTCTCATAAATGGACACTATTATTGATATTGACAGTTCTGATAATAAAGGGGTTTATTTATGATTTTAGAAATGTTCGAGTGAAATTTTAGTTATTAAAATTATTGTCAACATTTTTGAATAGATAATCGACGCCAACACCATAGCAATTTGTTTTACCTTGCTAGCAAGGTTACCGGTCGACCAATCCTCCTTCCTCTCCCTCAATCCCTAAATCTCCGGAACCCTGATCTCCAAAAGGCTGACAACGCACTCGTAACTCCTTTGGTGTTGCGGGTATCTATGGGCGGCGCTGATTGTTTACCAGTCTTTCAGACTATGGTAATTCTACGCGCCAGTGGTATCAGTCCAGTCGAGCTGACCCATTCGTGCTGAAGCATGGCTTTCCCACACTTAGATATAGAAGTATGAATATGAATATGAAACACAGGGTGGTTTTTACCACTGGTAACCCCTCTAAGTAAAATGAGCACCCAGTCAGCAATTTTTGTACTTTTCCTATAGCCAATTCATATTCCTTTTTTTTATTGACTTTCGATCTAATTGATATGTCGTTCTTAGCAGTACCACGGAACCAACTCCAAGTATTCAAACGAATTGCTAAACAAAGTTTTGTATCTTTATTTATTCTCTACGCAATAATTAACTCGCCCTAAGCTGACGTATTAACCCTAAAACTTCGAACGGTTACGCCATCTGTAACAATGGTTGGCGTGTTCTTATTTTTAATTGCATGTTCCTATTTGAGTAGAATTAAAACAAAGTTTACGTCACTACCCCCCCCATCCCCTCCCACCACAAACTTTTCACATTTGGCAAACATTTTTGAACAATTAACCTTTTAAAATTGTACTGTTTCGCCTCCGAAATAGGTTAGTAGCTGCTTGCCAAGATACCACTTACATCTCAGTCAAGCAAATGTAAACTCCACTCGCTTGTAATAGAAGTTTAAGTGGGTGACAATATATATTTGCTTTAGTAAATGCCGTTTCCTTGCCTGTAGCAATTTGAGGGTTAATTTCTTATTATTTTAACTTTGGAACTGCTTTATTCTGTTGTTAGTTATAGGGTTGTGCGATTTTTTGGGGATGATTTGCGACAAATAAGGGATGCGTTTGGGCTGGAATGTAATGTTGACACCCATTGTGGTGTATGTGAATTAAGTATTTATTAATATAATAGATTAGGGTTAACTTTTGCTCGTCAAAGAGGCCGGGGAAATTAGGTTATCGTGTACATTTGTGTACATATAATTCTGTGACGGGAATATAGTGTCACGTTTATTTATTTATCGGCGGCTTTCGGTCGGGATCCGTAATGAGTTGTCGTTGCTCTGTTGATTTGAATATTTTTGCACTAGCACAAATTTTGTTGAGGTTGTAATTGGCTGTGGATATGTTATATTAGATAATGTTTATTTAACAAAGCCAGTGGTAATGAGTTGCTTAGTTTTGGCGTAATGTTGAGGCGCATTTTGTTTATGGATATTATAATTATAAAACTTTTCAAAACTGACTCAACCTACCTGAATTGCATAAGTAAATAAGTATTTGAAATATTTTATTACATTTTAAACAATAATTCAGTAAGTAGTTAACTAAACCTTTACAAACAAGCTCTAACAATAAGCTCTAAACATAACTATCTACGTACAAATCGTTTCTTGTAAACTGTGTATTAAATATTTTGATTTGATTTGATTTAAGAATTATATTAGTCGTGGTGGCCCGGAGGTTAAGGAGCCCGCTTCTCATGCATGAGGGTGTGAGTTCGAAACCTGGCAAGTACCAATGTGACTTTTTGCAAGTTATATGTACTTTCTATGATTATTTAGACACCACTGACATACGGTGAAGGTAAACATCGTGAGGAAACCTGCACTTATAATTTCTAATTATAAGTATAAGTCGCCAACCCACATTGAGCAAGCGTGGTGATTAATGCTCTAACCTTCTCCGAAAAAGAGGCCTTTGCTTAGCAGTGGGCACTTATAGGCTGATGATGACGATGAAGAATAATTATGTTATAAAACACCCATCACCTACGAGACTTTAACAACAACATGAATCAACGTAAATTAATCACGAAACGTTATTTCCATATAACACACACAAACAAACAAACTGTGTAATAAATCAATACACTAGTTTACAATTGTAAATCACTTTGACACAACATTAGTTCAGCTCACAAAATATTAATAACAACGTTTGAATAACCACTAACGGTTATTGTTTAACGTTTAACGTTTTGACAACCAGTTATTTGGTTGTTTAACCGTTGCATCTAAACAGCTGTTTGTTACTGGAAAATTTTGTATTGAAAAATGTTTTAGGTAAAGTCTAAGTATAAGTCAAAATTGTTAATTCCAACTAGACCATAAAATAGGTACTATTGAAACGTCAAAAAAGGCAATAGTGCACTCGTAATCCCTCTGTTGTTGAGGATACGGTGGAGCATACGGTAGCGGTATGCTCTGCCTGGGCTGAGCACCGCCGTATCCTCAGGGAAGTGATCGGCGGCGGCGACCTCTCGCGCCCGGCCTTAGTCAAGGCCATGGTGCGGAGTGAGAGGAACTGGGACGCCGTCTCCTCCTTTTGTGAAGCAGTCAAGCTCGCAAAGAGAGAGGCGGCCCGCGTGAGGGAGCAATCCTCCTCCTCACGCCCCAGCAGCCGCAACTGGCGACACTACGGGCGTCGGGGATCGACGGACGATCTCCGGCCACCGTAAGCACGGGCCTGCGGTCGGCGAGTAAGGGCAGCTCGCCGCCCGACCAGAACCAGGCCCGAGCGTACGGCGCGTAGCGTTCCGCGCGCGCCTCAAAGAGCCATTCGACCACCACAGACGGGGCCCTAAAGGGCTGATGTTCAGCCGGGGTTGCGGGGTAAGCGCAATGAGGTACCGTGACCTCGGCACAGAGCAGGAGAAGGAACAGGGGGGTTTTTAGTCAGTAAGAGTCTGACACTCCCTCCTGCCCGGCCCAGGGCGGGAGAAGTCATTTGATGATTATACCCTCACAAAAAAAAAAAAATCCCTCTGTTTGTTGCGGGTGTCCATAGGTAGTACATGCATGAGAAGCGGGCTCCTTAACCTCCGGGCCACTACGACAATAAATATATTCATAGAGTTAATTTGTTCAGGAAATTTCAGCCTTCATAATACTAATAAATAAATTTTAATCCGCTACGTCATGGCGACAATGTGGTAAAAGGGATAACATGGATGCGTTATGAATATTAAACGTTGATTTTTTATATAAAAAAAAATACTCTGATATCATGGAGAATATAACAGGATCGGGTTTTGGTTCGATGATCTCTACTTTGCTGTGCTCCACAGGGTTCATAATTGATCACATACTAATTGTTATTACTATGTTTGTCTATTGTTTAATCATCAGCCTATAAGTGCCCACTGCTGAGCAAAGGCCTCTTCTCACACGGAGAAGGTTTAGAGCATTAATCACCACGCTTGTTCAATGCGGGTTGGCGATTCCAAACTTACAATTAGAAATTATAAGTCCAGGTTTCCTCACGATGTTTACCTTCACCGTATGTCAGTGGTGTCTAAATAATCATAGAAAGTACATATAACTCGGAAAAATTCACATTGGTACTTGCCAGTTTTCGGCGGAGAAGCGGGCTCCTTAACCTCCGAGCCCACACGACCATTTCGCACTATCGCATAATTATAGTCTATTGTTTATCATTATGGTAAAGCAATAAAGATATTTAATGTCGAGTATTAGTATTTTTTTTTGTAAGAAATCAAAAACTCCTGTAAATACGCGTGGAATAGTGACTTCCTATAGATTGCTGGTTAAAAAAACTATCCTATGTCGTTTCTCGAGTTACAAACTATGTCCGTACCAAATTTCACACAAATAGATTCAGTAGGTTAGACGTGAAGAAAAGACAGACAGACAGAGTTATTTTCGCATTTATAATATTAAGTTTAGATTAACTCGATTTTTACTGTCATTTGAAAACCACAAAAGGCCAGCAACACACTTGTGGCTCCTCTGGTGTAGCGGGCGGAGTCGATTGCTTACCATCCAACTCGGATCCAAACTTCCAAACTAATAATATTATAAATGCGAAAGTAACTCTATCTGTCTTTTCTTCACGCTAAAACTACTAAACCTATTTGTCTGAAAATGTATACAGACATAGTTTGGAATTTGAGAAAGGACACAGGATAGTTTTTATACCAAAAATCTGCAAAGTCACTATTCCACGCGGACAAAGTCGCGGGCAAAAACTAGTCCCAAATAAAAAAAGCTTCTGTCAAATCAAAACTTATGTAAATGTAAATTAAAAATCAAATCAAAATAACTATAATTCGATTCTTTGTCATCAACACTTTTCACATTGTAATTTAAAATAAGTATATCTTCAAATTATGAAGTGCTACTGAAATTTCAGGCTTCATAAACTGAAAATGTTTAATCCTAATAACCAATCATTGTCTTTCTGATAAACCAATCATGGTTAAGGTGACTAAATAGACACTTTTAGATTATTATGAACCATAACCTATAGGAATTACGATCTAATTTCGGATAGCTCCATCCATTAGTTTTGATTGTGATTATAGACTTAAAAGTAATTTTTTCTTTATTTTTTCATTTTCGACGAGGGCTGTAGGCAAAGGCAATATATATATTGCCTTAGCCTATTGCTTACTACCTACATATAACTATGTATATATCTTATGTCCAATTATCGGGCACACTGCAAGCCTTCAAGTTATTAATGAGCAACTTCGACACAGAACCAGTACTACCTACCTATATTTTTATTATTTGAAAGAAACACGAGATCTTTTGTTCGACATTCGTACTAGCTGCCATTTCACCAAGAGGAAGTCAGTATTTGATTGGGGAAAAGAAATAAGCATAATAGATATCGTGGCTCAGCTCGGAGCAGGAAAAGGAACAGGGCGGTTTTTAGTCAGTGAATGTGTGAAAGCCATGCTTCGGCACGAATGGGTTGGTTCGACTGAAGTGATAGCACGGCCACACAGAATATAGTGGTAAAACAACCACAGCGTTGTGTTTCGCAGTGTGAGTGAGGGGACCGGAAGCCCGATCCTTCCCTTTCCCCAGAAGGTCGGCAAGGCACTCTCAACTCCTTTGTTGTTGTGGGTGATCGAGAGATGATCTCGCTGGTCTGAAGGGTAACTCGCAGCCCGACCAGAACCAGACCCGAGCGTACGGCGCGTAGCGTGCCACGCGCGCCTCAAAGAGCCAATAGACCACTACAGCCGGAGCCCTATACGGCTAATGTTCAGCCGGGGTTGCGGGGTAAGCGCAATGAGGCACCGCGGCCTCGGCACAGAGCAGGAGAAGGAACAAAGGCGTATTAAGTCAGTAAGAGTCCGACACTCCCTTCTGCCCGGGGCAAGAGAAGTCATTTGATGATTATTCTATCACAAAAAAGAACAAAAACCGTTGTTGCGGGTGTCCATGGGCAGCGCTAATTACTTTCCATCAGGTCATCCGTCAGCTCAAAATATCTAAAAATATCGTCAAAAAAATCAACCTTTGACACTTAGTGTAAAAGTGTTTTGTGTAAAGTACCTTCAGTAACATCTTAATAAACTTAATCGAATTATCTGATATAATCTTCAAATTTAAAGCCTTGATAGAAAATTGCTCTGAAAAGGTATCACCTCTGAATTTCAGCCGCTTCTGGTATTTAACGAACAGAAAAACTCAATGTAGCTTCCATTATAAATTATTATCTAGTGAACTAGACGAAAATGTACCTTATTCTAAAAACACGGAAGGTTTATATTGTATATTAAAACAAATGAACAATTTCATGGTCATTCAAAAGTGTAGTTTATGTTAAATGACATAGATTCGAAATTTGGATGATAGAGACATTTTCTTAGGTAAATTTAAGCGATTAACAAATCTACGCTTTGTGATTTTAGGTTGTTATTTGATTGGTTGGGTATGGTACAGGGAGTAGTTTTTAATAACATTATTATGAAAAAAAATATGACCAATATATAGGTATAATATTAGTTTGGAAAACGCAATGGAATTGAAAGCCAATGATAAATCCTACAGACTGATAAACCAACAGACCCGGATACCCTTATAGTAAGGAACTGGCGACACATATGGGAGTGTCCTTATGTATGCAAAGCCAATGAAGACACAGGTACATTTTCAGCTTTTTGGCAATTACTGATTTGAGAGATGTACGCCTCATAGCCAATAGACCACGACAGACGGGGCCCTATAGAGCTGATGTTCAGCCGGGGTTACGGGGTAAGTGCAATAAGGCACCGCGGCCTCGGCCTAGAGCAGGAGAAGGAACAGGGGGTTTTTTATCAGTAAGAGTCTGACACTCCCTCTCGTCTCAGCCTGGGTGGTAGAAGTCATTTGCTGATTTTCCCCTCACGAAACATAGGTATATAGCTATTGACTATAGGTAAAAAGCTATTGAAAGCCTACAAGACTATTATAACCTACTTGAGCAAGTTTCACAGACAGGTTGTCACCGTCACTTCTAACAAGGTTCAGGTTTTTAGAGAGCTTTGCTATCCTTCAGAGCTCTTTCGAACCTGAACGAGAAGGTCGGCTCAACCGGAGTGATACCATGGCCTCACAGAAAACCGGAGTAAAACAACCATAGCGTTGTGTTTCGCCGTGTGAGTGAGGTTACCGGAGGTCCAATCCCTACCTTTCCCCCCATCCCTTGCCAATCCCTAAATATCTAAACACTTTATCCCTAAAAGGCCGGTATCGCCCTCGTTATTCCTTTGTTAATGCGTTGGTAATCCATCTGCTAGTTTGCCGACCTATAATAGTCCAAACTGTCTGTCTGTCTGTCTTTTCTTCACGCCAAAACTACTGAACCGATTTTTGTGAAATTTGGTACAGACTTAGTTTGGAACTCGAGAAAGGACATAGGATAGTTTTTATGCAGGAAGTCACTATTCCACGCCAAACGCTAGTTTACCATAAAAAACCTGGTCTCTGACAACATGTTTATTCCCCCTTTTTTAGGCGGGGGGAATCATCAAATGACTTTTCTCAACCTGGATGGTTTTCGTCGGCGCCTTGGTGCATTATTACGCTTGCAGTTTGCACTCACAACCCCAAGAACTGCTGCGTGCATCATATCGATCACATTACTTTACAAATTACTTTTTTCCGGGAACAAGGTTCATTTTTCACCGGGAATTCTCAGAATAAAACCTTATTTTTCACATTTCCTTCCGTATTGTATGCTGCCAATCAAACCACACCCCATTTAATAACGTTTTCTTTGAAAAAATACCAAATACAACAACAAACAAAAGAAAAAAAATATAAAAAAAAATTGCTATTAACTCTGTAAATAATATTTTAAATCTTATGTGTTTCGGTTTAAGGTATTAATTACAATGACAAGTGTGACTCGAATGGGCATAAAAGAGGTTTAATTGAATATTAGCGTGTCAAGAACCATTAGTAACAGTTAATTGGCCACCACTGATAATGATTTACTGTGTATTTTTCGTTTCAATTGAATTTGAACTTTATTCTCTGAACAACAGAACCCAACTTTCAATGAAATTTAAAATCTGTATGCGCCATTTCGCTCTATTGCTTAAGAATTAAATCCGAAATCCAAATGTCAATATTCTTAAGCGTAGTTTTTGTTTGTTTTAACGTAAGGGAAATTAAGCTTTATTTTGAAGTGTGTAGAATTGAAACTCATTTGTGTTTCCTATTTGTTTCAGGTATGAAATCCATTTCTTTGAATACTGTAAAACTGACGAAACGATCAAGACTTTTTTATTTACAAGGTAAGTTCAAACATGTTAATGTTTTAGAAAACATATTGAACATTTTTTTAATAACTGTGCTATCTCGTTTTTTATACCTACCTACTTTATTTCATGCATACACATAAAAAAGTTAGATTCAATAGAAAAACGTTTTGTTGTGAGTTAGGACTTTCGACACAGGAAAAAAACCTTGTGCTAGAAAGGAGAAAGGAGCGAAGAAAACCCTAGCGCTTTTTTAAACAAAAATAAAAATAATGATAGCATGGTAAACGAGTAGACGGATTACCTGATGGTAAGCAATCGGCGCCGCCCATGGACACAAAGGAGTTAGGAGGTTAGGAGTGCGGTGCCGGCCTTTAAGGAATATGGGCTTCGGATATTTAAGGAATTGGAAGGGACGGGTGAGGGGAGCGATTGCGCCATAAAGAGAAAAAATGATAAACAATTTTCATTGCAGTCGAGGTACGGTTCTCTCTCTCTCTCTCTCTCTCTCTCTCTCTCTCTCTCTCTCTCTCTCTCTCTCTATCTATCTCTGTGTGTGTGTGTATGTATGTATGATCAAATACGCACACAAACATTGTGGGCAAGGGTTTAAAAAAAACAAAAAGAATATTGGTCAAAGTACATTAGTTTAGAAAGAAAGAAGAAAGAAAAAAAGACAGAAAAAGTATTTATTCGCGTCTAGGACCGACATAAGACACAACATAAATGTATATACACATACATAATATGTATCTGAAACCCAAGTATGTATAAGTAACTAACAGCTATTGTGATAGTATTGGTGATTTGTACATAGATTTATGCGTCCCTGCTGACTACCTTTCTAATATTTCTGTACAATGAATGTTCGAGAACTTGGACAGAAGTTTCGTTAAAAACTTTTCTCCGTATTATTTGTATTGTATTCAGTTTTCGAAGGAAAATGATTTACTGGCGTTTTTTTTGTCAGTTCTCAGTTCTGTCATTCGTGTTTTTTTTTTCTCATTTTTTGGTATTTGTTTGGATTGAAGTTATTTCCTTTTGCGTATGTTTATTAAATAGGAATTATAATAAAATAAAAAACCTTATATAGGAAACTAGCAGCTCGCCCCTGCTTCGCACGGGTCTCATCATCTCGCTTATGATGAAAGGGATATTACCCAACTCTCCCCTCTACTTTTCTAAAATTTTCTTTCATAGAACCTTCTCCAGACAATAACACATATAACAAAAAAAGAATCAGCAAAATTGGTCGAGGCGTTATTGAGCTTACCAACACATTTTACGATTCATTTTTATATATTAGATTATCATGTTGTTTACGGATAAGTGTTAGGGATAGTTCTCTTCGGCACGAATGGGTTGCTTCACTGGAGTTATGCCACGGCTTTACAGGAAACCGGCGTGAAACACAGCGTTATGTTTCACCGTAATTAGATTACCGGGGACTTAATCCAAGACGGATTAAGTCTCCCCTCCCTCAATCCCTAAATCTCGGAAACTATAATCACCAATAGGCCGGCAACACACTCGTAATTCCTTTGGAGTTGCGAGTTTCTATGGGCGAATGGTTTTCCGTCCTATAACATGAAAAAACTTTAGTAGGTAGTTGGCCGAAGAAGTGAGTTTTTATGTTGAAATTATTATATGTTAAAGATATCCGAGTTAATAAAATAAATCATTTTACTCTGCAAACTTTGATTTTTTTTATTTTAATTCAGTGCAAGTCACTGTGTTTTTATCTACGCCTAAACAATTCACTGATATTTTTTAAATAAGATAATCGAAGTTAATCGGTGTTGCCCCCTCGCAACACCAGAACAGTCAAACTACAAGTCGTTTCCAGCCTTTTCTGTGTTGGTAGGTATTTGATATTTCGAGGTATGAAGAAAAAAATACATTTATTCGTTTCTTTATATTTTATTGTGTATTACAAAACCAACTAACAATATTCATTATTTTTTTGTTAAATAAATATTATTTTTTACCGAACTTTGTAAAATAAACAAAGATTTTATTTTGTTCGAACGTTTTATCAAAATAAATCCTGAAAAATTAAACATAAATTATTATAAGTTTTCGCAAAATCCAAACTAATATTATAAATGCAAAAGTAACTCTGTCTGTCTGTCTTTTGTACACGCCTAAACTACTGAACCGATTTTTGTGAAATTTGGTTTGAAACTCGAGAAAGGACATAGGATAGTTTCTGTACCAAAAATCTCCAGGAAGTCACTATTCCACGCGAAAGGACTCGCAAAATCTAGTATTTCATAAACACTTTGATTTTCTATTTGGAATCATAACCCACAATTTCTGTACAGTCTACATCTACATACACACATCTATTTTCTTAATATCACTATTAATAAATTAATTAAATTAATGTTCGTCAATGTAATTATACTAACGTCATTATCAGATTATCATGGATTATTAAACCTATGAGCTTTGCTTGACAGTCGATATCCTACTTTGATTAAAACAAATCATTTACATCCATCCGTTTGATTGTAAACTTAATTAGTCAGTTGCTAAGGTTACAAATCCTTTGTGGTTTGTGTTTGTGTGACTGATAGGTGGCTTAGCGTGTTGTTTTGGGGTTTTCAGTATGGATTGAAGCCGTAAGTTTGATTTTGGTAACAGTCAGCGACTACAATGGAGCTGCAACGCCAGATAAGTTAAAGGTTGTTTTGGCCTTTTGTCGCAGAGCTCGCTTTTTTTTATGGTATAAGTCGGCAAACGAGCAGACGGATTACCTGATGGTAAGCAATCAGCGCCGCCAATGGACACCCGCAACGGAGGAGTAACGAGTGCGTTGCCGACCTTTTAGGGATAGGGGTTGCGGATATAAGGATCGGAAAGGGATAGGGGAAGGGAAGGGATTGGGCCTCCGGTGTAACCTCACTCACACGGCGAAACACAACGCTGTGGTTGTTTCACGCCGGTTTTCTGTCAGGCCGTAGGTCGAGACGACCCATTCGTGCCTAAGCTTGGCTCTCAAACACTTAAAAGGCTTACGGTAATATGGTGGAACACTAAGCAGGCGTTATTCCAAACCAGCTTTCTCTGAGGCCGTGAAGTACTTCCTATGTGCTTACCTAATAACTGTAAATAAAGTGCAATAAAGTGCATCTTATTTGTCCAAAATACTCAAAGACCAAGTTAACGTAATCATTAGTGTGCCTTTTGGAAATATAATAAAAGTTATAATTTAATTATGGAAATTGACACCCATTTATCATCATCATCATCATCATCATCCTTAGCCTATAACTGCCCACTGCTGAGCAATGGCCTCTTCTTACACGGAGAAGGTTAGAGCATTAATCACCACGCTTGCTCAATGCGGGTTGGTGATTTCAAACTTATAATAAGAAATTATAAGTCCAGGTTTCCTAATTATATCGGTTCGAATCTGGAGAAGGAATGAGTTGATTTTAGTTATTAAGAGTGACACTATCTCCAACCTCACAAAAGGGCGGGAAAAGGCATTGGATGATTTTTCCCACCCAAAATGCTTGCTAGTTTACTATATCAATCCTGAATAAAACCTCTGTAAACAATAACTATCACTTAGCATAACAAGAGCAACAAAATGAAATGAAATAATAAATAAAATTTGTTGAAATAAATTCTTGTGCGAAAATAATCCTTATATTTCATTATTTAAGACATGAAAGCCTATCCTAAATCCTGAAGGCACGGACCCTCGTCAGACAACGTCATACTACTCATATTTTTACAAAAACTTCGCTCATAATATGTCCGTAATATCACGGCTTTTGTTTTTCTGGGGATAGGAGAAAATCTAGCGCCAATTTTATGGTGATGATTTGTAAATGAGCAGATGGATCTCTGATGGTAAGCAATCGACTGCCAACCTTAGACACCCGAAACATTACATTAATTGCATGTACGTTACACGCATTTTAGGGTTCAGAACTTTATGAGTTGGGGATCGTCGTCCCCCCAGACGGGGGTGCTGGTGTAGGCACTTCAATCTCACACAGCAAAAGATAACATAAGCATTGTTTCACTTGTAGAGATCATATGTTTCCCTTTAAAGGTATATTACAGAAATAATTATCAAAACAAAGGATATGGCATCAAAAAAGGGGTTTTAATATTTTTCCAGCAATTTTCCCGAAGCTATCAAGTTACGTGTAAAATTCAGAGAATCATTAATAAATGAAGCTTAAAGGTATTTCAAAAAGTGCAAAAACATGTCTATGTTTTTGTGAATGTTATATACAAAGACTGAAATTTATACACGATATATATGTATGTAGGTAAAATATAAATGAAACGGTTTTAAATTTGTTATACACGGTTTCAGGAGTATTACAGAGAATTACGAAATTTTCGCAATAAAACTGAGATCGTAAGCTTAAAATCTACACAAGCGACCTCTACATCAACAGAAAGCCATTTAAATTAAAAAACCGAGTGCTGTAATAAAGATTCGAATACGAATCGTTCATTCTGTTCAATGAACATTGAAACAACTCGATCAAAATTAATCCATCAGTGCACTGCTAGCCATTATAAACAGCACCTCACTCTTCAATCATTTACCAAATTACGTCACACGGTACATATTAAAACACAATAGTTCTCAATTAAGTATTTTGCTGCAATGTCGCTTTCCCAGCTTTTTAATTAACCATTGAATTATATATGTTTTAATTTGTACACGATTCTTTCGAGTGTATACTTTCGTTTGGTCGATTCTGTAATTTGTAACTTTTGTTCAAAATTAATAGTGCTGTATTTACGTTTGCGCATCCGTATCGATAAGCAATTCTGTTGATGGAACTAGTGATGTGGTTAATATTGATATGTGAGGGACGTAAATGTGTAATTATGGGATTGTTTTGTATTATTAAATATAATTATTGTTTGTTGTCCAATTAATAATTTATAGTGTAGTAATTAACTAACGAGTAAATTACAGATACGGTTTTGTGTTGTATCCAAGGTCTTCTCGATTAAGCTAGGAGTATTTATCCATTTTGTCAATTTCTTAACTTAATAAGTATTTCTTCTCATCTAACCCTTACTTCCCTATCACCAATCTCTAAATTCCTTATCGTCAAATGCCTAACAAACCCCAAATAGCTGGCAAGGCAATTGTAACTCCTATACTGTTGCGGTCTCCATAGGAAGCGCCTAATACTTCTCATTAAAAGATTTATCTGCTCGTTACAATCCCAAAAATGCCTTAAAATCAGACTTGAATAACCAAAACCACAAGTCTAGACTCCAAGCAATTACTGAGAATTTTGAAATCTAAAACCCCAATAATTCATATTCCTAATGACTATAACTGTAATTAGAGCGTTCCCGAATTGAGTCGAGAACCATTGATACCGCCATCTGTTGGCAGAAAATAGAAATAAAATTAGTCCTGAAATTAAATAATGCAATTAGGCGGGGTTTAGGGACGGTGCCTTTTTTCAGCGTGAATTACAGGAGAAATGTGAATTGGACGGCTGGATTTCAGACCCAGTTTGGATGACAGGGGAGGCTTTAATTGAAGCATTAATTTCTGTTTATTTAGGCTCGGATTGTAAGTTGGAGGTTTTTTTCAGGCTGAAGGTTAATTAGGACGTGGTGTATAAACGAGGTTGGGTTTGTAGTTCGATTTTTTTTTGTTTTCGCTAGTTAAACCTACATATAGACTATTATATCATGCGAAATTTGGTTTCACAAAACTTGGATTACGAACAGTGTTGTTGGCTATATTGTATGCATTTTTTTTTTATTTCATAGGTCGGTTAACGGGCTGACGGATTACCTGATGGTAAGCAATCGGCGCCTACAATGGTCACTCATAATACTAAAAATAAATATCATATATAAATCATCTCAATATGACCGTTCTCAAACTAATCGTTAAATTCGTCGTCTTAAGAATCTCACAAAAATGTCTCTACTACGGTACCAAATCAAAATACCCATTTTGTATCTCTTTTGGTATGTCGTAGGTCAGCAAACGAGCAGATGGGTTACCTGGCGGTAAGCAATCAATGTCGCCCATAAACACTAGCAATACCAAAGGAGTTACTACAAGTGGGTTGTACCGCTTGTGGGTTGTTAGAGATTTAAGGATAGAGAATGGGGGGAAGGATTGGGCCTCCACTGATTTTGGACTTTGTCAAATCTCTGTATGTTAGATTCCAACTAATTGCATTATCCAGGTCTCTTAACTGGTTTTAAAACTTCATCATCATCATCATCAGCCTATAAGTGTCCACTCCTGAGCAATGGCATCTTCTCAAACTGAGAAGGCTTGAGCATTAATCACCACACTTGCTCAATGCGGGTTGGCGATTTCAAACCCATAATTTGAAATTATAAGTCCAGGTTTCCTCACGATGTTTACCTTAAAAGGTTAAAACTTAAAAATAGTATATCTAATCATCACAATTCATATGAAGTTAACATTAAAAGAAACTGCTACGAAAAACGCAATGGAATTATCACAAAATCGTCCTTTTTCACCAGCCAGCCAACGATAGTTTTTCAAAGAAACTGACATAATATGCGGAACTTTGGCAATAACCCGGCAAAATTTAGTAGCACCTCATCAATTTGGACGCCCGTAGTAACACCGCCTCATTCTACGTGGTCGGGTTATATATTGGTGTTGGAAGTTTTGGGTGCAAAAGATGTTTTTTGGAATTAACTTTGTGTATTGGTTATTTAGTGGATACAAGATTTACTGATGGGTTTATGCTTGGTATTTTCCATATGTGTAGGGATAGATAGATATGACTTAGAGTCCGTATTTTTTCCTGTAAAACATTTTGTTTTATTATTGCCAATCCTTTCCCTTCCCGGACCCTTCCCCAATCCCTAAATCTCCAAATCCCTAATCCCTAAAAGGTCGGCAACGCACTCGTAACTCCTCCGTTGCGGGTGTCCATGGGCGGCGTTGATTGCTTACCATCAGGTAATCCGTCTGCTCGTTTGCCGACTTATTACATTAAAAAAAATAAAAAAAAACTATTATGAACCTCCAAATTAGTATCTATGTCTTTTATTCGAGTGTAGATGTTGTAGGGTAAGCGCAAAAATGTACCGCAATCTTGGCCTGATGCAGGAAAAGGATCGGGAGTGTTTTTAGTCAATAAGAATCTGAGACTCCTCTCTCCCCTTACGTTGGGCAAGATAAAACATTGAATTTTTTGTTAACTCAAAAAAACCACATATTTTGATATTTGTTTGTGCTGATATTTATCCTTCGCTATAGTGTTGTTTTTAATGTGATTACCGGATAAATATCATTCTGTTTAACACTTACACTGTACATTGTAATAAGTTATTTTTAGGACATATTTCTCTCTAATACCATCGCACACTCGACTCGAAACCACTATTCAAGTGCCACGCTAACAACCGCAAACTAGAACCACCAAATCAATTTAACCACACCACCAACTTTCCCATCAAAATAAAATTCAATCTACCATTTAATTACAATTTTCGAACTACCCACATTAAATTATAGCTAACCGTACGCTACAATATAGTTAAAACTAATTTAGCTAGTATCGGATAGCCAGTACCGTCGGCAGCACTTGATTTATGCTACCCGGGGCGTTCACCGAAACTACTGTCATTAGTCACTGGAGGATCGGTTTTTATGCTAACCGTACCGTGAGTGATGACTGAGGGTTCGAAGGAAGGAAGATGTGTAGTTTCCTAGTTGTGTTTACTGATTCGACGGGGGATCGTGGTTAATTATTTTTTTCTGTTCCACCGAGATGGGATTTTCGATGTTTATCTTGTACTTGTAGTAGCTTTGACTAGGTGCTTGGTTTGCGTAAATATGTATATGTATGTTCAATGTCCTTCCACGAAGTCTCAACTGTATATAGATAATATATGCAAAGATTTTTATTATGACTTAGTGGGTGGAATTTTATTAAATAATTCATATTCAGAATTAATTGTGATACTACTGAGAAATTTCTAAAAACACTAAAGCCCTAATTACTCACTCCTTTGCAAGCCTTCGACTAAAGAGTTCAGTAAACGTTCCTTTTCTATGGAATAGAAGGCAAACGAGTACACGGTTTACCTGTTGGTTGGCGATAGGCGCCGCCCATGGACACTCGCAACACCAAAGGACTACAAGAACGTTGCCTGTTGTGGGTTATTGTGCCGTCTCCGGTAACCACAATCACACGGCAAAACACAACGTGAGTATTATATCACGATGGAAACTTCTTCATCTAGAACATATACAACTTAGACTGGTTTTATCATCATCATCATTTTGCCAGACTTCGTGGCAAGGTAAATAATGAGACTGTAGATGGTTAAGGTCTGTTTATTACTTTAATTGCTGGTGCTTATATACTAAGAAGATGCGTGAGATTTTCAGATTTAGCTATCCTAACAAACGTGCAACAATTAACATGTATGTCTTATCTCTATCGTATCTAAGTAATGTAGCGACGTGATAGTGCCGCTACATATACTCCCCCCTTTTAAAAATAATTAACATATAAATTGAAAAAAAATTAGTATGTACCTAATTATATAATAGCTTAACCTTGCTGATAAATTACATCCTATGCGTAATGTAATGTCATTGTTGCTAATTCGAAGGAAATAAAAACTGCTGCCTTTGTTGTGACGGCGGCGGCAGTCGATGAACTATCCACTGCATTTGTGCTGATACCGGTGGTCCTTTAGTGATAATATGATGCTTAATCTTGTGTTTTGGAGTAGTGTGGAGGGAGGCTGGTTTCGTAATATCCTCGTATTCATTTAATAGTTGAGTAATGCGTGGATTCGTCTCAATGTTAATAGTGCGGATTGTTTGCTGCGTCGATTTGATCAGGGTTGCGGGCGTTGTCAGCTCAGTTACCCTATCTATGAGTTTTCGACCAGCTATATCGACTAATAGCTTATAATGCTCTAAAAAATCTGCTCCAATAATCGGTTGTGTTACATCGGCGATGACAAAGTTCCATACAAAGTTTCTTCGTAGCCCGAAGTTTAAAGAGAGTGTTTTTTCACCATATGTCTTAATTTTTGTACCATTGGCGGCATAAAGTATACATTGTTCATCTTGTATTAGTGAATGTCTCTGTGGCTTGCTAATAACTGAAATATTTGCTCCCGTCTCAATCAAAAATCTCATACCACTTTTTCGGTCGGTAATAGTGAGGCGGTTGGACGGGTGAATAGCACAGTGTTCCGCCGTTGTCCGTGCTTCAATTAGTTTCCCTGTTTCCTTGAGTTGAGATCCTGTTTCCAATCACAAGGTTGAACACACTTTTGTGCATATTTTTTAAATCTTCCATGGTAAAAACAAAAGTGCCTTCTTTCTCTTGAACTCGATTGTGGTAGGAAATGCCGACGATTGGAATAACTTTGAGTGCTGCGTCGATAGTTTTTTTGACCTTGCTGAATTGCATTTAGTTCCAATTGCATTTCTGCTAACTGTGCTAGTATGCATGACATTGTATCGTCGCCAGATTTGTTTCCGTTTACAGCTGACACCTCTGTACGTGTTGAATTTATTAATATCTTGTCCGCGATCTGGCTCCTTTTGTTCACATCTATGTCTTCTGTGACTGCTAGAACCGAAGTCACTGATGGTGGCAGAAGCCTCAACCATAGAAGTTTGATGGTTTCGTCGCTGATATTTCCGTTACTCAGGGTCCGCATCTTGCGCAGAAGATGTGATGGTTTCTGGTCGCCGAGATCCATTTCAGACAATAATTTTTGGAGCTGACGTTGGTCTGATTCCTCATAGCAACTGATTAGGCGTTCTTTGATAGCCTTGTACTTTTCTATTGGCGGTGGGCAAGTAATGAGGTCACTAACCTGTATTATTTCTTCTTTTGGCAGTTTTGCAATGACCGTATAGTACTTGTAATCGTCTCCTTGCTTCTGTGGTGCTACTATGGCTTCTAGTTCTAGTGCTTAAACCATAATCTGGGTTGGTCCCTCCAAAATTCCGGAATACGCTTTTACGCCGGAATTGGCTGATATCTCCAAGGCTTCTTGTTGGCTGCTGCTTGATTTGCAGGGTGAATGAGTCATGTTGATTGTTCTTCGTCGGGTCACCAATTTGCCAGACTTCGTGGCAAGGTAAATAATGAGACTGTAGATGGTTAAGGTCTGTTTATTACTTTAATTGCTGGTGCTTATATACTAAGAAGATGCGTGAGATTTTCAGATTTAGCTATCCTAACAAACGTGCAACAATTAACATGTATGTCTTATCTCTATCGTATCTAAGTAATGTAGCGACGTGATAGTGCCGCTACAATCATCATCATCATCATCATCATCAGCCTATAAGTGCCCACTGCTGAGCAAAGGCCACTTCTCATACGGAAAAGGTTAGAGCATTAATCACCACGCTTGCTCAATGTGGGTTGGCGATTTTAAACTTATAATTAGAAATTATAAAGTCCAGGTTTCCTCACGATGTTTACCTTCACCGTATGTCAGTGGTGTCTAAATAATCATAGAAAGTACATAATATAACTCCGAAAAAGTCACATTGTTACTTGCCAGGTTTGCCACATGCATGAGAAGCAAGCCTTAACCTCCGGGCCACCACGACATGGCGTTGTTGCTCTCTGAAAAATCTGAACCTTTAAGACTGTGATCTTCCATCCCGTCTACCAAGAATAGACAGTATGGCAAATGTCTTTTAGTATGGATGAGGTCTTTATCCACCATTGAACGGTCACAGTCGGTTGACGGTCTGGTTATTTAGTGAGATAATTTGAATTAAACAGTGTCATGTGTGCGCGTCGGCGCGTGGCGTCCGTAATAGGGTTGTCACATGTCTGTGACAGTGAGTGAGGCTTGTCTGTCTGATAGTTTTAGAAATTTATGCGGTATTTTTGGATAGGTAAGGTCTTTTTTTGGAGGGGCAAATCGTCCAATTCGTTTACCCGAACTGGTTGGAGTGAGTTGGAGTGTTAGACTTACTGAATGAAAACTACTCCGTTTCTTCTCCTGCTCTGAGCATCAATCGCATTACCACAGCCAGAGAGGAGTTTTATAGTTAACATGTGCGGTTTTGTTATTAGGCACTATTCTATTGAAGTATTTTCTAAAACCTTCTATTACTCTTTTGACATTAAATGTCAATAATTAATTAACTGAACAGTTCAGTTGGCATACCATGGCGTGACGTGACGTCATGGTAACCTCAGGTGCTAATGACCGAACAACAGATTTTTGGTTCATTATACATATTTTATTTGTATTTTTTAATATTGCAGTCAGTAAAATTTACTTGACATTGCTATATAAATATTAGCCTCAAAGCTTGAGTTTTATAATTGACTATGATTTCCACTGTTGCAAACTTCCTCTAGTTAACTTTGAAACCATGAAGGTATTAATTCAAATTGTAAATATAATCTACTACTATCTCACGATGAAATCCTAGACCAAATTTTCAAAAAACATCCTCTTCCCAAAATGTTACCCTAAAAAGTAACTCATGCCTGTCAACCCTATAGACTTGGGCTATAAAGGTCCACTTGATTTGTAGCCGCGCAGCGTTGTACATCAAAGTTCCGGCTGAACAGGAGAACACCTGGATTTGCGACTCCCCAGGGTTCCAAACTATTTTGTTCGTTTTTTGGGGTGATCGATGGGCAGTCTGGGATGAATTGGTGGCAGGTTGCGTATTAGTTTTCTGATAACCTTGGCTTAGTAATCCTTGATTTATCGGTCTTAATATTAATCTTGTATGCTTAAGAATATTAAACGTTAGGGAAAATATTCAGTTTTAATTCCGCGACAAAAATCCAGGCTTGTTGCAGGATGCAATCCCACTCCTATGCAATCATGCATATGCACATGCAGCAAGGGTCCCACCCTCCCGCCCACATGCATATGCACACATACACAAAACTAATGAATGAATCAGCCGAGCCACCGATCGCAGCCGAGCGCTCGTCGAGTCAACATCTCCTGAGGATGCCCTGTGGAGGGGCGAAACACGTGTCGAGTATAGGTTTGATTGCGTGGCATGTTTTTCCGTTTTGTGTATGTGTGCATATGCATGTGGGCGGGAGGGTGGGACCCTTGCTGCATGTGCATATGCATGATTGCATAGGAGTGGGATTGCATCCTGCAACAAGCCTGGATTTTTGTCGCGGAATTAAAACTGAATATTTTCCCTAACATTTAATGTCATGGATTTCCGCAAAGTAACGCCTGATTCTATAAATTGCTTAAGAATACCCGGGATTTCTTTCCCAGTTGTATACTATCATTGGAATTATTATTTATTGTTTGATGAGTTGAGTCTACTCAATAACATATCTCTAAAAGCCTAAATTAGCAACTAGAATAAATCCCTAAATCTCCAAATCCCTAATCAATAAAAGGTCGGCAACGCACTTGTAACTCCTCCATTGCAAGTGTCCATGGGCGGCGCTGATTGCTTACCAACAGTAATCGGTCTGCTCGTTTGTCGACCTATTACATAAAAAAAATAGAAGGTCAAGATACTACACGAATAGCAACCAAGGATCAAAAATGTTAGTCAAGGTTACGGATCAAGTACTATAGGGTACCGCTGCCTCGGCCTGGAGCAGGGGAAGGAATGGGGCGATTTTTATTCAGTGAGAGTCTGACACTTCGTCTCAACCCACATAGGCCGAGAGAGAAGACATTATATGACTACGGAGCTTTCAAAAAAAAACGGCTAAAAATGATCAATCAATCATAGCGTAGGAAAAATTTTAACTAGAAAGAAAGAAAGAAAGAAAGAAAAATAATATATTTGGCATGAACAATAAGAAAAAAAAAATATATTGCAAAGTTATGTACAATAATAAGAAATAATTATAATACAACAATAAAAAAAAAGGTACCAAAGATATAAAAAAAAATAAACAACAAACTAATACAACAATGTTGAGTTTAGGAACTAAAATATTTCTTAAAATGTAAAATAATATTTAAAAAAAATGCTTAATCAACTAAAAATTTTGACATAACAGCATACCCATGCCAAAAGGGTTGCCATCTCAGTATAAGTTGGGCTCAATAAGAACCCAACACTGGTTTTCAGTTGGCACCCTTGCAGTGACGTACGGACGGAAGCAACATAAATTTAAAATTATACAATTAATGGATATTTCTAAAGATAGAGAGAGGAAAAAGGGAAAAATGTAAATAATATATTTAAAAAATAAAAATAAAACACATAAATATAAATAACAACTAAAATATTAGGTATTATAAGCAATTTGCATACCGTCAATAATAAAAAAAAAGAACACAAAAATCAGAAAGAAATGATATCAGTAGTTGTTACAATATTGAGGGTGACGGACAAGTGATCGCAGAATTATCAATTTTGTTTTTTTTTATTGACTACCGCAGACATCGAAGGAACTATAGGTAAGTTTGCTAGGCGTTTGCTAATAATTACAGAAATTTCAAATGGAATAAAAATTAAATAAAAGAAATGTCAACACCGATTCCCTCACTTTTTTTTGATTTGTGAGTTAATAATAAAGTCTTTAAGCTTTACTTTAAAACTATGTACACTTTGCAACTACATATACCGACGTCATTATTAGAATCGCAGCCTGAAGTAAAATGATTGACAATAGAAGTTTCCCGGCTAATAGTGATGATGATGATTATTGATATTTTAAAGCAAAATTTTGATTGATTTGAGAAATGAGTCCAACATAACTGTGCTACTGATATTACACTTATTATAAGTTTCTTCTTCTCTTACTTATCTCTTTCTATTTGAAGTTAGGCGTTATAAGTCTTCTGTTTCCATTTTCATCTACTTTTTTCTCTCCCCCCCTCACTCTCTTTCACTCACTTTCGTCCATTCGTCCAAAATCTTTTTATCCATTTTTACCACAAGCAAAAAACAAACGAAGAAAAGGAATGGTATTTTAAGATCGAATTATTCCATCCGTTCATAATACAAAATTTTTGTTATTTTATCATAGAAGATAACAATACTTAAGTTTAATTGAATTGAACTTTAGGAGATCGCTGTTTCAACGCACAGTATAAAATTTCCTAAATAGATAATAAGTGTGGGAGGCCTCACAGAAAACCGGCGTGAAACAACCAGTGTTGTGTTTCGCCGTGTGAATGAGGTTACCGGAGGCCCAATCCTTCCCCTTCCCTAATCCCTCCCCAGTTCCTAAATCTCCAAATCCCTAATCCCTAAAAGGTCGGCAACGCACTCGTAACTCCTCCGTTGCGATTGTCCATGAGCGGCGCTGATTGCTTACCATCAGGTAATCCGTCTGCTCGTTTGCCGACCGACCGACTACAGTCAAAAAAAAATAAATAAAAACGTCGTCGTGACACGTATTCGCTCAGATTTAAATTATGACATATTCTAGTTTCAGTATTATGGCTTTCTTCTATAAGTATTTTAAGATGAACTCGCTTATTTTCCTCTCTCTTCTAAATATACTAGAGCATTCAAAACAATCGTTGAACTTTAGTATTAAGTTTTAAAAATGTCTGCCGGAGAACGTTTTCAGGCGTTTTGGTGTTTTTTTTATTTCAACTTTACTGTGTTTTAAAACACAATTTTCCTCTCAATAAAAGTTTTTTGAAAACTTTTAGTCTTCGCTCGAAGTGAACTTTGAAAGGCAAAACTGGTGAGTTTTTTTTTTCTATAAACCGACATTTTGTTCTTTGTTTATTCCATTGCTAGGTTAATATTATATTTCAATAATTCAGTTTGATATTTAATAGTTTTCAAGATATATGCATAAGCATGTGTTCGTGGTCGTCCGCCAGAGGTTAAGCAGCCCGCTTCTCGTTCAAGAAGGCGAGGCTTCCAAAACCTGACTAGTTCCAATGTGGCTTATATGTACTTTGTATGTTCATTTAGACACAACTGTCAAGCAGTGAAGGAATGCTTATATTGTGGTAGTTTTACTAAAATTATAATTCAAGCTTGAAATAAAAAACAATCAGAAACGCTTGCCCGAAAATTCAGAGATCATCCCTTTTCAGTACAACCAGAAACACTCAATGCATGGGGCAATAAAATTAGGGGGAAATAAATAACATGAAAAATGCAATACATAAAGTCACCAAACAGCGAAAAATACTGAAAATCCTGTAACAAAACAATACACCCATACAAATAGGTACAGCCAACGACAAATGTGATACGCAAAAAAGAATTGATGACTACGCAACGGTACAATGAATAAAATTCAGCGATAACACTTTTGTACGCGACCGTACGTGAATGTCAAATGTGTTGTAACGGCGATTGGATTTAAATATTTTGTTGTCAATTTGAATTTTTGTGTTTGGAATCTATTGACCGGGTCGTGAAAAGCGAGTTGGACGAGAGACTTCGGTTTTAAATTGTAGGCAAAATGAAGCATTGTTTCACGTTAGATGAGGTTGAAAACTATGGACTTAATATTTATCTGGGGTTGTGAGGGCAAGCTTAATAATGTTAAGGAGGGTGATAATTAGTAGCTTGCTGCCTGACCAGATCCAAACCTGAATGTATGGCGAACGAGCCTCAAAGAACCTTTCGACCACTACATATAGTCTTCACGAACACAGATGGGGCCCAACATGGGTCGATGTACATATGAGGTTGCGGGGCAAGCGTAATAAGCTATTGCAGCCTCAACTTGAAGCAGGAGTACGAACGGTTTTTTAAGTCAGTAAGAGTCAGACACTCCCTCTCGCCTTCCTCTTGGCAAAATAAGTTATCACATGATTTTCCCCGCGCGAAAAGCCTGCCTAGTAATTTAATTTTTCTTCAATATTATAATTCTTAATATACCTTACCTTACGCAATAAGCGATTTGAGTATCTCTGCTAAACCCTTTCGCAACAAAACAACGCGGGATAAATATGTAATTATTATAATTCGAACTATCCCCCTAGAACTAGTTCTAACCAGTTAGAGCCGGCTGAAACCGCTGTAGAGCGGTTAATGTAAAAATAATATTAGATTTTTTTATTTAGTTTCTATACGAAGTTCACTGTAAAAATGAGTAGTTAGTTTTTTTATTTGTTGTAGGAAAATAGAGCTAGAAGTTTTGTTTTTCTAACTAATGAAAGTGTAGGATAATTATCTTTTATTTAACGCGTATCGCTGTTATTCATGTTGTTCGTATAAAAAACCGGCAAAAGAAATGTTACAAAGTTTCATTTTCCATTAATGTTTTATAGTTCACTTTTTTATCTTGAAAAGGGTCTTGAATATTTTTAATGGCAATAGAAATATGACATGCATTTTACAATGCGATATAGACTTAATCATCATCATCAGCCTATAAGTGCCCACTGCTGAGCAAAGGCCTTTTCTCACACGGAGAAGGTTTGAGCATTATTCACCACGCATGCTCAAGGTGGATTGGCGATTTCAAATTTATAATTAGAAAGTAGTCCAGGTTTCCTCACGATGTTTAAATTTTGATAATCTTAGAAAGTACACATAACTATTTTTAACTCGGGAACGTCATCATCACGAGCTTATCATGAATGAGAAGCGTACCTTAACCTCCAGGCCACCTCAACACTGTTCACTCACATGTTCTGTTGCCACCAGGTAATCCGTCAGCTACAGTTTGCCGTTGTATCAGAAATAAAACTGTCAAATATTATTTAATGTTCGGTTTTTCATCGTCCTTATAATGTTGTCATATAATCCATGCTCACAGATTTCCTGCTCAGTATTTTCCACATGTACGCTAAATATTTCAAACATTCTACAATGACCATTTTCACAAAACCACCGTTTAATTCTTACGTAACATTTGCCCTCATTATTGTGATGGACTGTCCTATCCAATATTCAACTGATTACATATTAATATGATCATTGCTAACCAAAATTGTTATGACAGATTTCACGTGCCAACCCCATTTTACTAATTCACTTTATTGTTCCAAATTTTGTGGTTATAATCGTGTCAAATTATTTATTAGATTTTGTCAATTTATCTGTCTATCATTTTGTTGTTTATATTTTTGGATCAGACGAAGCTGATGTCGATTTCAAATGTGATTGGATAGAAAGGAAGAGGATGATAAAAGACTAGGTTACATAAAAGAGACAAAAGAACATGTTCGGAATGAAGAATCACAGAAACTAAATTTTAAAAAGTCATTATTACTGTACTGTTTCAAGTTATTCGTATATCAAAAATGACAATCTATTCTCATCAGCTTATAAGTGATCTATGCTAAGCAGAGACCTCATCTCACACGGAAAAGATATAATCGTATTTTTTTTACTAAAACTTATAAGTCAAAATTACAAAATGGTACTTGGTTACTTCTCAGCTTTCGAAAACGCACCATTATGCATGAAAAGTGGGTGCCTTAACCTCCCAGCGACCCTGACCCACGATTGTTCATCATCAAGTTCTTTTTGGCAAATATAGACGACTACCAGTAGACCTTCGTAAGCGGATGGTAAGGTAGACAAATCCAGGAATTTCTGGATCTTGCTAAGGCTTTTGACAAAGTTTATGTTCCTTTGCAGTTGCACAAGCTAGAGACTATTGGTATAAGGGAAATTCAGCTCAAACTGTTTAAAGCTGTTTAGAAGACCGCAGTCAGTGTGCAAGGATTGATAAAGACCTCAACGATGATGATATAAATCCTTATTTTTTAATCCAGAAGATAAAAAATGACCTAATTGAAGGTGTCCAATAGTCCAAGACCCTTTGCTCCTGTTATCGATACGTGGCCTCCATTTGAGACAATAAAAATGAGGAATTACAGAGAGTACACCAAAAAAGTAGCCAGGGTTATGACCCTTAATTAATATTTCAATTTTATTAAAACCTTTTCATGGTTGTACTGAAAATTAGCTTCATATCGTTGCTGGGTCAGTGAGCATTTGTTTTCAGTTAATTGAGTGTGAAAAATATGCGGGCGAAGTTTGTTTTTTCAGTGTTCTGTGTCTGATGCGAATGGTGTGCGGAAAAAACTAAGGAACCACTCCTTGGTTTTTTTATGTGCTACGGCGATAAACGGATTACCAAGAAAATGGTGTCATCCCTGGACACCCACGTTTTAAGTTTTTTGCTGGCCTTTATAAGGGTATTTAGGGATTTAGGGACTGGGGAGGGATGGGGGAGGGTAAGTATTAGGCTTCTGGTTGCCTCAGTTACACTTCCAAATACAACGCTGTGGTTGTTTCACTCCGGTTTTCTGTGAGGCACACCAGTCAAGTCGGTCCATTCGTGCCGAAGTTTAGCTGTCACACAATAGGCATTTTTTTGTGTAAGCGAGTCTGGTCTTTTGAGGAAAGTGTTAATGAATTAACTAGTAAGGTTTGTCATCATCTCTTCTCTTCCTTTAAGAGTTCTGAGATCCCACTAAGGAATACTTATACAATCTTGGCAGCACTGGTCTAATAAACCTAAATTTAAAAAAAAAACTATATCTAACCCAGCTGTCTGAAAATTATAAAATCTCTAAACTAATTTGTTCGAAACATCAAAAGTTTTTCAAAACATTCGACCTTGTTTCTCAAAACTAGATTTCGCTCGTTCCTAATATAAAATATCCAGGAATATACTTCTTGGGAAAATATCAAGTTTTTACGAGAAAACACCTCGAGAGCTTCATTCAAAACTAGGAATCAAGAAAATCTGCGAGAGAACACAATATAACGATATTACCTACTGCAGCGAACTGAATTACGAATCGCAATTCTTCAGCATACTCCAAAATCAACCCTATTTCAAAACCCTCAAGTCACAAAATCCTTCACACCACAACTTCAGAAATGGAAAATAGAAATTAGACTCTACATCTACAGCTCTAAAATTCAATTTTCAATAAAAGCTATTCCACTTCTTGTTATAGAAATATAATGATTTCTCGATATTGAGCCGTATCGTTTGGACATTAGGGTGCAATATTGTTTGTTTGAATTAAATGTTTGTATCTCGCTGGTGGAATTCAGAAACATTTACTTACCTTACACTAACTGATATAGAAATTCTTTGTTTTTAAAAGGATTTAAGTGCAAAAATGTGTTATGCAATTTCAGTCCTTCGGTGCTTAGGTTAAAAGCTTTTATTGGATATTTCTTTTGCTTTTACAAATTCTTTTATGAGTAACTTTAATTTGAAGGGAATTTTATTAAGTGACTTTGTCTTGGCGTATCACTTGGCTTGTCTTTAGCTGTCGTGGACTATCAAATATAAAAGCGATCACTTCAGGTTGCCAGTTTCAGACGCGTCACTTCACGATTATATTTCGGAAAAGACAAAGCGTACCTATATTTTCTTCAATGTGCTAAAGAAAATTTTATTATCAATTACTTTTTTTCAGGTGATAGGACGGCAAACGAGCAGACGGCGTTTACTGATGGTAAACAATCAACGCAGCCCATGGACACCCGCAGCAACTTAGGAGATATGAGTGGATAGCCGACCTTTTGGGAATTAGGGACTTAGTGATTTGGGGATTGGGCATTGTCTGGGTGGCGTGTTTATGTGTAGTTTTAGGTTTGAATTATTAACGCATCTACGACACAGGTGAAAAACTAAGTGAGAGGAACTTATAAAAAAATAAAGAAGCAGTGTGTGTGACTTCCACATTGAATAATTTTATCCCAAAAAAAAAAGTCAAATCGATTGATTTCAAGCACCTTTTCTAAGAGCTTTATTAGCCAAAACAGTTGTAATATTACCTATGAACAGATTAAGTAAACAGATTTAAATTCATCCAGTATCCAAAGCATCGCAGACTTCCTAGGTATCAAGTGATAACCATGCTGTGGTATCCACTTCAGGATCCAATATAACCTGACCTTCCCCTCCCGTCTTGATTAATATAAGAGCTTCAACGGTCAGGGTAATGAAGAGGAACGGTAGAGGTCTATTAAGTTGGCGGGATGATTTGTAAGCTGATATGTGAAGCCTTAGGAAATGTTACTGTCCACTTGGGTGGGATGTGCCACTGATTTTTTTAGTAGCATCTGTTATAACTTATTGAAATTTTATTTTCTGAGATTGGCTTGAGGGATGAAATGCATGTTACAAAAAAAGCCATGAAGATAAATGTGGATGGATGGAGAGGGAGAGGGAGACAAAAGAAGATATGGATGGATCGTGTGAAAAGTGATATGGAAGACAGAGGAGTTAGCGATAGCGTGACGGGTGACAGGACAGAATGGAAGAAAAAAACATATTGCGCCGACCCCAAATAAAACGGGACAAGGGCAGGAAGATGATGATGATTGGCTGGAGTCGTTGTTATAGGTATTTTGTTTACGTATTTCAATTGTTTCAAACTTAAGTATCAAAAAAACGATTAGTTTTTTAATTTACCTTCTACACGTCAAATTGTTTTTACAGTTTTCTACGTGTAGTACTTAGAAAACTGTAAAGTGAACTGTAAAATTTGACAAGATAATCATCGAAAATCAAAAGTGGAAAAAAATTAATTTTAACTGAATTATAATGATATACAGGTGCTGTATTTTTGACATCAAGCAAAAAAGAAATACGTAGTCCGTTGATCTATCCGTCAGTGAAAGTAGCAATCCCATATAGCAATAGAGCAGAAAGAGTTCCAATAACTTACCCTAAAATTTAAAACAAATATGTTAATCCAAATCAGTGCAGTCGTTTAGAAGTTATGCGCAAACAAACACATCGACAATTTATTTTTACTAACATAAAAACCTTACTTAAGAGTATTTTATTCCTAATCGGGTTTAACAAGCATTAACCGCATTTAGGGGTAAATAGATGTATTAGTAATACGATACTGGTATTAGTGGTAATCTTTTAAGGTAAATGGTTCGAATTACAAACTCGCTTTTTACTAATTACTTCATTTGAGGTTTTTTGTTTAAAAAAAAGAGAGAAAACTAATTTATCGAAACAATGACATAAAGAGCGCTTCCTCGTGTAAATAATGTAAAAAAAAGACAGTGAAAAGATGAATTTATTTAACATGTCAACATTAAAAAAGCCCACTCCGTAAGGCACAACTTATAGGTAAAAAAAAGAAAATCACTATTGAAACCTCTTTACATAGCTGGCAACAATAGTCTCCAAGACGTTCTCAAAAATGTACACCATAGTTTAGTTTTAAAGAAAATTTTACTCAACACAACGATATTCTCCTATGTCGTGAGTGCAACAAACAAACATATAATTTCAAATACACATCACAGCCAAACCCGGAAAAAACAATTTATATTATATCACTTATTTGAAAAAGAAACTGGGAGAGCCATGCTTCGGCACGAATGGGTTGGCTCGACCGGAGTGATACCACGGCCTCACAGAAAACCGGCGTGAAACAACCACAGCGTTGTGTTTCGCCGTGTGAGTGAGGTTACCGGAGGCCCAATCCTTCGCCACCCCCAATCCCTCCTCAATCCCTAAATCTCCAAATCCCTAATCCCTAAAATGTCGGCAACGCACTCGTAACTCCTACGTTGCGGGTGTCCATGGGCGGCGCTGATTACTTACCTTCAGGTAGGTAATCCGTCTGCTCGTATGCCGATCTATTACAGAAAAAAAATACCCTAAGGTTTATGTGAGGATCGAATCCGCGACATGTTACGCCGCAGCCCGTTGCCTAGCCACTGCGTCAACTGTGCAGTCAAAAAACCATTGACACAATAATTCTCACCTTTCTCCCCCGAACCATAGCAACGTTTTTTCATAATCTACAATTCTAATAATACATGATTATGGTATCACAAAAAGATGTTTCCCAAAGGGTCACGGGTTAGTCTCGGTGGCAAGCGAACCGTGGCAAGTATTAATATTAAAGCGGCCCGTGGGAACCTGCGGTCGAGCAGTCAACTGTTAGTTTTATAATCAGATTCCTATACGTGTAAATGTCTTAGTGTTTTTATTGATTTATGGAGTTTATTTTCTTGATGTGGCAAAATTTATAGTATGTCTTGTGCAACAGCAGTCGTATATCGTAAAATTAAATTCATGTTTCGTGGAAACTAAAACAAAATTATTAAAAAAAAATCTTTTCCCACAGATCTACATACATTTGCAACGAGAATTATTTTAGCTTCACTAAGGAACAGACTGACAATGATACGATATTTATTTATACTTAATATTGTAAAATTTGTATGTAAGGGGTAATCTTTGGATCACTGGTCGAATTGTCGAATTTTTTTCACTGATTGGTAGCTACAATGTTCCTAAGTGCTTTAGGCTATAGACATAGACATATCACACAACGATAAAATAAAGCCAAGCAGCGGGTGAAACCGCGTGAGAATAGCTAGTTTTTTCTAAAGTACATTAACCAGTACTTTAACACTTAAACATTATAGAAAAAAAATATCTAGATAAATTTCCTATCTAACTACTTTGCGAAGAAATGCTGAAACAAACTCAGAGTCTATTTTAAAGTCTAGACAATGTAAAAATAATGTGAAAGAACAGTGTGTTATACTTTTTTGCGGCTTTAAAAGTATATTGTTTTTTAGTTGGAAGAATAAATACTTTTGACTTCGACTTTATAACATTTCTAATTGAATACTTTCAATATTTGATAAGACTTTTTTCAAATATATGTTACACGCAATTTGTGTACAAGCCCAGTGTGTTTTTTTGCTGTTATTACAGCAAATTATCCATCCCTGAATATATAATTAAAATTCCTTTCGCTAACAAAAAAAAATATTATATAATACGAATCACGTCAAAAAGAACACAAAATCATACCTATAACTTTTTTTCCCATTTTCCGTTTCGACCTTGACACTTAAACAAGGTCAAGTTTATGTGATATTTTTCGGGTAAAAGAAGATAAAGTTACAAAAGGGAAATTCGGAAAGCCTTTAAACACAAAGGATAAAATAATATCACAACCACGATGAAACAACGCGCTTGATATAATAGAAAGAGGTTTTTTTAAGGATAGATTTCTTTTCTACCCAGAGTTGTGGGTGAAAACGCAACAATGTACTGCGTTTCGGATCGAAGTGGCAGAAAGGACGGGGTTGTTTTTAGTCAGTAAGAGTCTGATAATCCCTTTCTGTCCCACCTCAAGATAATATGTACTACATGGTTGCTTAGTAGTGTAACGGTTTTATATTATACTGTTGAGCTAGTTGTATCGAATGCAATATCTGGATGAGTGAGATATTACTACTGTGTGCGAAAAATTTAATTATTTCATTGCTTCGACGGCAACAGAGCAATCGGAATACTTGGTGGTAATCAGTTGCACCACCAAACATTCGCAATACCAGAGGATTTACAAATAAGTACATTGCCTTTTGGAGATTCTCGTATGGGGGTCGCTGCATAATGCTGAGCGTGGGTCATTTCGCGTGCTTGGACGCATATTTTCTCCTATCCTCTACTTTTGTGATATTGTTTTTACCATGCTTAATGTATTTTATATTTTTAACTTTATTTTATTGTCTTGTTCGTTCTGTATCTTTTATGCGTCCGAAGAGATTTAGAGATTGGGGAGGAGAAGGATTGGGCATCCTAAAGTAATCGGCGCCGCCTATTGACACTTGTAACACTAGAGGAGTAACATTCAACAGTATTTTAGATAGGGATTGGAGGAAGGAGGGGGGGGGGGTTGTGTCTTTGGTAACTTCACTTAAATGGCGAAACATTACGCTTTGTTACGCCATTTGTGGAAAGTTATTTTTGCCATAATAGTTTAGCGATAGTTTTATTTGCTTAGAATGTCATTCGAAAAGCACCATCATAACTTAACTTACCTACCGCAAATATGATATAGATTTGATACTATTTAACTACACTTAAGGCTCATTTTTCAATAGTCAGATAAATGTTATCTGTAGTCTAAAATTGTTGTCTTATACAAACATTCTGACGTTACATCATCATAATTATTCCGCAAATCACTTTTATCTTCATTTAAAAATCAACCCTTCTACATTCATTTTGGGGTTTTATTTTCTATTTCATTTACAGTAGAATTTGCAGATAGAAGACAGAAAGTAAGAAAGAGATCTCTATCTTAATTAAGCCAACATTCGCTTGCAAAGCAAGATAAAAGTATTTAAGTGTGGGAGAGCTATACTAAGGAACAAATGGCAACTTGGCCGGAGTTATACCACGGATATTCCAAACACCACGGCCTCACTAAAAAAGAGCAAGTATTTTCAATATATAAATTCACATACAAACAAACAACAATTTGTGGATCACACAAAGTGTTGTTCAATTCGGAAGTCGATCCCGAAACACGTTACGTAGCAGCCAGTTTCCCAGCTATTGCACAGAGTATTAAACAGAGTTAGGTTAATATAACTAAAAAGTCGATGTGTAAATCTAGGGTATTATTAATATATCTCTATAACAAATTTCATCCTAATCGGGCCAGTAGTTTTGTGTTAAAGAATAACAAGTGTGGGAGAGCCAAGCTTCGGCACAAATAGGTCAACTCGACCGGAGTAATACCACGGCCTCACAGAAAACGGCGTGAAACAATCACAGCTTTGTGTTTCACCGTGTGAGTGAGGTTACCCGTCCCTATCCCTTCCCAATCCTTAAATATCCGCAACCCTTATCCCCAAAAGGCCAGCAACGCAGTTACTCGTTAGTTACAGTCGTTACTCCTTTGGTGTTGCGGGTGTCTATGGACGGCGCCGATTGCTTATTATCGGGTAATGCGGTAGCTCGTTTGCCGACTTATACCATAAAAAAACAAAATATACATCCATACATTATCACAAACATTCACATATATAAATATTATAAACACTGACAACGAAATTCTCTCGTCCCGCATCAGGTGTCATTATATGTTATTAAGTACTATAAACATCCAAAAACTCTCTAGAACCTGGAATCGAAGCCATTGCTATAAGGTTAAAAGTCGAACTTTAAAACTACTGAACATGAGTAAACTAAATAACCTATCCGTTACATCTGAACTAATAACACATTTTAATACGTGGGAATTCAGGTGCAATTTCACTACAATCAAAAACAGACCTAATTTTTAAGTGAATAAAGTATAAAAATCGGTTTACGAGTATAGTGGTTCTTAAGCTCTTATTGTAAAAATACCGGCAGTACGGAATACGGGTGCAACTTTTGTTCAAATGAAAAGAGACTTTAACGTGGAAAGATTAAGGTATTAAAATCATTGGTTTGTGCAGTGGTTCTTAAGCTGTATTATTATTGTAAGTATATAGGGTGTTGTGACCTTGTAAGGAGGATTCACGCTTCGTTGCTTGCTCCTTGGAAATGTCTTTAGTAGGCACGATACGGGGACGATACGATATCATTTTTAACAGCGATTTTTTGGTCGTTGATTTTTTATTTTATATTTATTTAGGTGTATTTTGTTTTATTAAACTTAATCACGTGAGTAAGACCAAATTTTTTATACATTAAGTTTGTCTTACGATTTAGTTACTGTTTAAAAAATATGTATTTGTTGCCAGCTTTAAACCACATATTTTTTTGTAAGTATACATATTTTTCTAAGTCTGTGAAATATTTTATGATAAATACTACTTACATGAGGTACATATTTGAGCGAACATAAAATTATTTCGTCAAAATTTATAACAAGGTAAAATTAGTTAAAAAGTTATTTTAGAAAATTCTATAAATAAAATTGTTTTGCGATGCTTATCCAAAACACTCCAAAAAAAAATAATTTCATTCTTTTTACGTTTATCGTTGCCCTTATACATACTTACAACTGATATTTTATTAAACACAACATTTATATACGATCTAACACAAAATAAATCAAGTACTCAAGCGACTTCAAAACCCCACAATATAATTTATTTTTTTATTTAAACTGTAGGATTATTCTTAAAGGGATCTAAGCTTTTTCTCAATTTTGAATTATCATTTTTATTTTATACTTTATATAGGTATTTCATAGCTAAGAACACCCGCACATAAGTCACCTTTTATTTATAAAAAAAAAAACTAAATTGAAATCGCTTCATCCAGGATACCACAGACATATAGACAGACACGTCAAACATTTAACAACCCTCTTTTTCCGTCGAGGGTTAATAAAAAAAAATCGTTACCTATAAATCGCCTTAAAATTTCGTACCCACGCCACGAAGGCGGGTAACCACGCGACATGGTCCAACGCACATAGTCTTTGTATTTTTATTTTACGCACACACATGCACACAAATAGGGACCTGCTTTCTCTAAAACCTTGTTTGGTGAACTTCACCTTGATTTAGGGGCTAGGGGTAATATGGTTGACTAAGTTTAAAGGACATAAGCAGAAATGGTGCAATTTTTTGTGTCTGTGTTGAGAGAAAAAAATCCAAATCATTTGTTCCGTTACTCACAACAAAATATAGGTAATGATACCGCTTCACAAAAAATCCAGCGTGAAATAACCACAGCATAGTGTCTCGTCGTGTGAATGAGGCCCATTCACTCCACCTCTTCTCATCCACCTTCCTAATCCTTAAATATCCGGCACCCTTATCCCCAAAAGGCCGTCAACGCCCTCGCAAATTCTTTGGTAATGTGGGTGTCCATGGGCGGCGCCGATTGCTTACCATCAGTAAGGCCGGCAAACGACATAAAAGAGGAATGGAGAAGGAATGGGGGGTTTTTAGTCCGTAAGAGTATGACACTCCAGACGTGAAGCAAGTACTACACTACGTTGCGTTTCGCCCTGAGAGGTTTCCGGAGGCCCAATGCTTACCCCCATCTTCAATCCTCAAATCTTAAATCCTAAATCCCCAAGAAACCAAAAGAGGTCGACAACGCACTGGTTTACGAATTAAGAATGTCCATTGACAATGCCTGATTGCTAACTATCAGGCAATCCATCAGCTCGCTAGCTGACGGTTTAAAAAAAAAACAAAAACAAAACGAAGAAATTCTCTTTTATATAAATAAAAATATAATAACAATATTCTAATAAATATAATAAAAATAAAAATATTCTATTATATTTAACATACAATTTAATACAAAAAACTACCATTAATATAACGTTCGTGAGTCATTTTAAATTAATTACGTATTATGTTTTCGGCTTACTCACGTAATAATATGACGAGATACTCGACTAGTTTCAAGCCATGCTAGAGGCCCGTATTCATGATGGTTATTACATAATAATTAAATTAGAATGTCTGTCTCACGAAAGTTATAATAAAAAACTGCCATCTTTAGCCCCAGTATATTCACGCTAACAATGTCTTCGAGCATATCCTTATCTCCTGTTTTAACCCCTACCCATTCGAGCGTGGTTCCTTCGGGCGTAAGCAGGATACGAAGCAACCGTTCCCGCAACCACTCGAGTGGAATGTCGAAGGTAAAAAGTTATCGTTTTGTAAGAAGTTAATAATATAAAAAATTGTTTTGGTGTTTACCGATTACCGTTTTTAGTGAGCAAAACTAGTGTGTGTTAGAGAAGGTATTTGCTATGCAGTTTAAAGGCTGATAATTGTGATGATGATGATGTTCTTTATTGTTTTTTGTGTTTTATTATTGCCATAATATAAATTAGATGATTACTCAAATTATTCCTTAGTATCGATTTAATTCTGAAAACATTTGAAATATATAAACTTGTCAAATTTTTGTTCAACTATAACAACAATAGTTTTTGACAGTCAAAATCGAGAAACTTCTATCAATTTTATGACGTAATTTTTCTTTTTGTTCAAACTGTATGTATAGATGAATATACCTCGAAAATTAGTAAAATCAATCATTGAAGAAGTTTGATATAATCAATAAAATGTCATAGCAACTATCCTGAGACAGAATCTGAAGATTTTATTGAAAATAACGACGTTTCAAGTCATCTCGGGTCTCTTATTCGTCACACACCTCGCGCAGCGAACTCTATTAGGAGAGCTTTAAAATTAGTCGTTTATTTCACGTGACCTAGTAATTTTCAATAACTAATAATTAAAATACCAATCAAATTTATTTTCGTACACTTCATAAAAATTAAAAAAGAAAGGAATAATCCATTCACAATTTAGTAGGAATGGATCTTTTTGCGAATACAAAAAAAAAGTTGTCAATACGATCCGGGATCACATTAAAAAGCGTCAACCGTTCGAAACGACCATTTAGCAATTAAAAAGTAAAAACTAAGGAAGCAAGGATTGAAAAGTTTCCCTCAACTCGCTTTAAACTTCATCATTCATTCATTCGTTCATTCGTTCTTATTAAACTCCTACAATTAAGGAATGAATGATTCTACACAAGTATAGATTATAACTTCTACATTAAGTAATAGAAAAAAGGTTTCTTTTGATACAAAATTCTTAAAAGGGTATTGAGACCAATTGAATTTATGATTTTTAGTTAATTTTTAATGAAAAGTGTCATTAAGGAGATGCGCATATTGAATTAATGTTTCTTAAAATGAGACTTCAAATTGTGAGTTCATAAAGTTGAGATTCAAATGACACCACGTCTTTGTATATTTCGAACTGAAAATTGAGATTTAAGTTGTTACTTTACAGTTGAAATTACAATAATAGAAGACAACATTCTCAACTTAACTTTATAAACATTTATAGATATAGCTTTTCATTGAAATAGAAAACGTACACTCATAAGATTAAAGTTCAATTCTGTTCATCTGAAAGGTCTCTTACTAGTTTTTCACGGAGCACTAGGCTTGGTTATTAAGTCGGCTGTTTTAAAGTAAAATTTATATTGATTTTCCATCGATGATCCATCAGCGTCAATTATCTTATAGTACATTGAATTATGTCCAAAGGATGGATAATATTTTTCATCACTCTTTATTTATTATTGGATAAATATTGTAAATTTTAGGTTATTTCGCTTTCGCGAGAATATCAAGTGTCCTTAATAAACATACAATAATATCTTTTATCTCCAAAAGGGTAGGTAGAAAATCGTGTGTATGGCTTGAAGCTTGATATTGTCAGCCAAGGTAGCCGTAACGATTTACCGCGGCTTGGCCTAGAGCTAAAGAAGGAACGATGTGGTTTTTAGTCAGTAAGAGTCTGACACTCCCTTTCGCTCCTTAAGACAAGAGAAAATGGTTGACGATTTTTCTCCCCTTACAACTAATGCCACGCATATCATGCCAAGTCAAGAGTCTAATAGCTTGTACTTTTTTTTACTGGTATAAGTCGGCAAACGAGCAGACGGATTACCTGACGGTAAGCAATCAGCGCCGCCCATGGACACCCGCAACACCAAAAGAGTTACGAGTGCGTTGCCGGCCTTTTAGGGATATGGGTTGCGGATGTAAGGATCGGGAAGGGATAGGGGAAGGGACAGGATTGGGCCTCCGGTAACCTCACTCACACGGCGAAACACAACACTGTGGGTTTGTTTCACGCCGGTAGTGAGGCCGTGGTATCGCTCCGGTCGAGCCGACCCATTCGTGCCGAAGCATGGCTCTCCCACACTTAAAAGCAGTGTCTTTGTAGCAGTATTATATTAAAAATTTGTCAACACGAAAGTCGTTCGTGGTGCGAGTTCCGACACACCATCTCGAGAAGTTCCTCAAGAAAGAGTTTTGGCCGAAGGGTGCCGTGTATCGCCGATTTCGTGGCCGCCTACATGACAGTGCAGTGTTAGAGTTAAATATTATGTAATATAATATTGATAGTATTTTTAAGATAAATATTGTTTGTATAGTATTGTATATGTTTATATGTTTATTCGATGCATGAAATAAATGGATAAATAAAAAAAAACTACAACGTAATAATACCTTTAACCATTTAATTTTCAAATCACTTTTTTTACTTCGGACGACAAAAAAACACTTTTTGGTAAGTTATCGGGGTCGCCCATGGATACTGGTAACACCAAAAGAGTAACAAATACACTATGGTTTTTTAGAGATTGCGGAACTAAAATTGGAGATGTAGGGAGTGACGATGACTCAGCAGAAAATTTAAAAGAACAAAGACTACATTGCAAACTAAATTTTAATACGTCATCATAGAATTCAATCTACTTTGTTTCTCAGTAAAGCTATAATACGATTACGGTGTTTCATAGAAAATATAAAGTTTTATAAGTCTTTAGTATCTAATATTGTTCGTTTACTGCAGGTAAGTAGACTGTTATAGGATTTTATGCTTTGGTCTCTGTGCAATTGAGCTTAATTTCGTTAAACTCTTTTCTCAGAAATTTTAATGAAAATTTGATGTTAAGCTTCAATAGGATATTTCGTCGAAGGTCATTAAGTGGTCACAAGTGAGACCACTGAACAAGGTTTGATTCCCGTTTCGGGAAAAGTGTTGGGATCATTGCGGATTTTCGACAAATTTCTTAGGTAGTAACACTGAAAACTACTTATTGGATTTTAACCTGTATTCATTACATATTATTATTTACTAGCTACTCTCTTACGGTTTCACCCGCTGCTCAGCTCCATTCGATCGTAGCGTGATGTTTTATAGCCTATAGCACTCAAGAACATTTTAGCTGTCTATGAGTGAAAGAATTTTGACAATCTGACTAGCGGGTCCAAAGATTACCCCCTACATACAAACTTACAAAGTACACATAAATTTTACCTCTTTATCATATTTAAAGGAAAGCGGTTTATGAATGCTGATGAAGCGGTGGCCGCGTATCGCGATGCCATTGAAGGGACCCCTGAGGACCAGTGGGCAAAGTTTTCCCCAATTTTTTTTTGTTTTAGCCTCACATTAGGATTTTCTCCTGTGTCGTGGGTGCGGTAACAAACATACGATTTCACCTACACATGACACCTAGATCCGGAACAACAATTTGTGTATCACACAAAGAGTTGTTCCGTGCGGGAATCGAAGCCGCGACACGATGTACGGCAGCCAGTTGCCCAGCCGCCACACGAACAGTGCAGCCAATGGTTCTATTCTATCGTATGCAGCAGTGTAATGACGTGAATGGACAATATTTTGAAAAGATATAATAAAACTAATATCTGGCTAATGTAATCAATTTTGATTTTCTAAAAACTTTCAGTTTGACTTTCGTTTATAGCTACAATGTTCCTGAGTGCCATAGGCTATAAAACATCACGTTACGAAATGGAGCCGAGCAGCTAGTAAAATGATATTTTCGCTCCGGACCAAAGAGAGCCGGAAAACAGTACACCATCTTAAGTAAAACATCTTAACTTTATAAAAAAGCAATTGCAACTGACGGAGAATGCTGAATGTACTTATTCTTTACTTACCTAGCTTACTTACATAAAACTTTCCTCTCACAAAACTGAAAGCGTCTTCTAAAAGTTAAATTCAATTTTACATCAAGTTGTTTGAAAAATAAATTAAATAACAATTGTTGAAATTTTTGTACTGTGTATGTTTTAGGTTACATGCTTAATCAGTCCAGTAGGTAGTATATATTTCTTTCGAAAGGGGGCTAGACGGAAAAATTAAGACGAAAAGATTTTTCCACTATTTAATTGATGTTATTCATCATCATCATCGTCAGCCTATAACTGCCCACTGCTGAGCAAAGTCCTCTTCTCACACAGAGAAAGGTTTGAGCATTAATCACCACGCTTGCTCAATGCGGGTTTGCGATTTTAAACTTATAATTAGAAATTATAAGTCCAGGTTTCCTCACGATGTTTACCTTCACCGTATGTCAGTGGTGTCTAAATAAACATAGAAAGTACATATAACTCGGAAAAAGTGCCATTGGTACTTGCCAGGTTTCGAACTCACACCCTCATGCATGAGAAGTGCATTAAAAAACCGCATCATAATCCGTTGCGCAGTTTTAAAGATTTAAGCATGCATTGAGATAGAAAGCTATTTTGTGGTATGTACCTAGTTTTTTTTATGCGATAGGACGGCAAACGAACTGACGGATTACCTGATGGTAAGCAATCAACGCCGCCTATGTAAAACAACAGAGGAGTTACAAGCGCCTTGCCAATCATTTGGGGATTAGGAATTTTGATATTTAGGGATTGGAAGAGGGGAAGGATTGGGCCTCCGGTAACCTCACTCACACGGCGAAACACACCGCTGTGGTTGTTTCACGCCGGTTTTCTGTGAGGCCGTGGTATCATTCCGGTCGAGCCGAAGCATTGCTCTCTCACATTTAGCCATACTATAAAGGGGTTACAAGAAAACAAGTTCTTCAGCGTTATAATATTAAGTATAGAAACGTACTTATTACGAAACTAATAATAATATATCGTAAAGCGATCACATTTAATATACTCTGCTTATCCACTGGAAAAATAAACCTAATATCATATTATATGTAAACAAGTTTAACTTAATATAAATTTAATACCGATCTTTTGCAAATAAACACTCTAATAACAAGTAATAAGATTTAAATTTGAATAGGTACTTAAAGTAAATAGGTGTATCGCGATTCATATTTTAATTTCGTACCATTGACCTCTCTTTTGATGTAGTAAAAATAAATTTATTTATTTTGCATAAATATTAATATGCATGAATTTATTTTTTAGAAAGAATACATTTGTGTAGTAAATTAATATTTAATTTGAATTTGGAATTCTTATACATTATAAACAAAATTGAAGTCGACCCATGTTTCTTTTTTTATTTATTTTATTTTATTTTATTAAAACTTCATGCACAATGGGTACATAGGCGGACTTAATGCCTTAGGCATTTTCTACCAGTCGAGCCTTGGGTGATGCAGAGATGAGCCAATGGTCGGTGCAAGAAGCAAGCAAACAGACTTAAATTTAAATGAGTGAAGACGAGATAGATACATATATGTGCAAATATTTACATACAAGTTACAATACAATATATATATATAAACTAAGTACTCAAATTACATAATATATTTATAAATAACATATACATATATAATATATACTTATACTTATTATAATATACTATATATATGGTGGTCACGATTCAGCCAAACCTTTTAGCAAGAGCTCACGAACCTTTTGTTTGAAATTCAAACGACTAGACACCATCCTGATATCAGGGGGGAGCGCATTCCACAGCAAGACAGACTGAACGAAAAAGGAGGAGTGGAGAAAATCAGTACGATGAGTGGGACATTGAAGAAGACGGTTATGGGAAGAACGAAGGTTCTTGCTGTGGTTTGCGCACATGTATTGAAAGTAAGACGATAGATAGCTAGGCGAAAAAGGTGAGGTAAGGAAAGAGAACAGAGTGGTTAGCGCCCTTTGCTCCCTGCGCTGGCGTATGGGCAACCACTTTAATTGCAACCGATGTGCAGAAACATGATCATATTTACGCAGGTTGAAAACGAATCGAATGCAGTTGTTAAGAAGTCGGTCAAGTTTATTGAGTAGATCAGCATTCAGGTCGTAGTAACAAACATCAGCATAATCAATAATAGGAAAAACCAAGGCCTGCACCAGCATCGCTTTCGTAGAACACGGAAGCAAATTCTTTAGTCGATACAGTGTCCGTAAGGATCCAGTGACCCTCTTACATACGCTCGCAACTTGTGCATGCCACTTCAATGTACAGTCAATATACAGGCCCAGATCCTTTACCTCATTGCTTAGCGGGATAGTGGCACTATCAAAGAGAATGTTTGGTAAATTTGCTCGGTTCATTCCGCTTAGCGTACGAGAGCTACCTATAATGATTGCTTGGCATTTTAAAGGATTCACCGCTATGCCAAACCGTTCAGACCAGTTCTTAATAGCAGTCAAGTCGCTATTGATCGTCATAATTGCTTCAGAGAGCCCATCAATATTAGCTGGACAGTACAACTGCAAGTCATCGGCATACAGATGGTACGCACACTGAAGTTCAGAAGTTATTAAATTAATGAAGATGGAAAATAAAAGAGGAGATAATATACCGCCTTGAGGAACGCCAGTTTTCAATTTGCACCAATTAGATGAAAACTCATCAAGCTTAATCGACTGCTGACGGTCCTGAAGATAGGAAGAGAACCATTCCAACGATTTGCCAGAGATCGCAAGATGGGATAAGATTGCTAAAAGGATTTCGTGACTGACCATATTGAAGGCATTCGAAAAATCAACCAAAACCAGAATGGTGGCCTTGGTATCCTCAAGAGCCGCTCTAATATCGCCAGTCACTTTGAGGAGGGCGGAAACCGTGCTGTGCCCAGGTCTAAATCCAGATTGTAGAGGGCTGATAAGTCCATTCGTGTAAATGTATCTTGAAAGCTGTTTATGAACACAGGCTTCGAGGACTTTGGATAGGAACGGGAGTATAGATATAGGCCGAAAATGAGAGTTAATGATAATCTAAAAAAATAAGTTTTCTATTTTCAAACATTAGATCATAACAAAAGTTTAAAATGAGTTTTGGTTTGATTCATACTTTTTTGCATTCTCTTGGACTTAATTGCCACAAGCACTACTTTGTTTATTTGCTTTCTAGTTTTTTTATGTATGCTACATTATAATTGACTTAAAAAGAGGTTTTTTAAATCGAATATGTCTGTCTATGTTCATTGTTCATTGTATATGCTTTTTAGGACTGCAAATACTAAAAACATAAAATGTAACTTATATTCTTTTTAACCAACCTGATAGGTAAATGTCACTCACAATATGCAAGATTTAATTGGCTAACATAGCGGATGATGCGGAAATTATTGAAGGAGATCTATGTTTAGCAGGTAGTGAGTGCCTTCTATTATTTATTTTTTTGGAATGAAAAATCATCAAATGTCTTGTCTTGCTCAGGGTAAGCCGAGAGAGAGTGTCAGACTCTTACTGACTTCGTTTTGTCTCCTGTTCCATATCGAAGTAGCTTATTGCGCTTGCCGCAACCCCGAAAAACCTTGATGGTAAGCAATCAGTGTTACGCACCATACCAGATGAATTATAAGTTTATATTTTTATGAAATAAGACGAGATACGTGTCACGGAATGCTGCTCATGAATATGGGCCTCTAGCATGGCTTGAAACTAGTCGAGTATCTCGCCAAATTATTACGTGGGTAAGCCGAAAACATAATAATTAATTAAGAATGTCTCACGAAAGTTATAATATTTTTTTTATGAAATAGGTCAGCAAACGAGCAGTCGTACCTATTACCTGATGGTAAGCAATCAGCGTTACCCATGGACACCAGAGGTGTTACGAGTGCATTGCCGGCCTTTTGGGGTATAGTTTCGGATATTTAAGGATTGTGGAGGAATGATGGGTGGGGAGGATTCAGCCTACGATAACCTCACTGGCACGGCGAAACACAACGCTGTGGTTGATACTTGTTTCACGTGAAGCCGTGGTATCAGCCGTGCCGAAGCTTAACTCAAAGACAAGTGCGTCACTACCCTTTTAAAAAGGGTGTATTATTAGTTCTCAGTACTAATATTAGCTTAACTCTTTTATAAAAATGAACTTTAATATATTTATTATAATATGCAAATTGAAATATCATCTTTTGACTTACTAAAAAGGTTGTATTATTTATATTTTTACGAAGTCTGTGGGTGCACCTGGCTCAGTCTTTCTTCTTAGAAAACATTATAAATTATTTTTCTGATGAATTTACTTGAATTGATATTCGATTTTGATCCGCTTTTAATCTTAATAAATGAAATACTTTCTAGGATTTTTTGAGTAATTTTTATGGAATTCATAAATTCAATTTGTTATATTTACATTTATTTTCATTTAGTTGAAAATATTTCCTATTATCTACTAATATTCTAAATGTGAAAGTGTGTGAGAATGAATAGATGTATATTTGTATGTTTGTTATTTTTTCATGCAAAACGGCTCGACCGAATCGGTTGAATTTTTTTATGTAGATTGGCGATACCCTGATTTAACTCTTAGACTGGTTTTTATCAACATACCAAGGAGCCGAAGCTGCGGACAGAAGCTACTTTTCATAATAATTATTGATTTATTTCGACTGCCTGGTTAGCGCATTGGCTGGACCACTAGCTGCTATGCAACGTGTCGCGAGTTTGATTCTCGCACAGAACTGTACTTGAACAAAAAATGTTGTTTCGTGTATGGGTGGCTTGTGTATGTGAATTTGTATATTTGTTAATGATGCATTCACGACACAGGAAAAAATCCTAGTGTGGAGCAACACAATAAAAGAAATTAAATATATCAGACTTTGTCAAATTGTTTAAAAATAAAAAAAATACGAGGTTCATTTTATTCAAATTGCTTTCCAAGGAAAATATGGAAATCAATTAACAAAAAAATCATTTATATTTATTCAATAACTAAATATTTTTTTAACACACTATTTGACTAGTAAACCAGAAATATGAATTTCGTCTATAGTACATCGAAACATGGACTTAATAAAGGAACAAACAAAAAGAGTAACCATGGAGTTTCTTGCTCGTTCTTCTCCATAGGAATCTACACTTTGAAACGAGCAAATAGCTTCACTAGAGGACAGTTACAAATGAGTCGTGGATGAGATGATGCTTCTCATGCATGAGGGTTCAAAACCTGGCAAGTACCAATGTGACTATTTCCGAGTTATATTACTTATGTACTTTCTATGATTATTTAGACACCATTGACATACGGGCAAGGAAGGACTTATAATATCCAAACATAAGTTTGAAATCGCTTGCGGGGTAAGCGCAATGAGGCACCGCGACCTCGGCTCAGAGCAGGAGAAGGAACAGGGAGGTTTTTAGTCAGTAAGAGTCTGACATTCCCTTCCACCCGGCCCTGTGTGGGAGAACTCATTTGATGACTTTCCTCTCACAAAAAAAAAAAATCGCCAATCCGCCTTGAGTAAGCAATTTAGCATTTTTTTTTTTTAAATACGTTACCCCACGTTTGGCGTTTCTGCTGTGTAGTAGGTGCGTTTAAAAGCATATAATTTCACATACACATAACACCCAGACCCGGAACAACAATTTGTGGATCACACAAAGAGTTGTTCCGTGCGTACCCGCGACACCATGCAGCCAATTGCCGATCCATCGCACCAACCATGCAGTCAATGTTCAATCCTGAATGCTCAAATCTTCTCCTTGCGACAAGACGCCTTTCTTCAGCAGTGGGCACTCATAGACTGATGTTGTGATGTGATGTTAAAACGAACCAACCTTGATGTATCCTTCTTTTTTAAAAAAAAAAAGATTCTATTTATTATATTATCAATTCAATTTAAAGTAGCAAATGTTACCACCTACCAATTAGGTTGGAAAAAAAATGCAGTTCCGTCAAATGTCTGGCTATCCAAGGGCACTCTGTATTCAGTGGCGGTCTTGACACAAGCACCACTCCTCCAACCCCTCTATTATAAAACGAGAGGCTTTTACAATTTGAAGGCTTAAGAAAAATAGGAAAAATGCTAGCAGCATTTTTCGCGTCGATTTTTTTTTTCATTGCCTTGTTAATTATATGGTGGGGTTTAGTTGTAGCTCGGTCGTGGGGTCGTGGGGTAGTTTTTTTGAAGAGTGTGGGGTCGAAATGGATAATGGAGGCTGTTTGTTGATAGTGCTAGAGTAGCTCGAGAGTAGGTTTTTGTTTTTTAGACTGTTTATTTGGGATTGTTTGTAAAGTTATACCTGGGTTTTTATACGCTATTTTTTAGTATCGTTGCACGATAAAATTGCTGCTGAAACTATGTTGTTGGTTAGAGAGCAAGTTATACTAGTATAGAAATGAAGTGTAGGAGAGTCATTTTTTGACACGTAAATGTCGGCCCTACCGGAGTAAACACAGCATTGTATTTCAGCGTGTAAATGAGATTGCCAGATACCGAATCCTTTCTCTCCGCCAAACCCTCTCCAGTACCTAAATCTCCGAATATAACATAAAAATGAAAATCGTCAGTGTGTACACATTTAGAGGTGTTTTTTTATAGTTAGCATTAAGGTTATCTGTCTTGCTTATCTCCTTTTTGAATAACCTTTTTTACCGACCTGATGGTAAGCAATCAGCGCCGCCCATGAACACCCGCAACAACGGAAGAGTTACGAGTGCGTTGTCGACCTTTTGGGGAACACTCACATGGCGAAACATAACGCCGTGGTTGTTTCACGCCGGTTTTTTGTGAGACCGTTGTGTTTCTCTGGTCGAGCCGACCGATTCTTGCCTGAGGGTTGCTAGCATTCATGTATTCATATAATACCTGTTATATTTCCAAACAGGTCCATCCATTGTGTAGATAAGTAGTTCGTATCCTAACACATTCCTTACAAACTCTTCCCAGTTGTTCAATTAAGTAATTTTCACATCTATATCTTCAGTAATAAAGCTTATCATAACTGCACGAAGAACATGATCAATATTTGCATTCAGTGTAATCTGTATGTCGATTGCATAGAGTTTAATATTAATTAAGTTAATGGTAAATGGGTAATTTCCAAAGGGCTATAAATTAAGACAATGTGATCAAAGGCTTGCAAATTTGCTTTCTAATTTAAGGGAGGTATTTCAGTCAAGTGTAATAAACCGGTAATAAGGAGAGAGTCTATTGCCAAATACAGAATTTAATACTACATCTGAATATTTTAGTGGCGCCAGTGACTGAAAAGTTGAAAGGGAATTGTTTGTCTTGGTATGGCCATGTAAAAAGGAGGGATGAAACGCATGTTACAAAAAAGCCATGAGTATAAATGTGGAGGGATGGAGAGGGAGAAGGAGACCAAAGAAAATATGGATGGATTGTGTGAGAAGTGATATGGAAGACAGAAGAGTTAGTGATAACGTGACAGGTGACAGGACAGAATGGAAGAAAGAAACACATTGCGCCGACCCCAAATAAAACGGGACAAGGACAGGAAGATGATGATGATCTGAATATTTTAGTATCCAACAATAATCTAGAGGAACGTCTATTTCAACATCTGTCATCATCAGCCTATATAAGTCTCCACTACCGAACAAAGGCCCAAAGTTTCTCACACGGTGCAGATTTTGCATTGCCCACTATGCTTGCTCAATCCGGCTTGGATAGGTGATTTCAAACTTAAATACAAAAAAAAAATATTTATCCAGATCTCCTCACGATGTTTTCTTTCACCGTTTGTCAGTGGTGTCGCAATAAACTTTGGAAGTACATAATATATAACTGGGAAATGGTCACATTGGTACCTGCCAAGTTGACCTCCTGCAAGTGAAGTGGGAGCCTTAACTTTTGGGCCAATACGATAGAATGTTTCAATAGACTATGTATGACATGGCAATTCGGTCTGTCTCCAATACGTAAGGGTTTGCCGTGATCACCTCAAATGATTCACAAACTGATCAGAAATCACAGTTCAAAGGGTTTAGGTTCACCAGATCCGGCTGCCTAATCCGGTCAAATCTTATGAAATATGTCATTGTAGATATTTTTTTGATATAATAGATCGGCAAACAAGCAGACAGATTACCTGATGGTAAGCAATCAGCGCCGTCCATGGACACCCGCAACGGAGGAGTTACGAGTGCGTTGCCGACCTTTTAGGAATTAGGGATTTGGAGATTTAGGGATTGGGGGAGGGGAAGGATTGGGCCTCCGATAACCTCACTCACACGGCGAAACACAAAACACAACGCTTTGGCTGATTCACGCCGGTTTTCTGTGAGGATGTAAGAATAGTTTCTTATCATGCAGTATATAAACGTACAAAACCGCTCAACTAAGTAATTAAAAAGAAAAACTAAAAGAAAATATTTGAAACCTAAAAGCAACTCTAGTTATTAATATTTCTTACAATTTTAATTTGACAATTTAAGCAAAGAACAAACATCTCAAAATATCCCAATTCGTCAACAATCTTCAAGTAATTTTCAACTTTACAACGATAACATTAGAATTTAATATCTATGTATCTATGCCATTTATACCTGTGTGTTGAAATCCAGGTTATTCAACTGACCACGAGTACTGCCAACCAACTTTAATCGATAGTCTAGGCAATAAACTTTGACATTCGAATATATGGCTCTCATTCTAGACTGAAATTCAGGAAAAATGCCTTTACATACCTTTGTTTATTGAGGCCTAAATCACTTTTACAAAAGCCTACAAGATTTATAGTTTTTTAAAGGAATAAAATGATCCTATCGATGTTCGGCATCGGCAAATAGATCGGGAAACAAGCAGACGGATTACCTGATGGTAAGCAATCAGAGCCGCCCATGCACACCGGCAACACCAAAGGAGTTGCGAGTGCGTTTCAGTAATTTAAGGATTAGGAAGGGATGGGTGGAAGGGAGTGATGGGACCTCCGGTAACCTCAATCACATGGTGAAACACAACGCTGTGGTTGTTTCACGCCCGTTTTCTGTGAGGCCGTGTGTAGTCTTATTGACTACACAGACTTGACCATTTCGTTTCTTTTCTTTCTTCGGGAAAATTTTATCTTTCAAAAAATCTTTTCAATTCGTTTGCAAATGTGTATGTGTGAAATTACTTTATAAGTTTCGTCAATCTTATAACCTTACCAAAAACAAATACCCTATTTAAACCCAACAACATAAACGCAAACCCAACCAAAAAATCCTTCATAAATTTAAATTTAAAAAGTAACATGTTAAATACCTTTACAAAACTTGAAAATGCCATAATTAAAATATTTCCAACAAAAGCCATCGTTTTAAGTGGGTGATTTTAAAAATGAGCTCATTCCGGCCTCCCTAGGCGAGTTGAACAGTTGAGCCGGAGTCTAAAACTGGGCTTTTCAACCCGCCACTTCTACCCTAGGGAAGGGTAGTTAGCGCATTCACTTAGTACTTTCATTCATTGCCTCGATTCCTCATTGATTTTTAGTTTTCAGGGTTCCATAGCCTAAGAACAAAAACAATACGGCAAGAAGGCGTTTTTACAGAACTTTCTACATTGTACAGAAAAACTATAGTGGGCTGTATATTCCCGAAACGATAGGATTTTTAAACCTTCAAGAAGAGATCTTAACACTTTCATTGCCACTACGATTTTCATAATGTTATCTCGAATGCCGCCTACATTTCTTGTATATTTTGAGGCCGCTATCCCACGGACGTTAATGTTTGCCATGCGACTACGCGGCGTTAACGTCGCGTTAGTGCGGCGTCGACGCTGCGCAAACACAACGTTGACGTCAACGCTATATAATATATTTTCTGTAATAAGTTAAACCCGGGTCTTTAATCCGGGTGTCATATTTGGAGATTATGGCGAAGCCATTTAAGGTGATTAGGGTTGACTATGCTCTATCCTTAACCAATATGTTGATAATAATAAGTTCATAGGTTGCTAGTACCGTACTTTTTTTTAATGTGCGGATTACCTGATGGTAAGCAATTAGCGGCTCCCAAGGAGATCCGCAACGGAGGAGTTACGAGTGCTTTTCCGATCTTTTAGGGATTAGGGTTTTGGAGGTTTAGGGATCGGGAAAGGGGAAGGATAGGGACTCCGGTAACCTCACTCACATGGCGAAACACAACGCTGTGGTTGGTGGTACCTAGTATGAGAAAATTATAGTACGGAACACTTTATAAATTATTTGTACCATTTATTCGTTGTTTCTTTTTTTTGGTTTCCATCTTATTGTTTACGCCAGTATTCAAATTAGTTCGAAACTGCTGTATAGGTTTTTTATATTGAATTTAGTTTTGACGCCTACAAAGCAATTTTTATGATTGAATTTAACGTAAAAATGGCGTTTTATGTTATTTTCTATTGAATTTTAATGGACATAGTTCTTGAAATTTTACTTGAGTTCAATGTTTTTTGAGTTGTAGGTATAGGTATCATTATTGATTATTTATTTTGATTGGCAATTAAAATAAAAAAGGAGTTCAATTAAATCTATAGTAGTATTGTAAAGAGGTAAAATTAGTAAGTTTGTATGTAGAGGGTAATCTTTGGAACCGCTGAAAAGGAACATTGAAGCTATCTATCAGTGAAAAATAATTTGAAAATTGGACCAGCAATTCTAAAGATTACCCCCTAAATACCAGCTTACAAATTACAAATTACAGTAATGCAATAAATAAACTAAAGAAAATAAATAAAAATTCCTTACTACACACATTTAAAAAAAAGAAAAACGCCCCTTGAAATCCCATTGACACACTCAAGGGTCGAACTGCAGACTTTCGCCACGTACGTGAATTGACAACATAAAATATATTCAGAAAACAACGGGGACGCTCATCCATTGTCCTCGCGAACATTAACAGGTTAAAAAAAGTCACAAAATAACCCTATTCATTGCAAAACCCCATAGAATTTTCAATTAAACCCATGAATCTTGCAGCCCATGGGGTCTTGTTCTCTGGACGTTTGGACCCCACTTGCTTTTATTTTTGAATCCTATTGAACCAAGGATTGAATCCAGTACAGATGCAATAACACTCTTTACTCTGCAAAAGAAACTGATAAGACTCCTCGTAAACATAGAGCAAACAGACAGTTGCAAGCCATTCTTCCTAAAACACAACATCTTAACTCTCCCCTGTATATACATACTAGAATCATGCAAATTTGTCCGTAAACACCAAGAGCTGTACACTCAACGAGACGACAACCAATCACGCTATGAACTCAGACCCCGCGCTAAACTAAATATACCTAAGTCTAGTTTAAAAATGCACTCGACAAGTCCCTACGTTATGTCTATTAAATTGTACAATAAACTACCCGCACAGATAAAAAGAGAAGATAAAATTAATATATTTTTAAAAAAACTTAGACAATTTCTTATAAATAAATGCTACTATTCCATTAACGAATACCTAAATGATAAAAATATATAGACATAAACAGTCACACGCAATAACACACACACACACACACACACACACACACACACACACACACACACACACACACACACACACACACACACACACACACACACACACACACACACACCACACACACTTACAGTGTAGATAAAGTGATTCATAATAAAAAAAAAAAAAAAATTCAAACATAAATATATATAACTTACTTGCCTATATAACCTTAGTCTTAGTCAACAAAAATAAGTAAAATAGCCGATAAGAGCTTCCTCTCTCCTATCCCACTTACTTTGCTGTGCCCGACAGGGTCCATATGAACTATTTATAAGTACTACCACCTAAGAATACATGTGGAAAGCAATAAAGTATTGAGTATTGAGTATTGAGTATTGAAAGAGGGGTTAATGAGAAGTGTGTGTGATTCTGTGGTGTCTGTTTAGGGTTGAATTATAGTTGTTATTTATTGTGGTGGTGTTTGGATGTGTGAGTTAGACATTTTGTTTTTGTGTTTAAGTCCAAAGAAGATTAATCTATACTAATATTATAAAGAGGTAAGATTTGTAAGTTTGTATGTAGGGGTTTGTATCTTTGGAACCGCTGATCGGATTGCCAAAATTCTTTCACTGATAGATAGCTGCAATTTTCCTGAGTGCTATAGACTATAAAACATCAGGCTACGATTAAATAGAGCCGAGCAGCGGGTGAAACCGCGCGAGAGTAGCTAGTAAGTAATATTAAAATTATGAAAAGTATATTTCTAAACAATGAATTTTGAACTGTACGGTTGATGCAGTGTCTAGGCAACCTAAAGGCTTCGATTTCCACACGAAACAATTCATTGTGTGATACACAAATTTGTTGCTCCGTGTCAGGGTGTGTTTCTAAAATTATATTTTTGTAAACGCACCCACGATACATGAGAAAATCCTATAGTAGGGTAGCAATAAGGCCATAAAATCTTTTTTACACGTCAAATTTATTTATAAAAAACTAGATGAATCCCTATATGAATGTTCTCCTGTTTACGTATCTAGAGAAAAACACAAGGTTTCGATTGCAATTCCTATGAGAAATAAAATATGATTTTATTCTCGGAATTTGGAATTTATAGAAATTCATATTTCTTCTAAGTAAATGTTACTGTTTTTTTTACTACGAAATCATCAACAATTGAGATACTGAACAAATTTACGGAAACAGATTATTGATTTGATTTTTTTTTATTTAAAAATGCTGCCCTTTTCTAGGATATTATTCTGTGTCGTGAACGATGTGTTGGCAAATACCGAACAAGAATTAATTTGTGCATTAGTGCACTTACGGTCTTTTGCACCTCGAAAATCGTCATCAAGTTTGTCTTTTAAATTTGGTTCATAACATCTTAAAAAATAAACATAAAAAAATTAAATCACAAAAGCTAAATTATTAAAACATTTTATTTCCGAGTCGTAGAGCATTTAAGTGCTTTCGAGGCATCTGTATGTCGTCACTTGTATGTAGAGCTGCACTACAAGTGCATAAAGCGTGCAATGTTATAAAGTGGCTCTATATTACATGTGCTTGTAGAGTTCTCTCTGTAGAGTCGTTTGCTGTCAATATTTGTCTATACTTTGAAAATGTATACTGTTCAACGATATATATTTTTGAAGTAGGATAGCTTGCTTACCATCAGCCTATTTGAACACTCGTTTGAATGAAGTAAGCAACAGTCTATGGATACCTGCAATAGGTACTGAAGAGGTAACATTTTCTTATTGCGGATTTTGGGATTTTAGGAAGGGTCATGATTGGGTTATTGAGGAGGATTGGTCCTCTAATACCATGACTCATACAGCAAATATTACGCTTCTGTTTCACGCCGATAATAATCGGTGAGGCCGTTTTATATGTTTTATTTTGTCTAAAATATGGCGTTTAGCATTGCATTTTTACTAATATTACAAATGAAAAATTATGTTTGTCTTTCTGTTACGTCGCAAGAAGACATTCCTCCAGGTATCGTGACTTTGGTCAATAGATTATAAAATAAAATTAAAAAATGTTGTTGGTAAGTATTTTTAACATTTTTTTTTGACGAACGATTTTGTGGGTTATTAGGAATTTAAGGGGATCTGGGGATTGGATCTCCAGCAGCCGCACTTATACTACAAAACTCAACTCAAATATTGGTTCATAACAGGATTCCGTGAGACCGTGGCATCACCCTGGTCATTCGCGCCAAAGCATGTCTCTCCCACACTTAAGCAAGTTGTTTGAAAGCTATAAATAATACATATGGTTTTGCATTGTGACTTTTAAACAATAAAAAAACTTTTGCATATGAAACATGAATTTAATTTTCATACAATCACGTGTACCAATGTATGTTATAAATGATTTCCTGAAATTCATGTTGATCGATCGCCACTCCTGAAAGCGAACACAAAAACATTTGAACACAATTGTTCAGTTTTCATAATACAAGATTGATTGATTCCTGAAGCTACTGTAATCTAATAATGTATGAATTTTTTTTTTAAAAAAAGCCTTTCTTCATGTTTTTCATAATGTACAACCTACTTTTGACTAGGTTATGGTAGATTGAATATGTTTCCTAACAATGAAATTTGGGGAAAAAAATTAGACTCTTTTTTAGAAATTATAAACTCTATGACCTAAGTGTGGAAAAGCCATGCTTTGGCACAAATGGGTCGGGCGGACCAGAGTGATACCACGGCCTTACAGCAAACCGGCGTGAAACCACCAAAACCACAGCGTTGTGTTTTGCCGTGTGAATGAGTTTACTGGAGGCTCAATCCTCAATCCTCAAATCCCTAATATATCACACGAGACAGGCAACGCACTTGTAGTAACACTTTTGATGTCAATAGTGTCCATGGGCGGTGCTGATTGCTTACCATCAGGTAATCCGTGTACTACCAATTATTGATACGTTTTTATATGTACAACATCAAAGTATGGCTCTCCCACATTGGTTCCGTGACTTTAACTTTTACAAACATTAAAACATCGGTTCTTCTTCATTCTCTGTACCATTAACAAGAAATTTAATTCTTCCTTATCTACATATAAGGGGAAAATTTTCTTCAACGGTGTTAAACGATGGGATTCAGGGCTAAATTCTTTAGACATTATGTAGACGTTTTAGATATGTTAGATTGGATATCAAAAGTGTGACCGGCCTTCAGTAGCTAACAGTTTAAGACCGTAGCCAGATTTTTTTAAATCTCTGAATTGTAGCTATTAATTTTCTAAAAATAATATCTTTATAATCATCATGATTTTAGTCTTAAAACAAAATTCTAAAGCCAGCCTAATTTTTACTTTAAAATGAACGAGTGAATGAATGATATGAATGAATGAAAAACATCGTCCGTTCTGTTATTCAAATGTAAATGATCGCATTTGCATTCAAATAAGGCTTTCTTGAATTATAACGCGAAATGTATTGGTTGACAGCCTTTATATAATTATTATTAGCAATTATTTTACGTAATGGGCGAATTATTTTGGTTTGTGACTTTATCGAATTATTCTGAAGAGAACGTGCAGAGTTAATAAGGCGTATGGTGGCAGTAAATTATATTTGGAGAAGTCCAATACAATATCCCAAAAACGCTGAAACTTTTGTAAGGCTGGATCTTCAGAAGATACAACATGAAAAAACCTTGAAACACTAAAGGTCGGAGAGAGAGGGAGAGAGAGAGAGAGAAAGAGAGATTATTATTTAAGGAAATGAAAAAAAGATAAGCAGTATACAGTTTTTTTTTTGTGCAATAGGTCGGCAAACGAGCAGACAGATTACCTGATGGTAAGCAATCAGCGCCCCCATGGACACCCGCTACGGAGTACTTACGAGTGCGTTGGCTACCTTTTAGGGATTAGGGTTTTGGAGATTTAGGGATTGAGGAGGGATCGGGGGAGGGGAAGGATTTGGCCTCACTCACACGGCGAAACACAACGCTGTGGTTATTTCACGCCGGTTTTCTGAGAGGCCGTGGTATCACTCTAGTCGAGCCGACCCATTCGTGCCGAAGCATGGCTCTCCCACATATTCCAATATAGTTGTCTGCTCTTCTCTTAGCTTACATCTTTCTGCTGGTTCTTCCTAAATTAGGCTATTCTACAAAGACCATGATGTTGTAATGCTTTTTGATGGACCTGAACCTTTTAGTTCAGGTCAGGACCTGCAAGGTCTTATGATATCTAACCTTCTTGTGAAGTTGGAAAATTATGGCGTACCATTTTACATACACACAGAGGATCACGCCTAAGCATGAGACTGTCATGAGCTTTTGTTTATGACAAGCCCTCCTCTAACTTCAAAAACCTGTAAGGTTAGGGGCCAGCGCAAGAAGATACCGCGACCGTAGCCTGGAGCAGGAGAAGGACCGAGCTAGTTTTCAGTCAGCAGTAGTCGGGCACTCTCTCTCGCATCACAAAACATTTGACGATTTTCTCACCTCAAAAATAAAAACGAAAGTTCAATGACACATAATCCTACATGAAAACCTTACAATAACCAAAGATATTTTTCGTTGATCTAAAATTACATTTTCTTTTTTACAGGTACGATTGGCCGATTCTTAGAATAACCGCCTTTGAGCCCCGAATTGATTGTGAGTAAAAAATAACTTAGCATAATGTAATTTCAACTGAAAAGTACCTTATCATTACTTTTTGCCTGAAATGTATGTAAGGTTCGTTCAAATTAGAGTGATGAATGTCTGACACGACCCTAGGGCTAAGTGGTGAAGTAGTCATTATAATAATCCAATAATTATTCCATTGTTGGAGAGACAGAGATGGAATGGTTGATTCATTGTTGCACTTTGCATAAAATATGTGAACTCAGAATGTATGTATAATATTTTTTAATAAAAACGTTGTGGCGCACAAGGATCAGACTTCGGCTCTAATGGGCGGGCTCGACTGGAGTGATACCACGGCTTCACAGAAAATCGGCGTGAAGCAACAGTCACGTTGTGTTTCGCCATGTGTGTAGGGTTACCTCAATCCTTCTCTTTTCTCCTAAAAAACCTTAATAGCTAACATAATTATAGCTCTCTCTAATGCCTTATTAAAAATTATGATAATGATTTATTAAAAATATTAAGAAGCAGAAAGAAATTAATACACAAACTGAGCTTTAAGAATATTATGAAAATTAAATACTAGACAACTCAGTAAATTTCCCTTTTAACTAGATATTCCAACTGCGACACAGCAAAACAAAACACGACTGCAAATCCTTGAAAAAATAGAAGAGAAACTGCGAACGCTAACAACTACCAAAAACAAAACATTACACGGATCATTTTCGCAAAAAAATCGTGCTTCGAAATTCGAAAACAGTTGTTGTTCACTCAGTCAGGGATTAAAAAAGAGTAGTAAAAATCCCATGGACTGCAACATCAAGTATTCCCGATCTTCAAATAGAAGATGATCCATCGCGTAACTGGAAAACAATTGACTGATTCCGTACGGTCGTACATTCATTGGCAATGCCTGACGCGACTGAATTTGTAATTTCATCGATGGATAGGGTTCAGTACTGAAAAATATTCTTTCATAACTTTAATTGCGTAGATAATAAGGTTGATTATAATTATCATAATCCGCCTAAAGACGGTACTTGTTATTAAGAGATGCATGACCCTCAATCACTATACTTTCTCAAAGTGAATCAGCGACTTTAAACCAAAATTTACAAATTATTTTTCAGTTACAGTTGCAAGTGCGTTAAAGGGAAGGATATTATTATAATATTGGCAAAGCACAACGCAATTATTGTTTCACGCCAGTTTTTTTGTAAGGACTTTAGTATCACTCCGGTCGGCTTTCGAAAACTTAAAAAGGATATTTAAATGGATTCGATTGAAAATTTCATACAAACTTACATACAGAACCTGAAACTTCTGAAAGCTTTTCACTTGCCATCTTTTTTCAGGAACACGGCTATTGTGAATCGTAACTAAATTTGAATGTGTTGACAATGAATCGTTCCCCACTCGAATTCTCTAACGGAACTGAAAAATTTTCACGCTTTCAGCGCATATTGAGTTCATGAATAAGTTACTTTACCGGAAGTCGGGCTTCCAGGCTTCGAAGGATGTAGGTATGTAGCCTTTTGTTTTGGCTAGCGAATGAATAGACGGGCTTTTGTTTTTTGGCGATTTCTTTAAGGCTTTAATTTCCTCAGTCGGGTGAAAGTTTTTGGTTACGACAAGTTTTCTTATCATTATTTTTGATTATTAAAAGGAGTAAGAAGAATCATTCATATAAAGTGTTTCAGCTACTTGTTAGTATAATCGAAGGTTTTCAGTATTACTTGACTTAAATGTATATTTATACACATACAGACCTTGCTTTTGATACGCGACACGGTTGGTGCGGTGGCTGGGCAACTGGCTGCCGTGCAACGTGTCGCGGGTTCGATTCGCGCACGGAACAACACTTTGTGTGATCCACAAATTGTTGTTTCGGGTCTGGGTGTCATGTGTATGTGTCATTGTATGTTTGTAAAAGCACCCACAACACAGGAGAAAATCCTAAAGTGGGGCAACGATTTTTTAAATTAGAAATTAAATTAGAATTAGATATTAAAAATTTATCGGCAGTTTTATTTAGTTTATTTACTTTTAGTCGTTTTTGGTATTAAAGCAGTTTGATTAAAGTTTCAATGAAGCAAAAATCTTTTTTTTTAAACTTTAATAGTTGAATATTTGGAAGTAGAGATAGAGAAAACCGCGCCATTTATAAACAAGCCTGTCTTCACAGTTGTCTTATTTAAGGTACCTTCGTACCTAGGTACATACAGTTACATTTAAGCTGCAGGAAATGATCACAAATGTTCAAAAAGTGGTCGTTTTAACGTCGATTATGAGGCTCGTAATATTTATAACAATATTCAATTTGATACGCACGTAAAATGGCGTCATCAACCGCTATTGATACCGATTTAGCACAGATAAAAAAATTATGAAACGTTTTCGATTTTTTTGAGAAAACGTCACATCATCACATCATCTCGTGTTACATTTAACGCCAAAATTATATTTTAAATACGATCTAGTAGAAATGAATTGTTGCAATTTTGTTGACGTTCAACTCTAGCTATCAGCGAGTATCAAATGCAGTAGGTAATCCAAATGTATTTACATTTACAAAAGAAAGCCGTGTCAGTCACAATGTTTATAATAACTCAAGAACGGCTAAACCGATTTCGTTGAGAATTGTTGGGAATGTAGGTATGTAGTTTAGAACGAGAAAAAAAAACATGGGACAACATAACAAAGATTAGAGTAGGAAGGGTTGGGTAGGTAGGGTAGGGCACGTAGGGTAGGATAGGTAGGCTAGGACAGATATGTTAGGGTCACTAAGTAATGTAGGGTAGGAAGAGTAAGGTAGATGGTGTAAAGTAGGTAGTGCCAAAGGATCATAGCCCAAAGAATTAGCAAACTGAAGTGGCAGTGAGCAGGTCACATCTGTCGAAGAACCAATGACCGTTGCAGAAGACGTGGTCTGGAGTGGAGACCACGTCTAGGCAAACGTAGTGACGGACGCCCTCCAGCTAGGTAGACTGATGACATCCGCAGGGTGGCTGGCAGTGGTTGGATGAGAGAGAAGAGCTGAACATCAACAGCAGTGGACGACATCAGGCTGATGATGATGAGGTAGTGCAGGTGTGTTCCTAGATAGGGTAGTGTAGGTAATCAAATGACGGGAGCGAAGCCGCGGGTAAAAACTGGTCACAGAATACAAAATCACTTTCGAAATAAAAATACCCAATACTCAATCAAATCTCTATCCACCAATAAAAAAATATAAAAAATCAATCTACGAACATTGCCATAGCATCATAAAACAAGGATTTATAATTTATACCTTTGCCCATTAATTTTTAACACAACCCAACATGGGCAGTAGAATTAATGAGAACATTTTAACTGGCAACCCTGGTATTTGAATTTTCATGGCAACATTGGAATATATTATCTGTGCGTTAATTGTTATCTGTTGCTGTTAAATTTTATTTTATTGAAAAAAGTAAGTTTTAGCTTTGTTTAATCAGTGTTTTTTAGTACCATATCATTTTTTATTCCAAAACTATGCTAAACTAAGTTACAAAATGCACATTTTATTTATAAAATTTAAGTGAACAAAATATTTTTATTATTATTTGTTTAGTATGGTGAGGCATACTGGAGTAAAACGCTTTTCAGCTGATGTAAGTCCTAATTTTTAATAAGTATTTGTGTCATTTGCAATTTGTGTGTGGTGTAAAAGGTTTTACCAAAGACTATTTTTAATGATATCAAGAACTATATGTATAATCAAAAAGTTTTCATTAATTCGAGACAACTACTTTTAAACAGCCTATACCTTACACCTTACGTTGTTGAGACACCTGCGGCCCGGACTAAGCGTTTTGCTTCATCATTTATACCGCGTACATCAAGGTATTGGAACAGTTTGCGGGCTGCAGTCTTTCCGTCCAAATATAATTTAGATGTCTTCAAGGCTAGAGTGAATAGGCTCGTAATAAGCTAGTGCGCCTTACCATCAATGATGGCATCACTGCTTACCATCAGGTGGGATCGCAGTCAAGCACTAGTTTATATCAAGTAAAAAAAACAGCATTGTTGAATATCTGTTAAATACATTTAAAAATATACGTTATAGTAATTGTCTAAAGTAATAAAATAGTTCGTATACGTATAACGCAATAGAATACGCTTGTAAAATTTTTTAAAAGGATTAGTTTAAAGTGAAACCATTTGAGTTCCATTAGGGAGACGTTCTATAACAGTAGTGGTACTGCCTAATATTTTTCTTTTTTGATTCATAAAAAAATGCAAATGTAACACTCTACAGCCAACGTGACAAAAAACGGACAAAGCGTGCATATTTCTACGGAATTTTTAAAGCGTCCCGTCATAGCCAGTAAAAAAATATACGCCGCCATGTTAATAGAACATTTTTGAATTTGCAACACTGTCGTTTGTCGGGAGTAGATCTAAATTCAAAAATTCGAAACACAAGCTTCGTGTCAAACCGGTATTCGTTATTTAAATGTTTTTTGAAATTCGAACATGGTTTCGGGCGACCGTTAGAAGTAATTGTTTGTTTCTTATGGTCTACAGCGACTGAAGTTATCCCGGCTTGTGAAATTCTGTTACAAGATTTTTAACCATAATACTTAACAGTAAGATTGAAAATGTAACATGGAAATAGACAGATCAGTATAGTTTAACGTGCTGGTATTTTTACTATGGGATATTTTCTATAATTTGATTGCGTTATGAAACGCCATTTCGGTTTTAGTTGCTGTTAAATGAGGCGAAGAATGTCGAGAAAATATTTTAATATTAGTGCATGTGGAGGGTGCAATTTCAAGTAATATGTTTTATTAATGTGTAAATTGAATTCTGAGTAATTCTTGGCCGGTATGAAAATATTTTATCTAGGTATTTTTTAAATCATAATTTTATGATATACTGCGATATTGGGTGACAAGTGAATAAAAATAAGTCGCACGCTTGAATTCTACTCGGTACACCCTAATTAATCTCCATAAGGCCGGCAACGCACTTCTAACTCTTCTGATATTGCGGGTGTCAATGTGCGGCGTCGTTTGCTTACCATCAGGTAATCCATATTCTCAAAAAACAATAGTCAGTAAGAGTCTGATAATCCCTTTCGCCCCACCCAGGAAGGAATAAATAACGATGGTGATTTTCATCACTCAAAAAAAACCTCATATTTGTTTGAACAATATGTAAGTATATTTAATGTAAGAAAATCCTAACAAAGTAGAGACACACATACACCAACACAACAAGACACTAATACAAACAAAGAAATTCGCTGTAGTTTAAAAAGAAATATATGTGATATTTAAACTCAAGTCACTGCTCACAAGTAACGCGTGTCAATTTTATTAAATCTTTTATGAAATCGCCAACTGCAGCCAGCGATATCTCATAATATCAACCATTAGAAGCACCCAAGATATTCCCCTGCCCACCCTCGCACATCAAACCGAAACGCACTGAAATAAAAACGCACATTAAACGCAATAAAAACGTTTTTCCAAAACAACACCTAAATACCGCCATTTCCATTCATCACCCATCTTATCACCAACACCACACGGTCGAGATTTGTGTATTTTGAAATTTTCCAACGGCAAATAAAATTCAGATCGTTGTATTGCAAATAAAGAGGCTATTCTGTATTTTTACGTCGAAGGCATAAAACACATCTTTACGAGTTCTGCTTGCTTGGTACTTTTATGACACAATAGCTTTTACCATTCCTGCTTGGCTCCCAATCGATTGGTATTTGTTATATGTCGTTAAGGAGTGTTATCAGAATTTTAACATCAGCCTCTACGTACGAAAGTTCGTTTTCCTACGGTTTTTAGTGTAATAGGCCGGCAAACGAGCAGAAGGACTACCTGATGGTAAGCAATCACGCCGCCCATGGACACCCACTACGGAGGAGTTATGAGTGCGTTGCCGACCTTTTAGGGATTAAGCATTAGGAGATTTTACGATTGGGAAGGGATTGGGGAGGGGAAAGATTGGGCCTCCAATAACCTCACTTACACGGCGAAACACAACGCTGTGGTTGTTTCACGCCGGTTTTCTGTGAGGCCGTGGTATCACTCCGGTCGAGCCGACCCATGGTTCTCCTACACTTAATTACTGCTTAATAGTACTAGCGTTTTAGTGACCTTCGAGTAAATAACCTTTGTTTCATTTTATCCGCCTAATTTCAGCGCCACCGTCTCTCCTGTTAAAGGCTTAGATCTAGGCTCACTATCTATCTTCCTTAATTAAAAAGCTTCTCTCGTTGCCTTTTTGTCGAAGCTTTTGATGCAGTTTTTGCATCACAAAAGCTTTATACTGGTTTAAGCAAAGCGTCACGAATCACGATAGGTTTTTTTGAAAAGAATGGCAAGATGAAAATCATTGGGGAGGTCTATTTTCATCAGTGGTAGTCTTGTGAATGATATGACAATGATCATGGTGATGATTGCAGTGGGTTATTGCATTATAAATATCTAGTATTGCGGTCGGCGCTGATCCCTTACCATCAGGTGCTTACACGTACAAATGGTACGTAACGTAGGTTTTCTTTCCCAAAATAAAGAAAGGAAGGAAGTAGATGAAGGATTGGGCCTCCCGTAACCGCACTTACACGGTGAAACAAAACGCTGTGGTTGTTTCACGCCGGTTTTCTGTGAGGCCGTGGTATCAATCCGGTCGAGAAGAAACTCTCCCGCCCTTAGTTTGTATAAACTAAGTAATTAAAAAAAGAAACAAAATAATTATTTGATGACGTAACATTTAAGTACATCTTTCGTTTTGGGAACAAACTCGCAGTAAAACACCTTACAGTGGATACACAAAAACCATAATTTTATTTGTTTGATAGGACGGCCAACGAGCAACCGGATTGCCTGTGATCGTAAACAATCAGCCGTCTTATAGACACCCGCAACAACGGAAAAATTACGATTGCGTAGCCAAACTTTGGGGATTCGAGTTTTGGAGATTTCGAGATTGGGAGAGGGGAAGGATTGGGCCTCCAGTAATCTCACTCACATTCGCAACACCAGATCACTCAGATCGAAAAATACACTCACAGATCACTTCGGTCGAGCTGACCCTTCGTACTGAAGCATGGCGAAATATAGCTCACTCACTATTAAAAACGAAAACACAAAAGAGAATTATGATAGAATACTTTTTGGTAAGAGCCTCGCGCTGTAGCGGATCGCCAATGAAGCCCTTAATATAACGTTGTTGTTTTATTACTTCCCTGTAAGTTATTTCTTATGTAATGACGCGTAAAGTTACGTGACAGCCGTAAATAATATCTCTGTACCAATTCTACTTTTATTACAATAGCCATTAAGGTTATTTTTGATTGTATCGCTTCCCGAATAGGGCTGTAACTCCAGCGCGGATATCCGAAATAGTCGGGCAATTCGGATTTGGATTCCTGGATGGATATCCGAGTTATTCGCGTTGAATGGTATAGATTAGAATTGGTGTCTTTGTTTCATTTGTTCGTAATGTTTATTACAAATTTTCTTTGAATTCAAGTTATTATTCAACCTTAACAATTTACTGGATGAAAATCGTCCGGTTGGATTTTCGTAAATATCCTCACATTTTAATACTGATACAAGGGATTATCACACTGGTTTTAAATTAATCACCGTTTTAAATATGAATGTCATTATTTAAATATGCTATCGGCTTTCATTTTCGCAGCGTTATATTACAGAAACTAAAATGTGTTTTAACCTTTCGATCGGAATATGGATACGTCATTAAAATTTCAGTATAATCCAACGTAACTGCTTTCGCATTTTGTAGGTCAGCTCACGTTATAATAGTGGCATGAAATAAAATTTCGAGAGTCGTGCAGTCAGCACGAATGGGTCGGCTTGACTGGAGTGATACCACAGCTTCACAGAAAACCGGCGTGAAACAATCACAGAGTTGTGTTTCACTATGTGAGTGAGGTTACCGGCGGTTCAATCCATTCCCTTCCCCAATTCTTACCCCAAAAAGAAAACGTAATGGACACATTTAAAGGTTTTTAGAAATATATTAAAACAGTTTCAGCAAATTTCAGATTCGATTTTAAGAAGTGTGTAAAAACTTATAACTTTTTTCATACTTTATAAATGAATCAAACTTCAGTTTGGCTATTTTTCAAAAAAACGTAGATGTGTTCATATACATATGTACTTAGTCTTTCTGACGCTTCATAAACGTGAAAGTTAACATCACAACTACCAAACATGAAACAGTTTTAAAGATATCATCAGCTCCTTTTATCCGAAAAAAAAACATAAATCCGAATATCCGAAAACATTTTTCGACAACCCTAAAGTATGTGTATTACAGTAACATTGAATGTTATACAGCCCTGCGATATGTTTTTATGTAACTTTTATTAAATCGAGCGAAAATTTCGACAATACTCGATAAATTTTCCAAAGTACGACATTGTTGCCTGTGTCTTATTACAAACACAATAGGGGTCAGAATCGAATTATATTTTGTTGAATTTAGACGTCGCTTTTTAGATGTTCGTTTGTGCTATTGTTATCGAGATTTTGAGACTATAAATATTAAAGTTTTAGGTTAAATGAAATGCTTTCTTTATATAAAAGTAATACACATTCATATCATTTTATCTAGAGACATTCACTGCTAAACATAGGCCTTCCAATACCTACCAGATGAACTAGTTCTTTTTATTATTAAAAAAATAAAATGCCCCATCAGATAAGCCAACTTTATTTTTATTGTTTTTAATATCGTTGCCCTACTACTTTAGGATTTTCTCCTGCATTCTGGGTGCACAAAGCAAAGTTTTGTTAGTTTAATTATAAGCTTAGAATAGCAAAAAACATTACACCCAATTCACTGCTGAACCTATTCTTATCTTCCAGATCAGTTTAGTTTGTTTTTTTTAATTCTAGAATTTTCGACTTAATTGTAGGTGCGTTAACAAACAAACTATTTTAGACTTAACACCCTGACCCGGGACAACAATTTGTAGATCACACAAAGAGTTGTTCCGTACGGGAATCTCACCAGTGAAACGTTGCAAGGCAGCCGGTTGCCATTCCACATCTAACATGGTATGACTTTCTAAGCGAATCAATTCTATTAAATTTTAATTATGTAAAAAGTTTTTAGCATAATGTATGTGACATTATGCTAAAAATGGAGTGAGTACTTTCTTGCTCATTCTTCTCCATCGGAATCTACACTTTGGAACGAGCAAATAGCTTCACTAAAAGGATTGACTGACAGACTGACACTTTATCTATGTATTTAAATATTGTGTGATGTTCAAAATTGCCTGTAAGGGTCTAATTGAAATAAATTTTTGACTTTGTCAAACACATTTCGTAAGTTTTTCGCCATCAGAGTGCCTACTCTTGAGCAAATAACAAAACTATCAAAAACACTATTAGCTAATCAATACCCTCACTGTATATTTTCGAAGCCAAACTTTAAAGTAACACAATAAAACTGATTTGAAAATCAGACGGCCATGTTCCTAAACTTCTATCCTTTGACACCGGCGTCCGACCAAACTATAGTTTAAAATTTATTCACCGTACATAGAATTAGATTTTATTAAATAAACTTCCTAGTTTTGTTTACAAATTTTCATGGTTCGTCCGATACTATTTTAACGTATACAGTATTGTAATCTTTTCTGAAATTGTTGTTCCATTTGTAATGTATTTTATTTTTGTATTTTTACTAATGTTTTCCTCAGTTAGAAACTTTTTTGATTTTACGACTATTTTCACGTGATTAAAAATTGAAATGTGCATGAGTATTTTTATTAGTAAAACGTTTCTTGTTTCTTTTAAATTATTTATTTACATTGATGTTGTGTTTCGCTGTGTGAATGAAGTTATTGCAGGTCCTATCTTTCCATTCACCCAATTCTTCAAATTTCCGAAACCCTAATCCACAAAAGGCTAGCAACGCAATCGTAACTCCTCTGGTGTTGCAGGTAGATACCCGTATCAGCGCCGCCTATAGTTATAGGCGGCGCTGATTGCTTGCCATCAGGTTATCCGTACTCCCTTCAGGAATTTCACTCAGATAAGCAATCCATTATTTATTTAATTTGAAAAAAGGTAAAAAAATCCCTGAAATTTTCATGCCATCAAACTTCAAAGTTACAAAAGTCTTACAGTTACTTCTTCAAATAAACTTTAACCGTTTCGAAATCAAACTTCAGGAAATAACTGAAAAAGTTCAGTTCAAACTCATATTAAGACATTTATGAAAGTTTTTTAAAAGCAATTAGTAATTATACTTCTTTCTAATTTCTTCTATAATTTGTTAAAACTGTTTTGGTTGTTTTTTCAATTTATCTATTGATTATTTTGTATCGCCGTCTGTGTGAGGGTATCGGAGGCCATATCTCTCCCCTTCCCTGTCCTCATATCTAAATCTCCAAATCCCTATCCCCACGTCCCACACGTCAATTTATATGTGAAAAACTAAAAAACTAGATGAAGCCGGCATTTCCTATCTGACAACTCTGAGAAGAAATGCCGAAACAAACTCAGAGGTCAGTCTCTTTTCCAGTCCAGACAATGTAAAACTAACATAATGTGAGAGAACCGTGCAAGTTCATTCTGTAGTGGTCTTTTGATGAAAGAACCACACCAGTTTAAGTGGACCCGTTCTGAAGACAGGCACGCAAGTGTCAGGCACGCAAGTGTCAGTTTGCAACCAGCATAGCAAGTGCTGCTGAGTTGTCCGACGAACAATACCGATCTAAAGAACATTTGGTTGGGTCGCGCAAGTACTCAAACTGTCAGAACGCAGATAACTGGTAGTCAAAAAGCGCGGCAAGTCTCACACGGTCCTTACACTAACAATCATAGAAAATAATAATAATGCCAATAACCTCCTACCTCATTTTTGCCTTAATTGGCTGGCTTGAGTGGAGATTCGCAAGAGTAGGAGTTGAAGGAGACTCGGGGGAAGGATGTATCCCAGTAAGGTGCTGGTAGGGGTCTTGACCGTACTTCCGAGATTGCTCTGATAGCCGTGGGATGCCTCTCCTTCCCCAAGCAGCTCAACGTATGTTGCCCCCTTGTCGCTACATGCTAGCGGCCGTTTCCGGGGGCCCATTAATTGAGTTTGCCAGTCACCCCCTGCCTGTTTATCCGTATGTATCAATATTGGTCAGGGGCGGGGCCATAGTATTTCCATAGTTATCATATCCACCAGTCCATAGCAACCCATACCTATAACCCTATCAATTTTAACCACATTTAAAAATAGTCCTGCATCAACTTGGGATTGTCCTTGAGTGCACTTATATAGTGCATACAGGGATAATTGCCGGCTGATGTCCAATCACATTTAGATTAAAACTGTTCAACGGGCCTCTGCGAGTTGGCTTCGGCTCCTCGTACGCCTTCCAAAGGTCCGGGACCCTGTGGTCCCGTGAAAGGAAAGAATGCCAATAAATAAATATAAAAATTAAATAAAAAATGACAAATAAAAATGTCACAATAGGTGATAGGTGATACTCCTTTTACTATCTAAGCGAATAAGAGTTACGGGCCAGCTCAACTGTAGTGATAACACGATTGCACTGAATGGGTACTGGCGTGAAATAATAGAGAAGTGATATTGTTAGCGAAGGCCCAAACATCACCCTCATAAGGTAAACCCAATAAAAAAAACACAACACATCAAAAGTGAATTTCACATTGTTAACTAGTACCTCTGCTTACCCCTTTACATATCAAACAACGTGACTTTATCCAAATAAATATGAACCACATATTCAATTCGCAAAACATATTCCATAAAGTTATATCATAATTTTATTATGAATAGTAAAATTCGAATAAAATTCCTATGTTGCCTATCTTTTACGTTAAATTTAAGTGTAGATAAAATGTTACATTGTAAGGCAATCGTTCGCTACTATCTACGTTTTATTGCCTAAGGTATATAGTGGCAATAAACGTCGTGGTGGTAAAGATATTTTTTTAACGTGTTAAAGTCAAAGTCAAAAGTCAAAAATCACTTATTCCAATTAGACACTTTTTTGTGAGGGGAAAATCATCAAATGACTTCTCCCGCCCAGGGCCGGGCGAGAGGGAGTGTCAGACTCTTACTGACCAAAAACTCCCCTGTTCCTTCTTTTGCTCTGGGCCGAGGTCGCGGTGCCTCATTGCGCTTACCCCGCAACTCGAATTAGACACTTACAGGCACTTTTGAACGTCAAACTAAATTTTGAAGATATTGTGTCAGTCTGTCGGTCAGTCCTCTTAGTGAAGCTATTTGCTCGTTCCAAAGTGTAGATTCCGATGGAGAAGAACGAGCAAGAAACTCCATGGTTACTCTTTTTAAATCAGTTTCACATACAGATTCCTTTAACAAACAGTTGGTTTACAAAGTCACCCTATGAATTTTCTCCAGTGTTATGACACTGACTAAGAATCACCCTGATTCTTTTACATTTCCAAGCCATTGACCTGTTCCTTTTCTCTGACGCTGCCTGTACGTGCAGGGTGTTCTGGAGGATTAAGTATTGTTATCATGGTCAGGTGTCATGGTGTTAGCGTCAGCATTACATATCATAATCATCATCATCAGCCTATAAGTGCCCACTACTGAGCAAAAGCCTCTTCACACACGGAGAAGGTTTGAGCATTAATCACCACGCTTGCTCAATGCGGGTTGGCGATTTCAAACTTATAATTAGAAATTATAAGTCCAGGTTTCCTCACGATTTTTACGTTCACCGTATGTTAATGGTGTCTAAATTATCATGGAAAGTACTTGGAAAAAGTCATATTGTTACTTGCCAGGTTTCGAACCCACACGCGTAGTCTTGTATCACTAGGTAGGTAGTATAAAACAAAGTCGCTTTATCTGTCCCTACATCACTATGTACGCTCAAATCTTTAAAACTACGCAACGGATTTTTATAGGTATTTCTTTTATTGAGGAGGCCGGATTATATGTATAATAACATTAATTAAATAGTGGAGAAATTTAGTACCAGCATTGCACTTGTGCGTAGCCATAGTGTGTTGCTAATAAATGATAAACTTTGAAATAAAATATACTTTAATACTGAAAACAAATATAAAAAATGTATCATACAGTTTAGAGATAGTACTTCGGACATAATTCACATCAATCGCTTTGCAAACCAATACACTAATGCAGCTTAAATAATAATTATTTAGTACATTATGTTAATTCCTGTTTTTACAGTTCAATTCTCAATTACTTGCAAATAATCACTAATGGCTACATCAAAAGCTCCACTGTATACGCAAAATAACTCCATGCATATTGTAATAAAAACAATTTAGTACATTGCGAAATAAAATTATAATTTGAAGCAATTCTACGACCGAAACGAGGGGTTAAAACTCCGACAATCCACATTTATGCATGTTTCACGCATAGATAACTTCACTCGTGTGAAATTTACACAATAACAATAAACAAAGAATAAAAAAATGTAACAAAAAATCCTTAAAACACACTCCCAAACGCATTTTGGCACAAAAACCCAAACTTAACAAATTTAAATATGCAATCGGACAACATTTGTAACTAGAATAAGATCGTACATTTTCCTCCACCGACAAAGACAACTAACGCCTCTCGCAACTGCAAAAATAAAATTGCAAAACGTAGGTTATGACGTTCCCGCGCAAGATTATAAATTGTTGCTTTTAGCCAAATTAAATTCGGAACACTTAAGGATGAGTGAGATGGAGCGATGGTGTTTGGTGGAGTGTGAAAGAGAGGAATATATGTTAGGTGTTTCGCTTGAAATCACGTCGTAAATGCGTTGTTTATAGTAGGCATTTCGAAATGATGTCTTTTAATAATATCGTTGTGTGGCGATAAAACTGTCCATATAATGAATTGATGAATGAATGATGATGAATTATTTGAATGGAGGTGCTATTAAAGGGTGAAGGAACAATGTGTCTCGACAAATTATTGCTGACAGTGTTCATGGCGTGTGTTCTTATTAAAAGCTGTAGAATAGCGCCTGGATATATTTTTGTGAAGAACAAAGTTCGGAATGATTAAGATGGACACTAGATATTGAATGAGATTGACTCGTTCTGACTTCGAAGTTGTTGGGTATTTTTTAGTCAATTTGGTATGTTATATGATAGAAGACAGGTTCAGAACAAATAACTTCACTTGATTTCTGAAGCACAAGGGCTTAAACATCGATAGACATCCTGATTCCGGTCTAATATTGAATTGTAATAATAAAAATCACCACCACATTTTCTTCACTCCTTCACCAACAAGCAACGCCATCTAGTAATGGAAACTTGAACTAACAGAAAGTGTTGGTATTAATTACGTTTGCATAATGTGCATGAGGGTTCGAAAGCTGGCAAGTACCTAGCAAGACTTTCCCCAAGTTATATGTACTATGATTATTAAAACACCCTTGACACACTGTGAAGGGAAGACATCGTGAGAAAACCTGGACTTATAATTCCTAAATATGAGTGTGAAATCGCCAATCTGCATTGGGTAATAATTGCTGTAATCTTCTCCGTGTGAGAAGAGATCTTTGCTCAGCAGTGGGCCTTTATAGGTTGATGATGTGAAAAAAACACGCAGTATGAACTAGAGAAGATAAACTTTCCTACCAAAAAACATTCCCTTTGAACCCCGACTAAACACAAAAGTAATGATAGTGGAAAAATGTAACCAATTTTGAAGCTTTCACGCATCCATCCGCCACTCCTTAGAGAACCATCTTAAATCACATCTCACTGACACAAAATATATGATAAGACGCAACGATTGATGCTTGATACATTCCTACACAAAAGATTCGAATATAAATCGTTTCTTTTAGTGATATTAATACGAGACAGAGACGGATATACGCCCAACGCAAACGCTAAAGTAAGACAGCTATATTGTCGTAGTTTTCTCTCGAAATGTTGGGGTGAAATTTATTATTTTGACAAGATGAAGAGTGGTCTATTTATTTGAGGAGTATCATAGTGATGGTATTTATACAGGCTGTTATTTAATTCGTGGGTGATGATTTTAAGTTATTTGTTCATTAGAGCATATTATAATGAATAGTACAGTGGAATAGAATTTGTTATTACTCTGTTTCTTACCCTTGGTCATCATCATCAGCCTGTTGTCGTCCACTACTGGACATAGGCCTCCCCAATTGCACGCCACTGAGCTCGATGTTCAGCTCTTCTCCCCTTACCCTTGGTGTCTTTATGCATTTTTTTGAGAGTTAAAATTCAAATGACTTCTCTCAGGCCGCGTCAACATGAATGTTCAGATTTTTACTGACTAAAAACCACCCCGCTGACATGACTAAGAACACGAAACATTTTAAATCTTTTAAACAGCGATCGCAAACCTGACAAGTGTAGAGATTTTGGCATGTGATACTGACAGACAACAAAAATCAACTAAATTAACATTTAATCGATTTGAAGTTGAGTCGATTGTAATCTTGTTAGTGGCAGCACTAGCTGTCATGTTGACACTGTCAGCTGTCAAAAGTGACAGATAAGTATGTTTTCCCGCTCTAAAAATGTAACGGTCATTCGAATATAGAGTTCCAAATATATGATGTCTCAAATGATTGTTAATTTTTTTACGAGGAAAAGTATAAATTTTGATAGTTACTTTAAACTACTATTCATTACTAGTACATAATTTAATATAGATACAGTATACAAAACGTCTTTCCCGCCATTTAATGTGACGACTAAAACTTTTCCAACCAATATCATGTTTTTTTTATGTGATAGTTCGGCAAACGATCAAGAGGTTTACTTGATGGTAAAAAATCGGCACCGCCTATGACAAACACAATACCAGTAGAGTTAGGAGTGCGTTGCCTGCCTTTTGGGGATTCGGGTTTCGGAGATATATTGATAAGGGAAGGATGGGTCTCATGCTTAACTCACGTACACGGAGAAACACAACGCTGTGATAGTTTGACGCCGGTTTTCTGTTAGGTCGTGGTATCATTTCAGTCAAGTCGACCCATTTGTACCGAAGCATTATCATACTCTCCCACAATTAATGGGCATGTGGAACTATAAATTTGACCAATTTACAAAGAAAAATCTATTAAATTATTGAAATTAATACCAAGAGCAGTTCTTCTAGTTGAAATTGTCCCCAACTGTATTAAATAACGCCCTGTATAAATGTAAAGTGGATTGTTAATGTGGCGAGTTAAGCAAAGTGGTATAATGGTAGCTCTGAGTTTTATTTTGTTGTTGGGATTACTGTAATTGTCGGTAGTTGATTGTTGCTTAGTTACTTTTATGTAATGAATGTTCTAGATGCTAGGTAATCTACTACGTCTATCTTTTTTTGGAAAATTCTGGTTGTTGTTTCAGTCTACAAGTTTTATTGGACAGTATGTCGACAATTCCAAATATTATTTTTTAGCTTCATGCCTTATTCCTGGAAATAAACTAGAATTTAAAATTGATCGCTAACTCTAACTATTAAAAGAATCATCAAAATGTAAAGCAGAATTTTTAAATTCAATGCCGAATTTTATGAAAGCTCATTTTTATTTGGTAGTAGGGTAAACGTGGACGTGTTAACTGATACCGGGCACCGCACATGGACATCCGCAACACCACCGAAACGCCTTTTGGGATTAGGGTCTCGGAGATTTAGGGATTGGAGGAGGGAAAGAAAGATTGGGCCTCAACGCAAAACCCAATTCCATTTTCACGCTTACGTATTTCAAAGTTCTCAAGGTCAATAATGTGCTAAAAAATACAGCACCAAAGAATACCTCTTAAAATGAAGTCTCGTAAAGAGAACGTGATAACAGCAGTGATGCAGTGTGCATCAGAGGTGTAACGTGTGAGTTTACGAGTTGACAGCAAATCGTAAACTTGGGTAAAATATGCACCGGTAACATTCTGGATGTGGGGGCTCTGGATGTGCCTTGAAACAGACATATACGACCTCTTTGTTAATTAATATTATATGCTTTGTACATTTATGCTTATATAGAGGGATCGTGAAAAATAAAACGCATCTGCTCTTGGTAACTTTTCTTCATCCTTTCTTGTTTAAAAAAACGTTGCCCCACCCTAGGATTTTCTCCTGTGTCGTGGGTGCGGTTACAGTATACAATTTCACATGCACATAACACCCAGACCCGTAACAACAATTTGTGGATAGCACAAAGAGTTGTTCCGTGCGGGAATCGAACCCGCGACACGTTGCACGGCAGCCAGTTGCCCAGCCACCGCACCAACCGTGCAACCTGTAACTTTTACTGTATTACTCACCAAGTAATTTATTTATTGGTATTACCTATTAGCCTTAAATTACACTATTATCATCAACCTGTAAGTGCTCACTGTAGAGCAAAAGCCTCATTTTGTTAAAGTATAAAATACAAATAATACATTTTACTTAAGCTACAAATATAACTGGAAACATTATAAAATGTACTTGACATTGACATCTTATCTCCCCACAGTTGAACACAAATTAGCGCCAAAACGGACATATGGAAATATATAACCTATTGTCTGAAAGGAGGCGCTTGAAATAAGATTTTCCTAACCAACTAGCCAAAATATGTAGACAAAAAAAAACACTCTTTTTTATGTGATAGCTAAACAAGCTGATAAATTACCTGATGGTAAGCAATCATGGACAAACGCTATACTAGCGGAGTTACAAGTACTTACGTTGCCGACATTATGGGATTAGGGCTTTGGAGAGTTAGGAAATGGGGAAGGATTGGGCCTCCGGTAATATCACCTATACGGCAAATCTGGAGGTGGTTTCACCGGTTTCCTGTGAGACCATGGTATCACTCCGGTTGTTCCATCCCATTTGTAACGAAGCATAGCTTACAAAAAAGCGTATTACACTCATTTAAAAGAGATAATATTAAAAAATATCTACCCACAATGCATCATCTAGCACGCATAGATCTAGGCCGACCTCGTTGACTTCCTTCCCTTCCGTTCGCTACCGACTTGTTTCACACTTTGCCATAGTTAGGACTTGTTCTGCTGATATTCTATAGCTTGTAACACAACCATTAGAGTCTTAGTAACTGTGAAGAGTTATTGAGATATTTCTGTCTAAAACTCTGCAGTAAACTTGAATTAGAGCCTGTTTCACAATATGTGGATAGACACTACGTCTCAGATAAATTGTAATATATATGTATAATGAATTCTAAATAAATGTGGATGGATGGAGAGGGAGGGGGAGACCAAAGAAAATATAGATGGATTGTGTGAGAAGTGATATGGAAGACAGAGGAGTTAGCGATAGCGTGACGAGTGACAGGACAGAATGGAAGAAAAAAACATATTGCGCCGACCCCAAATAAAACGGGACAAGGGCAGGAAGATGATGATATATAATGAATTCTGTATAGGAATATTATAATCCACGTAAAATTACCGAGTACTAATATTAAGATAGGAAAACAAGCCTGAAACCCAATAAAAAATAATAAATGATATATTGTATAAAAAGGACAAAATAACCAATTATATTTTTTACTAACTTGCTGGCAGACTGCGTGCAGCTTTAAAATTAATTGATGACGATATACAGCAGAATCTAGCACTCACTTAGAAAGATTATTAAGCACATTATAGCATAACTAAACTAAACCTGACAAAAATTTGTTTAAACATGCAGAACCTATATATATATAAACAGTATTTTCCTGAAACCTCGTAAAGATAAGCCGTGATCGTAAAATGTAGGAAATGTATACCTAGGCACATTTATTGGATGCTTGTCGTTCAGGGTCGTAACTGTATGTACATTTGGAGCAAAACATTCTTGGTTAGCTAGGCTTCCAATAAAATTAAGCATTACTTCAAGATGCATAGAGTTCGATTAAGAGATGTAACAAAAGGCTGTTATATTTGGTGTAGTATTTATGTATGTACATATATATATATAGTTTAAGTTTCGTCTCGTTTAATATTGAAGTATATACATAATATATATACTGTATAACCTTACATAAAATTAACTAAACCAAAAAAGGGAATGAGACATTTACATGTTTTTTTTTAGTTTTCTCGTTTGTCGTGAGCGTTTACCAAGACACATCACACTCAGACCTACACAATAATCAGTGTAGGTATCGCACAATAATTTTACACAACAAAGATAAGTTGCGACAATAGTGTTAATTTTTTCAGGAAATCGTGTGATCACTTATTCTTAATAGGACTATATCTGAACTGCATGCTCTTTTTTATATTATTTAGATACCACTGGCATACGATGAAGGCAAACATCATGATGAAAACTTTTATTAGAAGGGAAATCAAATTGCTTCTTTTTGGTTGCGGCGAGAGGGAGTGTCAAAATGTGACTGACTAAAAACCACCCGTTTTCTTCTTCTACTCCAAACTGAAACCGTAGTGCATGATTGAGCTTGGCCAGCAACCCTGACTGAATATCAGTCCTGTTAAGCCACATCTGAAGGAAACCTAAATGTAAAATTCCTAATTAAAAGTTTTAAATAGCCAATCCCCCAAATCTTCTTCGTCTTAGAGTGAACACTTATCCGTCGTTGATGATAATGGTGTTAAATGTTGTAATAAAATTGCTCACATACAAATCCCTTTCATAATTGTAAGTACACTTACACACAGACATTGTAAATAAGGAAACAATCATAAAACAGGTTACGACCAACAACAATGTGTCCCCATGTAAAAGTTTACAGGTTTTATGTCTTTTACGTACTGAAATGCAACATTGTTCATCGTGATTTCGTTACTTTCAGCGGTTTTCAGTTTTTACTATGTTTTTTCAGGAAGGAGGTTTTTTCTTTGTAATTGTGTTGGCTTTTTCGCTTGTGTTCTGGCTGATGAGATGTAGTAAACTCGGCTAATAAGCAAAGGGTTTTGAGTTCCATTCCTGGTTCAGTTTTCGTATTGTTGGTTTTTAAAATTTCGAAATTTACAAGCTTAAGGGATATAATAATGACGCGGTTTTTCTCAGGCCAGTAGATAGACGAGTGTTTTAATTGTTCTTTTTCTCTCGCTCTGGATATGGCGAAACAAGTCGTTGGACAATTTAGTAACTCAAAAAAAGCTTAGTCACGGCTACTAAAATTAGGTTCTCCTTCTTCTATACATATACATATACATTCTAATTCAATTTCAATATAGTCGAAAAATGGAAAGCTTATGACGAGTAATTGATTTAATCATCTAAGTTTTCTTAGGAGAAAATAAGTTACAGCCATAATTATCTGTGTAAATACAAAAATAGAACAAAAGCAGTATCACAAACATTTTGATATTAATGTCAGTGTCTGTCATAATATTCTCCCTTACAGAAAAAAAAACGTAGAGATATAATGTGAATGTAATTTTGTATAAAAAACACGCACTACCGGCGGATGATGTCAGAGCGCAGGCTCTATCATAAATCAAACAAGTCATTATTGGCTCAGCGGGCCACTAAACAGATGATGTTCAGAAGGTCAACTACGAATACGTGCCTTAAAGTTAATTGTGTTTATGTAGATAGCACAATAGAGTTCACTTACCACCAATTTCAATATTTCTCTCATCTCTTCTTCGTGAGTATTATAAGAGACGACTGAGCAGCAACTCTTCCATTTTTAAAAAGTGACTATTGTAGGAAGTAATTATAAAAAAAAAAAATTGAAAATAATGACTTATTCACATGAATTAACTGAAAAATCAGTTGGCTGCATGACGTTGCTGTGACGCGCACGCTACTCATGAATCCCGTTCTCTCTCTCTCTCTCTCTCTCTCTCTCTCTCTCTCTCTCAATCACGAGTCCCGTTGTGACTTGAAACTCACGTCAGTCGTTATACTCATCGGCTAAGGATAGAAAGATCATAACAATCTACTTTTGTTAAGAGCTTATAGAGCAGCAGTGGATTGCAATAAGTAGTTGATGTGTTAATATACCCTGGCCCCGGCCCGGCCCGGAGTAGAAGAAGGCACGAGTGGTTTCAAGTCAATAGGAATCTAAAGCTCTTGTTTGTCCCATCCAGAGAGAGAGAGAGAGAGAGAGTCTAATGATGATTTCTTCCTCAAAAAAACCTATATGGCTTTTAAGAAATACCTATTAATATTAGCTATCCCCAGAATTAAGTCCGAGATACTGTGCACAACACTTGTATTCTAATATTCAGTTTTGTACTGAGTGGTACTTCGGAATATATTTGTTCTATCCTGATATTCAGGCTAATCGTATTAGTTGATAAGATAGATTTAGTAACAAAAGCATTGATTTACGATGCGGTGTGCCAAATCATGATTCTTGTTGTTTACTGCTAATGCCTATTACGGGAAATATACGTAGTTTTAATATAGAAAATATATACGATGGAGTGTTTGGTAAAATTTAAGTAACATAGAATTTGGTGACGTGGTTATGGGTATAATGTTCCTTTGATTGTATATCACTGCATATTTTCTTAACGTGCAGTCAATTTACAGACAAGTAATTAGTAGACAACACAATTTTTTTTTATGTAATAAAACGGGCAGGCGGATTACCTGATGGTAAGTAATCAGCGCCGCCCATGGACACCGGTAACGTAGGAGTTACGAGTGCGTTGTCGACCTTTTAGGGATTAGGGATTTGGAGATTTAGGGATTGAGGAGGGATTGGGGTTGGAGAAGGATTGGGCCTCCGGTAACCTCACTCACACGGCGAAACACAACGCTGAGGTTTTCTCTGAGGCCGTGATATCACTCCGGTCGGGCCGACCCATTCGTGCCGAAGCATGGCTCTCCCACACTTACTATTAAATATTAATTACTATTATATAAAAGAAAAATCCGGAAACATTATTACTCCGGTAATAAACGCAAAAACAACACATTCAAATCAAATCATTGCATAAAATAAATTCGAATCAAATGCTACGGCGTAGCAAATACTACACAGCTCGCTACGCGGCGTAGTACGTTTGCTACGATTCTTTAATTACTGCCTTTTGCTCGCTTACATTAATTATTCCGACACTCACGTTACAGGAATATTTTGAGTTGAAATCATTGCTGTTACTTATGTTTCTGTTTGTTGGTTTATTCCTACAAAACTCGTTAGTGAGGAACTCAAGTAATAAATAACAGTTTTCATGTAAGCTTCATCAGGTTATAGTAAATATTTGTAGCAATGATACTGTTTATAAAAAATTTATATATTAGGTAACTACATGGACAATCATTGGTCTACCTTTAGGATAATTCATTCATGAAAATTATTAAAACAATATCAGATTAAATGTGAAAGTATGTCATGTTGTTAGTAAAGAAAGGCATGGTCCCAAATTAAAAATCTATTTAAAACAGATCATATTATTATTATTTCTTGGAGACATTTCCTAGGGACTGAGAAATATATTGGATACTTATAAAAAGGATTTTCAGTCCTTTTTTATTATTTTAAAAAAATTAGAGCTATAAAGTAATCATTTTAAACTATGTTTATCGAACTGAATTAAATTTACTACTAGTCTTCAGGTAAGTTGAAACTTGCTAAAAGGTTTTCAGGTTATTGTAAAATTCTCTAAAGTTTCTATTATATCTACGGGCAATAAAAACCTTAGTTCTTTCAGTGTAGTAATGTGCTTTCTCCTAAACTCTTAAAACAAAGTATAAAATATAAGATTGGTAAGCGAGAAACTTTCTCAAAGACGCAACCCTGTCCTGCTTTACTGAGATTCGTGTAGGGCTGTCAAAATTTTTGGATACATATACTATAAATACCAAAACTAGCTTTAGATCCTGGATATGTGCTACATATTTAACAAGAAGCAGGCAAACAAGAAATATTCGATTTCAGGAACTGATGTAATCTTTGCCTTTTTTTTTTAGTTGCACTTACTGTTTATGTTTGTCTTCCATAACTATCTAGTCTGGACATAAAAAGCGTGAAATTAGTTTAAAATTTTTTTTAAGCAAAATTACTGAAACTGAATTAACCTTAGTCATTTTTGAAAATCTATTTATACAAACACCTACTAACTAAGTACAGCCTAACATCAAGATCGTCCAAAAGTTCCAAAACACAAAGTTCCACAAAAACATACAAACCAGACTCATGACCAAAATAAAAGTTTCATCATTAAAGCATTATTACTTTACTGAACTTCAGCGTTCAGCAACCCGTTCTGCAACTTCCAAAAAAAAAAAACTTTTCCAAAAGTTACCGAAAAAAAGTATAATTCTGTTCGTGGAAAAATATTTTTTTCATACTTTTTCGGTTGATAAATACTAAGTATGTTTTTTTCAAAACTTTACCGAGTTGCCAACCCTAATGCAAGTTATAACCGGTTCAAACCGGTTTCAAGTGACACTTGTAAGTTTCACTGCAAGTGTGCGAGTTCACGAAAAAGTTACGAAATTATGAGATTTTGCTCATTCTCATGCAAAAACTAAGTTTTTCAATAAACTTATTGTGTGACTTGTTATATTATGTACTTATGTGTTTTTGTTTAAGCATTCTATTGTTCATTGGCGCTGTCTTTTATGTTATTGAAACTTATAAGTTGTGTGTGTGACACCTCTGCCCATAAGAAGTATCTGTTATTATAATAATGTAGCAATTATTTAAAGACGATCGTCCAAGCAACACGTGTCTTGTTTGCGCCTACATTGCAGTTATAGTATTGTAGAAAATCTTAGAAGTTACGTACTCTATATAAACATAAAGACCGTCAAATGTTATATGTTTACAAGCTTTTGCCCGCGACTCTGTTCGCGCGAAATAGTGACTTCTTGCAGATTTTTGGTATAAAAACTATCCTTTCTCAAGTTCCAAACTATGCCTAAACTAAATTACACAGAAGCAATTTCTGTGTAATTTAGTTTAGGCGTGAAAAAAAAACGGATAGACAGAGTTACTTTCGCATTTATAATATTAGTTTGGATTTGGATTATTGAAAATAACGACTTAATCACTTTAATGAATTGAAAAAAAGCTCTACTAGTTTCTGCATTCACGTGACTTAGTCATATTTTTTATTAAATATAGTATGTCTTCCTATACTTACTATAGAAAAAGAATTATTAAAATTTGTTTTTCTGCAAATTGTTATAACATTAACGCATCTTATACAACAAACTTTACGCACACTACGAAAATATCATGCCCGAAAAGTCAATAGTACCTGACTCAGCGATCGACCCCAGCGCTCTTCACACAAGAACATAATTGTCTAATCAAATATTACTATACAAAGCATTTAAATTATTTCCTTACCTCAGCATCACTTCTGCGGACCCCTATATGTACTATTCCTTGAAACACAATTTCCACTTAAGTCCGTATTTCCATAAGCTTTCCTATATTGAATGTGCCAAATAACTATGTTACATGCTCTATATTGCTATCAGAAGAGATCCTATTCCAAATGTAATAGGGTTCAAGTTTAATCGTTTTATATGTATAATAGAATTTGCACTTAATGTGAGTGGGTAGCAATAATTCTTCAATTAACTGAGCCTCTAGGGAGTGGGGGCTTGTAGTGGTGCAATTTAGAAGAGGTTACCACTAATATGGACCTTATTTATGTTGGTTACAGTGTGTTATGGCTTGTGGCTAAGTTATAGCCGTGTGACGCTAATTTCAGTTATGTTTGTCTTGTTGAACTCTTTCTAATGATGGTTGGCGAATGAGTCAAGAGTTTGTTATAAATTATTTTTTTCTCACTCAACATTTTACTATGAAGTCAGGTGTGGAACCACTGTCTGGATTTTGGGTACAGGTGTACCTCGACCTCATCCCCAATGCTGGAGAAGGAATGAGGAAGTTTAGTCAGTAAGAGCATGCCTCTCCCTGTCATCTCCCTAGCGTGGGAGAAATCTTTAGAATGTCTTCCCACAGAACTAAATAGTCTTGGAATCAATATAGCTGTTGCATTCAGTTGAACTTCAAACATCCTGAAAATATTGTGGAGAAAGAAAATCAAACTATATTTCATACCCCTCATAGTAAGGGCCTCATTGAAAATCGGCGTGCTACAACCACGTGTTGTGTTTCGCCGTGTGAGTGAGGTTATCGAAGGCCCAATACCTAAATATCCAAAATCCTTATCCCTAAAAGGCTTTGGTGTTGCGGGTATCCATGGGCGGCGCTAATTGCTTACCATCAGGTAATCCGTTTGCTCATTTGCCGACTTATACCATAAAAAACCGATTTCTTGCTTTCACACGTTTTACACGCTTCGCTTATAATTTCCACCACTCACCTAAACATCAACGGTAACGCACAAATCAGTCGTGAGGTAGCGATTTATGAGTGACTCCCTCCCTCCTCCTCTTAATAGAGGGAGGGGATGCACGATTACTTGTGAACAATCTTAAATTGGTGTACAAAGGTGACAGGCTTGCAGTTTATCTAACCTGACATTTTACAAATTATCTATTGAGTTGAGTTTAAAGGTTTGAATATATTTTTTTAATTGATAGCTTGGCCAACGAACAGACGGATTACATGTGAGGAGGGTAACCCTATTGCAATAACACATATCAAAAACAGTTTCAAACTCCGTATCACTAATGAAAAAAAGACTATACGTGGCCAACATCTCAATTACGAGTATACCTTTCCCGATTTGAGAAGCGAAATCGACACCTCTCGACTAACGAAACAGTCAATATAATTATTGAGTTACGGTGAAAAATTCATTACTAAACAAATTCTACCTCTAGCAAATGATTGTGACATTTTAAAACGAGTGATTCTGTCAATAAAAATAATGATCGCAAATAAAGGAAATGAACATTTTCGGAATGAAACTGAACTGAAATTGAACTTTTAACATGTTTCTATTTTTTTTTTTTATTTGCTTCACCAACAAATGTTTACACAGGAATCAAGATCTTACAAACTAAAATACATAACTTCGTAAGTGTAACAATTACTTATAGGTAAACTCAGCATTTTCAATACACAGACATATTATGTGAATAAACAGTACACATTTTTAATATCTCTAAAAAAAAATTTTTAGATATGAATATAAACCAAAAAATAAACTTATAACACAATAACAGAGATTACTAATTTACAGGATTTGCGTAAAAGTCGTGAACAAAGATATAAAGGGTAAAGCGGTTTGCAAAAACAAAAATAAAATTAAAAAAAAAAAAAACATTTAAATTAAATTAATCAGAGAGAGATTATTCTATTTCGTATTAAAATGTTAAAAAAAACGTTCCCCCATACAAGGATATTCTCCTGTGTCGTGGGTGCTTATACAAACATACAATTTCATATACACATCGCTCCCAGACCCGAAATAACAGTTTGTGGATCACACAAAGAGTTGTTCCGTGCGGGAATTGAACCCAAGACACGTCGCGCGACAGCCAGTTGCCAAGCCACCGCGCCAACCGCAAGGTTCATGGCCTTATGAACCTGTAATAGTACATTCACCGACCTAACCAAGGACCAACAACGAAAAACAGACCTAGCAAATTCTAGGAAAAACTGAAATTACAATGATCAAACTAACATTATTCTCCGAACAATATTGAGAAAAAAGTCCACCTAGGTATAGAAACACCCCCGGGGTCCAAATATTCTTGAGAACCCTAAAATTTATATAATTGGACTTCAGAATTACCAAGGGGCGGTCTGTCACCGACAGATCCCAGAATTGGCCTGGAATTTATTAAAACAGTCCTTCGTCTGAGGCTTGAAACAAGAAATTTTAATGTCTTTGTCTAACCGCCTGTTATTTTTTTAGCTTTTGTTTTCTGAACTCTTTTGAATGTCATACATATTGGCTGGTTAATTAGAATTCTTGGATCATTATAATTTGGGTTCTTTCGCTTAGACTAGTTTAGACTTTAAACAGCATGATTGCTAAAATTTGAAAGATTGCTAGAATTTGTAACATTGGCTATGCAAAATAATGGGGTTTACGGTGTTACGGTTGCAAGATTACTTTTGTTTTGTTTGATAGGACGTCAAACGAGCGGTCTTATAACCTGGTGGTAAACAGAGGAGCTACAAGTACATTGCCAAACTTTGAGGGATTCAATATTTGGAGATTTTGGGATAAGGAATTAGGATTTGGGGATGGGAAAGGTTGGGCCTCCCGGTACCAGCCACTTTGTGAAATATAAGAAATAGTTCTGCTATTCCTATCCCCCTATACACACTTAAGAAAAAAAAAAACATTTTTTCTTCACACAATAAAATCGTAAGAAAGGATGGTGACACTCTTATTCTCACAAAACGCTGCATCTGTATAGGATGCTGTAAAAAGGGGTTAAATTGTGCAACATTGTATAAATTATACTGAGAAAAATACACAGTGGAGGTTGAGATCCGACGGGACTTAGCCGGTCTTATCTTGAGGACACACGAGCTGAGAGAATGACAAGCATTTTTTTTATATTTTATGAAACATTGTTCTGTGTTGCTTTTTGTTTTTTTTTTCAATGAAAACACTGCTGCAACTTGTCGCAGATTCGATTTTCGCTCACATCAACTCTTTATGTTATCCACAAATCAAGTTGTTGTGTCGGTTCTGGATATGATGTGTATGTGAAATAGTGAGTTTGTGTTAATGCACACGACACAGGAGAAGATCTATGTGCTGACCAACGTTCTTAAAAAACTCGATATCAAGAAATATATTAAGAATACTTAGGACTTGCTCCTTGCGTTAGGCCTTCGGTCACCACAATTAAACGGCGAAACACCACGCTGTGATTGTTTCACGCCGGATTTCTGTGAAGCCAGTTTCACACTCCAGTCGAGCCGACATATACGTGCCAAAGCATAGCTCTCAAACACTTAAACTTGGAAGGACCTTTTTCTATACACGACTCCAGATTTTGTTTCATTATAAAGTGGAGTTAGAAATTATTTGCCACCATTTCCCAGCTGCCCATCTTCCCCGTCCGTATGTCCGTTATCACAACACTAGCATCCCCAGCCGCCACTTGTTCGCGGAATAACATTTTTGATTGTCATCCCATTCCTACAACCCTTTGCTATCGTGATGTGGAATAAAATTTGAGAAAAATGCAAAATAGACAGAATTAGAGGTTAAATTGTCGGGGTTTGTTTGGGTTTCTTGTTTTTTTTTTATGACAAGAGATTTGTTTTCTTTGTGTTTAATGCTATTACGATAAAGCAAAAAATATTGATAAAGAGTAGGTATTAAGTTATTTTTTTAAATGTCTAATTCAAGAGTTTTGTACCTATAAGTTTTTTCATAATCGTTTTTTTTATAAACACTGTTCCTGACATAACTATCAGAAAACTATATTGACTCTAAATTATGCTCATAATGTCCTTTTTTAGCACGGAAAATCATCAAATACTCACTGACCCCACAGTCAAACCATTACAACGGTTTTGTGGGGCTTAGCACATAAGATGGCTACCTTTGTGATATAAAATAAATAAACAAAAAAAAAATATTTCTCTCATGCTGGGTATGGGGAAAGGGAATATCAGACTATTACTGACTAAAAATTGCTATACCTTCTCTGCTTTTCCCGATGCGGTATGGTATGCAGTGTCATTGCGCTTGACCCGAGACCAGCCTAAAAATGGTCTACAAATTTTTTTTGTGTAACAGCGTTAAATTCATATTTCCAAATTAGACAAAACAAAAACGTATCGCTTTTAAAACTTTTAATAGAGAAGTTTATTCATTTTATTTTTAGTCCGTGCACTAACATAACAACATTCGAAAACATTTTTAGTCTATAACTGAATTCGAAAATGTTAGAAAAACTATCGACTCACTGAAACTGGAAAGTTTGTAACTATCGTACAAAAATAATATTGTTATGAACTAATTGATATTTTGGTTGTTGTTGTTTTAAAAATATCATATTTTGTATACCAGTTTAAATGTGAGAGAGCCATGCATCAGAACAAATTGGGTGATTTGACCGGAGTGACTCCACGTCTCCACAGAAAACCGGCGTGAAGCAATACTTACGTGGTGTTTCGCTCCTCCCCCGTTCCTAAATCCTCAATCCTCATTCCACCTATCCCTTATAACCCGCAAAAGACCAACAACGCACCTTTATTAATTTCTTTGGTATTCCAAATCTTTTGGCAGCGCTGATTGCTTACCATCAGGTAATCCGTCTGCTCGTTTGGCGACCTATGACAAAAAACAGTTCAGTTCAGAATTGTTGGGTTTTAAATATATTTTGTTTAAGTGTGAGATTACTTTGGCAAAAGGGAGAATGCCAGATTTAGTCATCTATACAACATCAGGCGATCCGTCTGATCATCCAATATTCTTTTTTTCATAAACTTCGCCACTTTTGTTAGCGGTGAAGTGTAATAAGCATGTCAATTATAATTTATTTTAGTACATTTGTAAGTAACAAACAATGCTTTTAAAATTTTAACTAATTTATAATTTCTTTGTTGCAGGTACTATTCGGAGTAAATCACGTATCCAGAGTGTACATACAATGGCAACAAATTAATGTGCTGTTCTGGACAATAAAACTAAGCTAAGGTTTCTAGTCAGTATTTGAAATATTTCTTTTGGCATTTTGGCAAGGCTTTTTTTATGTAATAGGTCGGCAAACGAGCAGACGGATTAACTGATGGTAAGCAATCAGCGCCGCCCGTGGACACTCACAACAGAGGAGTTACGAGTGCGTTGCCGACGTTTTAGGGATTAGGGATTTGGAGATTTAGCTATTGAGGAGGGATTGGGGAAGGGGAAGGATTGGGCCTCCGGTAACCTCACTCACACGGCGAAACACAACGCAGTGGTTATTTCACGCCGGTTTTCTGTGAGGCCGTGGTATCACTCTGGTCGAGCCGACCCATTCGTGCCGAAGCATGGCTTTCCCACGCTTGGACCTAAACGTGCGTGCTTCTCGTGCATGAGGGTTCGAATCTTAGTAGCACCAATGTGCCTTTTTCCACCAATCCACCTTGATCATGGTGGTTAATATTCAAACCTTTTTGTGAAAAGATGCCTTTGCTCAGCAGTGGGCTCTTGTATTAAACCAACTGAGGACTTAAACATTTACTTAACGACTGCACTTGCAACCATTTGCAACGGACCACTCAAGAAAAAAACATCCATTTTTCTGCTAAAATACTTAGACATTAAAAGACCTAGGTCATAAAAATGGGGGAAATATAAAACCTAAGGTTAGCATTCATTTATCTTGATGGCTTTAAAATGGCCGCGAGTAATGCACCTCTCATATTTGCATTCCTGAAAGAACCTCATAAAGTTTCAGCTGAAGAGTAGGCTTTTACTGCAAGATGGGGTTGCAGTTTTTTGTTATGAAAGTCGCTGAAAACTTGACTCGATGCTGAAAATTAACTGAAAGTTTTTGATGTATATGATGGAAGGTTTATGTAATAATATTTTGAGTACTGAAGGCGCAGATGGAATTGCTACAAGTATGGATGCCGTAGGGTCGAGTTCCAAACGATAAATTTTTTGGAGTTAATAAACAGATATATGATATAAAAGCTACTTTCGCTTTTGACTCATTGCTGTGACTGCTATTGGTCGTACCATGATGTTTTTATCCTATACCCTTCCTTGAATAGCCTATTCAGCAGAAGAAACGCACTCGTAACTCCTCCGTTGCGGGTGTCCATGGGCGGCGTTGCTTACCATCAGGTAATCCGTCTGCTCGTTTGCCGACTTATTACATTAAAAAAAAAAAAAAAAAAGAATTATTGAATTCGAACTAGTAATTCCTGAGATTAGCGCGTTCAAGCAAATTATCGTTCTTCTTGATAATATTAGTACAGATTATTTTGTAATTATTGGTTTCACGCTAATTATTGGTGGAAATCAATATAGTTTGACATAAGACATGAGTGACAAAAAAGTATTTTGATAATCATCTTTATCATCAGCCTATGAGTGCTGACTGTTGAGCAAAGGCCTCTTTTCACACGGAGAAGGTTTGAACATTAATCACTATTCTATTGCAAAACAGATTGTCAATTTCAGACTTATAACAAGGAATTATAAGGCTTGGTTTTCTCCTTAACCGTATATCAGTGATATCGAAATAAAGTTTGTAAGTATGTATTACTTGGAATATACCACATTGGTACTTGGTTTCAAAACCTCGTGCATCAGAATCGGGAGCCCTAACGACCGGGCCACCACAATATAAAAACATTTTGAAATATTGTTTAGTGTCCTGAGGACGAAATTGACTAATAGTAAGTCTAAAACAAGTATTGTTAAAGGCTGTATCACAAAATTTACTTCAATAGAAATTTTAGTTAACTATAAATCATATTAATTCAAGTTAAGAAACTTAAAGGTCAAAATAATTAGTTACAGCGCCCCACACGAGTACGTTCTTTCTTGTTGTCCGATAATTGGTGATACCCAATTAATGGTACGTTTGTCTTTTAAATAATTGTCAGCAATTAATTCAGTGTGGAGCTTACTAGCGTAGGGATTAAATCGATAAAATATAATCCGAAATTTATGTTAATTAAATTCCAGTTGCTGTTGCAACATTGAATTATTTGGATTCAGTGAATTTATGTGCTTAAGATGATGTGGATGAGCTTTATATGCAACGACTTGAAGACGACATGGTTGTTAGATAGACTTCTACGAAATGATAGTTGGTATATGGTCCTGAGCTAGAGCCGACCAAAGATATCGCATACGATTCTCTTCCTGAAACACCTATCCTTTTTATCTGAGTATAATCTAATGACAAATAGCTCCTCTAAGAGGACTGACCGACAGTTTTACACTTTTTTTAAGGTTTGTTTGACGTTTATTATTACCTGTTAGGGTCTAATTAAAATACTTTGTTTTTTTTTATTTTGACTTTTCCTGCTCCGCTTTTGCACCTGCAACGCTGAGTGAACCATACCCTAAAATTTCTAAAACAGAGAAAAAATCTTAATTTCGTAAACAGAGAGGAGGAGAGGAGGAGGAGAGAGGCGTTTAGGTTTTCATCTATATCATTATTTACTAATTACATTAAACACGAAAAAAAATATCGTCGCTATAACTAATTAAAGTTTCTGTTTTATATCTGTCTGTAATTAAAATAAAACAAGTAGCTAATAAGTAGGTTAGTTTAAATATTCAGGTATAAATTTAGAAATTTTAATTAGTATTATAAAAAAAGCTCTAAGTATCTTTTAATGAAAAACAGTTTCTTCTGTCGTCCTTTCAAATAATAATGATAGAAATTATTTTTATTGTTTCACCAACTCTTATTTCCGTTTTATCTTGAACTGTCGTGAAAGAAAATTATGGATTACCAAGCTTCAGGATAGCCCAAGTTTCTTTTGTCAACATTGAAATTCCATGGTAGTTCCTGTCATTATTTTGCGTTCAATTCCCATACAGAACAACACTTTATGAGATACAAAAATAGTTGCTACATGCCTGGGTGTGATGTGTATGAAAATTTGTATGTTGGTTAACGCACCTACACACGCAACATAGAAAAGGAAATCCTTTTCCTCTTGTACCTTTTTATATAAAAACTCTTTTTCCGTCCTCTTAGATATTTTTGGCATAACTTTTAGGGTTTGACACCTCTCATACAACTTGAATGTCAAATTTCAGCCTTCTACGAGCAGTAATTTCGAATATGTTTTTGTCTGTCACTCAGTCAGTAAGTCAGGGATGAGTTTTCCGATTTTTCTTTTTCTCTGGCGTTGTCGAGCGATATTGTCTGATTGATTGATTTCTGCGTCATAGTGGCCGGAGGTTAAGGCTCTCGCTTCTCATTTATGAGGACTCGAACCTGGTTATACGCACTTTATATTAAGATACCACTGAAATACGGTAAAGGAAAATATAGTGAGGAAACCTGGATTTATTATTTCTAATTATACGTTTGTAATCGCCAATCCACCTTGAGCAAGCGTGGTGGAAGTGGTTACTGTTTATTGAAAACACGGTGGCTGTAGTGGGTGGGCAACTGGCTATTACAGCTTCGATTCCCCCGAAAACCAATTCTTTGTATAATTATAAATTGTTGTACTGGGTATGGATGTACGCGTCGTTTTTCGTCTGGAAATTCACCCACGACACAGGAAATAATCCAGTGTAGGGAAATAGTAAAAAAAAATCTTATCAAGACCTTTCAAAATAACAGAAAATAATATCTATGCATCTATAAAACAAATTTATCTTATAAAAGAGGTAGAATCTATTATTATATTATGGGCTTTGTAGTAAAATCAAAACGTTTTAAAAAACTTTTTACCCAGCCATTACGTTTCAAATAAAAAAAGGTTTTATTATATTTCTTTACCTTCTAAATTGGTTCACACCACGTGATCTTGTTACCCATTATATTTAGATACGTGGGCGACAATAAAGAGTATTTTATTGGTATTCGTGAAAATTAATCAGTTTTTACAAAGGTTACGTTAACGATATTTTTGACAAAGGTCAACAAATTTAATGATATTGAATGATTGATTGAATGAAAATAGAATGGTTTTTTTTTATGTAATAGACCGGCAAACGAGCAGACGGATTACCTGATGGTAAGCAATCAGCGCCGCCCATGGACACCCGCAACGGAAGAGTGACGAGTGCGTTGCCGACCTCTTAGGAATTAGTGTTTTGGAGATTGAGGAAGGATTGGGCCTCTGGTAACCTCACTCACACGGCGAAACAAAATGCTGTAGTTGTTTCACGCCGGTTTTCTGTGAGGCCGTGGTATAGAAAATATTATAAGTATGTTCGTTTTTTTTTCAAAAGGTATGAAAAAAGTACCATTGTTTTAATTACACTTAATTAATGTGTATAAAACTGTATGTTTTTTATAAATTGTCATCATCATCAGCCATAAGTGCCCACTGCTGAGCAAAAGCCTCTTCTCACACGGAGAAGGTTTGAGCATTAATCACCACGCTTGCTCAATGCGGGTTGGCGATTTGAAACTTATAATTAGAAATTAAAGTCCAGGTTTCCCCAAGATGTTTACCTTCACCGTATATCAGTGGTCTCTAAATAATCATAGAAAGTACATATAACTCGGAAAAAGTCACATTGGTACTTGCCAGGTTTTGAACCCACATCCTCATGCAGGCAACCTCCGGGCAACCACGACAATATGATGCATTATCTGATAGAATTAGCTCTTGGATTTACTTTAATTTTCGAATACCATTTTCTTTTTTTTGAATTCCAAATTTAAAATTCTCCTAGGGATTTTGAATCCTCAATTGAAATGCAGGTTTTTTATGGCACAATGAATTCCCTGATGATAAGAATTGGTGCCATCAAAAAGAAATACCATAAAAGTTTTCTTTCTTTCTTTCTTTCAATTTCAGAACTTTTCATACAAAATTTAAATGAATTTTCACTTACGTTAGCAAAATTTCATTTCCAAACACATTGCCTTTACAAAAAAATTAGTCTAAAATTTAACACCACACCAATAGCAACTCACCAAGCAAATACGAATACAAAATAACACTTACCCTTTATTCAAATTAACCACATCAGCTGAAAAACAGGCTCCGAACTGAGATCATTAACAGCCCTCTAATCGCGAGGTAAACTTTACTTAAATCCGCTTAACTTAGTTATTCTTAGATCATACAAAGTAACTTTACGTAATCCGTTCGTAAAATACATAGCTTCGTTAAGTCTTCTAAGTTACATCTAAGCATAGATATAACAATTATTGAGATATTTTTATCATAACTTTCGTGAGACATTCTAAATTAATTATTATGTTATCGCGCATTCTGCGACACGCGACGCGGCGACTGCCAGCACTTATATAAATAAATCACAAACCGCAACAAATAAAATAAATGATAGAAAAAAATACAAGAAAAAATTTTAATGTTCAATTTTATTAACAGCAATTATCTTAATGTATAAATAAAATGTCATATTAATAGCATTGCACTCATGATTTGAATTCACATTTTAGCAGTAAAAAGCACACTGAAAATGTAGCAAGACAATTTAATTAAAATATTGGATTCAAATGTAAAAATTTTAAATTATTTTTTTATCAAAATATTTATAAAAAAATGCCTGCGATTCGGATCGTCCGCATACAGATGTGGCCTTGTTGTGCATTTTATAGTTTTTACCACGGGAAGTCCGAACCGTCCGATTAGAAGGAATAGTTTGGATTTTTTTTCTTCTGCCTATTGTCGCCATAAAAAACACGACAGAGTTACCATACTCAGCATAACACGTCATGGTTGGAAATCAATAACTAAGAGTTTTTCACGAAAAAACCTAATCAGCACTTTCAACATATGCAATGAACTGACTAAGCACGGACCTATGTAATAAACATCCAAGAAAAGAGTGTACTCTTTCTTAAAGGTAACGCACTAGTGACTCCTTTATTTCAGGGTATTTATAGGCACTGATCGCTTACTATAAAGTTTCTCGCAGCCGGCCTGTATGCATTAAAAAAACAAAGATTCTTTGCTCTTTTTATTAGCAACTAACCAACATCTTCGCCCACGTTACCCGAGTAAAAATTTGGCCCATTTATTGTTTCAGAATATGTTTTATTCCTATGCCAAGTTTTATCTAAATCAGTTGGATAGTTTTTACGTGATGAAACATACATTCACGCTTTTAATAGTGTAAGCCGAAAAAGATTTAGTAATAATTGAATATGACACAAATGTACATAAATAATTGTTATGTTTTTGAATAAAATTGATCTTTTTCATCGACAATAAAATTAAAATTAAAAATAAGTAATTATTTAATATTATCAATATTGAGGTTACAGAGCTCAAAGATGATTACAAATATCCCAAGCGTCAAGAATAAAGTCAGCGGCTCGTTCAGCTATAATTAAAACTGTAGCTAAAGTATTAGCACTAACTTGTGTTGGCATTGACGAAGAATCAACTACTCTGAGTTTTTTCACTCCTTTGACCCTCAATCTACTATCTAATACAGAACCCATTCCACATGTACCAGCATAATGCCATAAACTTGATGACGTAGATAAAGCCATACACGTCCAATATTCTTCCTCAGTTACAACATTCGTACACAATCCAGTATCAACTAGTTTCGCACCTATACTCTTAAAATACGAAGTCTCTAAAACTTTGTTAAAATCAGCCAAACTTGCTGCCATTAGTTTCAAATCAGAACTGTTATTGAATATCCCAGAATATATCAAAGGATCGTCGGTATGATCAGAGCTTTTCAATAAAACTTTACCTCGAGACTCAGGTATCATCAGGTCAATGATAGCCCAAATAGTAGTTCTGCCAATACTAGCATTGTAAAAGAGGTCGCATAAGTCATTTGAAAACTTATACACATTCGAGCACAATTGTAGCAAGCCTGCTGATTCGTGGCTGAATTCTAAAGTGATGGCTTGGTAATCAGGGCGATTTTTCAAAGAATCAAGTGCCACATAACCTATAGTCATTGGAGCAGGGAATTCGAAAGGGTTAGCTGCTGGTACTGGGGAATTGTCTTCCTCCATTTGATACACAAGTACTGATTCCGAATGATCTTGCAACATTTCTCCTACAGGCAGATCAGCGATAACATCAATGCCCAATGACTGAAGATGATCTTTAGGTCCAATACCAGAAAGCATCAATAATTTGGGACTGTTAAAGGCTCCTGCTGAAACTATAACTTCTTTGTTAGCTGTAAAATTTTTGATTGTACCCTTATTATCAATAGTTTCCACACCAGTAGCTATGGAATTTTCAGTTACAATTTTGATTACTGTTGTGCTAGTCAAAACACAAAGATTAGGACGGTGTTTAGCTTGAGTGAGGTATGTTAATGCACTGTTCTGTCGAATATTATCACCAATATTTAATAAAGGCTCGGAGTAAGCTAATCTTGATTCTGGTGCGCTCGTGTCGTCGACAATACGATGACCAAGTTCTTCGAAAGCTGATAGAAGATTTTTGTTGCTATCACTTTTCTGTCTTGATATTTTAATTGGGCCTTCAGTGCCATGTTGTTTAGCAGATTCTGAAGCTAGTAATTCTTCGTCTACTAAGTTTTCTGGTCTTATTATGTACGGTAGCATATTTTTATAATTCCATGTGTTATCATTTAGAATTTTCGCCCATTCGTTTAAGTCTTCGGCGTGGGGTTGCACATAAATCAAATGATTTAAAGAGCTACTACCACCTAACATCTTTCCTTGAGTGAGTCCAACATGTTGACCTTGAAGGTTCTGTGCTGCATAGTGATCGTCAACTGCTGTGTAATTAAAATCATATGGAGAGCTTGCTAGTAGTGGGAACAGTGCTGCTATCTGTAAAAGACATGGAAATTATAACAGCTCAGGTTTTTGAAAATGAATTCCTATTTTACAAAGTGATCGGTTAATTTGAAAAAGAAAAGTAAATTAGCTTATCTTTAGCTATAGCATTCACTACATTGGCAGAAAAAAATATAAATCCATATTTTATAAAATATATACGTAAATATTTTTAAAGCTATCTATTCATAGTTTTTAGTTTATCATCAGAACTAACCAAACAAAATTAATTATTATTGAACCTTTATTATTATATAATAGAACATACTTCTGATTCAAATGGTGGTGCTTCTCCAGCTTCTATGAGTAAAACAGAGACGTCACGGTTAGCCGATAGTCTGTTGGCGAGAACACAGCCGGCCGAGCCAGCACCCACGACAATGAAATCAAATGAACTGCCATCTGGAATTATTACAGAAAAAAAACATTAATAATGAGATTGATTGATGAGTGACGAATTTTTGAAAATTTTTGGAAGATAAGTAGTCTCTGTTAGTCTTTTTCAGTTCAGTTCAGTCATCAGTTGGAGTCATACAAAGTACATTATTATTAAACATACTTTTTACTAAGCCATACGGCGTGGATATCGGACATACCGCCATGAAGCTTCCCTATGAAATATAGTGTATTATGATGTGTATATGTGCGTCGGAGCGTCGATTATTTATATTGAATTTTGAAGGAGGTTTTATCACAATTCATCGGACGAGGGTACAATGAATCGTACTCTGGCGGAACGTCAAACTGACAGTTCTGCGTGCGCATTATGGTGGAGCTCTACACCATAATGCGCACGCAGAACTGTGACTGTCATCTGAGACGGATCGCCGACGTCCGCTATTTTTGTAATTTATTCGGCCTGATTATAAAATCCTAAGCCCTGCAATGGACTGTGAAGACAATGATGGGGATGTTGATGTTTGTACCAACCCCCCGGTGCCTTCATGTGCATATAGGTGCGCTTTTTCTTTGTTAATGTAATAGGACGGGCAAGTGTGTGCGCAAAATGGGTGCACTCTTTCTTTTTCTTTTCTTCACTATGTATGATTCCAATGAGACGGTAAACTGATACGAATAAAGAGCAGCCAAAGTCACGCCTTAAAACGTTGGTTATACTTTACATTGAACTTAGATTCCTTTCACGGTCTATGAGACCTTACTGTACCAGATTTTGTTTAAAAACTAATATCAAATAGCAGTATTATACTTACCATCAGGTTGGCATTGAGGTGGATATCTCCACGATGTAAGCTGCAATGTCTGAATGACCTGTAACGCTGTGTTAACAGCTTGTATTGTAGATAATGTTGTAGCAGCGGCTGACATTGCTGAAATAAGCATAAATATTATATGAAATATTTGACGACTTAACTAGTATCAAGCCTTAACAGTGGTCCATAATCACTAGCAGTATTATTGGAGAATATCTATGTCGATTGTGGCTTAATATATCTTATATATTAAAAATGAATAATGTTCACTTCGGAAGTCGGAAGTTTATGTGTGGGAGAGCCATGCTTCGGCACGAATGGGTCGGCTCGACCGGAGTGATACCTCAACCTCACGGAAAACCGGCGTGAAATAACCACAGCGTTGTGTTTCACCGTATGAGTGAGGTTACCGGAGGCCCAATCCTTCCCCACCCCCAATTCCTCCTCAATCTCTAAATCTCCAAATCCCTAATCCCTAAAAGGTCGACAACGCACTCGTAACTCCTACGTTGCGGGTGTCCATGGGCGGCGCTGATTACTTACCATCAGGTAATTCGTCTGCTCGTTTGCCGATTTATTACATAAAAAAAATTCTCCCTAAAATTCGAGAAACGCTGGATCACCATTGCTTATTGTAGTCTTGGACTATATAGTGTAAAAGATCTTAAAGAAATAAATATTAATTAAATGCGAAGTAAGCTGGTTCAGCTAGCAACCAACAAAAAATTAAAAGTGTGATATAATAGTATAAAAATCATAATAGGATTGAATAATAATATACATATGTATCTAGGCAGTCTACCAAGAGACCTTATAGACCGAACCGGGATGTTAAGTAAACCCAGATTTCAAAGTACTGAACTAACTGAAAATATTAACACAATTTTATTCCTAATATCACAAAAGAAGATATAAAGAATGAAATATAGTCATAAACACACTGAGACCATTTTTGACCCGCGGCCACAAGACCTAGTAATAGTGCACTGCGAAAAAATGAACAAAATATATAAGACTTACTGATATGACTCACACCTGCTGGTCCAATGAACACAGTTTCAAAAATTCAGTATGTTTTATAACTGAAACTTCAGTAGGAGAAAGGGGAGAAACTGAAAATGTTTTTTTTTATATGTCTGATTGGCTTCCTCTCAAAACTGTTTGACGAAGATACTCGACTATTTTCAAACCATTTTGGGGGCTCTCAATCATGAGAAACATTGTACGACAAAATTGGCTGAATATACTGATTAACATAGTTATTTAATATCTCCCGGATTTTACTCAATAATACAAAAGGTAAATTTGTATGTATTTTTTTATGTAATAGCGCTCATGGACACTCGCAACAGCAGAGGAGTTACGAGTGCTTTGCTGACCTTTTGATTGGGGAAGGTTTGGGCCCCTGGTAATCTTACTCACACGGTGAACGCAACGCTGTGGTTGTTTCACACGAGTTTTCTTTGAGGTCGTGGTATCACTCCGGTCTAAGCATGGCTCTCCCACACTTGACTTTCTCACTTGTAAGATAAAAATTGTATGGCCTACGTAATTTTGCCAAACTTCCTCAAAATTTAAATTGTTAACTGTTAAAGGCGTTTTCAACATTCACAATTATTTACACTAAGTCTGTATTGTTTTTTTGGTATAAATTTACATAACCATGTTCTTACTTTCACATATGTGTAAATATGTAATGAAAGTGAAATATTTTCTGTAACTGAATAATTTTAATTGTTATTATTGTTATAGAAAACTTAAAATAATACACATTTTTATTTTTTTTGTTCGTTGAAATTTGATATTGACGTCATGTTTTTTTTTATTTTAAATATGTTAAATGAATATAATAATATAAACGTATGTCAGTTGGTTTATACTAAGTATTTGAACGCGTAGATTTTGAATTAAGAATGTCCTGTAACCAGATATTTAAAAAAAAAACCTTGTTCAGCCTTTGCGTTAGTAAGGCGTAACGGGTTTGCAGAAAACTGGCATGGAACAATTAAGGCGCTGTGATTTATCGAGGGAGGTTGCCACAGATGCAGTCCTAAAATCCCGAATCCTCAAACCCCAAAAGGAAACTCCTCTTGTGTTAGATGGGCAGTGTCAACTGCTTACCATCAGAATTTAACGAAGGTCTAATGTTTAGTTTGGCCTCGGCCTAAAGCAGAAGAAAAAAAGGGGGGGATTTTAGTCAGTAAGAGTCTGACACTCTCTATCGCCTCACCCTGGTCGGGTAAAGTTATTTGATGAGTCTCGTTTATTGCCCTATTCTATTAAAATTTGCCATTTTTAATCAACAAATCAATCATGAATTCACGAAGAACACTTCTGAAAAATCCAAAAAGACTTCAACACTATGAATACCGATTTGCATTCCTTGCGGACACAGTCGCTGTCAAGAATTAGTATTATGTTCTGTTTTCATAATTGAAAACAAAGAGAAATTAAGAAATGGATATTCCAATATCAAATATTAATATAAACTGAATAACAAAATGACTTGTAATTTTTGTATAGGTAGTAGTAGTGTTGTAGTCTGTCTTTTGTTTTCATAGGTGAGCAGTGTTTAGTTACAGCTACATATAGTATGTTTCTATTTAAGACCAAGCTATCATGGTCTTGCTTTGTAAGATCTTTCCATACATTCAAAGGTCAGTTTACACAGTTTGATGCCTATCCGTGTGTGCATTTAGTTTTCCCCAGTTGTCTTACAAAATCTTACTGTAAACTTTTACAAAAGACGACATGTAAGTGCATAGCGTTCCTCGCGCGCTTCAAAAAGCTAACAGATACACATTAATTGGCCCTAACATAGGTGATATACAGTCGGGGTTTGCTTGTCAAGAGTAATTTTTCTACCGTAGTCCTAGTCTGGAGCAGGAGAAGGCACAGGGTGTTTTTTTCAGTCAGTAAGAGTCTGAAGCTTCACTGGTCTCACCCGGGACGAACACTATCAGTAGCCTTAAAGTGCACTGTGATATCAATCGAATCCATGTTTTATCATGGAATGGGTTTGAGCTTTAATCACTATATTTCAAGCAGATTAGCAGTTCTTCTTCATTTAAAAACACTTCCCCACACTAAGATTTTCTCCTGTGTCGTGGGTGCATTTACATACATACAATTTCACATACTCATCACACCCAGACTAGGAACAACAACTTATGGACCACACAAAGAGTTGTTCCGTGCTGTAATCCAACCCGCAAGACGTTGCACGGCAGCCAGTTGCCCAGCCACCGCGCCAATCGTGCAGCCGCCAGCGATTTCCAAGTTAAAGGGTAATAAGATTCCATGTTTTTTATTTTTGTTTTGTTTATGAAAAGGTCACATCCATCGCCAACAAACACATCAATGGCAAATTAATATAAAACCGTACATTACTACGCTTAGAATCTAATCGCTAATTTTGCGCAAAGTAAGACTGTAAGGCTGAAGGGTAGGGTTGAAGTTGCAGCTTCAGTTTTATGAGATTACATTTTGAGTGTATACCCGAAATACTTGCTGTCTCGTGGAATTATAAGTTCTGTTATCTGGAAGAGCCATTGTGAATTTATGATGAATAGCTAGTGGCTCCTATTAGCTTTTTGTCCACAGTACACAGGAATAGAACTACGTAAATTTTTCTGAGTTCTATGTAATATCCAAGATTATTTAGGCACCATTGACTTTCAGTGACGAAAAACATCGTGAGGAAACCTGGACTAACATTTTTGTATTACTGAAGTTTTGATATCACTAATTAACGTTGAACAAGGGTTGTAAATATTGCACAATCCTTCTCCATGTGAGACACTTGACTGCACGGTTGGTGCGGTGGCTGGGCAACTGGCTGCCGTGCAACGTGTCGCGGGTTCGATTCCCGCACGGAACAACACTTTGTGTGATCCACAATTTGTTGTTTCGGGTCTAGGTGTCATGTGTATGTGACATTGTATGTTTGTAAACGCACCCACAACACAGGAGAAAATCCTAAAGTGGGGCAACGTTTTTTTTTAAATAAAAAAAAGACCTATTTTCGTCAGGGGAAAATCATCAAATGACTTCTCCCGCCCAGGGTAAGGCGAGATAGAGTGTCAGACTCTTACTGTCTAAAAACCCCCCTGTTCCTTTTCCTGCTCTGGGCCGAGGCCGCAGTGACTCATTGCGCTTACCCCGCAACCCCGGCTGAACATCAGCCCTATAGGGCCCCATCTGTGGTGGTCTATTGGCTTCCATGTGAGGCCTTTGTTCAGCAGAAAGTACTTATAGGCTGATGATGGCTATTTGCTATTTTTCTTGAGCGGTGAAAATGATGATCAAGTGTCACTTTTGATCGTCTTCCCTGACCCTGGTTGGGGCGAGACGGAAACTCTTATTGAAGAAATACCACGTTCCTTATTTTGGCGTGGTGGTTGTGTAACTGGCTGCTGCGCAAAGTCTCGTGGCTTCGATGACCTTCCCGCACGGAACAACTCTTTGTGTGATCCACAAATTGTTGCTCCGGGTCTGGGTGTGATATATATGTGAAATTGTATGTTTATAAACGCACCCACGACATAGGAGAAATCCAACTGTGGGGCAATGTTTTTTGATAACAATAAAAACAATAATATTTTGCACTTTTTAGTATACTTTTACCTATATGTACTTTCGCGGTAAAATCAGACTCCATAGATATACATATACATTAAAAGGAGCATGCATGTCGTAAATTATATACATTTGAGTAGTTTTATATCAGTAATGATAATGACGATACCCTCGGTTGCATTGATAGTGACATAAATTAATTCGCGGTTACAATAAAACATGTACAAAATGCTATGTGTGCCAATTAAATATGAAAAATATGTTTATAGCGCTTCTGAACGATGCAATGTTTATTTATTAATATTGAATTATTTGCGTTATTGGTCCTGTTGTGGTTGGTAGCTTTGTTTTTTGAAATAATTGGTTGATTTTTTGGTTTTGTGGGTATTGATTTTTGACGTTCTCGAGTTGGTTTTTTTTAATATGGCGACAAGGGTAATCGCAAACGTTGGTGTACATGTTATAATAAGTGGTTACGTAATCACCTCCCACTTCTAAGCTTAAATTCGGTTTAACTTAGAGTTTTTTTTAGGCGTGAAGAAAAGACAGACAGTTGTTGTTACTTTCGCATTTATAATATTAGTTTGGATTAATACTATAGACAAAATTACGCTTCTCTTATATTTTCTGGCTATCTCACGGACATACTAGTATCACCTCAAACTACGCCCAACCACATCCAGTACCACGATATCTTCGTCATAAGACTCTGAGTATATACACGACAGGCTTTATTAAATTTAAGACACTTACACAGCCTTTATTGTTGAAAGTTTCAAAGGATTATGTGCTTGTAATAAACTAAGTTCTGAAAACATGCAATGTATTGAAATCTCATGAAAAAGTTTGTCCATGTATTTAAACGTGTTTATAGAATTTACATTACATTGAAAGGGTATGAAGGATCACAGATGGGCTCCAACAGGGTTTTTTTTTGTGAGGGGAAAATCATCAAATGACTTATCCCGCCCAGGGCCGGGCAGGAGGGAGTGTCAGACTCTCACTGACTAAAAACCCCCCTGTTCCTTCTCCTGCTCTGTGCCGAAGTCACGGTACCTCATTGCGCTTACCCCGCAACCCCGGCTGAACATCAGACCTTTAGGGCCCCGTCTGTGGTGGTCGAATGGCTCTTTGAGGCGCGCGCGGAACGCTACGCGCCGTACGCTCGGGCCTGGTTCTGGTCGGGCGGCGAGCTGCCTTTACTCGCCGACCGCAGGCTAATGTTGTAGGGCAAGCTCTGTAAGGTACCACGGCCTTGGCCTAGATGAAGAGAAGGAAAGGAGGGGTTTTTAGCCAGTAAGAGTCTGACACTCCTTTTTGCCTCACCCCAGGCGAGACAAGGCGTTTGGTCATTTTCCGCCTGTCCATTTCTTTGTCGCTATTTCTCTATGTATTCAAATATTGAAAATTACGTATCCGATATAGATTCTGTTTATATCATAGATAGAGTGCTTAAATAGGAAGGCTTATATGTTTTTTTATGTGATAGTTAGGCAAATGAGCCGATGGATTACCTGATGGTAAGCAATCAGCGCCGCCCATGGACACCCGCAACGAAGGAGTTACGAGTGCGTTGCCAACCTTTTAGGGATTAGGGTTTTTGAGATTAAGGGATTGGGGAGGGATCGCGGGAGAGGAAGGATTGGGCCTCGGTAACCTCATTCACACGGCGAACTGTGGTTGTTTCACGCCGGTTTTCTGTAAGGCCGTGGTACCACTCCGATCGAGCCGACCCATTCGTGCCGAAGCATGACTCTCCCACACCATGTATAATAATATCTATGAAATAGAGGAGTAATTTAGCATTGCTCACGTTTGAAGCCAAGCCAGATAAATATAGCCAAGAAAAATAAAAAATAAACTAAACACTTCAAAAAAATATTTTTTAATAATCGAATCAAAAAAGAAAATCAATTTATCAATGATTATTTTGAAAAAAAAAGAACTGGCCGAAAACCACCTAAATAGACTCTAAAAGTCTTTAAGCTTTCCTTATTTTGTTTTCTGTGTTGTATGGAAGAGTTCAAAAGGCGACTGGTGATGTCATTGACCGTTTGGACGACACTTAACTGACTACAAAGAGGCTACTTGCATATGCATCAGCTGATATCGATCTCTTCAATGTATGTGTCTAAGTGGACGGACGGCTTGAAGTGGACATGATCTTTCTATTTTAACTCTTGTAACTTCTAAACTTTTTTTTTAAAACGTTGCTCCACTTTAGGATCTTCTCCTGTGTTGTGGGTGCGTTTACAAACATACATATGACACCCAGACCCGAAACAACAATTTGTGGATCTCACAAAATGTTGTTCCGTGCGGGAATCGAACCCGCGACACGCTGCACGTCAGCCAGTTGCCCAGCCATCGCACCAACCGTGCAGTCAAACTGTTTCAAAGATCATCGATTTTTATGTGGTGAATTTTTGGTCTTATGTTTTTTTTATTGTATAGTAACTATCGTGAGGTATACTATATTTATTAAAAATAAACGTCTTCCTCACGTTAATTATTTAAGAAATTTAACTGAAACGGTCGTGACTTGAAACTAGTAGCGCTTTTTTCAGATATTTTTGTGATAGGGCCTCGAATCGAGCCTGGTGGCAAGCAATCTACGTAATCCTATTCTCACGCGGAGAATATTGAGAATTAACCACCACTTGATTGATAATTACAAACTTATAATTAATAATTTGAAGTTCATGTTTCCTCACGAAAATTTCCTTCATTTTTTATGTAATAAGTCGGCAAACGAGCAGACGGACTACCTGACGGTAAGCATTCGGCGCCGCCCATGGACACCCGCAACACCAAAGGAGTTACGAGTGCGTTGCCGGCCTTTTGGGGATAGGGGTTGCGGATATAAGGATCGGAAAGGGGCGGGATTGGGCCTTCGGTAACCTAACTCACACGGCGAAACACAACGCTGTGGTTGTTTCACGCTGGTATTCTGTGAGGCTGTGGTATCATTCCGGTCGAGCCGACCCATTCGTGCCGAAGCTTGGCTCTCCCACACTTAAGTGATTATTGATGATTTCAAACTTATAATTAGTAATTGTAAGTCCATGTTTCCTCACGAAATTTTCCTTCATCGTATGTCTCTGGTGTTTATAAACATTTAGGAAGTATATATGTATATATGAACTTTGAAATAGTCAAATCAAATCAAATCAAATTCTTCATTTCAAGTAGACCACAACAGGCACTTTTGTCTGTCCGTTTGTCCTCTAGTAAAGCTGTTTGCTCGTTCCAAAGTGTAGATTCCTATGGAGAAGAACGAGCAAAAAACTCCATGGTTACTTTTTTTCAATCACTTTTTACAAAGCATTGTTACATAATTTAGATAGTTCCATTATATATATGTGAGAACAGTGTAACACTAATGTTTAACCAAAAGATCCGAAAAAGAAATGAACCTCAAGGACAGCAACTTTAGACAGTCTCGAGTTGACCAGTGCCAATAGGCGGCGTCCGTTCACGAACATATCATAGAAGTCATATGAACATAGTAGTTACATAGATACTAGAGTCACACAGATATAAGATGCGGGTGGAAGCCTTAACCTCCTGGCTACCACGACCTACATAGTTCCCATTTCTATCAACAAACTGAACATAACAGCAAACAAAAAAAGTTATTTTAAAATATACTCGTTTCAAGTTTGTTTGTCTGTCATGTTCGTGGGGTAGGCAGCGTAGTCATTAACTCGAGTAAACATGGAGAGTCTGGCATGGCCCGATACTCAACCGTTATTTCAATTTGTATTGTGGTTTTCGAATGGAAATATTTTTATGTTGAATGAAATATGTTTATGCATTCATTGTTTTTGGATTTATATGAAAAGGATTCAGTGAATGGACTATGCAACTGTACTTACCTAATTGATTCCTGGATTACGTTAAAAAAACTACAGTCATACTATTCCTTATACACATTATACTAAGACTCCAAAATTTGTAGATCAGACTAAGAGTTCGTGCGAGAATCGAACCCGCGACACATTGCACAGCAGCCTGTTGCCCAGCTCCCGACCCTACCGTGCACTTGTTATATGGTGTGAAGAATGTTTTTTTTTCAGACATATTATATCACATACACATAACAATCAGACAAGGATTTTTCGACATCTAATATTTTAGGATTTTATGGGTTTGAATTTTAACCGTATTATATGGTTTTTGAAAAATAATTTATTTAGAAAAACTCTAATGAATAACATTATTTATAGGATCTATGAAAATATCATTCTTCATCAAAAATGTATTAATTGTCAAAATAATATAAAAATTCTTTGCAAAATAAACACACTTTATTTCATCGCTTGAATATAATATAACAAGCTTGCAAATTATACCTCGAAAAAAATCTATGTACATCCCCTACCAATTTTTCATTTCACACGCATTGAAACGAAACTAGAATGGATGTCGATCACAATTTAAAACGATTGCTCTCGATTATGGTATAGAATCGATCAGTTGCATGAACACGTCGAATTGGTTGCCGGAATGCTAACGAATGTAGATGTCACGGGACTATCACGTCAATTTGTCGACTATAGAGTGACAAAAAACCATCGCAATTTCAATGAACTGATGGTAATTCATAGAGAAATTTTGCTGCTTTTAAATTTCGAACGTGGAACGTTTTTAAATCGAGCCATCTTTCTTTTGAGGTTATTGTTTTTTTTAAAGAAGTTTTATTTTTATGCTTAATTTTTTTAAATGAGTAAACATAATAATTTTTAGTAAATATATTGGTTTTTAAACACATTTTTTATACGGATGACCTGATGTTAAGCAATAGGACACCCGCAATACCAAAGCAAGATATGAGCCAATCTGGCCAAGCACATTATTGTTGGTAGGGAGAGATCTAAGGATAGGGCATTTCAGGTTTAAAGATAGGGAGGGAAGGATAGGGCCTCCGGTAACCTCACTCAAACGGCAAAATACAACGTAAGTATCGCTGTGGGTGAGGCTGTGGCATCGCTACGGTCGAGCCAGCCGAATCGTACTGAAGCATAGTTCTATTACACAAGCAAACTAAAATTTAGTGTTTTTCTAGTAAAATGAACACTGAAACATCGTGCTTTGAAGTCGGTGTTACGTTTTAAAGGAACTATTCAGTACATAAAAAACAACCTTACGTTACGTACCTATACAACTTCTGTAAGCTAGAATCATATTCGAAAGGAAATATAATGTCGATAGGAAAAAAAAAACAAAAAAAAATCTTGTGTAGCGACTTGTCGTATCTTATGTAGCGATAGGTAGTCTCTCATATTATTGTCTTTATAAGAATATTTAATTTTATATCATGACTAGGTTCGTTTCCTTATTCATCCCTTCTTCATAAGAACAGTCATGTTGTTTAAACAATAACTCAAGGTTTCAGTTCAGAAAATGTAATAAAATAACTCAAAAGTCGCAAAGAATAAAACTGTCAAGTTTCTTTAAAACTTAAACAAAGATTTGGCCGAGTCATGTAAGCAATCTTTTATAGCCTTGCACTATACAGTACCGAAATAAGGTTCAAAGTTGTCTGTTAAATCGTTTAGGGGAGGTATCAAAATTATTTGAACAGACCAACTCGCAATAACGATACGATACATGTCAATTTGTGTCAGTCTCCAAATACGTAGTAGTCTCTGAGAGCGGATTCTACCCGCTTTTACTGACTCGGACGAACTTTCGACTGTTTTGAGTTTTGACATCTACGGCTATTTTAAAAATGTGTGTACCTAACACGGGAATTGTTCGGGAAAACTTTGATACGGAGTTATTTTTGCAACGAAGCGACTGGTTCTGTAGCTACGAAATATTTTACGAATGCAAAATTTTTTTTTTTTTTCGAGGACGACAAAATGAAATGCGCGTATAGTTGAGTTTCTGAATTGTTTGTTCGGAAACGTTTCGAATGACAAAGCTTAGAGTAGTTTAATTGTACATTTTTTATTTTGATTTGTTTGACAACAATAACCAACAAGTTTAACGTTATATATGTAAAAGCAAACATAGTTTTATTTACTCTTAAACCATACCAACTTAATTGTGAGTGATACCAGGGCTTCATAGAAAACAGAAGACGAATTAACCACAGCAGCATTATATTTCGCCGTGTGAGTGATGTTACCGGAGGCCCAATTTTTTCCCTGCTCCAATCCCTCACCAATAGCTAAATCATGAAACCCTTATCTCCAAAAGGCTGACAATGTTCTACCAACTCCGCTGGTGGTGTGGTTCCAGTCCTGATCGTGATTGAGGACCAAAATCTTTCCCTTAATACAGCAGGAAGGAAATGGTTTCGGTTTGTTTCAAACAATTTTCTAGGTAACCAGAACCTTATAAATCTAAGTCACATTATATTCTCAAAGTCAAGAGTACTAGCTATTATTAGAAGCAGCCATTTCCTTACAACATATCATAGAAGACGAGGCAATCTCTATGAAAAATCACCCACTCAAGGGAATAGTCGCGCAGAGTGGCGATTTGTCGTCGTTTTTGTCGCGTCGTGTCGGAAGTGCGACATAAATTATGTCGCTTGTTGTAATGCGTTTTTCGGACCAGTATTGAGTTTATTTTTATTTGATTTATTGTTGAATGTGGGGCTTTATTGTGGTCGGTTGTGGTGCAGGATCGGTTTTTTGATCGGGAGTCGAGCGTGATAAAAATGCTGCAGGGTTTTCCCTGTTTGATAATTTTAAAGTGATGCTCTCTGATGGTAAAGTTGTGAAGTATTTAACAATGTACTTTACATAAATTGACAAAAGCTAATAATAACAATACAAAATTAAAGATTGAATAAAAATAATTTTAATTAAAAAAAAATCCACCAAAAATCGTCTTATCATTATTTTTACAAAAATATTTCGAAAATTGAAACAACGTTAAAAAATGAGTAGATTTTCAATAAAATAATATTTATTTTATCCTCAAAATTTCAACTGCCCTATTTAAATCTTGTTTTAAAGCGACTTTTAAAATAAACTGGCCTATATATGGACCTTATATAATGTTATGTATTACACAGCTGCGTCCCGTCTGATCATTACATAATACAATTTGCCGAGAACACCGCTGCAGTTTACACAAAAATACACTGAATTTTCACAATTCTCAGTTTTACTCGACATTTTAAAATTGATAACAATACGCGTACGCCTGTTTTTGTACTGTGGTAATAATTATTTAAATTTGTGGCGATAATCTTGTTCCTACAAGCGTGATTGTAGAGAAATATGCCAAGGTTTTAATTCCAAGCTTTTCTTTTTCACCCATCAATTTTTTTTATGTGATATGGCTATATACGAGCCCTCGGATTACCTGATAGAAAGCAATCAACGCTGCTCTAATGGACATGCAATAAAGGAGTAGTTACGAATGCGTTGCCGATCTTTTGAGGATTAGGGATTTGGGCATTTCGGGATTGGTGGAGGGGAAGGATTAGGTCTCCAGTAACCTCACTCACAGGGCAAATTAGCGCTCAATGAGTCACCACGGCCTCGGCCCAGAGCCGTAGAAGGAACGGGGGGTTTTTAGTCAGTAAGAGTCGGACACTCTCTCTCGCCTAACCCTGGGCGGGAGAAGTCATTTGATGATTTTCCCCTGACAAAAAAAAAGGCAAAATAGCGCTGTAGTTGCTTCACGTCAGTTTTCTGTGAGGTCGTGGTATTACTCCGGTTGTGCCGATTTATTAGTGCCGAAGCATGACTCTCCTAGGTTTAATTAAGTATTCATTTCTTCCACCCTTTGTGGGGTGCAAGGGAGTATCAGATTCTTTACTGACTAAAAACCATCTCGTTCTTTCTTCTGTTCTAACGCCTTGCCAGGCTGTGGTACATCATAAAGCTTTCACCAGTTACCCTGTTTATTTAGTTTGGGAATTCAGGTTTTTTATAGGATTGCTCGGCTAGTAAGTAGATGGACCATCTGATGGTAAGCAATCGGAGTTTAGTAATTTGGAGATTTTCGATGGAATCAGTGGTAGAATTGAACTTTAATTAACCTCCCAACAGTATTGAATCATGCCAGTTTCCTGTACCGCCGTTGTACCACTCCACTCAAACTGACTCATTCGTGCCAAATGATGGCTCACTTAAATAGCTCCCCTAGTCTAAATTCTCCATAATATCGCACACAAATCTAATCAAAACTAAACTCGGATTAATACACACGCTGACTAAAGTAAAGGATTAAATAATATTATTATAATTCGTGTATCTGTGAAACTATTCCAACGATGATCAAATTAATTTCCCATTAGGGATTACCATTGCTTCACTTACAAATTGCTACCTGAACTGTCCCGGTGTATCTATGGGGAAATTATGGTTGAGGCTTTTAATACTAATAGGTGGTTGGTTTTAGTCTATAGTTTACTTTATCTTTATGGAGTGTTATTGTTTAGAAAAGTGTCTTAAGTTCAGTTGATAATTAATCTAAGTATAATTTACGTTAGCAGTAAAAAAATGTGTTGGCTTAGAGGTTTTTTTAGGAGAGAAAAAACATCAAATGTCTTTACTCGCCAAGGGCGAGGCGAGAGCGAGTGTCAGACTCTTACTGACTAAAAACCCACCCGTTCCTTCTCCTGCTCTGGGCCGAGGCCGCGGTGACTCACTCACCCCGCAACCCCGGCTGAACATCAGCCCTATAGGGCCCCGTCTGTGGTGGTCTATTGGCTCTTTGAGGCGCGCGCGGAACGCTACGCGCCGTACGCTCGGGTCTGGTTCTGGTCAGGCGGCGAGCTACCCTTACTCGCTGGAGTGTTTGGTTGTGGCCGGAGATCATCTCTAGGAGTCTCATAGTCTTACTGACTAAAATCCACCTCCATTCCTTCTCCTGCTGCAGGCCGAGATCACGATAACTAACTGCGCCTTCCCCGCAACCCAGTAACTACAGCCATATTGGGTTCTATCTGTGGTGGTCTTCTAGTATTGCAAGTAAACCTGCACTTATTTCGGATATTATAAGTTTGAAATAACATTCCGAATTGAGTAAGCGTGGCTGTTAATGCTCAAATTCTTCTCCTTATGAGAAGTGGCCTTTGCTCAGTAGTGGGTACTTATAAATACGCTCATAATATTTGATTATTCTTTTCAATTTTCTGCTCTATACTATAAATTATAAGATCTACAAATCAAAAACTTAACACACAATATTTATGTACAACACAAAACCCGAGATAACTTGGAACTTTCAACAAACGCCCCTGTTTGCTTAAGCACAGGCATTAAGTATAACATATGACAGTATTTAAGTCTTCCATAACTTGCAACCATAACTTAACACTAACATAAGCATACGAAACTTGCCAAGTGCGTTCTCTAGCAAGCTTAACCCGACATTTGCATGATGTTACAAAACGCTATTTACGTCCCGTCCGTTGGGGATTACGGTAATCTGTTGGCAATTTAATACCCAACTGAAAATGGGGATTATTTCGTTTTCGAGTGGGGATTATTAATTTTCTTCGTTTTTGGAGTTAGTTATAGTGGGTCTGTAATATACGGAAGTTTTGTTATTAGTTTCACGTCTAATCTTATGAAATTAAGCAAAACTATGTCAGTCTGTATTTCACGGGCAAAAAATTTGATTTCGTCTATGGCATTAATAATAATTATTAACTTACTGGTAAACTCAGAGTCACTTAACACTTACTTATCCTAAGCCTTTAGCAATTGTTTTTGGAATTAAATCTTAATTTTAAAGTATGGGAGAACCATGCCACGTTATGCATGGGCCGATACGAGTGGTTCTTACCACGGCCTCACAGAATACACTAAGAGTTGCTTCGGGAATCGAACTCGCGACGGCGCTTACCACCACGTCAAACTGTGCAGTCAATATGCACATTGTACATAGTCAATTTCTTATGTAATGAGTAGATATTTTCCATGTCTTCGAGTCTATTTTTTATAGCGAAATGGTAAAACGTTCGTCTGATGTTAATGTAATGATTACAGACAGCATAGATGATAGAAAGATAGCATTCTATACTAAAAAAATATCTTTTACGCTTAGTCCATCACGTAGGTATACAAAACCGAATAATACTACAAGGAAACATTATCAATCTAATTAAAAAATTAACACTTAAAATGGATTGCCATAATTTATCACCATATTCAGCGTAATCAATCATCATGGCCGACATTGGGCATCGCAGCTAAGTCCACGTCGTTTCATCACCACACTTTACGAAGAAATCGTATTAATCATAACACCTCCTATTTGGCCTGGCCTTACAAAGTGAGGCCACGAAGAAAGCGGGTGAAATAGATTTACTTCTTATAATTTAACTTGTTAGAAAGTTTATCCAATTTAATATTATAAAATGCGAAAGTAACTCTGTCTGTCTGTCTTTTTGTCACGCCTAAACTACTGAACCGATTTCTGTGATATTTGTTACAGATATAGTTTGGAACTTCAAAAAGGATGTAGGATAGTTTTTATACCAAAAACCTACAGGAAGTCACTATTCCACGCAAAAAAAGTCGCAAGCAAAAGCTAGTTTTTTTATGATATAAATTTAGTAAGAATTGATTATTTCTTTGGTGGATGCTTGTTTAGATCAAATATTGTAACACTTTTCTGTAATACCCTTGCCAGTCACCTAGTAGTAAAGAATTCCTTTCAGCATTAAGTCCGCCTCTATGTATACTGCATAAAGTATTAAATTAGGCGTAGTTTAAGACACCCGTAACATCAAAATTGAGTGTCTTTTGGGTTTTGGACATGAGGATTGGAGGGGGGGGGGGGGAGAAAGAAGAAAATGGATTAGGCCTCCGGTAGTCTTAACCACACGACGGAATACAATGCTGTGGTTCTTTACGTTGTCTTTCTATGAGGCCCTGGTATAGGTCGAGTCGACTCATTCGTGCCGAAGAATAACTTTTCAAATTAACGAAGGTTCTCCCACCCTTTAAAGAAAAGTATTGGCCATTACGCATATTCGAAAATACTATTTTCAATTTAAATCCTATTTTTTTAGAAAAACCTACTTTACTTAGTTTGCTATAAGCAGTCATTTAATCAACACGAGACGCAAAAATAAACCGTCCTAACACACAGAAAACTGACACACTCCCCCGCTTGTTTCATGGCCTCCATCTAAAGATGCAAACACCAGATTTATGTTTCAAGATTAGCAGCGAATTAAAAAGTTTCTCCAACTCGATGTTGGGAAGTGAAAAAGTTTTCAAGCACGTTTGATAAAAGTATTGCACTGTTTATTTATGGGAGTCAAAATGAGGGTCTTGTAATATAGGAGTACCATACTTTTGCATCCAGACATATTAAAATGATTGTAAATAAATTTGACTGCACGGTTGGTGCGATGGCTGGGCAACTGGTTGCCGCGCAACGTGTTGCAGGTTCCCGGTTCTCTCTCTCTCGGTCCTCGGTTCAAAATTCTTTGTGTGATCCACAAATTGTTGTTCTGGGTCTGGGTGTGATGTGTATGTGAAATTGTACGTTTGTCAACGCACCCAGGACACAGGAGAAAATCTTAGTGTAGGGAAACGTTTTTTTATAACAAAAAAATATGCTCTGATTAATTTCGATGCGGGATTTTAAGTTAGTCTTACTTGCAGTGGTTTTGAAAGCAATAGCGGGCTTGTCCCATTAATAAAGCTAGTATTTGACTTAAAATTATATGATATTATAGTATTTGACTATAAATATTTTAACTAATAGTTAGCTATAATGCTCCTGAGTGCTATAGGCTATATAATATTATTATCACCCTACGACTAATAGGAGCCGGGCAGTAGCTAGTCATTTATACACAAATTGACTGCACAGATTGTACAAAATAGAACTTAAAAAACTATTACGCATAATCCAAAACACTTTGACAAGAAATTATGAAACAAAAAATATATTAATACATTCACCATGAGTAACAGCACCCTTAATGTCCTTGATATAGGGTTTTCGACCTTATTACGCCACCATAAAGTGTCATTATAGGTCAAAATCTCCATGGAAATCGTTTTCTCCCTTGACGCGGTACTAGCATCGCGTGGAATATTTTTTCATAAAGTAAATTGGACCATTCACTCGTATATTATCGTTAAGAACAATAATGGCGGAAAAAATTGCGTGACGTCACCCCTACGTCATCAGTTTTATAGTTATAGAGAAGTGTATAGTGAAGAAATTAAACATATCGATGATTTAATTTTTAACTATTTATTTTATCTCCTTATTCTTTTCGTAATTTAAACAGAAAAACAAAGATTTTTTTTGAACTTAAAAACGACAATATTTTCTTTTTATTACTGTATAATATTTATATCCATGACAAAGAAACTACTGTTACACTCTTTATCAAAATCTAAATTTTATTATATTACTTACAAACCTAAAATTATTTTTTTATATTTATAAATATATTTTATTTACGTATTCATAAAAACACATAATAATATGAATGTAAAAAAAAAACCTAATTTTTTTTCATAATCCAACATAGACTTTGCCACAACACAAGAAAGTTTTTTTTTGTTTTAAGTAGCTCTGTCCTCTGGTGGGGCTTGAGGGAGTGTCAGACTCTTACTGACTAAAAACCCCCCTGTTCTTTCTCCTGCTCTGGCTGGCTATATTATAACGCTTGCAACCACTAAAACACTAGTAAGTTTAAATAGCCATAAATATATCAGAAACGTCATAAAATCGTAAACATTGTTGTAACCGCGTTGTAAATTAGTTCAGTAATACATCACTAAGTACCTACATTTTGGTTCGAAATTTGAAATATGGGTACTGATAGCAAGTTTGCCTCGAACTGTAATGTTATCTAAACGGTTTAGTTATGTGTCGAGTATCGATATATAGTGATGTGAAAATATCGATATGTTTTGTTGTAATGTTGTATAAGATTTTTTGTGTATTTTTATTCAAAGTTGAATTATTTATTTGAATTAATACTATTATGTACTTTTGGAACGTCACAACTTAATCTATTTTTGAAACATAATTGGAATTACGAAGAAAATATAACGTAAACAAAAGTTTCTTCAGAATGTATATCAGTTATTGATCTTGACAATTTTTTTTTGCAGCACTTCATGCATCAAAAGCCATTTATTTAAAATCAAAGTATTAATGATGATGTATGTGTATGTATGCATGTATGGATGGATGTACATATTATATACATATATACGTATTCAGTACAAAACTGACGCTTTAAGTTATTAAATAAATATAATTTCAAAAGATTATAATACATAACCAAAATAAAAAATAGAACGAAAACCAAGTATGGTTCTAGCCAAAACATTCCAAAACAGAGAACAAACTTGTACCATTATATTTGTTTATTTAAAAATACTTTTTTGTTGACATAATCCGAGGACAACGTCCAGCCTCTTTGTCCTCCCTCCCTCCTATTTTTACTGCCCTCCTCAAAGCGCTAATCCATGTCTCCTGTAAAATTGTCTAAATAAAAATATCTGTCTTTTTCTGAGAATCGTTTTTCAGATTTATATTGTTTTGTTTTTTTTGTTATTCGATCAAAAGATGTTTGTTGAAAACTATCTTCTAATAGACACATCTTAACACTCTATGCTTGACCTTAAATTGCTGTTATAGTCAAGCCCAATAACTTTGAAAATAAACTATGTCCTTCAGCCGGGATTGGGGGTGGATTTACAAATGCTATACTGTACCACGGGCAAGTGAAGGATCGTATGGTTTTTAGTCAGTAAGAGTCGGATACTTCGTCTCACCCAACCCTGGGCGTGAAAATTCGATTTATGATTATCACCCTTAAAAAATACAACTGTCGAATACAACCGTCTACTACTGGATTATCTGCATCACCCAAAGATCGACTGGTAGAGAATGCTCGATGCATTAAGTCCGCCTTAAGTACATACTAAATTGTGCATGAAGTATAAATAAATAAAAATACATATCATTATCTAAACAATCGTGGCAGAGGTCTCTCGTGCCAAAGTTCCATTAAAATACGTATAATAGTAACCCAAATAAGACTTAATTACTAAAACAAAACTATCCAATCTGAGAGAAAAATAATACAAAAATATTGTTATCGTTGAAAACAGTCATATAGTTATAGTCAAGTGGTTTCAAGCAATGATTCAGAAAATTCTCGACAAAGAATAAAAATAAAAACAAAAGTGAAATATTTCAAATAACCTATTTGAACTTTTACTACATAATTCTAAAAGGGTAAAAAAAAAGAAATTTTGTTGAGAAATTTTTAAACTTGTGCTCTCTTGCATTGAGGTCATTTTAGATTGAACTTAAGTAGGATTTATGTACAAACACGAAGGTGCATTGGGAAAGGTAGATATTTCGGTAAATAGAATATGTTATGTTAAAGGCTAATTAATTGCTTATGTAAACTCAAAATCGAATCATTTATTACAAGATAAAAATATGCGTTCCTCGGTCAGTGTCCTAGTGAAATTCCAAAGTGTAGATCTCTATGCAGAAGAATGAATAAGAAATACAATGGCAACTCATTTTTTATAATTGTCATATTTAGTTTTTTTTTATGTAATAGTTCGGCAAACGAGCATACGGATTACCTGATGGTAAGCAATCAGCGCCGCCCATGGACACCCGCAACGGAGGAGTTACGAGTGCGTTGCCGATCTTTTAGGGATAAGGGATTTGGAGACTCAGGGATTGAGGAGGGATTGGGGGAAGGGAAGGATTGGCCTCCGGTAACCTCACTCACACGGCGAAACACAACACTGTGGTTGTTTCACGCCGGTTTTCTGTGAGGCCGTGGTTTCACTCCGGTCGAGCCGACCCATTCGTGCCGAAGCATGGCTCTCCCACACTTAAATAGTCATACTAAAAATCCGTAACACAAAATTTTACATTCTATAAAATCTTACTAAAAACAAATGTATGTGCATTCGGCTGTCCTTTTAAAAAGATCGATAAAATACTAGTTAATTTATTCATTATAATTTATTTACTCACTATTGGATGATCTGAATGCTATCTTATCCCTTACATACAAAAATATAAACGGTCAACGGTCAAAAATATTAACAGCCAACAACTTTGTTACTAAGAAAACTGCAAAGGATTTTGTTAAATGAAAGCATATCTCCAAATTCAATGCAAATTGTATTAACCTAAAAGCATTTTGGGAGTTGATATCCAGACTATGCACACGACAGTCAAAAATACAACCATATCGATAAAAGAAATGTAAATAAAAAATGGAAAAAGAAAAAGAAAATTCCTTTAAAAACTAGAATCGAATGGGACTAAGAGTAGTTTGAGAACGAATGCATCGTAAATTTTGAAGCATACAAAATGCATTCCATTCAACGTATCGGTCTCGTTCAATTCGTTCATTTCATTCATTTTAGAGAAGCCACGCGAAATATTAACCTATTTCGCTGAAGATGCAAGACAGGAATGTTTTCTTTATTCATATCATTTGCTATTTTATTTTACTATAAATTTAAATTTTCCTAAGCGGCATCGGCTTCTATGTAACGATATAAGATGATTTTTTAAGTGATGGTAAGATGGTACAAAATCGCTGCTTACACCCACAGCACCAGAAGAGTTACGACTGCATTGACGGCCTTTAAGAATTAGGATTTTGGTGATTCAGGGATTAGGGAAAGATGGGAGGAGGGGAAGAATTAGACGGCGGCCCGCGCTAATTCACCTAGACTGAGGTCACTTGCGATGCTCAGCGCTCTCTTGGACCGTACAGATTATAATATTTTTGCCGATTAATTAAAGAAAATCTTGTCTCTATTTGAAGTACTGTTAGAACTCAGTGTGATTGTCGTGTCTTTGATTAGTGTAATTAGCTTATGGCCGTGGTAATTAAGTAAATAAATCAATTAATCTATACTAATATTATAAATGCGAAAGTAACTCTGTTTGTCTCTCTTTTCTTTCGCCTAAACTACTGAACCGATTTCTCTGAAATTTGGTACAGTCATAGTTTTTAACTCGAGAAAGGACATAGGATAGTTTTTATACCAAAAATCTGAAGGAAGTCACTTTTCCACGCGAACGGAATCGCGGGCAGAAGCTAGTAAATAAATAAAGGATTATTTCACAATTATACGTGACAGTCCTGTCATACTAAAGGAAAAGTACGTATGGGGTTCAAATCATCATCAGCCTATAAGTGCCCACTGCTGAGCAAAGACCTCTTCTCATACGAAGCTTCTCATGTGAGCATTAATCACCACGCTTGCTCAATGCGTGTTGGCGATTTCAAACTTATAATTCTTATAGATATAAGTCCAGGTTTCCTCACGATGTTTACCTTCACCGAATGTCGGTGGTGTCTAAATAATCATAGAAAGTACATATAACTCAGAAAAAGTCACATTGATACTTGCCAGGTTTCGAACCCACACCCTTATGCATGAGAAGCGGGCTCCTTAACCTCCGGGCCACCACGACGCACGCCCGATGATGGGGTTCAAATACCACAGATGTTAATATTCGTATGAAAACTTTGCACGAGACCGATCCAATGTGACCATTTTGTTAATTTAACAACGAACTTACAAATAATAAAACAACATCAACAAATAAACTGACCAAAATAACTCGACATTTAATTAATGTACATACATTCCAATTCAACTAGTCGTTCCTGAAAATTGTAACAATTATAAATTGTAAGTAATTTTCAGGCAGACAGGTGGAACATGTTGTGAGGAACTATGTAGCTCGTTTCAGTTTCAGGATGTTATTAGAGACGAGAAAACAAGTAAGCTAGTTGCTTCATTGTGTTGTGTGTGCACTAAATCAGCGATTTTATCATATTATTGACGTGTCCAACTACCGCACTAATGACGACAGGGTGGCCATTTCCTAATATGCCCAATATTACCTTCGCTTCCCCTGAAAATAAAGTTTTTATGCGATTATTCGTACCGCAAGCATTTCGCGATTATTTTTTATATACAAATTAATTATAAATATAGTTGAAAAGTCTAAAATAAAGGAAATGGGAAAAGCGCAATGATGTTGATGATGATTGGAGCAGGAGAAAAAGAAAATATAAATGAGAAGAAGAAGATAGTCCTTCGAGAAATAGCTATTTGATTTTATGACCTGTGATGATTTTCAGTGTGGGAGAGCCATGCTTCGGCACGAATGGGTCGGCTCGACTGGAGTTATACCACGGCCTCACAGAAAACCGGCGTGAAACAACCACAACGTTGTGTTTCGCCGCGTGAGTGAGGTTACCGGAGGCCCAATCCTTCCGCTACCCCAATCCCTTCCCAATCCCTGAATCCCCAAAATCCCAATCCCTAAAAGGTCGGCATCGCACTCGTAACTCCTTCTTTGTTGCGGGTGTGCATGGGCGGCGCTGATTGCTTACCATCAAGTAATCCGTCTGCTCGTTTGCCGTACTAACACATAAAAAAAAAATTACCAAAACCCAGACAACGTCCATACAGGTTTTTACTGGGAAATCAAAAACTTGAAAGTTTAAATTAGCATTCTCAATGTTTAACAAAATTTGATTATAACATTACCAAAAAGTTACCTTTATAGAAGAAAATTAACAGATAAAATTACCCGTTCCACGGAACTTTTGGGTGCTTCAATTTTACTAATTTGTCAATTTAAGAATTTTAACGGCTTCAGTCTATTGTTTTTAATAAGTTTGGTAATAAAGCTTTATTCTCCGTTTGTTTGATGTATTTTTGTTTGCATCATTATCATTTATTTATTTATTTATTTTAGGTTTCTCAACAATGAGTACACTATACTATATAAATTGTACATTTCAAATTTAATTCTAAGTGCCCCATTACTTATTGGGAAGCACAGCATACACTATAATATTATGCGCGGTTATTAAAATAATTAATCAATTTTGAACAAAAAAGTAAAAATAAAGCAAAGTTGACTAAAATTTAATCCACATCACATAAAACAATCTAAAACAAACAAACATTTAAATTAACGTACTTATAATAAATAGTATTAATATTAATTAACATACGAATTATTTGTCCATACGAATAATATTGACAAAGATATGGCACATTCAAATTCAGGAGTAGGAGCTCATGACGTCACTCTTTCGTAAAAATTTTACGAAATAATGACGTAGCGCTAACTTTCGCCGCTCTGTAACTTTTTTATTTTAAGTTTTAGAAGCAAAAGAAAAAATACGTATGTACTATTTTCTGGCGTTCTAAAAGATGGACTCATTATTATTTTTTCGTCATCATCCCTATTGTTGTAAATGACAACCATTTTAAACTAGACCAGAGTTTTTAGTCGAGCTTGATACGAATTCAAATTTCGTATTACTTCTGAGTATTTTGATCGTCGATATAGCCTAGAGCTGACTGAATTCCAACTAAACACTGGTGTGACGTTCAAAACCCTAATTACGCAGAAATTTGTAAATTGAATTTTTTTTAAATATTTACTTTTCTCTGAAACAGAGTTTGCCTTGCCAAGGCTTTCTTCTCTGTAAATCTAAACTACTATCACATTACATTTTTTTTCTGACTGAGGACGGCAAGCGATTAGACAGATCACTCAATAACTCCTCCTACTTTGGGTAAGACGAGAAGGGGTGTAACGCTTTTACTTACTTAAAACTACCTCGTTTGAATTCCTGCATTCGGTTCTTCTGAGCTATCTACATACGTTTCATTCTGAAATGTAGGTATGTACATATATATTCGAATAACATTTGTATAAGTTTATAAAATGCATTTTTTTATGTCATAGGTAGGCTTACCATCAGGTAATCCGTCTGCTCGTTTAGCAGACGGATTACCTGATGGTAAGCAATTAGCGCGGAGGAATTACGAGTGCGTTCCCGACCTTTTTGTGATTAGGGTTTTGGAGATTTAGGGATTGAGGAGGGATCAGGGGAGGGGAAGGATTGGGCCTCCGGTAACCTTAATCACGCCGGTTTTCTGTGAGGCCGTGGTATCACTCTGGTCGAGCCGACCCATTCGTGCCGAAACATGGCTCTCCCATATTTAAAATCCACCAACTTAAAAATGTACCCACAAATCTTCTTTTAAATCTCTCACGCTCACTCCATGGCCCGACTAAGTACATATGAGGACAAATGAGGAAAGTTTTCTCATAAAAAACCCTTGCAACACCCATGAACATTGAACATACAATTTTAACTTTTTTCCTCCCGAAAAATATTATCTGGTTTCGTCTTTTGATTAGCTCTTTACAAGGTATAAAAGGGTAAGGAGTTGTAAGGTAATTATTTTTAAGCAGGCATGTTTTTCGAAACTTTGCCGGGACAATGGTTGAGAAGCATTTATTTTTGTTATGTTCAAAGTTTGTTTTGAATTTGTTAATTTACATTGTAATGTTTGTTGGTACTTTTGTGTGTTTGGTTAAATTTTGAGTAGATTAAGATACCTAAGATATCATGGTGACCTTGAGATTAAGGCGTCCTTTCTCAAGCATGAAATTGCGGGTTCGAAATCTGGCAAATACCAATGTGACTTTTTCCGTGTTGTATGTACTATCTTTGATTGTGCAGACATCACTGTCATGTGGTCAAGGAAAACACCATGATAAAAAAACTAGATTTATGATTGATATCTATGTATGTATAAGTTTTAAATCACCAATACGCTTTGAGCAAGTATGGTGATCAATGCTCAAACTTTTTTCGTATAAGAAGAGGTTCTTGCTAAGCAATGGACCTTACAGGCTGATGATGTGGAGATTTATGATTAGAAGTATTGTCACTAATTTATATTTTTTGTTTTTTTAAATTCTCTGTTATTATTCTGTCTATCAATATTCGAAAAATAATTATTTAAATACCTTTTTAGACTTGTCGTTTCGACCTGCTTGCAAGCAGACTCATATTACCGGTATAATTATACAAGGTGTAAAAAGACACTTAACGAAGCCGTTAACTACGCATACTGCAGTTCTAACTAAGTAGCTTTACGCTAAAATTATGACTGGGAAACGAGTTTAAAAAAAATGTATTGCGCGCAATGTAAAGCAAACGGGCTTCGTGTCATTGTGTGCGTAGGGTCACAGCTTAGCATGAAAACGCTGTGATAAGTACGTAGGTCGACGTTTTACTTCGCAACAACAAAACAATTCTGTAAAATAAAAATCTGTTTGTGCAGGTTTGCATTTATTTATTACATACACATTACATACACGTACATTACTGTTCGTAACTTCAAATGCGTAATTTATTTAGAAAAATCGAAAATTCAGGTAATGTTTCTTTGGAAAAAAGTTTTGTAATAATAATTAGAATTCGATTGCGCAAAAAAAAATTAATAATGCATCTTTGACCTTCAATATCTCGAGAACCCGTGGAGTCCCAGCTATGGTCTTAAAGAAAAAAATGATTCAAATAATAGGTAGAATACGTGGCTTTCGGCTTCGTTAAGTGTCTTTTTACACCTTGAATGTTGTTAATATGAAACGCGAAAGATTAAAAGTTAATATTGGTCGAGTCACCTGAAATGATGAAACGATGTAAGAGATTCCAAGTTCGATGCTAATTTAAAAAAATATAAAAGCAGTAAATAAAAAATCCCAATCAGCAATGGGCCTAACAGACCGATTCTGCAATTATTTTAGGTATTATTATAATGAAACAGATACTAAAACTTTATTAATATAATTACCAAAATAAACTTACAACTGGGCTCAACAAAAACAACAATAATTATTGTTTCTTTGTTTTTCAACTAATTTTAAGTGTTCCAATTAATGTTTTTGTCGTCTTTTGTCATTACTGTCGATTCTCAATGAGTTTTCTTTTTGTAATTATATTATTGGAACTGAACTTAACTTTCCTTTTTGTTTTACTTTCCTTTTGTATTATAAGTAATAAGTATTTCTTGGTATTTTAAGTGTAATAGAGCGATGCTTCGACATGAATAGGTTGACTGAATATGAGTAATAATTACGGCCTTGTAAAAAACCAGCGTTTTAATAACGCTTGTCGTGTGAGTGAAGTTACTGGAGATCCATTCCTATCTCCTCCACGCTAAAATCACAATATCTCAAATACTTCACAATGTAACACACTTAAAACTTGTTTAGTATATGCGGTGCCACTTGCTAATACGTTTCGAAACAGTCAGTCCGTTTGTCATCTTATAGAATAAGGTATTTTTTTATATGATTGGTCGGCAAACAACTAGACGGAATACCTGATGGTAAGCATTCAGCGCCGCCCATAGACGCCCGCAACAACATACCCGTTACGAGTGCTTTGCCGATCTTTTGGAGATTTGGAGATTTAGGGGAAGGATTGGGCCTCCACTAACCTCACTCACACGGCGAAACACAACGCTGTGGTTGTTTCATGACGGTTTTCTGTGAGGCCGTGGTATCACTCCGGTCGAGCCGACCCATTCATGCCGAAGCATGGCTCTCCCACACTTTCAACCCTATTGTTCTTTTATTGTTCCCGAATTACCACGTTTGAAACGTTAAATTTAACTCCACCGTCGATTTCTACGTGGCCATGGTCACTTCACACACGGTCGCTTTACTTCTTTACTTCGACTTCGTAAAAATAATTGTAAATACAAATTAACTGATTCGTGTAAGGAAACCAAACCGTGGACACATTAGCCAGCACTCCACTGAATGAAACTGTTATTCATTCCATTAAAACTTTTCTTTCATTGTTCCCCAATAAATTACACATTACCCCTCATGTTTAAGGGTAAAACCTACTTTTACCCCTAAATCAGGGGTAAAAGATAACAGCAATACTTTCAGTTAGCAGTAAATAATATCCCAAGTAGCGGGTACAGTGCCAAATCGCTGGCAACTTGGCAAATTAGCTGAAAATTTATGTAGCGGTGAAACTTTTAATGTTGCGTGTAATGGACGCTTGTCAGACGTTTTGCTGCATGTACGATTTCATTGTTGTTCCGTTACTTGTCTTAGTTGTTTGTAGTTGTTTTGTTTTGAATTTTGTTTTTTTTTTTCGTTTACGAAAAACATGTTTTTTATGTTTCGAAGATTGCATAGTTACCTTACAGGTACTTGATAGTAGAAATGAAGTTAATAGCTGAAAACAACCCTATATTGTTTATGTGTTATTTCTTTTACTAACTAAATTGGAAGAATAATATAGGAAATTAATAAAAAATGATATTCGTAAGCAGCACGCATAACTCAACAACGCCTCGGCCGATTTCGCTGATTCTTTTTTTGTTGTGTTTATTATTTTCAGAAGAAGGTTATTACAAGAGAAAATATTCAAAAAGTGTAGTGTCATTGACATAAGCAACGTAGATATCTAACCGCGCGAAAGAAGGTCAGAATGTTAAAAATAATGAAACACAAACGAATGAACTAAAACAATTATAATGTATCCTTAAAACACACACTCAACGAAATCCGAAAACTCATCAAATATTATTAATACGCGAACCGACTCGACATAACCAAAATACAAGCCAGGTACGGTACGACAAATAAATTGAAACATTATGACAGGGAGAAAATAATTATAAGATTAATTCGAATACAATTGAAGACGACATCCACGGGTAACCGAGTATTTCGATTTGGCAAAGTGAAATTAACAAAATCTTGTTAGCCAACCATTTTAAATTCATTTTCTGAAACGTATTTTCCAAGTGACTATAGTTAGATTTGATAAAGTTGACGTCTAATGGCAGTTATTACATCAGCCTGACTTCAATTAGAGAGGTTATGAATAAAGTTTTAATTGATATTTTAATTTTATTTTCAATCCTAGGTACCCTACCTAGGTGATGAGTTGTGCTACGTCTGAATTGAATTAGGTTTTATTGAGAATTTCTATTGTTGTACAAGTACTAGAAGTTTCGTTAGACATTTTTTGTTTCAAACTTCTTGTGCTGTCATTTTAATTATTATCTTAATTGTAAATGTGTCAGGATTGTAACCTATTTATGAATAGCATCGAGTTGAAAAGAAAAAAAAAACTATTTTTTTTCAAGATACAGTGAGTCATTCTCTTATATAAGAGTCTTGATAATTCATAATAATTTTTTGGCAAGAAAGCTCGAATAGTTTCAAGCTGCGCTAGGGGCCCGTAAATTTTGAGTACGATACGACACGGAAAACTTTGCAGCTTAATGTAATGCTGTCAATTACAGTACGTTTTATTGTATACAATTGTATGTGCTATCATCATCATCAGCCTATAAGTGCCCACTGCTAAGCAAGGGCCTCTTCTCATACGGAGAAGGTTAGAGCGTTAATCACCACGCTTGCTCATTGCGGGTTGGCGATTTCAAACTTATAATTAGAAATTATAAGTCCAGGTTTCCTCACGGTGTTTATGTGTATGCAAATTATTGCATTAAATAAATCGAATCCAACACACAAACACAAAAACTTAGACTGGTATAGAAAATTGCCCGGCAACCAACAATGCAATCAATGCTTTATTTTTAAAGAAAATTCCATTTCAAAAGCGAATAAATCAAAATTACTACTGTACAAAGTATGAAGTAACTTGATAGGCGTTTTCAAGAAAATAATAGGTTCCCTATGCAATGCAGTATATCCCCCTGTATTTTAAAATCACACCCTATAGTATAGGGTGATTGGTAACACGTGGCATATTTCACACACAAAAACGTTGTCATGCTAAAAAGAAATAAAAATGTCTATGCAACAATCTGTTTCGGATTTCTTTTAATTTATTATAGATATTAAGGTCCAAAATCATTTTGCGAATTTGTGTGTTTGTGTGTCTGTAAATCATTTTCATAAAATTGAAAATAGAAATTTTCATTTAAGTGTGGGAGACCCATGCTTCGGCACGAATGGGTCGGCTCGACCGGAGTGATACCACGGCCTCACAGAAAACCGGCGTGAAAAAACCACAGCGTTGTGTTTCGCCGTGTGAGTGAGGTTACCGAAGGCCCAATCCTTCCCCTCCCCCGATCCCTCCCCAATCCCTTAATCTCCAAAACCCTAATCCCTAAGAGATCGGTAACGCACTCGTAAATCCTCCGTTGCAGGTGTCCATGTTCGGCGCTGATTGCTTACCATCAGGTAATCCGTCTGCTCGTTGGCCGATCTATTACATAAAAAAAAATAAAAAAAGGACTGCTATATTAAAATGAAGGTCATGTTTCATCTTGAACAAAAATTGTTAATTGATCTAGCAACTGTGATAAGTTTTGTTTAAGTCATAATAATAAAAAAAAATACGAATCTGTCTCAAATGCTTGCAAACAATAAAAAACAAAAACTAATCTAAAAATAAAATAAAATATTCTCTCGAGTCGTGTTTGCATTTACAAATGTAAAAAGTCACATACACACATGCACATTATGCACAAACAGTGCAGTTAGGTCAGAATTCTTTCTACCTATAGAAATGCGTTTATGACAAGAATTAAAACTATAATACTGAAAAAATTATTACAACTTCTGATAAGCGTATCTTCTATAAGTATATAAAGTTAGTCAGACATAACTATGACACACGAAACCACAAGCAAAGTCCCGTTTAAACAGTAGTGTTTTAATAAATCTACCAAGTTATTCCTAGGGACCCCATCAATAATAGGAACATATAACCTTTTAAAAACTATGACAATAAAAAAGATATATTTCAGGGAAAACTTGGACGATAAACGTGTACCGTGTAATTGGTCGACAATTTATGTGGCGTTCGGGCCACCTTCTGGCAACTTCGGGATCCTTCGGTTGAAATCGGAAACTTGTGAATTGAGTCCTTATACGCATGATAGAACTTTTTCGCAGTTAAATTAAGTGTGCTTTTTTTTGTTTTTCATACTTCACAGTTCTCAGTATACGTGTATATTTTTTCGGCAATAATATTATCCATTGTTTTGAACGTTAAGCATTACCGTTTTTGTTAAATGTCCCGTAAGAAATGTTTATGAGTATTTTTCGACTGAACGCTGAAAGTTTTTACCAAAATAAGATGTGGATAGACAGTCTTCTTGAACATGTATTTAACGAACCGCAAACATAATATCTTGTCTGTTATTCTCAAAGCGGTTAGGTGAAGTTGTAACTAGGACAAACTTATAGCTATTGTTTATTCCAAAACATTTTAAGACTAGTGAAAAAGTCAAGTAATTACAGAATGTTGAATGGACTGCCACGTTTTTGTAGTGCATCAGGCATGTTTGCGGAGGCCAGAGTTGATGGTTTCCATGCAAACATACGCAAACGTTGCGCCTCTCTCCTTCGCAGAATGACTAGCAGTTCGCACAGCACCTTGAGCGTATTGTGTGGTAAATGGGACAGTCCAATATTGGGCTATCGGATTAGACTGCACACGATGTAATGGTAGAATTAGTTTTATTTATTTATATTATATTAAATTACTATCAAAAGGTTAAGACCATTTACTAACATGTTATGGACTGTTGGTCTGAAATAAAAGCCTAATAAAAATTGGTTATAGAACAGACTGTCGGAAAGAAAAGTCTCGTTTCCTGAATCAGGGCAAGTTCAGCAGCGGTCGCAAAAGACAAGTGCAATACGGTACCACAACCTTGGCCTAGAGCCGGAGTAAGAATAGGGTAACTTTTATTCAGTAAGAGTCTGATACTCCCTCTTGCGATACCATGGGCTGGAGAAGTCATTTGAAAATTTCCCCTTCGCAAAAAACGGCCAAAATATTCTACAAAATAAGAGTCGGTATGTCAGTCAATCTTCTAGAGAAGCTGTTTGCTCGTTCCAAAGTGTAGATTCCAATGGAGAAGAACGAGCAAGAAACTCAATGGTTATTCTTTTTCAAACAGTTTTACAACTCGATTATTTGTCTTTCATTACATTCGAACCCCATTTTTCAGCACCCACTCTTTCTACCACAGACTCATTCAATCATTTAGAGTTTAATGAACTAAAATATACATAATCAGATTATTAGAAATTGAGATATCAAAGCAAATTAATTAATTATTATCAAGGGTAAGAGAGACACGAAAAAGATTTGATGATTATTTTTATGAAAGACTATAAAATAATTTATAAAAAATATACTTTTATTTCATAAAACCTCTTTTGATATTTGGATTCTTTTCACTAGGTAGGTAATTAAAAATATAAATCATATCGTTCCATTAATAATTCTACTTTATTACCTTTAGTTAAAGTATATTTTCATTATTAAACCTGAATTTCAGCAGATAAGTCGGATTTTATCAAAATAAATTATTATCATTATGAATAGTTTGCTACTAATAGTAGGTTATAATGTCTGTTATTGAATAGAAATAATTAATCTTTATTTTCGTTTTGATTATTTTCTCTGAGTAAGGTCTACGGATCGATGTGTTCGGGTCAATTAGGTTTTCTGGTTATAATATTTTTAATATGTTGCTAGTATTTTGAATTATTACAAAATATAAATAACCGTTAAGTATCTATTAACTATTACTATAAAATACTCTTTCATGACATCCGCAACGCCAATACACGTATTTTTTTTTTATGGGATAAATCGGCAAACGAGCAGACGGATTACGTGATGGTAAGTAATCAACGCCGCCCATGGACACCCGCAACGGAGGAGTTACGAGTGCGTTGCCGACCTTTTAGGGATTAGGGATTTGGAGATTTAGGGATTGAGGAGGGATTGGGGGTGGGGAAGGATTGGGCCTCCGGTAACCTCACTCACACGGCGAAACACAACGCTGTGGTTGTTTCACGCCGGTTTTCTGTGAGGTCGTGGTATCACTCCGGTCGAGCCGACCCATTCGTGCCGAAGCACGGCTCTCCCACACTTGTATGTACGTTAAGAGAGCGTTGTTGGCTATGATGTTGTCCCTAAGCATAGCGTACCGCCATTTTACAAAAATGGAAGCCATTTTGTTACAAAAAAAAACCCTTCTAATTACAAAGTGAATTGTCTCCAATCGTCCCATTAAATTATAAAGGTCCCTGAATTAAAGATTACAACATTTATATTATCTTTATGGGGGTGACAGATTTAGAATTGTAATTTCGTTTCAACAAATGGCTCTGTTCTTAAATTAACACTTTTGTTAGCTCTGTAGGTTGTTCAACAAAAGCTTATTATTTCGCCTTTGGGTCTTTTTAGTCCTGTAAAGAATAATTTGGGTTCTCACGAAAATATTTTTTCAGCGGACAAATTGAGTTGAGGATCTTTTGAATCCTTGTTTGTTTTTTTTATGTCAGATGTTTTCTCGCATTGTGATTTTAATGGGTCGCGTTTTTTCTGTCAATGGTTATAAAAGAATTGATGAATAAGTAAATGAGATTTAAATTTGACGCGGGTTTTTCAAAGGTGAGGTCTGAGGTCAAGATTTTACTGATGTTATCTAATATTAACGCTTTGGACTGACCTCTGTTGTCTTGTATAATTGATTCGAATCTCATTTTAGATAGAGTGTTCTAAATTTGTATTTAAATTTTCTGTTTTGTTTTTAATTAACTGGCTCAGTGACTCGCGAGTAAAATGTCGTACTTACAAATTTTTTGTGGGATTTGGGACGACATACTAGTCTAAAACCATGGATGATATTCGAAAATGGCAAAATCTTTGGCTTCTCTATCCTCTGCCTTTTAAGTTTTGTCATAATAAATATATTATTCATGAAAAACATTTCCGTCTATTCAAAAGAAAAGAGAAATCTGGATCAGCATCCAAGATTACTTCAAAATGGTTTGCATGTTCCACAATTTACAAAGTATAAAATTCTCAAGCTGGCGAACAAGTTTTTATGACGCTAAACCGTGGAGGGAGCGAGCAGAGCTCCTGGATTATGGCGCATTTTTCTCGCAACAAAATTAGCAGTTGTTACACTGGGGAGTTAAGCTGTAAGGTAGCGGTTGGTTGAGGCGGAAGCGGGAGCGGAATCCGCGTATTTAATATATGATCGTGTGTTATAATAGAGAACGGCCGGCTTCATCTAGTTTTTAACCGACTTCAAAAAAAGGAGGAGGTTCTCAATTCGACGAGTATTTTTTTTTTATGTATGTACACCGATTACTCGAAGACGCGTGGACTGATTTGCAAAATTTTTTTTCACATATAAAATGACATGTAAAAGTGCCGTTTTAAGGAAATATTTGCAAAAATAAATTTATTGTTCCATTGAACATTACATATTTTGTTAACCTTATTCGTCCTGTAGGTTTTTTAAAGTGCAAATAGTAGTACTGCAAATGAGCAGTTGGAAAATAAGCAATCAGCGCTGCTTATGGACACCAGCAAAAAAGAAAGAGTTACAAGTGTGTTGCCAAACATTGTGGGGGATAAAGGTTTTGGACATTTAGAGATTGGGAGAGGGGAAAGATTGGACCCCCTATAACGTCACTCACTTGGCGAAATATAACGTTGTGGTTATTTCACGCAAAGTATATCGTAATCCTCCACAGAACAGTCTCTACACGCTTAGCTAAAACCACTATGAATCACTTGCTGATAAACTTGAACCATTTAAACTGAAATCTCGTATCTATCAGACATGAAGATAACATAATTTGAAGAATTCGTAATCCAAGAATAAGCTCTCAGATGCAAGTATCATCATCATCATCATCATCAGCCTATAAGTGCCCACTGCTGAGCAAAGGACTCTTCTCATACGAAGAAGGTTAGAGCATTGATACCCTAACATATGAATAAACTGAGGAATTACTTGAGGTTTGCAAATAATATAATAATAGCTGACGTCTGTTTATGTAATTTTACACGCGCACCTGTAACACTTAGATACTAATTATTTAAATTAATTGTTATATTTCATAAGTTTAGTTTGATAAGCAATAATATTGTAGTAGAAGTATGTCAGCACTTTTTTACCTGAAACACAGGTTTGCACCTAGTTCAGGTTGATGTTAAACATTGTACTTTGCCTTAGACTTAAGATATTATACATTTGTAATCTACCTTTTTATAACAAATAAACATTTATATTATTAAACATTTATATTTTTTATATTATTTATTGATGACCATGCTTACTCAATGCGGGTTGGCGATTTCAAACTTATAATAAGACATTAAAAGACCAGGTTTTCTCACGATGTTTACCTTCACCATATGTCAGTGGTGTCTAAATAATCATAGAAAGTACATTAACTCGGAAAAAGTTACATTGGTACTTGCCAGGTTTCGAACCCAAACCCTCATGGATGAGAAGCGGGCTCCTTAACCTTCCGGCCACCACGACTGACGATGCAAGTATAACGTACCGCAAAGCGGAGTAGGAGAAGAAAAGGGGTAGTTTTTAGTCAGAAAGAAACTGGCACTCACTCTCCCACCTAGGGAAGGAGAAGAATTTTGGTGAATCTTAATTAAAGAATTTAAGTATGGGAGAGCCATGCTTCTGCACGGAGTGATACCACGGCCTCACAGAATACCGGCGTGAAACAACCCACAGCGTTGTGTTTCGCCGTGTGAGTGAGGTTACCGGAGGCCCAATCCCTCCTCTTCCCCTATACCTTCTCAATCCTTATATCCACAACCCCCATCCCCAAAAGGCCGGCAACGCACTTGTAACTCCTTTGGTGTTGCGGGTGTCGCTGATTGCTTACCATCAGATAATCCGTAGGCTTGTTTGCCGACTTATACAATAAAAAAAAATCTGCTTTTAAAAAAGACCTCATTCTCTTCTTCTGGGTACACAAACACTAACCAAATAAAGCAATATTGTAAAAACTTGCATAGCACGTCTTCACCATAATCCTGTCATTTGGTGCGTCCTCAGAAGATAAGGCAGCGCTTTGAAATTTTTCTAGAGTGGCTGCTTCATAGTTGTGAAATATTTTATAATATTTTATAATAAAAATGATAAAAAGTATGTGTTGATCTTGTACACGACTTACATTGTTAGTCTAACATAATAGAAATACTTAAATTGTAAGTTTTACGTAGGTACACCTATTTTATATTTTATTAGACTCATGTTGATATTCTGATGATTACGCAATGCATATTGGATGGTTTCCCGTCGCAGTCTTCAATTTAGAATAGTAACAACTTCAACTCGAGACAGAACGCACAAACGTAAGAATCAATATGATAAACTGTAATTTTCTGAACTCGCTCACTACTAAAACTCAACCATCGATTCACATCACATTGACCTAATCAATAATTATTGTACAGTTTACTACTTAAGCAAAAATAAATTAAATTAATAATTTAATGATTTTACAATGAGGCACCGCGACCTTGGCCCAAAGCAGGAGAAGGGACAGGGGGGTTTTTAGTCAGTAAGAGTCTGTCACTCCCTGCCGCCCGCTCCTGGGCGGGAGATGTCATTTGATGATTTTTCCCTTACAAAAAAAAAGCCACTGGTGAAAATAGGTTTCACTTATTGACTCACAGATTGATTGGTAGTTTAATAATACTTGTCATACCTTTTTTTTGTCAGGGGTAAATCATCAAATGACTTCTCCCGCCCAGGGTAAGGCGAGAGAGAGTGTTATTGAAAGACTCTTACTGACTAAAAATCCCCCCGGTCCTTCTCCTGCTTTAGGCCGTGGCCGCGGTGCCTCATTACGCTTGCCCCGCAACTCAAGCTGAACATCAGCCCTAGCCTTGTAGAAGGCCGGTGGTCTATTGGCTCTTTGAGGTGCGCGCGAAAACCTTATCATTACCTGGAATTTAAAAACAATAACTTTATTTCTTGATATGAAAGAATAGTTTGTTTAAACTGGTAAATTAAATCTTAATTGGGTTATTTAATTTAAAAGAACTAGCTACACCACGAATGGACAAGCTCTTCCGGAGAGACGCCATGTCCTCACATAAAACTGGCGCTGCTGGTACATATTCCAAACGTTGACTATGAAAAAACAAAACACAAATTTCAAGCTAGTAAAATTATCCTACAAAATAAATTATAATTTCTCGACTACATTCTCTATAATGTAACAATTAGAACAAAGGATAAAATTAAATAAAAGATAATGAATATCTGTACAAATCTACAAACACTTACATTCGCTATTCCCTGGTTTTTCTCTAAGCTTTGTGGGAATTCATTGTAGAAAGTCTGTTTACATAAATTTTATTCATTTCTGTAACTTTTATTAAACATAACTAAACATTAATGTTGGTTTGTAAACGATAATGTAAGGATCTATGTAGTTATTTGATAGGAAATAGTAAAGTATCTGTTCTCTAAGCCTTAGCCAAGTATAGAACGAGCAAATAGCTTCACTAAAAGGACTGACCGACAGACTGACACTTCATATCTTTAAATTTTGATTGACGTTCAAAAGTGCCTGTAAGGAATTAATTCAAATAAATGATTTGTGACTTTCACTAGAATCGATTTCAATTGTTATTGCTTTAGTAATACAACAAGTCTATGAAAATATCTGAAAGGTTATCAAATAAACACAAAAATGAATTTCTTTATCAACCCAAGCGCTGCTATTTTTAATACCTACCTAATTCTTAATCCTCACATCTCTAACAATCGAAAGACTGATGATCTCCGGCCACCGTAATTGCGGGTCTGCGGACGGCGAATAAGGGTAGCTCGCCGCCCGTCCAGAACCAGACCCGAGCGTAAGGCGCGTAGCGTTCCGCGCGCGCCTCAAAGACCCAATAGACCACCACAGACGGGGCCCTATAGGGCTGATGTTCAGTCGAGGTTGCGGGGTAAGCGCAATGAGGCACCGCGACCTCGGCCCAGGGCAGGAGAAAAAACAGGGGGGTTTTTAGTCAATAAGATTCTGACACTCCCTCTGGCCTAACCTTGGGCGGGAGAAGCCATTTGATGATTTTCAATTAACAACATACAACAGAAGGGTTCTTGTAGCTCCTATGGTGTTCCGACCGCGAGGGACGGGCGCCAATTGCTTAGCATCAGGGACAAGGCTGCTCGTAGGCGGGCTATTTCATAAAAAAAGAATGACTTGCTAGTTCGACAGTTCCATACTGATATTTCAAAAAGAACTTGTCTATAAAAAAACATCGACAAATTTGACTTTTATGAAACATTGTGTTATTGAAACATTGAAGCATTGTAAAATTTTCACCAATTTTCTCGTACAAAACAGTTTAGCTTCAAAAACTGTATTCATCTCATTCCACCGTTCAGGTTTGCTTGCTTCAAAAGCCGCGTATATTATAAAATATTCAAGCTAGCAATTTTGGGATTATGCAACTACTAGGCTGGGTTCTAGCAAAAATAACATCTTGGCTGTAGAATGAAAAAGATTTGGGTAGGAAAAGGATTTTAGTGTAGGAGAGCCATGCACGTACCATGCATAAACGAATGAGTCGGCTCTACCAGAGTGTCACCACGGCCTTAATAAAAACCGATGTGAAACAACCACAGCGTTGTGTTTCGCCGTGTGAGTGAGGTTACCAGGTTATTTTAACATCTTTATGATAGAAGAGGTCTTTAAACAGTAAAATTGTTGGAAACCTTACTTATATTATTACGTAGTTAATAATTCGATTGGTACATATCAAAACCAATGGTTAAATACATTTAAAATTAAATACGAATTCAAATCATTTATTTCAATTCGACCGGATTCGCATTCCTTTTCTGAATTCAGACAGAAACACACATACTTACGCAGTTGGTCGATCTTCTTTTTTTTAATAATTGTTACCAAAAATATTGATAACTTTATTTGTAAAAAAAAATACAATGAAACGTATATGTGAATTCTATTTTTTAAGTATTAATAAAAATAAATTTAAAAACAGAACACTTAAGCTATAGGTAGAAAAAAACGGACAAGTAGACTCTCTCATAATTCCTCATTCGTATTAAGTACATTATGTTTCGAACGTAGAATTAAAATAAAACGTTCACTTTAGACCTTCTATTTATTCCTGCTCGCCTGGTACTTCTCTCTGAGAATGATTTTTTTTTAATAAGAAGTGTTAATGTTTATTATGTGTGTTTATTTGTTTATTATAAAAATTATAAAAGGTTGATTGGAGAAAGGTTGGGTGTTTATGAAATAAGTTGTTTTATTATAAGTTTCTAGTTAAAAAGGGTACTAAATGTATTAATTGCGTCTTCACTCCATAGTATAAAACAAAATGGCTTTCTCTGTCCCTATATTCCTATGTATGTATGCTTTAATCTTGAAAACTACGCTATGGATTTTGATGCGGTTTTATTGAATACATAGAGTGATTGAAGAGTAAGGTTTATAAGCTAATAACGCCCATTAAATAGTGGAGAAATGAAGTATTAGCGTTGCAGTAGGTGCGATTCGCTAATTTCTTATATATATGTAGGTATAAATAAAAAATACATAATAATATAAATTCTATTATTGTCTATAAGTGTATTAAATTTGTTCCTGAAATAGAAACAGGTTTGGACCTTTTCATGACACGGAACGAGCATCCGTGACGAGTCAAAAGTTTTATAAGAACAAAGGGCCACTTAAAACTTTACTCATAGCTTTGGAAGTCAATAGTGAGGATGTTTTTAACATAGGTACATGTTTTTCGGTGTCTTTGTTGAGGATATGGTTTTTTGGGTGAATTTAGGACAATAAGCTTGCTTCCTATAACATTGACCTCGAGATAGGTATAAATAATGAAACGTGGTGGTTTCTCTGTTGGTCTGTAAACGATCAGACGCATAAGTGTGGGAGAGCCAAGCTTCGGCACGAATGGGTCGGCTCGACTAGAGTGCTGCCACGGCCTCACAGAAAACCGGCGTGAAACATCTACAGAGTTGTGTTGATAGGGGAGGCCTCATTCTTACCCCTCCCCTATCCCTTTCCAGTCCTTAAATATCCGTAACACTTGTCCCCAAAAGGCCGGCAATGTACTCGAAATTCCTTTTTGCTTACCATCAGGTAATCCGACAGCTCGTTTGCAGAACTATCTTATGAAAAGATTGATTTCGACTTTGACGTTAAATTTAAAAGTCAAATTATTGAAAAATGACATTCTTATGTCTTATTGACAAGTTTAGAAGATGTTTTAATTCCTTTCTAAAAAAATGTACTTATAATATATATATACTTGTAATTTCCTTATACTTTTAAACTCCCACAAAAGAAATACAAAAAAAAAAGAAAGGAAAAAACATTTAAAACCGTTTTAACCATTGTTCAGTATTCCAAATAATCCTGGTATGAAGCGGATATCGGCGGTGCGATCCAGTTATCTCTGGTTCCATCTGGTTCAATTAAATAGCGTGCTTTGTTTAACACTCGTTCATTTTGTATTGAATACTATTGCACTGTTGTTTCAAAGCGGTATTTTGTAATATTATTGTTTGTATGAGTTCTGTTACGAGTTTTAATCTACGAAAGAGAAGATAGGGGTGCTAATGTCACATATACATTGACTGTTTGTTTTTTTGAGATGGGGAAAATCATCAAATGACCTCAAATGCCTTGTTCGCTGAGGACGCACCGAATGGCAGGATTATGGTTAAGACGAGCTGTGCAAGTTTTAACAATATGGCTTTATTTGGTAAAGTACCTGTCTATCCAGTAGTGGAATGACGTCTTTTTTAGAGGCTGATTCATCAAAATATCTTCGCCCTCCTTGGGTGGGCCAAGGGAGTGTCAGACTCTTACTGACTTAAGCCATCCCGTTTCTTCTTCTATTTTAGCCGCAGTTCATATGCTTTACCTTCAACCTAAGACACTCAACTATCGGGCTACCATGACGTATATATATATATATCAGTGAGATTGTACCAATTACATTTTTTGGTACATAATAGCTGTATAGATATTAAAATACAGTGCTTTTGATATAAAAATATAATATTTATTCCGAAAACTATTCTGTACAAGTCTACATAGTATAAACCAATCACTTTGTGAATAAAATTGTGCGTGAATATCAAATTTATTTTCATGTGTTGTTATTTGTTCATTATAAAAATTGTAAAAGCTTGATCATGTAATGTGTTTGTGAAATAAATTGTTCTAATATAACTTAATTGTTACCTTAAACATAATATGAGTTAATTTATTACTGAGTCTTCACTACAACATTGTATAAAAAGTGACTTTCTCTGTCCTTATATACTCGTGTATGCTCAAATCTTTAAAACTACGCAACGGATTTTGATGCGTTGTTTTTTTAATAGACAGGGTAATTTAGTATGAATATTTATATTTATAATAACATCCATTAAATGGTGTAGATATTAAGTATCATCATCGCATCCGTGCGAAGTCATCATTAATAAAATACAAGTAAAATAATAAAATAAAACCTTTTATTTTCACAATGAGTTCATTAGTAAGTATTGAACGCAGGCTTTCATTTGATGAAAACTTATTTTACCAACGTAATATCTGGATAAATCTGAACTTCATAAATGAGGTAGTGTATGCGCAATTCTTGATTGCTATTTATCTTATTACGTAAAGTAAATATTATTATTATTATTGTAAATAAATATATGCACGTTCTTATTCAGAAGAATTAAATAATTTTATTGCGTTGAGAGGATAAAACAAATTTTCTTTTATCTTAACGGAAAATTTATAAAAACATTTTGCTGTCTTACTCTACGTTTTTCTTGCTTTTTGGGACTTATTCGAAAAGCAAAATACCTAGGCTGTGCAAAACGATTTATAAATATATCGAAAACATGAGTTGTTATTTTTTGACGAAGTAAATTAACAAATGATTTCTCTCGCCAAGGAAATAAATATTTGCAACTTAGCTTAACCCGTAACCCAGGCTATAAGCATCGGCCCATTTGGGTCCTATCTATGGTGGTCTATTGGCTTTTTGAGACGCGCGAGAATCACTATATACCGCACGCTCGGATCAGGTTCTGGATGGGCAGCGAATTAGCTCGTCGACCGCAGACATGCGCTTACAATGGTATTACAATTAAAATCGCGCTAATTTGCGTAGCATCTAGTATCCCAAACTTCAAAATAGAAAGATCAGTTATTCAAAATTTACAAAAGGAAATATCAAGAAATTACTAAAAAATACAACACTTCAGCTCTTGAGGTCTTCTGAAATCAATTCAATTCGAATTTTCTTTCTCTTTCAGATCATGCATCAGCTATCGTTGGTACAACAGCGCGTCTCCGCTGCCGCATCGATGGCAGATCCTGTGGCGCCATGCACAGCATCAAATGGTACAAATCGGAGTCCAGACTCTACGTCTACTCCATATCAGGAAATACTGCCATCGACAGACCTGAAGGCCCCATGAAAGATAGGTAAGTTGGTTTTTGTGTGCTCTCTTTTAGATATGGTGCCAAAGTATATACATAGGTTTTAAAGTATTTCTTGGTTAACATTATTACCCATCAAAATAACCATGTAGTTTGAAAAAAGAAAAAACTTTATAAATTTTTGTTTACCACCTCTATTTTTTGGCAGTAGTATGGTACTCGCTGGCTAGCTTGACCAGAACGACACTACAGCCTCAGAGAAAATCGTTGCTATGCTGACTAACCGTTGCAGATATGATCAATACTCAAATCTTCTTCATCAACCGTCCATTGATAGAGACTCAATTGACATTTCGGGTGTCAATGGACGGCACCAATTGCTTACCATCAGGTAGTCTGCCTGCTCTTTTGGCGATGAATTCTATAAAAAAGCAGTTCTGATGGGATTCGTCACATTAACATATACTTCTTTGTTAGTTGGCGCCTGGGTTTCTCCCAGTTGGGTAGTCTCTTTGTCCCTTTAAAGCTTAAGTCATTCTAACTCTTGCATTAAATTATTAACGGGAACTGGAAACTTTTTCGTTTTGTTCTCCTCTCGTAATATCCAAGACAATTGTTCATGTCCTTGGAATGCGTCGGAATTCTGTCTTTCATGTTTGTATCTATAGGATCTACATCCTGGCTCACAGGAGTTGCACTGGTTGCAAACGGTTAAGATAGACCTGTTTCAATTAAAAAAAAAGATGTATACCTAAGAAAATAAGCTATATTATTCGAAATAAAGCAAGTAAGAGAGATCTTTCTTGGGAATAATAGCTACTGAAATCACAGCAAAATGAGACTACTTAGTGCTTAGGTAGTGATGACGTAACACCCGCCATTGTTCATAAAGTGTTCACTTACTTCTGCATTGTATAACGACAGAGGGTCATACGTCTCTGTCTTGCCACATTTTGCGAGAAAAATACCACTTTTATTGTTTTATTTTTGAATGAAACAACACAGTGTGCAGATATGAAATTTTTCGTCGCGTCGAGTTGAAAGTACAATATTTTTGTTTGACATTTGATAGTGGAGTGCTTACTTCGACTTGGAACAATGAATTTATTTTTGCAAATAGGCCATAAAACGGCACTTTTACACGTCAATTTATATGTGAAAAACTAGATAAAGCCTATCTGACTACTCTGACAAGAAATGCCGAAACAAACTCAGAGGTCAGTCTCTTTTTAAGTCCGGACAATGTAAAAGATGAGGTATAGTAAATGGTTTTCAGTTTCACGAATCAGATTTTTAGCTTTGCTATTAAGCACAAGTGCGTCCAACTTCTTTAGTCTGTCAAAATATTGTAGGTCTTTCGTTTTTATGAGTAATTCCCACTAATAGCATGGTATCTAGATGTGTCCACGAGTTCAACACAAAAAAAAATAGGTTTTATAATTAGTGGAATGTGGAAGTCGTCTTGTATAATGTGCACCTTTACTCATTCGTTGGTTGAAATTATAACCATATGATATTAAAGTTCGAGCAAAAAGAGCACAAGCAAAAATAAACTGTGTAAGTATTTTAGAAAGGTTTGGAGGCGTCAAACACAACTCGGTTTAGACTCTACGCAGACCAATTGCATTTCAAGTGCATGTTTGCATTTCACACACAGTTTGAATGCAGTTGACACTACAACCTTGACCTTAGATTTAAAAGGTCAATAATCATTTTCTGTTTTATAGAAACTATCGTGTGGCAAAATAAATGTAAATTACTCTTGTTGACTGCGCGACATCACCGCATGATGAATAAGAGTTTTGTTGTGTGTAGTGTTGTTGTGACTTGAAATTAGTAGAATCAGAATCAGAATCAGAATCATTTATTTGCGAAATATGGGTAGTTCAAGAGGTGACATTTTTATATAAGAGCTTTAGACCATATCCTACCATGACAGGTGTGCAAACATTAGGTATAAATACAAATTACATAGTAAATTATTCTCTTAACAATCTTACCAATTTTAAAATATTAGTTATAAATTTTAATATAAACAAAACATTACATCTTCAAATTCCATTACATTATCAATTAATTCAATATTATAATAACTAGTCATTTACATTTATCATTTAAATAACAGAATAATAACATTTATCAATAAGGAATTTTTTACTGGTTTTTAAATACATTTAAATTCTTGGATTCTTTTATATCCTTGGGTAGTTTGAGTTTAGTTTAGTTTTAGAGTTTTTCTATGTAAAACCATGTGAGTAAATAGTTAAATCATCATCAGACTATAAGTGCCCACAGCTGAGCAAGTGCCTTACTCACACGGAGAAGATTTGTGCATTGCTCCACGCTTGCTAGAGGCAGATTGGCGATTTCAAACTTATAGTGTAATTGTTAATTATAAGTCCAAGTTTCCTCACGTGCTTCTCTTTACTGTATGCATGTCAGTGGTGTCTAAATGATCATAGAAAGTACATATTATAACTCGAAAAAAGTCACATTGGTACTTGCCAGGTTTCGAACCCTCATGCATGAGATGCCTGACCTCCGAGCCACCACGATGATGGACTAGGTGGTCATTTCAATGATGATGTTCTATCACACAGGTACTCATAGTTCAATATATATATTGCAGTAATTTTATACGATATTCAATACATATATATATATTGCAGCATCAGCCGTAAGCGGTATGAGTACCTGTGTGTTAGTATATGTGGTCTTATATCTGCCACTTTTCATTGTAACGTTAGAACACCACATTTCCCTTACCGATTTGGCGAATTTTGGTCTTGAATTATTTGTGGAAGTCTGAAGAGAAGATTTGTACGTAGAGAAAATAACAAAAAAATACTTTAAAAGTGTAAAATCGATATCCACGCGGTCGGAGCCGTGGGTGATGGCAAGTACAGAATATCTAGTCTAGACATTTAGACCTAACCAGATCAAAAACTAAGTACTTACATCTTGGAACAGTCGTTTGGGTCAGTAATTGGGTTTATAAGGTCAAGTGAAATATTAAGCATGAAAATTCAGACACATCTGGTTTATCCGAGGTCGACCTAGTTAAATTTTCAGCCTGAAAATATGAAATATTAAAACAAGATTGTCTGATTGAGTCAGGCATTGCGGACTGCGGTCAGAGATTCAGATTGTTAGTATTGACTTTGTTTTCAATCTATAATTATTTTTTTTATGTGATAGGACGGCAATCGAGATTACTTATTGCTTGATGGCAAGCAATTAGAGCCGCCCATGGACCCGAAAAAACGGAAGAGTTACGAGTGCATTCCCGACCTGATAGAGATTAGGGATTTGGAGATTTTGGTATTGAGGGGGATAAGGCCTTCGGTAACCTCACTCACACTGCAAAATACAACGCTGTGGTTGTTTCACGCCGGTTTTCTGTGTGATCGTGGTATCACTCCGGTTGAGCCGATTTATTTGTGCCAAAGCATGGCTGTCCTACACTAGTGTCGTGGGTATGTTTTTAAACTTACATTTTATATTGACCAGACGCGGAAGCGGTCTCACGTTCAGCACCTCGCACTATTAAACTATATATTATGAAAACCGATAAAGACGAATTATCAAAATAAGTTCAACTATTCACGAGTTATGCACTTAGAAATATATATGGCGTTTAATTTTTTGATATATTTTAACCACAGGCAAGTGATGGCCTAAAATTGAAATGTTATAGAGTTTTTAAGCGAAATTCTCGTCAACAATATTGTATCTAGGGATTGAGTGAATTGTGTCCTTAGTAGAAAATAACCAACAGCGAATAATTCTAATTTACAAACAACTAGCAAAAAACTTGAAGCACATTAAAAACCTAAGTTCTGCAAAAACTTCAGCAAATTAAATGACTGCGTCTGAATGACGCAGTTCTGTGTAACATAGCAGGTTTGATTCCCGTATGGGCAACTCTTTCAGATATACAAACTGTTGTTCCAGGTCTGGGTATAATATGTACATATGTAAAATTGCTGTATTGTACTGTCGGTATGTTTGTAAACGCACCCACAACACACGACAAAACTATAGAACGGGGTATCGTTTACTATCAAAATATCACAATATTAATTGGCCTTACAAATCTCTATAGCACATATCAATGTAAGTAGTAATTTTGTCGAAACATATTTGTAATTCAACCAATTTGTACTGAAATCGCAAACAATAATTGTAAATGCCAAGTATTGAACAGCTGATGTCATTAATATTTCACTAAATTAGTCTAGACACACCCTTTCTGCTGTCCATCGATACAAATACAACCTTAAAACAAACCTAAAATAGTCAATTCTCAACCCTATCACAATAGAATTAAGAATTTTACAAACTGCAAACCAACTTTGCCGCAACGAACTTCGTACTGGACATACGTAATTTTATTTCCAGATAAAGTATTGAATTTTCAACCTTATTCTCTTTGCAATACGGTGTCGACTTATTTTTGTTTACTTGACAGTTGATGTTAATCAATACTGTCAATTTCAGTCCTTATTTTTGTGCTGATAAGGTTCAAATACTGATGATAAGTTTTCGTTTACCATGTTTTCTTTTGCAGTTGCACAGGTAAAACTGGACGTTATTTCTGTCCTGTTAAGGTATAAGTGAGTAGTAAAAATGAATTTGGTAGATCAGATTCACAGTGAAACAAATTGAATTCGCAATGAGCTCAAAATGGCGAAGTTATTACGAATCGAAGTAAATTTTTAAATCACGAAATTGGTTCGATATTTTGTAGACAGTTTTGTAAAAACACAACACTTTTTTTGGAAATGTGATTAAAACCAGTTTTTATTAGGTATAATAAAATTCTCTTAGTGGGTTTAGAGTTTTTAAAGTCTGGTCTTAAATGGTAATTTGTGTTAGTATATAATAGTTTTTTTTCTGTAATAGGTCGGCAAACGAGCAGACGGATTACCTGATGGTAAGCAATCAGCGCCGCCCATGGAAACCCGCAACGGAGGAGTTACGAGTGCGTTGCCAACCTTTAAGGGAATAGAGTTTTGGATATTAAGGGATAGAGGTTGGGAAAAAATTGAGCCTCCGGTATCCTCATTCACGCGGTGAAACACAACGCTGTGTTTGTTTCACGCCGTTTTTGAGAGGCCGTGGTATAACTTCGGTCGAGCCGACCCATTCGTGCCGAAGCTTGGCTCTCCCACACTTTGTTCCACACGATGTTATTAGGGCGGGAAATGTCAGAATCTTTTTAACTAACAACCACCCGTTCATTTCCTTTAAATGAATAAACTAAATAAATTTAATAAAAAACAGTAATCCCGTCAATTTTCTTAACCTAATTCTTTAAACGGATCCCAGTCCCGGTAAGACCACCTTAAGATAAAATACTCATTCATCAGAGTGAACGAATGAATGAATGATTAATTCCCTCTTTTATGCTAAAAGAAAATCTTAAAAGAGATTAATCAGAAGGCAATAAGAATTGCCAGTACATTGACACGTAATCCCGTCGATCGAAAAAGATGGAGACACTGAGCCTAAGGTTCAGGCTATGTTGACAGCGATTAGCGATTATTGGGATTTGAAATTAACTTTTTTTGGCTAACGAACATTAAGATTGCTTGATGCAAAGTAATCGGCGCCGCCCATGTTCAAGTGCGTTGCTGATCTTTTGTGAGTTGCTAGGGATTTAAGGTTAGGAGATTAGGGGATTGAGGATAAATGGAGGATATGGTTTGCAAGGTTTTGGGTAACATATATCAAAAACCACTGACCGCTTCTTAAGCATAAGGGCGCGGTTTTGTTACATGAAAAGTAATAATGTGACTTTTCCTCAATTATATCTGTTATCTAAGACTATTTAGATATCAATGACAGACGGTAAACAAAAATGTCCTTAAGAAATCTTGACTATTAATTTTAATAATAATCGCCACTCGTTTTGTGTACCTATGCGTAGCGATTTATGCACATTCTTATTCCTTGTATCAAACAGCCTTTGTTGCCTTATTGTTGATGATAATGACGATGATGACATTTTTCAACAAAAGCCATTACTCACACAGAGACCTTTTAAGCATTAATAACCACGCTTTCTCAAGGTGGACTGCTTATTTCAAACTTATAATTAGAAATTATAAGTCCAAGTTTCCTCATGATGTTTTCAATCACTGTTTGTCAGTGGTGAAAAAGTCACATTGACGCTTTTCGGGCCCTCGTGCATGAAAAGCGGGCACCTTAACCAACGGGCCACGGTGAGTTTATCACAATATTTTTCATTATATCGATTATTTTCTTCCACGCTAGCAACAAGACCTAGCCTTATATAGGATTTATTAACGACTGATAATGGAAACTCCACTCAATGTTGACGTCATTTCACGTTAAGTGAGTTTTTGCTCGACTGCTCCCAGTAAAAAGGGGTTATGTATTTACGGGGCTGCATAGGAAATTCTATGCATACGATATTCTGTGGGATCATCGCGTATCAGTTTATTGGAGTATTTTATTAATTATTTACTGCTTTGCTGGTATTATAGTCGTTGAGAGCGTTTAGGTGGGTCAATGAATCGATATTCTTGGTTCGGTGAGATATTTTGACAACATGAGTTGTTTAACCTTCATTTTGTCTTTAAAACTGTGACTGAACAAGTCAAATTCAGTGCGTCTATAGTCGGTGAAGTATTAAAACATAGTTTAACATTGAAAATCTAAAACAACTTTAAAGGTTCAAAGTATTATGAAATTATGTAAATGTAATTTCAAAAGGTACTTAGTTTATTTTAGAAGGCTAGACGGTTTCATTATAATAATTCTACAATTACTACAGACAAAGCAATTACAGTTGAGAGCAATTATAGGGACACACGTCAAAAAACAAATAAACAACGCTATGTTTAGAGAGTTCTAATTAAAGTTTTTTTTACTTCAAAGGGGCAAGCGTAATAAAGTACAGCGGCTCCGGCTTCGAGCAGGAGAATGAACGGGATGGTTTTTAGTCAGTAAGAGTCTGACACTCCCTTTCGCCTTACCGTGGGCGAGAGAAGTCATATGATGATTTTCCCCTCTCGGAAAAGGAAATACTTATACGAAGAGATACACATAATAGCATATGACACAGTCATATGTTTAGGAGAGCCATGCTTCGACACGAATGATGGTTATGTTTGATAGCACGCCTGACAGAATAATAGCGTGAAAAAAACACCTACGTTGTGTTTCGCCATCCAACCTGACCTTAAATCCCTAATAACTCTCAAAAGGCAGACAATCCTATTTTAATTAACTCCTTCTGTATTATTCGTGTCAATGGACAGCACTGATTACTAACTATCAGGTGATAAATCAGATCGTTTACTATTACATAAGAAATAATAATATACAAAGTAACATTCACTTTATTCTATGAGTCTTATGTAAAAGGTTCTTACAGTCTGTCAGAGCCGAGCAGCGAGAAAAACAATTAGGATCATTATAAAATACACTCCTTTTAAAAACAATTAAAAACTCTCTTTACGACACACATAATGTATGCTGTCAATTAATAAAGTACATAACGTGTAAGGCGGCTTTCCAGCTAGATGGATTGACGATATCCGCTGGGCTGGCTGTGGTTGGATGAGAAGAGCTGATCATCGAGCTCAGTGGCGTGTAAAGGAAGAGGTCTATATCCAGTAGGGGGAATCAGGCTGATGGTGATGATTAAATATTTTTCAAAAAGAAAATGTCTTTCAAGAAATGAAATAAAAGCTGTAGTGACTCCGTAAATTTGCTCTCAAGTGTACATACTATGTATGTATATTCGAAATGTTTTAGTTACACGTAACACACATAAATACATGAACATCTGTCGTTTTGGTTTAAAGTAATAACAATATTTGTTATGAGGGGTTTTAGTTACATTAAATTAATTATAATTATACAAATTATTATTCTTAGTTCTTAGGACTTGGCAATTATGTATTATCATTATTTAAATGTATGGTTATAACTGCTTTATTATACTGCTCGGTTGGAGTAGTTGGTGGGAAAAGAGCTATTGTTCAAAGTTCCTCGATCCATACAAATAATGTAATAATTACAGTTAGGTATGTAAAAATGTCTTGAGGACTTCTTAGATTCAGAATTTCTTCAGTCGTCCTTTCAAATCATAATGATAGATTTTTTATGCGCTAGACTAGATACTAGATAACTAATTACCTGATGTTAAGCAATCAGCGTCGCCCATGGACAACCGCAACGACGGAGGAGTTACAAGTGCGTTGTCGACCTTTTGGGGATTAGAGATTCGGAGATTTTGGGAAAGAGAACGGATTGGGGTAGGGGAAGGATTAGGCCTCCGGTAACCTTACTCACACATCGAAAAACAACTTTTTGGTTATTTCACGCCGGTTTTGTGTGAGGCCGTGGTATCACTCCGGTCGAGCCGACCCATTCGTGCACAAGCATGGCTCTCCCACACTTATCAGGGCAGCAGCAACAGCAGCAGCAGAGATGGTGCGAATTATTTTTATTATTTCAACAACTTTTATTTGAGAGTTTTATCTTGGCTATACTGACTGAAGAAATGCCTTCAAGATCACACAAGTCCTTTTTAAAACTACATAAGTAGTTGTTCTTGTGTTCGTCGCTGGTTTGAATTGTGTTGGCCACAAATTTTCGTTTCGGTTTCGGCTTTTTAGGAAAGTTTTTGGCAAGCAAGAATCTGATACTCCCTTCAGCTCCACGCAGAATGAGAGAAGTTTTATTAAGATAATTATTCTTCAAAATAGAAAACATGACGTTATGCGTTACATTATGATATTAAAACATTATATATTATTTCTAAAACAACGCTACTGGTTTAAAAATACGTTTGCTTTACGCCTTCAGGCAATAACCTAGAATGGATTAGGTTCTTAAATTATTCGAATACATTTGAACAAAAGTTAATCCCAGTTGCGTGCTATGTAGCATTCACGATCGTTACCATTCTCTTTGAAGACCTTAGCGAGTTGTATACAAGCATTATGCCCTACTGACAATTTAACTCAACGTAAAAGAAACAGATAATATTTCGCAAAAAAACGCAACCACCATTACCCAAACTTCATTCACTTTAAGAGAGTCGCGTCATTTTGAGAAAAATGTAAGTATCTAATTTAGGGTGACGGGAGACATTACAGCCCCATTTTAATTCAAGATGGCTGCCGCTCGTCATAATATTTTTCCTTGTCACCCTCTCAAGGTAATAGAATAGGAATAAACAAGCATACGTAGTGTCTACACAACCTACTATCCATATACGTGACACCGAACCGATCACGTAGCAGATTACTACGCCGTAGCTCTAGCTGCTACGTCGTAGATCTTGCTACGCCGTAGTTCAAAGGTAACTTAATATTATTCAAGTAAATTAAAGCCTCGTACCTACTCGGCGATGTTTAATGTGTTTTGTGTTGCACCATGTTATACATAAAATAAAAATACCAAATAAAAAATCTTTAATAAGAGAAAGTGTGATATTTAACTCCTCTTATAAGGAATATAACAGGCTGTTAATGTAATTTGAACTTACTGCAGGATTTATGTAAAGTAAGATACATTATTCGTCAAAACTCTGATGCCATGGTTATTTACATGTCATCAGAGTTTTGTATTATGTCTTTACCTGACAACACCGAATGCCAAGTTACCTACCAGTTTGCAATTTCGGATAATGAGAGAGATGGTGCGATAGCTTCTTGTTCATTCTTCTGCATCGTCATTATCATTATCAGCCTATAAGTTTCCTTCTCATACAGAGAAGGTTAGAGCATTAATCACCATGCTTGCTCAATGCGCGTTGGCGATTTCAAACTTATAATTAGAAATTACAAGTCCAGGTTTCCTCATGATGTTCACCTTCACTGTATATCACTAAATACTCATAGAACTTTGTAGTTCTTCTGCATATGAATCTATATTTTGGCATGAGCACCTAGATACATAAAATTGCTGAAGAGATAAATATTTACGTTTTGAACTGTGTGTCTAAGACTTAATTGAAATAATTTACTTATGACCTAAACATTGCGCTACGCTGACGATTTAAATCACAATGGTGACTTTATCGAAACGAGGTCTTAAAATGTATAACATTAATAGTAAAACAATTACTGTCTGAAATTTTAATAAGAGTAGAACAAACAAAAAACCTACAGTGTAATAAAATCATAATTTGGTAGACGCTACCTTATAAATATGTAAACATTCACTATTACATTATATTTTATTAAATTTTGCTAAAGGCTTTTGTCTAGAAATTTATATATCTATGTAATTTCTTTTATGTCATTATGTTTGACTGATGTTAGGTTAAATAAAATGTTAGGGTGACATTTTCAAGAGCAGAGATTTTAATAATATGTTTTTAATAAGAAATCAATTTAAATTAATGACGGATTTGTAGTTCTGAATTATTATTGATGGATAGGGTCTTATTTTGATTGGACTTCGCTCAATTTCTGAGTAATAGGATTAAGATGATTTAAAGAAAATGATAAAATACTGAATTAATTGTATTTTACGTTTACCACTAAAAAGATCTTTAAGTAACCACTGTCATATATATCACATTATTGATCATCAATTAACAAATAGTTACAAAAAAAATATATATATATAAATAAACTAAGACTTAAAGGGACCATCCCTAATTTTTTAAATCGTTTAATCATTTTTGGAGTTTGAAAATTATAATGAATTTTAAAATGCAAATATACAATTTATTTATTTTTTAGATGGAACTTAACACAATATTCCTTACAGCAGTAGTGTGAGTGAGCTATGTTACGACACGAATGGATCCACGGCGTTGTGTTTTACCTCGTCAGTGGGATTACAAAATGCTCAATCCCTCCCCAAACTAAAAATCTCCAAAACCCTAATCGGCAAAAGGCTAGCATTGCACTCGTAGCTCCCAACAGGTAATCCGACTGATCGTTTGCTGTCCTATCACAAAAATAAAACCGTTTAAAAAACTAGCTACCACCAACACAAGGCCATAAAACCAATTTCATCACAACAGCTCTCAAATAAAAATAACCACGAAACAAAATCTTCCCTCTGCAGCCACCCCCACTGTCAGGAAGGCAACACAAACGAGTTACAACAAAGATTTATTAATTTCACAAAAGGTTGTCAGTTCTATCCCTGCTGTTACAGGGTATATTAAAATTTCAGGAGTCGTGGATTTTTTCCTATTATGGCACCTGTATTTTATGGTAACTGTCAACCGTTGGAGGCTGTACTTTTTACCCACAAAGACATCTCCCTGTTTTTTATTAGATTTCGTTATATATATATATATTTTTTTTGTTTTACGCTAAAGTTGTTTGTGCGATTTTTTTATTGATAACGTTTTGTTTCAGTGGCTGTTTTTTTATGAATTTTATATTTAGTGGCAAATTATTTATTACTAGCTACTGTCACGCGGTTTCATCCGCTGCTCGGCTCCATTTAATCGTAGCGTGATGTTTTATAGCCTATTGCACTCAGGAACTTTGTAGCTATCTATCAGTGAAATATTTTTGGCAATCCGACCAGCGGTTCCAAAGATTACCCCCCTACATACAAACTTACAAATTTTACCTCTTTATTATATTAGTATAGATTAATTGTTATTTACATTAAGCCTTTGACTGCCCGAAAACAAGTATTCAAAGCAAATTCTCTGCTGCCGCAGGTCATCGGTGACCTACGTGGCGGCTAACGTACTAAACATGGAAAGCTATGGTTTTAGGATAAGCCATACACTTAAAGTTATACTAAAAAGAAAACTTAAACCAATGACCACCATTTAAACTTGTAAACTAGTGTTGCAGAAGCGGCAATAAGATAAAGCGGTCCCGACCTCCGGTAAGAGAAAGAGCGTGATGGTTTTTAGTCAGTAAGATATTAACACTCCCTCTGGATATCCTTTTCTCCTCCTCCCCCCCTCCCCCCATCCCTCAAAAAACCGTATTAAATCATACAATGTCATAGTTAAACCATCAACGTTCTTAGTAGACCAGATGGCCTTAGTTACAGTTCTGTAAGCTTATTTTGAAGTCTGGTTGTAACTCGACTTTACCTTGTTACTATAAAGTTAACAGCAAAATTGTCAACTGGTTAATTAATGACGCGTTCGTTATACATATATGCATATATGTTGCCATATTTCAGATGTAGGTCAGGAAAGGAAGGCTATTATTATGTACAGGTAAAAGTGAATAAGGATTATGGCAATGTATTGTGGACATTTTATTTTTTTTAGTTAAGCCATCGGTTACCTAATGAAAAAAATCTTACATTATTCTTAATCGTACATTTTTTATAAATTTTTTTATTTATTTATTGAGGGTTAAACAACTACAACATAAATAACACATGGTTTACAACACTTAAGATAGTAATGTCGCAGTCCACTGCATTATCCACAGATAAAACATATTAAATGATCAGTGGTTGCTGCTAGACAAGCATCACCAAAATTAACAAATAAATAAGTTTATACAGTACTAAATTGTGTCGAACTTAACTTTAAGAGTATTCAGAATAAAATTTACTAAATCTGACGTCTTTACATATATCGTTGAAAATCATTCATCTAATTAATTAATCTACCATATCAATGAAAGATTGATTGATTGAAGAAGGTTCAGGTCCGGTCAGTTTCAGTCGTCATAACTTAAAGCCACCTCGTTTTGGCTTCTACTGCAGATCGAAGCCACTGTATTAGTCCCTATGTGTGGTAGTCTATTGGGTCTTACATTCTAATCAAATTTCGAACTGCATTTTGATTTCATTGGTCTCTTACGCTGACTTAATACTTCTTGACTCCAAATTTTAAATAGTGTTCTATTTTTAAATTTGAAGTGGCATGACGTGTAGAATTTTATCTCGTGACAGTGAAAGGGTTTTTACTTTCTTTTTTCGGAATGGGCAGACATTTGGCCGCTATCACGTCTGGTAGTAAACGATATTGAGACCTACGATGGAGCATGACTACCCATAAGCAACCTATTCATTCGGGCTTTGAAGACACCCAGGTCTCCCAGGGAACCAAGTTCTGAAGCTCTCCCGAACATTATCCGAAATCTTAGAGTTGAATACATAGTTTAGCATAGCTTCTTTTTTGTTTTTGAGGGCAGAATAAAGATAGTAAGAATCTTTTTATTGACTTAAAACCTTGGCGGGCTCAAATCGCTCCTGCCCCCCTACCTATTCCTTCGGGGATAAATAAATATGTAATGTTATGAAACCAGCACACGGAAAATTGGCATTGGCAAGCCCACAATAACAGTGAACCTTAATTGAGCATAGTTTGGTAGTAGCCTAATTAGCCAGTTTCACCACAAAGTTAAGGTCGTTTCAGCTGTAATAATTACAGTTTGAAACTGAAAGTTGCACACGATACGGATATTGCGCTTACTGATAATTTTATAACCGTTTTTAGAGGATTCGTAGAATTGTTATTATAGAATTAGGGGGAAGATGGTACGGTATTATAGTCTGCAATGTTGTCTACTGGAATTTTGGTATTGGGTTATTGTGATAGGTTTTTCGGAATATTCTTTATCCCTTATGTAATTTTAAGCTTTCTTAAATGTGTTTTTTTACTCTATTATTACTTTAATCGGTGCATAACGGTGAAAACGATATTGAAAATAGACAAAGAACTGCATGGTAGGCACAATGTTTTAATAATCAGTTTGTTAATGTGTAATAAATGTATGTTAGACTAGCCACCTGTCCCAGATTCGCACGGGTGGGTTGCTGAAACTAGTTTTCCCCACTATTGAATAAATTTTAATATACTTAAAACCATTCCTTCAATCAGTCTATCTGATACAAAAAGTACCTATATCAAAATCCGTTGCAGAGTTACGTTGACAGAGTAAGCGGCTTTATTTTATACTATGTAGCGATGTTTGTATTTATAAGATGTGTTTTTAATTGAATCTCCTGTCGCAAGTCTAACACGAAAAAATTCCCATGGGACTTTGCAGTAATATACGTATTTTTCGAATGGATAAGCAGAGCTTCCAATTAAGTAAATAAATTCTCTACATACATATATACGTCAATCACAAATATTTGTAGAGAATGTTAAAAAACGAATAAAAAAAGTAATCACAAGCAAACGAACATAGTATTGCCTAATACAAAATAACAGTGAACTTGATTAGTTCGAAACTGAAGCGCTCAGCCACTGGTGTATAAATCTGCAGTGAATCCGGTTCCAAGCTCTGCTCGCCTAACGTACTACGCTGTTCGTAGAGTTGTGACTAGTATTCGTAATACTTAAGTATCGGTATTATTATCCTATCTTTTGATAGTTGAAAAATATTAGGCTACTACGTATTAGTCTAATATTAGTTATATCGAAGATAATACGTCACACTCATATCCAGTATTACTACACCGTCAGCCTACTAATATTTGAAATGTGAAAGTTTGTGAGAATGTATTGATGTATGTTTGTTATTCTTTCACGCGAAAATGACTAGAACAATTGTGTTGAAATTTTGGTATGTAGTACTTATGCCCTGGATTAATACAAAGGCTGCTCTATAAAAAAAAACAATATCCAGGAACCCAGCATGGCACGGGGCTGTGCTGTGCTGATAAGTATCTTCACTATTTAAAAGATATTATATATATACATGTAAAATTTCTCCAATCACTCTTACTATAAAAACGCATCAAAATCCAGTGCATGGTTTTAAAGATTCAAGCATACATAGGGTTAGAGGGGCAGAGAAGGCGACTTTGATTCATGCTATGTAGTGATTTACAAAAATAAATTTAATACCATTTCTTTATGTAAAATAAATAAAATAACGTTGAAAAAGAAAGTTTTAAGGAATCACTCAAGCAATACATCAAACTTACTTGTTAAAGTAATAGAACGCAAAAGACTTCTTGATATTACAAGTATCAAAAAGTATTTTATTACTAGTTACATCTCTAGCTTTACGTTGATTTGTACCGGTCGTTAAGCGTTTTTGGAGCATAATGGCGCTTACAGACATGTAGGTTATACTGATTTCAGGCGACCTGAATTTCAGTAGAAATGTTGTGTGTTTCTTACTATATTTATAGGTATTGTTGATATGTTAACGATCTGATATTTGGATTGGTTTATATTTTAATTTTGTAGGTCTTTTATAAATTTACTAATAATTCAAATACTTTTATTGGTACGTTACCTTTGCTATTATTTACGACTTTGTTGTGGGTACATTTTAAAACATAAAATACCACTTACGCATGACACATGGACCCGGCAGAACATTGTTTGGATCACATAACGAGTTATTCCCTGTGGGAATAAAACCCACTATAGGTACTTTGCGCCACAGTCAGGCACGGCACTAACAATGCAATTAAATATTATCATTATAGAATATTTTCGTCGTCGAACCACGCAGCAACGTTTTTACAAAACTAAAATCTTCCTCGTGTGATGCTGGGCTTGCCAACCTTCAGACAGGTAGGGTCCTTGGTGGTGATGGATGGTAGACATGTCAATAAAACAGAACTACATGATAAGATATAGTTAAGGCAACATAAATACTTACTGCACGGTTGGCGCGGTGGCTGCCATGGTGGTGGGTTACACAAAGAGTTGGTCCGTGCGGGAATCGAACCCGCGACACGTTGCACGGCAGCCAGTTGCCCAGCCACCGCACCAATCGTGCAGTCATATTGGCACTCTTATTCATTTGCATAACTCAGTCAGTAATTCAAATTGAGGCACGTTACTGAAACACACTTAGCCACTGAATTTAAATTAACAAAACGAAATACAGCAAAAGAAATACGTTTTCCAAGAACTATAAACTGTAATCAGTGATTAGCACCCAAGCACTACACAGAAACGCGTTCGAAAACCATATTTCCATTTTCGCAGTTTTGCCTAACACACTTCATAAACTAAAACAGCCAACTAATTACATTACGAACTCTATAAACGTCAGGAGTATGAAATATTAAATAAACATAAATCTCCACTAACATAGCTTCAGCTATGCATAAAAACTGCATAAGCCACCATTTTTATTGCACTCCGTTTTACGACCGCATAAATATGAACCGCTTTGCGCTGGTTCGAACTGGCACTAACCGGACACAACTGGTTATTGGCGGGTTGCTGCCAGTTCCAATATTGCTGTTTGAGGTGTGCAATTAAGAAGCTATCACGTTTGTTTTAAAATCTATACTAATGTTATAAATGAGAAAGTAACTCTCTGTCTGTCTTTCCTTCACGCCTAAACTACTGAACCGATTTCAGTGAAATTTGGTACAGTCATAGTTTGAAATTCGAGAAAGGACATAGAATAGTTTTTGTACCAAAAATATGCAGAAAGTCACTATTCCACGCAAACGGAGTCGCGGGCAAAAGCTAGTATACATATTTATATTTGTCACAGTTCCGAAAGTTCATCTATTTTAAATTCGTCATCATTTGCCGAGATTCGATTTCCACAAAAAGGATATTGCATTTTTTATTTTGGACTTTCTCATATATCATGGTTGTGTTCACAAAGATACAATTTCACATACACTTCACACCCAGATCCAGAACAACATTGCTCAAAGTGATCAATCAAAGTGTTCCAAGTAGAAATCAAGCCCCCGACACTTTGCCCAGCAGCCGGTTACCTAGCCACCGCGTCAACTAACTAATTAAAAGTCTTAGTCCAATTATACACTTTTAAAAGACAAACTAATTATTAAAAAAAAATAAGTTTCATTGATAGTCCCAAACGTACTTGTTATGTAACTTTGGTCTTTCATTGCAGATGTTCTCATCCCTTTTTTGTGAAGGAAATCCAGCCCTTCGTGTGATTACAATACGTTACATTATGGCGCGTGCTCCTGCAATCTCAACTGATGGGTGACCGCCTGGGAATAATACGTGACGTTAGCTTTTGCAGTGGGGTTTGTAGAAACGCAATAAAGAATCGGTGGAGGAAGGAGAAGGAAGGGGTTTTATTTGGTTTTTCCGAGTGTGACGCTATTAAAACCTTTTTTCGTGAATATATTTGAAACGTTTGATCCTAAACAATAAAAAAATAAGATATCTCATTCAATATGTCTGCTAGTAAAGCTAATTGCACATTTTAAATCATAGAATCCTTCGATCCTATTAATGTTATAAATGTGAAATTATGTGAGAATGTATGGAGGTATATTTGTCATTATTTACCGCAAAAATGGCTGGACTGATTTGGTTGCAATTTCGTACTTATTAAGATAAGTGATACTCTGGATTAACACATAGGCTACTTTTAACCAACACACCATGCGGATAAAGCCACGGGCGCATGCTATTAAAAAATAAAAACAGATAAACACTAGTATAACATGACACCCATTTTTAAAATAGTACTCCAATTCAAAAATAGCACAAACTACGTTTAACTCAAATCAAAATGGACCATAATGCATATTATAATTTAAGTTTATAATACAATCATAATTTGGCAACAGAACTGGGCTTCAATTGGAACTAATTTACATATTCCATGTTATATTTTGTTCATTCGCATTAATGGCCGCTGGAAACTATGGTCTGTTTAAATTAACTCATTGGCTCAAGCCCATATGGGTTAAATAACATAATATTATGCCTGTTATCTCCTAAAAGAGTAGCGTAAAATATTTTCATATTATATACTCATTTTTCTGTCGAAGTAAATAAGCTTCTATGTACAAAAATTCATATGTTTGACTAGATTAAATATGTGTGCGTGGAAGTGTAATTGAAGTTGATAAACCCGCTTTAAGAAACCATGGTAATAATACTCATACTTTCTCGATATGAGATAATGGTTTTCCTTAGGCGGAATATTTTCAGGGTGATAATTGTCGCCTGATAATCTCCACCGCGGACGGTGAGTTAGGGTCGCTCGTCCTATAAGAACCAGACCAGAGTGTACGCCGCTTGGCGTTCCGCACGAGTCTCAATAGACGACCACATATGGAGCCCAACAGAGCTCACGTTCAGCCGGGGTTAACAAGAGCAGTAAGATACCGCGGCCTCGACTCGGAACAGGAGGAGGATCTGGGTGGCTTTTAGTCAGTAAGGCTCTGACAATCCCAGTCAGTTTAAGTGTGGGAGAGCCAAGCTTCGGCTCGACCGGAGTGAGATCTCGGTCTCGCGGAAAAAATTCCTGAAACAACCACTGGGTTGTTTTGTGCCGTGTGAGTGTGGTTTCCGGATCTCCACTCCTCTCCTTCTCCCATCCCTTTCCAAATCCTTAGATATCCGAAACCCTTATCCCTAAAAGGTGTCCATGGGCGGCGCTGATTGCATATCATCTAATTATCCGTCTGCTCGTTTGCCGACTATACAAAAAAGTCATTAGGTGATTTAACTCCCCATACATAAAAGGGCAGATAACTATAAATTATTTTACAAAATCAAGCTACTCTTGCAGTCTATCTAAGCAGCTGCACTTTAATTACTTTAAAACAAGATAATAACGCTCACATATCAGGACAACGTAACTCTACGGCAACTTTAGAAATCTCCGCAAACTTTATTAGCAGTGACGTCAAACAATTTTAACTTCTATTTCTTTGGTAATAAGACTAATCAGTGCTGCAGTTCAGGAGTTAGTTTTGAGAATTTATTTTTCATTTTAATTGCATCTTTATGTTCGAGGGATAGGATTGTAAATTGATTGCGGTTATTGTAAGTTTGCATTGAAATAATGTTTCATTTTACAGACTGAAGTCTAGAGAGAATTTTGTTAAAACAGTAAGGTTTTAATTGCCTTGTTTAGACTGGTGATAATAAACGCATTTCTCAGCAAGAAGGTTTGATCTGGGCGCGCAAATAACACCTTTATTTCAACGTTTGACTACACGGTTGGTGCGGTGGCTGGGCAACTGGCTGCCGTGCAACGTGTCGCGGGTTCGATTCCCGCACAGAACAACTCTTTGTGTGATCCACAAATTGTTGTTCCGGGTCTGGGTGTCATGTGTATGTGAAATTGTATGTTTGTAACCGCACCCACGACACAGGAGCAAATCCTAGTGTGGGGCAACGTTTTTTAATTAAAAAAAAAAAGAAAAAGAACGTTGTTTGTAATAAGTTCCTAGAATCTTCGTGGTATAGTATCTAGTAGGCTCATCGTAATATAGTGTGTCGTTTCACGCCGGTTTTGTGCAAGGCCGTGGTATCACTCCGGTCGAGCCGACCCATTGATACCAAAGCATGGCCATCCCAAAATTAAGTCGTTATCTATACTAATATTATAAAGAGGTAAAATTTGTAAGTTTGTAAGTAATTGTTTTGGGGTAATCTTTGGAACCGCTGGTCCGATTGCCATAATTATTTCACTGATTAGATTATTTCACAGATAGCAACAATGTTCCTGAGTGCTATAGGCTATAAAACATTACGCTACGATTAAATGGAGCCGAGCAGCGGGTGAAACCGCGCGAGAATAGCTATTTATTATATATCCGAGTAGCCATTCAATTGAACGCATTGCATATTGCAAAATGCTGCTGTTTAAAGTAGTTTTCATGTTAAAAGTGCTTAAAGAGCTTATCTGTGAATCATTGCTATACCAATTCCATTCTTTAATTATTGTTTAATGTTCTATATTTGTCTGGCTGAAATCTATATGATGGTTTACATTTAAATATAAAAATTGAACGCCGAATATCTGAATTGTCAATAATCCTAATCAGTCTTAAGCGGTGTTGAGGAGTTACGAATGCGTTTTGGAGATTAAAGGATTGGGGAGGAATAGAAAGCAACTCACACAACATCGTCATCATCAGCCTGATTCAATTCACTCCAGGACACAGACCTATATAATTGCACGCCATAGAGCTAGGTGTTTTTCACGCCAGTTTTCTATCAGGCCGTGGTTTCACACCGGTCGAGCCAACCCATACATACGGCCCGAGCGTACGGCGCGTAGCGTTCCGCGCGCGCCTCAAAGAGCCAATAGACCACCACAGACGGGGCCCTATAGGGTTGGCTGGGGTTGCGGGGTAAGCGCAATGAGGCACCGCGTACTCGGCCCAGAGCAGGAGAAGGAACAGGGGGGTTTTAGTCAGTAAGAGTCTGACACTCCCTCCCGCCCGGCCCTGGGCGGGAGAAGTCATTTGATGATTTTCCCCTCACAAAATAAAACCATTCGTGAAGCATGGCTCCCTCACACTTATTTCTATGTTATAAATATTGTTGCGCTAGTGGCATATTCGAATGCAATAATTTTTGTTATACATATTAAATTAACAATATTTACCATCCATATGTAAACCTCTATCTATCATTGCAAGTTAATGATTTATGATTTTAGTAGTAAGTGGTTGTTATCACTGAAAATAGCTGAATTTCAGTCCACTAAGCCATGATTTCAATGATTTGAGTACCTACTAAAAGCTTTTGAAACTTAAAATGTTGTGATCGAACATTGATTTTTCAAAATTAGAATGCCTCATTTTAATGTTATGATATATCAGAGTTATTTGCAAATATTACGAATGGTGATTCATAAAGAGGTGGGTAGAGGTGTATTTATATTTTTTTTTCTATACACTTTTCTTTACCAATATATTAAAGAAGATGCATTTGTGTGATTGTATTCAATAGGTAATGAAATCTTAGGAAAAATGTTGTCGTGGTGGCTTAAAGGTTAAGGTTCGAAATCTAGCAATTCTATGATTATTTAGACACCACTTATAATTTATAATTATAGGTTTGAAGTAGTCAATCCTTTTTGGACAAGAATGGCGATTAATACTCAAACCTTCTCCGTGTAAGACGAGGCCATTTCTCAACAGTGTGCACATACAGGCTGCTTAAGTGTGATGTATGATGTGAGCTAACAAAATTAATAGACAGATTTAAAAATAAAGAGTTATTTTATATTTTTGATATCCAGATGCATAAGAACAGTTTTTTTAATAAATTGCGTCTAAATAAATAAAAATTGTAATAAAAATTCATATCGTTCCCAAGTACAGCCGTTCCGGATTAAAACCACCTCAAACCGGAATTCGCTGGTTAAAACCAGTATTTTCCGGCCGGCCGCCCCGTACATCGGGGTCAAAGGGTTAAAATTATTATTTACTTAAGGCAAGTAAAAAGCAATGAAATCGTTTTAGTATTTTTTTTTTCTAGGGCTGACTGTTTTCATAGGGTTTTGGTCCTTTTGATGTTCATTTTGAAACGATTTAATGATATTTTGACGGTCTTCTGGGTGGAGTTCAAATTATTTTTAAATTTAAGCGTTCTATGAAAACAAATTTATCAAAATAATTTCAATACTGGTTCACTTCACCAACATAGAAGTGCCCACTTCTGGGTAAAGGTGAGAAGTCTCGAGGAAAACGTTTGAGCATTAAGCACAGCGCTTGGTAAAGGCGGATTGGTGATTTCAAACTTAAGTATAAGTTACTCGACTAGCAACTCGCCCCTGCTTCGTACGGGTCTTATCATCTCGCTTACCATGAAAGTGACCGATTACCCAATTCTGCCCTCTACTTTTCTAAAATTTTCTTTCATAAGAACCTTCTCCTGATAATAACACACATAACAAAAAAAGAATCAGTAGCATTGGTCCTGGCGTTATTGAGTTATGCGCTTACAAACATATTTTGCGATTCATTTTTATATATAAAGACAAAGATAAGAAATTATAAATGAAAGGTTCTTAAGAATGTAACCTCCAGGCCACTATGACCTAGCTGGTTAATATTTGATTAACATGCATACTTATTGCATAGCTTTTAGTAATTCGAAAGACAAGTGCTACAATACATATCTTTCGGCATTAAGTCTTTCATTGTACTATCGAATGGAAAAAGTATTAAAATAAGAAATCTGTAATAATATTATAAAGCTGAATGGTTTGTTTGTTGTAACGCACTAATCTCCGAAACTACTAGTTGAAATTGAACAATTCCTTTTTGTTTGTTAGCCCATTTATCGAGGAAGGCTGAGGCTATAAAACATCACGCTACGATCTGTAGGAACGGAGCAGCGGGTGAAACCGCGTGAGAGTACCTAGTTAATAAATATAGAGAAGACTATTCCCAGATGAAAAGCATAATTTTCTTTAAATATTTCCAGTTTTGACCACTTATTAATTATATTATAAATTATATTCGTTTCATTGTAAATTGCGTTTTCCTCATAAAGGTTTTGTACAATTCCAAATATCATTAAAAAATAAATACAAAAAATGTAATTAGATGCACACAGTAAAATGTTGACTTCCCTTGACTTCCCCACTTCCACAATAAAGTGCTACATGCACTTTATTGTGGAAGTGGGGAAGTTAGCGGTCCAATAAATAAATAAATAATGATATCTCGTCTTTACACCACTACGACCTATCCGTAGCTTACCTTGACATAAAAATAAAAACTAAAAATTATATTCCAAAACTCACATTATTCTACCCTTCAATTCATTTCAGGAAGATGAAATACGTAAAGAGTAGTTGTAACAAAACTACCCTTCACATTTCTATTCACAAAGGACAATAATATAATATACCCTTATATTCGAGAACCCAGTTTTCCTCCACGACACAATATTGCAATGAAAATTGCATTCCTATTTATAGGTCGACATTCCTCAACTATTTGCTTTACAATATTTGTGACAAAATCAGCAGTGACGGTTAAGGAATATTGCATTTTTGCCATTGATGTTACATTACATCTTTGTCTGAATGTATATGTCTGAGACAATTTATTCATATATTTTTGTTTAGATATTTTGATGGAGTTGCGTTTGTGTATACTAATATCATAAAGAGGTAAAATTTGTAAGTTTGTATGTAGGGTCTAATATTTGGAACCGTTGGTTGGATTGGCAAAATTCTTTCACTGATACAATGTTCCTGGCTGCTATAGGCTAACATCAATAATCTAAAACATCATGCTACGATTAAATGGAGCCGAGCAGTGGGTGAAACCGCGTGAGATTAGCTAGTAAAGGATATTTAAGGCAGTGAGAAAATGCTACTACTAAAAAATGTTACCACGAGCAAATCCCAAAAACAGTTGTACTGATTATAACATGCTATTTTTCTGTTTTTGTTAGTGTGAAAAGAAGGTTCTTATGAAAGAAATTAAAAAAGGAGATACGGAGATAAAAGAAATGACTGACAGAAAATTGCTTTTAAATGTATAAAAGAGTTTAAAAAGTGCATCGTACCCATAGAATGCTCTTTTCATAGCTATTTCTGCCAGATGACCTTGAGATTTGATGACAAAACACTTCCCTGTTATGTCAGCTTTTATCATTGGAACAAAGATATGCATCATGATTCTTTCCACTACAACCTAAAATCATTATATCGATCAACGTCGTGACAGCCTGGTGGTTAGGGTGCCCGTTTCTCACGCATCATGGGGCACGTTCGATACCTAAAAGTTTGAAATTTTTCGCCAATTCGCCTTGAGCAAGCACTGTGATTGATGCTAAAACCTTCTGATGACGATGTGTGTATGTGTATATCAACCACAAAACGTATCACTACTGAAAAAAGGTCTATCAACAACATTTCTATCAACACGTTTAAGGCAAACAAAGCTAATTGCGAAAACCGCGGTGATCTATAAATATTGAACGTTTTAGCTGATTTCCATCCCAAAATGTCGGTCGTGGGAATAGGTTACTCTTGCACTGGCGATAAGCAATGTGTTGGATATTTGCCAGGACGCGATGCAACGGAATAAATCTTAGCCCCGTATTTATGCCAACCGTGTTTTCAAGCTACATTTTGGCACTAATTGTAGTCTTGTCAATTATAAATCGCCCATTAAGGTTTTGAGTGAATTGAGTACGGTGTTTTGTTTTTGATGTAGGAAAATGAATAGGTGTTCTTATGTGGATAGTTACAGTAAGACTAACAAACGAATTCTTTATTAACTTTTTTTTTAAATTGAGAGCACAAAAACTATTTTAGTCATATCCAACCTTTGATATCTAAATCAGTGTGACACAGAACAGTGAATTCGGAGGAGTGTGTAAGCTTCACATGTTTACTAATTACACTCAACATAATTATTATAATCCAAAAATAAGATCATTATCATGCATTTTGAAAGCCATATTACGTGCCATAAAATTGACAACACATAAAGATGTTCCTGGAAACATCGTATTCAAAAGCTACACCTGAAGCCACAAAACCGAAATTAATTCCCCGAAATCAAAATATACTTTTCTTCACACCAAACAGTGTGGACATCAATAAACCGGTAAAAGGGTCTTCCTAAATCGGTCTTAAACAAATAATATCGAGTATTCTGGTCTCGTTCAAACTGTTTCGCTAGCACGGCGTGTTTATTGTCACCCTTAGGGTGAAGCTAAATAAATTTGAGTGGGGCGCCAGTTATAAGATGATGCAGGCATGAATTCTGATAGGTTTTGCAAGGAATATGGATTCTGTATTTTTGAGAAAACTTATGCTGATTTCTGCTGCTTTAAAGCCTAAGGCAATATAGTTCCTATAAGTTTTCAGTACTTCCTAAGGTATGCGTTGAAACATAAAAATAAATATTTTAGACGTGTTGGTGTTGGTATTAAAAATAAAAGTTTATTTTTATTTTTAATTGTGAAAAATGACGTTTCGTAATGTCGATTTTTGTACTATAAAAAGTTATGTGATCCTATATAAGCTATTATTCATTTTAAAGATGATATTTATATCTTTTATTTGTACGAAATATCTAAAAATCAATTTTATTTACAGTTCTGAGCCTAACACAGGATCGAGGTAAAGTATTTTTGCCAAAATACTCTTCGATGTCTTTTTTATTTATGCTGTTATGCTACATATGTATGTCATTTTTATATTTTGCATTATTTCATCTTTTATATATTTAGTAGTTAGTACATCATTCAAGATTCATACATTATCGAAGTTTCTTATCTTTAAGAATTACAATTCTAAAGTAAATCCTTTACATTTCCGTATCCCATAAGATTAATAACATGACTAGCAAGGAGGTGGGTATTGTTTCGTAAATATTAATTCATTTATTTAAAGCTTTATTATCTAGCAACTAAGAATCATATTTATTCATAAATATTTTGAATGTATACATGTGGTGCTGTCTGCCTCTTTGACATAGCCTAGTAGCTATACCGACTATATTATGATAAAGTTTTTATTGCCAAAACAAACTTAAATTGATCCGATCTGAGAACCTTATCCGCAACGATTTGCTTCCTCTTTTTGAGATTTGTGCAGCATGGGAATCTAATTCGTAACATTTCGCTTGACGGCTACACCTGTTCAATAAAACACTCGACCAATGTTAGGAGGAAAATCATCGAATGACTCATCCAGCTCCCAATGAGGCGAGAAATTACTAGAATCAGACTCTTACTGACTAAAAACTACCTGGTTGCTTTGCTGACCACGTACATATATCCAATACATTATTTCACTTAAACCATAACCAACCTGGAATGCTATATCTAGAACCTAGCTGGCTAGTTTCATCATCATCACCATTATCATTAAAGATGCAGTCATCGCCCTTTCCAGTCCGCAACTGGACTTACAAAAGAGGTGTTATCCTTTGAAGGGAAATATCAAAATAAAATAATTCCTCTCAACTTGGCTGTATCAGTGTCAAACTCTTACTGACTAAAAACCAACCTCGTTTCTTCAAACTTTAGGCTGGGACCGCGGAACCTTATTGCACTCCAAGATCCCTCAAGTTCCAATAGACCACCACAGACCGTGCCCTATAGGGCTGATATTTAGCCGGGGTTGCGGGGTAAGCGCAATGAGGCACCGCGACCTCGGCCCACAGCAGGAGAAACAACAGGGGGGTTTTTAGTCAGTAAGAGTCTGACACTCCCTCCCGCTCGGCCCTGGGTGGGAGAAGTAATTTAAAGATTTTCCCCTCACAAAAAAAAAGATTCCTCCTGTTTTCTACAGTCTAAGTTATTCAGTTCATGGTTTAGACCACCTTCAATATGTCGCCTAAATAAATATTGAAACCTCACTGGAATACCGTAGTACAAGCAAATGATCCGTGTCACTTGTATGTACTGTCACTACTATTGTGATATTGAAACTATCATGGTCACTTCTGAATATTATTGTCTGCATGTTCGTAGGCAGTAAAAATATGGTTGGAATGTTAAAGTAAGCTAAGATATTTCAAAGGCTGAATGTTTTGTGTTTTAACAAATAGGGTATGGGGGATTCAATGCTTGAGACAAGAAAAATAATGCCGTTTCAATTTACTAATGAGTATTTTTATAATATCTTAGATTTCAAAATTCATCATTTTTAATCACTTTTTTGGTATTTTTACACACAATTGATTAATGGAAAAATTAATGACCTCTCTTATGTCATAGATCGGCAAACGACCAGGTGAATTACCTGATGGTAAGCAATCAGCGCTACCCATGGACACTCGTAATATCAAAGGAGTCACTACAAGTGCGTTGCCGGTCTCTTGTGGGTTATTAGGACTTAAGCATAGGGGGATTGAGGATTGAGGATGAGATTGGGCCTCCAGTAACCTCACTCACACATTGAAACACAATGTCAGTGATACTCCAGACTCACAGACCTTTTATTTATGACAAAGCTATTTAATGACACGTCAATTATTTATACATACAAACAATACATAATAATAAAGGCTATCCCTTTTCCTCTCCAACTGTAAAAAAGAGAGACGGAACAAGTTTAAATTAAAACAACACCTCACCTAATGCATGTATAATGTATTTTCCAATACAAAAATACAAGAACACAATCTTTCAAAATCTCCAGATAGTTTCACATCAAAAATGTAAATCTCTTATTGAAAATATTAACAAAGTTGATACAAAAACTTATAATATATTCAATAGGAAAACTTAGGTTCGCCCCGGCTATGTAGTTTTGTACAGACTTCGGATTATTAAAGTTTTTAATATAGATTTTTTTTCTCCCCTTTTCATAACAAGATGTCTATCGATTTTTGTGTAGAAAGGTCGTGTTATGAATAAGCCTAACGTTTTTCGGAACTGAAGTATTTTAGTAAGAGTATAATATTATTATAAAACTTTTCGACAAAATTGCTTCTATCATGTCTTCGCCAAGGGCCCACAGTCAAGAGCAACATTGCCCGCTATTTGACTCGGCAATTATGCTATTCGCTGATCTAAAAACTGAACCCTGCTTAGGCAAACAAACTTTGAAAAAACAGTTTTCCTATTACCGAAATATGAATATATTTCTATACCTTTCACCACATAGCCACATAAAAACCTCTATTGATTCCACGAACCACATACCAAATTCTTCCCACAAGTCTTCATAACCCATTCTCATAAGTAACCCATTAGGGTATACGTATACAATCGTCACGTGCCGCCCGAAGGACCAAATGGACCACAGGACCAAAATACAACGGTATCCCATTAACTGCTATATATTTATACGATGTTTGGGTCAACCGATATTGAGAGCCTACCAATATTGCAAGGTACCTTTTTGTATTATTTTTCTATAGTTTTTGTTATCACGCTTAGATTTTTACGTATATAGTGCTTTGAGCCTACTTAAAATTGGTGACGCATGATCAACGATATGGAAGTTGAATACAATATATTTTTCGTGTGATATTATGAGTATATTTGCAGGAATTTCGGGGTTTTGTGAAATTGTTATCGCAAATATTTATGACCACCAAACGGAGAGGGAGCTTGGCATAAATATTTAAGGTCTGATTTGATTTGTTTTTTGAATATTTGGACAGTTAGATGCTGATGATTATGTATGGTACCTGTCAATGTGATGAAAAATTATAAAATCCGTCAACTAACTGCCGGTACAAACTTAAACACGGTTTTAAAAAAACGACTGCTAAATAATTTAAAACGCACCGTACGTCTTGTAATTTTCTTTTCTGATATTGGTGGCGATAGCAAGTTTCTGTGGCAGGTAATTCATAAAAATTACTTATTAATGATTACTTGATAATGACTAAACAAACTGAAACAGGCCCATAATCAATTTTGTGAATCACGCTTTCAAATAAAGATACATAAAACAAAAGCTCGAAACCAATCACACAGAATAAATAAGTTTATTCATATTATTACTATCGAACATTTATTTAAACAATGACCGAGAAGGACCAAAAAGGTCTCCATAAATTCTAATGCCCAGTTATAGCCTTAGGGGCAGTACAATCTTGTTATTTGACTTGATATGTGTACTGGACACGATTGGCCTATCTCTGATTCTGGTCCTTTGGGCTTCATAGATAAAGAAAGGCTTTTCTCAAATTGAGTTTGTTGGAATTTTTCTTTTGATGGCCTCTGACAGAATTCGGTTGACTTTATAAACTTTTGAACCGTTTATTGTATCTTTTTATTGAGTTACGAAAGGTAATGGGTTTTTGATTTTGAATTGCTGAGAAGTAACATTCAGTGGTAAAGATTTAAATTTAAAATAAGGCTTTGTATTTTATAATCATAGAATTATGTCTGTAATAGTACATTAACATATCTGCAAGGATGGGGCGATGGCTGAGTAAATGGCTGCCACACGAAACAACTCTTAGTGAGATCCACAAATTGCTGTCTTAAGAAGGAGTATTAATAGCACTTGTAACGTCATCATAGGGGTGCCTACTGCTTACCATCGGGTAAGAAGTTTAATCGTTTGCCACCCTTTTAACTTCTTCTTCTTTTAGCTATACTTCTTCGTTTACCTACGTTGGTCGTTAATGTATTTTTTGTGCTGACAATAATTTAAATACAACATAGTTTTACTATATTCTAGGTCATCTTAAATCTATACTAGGATTATAAAGAGGTAAAATTTGTAAGTTTGTATGTAATGGCTAATCTTTGGAACCACATCGGTCGGATTGCCAAAATTCTTTCACTGACAGATAGCTACAATGTTCCTGAGTGTTATAGGCTATAAAAAGTCAAGCTACAATCAAATGGAGCTGAAACCGCGTGAAAGTAGCTAGTCTTCTAATAAAAATATCAAATCCGAAACTGAGTTTATGAACAAAAAAGACTCATAAATTAAAACAATCTCTATCACAATCCTTTAAAGTCAATAATCGAACGTCATTACATAACTCAGATACAAATCTAGTTCAGACACTACCTAATGACATAAACACGTAATAATTCTCGGTTATTATCTTAATGAGATCTCCATAGTTACAATACTAGCCATAAACACGGATAGATAAGATCATGACTTAACCCGTTGTTGTTACATTGATTGTTGTAGGTTAGTTTAGTGGTAATGACTCGATATAGAATAGGCGATGGATATGGTAATATTTTATATGTCGTTTTTATTTTTCCATGTTGAATAGATTTTTGTGGGTTTTAATGGTTTGATATTAATGGCGGCCTTGGACATAGACAACACTGAAGAGTTATATAAAGCTATGCCTTTTAGGGGCTAAGGATTGGGGATTGAAGGGGAATATATTGGGTCTCTAGTAACTCCTAACACGAAGGTTTAGTTTTATCAACTTTTCAAATGTTGGCCTTTGTCCACTAAACGAAATCAGGCTGATGATGATGATTCGTGGTAAAGCATTACTTATCATATAACTTATTGAGATTATTGTATGGAATGCGGTAATTTAATTAAACATAGCATTTATAAACTTTTAGGTTGAAAATGTTTTTATTTTTTTGGTGTGTGCATAGATATAGTTACTGTAGTATGCAATGATAGATCCACTAATATGTTAAGAAAAATACACCACAATAGGATTTTCTCCAGTGCGGTAGGTGCATTTTCAAACATGTAATATCATACGCATCACACATATACCGGGAACAACAATGCTAGTATCGAACCGCGCGATCAAGTCAATGACAAAATCTACAACTTATAGAGTTCAATTTTATAAAACCTTATAATATCTACACGCTTCCAAAAACTATTGATCTTCAGACCCATAACCCTATATTTAACAATCAAACTTCAACCCTCTCAACCAGTCTACAAACTCCATCCAATATCAAGCGTAGATTAACTCCTTTCCCATTTAAAAATCCTCGCTAACGACGCAATTACGTGTACAGTCAGCAACAACATGTTAAGCGTTAAGAGTACAGTGTCCAACAAAAGTGGCAATCTCGCAGGAATCGAGGTGATAACTGAACGTATACCGTGTTAAATGCCGTCGTTTTTAATCTTAACGATTGTTTTTTTTTTTCAATGGGTTTTTTTATGGAGATGCGTATGGAAGGACCAGTAAAATGTTATATGGTGTTATGGTACGCGTTTTACAGGGGAAGTAGGTATGAGTGGGGTTATATTTTATTAAGGTTAATTTTGTTTAGGTATAAGTTGGCGAGCGCACAGTTGGCGCAGTGGCTTGGCAGTCAGCTGCTGCACTACACTGAACAATTTTGTGTGTCATCCCTACTTTGTTTCTGAGGGCGCTGCATACAGATATTTGTAAGTTTAAAAACCCACCAAAGACATAGGAGAAGATATTAGTGTAGAATAGTCCTTTTTAAAATTTTGTCATTAAATTTATAAGCAAAGAAATGTATGATTTTTATGTCCCTTATAGAAGACCATCCTGATAGTTATCACACAGTTAAAAATTATGTAGGGTATTTAAGGTGTGTATTTAAAATTGTATGTTTGTTAACGCACCTACGACACAGGAGGAAATACAAGTATGGTGCAAAGTTTTACAAAAAAAAATTACTTAAAATGACGTTGGATTATTAAAATCAAAGTCGTTAGAACTTGTACCCAGTAAATAAGGCCTACTGAACTATACACAGAGAGTCCGTTTTAGACACTTCGATTTACCACTTCTTTCTTATTTCACAAACACTATAGTTGGCTCAATAGTCGTATCGTTTCCGTAACGTATGCACTAAATTACCTGGTGCCCTGTACGGACAACTGAAGTGCAATTAGATGCCACGGCATGTACAGATAGTAAGCTAATTGTGTCAGATTCGTTTCTTAAGAAAATACCATTTTTTTGACACCGCCATAAATGTGGCAAATGAAGTGAGCTATTATGAAAGTGTTTATTTATTAGTTCATTTTTATGATATTTTACAGTCCTTAAATTAAATCCTTATTTAGATTAAAATAACGAAAATTCGCTAAAAGTTTGCAAAGCGTTTAAATAATATATTTTTGGATATTACCAACCTACTACCTACTTGAAAAACCCTTGTGTTCCAAAAACAACAATCTGTGTTACTAATATAAACATATACACTAAATAATATAAAAATATGCCGTAGTGGCTTGGAGGTTAAAGCGCGCACTTCTCTCAAGCATGAGGATGCTGGTTCGAATCCTAGACTTCATTCTAAACTTCGAATCTGAATCCGCCGTGAGTAGTAGTACACTAGCGCTACACTTGCGAGTTGAACTAAAATTGACGGCAACATTTTGATAGATAAAGTATAAGATGACGTTAAAAGGGACATTCTAAAATTTTATTTCCCCGTCCCTTCGACGCTCACTTCGGACTCGAACAAGATTCAAAATTAAACAAATTTTATAGAATCGACGTGCTGATCGGTCACAATATTACTTTTTCTTAGTTAAGGAAAACATAAATAAACCTGGTCTTTTTTGATTAAACCTGATTTATTTTTATAAATTTGAAATCGTCAGTCCTCCTTGAGCAAGCTTGGTGCATAGCTTGGTGCTTAAAACTCAAACCTTTTTCGTAACAGAAGGGATCTTTGTTAAGCAAAAGCCACTTATAGTCTGATGATTATGTACTTACTTCAGAAGTCATAAAATCAAAAATAGTACCATATTCTCTATTTTAAAATTAAACAGCTTCCTTACAAAATAGCTGCTAACGCTACCAGCAATTGATACATCTACACGCCCAATACGGCTAATTGAGAGTAGGCAAGGAAAAATCGATTACATGCCCCATTGGGGGTAATTTCGTTCCTCTTTACGAAGAAATAGTTCCTTTATACCGGCCAGTCAAAAGTCATTGGATTATGTACCTGTCGGCTTTTGAATTTCGAAGGTGCGGCGGCCATATTTGTGGTTCTTTGCCGACGACGTGAGCCGGAATATTTGAACGCTTTTGTTGGTAAATGTTCATTGGCTTGTTGCATATTTTTGGTAGATGACTGTGCCTGGAATGTGGAGTGGATATTTTTAGGGTTTTCATGACTTTTTGAATTTTCTGCGTTTGTATAGGTGCTATGGCTAAGGAAGTTTAGATCGTAGATTATGATACTTCTTGTGCATATTTGAACTCAGTCAGGCGTGAGCAAATTTTAGTTAAAACATGCATAGATATTGAATTATTATGATCTAAGTATAATTCACCAGATACATCACGACTTGCACAATAAACAATAAATGTATTGAAATATACAACACGATTCTAAACTCATATTAAAATTCAAATAGCCGAATAATAACTTGGAAACTCAGAATTCGTAAACCCAGAACTACATATAAACATGTAGAATTTATTTGCAAATATTTAGCTTAGTATTATAGCTTCAGAAAATATGAATGTAAATTTAAACTCAACGCTTGTTCACTTTTTAAGTTATTCGACAAATTCTTCTCTTACACAAAACATTATTTTGTATTTCATTGACCATCACTTCTAGGGCGTGAAAAATTTATTAGTCACATTTGAAAGCTAACATCACCAACATGACAGCTACTGCCGCCACTAACAGCCTACTGATCATTTCGTTGTTTTTTGTAGTCTTAAGGTAAATAAGTAGAATTCAAAAATGTATCGAACAATATTTTTGTGATAACCGTCCTATAATCAACAATAAAATTCATAGGGATAGGGGGAGGGGAAGGCTTGGGCATCCGGTAACCTCATTCACACAGCAAAACAAAACGCTATAGTTGTTTCACGCTGGTTTTCTGTGAGGCCGTGGTATCACTCCGGTTGAGCCGATTCATTCGTGCCAAAGCATGGCTCTCCCACGCTTAAAAAGGAAATGAATTTAACTGGTGTGAGGTGAACACATTTCACACCAGTCAAGAAACTTACTGCCTACCCCTCTACGAATTAAAAGGCATAACATTATATATGTATGTAATTAAGATTGCAGCACGCAAAACAAACATTAATAATTATTTTTTATTACCCATATTACTGTAATTGCGTGATCACTTACACGAACAAATGTTTGAGCCGTTTTTTTTTCATATTAATAGCTGTTGGTCCTTTGGTACGAATGTTAATATACTTCTTATTTTATTAGCAAAGGAAATTGGGGTTTTAGGGTTGAATATTTAGGGGAATAGTTCAGTGAGATATTTTGTATTAATTGTTATTATGTAATCAGTAGAAGATGTAAAACAGTTGGAATAAATAAGTAGAGACGCTACCATAAATCATTTACATCGACATCGACATCATGATATCAATTTTTCAAACGTTTTTTCCTGTAAGCGACTCGCATTTACTTCTAGAATCAACAAGAAAATTATATATTATCATTGTGCTATGAAACCCAAAATCAGATTTCTAAGTATTTTCATCATTGGTTGCGAAATTAAATCTATAATACCTTCGTCAACTCATCCATACTAAAATGCCAATCAACAACCGCAAACTATTACATGAAAAACTCGTATCCCGTTGGCTTACCAGTTTTCCAACTTGGTAACACTTTGACAATGGCAAATCCTTTAATCCTTCCTCTATGGAGTACAGGATCGGAGTTCGGAACTCGAAGCCTGGTTTTATACCAATACGTGACCTGCTTGTACTTTTGTCACCAGGTAAAAATGGCGATTTTGTTTTGTTCGTTTTTATATCGGAATATAGGATAAGAAGTGTGGGAGAGTCAAGCTTTGGCAGGAATGAGTTAGCTAGACCAAAGTCATGCCACGACGCACAAAGAAAACTCCCGTGAAACACACTCACCACAGTCCAAGTTCAATCCTTCCCCTTCTCCTTTACAAAATCTCCAAACCCCTAATCCCCAAAAGGTCGGTAAGACACTTGTAGTAACTCCTTTAGTATGACGAGAGTCCATGGGCGACGCTGATTGCTTTATATAATCCAATTCTATGCGGAAAGAAATTGGGGCCCGTGCTAAGATTTCTTCTTGTATTTTAGGTGTGTTTAATACATTTACAAATTTAATACATATACAAATCACTTTTCTTTAGTCATTTTACAAGATTAATCAATCCAGAAAAAAAATGTTTCAATAACCATGGCTAAAACTACCGAAATTCATAATTAGCTAAGGTAATTGCACAAAACTCTCCCTGATAAAAACGAATAACAAAACAAACTGAAATCAAAACAAATCCTAAAAACTCCGTTTGCAAAAAAAGAAAATGAGAATCTAAATTAAAAATTACAAAAACCACTGGACTGAGGACAACAAATCTTAAAAATCGTAATAAAAAAATTACTTACTTTGTAAACTTAATTAAATCCCTTATCAAACTGTATCGAGATAAGGGGAAAGTTGAAATTAAATTAGACCGACCCCCGGTTTCAGCGTCCTAGTCGAATGAATCTTTCTTTATCTCTAACTACGAAATTCGGGAAGGCGTTTTAAAATACCTATACCTACCTACTTACATACACTCTCGTAGTAGCAGTAAGGAAATAATACCTACTTGGTGTATTTTTTTATTCTCTAATAATAACTATCCAAATACATAAGTGTGGGAGAGCCAAGCTTCGGCACGAATGCGTAGGCTCGACCGGAGTGATACCACGGCCTCACAGAAAACCGGCGTGAAACAACCACAGCGCTGTGCTTCGCCGTGAGAGTGAGGTTCCCGAAGGCCCAATCCTTCCCCTCCCCCCAATCCCCCCTCAATCCCTAAATCTTCAAATCCCTAATCCCTAAAAGGTCGGCAACGCACTCGTAACTCCTCCGTTGCGGGTGTCCATGGACGGCGCTGATTGCTTACCATCAGGTAATCCGTCTGCTCGTTTGCCGACCTATTACATAAAAAAACAATATTAGATATTTATTCTCGGTACATCTCGTATGTGTGACATAAGGCTCATCTCCTGTCACATATCTAGAATAAAAGATTCTTATATTTCATCATAATCATCAACAATACCAAGAATCTGTCAAATGCTGGGCGTTTTCCCAATAGCACGTCACCGAATTCGATCTTCAACGCTCTACATGCAATCATAATTAGTTCCCTAGAAAATAAAATGCGTGCTGCTAATTAAAAACCAAAAACTCATTAACACGTTATCTCATTTAATGAACTATGCTGACAATATTATACTTACAGATTGTAATTAAAAGAACTTTACTAATTAAGTAGTTACTTCCAAAATTTTAGGCACGTACCTTATGTAGTGCTAATTTGGTCCTTTAGTATTTTTTGGTCCTTCCATACAGATTACTTTTTTGCTTGTAAATATTTAATTAATACTTGTATCATTTCATGGATTGTTGGAAACTGTTTTTATAGCAAGTTAGTTAAAGGAAATATTTTAACCTTAGAATTTTATTTAAATGGCGTTCTTGAAATAGTAGATAATTATATAAAAATGTCATTGTCTTATTATACTTTTTAACGTAATATAATCAAAAGCTTTGATACTGCTAGCAGGAAATTCTTAATTTTCACCGTCCATCTAAATTCTCATTGAAAAAAGAAGTGTCGTGTTAATACTTATACTTAATTGAATAATCCCCCAAGACATTTCTCTTATAATTCCATTAATATCCTCGATCTTCCCCCAATTACCCCCGGGGTGGTAAAAGAATATTCGACAGAAATCCGTTTTATACTAAATTCCGGCTCAAATTATGAGCAATCTCGGATATTTAGCCGGGATCCTTGGCTGCGTGTTACACCGTAATGTAATGTGAAATCGATATTTATTAATGTAATGAAAATTGTGTATAATATTTTAATAAAGTATTTTATTTGGTTTTATTTATTATGGGCTCATAAAATAATATTACGTAATAGTCGGTCCTACGTTCAGAAAAACGTCGTATTTTAACAGTTAAGTGTAACGTTGACTGTTGCTTTCAGATATGCACCGTGAGTGCAATGTTTGGGCAACTGGCTACGATGCAATGTGTCGCAATTTAGATTCCTGTACCGGATGGTACGGGAATCAACAAAACAAATTAGTGGATACTAATTTGTATGATTTACAGATAATTGTTCGGCACAGGAAAAAATTCAATGTGCAGCAAAAATATCTATATCAGAGAACGAGCCTGTATTCCATCTAATTTCAAGCTACACATTGTTACTGAAATGTAAACTACATACATATTGATACCAAGATGTGTACATTGAACCTTTATCTGAGTGAAGAAACGAAGCTAATAATATAACATATGGACATTCGAGTAATGAAATACATATTTTTATTAAAACTTAAAAAATACGGTATATTGCATTTTTAATTTATGTATTTTTTAATGCAGAACTCAAACAGACGTTTCAAAACAGCTAATAAAAATTAACATTTAGTCTGATCCGTTATTTATTTAAAAAAAAATTGTACCTAACATTTTAAATTGTACTTTAAATAAAATAAACTGATATTAATTCAAACAAACAGCAAACATTATTTTATAGTTTGAAACTAAATCAAAAACAGTTTCACAGAAAAAACTGATTTTATCTTTTCTTTTCTTTTCATTCCGTAAACTAAACGCAATTTGCAACCAAGTCCTTTCCACAGCTCGAGTACTTACAAGATTATTCTTCACAAGAAATCTCCAAGGTTTCAAAGATACTTGTTACGCTTCGGTGTAAATATGGACCAGGACAATACTGCAAGACACAACTTAGCAACGAAGAATTAAAACTTTTTGATTTTTTGTCGCCAACACAGAGACGAACGATTTTTTGTATATAATCTTTGTACTATCTTGTAGCTGTGATTAAAATCTGCCTTTGTTTGAACTGGAGAAATACTTTATTAAAAAATATTGTCTAAAATCATTTATATTAAGACTGAATAGATAGGAAAGTAATTAAGTCTGAGATTCAAAGGTTGAAGATACGAGAATGCTAAGCTCTGAAGATTTTGAGATTAATTTCGTTAACTAGTTCTCTCTTGCCAAGATTCCTGGAAGCCATCACGCCTTCAGATTTCCTTCTATTGTTTCAACTATAATAACCAGATTCAGGAAAATATGAAAGGGACGGTTATGTTATATCAAGTAGCCGCTAGCTATAAATGAGTACGTAAAAGATTTATTCTAAATTTAAGTTTTTTTTTTGTGTAATTTGAATCTTAGTTTTATGAAGTCGAATTATTGTTCTTTATCTTTTTTTTTATTTTTAAACTGACCCTTAACCTAGTTTTTACCGTATTTTTATGTGTGTATAACTTAATCATTATACTAACGACATAAGCAGGTAACTGTTCCACAAGGTAAGTTGGCTAGTTAGAAACCAAATAGAATTGAAACAGTTTAAGTAATAATAAATGTCTCACGAACGCTATAATAATGTGTTGAACTTGTTTAATCTAACATATCCGTGCCCAAGTCTTGCTATTATCGTTTTATTTTTCATAATCTGAACTATTAGGGTGATCTGAAATGCTACTATTCTGATGGTAATAGTTAAATGCGTAGAACCGAAGATTGAGCTCAGTAGTTTACCATTGGAAGGGCCAGACTCCTTCTGTGCACGGAAACTAGCTTGTACGGTGCAACCGCACATCAGCATTTTACGCCACTTACATTACAATTCATTATAAATATGTTCAGTTCGCGTTGAGCCACCAAGTTAGCTAAGCGTTCTCATTACAGCCGGCAAGGGCTACGTCACTCATCATTTCCACACAGTCCATTATAATAATGATGATGAAATATCGACAACAACAACCATAACATCATCACCCTATAATAAGTGCCCACTGCTGAGCAAAGGCATCTTCTCCCACGGAGAGAGTTTGATTATTAATCTCCACGCTTGCTCAGGGCGTAGTGGGAATTTCAAATTTATAATAAGAAATTTGAAATAAATATTTCGCCACGATGTTTTTCTTTATTGCGATATGTCAGTGGTGCCTAAATAATCATAAAATGTATATATAACTCGGAAATGTAACATTAGTACTTGCCAGGTTTCGAAACCACATGCATGATAAGCGGGCGCCTTAACCTTGGGGCCACCATTAATATACCCATAAGGTTCTTAATCCTACAGTACCCTGACATAGTCTGTTAATAAACACAATTTCCAATGGAGATTACCCCAAATCTCATTACAATTACTATCCACGATAAATTCTTGGAGATAACCCAAATTGAACAAAGACATTCAATTATCTACAAACAGTACCTAACTCTGTTCCTTCAAAAAAACTCAGTATTAAGATGATAATTGGGTTATTAGTATGCTTGGAACAATGCGAGCTATTTCCCTGGATTTACCGCTAAGGGGCGCTGGTGTAGAGAATGGTCTTACATTATAGAAGAGGGTAGATGCATTTGTAATTGATATTGTAACGATAACTAAAAGCAGATGAATCTTGGGGTTCTTTGGTGAGATCGTTTTTCAATTTTGAAACCCTCAGCTAAGGCTACGGACAGTTATTTCAGATTTTTCTAATGTTTGATAAACAAAATCGAAAATGCTTAATCATTATAACAATATAGTTTTTTATGAGCATGTTGAAGCACCATAATTTTACTACTTAGTCCTTGGAGACTCGAGAAAATCTTGGTACCCGGCGTAATTTTTTTAGTTATAAACCTATCCTATCTCTACAAAACCTTAATATCAGCAACTAATGTTGACAAGAACAAAACCGTTTTCTCCTACATTTATAGTCTGTATGGATAATTCTGTCTTAGATAATGCTCTAACGGGGCCTCAAATCCCGATCAGAATGCAAATGGTTCCTTAAAAAGTTTTCCACATCAATATGCCGATGACGACACAAAATTACACCTACCCTCATTATACAAACTGTAATCATGAACATAATAGCATACGTGAGGGAAGCAACAACTTTATATCACAACTAAATACAAATGAAAATCACCCTTAACTCAAGCTACGAGAATTCAAGCCAAACGTCTAAACTAAGATTGTTTTCCAAGGACATGACATGCAGTACCAATACATCTTGAGCTCTAAGCTTGACAAATGGTAACGTGTTTTCTAGGTCAAATTGTGTTGGACAAGAATGCGGGTCATACAGCTATATGTACACTAAATCATAATAAAACTTGACTTTTATTGTTATACTGGTTTATCCTGCGGTTTTGCTCGTTTCAATCTCAATAAATATTAGGTTTGTTTTACTGTGCACTGTATTCCGTTTACTATCACAGGTTGTTTTATTGGGTTTAACGGATAGAAAACTCGGTTCGTTCAAGAACATCGTTCTGAATTACAATAAAATATAGTTTTTTGATGTTTGTAGACAGTTTTATTGTGTATTTTGATTTCAAATCGAACATAAAGACCGTCTTTAGCGCCTTTTACTGGCCTATTGTAATCTTATTTTGCTTTTATGCCTAGTTTGGTATAAAAAGATACTAAAAACTAGTTTTATACAAACCATTCATGAACAAACATCCAAAAGAATTATTACTTCTTATCTAACAAAAAATTAAGACTGACGTATTTCAGTTTTATTGCGCACCGTAAATAAATTTGACTGCATCGTTGGGTAGGTGGTTGGAAACTCTTGTTGCGTAAAAAATCCTGAGCTGAATTTATTGAGAACAAGAAATTGTGCCTCTCAAACTGACACCACAGATAGCCAAGAAGAACTCACACTCACTAATCAGTTACCTAGTCACAAACTTGCATCACAATCAATCAGCGATATTAAAACTTATCCAAATAAACCCCCATCACACAAAACCACTATTCCTTCCATCTCAAAAATAACCCAAACATCCTAAAACAACTCTTCAATGTTATTACATTCCGTACCGAAAATCACCAATCACTATGATTCCCAAAAATGGCCGCCCAAAAAACAGGGCACTTGCAATCCGACAAGTATAAATCACCTCTCTGACACACATATCTTAGAAACGGAGTAAAATTCACAATGGTCGGTGGGATAACCTGACTATAATTCATCCCCACCCCAATATTAGGGGGATAGAATTTACATACCACATTTCATTCGGCCTACCCATCGGATGGTTGATTTATGCCGCGTCTCCCCTGGTCTCAAGTGCTGTGGTCCAAGTTAGGTGACAAACGTGGGCGACAGGTAAACAGACCAAATTTTCGCCAAAGAAGTATAAATATCTTTACATTTTGGTCTCCGATTTTACTTAACCATGTTACCAATAGTTTGTAAGTAATATGAAACTACCTAGACTTATATATTGATAATGTGATGCTTGGCCTTAAGCTAACATCATACATATTATTTTGACTCTCTTAAGTATCATTATGATATTTTCATATCATTATGAATAGCATTTATTGTTAAATGTTGAAGTTTTATTTCTCTAATATTATACTTGGATACAAAAACCAAGTATCTCAAAAGGACCACATTCTATAATAACCTGGTCCTTCGCTCCGCCAAGTCTCACAACTCACGCCATCTTTGACTCCCTATATTTGCGGTGGACTAAGGGAATAAATTTTATTTTTTTCTTGCGACGCGACACCCTGTTCGATTGTGAGTTGATTTATGTCATATCAGATGGATTTGTAATTGGACAATGAGACTATTTACCTTGGTTTTTATCGAAGATTTTTGTTACCAGATGGTCGTGTTTTATGTAACTTAGGACCATTTTGAATTTGCTTATAAAGGACCAAGTTTTATTAGATTTTTTGCGACCATTTTCTTTAGAACTTTGTGACTGTTTTTGTGAAAGATCAAGAGGTGTAATCTCTTCTCTGTTACGTAATAGGTAATAATAAAAATATAATCCATATTTTGGTACGTACTTTAAATAACAAATGTACATAAAACATTTTCATGCAGTTTGTGAATATAGAAAATCCATTTCTTTACATTAAATTATAGTATATTAATAAACATTTTTGATTTTATTTATTATTATTTTTCCATAAATAAACGTTCCATTTTCTCATTAGAAAAATGAAAGCGAAAATTCCCTGAAAAGCACCTCGATACGTGGCTTAAAATATGGGGAAGCTTACATAAATTAAATTATAATTAATGAAATGCTTATTAATGGATAGCCGAGGTTTTATCGTTGCTACCTGCTATTTAAATACTTTCATGTCATCACGGGATTTTCATACACGTTTCATTATGAAAATTAACTTAAGGTGTTCATTACCCTACGGTGGACGAAGGAGGGTTATGGTTTCCGGGGATAATGGGGGTTGATTTATTATTTTCGTTTGATTTAAGTAATTGGTTATGCAGGTGTTAATGCCTGCTTAGTATAAAGTTTCGTACTCTATTTTTAGGTTCGAAAAGAAAAGAAAAGTAATAGATTTTAAAATTGTCATAAACTGTAAGTGTGTATAGTTGTAGTATTTTTAATCTATTCATCATCATTATCAGCCGGAATACGTCCACTGCTGGGCAAAGGATTCCCCCTTAGCTCCTAGTTTAGTTTAAGTTGCCACCTGCATCCATTGGCTCCCCGCGACTCTGACGATGTCGTCGATCCACCTAGCGGGACGCCTGCCCACGATACGTTCTCTGGTCCTTGTTCGCCACTCTAGCACTTTTCAGGCCCATTATTTGATCTATTAAACAAACATATTCTCATAAAAACGCACCCTTGTTAATCGCATACATACATCGCATTTATAATCATGTTTCATATCAAATAATAAAAAAAATTAAAGACTAAACATAGTTATCCCAACAATAAATTGTAACTAGACAATCATAACACATGGTCAGATCTCCAAGATCTTGAACACCAACACCTACGCTTTTGAGAGGTGTATAATAATTCATATTTTCACCCAGGCGACTAAGCGCTTTAAGCCATGCATAAATTACATCTGTCGCGAACTCTTGTCTGAAATATGTTACTGGTAGTTTTCAGATTAGGTTGGTAGTTTTCTTTTTTTGAGGGATGAAGCTCATCAGATTACTTCTATTGTCCAGGTTGAGGCGAGATGGAGTGTTAGACTCTTACCTAACTAAAGTCACTCTATTCCTTCTGCTGCTCTAGGCCAAGGGCTCTACTTTACTCTACGGCTCCTCTACACCGGCGCCCAGTTTGTAAAATGTTCGAACTCTTTTTAAAAAATACGTAAATATTCACTGAATTTGAAAATTCTTTGAATACACTGAGAAAAAGCTCAGGAATGTGCTTGTAGAACATCCTATATAATATATGTCACTTTAAGTGTCCTGTCTGATTTTTAATCAGAACAAACATTGAACTCTGATTACTTGTCTTTACTGCACGATTGACGCGGTGGCTGAGCAACTTGCTGCCGCCCAACGTGTCGCGGGTTCGATTCCCGCACGGAACAACTCTTTTTGAGATCCAAAAATTGTTGTACCGGGTCTGGGTGTGATGTGTATGTGGAATTGTATGTTTGTAAACGCACACACGACACAGGAGAAAAGTCCTAGTGTGGGGCAACGTTTTTAGAAAAAAAAGTAATTAAACACTGAATTCTTTGAATATACTGAAAAAAAAACTCAGAATTTTGCTACTAGAAGATCTATTTAATATATTATGTGATTTTAAGTGTGCTGTCTAATTTTTAAGCAGAGCAGAACTGTTTCTTTTATTAAAGTAATACATTCAAAAAGGCAAAATGTTATCTACTGGACTATTAGTAAAAGACAGTAACAGTTTTTTAAAAGCCTTGATATATTTTACAAAAACCTGTGACCTTTGAACAATGATAATACACTACACTCACCCCGACAATATTGAGCACAATAACATAACAACATGGCAAAAAAGACAACACAAATGATACTAACAACGTTTCTCTCCCGCAAAAAACCAGCATAATTCCACATCATATTATCAAATAAAACACACATTTAACAAGGAAAAAAAACCAGCGAATAAAAGCTAGCAAAAAAACAAATAAATAGCAAAAGTTTTTCCTCTCGAGTCTCGAGAATGTAGAACCTCATTGTCATATTTGCTTAAACCCATTCCAACGGTGGGGTGCGCCATTCTTAAAGAGATAATCCGAAGATAAAGCTTCTTAGTTATATAATTGGGCTCTGAAAACAGCGGGTTGTGTCCTAATTTCAATAACACAAGTTTCTGTGAGACATTGCTAAATATGATTGGAGATTTGAAGAGAGACAAAACTATGAATTGTAATTAAATGTTTTGGTTAGCAAGACTCAATCAGTCTGTGGGATATATATTTGGCTTGTTAGCATTTATTATTTATAGAAAGAATAAATTGATTAACAAAAATCTGTTATTGCGGTGATCATTTAAAGGTGTTTCGTAATTCAAGTCCACGATTATTTTGAATTGTTAATCATCTTGAGCCTTATGCTCACCAAGATCGCCGCCTCTTCATATAGGTAGCATAACGCTCTGTTTATTTTTTGTACGATCTGTCGATCTGTATCTATATGTGTTCATTTATATTAACAAATAAAAGCGTTTTGAGTAAGAAATTCCGCGTCAGATTTTAAATAGGGAAAAAATTGTCTCTTAATGAATAGTTATTTTTTTTTTGTTTTATATATCCCTTTTATTTGTAGCACAAAACACGCATTATTTAGTGGTTGGTACAATAATTCATATTACCTTAACTTATGTACAGATGAACATACGAACACTAAACACTACTGCTGACCTCGTTACCGAAAAACAATCACAATGCAACGTTACATCACTGAAAATGTTCGAATAAATTTTATATATAAAATCTTCTCTCAAATTCTCGCCAATTTTGGACCCACTCCAGTCTAATCTCGACAGACAGCGCGTGACAAGTGCCCGCTCGCAAATCCTTAAAAATTACGACACCGTGTCCTCACACAGAGGTTTTGTCATATTAGTGTGATGCCACAGCGATATATTGGGCTTACACAAAATTCAGTTGGAAAACCAACCGTTCATTAGGAAGATTTTGAGGAGAGATTGTTTGTGGAGAAAAAAAATATGAAATTATGTTTTTTTTGGGAGCCTTGCTAGCTCGTTTACTAGATATTTTCTTGTTATTACTATAACTGTTGCACTAAAGGGATATTAAAATTGACTACAGTTTACGCTATCAGTTTAGAAGTCGTTAACTTGAATGTGTTTGAGGTTCGACATTCAATTGTCGTGTAGGTATTCCCCAAAGCGATAAACTGAAATATGCTTACAGTGCACTCCAGTGCTAACACGGAAAAGTCTATCGAGACACAACACCGAGTACGGTTTTGAATCTGCCCTAAAAGAATTTCAGCAACCGAAATCAAATAATTAGACTGAGACTCATGTGCTTGCCATCAACTGCCAGAAATAATACAAAGTTGGATTATGAGTTTTTTATACATACAAGGACCTTTCATAGCATCCTCAATCCGAAGATGAAAAGGTTGTTAGCAGTTTTATGTCCTTTGTGTAGAAATCAGAGAGGCAGAGGTTTCTGTCAAATGAAGCGGTCTTTAGAAAATCCTCGATTAACACCTGAACAGGTTATCGATACATGATGAGGTCAAGGGCCTTATGCATAAAGTAGTACTTCTGGAGTCAGTCTGCCTGGGATTCCGTTTCTCTCTCGCTGGAGCTCTGACCTGCACCGGCTTGCTTTCATCCCAGGTCTCTTATAGCCCTTATAGGAGCTCAACAAACAAAATAATCAAGACTCAAGTGTACAACAACATAATTAAATTGGTCCTTCAGTTTTTCTTGTATTTAAATCGGTTGTTAAGATCTTCATAATGAAATTAAGTCTTAATGAAGGTATTTATTTTACTGGTCCTTTGGTACGATGTTTTTTAATTGAAAATAGCTTTTATGACTCCTAATTTTGTTCGTTGCTGATGATACTTTGCTAATTCGTTTTACTTCTCTTTTGGCAAAGATCAACAGAATTACTCCCCATACCTCCCAAATATCCTAATCCCTAAAAGACTAACGACGCCCTCGTAACAGACTCCACTGGTGTTGCGGGTATGCTCCAAGAATGGCACCGATTTTTTGCCATCAGATGATCCGTCTGAACTTATAATAAATCCTACGTAATTTTAGTTACTAATATTGTCTATGTAACGAAGATTAATTTGATTGCAGTTCTAGATTCTAGACTACAATTCATGATGATAACTTTCAGGTATGGCGACGTAATATGTTTTTACAACTTCAAAATGCTACTAGTATGCAGTTCTGATCATAGTCCTTGTCTAATTATAATATTCCTGACCATGTCTTGTTTCGAGCGAGACCGTGGTATGTCATTGAGCTTAACCTGATCCTTAAGTGTATCAAAATCTTAACATCGTGCTTGATAATACCCATTAGTAAGTAAAATTGGTGCATAGCACCCATTTGACAATAATTATGTAGTAAGCGGAAAGCCTAGTGCCTAGAACAAAGAAGTGCTAAAATTTTTAATATTCTGCGATTTTAAAAGAAAAGTTGAAAATTCCCAATAATATTCACCCGGTATTTATAAAACGCAAGATCATTTGTTTAGCAGCTACATAAATACAGTCAGGGCAGTCGATAATACACATATATACACATCGCATCATCAGCTTATAAGTGCCCACAGCTGAGCAAAGGCCTCTTCTAACACGGATAACGTTTTCAACTTTAATCACCACGCTTGCTCAAGGTGTATCGGGGATTTCAAACATACAATTAGAAAAAGTACAGGTTTCTCCGCGATGTTTTCCCGTATGTCGGTGGTACATAAAAAGTATATATAATTGTCTTTATATTTTATATTGAGGTTTTTTTTGGATATTGTATTCTATTTTATAAGTATGTGTGTAATTGACTTTAAAAGTTGTGTTAACATAATAAATAAAATAAACAAAAAAATACTCAGAAAAAGTCACATTGGTATTTGCTAGGTTTCCAACCCACTCCCTCATGCATGTTAAGGCGCCCTAACCTTAGGGTCTCCACAAAGAAGCAGTTTAAAAACTTGAATAAAACTCTTCGTAAATCTTAAACTCATTCTTAAGAAGCGTTCCTGTAAACGTTCAACTTTACCTCGAAAAAGAGACCAAACAATGATATTTATCGTCATTCCCCTGTAATGCTTAAGGAAATAAAATTTTAAGCTAATTCCGTTTATTGGAGAAGTTCCCCCGAGCTTAGCTTGGATTATCCTTTATTCCTATTTTTATCTGGGCTTCGGGCCAACAATCGCGTTTTGTGTATCACTCTTGTATTTTTTTCGTTCTCAACATTTACGGAAAATCACAAAGTATTTAGATAAGTTATATTATAACGCTGTCTGTTTTTTTTTTGTTAAAAAGTTATTTTATAAATTATATAGTGAACACGACGAAAATATGATTGATCTTTATACATCTTTACATCAAATTATAAGTACGCCCGATTAAATATAACAAAAAAGAAATTACGAGAAGTGAGTATAAATACTCGGAAACTAAGTTTATTTTGGGAGAGCTATGCTTCGGCACGAATGGGTCGGCTCAACCGGAGTGATGCCACGGCCTCACAAAAAACCGGCGTGACACAACTACAGCGTTGTGTTTTGCCGTGTGAGTGAGGTTACCGGATGCCCAATCCTTCCCCTCCAACAATCCCTTCTCAGTCCCTAAATCCCTAATCCCTAAAAGGTCGGCAACGCACTCGTAACTCGTTTGTTGTTGCGGGTGTCCATTGACCTCGCTGATTGCTTACTATGAGATAATCCATTTGCTCGTTTGCCAATCAAATAAAAAAAAAATACTTATTAAATAACGTAAAACACATACAATATATGCTACCATTTGATAGACGACTTTCATTTTTCATCTCGAGCCTACAAGGACGTAACGGCAACCCAATCATAGGGCGATAGCACCACAACTCCCCAGAGCCTCAGACCGGAAGATATGACGTCATCAATCATAATTTCGCCCGGATATGAACCGGCCAATTTAGATAATGTCCACAAGTGGAGATTGGACGCGTTAATTTGAATACAAGGCGATCTAGATTGGGGCTGATATCTATATAGGCTTTGGTATTGAAGTGGAGTGTGGGTTTAATCTTGGCGAATATTGATAAGCGAATTACAATTTTATATTTCTTTAATTTAAGTTTATAATAAAATAATTTACATATTTGTATTTGCAAAGCAGTTGTAAAAATGTTTAGTTTGAATATATATTATTTTGTTGTTTTAACTTTCTTGTTAAAAGATATCTTGTTGATGGAGGTCAAATATGTATGTCGAGCAAGGGGTCCCAGGTTCAATTTCCGGGTCGGGTAAAGAGTTAATGGGGGATTTCTGTATATCATTTAGATTCAGGAATAGCACACAAATTCTGAAATTGTGATGGGTATATACTTATACGATTGTTTGTTTTTTTTGGTAGCAAATTCAATCAAGTAAGACTATAATATTAATGATATCTGAATAGCGATTATGTATAAGATAACTTTGTATATAGAACATTATTTGTATAAACTATGTGCTACATGTTCATGAAAAACGTATATCAACAAGGTTTTAAACAGCCTATGAAGCTCCAGAAGTTAATAAATGCTAATGCACTCACAGAATATTTATTTTATATACATACTTTCGAGAAATAAAATACAGTTCATTATATTTTATTAAGACACATAATAATTTCTCAAATAAGTGTGACCTTATAAACAATATACTATGGACGCGATGCTCGGGATTCAGTAACCGTCTGAAATCTCTAAATCCTCAAAAAGCAAAACTCTCCTCAATAGGCTGGCCCCGCATTTGCAACTCCTCTAGAGTTGAGGGTAGGTGGCGCTTACTGCTTACCATGAGGTAAAAAAATCTTGAAGTTATTGTAAAAAAAAAACGACTAAGAAATTAAATAAAAATATTTCAATATGTTTCAGATCCTTTGTCCATGCTTTCGATTGTCACTATCAGAAAAAACCAACAGCGTTTTAATAATTCCTGAAAAAGTATAATTCAATCTTACAAGCTCTTTTTTTTGGTTCGTTTTGAATTATCTACAGCGCCCACCTGTAATCATCCCACTGATTAGCAAATGCAGCACTATTAATCCTTCTTTGCCAGTTTCGGCTACACACAACGGTTTCGCAACTAAACCTATTCGCCTAATTCTACGCCTTGGGAAGCATTGCTTGACATCCACCGCATCGTATGATGATGCCTATGAATTTAAGACCCCAGCAAAGCTTGAAACTAGTCAAGTTCTTCCGACAGTTACCCAAGTAAGGTGTTATAAATATTAATTAAAATTCATTCACCTAACTCAGCGAAATGGCTTTAAGAAATGAGCATACCATGCACTATAATAATATAAGCATAGTTTATAAGATATTCAGTTTTATGGGAGCCATAAAACACGGGGAAAGGTGATTGTGAGATATCACCCTAATTTTAGGGTACTTATGGGATATGTCATGGTGGCAGACATCTTTATGGGGAGTTTAATTCATGGGTTTATTTGGATTATTGCTTTTTGTGTTTATGTTTGAACTTGAGGTACTTGAACCCTACGCATCGATGATACTTTTTGAAGCAATTTTTTTTTGGAATAACACATAGCGTAGTTTTAACACTGTTACTGCGTGCAAATCCTCTGGTAGAAACTAATCTAAAATGCATAATGAATACATACAGATAGATAATCACGTGGTTCTAAGAATGAAAAAAGTTTTGGTAAAATATAAGTAACTTAATAGGTCTGTCTGTTTTATTGTCTTGTTAGTGAAGTGACCCCAAATTGTTACTACCAAACAAGGTTCATATTTCCGTTTTGAGTAAAGTAAAAAAAAATTCTATCGGATGTAGCAGAAAACTTTTTGCAAAAGGTCATTTACCATTGTTGTGTAAACCAAGTTATATTGATCTGGCAATGTAAGAGGTAAAGAAGGCTGATATTTCCAAATTGTTGTTGCATTTTCTGGCCAGTAAGGCTAGTTAGCTGCCAAACATACCAAAACTCAAAGGACCCAACAAATCGAACCATGCAAACAGGAACACAGGCAAAACCACAGGGCAGAACTAGTGCATAGCGTAGTATGTAATTAATAGTAGTGAGTGAGTGTCAACTCCTGTACAAACTCAGTTGTTACACAAACACTGAAAGAGGAAGTTTCAGATTGTTTGAAGGCTGAAATTCAGAGCCAGACCAAGAATGTGCCGCTGAAAATCTAGGTAGGTTGTAGATTGTAATGCAGACCTTTGTTTGAACAAGGTCATTTTGGTGAATCTGTTTCAGTTTCAGGTTTTCAGAATGGGTTATTTTTATTATTAACTGCTGAAGCATGAATTAAAAGGCGACTTAGTTATTTTCTTGGGCGAATTAGGATTATGTTAAATGAACATGTTTAATATAATATTATTTATAAGTACATAGAACATATTTTGTTTTATATATGTACATACATAATATCTACATATTGGAATGTTTTCGTAATATTATTCATCATACATAAATATTTCCCCTTAGTAAAATTATGACATGGGAAAACTTGCTTGTAGAGCTTGGCCTTTTTTTGGACGAAGAGCTTGGGCTTTTTTTTCGGACGAGGTACGAGGGGGGCGAGGGGGGGGGGGAGGGGGAATGATGAAATGACTTCATTCGTCCAAAAAGTCGTAACATGATTGCGCTTGCTCCGCTAACCAAACTGATTGTGAAAGAAGTTTGGATAACCAAAACAGAAACAAAATCAATACTAAGTATAATTTAAGTAATCATTAATTATGTAAGTGTTAAGTACGGTAGGTGTAGTCTGCCGTATCTCAGTGATATTCATTATAATCTATGTAGAGTCTACCTAATACATACATAGGTATATATGTATATTCCTTTTTTAAATAGGTTATTTTCTTCGATTCTGAAGTGCTTCTGCCAAAAAAGGAATGCCGATACTACTCTTAGCTCTTTTCGAAAATCGTAATATTAATATTTTAGTTAAGAATCTTCTTGTAAAACGAAAGATGAATTTTTGGTTTTCAACTGAACTCTTGGGAAATAACAGTCGAAGTTTTATATTACATAACAAGATGGCGCCCACGTATAAATGTCACAAGTACATTTGTAGCAGTAATGATAGGTCACCACAAATCAAAACTACCCCACTTGAACACACAATATTTCAGTAATACCAATCAATAGTCAACTTTACACCACTTGTTACAGAGTTCAGATTAATATAACCTCATATATGTAACGTAAATCTAAAGTATATAAGGGAAATTGTACCTACAACTTACAAAGATAGAGTTGAGATTTCAGTAGCTGAAAGTTATGTCTTCAGTAAGTTTAGGAATCATAAAATGTATTGCTCTTGGCCTTATACAACTACATGATTTTATATTTCCATAAGGAATGATGGTTTCCCTTTATGGTGGGAGATAGGAATGTTTAAGGGGATGTGTTATTGAGGGATGGGTTACCCATAGTATCTTGTGATGGGTGACAGGATTATTAAGATAAACGAGTACATATTCCCAGAAAATGAAAATGGCGAAGGCTCTTTGAGATGTGACTGAAAGATCTTTTGAGATGGTTTTGAACGTAACGTGTTTATTATAAATGAAAAATCATATTTCCTTTCGACCGAAACTTTTTCCTGTTTTATTTTCTAAGAGTTACAGATTTTTCTAGAATGTAATATAGAAGGAAAGTGTTTTGTATGTAATGTACTGGAATCGAAAATCGATTCAAACCTTTTTATGAACATTCGTCAGTAGTTTGTTCGTACAAACTGTAACTTAAGCAAAGTATTATTATGTTTTCTGTTATTAAAAATCTAAACACACACATACTTTGTATTACTTTCCGATTTTTTATTGGTTTAAAGTGGCAAATAATATGATGAAAAAAATACAAAAATTTCATTATATATTATTAGTAATATATAATGAAATTTTTTTATTTTTTGCAGAAACTAATTTCTGCCAGTGGTTTAAAATAATGTAAACTATAAATAAGTATAATTTATCTTGATAGAACATTTTCATTCAGATCCATTATAATGTTGTTAACAAATAAAATTATCTTTTTCTTTAAAGTTTTTTAAGGAAAAAGAAACAAATATCAGTCCATAAATAAAAAAAAAACATTCGCATTTATAATATTATTATTATATCCGTCTTATTTTCAGGAGCATACCTTCCCTTAAACATCTACGACCCGGTTAACCGTTTACAGCCAGGTTAACGGTTATACAGGCTAAATATTTCAGGCTGTAACTAACGTAGAGGTCAATTTACTGAAGCCGTAAACTATGAAATCACATACCTAGGGTTTTATGTAAACTATTGACGTGTTATATTTTCATAACTGAAAATGACAAGTTTTGATATTTAATATTGCGGTGGCCCAGAGAGCATGAGGGTGCCGATTCGAAATCTGACATGTACCAATGTGACTTTTTCCGAGTGATATGTACTTTTGATATACGGTGAAGGAAAACATAATTTCTAATTATAAGTCTGAAATCGCGAAACCGCCTTGAGCAAGCATGATGATTTTTTTTCTTTTTTCCATTGGAAAGCGACGATGCGGTCGACGATGGAGCGCGCTTACCTAGAAGTAACCTATTCAATCTTGACGTAAAGATACCCGGATTGTAACTATCAGGAAACACAGTAACTAACAGGATTAATGCTCAAACCATAATCTCTGTGTGAAGAGGCCTTTGCTCAGCCGTGAGCACTTATAGGCTGATGATGATGATGATGATTATGTTTATTATATGATTATACAGTTAGATACCATAATATACATATATGTTTGAAAATAACATCAGATATATATCGTTGAACCTGTTTCTTTCTATGGCAGAAATAAACTAATTAATAATATTTTTTTCCAATATTTCTTCTCAGAGTACGTCAGATAGGAAATGCTGGTCTCATCTACGTTTTTTAATATACACATGACTTTCGGCTACAGCTTTTTTGCGTGCTAGTTTGATGTTGATTAAACAAGCAGCCTTTGTGTTAATTTACTAAATTTCAACCCCACACACACACATTCTCAAAAAATCTTTCACATTTATAATATTAGCAGAATGTAGAAGTGTAAAAGTGCTGTATTATGGTCTATTTACAGTAAAAAATCTATACTAATATTATAAAGATGTAAAATTTGTAAGTTTGTATGTAGGGGATAATCTTTGGAACCGCTGGTCGGATAACCATAATTCTTGCACTGATAGATAGCTACAATTTTACTGAGTGCTATAGGCTATAAAAAATCACGCTACGATGAAATGGAGCTAAGCAGCGGGTGAAACCACGCGAGAGTAGCTAGTAAAACATAAATTCATTATTTCATTGTTTTAAACTTATCACAAAGGACCTACCTCTTAATATAAGTTTTTGCGCCAATTTTACTTAAACTCGACCAAATTGCTGTGTGCGACAACTAATAAGTTATTATAGAAAATCGCTTGTTAGAGTCTCTGTAACAATTTTAGCTTCAGGCTAACTGAAACGATGGTCTGAAGTATCGTCGTTAATCCACAGACCGGCTGCGGTAAATGTAGATAATCTGTATGAGTAGTTTGTTGCTAGATTTAGTTACTAAGCTTAGTTGGTTAAAATTTATAATTACAACTATGACTTTTTGTTTTTGTTGTGTATATTTATGCAACTGTTGATTGTGATCTGTTTTTTTTTATGTAATAGGTCGGCAAACCAGCAGACGGATTACCTGATGGTAAGCAATCAGCGCCGCCCATGGACATCCGTAACGGAGGGAGTTACGAGTGCGTTGCCGACCTTTTAGGGATTAGGGATTTGGAGATTTAGGAACTGGGAAGGGATTGGGAAGGGGAAGGATTGGGCGAAAGGTATCTTTCGTAAGTGGTTTTATAAATTTATTTTAGGAAATAAGCCTCTGAATAGAATTAACAAAACAATTTGAAGAAGTAGCTTAAGTTGAAAGTCAAAGCAGTAGTAATTTAAAATTATAAAAAACTAGAGTCTGTGAACAACTTCGCTCCCGTTACTCAAGCAAAATTTGCCTACTTGTTTTTGTAGAGTATAATATAAATATCTTAATGCTAAGTTTCATCAAAATCTATTTAGTAGTTTCAGAAAGAAATAACTATGAACATACATACATGTTTACCAACTTTCGAGTACTGGTAGGATATTTGTAATATTACTAGGATATCAATACATATTTTTTTCAGTAGACAAGGCCTACGAACCTAACGCAGGCAAAACAGTAAGCATTAGTTAGCACACCATAAACAATGGGGTTTGACATAAAAATTCTATGGTTAGAAATTATTTCCGCACGTAATAGTTTTAGTGTTACCATAAAGCTGTGGCTAGCCAATATCTCTGTGGCTATTAATCTAACTTCATGGCGTTTTATTTCTTGTGGGGTTACCATTATAAAAAAGTGGGGTATAAACTTTTGTTAGTCATTAAAATCAGGTTTTATAAGCTTCTGCCTCGTTTATAGTGAACCTATTAGCGAGTGAGTGGAAAAATGTAGTTTATGGGGTCTATAGAAGGAGTAACTAAAGTGAAAATGGATAGAATTTGTTTACCCTTGAATAACCTGGTTTCACATTATCATTTGTTTTTGTCTCTCATATGGCACATCGCTTTGAGCCTTTTTTTCTTAGGAAAAATTATCAAAGGATTTTTCTCGTCCTGGGTTAGCAGTAGAGCCCTCGAGATGGAGTGACAAACTCTTGATGACTGAAAACCAACTCCTGCTCTAAGCCGAGGAAGTGGCAACAATATTTTATTCATAAATAATAAAAATGATTAATGAAATCGTCAATATTTGTGTGTGTGTGTGTGATTCTTATTCATGGTAAAGAAACACGGCAGACTAAAAAGAAAGAAATAAAAAAAAACATTTAAGAAGGATTGAAAAAAAAGACTTAAATATTTTGCACGATTTTTTTCTTTTCATATTTCCAGGTAAGACAGCCTTGTTGAAAAAAAAATGAATATTTTTACAAACAATACCAAAATCCTGATACCATAATTGCGTTATGTTATCAGTTCTACAATTCCACGAAAATCACTATTTTTATAACATGGATCCTATTGCCAGCTACGGTTTAACTGAACTTTATCTTTCAGCTTACCTAGTGTGCACGTGTGTATAACCCTCAAAAAATGAGCATGCTTCATTCTAAAATAAGGTAACCGCCGCCTCGGCCTAAAGCAGGAGAAGGAACGGGGGTTTCGTCCGTAAGAGTCTGATACTCTTCCTGGGCGAGAGAAAGCATTGGAAGATTTTGCCACCACAAAAAAAAATACAATACATACAGTAAATACAATATACTCAAACGGGCTAATGACTGCTAAGCCAAATTTCTCACTCCCGGTTACTATTGTTCATCATCGAAAATTGGTTGCGAATATGCTGAAATTATCAACTCCGAAGGGCCAAAATCGTCTGACACATTTTATTAGTTTGATGTCTTTTGAGTGGGTGTTTGTATTTTTTTCATATGTTTCATTTTTGAAAGTTGATTTTTGTTTAGTTGGAAATATGATATTAAATGATAATAAATGCGAAGGTGGTGTAAACTCGTGGTGACCCGGAGATTAAGGCCAATGGCCAATGTGACTTTTTCCAAGTTATATGCACTTTCTATGATTATTTAGACATCACTAATATACGGTAAGAGAAAACATTCGAGCAAACCTGATTTTATAATTTCTAACTGTAAGGGAATATAAATTTTAAGACTTTTTTTTTATCCACACATTGTTGATCTTGCTCTGGGTGCCATGTATACACATATTTTTTTAGTTTACTTGTTTGAGAGCTCCAAGGTAAAAGACTTCAGTCTAACAAAAAATCTTACTATTCTTCTTTGATAATTCCTTGACCTTCAATTCCAAAAATAAGTTTGTGAACACAAAAAATATCTTTTATAATAGGATATAACTGACATTAAAGAATGATTCTCTCCTTCCTTATTCCGCTTTCAAAAAGGCATTAAAACTTCAGAGAGTCAAATAATAGACGCGTCGAGGTTTTGTTGAAAAAACTCGATTTACTTGCAAACTGTGAACTTCAAATTACCCTAAAAAGAAGCTGTGTAATTGTCATCGTATATTTAAAGGTTTTTTAACTTAACTTCACACTAGGGACTTTTTTGAAAAAGTCAATAGAAATGTTGGAGAGTTATGCGTCGGTACCAATAGGCCAGCTCGACCGGGGTTAAATGAAAGAATCCACAGTGGACACAGAGAAAACATGAGTGACGATACCGGTTTCCATTCTTCGACTCGCCTTTATTAGTTCCCATGTTAAGCACTAACTACTAAAATGGTGCTAACGAATCTGAAATCTGTTGTTTGCTTACCATATAAATGAATATCTACCTATATTTAAAAAGGCATTGTTTAGATCTTTTAAAATTCTCAATGGTTGTATGAAAGTCAGGGATTATGCCTAGTCTATGGCATCACACCGGCATAACAAACCTTCATGGTCAACTCAACCTTTTGCATATAATTCTAAAAATTGTGATTGAAGAAAACAGTAATATTTATTTTGTGAAAACAGTGACAATTTCCAATAACAATCGTCCCAATCGTCAAATCTCAAACCTCTTGCTTTGGATTCTACACCAACAACTTAGTATTCCAAAAAAATCTACACCCCTATAATAATATCTACACATCCATATGTCGTTCAAAGAAAACAATCGGAAATCTTCGGGTGATTTCGTGCGCCATCGGAGCGTAACAACTCCATTCGACAAAACTATTGGCCGTAATATAGAAATGGGGTTGCAAGCTTAAAGGGTTTTCAACGTAAATTGGGTATTATTTTAAAAATAGGTCAAATGATAAGGTGCGATAGCTTCCTTCCTGTGTATATTGTCTGATTTTTTTATCCATATACTCACCACAAAGAATTTCACATATTATGTACATGTTTTTTTCTAATATTGTTTTTATAAATAACCTTTTTATATATTTACATACAATTATGATATCAAAACATTATGTTATCAAAATTAACTTTGCTACGCATTTGGCTACGGCGTAGCATGTGCAGAGCAGCTACGGCGTAGCGAACTACGAGGGCATCGCTGCCTCACAATAGTATCTAACGATATTGTTGCATACATACATAGCAGTGCAAATATTTGAGAATTTTGCTAATACAAAATACTCTGTATTGACATTTGCATTAAGTTTATTTTGGAATGTGATAGTATTCAGTATGCAAAACTGTTGGTTGCAGAAATTGATTAAAATTGTCTTTTGTATTAAACTTAAGTAAAGAGTTTATTTTTTCATAAAAGTGTAAATAAGGTAGGTAATGGTAAACAATTGGTGTCCTCTATGGACACCAGCGAAGTTACATATATGTTGCCTTATTTGTGCGATTTTAACGAATTTGAGGATGGTTTGCATCCATCGCAGCAACTTCCTCAACATCCACATCAAGAACCTATGATTGTCCAATAGGAGTGATCAACGCTGAGCTGATGCTTGCTCTTAAATGAAGAAGGTATTAACATTTATTACCACACTTGATCAAGGTGAATTGGCGATTCCAAATTTATTAATTCAGGTTTCTAATTCATGGTATCTCTTAACTTTCAGGCTAACAGAATAGTTTGTATACATCAGCCACTAACATTCTAAATCTAATTTAAATCGTATATAAATGTAATTAATCTGTGTTTACCGTAAGAAGCGTTCTGTCTGCGGCTCTAAACAAACTATGTTGTCAGTCAGAGCGATCGTGTGGTCGGCAGGTACCGTTGGAACACCTGCACGTCAGCCTGAGCTAGTATATTTTACGTTGTCTGTTTTAGAACTGTAATTGCTTAGATAGTGAGGTTTTTAATTGGATAATTTTACTGATATAACGTTTTTATGAAACTGTCTGCCACTCCTCTATGTTTGGTAAATGAACCTACTCAACACTTGAACATAAACATTGCGCCTTGTATCTGAAATCTTTTGCCTCACAGTTGCGCTCACGACAATTAAACTGAGGTGTATTTAAACTATAATCGATTACTTGTGATTCATATTTTTACAGTTTTAACAATTTATAAACCTGTTTCATAAGTCAATTTTGATACCAAAGGCCCAATTCTCCCCCCTCCCTATCCTCAATAATCCCCTATTCACGAGGTCGGCATCGCACTTGTAGTAACTTTTTTGGTACCACAAGTGCCCATGGTCGAAGCTGATTGCTTACTATCAGGTAATCCTAAAGTTGGCCGACCTATAACATAAAAAAGATACAAGGATGGAAAACATCGTGAGGGATTAATTATACGCTCATACTTTCTTCGTGTGAGAAGAAGGCTTTACTCTGAAAGACTAGTGATGTGATCAAAGAATGTAAACGAATACTTTGCCCGCCCGTCGTATGAGAAATTCAGACCCTTAATGACTAAAAACCAACTCATCGCTTTTTGTTTGCACTCGCAACCTCAGTTAAAACTAATGGATACAATTTATAATAACTCCAAAACTATAAACAACGAATCTCCAACCTATCTGCCTGAAACTCGACAAATTATTAAAGTATAATATTAAAATTTTTCAGCTGAAAAACTGAAAACTCGTTGGAAAGCATTAAGAGCGTATTAAAGTAGTTAATAGTTACTCGTACTAGTAACTAGTTAGTCGTTACTGTTAGTTAAACGTTAAACAATAAGTTGTGGTTTAAGCATTCAAAACGTTCGTCGTTTTTAAAGATTTCTTTTATATATATTTTATCTATAAGCTAAGATAAACTTTAAGTACGAGCTACATAGAACTAATGGTCTTAAGATTTAAATACGCATACATAAGTTTAATAATGAAATTATCGGTAATTGCATTGTTGACGTGGTGGCTGGGCTCGGCTGCCGGCGGCGGATTCGATTCTTTGATCATAAAACATCGTCATCAAAAAAATGTTATTTGGATCCACAATTTTTTGTTCTGTGTCTAGGCACCCAGACCAGGCTCAGGCTGATGTACTTAAAAGTGTATGTTTGTAAACGACCACCTTAAATTTTTTTTATGAATGCAATAATATGTTATAGGTACACATGTTTTTAAATACATGTGCTGTGCTGTGCATTGAACTGATTTCTGTGAAATTTGATACAGACATAGTTTGGAACTCGAGAAAGGACATAGGATAGTTTTTACACCAAAATTCTGCAGGAAGTCACTATTCCACGCGAACGGAGTCACGTGCAAAAGCTACTCATTTATACTATCAACCACTACACACAAAAAAAAGAACCTTAAAACACAGTTTTCTTCTTCCACCGAAAGAATTAGCTAAAACAGCTTACATAATCCGTGTCTAGATAAAACTTTTAAGTGTAGCCTAGACGCCAGCTAATGAATATTGCTTTTTTCTATTACCATAAAGTATAATTTCATTCCTCTAAAAGCACCATAAACAAACTATCGAAGTTTCAAAATTACGAGTACACTGAGTTTAAAGAAGGCAAGTTTTGAGTTTACGACTTTGGTTAAGAAATGTTGTTGTAACTAACTAACTAGGTAACTAAATATTAATAGTGATTAGTTTTAAAAGGCTTTTTTTGCATATATTTTTTCTAATTATTATTAGTTTGTCTTTTAACCCTCAAATGAAGTAGGTAGACAGGTTTTATCCTCTTGCTAATTACGTTTATTAATTTTAACAAAACTTTCTTTAGTTAAAGTACAAACATATTTAATTTTTCATTGCTATCTCTATCAAATATCAATTTATCCCAATGTATGCTTAAATCTTCAAAACTACGGCAACGGATTTTGGTACGAGTTGTGTTTAATAGATAGAGTGGTAGAAGAGGAATGTTTATATGTATATATAATATAATCCATTTAAAAGTAGAGAAATTTAGTATCAGCATGCTGCAACCGTGTGAAGCCGAGGAGGATCAGTTAAGTATAAATAGAGCTTCTGTACCGCCTGAGAATCAAACCAGTGACACGTAGTGCGGCAATCTTTCATCCAGCTTTTGCAACAATGGTAATAAATTCCAAATTATGAAAGGCATTAAGTAATATAACTTGCAAAATTCTTGAACCGAAATTTCTAATTCGAAACATTATCTAAGTCTCAACAAAATTCAAATGTAACGGAATAAATTATTCCAAAGTACAGCCGGCAAAACAGGTGCAATAGTTATGCGTATTGTTATACGAACAATGCGAACTTTGTTGCAGACTTTGTTGCTTATTGTTGCGCTCCGTACTATTGTGACGTCATAACTTTGATTATTGCTTTGACTACTGATGTTTTTATTTATTTATACATTAATCAGCCTATAAGTGCACACTGCCAAGCAAAGACCTCTTTTCACACGGTTTGAGCATTATTCACCACGTTTGCTCAAGGCGGAATTGTGATTTATAATTACCTGGACTTATAATTAGAAATTATTACTTAACTTACGATGTTTTTCTTTACCGTTTGTCAGTGACCTCAGAAAAAGTCGCCTTAGAACTTGGCAGGTTACAATCCCTCATGCATGAAAAACGGGCTCCTGCACTGACGGGCTACCACTACACACACGATATTATTTTGTTTAGTTATATAGATTGGCAGCATTGCTCCTCCGGAAAACTTACTCAAATGGCAAAACACAACGCTGTGGTTGTTTCACGCCGGTTTTCAGTGAGGCCGTGGTATCACTCCAGTCGAGACCGCCCATTCGTGCCGACGCTTGGCTCTCCAACACTCAAAATTTCAAATATATTCTGTAATAAAACAATGGAACACCATTAATTTTAAACAGTGGACAGTAGTATTGTCAACAAATTAACACGCTGTCGCTAAAGGAAGCCATTTTTTTCACCGACTGCTTAGAACAGGTACTGAACACAATTTATTTCTTTAATTTATCGTTGAACATTGAAAAATTGGTCCCGACGCATTATCTCTCGGAAAAAAGGGCTTTTTTATTCGCCTTTCCACGCTTCTAATATAAATCTTCGTCAGTTTTTGTTTTCGTTTGAGCCAAGATACATAACTTTGTTTCTTATAACGTGAAGGGCGTAAGCAGATATGCACATTATTAGTGATAATATTTACAAACTTGTACCGTGTTATAGTTACTGTTTGATTCTGTCGGAGAATCGCATCTATTATATTTCCTCATTAGCTAATTTCCAGGTTGGGTGATGAATCACTTATTAATTCCAGTATTCAAAAATTTTTGAGTATTAATTAATTATTATTTCGAAAGTCCTTAAATATATTGTTCTATTCTAATATTATAAAGAGGTAAAATTTGTAAGTTTGTTTGTAGGGTGTAAACTTTGGAACTGCTCGTCAGATTTCCATTATTCTTTCACTGATAGATTGTTCTAATGTTCCTGGGTGCTATAAAATATAAATCATACTTTCTTTGCGTGCTTTATTTGCTATCGTTTAAACGTTTCTGTTGCTTTATATGTGTGCTTAACCGCGGGCCGAATAAATAAAATATCATTCACATCACACATCAACAGCCTATAAGTGCCCACTTCAGCAAAGGCCTCTTATCACACGGAGAAGGTTTGAGCATTAATCACCACGTTTGCTTGGCGGATTGGCGATTTCAAACTTATAATTAGTAATTATAAGTTTTAGTTTTCCTCACGATGTTTTTCATCACCGTATGTCAGTGGTGTCTAAATAATCATATAAAGTACAAATAACTCGGAAAAAGTCACATTGGTACGTGGGCTACTACAAGTTTCGAACCCTCATGCATAAAAAGCGGGCGCCTTAACCTCCAGGCCACCTAAAATATCATTATTCGGTCTGAATTAGATCCTAATAACCTAATATAATTTCCGCTTATATTTTAGAATAATTATACTCTTCTCATGGCATTTCCAAATGTCATATCCAAAGCTGCCCACGCTACATCAATAAATGACCTTTATGTTTTTTTATTCTGAGACAACAACCCTCAGAATACACTCAACCCAATAAAAACTGCGCCGAATTTTATCGCAACTAAAAACATTTTCGGTCCCTTAGTCCCATCGCACAGACCTATCAATCTATTAGACAGTCCACTTAATTAACTAAGCCTTGTACTATCAAGTTGCAGAGTCACCAAACTGCCATTTGCCAAAGGATTTTCAGGAAAAAAAAACGAGAAATACTCGATTCCCAATGAAGTCTCGAGATTTGGTTGTTTTTGGCCGATGACTGGATAGTTTTCGGAAAATTAGATTTCGGTCTTTCTGTTTAAGATTTTAAAAGATAGTAATAGAAGAACAAATGTTTAATAAAAGTCCACTTTATGATTTTGGTGTTTGAGTTGGTTATTCATTAGCTGTGCTTAAAGAGGTCTGACAAAATATCACCAAAATATAAAGCCAAAGCCAGAATATTAATGTTTTGGACGGGACAATAATTCTACGTACCGTTACTGAACATTAATATCATCATCATCATCAACCTATAAGTGCCGACTGCTGAGCATAGGCCTCTTCTAACACGGAGAAGGTTAGAGCATTAACCACGCTTGCTCAATGCTGGTTGGCGATTTCAAACTTATAATTACAAAATTTATAAGTCCGGGTTTCCTCACCTTGTTTACCGTCACCGTATGTCAGTGATGTCCAGATAATCATAGAAAGTACATATAACCCGGAAAAAGTCACATTGGTACTTGCCAGGTCAAGTACACCCTCATGCATGAGAAGCGGGCTGCTTAACCTCCGGGCCACCACGACATTTTAATATACCATACCGTAATTATATTACAATTATATCATTTCATATTCGTTAAAATCGTTATAATAACATAATAATATTAATATTGTGGTTACTTTAAGGCGATAAAGTTTATTAATATCAGAAACAAACGAGAAAATTTTTAAAACATTCAATCGTTTTCTTTGCTGGACAATTAATTTTGCTTGTCAATTTGTAATATTTGTGGTAACTTAGTGACCTTTCAATACCTTAATTTTTGTTTTTATAATAACAATGACAATACCTATATAAGCTATTACTTACAAGATCAACAGCCTAACTAACGGAAAGTCAAAAAGTTAAAAAAAATCTGGATAACTAATGATGGTATTTTTAAAAACCTACATCAAACGGGTCAGTCTTGGTTGTCGGTGCAAGTGATAATGTTACGTGGCCACCATAGCAGAAAAACGGTTTAGTTTTAATTTAGTCAGTAAGCGTCAAGAAACACACACCAACACACTCCTACACTCAACAGAAGAATTGACTTAATAATTTCACCTACCTACCCCAAAAGAAAGAGATAAAACAGACAGTTACACGTATGTTTTTGTTTGCAGAGCCCATTAAAACTAGGGCACCTAGTTATTACTAGTTATCATAGGTCAGTAGCTGGAGTTTGCACCTAATGAAGTTACCTCGCTTGCCACTAATCAACCGGACCGCTTGTGACTCGACCAACCATCGATGCGAACATTCATAATTACGTAGTTCAATTGGTTAGTGTATAACATAATGTTACAAGGCACCTTCCATACAACTCGTAAGTTGGATTCGTAAACATAAGAAAAAAAAAGTATTTATTTGGCACACAGACACACACAGTGCAGAAAAACATATATTAGACAAACCATTTAAATAATAATAGAGAAAAAAAATATAATTTAAATAAAAATAAAATAAGATAATAAAAAATACTCCGTGACTCACGGCCGCGCCAAATAGGGTCAGTTCAGCAAAAAAATTCAGAAAACTACGTTGCCTGACCCAGGTCAGGCCGGTTTTCAACTGAATCCTAAAACTAACAAAACAACTCTTTTTGGGATCCACAAATTATTGTTCCAGGTCTAGGTGTGATGTGTATGTGAATTTGTATACATGGTGGCATTTTGAACGAGGGACATTTTCAAGGACCCGATTAATGCTCAAATAAAACAACTTTTTCTATACGACCAATATCATGGAAATCTCAAAAAAAAATTTTACTTCTCTATGCAAAATGATCAATCAGTTGTTGCGATTTGTATAGGGCAATGAATTTATTTTCGATATTTTGATATTGGTCTCTAGAAAAAAGTTCACAAGAACACCAAAATCGGCTCCTTAAATATGTCCCTCATTCGTTCAAAATGCTATCCTGAATATGTGAACGAACCCAAGACACAGGAAAAAATCCTAGTATTAGGCTAAGTTACCAGTACTTTAAAATTATTTATTATAATTTGACAACTAATAACAATGTTTCTTTGTCCACAGAGTAACAATATCATACTCCAAAAACAAAACTTATGCAGAGCTGGTGATTAATGACGTGAAGCCCGAAGATGAAGGGGTGTATCGTTGTGAGATCACTTATCTTCAGGTTGGGGAAGACTGCAACACAGTCCAGATCACCGATTTCCATACATACAGTAAGTGCTCTTAGATTTTAAGCGAAAAAGAGCCGTGTTATCACGCTATAATTGTACATCCTTATTTGACATCTCGACTTTAAAAAAGGTCGTCTTTTTTAACCTCTGAGTCTGAGTCAGATAGGAAATGTCAGCTTCATTTAGTTTTTTTACAGTTAATAGTATTTATGATTGAAGTGTGCTGTTTTATGGCCTAATAAAAAAATATTTCATTAAAACTGAAAATATCAAAATATTTTTGGTACGGAGAGCCACAGGAATAAATGGCAGGACCTTTTATTCCTAGTGCCAAAAAAAATTTGGAATAAACCAAAGGAATTAATATTGTATTATGGATGCGTTAATGTATGGTATTACATATTATGCTAATTTGTGTGTTTAATGATTCATATATGGTCTAATATAATTTTGCAATAGAAATATTAAAAAAAAAGAAAATAACTGCTGACCAAGAAATCATCCATATTGTATATATAATAAGTATAAGAAAGAATAAGCCATAGCTAAAACAGTTTCATCAAGAAAAAATTTCTGAAAAAAATACCATTAAATTTTAGCAATTTTCTTCGTTCGTGTAAATTGCGAGTTACTGCTGACATAGTGTTGGGAACGGTCTGTTGTAAGTAAGTGGAGGACATATCGCACTCATAAGTTGTGTCAACATGACAGCCAATCAGACGGGCGAATGGTAGGGTAGGGATGGGAAAGTGTCGATGTTTGAAAAAAAAATTACTTACATTACTATCCTAATTATGGTTTTTTTTACAGATTATTATCATATATGAAAACAGTTTTGAATAGAGACTATTATTAATGTGTATTTAATTTGCTATAATAGTTATTAGCATTTTTTTTATATTATTTGTCACGCAGACATCGTCTCAACTTATAATATTATGAACCATAAAATCCATAATAAAAAACAATTAATTTCGCAAGACAATTTATTAATAAATACTTAAAAAATTACTCATGAAAATTATACCTTATTTTGACTAAGTAACACATTTTTAAATATACCTATCTAATTATTTTACTAAACTACTTTAAAGAAATGAAAGTATATAAGCGTACCTATATATGTATACATCAAAGTAATAAATACTAAGAAACTTTTATAATAATGTCCATTTAGCCCATTGTAAACTTTGTGAAATTGTTTAATAATTGATTAATGTGCCCGCTATCGATATTAATCAACAAAATAATAATATAAATGGAATATAAATTATTATTAACGTCGTAAATAAACCCCAATTAACGAAGTTCATCAAGATGTATCTTAATTATAGACTTATTGACAAAAACATAGCTTGGCTATCAAACTCGAGTTTTGTAAGATGGACGACGAAATTTTAAAGAGCATAAATGTCTTTTGAAGTTGTTTCAGTTATTTTGTTTAACCTTTATCACTGACAATTTGGGTCGCAAAATAATATTCTTTAAGTTGATATTTATTTTTGATAATTTAAATTCAAATATAAATGTTTTCAATTTTTTTATGTCATCAATCAATTAAACAGAATAACTGTCGTACTTACAATAACAATAAATCATAATCATTTTCAAAAAGTACCAATTTACTGTTAAAGACGATATTTAAAAAAAATTACACTGTATCGATATCGACTGACTTAAATTATTATTAATTGGGGAGGCATCATCAGTCTGATGCTGTCCACTGCTGGTATATCCAGCAATGAAATTATTATTAAATTTGAAAACTACCGATTCACTGTAAAAAATACATTTTTATCGATATCGAATTATCGACTGACCCCAACCCTACCAGTCTTTCAGTACCCTCTAGGATATTGCGTTTGTCCCGCCTCAGGCAACTCGATTCACTGAGGTGCTACATCCTCCAGCTCTTTCCAACATGAACAAAAAACACATATCCATCTCCCTCCCTCTTTAGAGCATACGTCTTTTCTATGAAACAAATGGACGTGCGATATTTTATTTGATACTTTTCCGTTTACGATACTGTGCTAGGTTATATATATACTGTATTCAGTAGTATACTTATGCTTCTATTTATTTATGGCGAAGTATTATTTCCTGTGGACTCTCTATATAAATGGTAAGCCGGAAATTAGGTAAGTGGGTACCTCGACAGGGTTACGTAAATATAAAAGGGATGTCCGATGAGCCGTTATTTTAGATGTCGATAAAATTATTTGCTTGTCACTGTTTAGTTATGACACGCTTGTTTGAGGAGGTATCTTTAATTATCTACCTAAAAATATATATAATCAATAATCAAATTAATTTTCTTGAACATGGTGGTCTCTGAATCTTCCACGTTCCTTCTAGTGCATCACGCTGAGATCACGGTAACTAATTGCTTGTTAACTCAAACCTGGTGTCATTATAACATACACATTATCAGCCTATAAGTGCTCACTGCTGAGCAAAGGCCGCTTCTCACACGGAGAAGATTTGAGCATCAACCACCACGCTTGCTCAAGGCAGATTGGCAATTTAAACTTTATTAGAATTTATAAGTCCAGGTTTCCTCAAGATGTTTTCCTTTACCGTATGTATGTAAGTGGTGCCTAATCATAGAAAGTACATATAACTCGGGAAAAGTCACATTGGTACTTGCCCTGGTATAGTTATAAAATGCTTGCTTGCTGCGAGCAAATAGCTTCACTAGAGGACAGACGGACAGACTGACACATAAAGTTAAACCTATGATATCTTTTTCGCTTGACGTTCAAAAGTGCCTTTTTGGTCTATTTGAAATAAAGAATTTGATTTGATTTGCTTAGATAGATTCTTTACTCAAGTGTTTTTGAATTAAGTTTCAATTATATTGTTGTTAATTGGGAATCAATGATCGTGTTGAGCATTTTTATCATTTAAAATTAAATTAAAAAAGGCAATTACATTATATACAGTATATTAGATATTTTGTTAAAAAAGTAATTAGAATTTTCATCTTCATAACAAAATCAATTTATATTTTTTAATTAAAATTTCATATTTTAATTAAAATAATATTTTCGTAACTACATTCTTATTTAATAGGTACATTGAACACAATAAACATTATCGGCTAAGACTATTTGATTTACATATAAATACGATTTTAAACCTTAATAGTGAGATTTTAAGTGGGTATTTTAATTAAAAATTGTTTTATTAGTCTATTGCTTGTTTGTGTGAGGTCAATAAAGGGCAATGTATTTAACACAACAAATTATTGTACTCTCTATAAATTTATATCAGGTTCGTGGTTGGGTATATAGTTTTATATACATACTTGCACTTACCCGCGGCGTCGCTCCCGTCATTTGACTGCGTATTACTCTATCTACCCTACTCGTCCTACCCTAATCTACCTTTCCTACTCTACCTACCTACGACTTTCTTTTATAACGTATAGATGTATGTTGCAACCACTTATATAAAATATTAGTTTAATTAGTTAGGCATCGCGCCGGGGTAACGGCCTCGGCTCAGAGCAGGAGAAGTCAGTAAGAGCCTGACTCCCTCCCGCCCCACCCTAGCCAGGAGAAGTCATTTGATGATTTTCCCCTTACAAAAAACCGTAGTACAATTTGAGTAGTCATTTATTTACGATGGCGATTCGATTTCTGTGCAGTTCACAGTTCTTTCCTAACATTCTAATAGCAAATTGGTTTTTATGACAATCCCCTCTCCTTTCAACTAACAGCCTAAATGAGAAATTAACACATTCAGTCACGCGACTAGTCATCCAGGCCGTCACATTGGTTGAGTAGCTAATTCAACTATATTATTAAGTATCACAATTTTAAATATTCCAACCTTTAGGTAAATCTATAATATAAAAATGAATCGCGAAATGTAAGCGCATAACTCAATAACGACTGGACCAATTTTGCTGATTCTTTTTGTTATGTTCGTTATTGTTAGGAAAAGGTTCATACGAAAGAAAACTTCAGAAAAGTATAGGAGAATAGTGGGAATTACCAACCTTTTTGGTGCCGTGGCCGTTCACTTGCAAAACAAATGACTGACACCGGGGTAGTCAGATATCCGTGCGGAGCAGGCGTCGTCTGCTAGTTTAAAATATTTTATAGCATAGTTCAACAAATGAGCATACAGATTACAAATTTGACTTGACCATATTGATAAAACCGCCTTACAGAATACTGGCGTGAATTAATATCACTTACGTTGTATGTTTCGCCGTGTGATTTCGCCAGTTATTTACCAAAGGCAAATAGCCAAGAGCTCCAGTGTAATGTAGTGTCCACGGGCGATGCCGATTGCTTTTTAACCGACTTCAAAAAAAGGAGGAGGTTCTCAATTCGATTGTATTTTTTTTTTTTTTTTTTTTTTTATTTTTTTTTTTTATGTTTGTTACCTCAGAACTCCGTCGTTTATGGACGGATTTGCAAAATTTTTTTTATGATTGAAAGGATATGCTTCCAGATTGGTCCCATTCTTTTCAAAATCAAGTTTTGATGATGGGATCCATGAGAAATCGAGGGAACTCCTCAAATATTATAGGCAACTATATAGTAATTTTAATATTTTCATAGAGCACTCAAGCATTTACAGTCAAAAAGTAATGTTTGATGAGGTGGAACTGGTGAAGAAGATCAGAAATGGATGATGAAACTTGACACTCGCATAGATATCACAATCAAAGTAGTTCAGCAACTATGAAAATGCACTGTAAACCAATGATCTTAAATAATTATGTTGGAAATGTTATCATCGAACTGATTTAATGATGATTATGGAGCTGGAAGGTAGGCACTGGAACTGCGTACCTAATTAATATATCCTAGCCGTGTTTGGGCTTGTTAGAATTGTTATAAGATGCACTTTGGCTGTAAGGTACTATTGAACTGATGTGATGATGAAGCTGGAAGGTTGGCATGGGGCCTAGTATTGTGTAAGCTTATTAGAGCTGTCAAGAGCAATGGAAAGGGCTATGCTCATAGTTTCCGTGCATGTTCGAATCAGAAATGAAGAAATCCGCAGAAGAACCAGCGTCACCGACATAGCCCGAAGAAATGCCAAACTTAAGTGACAGTGGGCACGCCACATTGCTCGTAGAACAGATGGCCGATGGGGCTGAAAGGTTCTAGAGCGGGACCGCACACCTTTGGGGGCGGAGTTTGGCCTAGTATTGGCTATTTTGCATTAGTCCACGTGGACTGCGTTTACACATTAGTGGTGAAATGCGTCATTGTGTTCTTATCGTTTTCCTGGTAATAGGCTAAGAGAATTAATTGGCATTTTTAACAAAACAGTCGTTTTAAATGGGTTACAAAACAATAATTGCGTCGTACAAAACAATAATTGTGTTTCTTTTGTGTGCACATATGTAGATAATACTTACTTAAAAAAGGTTCATACATTGAATGAGTCATAAATGTATATTTACAATAGCGATGGTCTTTTATATTTTTACCAACTTGTCTATATATGAATGTTCTTAGTAATAACAAAATAGTATTCTTCATTTAATGGGTTACAATTGATACAAAACAATAATTGCATCGGTCTTTTTTCTATGTACGAATGTATTTAATCATAGATACTAAATTAGATTGCATTTGGTATCTTTGAACTTTATCTGTCTGTTGATGAAAATATCTAGTTTTTTGTTATTTGGCGAGAACTAATATGAATTTATGATAAGATTATTATTTTATTTTAACTATAAGTCATAAGTATCTCATGCATCATATCATCTCTCCTCGAGATCAAAACGATTACACAGTAACAATGTACTATGATATGTATTTCTACGTATAAGTATGACATTGGTAACTTTTTCAAAAGAAATGTAGGAACGATATTGACTTCTTTGCCATAACACATTATAATAAAAAAAAAAAAACACTAAACGGCTACAAATAAAAAAAAATTTTACAAAATAAAAAAACCGCCTTCAAAAAAAGTCAAGCAATAAAAGTTCCTACACTAAAAAGTAAAAAATAACAATTTGAATTACTGTAAAAAAACTTAATTTATAGGTAAACTTATTTGACATTAATATTTTGCAAATATTCAAAATTTATTACTTATTTTTGGAGTCGGTGCCAGCCCATGCAAGGAAATACAAATGGGCGACAATCCCTTGAAAAACTACCTCTTACTTAATTATAAAACTACTTAATACCTATTTGCATACTCAAATATAGGTATATTAATTAAGACATAAATACAGATTAGACTTCTCTACAAAAAATGTCCGATTTGCACATTTTTTTAAATAAAAAATATGTACTTACAAAAACATTTTAAGTACATTGAAAATGTTTAAGCATTATGTACGAAAAATGGCACCGGATATTAAAAACCTAACTAACATTAAGTTTCAACATCAAAATGCTGGCACCGACTCCAAAAATAAGTAATAAATTTTGAATATTTGCAAAATATTAATGTCAAATAAGTTTACCTATAAATTAAGTTTTTTTACAGTAATTCAAATTGTTATTTTTTACTTTTTAGTGTAGGAACTTTTATTGCTTGACTTTTTTTGAAGGCGGTTTTTTTATTTTGTAAAATTTTTTTTTATTCTTCAGTTGATCAGTCGGCATGTACAACTAAGGTAACAAAACCTACAAAAAAAAAACTCAAGATCACAGTCACAAATGACTTGAGAAATTAATATTACGACTTTTTTTGATACTTATTAATTCTCAATGTTCCTTTTATAAAGTGGAACACATTATTAAATCACAATACAAAAACATTTTCCAATATGGCATCCTTAAAAAGATCCATTACAACCAAACTTAACCCTACACTCTTCGTCGTTTCTAATTCAGGGTTTAACACTCAACCGCCTCGGGCGTATCGAGGGCTGCTAAAGAAAGACATGGGTCAAACATACCCGCGGGCGATTTGTTAAAATTACTTTGAAGATGTAGAATATATGTCTTGTTTTTGAAATAATGGTACGTACGAAAGGGGTCGTGTACGTGTAAGAATTCTGTGAACAAGTTGCTTCGGAGTTCTCTGCGTTTATTTAAAATAAAATTATAGCTAAATTTAATGTATAAAGTCAGTCTTATTCACATAGCTATGTTATGTGATCATTACTGTGAATTTCCAAATTTGCAAATCAAATTATTATTTACCAAAATGTTATTAGGATATTTGGTTGTAGTAGTAGTGATTTACTTTAAAGCAAACTTTAATTATAATTGAAATATTTTGATTACAGTTTACTGACTAGTTTCTGCCAGCGGTTTCACCCGCAGTACCAGGGGCTATCAGCCGAGGTTGCGGGAACTTTAATCTATCTCAGTGCCAAATTTCACTGAAATCCGTTCAGCGGTTTTTATGTGAAACTTATAAACTTTCGCGCTTATAATAGTACTAGCAACCCGCCCTCGGTATGGTGGCCCAATAGCAATAGTGAATTTCTCCTATTTTTAATAAATCTTATTATACATATTATTACAAAAAATATAAACTTTCCTCTTCAATCACTCTATATATTGAAAAAACTTAAGGACTTAAGTGTAGGTAGGGACAGAGCAAGCGACTTTGTTTTATACTATGTTGTGATAGTAATATTTTATTAAGTTACTTTTACCAACCAACCAATTTTACATACACCAAGGATAACGTTTAAAACAAAACATATTGAGAAAGTACCTATACAAAAAATATTTTTGATATCTTTTAATATCTCAAACATGAACCAAACTGTGGAATTTAATTAATTTCGAAACATCCTAAACAAATAAAAAGATGTGTTTAATGAAGTACAAAAAAAGGTTACTTTGTTTTTCTTTTTTTTTTGCAAAATTCAATGTTTTTATTCTGTATCATGATTTTTAATTAACATTCCGTTCATTGAGACATCTTTAGTTATTTAAGGAGTAATAGATACTTTGGGGAATGGACTTAGAAGTTATTTTAGACAGCTAAGACTGTTGAGGACTTATAAAAATGTTTTGTGATATTTTTATTCAATGATGACGAATTAATTTGTTCTCTGTTCCGATGTTTTATCGAAATTATTATTAGCTATGTACCTCGCGGTGACTCAGAGAACTAGGCTTAGACTTCTCATGCATGAGGGTGCGGGCTCGAAACCTGGCAAGTACCAATGTGACTTTGTCCTGAGGTATATGTACTTACTATAATTATTTAGACACCACTGACATACGATGAAGAAAAACATCGAGAGGAAACCTTGATTTATAATTTCGAATAATAAGTTTGAAATCACGAATCCGCTTTAGCAAGTGTGGCGATTAATGCTCAAACCATCTCCTTGTGACAAGAGATCTTTGCTCAGCAGTGGGCAGTGGTATCGGCTGATGATGAGGTATGTAATTAGATTATTTATTTCGCACCTAAGTGTGGTTGCATGCTTCGGCACGAATGGGTCGGGTCGACCAGAGTGATACCACAGCCTCACAGAAAACCGGCGTGAAATAACCACAGCGTTGTGTTTCGCCGAGTAAGTGAGGTTACCAGAGGCTCAATACTTCCCCTCCCTCAATCCCTAAATCTCCAAATCCATGTGCATATGTGAAAAAGGAAGAAACATTTACTTAATGAATCATTGGAGCACAGAATAATAATTAACCAAATCAGATTTATTTTGTACCAAATAAGAGCGTAAAGCTACGCAGTTGGGACTTCTTTGGTATTGTCCATGGTCGTCACTCATCGCCAACCATCAGGGAATCTGATGGTTTTATACCCCCTAACAAAAAACCTTAACAAATAAAACTTAATTAAAAACAATTTTATTTTCTTTTACAATTTTCAATTAAAGCATTTATTAACACGTCGAGAACATTACAAATACATGGTTTCGTCCCAAAAATCTCCTAAGATAAATCACCAATTTATTCTACAAGGCTATTCCGTAAAATTCCCTACAAAAGGGTACGTTCATACATAATGATAAATATGGACCTGAAGAGAATGGCCTAAATGGTTCAGTTTTATTGTAAAAAGGATTATTACGGGCACAATCGACCCCCAGTAGTGTTGGAGTGTCACATGAACATTGGAGGGTTATAATAAAATTCAGCTTAGCTTGCGTCTGGTGTTCGTCAATTTTGTACATGGCGTTTTAGGGTTGGTTTTAGTGTTAAAATTAGTAGGGTCCTCATAAAATTTTAACACAGTGTCGGGGGGCTATTTTTAAAGTATAATAAGGATGGTGTATCGTTTTTATAAATTTTATATGCTTCGGCCATTTTATATGCTTTCTCAATTTTAATATTGAACGAGTCGGAGAGTGTTTTTGATCTGAAGTTGACGTACTTATAATTTAGTACGTGATAACCAAACGCTATTGGCAGTTACGCTAAAATTCTCCATAACACATAATGTCTTAGTGAAAATTGTGACTCAACCATTTATTTATTTTTAGTGTAGTTTGGAGTATAGATATAGTTTACAAAGGATGATCATATGTGCTTGCTTGGGCACGAATGGTTCGGCTCGGTCACGGCCTCACAAAAAACCGGCTTGAAACAACCACAACGTTGAATGTCGTCGCGGGAGGATTCTTCCCCTTTTCCGATCCCTAAATCCGAAAAGCAGTTAATAGTTGAAACTCTTTTGAAGTAACGGGTGGCCATGGGCTTAGTCGATTGCTTTCCATTAGGTGATAATTACTATCCTGGTCAATTTGCCGTCCTATCACTTCAAAAAATATCAAACCATTTATTTTTAAACTTAGGCTTGGTTTTTTTGTTAATACAAAAACGTTGCCCTACACTAGGATTTTCTCCTGTATCGAGGGTGCGGTTACAAACATACAATTTCACATGCAAATCACACCCAGACCCGGAACAACAATTTGTGGGTCACACAAAGAGTTGTTCCTTGCGGGAATCGAACACGCGACACATTGCACGGCAGCCAGTTGCCCAGCCCCCTTAGTGCGAGCCGCTTAACTGGTGTCTACTCGTATGTATTACTCGCCTTGGGGCAAATAATAATTGGCAATTAATATATAATAACAAGGGGTTAGCAGTGGTGTACAACTGAACACGCTTCTTTTTAGACAGACGCGTTGATTATATATTTTTATTTAATCATCAAAATTATTGTTTATACTACATACTTATACCCGATTTAGTATCACCAAATTATCTTAGGTTTCTGTAATATTCCAATATAATAAGTTTTACCTACGAAGTTACTTTTTTATGTGTTAGGCGACAAACGAGCAGACGGAATACCTGATGGTAAGCAATCAGCGCCGTCCATGGACACCCGCAACAACGGAAGAGTTACGAGTGCGTTTCCGACCTTTTAAGGATTAGGGTTTTGGGGATTTAGGGATTAGGGAGAAGAAGGATTGGGTTTTCGGTACCCTCACCCACACGGCGAAACACAACGCTGCGATTGTTTCACGCCAGTTTTTTGTTAGGCAGGGTATCACTCCAGTCGAGCCGACAAACAGTGCCGAAGCATAGCACTCCCAAAATTGAGACTCAATCAGGTAAAAAAAAATGAAATAAAAAAACCCAAAGTCAGTTTTCTTTATTTCCAAGTAATCCTAAAAGGACATATTTTAAAGGAAAGAGCTGTTTTTAATCCTCGCGCTTTTGAACGCGATGTTTTCGATGTTGTGTCTTTTAGACTTGACGATTTGTCGGGACGACTAATCGTGTCAATTTTTGTAATAAATTCGATTTGTTATTGTTTTTTGACAATATTGAATTTCTGTCTAATACATGTTTTTTTGTTTAAGAATAAGAAAAAGGAGAATCATTTTAAATCCATCTTGATTTTCACAAATGTAGTACAATTATTTAAAATTATACTATATTTATTAGTAAATGCAGAAAAGAATCGTTTTGTCTTCTCTTGTGTCTATTTTATTTGTATCAAAAATAAGAGCAGTAAAATACTTTATGTAATAAATATTATTTTATAATCATTGAATAAAAATTTAAAATATTCTGCTAACTAAAGAGTGTTTGAATATCAAAAAAGAACCTAGAACAACAACACAGCTAACCAAAGAAACGAAAACGCGACACGTAAAATTTTTACTAATAAAATCGTGTCCTCTGAAAAGGACCATACGAGTTTATTCAGAAAATATTGGTTGAAGCTGAAAGGCTTCCCCGGCATTCGGGTGGTGAATTAAAACGTCGCTACCTCACCTGAAAGAGCGCTCACATTCATCACGACTGTGACTCCACCTCCGGATAGCTCAACTAACTTTATTTTCCCTTCCCCCATGTCCTATGTTTTTGAAAATAGCCATACATTTATTTTTGGCAAGTTTTATCCATTGTCCTCCCATCGTTATGATTTCAGTGATTCTATTTGACCTTAGTTGTGTTTAAAGAAGTTTTAGTTTTTTTATGGTATAGGTTAGGTGTCGTGGTGCCCCGGAGGTTAAGGACCCCGCTTCTCATGCATGAGGGTGTGGTTTCAAAACCTGGCAAGTACCAATGTGACTTTTTCCGAGTTATATGTACTTTCTAAGATTATTTAGACACCACTGACATACGGTGAAGGTACATCGTGAGGAAACCTGCACTTATAATTTCTAATTATAAGTTTGAAATTGCCAACCTGCATTGAGCAAGCGTGGTGATTAATGCTCTATTTTTCTCCGTATGAGAAGAGGCCTTTGCTCAGCAGTGGGCAGTTATAGGCTGATGATTATGATGGTATAGATCGGCTAACGAGCAGACGGATCAACTGATGGTAAGCAATCAGCGCCGCCTATGGACACCCGCAACACTATATACTATCATAGAAAGTACATATAACTCGGAAAAAGTCACATTGGTACTAGCCAGGTTTGAGAGGCGGGCGCTTTAACCTCCGGGCCACCACGACATTTATACATATTTATTTAATTATACCAAGCATATATAGAAAAAACATTCAACCTTCTGACACAAGTATAGAATGTGACCTAAAAATAACTTCGTAATTAAGCCGTGTAACTTGCAAATAAAGTAGCAAATCTTCATTAATTCGTCTACAACATCGCAATAAGGTCGTGTGAGCAACTATCCCGCTTACATTTAATGAAAGTGCTCAATTTATTGACGTTGCTATTCAAACAATGTTCACGCGTGAATTTCAGGATTAATTTACTTAATTACTGTCTCGTTAAGGTGTTGTATTCCTTGTTCTTATGTTAAATAAGGTTTAGATTCAATTGTCTTACATACATATGTGTATAAACAGCCTATAAGTGTCCGCTGCTAAACAAAGGCCTCTACTCACACGAAGAAAGAGTGAGCATTAATAACAAAGCTTGCTCAAAATTGCGATTTCAAACCAGTTGTCTCTTACTGTCGAAGGATGATATTTTGTAATGGGTTTTTTTATGTAATAGTTCGGCAAACGAGCAAACGGATTACCTGATGGTAAGCAATCAGCGCCGCCCATGGACACCCGCAACGGAGGAGTTGCGGGTCGCCGATCTTTTAGGGATAAGGGATTTGGAGACTCAGGGATTGAGGAGGGATTGGGGGAAGGGAAGGATTGGGCCTTCGGTAACACTGTAATTGTTTCACGCTGATTTTCTGTGAGGCCGTGGTATCACTCCAGTCAAGCCGACCCATTATGTAATATGTTGGTGTTAAGCAGCACCGACGGCGAAGGTAATAATGAGGATGCCAGTGGCTGAGGAACGAGGTCGAGGAACAAACTCAGCCGATGATACCAATACCAACTGCAGTTTTTCTTCAGGTCAATGCATTTATGGCGGTAATAAACCTATGGAAAAATAGTCTTATGCATCTTTCACTCTGTAAGAGAGCCGCAACATAGCGTATATCCAAACTAATATTATAAATGCGAAAGTAATTCTGTCTGTCTATCTTTTCTTCACGTCTAAACAACTGAACCTATTTGTGAGAAATTTGGTACAGACATAGTTTGGAACTCGAAAAAGGACATAGGATAGTTTTAAAACCAAAAATCTGCAGGAAGCCACTATTCCACGCAAACAAATTTCACAGTTCTGTTATAAATAAAAAATAAAAAATCGATAAAACTATTTTTCACAAAAGCACTTATTATTTAACTTTAAGAAATACGCTATTTTTCTAAATAAAATACTAGGAATTACAGCACAAAAGTGCGAAATGCTAGCCAATCTCTTATACTTCTAAAATAAGACGTATTATACGCAAAAATAAACTTACAACACTTACCCAACTGCGCTAAAGGAAGGAAATGTCCTACATATCACGGCTGTACTGAGAAAAATGCACTTTTAGCCGCTCGATTTATTCTTCGTGTACGGTGTACATTGCCGGTTGGCTGTGTACAGGAAACGGTTCGCCGGAACACAAGCAACAATGGTTATGATGCATTGTATTTCGCACGATAGCGCTAAAGTGATTCAGTACGAGCGAAGGATGAATTTATAGCGGATGCTAGATATTGTTACTTATTTATTTATTTTTTTGTATGAAATGTAATAAAAATTGAGCTTTGTTATATTGTTACTAAGTTTTACTTGCATTAGATACGTCCAAAACATAACCATCATATATTTTTGTCGTCTTGCCCATATGCCGCGTACATTACTGCAGGAGAAAGAACGGGATGGTTTTGAGTCAGTAAGAGTCTGAAACTCCTTCTCGCTTCTTAAACCAAGGGCAAGAGACGTCATTTGATGATTTTTCCTGTCAAAAAAGGATAGATAATGTTGATGTCTTACATGTAACAGATGGTTAGTTTGTTCTATCTGTCAGCGTGTTGTCAGGCAGAATTTAGAATTTTACATACCGTGCTATTACGAGGAATTTGCAAAAATTATAATACTAATTAATATTTACATAATACTTTCCAATACTTCTATTGCTCGACTATTTTCTAATTTCTTGTAGTTTTTTCTATAACACGTAATTTCAGCTCTATCTTATAGATTTAAATTTAAATCGCTGAAAACAATAGTCTTATTGGCTAAGGCAGACATTGAAACAAAAAAATATTAGGTCTTTACCAATGAAATTGCCGTTCTACAGTACTGGCCCTGCTTTCAAATCAAAATAGTTTTTGTTAGGCTAAGGCTAATTAATTTTGTTTTAAAAACATTCAAACACACAACAACAGTCATTTGTTTATTGATTAGTGTTACATTTTCATCGCATTTCAAATCAAAAAATTCGTTTAAATTTTTTCATGCTAAACGGCAATTTCATAGGTAAAGACCTAATATATCTATAATAAAATCTTTTTCACATAAAACATTGACGAATAATAATATTATTTACATTTTATGTAATAAAGCGTTGATTTTTCAACTTTATTTTAATTCTGAAATAAATAACATTTCAAATATTTCAGAGTCAGGCAATACGATATAAACACAAAGAGATTTTTTTTGCGTGTTAAAGTAAATATTTGTGTAAATAGAATTGTTTTTTAGGTCAATTACTGTAATGATAGTAAGTGCAAATGTTGAGTTCAGGACTCGAAACCTAACTTAAAACAATATAAAACAAGTCTTTCAATCAAGATGCTGCAAAAAAGAACAGTGTAACTTTTTGCGGATTTGATTCTCGCATGGTAAATCCAGAGAAAATAAGTGTGTGTATAAATGAACTTAGCATATACGAAGAAATTTCGGGTACAGAGTAGTCTTAATAAGTACCGGGACTAAACACTTTAGAGATATTTTATGGTTTAAAAATAAAATCGTACAGCTTAGCTATTCAATTTCAGATCAATCAAACAATGAAACAAGACAAAAAAAACTCTGTAACAATAAAAATTGAACTCATAATACAATATCATCATCCTTCCAAAGAAAAAATCTCAACAAAACATACGCAGAAATGTAGGTCATACCGAAAGGTGAATGAACTACACAACCCTACCTACCCATTTTAGATAAAAGAGCCTTGCTGTCATGTTATACCTCACGTACAAATTCCATAATTCGTGTACATACAGCCGTAAGACATTTGTCTTATAAAATATTCCGTTCCTCGCAGAAACTACTTCGGCCATCTTGAATCGCTAGATGTGTTTTTAGCATTATACAAGAAAACTAGCTTTTAACCTAAATCTACGCGTAAAATCCCAGTGTTTTTTGTGAGGTTTGTTATAATATAGGTCGGCAAACGAGCCGACGGATTTCCTGATGGTAAGCAATCAGCGCCAACCATGGAACAACATCAAAGAGGTAACGAGTGCGTTGCTGGCCTTTTAGGGATAGTGGTTTCGGATATTTAAGGATTGGAGAGTGATGGGGGAATGGATAGAAATCGGGCCTCAGATGCTCCTTGATTCTAGAAAAATATCCGAAAAGCAAAGATTAAGAGGTGTCTAAGTGGGTTCCTGACAGTTTGAGTATCCAACAGTATTTTTTTTATTTGTAATGTGCTGGCAACATAAAATGTATTATTTGACACGTTTAAAAAGTTAATTTTGAAATGTATATCCAACAATGTATTTTGTATAAACAAGCCCACGATACGAGACAAAGTTATAGTTTTGAAAAGCTTAAAAAAGGCGGAATTCATGTCATTTTGAAATGTATATCCAAAATTGTATTGTTCATAAACATACACAGGATATAAGACAAAATTATAATATTAATATTAATTATGAACCGTCGTAAGGCCAGTCTTTCCCACTGCATTCATCCTCTGAAATCACAAATCAGTCTACAAAACACTTGTATCTTTTCTGGTGGCTATGATTACTTACCACCATGTTTTTCGTCTTCTCATTTGCCGACCTATCACATACAGAAAAAGACTCTATCGGTTTAGTATTACCGTCTACTATTCAAATCTGTATTACAAATACACTACTCAGACATATCTTTTCACTTTTATGTTATAACAAGATATGAAATTATTTCTAGGTCAAGTTTTCATGAAATATACATAAGATGCCTGTCATTTTAGAAATATTTTTATGACTATACTTTTCAGCAGTTATCTTATATGAGTTTATGTTTTGATTTGACGGATCACCTGAGGGACGCCAGCGTCATAGTCCATGGTCATCAGAGAACCTTTTGGGATTCGTTAGGAATTTGATAAGGATTGGATCGCCTGTAATCAAAAAGTCAAACAAGTAAAAAATCATTTATTCCAATTAGACTCTTACAGGCATATTTGAACGTAACGTTTTATCTCACTTAAACAAAGAAACACAACGCAAATGTTTTTTTTTATTATCGGTTTTCTATAAGAACATGGTATTATTTCTATCGAGCTGAGTCATTCGTGTCAAAGCATGGCTCTCCCACTGTCAGATTTTCGAATTGTAATAGATTTCAAGGTCATTTTTGGGTCTTAACACTTGTCTATCACATCTTAACAGTTTTGTTGGGTAACAAAATGAAATTAATTAAATTATTGCACTAAAATAGCTACATCAAATAGGTAGAACACAAACACACATACAGTTAAATAGTAAATTTGCCCCTTCTTCAAATAGTCCCAAGAAAGAAGCTTTTGTACGTATCTGCAGCGCTACCGAAAAACAAAAATCAATATTTTTGGTTCTGTCTTGTATCTACTAAGTCTGTACTGAGACAACCACATTTTGTTCAATGTCAGTATTTCACGTGGGGCGCCTGCCATCTGCTCTCCTCAACACATAGGGGTGGTACCTCTTTAATTTTTAAATGTTATGTTCGTTTATTTGTTGATAAAGGCTCAAAGGCTTTAAAACATCACGCAACTACCAATAGGAGTGGACCGAGTAGCGGATAAAATCTGGCTAGTACAAAATATGAGTCAGAAACAAAACCTGCTTCAGTTAACGTAGCTACTGGTAATGGCAGCCACTGACTGAGCTCACCGTGATATTTTGTATCATATAAAATACTAGCTTTTGCCCGCGACTTTCTTCACGTGAAATAGTGACCACCAGAATATTTGTGGCTTAAAAACTATCCTATGTCCTTTCTCGAGCTCCAATTTATATCTGTATCTGTATATACCAAACTTCACACAAAAAGGTTCACTAGTTTAGGCGTGAAGAATAGGATAGGCAGACAGACAGACAGACAGAATTACTTTCGGATTTATAATATTAGTTTGGTTTTAGATTAAGAACCTTCCTTCTACCCTAGCCTTCTACTATCTACTCCTGCATCGCGGATGCGTTTCAAACATACAATTTCTCATACACATCATACAAAGACTGTTTTGTAGTAGAATAGAATCCGCAACACATTGTCAACCTCGTAAACTATGGAATAAAATAAATTAAACACCTAAAACAAAACAGAACACAATATTCATTATATCAAGTTTTGTAGCAGGGACAGCCCTATTCAGAGTCTTCAAACCACAGCGAAATGGAGGCTATAACACGAGTTCTGTTACAACGGTACCCCATTACACGTTGACGACCCTATTTCACAACCAGTTTGAATATAACGGACACTCATTAAGGGTGGGCAGAGGTGTAGGATCACTGGCGTCTTTCAAAGTTTTTATTGGCTAATTACATTGGTGTTTTAATTGGTTGGTGTTAGTCGAAAAGTTTTAAGTAGTGTGTTTACGATAAGGACATTCAATTTTAAAAATGTTTATTTTAAAATAATATATTGGGAAGACTATAAAGCAATATTTAACTTAAAATATTTAAAATGTTCAAAAAGAAATATCCATTTTTTAAAATGGAATATTTATATAAGTATGTATAATATAACGTATAGTTATACCTCAATTATACATTTTTAAAACCTCGACGTTATATTTGTATGTTTAAACAAAATGATTGAAAAAATGACTAAAATATTTTAAGCCATAAGAAACTGCCTATCACAAAACCATCCCAAATTTCAAATCCAAATAAATTCCACCATTCAAACCTATATCGAGAAAATTATCCTTTCAGAGGAAAATTACCTTCCATACCCATTCTTAAGTCCTGAAACTTTGCCTAAAAGCTATTTTGTAGTGGCCAGTGGGTTCCAACCTGAAATACTGAAGTATTCAGGCGGCAGTGACGTCACAGTAATAGAGGTACCGTCATTACACCAGAGGTGGCGTTACGAGCGTCATCAGAAGCGGTTACAACGTGTAGTCGTAGTGATGCGATCGTGTGTACATTTGTCGATATTTTTTATGAAATATGTCAGCAAAAAAACTGCTTACTCTTTGGGGATAAGGGTTCTGGAGATTTAGGGATTGGTGCGGAGAAGAATAATTTAGTCATAAACATGATCAAATCAAAATAGGGATAATTATTAAGTATTTTATAATAAAAACTGACATGGAATTACAAAATAAAACAGAATTAAAAATTCATGTAGTATACGATCTTAAAATTAATTTTATAATCAACAAAAGGATTCTAATCATAATAGTAAGTAAGATCAAATTCTAAATTAAATTTAAATTTATATTAACTTAGGTTGTCTAGCCAATGTAACGAGAACTTGATTACAAAATAATATTAGAAATGTAAATTGTTATTTGAAATATATAATTATAATTATTATATTGGTTAACCTACCGTTAATAACTATCTAATGTGGCAAGCAGGTCAACTTTTCCCATGTGTATTTTTTATGTCATTAATTTTTTGTCAATAAAGTAGAATATCGAATAAGTAAATCAAACAACCACGTGTTTCGCCGTGTGTATGAGGTTACCGGAGGCCCAATCCTTCCCCACCCCCAATCCCTCCTCAATCCCTAAACCCTAAAAGGTCGGCAACGCACTCGTAACTCCTCCGTTGCGAGTGTCCATGGGCGGCGCTGATTACTTACCATCAGGTAATCAGTCTGCTCGTTTGCCGATTTATTAAATTAAAAAAAACGTGATTTGGAAAACCATTTTCTATGTTACCAGCTAATTTCGCGCGGTTTCACCCGCTGCTCGGCTCCATTTAACCATAGCGTGATGTTTTATAGCCTATAGCAATCAGAAAAATTGTAGCTGCCTATCAGTGAAAGAATTTTGGCAATCCGACCAGCGGTTCTAAAGATTACCCCCTACATACAAACTTACAAATTTTACCTCTTTATAATATTAGTAAAGATGATGTTGTTTAACATTTACATAGTCAAAATATTAAAGTAACAAAATAAAATAATAATAGCAAATATAATGTTCATTCTTAAAATAATATAATTTCAGTTTATTTTATAAACAGATTGTTAAGTTAGACAAAATATTCAAATAATATTAGCTACATATTTTACTCATGTTATGATCTAGCGTTTTACTATGTTGACTATGTTAAAAGCTGCGTCTTTATATAGATACCTCTGAATATATGATACCTGCTTGTTTGCTTCTGTCTTATAAATAATAATAAGAATTGTTTTTTTTTATTATAACTTTCGTGAGACATTTTAAATTAATTATTATGTTTTCGGATGCTCATGAATATGGGCCACTAGCATGGCTTGAAACTAGTCGAGTATCTCGTCAAATTATTACGTAAGTGAGCCGAAAACATAATAATTAATTAAGAATTGTTTTAGCACACGGTTGGAATACCAACTAAAATATAAAATAGATACTTGCGAAACAATAACAATTTTAGAATAATAGAAACTCTGCGAGTATGATCGTCAGTGGGGTTAGTGTGTGTTCGTTGCAAAGAGTATATTCGAATGAAACACCATTTCATTCTTATCAAATATTTTCATCATTCATCAAATTTCAGAAACAATAACTAAGTATAAAAACTATTTTTTTAAAACCGATAAATATCACAGTCCTGTATCGACAAATACAAATCTATCGATGAAAACCCTTTCCCTTCCCTATAAAATCGAAAGGGTCCTACTACAGTCATTTCACGTGACATTGCTTGAGTTGACCCATACCATGGCCGACAGAATGTCTTATGGCCCAAGTAATGGCCGGTAGCGTGGACCAAAACCAAAGTTTTAATTGTTAGACATCAAACTTAGTGTGCAGGTGATAAAATCTAGATTAGAATGAACATGTTCTAGATAAATTAATGTATAAACTTTAATTTACTTGGTACAAGACATGTTTTGTTTATGATCATGAAATCACCCTAACCATTTCAATATTAAGGTTTTTGAGTATATAATTATGTTGGTATTAAGGTATTTCTGTAATTATTCGAAAGAGGTATATAGAAAAATATATTACGAAAATAAAACTTGATAATTTATTCTTATTAATATTAGGAAAACCGTTGGCCATTGTTAACAGGATCGAACATTTCATTTTTAATGAAAACTTATAGTTTTCTTACCGCCATAGGTGTACTAGAGCTTTGTGCTTGGAATACAGCCAATTTTGTATATTATCATGTTAATTATTCTTTGCCGTATATTTATATCCTTGAACAAAAATACCCACAAATATAGGAAGAATGCTATTACTGAAAAAATTTGCTAATGTTCAATTCAATGATGTATTGAATAGTAAGCTAAAAACAGTACCTACTATTAGAGTTATAACAGTAACACATGCATTTAAAATAATAAATAATTTTATAAAAATCCACTAATGTGGGCAACCCTATTACTGAAAATGTTATTTTGTTATTGTAAAAATAAACAATACATACTGGACTAAAGGCAGTTCCATTATAAAGAAGAATTATAGAAGAAACACAAACATTAAAAATAATAAAACAATTTAACAGTAACATCTTCTAACTTGCACCCATCATTAAACGAATATTCGACAATCATTGGTTCGAAGCGCGGGCATTTTTTACGAATGTCCCTCGGATTTGGGCAGGGGATAAAAATGGCCGGCTACCACCGTCGTTTCATCAGTAATGGCGGGTCACTAGTCCGATATGATCTGCAGGATTACATCTAAAGATGGAATGGTATATTTTTATTACACTGACTATTGTGTTTGAGTTTATAAATATTAATTTTCCTATTGCTTTTTCTTGAAAGATTTCACGTAGCCTTTATTGATTCACATTGGCTTAACAAAAGTTATGTCATAGATCATTGCGAGTTAAACACAATATTGTATTGGGTCCTCGACCTGCAAGAAGAGAAGGAACGGGTAGGTTCTTAGTCAATAAGAGTCCGACAATGCCTCTCGCCTCTCGAGCAAGCCATGCTTCGGCACGAATGGGTCGGCTCGACCGGAGTGATAGCACAGTCTCTCAGAAAACCAGCGCGAAATATCCATAGCGTTGTGTTTCGCCGTGAAAGTGAGATTACCGGAGGCCCAATCCTTCCCCTCCCCCAATCCTTAAATCTCCAAATCCTTAATCCTTAAAAGGTCGGCAACGCACTCATAACTCCTCCGTTGCAGGTGTCCATGGGCGGCGCTGATTGCTTACCAGCAGAAAATCCGTCGGCTCGTTTGCCGACATGTTACATAAAAAAAGTTGGATGAGGTCATATAATTTGCCCCACTCAAAAAAAAAACAAAGATCTTAAAAATTGAAACGAAAACTCTCATAGTAGGCAGCCCTATTACAAATCTTTCACTATATAAAAAAAAAACAAGTAGTTCAGACCTCGTATACAGAATATCCATATCCTTAACCTCTCATAATTAATTCCACCGCTCACAAATAAACCCCAGCAATAGTCAAAATCAAAACTGCAAAGGAACCAAATAAACCAGCGTATTAAACTGTAAAAATCAATCTAAATTAAACTAACATAGAAGGAATTCCAAGGCCATTACTCAAGATTACTCCTTCTAAAGATAAGGCGAGCTTTCCCAACTATAGCTCGTCTAGCTGTAGCATGAAGAGTTATTTTGTAGAATGGAGCTCAGCCCTCATTTCACAGCCATTTGTCTGTGCGATCACGATGTATGAACGGCTTATGATATTATTTCCCCGTAAATTCTTATTGAGCGTTTTCAGATTTTCAAAGAGATTTATATTTTCGTCGTCTTCGTTTTTAAGATTGTGTTTTGTTTGTTGATGGAGTGGTTTTTCTTATGTGAATATTATGTGGTGCTAGGTTTTGATATACGATTTGGAAAGAATTTTTATTTTTATGGGGTTAGTCAGCAAATAAACGTATAACCTGATGGAAAGCAATCGGCGCTGCTCATGGACACTGGCAACACCAGAGGAGTTACAGCTCTGGTGCTGACCTTTTGAAGGCTATCAGGTATTTGAGGAATGGGAATGGAACAAAGAAGGGATATTTTGCTGTCTTTACTCACACGGCGAAACATTACCCACGCGTTGTCACATATTTTTACTGAGGCCTTGGTACCACTTTGAGCAGCTGGCCTACTCGTACTGAAACACTCCGACACTTATTTGGCTAAAATGAAGTTAAACTGGCGAAAAAATTACAAGAACAGCTTGGTGATGATAATGATGCTTGGTGGTGACACATTTTTACCATATTTATGTTTTCTGATTAACTTAAATGGTGCTGGGACCATATTCCAAGTACTATTTTGAAATACAAATACTTTCTAAAATAGTAAAATAGACGTAATAACAAAAAATCACTGAACACTAAAACAAATCATTCGAATTATTTCCTACATTGTCAGTACGTTTACCAACAAGAGTCTCACAAGCAGAGAATTCGTGAAGTAGCAGCTTCATAGTGTAAATATTTGTTTTTCTCAGCCACCGAGCTAAACCTACAGACAACGTACAGACATGTAAATAAAACGGTATATCATAATACCACGGCTGTTTATTCCATAAGGGATAAGACAGACATGTCTAAACAGATGAACAGATGTGTAGATTTGTCATGTGTCTTTACAAAACATATTTATTTCTCGTTGCTCATTTCTTTACTTGAAGAGAATTGGAGGTTAGAGAATGCCATACCATGTTAAGTTATTTTTTTTATCGCCATAACATCATTAGCTTACAAGTTACAAGTGCCCACTGCTGAGCGAACGCCTCTTCTCAGACGGAGAAATTTGAGCGTTAATCACTACGCTTGCTCAAAGTTGATTGGCGTTTTCAAACTTATGTACTATTGATTGATTTTGACGCGTAAAGATTTTTTTGTACCCCACATTAGGATTTTCCACTGTGACTCGTGAGCGTTTACAAACATAAAAACATCAATTCACATCACACCCAATCCAGAAACAATTATCTGTGAATCACACAAAGTATTGTTACGTGCGGGATTTAAATCTGCCAATATCACGCCAACCATGCATTATAACTAATGTTATTAATATTTTTTTATATAACTCTTCATCAAGAGGTTAGTGTTTTCAAACAAAAAAAAACTGACGAGTGATTTTTTCATTAAAAATATTAAGATAGGATAGGATTTATATTTCAATCTTCTTAATAAAAACTTAAAGTTACAGTCAAAACATCTGACCTGAACCTGCCTAAAATGTCTAAAACAAAGTAAACAATATTGTTTGCCATTCCGAAAATTGTTTTGTCCCAATTTTATTTGCCTGCCGGTAAAATATGAGAATTATTTTTGCCAAAATCGGCTATAACGATGGGAGCATTAATCTTAAACTCGGCACCTACTTCTTCTTTTAAAAATATTCAAACTATTTGATTTATCTTTTGAAGTTAATCGGTTTTTGATGTACAACGTGTGAAAATCTTGATCGTAACCTGAGGTATATTTTATTTATTGCCTCCAAATATTTTTCTAGTCGCAAAATAGTTTAAATTGGTTTTATTTTCTTTGAATAGTTTTTATAGGTTGAGTGCATAACATTGTAAGATTTCATTGCTTATTTAAAAAATTGAGTCCGAGAGAGAGAAGCATTATAATATTACACCTTTAGATATGAATAATAAAAACAATTATCATTTCATAAAAAAAAACAATTTGAACATAAAACTTAAAGCGAAAAAGCTTAAAACCGATTAACAAACTGCGAGCAATATTTAACAAAACAACGTTAATCCGCTGACCAATAATGACGTCCTAAAAATACAAAATTGAAACTACAGTAATAATAACCTTTATAACGAAAAATCGGTCATTTAAATTCACACAATCCCGTCACTAAGCACAATGGAACAAATATCCCGGAATAAATTTCCGCTGAATCGGATCCGAACGAAATTTCCACTTTAAAATAAATATCATTTCGAAAACTATTCCCGTTTCAGAATATCCCTGCTCGATAGTTTTGTTGAAACTACATCCATTGACGCTGATGCTCGGATTAAGCTTTTTGCATTTGACAGTTTCTCTTTTTTTTAATTAAACTATATCTATTATATGTGTTGACCCTAATGTCACTGTTTTAGGTACGAATCTAGGATCGGAAAAATCTTTATCATCTTTTTTTTATGTGATAGGATGACAAAAAACCAGACCTATTACCTGATAGTAATAAAACAATAGAGGAGACACGAGTACGTTGCCGACATTTTGGGTATTAGGGATTAGGAGATTTTAGGATTGGGGCCTCACTCACACGGCGAAACACAATGCTATTATTATTTCACGCCGGTTTTCTGTAAGGCCTCGGTAACACGTCCCGAAACATGACTCTGCCACATTTCATTAAGTCATTGACTGACGACAATTTACTGTTAAGGTCAAATTCTCCGCAAGCGTGGCCCATATGTTATCCCTAAAGGGCTCTATATTTTGAAATTTAGTCTGAAATTTAGCCTATAGAACGAGGCTAACATAACCGGAAAATATACTTTTATATTCTTCTTCTTAAAGAAATTGTTTATTTTTTAAAATAGTACGTATTCTTCTATATCAATATATTTGTCAGTTTGTCCAAGAAGGAAATACAAAACGGTTTGAGAGCAACGCCTTGCTTGGAAGCCTTCCAGGGTTAAATAAATATGTATAAACCACAGTTGAATTATACTTTCTTCTGAACAAAATTTTTGTTAAGACATTTTCTTTTTTCGAAATAAAAATTTGAAGGAGATCTATTTTGCTGATTCAAAAAAAGGGGTGGAATAATGAGGGTATATTTTTGGTTTTGTCGTAAAAAGAAAAACAAGCAAAATTTTTTGTTAGTGCATAGTAGGGATAATGCAAAACAGAAACTCGTTTATTCATTCTCACAATAATACAATCTTATTTAAAACACAAATTGTACGTATAAATTTAATCAAACACAAATATGGTATTACTACGGCGTAGCACATGGTTATTGTTGCTACGCAAGACTACGATTTCGTAGCACGCTACGGAAGTTAGATTTTGATCTGGATTTTGTAAGTTACTTATTGTTTTCATTTTAAAGACTAATGAATATTTTTTTATAGCACAGTACACACACAAGTGCTTGATTCCATTTTAATGTAACGCTACGTAAGTCTGCAAACATATGCTCAATAAAAACAAATGAGTATTCCAATTCCATTTTCAAACGTTCCTATGCATAGTTAAAGCTATTCTTAACCTAAGCACGAGCAATTTAAGGAAGCTAAAAGGAAATTAATTAAGCAACACGCGTTGTTAGTTCCGTATCCTGATAGAAAACTCAGTGGAAAGTATTTCGAAAGTTTGTCTTTAATTAAATCCTAAGAAAAAAAAAACGAAAATGTTAAGGAAAAAATATATTAGTCAATTTCCTAAACTTATTCTGTTTACCGATCACTGAATTGAAAAACAAACGAATTTGCCGAAAGATGTATAGGGTTCTTTATTGGATGTGCCTTTTTGGGAGGGACGAAGGGGGTCGACTTGGAAATGTTTTGTTTTGCATTTTCTTGTACTTTGAAATCAAAGGTCAACGAAATGGGTTTATTCATTTAATTAGCATGACATTTTTTTACTTGGAAAGCCGTTTTTTGTTTTCTTACTATGTAACTTGAATACCCATTTTAGTATACCACAAAGTATTGATCTAGCAAAAGCATAAACTAAGAAAATCTATAGTTTAGCTGCTAATTGCTTCTTAAATTTGATCTTAAATTTCTTTCCGCAATGGATTAGGCACAAGATAATAAGTGCACTATTCATATTCGAAAAAAGTCGACCTTTGAGTTTTTTCTGGCATTTCTTCTCAGAGTAGTCATATAGGAAACGCTAGCCCCAACTGAGTTATTTACTTAAATAAATTCTATTTTTATTGACAAATGTATTAAGTAACGCCTTATACTAAAAATTGTCATACAATATACCTATACTTACAGCCAGAACAACGACCTTGAATTATACGAAAAAAAAAGTGCGGGAATCAAACTCGCAAAACAATTTGCAGCAATCGGTTGCCCAGCCACTATGTCAAATATACTAAATCGACATCAAAACTAATGTCACATTCAAAAATATAGCTTTAAAAACGAAAACGCAACCACGTGTTAATTAACCCAAAATTCAGAACTGTGACTCTGTATTTCAAAGAGTTGGCATTCCTTTCCAAAGACCGCATTCACAAAAGCCTGTTGCTGAAATTCAAAAGTAAAATTTATCGTATGCAAAGGCTACTGAGATACACTCAAAAAGTAATTAGAAAAGCACTAATATAAACCAAAAGTTGAATCTTTACAGTTTTTCATTATGAACGCGTGGTTTAATCATGAATTTCAGCTTGTATTTCAGTTACAGCTTTGGTAGCGTAATTAGTTGACTTCGGTTTTAGTTTTCAAGTGTTTAAAATGTTATGGCTTTTATTTTTCAGTATTGTGAAGGTTTTTTTTTGTATTGTTTTTTTATTAGAACATTGTTAGTCTCATCGTACTAATTTTAAACACTGCATAGAATTTTAGTTCTGTGTAAAGTATCAATATCAATGAACATAAATATTAGAAAAAATTGACAGAGTGCTTACTTATTGTGACCTTAACACCACTCTTTTTTGTATGTGACCTAATGTAAGGAGATGTCTCTCTCCTTATGTATCAACCTACATACCTAACTACCTATTAGTAGTACTAATTCATGACTTATATAGGTACAGTGAAGTGTTGCAAGTGGTCGTTAACGTCAGAAACATTTTGAAATGAATTATCCAATAATATATTCATACAAAATATGCCGAAACTTAGAGTTTTTTTTGTATAACAATGCTTTTTTAATTTTACTTTATAAAAAATCTACATTTCACATTTCGTGGAACCATAAATTATTTTTTTATTCAAACACATTTTTAGCCACGAAATATCGGTGTGCAAACTAAAAAATAATAATTTAAAATCCTGAAACAGCAAAACTGAAAGTCGTTGGAGATAAAGTCGTATCTCCTGCCAAGATGTTCGTTGGTTTTCAGTGATTATCTTTTGGCTTCAGCGCTGAAGTCCGTGCTTTGCTCACAACTTTCTGGTCGGAAGCCAAAAAATGGACACAGACACTTTTATATTAATTGTATATGCTTCCCAAGATTTATATGGGGAAAATTATTTGTTTGTTTTGTGTGTAAAGGAAAATATACAAAACAAAAAATGTATTCCAAAAATACACCTCACAAATATACGCATAATTATATATTTTTTTTATGTAATAGATACGACATACGAGCAGACGGATTACCTAATGGTAAGCAATCAGCGCCTGGACATCCGCAACGAAGGAATTACAAGTGCGTTGCCGACCTTTTAGGGATTAGGGATTTGGAGATTTAGGGATTGAGGAGGGATTGGGAGAGGGGAAGGATTTGAAACCGAGTACCTATACCATAAAAAAATGTTTCATAAAATGAAAGTGAATCGTCGAATATCTGCTTCTTTGCCATTTTCGAGGAAAGCATGATGTTCTGATGTTACCTATAGTCCTTTGGGGCATTTGATCGTTGTGTTACTTTATGTCCTTCAGCACCTTTTAAAGTTTTCTTCTAGAACATCCCTCTAGAGATTCACTACAGCACTTCAAGTCTGTAACCAAAGAAGGATTTATAGAAGAACTTTTCAGCTTATGTTTTCTTTACAGTCCGTTTTCAGGGACAAATCGGTGTCTAAAAACACTAACCAAAGAATCAATTTATTAAAGGAAAGCTCTACATATTTCAAGTTTTGGTTGACTCAATCGGCTGTGCGACGTCCAGACCACCAATCAATAACTTAAAAATAATATGAATCTACGTAATGAGATTTTTCGATTTCAATTACATTCCTGAAAAACGAAGCCATGAAAGTTTGAAAATTGAAGAAAAAACATCAATACAACCGTTGCTATTAATTTTATTTAGAAATCCTTTTCAGTATAATTTGAAAAATTTCAAACGTCTTTGGACGATGTAATATTTTTCATTTTATAAATGCTTTCGGTCCGTGGTCGGTAGTGGTGGGTGCTTGAACTAGCAAATAGGGCAGGAATGGCTGATACATAATTATGTTGTAGGCGCTTTGAGTTCAACTCATCTCATTATAGGTAAGGGGTTTTTACTTTACACGATTTTCTTACCAAGTTATAAAAAAAGAACTAACTTTCCTACTATGTATATTTTACTCGTGTGATTTGAAAAAAAGACGTAAACTTTTAGGTGCTCTTAATATCGGTTGTATAAAGTATCGCTAAAAAACTAAATTCGACCTTAGAAGTTTTGAATTAAGATCGGTTTTTAAGTTTGCCGTAACCACTTTTGTAGTCTTAAAAATATGTCCAGCCAGAAACTTATATCCTGCATCAAAGACAAATTTTTTCACATTTATATTATCAGTAAAGACAATTTATTAGATATCGATAGATTTAAACAACAACAATCAACTATAGTTCGTTCCATAATTAGAGACAACGATTTGACATTTCGAGTGTTGCAAGTTTTTTCCATTTATTAAATAGTGAAGTCCCGCGACCGGTATTGACCGAAAGACCGAAATTAAATTCTGGACTTCGTGCATTTTAAAAGCTTTATTATTTTTAGCTACTTTCCCTGGTACCTTCCTGTGCCCATACTAACTCAGTCGGGTTAAAATCACAATGGTAAGGAGGCAAAACTAAAATAGTGACCCCCCTTTTAGCAGCCATCAGTCCACGAAGTATCATTCATAATTACTCTTCTCTCTCCGGAAAATCTCCAACAGCTCGGCTTTCAGCATAGGTTCCTCAAATATAATGTTTTTCTTTTAGCCAGTCCTGGATTTCGCATTTTTATTTTAAATTATTATTATGAATTCGACTAAACTATAAAAAACATCACCGCAACGTTGTTTTATTTTGCTCAGGGTATTTTATAAAAAACGGTATCGGTATTTTATTTAAAACATCGTACTCGGGCCCATCACTATGTTGAAAAATCTGACCACATTATTTTGTAGTTTGACATTTACTGTTGTCAAATTGTTGTCTCTAAATAAGGAACGAACTATAAGTGAACATCGCTAGTCTATCTAATAGGTGTTAGTGACGGCACTAGCTGTCACGTTAACGCTGTCAGCTGTCAAATGTGACAGATGAGCAAATTTTCCCGCTCTAGAGACATTAAAGCCATTCGGATACAGAGATTGTTTTTTTTTGATGTACAGGTGGAAAGTTTTAATGTTTAAAAGAAACAATATTATTGCAGAGATGTTTTCTTTAGGTGGTCTGCTTATCAAGCATGAGGGTGCTGGTTCAAAATCTGGCAAGCACTTATGTGTGTGACTTTTTCTGAGTTATATGTACTATCTATGATTATTTAGACACTGACTGACATGCGGTAAGGAAACCTGGTCTTATGATTTCCAATGATAAGTTTGAAATCACCAAACCACCTAGAGCTAACGTGGTGATTAATGTTCAAATATTCTCCGTGTAAGAAGAGGCCTTTGCTTAGCGGTGGATGGTGTGTGATGTGTGAAATCGTTAAAACATAATACAATTGTTTAGATTATGATTAAATCTAATTATTTTGTTTTATATTTTCCATAAATCCCTATCTCATAGGTTGATGATAAGATAACCTAATTTGAGCCTTTCTCATCGTACATTAAAACCTAATTTACTACTTCTTTCCAAATATTTCAGTTGTAAACACCCAATATCTCATTGTTTTAAAGTTAACAAAATATTTCCCCAAAAACATTACAACAGGATAAACATTGTTCGTTAAAAACAAATAATGTTATTATTTCCTGTAGTAATTAACCTTTGAACTTAGATTAAAAGAGTTAATTAAGCATTTTCCTCATTCGCTACAAAACCTAAAAAGAAATATTTAAAGGATAAATTAAAATCCTAGCAGTTCTATTAAGATAAAAACAACATTTTATCAGTTTAAAAAAATGTAAACTGATCATAATACGTTCACGTCATCAGCTTATAAGTGGGCACCCACTGCTGAGCAAAGGCCTCTTCTCACACGGAGAAGGTTTGAGCATAACTCACCACGCTTGATCAAGACGGATTGAGTAGTATGTTATTGGGCATTCTATTCCACTATCGGCAAGTCGCTCGGCGAGTGCGCCTCGCTACCGATAGTGGAATAGAATGCCCAATAACCAATAAGCGACTCGACTCTCTACTCGACCAACGATAGTTCAAGTTATTTTACTTCCGATAAATGAACGTAAAATAGATAGTAGCTAGGTAGGCTGTTTAAGTTTATAAAGATTGTGGAAGTAAAATTTTACTCATTACTAATCAGTTCGTTGACAACAGAAATCATGAAATTTGTTAAACAACCACAATCGCTGCATGTAGGCACGATTTGCGGTGACTTTTGTAAAACTAGTTTGCGTCATGGAGAATTGTTACCTAATTCAGTACGATGTATTATTTGCGGACCATCGAATTGTGGCAAAACTAATTTACTTATTGGACTTCTTATACATGAAAATGGTTTACGGTTTCAAAATGTTTATGTTTATTCAAAAACCTTACACCAACCAAAGTACATTTTTTTAGAAAAAGTATTACAACGGGTACCAAATATCTCACTCCAGAAATATCAAGGGAACGAGGAAGTTATAAGCGTTCAGGACGCAAAACCCAACTCTGTAATTATATTCGATGACGTTGCTTGCGAGAATCAAACTAACATGCGTGATTATTTCGCAATGGGGAGGCATAAACACATCGATTGTTTTTATCTAAATCAAACATATAGCAAAATCCCTAAGCAGTTAGTAAGAGATAATGCTAATTTAATTGTATTATTTAAACAAGATGATATTAACTTGAGGCATGTTTATGAAGAACATGTTAACACTGATATGACATGGCTTGAATTTCGAGAAATGTGTTCTAAAATATGGAGTGAACCCTTTAATTATGTTGTAATTAATAAAGACTGTAATAAAAATAACGGATGTTATAGAAATAAATTTGATACATTTGTAGTCTTTGATTAGAAATACAAATATTTAAGACTATGATGCTTACTTGATATCATTACTCTTTGACCGACTCTTAAGCGATAACAATCATAGTCTACCGTTATGGAAAAATCATTGAAAATACAAATTGTTGATGCTGCAGAAGCTGTAAAGAAAAAAATACGAAAAATGCGAGATTTTGACACTGAGAATAAGCAGGCATTAGAATCAGTTTTTAGACCTGTAACAGAGTCTCTTAATTTAATTGCTAACAGCAATAAGCAAACTGACCCCTTGCGATCTAAAGAAGTTGAAGAAACAAAAATTCCGTGCAAAAACGATACATTGCAACAAGACTATACTATAAACGGAGGAGAAAGTGACGTGGAAGAAAATGAATGTTATACAGACAGTGACGAGTCGTACCAATCCTTGGGAGACAACAATCCAGAGACAAATACATCATCCTGGTCAATATCTTCAGAAGCACTTTCAGATATCCCGTTTGGTGTTCGTACGGCGCAAGGACAACTGATGTTAGGTTCTGCTGTCATAACGATCAGTGACAATTATATCACCGTCGCTGGACGGAAATATCCAAGCACTCCTGGACTAAGACAACTGTTATTAAAAAAGGACGTAGATTTGAGCATGATTAAAGAATCTGATCTGCAGAATTATAAAATGATGTTGATTACAACAAACGCACATCGTCGAGACTTTGACTCAAACAAACCAATAAAAAGTAATAAGGGACAAAAATATATGCAAGTCATAAAACCTCTTTTTCAACCGCCAACTGCTATTCAAAACAATCAATCAAAAGGAAAAGGGCTACCTTTGACAAAAATGTGGAAGAAAGATACAGATTTTATATATTGGGATGATCCTAATGAACTTGTGGATAGGTTAAAATTATTGATTGCATCTCGAGACGCTGGTAACACTGGATTAGACAACGAAATTATATCTATTATTGAAGAACTACGTGAAAGTAAATATATTAAGTAATAAATAAATGGTAAAAAAAAATTGCTGTTCATTTTACTATCAACCTTTAAATATAATACAACTAAAATATGAATGTAGATAAATTCGGTCACCATATTCATAAGAGAATGCGTTTCTCTGAATTATTAGAGTTCAATGGAAATGCATTGCTAAAATCGGAAAGTGGTGATTTTGACTTGAAAAAATGTAGATTGAGAGGAATCAGATCTCCTGTAGATCCAGATGATGCCGTCAACAAGGATTACGTTGATCGATTGTGCGATCAGACTATAAAGGAGCAGAATAGAATGATCGGGTTGTTGCGTGCTCAAATCATAAAAGAAGCACAAATAACGGTCCAAGCTACTTTAAAAGCGAAGATACCTGACATTTTAATCCAGTTGGAGGATAAGTTTTATAACAAAGCGGAAGTACAAAAATTATCTAAAAACTCTCCATGATGGTAAAACAACAAATTGTTAATGAATTACACAAAGCAGCACGAAGAAATTTTGTTAGACGTTCAGTTATTATAAAAGGTATAGATGACTTATGGCAAGCTGATCTGATAGATATGCAAAACCTAAAAAAGTTTAATAAATGTTATAGTTACATTTTAGTAGTGATTGATTGTTTCTCAAAGTACACCTGGACAGAACCAATAAAATCCAAAAGTAAACTAGATGTTTCTCGTGCATTTGAGCGAATACTAACTACCAGCAAACGAAAACCTGATAATTTACAAACTGATTCTGGAACAGAATTTTATAACACTACATTCCAAAAGCTTATGAAGAGCTACAATATTAACCACTACTCCACGTTTTCTACCACGAAAGCTTCAATTGTAGAACGGGTAATTAAAACAATTAAAAATAAAATGTATAAATACTTTAGTTTTATTGGGAACTATAAATGGTTAGGTTCACCATTAGAAGTTATTGTAAAAACCTATAATAGTACAAAACATCGCACCATCAAATTCAAACCATTCGAGGTAAATAAGTTGAACGAGTCAAAGATAAAAGAAAATATTCAAAAATCTCAAAAACTAACTTCACGACAATGTTGTCCTAAATTCAAAGTGGGTGAAAATGTTCGGATCAGTAAATACAAACATATTTTTGACAAAGGTTACACGCCTAATTGGTCAACCGAAGTATTTACTGTAAAAAGGATTAATAATACCATACCAGTAACATATCGTTTAGAAGATCATCGAAAGCAACCCATTAGAGGTTGTTTCTACGAACAAGAACTTCAAAAAACTAGCTATCCAGGTGTTTATTTGATAGAAAAGGTTCTTCAAAGGAAAGGAAAGAAACTTTACGTGAAATGGTTGGGCTTAAGCAACGAAGAAAATAGTTGGATTGATAAAGATGCAATTGTGGGTTAGGATTATGAATATATAACCAAGCTCGTAAGGATTTTTTTATTCATTTCACTGACTACTATGCAAGGCAGTGGACTAGTCAACAGTGTGATTAATAATCTACCATTCGAACTTCATTTGCCTGGGTATAACTATTGTGGACCGGGAACAAAACTTGAGAAACGATTGCTGCGAGGTGATCGGGGTGTGAATAAACTAGATGAAGCTTGTATGCATCACGACATCGCATATGCAAATCACACAGACTTACCTAATCGTCACAAAGCTGATTTACAACTTTTAAATATGGCTAAACAAAGACTAAAATCAAAAGATGCAGGGAAAGGTGAAAAACTTAGTTCATGGATAGTGAGCAAGGTTATGAAAGCCAAACTAAAGTCAGGAGCCGGTATTAAAACATTTAATGCTTTTGTGTCAAAAATTAAGTCACAAATTAAAAAACTAAAACCTAAAAACAGTAAAGCACTAATCAACGTTGCTTACTCAGCTGCGAAAAAGATATTTCCAGACATTCAGAAGATTCGCATACCCCGTGTTATACCCATACCAAAGACAGGAGGAGTCTTACCTTTAATCCCAATTTTCGCTGGATTATCTGCTTTAGGAAGTTTAGCGGGTGGTGCAGCCGGTATTGCAAAAACCGTAAACGAATACAAGGCTGCCCAAAAAAGCTTGCAAGAAACGGAACGACACAACAAGACCATGGAAGCTTTAGCGTTGGGCAAAGGGTTATATATTAAACCCCATAAAAGCGGTAAAGGGTTGTTTATAAAACCTCCAAAAAACTGAATGAAAGGCTACCTAATCGTCCTTTAACTAATATTGATATCAGTAAGCATGCACGTGACATTCCTTACTTTCGAGGAGTGTATATGAAGGATCGGTTACCAAAAACACCAAAACGCATTGAATGTGCTATCGTCAACTTAGACGATTCACGAAATGAAGGAACGCATTGGGTAGCTTATGCTAAAATAAACAATTATTGTGAATACTTTGATAGCTATGGGGATTTGAAACCTCCAATGGAATTAATGCAGTACTTTAAAAATTGTAATGTTTTTTATAATTATACTAGGTTTCAACAATTTGATACATTTAACTGTGGACACTTATGTTTGGAATATCTTTGGAAATTTTGGAATAAATACGTATAAATGTTACGCATGTCTTTTATTTAAATCATTTTCATCATGTCACTCACCTTGTCTATAACTGCAAACTCCTCTGATTTATCTACGTATTATCCCAATACATTACAGCTCGATGGACATTATGAGTGTGCCTTATTACATTTCTCAACATTTAATTCAATTCCAAACATCGACAAAACAAATAATAAATTATATTATGGCTCTAACGAAGTTCTCGAAATACCTGAAGGCTCCTACGAACTACAAGATATCAGCGATTATTTAAAATCTGAAATGAAAGATTGCTCAATAAAAGTACAATGTAATAATAACACTCTAAAAGCTTTAATATACTGTACTAAAGATATAGATTTTACTAAAGATGGGACTTTTAGGAAATTATTAGGTTTTAACAAACAGATTTTAGAAGCAAATAAATGGCATGTATCCGAGTTACCAGTCAACATTTTGCCTACGACCGTGATCAGGATAGAATGTGATATTGTAAGTGGTTCGTACATAAACGGAAAACCCAGTCACATTGTACACGAATTCGCACTCAACGTGCCACCTGGATATAGAATTATAGAAATTCCGAAAAACGCCATATACTTCCCAGTCAACCAAAATAACATAAATTGTATACACATCAGATTATTAGATATTAACAATCGCTTAATAAACCTACGCGGTGAAGAAGTGCAGCTATATTTACATATTCGAAGGAAAAATGATTGACTACAATAAATATGTACATCAACAAACTGGAAACGTCAGTTCTACTAAAGTGATCAAGCAAATAAGACCTCACCCGAAGAAGAAGATAAAATTGACTAAAGAAAACAAAGCGTTCCTCAAAGCAATCGGTTTACTAAAATGAATATTTTAGACGTGTTATCCGCTCCAACCTATGACAACACCGTTGAAGGAATTGAATTTCATTCTTACAAACCCTACGTAACGAGCTTCAACAGGAACGATGAAATCCGCATACCTATTAACCAACAGGACCTGTATATACTTCCGTCAGCTAGTACCTTGTATTTGGAAGGAACTGTTATCGTTAACAAAAAGGATATGAAAGAGAAAGCCACTAGTGTTCATTTTACTAATAATGCTTTACTCTATCTATTCCAAGATATAAGATACGAGCTAAATGGCGTGGAAATCGATAGAATAAAAAATGCTGGTGTAACTACCACCATTAAATCGTTAATATCAATGAGTGAAAGTGAGTCGAAGATATCTCATGCATGGGGCTGGAATATCGATGGAATAAAAAATATTAATGGGGGTAGCTTTTCTGTTTCTATACCACTCTGTAACATCCTCGGTTTCGCTGAAGATTTTAAGAAAGTTGTGATAAATGGTAGACATGAACTGATATTGCTACGAAGTAACACTAATCTGAATGCAGTCAAACTTAACACCGGTGAATTTGTAGACGACGTACAGATAAATAAAATTATCTGGCGTGTACCACATGTTAAAGTGTCCGACAAAGAGAAAATTACTTTGCTAAAACTGTTAGAAAAAGATCGACCACTCCAGATGATATTCAGAAATTGGGATCTGTATGAATATCCCGCTTTACCTAAAACTACAAAACATACCTGGTCTATCAAAACATCCTCACAAATAGAGAAACCAAGATATATAATTATGGGTCTACAAACAAATAGAAAAAACAATTCAACTTCTGATATGTCTCAGTTCGATCACTGCCATGTTCGTGATGTCAAAGTATACTTAAATTCATCTTACTTCCCGTATGAAAACCTAAATATCAGCTTCACGAATAACAGAATTGCTTTATTATACGAGCAATACGTCAGATTTCAACAGTCTTATTACGGTCGTCGTCCGGAACCCTTATTAAGTGAGAAACAATTTAAAGATTTGGCACCGCTATTTGTCATAGATTGCTCTAGACAAGCTGATAATGTAAAGACAGGTCCTATTGTGGATGTAAGAGTGGAAATCGAGAGTGAGACGGATATACCAGATCAAACATCTGCATATTGTCTTATATTGAATGACTGTATAATTGAGTATAAGCCGTTGAGTAATACTGTGAGAAAAATATCATGAATCCGAATACTATCATACTAGATGTTCAAGGGTTCAAAGACCTAAAAAATGAATTTATAATAAAAGAATTAGCTATTGCTAGTCGTGATTATACGCAAACATTTTTAATAAAACCACCATACTTGTTTAAATACTTAACAAGTGACGAAAAGAGACAGGTTAGATGGTTAGAAAGAAATAGAGGCATTTATTGGAATGAAGGTTATATTGACTATAGAGAATTTCGACGTATAATCGTTCCGTATTTAGAAAATAAGGAAATAATTGTAAAGGGTTTAGAGAAGGTGAATTGGATAAAGGATCTTTGTGTAAATTGTAAAGTTTCAGACCTTGGTCCAGAACAGTGCCCTAATTTATCTGTTTTGCATGAAAAATACTGTGAAGGAACATCTAACTTTAATTGTAATAAACATATAAAGCACTGTGCGCTTAAAAATGTACTTTGTCTAAGAAAGTATTTAGAATGGGCTTAAGATGTAAATTATAATGTGTAATGTACTTAGGTATTGGTTTTTAAATAAAAAATCTAAATAAGTTAAATATGATTTTATTTTACTTAACACCCCGTACATATTAAATATAATACATAAATATAATACTTAGTATAGTATATTACATACAGGGCTACATGGTTTACACGGTATCTATTAAAGATTTTGATATTTTCTTAACCAAACACTCAGTATCGTCCATAACACTGTCGATACAATCTTGAACAATATATTGTGCGTTCATAATTACGTTCTCACTGTCACTATCACTGTCTATGGTTTGAGAGTTGTTATTGCAGAGATCTACCACCGAAATTTTTATTAATTTAATCCCTCTTCGTTGTAGTCGACTCATAACGAAGGATTTGTTGGGTTTTTGCTTTTTCGACTTTTCTCTGCATCGTTGTTTTGGTTTTTTATCCTTCGTGACCTGTTTGCTGTGCTCGGGTTCACTGCGAAACATCTCAGAGAATCCGTCTAAGGGATCCTGAGCATACTGGCTGAACACAATCTCGGATTCTGAAGAAATCTGGAACCAAATATAAACACAACTTATACCAGTATCATGTAAATTTTGCGCAGTTTTCTATCGAGACATTTCTCAAAAACAGCCTGAAATCTAGGCTTAGATAAATGGTTAACTGGTAACCCTTCTCAGCAGTCGGGTGAAAACACATTTAAGAAATATTTTACTCACCGACATGATGACTTTTGGTGAAAATTAGAAATATTAAACAGACGTTCGCCGTGAACAATATTTTGTAAATGATTAATAATTAATATTATTACAAAATTACCTGTCATACTAACGTCAACTGAGCATTTATGTCTCCAGGCTAAGGGCAATGAACTCCAACATAGGTAATAATTACACAATGACAATTCATATAGTGCCTTGTAAGCACATTACTCGAGAGTGGTAGTTACTTGAAAATCAACCTTATGATGCAGGGTATTCTAGGTGCATAGTTTAACTGCAATAACTGCAATCAGTATTTACTTTCTTTAAATAGGATATCATAAATAAAACGAGTTAATAGTTGTAACACTTAATTCACATTTTATTTATTTTCAACATCATAATTAGTGTCAGTAACATTTAGTTCATTCTAAAACTAAACTTAAACTAATACATGAGTGTATGTAAAACTTAAATAATTAAAATCAAAGTAATTTATTCTTAAAAATTAATGCATGACCCCATGCTCGAGTTGATATTTGATCCACAGATATCGATCTTTTGTCATCGTTTCTAGATAGAGCAACTTTGTTGACAGTTCGAGTAAATATTTCGTGTTTTATCGATTTAAACATAATATTTTTCCTCCGAATTACTCCTCCATTAAACAAAATGGTTTCATAGTCGGATAAGTTTAAATCCCTAACCACGGGTGATTTTACCCCTTTCGCTTTTTTAATTATATTGTTAGAGGTTTTTATAGAGTAAAGTTTCGATCTCAAACCAACAAAATCTGTTATATATTTTCCTCCCATTTCATCTTTAAAAAGACCGGGAACCTTTTTGTTTTTTAGTGGTATCTGTAAATCATTCATGGCCTCATAGTTACTGGTGTCAAAATATTGCAAGAAATTGTATTTCAAATCGTGGTAAAAATCGTTAGTATATATTTTATAGACAAAGGAATCGGTATCTGTGTAACATAGCTGCACTCGATCTTTATAAAAAGGCTTTACAATATTGTAGTGATAGTTATACATATGTGCTTTCGAAAGTTCTAACACAGTGAAGCCGATGTATATTGGTTTATCTAAAATAATTTGATCAGGTTTCATTTGTATTGCAACTAAATTTTCAGTTAAAACCGATGCACTGTGGAAATAAGGGTTGGATATAAGTTTCTCAGCGGATATAAATTTCTTAGTTCGATTAGACTGATCGCACCACTGATTAACCAAATGAACAGTTACTCTATTTTCTGTATTTTCTAATGTTTTTCCAAAAACACTGTTATTTAATAACTTAAAAAAGTCTTGCTCGAAAGAACTTTTTGCTTTTTGCCTTAATTGAGTATTTAACTCTATGTACTGTTTTAAATATGGACTTTGTCTAAAAGTAATAGCTCTATGAATTTTACGTAATATTAAACCATGTTCCAAGCATTTTTTCAAATGAACGTAATGAATTACATAGTTATACTTATTATACAGATTTGCTATAAGTTTCTTTGTTTTACCTCCAGGGGGTACACATTTTTCGGGACAAAATGGTAAGTCATTATGCTCATTATGTAAATGCTCGGGATATAATAAATCAACTTCTAGTATGAAGCCCCACTTTGCGTTATCCTCTATAGAGGTAACATTAAAATTAGCTAATTCGTTATCACTTAAAAATCTGAAACTCGAGTACGGTAAATACTGACACATGCTAAAACCATAAAGATTATTACAATCTAAATACACTATAAAACTCTGAGGTTGTGATGGATTATATTCAGGCATGTATTTATGATTAGCTCTAGCATACCGATGGGAACACATGCATAAACCGCCGCGTATACCGCTTTGTATCATTCTGATAATAGCTAAGTCCGATACCAGTTCTAACTGAACGCCCGTTTTTAGCAACATTGCATCAAAAGATAAACTAGGTGCAGTAATGTAAAACGCGGGGTCAAGACTGTAATATTGTTTGCACGTTTTCCGAAAATTTTGAAATACGTCTGTCAACAAAAGCACATCCGTTTTTAAGTATAGGTCTGTATACTCGCCGAGGTTATCTATTTCGAATTCACTCCAAACAGACTGCGCGTGATTATAATCCTCATCAGTAATGTCTTCGTTAGTCAAAGAGTTAAAAAAGTTACCTTTAGTTGGCAAAGAATTTTGATCATAACATTCCCAATCGGTCATATAGTCATATGGATATATTCCTTTTCTAATTAATAAATTAAACTGACTATTTGTAGGAAAATGAAATCGAAGGTTAACAAAATCTTCCACCTGCAACGTTTTAGCGAGCTTGTCTAGACTCGTTCCTAAAAAGTTAAATGAATCTAAAAATCTTATACAAATATACGCGTTATCAGCAACGGGAATAAATTTAGTAAATGCTACGTATTTTTCTTTAGTCTTGGGTATAATTTTGATCGGGCCGGGAATTTCCCCTAACTGTTTTATGAATAGATGACAATCGTACCCGGATAAATTGTGAAAAAATATCGGAACAAAGTTTGGTACTTTATGTAACAAATTACAATGCCGATGTGCTGCACCTCGATAACGGCCTGTAATATGACAATGGTCTCTTACTTTATCGGACAAGAGTAGATTATCACAAATATGACACTTTACGGCACGTTTGAATTCAATAGAATTCTCATCAGTGAATATCATAGGCTCGTTTTGGGATATTATTTTATGTATTTGTTTCACATCCTCAGTAAGAAAATGTATAAACTTTGAAACACAATCTTTGCCGCGATAACTTCTATAGCCCTCAACGGTATTATTGTTATTTGATGAGACGACATTATATGCGAACGCCGCTGGCACGTGGCGTTTTGAGTATGTCGTATTAGCGGTGTTGGATTCATTACCAGAAATGGGTTCAAGTAACGTTTCGAAGTCGGCATATATGACAAACGGAATACTTTGCTTTCTATTATAATTTTTAAATTTCAAAAACGAGCCTTGTTCCGGTAATACCGTGATAATTCCTCCACACAAGTGGGATTCAATTTGCTTAAGGGTCGGGAAAAATAATAAACAGGTTTCACAAAAATATAATTTACCATGATGTTTGGTCATCTGATTTCTAACTAACCGAGATAAATCCTTGATAAGACAGTAATGAGAATTATTATTGTTTTCTATAAACAGTAGATGGATACTCTTATTACACTTATTATTCAACGTTGTATACAACGGCCCGATAATTGTCTTCTCATTTTTTAAACCATACACAAATATATTGACAGAAGGATTATTTTTCTCAAAGATAGCTATGTCCGAGAATGTAATTGGAAATGTTAAATTATTAACATTTAAAACATCCTGAAAGTGAGGATAAGACGAAATTCTATCAGGGTGTTTGTTTGTGGGGTACAGCGCCGCCACAACACACCACAAAAAGCAATACCCATCATTGTTCCGAATATTCAAACAAGCTCTTTTACTTTTTATGAATTTCGGCAAAGTAAAAAATTTAGATCCGCTGAGTGGTTGATATTTATAAATATTTAATTCTAAGTGCGAATTGCCTAAAAAGGTCCAACCACTATCTCTTTCCTCGAATTCTTCAATTTTTTTTAATAGTAAGTTAACAGTTAATTTATATATAGAATCAAAATCGTAATTATAGTGTGTAATAAAATTGTTTGAACGGAATGATTTTATTTCTTGTTGGTCATTTTTATACAAAAGAAACGAAGCAAACAGTTCGAAGTTTATTTTGACAGAGGTGTGTTTCTGAATTGATTTATCTATTAGATGCTTGACTTGTGTACTTATACTATTGAGAAACATCTCTGGAAAACTTTGTATTTGTTCACCTATCGCTTTGATTTTATAACTTATAATTCGTTCTTTAAAAGAAGAATTAATAATTTCAACATTATCATAAATAGGGGTAGAACTATTGTTTTTATGTACATTGCTACGTAAATGACTGGACCAACGACGATTATCTACAAATACTTTGCAATCAGAACAGTGAGGCATTATGTTATTGTTTAAATCAAAGATTACTATAATTACTTCAATACAATTAGATTACGTAATACTTACAAGTAATATTCACGGTCTTAGGTGTATTGTTACAAAATATTTTATAAAATTAGTACAACTTGATATTCATTCCAGGGTCTTTGTGTAATTTTATTCACAGGCAAATCGGTAATAATATTCATGCGGCATGTATCTGAAATAAAAAAAAAATATGCATTAGGTACTTTATATGATTAGTAGGTAGGTTACGGTACGTTCCGAGGAAAATAATATATCTAATAATTACCTGCGAAAAATGAAATGTTTCGTACATTAGAATATGTATCTGCGTGGCCCAAATAATAATATGTTGATAAACTTCAGGTAATTAAATACTTTTGCAAAGACAAGTTATTTGTTTGGTATCTGAAATAAAAAAAAATGTTTAATTTATTAGGTACTAATAAAAAATAAGTATATAATTGTAAATTCTAAGTTGAAATTGAGAAAATTATTATTATGTTCTAATTGTTGATAATTACCTGCACAATATGTAATGATTCATACATAAGTATGTGTGTAATCCAAATATGTAGATTATGTATTCAGGTCCCGAAATTTTTTTTCAAAAGATGAAAGTTTTCGTATATACCTACTTTCTTGTGTGCGATCAATCAAATATTTAAAAAAAAATTACAGACAATTTAGAAAGGTGCTCACTACGAGAGAGGCCTTTAAGGTAATAAATAATATTTTAGGCTATATTTTATTATTATTATTTTTTGTCTACAAATCATAAAATATTTCATCATAAAATTTGTTATTACCCAATAGTTTACACGTGTGCGAAACCTTATTACTTATTTCACAATCGCAATAATCAGCTATTTTAGTCAGGGTTGGCAATAACTCGGTAGCAATCTATATATTAGCAATATACAAATTTTACACTAAATACCATTTATATCTATCATAGTATATCGAGAAATAATTATTCGCATGATTTTATGGTGGTTGTTGACGTAGTTAAAGGAATTATGTATTTATGTTTTAAGGAAATCTACACAATAAGTTTATATTTTCTAAGCTAGACTTCGTTTAGTTTACTCTTCATTGCACCTAAATACATTTTAAAACAGTAATACAGAGAGTTCGTGTACAACGGTGTACCTAAAAGTTAAATACAAAATTAGTACCTAAGAGATATTTACTAAATTTTAAAAAAATAAAAACAATGTAGTGTATGACAAATCCGTGCACGCTATCGTTTGGTCAGCCCTAGGTCATTTCGCTGCATCGACATTGTTGTTACAGCGAAAAATGATACCTATGTCTTCATTTACAAATGTGTATAATACGACTATAGAAAAAGTAACTTTAATACTGCAATACCAGATTGACTTTAATGGATTTTAACATGCTTGACTTATAATTCAATTTTAACTTATAAGCTACAAGTATTCGGTACATAGTATTCGCAGTCTTCAAAGTGCAACGAAGTGTTCTGATATCAACAGTATACAAATACTCCGAGTTCCTTACAATATCGGTGACAATATAGTTACTGTCATCACCAACCAAATCACCAAACCAGGCGGAACTTCTGATTGAAAAATGTAAGTGTATCAATAATTATTATTATATCTATTATATCAAAATATTCTGTTCATTTTCATCGTTCGTACTTGTGATCCGCTTGTTAATTTATATGTTTGTTTCAACCGATCTGCCACTAGAGGTAAATTCTCAAGCAGCGCTATTTCATTGGAATATGAGAGAACCAGTATTTGTCCAAACACTTGCCCTGCGCAATGGATATTACTCCATTGGCATACTTAAATAGTAATAATTGTATGACTAAATTTAGCCTTCTTATCTTTATTTCAGGTCAGACTCAGAGTGTGAATACTCAACAACATCGATCAGCACTGGACAAACAGCAAAATCCTGCCGCAAACCGTCCGCAGAAAGCAATGGGAAACGCAAGATACAGTCACATACAACATCAGCTCGAGCAAGGTAACTAATATTTTTCATAAACTATCCACCTTTGGTTAAATTATAAAAGTAAATTGTATGGACACGTATCTACCATTTGAATTACATATAATCTTTTAGTTATACATAGGAGAGGAGCATTTTCTAAGGAAATATCTGAGCTGTCTTTCATAAAATATTAAATTATATTTTTAACCAAGTTGATAATATTTTTCCCCCTTGTACTTCTCGTACTAAACATTAACTAATAACATCTTTTTTTGTTTCAGTAAGAAAACCAATACTGACAGCGACATATTCGGCATCAGTAAAAACCGCAACATCCCAAACAAAGAACATTCACTGGATCATCTAACTTCATTCATTGTAAACCGTGTAGCCAGCGGCTGCGAGCGTCGCGCAACGACCACCGATGGAGAGTTCTACATCGACTGTAAGGTATACAAGACTGAAGATGCTCGCCTTACCGACTCCGCTGAGCTGTGGAAGAAAGCACTCATCCGAATGAAGTTCCAGACTGATGTCGACTCTCTACAGTGGCGAAAATTACAAGAGCTCGTGCAGGCGACTGATATTTTGTTTCCAGATAAGCCAATGTTTTATGATAATTAAACGAAGTAGCTAATTTATAGTCGTTTCTTATTTACACTAACAAACCTTTACCGCTTTGGTTACAAGTTAATTTTATATTTTTTTTATTACACACTCACACACATACACACACCAACATCAATCGCCATCGCCTTTTGACATTCGGTGTTAACAGCGAATGCAAACTCGATCGAGTGATCGGTCGAGTCAGTAAGCAAGTGGATAGTAGAGTAGCTAATTTTTAACGAACGATAGTAGTACGGAACAAGTTACTCGTTCCTAATCAAGTACGCAACACAATGAACTGTTCCGTTCGAATTTATCGGACGAGTAAAGAGTCGAGTCGCTTATTGGTTATTGGGCATTCTATTCCACTATCGGTAGCGAGGCGCACTCGCCGAGCGACTTGCCGATAGTGGAATAGAATGCCCAATAACATACTACTGGATTGGCGATTTCAAACTTATGTATAATTAGTAATTATAAGTCCAGGTTTCATAATGGCGTTTTCTTTCAACGCGTCTCAGTGATATCTAAATAATCATAGAAGATACATATAATTCGCGAAAATCACATTGATACTTGCCAGGTTTTGAATTCGCACCCTTATGAAAACGAGGACCTTAACTTCTAAGTCACCACGACACGTTCAGGTAAACAGAACTACTACATAAATATGATTTTTTACGAACCATGGTATTTAAAAACTTCGTGAAGTTAAAACTAGTAGAGCTTTTCTTAGTTTACTTGAGTAAGTCGTAATTTTCAATAAATGCAATGTCAATAAATTTAAAAAATATCGTACCAAACGGCTTGCCAACACAGTATAAGTTGGGTTTTCAGCTGCCTTGAAGTTTCAAGGTTAACATTGCATACTTATGACTACAATTCACTTCTGCATGAAATAAATAATAACCAATCATCAGAAGGCATATATTCATTTAAAATCGTGTCGTATCCGTATCGTGACATGTAAAGACGCGCCCTATCTACGTTAACGATCCCAGATCGAAAGTATTCCGTAAATAACGAGTGGACTTAACGATGCACTAACGATAGTAGTTTGACATCGTTAAAACGAATTAATAGACCGCTCTCGTACTCATGAGATGAGACGAAGGTTTTATTTGAAGCAGAAAAAAATATTTCAATTGCAAAATGTGTGTTTTTATTGATGTGTGTTGTCATCATACGCCATGTTGTTAGCGTATTGTTGAACTTGGTTATTGTAAAAGAGAGCACCCTGTAAACAGCTAAATTTAAATTGGACTAGTAAAATGTAGGTACTACTTATATATCAGCTTGCTTGCGGCAAATGACCAGATAGATTACCTGATGGTAAGCAATCAGCTCCGCTTACATGGACACCCACAACAACGGAGGAGTTTTAAGTGCGTCGCTGACCTTTTTGGAGATTCGTTTTTGAAGTTTTAGGGATTGAGGAAGAGGGAGAAGGATTGGGACTCCAGTAACCTCACTCACACGGGGAAATACAAAGGATGGTTGATTACCACCGATTATGAATGACTCCGGTCGAACCGATCCATGCGTGCCGAACGCCCACACTTAAAACAATGAGACTTTTGGATGTTGACAAGCTTATTATCTCCTATATATTCATTGCACCCAACCTAGAGACAAAAAATCGCAATCAGCGGCAACAGATATCAACGAAAACCATTTTTACATAGAAAAGCAATCCTGCCACCAATGCAATAAGAACTTTACGTTAAAATAGAAAAGTCGAATTTCGAATATTCCTTGCAACTTCAGTCGAATATGAAACTTGTGAAACAAAATCAAATGTAAAAAGCCATTAGGAACTTCAACAAAAGTTTTTATTAAAATCTTTCGTAAAAGAAATTCATTCGAGAACGTCAAAGAATTATTGTAGCGAAGGCCGATCAAATTAATTCCATCGAATGAAAGATTAATAAATCTTTAATTGAAGCCACTAATAAGTAGCAAGGTCCAGGATTAATCCAAATCCTAACTAATTAATATTATAAATGCGAAAGTAACTCTGTCTGTCTGTCTGTCTTTTCTTCACGCCTAAACTACTAAACAGATTTCTGTGAAATTTGGTACAGACATAGTTTGGAACTCGAAAAAGGACATAGGATAGTTTTTATACCAAAAATCTGCATTCAGAAACGCGGGCATAAGCTAGTAATATAATATTTTATGACGGACATCAGTGTAACAATGAAACAATGAAACAATGAAACAATGAATTTATTTTTGCAAATAGGCCATAAAACGGCACTTTTACACGTCAATAAATGTAAATTCATGTATTTATTTTCAACACCCAAAAACATTATTTAAAAAGGCCAGACGGCAATCCTCTATGACAAAATAAATCCTTTTCAATCATGGTACTCAATAGATAGGTTAGACTGCACTGTTGGTGCGATGGCTGGGCTGCCGCGCAACCTGTCATGGATTTGATTCCTGCACGGACCATGTCCATCTGTGTGTCGTCCACAAATTGTTGTTCCGGGCCTGAGTGTAGTGTGTATGTGAAATTGTATAGTTGTAAACGAACCCACCAACGATACAGGAGAAAATCCTTGTGTAGGGCAACGTTTTTTTATAAAAGTAAAAAAAACACTAATAAAAGTGTGAAAGTCATTTTTGATACTTTTCCTCGCTTAATATGTATGTATATTGTATATTTCTTTACTTACATTTTCATTAGCAAATTATTTTTACGATAAAGACAAAGGTTTTTTGATATGGCTCTTTTGTTTTGTGTTATGTTGCTCAGTGTTGTTTACAAAATAATAAAATATCATATTCAATGTTATCAGTACGGGCAACATAAGCAATTTGTTAATTAGGAATTTGATATTTTATATCTTGTTTATGTGGGATGTTATTTTTACTTCTGCAAGAGGTTATGTAGCTTTGTTTTATTAAAATGACTTCTGTCGGATTCTGATAGCTTTTTCGAACTCGTTACTTATATAAATGTGGCCCATGTGTTATTCCACACTATAATCTATCATATCATCAGCCTATTTAATGGCTACTGCTGAGCAAAGGCGTCTTCTCACACGAAGAAAGCTTTGAGCATTTATCACCATGCTTGCTCAATGTCAATTGGCGATTTTAAACTTATAATTAGATAAATATATTTGTTTTATTTTCATATACTTATTAAATTTATTTTAAATCCAGTTTTCCTCATGATGTTTTCTCTCGCCTCTTGTTTATGGTGTCTAAATGAACTTAGACATAGGTATGACTCGAAAAAAGTCACATTGGTACTTGCCAGGTTTCGACCCCACCTCCTCATTGAAGAAAAGCGCTTGCCTTAACACATAACGTTGTACATATTGTTGTATATTCAGAAACGTTCAGTAGTTTTTACATGAAAGAGAAACAAACACCCATTATATAAACTTACAAACTTTCGCGTTTATAATATTAGATGGAATAAAAAAAGAAAGTTTATCAAACTATAAACTAAATATTGGGTTATTCTACTACGGGAAATGCCAAGAAATAAAGGCTATGAGAATCAGTAAAATTGCAGGTACATATTTTAACATTCAATCTTTAAAATTTTGATAAAATCCACATGAAATAGGACTACAAGGTTAGAATATGTCTTAACTAGCTTTGGCCATCAGCTTCACCTGCATAACCCTGATGAAAATTTACTTATATACATAAGCGCGCATTATATACATAATTGTACTTTTATAATAAGTGTGGGAGAGCCAAGCTTCGGCACGAATGGACCGGCTCGACCGGAGTGATACCACGGCATCACAGAAAACTAGTGTGAAACAACTACAGTGTTGTGTTTCGCCCCTATCCCCATCTCTCCCAATCTCTAAATCTCCAGAATCTTAACCCATTAAGGTTAGTAACGCATTAGTAATAACTAAACTAGTGTTAGTGGTGTCTATGGGCGATGTCGATTGCTTTGATCAATTAATCCATTTAATTGTCTATCTCTATGTCAGTTTTTATCAAATTTTACTAAGGAGTTTTTACGTGAAAGGATGACAAACATTCATGGATTCATGCTTAGAAACTTCGCACTCACACTTTCGCATTTAAAACATAAGTAGGATTCATTCAAATTACTTTTACTAAAAAATCTAAGTTCTTAATTCAAAATGTTCATCAACGTTCAATGTACGCAATAATAGTTCTAAATCTAGTTTGGTGTCCGTGCATGGCAATTTGATCACTTCAATTACACAGAACTAATGGCATTAGTGGCGAAAATTGAGTGCACTAACGCGTAGGCCTACGCTTCGAGTGATAGCATAATTTAATAAATGTGTTTCCTGAAGCAATAGCCAGAGATATAGTGTCATGTTAATATTTGAAAATGGATAAAATACAGATAGAAGACACTATTTTGTCCCTATTATATATGTTTAAATCTTTAAAACTATGCAACGGTTTTTATAGGTAGAGTGATTGAAGAGGAATGTATACATATATGCATAATAACATAGTATTTAGAATCAGCTTTGCGCCCGTGCAAAGAAGGCTCGTTAGTTAAAAATATTATGAAAAAATTCTTGTGAGGCCTACGGTTTTTTTTTGTGACGAGAAAATCATCTAATGACTTCTCCAGCCCAGGGCCGGGCGGGAGGGAGTGTCATACTCATACTGACTAAAAAAACCCCTATTCCTTCTCCTGCTCTGGGCCGAGGTCGCGGTGCCTCATTGCGCTTACCCCGCAACCCCGGCTGAACATCAGCCCTATAGGGCCCCGTCTGTGGTGGTCTATTGGCAGGCCTACGGTGCAGTATGGACTTGTGAGTCCTTACACAAACATTACTCTAATGATTATCCAACCATTCGCACGTTTCTCATTGATGAAAACGAAATGCTAAGCTAAAATTTTTAGAACTAAACATTTTTATCTACCAAAGCGCAAACATTATTAAACTTTTAATTTATTTCATTCATCCTTTGAACTCACAGCAGGAGTTAAGTTATGGTTTCCTTTGAAACCTTTTCTAAGTAAAAATTTAAGATTTATATTAAACTGTTTATATTTGCCAATGGCAAAATACGATGCATTGTCGGCTTGCCACTGACAGCTCGCTCTGTGCCAAACCGAAATAGGGATGGGTTTTAAGTTTATCGATGTTTTGGTACATATGCTTGCTTTGTTGTTTTTTTAATGGCAAAGGTCGGTCAAACTAATTACCTGATGGTAAACAATCGGTGACCTTGGACACTCGTCATACTAAAGGATCTAAGTGTGTTGGCGGCTTCGTGTGCGTTATCAAAGATTTATGATAAGGGATTAGTTAAATGATTGAAGATGGGGGGTAAGGATTGCGTCTCTAGTAACCTCACTCATATGTTGAAACACTACACTGTGTTTGTTTCACGCCGGTTTTTTGTGAGGCCACCTATTCGTACCGAAGCCTGGCTCTCCCTAATTTTAAATTAAAATTAAAATTTATTAAATTTTCTAAATGAGTTCACCAAAGTTTGGATGCCATTTCAATTATCTGTCTCCCCGTCTCTTAACCCTCTTCTATAGCAAATACTGCAGACCAATAAACAAAACTAAAATAATTCACATAAGCTTATTGTTCTCCATGCACCAGAAGCACTTTAAAATCCGCCAAATAAATTTCCCACATTTTTACAACCATCGATAAATAACGGAATATCGATAACCATCCCCGCCCACCGCATTAGCAGAGTGCAAGACGTGGCGATAGGCCAACGCGATACTCTGAGTTATCGATACAAATGCCACAACACTAATGTGTTTGGAATCCCAAAGTTTCCAAGCTATTTGTTCCTTGAAGTGTCTATATTTTGTGATGTTCATTTGTTTCTTTTACCATAGTCTATTGTTCGGGTCAACTTATTTATTCTTCTTAGATCTCGGCCCAAAAACTTAATTCTGAAATGATGTTGATTTTTGGTTACCAAGACTAGAAACTTACCTAGGCCAAAGAGCTTTCGGAATGATACTTATTATGAACAAATTATATTTAAACCTAAAAAAAACATTCTTGTATCATTTGCCTTAAGTCTCGTGACCAAACAATGTAAAGACATTCTTATGAACTGAAATCATACATGTAGCTTAGCATTTGTGGCCATGCCGAAGCAAGAGAAGCCATTTGACCTCCAATATAAAGACTCCCATTACATTAAATGCCCATACTATCATCAAGATCATCAACAGCCTATAAGTGCCCACTTCTGAGCCACCTTTATTGCCATTAATCACTACGCTTGCCCAGCGCAGATTGGCAACATCAAACTTATGATTAAAAATTATTATAAGACCAGGTTTACTCACGATGTTTTCATTCACCGTATGTCCGCTGTGTCTATATAATCTTAGAAAGTACATGTAACTTAGAAATAGTCACATTGGTACTTGTCAGGTTTCGAACCCTCACTCCAATGCATAAGAAGCGGAAGCCTTAACCTCCAGGCTACTACGACATCATCAACTATCAGCAAAGATACTGTTTAAAAATTTATCTCTTAAATGCAGTATCTCTTGAAAAATTTCCTCTCAAGCTACATGCATAGTTACTAAAACGTCATTTTCTCTTACAAGATCATACTTCAAGGAAATATTTTTGCACATCCTAAACAGGTCGTGACGTCACCGCGCTTCGTATTATTGAATTTCAGAACAGTTTTCAGACGGGAACATCGTGAAGACATTTTTCAGGCAACTCGTGTGGGTTGTTGAAAAATATGTTTTTAGTATAAATTGAAATAAAAAGTCGTTGACTTTGTGGTTGGAAACACGACGGTTAGGCGTAGGTAGGTAAGTCAATATTGTTTTTATGATTTGTATATCAGTTTTTTCTTTATATCGATTATAATGTGGATACTGCTTGACTGAACAGTTGACGTGGTGGCTGGGCTACCATGTAATGTGCCCCGGGTTCAATCCCCGCACGAAACAACTGTTTCATCATCATCAATCATCATCAGCCTATAAGTGCCCACTGCTGGGCAAAGGCCTCTTCTCATACGGAGAAGGTTAGAGCATTAATCACCACGCTTGCTCACTGCGGGTTGGCGATTTCAAACTTATAATTAGAAATTATAAGTCCAGGTTTCCTCACGATGTTTACCTTCACCGTATGTCAGTAGTGTCTAAATAATCATAGAAAGTACATATAACTCGAAAAAAGTCATATTGGTACTTGCCAGGTTTCGAACCCACGCCCTTATGCATGAGAAGCGGGCTCCTTAACCTCCGGGCCACCACGACACAACTGTTTGTGTGATCCATAAATGGTTGTTCCGAGTCTGAATTCAATATATGTATATGTAAAATTACACTCGCAACGCAAGAGAAAATCCTAAATGAGGGCAAAGTTTTTTTCTAAAAAAAAGAGAAGACAAAGTTGTTAGAAGGGTTTTCCAACCAAGAATTTGATAAGTAAACAAAACCTGGATAAGTAGTTTTCCGAGTTTCACGTACTTTCTACGATTATTATTTTAGACAAAACTGACATACGGTGAAAGAAAACATCGTGAAGAAATTTGAATTTCGAATTCTAAGTTTGAAATTACCAATTCGCCTTTCGCCTTGTGCTGGCGTGGTGATCAATGTTCAGTCCTTCTCCGTGTGAGCAAGCCTTTGCTCAACAGTGGGCTCTTTTACGTCGGCTGATGAAAAAAGAATTGAAAAAAAAAAAACTGTTCAATTGATAAAACAACTAAACCCATGACAAATGTTGTCATAAATTATGAAATTGAAACTAACTAGGAAACAATAGTATGTTATATTTTCAGGCAGTTTATCTCTGAAATGTTCACAAATTGCGGGTATTTGTTAGTTATACAGGATGCGGCTGCCATGTCGTGATAATATCGGCTTTGAATACCGGAAGCTTAGTTTTGCTAGATGTGGCTGTGTAAGAGTTTTTGATGGAGTAAACGGCTTTTGTAGGTACTGACGCCCTAGTCCTCAAATCATCAATCTTCAAATCTCCAACAGCTTACAAAAGGCCGAAAACGCACTTGAAACTAGTGAAACCTCTGGTGATGGGGATATCCATGTCCTAGACAAAATAACTTACGATTTTTTATTTTTTCGTAATAGGCAGGCATATAGCCGCTATCACGCTAGGTGGTAAGTGACCTGCAATGGACCACAAGAAAAAAAGACACCCAGGTTATAAGCGTTCCACCTTCTTCTTTGCAAGCATCACTGCTTTGCAGAAAGAGGGTATAGCTTCTCAGTTCCTCTCGCTCCGTACTATGGCCTCGACTAAGGCCACACGGATCACTTCCCTGAGGACATGGTGGTGCTTAGCCCAAAGAAAGACACACTGCTAAATAGTATGGTTCTCGTAGGGTGAAGGTTCTACGAGCATGTATTAACCTACAAAATTCGCAATAAAATGCCACATCTAGCAAAATATAAATCATAAACATTAATCCGCCATGTAACAGCATCCAGTTCTAATTATGTTCATTTAATATCGCTACTGCGTTTGTTAGTACAATAAGCTATAACAACCAATTTACTGTAGTCTGGCTTAGTATGGTTTTCCCGCTCATTCGACGGGCAACTTATACTGGTTTTTGTGTAGCCATGTATACATTACCAGTGGGTCAAACGGTCAATGTTTTTTTTTATTGTATTTCCGATTTTACCTCGAAATAATAAAGTTGAAAGTCTATAAACATTAAACATAGTTTTGAACATTCTGATATAGTGCCATTTTAGCTAACCAGCAGGTCAACCTAACCTGTAACTTTTTTTCATTAGATTTCCGACTATATATCAATAACGATAAAATTGTAAATTTATAGTCTAGATGCCAGCAGGTCGAGCTACACCAACCTGTCAATGTTCTTCGTTGGATTTTCGACTTCAAATGAAAAACGATAGAGTTGAAAATCTATATTTTGAGTACTGTACATGGGTCTGATTTTGGCGCCTAACACAATAGCTGTTTATTCGTTGATATGGTCAATTTGCACGCCTAGTGTTCGGCATGTGTATGGATTTGGACTTTGTTAGTTTTATCATCCAACACCATTTTACGGCACTAGTTGTGCACCTAATTTTGTATTCCGTTGTATTCTAGTACATCTACGTGCGTTTGTACGGTCTAGTTAATCCACACGGATTTTCTATTAAGTACGTTCGCGTGTCATTTCGAATCTATACTTTGTTACTATTACTTTGAGTTCATTTTTCATTTTTTGTTTTTATGTGATAAGCCTTTTTTATTTTGAACGTCTTTATATTCTTTTTATTGGATATATCGACAGATCATAAAAATATGATGGTAAACAATCAGCGCTGTCTATGGGATACGCAATTGCAACGCCAGCCTTTTGAAAGTTATTTTGGTAGGCGTAAGCTTAAGGTAGGAGGAAAGGATTTGTTCTCAGGTAAAATCCGGCAACTTATATGGCGAAAAATTAGGCAAGCTATTTTTTTATATTATAGGTCGGCAAACGAGCAGACGGATTATCTGGTGGTACTTTCTATGATTATTTAGACACCACTGACATACGGTAAAGGAAAACATCGTGAGGAAACCTGGACTTATAATTTCTAATTATAAGTTTGAAATCGCCAACCCGCATTGAGCAAGGGCAATGATCTAACCTTCTCTGTATGAGAAGAGGCCTTTGCTCAGAAGTGGGCACTTATGGGCTGATGATGATGTATATTTTTAACATTTTCTGAAAATGATTACTTGTTAGATCGATTTATCGTCCCCTTAAACCTCTGTATACAATGAAATTTTCAATAAAATCTTTGGAGAAAAATACATTAAAAAAAACCTAAAACAAAATCGAGTGTTTTTTATTTTTATTTTTTTTATGTAGGTATTATTCTAGTATGTACGTTTAACATTGTCAGAAAAGAATATTGTTGAATGTCTGTCAAAAGAGTAGTCTACTACTCGGGTCTTACATACCAGCGGGAAGAGGAGATGTAGTGTTATATATTCAGTACTTGTTACACAAGAAAATAACAAATCCAAGTATATAAAAACTTTAGCATTCATAAGGATTTCATTATCACTTAATTTATTCAGTTCTTGGATTTAAAGTTTTACTCTTTACATTTTTAAATGAGTAGCTACTGGATTATGCTGGCTAGTTCCAGATAAATTTAATGTGGTTCACTTCTTTAGTACAGCCCGTAATTAATTTCAGCTTATGACTTAATACGAAAAAGGATATTATCTTTTTTTTTCTTTTTAGGGTTTTGTACCCAATTTTTTTTCTTTCGGGACTTGGAACCCAGCTAGCTAGCTAAGTCGTGGTGGCCCGGAGGTTAAGGCGCCCGCTTCTCAAGCATGAGGGTGCGGGTTCGAAACCTGGCAAGTACCAATGTGACTTTTTCCGAGTTATATGTACTTTCTATGATTATTTAGACACCACTGACATACGGTGAAGGTAAACATCGTGAGGAAACCTGGACTTATATTTTTTAATTATAAGTTTGAAATCACCAACCCGCATTGAGCAAGCGTGGTGATTAATGCTCTAACCTTCTCCGTGTGAGAAGAGGCCTTTGCTCAGCAGTGGGCACTTATAGGCTGATGATGAAGGATGAAGGAACCCAGCTGCTTTATTTTTTAATGGTGGATAATTATGTAATTATCCGTGCAGTGAGAATGAATGGCAGACTCTTACTGACTAAAAACCATGACGTTCTTTCTAATCATTCAATATTGCGTACTCTTTTTTAAAAAGCTGGCAACGCGCCTGTGGCTCCTATAGAGTTGCACGTATTCATGGGCGGCACTGATCACATAACATCAGGTGATCGGTCCGATCGTTGCTACCTATACTATAAAAAAACTTATTAATAAAATAGAATAAACCATAGGAATACTAAATCTGTATAAATAAACTGTTTGGGCTACAAATTAAGAAACAAGGCCGTAGGCTAATGTATCCGCACACAAACCATGTGTTTGGCACTAAGCTGGCAACTCATTGGGTTGTGGAGAGTCTTGGGAGGGTCGCAGTGAAAGCGGATAGCGATTGAACGTAAATGAAACGATATAAAATGGTAGGCAAAGCTTTTCGAACAGTGATACCACGCCCTAGAATACGCTCGATTAAATTTTTTTTCACCATGAAGTGAAGTAACAAGAGTCCCAATCCTTAAATCCCACAAAAACCGAGAATGGATTTTTAACTCCTTTCACTGTTACTATCCCATAAAAAAGTTTCTTAGAAGGTTTTTATCGGTAATCTTCATAGTGAGACAGATAGTTCACAGTGCACTGACAATTCAGTGGTATAATATTTTTTGATTTTCAAAGTTATTTTTACTGGTGTTATAACAGACACTAATATCATATTTATAATTAATATACTCTTATTTTTAGGTTTCCTGTCATTCCTGTTCATGGGTTAGATTTAAGTTTCTTTAAAAACTTAAAGTTCTCAAAAAGAGTAAATGTTTCCTACAAATCGCTTTATAACTCGCTCATCGCTAACACTGTGACCACTCCCCCTGTCCCAGTTCGCACCACAGCCACAAACAAGGCTATCGTTGTAAGAAGCTACTTAATGGTCGCATTCATTGTACTGGCAATCGCTACAGCTGAGTTTAATGGAATACAACTCATTTGGTTACGATGGGAGGACAATTTAAAATAGTTTCAGTTGATGGTGTAATATGAATGAAAATAATTGTGTTTTATTGTTATCCAAGTCTTATAAAAATGCGATTCCGTGCATCAGGATTTGCTTCTATATCATAAGTCCGATTATAAAAAAAATATGTGAAGGACGGCAAACCATCAGGCGGATAACCTGATCGGAAAGGATTGACTCCGATAACCTCGCTCACACGGCGAAACACAACGCTGTGGTTGTTTCACGCCAGTTTTCTGTGAGGCCGTGGTATCACTTCGGTCGAGCCGACATATTCGTGCCGAAGCATGGCTCTCCTACACTTATACCGAGGACTAGAAAAATATTATACTTAACACGAAGAGTCTTGACAAATAGTTATATTTCTTTTATATTATGATAGTTCATCAAACAAACAGACGGATTACCTGGTGATAAGCAATCGGCGCTGCCCCTGTAGGCACACTCGCTACACCAGAAGAGTTAGGAGTGCGTTGCTGACATTTTAGTGATTTAGGCAAGAGGGAGGGATCGAAGGAGCAGAAAGATTGGGCCTTCGGTAACGTCACTTACACCACGAAACATAATGCTGTGATTGTTTCACGACGGTTTTCTGTGAGGCCGTGGTATCACTCCGGTCGAACCAATATCCAATTTCAATACTTTTATTTCGAATCGTCCATTATTTGCAAAGTTTCCAAAAACTCTTCAGATTAATAATACTGACCTTTTAGTAATTAGTTATTTCCAAATGGTATTATAAAAATTATTCAATAAACATTTTAAAGCAAATATCACGCCATTGGCGACCCTTAAACATGATTCCCCAATAAGTTAGACAATAGTTTTCAGTTTCAAACTCACACACAATAATTCAAGAGAGACCAAAGTCCACTTAATGAAAACAGAAGTTTATGCGGAGCCATTAAAATAGCGATTATTTTGATTAAAATATGAAATACCTTACTTCGGCACGAAAGGGTTTGCTTGACTTGAGGTTACTGAAGCCAACTCTGCTATACCCTATCCCTAATCCCCAAATCCTCGAATCTCTAACCACTAAATGGTGGTGTCCATACACAACGCGATTACTTACAATCAGATGGTCGATCTGCTCCTTTGTCGCCCTACGCGACAAAAACCGTTACCTTTTTATGTTATACATATATTATATATATCTGTGTGTGCTTTCCATGTAAAGTCATTATACATTTCCATTACCGTAGGTAGTCAACGATTCCTGGTTCTTTTTTTTCGATACCCATTTGTGCCAAGGCAGGCTCTCCCTTCATCATCATCAGCCTATAAGTGCCCTTTGCTGAGCAAAAGCCTCTTCTCATGCGGAGAAGGTTTGAGCATTATTCACCACGCTTGCTCAATGCGGGTTGGCGATTTCAAACTTATAATTAGAAATTATAAGTCCAGGTTTCCTCACGATGTTTACCTTCACCGTATATCAGTGGTGTCTAAATAATCATAGAAAGCACATATAACTCGGAAAAAGTACATTGGTACTTGCCAGGTTTCGAATTAACACATTGGTACATGCATGAGAAGCGGGCTCCTTAACCTCCGGGTCACCACGACTCCCAACACCATACTGCCAAAGTAGGCTCTCCTATACTTAAATATAATTACTTCCACTTGAACCAAATCGCTAGCTTCATAGCCAAACAATGAGTCCGCAGTTCCAAAGACGCAGTTCGGTTCTCCGTTTATTATTGCTGTAACTTGTGCAACCGTTGCCGCAAACAATATCGCTGGATTTAATTAAGTATCTCTTATACTATGCAGAAATCTTGTCCGTGTCTTTTGTAAATTTCTTTATCTTATTTATTTTATCTAAAACGATTTCCATGTCATAGTTACTTCAGTATCAGTTTCAATATTAAATTGTATGTCTTATTCTCCCAGCTGAAACTCAACGTCTCAACTAGACTAGTTCCAAGAGAAATGGGAGCCCATACTTATGACCAACGTGCCATACGCATAGCACAGGTATGATAATATGTTCGAGCCAACTATTATAGTTTTCTGCACAATAAATTGACTTTAGTATAGCTCATCTAACTTAAAAGCCAACCTGACAGGGTTACCTATAAAAGCACTTTCCAGTCGAAAAACTCGATTTAACTAAACTTTTACGATATAACCACACATTTGCATAAGTATCACAAGTACAACAATCTCAAAAAACTCAATAACACGCCACTCGAAGCTCTCATGTTTGTCTTTCCAAAAATTATACCAAAAATCTCATACTGAACACACACGTCCAAAATTAATTAACTGTCCTGTTTATGACACCAGTTAATGAAATACCAGATTTAATTCAAGCAAAATGCTTAAAAAACTTAATTATCCGATTACAGGGACCCCCATCACGGAGCTTGACAAGTTAGCACCTTATTAAATGTATGATATAGGATAATTATGTTACGTTGGAATTTTTTACGATGCGCCCCAAACCATTTTTTAATAAAGCACATTTTTATGATGTTTTTAAGGCTTGTTTTCGTACGAGACTCGATAAAAACGTATAGTCTATCTATTTTTTGGGATATTAAAGCAATGAATGTTGGTGTTTGAGTGGTGGTTATATTGATTGGCTAGCTGAAGGACTTTTTAGTAAGTAAATCATCAAATGTTTTCTCTCTAGAGGAAGTGTCAGCATCATACTTATTGAAAAACCACTCCACCCCGCTCCTTATCTTGCGCCAGGCGCCTGATCCGCAGCCGTGTTAAAAAAGTATAGGGCAGGCTACAGGTTAAGGCAATTTTTTCCAAGTATGAGTTATTTCTAAGTATTTAGATATCACTGACATGCAGCAAAAGAAAATATCGCGAGGAAACCTGAAAAGTTGAAATCACCTAACCGGTTTAAACAAGTGTAGTGATTAATTACAAACCTTCTCCGTGTAAGTAGAGGCCTTTGCTCTGCCGTGCTCAGCACTTGTAGTCTGTGATGATGATCGCTAAGTGTTCTTCTTTCGGGAAACAAAAGACAAAATGTTTTTAAGCCTTTGACTGCCGACAGAAATCTGTTGAAGGCAAATCCTCCGCTAACGGAGGTCACCGGTGACCCCCATGGCGCTTAACGTGAGATAAAACAGTCCAAATAACATTAACTTTCTATCACTGGGACAGTGATTTATCAATTAACAATTTCCAGTCAGGGAAAAGATGATCTTCTGTTTCCAATTTCACAGTAACACAACAACCAAGGTCAAAAAAGGTATACAGCAACAAGAATTAACTACACATCCTTTTCAAGCGAGAACATTATAACGTAATAGTTTTCTACAATATAATAATAAATAAGACAAACAAACAATATAGCAACAGCTTATCTTCCCGATGCTCCTAACGCGTTAATACCCCTGAAGTTGAGGATAATATCGGCCAACTCAACGTCTTGACTTAGAGGATTATACGAAGGTATTAGGAATGTTTCGATATTATAGATGTATAATAATAGGGATTTAAATGCCAAAATTATATTAGTTTGGGAAGCTAGAGAAAACAAAGTTGTTCGGGAAACGACAGTGACTTGATTCTAAGGCTAGAAATCCTTTGGTATCTAAAATGGTATCCCAGAACCACTTGTTGACCAGTTGAAGTTATATCATCTAGATCATATAAGAAAATGTCGTGGAGGCTTGAAGATTAACCCATGGTATAGCTGGAGCCCGGATCCACGCGAGATATAATGTGTTTTCTATTGTTTGTCATAAAGGCAAACAAGAGGTTAGGGCATGCTACATTGAGGCTTCTACAACATGAGAGTACTGTTGAGAAACCTAAAAGGTATCAATGTGCCTTTTCGAATAACATATGAAGTATATTTTGTCACCATTGACATGCGGTGAAGTTAATCATCGTAAGGAAACATAGACCAATCATTTACTACTATAAATATGTTGTTTTTATATTTTTCCTATAGCGAAAATGTCTTTCGACCAGTCGTAATCAAAAACGTTAAATAATTGTAAACATTAAAACACTAGTTTATCTGTGTTTCATCCATATCAGGAATAAGATACTTCCTATATAATATGATATGTGATATCATAAGGAAAAGCAAAAAAGAAACATGGAAAATTAAATCCACTTCTGAAAACTTTCCTGTCTTGGACCCCTACTGAATTCAATACGTGTATTGACACGGAATATTGCTAAACTTTGGCATTGTCAAAAAGTAGGGAAACTAGGCTTATGTAGTTACAATTTTTCCTCTTTCAAAGCCTCGGCTTATAAAAGAGAGTTACCAAAAATAGTCATGCAATGTTTCTGGTATTTTTTTGGATTTTTCGTTTGATTCTAACATTTTGGATTACCCAATTTCATTTCGGATTTATGTATAGACCGGCCAATCTTTTGTTACATTTTTTTTGTTGTAATATTTTATTCAGTTTACTGTATTGATTTGATTAAAAGTAAAATTACTAGCGTACGGTTAGAATAAAATATTCTAGAGGACGAGCGTGGACCGTTTTTAATTCTAAAAATTTGAACTTTTTCCACGAATGCCGAAATGGTTCCTGATGTTGGAAAATAGGCAAAGATAAAATATTGATATCTTTTTTTTGTGATCAGCGCAGTACACATGACGAAAACAAAGTCACTTTCAAAAGTAATGAACATACGCACAACAGAAGCTTCTGAAGGTCATGCCCAAAATAAACACTTTAATTACTCTACCACTAATCACCATCACCACCTCACTTCTAACACTAAATTAATATTACCGGGCTGACTCGCAATCAAAGTTTACCAAACTTAACACAACTTTCCAATATTAGTGTATGTTAGTTGTAACAGCGTGGGTCCCAGTATATTACCTTGAGGAACGCTTTATGGTTCTAACAGCCTGATACAAGTTTCTATGGTAATTTAATCAGTTCTTTACTGTTGTTAGGCTCCCATATTGGCGGGAAAGTTGTGTTATAAAATACATTAAGGAGGGTAGGGTTGGTGTTTAATTTTGTAAAGAGTTTTTGAAGAATATGTGTTTTATGCTAAGTTTAGCTTCTTTTACATGGTGTAAGAAACCTGTCTGCAAGATAGATGTACTTTTAAAATTATTCATATTATCGTATTTTTTTAAGAATAATATATGCAATATGCATTCTCAGTTACTTGACTGCACAGTTGACGCAGTGCCTAGGCATCTGGCCACTATACAACGTGTCGTAGTTTTGATTTCCTCACGTAACAACACTTTGTGTGTCGGGTCTAAGTGGCTTATCTGTGATTTTTTCTATTATTCAACGAATGCACGACATAGGAGAAAATACAACTGGGGGCAAAGTCAAAAAAAGAAAGAGAAAACAAATCACAATTTTTTTTCACCTTGTGATCTAGCAAATCCTTTATGTTCGTACAAATACTAATTACCATTAATTGAACAAAACAATTCTGATAAATTACTTTTAACTAAAATTGCTACTTAATTCACGAACGAATCTCCCAAAATTCAGTTCATTTACAACTGTCAATTCCTTCACCAATTTTAACATAATAATTCTCAATAGTTAATCCCTTGAGATATGAATAGAACTGGCAAATTTATGCAAGAAACGTCACAATTTGTCCCGAAGTGGCTAAGTTCCAATGAGCTCCACCTTCTCCAAAATCTTAGTGGCATCATAAAAGCTTATCTGTTCTTCAACGATGCTCTTAAGGCCATCTGGTCCCAATAAGCATTCGAGTTTCTAAAAAACTGGGCCATCACCATTATCTACTGTCATTAACCTTTATTTTCATGAATATTGAATAATCCATACATTTGATGACATGATTTTTTAATCAAGATGTAGAAGGGTAATTGCTTTGGCTATCTTTTAATCACTTTCTTGGTGAACTTGTGAGAGTGGTTTCCGTTTATTTCAACAATAGACAATAACTTAAACAAAAGATTTGACAGGTCAAATTGAGATATTTATTCGCGAGAAAAAATATTCAGGTAGAAAATTTAAATTATTACACATATCATCACCACGTCATCAGTTAAATAGTATCCACCACTAGTATAAAGGATTTTCCTCCGTTGAAGTAATGTAATGAGCATTAATGAAACACTTGCTCTGTGGATTGCAATTTCAAACTTATAGGTAAGTCCAGAAAAACCAGATTTATAAATTTACTTTCCGCATAGTAACGGTGAAATGATATATATTTGATATTGTGATGTTAAGCCTCAGCAAAAGTCACATTGGTACATGCAAGATTTCGAACGCGCTTATTCTTTAGAAGCCCAATTGACCTATGAGCCAACACGAGCATCAAAAAGAAAAGACAGAACCTTCGTAAAAATTAAATCAAGTAACACAAGAACTACCAACTTGATTTCTTTAATAGAATTTCACTACAAACAAGCAACGCTCACACATATAACAGGAAGAGCATAACTCATAATATACCGTGTAACAATCTCAATAACTAAGTGAGTCCCTCACTTATTTATTGAGATTGTTACTTAATAATTCAACAACCGTAATTACAACTCGGTTTAATATTTGGCTGCAACCTAGATATTTACCGGCAGACAATGATGATTAAATGAATATTTTATGTCTGGATGAGTAATCAAAGATTCTCACTTGACTCGGTAAGCATTTGTTGTAATTAGCTGCAGAGCATTTGGGAATGTCTCATAAAATTCTTGCGGTGCTAGTGACTATAGTGATTGACAGAGATGTATCTAAAAGTAGCTTTTGCCCGCGACTCCGTTCGCGTGGAATAGTGACTTCCTGCAGATTTTTGGTATAAAAACTTCCCTATGTTCTTTCAAGAGTTCCAAACTATGTCTGACCAAATTTCACACAAATTGGTTTCGTAGTTTAGGCGTGATGAAAACACAGACAGACAGAGTTACTTTCGCATTAATAATATTAGGTTTGGATGTATACAACTTGGTCATTAAAAAAACTGTTTGGTGTTAAAATTTTTAGAAAATCGATGTTTTCTATTATTATTCCATTTTAGGAAAAAATAGAAACTTAAAAAAGTAACAGAATTCGCAGACACAAATCCTGGCTCGGAGAAACGATTTAAAATTGAGTAACTAAGTTGAGATTTAATCTGCCATTCCGTAAATTATTGAGCTGATACTATATCATTTATGTTTATGCATACCATTATTACTAGCAAATCAATAAACACCTCGTAATCACCAATCATGTTTACAAACACAAATAATCATACAACAAAAGCAGTTTTCCTCCAAATTTCTCCTGAAATATCACCCGTTGGACATAGGTATGGCTGAACAAAAGTTTGTACCGTTCTGCTGTAATTAGGAGAAACGTTAGAGGCACATGGCGCTCTGAAATTTATGAGCGACCTTAAAGAAGATGGTGAATTTAATATATGGGTTAATGGTTCTCAACAAGTTGGAGATGCAATGAGTGCCTTTTGTGGTTATTTGTTTTATAATGCATTTCTGCTGGTATTATCAAACGTAGTTATGTTAAACACCTCATAAGAGACGGCCACGTGAATGTCCTTATGATGTGCCATTTAAAAAACTTTGCTTCCATTAGTATTTTCTCCTGTGTCGTGGGTTTTCAATCAAATATACAAATTCACATACACAAGCTACGTAGACCCGAAACAACAATTATTATTAAGTAGTAGAAAGTGTTGTTGTTAAAAAAGCATATTAGATCGACCAGTTTGATTAATATCCCATCGATATCGGTATTATTTAGTGCAAAAATTTTATAGTTTCAAATTCAACTAGGACCAAAAACCACCAAGCTATAAAATTAAATATATAGAATTTTAAGTAAATTTCCCTGAAGTGTCAGATAAAGATTGCAATCATGAAATTTATCTACACCAAAAGTATTAACTACAAAACGAGTATATGCTATCGAAAAAACTGTATCATGCATTTCTGAATCGATTTCACAAACATTTTATTTTACTTCAGGCAAAACAGAAATACAGAAATCTTTGCTATACAAAAATAAATCTTAACATGTACAAAATAAAATCGAAATGAAACCGGTAACGCATTCCTCCTGTTTTCGACGTGCATCCAACCACTATAACTCACTTCAAAACTTGACAAAAGTTGAAATTTTATCGTAAACTCGAAATATTTCCAAAACTTATACGAATATCGAAACTTGAGTGATTTACTGTACAACTTGAGAATATAAATGAGAGAGTTGGTGTACAGTCCGCCGCGCAGTTTACGAATTGCCAATTCCAATGAATATTACAACAGTTTTTGCCATGAATTGATGTAAACCATATTTTAACATTAATCGACATTTTGGTGTTGTTTTTACTGATAAAAATAAACTTTTAAATATGTATAGCTAATAAAACGTATTTGAATACTTCAAAATATCAGAACCACAACAGTTTTAACAATTAAGATCATTTATTATTTGATCAAGCCATTAAAATACTCCCTGATATTTTTTTTCAATCTCTTCAAGGAATTTACACGCCAAATATCCAAAGCATTATAAATCCATTAATTTTAGTTGAATGTTACGTATTGTCTGTCAATCACTCAGTAACGGAAGCGTTTCACCCACTCTGGCATATTGATTAAACTTGAAACCACACAACGCAATCATTCAAATTCAAAATCACTAAAATCAAAACTAGCTTCACAAATGCTAATGAAACCCGTCACAAACAATTGGACAAAATAACAATTAAACATACCTTCGAATAATCGCTCCCCTCATAAACGCTCACTAACTGACAGATGTCAACGCTGTCAGTTTTCCCGCCAATTTCACTGTCATGGCGGCGAGGTGTTTTCGTTGTATGATGATTTATTTACGTGAGAATAGTTTAATTTGCGCTATTTTGGGAAACGTTCATGATTTTTTAATGGTTTGTGAAGTGTTTTGATGCGGTAAGAAACTGCTAGGAAGCAATATCTTAAATATCAATAATCTTTTTATCTTATGATTAATAGATAATATAAAAGAATTGCAGTACATTTCCTTTTGTCATTACTTTGTAAACTTAATACATGTCCTATAATGTCAGTGTTTTTATTTACTATAAATCAATCAAAAAATTACTTTTATTACAAAAGCCATAAGGCCATAAGGAAAGAAGATACCTAAACGAAAGCAAAAACTATTAATGTTAAAAAATAAATACATTTCTGAGTAGTTAAGTGTCGGTGAAAAAATTATGTAGTTATTCGGATGTTTATTTTTAAACTTGCCTTCAACTCGGCAATATTTGTTAAAATATCACGCGGGAAAAAAGCTGTTAAGCTGTTTCGTTCTTTGATATAACCTGGATGGGGCGGCAGGGAGTGTTAGACTCTTCCTGACCGGCTCGTGGTACATTATTTCTTCAGCCGGGGTTGCGGGGTAAGCGCAATGAGGCACCGCGATCTCGGCCCAGAGCAGGAGAAAGAACTGGGGGGTTTTAGTCAGTACGAGTCTGACACTCCCTCTCGCCCGGCCCTGGGCGGGAGAAGTCATTTGATGATTTTCCCCTCACAAAAACAAAAAAAAACATTATTTATTGGACGCGGTACAGCGGTCTCGAGTCTTACTTCTTACTAATATTATAAATGCGAAAGTAACAACGTTTGGATGTTTGGATGTTTGTTACTCAATCACGCCAAAACTGGTGGACGGATCTGGATGAAATTTGGCACAGGAATAGGATACACTGCGGAATAGTACATAGGCTATACAGGCAGAGCCATATAAACCCACGTTACTTTTTATTCATGATGAAACACCGGTAGAAGCTAGTCAGACCTACTTCCAGAGTTTGTAATATTACGCGCAATTTCATAAACTTAGTTAATACCCTGTGGTCGCTAGCTGCAGTCACTAATACTAGTTAATAGTTGCTTTGGAACGGTTCAAAATATTGACAAAGACCCCTCATCAAAATAGAAACTGTAGTTATATTATTATATAGCTAAACCAACTAATTTCTATAAGCAATGTTGGTATATTGGTAGTAAATTGCTACCAATGTTGGTAGAAGTTACTGACGATTCGTTTTGTGCAATTTCTTTGTGTGATACACATATATGTAGTTATGTTTTGGGTCTGATTGTAAAAAGTATTAAAAATTGTTTTTGTTTTTTTTTTATTCAAAGATTTCAAATCCATCCAGGACACAGGAGACAACCTTACATCTTAAGGTCATTTAAATCCAAACTATCCAAACTAATATTAAAAATGCGAAAGTAACTCTGTCTGTCTTTTCTTATCGCCTAAACTACTGAACCGATTTCTAAAATTTGGTACAGACATAGTTTGGAACTCGAGAAAGGACATAGAATAATTTTTATACCAAAAATCTGTAGGAAGTCACTATTCCACGCTAACGGAGTCGCGGGCAAAAGCTAGTCTATACTAATATTATAAAGAGGTAAAACGTATTTGGTTTGCAACCGCTGGTCGGATTGCCAAAATTCTTTCACTAAAAGATAGCTAGAATGTTCTTGAATGCTATAATACATCACGCTACGATTAAATGGAGCCGAGTAGCAGGTGAAACCGCGTGAGAGTAGCTAGTAATACACAAAAGTTATACCAATATTTGTACCAACGTTGGTAGCAGATAAATCATTATTGGCGTAACGTCAGACAAGTTGTGATGAGGGCCTGACACATTTATTGCGATAGTGTTAACAAGAAATTAATAATAATCGTGGTGGTTTAATTAATTTAAGGTAGTCAATAGTTACCGGGAATTCAGATAATTTCTATCACAGCTGATAAAATTTAATTTGATAATAAGTAAATCTTCAACCTAATAACTTTGCAATTAAGTTCTAAATATAATAAAAAATTTTGACTGTATTTTTATTTAAGATAGAAGTTTTCTTTCATTATGAATTTTAAAAAATAGATGGCGCTAATCTCAATTATCGACTACTATTCTAGAAAGACCTAAATCCCATTTAAAATAGATTTTATCATAATAAAGTCACTTTTGTGGCGAAATAAATACGCGATACATAGCGAAAAAATAAAATAATATCCATCTAATATGGCGTATTTGTCAAATTTTCCCGCGCTAATTCCCAAACTGTCATGGCGTCGTCGCAATACCTGTCAAATGTGACGTGTTTATTTTATTAACACGGTGACGAGGGCAACGCTATGGAACTAAATAAAAGATATTATTATTTTTAAAGTAAGCACGGTTTATTTTTTATGGTTGCTGAAAATTTCTTCAAAAGAAGTCTAATAAAAATAATTAGGTGTTTATGTTACATATTTTTATCGGGATTTTTTAGTGAAGATGTCGTAAATGTGATGGGGAGGAAAGAGTTTTGTTGTCGCTTTATAACAAGCTATGTGGGTATTTTTTTTTATTGGAACCCATTTTATGTCGTGGCTTTGAGTTCCGCACGGAGCATACGTTGTTTGATCCACAAATAGTAGTTTTTGATCTGTGTATGTGCATTTATATGTTTGTAAAATATAAACGCACTGACACAGGAGAAAATCCTAATGTGAAGCACACTTTTTTATTAAAGAAAAAAAACTATGTGAATGTTTCACTCAGAGAGACATTTACTAATTTTGTTTTGAAATAATTTGCTAAAGACTGGGTTGACGAACCGTTAAATGATTCTAAAATGCTCATTGACTATAGACATAACATATTTTCTTTCCGTGGAAGAAAACATTGTTGAATTTTGCGAACATTTTTTTTTTGCTTTGATAAGATTTTTTTCAGAAACCCGATTGGTTAGAGGAAAGACATAATCCTTAATGAGGATATGTTGTACTGAAAAAAGAAAATATGTTATTATAATGATTTCTAGAAAATAGCATCATTGTTTTTTACATGGGACGAAATATTCTTCGCGATTTCATGACATGTTGGATTTTTGGTAAAAATATGAAACAAACGAACAGGCGCACAAGTCACGGGCGGCCCGTGACTTGTCGCCATTTTGGAGTTTTAAAGAGTAAGTAAAGTATTGTGTGGGGAGGGATGATGGGAAAGATTGGATGGACTCCAAGTTTCTTTGGGAAAGATGTTTGTTATCATGAGTATAATCACGAGTTTAATACCAGTCAAATTGTAGACATTTTTTACGTTAAAAAAATTATCAAAATTCAAAATTTTACTATTAATAGAGTATACCCATCATACACATTCTCTTCAAGATATTATTTAAATACAATCGTAAACTTTTTAAAACTAAACATAAATTATTTTCATAAACAAATAAAAATATGTCGGACGAAATACAATCGTAGACACAAAAACATTTAACGCAAAAATGCCATTGTCTACCTCTAAGACAAGTTAGATAATAACAATAAAAATGGCGTCTTCCAACGAAATGTTATTGATATAATTAACAGGACACAAACGGTTGCCACAGAAAATAAATAAAAAAGAAAACCAAGCTCACCAGTCTTTCATTCCCCTATTAGTCTCTGAAGTCAAGTAATTAATAGTGTTGCGATTTAGAATTATCGATATTAATCTGCCAGCACTTAACTTTGACAACATTCTGACAAACCTTGATACCAATGATACGGACGCTAAAGGCGTATGGTTTTTTTATGGGATAGGGTAGCAAGCGAACCGATAGATTATCTGATGGTAAGCAATTGGCGCTACCTATGGACCATTTGCAACACGAAAAGGGTTACTAATTGGTTGCTGATTTTTCGGGTGTTGTTAGGGATACGGGTTTAGGATAGAACATTACTCCTAAGGGTAAACATAAAGAGGGAACTATCCTCCTCGCGCCCCAGCCGCCGCATTAGGCTACATTCCGGGCGTCGAGGATCGAGAAACGATCTCCGGCCACCGTAAGCGCAGGTAGGTCTGCGGACGGCGAGTAAGGGTAGCTCGCCGCCTGACCAGAATCAGACCCGAGCATACGGCGCGTAGCATTCGTAAAGAGCCGATAGACCACCACAGACGGGGCCCTATAGGGCTGATGTTCAGCCGGGGTTGCAGGGTAAGCGCAATGAGGCACCTCGACTTCGGCCCAGAGCAGGAGAAGGAATGGGGGGGAGGGGGTTTAGTCAGTAAGACTGACGTGGTATCACTTGGTCGAACCTACCCATTCGTGCCGAAACATGGTTCTTAAGGATCATGCAACGCTCTACATTTTCTGCTTACTACTAAAGTGACGGTAAACAATGGCAATCTTATTTTCTTAATAATATACTCGTTACTTAAAGAGACAAGAGCACAGAGAACATACATACATACCTAAAGAGGCAAATTCGATTTTTAAATGCTTTTGACATTGCGGTTTTCAAAAATGATGTGCTATATTTTTATCTTAACCACAAATCAAAATTATTATTTTATATTCGTATTACAAAATAAATACTTTATGCGAATAGATTTCAACCGATAAGGTAAAATATTATTAATGTAAAACACGTTCAAAATAAATTTAAAGCAATAAAATATTAAAGCAATTTCCACAAAATACTGACATCCCAACCAATAATTTGTTTGAACGAACCACTTTGAACACAATTTGAATCGGTTTTCTTTGAAAATCATTGGAAAATCAAGCCAATAATTTCAGTATTATTCAATGCACAAACTTTCCAATGCTTGCCAAAACACAATTATCATCGTTTGCAATCTTCTCATAAAACTGCAAACAACCTTATCATTCCAAACATTTCATTTTAACAAACTTCACGCGACTTGAAAGGACGTCGAGGTGCAACCAAATTATCGATAACCGCAACTTGGGAGCGGACTTCATCGATAACTGTGTATCGACATTTTCCCAGCACTAGACGATAGATAAGCATCGGTTGCACAAAGTTAATTAAAAGTCGCTCTGTTTTAAATTAATTAGAAATGATACAGAGAACTTAAGTGTTTAACTTGAGATACTAAGCACTGAACTGAACTAGCTTGTTTTTAAAAGCCTTTATTTTGTGTCAGTTAATGAAAAATATTTTTTCTTCTAAACACAGTAGTTTGCAGTTTTCCTTTTAACTATTTATACTTTGAAACTTTAATATATTTATTTTGTCAATTTTGTAGATATATCGTCTCTAATTCTCTCATCACCATCATCATCATCATCAGCCTATAAGTGCCCACTGCTGAGCAAAGACCTCTTCTCACACGGAGAAAGGTTTGAGCATTAATCACCACGCTGGCTCAATGCGGGTTGGCGATTTGAAACTTATAATTAGAAATTATAAGTCCAGGTTTCCTCACGATGTTTACCTTCACCGTATGTCAGAGATGTCTCTAATTCTCTAAAGGTTTATATCTCTGGACTGTTCAAATTATTGGTGTGATTAAACTTTTCATCAAGGTTTTTTTTTATGGTATAAGTCGGCAAACGAGCAGACGGATTACCTGATGGTAAGCAATTGGCGCCGCCCATGGACACCCGCAACACCAAAGAAGTAACGAGTGCGTTGCCGGCCTTTTGGGGATGGGCGTTGCGGATATAAGGATTGGGAAGGGATAGGGGAAGAGGAGGGATTGGGCCTCCGGTAACCTCACTCACAACGGTGAAACACAACGCTGTGGGTTGTTTCACGCCGGTACTCTGTGAGGCCGTGGTATCACTCCGGTCGAGCCGACCCATTCGTGCCGAAGCTTGGCTCTCCCACACTTGAAGGAAGGTTTAGAAATTAGAACAGTGTTAGGAAAATGATGACTCTCTTTAGCGATATTCCTAATAATACAATTATAGCTTAAAACCTATTTATTAGTATTAGGTATATATTCACCGAGTGAGAAGCGACCTTTCAATATACCTAATTGTTTTTACTCTATTCATACTGTAACTGAACGTTTGTGTTTGTTTGACTGCACGGTTGGCGCGGTGGCTGGGCAACTGGCTGCCGCGCAACGTGTCGCGGATTCGATTCCCGCACGGAACAACTCTTTGTGTGATCCACAGATTGTTGTTCCGGGTCTGGGTGTGATGTGCATGTGCAATTGTATGTTTGTAAATGCATCCACGACACTGGAGAAAATCCTAATGTGGGGCAACGTTTTTTTAATAAAAAAAAACTAACGTAGATTCGAAGAAACGCCACGACATCATTGTAATCACTGCACCAAAAAGATAATCTCCGCAATTATAATAATACAAATTAATAAAACATATTTACTCCGAATTTAATAATATTAATACAATTGTAAATACTATATTATTATTTTGGTTTTAACATTTTACCTTATCATACAATTAAACAAAAGACAATTTATTATTACAATTAAAGAAAATTAAAATTAAAATAATAAATTACATTAAACCTTATAAATTAATATGTTACCGTGAAATAATTTAATTTTATTAATGAATCCTTAATTTGTGGATGACCACATTTTTATACCTATGTGTTACTTTTACATTCTTCCTGTAAAATGATTTATTTTAATCGTACAATTTAAATTGTAGTTATACCACGGCCTTGCAGAAAACCGACGTAAGACGACGCTTGCGTTGTTTCGCTGTATGATTAACTCCTATCATATTACCTATATGAAAATCAATTTATCCCCAATCGCTAAATCTCCACAACCCTTATCCCCAAACTATCGGCAACGCACTCGTATTTCCTTCATTGTTGCGGGTGTCGATGGGCGGCGCCGATCGCTTCCCATCAAATAAATTAAATCAGATAGCTGGTTTGTCGTCCTATCAAATAAAATAAATTTTCTATCTATATATCTATCAATTAGTTACGCAAATGTAACCATAGAAAATGTAATTATTATTACAAACGTAACAAACTATTTTAATTACAAATAACATCGATACGAGTAAATTGTAATATCAATATCGAAATATCTAAATGTAAAACGGATACCTACTATTAATGAACTTCTCAGAACAGAATTGCATTTGATTATTTCAATCGATTATTCTGCATACAATAACTGTTTGAGCGTTTAATTCGAGAACTGATACAATTTTCAATTTATTTCGTATTGCAAACTGCGGTTGTGACAGTATGAGAACAGAGAATCGCCAGACGAAATATATTTTAACATTTACTATCACCGTAGTATAAAGAGAAGGCAGTAGGCTATCTCCGGCCCAGTCCGCGAGATAATTGCCTACTGTCTTAGGGTTGTCACTTTTAGCAAAATTTTAATTCAGTGCCTATAAATTGGCAAGGGTCGGGAAGTTGTATTTTTTACTTGAATTGTCTGGGTACAGGGTTTGTAAATAAGTAAGTAGGTATCTCAAAATCAAGTAATAAATATAAGCTAGAATGAGTGACTATACCTTTCTTGTTCAATAGGTAATCTAAACAGAGACCATTTTGGAATCGATGAATTGTTAAGACATTCAAACACACAGCAATACGTTCTCCTGCGATTATCAGACATTTTGTTTTGATTTAGCGGTGCTGAAAAACAGTGACGCGCGAACCTCGTCCAGTGTTAGCCCCGACTGTCGCACTGAGAAACGGGACGAGATTTTGCTACAGTGTGCGTGCGTCGACGCGTAGATACTATGGCGCACACATACAAACTGCTCGCGGTGCGTTTGTATGAAGATAACCTACTTTCCTTCTCTTTATACTATGCCATCACCAGCAGTTAAATCCCTACTACCAAGTTTTTTGATTAATATTTCATACTTAATGTTTTGATAAAAAGTCTGATATGGTGATCATAGTAGTAGTCTCTTTTGTAAACGTTCCAAAGACGGTAGGTGTTTTTTGTTTATGTTATAATAGGACGGCGATCTAGCAAAAGGCTTCACTGACGGTAAGCAATCTGCGCCGACCGTTGACAACCACACTACCAAAGGAGTTACAAGTGCGTTGCAGGAATTTTAGGGATAAGGATTTTTGACTGCACGGTCGACGCGGTGATTGGGCAACTGGCTGCCGCGCAACGTGTCGCGGGTTCGATTCCCGCACGGAACAACTCTTTGTGTATCCACAGATTGTTGATCCGGGTCTGGGTGTGATGTGCATGTGAAATTGTATGTTTGTAAACGCACCCACGACACAGGAGAAAATCCTAATGTGGGGTAAAGTTTTTTTTTTAATAAAAATTGGTTTGGATTGGATTGGGTCTCCGATAATCTTACTCACGTGGCGAAATATAACGTTGTAGTTGTTTCACGCCAGTTTTCTGTGAGGCCGTGGTATCACTCCGATCGAGCCGACACATTCATGCCAAAGTTTGGCTCTCTCACACTTGTGTCTGTGTATGTGTGTGTAGTTATTTAAATTGCTTACGCGTGGTTTCACAATTTCTATGTGTTTGATAAATTCGATAATTTCGCAGTTCGAGTTGTTCGGCTGGTTGAACGATTATGTATAGCGGTTTTAATTCTAATACATCAACAAATTGAACATGTAACAGATATCCAAATTCTATCTGAAACAAATAAATTTACCACTTCAATTAATTATAATGTTTAATTGCTTACTCTCGTAACTTGGTTGGCGCGGTGGCTGGGCGACTGGCTGCCAAGCAAAGTGTCGCGGTTTCGATTCCCGCACGGAACAGGACGTCGATTCTATAAAATTTGTTTGATTTTGAATCTTGTTCGAGTGCGAAGTGAGAGAAGAGAGTTTTAGAATGCCACTTTTAACGTCATCTCATACTTTATCACAGAGTAGGGAACGATTTAAAACAATTATTTCACGCCAGTTTCTTTAAACGTCGTGGTATCACTATCCATGAGAAAGCATGGCGCTCTCACGTGAAAATGTAGCAGGAATAAAATAATAACATTAAACATTTTTAACCCATAAAACATCAGCAACAGCTAGCGATATTGTAAGAGCAGAAATTTCCAATATACATAAATGTATTGACCTGATTTCCAAACAAAAGCTTCAGTAATGAACAGGAGACCTTACCTACTTATAAGTATAGTTACACACAACATTCCATATAACACAATCAGAGCTTTACGTAATACCTTTTTTTGTAATTAATGTATGACGGCTTATATTTTTTCCTGCTTCTGTTAACTGCTAGTATGTTTTGTGAAATGGGGCGGTAAACTTTTAACTGCACGGTTGGCGCATTGGCTGGGCAAGTTGGATGTCGCGTAACGTGTCGCGAGTTCGATTCTCGCTCGGAACAACTCTTTGTGTGATCCACAAATTGTGTTGTTGTTCCGGGTCTAAGTATGATATTGATGTTTGTATAGACAAGCCAGAAGCAGCTTTGAGAACAGGTCATTCGCATTCGTAATTCCTTAGCTACCAATAGGCCGTCAGTATAGTTATAGCTCTTTTGGTGTTCCGGGTCTCCATGGACAACACAATAGGTCTGTTTTTCCGAAAAAATCTGCAGACAACTGACCCAGTAGCCATACTTGATCGACAAGTTAATCAAAGAAACAGTAAAATTTAGTATAAGAACATATTTGAACTTATAAAACCAATAAAATGCTCACAAATATTTTTTTTATGGTATACGTCGGCAAACGAGCACACGGATTACCTGATGGTAAGCAATCGGCGCCGCCCATGGACTCCCGCAACAATATACATTGGGAAGGAATTAGATGAGGGGTAGGATAGGGCCTTCGGTAACCTCACTCACACGGCGATACACAACGCTGTGGTTGTTTCACGCCGGTTTTCTGTGAGGACGTGGTATCACTCCGGTCGAGCCAACCCATTCGTGCCGAAGATTGGCTCACCCACACTCCTACATTCATACATTTTACAATACACCTAATATTCATTTTGTTTAGATAATTTAAGAGAAATAGTTAAGCTATTTGACACAAGATAATAATAAATAATAAATAATAAATAAAATTTATTGAAGAACACATAATCTAGAATATACAGTTTTGCTTAAAGCTATACCAAGTTCATAATATTGGGTGCCTGAACTAGGACAACCTGTGTTTCAGGCGAAAATGGGTAAAAAGATATTATACATTGTTAAATAATCATAAGTACATAAGTGTTTTTAAATTAAGGGAATAATGCTACTATTTATATTAAAAATAACAGGATAAACGATACTTAAATTCAATATCTATATCTAATTAAATAAAAATTAAACCATAAATAAAAATTAAAACCTTTGATACAGTTATTTAGGAACTAATAATAACTTCTCTGTGTCTTCATAGGACATGTCTTGAAGTGCTTCGATGAGGATTTTTTTACAGGTATGGAGATTGTAGGAGTAAAAGGATAAAGTCGCATTCAGTTTGTTGTATAGGAAAGGTCCGAGGAATACAAAAAAATTTGTTATAAAAGTGTGTTTTGTACTTTTTGCTGGGCAAACGATATCTTTCCTTCTTCTAGTAATTAATTCGGGATTGTAGGGAAGGGTTGAGTCAAGGTAATAATATCTACAAGTATTTCAACTTCATAGAAACGGCCGAAACGCGAACTATACCTACGCGCCCGATGTCGGGACGCGCTCGGGACGCAGACAGACGCGGCTGTACCGCAGTGACGAACGGACGGTGTGTTGTCTTTTATTTAGAAATCAGCTCGAGTACATTATTTAATATGACGAATAGGAAATATTGTGTTGTTATTATGTTTGGTTGCATGAATTCGTATATTCATATATTTCATATTATTCAATAACGCATCCAGACATAAGTTTTTTTTAAATTACCTGGAAACTCTGAAAGGTAAGACTATAAAATAATTTTACTTAGACAGACATTATGTACTTACCTAGGCTCTAGTAGCCTAGTGTGTCTTTATGGATCATTATTTCCAGTTATCTCACGAAAACAGATGTTTGAATTTATAAATAATATGAATAAAGTTATTGAGACGAGTGAAATAGGTAGTTATAGGCGGTTCTGGTTCTGAATGAATCACGATACGTTAGGTACCTACCTACTTACGCTTGTGTTAAAACGGTTCATGTATGTTTTGTTAGTTTGTATAATTCAAAGTAGAGAGTGTGGTATTTTATTATTAATAATATTTGTTTATTATCTGCGTTTATGAATAAAACTAGAAAATATTTAATAACAACAATAAAACAGCTAGACTCATGTAATATTTTGATGTTTGAGGGTTGTGATTTTAGAACATTCGTAGTCAGCTGTTCAGTTCGGCATTAGTGGCCAAAGAAATTTTGTTTGTTTATTTTTAAAGCATATTTGTTTATATAAAAAAAGGATATTTACAATCACAAAACTAAATGGAAACAGAAAGTAGACAAAGGTAATTAAAATACTGGAGACGAGCAGCCCTAACGCATGTTTACGTACCGCGCGGCTGTAGGTATTTATTTCTTTCAAGCGGCCGAGTTAAAATACTGTATGATATTTATACTGTGGTTGAGTGTTGTTTAAGTATAGTGGTCATTATAAATAACTGGCGAACTGTTAGTACATTACAAGATTTGTAAAGAAGATTAGTAGGGTAGAGGAAAGAGCGTCCAGTAGATACCTTGAGGACAGCTCTTTGAGCTCTTTCGGTAGATAACAATAGAGTCTTGTCTGTACCACCCCAAGAAGTGATACAGTAGGTCAATATTGATTGGCATAGGGCGAAGTAAACCTGTCTGATTATTTTCGGATCAGCAACATAGCGTAGCTTTTTGAAAATAAATATAAGCTTACGCAGTCTAGTATTTAATACATCCAGATGCCGTTTAAAAGAGAGAGTTTCGTCCAATATAATGCCGAGGTATTTAACATGTGTGGCCCGGTTAATGATAGGGCACAAGCATTGGTTGGGAATGTTACAATAATGGGCATGCAATGGTGAGACAATACTTGATTTTTCTTTTCGTATTGAAAATTTGACTTTCGTATTGAAAAGATAGTCTACCCTATTAACATATACACACGAATAACTTGCCAAAACACCACTAGATGGCGCTAACCTTCAATTCATTATTCCACAATGGCAGCCTCGATTATTTTTCGTAGTGAGTGATAAATAGCGTACATATGTTTGAAAAGGCCATTACCTCGGACCCTTGGGTTCAAATTAACGGCCATTTTGTTTCTATTCCATGCACAGGCCTATTTTGGACCTTTGTATGAAATAAGAACGTCTGTTATAATTATGTTTTCTTTATTACGGCTATTCGAAATGTTTTTGTTTTCTTTATGTGATGTTGTATGGGATAGGGATGGAAATGTGGGTCTGAATTGTTTGCTATAACTTGTAAAATGTTATTTTGTATTTGGGTATTTTTGAGTAAGTTTACAGTAAACATTTATGTTTTTAGTAGGATAACAACACTACCAATATTATATGAACTTGCAATACATTTTAGCAAAAGATAAACTAGTATTTTTATACAATAATTTCAAAATGACAAATAGTTTATTACATATTTAATTGACTTTATAAAACCAAAAACGCAATCAATAAAGCGCTCCGTTAATTAAAAAAGAAATCTTTATGGAAAATTGTGTATTTCGATTTTTTTACAAGTAACCTATCGGAATTTCCAAATTTTGTTAAGGGAACTTTCTACGAAGCATAGAGATCTTACATAAGGTCAATTTAAACAGTTCGTAGATAGATAATTTGCAACGTCTTTTATCTTTCAAAGTCCAGACACTACGCCCTTATCTACATAATTATATTCATATTATAAAGAGGTAAAATTTGTAAGTTTGTATATAGGGTGTAATCTTTAGAACCGCTGATCGGATTGCCAAAATTATTTCACTGATAGATAGCTACAATATTCCTGAGTGCTATAGGCTATGAACCATCACGCTACGATCAAATAGAGCCTAGCAGCGAGTGAAACTGCGCGAGAGTAGCTAGACTAAGTATAGAGATCCTTACATTAACAATATTCTTTCTTTGTTCACAGTAAAACCGAAATCAGTGGAAGTAATGACTGGTGATGGGAAAGTGTTAGCAGACTCAGCGATCTATGGCCCTCTACTGGAGAGGGCTAAGGTCAACATCAGCTGTACTGTGAAGGAGGGAAAACCTCAGCCGAAGGTCGTGTGGTACTTCAGGAAGAGTCGAGGAGATGAAATGAGGGAACTCAATGGTAAGTCATATTTAACTATTATGTTACAGCAATTTTTTAATGGGCCAGGTCCAGCAAACGATTAGCCGGGGTTAAGCGCAATGAGGCACCGCAGCCAGAGCCTAGAGAAGAAGGGACGGGAGGGTTTCTAGTCAGTAAGAGTCTGACACTCTCTCTCGCCTCACCCTGGGCGGGAAAAGTCATATAATGATTTTTCCCCTGACAAAAAAAGGTCCAACAAACGAGGACGGTAAGTAATCGGCGCCACCTATGGACACCACCTACTCCATAGGAGTAAGATGTGAGTGGCCAGCCTTTAATGGGTTAGAGATGTGAGGATTGTGGATTTGGAAATTAGTGATGGAGTATGGAAAGGATCGGACTTCCGATAACCTCACTCACACGGCAAAATATTTACATCGCAAGTAAATTGTTTTTCGTTACTCTGTGAAGTCGTGATTTTTCAAGGTCATAGGATTTTTGGTTTTTTTTTTATGGTGAGCAATCGGCCCACCCATAGACACACAACACTAGAGGACTTGCAAGGCTTTTAGAGGTCAGAGAAATCTACGCCTGATACAAGCAAACTGGCTTAATATCAAAAATGAACTCACTGTTTACGTATGTGTATTTGCCGTTCGAAGGATAATAGTCTATGGCTTTTGATTTATTTCAATTTACTAATAAGTCAACCTATTAAAGGGAAAAGGTACATCATTATTTTATTATTAAAATAAACAGCTCTCGCTTGCGATTTCAGCCGCGTTCTATGTTGATTAGAAGCAGCCTCTGTTCATGGTACCTATCTGCATACCAAATTTCAACTAAGTCTGTCCAGGCGTTTTTAAGAAAATAATAATATTATTATATACATCTACCTATATATTCTGATAAACTTTTACATTTATATTAATAGGATAGTATAAAAATAGTCTAATTAATAAATTGATCAGTGACTATGCCAATTAAAACCTGAATAAAATCAAAAACCTTTCATCAGACCTTGTTCCAACAGCCGACATTCTAAAATCATCGCAAAATTACTAAAATCTATATACGTAATATAAATTTAACTACTCCATAAATTAATCTAATTCAGTTCCTGAAGCTAAATTAGGTTGAAATTGAAGCTTTCAGTTTAGATTTGTGGTTGGTCGCTAGGTATTAAATCAAAACGTTTCCGGGCCGATTCAGGTGGTTTTGACCGGTCGACGGACCGGATAGATTTGTTGCGGTTTTCAATCTGCACAGGTAAATAGGATCGCGGTTGTATTTATGTACTAATGGCCCTTTTGATATGGTTTCTGTGATTACTTCGATGTACGTTCGTATATTTGATAATGTTCGAATATATGAATTAAAGTCATGGCACACTCATTTGAATTAACTGAAAACAGCTCAACTAGTTTCAGAGTTATTAGTCCACCATAGACAGGGCCAAGAGACGATTTCCAGCCTCCGTAAGCGCGGCTCTGCGGACGGCGAGTAAGGGTAGCTCGCCGCCCGACCAGAACCAGACCCGAGCGTATACGGCGCGTAGCGTTCCGCGCGCGCCTCAAAGAGCCAATAGACCACCACAGACGAAACCCTACAGGGCTGATGTTCAGCCGGGGTTGCGGGGTAAGCGCAATGAGGTACCGCGACCTCGGCCCAGAGCAGGAGAAGGAACGAGGGGATTTTTAGTCAGTAAGAGTCTGACACTCCTTCCCGCCCGACCCTGTTCGGGAGAAGTCATTTGATGATTTTCTCTTCATAAAAATAAGCCAAAGATAGAGCCCAACAGGGTTAATATTCAGCTGGAGTTGCGGAGCAAGCGCCATCAGCCTGGACCAATAAAAAGAACGAGGTGGTTTATAGTCAGATAGAGTCTGACACCCACACTAAAGACTGCTTGACTATTAATACAACAGAGGTGTTTACTCAAATAAGTCGACTGTTGGTCTAACGTACTCGGATTTGTCTACTTAACGATGTCCATCTAACTTGTAGGGCTGTTTTTATATACGGTAATGTATTCATGTGTGCCGCTCTTGTAATGTTCGTGGAATTTGAAGTTACTGCAGTTATGAGTAGACCAACAGTGATGTGCCATTGAAGATCAGTATTTTTGCGACACCCCAGTAATAGGTATACGTGTTGTTTCAAATCATAACCTTTGTCGTGCCAAATTATATTTAGATCCTTTTAGTAGTTTTAGCTTAAGTATCAGCTCAAAGGCTGTTTTTAAAGTTAAATATTTCAATCCTTTGTTTTTATACAGTCTTTTGTCATGAAGACTTTTAAAGTTATTCAAACTTCCCCTTGAGTTGAACATTGACCTTTTTTGCACATCTGCCAGAACGACAAGGCAAACACTGGCTAAATATTTTTTTCAATAATAATGTTAGATTTATTTAACTTCCGTTTTATATTGATTATTAATATTGTCCCAACTGTAGTGATATTATTAAAATACATACGAAAACATAGTTCAGAAATGCAATAAGTCCTACGACAATAATGTTATACTGTTATACTATATGACATGTGGAGGCTTGTTGTTAGCAATATTCAAAACATTTTTGTTTACTCACATTATATTAGTATATTAGTCTGTAAGCCTTAACAGACTTATGTCTGTAAGCCTTCTTTAAAATTAATAAAAAAATATATTAATTATTAAAATAACATTAATTATAAAAAAATAAAATAAAATAATAATAATAAAAAAACAGTATATTACTCTGTAAGCCTTCTTTAAAATTAATAAAAAAATTATATTAATTATTAAAATAATATTAACTATAGAAAAAAATAAAATAAAAAAATAATAAAAAAAAACGTTATTGCTGTAATGCCTCTTAAATCCAAAAAGAAATATATCTTTTATCTATGTTAGTGTAACGCCAGAAATGCCGTCTTTTGTGAATGTATAGAAAAATCGAGAAAATAAAGAAAGAAGGAACAATCTCTATACAAAATCCTACAAAAGTGCAAGACCTCACTTCCTATCGTTTGTATTCAAATCCAGTACAGGTATAACCACAAACGTTTTAAACGCTAGTCGGCAGCGGATTCGATTCCCGTGCCACATTTATTTATTGTTTGGGCAGCGACTCTGAATGTAAAACAGTATTGATTATTTTGTACTGGGTTTGTATAGGCTTGATTTTTGAAATATGGTTGTATGGGTTTCGGCTTCCAGATTTGTAATGTGATTAAGATTTTGAAATAGTGTACCAATCACTGGCTTATAAGCTGTTAAAAGCTTGTTACTGACATGATAATTTTTCTGTTAAAACTTTAGGGAGAAATATTTATTATTATTTTTTTATGTTATGGGTCGACAAACGAGCATACGGATTACCTGATGGTAAGCAATCAGCGCCGCCCATGGACACGCGCAATGGAGGAGTCACGAGTGCGTTGCCGACCTTTTAGGGATAAGCGATTTGGAGATTGAGGTAACCTCACTCACACGGCGAAACACAACGCTGTGGTTATTTCACGCCGGTTTTCTGTGAGGCCGTGGTATCACTCCGGTCGAGCCGACCCATTCGTGCTGAAGCATGGCTCTCCCACAGTTAGCATGGCCCTCCCACACAAATAATTAATAACTTTGCACATTGGTGATTAAGATAAACTTATAGTTTTAAATAATAAATCTAGTCTCACGATATTTTTCTTCACCTTATCTCATTGATGTCTAAACCTAAAACCTAGGAAAGTACTGACTCGGTCACATGCCAAATTTCGAAGCAACTACCTCTCGCGGGGAAGCGGTCGCCTTAACTTCAGAGAAACCCATATGTAAGCTACAATTTTACTTTCAAATATACTCCATCCAATTTCCAATCCATATAATACGGTAGTTTCCAACTAGTCAAATTCAATACTTTTAACCAAATGTCAAAAACGATACTTTTCTATGAAATTTGTATAAAAAACTGAGTTACGACGTCATAGTATTTTTGCGTCAAATAGCTTGCTTATTCCTTAATAATTAGCTACAAAATATCTAAAACTTAGTATATCGATCGATCGATGAATAAAGTACTATATAATTATGAATATAGTTACTTTTCAATATTTTATTCTGTTGAAACGTCGAATTAATTTATTTTTGACCTATGAAACTACCCAATTGATAAAACAAAATCCAATTACCTATTTCCAAAACAAATATCGAAGGAAAAAACCCACAACGTGACAATCCGATCTGTTCTCCGGACATTTGAAGTGAAATAAATTTATTCTCCGAACCGCATTGGACCGGTCCAAATGAAATGACCAAGCTTATAGAATCTTGGATTAAAATATTTCACGATCGGTTCCGAATCGAATGGACCTGGCGTTTGTGACAGATGAATTTTTCCAGCATGAAGGAATCAAAGGCTAGTTAGTGGAGAAAGAATTGATTTTGGATTTGATTTGGACGTTGCAAGTGTGTTCGACTGCAAATTCTATTGAGATAGTTTTGTAAATTCATGGTCATTTGGTGGTATAAGTTTTACAAACGAGCAGCCCGATTACCTGATGGTAAGCAATCAGCGCCGCCCGCCATACTCGCAACGCTAATGGAGTAACGAGTACGTTGCTGGCCTCTTTAATCCTTCCCCTCCCGAAAACCCTCATGAATCCCAAAAATTCCAGAATCCTAATCTAAACAAGTCATCAACGCACACGTAGCTCCTTTGGTTTTATAGCTTTCTATAGGTGACGCCGACTGCAGGCCATCGGGTCTGTCTGCTCGTTAGCTGACCTATGATATAGGAAAAAAACCAGCCGACCATACAAGGGCAAGGCAGATAAATGTTCTTCGTACGCTGTCTACCCAAAGGAACTCGTCAAAATCTAGATGATACCATCAAAGATGAGAAACGAACACAATATGCTCCACTTCAGAATTCCGCAGCTATCTCTTGAACCATTTGTATGCAGAACCCGGCGGCGAGTGATAAATTACACAGCTTGGCACGTGAGCTCTATGATGCATTCATATCGAGGTTTTAGGGATCCCTTGTAAATTGGTTCAAGTTTTTTTTTATATCATAACTAATTTATTATTAATATAATAAAAATAAATGTCAAATCACAAAAAATTACGAACTTACATCTTTCACGTAAAAGCGGATTTGAAACAAATTTGACACAGGCTACTTTTTACTTACACGTTGCGGGTTTAATTGCCATTGTGTACTGCAGCCCCGGCTTAGAGAAGGAGAAGGAACGAAATGGTTTTTAGGCAAAAAGAGTGTGACACTACTTCTCGTCCCACCAAAAGCGGGAGAAGACATTTGAATTGGTATGGTCAGATGATTGTCCCCCTTGAAAAAAGTCGCACGGCGAAACAAAACGTTGTGATTTTTTCATGACGGTTTTCTGTAAAGCCGTGGTATCACTCCGGTAGAGTCGGCCCATTCATGCCGAAACATGGCTATCCCACCCTATAAAAAACATGGCATTGATCTACCCATTCAAATATTAATTAAATTGAAAATTATTTATTAGGTACGGGACCACTTCACCGAGCTCACGCTTGGCAATCCAATGAAAATGTATCTTATCCACTTCGTTTATATGATTACCAGGGAATTTGATACATTGATGCAAATCATTTTGAATGCTAGGACTTGATGTTATTTACATATTAATGTATAATTTGTCATTTAATTCTATGATTTTTGAGAGTCTTTGAGCTCAGTATTGAGCCATTTTTTGTCAGGGGATAATCATCAAATGACTACTCCCGCCCAGGGTAAGGCGAGAGAGAGAGTCAGACTTTTCCTGACTAAAACCCCCCTGTTCCTTTTTCTGCTCTGGGCTGAGGCCGCGGTGACTCATTGCGCTTAACTCGCAACCCCGGCTGAGCATCAGCCCTATAGGGCCCTGTCTGTGGTGGTCTATTGGCTAATTGAAGCGCGCGCGCAACGCTACGCGCCGTTTGCTCGGGTCTGGTTCTGGTCGAACGGCGAGCTACCCTTACTCACCGTCGCAGACTGCCGGGCCGGAGATCATCTCTCGATCTCAGTTTTCAGTCTGGATAACCATATTTGATATAAAGGTTTCAATTAAAGAGATCATATTAAATTATGACATGTTTATCTATTCATCATCAACATCATCATCAGCCTATAAGTTGCCACTGCTAAGCTTAAGCCTCTTCTCACACGCTTTGAGTATTCATCACACTTGCTTAAGGCAGATTAACGATTTCAAACTTATCAAGTCCAGATATCCTCACGTTATTTTCATTCGCTGTTTATCAGTGGTGGCTAAATAAACTTTAAGAGTACCTGACGCTCATAAATAAACACATACCTACTTGTCAGGTTTCGAATCTGTCCACTCATACATGAGAAATGACCGTCTTAACCTTCAGGCCACCGCAACAACTATGGAAATAGCGTACTTATTGCTAGACCCATAAAGAATTATTTTTGCTATTAAACTTATTGTAATAAGGCTCAATACAGACTTTATGATATGGCTAATTAAGAGTATTAAAAACTCCACGATTCTAATCTAGCCTTACATAGGTCTGCGTGGTCATAGCTAAGAAAAACGGTTCAACAAAATAAATATCTTCGAGTTTGAATTTTAATCTTCTATTTTTGTGAATATCACACACATCATCATCATCATCATTATCAGCCCATAAGTGCCCACTGCTGAGCAAAGGCCTCTTCTCACACGGAGAAGGTTTGAGCATTAATCACCACGCTTACTCAATGCGGCTTGGCAATGTCAAACTTATAATTAGAGATTATAAGTCCAGGTTTCCTCACTATGTTTACCTTCACCGTATGTCAGTGGTGTCTAAATAATAATAGAAAGTACATATACCTAACTCGGAAAAAGTCACATTGGTAATTGCCAGGTTTCGAACCCACGCCCTCATGCATGAGAAGCTGGCTCCTTAACCTCTGGGCCACCACGACACATCACTGTTGTGAACAAAACAGCCCTTATTTTCACTAATGCAACTGCATGTTCTGTATCGTGAGTGCGTTTACAAACATACGATTTCACATACACTTCACACTTGGAATAACAATTTGTGGATCACACAAAGTGTTATTCCGAACGGCAATCGAACCTACGATGTGTTGCGTAGCAGACAGTGGCCTTAATAACTACAACATAGGAAAAACCACGCGTGCGCCTCAAAGAGCCAATAAACCACCACAGACGGGGCCCTATAGGGCTGATGTTCAGCCGGGATTGCGGGGTAAGCGCAATGAGGCACCGCGACCTCGGACTAGAGCAGGAGAAGGAACAGGGGGTTTTTAGTCTAAGAGTCTGACAGTCCCTCCCGCTCGGCCCTGGGCGGGAGAAGTCATATTTTGATGATTTTTCCCTCACAAAAAACAAAAAAAACATAGGAAAAACCAAAAGAACCAAAAAAATAATAAACCTGAAAAGTGACCTCTATTAAAAATTAACACAACAATAATTATTGACGTCGACAGGATTTGATCCTGCGACCTCCAGTAAGGGATGTTCAAGGTCATAGGTTCAAACGTTTAAATCGAAGTCTAGACTTGATTTAGGTTTTAAATTGAGTGCCCTATTGTTCTCTAGGGATGTAATTTTTCATTCAAAGCTGTATTTGATATTAAAAATAATGTGATATTTAAAAAAGCTTGCCTATTTTGCAAGCTTCAATAAATTCGCCGTATGAATGAGGAGGCCCAGTACGCCCTTCCAGGAGGTTTGGGGATTGAGGATATGGATTGACCCATCTCCCGAATCTCCAAATCTGCTATCCTTAATTCCCAATAAACTACAAAAAGCCGGCACAGCACTTGAGTAATATTTATTTGCCAGTGGCCATGGACGGTGCTGCTTGCTTACCATCAGGTAATTCGTCTGCTCGACCTGTGCTGCTTTGTATTTCACCGTATGAGTCAGGTTACTCCGCCTAAGCCTCCTTCCCCTCCCTATCCCCAAATAACCAATTCTCAAATCCTTATGATGTTGCGGATGTCCATTTGAGTCATTAATTGCTTAACATCAGGTAAAGGAACAACCGATCTTCGTATGATCTTCAAGCCAAGAGAGTTTACCAAGTTCTCCTGAAGGCTTTTACGTCTGGTTGAGGAATCATAGTTTTAAAATAATCAAGTTTATCAGAAATGACTGTGTGACACGATATCATCTCACGCCATATCATCTCTTACGATACCCATAGATGATTAATAACATGTATTCTAGCGTCATCACACGACCAGCAGTCGGGGTTGTGTGGCCAGCGCAATAAGTGACCGCGACCTCGGCCTAGAGCAGGAGAAGGAACTGGAGGTTTTTAGTCAGTGAGAGTCTGATACTGCCTCTCACCTTACCCTGGGCGGCAGAAGTCATTTGATTCCGCCCTCCCAAAAAAAAAACACACGAAAATACCAGAAACAAAATAAATATTCTTGATTTTTTTTTTATTTCATTGAAATAAGAACAAAGCATCGATCGATCGTCGACAGAATTCAAAAAATATTTTTCTAAACTAAATTTCTTTGAAAACTAAACTTCAACTTTGACGTTGAGATATAAGGTTCGATTTCGTTTAAATTGAAGGTTGTACAGCTAATATATTCTGTACATGTAGCGACTATATTCCAAACTGTTTCTATGAATAACTGAGCTTGTCTGTTAGTCCGGAATGGCTTTCGATTTATTTAATTCTGAATACCTGTAGGTAGGTATAATAGTGGGGTTGTATCTTGATACCGCCTCTAGGAATTGTAGGTATGTGTATTTTTGTATACATTTTACAGTCAATTCTTGTATATGAAGAGATTTATTTTATTTATTTCATAGTTCACTTACGTTGGGTAAATAGGCGGACTTGATACCTTAGGCATTTTCTACCAGTCGAGCCTTGGGTGGTGCAGAGATGAGCCAATGGTTGGTGCAACAAGAAGCAAGCAAACAGCAACTATTTTTTTATTATTTACCACTTTATCCTACACTAACTTTTGCCCGCGACTTTTATCGCGTGGAATAGTGACTTCCTGAAGATTTTCGGTTTAAACATCCATTCTATACTATGGCCTTTCTTGAGTCCCAAACTATGTCTGCACCAAATTTAACACAAATAGGTTCAGCAGTTTAGACGTGAAGAAAAGACAGACAGATAGACAGAGTTACTTTATCATTTATAATATTAGTTTGGATTGGAGTCTGTGTTGTGACATAGTTTCGAAACAAAATAGCAATTTAATTAACTAACTAATTCAAAAAGTTAATTGCTTTTAATGATGTTAAGTGATATCAAAATATCTCTTAATTACCTTTCTCGATTTTGTTTGCGTTTATCCGAATGTATGTCCACGCTAAAATTTACTGTATCTTGGGTGTCATTACAAACATACAAAATCACATAAATATTACACCAACCCCCGGATCAATAACTTTTGAATCCCATAAAGTGTTGTGTAAGGTCCAGAAATCAAACCTGCGATACGCACTGTTACATGGCCGATCCCGTTTGTCTTTAAAAAAAAAAACGAAAATACAATTACTGCAAACCACTTTAATAATCACTAATTTAACAACAAAATTTGTCCACTAATGTCTCTTTTAATTACTCAAAATTTAGCAATATGAGTAACGCGGTGGCACCGTGGCGGCGTCCAGAAAAATACATTGTATTTTTTTTTTTTTATGTAATTGGTCGGCAAACGAGCATACGGATTACCTGATGGTAAGCAATCGGCGTCGCCCATGGACACCCGCAACAAAGATGGAGTTACGAGTGCGTTGCCGACCTTTTAAGGATTGGTATTTTGAAGATTTTAGGATTGGGGTAGGGGAAGGATTGGGCCTCCGGTAACTTCACTCACACGGCGAAACACAACGTTGTGGTTGTTTCACGCCGGTTTTCTGTGAGGCCGTGGTATCACTCCGGCCGAGCCGACCCATTCGTGCCGAAGCATGGCTCTCCCACATTTCAACCAATACACACATTTTAACCAATAGCAAGCATTACATAAGGACCATAGAATAAAAATATCAGACTGACAAAAAAGGATGAATTTCCGACAAAAAAAAATACTGATACAGTCTTGTTCAATTTAATGTGCAGACAGACATTTGAATGGGTCCCCGTAGAGCTGTGCTGGCAAATCTATACTGATACATATACATACATTTATGTAGATAACTGTGTATATAAATCGTGTTCCATATCATTAGAGCTTGATTCTCGTGGGATGTTGTCATTGTAGATTTCGGTACGCATTCTTCAATATCATGCCATTATACCTAATCTTTAGTTTTTTGTCTTCAACTATTTCTTCTACCTACTTAGCATGAACCACCTTTTATTTTATACTACATGTGCTGAGACATAGTTATTAGTTCTGTGGATGTTCGAAAACAAGACTGCTCCTACCTACCTAGCTAGCAAACTTACTGCTACCTCATGATGCTTTCTTTTATCTTGTATGGTATCTAAATATACTTGGACATTGTATATATAACTCGGAATACACATATTGGTTCCTCTGGTGCTGCGGGTGTCCATGGGCGGCTATGATCACTTGCCATCAGGTGATCCGTCTGCTAATTTGCCTCCTATTGCATAAAAAACAGAAAGCGGTCACTTTCACTTCCGGGCCACCACGATATTGTTATCTTTAGTGTAAGTTAATTCACGTGCAGCGATGTCTGACCAATGTAAAGTAGGTAAACAAAACAATATTTTTCATCATCATCATCATCATATCAGCCATAGGACGTCCACTGCTGAACATAGGCCTCCCCCATTGACTTCCAGATAGGCCGGTTGGAAGCGACCTGCATCCAGCGGCTTCCTGCGACCTTAATCAGGTCGTCTGTCCACCTTGCGGGTGGACGTCCTACGCTGCGCTTGCCGGTACGTGGCCTCCACTCGAGAACCTTTCCGCCCCAGCGGCCGTCGGTTCTACGCGCTATGTGCCCTGCCCATTGCCACTTCAACTTACTAATCCGCTGGGCTATGTCGGAAACCTTTGTTCGTTTGCGGACATCCTCGTTTTTTATACGGTCTCGCAAAGAAACTCCGAGCATAGCCCTCTCCATAGCGCGCTGAGCGACCTTGAGCTTCTTTATAAGGCCCACAGTAAGATACCACGTTTCAGTTCCATAGGTCATCGCTGGTAACATACATTGAGAGAGCTAAACTCACCCGACACTATACCGAGGATATCCCGGACATCAGCCTATACGAGATTGGGATGGCCCTCAAGCAGCTCAAGAACAACAAGGCGCCGGGCGAGGACGGAATCACATCAGAGCTTCTGAAAGCGGGCGGAACGCCGGTACTGAGAGTCCTTCAGAAGCTCTTCAACTCTGTCATATTCGAAGGAGCAACGCCGGCGGCATGGAGCAGAAGTGTGGTGGTACTATTCTTCAAGAAGGGAGATAACACTCTACTGAAAAATTATAGACCCATCTCACTTCTGAGCTATGTCTACAAGCTATTCTCGAGGGTCATCACAAATCGTCTCACACGTAGGTTCGATGACTTCCAGCCTCCCGAACAATATTTTTAAGAGCATTTAATACATCGGCTTTTTTATATGTGGTTAATACAACACATAATTATACACTTGATATAAATATGACTCAAAAAAGTGACCATTTGCTTAAATACGATAAATTACGACCAACCATTTATTCAACAAGAATGAAAAGCTAAAATATTCTAGTTAATTCAGTAAAAAATCTTTATTCCCGATTAGCATTCGAATAAGAATTCCGCTGGCTCATTTTGTAGGTACATAGCGAGCTACCTTCTTACAAAAATATATTTCCTTTACAAATTTCCTTCGATGACAGACAGAGAGACAATTCCTATCGATAAAGAGCTGATGGGAATACGGAATGAGGTGAAGTTCCTCCTCCTAAAGGGGGCTATGACGTCATATTGGAGTATAATATTTTTATGTATATTTTTTATGATTTGTTAAGGTATAGATGACTGTAAAGATTTTTGGTACAACATATTTTTGAGATTTTGGGAATTGGAATTGATGCTAATAATACTGATAATACCTCACTTCTTTTGTAAAATAATTAAAATATAATAACAAAGTAAAGAGACCATGCAGTTGCTAAGGAGTGTGATACAAGATTACCCAGTTTGGGAGTTATGGTTCATAATATTTGAAAGTCAATAATCCACTTATTTTACTGGATAATGCGGTTAGGGTGGTATACGAGCTGACGAATTACCTGATGGCGGCGTTTTATTCAGTAAGAGTTTGACACTCTCTCTCGCCTTAACCTGGGTGGGAGAAGTCATTGGATGATTTTCCCCTGACAAAAAAACTGTAAGGCTCGTGTATTACTACTCACAGCGGATTCAGATTCGAAGTTTAGAATGAATGAATGAATCACACTGCTCGACCTATTTGGCGCAGCCGTGAGCCACGCACTGTTTTGTTTATTTTCTCTTGTTATTGTTTAATATGTCGGCGCACTGGCCATCAGCACATGTGAAACCTCTTTGTTATACGTCGATGTCAAACTTCACTGTCAAATGTCATAATTATTTCAAATCCATAGCGAACACCGAGCTCTGGTGAGGCAGTCTTCTTGTAAAACAGGACAATTAGTGTTGGACCTTCGTAGAATACGCACACAGCCACGTGTTCGGTGGACGTTAAGTTCAAATCCAAGCTAATCTTAATGATCCTTAGTTAAATTGTAATAGTTGTGATTGTAATATCAAGAATGGTAAGAAGAGCGATTACAGCAACAGTTATTTTATTGAAATACTGGTTGGTTTTCTGCACCGCGTGTGTAAATAAATATTGTTTTCTCTTTCTTTCAAATTGAAATAACCTACATAGTATTGTCAATACTCTAGACTTCGATCGTAGAACCTTTTAAAATAATAATTCTCACAAAGCAAATGCTTCTAGATAGAAACGGTTTGGAAATCTCCCAATCTTAGGGTTAGGAGCTCGCCTCAACAGAGGAGAGGCGGTTCCCAATATTCGGGCACAAATCCTCACGTTCACTGGAATAAAATTATGCTTTTTACTTTTTAGTCCAACTTTTATCTATTTCGTTATAGAAATCGTTTCAAAGCTAAATTGTTACTTTTAAAATAAACTGAATATAGGTGTTATTGTCTCAACGCGTAAGTAGGGCTTTGATTGACTGACACTATATCTTTAAATTATTGTGTGACGTTCAAAAGTGTTGTAAGGGTGTGATCGAAATTAATGTTTGACTTTTTCTTATTATCTACATATTAACAACGATAAAACATATTTCACACCATACCAGTTTTTAAAATTGTATGTTTGTAAACGCACCAATATCACAGAAGAAAATCCATGTCTTGGGCAATTTTTATTTAAACAAAAAAACATATTCTCATGAAAACAAAGTCAATTACAAATATCAACAACATCAGAAGAGTAATCCATTCACAGCTTTATGCACGAAACATTTATTTTGACTACGATTTTCAAGCTTTACGAAGTGGCGTATCAAAGAAAGATAAATAAACTAAGAGTCTAGATGCGTCAAAGGGCATCAGCTGAACTATTTCTCACTGCCAAAGCCAGACGGTCAAGATCTTTGGTACATTAAACATAGATTTTTCACAGCTCACTCGAAAGCCGGCCAGACTTTATAAAATCCAGCCTTTGTATATTTTGATAAACATAAATATTATAGACATTTCAACTGTAGTGTTTTGTTTTCGAGATTTAAGAATGTAGTGAAGAAGAACTTTAAGTGTGGGAGAGCCATGCTTCGGCACATATGGGTCGGGTCTACCAGAGTGATACCACGGCATCACAGGAAACCGGCGTGAAACTACCACAGCGTTGTGTTTTGCCGTGTGAGTGATGTTAGGGAAGGCCCAATCCTTCCCCTCCCCCAATCCCTAAATCTCCAAATTCCCTAATCCCCAAAAGGTCGGCAACGCACTCGGAACTCCTCTGTTACGAGTGTCCATGGATGGTGCTGTTTGCTTACCATCAGGTAATTCGTCAGCTCGTTTGCCGGTCTACTACATAAAAAATAATTCAATTATCGTTTACAAAACTTAGTTAACGATAATAACAAAAAACTGATATCAACTACACTCGCTAACGAATCTAAAAATGTTCTAACAAAAATACCTTTCTTTTTCTAATTTTCAACACGCAAACTTGTTCTTTCATTAGCAACCTCAAACTTGTTTATTTACACAGAATCACCTCACACACCACCCAACGCGTTGCCCCAGGTTCTACCCAGAGAAAGGATAATTCCAACCCGTTAGTACCTTTGGAAAACTTTGGAATACCAAACCGAAAGTTTCCAGTGCACTTTGAATTTGGAATTTGGCTTTTGAGATAGATCTTCTTTTGTTTTATTTTCTTAATTCTTCATTGGAAGCTGTCGAGGTATTGTTTTGATGTTGATTTGTTGGTTATTTTGGGAGTTGCGTGGTTGGACGTATTGTTTCTTACTGGTCGAGGACTCAAATTTCATCAATGGTAGGCAAGTGACAAATCCAAACTAATAAGTATTATAAATTCGGAAGTAACTCTGTCTGTCTGTCTGTCTTCTCTTCACGCCTAAAATACAGAACCGATTTCCGTAAAATTTGTACAGACATATGTAGTTTGGTACTCGAGAAAGGACATAGGATAGTTTTTATACATAAAATCTGCAGGAAGGTTAGTCCACACGAAAGAAAGCGCGGGCAAATGCTAGTGATAGTATAAAATAATAGTTTCTGGTTAGTCTAAAAACTGTTCTGTCAAAGGTTTAGACCCTCAAACTGGTCACAATACATCGGCCTAAAGATCAAGGGTGGCTACCTATACATTTTCTACTTAATCGTCACAATAGGTCTTAATATTATCTAAAAGCAAGCGTTGTATTTTATAATGATCAACGCTACACCAAAAAATATACGGATAAATCAATCGTTTTTAATAAACTGGCTTGAAACTGACTGAGCATAAAAACAAATGTTATTCTAAATTATTATTCACTTAATCGCTTTCAATGGAAAATATTAAAATAGACAATTTTTTGAGAATGATTTTTGAGGCTTACTCAGTATTCACGTCGAGTGACTGAGGAGAGCTCTACTAGTGTCGACTTGCAACGAGGAAGGTGGATGCTAATAAATGATCGATTTTTTTATTTCGTTTTAATTGTATAATCTTGTCTGAGTGGTCGTGATCATGGTGTGCCCTTGGTGACTGCTCTTTTTTTTTTATGTAATAGATCGGGAAACGAGCAGACGGATTAGCTGATGGTAAGTAATCAGCGCCGCCCATGGACACCCGCAACGGAGGAGTTACGAGTGCGTTGCCGACCTTTTAGGGATTAGGGATTTGGAGATTTAGGGATTGAGGAAGGATTGTGGGTGGGGAAGGATTGGGCCTCCGGTAACCTCACTCACACGGCAAAACACAACGCTGTGGTTGTTTCACGGCGGTTTTCTGTGAGGCCATGGTATCACTCCGGTCTCTCAGCTATTTTCTGTTAGTAGCATTTCTCGCGCACTACGCTATGGGGCTGGATGACATTGATTTTTACTAATAGTAAACTAAGGACTCCAAGCTCTCGTAGAAACAATCACAACTAAGGCCTTGCCTATGAAGACGCGGAACGAGGCGCGATGCGTCGTGTCTTCGTCATCCATTGCCGCAGTGGTCCGCATCATGGCCAACATAAACATAAACATTATGAGCAATGTACTTTGAACGCCTGACGCTCGCTACGTAAGAGAAGACATTTCTTTTGGAGCTATTCAAAGACAAAGTCTGAGTCAAATTCATTTGTTTCAACTAAAACATAATCTGGTACTTTTCAAACGTCGATATATGTATGTAGAAGTCGTTAGTCTGTTTGTTACTGACACTAGGAGCTCTGTTCTCTCTCTCTCTCTCTCTCTCGCACCATGGGTAAGGCGAGAGGGAGTGTCAGACTCTTACTGACTAAAAATCACCTTGATCCCTCTCTTGCTTCATCCTGCGCTTGAACCCACAACTACAGCTATCCGTAAATGATACCCTGAGAGCATTTTTTATTTTTGCGATAAAAACCTCAAAATTGAAAACCAATTTTCATCTCTTTGACAATCAGTATATTTATATGTATTTGAGATACGCCGAGAAAGCGAAACGGTCTATGTGTGTTGTCATCAGTGATTGTCAAATATTTATAACAAATCATTTAATACTGAACATATCGAATTGCTTGCGTGAATTTAAATTTAAAATAATTAAGATCATATTATAAATATAGCAAGCAAGCGTGATGGTCTGCTACTACTGGAAAAAAATAAAAACTTCTTTGCTCAGCATTGCAGGTGCATTATGTTACTTTTTTCGTTTTTTTCTTTTCGCATATCATTGATCTTCACAAAACTATAAATATTTTAAAATTCAGCAATCTTTTTATTATTTAAGTGGCAACACAACGACGCAAAAGTACATTTTAATTGCGATTGTCCTGAAATGTGTTTCTTCAACAAAATGGCTTAATTTTTTTCAAATAAATCATAAAAAAAATCTATCCTTATATTAATGACGTAGGTACAGCTTAAAAAATTCCAAGCAAATGTTATACTAGGCAATATAAAGGATAAAAAAAATTGTAGACCCTCTCAACTCGGAGATCAAATCTACCGTTTCTGATAAAAATAGATTTTCATACCAAAAAAAAATTTGAGAACCATTGTTTCCACCAATCAACGAACTGTCAACTATGTGATATGAACCGGGATATCGTTAACCGATCGCCGCGCCATCTGACGGCCGATTCGAAAACTTTTTTTTTTCGACAAAAAAATTTTCTTTTTTTTTTCGTTTTTCATTTTTTTCCCATTGCAATCACAAACGCGTGATCAGATTACAAAACTGTTGTAGCCGTTTTTTTCCTATTTTCTGATAGATATATGCTTTGATGGAGAGGCTTGATGCATGGGGAGGATTTTTCAGCTGAAACATTTTGAAAGCTCTGTAAAAATATAATGGTTGAACGGTGTAGTTGTAGTGAATATTTCATACTGTCGAAGTGTTGGCATAGGATTATATTCGGTGTTAGGAATAATTGGTACTATTTCTGATGTTTTGTTGATAGAATACTTTATAGAATAAAGGGAATTGTTTATATTCGTGTATTCCGTGTCTATCGAACTGGTTTTAAGTTTTTTTTGAACATGAAACAGAAACAAATGGGATGGATTTATTGAACACTAGGTTACTCTAAGTTTCTCCACTATTTAATGGATGTTGTTATTACATATAAACCTTCCTCTTTAGTCACTCTATTAAAACTGCATCAAAATCCGTTGCGTAGTTTTATAGATTTAAGCATTCTTTGGGATATAGGTATAGAGAAAGCGAATTTGTTTTATTTTTTATTATTTTTATTTATACTTCATGCACAATTTATTATGTACTAAGGGTGACAAAAATGCATGGAGAGCTTAAGGTCGACTATTGACTGACAGGTTTTGCATAACGCTACCATTGATAAATAGATGGCGCTGCTTTTAAATGGAAATAACCCTGCAAAGCTTGAATACTTTACACTGAAGAGGCACACAATTAGGTTTTTAATGGTTAAAATAATAATTAAGAAACAATAATATATTTATATTCAAATACACATAAATTATGTTAATTTTCTCATTTCCGAGGACTTAATATAGCGCCATCTAAGTCAAGTCAAGCAAACCAATTAAAAGATGGCGTCAATAATTAATAATAGACAATAATAAAAGTTATAAACTAACCCGCATTTTCAACACCTTATAAAATGCGATCGGTAGCTCGGATGAATAAGAATGATAGAATAATGAAGTCGAAGGGCACCGGTTCAATACCGGGTTATCATTTTTATATTCAGGTTTTTTAACAATGGTTTTTTTTATATTTTTTTATGTAAAATCAATAATAATAATACATAAATAAAATATTTGACGTTTAATATTTATAAAAGATAACAAAAATAAATATATATATTATTTTAGAATAAAATTATATTAATAAATATATATAAATAACTTTTATAATATGTGCTAACTATTAATGTAAAAGTAACATATTTTTCTTACAGATTAATACTTATACTAAGTTTAATTCTCATAAAGGATAACAAATAAAACTATTTTAGTGACATTATAATTTCAGACATTTATTTCTTAAAACATAATATTTATTTCTTTCTTATATAGTGTATACCCTGACCTAATTACTTTTCAGCTAACTGACACATTATTTATTACAATTTTTATAAGGTTAATAAGTATTTTAAATCAAAATTGTTTTGTGCTAGTCATTTATTAGTTAGTTTTAAACACAATGTTATAATACGATTCTATATAATATGCAACCTTACTTCTGCAACTATTTTACCTCCCCATAAAATTTAATTAAAGTATTGACTAAAGTGATTCATTTTGTGCAATCATGTTATGACAAAGGCTTATAGCTTAAGTATTCGTTCCAGAACAAGGAAGAAATTGAAGCTAGACCTTAAATCAATAACATTTCTAAGACCGGGATATAGCATTCATTAGATATGGGACGAATTGATTATAGTAATTATTAAATAAATAATTTATTATTTTGCAATCAATAGCATCTGTAGATATTAATATTGCTTTTATTTTTATTTCTATTAGTAATAAAAATATTTAGTTAAACATTAAAATCATTACTGTAAATAACAGTTGCTGGTTTTAAAGTAGTCAATAAATTTATCCTACTAAAACTAAGTTTGAACATTTATCCATTAAATAAATTATAGCTACCCCGGTCTTGTAATTGGTTAATCCTATAGTCAACAATATCTTTTCTTCTAAGAACTAGTGTAGCCGCCATTTTTATCAATCCTATTTCTCCTATCTCGCTGGCCAAGGAATAATCCGTATGTCTGATTGCTGACTAAACACTTGCACAATTATGGAACATTACACATGGGACAATTGTCCTGCACGAACGTTATCACTAGCACATCTTCATGACGTCATTCAGCACATCTATGTAGTTTTCACTGTTTGCATCACTGAAGATGACAATGCTCCAGTAATTTTCCTCATAACCTTGCCCCATAAGTTGAAGCTGGTCTGAGTCAATATCACGTCTTCTGCCAGATCCACTACGGTGCTCCAATGAACCCTCTTCTTGAAACAGCTTTAGATATCCATAAAGTGGCAGTCTTTACCTGTAAGGGACGTGTATTATTTATTATTTTCATGTATCGATAACCATGGATAATAAAATAAACAACGAACGGTCATTTTAAAAGAATACTTACGTTTAAGCCAGTTTCTTTCGAAATTTTAGTATAATTTAAGCTTTGATTATGCAATTCTATTATTTGGGCCCTCGTAGCCATATCAATATTTGAACGCAAACTCATGATAAAAATTAATATTAAAAACTTGTTAAACAAATCGTAACTGAACTCACTCAAAGATAGTAAAGAATGTTATGATTGAACTAAAAGGTTTAATTTTTATACAGTTAATATTAAATTACCCTCAATGTTTTGAGATTTATGATCGGGTTATAGTTGCTAAACAACTTCAATATAATAAATAGTAGGATAATTTCAATACATTTCAAAGTTACGCAATGGCCTAATGGCTAGTGGCATCGGTAAATTTTATGCTACCGAGTTCGAATCCTGGTTAATGCGTGCTTTGCTTTAAAAAGGTTTGGAATATCGTAGCATTAATTTGTGTAAAAAATTATTAAGTTAATAACTTTGTATCTGATAAAAACTATAAATGTATATTTTTCAATACCACTAGTATACTAGCGCCATCTATGTCATCCATGGTATATTATTAAGGCGATGAAACGCCGTACAAACGATTTTGATTTGGAATCCTCCATGCACTTATGACACTGATAGTACATTAGGCGGACTTAATGCATTGAGCGTTCTCTACCAGTCGACCTTTGGGTGATGCAGAGAATCCAGTAGTAGATACAAGAAGCATCATTCTTACATCATCATCATTTATACTATGTTGTAGAGATTTGTTTCTGACTTCATCCACAGAATCAGGGTAAAAGTTATTAGTATTAAGGGTTTTATTCCAAAGTAGAATGTTTGTCTGTGCCAAATTTCATATCTTTTTGTTCTGTAGTTTTTACGTAAAAGAGTTACATATACCTGACCACGTAATAATAATTATTATTGAACATTGAACAATGTTTTTAGTTAAGTTTGACTAAAGGTTTTGCTAACTTACAGAAAACCTTAATATATTTTACCTGAAACCTTTGATCGGTTCATTGACCTCATGTTGAACAAAAGAGGCGACTAATCTCCAAAAACAATTCAATCAAAATTGCACCATATACGTTCACATAGTGAATACAAATTCGAATACTATTCGTATCTTTGAGCACTTTCGCAATGCAGGGGTGACAAACTATTGACACTTTAATTTAGAAATTTTAATTAAACTCTGCCTCTAGGGGTGGCAACTTTTAGTTTTCCCAGTTAGGCCAACCCCTTACGGACAAATGTAATTAAAAATAATTAACTTGTTTAAAATTAATCTGCTCTTGTTTTAATGTTATGTGAGTTTTATGGTTGTAGTGTGATAGGGCTTTTCGAGGTTCTTTTTTTAAATATTTATAAGGTTTAATTACATAAAAATCCTTTTTTCGCCACTGGTATTGGTATACTGTATAGGTAAATATTTTTTTTATTGGTAATTAATAAAACGTAAAATTTCCTAGAAACCGGTTTAGCGTTTTGATTGCGAGTGGCGTCTGGCATTGTCAACAATTGTGACTACACAGTCAAAAATGATACTCAAGGCATTTATGAAACTACAAATTTTAATTGTCCATCAGTCTAAAAAAGATATTGTTTTCATGATTTTGGCAATAATGAAATAACAATGCAGATACAGATTTTCAAATTGTCATATTGGCACTCAATATCGTGCAAAAACACAATTAAAAATGGAATGCGGAGAAAAGACCGAAAGAGATACAAAGATATGAAATGGTTTTGCCAGAAAGGGATAGATAGCAAAATAGTTTTCGAAGTAAGATTTAATAAAGCATTTTAATTGGACTTTAATTAAAATCTTGGTTTGTCTCGTATTGTTTAGTTTTGAAATTAAATGGTTGGCGCCTTCGTATGGTTAATGAAAACCAACACACGTGTGTTTATGAGAAGAATTCTTATTCGAGAATGGAAGTGTGCATTCTTTGTAAATAAAATATTTGGATTTGAGGTTTCAGATTAAATTCTTAGGTCTAAGTATTGTTGAGAATGTAGGTTTTTTCTATTCTAAATCATTTGTTTTTAAACCTACTGGCATGAAAACCGTTAAAGGAATGATGATTAGATATGAAAAACAAAAACCTACTTAGTCCGTTAGTTAGAAAAGAAAACAATATAAGACACGTACACATTTTTTTTATTTAAATTTCGAAATGAAATATCGTTACTATATTTTTCAGTATAAAATGTATTGAGTTGTAACCTCACACTATATTTCAAATCCTCGAATGTATATGGTTTCGTAAGAAGACAAAAACCTGATTAAGTAATCTAGAAGGCTAAATTTGGGAGTGCCATGGTCCAGCAGTAAACTTCGGCAAAGCTCAAGCATAACGCAGGCCATGTTCAGCCGGGGTTGCAGGGCAAGTGGTATAAGAGATCACGGCTTCGGCCTGGGGCAGAAGAAGGAAAGGAGGGATTTTAGTCAATAAGAGTCTGATACTCCTCGCCATACCCTAAGCAAGAGAATTCATTTAGTGATTTTCCCTGTTCAAAAAAAAGCATATAATTATCCGAACATAGTGTTCGACTCAAACTTCCTTCAGATAGAGTCCACTAGGGCTGAAGTCCACCCGGAGATCTGGATGCATTGTTATGTACATCGGCACCGTTCTGAGCAGGAGAAACGGAGATCGTGGTGTATTTAAACGGTAAAAAAACCTTTACTTGGACTCTTTCTCTTATCACTCTCTTTCACATATCAGAACCGACTAAATGATGTAACAAAAAAATGTATTGTAAAACTGATTGAAAAAGAGTTTTCAATCAGTTTTACAATACATTTCTTTGGAGTTTCTTGCTCGTTCTTCTCCATCGGAATCTACACTTTGGAACGAGCAAATAGCTTCACTAGAGGACAGACGGACAGACTGACATGCTTAATTTAAAAGCTCTTGATATACTTTTTTCCTTTTTTGCTTGACGTTCAAAAGTGCCTACTGTGGTCTAATTGAAATAAAAGATTTTGACTTTGACTTTTGATTTTCTTACATTTGCATATTTTATTATGTGATCTAAATAGCGCCAGTAAGTAAGTAGTCAATAGTTCTTATGTTAAGGTTGCCTCAACCAGTAAGAGTCTGACATTCCCCTTTGCCCCACCCAGAATGGAAGAAAAATCCAGCTGATTGTCCACCCTTCAATAAAAAAAAACACATGAAAATAATGAAATGAATTGCACAAGTTTTAATTTAAACATACAACTCGTGATTTCCCTTGACGCCTGTGGTTACTCATATAGCCTCAAACATATACTATATTTAGCATTCTATGTGAACGTTCTAGACTTGGAAATAAAAAATAATAGAAATTAAGTACTTACATATGACGTTAAACATCTATATAGAAGACAGTGAGTGAAAACGCCCTGCACTTGATGTAACCACTCTATCGATGACGCATATACATTTCAAGAACTGGCAATTTCAAAAAAATCTGAAATTATTTGTATCTAGCAAAGTTTCGGTAACTGGAATTCAGGTCAGTCGACGGATGAAATAATATTACTTTACTCAACCGATTAAGTACCTAAGAAGAAATACTTGGTTGCTAATAATAAATATGGGAGGGCCAAGCTTCGGGAATAATGGATCGGCTTGACTTGAGAGTCACAAAACACCGGCATGAAACAACCACAGCATTATGTCGCGTCGTGTGTGTAAGGTTACCAGAGGCACAATTCTTCCCTTACCCTGTTCCAAAATCCCCGAAACCCTAATCCCCAAATAACCGGCAAACGTAACTACTGTGGTAATCAAGCCAACATCCATCCTAGCTCTATCATTCATCAGTTAACGATAGATCGATGATATTTTCTTTGTCTTAATTTACTAAAAGAATATTTACAGATATATTATACACACACAATTATAACACATACAATATTTCGACCTGCCTTCGGGGACTAACAATACTAATAATAATGTATATAGTTATAAGAAGAAAATCTGGCACGAGCAATGTTTGAAAAAATTTCACCCATTATACAGAGTCGGAACTAATTAAAAACTAACCGTCTCGGGGGCCAAAGAAATGAAACAGAAACGAAACAGCCTGTATATGGGTCAGTGGGGTATTATGATTGGGATTTTTGTTTCTTTATTTCAAGTTTCTCGTATTGATTTCCATCTTATTTCCTTCCTAGTATAAGTAGTCTGCGTTGGCCCGTAGTGGGTTAGAAACCTGGCAAGAACCAATATGACTTTTTCCGAGTCATATGTACTTTCTATGATTATTTAGACACCACTGACGAACGGTGTAGGAAAACATCTTGAGGAAACCTGGACTTATGATTTCTAATTATAAGTTTGAAATCGCCAATCTGCCTTGAGCAAGCGTGGCGATTAATGCTCAAACCTTATCCTTGTGAGAAGAGGGCATTGCTCAGCAGTGGGCACTTATAGGCTGATGATAATAATGTATAATAATAAGTAGTCTTGCTGGGCAAGCGCGATAAGGTCCCATGGCTTTGGCCTGGAGCTGGAGAAGGAACATGGGGGGTTTTCAGTCAGTAAGACTCTGCTACCCATCCTCGCCTTACCTTGGACAAGAGAACTCAATTGACGATCTTCCACTCACAAAAATATAGTATTTTGGCCGTTAGACTGCTTGTATTGGTTGAGTAGTGAACCAATCAAAGAATTTTGGCTTTAGAACTGGTTGGGAATCGATTTTTGGTTGAAATAGTTGCACAGACTATGTAAGAGTGTTTCGTTGATTAAGCTAGTAAATGAAAGTGACAAGTAAAGAACTATGAGTTTGTAACCAGGGTTGGGACATTTAATTTAAGTAATTTTATCATCATCACCTGATGGTAAGCAGGGAAGCAGTCAAACTTCCCTGGATAATCGCAACCCCAACTGAATTGTATGTTGCAGACCTTTTGGGAGTTATGGATCAAATCCGTCCAAGCGAAAGCTCTGCTTAGGATTGGGGAATTTTGAGGATCGAGGACACTTGGGGGATGGAAGAAGCTAGACTTTCTCTCTAGTTCTCCAGTTACCTTACTTCTTCTTCTTCTGTATCGTTTCGCTCTTGGCAGAGCGGTCGTGGTCACGTAGAGGCATCCACATCGGTGGTAGAGGCCGACACAACTCTCCGCACGATCTCCCGCCATCTCTCCCTGTTGGCAGATTGTCTGGTGCAGTTAGTTACCTTACTGACACTGACACGGCAAAATACAACACATGCCTTATTTGAAGCTGGTTTTCTATGAGGCCGTCATATCACTCCAGTCGACTCGGCTCTCTTACACTTGAATTGCAATTAAATGGAACTCATACGATACTCCTTCAGGGTTTAATGCCGTTGCTGAACAGTTGTTGACAGCCAGAAGCATAACATATGAAGATATTACTTATAATAGAGACTTATCCCCTTGCACAATTCAAGAATGACACAATACAATGTAAAGCAAATTTCTGGTATTAACAAAACATATTACTTTGATGGGAAGTTAGAACCAGCAGCAGGGCCGTAAGTGTTGGTTCAATAATAACTGTGGACTAAACAAACCATGGACTAAGTTTACTGGTCGAACTAAAATCTAGCCAAGTTGTGGAGTGGGTGCGGTGTAAGGGATAAGCGGTAGCGGATTTATCTACATAATGAAAGACGGTGGTTTGGTCACGGCAGAGAAGAATATTTATCACCACTCCTTCTCTCTAGTCTCCATCCTCAATTCCCGATCTCCAATCCTTATCACAATTCTCAATCTTACATTCCCAATAACCTAACCCTAAAACAAACGAATCATAATTTTCTCGTTTCACCCGTGCAAAGCCAGGTCCGGTCGCTAGTACTTAGTATATTTTACATCGGTCTTTGTACAAAAAGCTTCAGTCACATTCATCGTCATCATCACCAGCCTATAAGTTCCCACTGTTAAGCAAAGGCCTCTTCTCACACGGAGAAGGTTTGAGCATTAACCACCACGCTTGCTCAAGGCGGATTGGCGATTTCAAACTTATAATTAGAAATTATAAGTCCAGGTTTCCTCACGATGTTGACCTTTACCGTATGTCAGTGGTGTCTAAATAATCATAGGAAGTACATATAACTCGGAAAAAGTCACATTGGTACTTGCCAGGTCTCGAACCCACACCATCATGTATGAGAAGCGGGCTCTTTAACCTCCGGGCCACCACCACATTATGTGGCGGTGGCCCGTTTCAGTCACATTGCAATAATTAATTTAAATTCTATTATATGAAATCGCTTCAGTTTGTACCTTACACTGCGTTCCCTATATTACTCTAGGAATCTAGTGACAAAGCCATTGTGAACCAACTCAATTACATACTAAGTGCGCACACCAACACAATGTTTATATAACTATACATATGTACGTGTATATGTGTAGACTAAACATACCAAGTCACTAAATGTTTCAATTAAAATTTTTCTTTTATTATATTCTGTCATATCTTTTGTTATTAATAAAAGGCTTTTGCATTTGAAAAAGGATTTATACAATATGATCATATTTTTTTAAGCACTTTTATATTTCTATTCTGTTTATTTTTGCCAGTGGCTTCAAGCGATTTTTTTTTTACTTGCAATAAACTAGTTCTTGACTGCGATCCCACCTGATGGTAAGCAGTGATGCAATCGTTGATGGTAAGGCGCACTAGTTTATTAAGAGCCTATTCACTCTAGCCTTGAAGACACCTAAATTTACCTAGATATAAAGTATCATTATGTGTAATTCCATACTTTTTTTTTGGTTTGGTTGGAAATCATCAAACTACTATCGATCTGAGAGGTGCCAATGAGAATGTCAGACTTTGACTGACTAATAAAACCCATCCCTATCCTTATCCAGCACTTAGCCAATTAAAAAAGAATATAGCTTAAATTTTTCTTGCTAGGATTTTTTGTGTGGCGCAAGTACACTTACAAACATTCAAATTCCCATACACAGGCCACCCAGATACGAAACAACAATTTGTGGATCACACAAAGTGTTGTTCCGTGCGGGAGTTACGCCCATGACGCGTTGCGTAGCAGCCAGTTGACCAACCACTGCGCCGACCGTGCAGTCTATTAGTCAACCATGCAATCTGTTTAGAAGTTTTTATTTCGTTTTGAATATGATAAGTGTAACGCGGTGCGGTGATGTCCTTTGGGAATTTGGGGATTGCTTACAACGATAGCGTTGTTTCAAAACGGTTATATTAAAATAACTAAACGCTTCTCTTATTTGTCGAATGTAAGCACTGAGACCCAATAAATGTTCTAAAGACACTGTAACCTTTGAACCTAAGAGCTAATCAGATTCACCTAAAAAATACTTTACAAACGAAATATCACCACTCAGAATACTCTTCGGAGAAGCAATCGTTTAAATCGTAAGTACTTTCCACCAATTTCCCGTTCATTTGTTTCCGAATTCGAAATTTCTGGAAACTTTCACCGAACGCCCCGCCCGACTAGAGCTCAGGCCCCAGAAAATAAGAGAAAAATCAATCACAATAAGTTTTCGAGAACTTGCTACTTAAGGGCCTGACTCAGTTTAAACGCTGGGAAAAGGACCGAAGCATAGGACTTTTTGTTGGACGATGTTATGTTAGAGGTGACAAGTAAAGTATTTTTTTAAGAATGTTAAAAATCTATTCTAATTTCGTAATCAATTGATTTTTTATACTTCAACGCTCATTCAGATATTTTGTTCGGTATCACTACATATGTAGTATAAAACAAAGTCGCTCTCTCTGTCTCTATATCCCTATGTGTACCTATATAAATCTTTAAAACTATGTAACGGATTTTGATGCGATTCTAAATACGATAAATATTGATTTAAGAGGTAGGTTAATACATATATGTATTCTGTATAATAGCATTCATTAAATAGTTTAAAAATTTACTATCAGCATGACAGCCGTTTGAAGCCGGAGCGCACTTTTTTGTGCTAAACTAAACCCTACCATAAAACTGCAAAGTGAACTTCTAAATAAACTTATGAAATTCGTTCTATAAATAGGCACACTGTCTCTCTCACTCTTTAGTTGATAAACAAATATGTTGCAACGATACTTAAACATTTCCTTCAAGGCTATATCATGTTTATTACAGCCTTATAATATATTGACCAATAAAAATGGTAATTTCACGGACAAAATGAAATTAAACCGAGGGGCGTTGTACCAAGAGATTATCTGGCAAGATGAGCAATTTGATATATTATAGCAATTTTATTTATGACTCAAGAAAAGCGAAATGATTCTTTAATCTTCTTTTACATCTTAAATTTTCATGGGGACTTATTTTGCGCTGGGTGACTTATGGGCAAGCGTTATTAATTCGGAATTCAAAATGTTCGGTATTGAGAAAAATTAAATAAATGCAATTCAATATGGAATACGAGGCAAATGAGCAGATGTATCGCCTGATGGTAGAGAAAAAATAGAATAATTGTCTGTCATCACTGAAGCTGTGCGCTCCTTCCAAGGTGTAGATTCGAATGGAGAAGAACGAGCAAGTAACTCCATTTTGTCAAGCGAAAGAGATTACCGGAGGCCTAATTCTTTGTGTTCATCCTCGATCCGCTATCGACAAATCCCTTACGTGTGTTCACGATCCATGGCGATTTTTCATCACCGTTTCTAATAATAGCAAAAAAAAACTATATTTCAAAAAAAAAGCTAACTGGCTCACTCTCACATAAACAGCTCCCAAGTTGAACTAGTGTGCGCTCCACTGGTCCGTGACGTCACACTTATACGGCTAGGCGAAAGGATTTCTATGTCTTTTGCGAGACGTTTTTTATTTCAAGCTTTACGTCCTTTTAATAAAGTTATATATTGAACGGCTGCAGGTAAGCAGACGGCGTCATCTATCAACCTATTCACCATTTGTTTTGTTTTTGTAAATGGTCGATAGTGTTGTTTTAGCAGTGGTATGATAGATTTCCTAGGAAATACGAGGAAAATATTGTACGACTAGTAATCATACGTTCGAGTATTGCCAGAAAGTATAACACGGAAGAAACTTTAACACGTGTTTTAATATTTAACTGCTTGCATGGCGCGGCGGCTGTGTAATTGGCTCCTGAGGAGCGTTGTCGTGTATTCGATTCTCGTACGGAACAACTCTATCTGTGATCCACAAATTGATGTTCCGGGTCTGGGTGTGATGTGTATGTGAAATTGTATGTTTGTAAACGCAACCACCACACAGCAGAAAATCCTAGTATGTGGCATAATTTTTAAACGATTTAATAATACTAATAATCAGTGACTTCCCCCCCGGGTAAGGTAGAGCGAAAGGAAGTTTCAGCATCTTTTTTCCTTGTGTGATAGATCGGCAAAACTAGCAGACTGATTACTGAAAGGCAATCAGTCGGCGTCACAAATGGTTAAGGATTGGGAAGGGATGGGGAAGAGTAAGCCTAAGGACTCCGGAAACCTGACTTACACCGCGAAACAACGCTGTGATTGTTTCACGCCGGTTTTCATTTCGGCACGTGGTACTCATACACACATAGTATTCTTAAACTGGCTCCTGGACGAGCCGTGATAAAATATTGTATAATAAAAAATGCATATTATTAATTCAATATTCATAAAACCGCCTAAAACTCTTTCAGTTCATGAAAAACTACGCGCAAATAAATACATTAACTATTGTCGAAACATTATTGTAGCACGCATCGAACACAATTCACAATTAGGCTATCGCTTCCGAAAACGGCTATTAATTTGTGTTGCCAGCAATAAATTTTAGTTAACCCACATATAGCCGTAGTTTGGGTTTTTCCCTGTTTTTTTTAAACGGTAGTTGATTCCCGGTTGTGGAGTGAATCGGAATAGCCTTTTACAGGCTGAAAATGTAACAAGAAAAGGTATGTACTGTTGGGTGTTTTTAGATTTTTTTTGTTTTGCTTTGTTTAATCAATTTCGCCTTTTGGGAAGCTGCGTCTTAAAGGTTTCTAATAGAGTTTCTTTAAGGGTTTGTTGTACCCATTTCTGTGTTTTTGTGATAAATATGTTGCATTGGTTGGCAAACTGAGTAAAAAAAAAAAACAAATTCCTTGCGTTGAGGAGTTTTTGCCATATGCACCTGTTACTGGAAACAATTATAACAATTTATTTATTTATTTATTTATTTAATTATGGACAACCAGTAGCTGCTACATTATTTCTTACATCTAAACATTAAATACACTATAATAAAATTAAATGTACAGCATTTTAAGGTGTCACAACATGCACAAAATTTTTTCGTAGTGACACAAAAAATAATTAATAAAGAAGAATATAATTTAAAATAGTAGGAAGAGTAATAAGGTAGAAATTGCAAAAATTACGATTCTAAATTAAATTAAAATAAAATAAGTGCTTATTTATAAAACAAAAACATTTTTTTTTTTATTTAAACAAAGTTTATTGGAATTCAGTCCTCCCAAAAACAACTACAATTCACACATAGGACCCATTAAAATAGTAATTATCCCTCATGTTCTTTTTTGTCTTTAAGGCTAAATTCATTCAGTCTTCTGCATCAAATTGACAGTGGGAAGTGGAAAATTTCCGTTTATTCTCGTCTTCAAATAATATCTTCTGATTTTTTGCTTGTGGTTTAGGACCTAATCAAAAATCTAAGACATTTCATTTATTTTTCAACAAACTTCCTCATAAAGTGGCTCTAGTCCCATTGCAATTAGGCACATACTGATACCTCTAATCAAATTGTGACTATTTCATTACTATTTAGTATTTACGAATGAGTTATATAGTTTTTTTTTAATGTTGTTGTTGAGTTACACTTAGACTTGCGCTTAAATGCTATCCGCTAAAAGGCCAAAAATAAAGAAACCTCATTTTTATCTCGTCTCGGGGCTTAACGCGCCTCAGATGCAATCACCAACATTAAACCCTTCTAAAAAAAAGTATCAATATCTTTTACACACATATTATATTACAATAAAAATAAAAAATATCTTCTGTGATGTCTATTTTTTATAATTTTAATTCATATACGAGTACAAGCAAGCAAGCTTGTTTCACACACCATTTTATAATTCTTATTAATCATTTATCAACCGAAAACCAAACCTTAATTAAATTTCAGTCACCAAATGTAAGCAGTGTCGTTTACTGAAATCTGTAAACTCCTGAAAGGTATACGTTACATATTTCATGAGTTCGATCCTTCGTCCAGATGGTGCGTTTTTCAGTACATTACCTACTTCAGATTTTCAGTTCACCTGACGGACGGACCATTCGGTCCACTTGATTCGATTTTATTTTTAGCTTCTACGAATTTGAAATACCAATTCTTAGATCGGAAATATTTTATTTGATTTGGAAAAATTCATGTTGATTCTGGTATTTTTCAAATGAAAATTGTAATAATATTTGTTTTGTTAGTTTTTTTTTATAGTATAAGTCGGCAAACGAGCAGACCGATTACCTGATGGTATGCAATCGGCGCCGCCCATGGACCACCCGCAACACCAAAGGAGTTACGAGTGCGTTGCCGGCCTTTTGGGGATAGGGGTTGCGGATATAAGGATTGTGAAACGATAGGGGAAGGGGAGGGATTGGGCCTCCGGTAACCTCACTAAAACGGCGAAACACAAAGCTGTGGGTTGTTTCACGCCAGTATTCTGTGAGGCCGTGGTATCACTCCGGTCGAGCCGACCCATTCGTGCCGAAGCTTGGCTCTCCCACACTTAATTCAACGGTTTGGTTCGTTGATATTATATTTTAATTTTGATTTAATGTTAAAAACCTTTAAATAAATCCCCTTTTTTTATAAAAGTATTTTTTCCTGAAATTGGAATCAAAACTATTCTGTTTTACATCATATCACATCATCAGCCTGCTACTATTAGTAAGTGTGCACTCAGTGCTTACTGTAGTAGCAACTGCTTACTGCTGAGCAAAGACCTTTTCTGACACGAAGAAGGTTTGAGCATTAATCACCACGTTTGTTCAATGCGGGTTGGCAATTTCAAACTTATAATTAGTTTTATTTTATTTTTAATAGAGAATGTTGCCCCGTGCTGGGATTTTCTGTTTCGTGGGCGCGTAACAAACATACAATTTAACACATCACACCCAGACTCGAAACAACAATTTGTAAATCACACAAAGTGCTGTTCCATGCGGGAATCAAACCAGCGACACGTTGTACTGCAGATGGTCGTCCAGGTACAGCGTCAAACATGCAGTCAACGTTTTCTTAATTTGTGTAAAATGACTTTTTCGAACTTTTTGCGTCTGACATAAGGAATGTGCTCAGCAATGAACACTTATAGGCTGAAAATGATGATGATGAGCGAATGCAAATGCACTCTTTAATGTTTTATGTTTAAGGATCTCCAATAACGTCCTTTTTATACTTCAAAATCGTTTTAACAAATAAAACACCCTGTTCATACTCCAATGTCTTCTTAACATCGATAAACACACATTGAAACACAGGAAAACATTAAGAATAAATACCAATATCAATCTTCAACCTCCTGAATCACCTTCTAATATTACCCACTATAGCGAAACCAATCTGTTTTTCTCATAACCCGAAAACAATTCCAGAAAGGTAACAAAACATTCATCTCTAATAGATTGCGGGGTCTAAAGTACCTTACCTGACCAGGAGCCCGTGAAGCGTTTCATATTTTCGGAATTCAACCCCCGCTGTTGTCCAAATACCTTCCCATTTCGCGTAATAAACGGGTCTTTTGTACCCGTATCAATACAGGGTTAAAATACGAGTGTTATCTATCATGGTGATATATGAACGTGAGTGGGTTATTTTTTATTTTCCAATTATCGTTTGCCGTGTTATAAATGCATAAAGGGTCTAATTATCCATAGCTATTCTATCTTCTCTTCTTACTAGCGTGGGTGAGCCATGCTTAGTGTGTGGGAGCCAAACTTCGGTGCGAATAGGCTGGCTCGACCGGAGTGATACCACGACCACACTGAAACTTAGCGTAAATTCTCTAATCTATAACCAGTGATCACAACTATAATGCGGTCTATAGTGATATCACTACGATTATTTTCCGGGGTTGCGGGGTAAGCGCAATGAGGCACCGTGACCTCGGCCCAGAGCAGGAGAAGGAACAGGGGGGTTTTTAGTCAGTAAGAGTCTGACACTCCCTCTCGCCCGGCCCTGGGCGGGAGAAGTCATTTGAAAATTTTCCCCTCACAAAAAAAAACTACGATTACCTATTTTACAAACATACACATATGAATGTATAATTAGACATATATATAACATTTTACCCAACTTCACAAAGTGCAACTATGAATTTATTCCACATGCTAAAATTAAAAATAGTTCAGTAAACTATTTACACAAACTGTTTTCAGCTACATACATTTCAGGCACAGTTGCTGAAACAAGCTATATGTTTGAACTGAAAACAATATCTAGCTTCTAAACCTTAACGATCTGTAAACTGAAACTCAGCGAAGTATCAAAACGCCTAGTTTTCAGCCTGAAAACTGCTGTAACAGCGAAACAAGGATAAGATTTCACTAGTTTGCTTTTTGTATTGTATTGTCTGATATTCAGTGTAGATTTTAATGAGACGACCTCTGGTAAAGTTAACTGAAACTAGCTTCCGCCCCGCGGCTTTGCCCACGTGGTATGGTGATAAAAAGTATTTTATACCTGTGCCAAATTTCATCCGGATCCGTCCAGATGTTTTGGCGTGATTGAGTAACAAACAGCCAAACATCGTGACTTTCGCATTTATAAAATTAAGTAAGATAACAGAGTCAGACAAGGGACGGTTTCCAGTGTGAGGAAGTACCAGGGTTTTGAATTGTGAGGACTTGGTGGCGATGTGATCTGCTTGAGCTGAGCATCGCCGTATCCTCATGTGGTCGGTGGCGGCGACCTCTCGTGTCCGACCATAGCTAATGTGTGAAAGGTTGCCGACCGTACAGCGCCGTGGGGGGCAACATGTGGGCCACGCTAGAGGAGGATTTACCTTCAACTGTAATCTGTCGGCAGCCAATGTCTTAAGGTCGGCAACCTCTTGGGGATTATGGTTTTGGAGATTTAGGCATTGAAGGAGAAGGACTGGTGCCTTCGGTAACTTCAGCCACACAGCGAAACACAACGCTGTGGTGGTTTCACGCCTGTTTTCTCTGAGGCCGTGGTATCACTCCAATTGAGCCAACCCATTCGTGCAGCATTACAATTATAATCAGCGAAAATACCAAAATTGGTTCGAATAGTTTGTTGGAACAATGAAACGAAAATCGCAGATTTTTTTTAGCTCCGATATCCCTATATTGTGTCCGTGTGAGCAGTTTGATCGTAACAGGCAGGTGCTATAAATCTTTACAAAGTTCCGTCCTGTGGTCGACATTTATTTTGTTTTGTATTCCAATGCCCCCATTGCTTTTAATCACTGAGAGAGAGAATTTTCCACCGATTCCGAAGTTTTATAGCGAAAAGTACCGTATAGATTTATGGGTTTTTTCGCCATGACATGTAACTCCAGAATTGGTTGTTTTTTATTGGTTATACTTTTGGCTCTGGCATGAAGATCGTTTTGGGTTGATATTAAAGGGCTTAAGGTCATAGAACTGTTGAGGGTGTGGCGCGTAGCGTTCCGTGCTTAAAGAGCCAATAGATCACCACAGACGGGCCCTACAGGGCTGATGTTCAGCCGGAGTTGCGGGGTAAGCGCAATGAGGCACCGCGACCTCGGGCCAGAGCAGGAGAAGGAACAGGGGGATTTTTAGATAGTAAGGGTCTAACACTCCCTCCCGCCTCACCCTGGGTGGGAGAAGTCATTTGATGATTTTCCCCTCATCAAAAAAAATGTAATAGTACTGTGTTTAACACTCTGTATTCCCTCACCAACGAAAAAGTAAATTTCTGATTTTCCTCTTCAAGATTAGGTAGTATAATAGAATTAATATAATCGAATGCTGAATATTGTACTACCAGATTACTCTTCCTCTAATATACGGGACGACACATTGTAGGTCGATAAGTATGCGCTTCATCTTGAGATGATAATCTCCTCTTAGTTAATCTAACCTATACGGTAGTGTAAGATAAGGCACGTGAACTGTTCAAGCAAATAACAGGTTCATTTACATGTTAAGCCAAAAAAAAAACACTTATACAGTAATTCGGTTGACGCGGTGGCTGGGCCACTGGCTGGCGCGCAACATGTCGCGGGTTCGATTCCCGCACGGAACAACTCTGTGTGACCCACAGATTATTGTTCCGGGTCTGGGTGTGATGTGCATGTGAAATTGTATGTTTGTAAACGCACCCACGACACAGGAGAAAATCCTAGTGTGGGGCAACGTTTTTTAAAATACTTAAATACACAATCTAAGAATATGTATCACTTCACGGTGAGGATTGATATCACTCCATTCTCGTTCTGAAATTTTCGTCTCTCACAAATTTTAACTGAAGGAACATAATTATTTAAGTATATGAAATTAAACATTGAGCAATATCGATTATTGTGCGGTCGAAATTAAAGAAAACATCTTCATCTGTCTTAAAAACTTTTTTACTGTATCGTTCAAAAAGTTTCCAATTTTTTCCGAAAAAAATCGACAATGTCATACTAATAGGTTTTATTTTATTTCTGCAGCTCTATTTTTAGTCGTAGGTTTAAGTATTGTTTTGTTTGTTATTTTCTATTTCTCTTTTTCCCGTTGTTCTAGTTTGTCACAGTGTCTTATGTCTCTTACATTTTTCCTTTCGAAGGACTGCAGGAAGAGATTCCATATAAGAATATGCAGTTCCTATGTACCTCTGTTTCTGTATTTCTTGTTCTCTATTTACTGTATGTGTGATGTCCATAAATAATAAATAAATATCTAAAGCTACTCCATCTCTTGTTTCAGGTGAAACCATAACTCCAGATAACTCAACAATAACAAGAGTGCTGCCTCTGACTGTGACTCGCGAAGAATTGGGAGGGGAACTGACTTGTGTCGTCAGCTCCGCAGCCCTGGATGCTGATATTGTGAAGAAAGTTAAGCTGGATGTTAGAGGTAAGTGGAGAAAACTATTACTTTTGGATTAAAGGGACCATTCTTTTCATCTGATGGTAAGCAATAAATGTCACCTAGGGACTCAGACAAGTTAGAAGCCGGACATGGAAGGAATTCGGACCCCAGAAAAGAATGCAGGCGTTTTTCACTACTTATTTTGATGAGAAGCTTTAGAACCGGCGTATCTGCCCTGTGGTATGACAGACATTTAAAGCTTTTCTTTATTTAGCGTAGTTGTTCGGCAATTGGCTGATTCGCACTACAAATAGCGATTTATGTGATCAAAAATGGTATAATTTAATCATGTTTGCAAAAGAAATTTCGCGCAGGGAGCTAGCACTAACATAAAGTAAAATCTCACCAGTTGATTACACAAATTTTGTGGGACAATTATAAAAAACGTACGCAGAAGTTCTTCGAAATCAATGTAAAAATTACACTAAAAAAGGCACCAAAGCATAATAATACTATTAAATCCACAACAGCGCACATTTAACCATCAAAACCACTAAATCCATTTACATTTTTTAAATAAAATAAGATCTTTCTCAGACTGGAATGTACACACGAATGCACACATCGCATTCAACGTGTCGATTCAATAGCCAGCGCCAGTGAAGATTCTATACGAAGTTTTTCGCGAAGACGCTTCATTGGTCTTTTCATACGCGTCACTAATAGAAATTCTGACTAAGTAGTCACTGAATAAGAAACTGTTGATTTGAAATGTGATTTTATAATTTTCTTAGATTAACCTTGTCAAAATCAAAGTCATATTAAAAATAATACGAGCTTTGGGTCCATTAAAATTAGCACTGAAAAATATGTAGTCATAAAATGTTAAAATTTAAAATGACATGTATTCTCATGAAACTATTTAGAGAGTTTACTTTCCCTATGGTATTTTTTCTATTTACAGCTAACCCGATCTTTCGTTTTTAACACATTGCCAATAAATAACTCTCTCAATCTCAATTTCCACAAAAAAATCTTGGAAAATTAGAACATAGTTTTACAAGCTGACGAATCAAAAAACATTCCAAAATAAAAAATGGCCAAGTTCACTACGAATCCCAAACGTCATATTCTTGACACACAACCGTCCATTATTTGTCGGACACTTGTCAGAGTCACGTCAAAAATGTGTCAACGTCACGTCTGACCCGGGTTTTATTCCCAATATTCAAACGTCAAAGATGTGAGATTCTGTAGAATGACACTTTAGTCCTTGGAGACACTTTTGCTCAACTTAAGTCAAAGTTGGCACCAACTTGGAATTGTGGTGAATCATGTTAAAATTATAATGTAACTTTAGTACGAACAAGTTTAACATTCGGTAATTATTCGATAGATGTGGCGCTGTTTAGGTTTCGTGAATACGTGATCCGTGGTCCTTCGGTACGAATGTGGATAATTTGTGTTTAAATATTTTGAAATGTTATTTATTATGTTTTCGGCTTATTCACGTAATAATTTGACGAGATACTCGACTAGTTTCAAGCCATGCTAAAGGTCCATATTCATGAGCAGCATGGCTTGAAACTAGTCGAGTATCTCGTCAAATTATTACGTGATTAAGCCGAAAAGATAATAAATAATTTAGAATGTCTCACGAAAGTTAAAATTAAAATATTTTGTTTTTTTTTATAAATGCCAAAAGTTTGAACATCGGTTTTATTATCTTGGTTTGATCGTTGACCGTGGACTGGGCAGGTTTAATAATTCTTTATTAAGGATTCTCCTTGATAAGGTCATCAGATAGGCCCATCAAAATGAATAAAGGTGAACCCCAGTCTACCCACATAAAAATACTCTCTAATTTAACACCTACTTGACTAATTAATACAAAATTAAGCCATTAATAATACTCAAAAGCCCACCCACATAATTTGCACAAATAAAAATGTCAAGTTCCACCAAAAATAAGTAAATTTGCTCCCTAAAAACTCAATAGCCATTAAACCTTAAAATTGGACCCAATTTTTCTAACCGCCATCTTACTAGCGTTGTCTGTATAATTGAACACATTAATAAAACGGTATCAGCAGGGCAACTAAATGAAAATTTATTCCTTTGCTAAATTAAACACGAAAAAGTTAACGAATTAGAGTCAAGGGCTTACACGATTTAAGAGTTTTCGTTGGAATTATGTGAGAATTTAAACTGGATTCTGGATGTAATCTATTGATCTGTTTTTGTAACTAATTCTTAAGACTTTAGTTATCTGATCGTTTTGAATATGTTTTTGAAAATGGATCTGTAGACCTATGGAAAGTATAATAACTCATAAAAAAAATTCACTTACTTTCAGAGAACTTAAATGCTTGAAATATCTACTACACTTATGAAAGTTTAACAAGTTTGAACGATTGCAAAAAAATAGGATACAAAAATAACACTTTGAAAGTAAATTATTTACATCCAAATGTATTTTGGCGTAAGATATACTTACGCCAAAATACAATTGACACCAGGTTATTTTTCATTGTCATTAACCAAACTTGCCTTCATCCTATCTTTCAATTCATCCAATTGGAGTCGTTCCACACTCATTAATTGTAACACATAACACAGAAACAAATCAAGAACTCTCGACCAATTAGGTTCAAACCTATTACCCATCCCATTTTCCAAAATGTTTCTTAACTCAAAACATTGTTGTAATTACATAGTACTTTGTGTCCTTAGAATCAAAGGGACAGTTTAGGGATCGAACCCGTTCTACTTCGATGGTTGTTGCGTGGAGTTGTTTATTAATTGTCAATTTATTGGCTAATACAGTGTTATTGGATGGGGAGGGTACTACGGATGTTTGGGACGCGAATTTATTACGAAGATTAGGGCTTCGACTCAGCGAGTTTTGTTAAGTGACATGACTTTGTAACTTTTTGATATCATGCTCTGCGTACAGTCAATTAAATATTAGAATAAAATTTTACACTTACCATTCATGCTTTTTACCGTTTAATTAGAACACTCTACATTACCTTTCATGCTTTTGACTGTATATAAAATCTAAGGAAAATTATTGTAAAACAACCAATATGTAACTGTATGCAAATATCTAGGCTATAGTTTAATTCGTACCGAAGGACCATTCAAAGTAAAAGTACAGACTTCATAGTCCGATGAGGTTACGCGGCACTACTGCCTCGGCCTGAAGCAGGACAAGGAATGGAGGGCTTTTAATCCATAAGGGTCTGACACGTCACAAGAGTCTCGCGAAGTCATTTGATGAATTTCTCCACACTAAAAAAAATAGACTTCATAGTCAACTCCGCATTTTACCACCATACACACAAAATCATAACAAATGTACACAATATGTCCTAAAAATTAATACAGCAGAAACATATAAATGAAAACTAAAATCATCTACGAAATTTGTGTAAACCAATTAGATCCACCCTGAGCCCCCAAACACAACCCCACTGTAAGGCTACGTTGAACCATCGCTTTACTAACTTCGACACTACACTAGCGAGCAATTTTCAGAGCCCAGCCGATAAATTGCGAGACCATATAGCTAATAAGTGGCGAGATAGTGTAGCGTAGTGATGTGATTGGAGTATTGTAATTTTTATCGATACTGGTAATGTGTCGTTCAATATGTTAAGTTGTGTTTCTATAAGATACTAGCTTCGTGGCGTGTATACTAGCGTGGTAGATAAAAAATTACCTATAATATATTAATCCACCTATCTACATACCAAATCGGTGCAGCCGTTTTTGCATGAAAGAATAATACACATAATACTGGTAGCATTATTATTAAGGACTAGACAATAGATTCTCTTCTTCACTGATATTCTGTATTGTTTTAAAGAGTTGATAAAAGTCCCTGGAACGCACTGGCCTTCAGTATTACGGTGATTTCATAGCTGTATCTACTAAAAATGCTGGCTTAAAGGAATTAAATTTGTTTTGGGAGACTGATGCGGGCTTGTCTAATTAAGAATAATTCGACATTAAAATAATTAAATGATATATAAAAATTAAATAACTAGCTTTATCGACGTTTAACATAATGTTATTGAGTGCCTGTCAGTAAATTTATTAATTAATATGACTTTAGTATTTTATTTTACTCAAGAAAAATATAGACTTATGAGTATATGATTACATTAGTCCACAAAGCGTGACATTCTAACATGCATCTATGCATGTAAGAGAAAAGTAAATGTAAGATAACTCTGTTTCTGAAACTGATTGAACAAGAATAACCATGGAGTTTCTAGCTTGTTCTTCTCCATCGGAATCTACACTTTTGGACGAGCAAATAGCTTCACTAAGAGGACTGACCTACAGACTGTCAGTTTTTATCTTTAAACTTTGTTTGACGTTCAAAAGTGTCTAAAATTAATGATTTTGAGTTTTAGTTAAGAAGTTAATTTGAACTATACAAAGTCCTCCAATCAAAAAATATAACTAATTAAAAATTATTGCTTCACACACCTCTCAAGAATTAACTATGAAAAAATCACTATCTACAAAAAGAACGTCTAAAAAATTTATTACAGGTCTTTACTATTAAATCCCGAGATGGAGGCTTCTACTCTAATTAGGTTAAGTAAACCATTTCTAGGACGCCGGTACCCACGACCTGACATTTAGGATCTTTCCTGTCATTCCCATATCTTGTGGACGCTCCTAAGCGGTCAGATTATAGACCTTTGAAATTTATTAGTTTGTTGAATCGTGAAGACGGTGTACGGATGTTAGTCTGATTGTTGCCTTGAATTTATCGCTTGGTGATTATTTGGGAGTATCTTAGTAGATAAACTTGGATAGAAGATCTTTTGTGTCTTAGTACACATTTTTTTGTATATAGGACGATTGAATAAAGAACTATAAAAATCGTCCAAGTACAAGTCAGGTTTGCCATCAAAAGTCGTCGTACCAAAATTGCGTTTCTTGTATAAGCAGTTCATGATATACATACATTTAGCCTGGTTACAGACAAACAGTCTTATTATTAGGTTTTTCGTTTTTACCCTTTATTTACATAACCCTTAATTTTTACTACCAAATAAGTCTAATTGTACCAACTACGTAAGTTTTAAAAAAGTCTATGGAACGAACGTTATCCAAACTACAGTTTCCTATTAGTAATAACGTTATAATGAGCCATTTGTTGGGAACGTGATATTTTCTAAACTTGTGTCTTATAATATGTACTTAAAACCTGTGTATATCTTAATCAGCATATATTGTTTATGTAATAAATGTATATTTGTAGTCTAACCAAAGTACTTTGACTTTTGACTTTTCATCACAACAATAAAAAACAATATCTCGGGAGAAATTGGTTGGCTATCTGGCCACTGAACATCGGTATCGACACATTCCCAACCCTACAAGTAACGGGGTCGGGAATTTTACCACCTTGCAATATCGGGGGTCGATGGGATCTCAGGGGTGGGCCAGTGTTGGACACTACACGAATATCTATGTACGAATATTTGAGTTGTGGTGCTCTAATGAATGTTAGTATAGTGGAGAAATAACTAGGTATTAGGTGGAAACTAGGGTAATAACGCATACATACTAGGTATTAAGGTATGTAGGTAGAGTACAAACATTACAATATGCTTACACAACGTTTTAATGACTTGCAATTTTAGATACGTGTTGAAATTCAGATTGCGAATGCAATGTACAATGTAAATGTACCAGTGATAAAAAAACTGGTAAGATCAAGTTACAATTCAAACTTTATGTATTTACAACAGCAAATACACATTCAGAGTTAGACAGTTAGACTGCACGGTTGGCGCGGTGGCTGAGCAACTGGCTGCCGTGCAACGTGTCGCGGGTTTCGATTCCCGCACGGTACAACACGGTACTCTTTGCGTGATCCACAAATTGTTGTTCCGGGTCTGGGTGTGATGTGTATATGAATTTGTATGTTTGTAAGCGCACCCACGACACAGAAGAAAAACCAAGGGTGGGGCAACGTTTTTAAAAAAAACGTCATCAGCATGTCAGACAAAATACCAACTAACTTCCAGAGCAACCTAATGACAGCTACCTGCAATCTACATCACATTAACACAAAAAAAAACATTAATCGTACAGTTAAAAACCATTCTTTACTAAGTACCAAAAGACCAGAAACTTTAAAACGATACCAAAAGGACCAAATAGCACCAAGTTCTTCTTTAAGCGAAAAAATGGTGAAACATTTTCCACTAACGCTCTCAAACATTCTTTACAAAGTTATCCCGAGTCTAGAATACTTATTAGCAGTATTCTTTGCTAATTATGCCACGTAAATTACCCCTTACTCCAGAATATAGGGTAATAGTGCAAGCGATGGAAAGACTACCTGTTACTTTAGTTATATGGTCTAGTTTAAAACGTTGCCTTGGGTTTAATGGGTTCAACTCTATTTGGTGCGCTAATTAGTGCTCTAGAAATTGGATTGGGTTCTTGATAGTGATCTGTGTTTTTTATTCTAGGCTAAGAAATAGCTTGGCAAGAGAGGGACCTGGTCCAGTTGGTTATACTTGGTCTTTAAGCATGACAAATAATTGTGTCACGCTTAAAGACCAAACCAATAAATATTTTCTTCCTTTGATTCATTTTTTAATAAAGCCTGCGTGTATTTGAAACTCCATCTCAAGTGTTTGGATAAAACTTTCCTTGATAGTACCGACACAATGATTATGCATCCTAGAGGAAACGTAGCTAGAACAAATTTATGACTTAATTATAAAAAAAATGTATTTTCCGCAACCATCATCATCTTCCTGCCCTTGTCCCGTTTTATTTGGGGTCGGCGCAATATGTTTTTTTCTTCCATTTTGTCCTGTCACCCGTCACGCTATCACTGACTCCTCTGTCTTCCATATTATTTCTCACACAATCCATCCATATTTTCTTTGGTCTCCCTCTCCCTCTCCATCCATCCACATTTATACTCATGGCTTATTTTGTAACACAGATAATGGTTGTGTATTTTCTACAACCATTATCTTACAATTCTACAGTTTAAGATCGGAGTACAATTAAAACTAAACACTTACCAAAAAGCACTGCTACAAAAACCATCTCATATATTTTCAAAACTCATAATTTCCACACAACCTACGACATAATACGGAGTAGCAAGGATAAATGAATTAGGCCGCTCAAAATATACCAATTTCTCTTCTGCCTAATAGATTCCTACTGGTTATTAACTCCGTTAACTTAACACGATATCTATTGGGGCGGGAATAATTATCTTTAATTAATAGAGGTGAATATGCCTATTCACAACAGCGATCTAGTAGATAATTATGGTAAAGATCTTGGTACTATTATTATGATGGGAAATATGAATTATATGATTCAATTTGTTTACAAATTGATACTGAATTTTTTACATTGGTGTTATGGCGTGGTGCTCAATAAATAATGACAAGACTATTGCAAGAAGTTTATGTTTTGATATCTTGCAAGTTTTAGTGTGTTTTTGTCCGAGTATTACGTACTTTCTATGTTTATTATGACACCACCATAAAACGGTGGAGGAAAACTTTGTTTATTTTAAAAGCGTTTTGTTAATGCTCGAAAACTTCTTCGTGAAAAAGAGGCCTTTGTTCAGCAGTTAATACTTATAAACTAGTAATGGTACATGCTTTTTATAATGTCAATTTACCACTACAAACCGCCTGTATTCCATAGGAGTAGATAGTAAAACGAAGTGCCAGCTACTGTGATTCTAATGACAGACTTCTTAATTTTCTTTTAATCACACTAATATATTGCTCAAGTTTCAAATTTTGTCAAGAATCTCTACAATATAATAATAATAATGTCTCAATCTATTCTAAAAGTAACACATTTTTATCATTAATTATTGGGTATTCAGATTTTTTCTTATAGAAATATCTATAACTGCTAGACACTGAATGCAAAAAATGTGTTACTAAAATCTCTGGAACATAAATATGGAGTGTCGGAGAAGTATACTAAATTAAAGCTCACCTTACTTCTTCGAAGAATCACTTATAAGACGTAATCTTATCCTGCAATATACTATTACTCCTCATAATTTTCCATTATTATATAATAATTCCTAGAACTATCTAGCTTCATTTATTGACCTAATCCTTTTCTTCATCCAACCATCTTTGTGGCAACATTAAATATCAAATCCATATACAATGCGTACCTAAGCAACAACAAGTAGAATATCCAATACAAAATGAGTTTGATTCTTCTCCATCCATTGTCAATATTCCTCTCACAGAATGTAATCAGGTATTAATTAACGTTTGAGTAACTGAAAGGTATTTCTTTCCTTTCAATTACAGTATATTATGTCACGTAATAGATTGGCGTTCATAGTCAATCAGAGGGCCGATAATAGGAGCTACCCTATTACTTTTGTAACTATTGAACTTGGACGCGTGAGTTTGTCCAAAGTAATAAAAGGTAATGTTTTGTCTCGAAGTTATTTATCCAGTTTTCTGTTCTCAAATATTGCAGTGTTATGTTTTCTTGTCGTATGAATAATATATTTCAAATTGGTGTCTTCTAAAACACATTTTTGCACTCGTAGCCGTGTATCATTGCATGGCATCGGTGAACTAGACACTGCACAAATTATACCTATACTCAATTTTAACAATTTCTGTCTAGTCTACTGACTACTTATATTAAAAAATCACAATTACGTAAAACTAAAAAAGATTGGTGAACACATATTGTAAAATAGTAGAAATATTTATTAAAAAAGAATTGTTTGAAAAAAAGCTAACAAAAGTTGATCAACATCAAATAAAGAAAATCACTTCGAAATATGATTACTGTAATAAATTATTTAAAAAAAAACGTCAATGGATTCCTGGAACATTCACTAGGAGGGAAGAAAATGAAATCTAATAAAACTTCATAAAAAACTTAGGGTACTACGAAACTTGGTCCTTTTCGTCCCGAAGGACCAATCCCATCTGAGGACGAGACGACGAACCATTATACGTTTCTATACGTTTAAAGCTATGTGTACGGTGTGAGCGATTTTGTAAGCTATTCCTTTTCACACAAGCTTTTTGGAGGATTCCACTAAAGAGGTGTTTTGGTCCTAGAGTTCAAAAAATGAAAAATGTTATAAACCACCAATTCGTTATAAGTGAGAGTCATGATCATGCTAAATTTAAATACGCCGTTTTTATTATAAAAGAAAGCATTGTTTAATTGAACTTAAAAACATGCTTAATGTTAGATAAACAAATCAATAATAAAAAAGTTTTGGTCCTTTCTTTGTAACCACAGCCTAAGAAACAGCCAATGTAACTGATCGGGCATATTTCAACCTTACCGACAATCCTGATACTACGACAATCCTAGTAGAAACTTTTAAAAAACATTTATTAAAAAATCTTAAAAATATGAACAATGTAATTTTATGGAAGCAAATAGTTTGTCAAATATTTTTTTTTCAATCAATTTCTATTTTTGTTTAAGGAAACATCAAGTAATATTTTATATCTCAAATATTTTTTTCTGATATGTTTTTGTTCTACCGTTTTGTTGATGCTTCGTACTAGAACTTACCTATATATAATAATATTATAAATGCGGAAGTCTGTCTGTCAGTCGGTCTTTTCTTCGCGCCTAAACTACTACATAGGAAAGTTTGTATACGAAAAATCTACAGGAAGTCACTGTTCTACAAATACATGTTTTTGACATTTAAATTCATAACACAACTAGATGTGTATTTTAATGACCTCTCAAAGACAGCCATTAAAACCCAGCCACTGTGCTAGCTTAAGTCAATAAATCTGTGTTTTTACGTAACAACTCTTGTAAGAAATAATTAATTAGATAAACAAACGATTGAACCATCGAAATATTTTGAACCATGTTCGAAAAATTTTTTCATTATTATGAGCTCCAAGAATAGCTTGAAACTATTCGCGTTGTCCTGTGAAATAACTAATTAGCCGTAAAATCATTAATTAATGTCTTCTAAAAATAATACTGATCAATATTACTCTTCCAGTTCCTCCAAACAAGGCGCTGATCACCGGAGTTGGTGAGCATGCGACGCAGGGCACCCTTCTGACCCTGACCTGCACAGCATTAGGGGCGCGGCCAGCAGCCAAGATCCAGTGGTACAATGGCACAGAGAAACTTAACGCTGATGACCAGAATATACATGTGAGTATAGTATTTATGTTATATAAATATGACGTGGCTCCAGAGGTTTTTTCAGACTAAGAATCTTAGAGGCTATTATGTTTTAATATTAAGACACGCGCTGACAGAAAAACACCATTTTATACCCACATTTTCATCAATTTATAAAATATTATCTAAACATACCATAACAGGATTCCTTAATACGACTGATAGACCTTGACCTTGAAAATAACCTAATATTAAGAAGAGTAGGTTAAAATATACAAGCTAAAAGTTACTACCTATATAGAGTCTCATCAGATTGCTACGTCGTATTGGGCACAAGAACGACATATGACAGAAACCTTAAAGCCGAGCTCTCTGATACACTTGCCCTAATTTTGAAACCACGTCTTCCACGTCTCCCTAGCTTCCAAGGGGTTTTTGAAGAGGAAAAATTCCAGGGTATGGTAAAAGAAGTGTCTTACACTTGCAGACTTCAAACCACGTTAGTTTTCCTGCTTCGAGTGGAAACTATTTTTGCTTTCTTATCTTTTAATAATATCACCTAATTTATTTCGTTGCGGGATCCAAGATAGTCTCATGTCTTTAGGTTGCGATGTTTCCATAGTTATACATACTATAGACAAGAGTTGCAGCGGTTTTGGGAGGAAGTGGCAGTAATTTAAGGGTAAGACATAAATATCTTTAATATAGCAGTGGAATACCATAGCATACAGGTTATTGACCCACGAGGAACTAGGGGATCGAAAGCCATCGCAGTTCATGAGGCATCTACACGCTATTGATATAGGGGTTGAAACTGGTATTCGAATAGTTATGTAAATCCCAAAGCCATGGAAGCCCTTTTTCGTACTTCTACCAGCGTTTAAACGTATTTTGTCTAGTGGAACTGCTGATTTTTAAAGTAATAAGAGTGGAATAAAACCCTAATTGACAATTCTTAAGCTATAATTAGCTCCCCCATTGTACATTGTGCAAGAAGTGTAAAATCCAAACTATCCAAACTAATATTATAAATGCGAAAGTAACTCAGTCTGTCTGTCTTTTCTTCACCCCTAAATTACTGAACCGATTTCTGTGAAATTTGGTACAGTCATAGTTTGGACCTCGAGAAAGGACATAGTATAGTTTTTATATCAAAAATCTGCAGGAAGTCACTATTCCACGCGAACGGAGTCGCGGACCAGAACTAGTAATAAATAAATTTCTGATAAAGAGACCCTAGACATTGTTCCCGATGATTTTACGTTTACTTCAACTAATCAAATCAAAATCATTTATTCCAACTAAACCATAAATAGGTACTTTTGAAACGTCAAAATAGAATAGTAGTCTGTCAGTCTGTTCGTCAGTGAAGCTAGGTGCTTGTTCCAAATTGTAGTTTCGAATGGAGAAGAACGAGCAAGAAACTCCATCGTTACTATTTTAAAAAAATATTTGTTTTACAATTCACCAATAATACATTTTTTATTCATTACTGCACCCCTATGTGAGAATCATGCAGAGACAAGTTGTTACTAAAAAGGACAACTAATAATTTTATGTAATTTATCAACATAAGTTACAAGGATGAATCTGTGCACTGTTTGCAAATGTTTCTGGTACGGATAACGGATATACTTCAAGATCAGGAAACAGGGTAAATGTCAAAATTCCGGTAATAATCAGGGTAACGGGAGAATGGAGTGAGACAGTGTCTCAGGGCTGTGTGTACTGGTTTTCCGAAAACTGTAATTTTGAATACACGGTTTTTGCTGCGGTTGGACAACTATCTGCTGCACTGCTTACGTGTCGTCGGATCAATTATCATGCGTAATAGTTTTTATTTTTAATTTTTTTTTTATGTAATGGGATGCCAAACTATCTTACACATTACCTGATGGTAAGCAATCAGCGCCGCCCATGGACTCCCGCAACAATATAGATTGGGGAGGAATTAGATGAGGGACAGGATAGGGCCTTCGGTAACCTGACTTACACGGCGAGACACAACGCTGTGGTTGTTTCACGACGGTTTTCTGTGAGGCCATGGTATCACGCCGGTCGAGTCGATCCATTCGTGCCGAAGCATGGTTCTCCTACACTTATTTTTTTTTCTTTTGATCGACACATCGTTGGTTAAACTTCTGAGCGTGAGAATTATGTTAAATTTTTCCAGCCAAGCACATCGAGCGAGCGCCTTGATAGGACGAGAGGAAGTGTCTGACTCTTACTGACTAAACACCACTACGTTCCTTCTCCTGCTCCAGGCCGGTTTATTGCCTGATGATTCTTATAAAACGGATAATACCATCACATGCTCCTCTCCTTCTTCGCTAGAATGACCGCTTCGCAGAAAGAAGAGACGGCTTTCAGTTCCTCCCGCTTCACCTCAACCTCCATTAAGGCCGGTCGCGAGAGGATGCCCAAGCAAAGCACACTGCCACCGTATGTTTCTATATCCCTAACCCTCCAGGTGGTGCGCGCGGTTCACCGGGATAGAGTAAGAGCTAAACCACTTAATTTTTAAACCCCTTCACCAAAAAACCAAAAACCGCACAAAGAACTTTTTCAAAACAAATTCGTCCGTCACATCTATCATATAAAAAACAAAAACCTATCATAAATAATAATAATCTTGCATACACAAATTTCACAACCCTAAGCTCGCAGTATGCTCAAGACGAACCGTATTGCAATGAGATCGCGAACGTGAGTTACTTTAAATTCGGTAATGAAGACAAATTCGTGCAGTGACAACCCTAGCGCTGAGTGGAAATGAAACATAATTTGTTTATGGTACCTACATACTTATGTACAAGATTAATGTATTATGATTTGGCAATGTGTTTTTGCTTTCTGGAAGATTTATTTTGGTCTTTTGAGACGTGAGCGAGTTGTTTCGTTTTTGTATTGCTATTTAGTCAGGATTTGTACAATACGTGTTTAGGAATTTAGAAGACACACAAATAAACACAGATTTGTTATGAATAAGTGTGAATGTGTGTTTATAACTTAAAAATAGTTTGTCCCAAAACTTTCGTTCTTTCTTTTGTGACTTTAAAATTAATTTATTAATTTTTTTTTCATAAAAACTAATAAAAATTAAGTCTCCTGTGTTTGCGGTCGGTAACTGCCTCACAGATTACCGACGTGAAACAACCACAGCGTTGTGTTTCGCCGTGTAAGTAAGGTTACCGGAGGCCCAATCCTTCCCATCCCCCGATCCCTCCTAATAACTAAATCTCCAAAACCCTAATCCCTAAAAGGTCGGCAACGCACTCGTTACTCCTCCGTTGCGGGTGTCCATGGGCGGCGCTGATTACTTGCCATTAGGCAATCCGTCTGCTCGTTTATCGACAAACATACAAGTCACAACAATCTGTGGATTACACAGTGTTGCTCTGTGCAGGAATCGAATTAAGTAATAAGATCGTTATAAGTATTTTAAGACATATTTAATTAACTGATAATAACGGCTTACTCACGTGAAATGACTAAATCTGTTGCCGCGAGAAATCAAAGATCTATTTTAAGAATGAACACAAATTATGGGATTATCTGTGGCTGAAAAAAGATTCAAAAGCCATTCAGAGCCTCTATTTGTAACTTGAATTACTCATAAAATTATACCGTCGTTGGTTAATCAGATATCAAAATTAAATGGCCAAACTAATGAAGGCTAGAAGGCCACTATTCTAATTTGAAGCAATTTAGATAATTCATAGGATAACAGGAAAGAGTACTAATACAACTTTTAAGTGTGAAACCCATGGCTCGGTTCGACCGGAGTGATACGACGGCCTTACAGAAAACCGGCGTGAAACAACCACAGCGTTGTGTTTCGTCGTGTGAATGAAGTTACCGGAGCCCGAATCCTTCCCCTCCCCAATCCCAAAATCTCCAAATCCCTAATCCCCTAAAGGTCGCGAAAGCACTCGTAAGTCCTCTGTTTTTGCGGATGTCAATGGGCGGCGCTGATTGCTTACCATCACATAATCCGATAGCTCATTTATTTTTCGACCTATCACATAAAAAAGCCCAAAATACATTTGATCTTATTCCCTCTGCTAAAGGAGAAACGCCCACTTACTAAAACTTTTCTCTGTATTGAGGAGAATAACCAAACAATCCTATTTCAAAACACTACCGAGCAACACTTTATAAGCCTTTTTTTACCTTTTTTAGGAAAAAAAACTTTCAGGTGCTGAAAAATACTGAATTGAATTCCGTTACCTACGGGGGATTGTGAAAAACTTTTGAAATTTACTGTTGGTGCCTATTTTCCATAGACGTTTTCGTTTGAAGGCTTTATTTTTGTAAAACAAACATCGGGAGGCCTAATTAATTTTCAGGGTGTACAAACATTATTACAGTTAGAGTATAAATGTTATGTAGAGCGTTAATTATGCTAATTAGAATATATATGTCTACTTTAAAATAAATATTTGCTTTTAAAATTAAAATCCATATTCTCTTTTACAATTAGCTTGCGTTCAATAAAATAAACATTATATAAACAGACTTTTCCAATCTTTGTGTTTTTTTCTATGAAATGGTCGAACGTAGTATTGGTAGTACGTCAATTGCGGGCCTTATTGGCTATAATTTTTACGCAACATTTGCAAGTTGTAAGCGAATGCAGTCGGTATAAATTAGCTTCAGTTGATTGTATTAGAATTCACTAGCTTTAGCCGAATTTGCTTAAAAATTTTTGATAACCGTATACCGCCGTCGGTTGAGACTCACAACTCAAAAGGTTTTGTGCTGTGGCAGTATTTAAGACAGGGATTTTGCCTCCAATAAATAAACTTAATCACATGATAAAACTTAATAGAAGCGACAACTGTTTTTAAAAAAGCAGTGCTAGTAATCCGGTAGAAGCCTCACATGTGTCATGGATTTTAAATTTAAATGAAGAAAAATTTCATTAACTAATAATGAGCTTATTTTAACGCATAGTTTCTGTCATCCCCAAATCAACCTAACACCAATTCACTAATAAGAGCGACACTTAAAATAACACTTAACCCCTCCCTTACGTAATGCCTTCTCTAATTTATACGCAGAGGCCACCTGAGTACACGTTGTTTGATCAGGTAAAGGGAATGGTTCTCAATTTCGTTAATGAAGCTGTTTTTGCTCAAGAACTTCCTTAAAAGCTGGTTGTCAGACTAATTTGATTCCAATCCTGATGATGAAGTAGAAGTGGGATTATATCAAACTTATAGGTGTGGTTGATTTGGATTTTAAGGTTTAATATTAATGTGTCTTTGTTTTGGTGGGCTGGAGGTGTTTTGCTGGATTGATAGTTAAGGCGCTCGGCTCCTCATGGACGAGGGTGCGGTTTCGAAACCTTGCAAGTTTGATGTGACGTTTTCCAAGTTATGGGATAAAATATGACGCTACTTATATGCGAATATGGAATCGTGACGAAACCTGACTTACAATTTTTCATTGTAAGTTTAGATTTGCCAATTCTATTTGTTCTATTCTGTATGAGAACCGACTCTGGGTCAGTAGTGGAGCCTTATAGGTTTGTGTTGTATGTGTAATATTTCAGCCATTTTTCGTAGTTTAATGACTCATAATATATAAAAAAAAAATATTTAGTATGAATCACGACAACAACATTCAGTTTTCTCATGTTGGCAGGCAAAAACTATTGAGTCAAATCTTCCACTACCGTAAGTCACCGATGACCTTTTTTTGTGATGTCATTAAATGATTTTTCTCGCCCAATGTGTCAGACTTACTGACTGAACACCCTCGCGTTCCTTCCCCTGCTTAAGGACAAAACCGCGGTACCTCATAGCACTAGCCCCGCAATGAAAGAACTCAAAAGTATATTAAAACCTTAACAACGTAAACGTTTCCTTTTCAGTTTCCACTACTGATATAATTAATCTATAATATCTATTTACATATAATTTGTTTTTCTAAAAAAACAAGACGACTTCCCTAAACTCGTACTAATAATACCAACCCACTAAAAAGTCTAAACAAAATAGCTTAATTCACTAGGTACACAAAACAAAAAAAAAACTTCAAAAAGTAATACAAATGTCTACAGAAAATAGCTATACAAAAACAAATAAACCTTCGAAAAATAATTTATGTTTGTAATATTATCACAAGAATACCCCATAGATGGACATCACACTGTCAGCTATTACGCTATAGCTACCTAGCTACATATATCTATATCTATATATCTTCGTCCTGTAATTCCGAGTGGCTGAGGAGCAAAATTTTCGCTGCGACTGTCCACCTGGCACCTTCATCGGACTCATAACATAGAGAGGGATGGAGACATTTTATCATTAATATTTTTTTGTTTTCGCTAAGCGCACGATGCTCATGTAGAAGTGTCCTGTTATAACTGAAAACTAGTAGAGCTATTGTCAGTTGATTAACGGGAGTCAGTCGCGATTTTTAAATTAATTTAGTTATCGCTCGTAACTCCTTTGTTGCTGGTGTCTAAGGCCGGCGACGATTACTGACCAACAAGTAATCTGTCTGTCTGTCTGATTGCAAACATATCACATATTAAAAAACATTAACGTCTTTACTTTTTCTTATATGGGTGCGTTAACAAACATACAATTCCACATACACATCACACCCAGACCCGAAACAACAATTCTTGGATCACACAAAGAGTTATTCCGTGTGGAATCGAAACCGAAACCGCGAAACGTTCTGGTAGTCAGTTGCCTAGCTAAAGCGTCAACTGTGTAGTCAAGCTATCATTTATAATTATTGTCAAAACACAATATACAGGGTGTAAAAAGACACTTAACAAAGCCGAATCGAATTCTAAGTATACATTACAAAACTTTTTTCCAAACAAACATTACCTGAATTTTCTATTTTTCTAAATAAATTATGCATTTGAAGTTACGAACAGTAATGTACGTAATAAATAAATGCAGACCCGCACAAAAAACATCGTGCATCTCAGTAGGATTTTTATTTTACAGAATTGTTTTGTTGTTGCGAAGTTAAACGTCGACCTACGTACTTATCACAGCGTTTTAATGCTAAGCTGTGAACCTTCGCACACAATGACACGAAGCCCGTTTGCTTTACATTGCGTGCAATAAAATTATTATTTTTTTTGATACCTAAAAATAAAAGTCGTTTCCCAGTGATAATTTTAGCGTAAAGCTACTTAGTTAGAACTGCAGTATGCGTAACTGCAACTTCGTTAAGTGTCTTTTTACACCCTGTACATATGTCAATTCAAAATAACAAAGTTTTAAACCACCTCTTAAAGTACCAAAGTAATTTATTTAAGGAAACAACACGCTCTTGTTCGAAATGTACGTAAAATATCTAGAATTCTAGACAGTAACGTTTTAATTGCTAAGTACCAACCTACATACCTGTCTAGGAATACGTTTAAGGCTGAAATGTCTTAAAATTTTCATCACAAGACATCTAAAGTGTCGTTCTAAACGAGGTAGTTAAAATTGTTCGTGACTTTTGGAACCAAAGTTAGAAGCTACAAGACTTTCCCTTGACTTTGTATTTTTTATGTAGTAATGATAGGAGAGCAAACAATCTATTTAATTACCTGATGGTAAGCAATCTCCGCCGCCCATGGTCACTTGCAGCACTAAAGAAGTTACGAGTGTGTTGACATTAACCTTTCGGGATAAGGGTTTCAAAATTGTAGATATTGGGATTAGGGATTTATATATTATAATGTTAGGGATCGGAGAGTTTTTATTATAACTTTCGTGAGACATTCTAAATTATTTATTATGTTTTCGGCTTACTCACGTAATAATTTGACGAGATACTCGACTAGTTTCAAGCCATGCTAGAGGCCCATATTCATAAGCAGCATTCCGCGACACGCGACTCGGCGACTGTCGCGCTGCTACTGAATACGGAATGCTGCGTCGAGTATCTCGTCAAATTATTACGTGTTTAAGCCGAAAACATAATAAATGATCGAAGAGTTGTTGGAGGAAAGGAAAAGAATTGGTATGCGAATAAAAACAAAAGATGCAATCTAAGAAATCTTTCAAATTGGCTACGCGACTGTCCGATAATTGAATGATTCTTCGAGGTATTGTTCTAGTATTTATTTAATAACTCCATAAGCAATGTAACCAGTAAAACATGATTAATTTAATAGATCCTCCAAAAGTTATATGTTCGTATACTGATTGATGGATTTTTCACATAATTGATAAGTTTTTTAAAATTATCGGCTGCATGACGTCACTGCAACACGAACCATGCTCATGGATAAGAGTCCCGTTATGACTTGAAACTAGTAGAGCGTTTCTCAGTTAAATTCACGTGAATAAGTTATTTACTACTAACTTTTGCCCGCGACTTTGTTCGCGTGGAATAGTGAATCCTGCAGATTTTTGGTATAAAAACTATCATATGTCCTTTCTCGAGTTCCAAACTATGTCTGTACCAAATTTTACAGAAATCGGTACAGGCGTGAAGATAAGACAGACAGACAGAGTAACTTTCGCATTTATAATATTAGTTTGGGTGAATATAGTTGATGAGTATTCTAAGCTTGGCTCCAGCTAATAATTATTAGTTGAATCGTGAAATTCTCTATAATACAGTGGAAGCTGTAATGAAGCCGTATTTCTGAGAATCCTGCCTTTGTGAGAAGCGAATGTCCTGTTATTATGCTTCCTATGTCAGCCTCTTTAATAAGTAATTTGTGCAATATTAATTCATGTCTACTTTAGTAGGTAGACAATATTTTATAGTAATTTTACTAACAAATATAAATATCTTAATTGAGCCAAAAATTTACATCGCAACACATAAACACAGTCACTTAAAGTAGGATTCCCTGTGCTTTAAGTGACAGTTTTATAATTCGCGGTTAACCTAATTAACGAATGAAATATAATAACATTCCGTAACAGAACAATAAAGATAACCATTTTTTTCAATAGAAATAAATAATAGTCTGTCAGTCTGTACATTGTTAATGAACCTAGGTGCTCGTTGCAAAAGTCGAGCAAAGGACAATGTGTATATTGTGCAATATACTTATTCTACTCTAAAAGCTATGTTTAATTAAAGACTAGAAAAATCACCAATTTGGTAGAATGCAAAGTTTAAATTATTTTTACACTCAAAGTCGACTCCACTGTGCCTCTATTCTGATCAAGGTAGCCAATAATTCAAATTCAATAATTCTCACAAATGAAACGCCTCCCGCCGTCTCCACAGTTTTATATTTCTTTCGAACGTTCGGCGTTGGGAAGAAAACTGTGAAACTTTCTTTTTGCACCGTAGGTACCTCCTGTTTTAAATGGAAAAATTGTTTTCAAATCCATTTTAGAAGCTGCCATTTTTTCCTTCTTTGCTATTTGAGTCGAAAATAGGATTGATATTTTATATGATTTTTTGTAATAAGAGAAAATGTTATTTCTGTGAATTAGGGCTGATTATTCAGTGGTTAGATAAAAGTTATCTGCGAAATAATCATGATGCTGTCGCGTCAGAATGTTTCTATAAGACAGTGATATCTACAATTTTATTCCTCAGATAACATTTATCCAAGTGCTCAGTCAGTCAGATCAGCCCTTGGACTAATAGGGTGGACTCAAGATTTTTTTTAATATTCAAGTGTTATCACTGTATAAAACAAAGTCGCTTTCTCTATATCCCTATGTATGTTTAAATCTTTAAAACGACGCAACGGATTTTGTTGCGGTTTTTTTAATAGATAGTATGATTAAATTTAGCTTCACTGACGAACAGACTGAGCGACTACTATTATTATATTTTGACGTTTCAAAACGAAAGTGTTTATCAGTAAATATTATAATGCGATTTGCAGAGGTAAATATTTTTCATCGTGGGTTTGGTCACGGTAATATTATCATATAGAAAATTTTTCATGGTTTTTTTTTAGGCCGGAAAATGAGCATACGGGTTACGTGATGGTAAGCAATCAGCGCCGCCCATGGACACCCGCAACGGAGGAGTTACGAGTGCGTAGCCGACCTTTAAGGGATTGGGGATTAGGAGATTTAGGGATTGAGGAGGAATTGGGGTAGGGGAAGGATTGGGCCTCCGATAACCTCACTCACACGGCGAAACACAACACTGTGGTTGTTTCACGACGGTTTTCTTTGAGGCCGTGCTATCACTCCGGTCGAGACTCTCCCACACTTTACATACATAGCATTCGGTTTAGCATAATTTTATGACCTAGGTCTCAAGTACTACAGAAGAAAAGACTTACAAATCTTTACGTTGCCACTTAAGTAACAGTGGTTAAAAAGAAAACAGAAGGAACGGAAAACGTTTGTAAGTTTTTTAGCTGAAATTCAGAGCAGTTTCAGTTAGGTTCCAGCCCGCACCCCAATATTACTTTACACATTTTGTTTTCCAACTCCTGAATCGTGTATTTCAGTTTGCTGAAAACTTTTTCCGAAATACACGTTACGAGTTCCAAAGTCGAAATGAAAATATATTTAGATGATATTCTGTTAAGTGTTATATGTAAGAACACCATTTTTATATGTTAAACTAGATTTCGCCTGCGACTTCGTTCGCGTGGAATAGTGACTTCCTGCAGATTTTTGATATAAAAACTATACTATGTCTTTTTTCAAGTTCTTAACTATGTCTGTACCAAATTACATAGAAATCGGTTCAGTAGTTTACGCATGAAGAATATATAGTTTGGATTAAAACATAAAAAAAATCAGTTGAATGGAAATCTACTTGTAATATTTTTTTGTATACTTATTGATTTTTTTTCAGAGTTACATGTACTTTCTAATTTCATTTAGACACCACATGCCTACGGCAAAGCAAAACTAATTATAAGTTTGAAATAGGCAATCCGCCTTAAGCACGCGCGGTGATTAATTCATGTTCAAACCTTCTTCGTGTGAGAAGAGGCTTTTGCTCAGCAACTGGCTGATAATATGATCTGACTGATGACTAATAATATGATGCGGTTAAGTAAAACAGCAAAATTCAGCAAACATTGCAAGTGATTTTTATTGCCAAAGGGTTTAACCCTTTAATAACTAAAGTAGAACAAATTTTTTTTAAATCTAAACAAATATCGACAATTTGAAAGTCATTTGTTATCAAAGTCAAAGTCAAAGTCAAAATCATTTATTCCAACTAAACCATAAATAGGTACTTTTGAAACGTCAAAATTATAAGTGTCCACAGCGCATCAAAGGCATCTTTTAACACGAAAAATTTTGAGCATTTATCACCAAATTTCTATAAGGCTAAATGGCGATTTCAGACCTATCAACCTTTACTGAAAAAAATACAAAAAAATGCCTTCCTACTATATGATAAAAAATAAACAACCTTATAATTTTAACTTAAAAAACTTTATAAGCCCTACATATTCAACCAAGCTTAATAGCTTAATTACTCGACCAAAAAAATACTGAAAAATAAAGTTTTTAAGTAGCCTTCCTGCTGATCACACCCCTGTCTGTTGGATTGATGATAATATAATACGGGTTTTGGTACCAGTTTTTTACGCTAAACCGACGTTGACAGTGAGAAATGGCCAGATTAATTTCTTTCCCGTTTATTTGTTAAAGTTGCTAAGTCGCTTAGTTGAATTTTTTCCCATTTTTTTTGCCTGTCCAAAAAAAGAAAGAAAAAGTCACATGGTCGGATGTGGTTTTAAAGAAAACCGTTGCTCTAGAGTACAATTTTCTTTTGTGTCGTGGGATCGTTTACAGACATACAAATTCACATACACAGACCCGAAACACTAATTTGTTGATCACACAAAGTGTTGTTCCGAGTGGAACGCGAACTCACGACATGTTGCACAGCAGCCAGTTACCCAGCGACTACGTCAACCATGCAGTCGAATCAATTAATTTGTACTGTAAATATTAATCAAAATCTTACTTCTTAATATCTTACGTTACGATGTCTGGATATTTGGATGTTTGTTACTCTATCACGCCGAAACGACTGGATGGATCTGAACGAAATTTGGCACAGGCATAGAATACATTCCGGAATAGGACATAGGTTACTTTTATCAACATACCACGCGGGCTAAGCCTCGGGCTAAAGGCTAAGCTAGTGTATCGTCAAAATGCGCATGCTCAAAACAAAGAATATGCTAAAGACGCATCGGTTAAAAACACTACACATTTTTTCCGAGTTTTGTTTAGGAATGTTATCATCAAATTAAATGTCGAAATATAGAAAAATAGCATCTATTTTAGTATCAAATTCACTGTCATACTATTGAAAAAATGGACTAAAATTAGAATGAAAAATTAATGTGCTAAACATTATCTTTCTAAGTAAGCTATAAGACAAAACACTCTCAGTATAATGTCACTTTTAACCTCAAAGCGACAGAGAAAAAAGTACAAATTTCGGATAATTTTTGTAACAAAAAAATGCCATTTGCAGGTTTAAATCGAAGTACGTCTGATTACATTAGGGAAAGCAAATAAAACATAATAGAAAATGTAGCAAGTCTTAATTTTCAAAGCACGCCATAAGAAGGACGGCCGTAGTAATGCCTTCGTTACAACAAAAAAAAAAAATAAGAGAAAAAAAACGAGCAATTCTCTCGATTTTAGCACAATAGTCTTTGTGTTTGGTGCGAGTTAGTAGCGAATAGCGATATTTTTGATATTGTAAATTCTGTGCATAGATCTATACAATTTTTGGTTTTGTGGGGCTTCGCTTATAATTTCAATAACATAAACAAAGATGTGTATTATAAAGATAAATACACATTAGTGTCGTGTATGTGCACAGCGTTAGTTTTAAAAGAACCAAGGCCAAAAAACATACATCATCATCATCATCATCATCATCAGCCCTTTTCAGTCCACTGCTGGACATAGGCCTCTCCTATTGCAATAAAAAACATACGTCTTACAGTAAAAGCTAATATTATATTTCTATTGAACATTTATTGGATCGTAACAATTTTTGTTGTAAAGTGTCTCAGACTTTAACCGACAAGCGGTGAGCAAACCTTGCACGCCGCACTTGACAACTAAAATTCATAAATCAAATATGTTTATTTGCTAAAATACGGTACCAAAGGTGTCACAGTTCATTTTTTTTTTCAGTATAACCTACTTTGTATGGCTTGCAAATAAATAATTAAAATTACACTATCAAGATCCTGTCGTCTTATCTTCTAAATAGTCGTTAATACAGTAATAATTCTTTGACAGTAAATGCTAAAAAGCATTTTCTTAAATAATGTCAAAGGTAAATCTTGTAGACTATTTGGTAATTTATTATAAATAATTATGGATATACAATATACATTTTTGTTAAATAGTTTTAAATTTATTCGTGGCAAACGAAGTCTGTCTTTATGTCACTCAAATTCAACTCAAGCACATAACCTCAATTACGTTTTACCCGCTACAAGTTCATACCTTACACCAGCCTCAACCTACACAAGCAGAGAGTAAACGAAAAGAATGAGTAACGCGGCGCACTTTCTAAGATGTCGTCTATTAAAATAATTGCACAAAACTTTACGTAGTAAACTATGTGCTGTTATCTTTTGCACTTAGCGTTTGGAATGTGTCGATAATTTTTTTTATCGATGTTTTAACTTTTATTAAATTTTAATTTTTCAATCGTTCTATATTTAAATAAAACTGTTAAATACCGAACACTTTGATAGTACCCAGTGCTTAATAATTGAACTAAGTGGGTTTACTGGTAGGATATTTGTTATTAGAAATAATACATCTACTGTTTACTGATCTATAGTTATGATTACATTTCTTAATGAAGTCGGTTAAAAATCATTAGACCCTAACCAAACCGTGTGAAGCAAACGCTAGCGCGATCTATTTCGACGCCAACGCCATCTAGTTGCGTTTTTGGAAACTTTCGGCAAATTACAATGTTTGGTCTTATAAATGGGTTTTCAAAATTTGATCATAAACAAAAACGAATTTGTACATTTTAAATTGAGCATCTAGCTTCTGTATAGAGGAGTCAATAAAGGCGTTCCAAAAATATCTATATGAGGCTCGCGAGACTATTAACTGCGCTGGGACGCGCATTCTTTTCATGAATAAGTCTTATTGCGACTTTTAGAGCTTGTCTCAAATAATCAAATGTAATTTTTCAATATTTCTTAAATAAAAAAACATTTTTGTGTGATTCACAAATTGTTCCGGGTCTGGGTGTCATGTTTATGTGACGTTGTATGTTTCTAACCGCACCCACGACACAGGAGAAAATCCTTGTGTGGGGCAATGTTTTTTCAAAAAGAAAAAATATCGATTTATAAAAATAGTATAGTAAAATAGTAGTATTATATATGTAATACAGCTAGATCAGCTGTCAGGGCTCCAGAGAAAGGAAACTCTTGACAATAATACGAGCCGTGTCCAGGAGAACCATTTTCGGATTCAAGCCCTTGATCCTCACCTAACTACAGCCTCATAAGATATTTACAATATTTACTATTATAATTATGTTACGATTGATTGAGAGCTTCTTTTAAAATAAGTCATGGAAGTTTGATTAAGAAAATACATTTTCCTTGTGAAATAAGGTAAAATATTCCTTTACGTCATATCCAACGAGGGTCAGGAAAATAATGTTACAATATCAATCCTTATCCTCAAATCATCATCATCATATCAGCCACAGGACGTCCACTGCTGAACATAGGCCTCCCCCATTGACTTCCAGATAGGCCGGTTGGAAGCGACCTGCATCCAGCGGCTTCCTGCGACCTTAATCAGGTCGTCTGTCCACCTTGCGGGTGGACGTCCCACGCTGCGCTTGCCGGTACGTGGCCTCCACTCGAGAACCTTTCTGCCCCAGCGGCCGTCGGTTCTACGCGCTATGTGCCCCGCCCATTGCCACTTCAACTTACTAATCCGCTGGGCTATATCGGAAACCTTTGTTCGTTTGCGGACATCCTCGTTTTTTATACGGTCTCGCAAAGAAACTCCGAGCATAGCCCTCTCCATAGCGCGCTGAGCGACCTTGAGCTTCTTTATAAGGCCCACAGTAAGAGACCACGTTTCAGTTCCATAGGTCATCGCTGGTAACACACATTGATTATAGACTTTCGTCTTAAGGCACTGAGGTAAGTTGGACGAGAAGATGTTGCGTAGTTTCCCGAACGCTGCCCATCCAAGTTGGATTCGACGATTGACCTCCTTCTCGAAATTGGACCTACCTAGCTGGATCACTTGTCCCAGGTATACATATTCGTCAACAATTTCGAGGTTAGAACTCCCAACTGATATCGGATAGGGCGTGACATGGGCGTTTGCCATGACTTTCGTCTTGTCCATGTTCATTCGGAGCCCTACCTGTTGAGAAACTCTACAGAGGTCATCGAGCATTGTGCTCAGATCCTCCAGCGATTCTGCCATGACTACAATGTCGTCGGCAAACCGGAGGTGAGTGATGTACTCGCCGTTGATGTTGATGCCAGATCCTTTCCATTCCAAGAGCTTGAAAGCGTCTTCCAATGCAGCGGTAAACAGTTTCGGAGATATGACGTCTCCTTGCCTTACACCTCGCTGCAGAGGAATATTCTTAGTGCTCTGGTTTTGTACTTGGACCGACATAGTGGCGTTTGTGTATAAGCACTTCAAAACCTCGATGTACCGAAAGTCAATATGGCACCGCTGGAGAGATCTTAACACAGCCCAAGTCTCGATCGAATCAAAAGCCTTCTCATAGTCCACAAACGCCAAGCATAGTGGCAAGTTATACTCCTCGGTCTTCTGTATAACTTGCCGCAGCGTATGGATGTGGTCTATGGTACTATAGCCTTTCCGGAAACCGGCTTGTTCGGGTATTATATTTAAGGTTTATTATCCTCAAATAATAAACCTTAAATATAATAATAAAAGGTTTATTTCCTAATAACCTTCGTATTATACAAACATCGTCAAAAAGAAATACAAATTTTCCTTAAAAAAATATCTATATCATTTAAATAATTGTTGTGAAGAGTGGCGCACATCTTGTTGTCTCTCTCAAACACGTCAACTTAGTGTTTATGACGTCACTTATAGTGTCTTCCGTCCCTTTCACCTAATTATCTTATTTGTATAAATTTTCAGCAAATTGGTAAGGTTTTGGAAAGAATTTTGAATAAAACCAAGAGTCGACCTTATCTACATCAAAACATGATTGATATTTCTTTAAAACGACAAAGAAATCTTCTGTATTCTGGTACAAAAATACCTATCGATAATACAAAATTGAGGTTGAAGATTTTATCGTCATTTTTATAACATTATTAGGATCTTTCCCTGAGGCACTAAAGAATTGTTGCCAATACACTTCGCAAGGCCATATCTGTACAGAAAACCTTTGTACCTTCGATCCAACACTCATAACGTTTTGTTTATACAGTTTTCTCAAAGGATTGTTTTTAATAAAATTAACGTTTTGATTTCTGTACTAGGCAATTAGGATATTGAACATGATAATGTATATTCCCTATAAATATTATAAATGCGAAAGTAACTCTGTCTGTCTGCCTTTTCTTTACGTCTGAACTACTGAACCGATATCTGTGAAATTTGGTACAGACATAGTTTGGACCTCGAAAAAGGATATAGGATAGTTTTTAAAGAAAAAGTCAGCAGGAAGTCACTATTCCACGCGAACGGAGTTTCGTGTAAAAGCTAGATCCCTATAATAAGCTGGTTACAAACTGATACTTGCATGTTTGTGGAGGTTCTTTCCTCAAAAGAACACTACAGAATCAACTTGCATGATTTTCCCAGTTTTTTTTCTGTGTCTGGACTTCTAAAGAAACTGACCACTGAGTTCGTTTCGACATTTGTTCTCAGAGTTATCAGATAGGAAATGTCGACTTCATCTATTCATATATCAATAACTGTTTTATTATTTAACTGCTATATTGAATCGAGAAAAAATTGAAACTTAAAATTGCGGTCTCTTCTCTTCTCGTGTTCTATCTTCTGTTATTGTATAACATAGGTGTCCTAAAAGATACATTGGAAATTTTGCCTTAGATACATTTAGTAAGAGCGCTGCGTACGGCCTTCTATCGAAGCAGAAATAATAAAAACTAATGTTTTAATTAAACATAAAACCTTAATTTTAAAATGTTTGTCAAACTGTATAATTTATTTTAGATACTTATCTGATAACTCAAAGTCAAAAATTGAATGCTTGATAACAATTATAACCGATATAGAAAAAAAAAAGATTGAAATGAACCATTCGATCTCAAAATTGTTATGACTGAAATACAAAAAGGGGTAAAAAAAGAAAACAAAAATTTTTTATTGATTCACAAGGGACAAGGGCAGGAAGATGATGATGATTCACATTTTTTTTACTTTTATTATTTGATTCGAAAAGTAATAAGATACTAAACATGTTTATTTAATTCGAATTTCCCTTACGAGAAAAGTTTCATCGATATCGACAACACAAGCAACAGGGACATCACTATTTTTAATTTGATCACATTGCACAGCGGACAACAAAAGAGTTTTCCTTCACTTTAATACTCATTTGACTCTGGGACCATGAATCGCCGTATCTTTTCAACGCTTTCCTTTTTTCTTTTATCTTTTGCAAGTTTGTCAGGTCCTCGATAAGATGCGCTTGCAAAAATATTACGTTTTTCTTTCAAAACTGTTGTTCTTTTATTTATGAATGACGGTTATTGTACCTTGTTTGCTATGATTTAGTTGAGAAGTTGATAGTGAGATTGGTATTTATTCAAACTTCAGGTTTAGGTAACGAATAAATGAACAAGTCTGTTGGCTGCATCGTTGACTCGGTGACTGGGCTGTCGTACAATGTGTCGTGGTTGCCATTCCCGCACAGAACAAGTCTTTGTGTGATTTACAAATTGTTGTGGCGGGTCTGGGTGCCTATATGAGATTGTATGCTTACCAAGGCACGCATGACAAGGGAGAAAAACCTAGTGTAAGGCATCGTTTCATTAAAATAAGGCTTGAGATGGAATCGTGCTTATTCACTCTTTTCCATAAAAAATTACGTTCGCTATTCGTGTAGCGGTTGACTATAGTGTAACGAAACTATAGTTTCTCATATGGCAGTTAACGCAAACTGCAGCGTGAGGCTATCCATATGCTGCAGTATACTGCAGCAACATTTTTGCTCTAAAACCCTAATCCCTAAAAGGTCGGCAACGCACTCATAACTCCTCCGGTGCGGGTGTCCATGGGCGGCGCTGATTGCTTACCATCAGGTAATCCATCTGCTATTTTGCTGACCTATTACTTACATAAAAAAATTAATAAACCAACCAAAATAACAACTACAGACACGTTTACACAATAAAACAGAAAACAAAACAGACTCCAGCTCCATTAAATTTCATTAGAAATAATCGCTTACTCAAAATGGTAACCCATCTAAAATATAACCTCGCTTCATTCATTATTCATAGCCATCAATTTAAGTAGGAGAAAATTTCTAAGCAAGAAAATTTAATATATGGCACATATCGTCACCCCCGGCATTAGGCGACATCCATCGACCTATATCTCTGTATTCTTAATTAAAACGTCGTACCACCAAAGAAAATTGAATTTTGCAAGAATAAGGCCCGACCAAGAATTTATCAACGCTAGATGGGGCTTTGAGCGTTTGTCAAATAGTTATTATGATTGTTTAATTAATACTGTGTGAGAGAATCTAATTCGGCACGAATGGACCGGCTCGACCGGAGTGATACCATATTCTTACAGAATATTTTATGTAAAACAACTTTTGCGTTGTATTTCGTCAATATGCAAAGTTACCAGGGCCTAATCCACCCCTTTCTCTTCCCCAATTCCCAAATACCCAAACACAAAACGATCAAATCTCAATCCCGGTCCCCAAATCCCCAAATCTCCAATCACCAAATCCCCAATCATAAAATACTTAAACACCCACAAAATTATAACAATCCACTTGTGATTCCTTTGGTGTTGCTGATATCAATGAGGGGCGCCAATCCCTTTCCATTAAATCATCAATCTGCTCTTTTACCGCCTTATACCATAAAACCAAACTTGTATGTAACTGTTAAAAATATGATCTACATATTATGCGGAATTCATTCATAAAACGTCTAATCATACACATAAAATATAATATTATACAAAAAAATATTTAGTGTGGGAGAGTCGTGCTTGACTGGAGTGACACCACTTCACCGCAAAGCGGTGTGAAACAACCACCATCGTTGTGTTTCACCGAGTGATTGAGGGTTACCAATCATTCCCTTCCATAATCTCTAAATCTCCAAAACCCATGTCCACAAAATTCAAATTATTGGGACTAAATCTGTCTATGGCAAAGGTACGCTCCAAGCCACTTCTAGACATATAAACCGTTGTAGATCTAATGGTGAAGGGAATTAGGTCGCGCTCTGCAATTTTTCATTCTGTCACCGTGGGACTTCTTTCACACTGCCGGGAAATTATGGCCACCGATACTGTGGGACACAGGTACATATACTGAGGACCGAAACTAATTAAAAGCTTTCATCAATGCGAATTAAAAGTTTAAAATTAAATTGTAAATAGTCTTCAATTTCTTGTTCATTCTTCTAAAAACCTATGATATGCCGATTTTCGGATTTTAACCGAAAAACTAAATTTTTTTTGTTTCACGTTCAACATTGCCTACTGGGGTCTACTGTGGAATTTTGACTTTTGATGGGGGAGGGGTAGAGATTGGACATCCGGTAACCTTACTCGCACAACACAATGTTTTCTGTGAGGCCGTGGTATCACACCTGTCGAGCCGACCCATACGTGTCGAAGCTTGGTTTTTCCACACCTATATATAATACCCACACTTTTAAGTGCCTGTATAATATGGATCTATTAAAACATGATGCTTTTTTTTTCATTTTGACTTCGTTGAGTCGATGATTTATGGTTTAATGGCAATAAATAATTATGTCGATCAGTTCGAGTTCAACTCCCGCGTTAACTAACCTCTTTTCTATGTCAAGTAATATCATACATATTTCCTTGAACATACCTACTTAATTACATTAAACCAAATATAAATTACATCAGTAACTAATATTTTTTGGAATAATGAAAATCCTGTAACGAAATCAAAAAAAAAACTTGTTGGAAACTAAGCGGCTATTCGCCTAGTAAGCTCTGCATTATTAAATGGATTAATCCTGTGTTTTACTTTGGTAAAAAAACAGGTTTATATACTTTTAGTTTTATTAAGGCCAAAGTGCTGGACAGACCAGATTAATTTGTTCGTCGTAGAAAAAAACTTTTGCTATGTACACTATTATAAGTTCCAAAAAATCACTTCATAGTATAAAACGAAGTCGCTTTCTCTGTCCCTCGCTGCTCGGCTCTATTTAATCGTAGCGTGATGTTTTATAACCTATAGCACTCAAGAACATTGCAGCTATCTATCAGTGAAAGAATTTTGGCAATCCGACCAGCGGTTCCTAAGATTACCCCCTACATACAAACTTACAAATTTTAATTCTTAATATTAGTATAGAAAACGCCGTGAACATCGCGACCTTAACAAGGTCGTTAAGAACTTTTAATACTCTCAGTAATTATAAAATAAATACTGTTTTGAGTAAACAAACGCAATTACAAACATATTATTATTAATATATGTCTGGGCATACCCTTAGGATATTATTTGTTCTTTATTAATGGCGAACCTTTCGCAAACAGATGACTACAAAGAGTTTTTAATAATAACTAAATACTTTTTAATGGTCCATGTATTGTTTTGAGAAAATATGTGAATATGTATGTTTAGTTTAAAATCCAAACTAATATTATAAATTCGAAAGTAACTCTGTATGTCTGTCTGTCTATCTTTTCTTCACGCCTAAACTATTGAACCTATTTGTGTGAAATTTGGTACAGACATAGTTCAGAACTCCAGAAAGGACATAGGATAGTTTTTTTTATGGTATAAGTCAGCAAACGAGCCGATGAATTACCTCATGGTAAGCAATCGGCGCCGCCCATGGACAAACGCAAAACCAAAGGAGTGACGAGTGCGTTGCAGCCCTTTTGGGGATAGGGGTTGCGGATATAAGGATCGGGAAGGGATAGGAAGAGAGGAGGGATTGGGCCTCCGGTAACCTCACTCCCACGGCGAAACACAACGCTTTTGTACCAAAAATCTGCAGGAAGTCGCTATTCCACGCAAACGAAGTTGCGAGAAAAAGCTACTTTGATAATATTATTTTGATTATGACTTAGTGTATTCAGAAGATTCATTTTGTATTTGGTTTGTGGAGGGTCACAGATTCAGTGTTATAGATCTTGCGCTAAACGAGCTTACGGATACCCTGATTTTAAGCAATCTTCTTCGCCCATGGTCACTCGTAATACCAATGGAGTTACTACAAGTGCAATGCCGACCTCGTGTGGGTTGGTAGGGATTTATGTATAGGGGATTTGGGAATAGATGATGGGGTGGGAGGGAGAATCCATTGGGCTTACGGTAACGTCAATCACATGGTGAAACATAACAAAAGTGTTGTTGCACTCCGGTTTTCTGTGAGGTCGTGGTATCACTCAGGTCGAGCCGATCCATTCGTGCCGAAGCATAGACACTTAAAAAAACTTCAGAACTTAGAAAAATTATACGTTTGAGTATATACATTGTATTGTACATATTCTGACTGCAACGTGTCGCGGGTTCGATTCCCGCACGGAAAAACTCTTTATTTTTTTTTTCAAATAACCTTTGTCTAGACAGAGAAGTTTGGAAATAAAAAGGGGAGGCCTTTGCCCAGCAGTGGGACACACAATAGGCTACAAAAAAAACGTTTGTCTTTGTGTTATTTACAAATGGTTGTTTTGAGTCTGTACGTATGGAAAGTGTATGTTTGTAATCGCACCCACGACACAAGAGAAAATGCTAGCAAAGAGAAACATTGTAATAAAAAAAATATTAACATTTTGTTACATCTTTCTAATGACGCAATAATAACTATAGTAATTACACCTTTCCCATAAATCCCGACCCAGGAATAAACACACACGCTTGCCCTCACTAGCCGTTCTTCAAACAACTACCCCAGCGAAGCACCCATTAAAAAATAAATTTAATTAATGTCTAACATTCTCAAAGTAAATTCTGAAGCCGAAAAACAATCACGATGCTATGTAAAAAGTACTTAATACTCAGCCTAACTACGGTAATCCGATTAAACTGTAGTGATGGGAAACAATAGGGACACGTTTTATCGATAGCTTTTAATTTTATATTAATTTTAAAATACTACTTTTATTTAAAGCCAACGCACGATTAAATTGTACTTGTGTACCTTATGGGGAGCAATTGACGTCGTTGCGTTGCGTGCGTTTTCAGCTTTTTGGGACTGGGATGAGAGGAAGAGGCGTTTTGGGAGATGATTCACTCACACTCAAAAGTTTCTTCGCGTATTTTTGCAATAGAATTCTATTAAGTGTGACTTTAATATCTTAATTGCTCAGTTAGACTTAGTTTTTTTAAACTTTATGACTTTACCATAATATGTTTTTATATATTTGTTAATTATTTTATTAGTTGAGAACAAAAAAATACGGGAGGACGGCATCCTCCCGTATGAATATCGCAATAATAAATTTCCAAATTTAATTAAGTACTTCTCATAATCAGAATATTTTATACAATAGGTATATAGTACATTAATTTATACCATTATTTTTGTTTCGAAAAAAATTGATGTCTCTGACTCGGAGTTTACTTTGGCGTTTCCTCTCATAGTAGCAAGATACAAAATCTCATTTAGATTTTTATTACAATTTTTTAAAAGCACTGTTTTGTAGCTTATTTACGAAAATAAATTAATTATTTCTTGTTTTAATAATATAGTTCCAAAAATAATTCTTAAATGAATATTTCTTATTCATTCTACGTACCAGTTAGAAATAGATACTAAATATAAAAGTACCTATTATTAGATATTATTTAGGACAATGATATTTTTTGTTGGAAGATTCTTCGAAAACAACACGCGTGTCCTCTTTTTCTGTAACTAAGAAGTCATATCTAGAAAAGAACGTGTTAGCGCTAGGTTATTTTAATAGTAACTATCATGACTTATACTATATATATTTATGTGAGCGGTGCGCGAGTGATACCTACGTTGGTTTGTTCCGTCTAAATAAATTAAAAACCCGTAAAATAGTGAGTGCTGTGTAGTGATCCTTATAGAAACTGTTAGCACCAAGTAAAATACATATGTTACTATATATATTTTGGGATAAAAAGTCATCATAATTAAGTAATAAGCAAAATCAGTTCACCAGTGATTTTGTTATACCGCCACTAACTTAAAAAAATCATCGAGAGACGACTCCACGGGCGCAACGCGTAAGTGACGCGGTATCCACGGCGCTTACGACGTTCTTCTCGCCGACTTACGCATCGACACAACATTGCCGAGCGCGGGCCTTTATTAGCGTGCGATTTATTAGTGTGCACGGGAATATCGGTATTTTAACTTTGTGCGACTCCATAACAAAGTCGTTCACTATGAATTGCGACTGCTGCTCAGAAAATATAGCTGAAGGAAGTGCCGCAGTTAAATGCTCGTCGTGCCTAAAACCCTACCACCATTCCTGTCTCACGCAGCTGGGTTGTGACCCCCAACTAGCTGAAATGCATAACTGGGTGTGTCCATCCTGCAAACCAAAGAAGCGAAACGCTGATAGTACTCCGGTACGCAACAGTCAGGCAAGTGATCCTAATGTAACACTTAGAAAGAAAGAGCCTTCGGTAACTATCCTCGACGATGTAGCTCCTGTTACTTCTGGCGAAGTCTCGCGTATTATGAAAAACCAGATCGACGAACTGATGCGCCATCTCAACCAAACTTTGGCGAACTATGTTAACACTCAGATGAAGGCGATAACGGACAAATTAGAAGGGGTAAATTCATCAATTGAATTTATGAATGTAAAGTTTGAGGAAATGAAGACCGAGTTTTTCTTAAACACCAAACTCGTTAACGAACTAAAAAAGGAAAATGAGCAACTCAAAACCACTGTTAAAGACTTAGGTATGAGGTTAACTCAGATGGAACAACAAGCACGTTCTACAAATGTGGAAATTCAATGTCTACCGGAGCACAACAATGAAAATCTTGTGTCAACTGTCTTGAATATTAGTAAGGTGATATCTGGCGACATAAATGAGAGTAACATTCATCATGTCACAAGAATTGCAAAGCAAAGCCCAGTGAATAACCGACCAAAGTCTATCGTCGTTCAGTTCAGCAGCCCACGGGTCCGTGACAACTTCCTGGCGGCTTCCATCAACTTTAATAAAAACAAACCTTCTGAGGAGAAGCTCAACACGGCGCTTCTTGGGATTGCCGGTAGAAAGGAAAATGTCTATATAGTTGAACATTTATCACCGGCAAATAAGGCGCTGCATGCTGCGACCAGGATTAAAGCGAAGACTTTGGGCTACAAGTATGTGTGGGTTCGTGGCGGTAAGATTTTTATTAGAAAACATGATGGTGCAGACTATAAATATATCAGAGACACGGAATCGTTGGACAGTTTACAATAAAAAAAAAAGCATTGGATAAGGTATAGGACTGTTATAGTTTTAAATTCGATGAGTTAAAAATATACTACCAGAATGTAAGGGGTATCAGGACTAAATTGGGTGAAATTTACCAAAAAGTTGCATGCTGTTCATATGATGTAATATTGTTAACAGAAACTTGGTTACTAGATGGTATCTTTGACTCGGAGATCATGGACAGTCGTTATTCTATTTACAGGCGTGATAGAGCCCGTAATATATTGAATGATAAAACAGACGGAGGTGGCGTTCTTATTGCAGTGTCCACTAAAATAGAATCACAGAGATTGATAAAATTTGAAAGTTCGTGCGATGATCTCTGGGTCAAGTTGTCAGATATAGAGGGTAAGAAAGCCAAAGAGATTTATATTTGCACTGTATACTTACCGTCGCCGTTACAGCCTGGAGTACTTGAACATTTTGTTGATAATACTAACAAAGTGTTAGAACACGTCAATGAATGCTTGATTATTGGTGACTTTAACATGAACACTGTTAACTGGCTTGGAATGGGTGGTGATGTGATAAGAGCTCCACAAAACACTTGTACAAATTTAGAACGAACTCTTTGGGACTTTGTCTTGCTCAATAACTTAAGACAATGTAATTATTTGTGTAATCAAAATAATAGAATTCTTGATCTGGTCCTAACTAACTTGGATCATGTTGCAGTAAGTGCACCAACAGATGTACTTTCGAAACTAGATGTGCACCATCCACCTATACTATGTGAGCTCTCATTTACCCATTTCAAAAATCCACGCTATTGTAATAATAGAACTAAGCTAAACTATCATAGGGCAGATTACGTGGCGATTGGCGAGGCACTGGAGCAAGTCGATTGGCCATCAGAGTTTGATGCTTGCATGACTGTAGATCAGATGGTAGATATTTTTTATAATTTACTGTATGGGTTAATTGAACGCTACGTTCCAAAAGTACCAATAAAATCCACTAAATATCCGTACTGGTTCTCTAGGCAGCTTATTAAAAGATTAAATGAGAAGAACCGCTTACGGCTTAAAGTTAAAAAGTATAATAATCCACTGGACATTATTGAACTAGATGTTCTTAGGAAAAGATGCGACCATATGGCCACGACTTGCTATTCTGCTCACATTGCTGATATGGAGGAAAAAATCACGTCCAACCCAAAATATTTTTGGAGCTACCTAAAAATGAAGAGAGGCGGTACCAGTAACTACCCCAGTTCCATGACAGACGGTATAAACACCTCTGACAACATAAATGATAATTATTTTGCCTCTCATTTTTCAAAGGTGTATGGTACTGTTGGAAATGGTGTCCATGCGACCGCACATGCTGACACGGATAGCTGCATAAGTAATAGCATGTTAGGCCAAATAACTATCCCACAAGATCAGATCCGCAAAGAATTAAAAAAATTGGATATATACAAAGGAGCAGGCCCTGATGGCATACCTGCTCTGCTTTTAAATAAGTTGGCGGATATTCTATCATTGCCATTAACCATCATATTTAATTATTCTCTGCTGCGGGGTAGCTTTCCGACTATTTGGAAGCAAACCAAAATTGTGCCAATTTTCAAAAACGGGGATCAGTCCGATGTGAGCAATTATAGGCCTATCGCCATTCTCTCCACTCTGGCTAAGGTATTTGAAGCTCTTATATGCCCTGTGCTTGTTAGACATTTATCACAGCTAATAATAGACAACCAACACGGATTTATGAAGGGAAAATCGACAGCTACCAATTTGGTGTCCTATGTTGAAGGCATTGTGGAGGAGGTTGATACGCGTGTCCAAGTTGATGCAGTCTACACCGACTTTAGCAAGGCTTTTGACGTAGTAGATCATGACATACTCGTCATGAAGCTTAAAAGATATGGCGTTTCAGACCCTCTTCTGAGTTGGGTCCAATCATATTTGTCTGGTCGGACGCTCAGGGTTGTGATAGATGGCTGTTCTTCAAAATCGTACATTGCAACTTCCGGAATACCCCAGGGTTCTCATTTGGGTCCGCATTTATTTACTCTGTTCATAAATGACATTTACAAATGCTTCTCGAACTCGATGATATTCTTGTTCGCCGATGATCTAAAAGTCATGAGGTCTATAAGAAGCCCTGCGGATCCGGCATTATTGCAAAGCGACTTGGACCGGTTGACAGAGTGGTGTGAACACAATAAAATGTCACTAAATGTTAGAAAATGTCAACACATAAAATTTTCAAAAAATAAAAATATCTTGCAGTCAGCATACGAAATTAATGGTGAGCGACTTATTGATGTTGAAACAATACGAGATCTAGGTGTACAGTTCAATAAAAAGCTAAGTTTTGTCGAACATATTGACAAAACTATTTTAAAATCCATCAAGATGCTTGGTTTTGTAATGAGAGAGTGTAAAAATTTCAAAAAACCGGCCATCAAAAAAATTATGTACAATTCTCTGGTAAGAAGCCATCTCGAGTATTGCAGTGTGGTTTGGTCGCCTGTATATAAGGTTCACATCAAACGCATTGAGCGGCTGCAGAAGCGGTTCTTGTGGCATCTTACTTATGCCAGTAATATGGGAAACAGGCTTAAATCGTACCATGAGCGACTGAAGCATTTTGGGATGGTGTCGCTGGAGAGACGCAGGGTTATGCTTGATTTGGTTTTTCTTAAGAAGTTAGTAACGGGCTCTCTTAACTGTCCCGACTTGCTCAGTAGGGTCTTATTCCATGTGCCACGTATTCTGCCGAGAAGCTCTAACAGGAAACTTTTTTGCATGCCGAGATGTCGCACCAATTTGAGACAACACTGTCCACTATCACGAATGTATACTGCTTACAAAGAGCACGAAGCGGATATTGACTTGTTCACCTCTTCTGTACATGCTATTAAAAGAGCCACGCTTGCTATCTAATGGGTACCTCTAATCAATTAGTCAAATTTAATTGTTTTAAATTTAATTAAATTTAATTTAATTTTTAAAATCTAATCTATTTTACTTAATTTTAATTTAATTTTGTGTGTTAAGTATCTAATTAAGATTTTATTTTTTGTAATCAATTCAGCTTCAATTTAACTTTTCTGATAATGTATTATTTATTCAAAATCGATTAATTATTTTACTACCCTCGCATAATATTATAGTGCATGCTGTGCTTCTCTATAAGTAATGGGGCACTTAGAATTAAGTTTGAAATGTACAAATTATATAGTATAGTGTACTCATTGTTGAGAAGCCTATAATAAATAAATAAATAAATAAATAAAAATAAATAAATATTTATTGAAAAATCTGACAAAAGCTCTACTTGGTTCATGTCACAACGGGACTGTTACTGATGACAGCCTGCAGCGACTGCATGCAGCATTTTCAACAACTTTAGTAGGTACTGAAGCTAGGCTTGGCTTAGAAGGCTAAAATTATAATGTAACTACCATATAGTTGTATAAAACTCTTTCATATTATTTATTTAGTTTTTAGTAATGTTAAAGTGACAATAGAAAACATCTTCTTAAAAACTTAAGCCTGATGCCGGTTGAAATTAGGACTGAAGCTTCAGTCATAAGAAACAGCCTGACAGACAGACAGACAGACGAACGGACTGCCGAACAGCAGATTCTTAATAAAAGGGTTTCGATTATAACGAACGAACCCCTAAAAGTGAGAATACTGAGGTTGTTAACCTTCCTTTTTGTTCTTTTGTTATCGTCTAGGTCATAGTATTTAGGTTATAAGCTAAAAGGTCCACTGTAAATAGACAATAAGCTACAAAACAAAAGAATTAGTTCGTTCTATTCCTAGTATTCAAATAAGAGTAGGACATCTAGACTACCTACTTACTCTGTATTAAATATTAAACATGTATTCTAGTACAATTATGACGAATGAACCAATGTAATGTTTAAGATTTTGGTTCTTAAATTTAAGAATAATGCATGCATAGTTATAATTTTGTACGTTTCTTTCTTATCTATAGTTATAATAATTCTGTAGAGAGGTCAATTCTGTACATTAAATATATTTTTAAAATAACTACTAGGGAGGGATAAGTGATCGATACTGATGCCAAAAATGCAATCAGTAAGTCTGTCTGTCTGTATGTTCCTTATAGAAACAAAAACTACTCGACAGGTTTTAACAAAACTTGGTATAATTATTCTTCATACTCACTTTTCATCACACTATACATAATAGGAGCAGAGTAGTGAAGGGAAATGTTGGAAGAACGGGATAAGTTTTTCCCTTTTTTAAGTTTCCGTCGCGTGTGTAGCCTAGCTGTAGTTAAAGTTACATAGAAATTATGTATGACGGAAACATTCTACATAAAATGATCTAATGAATATTGTTTTACAGCATATGTCTATTTTTTATGGTTTACTCACAATAGCACGTGTTAATCCTGATGGCTTAGCAGTTCGGGTAATAATCAAGCCATCGCGCCGTCGCATGTGATGCCTATTGGAGATGTACCCATAAAAGTGAGACGATAATTAACAAATTTTATGTATTCTTCGATTTTGTTCCATTGGTATAGGCTGCTTTTTATCAACACAGCACGAAGGCGAAGCCGCTGGCAGACACTAGTTCCTAATATTAAGCAACGAAGAAGTTAAAAAAGTCATTTGTCTCCTGTGATTTTTATGTGGTAGGATGGCAAATGACCTCGCATATTACCTGATGGTAAGCTAAGGACACAGGAGGATTTAAGAACGCATTGCCGGCCTTTTGGGTAAACGATTTTGAAAATTGAGGGATTGGGCATCCTCTTATAACCTCAGACACACAGCGAAACACAACGCTGTGGTTGTTTCTCGCCGGTTTTCTGTGAGGTCGTAGTACCACTTCGGTCGAGCCGAGTCATTCGTGCTGAAGCATGGCTCTCCCACACTTGAACACACAATTATATGACATATCCATATCGGTCGCAGCAATTTGAGAATTTCACAATAAATTAAATAAATCTTCCTCAGTTGGCGATTGTCCAATCTAACTGAATCTGACTGAACGAAAATGTTTTAGAAAATTTTTATGTGAACGAAATGTCACATCCAACTGTAGTCCACATATCTAGTATATTTTCATAAAAATGTCAAATTCCTAACACGTTTCAGTGATAAAATAAAAAAAATTCTAGGTACAACATTTTCGCTTCATAGTTTTTATAGTGTCTTATCATTTTTCTCAGCCGTGACATCAACATGAAATATTTATCGGCGTCGCTGAAAAATTGTGTTTACGCTTACAGAGTCTACAAATAAGCTGAAAATAGCTGAAAACATTTTCTTATAAAGTAATCTGCTACATCATAATATATTATAAATTCTTGTCATGATTTCAGGCCTAGAAATTTTGTGTCGTAGATATTGGTTGCTGGGAGAAATAACTATATTCGTTTTGTTAGCTATTTACTGTTCGGTGTGAAAAATTTTAACTTTGAACTATACATACTTTTTATTTTATTATAATAGGTTCCAACAATTGTTTACACAATTTCAATTATAAAGTACATGCTTAACAATAATATTACAGGGTAACAATCATTTAAAATTGAACACCACTTGCTTAAATTAATATCAAACCAAAAGTGAAAGAAAAGCTAACTTACTCAGCACATATAGGTTCAAACAAAATAAAATTACAATTATCGTTGAAAATTAACCAACATATACGATCACATAGAAAATATTGATCTTATGCTGTCACTAATATGAATGAATGAGTTTACCAGAGATCACCAACTTTCCGCAACCAAAAGCCCTTAACCCCAAAAATCCGGCACCACACTTGCATTTTTTCTTTGGTTGCGGGTGACTATGGGTGGCGCCGATAGCTTACTATTAGGTGATTCGTCTGCCCGTATGCATGAAAATGAAATAAAAATAAGGCCTAGGGCCTTCTGTAGTTATAAAACTTAATAAAAACTGTCTAATTTTGAAAATAGTATAAGTCTATATCTAATCATAAATTAGCGCCATCTATTATCATAAATACGATAGAACGATGAGACGAGATTTCCCAGTTACCGAAGGAAAAGGATTTTACTGCTTTTGAAAGTACGAATATGTGGGCTACTGAAACTATAGAAATACTATCTAAGTAAGATTTATAAATTGCCCGTGTAAAAAACAATATGAGATTACGACAGAGTGATTTAAAAGTTAAAACATTTTTATCGACAAAAAAAATACATCGATAAAATGTTCAACACAACGTCACATCACTACGCGAACAAAACCCTTCAAAGTGAATATTCCGAGCAATTAAAGGCTTAAGTAAAAAAATAAAAAAAAATGTAAACGAAAAGCGAATTATAAATCTACGTCTGAAAGTATAAAATCCCTTACAGACTTCTAAAATTACATTCAGTGCACAGTAAAAAAAAAACAAAAGAAAAAAATTAAGTCTTCGTCAAAAAATTTGTTCAATTTCTATCCTTTACTTGTAATTATTGGGCAAATATCAATCCTATTTCATAAAGCATTAAGGTACGTTTTTTCTTAATTGTACAGGTTTAAAAACAACAAAAAGACTTCGTCATAAGTTCCCTTTCATTTTGCATATTTAGACAAATATCAACCAAATTTAAGAATCTTTTAAGGTTGGCTTTTCCTTAACAAGTACATGCTGAATGTACAGTAACAAAAAAGAAACATAATTTCGAGTATTTTTTGTCAAAAATTAGCTTTAATTTTGTCCTGATCATTTTCATTTGGCAAATATCAATCCTATTTCAAGCGCGTTAGGGTTAGTTTTGTAACTGTAAATGATACTTTCTTTCTTCGAACTAAAAGCATACTACGTGAATTTTATTGGTCTTGCTTTTTAATCACTAAAGGGGATAAGCAGGGTGTAAATTTTTTGTATAACACTTTTTCCAACTATGTCGATAAATCCACCGAATCAGGTTTTTTATGTGATAAGTTGAAAAACTAGCAGACGGATTACCTGATGGTAAGCAATCAGCGCCGCCCGTGGACACCCGCAACAACAAAGGAGTTACGAGTGCGTTGCCGAACTTTTGGAGATTAGGGTTTTGGAGAATAGGGATTGGGGAGGGTGCTCCTACACTTTAATTATTACTGAGATACTTACGTAAATGGTAAAAAACCCCAATAATACTTTAATTTAAAAAACGCAGTAAAAACATTTCTCAAGAGTAAACTTAAAGCAATTTACCAACGACTATTTTGATACGAATCATCATGTTGCATGAACAGCATATAAAAATACCCTTCACATTTTCAATGCACTATCAACCCTATCACAAGTGCCTTTAGTCGAGAATTCATTGAAAAATAGACGGTTTAGTATAGTTTGATATGCGGTTATCTATACTAGAACTTATGTTGTCGCCCTATCTTTTCCCTGGGGACTCGTAAAAGAGACCAAACGATTGTATCCATTCGATGGGTAGCTACTAGCTAGGTACTATCTAAAATTTCTACGAGAAATGTAAAAGAATTTTACATTTTGAATTTAAAAAATTCTGTTGTAACACAATCAGGAATAATAAAATAAATAAAACTACAAAAAAGAAATATAATTATTATTTTGTTTGATTTTAAATTTAGAATGTTTGCTGTAATAGACACGAACATAGACAATAATTGTTCCATACATCCGAATAAACTCTGGCATAATGCGTAAGCATTCTAAAATTAATTCAGCATAGACATATGACTTGTGTATAACAAATATTTTGTTAAAAACTAATATAAATTTCTCGTTATAATGGCCAATAAAATTAAAAAATATGTACATAACTATCTGAAATCTAGACTGTAAATTGTACGATCCCAACTTAAAATAATCACAAAACCGAAATTAACTAAAATTATAATTATACATATATCTTTAAAAGATAATGCTAAAAAGAGTCAACATAAAAAAATAAAAAGAAACAAACATTTGACTCTTCAAAAGGAAAAATTGAAGCGTCCCTACTTTCTTAAATGCAGAAAAAAAAAGATGGTGGCAAAATCAAACATGGCGGTTCCCGCCTTTTCCACGTACACATTTATCGTCGGGAGGCGCGTTTCGTTTTGCGTGACACTTTGTAACCATTGCCAAAAATCCTGCAACTGACGTTTTATCTTTATGATTGAAATTGTAAGGTTATTTTTTCTTTATAAATAATGTAATTTAGGTATTATGAGCTGTTTTGAAGTGTTATCACAATTTAATTCTGTGTTTATGTAAGTGTGATTTTTGCGAATTTCGCATAACAGTTGTAGTTTAGAACGTAACTCACATTTATATATTCTTATACAAAGACGGTTGTGTTTATATTACTCAGAACACAGAACAATGTGTTTGAAAAACATTATAGATTAAACATAATTATTTATGTTACCTATTGATATCATCATTAACTGTAAGAGTCATCTGGTTTAAGGACCTTCCTACACATAAGAGGGTTTCAAACGGCAGGTAAAAGATCAAAGTTTTTAAAAGGTTTATTTTTGCAGGTTTATCAGAGAGCGCTATTGCTCCGGCCATAACTCTGTAATGCCGTAGGTCGTTGTGAAGACATTTATGAGAAGAAGAAGACTAGTGATAAAATAATGACAATCTTTAAAAACCGCCGTAACTAATAGCAGCAGTCATTTGAATATTCATCCCCTAAACAAAAAAAAAACCATGACTTCACAGAAAACCGGCGTGAAACAACCACAGCGTTGTGTTTCCATCCCCTCTATCGATCCCTCCCCATCCAAAAATTTCTAAATCCCTAATACCAAAAAGGTCAGCAACGCACTCATAACTGCTCCGCTGTGTCTATGGCCGGCGTGCCGTCCTATCAAATAAAAAAAATATGTGTATATGTGTATAAATAATAGTACAGTAAATTATATGAAACTTTTTTATTTACGAATTCACTCGCTTTAAACGAAAGCCGAGGACACTTGGGGAGTCAAGTTTTCATTAGATCCTTTGATCTGGCTATTAAATTTCATCGCCATTGAATTAATTAAAAAGCAATCTTTGGTTTAACGGCTAAAGAGTCAAATTGAAAATCCACTCGAGTAGATTAGAATTCTTGTAATTTTATTGTTTGTTTTTTTTCTCTCCGATATTAAATTCTAGTTCTTTTTTTTTATCTCAGCCTCGTATGGACATATGTTTTTTTTTGGATTCTTTTTTTAAATTTAGTAACAGTACAACGAACATTGTGACAGTAGGGTTTTTTTTTGTTAGGGGAAAATCATCAAATCAAATAATATCATTATAGCAAATGACTTCTCCCGCCCAGGGTAAGGCGAGAGAGAGTGTCAGACTATTACTGACTAAACATTCCCACCACCCCCCCTTTTTCATTCTTCTGCTTTAGGCCGAGGCGGCTGTGCCACATTGCGCTTGCCCCGCAACCCCGACTGATCGTCAGCCCTATAGGGTCCCGTCTGTGGTGGTCTATTGGCTCTTTCAGGCGCGCGGAACGCTACGCACCTTTTAAGCTCGGGTCTGGATGACATGTAGTTTGGAGGTTGATTTTAATGCCCGACGCAAAAATGACGAAGTGTTATAATTTGGTCGTGTCTGTGAATGTGTTTTTCTGTGGCATCGTAACTCTCAAACGGATGATCCGATTTTAATGCGTTTTTTTTTTTGTTTGATAGGTATTTCAGACGAAATTATTCTTAGCTATGTTGGAAATTTGGTTCAGGTCTGCAAAGTCATCAGGTCGTTTATTAGGGTAATAGGAATATAATTTATCAATCGGTTTACTTGCAAGTTTTCGAAGAATTTTGCATTTTTTAACCTATGCTCACAATAATTGCGTAAGTTTTCTGATCGGGGTTTTATTTTCAATCTTTTTTAATTAACTCATACTATTGTAAAACATGATTTTTAGGAAATGTAATCCGAAAATCTTCTAAGTTTTAATCCCATTTTTAAGTACTCGCGACCCGGTTTTGCAATGTTGATACTAAATATTGATGTTATTATACATACAAACCTTCCTCTTCAATCACTCTATCTATTAAAAACAGCATCAAAGTCCGTTGCGTACTTTTAAAGATTTAAACGTACATAGGGATATAGTGACAGAGAAGGCGACTTTGTTTTATACTTCGTAGTGATAGCGATTGTTGATAAAATACTGATTCTTTATTCAATTAGTATAAAGTCAAACGATTGGTGCGGTGACTGCACGGTTGGTGCAGTGGCTGGTTATTTTTTGTACGTCAGACAAAGAACCCATAAATTATTTTAACATTAACCGGGGTTGCGGGGAAAACGCAATAAGGCACCGTGGCCTCGATCAAGAGCAGGAGAAGGAAGTGGTTTTTAGTCAGTAAGAGTCTGGCACTTCCTCTCGCCTCACACTGATTTATTGTTTTTTTTTTTAACAAAAAGAGGTTGTATTCATTAACATGTGATATTGGATAAAATATATTAATTTAATGATATTTTTTGTTTCATGTACGGCGGAGTAGACGAGAGATGTTGAAACGGTAAGTTAAGCAGAATAATTAAGCAGAAGGATTTAAAACGAAGGTTTGATAGCGAACCTCTTAGTTTTACGGAGTTGGTTAACGAAATGACACTATCACCGTAGTCTTTATCAGCTATCAGCTATGAAAATGGTCAAGTGGTAGCTGGACTACCGACTGCCGTGTAAAGTGTCTTAAGTTCGATTCCTGCATAGAACAGCACTTTGTGTAATCAACAGATTGTTGTTCCGGGTCTGAGTGTGATGTGTATGTGAAATTGTAATTGTATGTTTGAAAACGTACCCACGACACAGGAGAAAATCCTAGAATGGGGCGAATTCATAAAAAAATTACTATAATCCCACTATCCTTCTAATATTAAGTATAAAAGGATCAACGTCCTGATAGAGAAGACAGTTTTTAATTACCTGTAGCTTTGCCTATGTCCCCGCTGCTGGATCGACTCTTATCACAGTACTTAAAATCAATTTATGTCGAATAAAATTTATATAGATAGCTAAATTTGCTAAAATTTTAAAAAATAATTTCAAAGGAAAAGAATTCAATTTTTTTTAATCTATATAATATGTATGACCACTTTTCTGAAGTTGATATAGGCTAAAAATGTTCTAGTATACCTAAAAGATAAAAAAAACTATGGTTCGAAAAAAGAAAGTCGGATATTTCTAACTAAGAAATTCCTTAAGATTTCTAGACAAGATTCAGTTCCTATTTTCATGTTAATTTTTCGATAAGAAATTCTCAGATAGAACCATCATTAAGTATCTATTGAATGTAAGAAACTGAAAATGAAAAGTCCTTTATTCTTTTACAATAGAGTTCAATTTGCAACGTGCAATAAAATTTTAATCACTTTTTTTTAAATCAAAAGTTTATTTATTTTCACATGTTCCATGATTATATACAAAGAATTAGCCTTCTACAATTTTATTTATCGTTTTAAATACGAAACTAAATACAATAGTAATTTAAAAGAATACAAACTCAAAATAAAAAAATATCAATAACCTGATCTTTTTATCCAAACTAATATTATAAATGCGAAAGTAACTCTGTCTGTCTGTCTTTTCTTCACGCCTAAATTACTGAACCTATTGGTGTGAAATTTGGCACAGACATAGTTTGGAACTCGAGAAAGGGCGTTTTAATACCAAAAATCTGCATGAAGTCACTATTCTGAGTCGCGGACAAAAGCTAGGACAAATTATAATTTAGAGAAACAAAAACTCAACATCAAAAGAGATCAAATTAATGATTTCTTTCAAAATAATAACTTATTCACGTGAATTAACAGAGAAAAGCTTTCTTTTTATTGTATAAGTCGGCAAACGAGCAGTCGGATTACTTGATGGTAAGCAATCGGCGCCGCCCATGGACACTCGCAACACCAAAGGAGTTACGAGTGCGTTGCCGGCCTTCTGGGGATAGGGGTTGCGGATATAATGATCGGGAAGGGATAGGGGAAGGGAAGAGATTGGGCCTCCGGTATAAGTTCTACTAGTTTCAAGTCATAACGGGACTCTTATTCATGAGCAGCGTGCGCGACGACGTCGCTCAGCTAACTCGTTTGATCATATATCCAAAATCTAATCCAAAACCTCTTACATAACATTAACACAACTAAAATATTATTTCAAAACACTACAAATAAAGAAACAGAAAACGAAAAACAAAACAGAGTAACAACAAAACACAAACAAAAACAAAACACAGCAATTGCAGCACTTCAAACGGAATGTTTTAATTTAAAAAACGAAAGTTTCTTTTCGTTCTAAAACTAAAAAAATCGTTAACAACGGGCCATACAGGACGATTACTTGGCTACATGCTGAAGCTGAGCCTTGTTATTTTCTATGCATATTTAATTTATAAGTAGATATTTAAATTGCTAATGTAAAACGGGCTAACTCACCGACTTAGTTTTCATAGAAGAGCCGCTTGGGATATTCTGAATTAATGCTATTACAACGACTACACTTTACTCCATGGTATGAGTTAGGTGATATTAATAAAGCTTACACGCTTCGTTTCGTAAATTATTGTTTGGTAAAGTTTTTTTTTATGTAATTGGTCGGCAAACGAGCAGACGGATTACCTGATGGTAAGCAATCAGCGCCGCCCATGGACACCCGTAACGGAGGAGTTACGAGTGCGTTGCCGACCTTTAAGGAATTAGGGATTTGGTTTGGAGATTTAGGGATTTAGGAGGGATTGGGGGAGGGGAAGGATTGGCGTTTTGTTATATTTTGTTTTTTTTTTCATCATGAATTGATCTTGATCCTGATTTGATTGTGTTTGTAGCTAGGATTGTGTCTGTAACTATGAGATTACCGGCTCCGTGTCCCAGAAGTGGTATTTTAAATGTGTCAAATTGATCATTTATAATAAAATATATCGAACTCATTATCTTATCAACACAGAAGAGTTAGGAATTTCATGAACTTTTGGGGATTATCATTTGGAGCCTCCGCTAATCTCACTTATACAACGCTGTGGTTGTTCCACGCCATTTTTCTGTGAGCCTGTGGTATTACTTCGGTCGAGCCAGCCCATTCGTGCTGAAGCATGGCTCTCTCACATTTGTACCAATGGATTAGATTTAAAACTGTTTCTGTTGTCTTAAATTTGTTGAACTCCTTTAAGATAATTATACTGTTGATGTACTATCAGTGTCATAAGTGCATGGATGATTCTAAATCAAAATCGTTTGTACGGCGTTTCATCGCCTTAATTATAAACCATGGACCACATAGATGGCGCTAGTATACTAGTGGTATTGAAAAATATGCATTCATAGTTTTTATCAGATACAAAGTTATTAACTTAATAAATTTTTATACAAATCAATGCTACGATATTCCAAACCTTTTTAAAGCAAAGCACGCAATAACCAGGATTCGAACTCGGTAGCATAAAATTAACCGATGCCACTAGCCATTAGGCCATTACGTAACCTTGAAATGTATTGAAATTATCCTACTCTTTATTATATTGAAGTTGTTTAGCAACTATAACCCGATCATAAATCTCAAAACAGTTGAGGGTAATTTAAAATTAACTGTATAAAAATTAAACCTTTTTGTTCAATCATAACATTCTTTACTATCTTTGAGTGAGTTCAGTCACGATTTGTTTAACAAGTTTTTAATATTTATTTTTATTATGAATTTGCGTTCAAATGTTGATATGGCTACGAGGGCCCAAATAATAGCATTGCATAATCAAAGCTTAAATTATACTGGAATTTCTAGAGAAACTGACTTAAACGTAAGTATTCTTATAAATGACCGTTTGTTATTTATTTTATTATCCATGGTTATCGATACATGAAAATAATAAATAATACACGTCCCTTACAGGTAAAGACTGCCACTTTATGGATATCTAAAGCTGTTTCAAGAAGAGGGTTCATTGGAGCAGGTCCGTAGTGGATCTGGCAGAAGACGTGATATTGACTCAGACCAGTTTCAACTTATGGGGCAAGGTTATGAGGAAAATTACTGGAGCATTGTCATCTTCAGTGATGCAAACAGTGAAAACTACATAGATGTGCTGAATGACGTCATGAAGATGTGCTAGTGATAACGTTCGTGCAGGACAATTGTCCTATGTGTAATGTTCCATAATTGTGCAAGTGTTTAGTCAGCAATCAGACATACGGATTATTCCTTGGCCAGCGAGATAGGAGAAATAGGGTCGATAAAAATGGCGGCTACACTAGTTCTTAAAAGAAAAGACATTGTTGACTATAGGATTAAGCAATTACAAGACCGGGGTAGCTATAATTTATTTAATGGATAAATGTTCAAACTTAGTGTTAGTAGGATAAATTTATTGACTACTTTATAACCAGCGACTGTTATACAGTAATGATTTTAATGTTTTACTAAATATGAGAAATAAAAATAAAAGCAATATAAATATTTACAGATGCTATTGATTGCAAAATAATAAATTATTTATTTATTAATTACTATGAACACTTCGTCCCATATCTAGTGAATGCTATATCCCGGTCTTAGAAATGTTATTGATTTAAGGTCTAGCTTCAATTTCTTCCTTGTTCTGGAACGAATACTTAAGCTATGAGCTTTTGTCATAACATGATGCACACACAAATAAATCACAAATGAATCACTTTAGTCAATACTTTAATTAAATTTTATGGGGAGGTAAAATAGTTGCAGAAGTAAGGTTGCATATTATATAGAATCGTATTATAACATTGTGATTAAAACTAACTAATAAATGACTAGCACAACACAATTTTGATTTAAAATACTTATTAATCTTATAAAAAGTGTAATAAATAATGTGTCAGTTAGCTGAAAAGTTATAAGGTAAGGGTATACACTATATAAGAAAGAAATAAATATTATGTTTTAAGAAATAAATGTCTGAAATTATAATGTCACTAAAATAGTTTTATTTGTTATCCTTTATGAGAATTAAACTTAGTATTAGTCTTAATCTGTAAGAAAAATATGTTACTTTTACATTAATAGTTAGCACATATTATAAAAGTTATTTATATATATTTATTAATATAATTTTATTCTAAAATAATATATTTATTTATTTTTGTTGTCTTTTATAAATATTAAACGTCAAATATTTTATTTTTATATTATTATTATTAATTTTATATAAAAAATATAAAAAAACCATTGCTAAAAAACCTGAATTTAAAAATGATAACCCGGAATTGAACCGGTGCCCTTCGACTTCGTTATACTATCATTCTTATTTATCCGAGCTACCGATCGCATTTTTAAAGATATCGAAAATGCGGGTTAGTTTATAACTTTTATTATTGTCTATTATTAATTATTGACGCCATCTTTTAATTGGTTTGCTTGACTTGACTTAGATGGCGCTATATTAAGTCCTCGAAAATGTGAAAATTAACATAATTTATGTGTATTTGAATATAAATATATTATTGTTTCTTAATTATTATTTTAACCATTAAAAACCTTATTGTGTGCCTCTGCAGTGTAAAGTATTCAAGCTTTGCAGGGTTATTTTCATTTAAAAGCAGCGCCATCTAGTTATCAATGGTAGCGTTATGCAAAACCTGTCAGTCAATAGTCGACCTTAAGCTCTCCATGCATTTTTGTCACCCTTAGTACATGACAATAATGGGGCGTCCAGTAATTTATTATTTTATTAAAAAAGCCCAACAAATTTACGTGTTGAAGTTAGCAATTACCTTGTTTATCTTTAATAGTAGTATGGCTAACAATGGCCGAATAATTTTAATTCGTAAATTGAACATTTTCAAAATTCAAATATTCCAACATGCCTGGATTCATGCTAGCCATTACCTACATATTCTTTTAAAAACTATCTATTCAAATTTTTTCTTTACAACTTTTAGCAAGTTTTTTCTAAAGAAACTTCTGTTGTATGCTAAGCTAAGCATTTTTCCCGACCTACGTAGATACGTACTAAGCCACTTCTGAACACTTTACATCCCCAACTAAAGTTACACAAAGACTCTGTCACTTTAAGATTGTATCCCCTCGGATGAGGAGAATTTAAAATTTACAACTGCTTACAGAAATTTGTTAGCAGCGAAATATTTTAAGGATTCCCTTAGTATTAAAAGAACTATAACTAGAATACACATATATTTTTAAATGTGGAAATGCACGGATGGGCCGACGCGACCAGAGTATAGTTGACCACGGCATCACAGAATACGGGAGTGCTAAATCAACCAAACACGTCGTGTTTTACCGAGCGAGTGGAGTTACCGAAGCCCTAATTCCTCCCCCGCTTAATGTCCAAGTCCCTTATTCTTACAAAGATGTCTGCTGGTTTACCAACTTGTACCATAAAAAATACAAAAGTTGTTTCTACCTTTTGGAGAATAATTTTATTTAATACTAGCAGCACGGGTCTCATCATCTTGCTAACGATAAAGGGACCCTATAATCCAACTCACCCTTCGACTTTTCTAAAATATTCTGTCATCAGAACTTTCTCCTGACAATAACACACATAACAAAAAAGAATCGGTAGAATTGGTCCAGGCGTTATTGAGTTATGCGCTCACCAACATATTTTGCGATTCACACACGAACACAATATTCTAATCACAATTATATTAATCGCAAGTGACTAAAGGTAAAACATGAATAACGAAGTAGTTGATTAAATATTCATTAGATATTTATTATTCTATCCATTTCAGTAACTCCGGTATAAACAACAGATTGAAGGCTTAACTCATTATTATATTTACTTAACTTGATGGGTGATTAACAACTGTTTTATTCTGAGATAAAATTATAATATACCTAACTGTTATGGGCATATTTTTGGGCATTGACTGCTCTGTTTTTTTTCTCCAACCAAAATTTTTACATTCATCACATTCTCATTAAAATGTTACATTTAACAATTTCATTTATGTTCCAAATATTACCCTACCCCTACATACACTACAGACACTACGGGCGTCGGGGATCAAGGGACGATCTCCGGCCACCGTAAGCACGGGTCTGCGGTCGGCGAGTAAGGGCAGCTCGCTGCCCGACCAGAACCAGGCCCGAGCGTATGGCGCGTAGCGTTCCGCGCGCGCCTCAAAGAGCCAATAGACCACCACAGACGGGGCCCTATAGGACTGATGTTCAGCCGGGGTTGCGGGGTAAGCGCAATGAGGCACCGCGACCTCGGCCCAGAGCTGAAAAAGGAACAAGGGGGTTTTTAGTCAGTAAGTCTGACATTTCCTCCCGCCCGGCCCTGGGCGGGAGAAGTCATTTGATGATTTTCACCTTACAAAAAAAAACCCTACATACAAACTTACAAAATTACCTCTTTATAATATTAGTATAGACTAGCTTATGCCAGCGACTTTGTTCGCGTGGAATAGTGACATCCTGCAGACTTTTGCTTTAAAAACTATGTATACTATGTCCTTTCTCGACGTCTAAACAATCTCTGTACTGTAGATCCAAACTAATATTATAAATGCGAAAGTGTCTCTGTCTGGCTATCTGTCTGTCTTTTTTTCACGCCTAGACTACTGAACCTAATTGTGTGAAATTTGGTACAGACATAGTTTGGAACTTGACAAAGGACACAGGATAGTTTTTAAACCAAAAATCTGCAAGAAGTCACTAGTCCACACGAACAAAGTCGTGGACAAAAGCTAGTTACATATTTATAAATAGTTTAAATTACTTAGTATTTGTTTGCTTGAACGCACTGATTCCCAGAACCATTGGTTAGAATTAAACGACTCTTTTTGTATTGTATAGTCTATTTGACAAAGAAGGCTATAAACTCATCATGCTCCAAACAACAGAAGCCGATCAGCGAGTGAAACCGCAAGACAATAGGCTAGTTGTTATCAACGTAATATTAATTTTCTATTACAGGAGGACACAACATTCGAGACTAAATCGAACCTCACCTTCGAAGCAACTCGATATGAAAATGGCCGCAAATTCCACTGCGAGGCAGCAAACGAAGTCACTCTAGAGACAAAAGACCAACCGATGCGTGCTACCAAGGAACTCGAAATCTGGTGTACGTATTCATAATGATATAATGCCATTGTAATATAGACTTTATGATGTGCATTGTAGGGCTTAAGGAGCGGAAGGAATTATATTAAGTTTTGAGGTTTAGCTAGATATTGTAGAGTTTATGTCAATAGCACATCAAAAGAGAAAAGTGCATTTTGTGTTTTAAGTCTTTAAAAGACCAAGAGACGATCTCTGGCCACCGTAAGCGCGGGTCTGCGGACGGCGAGTAAGGGTAGCTCGCCTCCTACCCGAGCGTACGGCGCGCAGTGTTCCGCGCGCGTCTCAAAGAGCTAATAGACCACCACAGACGAGGCCCTATAGGGCTGATGTTCAGCCGGGGTTGCGGGGTAAGCGCAATGAGGCACCGCGACCTCGGCCCAGAGCAGAAGAAGGAACGGAGGGGTTTCTAGTCAGTAAGAGTCTAACACTCACGGGAGAAGCAATTTGATGATTTTCCCCTCACAAAAAAAAAGTTTTTAAAAGACGTTCTGTGTTTTGGGGATAAAACTTGTCGAGGTTGAGAACACCTGGCTGGGTGCTCACTATTTACAGCTATATGGTATACTGAGGCACATATGTTTGGCCAAGGTTGAGAACAATCACGATTACCTGCAGCAAGAACTGGAACCAGGAAGTTTTTAGTCAGTCAAGAAGAAGAGTCAAAAGTCTGAGACTCTCTTTTGTCCTACTAATGCGAGTGATGTCATTCAATGATCATCCTACCACACGTTAAAATTAGGCACTTCTGTGATTGCACAATTTGAGTAATAATTATGTATTGTGACCAGCTGATAAATTTGGTTTCATGGCTGTGGTTCCTATACAGAACAGCTATTTGTTTTACCCAACTTACTGATATTAGGAAGATGTGTATTTGTGTATTTATAAACACATACATCAACTCAATAAAATATTTTATACGAAAATTTTAAATCATCACTAAAATATCTTATGTGTCCTGAGCTAAGATAAAGTTATAAAAACAAAATTTTCAGATCCCCCAATCGTGCGAGTGGAACCGAAAAACATAACGGTAATAGAAGGGGCGAAGCTGCTTCTCAAATGCGAATACGAGAGCAATCCTTCCTCATTGAAGAGAGTCATTTGGTAAGTGAAAAAAATAATATTTGCAAATTTCCATTTTCTCCTAAAGAACATCTCTTTAGGAGAAAATCAGAACACCCTGTAACTTATTATTTAGTCTTGTGAGTGTATCGGTTTATTACTCACTAGATATAGATACTCACGAAATATATTTAGTCTTGTGATAAGACCGAAACCATTTCAAAATGTCAGCCACTAGTAAACAAAGATCTCACCCGATCCGAAAGCCAAAGATTTCATTGTCTTGCTTTAAAATGTAATAATGTTTGTTTTTCATGTTGTGGACCTTTGTAATTTTACTTTAGGTTTCCACCGTTAAGGCTAATATTCGTTTATTAAAATCTAGCCTGCATCTAATCTTTCTATTAAATAAATTATATATCAAATCAAATCAAATCATTTATTTGTTAACATAGGTGAATAACATACAGATATTATAATGTTGTTGACACAGAGCGCTATGTTATGCCAGGAGGCGTACAAATTTAATATGGTGTGATAATCTACATAAGTGAGGAATAAAAAAATTAAATTACTAAAATTTGAAAATCTTGTACACTTATTAAATTATAAGTAATACAAAACAAATTGCATGTCAGTTATTAATTACTCCAAATAAGTCAGAAAAATCAAAATAAATTTCATTATAGAAAGAAATAAGATAACCTTAGAGACTATAGAAACACAAGCATAAAAATATGGTACTAGATGCAACTTCACTTAAGCCTGGACACAGCGCGAATATTCTCCAATATATATATTTATATTCCAGGTACCGTAACGGTGAACGTGTGCCAGTTCAGAACACCAGCCATTATGAAGGTGGAACCACAGACCAGCACAGCCTTATCATATTGGACGCCAATGGTGGAGATATGGGCAACTACACCTGTGTGTTGGGTAACTCGGTGGGCAATGGATCCAGTCAAGAAAGTATTGATGTTAATGTATTGTGTAAGTATATATAAGCACTTTTTATTGAAGATAAGATTTTTGTATCTAGTAGCTGACAAAGGAAAAAAAACACTAATGAAATCTTATGTTGAATTAATAGACAGGGTTGTGGGTGAAAACGTGGTACAGCACCGCAGCCCCAACCTGGAACAGGAAACCCAGGGTGGTTTTAGCCAGTTAGTATTTTATAGCATAATTGTTTCGAGGGTTTGAAAATGAAAGGGTTTTAAATGTCACAAAACATACACACAGTGAAAGATGAACCAATATTATGTGAATGCCAAATTGTGGTGAAGTGTGGGAGAGCCATGCTTCGGCACGAATGGGTCGGCTCGACCGGAGTGATACCACGGCCTCACAGAAGACCGGCGTGAAACAACCACAGCGTTGTGTTTCGCCGTGTGAGTAAGGTTACCGGAGGCCCAATCCTTCCCCGCGGGGGCGGGGAAGGATTGATTTAGAGATTTAGGGATTGAGGAGGGATTGGGGAATCCCTCCTCAATCCCTAAATCTCCAAATCTCTAATCCCTAAAAGGTCGGCAACGCATTCGTAAATCCTCCGTTGCGGGTGCCAATGGACGGCGCTGATTGCTTACCATCAAGTAATCCGTCTGCTCGTTTGCCGACCAATTACATAAAAATAAAAAATAAAATAATTGTGGAAATAGTTTTAATTACATAGTGTTTTAAATTTTTTTAAGGGATTGGTCGTCAAATTTTTGGAACCATCACCTGATGCTAAGCAATCAGCGCCACTCATAGACACAAGCAACACCAAAGTAGTTTTTCGGCTTCTAGTGGTTAGTTTGGGTTTTGGGGATTGGGATAGAGAGAGAATAGGAAGCAGCACTATGACTAATCTACCTTTTCTTCGATTTCAGTCAAACCTCAAGTGCGATTGACGATGAGTTCCCCGAGTCCAATCTTGGAAACAGACCATAAGAACGTGACCTTGACCTGTGAAGTGGTGTCAGGGAACCCTCCAATCCTGGATGAGGTCATCTGGTTTCTCGATGGAGAAGTCCTAAAGCATCTTCCTGAATGCAACGATACTGAAGGAGAAGGTATGGACGAACAGTATTTTAAATTAAAAGACATTGAAAACTTGTTTGTTGCTGCCGTTTTGCCAGCTTGGGTTTCGGGTCTGGTGAAAGTGGACCGACACATTTTATTATGTGGACATCGATGTAAAAAACCCTTTATATCAAATCACTTTTAGCAACGATCTAAATATCAAACATTACAGAGAACCTCTGCAATGAAGTGGATCCGTCGATGCTGCTACTCCAGGATACAACAAAGAGTTTCCACGGAAACTACTCCTGCAAGGGCAAGAACTACGCTGGTTGGGGCAACGTCAGCGCTAAAACTGAACTCGTAGTGAATTGTAAGTATCCAGTTAAAATTAAATTCATGATTTATACCTGCTTCATTATTCTTCTTACTATAATTGAAGAATCTATCCTGTTCTATGTCCAATAAATATTTTGGATTCGTCACAGTGACATTATTAGGCTATTTTTTGAATTGCTTCTATTTTCAATTCAAACTCCTGAGCGTTTATATATTTAAGCACGGAAAGGTATAGGTATATTCCTATTATTTTAGGAAAAGCCACCGAATTTTAATAAACTCTAAATATGAACAAATCATATCAAAAGGTTTGTTGCGAAATTCAATAACCATGACTGACATTGTTTCATTAATTTTCCAGATCCTCCCGGACCAGCTAAGCTGACATACTCTCCGTGGCGAGTGGTCAAGGGCAAGAGTTTGGTGCTCAGCTGCAGTATCAAGGAGCGAGGACGACCAGAAGCTCATAGGTACGTTGGACCCCTTAATCTCAGAATACATTGCTCTGTATTCTGAGCCCTTAGTGAAACTTTTCATGTTTTTGACAAAGAGACCTGCAAACACAATACTTTTGTTTTGAAGGCAAGAAATTTAGAAAATTTTTAATTTGTTTTATGCTATTGGTCAGCAAACGAGACGGATCACCTGATGGTAAGCAATCGGCCGTCACCCATGGACACTTGTAATACCAAAGAAGTAACTGCAAGTGAGTTGCCGTCCTCTTGTGGGCTATTTATCAGGGATTAAGGATAAGCCATTTGAGGATTGAGGATGAAGGAAGGGATGGACCTTATCAAGGATTAGATCTTACTCCGAATGTGATTCATAATCTAAGTAATAAAAAGTGATTGTTACATTTTAATGGACATCTACCTTTTGGACCCTTATAACCTTGACAACATTTTCTACCAGATTCCGTTGGACCCGTGGCGGTCGGCCAGTCAGTGACATCGTTTCCCAGAACTGGACGATAGATCCCGTGACCTTGGACCATAGGACCAACTTCTCCTGCTGGGGCATCAACGCTGGAGGAGGGGGAGAGCCTGCTTACACTTCAATTGATGTACTTGGTGAGTTAAAACATTTTTAAGTCTTTAACAGAAGATATGTAATTGTTGAAACCAAATCCTCTGCTTAGCTGGCACTTACATATGTTGGCGCTCATGACGTTAAATGATTTAGATAAAGATGATGAGGGCTTTAGCTAATTGTTGAGAGTCACAAATATTGTTTGAATTATCGGTTGCAATGGAAAATTATTGTAGTTAACATTTTTAAAAGGACTTAACACAAGATATCTACAAGTGTTCCTATTTGCAATCGGACCTGAATGTAAATATTTAAATATTAACAATTGTACGAGAACCTTAGTAAAAAAAGAAAAAGATTAATACTATGTCGTTGACAATTAATTTTAAAATGTAATTAAATAAGCATTATTTGGTTTTCAGCTCCACCCAGTTTCAAATACGCGATGAACCATTACAGCGGTGCTTTGTACAAGTCACAAGTAAGTTTTTTTCAGTAAATTTATCAATTTAGAATTTTACCGATAGGTTTCGGTGTAACTAAAAAAAAGACTGAAATTACATTATTTACTTGAAGTTTCTGTTTAATTTGATATCGATAAAAATCTCAAAGGTTGGATTTATTTTATTGTGCCACGCGAATATTTTGACATTAATTCCTATTACACAGTAGACATAACATAACACTGACAAAAACTAAATGTTATGTTTAACTGCTTACTGCTTAACCCTGTCCTACTCTATCTTTTTTCTTATGTCGCATACGAAGTTTTTGGAAATTTCTAATTTCCTGTAAGTCTCAGAGGTTTGAGGATTGCCGAGCGATGGGCAGGGGCAGAATTGGGCCTCACACAAACGGAAACACACAACGCTATAGTTGATTAACGTCGGTTTTCTCTGAGGTCGTGATATCGTTCCGATCGAACCGACCCATACGTGCCGAATCATGTTTCTCTCACACTTAAATCTTAGTCGACTTACTATTATCCTACTTACCTTTTAACTTTGCTCTCCTAGGAACCTTCTCCTGAAAATAACAAAATAAAAACGAATGTAGTGGATGTTAAAATTTTCTCTTAACCACTTTTACAGAACATTTCCTTATCATGCACTGTGGAATGTGCACCTCTATGCAGCGTGCAATGGCTGAAGGATGGACACGTCATAGACCCCGAAAAGACCGACCGATACTACGTGGTGGAGAGGAAGATTGAGCCACAAGTCAATAGGAATGATTTTGAAGCTACCGAGTCTACATTGGTAAGACAAATAATAAATCAATATTTTTTGTGCTTTATTTACCTACATCATTACAAAAAAACGGTATGTTCTTGTCCTTTAAAAAAAACAAAAAACATTTACATGGACTTGACTATCAATGGCCAAATCGCTACATGCCATTTTAGGCAAGTTAGTAGCCCAACACTGTTTTATCACCGATATTACAGACTCAAGTTCCCTGAGGTCTGAAAATACAGAATCTTCTGACCAAGCTGGGTGACCAAGTCTTGCAAACTGTGCCCAACAGTTGTATCATGTGATTTTCTATCCGTACGCAAACTTTTGTTGTGATGTCCTCGCAATTTTTTTTTATAATTTTGTCCGTTTTCATATAAAAATTACTGAAAACACATTTTAAAACCTCTTTATATATTTCTCAGCACTGGAACATGTCAGCTTGGCCATCACATGCACTAGACCGAGCCGCAGATACTGCTAGCTACACCTGCAGGTCTTCCAGAAACTTGGCAGGACCACCTGTGAACAGTACCACTAAATTTGCTGTAGAGTGTAAGTATACATATTGTACTAAGCATACAATCGTAAAAAGCAATTAAAATGTACTTAGATTTCATTATATTATATGAAAATATTTTCAACTTTCAGATGAACCAGAAAACATTACTGTAACACCTGAAGTTGTACAAGTGACTGAAAATGAAATCCCAGCTAAAGTCGTATGCTCTGCAAGGTAAGCATATATTTTTTGAAAACATGTAAATCCATAACCATGCAACATTCTTATAATCAACTTTTTATCACAGAGGTTTCCCCATGCCCTCCTATGTATGGCGTCGTGAGCAACCCAGCAAAGTGTCTGCTAAGGAGCATGCCAACAATTCTCTGGTCCTCTCATCTTCAAACACATTGCTGTTGGGACCAGTTCAAAGAAAGGATGGAGGGAACTACACTTGTGAAGCTTACAACAGACACGGATCTGTCAGCACTTCCGTCTTCCTTGATGTCATGTGTAAGTGACTTTCAATATTTCTTGACTGTGACCTGAGCTAAGCTTTCGCCACTGTTTATCAAATGAATGTTGGTTTTATGATTGAAGCTTGTGGTATCTTTTTTGAATTGTATTATTGATTAAGGGAGATAAGTGTTATTCATTAATCTTAACTAAAATGTCATCATCGTTACATCATTGTTTATACGATTTACTGTAGATGTAAGTATAAGGTGTACCACAGGGTAACATGTTAGGTTCAAATTAAACTATGCAAAATTATCTACTTAACACCATTTTTTATACTTTCAGATGTGCCTGAATGTGGTATCAAACCAAGTGAAATTGATGGAGTCCAAGTACTGGTCTGCACAGCACACGCCAACCCCTCAACGGTAAATATTATATTTAATTTCGCATATCACCTATAAAAAAAGATATCAGATATTTGAACGATAGTTTATTTTTACCAGGTATCATTCTTCTGGAAGCTGAAAAATGACAACGACAGTCTGACGGATGAGAAAATTTGGCAGCAAGGAGCTCAGAGCTTCTTAAGATTGAGTACCAGCGTGGATGTGTACAGGACCTACCTGTGCTACGCCAACAACTCCGTTGGAATGTCTCGACCTTGTGAAAGAGATGTTATGGGTAAGTGGAAACTTATAAACTAAATGATAGTAGTAAGTATGTATGTTCAGAGCACTAGATAAGTGTCCATAATATTTTTTTAATAGTGTGAGCTAAATTAGGTTGGATTTTCAATTCTCTCTCTAGAACAGACTGTAGAATTGTGTCTAATATTTAGTTAGGGTCTAAAGTGGACATTGAAAAGTATGTTAAGCTATTTGTCCACTTCTGAATACCCATTAAAGAAATGACTGATGTGGGGTTTGTTATTCTCACCAATATTTATGTGTATAATACAAAACGGAGGACTATAACACATGTAGAATTATACGTTAATAATAAAATATCCCTAATCCTCAAATCCTTAATGCATAACAGACTGGCAACTCTTAACTTTTCTTATGTTGCCGATTGCTTACCATCCACCTTACTCTATTATTTATAGAGTATTGAATTGGTCTCTTTCAACTTAAATATCTATCTATTATAACAGTGTAGTAAACAAATCATTCTGGTTTACAGCCAACTTGGAAAGCTTCGGTAAGTTTGGTAAATTGGAACAGAAGAACATCGGTATTCGTAATTTCTATTGCCTTATTGAATTCTAAAAAGACCTACAGAGCATAATTATGATGCTTAAGTAACTATAATAATAAAAACAAACGCATTGGCTTATCTCGCACAGTAAAAGAAAGCAAAAAAGATTGACAGCTTTTTTGCACAAATTAACAATTATTTTGAAATTCTATTTCTACGATAACTGCTTAAAAGTAAATTAATGATTGGTAAATCAATAAAAAAGTTTGAATTTTATACAAGCAAATTTTAATTCTATTGCTATAGTCATACGGGATGATGGCAACAAGTCAAATACGAAATTTTTTTCAAACATCGAAAACAATACGTTTTCATTAACTTTCCAGATTGTTCCAAAATTATTTTCGTCTTGTAACGTTTAGAATAAATATTCTAAATTAAAACCAAGTTTATTTCTGGGAGTGACATTATTTTTAGATGCTCGATCAGATTTATAAATGGAAACATTGGTTACCTTTTTGGCTGAGTCATCATCCCACCAGCCCTTTTCAAGTATCTTCGAAGTTTGAACTCTATTTGGTTTCCTTTAGGTAATAAGGTATGGTGGCGTGACCAGCAAAAGATGTTCCTCATTGGGGGGATCGCTCTCGCCATTTTGGTGATCACCGTCATCCTCTGCATCATCATTATCTGCATCTGCCGGCGTATGAGGGCGAAGTCCAAATGTAAGTCAACCATCATTCAGTAATTTTCAGTCCGTGTGGCAAGTTGTATTCGTAAAAATTGTATCTAAATAATTTGCACGTAGTTTTTAAGGTCTGATTTTTCAATGGTTAGATAAAATTTATCTGAGGAATAATTATGATGCTGTCGCGTCAGAATGTTTGTATAAGACAGGGACAGTAACAACATTATTCCTAAAATAACATTAAAACTGACTTTTGAAAAAACAGCCCTAAATGGTAAGCATTTTCAGAGCTTGAAAGAGAAGCTGAAAAAGTATCATGGTTAACTGTAATAATATTCAAATTTTATTAATGATCAGTAGCTCATCTGTTTTGATTATTAGTAGATGTATCTAATGATTCAATTTCGTTTTGTCTATTAACGCTTTATCAATTTCAACTTAATATTCCAACGTGTCATATGGACTGGCGACATTTAGCTTGATTTTTATTTTAGTGTTGTCTTTTACATTCTAAATGTTGAGTAACTAATACAGTATTTGTTTTTTGATTACCATCTTTTGTCTTTCAAGCGTTGTTATAAAAGATCAATGTTTTATCCGATTAATTTTTCGATGTTCGTATTCATTTGTAACATATTTTCGATAATTATTCTCATTAAGACTAGTTGCGTCATTTTCATCTAGCATAACGTTACTCACATTTATGCGATTATTTTTGTAAGTAGTTTTTTCTTTTGTTTTGCAATAACTAACTCTTATTTTTTTTTCTTCATCCTATCTTTCCCGGATGCTGCTACTAAACACACATCGTCAACTAACATACAAACATATAGACAATAATCCGGTTGAATTAGAGGAGCGCGAAAAGTAAGTTTTTTCTTTCCTTAATTTATTTTTATAATTTTTTGTCTCTCTAGAATGTCTAGTACTAGTTATATTTATGCGTCTCTATAGATTTATTTTTCGATTTTAGGTATTGTTAGAAAGTTTTTTTTTTACTTTTAGTTAAATAATTATTTATTTTTTCACAACACCTAGCTCTTTATTTTTATTTAAAAATATATTACTTAGCTGGAAACTTTCTAACAATAGAAAAAACCTTTTACTTTTATAGAAAAATAATCCTGAAGAATGTAGATCCAATCCTAAAAATGTATGTTTATCAACAATCCAAAAATAGTTTTTAGAAAACTTAGTTCTCAATCAAATTAAAAACATTTAGTTACTAAGTATTTATATTTATTTTATATCACACTTCTAAAAGTATATTTTATTTTATAAACACTTTTTTTATAATTTATTTTATATAACATATATTGCAATAATAACAACACAAAAAATATATAAATGCCAACGTATTTTATTTTTGTAGTAAACAATTATACAATTTTACAGCTACGCCATTGGTCCGAGCAGATTCATGGCATACGTTATCCATGCCCCCTTCAAGGTCACCACTAGTAGTGCCCATGACGAGACCTTATCATTAGAAGGTCACCAACGTGCTCAAGGTCACTAAGTTTGAGTTTGAGTGAACTGCTATACTATAATTGTGCTTGGACCAACGGCTGATAGTTTTGATTTTAAAAGTCTTGAGCTAAAATGTCTTGATGATTTTATTTATTTGTTTAATGTTTAAGAATTATAAATTTATTTCTTAGAGCATTGATATTTCGTATTTTATTTTATGTTATTTTGCTTTTATGATAATGCCAATATTTTATCATTGGCATTTATATAAAATTTATATTATTTATTATTGGCAAAAAATTAAATGATAAAATTCATCGACATTTTAGCGATAAAGTTGGGCTTGAAAAGATAGAAAAAAAAAACAATTAGCAGCATGATTTTGATACTCTTGACAGAATAACACTGGTTTTCAAAGATATATTTATCATCATTATTTATTGTGTACTATTATTAATAATTATTAATGTGTAGGTTCCTAACCGCACTAACCCCGGACGTTCTCAGATTGACCACAATTAATACTTCAGGTACATTTTTGACAAGAAAATAAAATTGCTAAAATGTAAAGATTGAAAATTTTGAAAAAAAAATCCACTTTAGATGGAGGATGCTTTCTTATTATTTAAACGCTGTTATTTGGCTAGTTTTATTTTTAAGTTGGATTTTGGCGTAAAGTGTGACCACAGTAGAATTAAATTAATGAGTAGTGTCGGAATAAATTGTCAAAAATTTTGTACGAGTATTTTTCAATTGAGTGATGCATGATTTGAAACTTTGAAAGCATTCTTCTTTGTACTTTTATATTTTGTTTATTTATTGTATATATATATATTATCGTTTTTACGTAGTTTATTAATATTGATATTGATTATATTTATTTACATACTTCTCCATATTTATATAATACGTATGTTTAATTTCATCTGATTAATATTATTATTTCCGTAAAATAGGATTAGAACAACAAAAATTTTCGTTTAGGTAAACGTTAACCATATTTTAATTTACTAACTTCTAAATACGTTTATGTACAAACACCTTTTTTGATTTTATAACATGTCCTACACATACCACTGCATGTATATAGGTATAATCATTATTTTTATTTCTTTTTTTATTTTCACGTTTAGTCCCGACGGTAGCTGTATTAATGAGGTGTCAATCGCACAGTCGATTATATCGCAAGCATTACCCGCTCTATCTCCTCGTCTAAATTTATCATTCAGTCCAAAAACATCAGACAGAACAAGACTAGTCGACTCCCAAAGCTACCCACACAACTTAGAAATGAGCAAAATAGAGGAGAATCAAGATACACCAGAAAACACGACCCAAACAGAAACGAACCAAGAAACAGAATTACAAACACCGAAAACCGAGCCTAAAGTTGATGGGAATAAAGCGCAAACTGTAGTAACACCTAGCAAGTGGCCTTTGAAACCTGGTGTGCTAGTCCACGTAAATTCCAACCATACTCTAAGTCCTAAGAATCAAGCAAGATTACAAGCAGCCAATGAAGAATCTAACTTAGGACTGTTAGAAAGAAATAAGACTGAAGAAAAATCACCGCCTAAAGTGGAATATTCAAAGAAAAATGGGAAACCACGGCAGAATGTCGTATCAGGTATTTTCAAAAACCTCAGACGAAAGAGTGAAGATTCTGATGATGATAGTGGAAAATATAAAAAGATTAATAAAAGCAATAAAAGAGCCATGTCGCTAGTCAGTATGAATAAACCGGGATATCTAGTGCAAAAGAGCCGACTAAAATCACTTTTTCAAAGTGAAAAGCCTAATATTATTGTCACTGAAGGAGGTAGTTGTCTTCAAGATATTTAATACGGTGATGGTAAATGAGGCAATACTGTAAAATAGTCTAATAACCTTCTTATCTTACCGCACACATCATTATTATTACTAAACAATCTACCATTTTTCTTCTTAATACACTCAGTAAATTAAATGCCTACCCTAAAATAAGCGTGGGTCTGGGAAAGGCGAGCAAAGATGCTTGCCGCCTGACCAGAGTCAGACCCGAGCATATGGCTTAAAGACTTAACAGATCACCAAAGACGGAGCCCAAAAGGTCGAATGTTCAGATATACGGTTCAAGCGCACTGATGCACTAATGTAGTGGACCTGGCCTAGAGCAGGGAAGGAACGGGGTAGCTTTTAGACAGTAAGAGTCTGATACTCCCTTCTCCCCGCGCAGGGCAAAAATAGCCCGCCCCACCCAGGTCACAGTCATTCAATGATTTTCCTTTTCCAACCAAAAACCCTGAACTAATACTAAGGAACCTGAAATAATCTACATTCCCACCTCTTTTCATAATAAACACGAAATCCCTTCTTTGACTTTGTGCGACAGGATTAAAATCTTCGTCAATACCTTTTTCCTCTATTCCATTGTTTTCTAAGCCTTTTACACTTTTATTTACATTATTGCCTCAAACATTATCACCAAACACAACACTGTTATCTCTAAAACATTCAAAATCTTCTTCATTTCAACAAACTATGCTTTTAACATTACATTGCTCAAGCATGATATTAGTTTTAGTCTCACTGTAATTATTGCCTTCAGATCTGTTAAAAGAAAAGGTCGAGATATAGAGATGTGTTTTGCAACAGCAATATTGGCTACAATAACCATGTTTTATTTTTATAAAACAGTTTAAGGATATTTTGCCAATTTAGGTTCAAATCAATCAACATCTGTTTATCTCGATTCTATATAAATTTAAAATATTTTGGTTTTCAAAATTCTTAATAGATTATATTTCAATTATTGGCTATAAATATAATAACCTCCAACCAGGCTAAGAGCTCATATTCTTGAGCCAATTGCAGGACGTTCTTTGCGACGCGTCACTATGATATGATATGATATGACGTGACACTATGATGCGCATGGATGCAAGTAAACCCGTAGAATAGCTTGAAACTAGTCAGGATAGGAAAGATGTTACGTTAGTGAGTTGCTAAGCATACTCAAATATTTTGATATATCTCACAAAAGCTATAATACATTAATTGATACTATTACGTAGGTACTGTACAAGAAGTTAAAAGTGAAGTTCAGTCTTGCAAAATGAAGACCAAAATATTTTAAACGTCAACCAAAATTGACAATCTTCCACGGCTTTTGCTCTTTGCACGTTTTATGCTTAATGCTTTCTTTTGCATTGTTTTAATGTTCGCATGTTTTTAGTTGTGTCGTTCAAAAGACCTGATAGAATAGTAACTACTAGTGCCAAGGTCAAACCATTTACTGATGAGGAACCGAAGACAACAAGAAAACGGAAAAAGCCAGGTGACAGTAAGTAGAGCATGCTTGCTTGTTTGTTTGTTGTGTGTTTGTGATTTTTTTACTTTATTTTGACCAACAAGAAAGTTTAAGGAAGACATTCGCAACTTCATTAAATCTACATAATGCAACGTTAATCAAATTGAAGTCCATAACGTTGAAGAAGTCACCAATCATAATATCTTTGTAAAATAAAGAAGTACATACAATTCTTGACCAATTTCTAATTCGCTTCGAAATATCAAAATCCGTAATACTAATGTAATATAATTCCTGACAGGCCCACCTTCGAATGGCGTAGATAATGCAGCAAACGGCAACCTTGGAACGGACAACCCAGGTCTCTACGAGAACCTGCCGTTCCATGGACTACAACAACCACCCAATAAGGTAATAATGGTTTAATGTATAAAAATGATAATGGCAATGATTTGAAGCTAGATACTAAATAGTCTTTCAGTAATGTTTTCGAAAAAGATTTTAGATAAACGTCGTCAAATATTTATGTATGTTAAATAAATTAAAGAAATATAAAGACTTTATGTAGAGGACACTTACTAAAAGCAAGGAATACATTTTCTCCAATGTGGTGGGTTCGTTTACAAACATACAATTCTACGTAAACATTACACCCAGATCTAGAACAACAATATGCAGACAACAAAAAGAGTTGTTGGGTACTGCGGTACTGCTGTGCAGTATCGCACGGTAAGCGGTTGCCCACCCACTGGTAACCGGTTGACACACACGTGTCACTGAATGCACTGAATTTAATAAATTTCAGATCACATAAAAAAATATTGTGTTTATAAAAATGATAAAGCACAATACTATGTCTTAAATAACAGGCACTTTTAGTTATACTTCAAAAATAATTCGAGATTATTTTATTAAACAAAATATTTCTGAAAGACTATCGCACCAAACTCAATCAACTACCAATACTTACAATTAACTTGTTACTGTATGTGTGTTGTTTTGCTTTTATTATAATTTGCATTTTGTTTCTTTTTTGTTTCATGTTTTATTAATTTGCATGTAAAGCCTGTACAGGCGATACAACCGCGAGTGATAGAGACTAACTCTAAAACATCGAAAGGAATAGAAGCTTTACAAAAACAACTGACTACAAACCCATCGTTCACACCAAGACTGGTTTGCCCACCATTTGTCCAAAACGCCATAGGATACCCCATGGCCTCGAACTCACAGTACTCTTACGGAATACCAGTACTATCTCCTATACAACAAATGTATCCATTGCATCAAACAGTTTTGCTCAACCCATATCTGCCTCCGATGCAAACATCATTCTTAAAACAATTCCCAACTATAGACGAAGAAATACCTGAAGGCGATAAAAGAAAATTTTCTTCGTTAAACACAAGAGTCCAAAGAAAATCACCACAGTTCCAATCTATGAGAGTTGTGAGAAAAAGGAATATTGAAAGATTTTACCCTAATACAGAATATGGAGAAAATTTCAACGAAATCAATAATAATGATAATAAGAATGAAAATCCAACTCCTGTTACTGAAGATTCCATTTATGTTAACTGTCCATCTTTACTTAAAGTCAAATCTAATATATCTGGAGTTGAACAGTTTGAGAATTTGACAGATTCCATACAAGTTTATGAAGAACCTGACTTAAGTCAGTCTACTACTTCTCTAAACCGGCCAGTACCGGCTCCTCGTACAAAAATATCTCCATTAAAATCACCGTCTAAAACAGATCATGTCTATGTTAATCTTTCTATGCCTTTAATAAACACAAAGTTTTCAAAATCCATTGATACCATCGATGCTCCAGTCCGTCCCACAAAATCCGCCGAAGACATATCCAAAATGAAATTCGAAACTAAGTCTGATGAACAAGATGATAGTGATGAAGAAAAAGATTCTGATGAAGCAAAGGCTGATATTTCTAAGCCAAATATTATAGGAGCTACTCCTAAAAGAAATTTATCTGGAACATTACCATCTACTTCGCTAGTTAGATCTGTAGTGAGGCAGTTAAACGATGAAGGTATCAACAAAGTTGGTTTACCAAAGAAACAAGTGATATCACCAAATAAAACGCTACAAATACCAAAGTTAACTGAGAAACCAATACCAAAACGGTCAGTTGTAAAACGTAGTCATTCGGTACAAAGCTCTCTGACAGTGGACAGTGATAACGGTCAGGTATAACGCTTCTTACGTTTTATTTTCTATTTTATGTTCCTTCTGGCTAACGTGTGTGTTCTAATCCCTAACAAACTAATTTCCTTTTCAGAATACTAACATACTCCAACAACAGTACATGCAAAAACGTAACCACTTCACAAACTTAAGTAACAAAGGAAAGAACAAGAAAAATTTTCAAATACCGCTTCAAAAACATCATAGCTTTTGTTATTTTCAACCAATAAGGGTCGATAAAAGAATCCCTGTCGACCAGGAGAGGTCTTACAATAACACGATAGGACCTCTCATTTACCAACCTTCTGAAGCACAGTACTACACAAAGACATTGAACAGAACGAGAGAAAAGAATAGTCAGAAATTGAATCGCTTGAAAAAATCTGAAAGCTTAAGAGAGAAACTCTCCTGTGTCGGGGTTTACGATAACTATCAAAAGCCAGATTACCCTGAGCCAGAATATAATGAGTCAGAGAGGAAATCATATTTACAGTTACTAAAAGGCAACTACATATCAAATTCAACGAGAAATTTGGGTCCGGAGAATTTTAGCTCGAATTATTCGGGTCCAAAAGATGAAAAGCCTAAACAAAAAAAGTTAGTGTACGCTGATTTAGCTTTAGGTAATCATAATATGAAGTTTAAAAACACTGTCAATTCTAATAGACATTTGTATGATACTTATACAGTAGGTTCAGATAGTGCTAATAAAGATACTAACAGTAGTTATAAGAATACGTCTAGTACTCAAAGGAAAGGTGGCCAAGCGCAGCCTAGGAGTGATTATGCCACTCTAAAATTTAATGAGATTGATGTCTGAGAGGTGAGTTCTATTCATTCTAAAATGATGATGACAAGTTTAAAAGCTGATTTAGTGAGAGGTGTTATTTTAAATAAAACACATAAAATAAAATAAATAGTAATATTAAAAATCAGCGTTTAAACTTTACAAAATGTATTTTATATTATTTAAATTAAAAACCTTAAATTCAATATTTTACAAATTAAACAATATTTACTTTGAATTAAATTTATACTTTAGAATATATGAGTTAAGATTTTGAAGATTTTTAAATTTAAATTCCATTTATTATCTTCATCAATATATGGATGGTAATATGTGCCTAAGTGGAATTTTACCTGCTTTCACAGCATGAAATTTCCGCTCCACCACAAAAAAGCCTAAAATATTAAAATTTTGCCTAAATTATCGATTTTTTTCTCATACATTTGCATACATAAATAAAAGTTCATTAAATTAATTCATTCGCATAGTTCATTATTTATGAATAGGCTCGAATTGCTTGCCTAATCACTATAAAATAGGTAATTAAGAATATAAAACAAGTTGATTAGTGCAAACAAAATAAAAAAAGGTTTAAAAACGAAAAAAGTAGTATTAAATTATCACTAAATAAAATACTGATTAAGTTTTGGGCCAAAATTTTTAAATATATGTAAATAAATGTATGAGTTCCCAAGTAGCATGTATTCGCAATGTTGTGACGTTTTTTTTATATTTTCTTCTAGGAACGCTTTTCCAAGAGTGACACGTACATTTTTTAAAAAGTCAAAGGTAATATTTTTCAAAATTCATTTCGGATTAAATATTGTATACTACGCTTTCGTTTCTCATTTCATCGCTTTTTAAACGACAAAAAAAAACATATTTTTGGCATCATAAAATTTACTAATAGCCGTGTATTTTAAAACTATATTAGCAGTAGCACTAATAATTAAAAAAAAAACACTTTTAACAGAAACACGCTTCGCACTTAACACATATTACCATTTTGATATTGTTTTTTTTCTATTGATATTGTTTTTTTTTCTATATAGGGTGTAAAAAGACACTTAACGAAGCCGAAAGCCACGTATTCTACCTAATTTGGATCATTTTTTTCAGAATTGTTTTGTTGTTGCGAAGTAAAACGTCGACCTACGTACTTATCACAGCGTTTTCATTCTAAGCTGTGAACCTACGCACACAATGACACAAAGCCCGTTTGCTTTACATTGCGCGCAATAAAATTATTATTTCTTTTTGATACCTAAAAATAATAGTCGTTTCCCAGTGATAATTTTAGCGTAAAGCTACTTAGTTAGAAGTGCAGTATGCGTAGTTAACGGCTTCGTTAAGTTTTTTTTTACATCCTGTATATGTGTATTTATTCTTTTGAAAACAATATACTAAAATTTTTTTATGTAATTTTTCTCAGCCGTTCAGACCAGAAGACCAATTCATTTACGCCGACGCTGATATGAAAGACTACGGGCCTATCAATTACAAAGCAGCATCAATTTACGCTCAAATGAAGAAAGTCAAAGAACAACAAAAATTACAAGAGATTTATGATAAACAAAACGAAGAAATGCTCTGATATTACTCGGTTGTCAAACAAAATACTTCACTTTGTTTTCTCCTTTTACTTTTTCTTGTTTGTGTTTGAATTTCTTTTTTAGATACAAAATTGTTTTCCTAATTTCAAAATTACTATTTTAATTTTCTGAATAAAATTAAAGTTGTAATTTCGATTTTTTGTATCAATAAATCCAGTTAACTAACCTTTTTATGAATAAATATTTGATTTATTAAGTAAATAATTTATTAAATTGTTGACTTGTAATTAATTTTGTTGCATTTTACTATTCATATTTAATCAAAATTTTAAATTATCGACAACCGAGTGATATTTTGAATAAAAGATTTTTTTAAATTGTTTTGTTTATTATAACTCATCTTGTATTTGTACATTTTAAAAAGTTATCGTAAAAATGTAAATAAAAATAGATTTCTTATACTTATAAATGTAATTAACGAAGGATTGATTTGTCATTTCACAATGTGTGTACTTAATGATTTATTGTTTAGATATTCAGTTATAAATATACTATATAAATTAATTTATTCTATAAATCTGTATTGTCTCTGAAATTATAAACCGTGACTTAAACAGAATTCGTATACCTTCAAAATTTAATAGGTACATATATATTGAAAGAAACAAGTTATTTAAAAAAAATCAAGTAACTGACGAAGCTAAATAATTTCTAGTTAATCATTGCTTTTTTGTTTCAATATAAAGATTTTGCGATCTTCATAGATTTATAAAATTATAGATCTATAAGATAAATTATATATCTATTAGCGTGAGTCTCAATAAAAAAAATACAGATTCACAATCTCGCGATAAATATCATAAGTATGCCAAATACTACCGCATCTTTTACACAATATCTCTAACATCGAAAAACAATATGCATTGGCCGTGTAACTTTTAGTCTTGAATATTGTTTTATATAATGTTCTATAATAAATTTAATTAAAGAAATCATTCATTGATATTATTTAAATAATAATTTATATTGGAAACTAACATTAAATTTTCGAAAGTAAACGTCAGTTACTTGCTTGTTTTCGACGTAGTGTAATTTTTTTGACATGGCATTCGGTTCAATTTTTTTTCAACATTTTACTGTAAAGAAGTCTATTTATTTTAGCAAACCTATCCAATTAAGTACCTACTTATAATTTTTATATTCATTATTACTATCAGAGAATGCAGTAATGAAAATAGTCAAGTCTATTTGATAGCTCAAATTTAATTGGTTGGAGAGTAAACTTGATGATATTGATTATAATTTTGAGCTATAAGATGGATATTATTCAGCACAGCAAGGCTTCACGTAGGTTGACCAGAAATAGAGATTTTAATATCCGTCCAAGCGGGAATGTCTACAAAGATTTGTTGAGTTTTAATGTAATAAAAGCCGTTTCTTTATAAATTTTAGTGTAAATTACAATTATCGTGTATTATAGTAGTCGGAAGACCTAAGACTATCCAAAGATAAGATAGGTGAATTAGGAAGTGTAAATGCACAAAAAAATATATTGTGCATTCGTGCATAGATAATGCACGGACAAATAGATGTGTTCACAGTATGCTTATGGAACGGACGAACCATACCTACACATAATCGGCATTTATTTTTTTACTTTTCATTTTTTTTCTCACCGATTTTTTGTACTTACTATTTATTATTACAACGAATTACAATTTTTGTAATAGGTTACAATTTTGTGAATTTTTTTAATTTAATTTTTAATATTAATGTTATTTTTAACGTCGCTTTTTATAACAATGTTTAATTATGTAAATGTGATAATAGTCTGAATTTAATCTGTACTGGTTCCGTTACTAAACTCTTTTCCGTTTCTTTTTTACAAAATGGCGCCTTTACAGCTTTTTTATTAAGTTTTAACCACTCTACAATCGTGATTAAATAAATAAATAGGTATTTGTGAGACTAAAAAAATCGTAAATAAATAAGTTTAACTGTTGTACTAATGTAAATATAAACAGGGAGAAAAAGTCTTAAAATATCGGCGGCCATTTTTTGCACTTAAAAAATGTATTTTTTTTTTGTACCTAAAAAAATCATTAGTATTGTACGCTGATATTTTTTGGATTTTTTCTAAGTAAATTAATATAAAAAGGAATACTAGAGATGCACTCTAGCGGAGTGGATAGACGAGGGCGGAATCAATTTTACGTAATTTTACAATTTTGAGCTGTATAGAGTTGTAATAAAATACTTTTTTGTTAACAATAAAATTGGATTCTTGATTTTATTTAAAATTTAACCTAAAATTTTGATTGTTAAAATCTAATTTTGAATGACATAATTCCGCCATGTCTCTACAACGTATAGAAACAATATATTAAAGGTATTAGATGAGGTTTTGTACATAAAAACTTGTTATAATATGTCGAATAGTGTTATTAAATTAATTTATGGATTTTTATATTGTTGTTTCATTTCTTACTAGCTTCTGCCCGTAGCTTCGCCCGCGTGGTATCTTGATGAAAAGCAGCCCATGTAGTACTCCACGGTGTCATCACCTATGTACATACCTCATATTTCACCCTAATCGATCTAGGCGTTTTTGCGTGAAAGAATAAGAAACATCCATACATTCATGCTCACAAACTTTCACATTTTTAATATTAGTAGGTAGGATAAGACTAGGGACCCGCCCAGGCTTCTCACGGGTGCATTACTGATCAAGGGACGATCTCCGGCCACCCGTCAGGGCCCGACCAGAACCAGGCCCAAGCGTACGGCGCGTAGCGTTCCGCGCGCGCCTCAAAGAGCCAATAGACCACCACAGACGGGGCCCTAAAGGGCTGATGTTCAGCCGGGGTTGCGGGGTAAGCGCAATGAGGCACCGCGGCCTCGGCCCAGAGCACGAGAAGGAACAGGGGGGTTTTTAGTCAGTAAGAGACCGACACTCCCCCCCCCCCCACCCAAAAAAAGACGGGTGCATTACTGATACTAAATTTCAACACTATTTAATGGATGTCAATACAAATAGAAATCTTCCTCTTCAATTACACTATTAAAATTGCATCAATATCTGTAGCGTACTTTGCAAGATTTAAGCATACCTACATAGGGATATAGAGACAAAGAAAGCGACTACGACTTTTTTGTATACCTAGTGGTACAATATTCTCAAATCAGACTGCAATGTAGTAATTGTACGAAGTAAGTACCCATTTGGTTAGTGTCTTTAATTATCAAATGAAATATTTACAAATATATATATGAACATATATATGTCGGAGCGTGGAGAGCGAGCGCTGTGACTGTCATAGGAGACGGATCGCAGACGTCCGTTATTTTTGTAATTTATTCGGTCTGAATATAAAATCCTACGCCCTGCAATGGACTGTGAAGACGATGATCGGGATGTTGATGTTTGTACCAACCCCCCGGTGCCTTCATATACATATACGTAAATCACAAATCTCATTTTGTTAGTCAGTAGGAAAAGGTATTTTTGGTCTGGTAGGACGGCCAACGACCACACGGATGGTAAGCAATCAGCGCCGCTCATGGACCGTATCAACGGTGGAGTCACGAGTGCATTGCCGACCTTTTGGGAATTAGGGATTTGTATATTTCCAAATTCAGGGAGGCGGAGAATTGAGCCTTCGGTACACTGATACATACACGACGAAACACAATGCTGCAGTTGTTTCACGCCAGTTCTCTGTGAGGTCGTGGTGTCACTCTAGCGAACCGACCCATTCGTGCCTAAGTATGGCTCTCCCACACTTATAGGTTACATAAATAACGAATGTTTTCATTGTCATAGAGTGTCAGCTATATTGACATGAAGAATATGTATATGAATCTCAAACTCAGAAATTTCAAAAACCGAAAATCTCTAAGATTTGACACAGTTAGAGTAACTGAATCAGACCAGTATCTAAAATAGCAAGAGTATTTAGTATACGAAAAACGTAGCCCCACTAGGCTTTTCTTTGTGTCATGGGTTGAACTGAGTAAAAACGCCCCCGTTCCTTCTCCTGCTGTTAGTCGAGGCCCCGGTGACTCACTGTGCTTGCCCCGCAACCCTGGCTGAACATCAGCCAGGGTTGCGGGGTTCACATGCACATCACTCAGCCCCAGAAAAACAATTTATAAATCACACAAAGAGTTGTTCTGTGCGGGAATCGAACCCGTAACACGTTGCGACAACATTGTAGTCAACGTCAATATCGTTAACAGCCTATAGATGTGAATAAAAATCACAATTATACATTTATAATTTAAATAAACTAGACATATAACATAATAAGTGGTTAAATGAAACAACACATTAAAATCAGATTTCAATTTGACTTTATTCTTCTCCTTCACAAAATCAATTAATTCATAAAACTTACAAAAATAAAATATTTACAAAAATCTTTTTTTTATATCAACAAAATATTTACAAAACAAAAAAGAATATTATCACAGTTCAATATCGGAAACAAATTCAATTGTTTCAATTTTTCTTTTTGCTCTTTTATTTATAATGAAGTAAAACAATTTCTATTTTCACGAAATTAAAATATAAAAAATTCACAATTTAAAATATTATTCAAAATTTTAAAATTTATTTTGTAAATGAATTAAACCATAAATATCTTTTATTCATTTTATCAAGTTTCACAACTTATTATTCAAAATTTGAAAATTTATTTTGTAAATGAATTATACCAAAAAAGTGTCTTGTTTATATAATCGTGAAATTGCTATCACATGATTGGAAATGAATCACAATTCCCACGGCTGGGCAAAGTTTACTCATTAGTATAATCTCAGTAAAGGTTAATTAATGTTTCGTGAAGTGACCACACGGATATTGATAAATAACAAAATAATTAGCATTTCTTGAGTTATTGAATAACATAGTATATGCTTTAGTTATGTATGTAATCATATTTATCATTACAAATTACATATTGGCTTGAATTTATTCGAATTAATAATTTATCTTCATTTTACAAAATAAATTACAAAAATAATTCGAATTTTTTTTTATTCTAACTAAAACTGTGTTATTAATCGTGTAATAATAATAAAAATCTGTACAAAAAATATTTGCAATAAATACTTTGACATTGACTTGGAAATAATAAAAATGTTAAAAAGGATTAACTTGTTTTTCAAATTTGATATTTACATAAATCTGTTTTTATATAATGAACATTGTAGGTTTTAAATGTTTACTGTAACTTAAAACTAACTTAAAAATAATAATTATGTACAATTTTCGTTATAAAAATAACTACATTTTAATGTATAATTAAAATACATACTTACATTTTTTATTTAAAATATTAGATGTGACTGTAACGGTTTTAAAGACGCCATTATTTTATAAATATACAGACAAAGATTAAAAAGTTCGGATAAAATTTACTAATAAACTAAATAAATTAATTTACATAATTATAACGCAAACTGTGTTGGTAAGCGTATAACTCAGTAACAATTTTGCCAATTCTTTTTTGGTTTTGTTTGTTATTATTAGGAAAAAGTTCTTATGAAAGAAAATATTAAAAAAGTAGAGAGGAAATTAGAAAAAAGTGACGCTTTCGTTGTTAACGAGATAGTTCGACCCGTGCGAAGTGGGGGCGTGCCGCTAGTTGTTAAGGTATATTTAAAGTTATTATATAAAAAAAAATTCTAAATGTAATTTTTCCAAACTTTTCAAAAACCGTGTCCGTATAAAAAGATTTACAGCAAAAATACTTAACAAGACTGCAATATTAAAAGCAGAAATACCGAGGACACGGTACTATAATTAAATGCAAAAATGGCTTCACATATGTACAACCAAAAATCAAAAAGTCAGTCATGCTAACATTCAACCTAGCCTAGCTTAACCTAGCTTAAATCTAAAGAGGATCAGTAGAAATCGTACTGTCCCCTGCCAAAATACACATAATCTGAACACCATTTCCTGGCTTGAAGGTCGGTGGAACAGCAGGCAGGATACGCCAGTTTGGACTTGGTTAGTTTGGCACACCTCTGACAAAGATCCAGGAGTTCATCCTGAAATAAGAAAAGTATACTTAAGTAAATAGTCACTGTCTTTGTAATGACTGATCATTGGCGCAATGGCTGGGCATCTGGCTCCTGTGCAACGTGTCGTAGGTTCGGTTTCCGCACGGAGCAACTGTTTGTGTGATTTACAAATTATTGTTTCGGGTCTGGGTGTCTTGTGTATGGGATGGGCAGAGTCTACTTGCGACCACGACCTGTGCAACCAGGTCCAAACGTCAAGCCTTTCAAGGTATTTAAATAATAACTTTTCGCGTAGGTTTAATAATATGTCGTGTATGTGAATTTGTATGTTTGTAAACGCACCCACAACAGGATCTCAGTATAGGCGCGACGTATTTAAAAATAATACATTAACATCAGCTGGAGGATTTCCACTATGTAAAAAGGGGGATTGTAGGTAAGTACCATTATTTACATGTTAATTAGCTGATTAGCTCATAGTTAGATAAATGGCTGTAGTGTTAGGTCATAGTTAATTTCTAGCGATACGTCTCGCAAAGCGTCTAGCTTCACTGACAAACAAATTGGCAAACTATTATACTTTTTTGAAGTTAAGTACTCTTTTAGAGTACAGTACATACTTACTATGATACTTTTTTTAAGTTTAGTACTTTTTTAAAGTACAAACATTTAAAATTAATGTTTTTATTTTAGAATCTCAAACTAAAGTTGCATATAACACTCTACATTTTTATACAAAAACACAGAATTTATAGTCTTCCACGATGATTAATATAAACAAAAAAGTAGCGAATATAATGTTTTTTTTTTAAGAAAATTGTACCAACACACTTCTAAGACTTAAACGACAAAATATACCTAAACAGTGGATAAAAATTAACCCAATTTCTTGTCAGTTATGTACAAACGCAAAATTATCTCTCCATTAGACTAAAAACATTGATAAAATCTAAAGTAAATATGACATTTGTCCATCCATATAAAAATTGTCGCCAATCAGATAACGCGAAGACCTTTTTTCTGACCCATGACCAACGTGATGGCGATTCGGAATTGTTTTCTTTTATATTTCCTCGTGTCAAGTGCATATTTATATAACGGATATATTATATAATATATGTATATCTGATATCTTATGTTTTCATATAAAATATTTCGTCGAGTTGAAGGATGAAAATGAGTGATATTGTGTTTAATTCTTCAATAGTAAAACTATATTTTTAATTCGTCAGCCAGTCTATAAAACATAGTGGTTATAACGAAGAATATTTGTATGAAAAAAAAAATGTTATAATATGACATGTAAGGCTTCTCAAGTATGAGGGTACGAATTCAAAATCTGGCAAGTACCAATGTGACTTTTTCCAAGTTATATGTACTTTTTATGTTTGTTTAGATACCAGTAAATATATTTGGTGATTAATGCTCTATCCGTATGAGAAGAAGCCTTTGCTCAGTAGTGAGCACTTATAGGCTGGTGTTGTGATGTCACAATTAACTTATAAACATAACTATAATTTAATTTATTGTTAAATGGCATTAGGAATAAGATTTTGATATAAACAATACCACTTTGATAATTTACTTAAGAATTAATTACTCGTATTTGTAGCTACTTTTTGCCATTCATTCATTTCTAGATCAGTAATTATTTAAAAAGCAACTTACATCTGTATGACATTCAGCAGATTCTGTGAAAACACCACTTCCAGGAGCCAGCCATGGGGGTCGTGCATTCGATTCCCGAACTAGGATTGCCAGGCATAAGATAAGCAGGATGCAGACTGTTGAGATTTTCTGTAACAATAACATTCAGTATTTAGAAATTGGTCAGGGATAGTATTTTTCTATTTATTTCTTATATGATTTAGGAAAACAAAAAAATAATAAATAGATGAAATAAAATATCATATGCAAGGAATGGTCCCTTTCTAATATCATCCAAGAAGATAGAACATAACAAGAAGAAACAAAATAAAATCATCATCGAACATAAATATCTAATATTTAGATATAGGTAAGTATATATTTCAAAACTTAAATCTTCGATAACCAAATTAATAATAGACACTATTTACTTAAAGAAATTCAAACTAAATTCCTCACTTTATACTCAAGTCATTCCAAAGCAAAACAAAAGCATACTACAGAAAACAAAACAAAAATAAATAAACAAAAAAATTACAAAAGTCTTACAACACAATACCATACGATAACCCAGCTAATGGGGTCCTCTATGTCGTAACCAAACAATAAGCTTATCTAAAACAATAAATTATTACAATCAAATAATAAACAATAAATAATTATATTTTGATAAAAAGCTACTTGTTAAAATAGGGCATGAGTGTTTATTTAGACAAATATAGGTTACATTTGACACACGATGGGTCGGGTGACGTAATTACTACTATAAAGTATATTATGACCATATGACCTGGTTCGTACCAGGACAAAAAGCGGGTCAAGAAAATACATATTTTGTAATAAACAGGTCATTGTGTAATTATTGGGGAGATTTTTTTGAGGTTGCGATTGGGATTTGTGAAATTTAAGGATAAAGTAGCGACTTTTACAATATCAGAACCCTATTTATGCTAAAACATTTTTTGGTCTTCATCATCATCAGCCTGTAGTCGTCTACTGCTGGAAATAGGCCTCCCCAATTGCACGCCACTGAGCTCGATGTTCAGCTCTTCTCATCCAACCACTGCCAGCCACCCTGCGGATGTCGTCAGTCCACCTAGCTGGAGGGCGCCCTAGTTTGCCTAGATTTTGGTCTTGTGCAAGGAAATTTAATTAATGTTTGATTTAGTCGCCTTATTTTGTCTTTATAGGTAATTATTTCTATTAAATGCCTTCCTGTCAACTCTACATAAAATGTATATGTAGGTAGTTAGGTATATGTATTAACTACTCGAATAAAAAAATTGATTTGTAAGATATGAGAGTAATGTTGTGGTGGCCCAGAGGTTAATGCGCTCGCTTCTCATGCATCAGGGTGTGGGTTCGTAACCTGGAAAGTACCAATGTGACTTTTTCCGAGTTATATGTACTTTCTGTGATTATTAAGACACCACTGACAAACGATGAAGGTAAACATCGTGAGGAAACCTGGACTTATAATTTCTAGTTATAAGTTTGAAATCGCGAACCCGCATTGAGCAAGCGTGGTGATTAATGCTCTAACCTTCTCCGTATGAGAAGAGGCCTTTGCTCAGCAGTGGGCTCTTATAGGCTGATGATGAAGATATGAGTCATTAATTATTTTATGTATCAAAATAAGAAAATAGATGAAGGCAAAAGAGTAATGAATTACCTGACGGTAAGCAATCAGCGACGTCTATGGACATCCGTAACACCAACACACAGTTACGAATGCGTTTCTGGTCTTTTGGGGATTAAGATTTCGGAGATTTAGAGATCGGAGAGGAGAAGAAAGACTGGGAAGAAACACAACGCTATGGTGGTTTCAAGCTGGTTTTCTGAGAGCCCGTGGTGTTTGGTTGAGCCGACCTATTCGTGCCGAAGCTTGGCTAGGCTCGCCCTGGGCTGATTATATTGGTTTTCATTCATTCAACGACTATTATTTGAATGGTAGAATTTTCTAAAAGCTGACGTACAATAAAGTGTATTCAATTGTCTTCAACAAGGTCAAAAATAAATTAATTCGAAGTTTCAACACAATAAATTATTGAAAAGTACTATAATTTTATTCATCGATCTGTCTGCTGGTACACACAATTTTAAATTAAATTGAAAAAAAATAAGGTATTTGACGCAAAAATACTATTAGAGTATTAGCAGTTGGAGTTACATAAAAATATCGTTATAGAAAAGTATCGTTTTTGAATTTAGATAAACGTATCGAATTTGACTAGTTGGAAACTACCATATTTTAGAAATGACATTAATCAAAAAATCATCATCAGAAACATATTTCCACACCCTTAATCACAAATAGTAAACAAGTTTACTATAAACACAAACAGTAGTACAATAGTAACCTTATTTTTAGTCATAAATCGTGATAAGGAGACAAGTTGAGGTCCATTGCTGATTAGGCACGTACTTTTAGGGAGATGTAACCCAGTTAGCCAGAGTACTATAAGTACCATTTTGTTATTGTCAATTTCAATCGCAAAGTGTTACAAGGAAAATAAACATGGATAATTTTTGTGATGTCATTCGATAGTATTTGGTAGACAGTATTGGCTTTTTTTGGAAGATTGCTTTTTCCTAGTCGTTTTAGGTGATTTGAGGTGCGGATTGGTTAATACACAAGATTAACTAGTACCTTTTAATGATATAGAATATAAAGAAAATAATGAAATTGCATGGTAAGTAACTATATTAAATTTATTCAAAATAACGACGTACTTACGTGAATTAATTGAGAAAACTCTATTAGTTTAATAGGAATGAAAATTGAAGTTTTCCATCTTTTAACGCTTTTCTAAAATACAATCAATCATCAACCAATATTAATTATTTAGTTGTTAGTCCAGCCGTTTTTGAGTTTGAGCGGGACTAACAAATAGCAATTCGTTTTTGGTTTCTTTGTCGCAGCCATATAGTTTAATTAGCCATCCACTCACGCGAATGGCTTGAATGTCTAGATGTTTGATTTAAAAGATGTTTAGCTATTTTGTTAGGGGAAAATCATCCGATGACTTCTCTCCCCCAAGAAAAGGCAAGAGTGAGTATCAGGCTCTTACTGACTTAAAACACCCTGTCCCTTCTCCTGCTTTAAGCCGAGTCCGCTGTAGCTCTAGCCCCGCAACCCCGGCTGATCATGACCCTATAGGGCCCCGCCTTTTTCTTATTCAGTCTTTAAAATGAAATGTGGTTTGTTATAGAAAACCGAGTTTCTACCAGAATTGTAGATAAGGTTTGATTAGGAAAAGGAATCTGTATGTGAAACTGATTTAAAAGAGTAACCATGGAGTTTCTTGCTCGTTCTTCTCCATCGGAATCTACACTTTGGAACGAGCTAATAGCTTCACTAAGAGGACTGACGGACAGACTGACACTATATCTTCAAAATTTTGTTTGACGTTCAAAAGTGCCTGTAAGGGTCTAATTGGAATAAATGACTTTTGACTTTTGACTTTTGAAGGTTAGGTTACGAAATCGAAGCGCCATCGACAAATAAATAGCTACATAGCTACTCAAATTGTACTGCGATAAAAGAACTAGGAACGGCTATTTTAACCAGTTTGATATGACATATAAAATATTTAAAGCGCCAATTATTTATGTATTAAGTATATACATCTACGCTTCAGACAATTTTAAATTATATAATATTATATAAACACCAATTAATACATAATAAATCACGTTTTAAGCCACCAAACTTCACCCAATTATTTAAAGAACAAAACGTGATCGATATCTATATAAAAATAGTCAATATATATATGTAGGTCCATATACTTATAATGAATGAGTTAATAATTAAAAATAAGAATCCGATTAGCCAGGTCAATTGGGGTCTATTAATTTATTTTATCTGTTCACGACAATTCTTGCTAATTAAAGGTAAAAAAACAGTTGATGTTACTTTTGCGCAGTTAATTTTATACTTATAAGTACAACAACAACTAGTGGTTGGAAAATTGGTTGGGGGGACCAATCAATAAATTTCCGAATCCCTAATCTAAAAAAGTCAGGAAACGCATTCGTAACTGCATGTTGGTGTTACGGTTGTCCATGGACGTCGCTGATTGCTTCATCATCATCATCATCATCATCAGCCTGCTGTCGTCCACTGCTGGACATAGGCCTCCCCAATTTCACGCCACTGAGCTCACGCTGATTGCTTACTGTCAGGTAATTGGTGACCTCATTTGCCACCTTATTAATTTATACTTATAAGTACCTATATCTAATGGCGTGAACCAACCAAAGCGTTGCGTTTCGCCGTGTGAGAAAGGTTACCATATCATCATCATCGGCCCGTAAGTGCCCACTGCTGAGCAAAGGCCTCTTCTCACACGGAGATGGCTAGAGCATTAATCACCACGCCTGCTCAATGTGGGTTGGCGATTTCATACTTCTAATTAGAAACTGTAAGTCCAGGTTTCCTCACGATTAGTCACGATGTCTACCTTCACTGTTTGTCAGTGGTGTCTAAATAATCATAGAAAGTACATATAACTCGGAAAAAGTCACGTTGGTACTTGCCAGGTTTCGAACCTACACCCTCATGCTATACTAGGTTATCATAGTCCCTCCCCAATCCTTAACTCTCCAAAAACCCTTACACCAAAAAGGTCGCCAACGCAATCGTTAATCCTCCATTGTTGCAGGAGACCATGGGTGGAACTGATTGCTTACCATCAGGTTATGCATATACATATTTGCCGTCCTATCACATACAATTTATATTTTAAATGTGGGAGAGCCAAGCTTCGGCAGGAATGAGTCAGTTTGACCGGAGCGCAACCACGGCCTCACAGAATACCGGCCTGAAACAACCACAGCGTTGTGTTTTGCCGTGTGAATGAGGTTACCGAGGGCCCAATCCCTTCCCCTCCCCTATTCCTTCCAAATCTTATCCCCAAAAGGTCGCCAACAATGATGTATAAAACTATAGATACGTTGTCCGCGCTCTAAAATGACAACATGAAATGAAGGCAATTGACAACATCGCGCTTAGTTACGCACCAACCTGCCGCTCGACGCTACGTTTGTTTTTAATTTATATCGTGTGTGTAAACCTGTGCGAAACAAAAAGAAAGCATGCCGTCGTGTGTGTTCAGACGATGTACAAATTATACTCCAAAAGTTAAAGACAAAAATGTGTCATTTCATGCGTAAGTTCACCAAACAACCTATTTTTATTTTATTTTTTCGACGCCGGCGCCCGCCATCTTATGGCGGCCGGCGCATGAAGGTATAGTCACGTGCTGATGTAACTGAAGATGTATATTTATCTCCCTCTAGCAAAGGCATTCCACTATACGATGTCATATTTTCTTTCCCTTTCTTTACTCGTAGAAGTAGTTATCTAGTATTTTCGCCGTTTTTAAGCGCCGCGATGTTGGTTCATGACGTGTCTATATATAATACGTCATTGGTCGCCAACCCATTCGTAAATTCTCTATTGTTGCGAGTGTCCATGGATGGAGCTGATTACATGCATGTGCATAATTGCCGTCTTATCACATGAAAAAATATATTAATACGGGTTGCAGCGGCAAGCGCATTTAGATACCTAGCCCTGGTTCGGAGGAGAAGAAGGATTGAGATGGTTTCTAGCCAGTAAGGGTCTTAAAGTAGCCTTTACGGGGAAAATCTTCAAATGATTTTTTTCACACAGGGTAAGGCGAGAGAGAGTGTCAGACTCTTACTGACTAAAAACTGTTCTCAGAGGATTTTATTCTCCAAAGTCGGGAAAAGTATTTAGTGGTTTTCGTTGAAGATCATCGTTTAAAAGGATCAGGTCTCAGGTCGGCAAATGAGCAGACGGATTACCTGATGATAAGCAATCAGCGCCTCCCATATACGCCCTTACCTATACCTTTTTTTTGTTAACGGGGGGAAACCTTCAAAAGGCGCCTAGCTTTTGGGAAAAATGATTAAGGAGTGTGGGATTTTTACCACACTAAAACTTCCCCGGTGGCCACCATCAACACCTGCAAGGGACACCGAGACCTCTTGATAGACCAACTCCAGAGCCCCTTTGGTGCAACGCCTGTTATGGCACATCTCTGTCGAGAGGTACGTGACCTCTTTAACGTTTTACCTATAATATATATATCCTTAAATTCCCTTGTAACCGGTTACTGACCATTAGGTGATCTCTCAACTCAAAAAACCTCTACATGAACACATCTAAAATCTAAATTACAATCAGTAATCAATTATAATTATGAATTATCATAAACAGACTATTATCTAAATAATATATCAAAAAAGATATCTTTGTATTACATATTATTGCGTAAGCTTTATATACTATTTTACATAATATATGTTCATATAATTATTACCTACGTTATAAATCATTGTAATAATCAGTTCTTTTATGTGACAACCAACGACCAGTCGGATTATCTGATGGTAAGCAATCAGTGAATAACGAGTGCTTCGGCGGTCTTTTTGTGGGTAAGGGATTTAAAGATTAGGGATTTTGGGGCTGGGATTAGGGGAACGGGAGTATGGAGCTCGAAGGTAACCTTAACCTCAAATAGCGAAACACAAGACGGTGATTATTTCACGTCAGTTTTCTGTGAGGCCGTGGTATCACTCCGGTCGAGCTTTAGCTTGGATCCCTAAAAGTTTTAAGCAATATATATATAACGCTATATGAAAAATCATTAAATGACTTTTCTGTGTCAGACTCTTACTGACTCTAGAGGATAAAGTGGCCATGGTGCGGGGCGAAAGGAATTGGGACGCCGTCTCTTCTTACTGTGAAGCAGTTACGCTCACAAAGAGAGAGGCGGTCCGCGTGAGGGAGCAATCCTCACGCCCTAGCCGCCGCAGAAGACGACACTCCGGGCGTCGGGGATCAAGTGACGAACTCCGGCCACCGTAAGCGCGGATCTGCGGATGGCGTGTAAGGATAGCTCGCCGCCCGACCAGAACCAAACCCGAGCGTACAGCGCGTAACGTTCCGCGCGTGCCTCAAAGAGCCAATAGACCACCACAGACGGGGCGCTATAGGGCTGATGTTTAGCCAGGACTGCGGGGTAAGCGCAATGAAGCACCGCGGCCTCGGCCTCGGGTTTTTAGTCAGTAAGAGTCTGACACTCTCTCTCACCTTACCCTGGGCGAGAGAAGTCGTTTGATGATTTTCCCCTCACAAAAAAAAATGCTTTCAAAATAATTTTCATTAATATTAGCCATTGATAAAATACGTTAGTGATAAGTTTTCATTGATACACCTGCATGAAATTATCGAACTTGTGATGTACATAGGTATTATAACGATTACTGTAATAAATATATAATGTAATAGGATTATTTAAATTAGTCCCCTCAACTACCTACTAGACTTGGGTATTTACCATAGGCAAAAAGACAAATCTTATCACAATTCCTAGTTTTTATTTGTAATTATTTTACAAACCATTTACCTATTACAAATATTGTAAATAATGATTGGATATACCTAATATCCATTCATTCATTTTACGATTTAAATTTTATATTAGAATGTTTTTGTTGTTCAACACCGGCCAATATTTGTTAAGGTTTTGTGTTCCAAGAATCAAATTAAAATAATTACGTAAAATAATATCCGAATAGACAAATAATCAGTATTTATCTATGAAAAGATACTCCTTTTACTTTTATTTTTGGGAACAATTTTTTCACAATTTGAAAACACAAGACAACATTTCAAAAATATTATCTACTGTCGTACTGACTCGAGTTTGTATTTGCTTTTGAATTTGTATTTGTTTTGGTGGCTTCACTTTCACCTATTCGAAAATCCAAAATAATATATCTTATATATATATTTAATGAATATACTTCTCTGACAGACCTCCTAACGACCTCTAGACCAACAAACTCTATCTCTTACTAATTATAACAATAACTAATTATAACACAATGTTACTGATTCAGTGATCCATTACATTATCTGAACCGATCCGCCTCAATCCAGTTTATACTCGTAATACCAACGGTCATTATCATTTCCAGATATTATAACGATTAAGTCCGGTCTATGGTCGATTTTTAGCAACCATTCATGTTTCACGTGTTGTGAAATTAAACATATTTTGATAAAAATGTACCTATTAGTAGTCTGATCATCGTCAATTAAAAAAAAACGTTGCCCCACTCTTTGATTTTCTCCCGTGTCGTGTATTTTTTTATGTAATAGATCGGCAAACGAGCAGACGGATTACCTGATGGTAAGCAATCAGCGCCGCCCATGGACGTTACGAGTGCGTTGTCGACGTTTTAGGGATTAGGGATTTGGAGATTTAGGGATTGAGGAGGGATTGGGGGTGGAGAAGGATTGGGCCTCCGGTAACCTCACTCGCACGGCGAAACACAACGCTGAGGTTGTTTCACGCCGGTTTTCTGTGGTTTTATGTGAGACCGTGGTATCACTCCGGTCGAGCCAACCCATTCGTGCCGAAGCTTGGCTCTCCCACACTTTGTTGTTGCAGTTTAAGGACGTACACGGGTCCAACATGAAGATAACCTGTTCTTATTTGACAGCACGGGTGCCATGCAACGTGTCGCGGTTTCGATTCCCGTACGAAACAACTCTTTGTGTGATTCACAAATTGTTGTTCCGGGTCTGGGTGTTATGTGCATGTGAAATTGTATGTTGGTTCTTATTACAATTATCACTTATCACTTACAAAAAGAAAATTATAATAAGTCAGGTTATCTTCATATTGTTTTCCATCACCGTATGTCAGTGGTGTCTAAATAATCTTAGAAAGTACTTACACAAAACTCGGAAAATCTCACATTGGTAATTGCCAGGTGTGTCATACATACTTAATCGTTAGCATTGTAGCATTGTTTGTTCATTATGCTAAAGATTAAGTATATAACTTCATAATTGATATTTCTACTATATTACCTTTTTGCTATCAGACTTAATCATCATCAGCCTATAAATGCCCACTACTGAGCAAAGGCCTCTTCTTACACGGAGAAGGTTAGAGCATTAATCACCACGCTTGCTCAATGCGGGTTGGCGATTTCAAACTTATAATTAGAAATTATAAGTCCAGGTTTCCTCACGATGTTTACCTTCACCGTATGTCATTGGTGTCTAAATGTTCATAGAAAGTACATATAATTCGGAAAAAGTTACATTAGTACTTGCCAGGTTTCGAACCCACACCCTCATGGATGAGAAGCGGGCTGCTTAACCTCCGGGCCACCACGTCATTCTAATAGACTCAATAGAATTATTAAAACTAATAAACATTACTGGTCGTTAACCAATAAATACCTATAAAGTTATTTATTTTTATCTTAATATAAAACCTTTATGGTAACAAGTAATGATAAACCAAAGCCAATGGTTGCTACGTTGTCAACTTTAAGATGGGCGTTACCTTTGGGGGCGTGCCCGTAACTCTGTAACCTGCGCTTGCGCATCAATGTCACGATAATTTAAATCTGCATTATTAATATTTTACTGCACAAGAAAAAAGCAGATTGCAAAAAGTTTTATAGAGTTTTCTTATTTAAATGTGAAGAAAAACAAATCTAATTAGTTATTTTCAAATACGGGCCTGTTTAGACCACCAGTTAGAAAACCGGTGTGAAACAACCATAGCGTTGTTTCGCCGTGTGGGTGAGTGTACCGAAGGCCCAATTCATCCCCTTTCTACCCCTTCCCGATCTCTAAATCACCGTAAACTTATTCCCCTAAAGGCGACGCACTCGTAACTCCTTTAATGTTGCGAGTTTCTAAGGCTAGCACCGATTGCTTGACATCAGGTAATCCGTCTGCTCCGTTGCCAGGGATAAATATAAAACGAAAAACGGAATATTAAGTATAAGTGTGGGCGAGCCATGCTTCGGCACAATTGGGTCGGCTCGACCGGAGTGATACCTCTCAGAAAACTATACGTGAGGTACCGGAAGACCAATCCTTCCCCTCCCCCAATCCCTAAATCTCAAAATCCCTATGCCCAAAAGGTCGGCAACGCACTCGTAATTCCTATGTTGTTGCCGGTGAAAAAAATACGTTTAACGCTAGACGTTATTGTTTGACAAGGAACTCGACTACTTTCAAGCCATGCTTAGAGCTCATATTCATGATCGCACATATTATTTAAGTACCTAAGCCAATAATTAATCGGTTACAAGAATGACCGCCCACGCCCCGCCCAGTCTCCGCCCACATTATAATTAACACAAAATAATTAAACCACGTGCTAGGTCATAGGCCATTTGATATTACAGGTTACTTACATTTCACTCGCATGAATCATTACTATATATAGGTATATAATATATAGTTATGTGAAAGCCAATTAAAATTAATTAAATACTTGCTTAGATACGACTGACTGACATTGATTATATGTTATTAAAAACACACTCTGAATCTAATAAATGCAAGTGTGGGAGAGCCATGCTTCGGCACGAATAGGTCGGCTCGACCGGAGTGATACCACGGCCACACAGAAAACCGGCGTGAAACAACCACAGCGTTGTGTTTCGCCATGTGAGTGAGGTTACCGGAGGCCCAATCCTTCCCCTTCCCCAATCCCTCCCTAGTCCCTAAATCTCCAAATACCTAATCCCTAAAAGGTCGGCAACGCACTCGTAACTCATCCGTTGCGGGTGTCCATGGGCGGCGCTGATTGCTTACCATCAGTTAATCCGTCTGCTCGTTTGCCGACCTATTACATAAAAGAAAGAGAGAGATCGACAACCGGGTCTAAAAAAAAAAAATTTATATTTTTTTTTTTGCGTAGATTCACATCACACATCAGCCTACATATGTATATGTTGTTGTTGAGCACTTGTATGTAGCCTATATGTTGGGCTGCTGAGCAAAGTCCTCTTCGCACACGGAGAAGGTTTGATCATTAATCACTAAGCTTACTCATAATTAGAAATTGAAAAACTAGGTTTCCTCACGATCGACGTCTCTTGCGGACGGCAAGTAAGGATAGCTCGCCACCCAACCAGAACCAGACCCGGGCGTACGGTGTGTAGCGTTCCGCGCGCGCCTCAAAAAGCCAATAGACCACCACAGACGGAGTCCTATAGGGCTGATGTTCAGCCGAAGTTGCGGGGTAAGCGCAATGAGGCACCGCGACCTGGGCGAACGGGCGGGAGAAGTCATTTTATGATATTCTCCTCACAAAAAAAAAACAGGTTTCCTCACGATGTTTTTTTTTTCACTTCATGTCAGTGGTGTCTAAATAATCATAGAAAGTAGGGTTAGTTTTTTAGAGTGAAGTATTGTAGAAGGATTGGGCTTTGGGACCCTCTGGTAACCATACTCACATGGTGGATCACCACGCTATGGTTGCTACATGCCGGTTTTGTGTGAAACTGATGTATCACTCTAGTCTAGCACATTTGAACTGAAGCATGTATTATAATTAAACTCTAAACATATTGGTACTTGGATTATATTCAGTCATGATAACTTCACGTAAAATGTTAACTTGTAGCTCGAGAATTAAATTAGAGGAAAGAAAATTATGTAAATTATCCAAACTAATATTATAAATGCAAAAGTAGCTCTGTCTTTTCTTTACGCCTAAACTACTGAACCGATTTCTATGAAATTTGGTACAGACATGGTTTGGAACTCGAGAAAGGAAATAGAATAGTTTTACCCCGAAAATCCCGCGAGAACTATGTGGGTAAAAAAGAAAATCTGGAGGAAGTCACTATTCCACGCGAACAACGTCGCGGGCAAAAGCAAGTTTAAAATTAATCATCCAAGACAACTTTGGGAACTTTCACAATAAATTTATTGAAAATATCGACTTCAAAGTCAAAGTCAAAAGTCAAAATCATTTATTCCAACTAAACCATAAATAAGTACTTTTGAAACGTCAAAATCGAATAGTCTTCTCTCAGTCCGTTCGTCACTGAAACTAGATTCTTAGGCTCTACTTACGTAAATTAAAACAACGCAAAGATTTTTACTAACTAACGAAATTTGTTTTTAAATATTAATTTATATTAAGATGCAGACGAAAACAAATTATGTTTGGATTAAGATAATAGAATAATATTATAATTGCTAGGCAGTGTTTACAACACGGAGAGCATGGCAACCAATTATTTATTTTTATCTTAAACTTCTCCACTGTGTCGCTACGTGATTTTTTAGGTATCACGTTTTCGACCAGGTTGATAAAATGTAGGTAATTTTATTCGTATTGTAATTTGAACTCTAATAGACATATATAATGTTTGTTTTGGTAACTGCTTTTTGCTTAACTTTGCCGCCGTTTCACCGCCTTTGTATGAGTTTATGTGGCATATATAAATTATGTTCTTTATTCAAATTTATGTGGAACTTAATGGCTATTCAGATATTTGAAGATGGCTATTAATATTTATTTATATTAATTTAAAAACTATATTCATTGGTTGGCTAAAAAATGTAAACAAATTGATTTGAAGTCCCACTATTAAATATATGTATAATAAGAAATTAATATTTTATTTAAATAAATTAATATCTATGTAAGCAAAAGAGAAAACGAATTATGTTAAATCATTAAATAAAAATATTTCCCGAGTTAGGTATTTGATGACACTACATTAAACTTTTAAATTAATATCGAATTAAAATAGAACATAAATTATCCAGTAAAAAAAAATACACAATCACATTAAACAAAAAAATAAAATAAAATAAACTCACCGTCATTTTGAGCGCCATTATTCCATAAACTCAACACATACACAAATGAATAAAATTAATGTCCCAAAAAAAATAAACAGGTGCAAAAATTTATAAATTTATTTATTTATAAAAAAATTAATCGAAACGTTCCGAAATAAATTTATATTCAAAAAAAATTATAAACGTATTTGTTTATTTATCGCGGAGGTGCGTATGTTGGCAAGGTTTTAAGCAAAATGATAAACGCGAACGGTGTTTGTTAACTAGATCTTTATTTATATAAGCACACATATTATATATAGTGTTATATATTATATCGGAAACATTGAAACGGCGCGTGCTATACTTGTGATATAGATAATAATTAATTTTAGAGAGCATTATCGAAAATTTGAGAACGTCACTGCAAATGTAATGTAACCGTTACATCAGCTGGCGATATTTTTAGGACGATAATATTTTTTTTTATTTCGATAAATTAATTTAGGGTTTCGTGAAATTTATTTAAATTTATTTTTATAAATAAATTACAGCTGTATTTTGAGTAATGTATTTTTTTATATTTTAGGTCGGCAAGGAATAGACGGATTATTGATGATAAGCAATCAACGCCGCTCATGGACAATTGCAACAACACCTGAATCTGTTGTTGGTTTGGGAGAGGGAATAACCTCATTCACACTGCTAAAGTTTCGTGTAGGCTTCGTTCACGAATAGCGTGAAAAATTAAAAAAACAATGTCCAACAAAAAACTAATTTAAAAAAAATACCTAGTCTTCTTTCTCTATTTAATCAACACGTGTCACGCTTCTCAAAGACCAAAGTTCGATCCTACAATTTAATTCTTAATTATTTTCTTATTAATTAAGTAAGAATATTTATACTATCAGGTGACTCAGATTAACCTGTGGGGCCTAGACGGATGCCTTTCTATATTAGTCATCAATACATCTTGTAAATTAAAATGATTTCATCATCTTTTTTTATAAATTAGATCGGCTAACGAGCTGACGAATTACCTATGGTAAACAATCGGCGCAACGCCAAACGGGTGACGAGTTCATTGCCGGCCTTTTGGGGATAAGAGTTTCGGATAGTTAAGGTTTGGGGAGGGATGTGGAGAGGGGATAGATTAGGCCCCCAGTAATGTCAGTCGCTCCACGAAATACAACGCTTTCATTTGTTTTACATGTATCGGTTTTCTGTAAGGACGTGGTAGCACTCCAGTCGAGCCGACCCACTCTTGCCAAAGCTAGGCTTTCTCACACCCCACACTCAGCTCATATACAAGTACCGACTGCTGACCAAAGACCTCATCTCACCCAGAGTATATTTGAGCATTAATCACCATACTTGCTCAAGTCGGAAGGGCTATTAGGATTACTGCTTAGCAACGCCTCCACTCGCATGGAAAAGGTATCTAGGAACTAAATAGGCACAATTTACAAGGAAAAATCCTTTGTTTTCGCGATGAGATAATTTAATTTTCAATTAAAAACAACACTAAGTTCTATGAACGATAAACCACAAAAGATGTGAAAGCAAATAATTATTTTTTTATCCTACCTACTGTTTGCACGTAATCGGACAAAACATCGCTTCTGTCTGAAGTCTAAAGATAATGCAAGTCTAGCTTCATAAAAAAGAAAGTAATCTTATCTAGATACAGTAATCAGTTTCATAACAAAATGATTCATGATGACGTAATATGACGTCATTTCTTTAAGTCATTTTTACACAGAGAGATGTTACTTATCTCATCATCACATCATCACTGCCTGCAAGGGTTGCGAGGCTAAATTAATAAGGTTTTTATTTACAATTTCACATACACAAGACACCCAGACCAGGACAACAATTTATGGATCAGTTGCGCAGCCATGGCGCCAACCGTACAGTCGCATAGCGCCAAGCTTCGGCACGACTCGACCGGAGTGATACCACGGCCTCACAAAATACCGGCGAAACAACCACAGCGTTGTGCTTCTTCGTGTGACTGAGGTTACCGGAGGCCCAATCCCGCCCCTTCCCGATCTTTATATCCGCAACCCCTATCCTCAAAAGGCCGGCAACGCACTCGTAAGTCCTTTGGTGTTGCGGGTGTCCATTGGCGGCGCCGATTGCTCACCACCAGGTAATCCGACTGCTCGTATACCGACTTATACCATAAAAAAAAGTCGCGTACCATGGCCCCGGTGACAGTGTCAGTAATAGTCTGATACTCCCTGCCACCTCTCGGGAGAAGTAATTTAATTATTTTCCACTCACTAACAAAGCCTATGAGTACGCCAATATTTCTTTCCATCCCCAAATCTATCATTGAAACTCTCTGAAATCCTTATCCCTTTTTTAATGACTTCTCCCGCCCAAGGAAAGCCGAGAGAGAGAAACCCTCCCGTTCCTTCTCCTGCTTTTGGCCGAGGCCGCGGTGCCACATTGCCCCTACCCTGCAACCCCGGTTCAACATTAGCCCCGTCTGTGATGGTGTATTGGCTCTTTGAGGCGCGCGCGGAACGCTACGCGCCGTACGCTCGGGTCTGGTGCTGGTCTCTCCGTCCGCAGACCCGCACTTATGGTAGCCGGAGATCATCTCGCGAAATCCTTATCCCTGACGGGCCTGCAACGCACTCGTAACTCCTCGGTATTGCGAGTGTCCATGACATGATGTCCTGTTTACCATTGGGGAATCCAAGTGATAGTTTGCCGTTTTATCACATAAAAAAACCACGAATAATTAACTAATAAGTTTTTAACTAATAAGATTTAACTAATTTTAACTAATTAATTTTTAACTAATAAGATTTAAACTTATTAGTTATTAGAAATGATAAAGTCCACGTTACCTCACATTTTTTTCCTTCACCGTTTGTTAAAATAGTACAGATTATATTATTCTATATACCCATGCCCGAGAAGTATAAACCTGGGTTTAATACAAATTAATCTTATTTTTCATAAAAGATAAAATTAAATAATACGTGTAAGTATGTATAATACATTTTCTTTTAAAACTGACGGACTAATTACGAGTACATAATGCATTTTTATTCCCTGTGAGGTATCGTTCTTTATGACCATTATAAAAGTGTACGACTACGCAAAAAAAAATAGTCGCTAGAAGTACAAAGTACTGTCTAAGTAAACATCAGTGCCTATGTTTTATAGACTGGCTACTCTCACGCGGTTTCATCAACTGCTCGGCTCCTACAGATCGTAGCGTGATGTATAATAGCCTATAGCACTCAGGAACAGTGTAGCCATGTATCAGTGAAAGAATTTCGGCTATCCGACCAGCGGTTGCAAAGATTACCCCCTACATACAAACTTACACATTTTACCTCTTTATAATATTAGTATAGATTGTGTCAACCAACCACTAGACAGGTTGACATTCACAAAATTAAAACAAGATTTATTTTCTAAAAAAAAATTACAAACGGAACCCATCTAACCATTCTCATCCCCGCCCCAATCAGTATGACGTTACAATCACTAAGGGGCTCGTAGTTCTAAAAAAAATTACAAACGGAACCCATCTAACCATTCTCATCCCCGCCCCAATCAGTATGACGTTACAATCACTAAGGGGCTCGTAGTTCTAAAAAAAATTACAAACGGAACCCATCTAACCATTCTCATCCCCGCCCCAATCAGTATGACGTTACAATCACTAAGGGGCTCGTAGTTCTAAAAAAAATTACAAACGGAACCCATCTAACCATTCTCATCCCCGCCCCAATCAGTATGACGTTACAATCACTAAGGGGCTCGTAGTTCTATCAGAATCACGCCCAATACGAATTTTGTTCATTTATAATGACGTGATATTTCCAAATAGTGTTGTCATAACACACTAATTACTATCACAAATCGATGTCGATAACAAATAAGATTAAAAACGAAACGTGATCATTTGCTGGCAGTTTTTTCCGTATAGTGGATGCTTTTAGAAACATTTTCTATGTTCATATTGGTTTTTTAATAGGGCGGTAAACAAGCTACTTAGGCGTAGAAAGAATGGGTCTATAGTCATTGTAAAATACATTACAAGCATTATTTAAAGCCTTTATTGACTGCACGGTTGGTGCGGTGGGTGGGCAACTGGCTGCCGTGCAACCTGTCGCGGGTTCGATTCTCCCACGGAACAACTCTTTGTGTGATCCACAAATTGTTGTTCCGTGTCTGGGTGTCATGTGTATGTGAAATTGTATGTTTGTAACCGCACCCACGACACAGGAGAAAATCATAAAGGTGGGGCACCGTTTTTTAAAAAAAAGTAAAAAATAAATGTGTGAAGTCGTGGTATCCACTCATGCTTCGGCACAAATGTGTCGGCTCAACCGGAGTGATTCCACAGCCTCGAAGGAAACCGGCGTGAAACAACCACAGCGTTGTGTTTCATCGTGTGAGTGAGGAACCGGAGGCCAAACCTTCCTCTTTCCCAATCTTTCCTGTTACTCAATCCTTCGTCTGCGCCAATATCTCCCGAATCCTTTATCTCCTCCAATCCCTTCTCAATCCTTTATCTCCTCAAATCCTTAAATCTCCTTAAGGGGGCGTCCACATATTACGTGAGGTGTTTTAGGGGGGGAGGAGGTCGAGTCAAAACTCATCTAATCTTACGTTAGAGAAATGTAAAATCGACAAATATCACGCAATTTTTTTTTCTGATTGAAACAAAAAAAAATTATACAATAAAAAAACACCTCACGTTATTTATCGACGCCCCCTAACCATAATCCCCAAAAGATCGGCAACGCATTCGTAACTCCCCAGTTGTTGCGAGTGTCCATGGGCGACGCTGATTGCTTACCATCAGGTAATCCGTCTGCTCGTTTGACGTCCTATAACATAAAAATGGACAATCAGAACAGACACTATAAAAAAAAAATACAGCGTGTAATCATTTTGTTCAATCAAAAGGGCCTTGACTTTGTAAGTCATTCATTATCTACAAAACATATCTTCATACACGTTTTTCAAAGGATAAGCAGAGTTTCGCTTACAAAAAACCAGTTTTCACTAGTTATATTGTGAGTGGCATGGCTAGCAATGAAAACCTGATTTCCTTGAGGTTACTAGAGACCCAATCCGTTCCGTGCCCCCCAATCCTTAAATCCATAACAACCCATAAAAGGCAGGCAACGCACTTGTAGTAACTCCTTTGGTATTGCGGGTGTCCATGGAGGGCTATTATTGCTTACCATCAGGTAATCTTCTCGTCGACTTATGACATAAAAGAAGAGATTTTGAAAATAGGCTAGATTCTCGTAACCGGGGTTCTTTTCAGAGATCCTGAACTATAAGTTGAAAACAGGCGGAGATCTGGCCCACCAATGAATATTTTTTATCAAAGAAGGAAACTCCGTCATAGACAAATTATTTTTACAATTGAGACTAATCCTACCAACATTATAATGGTTTTTGACATTTCAAAAAAACTAAACTGATTTTAGTCTACGGGACTTGTCGTAACTTCTGTGTTTTTTTTTATAACGCCTTCACAAACATATGTACCCATTCATATATGTATATATACTACCTATTTCATGTATAACCACATCCAGACCCGGAACAACAATTTGTGGATGTTCCGTAAGAGAGTTGTCCCGTGCGGGCATTGAACCAGTTGCCCAGCCATCGCGCCAATCGCGCAGCATTATTTCAAAAAGTCAACATTTTTTGTTCCAATTAGACCCTTACAGGCACTTTTGAACGTCAATAAAAATTTTGAAGATATAGTCTCAGTCTGTCGGTCAGTCCTCTTAGTGAAGCTATTTGCTCGTTGCAAACTGTATATTCCGATGGAGAAGAACGAGCAAGAAACTCCATGGTTACTCTTACTATTTCATATTCAAGTATTCCACACTCTATTAGATCCTTCATTTTATTTTCATCCCTCCTTTTCACATGGCCATACCAAGACAAACGGTTCCCTTTCAACTTTTCAGTCACTGGCGCCACTTTCAAACTTCCTCTAATATACTCATTTCTCACTTTATCCATTCTCGTCACACCACACATCCATCTCAGCATTCTCATCTCTGCTACATGCAATCGCTTTTCATCCGATTTTTTCAGAGCCCAACATTCTGACCCATACGGTAGGACAGACATCCTTCATGTTACTAACTCAATCAGAGTTATACCACGGCCTCGCAGAATCACAGCGTAAAACAACGCTTCCGTTGTATTTCGCTTAATGAGTGTTAACGGAGGCCCGGTTCTTTCCACCCCATCTTCAATCCCCAAATCCCTAAAGATCCATTAAAGCTACGAACGGCAAAGATCTTGCAACTACTTTGTTGTTACGGGTGCCCATAGGCGGTAGTCATAGCTTACCATCAGCTGATCCGTCACTTCATTTACCAAACTATCCCATGACACATTTACATTTCAACACAATATTTTACTCAATACGGAAATCGAACCCAATCTAAGCAATCACATGCAACCACTCGCCCAAAGAGACCGCCGGGTCCAGGTTATCGATATCGATAAATTGTCGAGTTCCGGAGGTCAAATGTTACATGGTACTTACATACATATACATACATGTACTATTAGTACTATTATACATATTTATATCATCCGTTTAAGTGTTACAGAATAATTGCTTAGATTGCAATATTATTAATTACAAGTTAATTTTGTTCAGCGGTTTTTCCCGCGTGCTGGAGTCACTATCAAAAAATTGTATGTACTTCAGAATGAGTAGTATTTTTTTTAGAAAATTTTGGATTATGTTACTTTTAAGTGTAGAAAAAGTAAAAAAGTAAACAAGGAGACATTACTTGAAGATTACCAGATCTGTTTTGAGGTTAAGGGATTCGGAAAGGATGGGAAGAAGGGAAGGATCGGGCTTTCGGTAACCTCGCTTACATGGCGAAACACAACGCTGTGGTGGTTTCACGCTGGTTTTCTCTGAGGTCGTAGTATCACTCCTGTTGAGCCGACCTATTGGCTCTCCCACACTTTCTACCAAACTAGTTTAATAATCTTAATCTCTGCAATAAGCGTCAGCAGACTTCTTTTACTTTTCTTTTATCATCCCCTGATGAACCCTGTACCATTGTGCAACCGTTTAAGATCACTGGTTCTTTCAAATAGTAATAAAATATTATTATATAATAATTAAGTTGGACTTTATAGCTTTCGCTGTATTATAATCATGATATTATTATAACATCATGCTTAGGTTAGGTGTCATTGGCAGTCTAATCAGTATTTCATATCTTACATTTCTTAGAACAGACCGCAATTTTATTAAAAAAAAACAGTATAAAGGGAGCAAATCCAAAATAATATTATAAATGCGAAAGTAACTCTGTCTGCTTGTCCATCTTTTCTTCACGCTTAAACTACTGAACCGTTTTCTGTGAAATTTGGTACAGACATAGTTTGGAACTCGAGAAAGGACAAAGGATAGTTTTTTATACCAAAAAATCTGCAGGAAGTCACTGTTCCATGGAGTTGCGGACAAAAGCTAGCTATCTAATAATTTCTTCCCTTGATGTGGTGACTGGGAATGTCAGACCCTTACAGACTAAATACCACCCCATCCCTTCTCCTACTTCTAGTCTAGACCGTGATACATAATCGGTCTTGCTTACTCTTACTTTTTTATGATGGAAAAACTACTTCTTTCAGAGGCGAGAGGGAGTGTCAGACTCTTACTGGCCCTTACTGGCTCTTACTGACTATCACCGCGATATCTTTCTCCTCCTCCAGGTTGGAGCCTCGGTACCTACTTTATTACATATCTCTATCAATATATCTATTACATAACCTTCTATCTCTTTTCGTAAACGTATTACAGATTTGCCGTTTAAGAGTAGGTTTTGCTCAAAGTCAATCAAACGGCAAATCTGTAGGAGTTTTGGGTGTAATACGCTTACAACTACAATCCCTACAGATTTGCCGTTTGATTGACTTTGAGCAAATCCTACTCTTAAACGGCAAATCTGTAGGAGTTTTGGGTGTAATACGCTTACACCTACAATCCCTACAGATTTGCCGTTTGATTAACTTTGTGCAAAACCTACTCTTAAACGAAAAGAGATAGGCTATGTTAATAACTTTTCAGACAATAAACTTTGACATCGCTTCCTAACCTCAAAACACGTGGCAAAATACTAGAGAATGATCCATTATAGTAAATACAATGTTTTTCCGTAAGTAAGTGGAGTGTTATCACAACATAATAATATGATTGAAGGGGCGTGTTGTCACGGATCACTGCGTTATCACACCCGTATCACTACGTTAGATATCAAGAGTTGAGGTAAGCAGATCTTTAGGGTTAGTATATGAAAAATTGTTGTTGAAGAAGATCTTTTTATTAAGAATTTTCATAGTAGTTGGTAATGTATAGATAATTGAAAATGTGTAAGTGTGTGACGCCATGCTTCGGCACGATTGGGTCGTCTTGACAGGAGTGATACCACGGCCTCACAGAAAACCGAACAACGCTTACGTTGTTTATCGCCGTGTGAGTGAGATTACCTTTTTATTTGTGAGGGCGAAAATAATCAAATGTCTTCTCCCACCCAGGGCCAGGCGGGAGGAGTGTCAGGTTCTTACTGACTAACCCCCTCCCCCCGTCACTTCTCCTGTTCTGGGCGGAGGTCACGGTGACTCATTGCGCTTACCCCGCAACCTCGGCTGAACATCAGCCCTATAGAGCCCCGTCTGTGGTGGTCCATTGACTCTTTGAGGCGCGCGCGGAACGCTACGCGCCGTACGCTCGGGTCGAGTGAGGTTTCCTGGAAGCCCAATCGTTCCCCCATCCTTAATCCTCAAATCCCCTATCCTTAAATCCTTAATGATCCCTAAGAGGCGAGTGTCTATGGGAGGCGCTGATTGCTTACCTATGACCCAAGAAAATGTACTACAAAATGTTTGCATGTGCATCTTCATTATCATCATTATCAGCTCCAGCAGTCTATAAGGGCACACTAATGACCAAAAGTCTCTTCTCATACGGAGATGGTTTGAGAATTAAACACTACGCTTCCTCAAGGAGGATTGGCGCCTTCAAACTTATAATAAGTAATAAGTTAAGTTTGTAATAATATAAGTACAAGTTTCCTCGTGATGTTTCCATTTAGCGTATGTCAGTGTTCTTCAAAATAATCTTAGAAGGCACATATATCTGGGAAAAGAACATTCATTACTCATCGGGATTGAAACGGAACCCTCCAGCAGAGAGAATCGGGCTTCCCTAAAAAAAAATACCTGACGTAGGTAGTAATCACAGCCCTATTAACAATACAATAGGTGATTGACAATTTAATGTTAATAGATACATTGTTATTATCTTCAATATACATATATAGGTATCTATATAATAGTATGGATACACATACCTATTATAGAAAATACAAATCCATTTATCAAATGACAAAAGAAAATATCTACATAGACATTAAATTCATATGTAATCTTACTAATATTATAAATGCGAAAGTTACGATGTTTGGATCTTTGTTATTTAATCACACCAAAACGTCTCGACGGATCTGGATGAAATACAAACTCGTGTCACTACGTCTCGAAGCGTCACATCATTAGTACGTCATAGGTAACATTAATATTTTTGAGAATAATGCCGTCTTGAGTTCTGAAATATTGTAAAAATTATTCCCAAAAATAAAAATAAAGAGGACAGACAAGATTGGATCCGTTTTTTTGATCCCGACGATCTACACACCTGAGGCCGAAGTTCATGATAAGGAAGGCACGGTGAAGTATATACTGCCACTACAAAGCCCAGGTAAGATCAACTGCAGCTGCGGTAGTTCCTACATTGAGCAAACGAAGCGGACCATTGCTAAGAGGCTCAAGGAACATATCGCCGCAGTCAAGAACCGACAGAGCAACAAATCAGCGATAGCAGAACAGCTGCTCCAGGCTGGTTCTAATCGCTGGATAGAATTCCACCGACCACAAATTCTCTCCACTGATCGCCACTGCCATACAAGACTTGTGAGTGAAGCGGTTGAAATAAAGAAATGCCCAAAGTAATTACAATCAGGAGGACGGCTTTAAATTATCATCGACGTGGAATCCAGTGATTCGCATAACACAACCTCGCTTTCCTTCAAAGTCGGTTAACACATCTGTAGATACAGTCAGCGTAGAGTGTAGACGGCCTAATATGACAAAAAAGGAAAATATGGGGGTAGATTAAAAATTATCGCCCGAATACAGGGAGCTGTGACATCGCATCTTCAGTCTGCTCGTGACCACGACCTGTGCAACCGGGTCGAAACGTCAAGCCTACCAAGGTATTTGAATAATTATTTTCCGCGTTAATACCCGCGTAATAATATGTTGTAAGGAGTATCTATTCATAGATAAATATTGATTATTTGTCTATTCGGATATTATTTAAAGTAATAATTTTTAGTGAATTCTTGGAATACAAAACTTTAACAAAAATCGGTCGGTGTAGCTTATTGAGATTGAGCTTTGAGATTATATTAGCTGAAACAGGATTATTGATTTAGAAAAATATTTCAAAATTAATGTTTTGTTTGTCTCACTTTTTGATTGTTTTTTTTTATGGAATAGGAGGCAAACGAGCAGACGGATCACCTGATGGTAAGCGATCGGCGCCGCCCATGGACAGCTGCAACACCACAGTCACAGGTGCGTTGCCGGCCTTTTAAGAAGGAGTACGCTCGTTTCTTGAAGGTTTGAAGGTCATATCGCTTCGGGAATACCGCCGCCGGAAGATCATTCCAAAGCTTTGTATTTTTGTAGGTACTTTTTGACTAATAATTTGACTGAAGAATATAAGTCATAACTAAATTATGCTATAGCATGTCATAGTTTGATGGACATGCTACGAATTTTACGACCTTGGGATTGCTTGGTTTGCAATATTATAAGAAATTAGTGCAAAATAACGGCTGCTAATTACGTATATTTAGGTAAACTTCACTACTGTAAACTGTAAACTTTAACTAATAAACATTATTCAAAAAAATAAAATCATTTCCATTTTTTTTTCGTTTTAAATAATTTTTTCGTATAAAAACCTTGTATAAACATTTTTTTATGGTATAAGTCGGCAAACGATCGCCTTTTTGTAAAGCCGTGGTATCACTCCGGTCGAGCCGACCCATTTGTGCCGAAATTTGGCTCTCCCACACTTAAAAGAATCCTTGGATACGTTACTTCTTTAGCTAATAGCTTTCATCTCATTTTTTTTTATGGTATAAGTCAGCAAATGAGCAGACGGATTACCTGATGGTAAGCAATCGGCGGCGCCCAAGGACACCCGCAACACCAAAGGAGTCACGAGTGCGTTGCCGGCCTATGGGGATGGGGGTTGCGGATATTAGGATTCGGAAGGGATAGGGGAAGGGGAGGAATTGGGCCTCCGGTAACTTCACTTACACGGCGAAACACAACGCTGTGGGTTGTTTCACGCCGGTCGAGCCGACCCATTCGTGTCGAAGCATGGTTCTCCCACACTATCAAACTTACAAGTCTCTATTTCCTTCCAGATTTATCTGGATATTGTAAAAGATAACTTTAGATACACTTCAACTCACATATCTGTACACACGAAAGAAACAAATGACGACAGAATATTCAAACCTATTTGCTTAGTCATCTATGTGTGATAAACGGTTGGCAGAAGTAGAGGTAGAGGTATGGATTACGGATCTGAATAAAAATGAGTTTATCTTTCAATCGTGGTAATTCGCGAGGCCGGAGAACGCCGGCGTTCGATTGGGGTTTGAAGAATTAACGCAGTGAACAATGTAATTAAATATGTACTTTATAATAAACAAGTCAAGCAACTACATATTCATATTCATTTATTTGCATTCCATAAAGTAAATAGGGTGTTACAATACGCTTAAAGCTAAGCAGGGCACAGCAACATTTAATAAAATGAAGTTAATATTTTTTCAATAAAGTTGACATTTATCATCAAATTTCTAATAATTAAAACGTAACATAAAATCGAATTTAAATTAAACATATAAAAGTCAAAATTAAATTATTACAATCAAAATAAATATAATTGAGGTCAAAATAAAATAAAAATAAAATATGTAAATAAAAGGAAAACTTAAATCAAATCAAGTCATCACAATCGAATCAAAATAATCAGAATCAAATTAAAATAGAATCACAATATATCTACATATGTAAGAACTATAATTGTTTTTATTTTTGAAACGGAAAATCAGTTAAGTATTTTTTTTTTCGTTTCACACACATCATCAGCCTTTAAGTGCCCACTGCTGACCAAAGGCCTCTTCTCAAGACAACAGAACATACCATCATATATAATGTTAGTAGTAAGGTATATTCTGGCAAAAAAAAACTCATATCAAATGGTGTTACACAGGCTCAGGGGCAGCACAATCTTATCTTATTTTATATTAATATTCAGGGCTGCTCCTCTAAATTATTTGAATTAGAAATGTTCCTCGAGAAAACACAATTTGATATTGTGTGTTTAGCGGAACATTGGATGAAAGAGGACCAATTAATATCTTTTAATTTTGATAATTATATTGTATTAAGTAATTTTAGTAGAAAATATATGTTACATGGTGGGTCCTTAATTTTAGTCAAAAATGGCATTAAGTCCAAAGAAAGGAAAGATATTGTAGCACTGTCAGTTGAACACACTATTGAGTTGTCCTGTGTTGAGCTGGATAAACATGTTGTTGTTTGTGTTTATAGACCACCTAATTATCAGAATCTTGCAGTGTTTGATTCAGTAATGGAAGATGTTTTGAAGAAGGTATGTTCTAGCCATAAATCAGTACTTGTATGTGGCGATTTTAACATTAATTTATTGGAAAACAATGCAGGCAGCATGGAACTATTAAATTTGTTTGGATCATTTAATTTAAAAAATGTTTTTCTGGAACCGACTAGGATAACACCATCCACTGCCACGTGTATTGATAACATTTTTAGTAACAGTAACTATTTAGAAAAAAAAAATTTAAACAGTTTACCTTCTGACCACAGTGGTCTTGTGGTAACTTACAGCACTTATTTGCCTCTACAAAAAAATTCAAATAAAGTTTAGACATATTACAAATAAAAATTTAGAGAAACTCAATGATTCCATAGCAACTAAATTAAGTGTACAAAATTTTGATGTCAGTAATCCGAGCAAGTTATACGAAATATTTTTTGCGGTGTTAAATAGGGAATTTCAAGCTATTTTGCCAATGAAATGTAAAGACATCAATTCTAAGTTTCAGTTTAGCGATTGGGCAACCATAGGTATTCGTAAGAGTAGAGATAAACTTTTTGAGCTTTATGGCATGAAACCATTCAATTGCGACCCCCTTTTTCATCAACATGTAAAATTGTACTCAAAAACATTTAGAATAGTATGCAAAGCCGCAAAGCGACTTTTCATCAGTAATAAAATAAAATCAGCTGATGACAAGATAAAGGCTACGTGGAAAATAATACAGAATGAGACAGGTAGGAAACGATTAAAAAATTCGGAATTTTGTTTAAACACTGAAAGGGGACAGATTTCGTCAAGCAAAGATGTAGCTCAGGAGTTTGAGGCATTTTTTGCTAATATACCTGTCTCAACAACTGCTCATTTAGAATCATCAGCTAGACTATCGGTAACTTTGCTTAGAGAAAATGTCAAATCATGCAAAGACGATTTTAGTTTTCATTATACTAATCCTTTAGAGATAATAAAGGTTTTTAAAGAAATCAAGATTAAATCAACTGAGGACCTTTGGGGACTATCGGTGAAAGTCTGCGGATCACTTATCCGAACTTTAGCGCCGTATCTGGCTTTGATTTTCAGTAAAAGTATAGATGACGGTGTCTTCCCCAACCTAATGAAATACAGTAAAGTTATTCCATTATTCAAAAATGGTGACACTAAGGAACCAAACAACTATAGGCCTGTGTCTGTTCTGCCGGTTCTTAGCAAAGTGTTCGAAAAGTTAATGCTATCTCGGATGCTTCATCACTTTGATAAACATGCCATCTTCCATCACCAACAATACGGTTTCACTAAAGGTCGTTGTACAACTGACGCCGGTGTCACTTTGATAAAGGAGGTATTCGGTGCTTGGGAGGAAGCACAGGATGCTGTTGGTGTCTTTTGCGACCTGTCAAAGGCGTTCGATTGCGTTGATCATGAAACACTCTTGCTGAAATTAGATCATTACGGGATTAGACATACTGCACTCCGTTTACTAAAGTCATATTTAGAGGATAGGCAGCTGAGAGTTCATGTAGGTGGTTCTAACTCACGGGGCTCTGAGATAAAAATTGGCGTACCGCAAGGTTCAATTTTGGGTCCGTTTCTCTTCTTAGTGTATGTTAATGACTTGCCATTTCTATTTAAAACCGAGCCAAGAATGGTGCTGTTTGCAGATGATACATCATTAATTTTTAAAATAGGTCGACGTGTTAATACTTTGGACGAAGTAAACAGATCCATTCATCGAGTTCATAATTGGTTTGCAGTCAATAATTTAGCACTTAACGAGAAAAAAACAAAATGTATTAAATTTAGCTTGCCCAACGTACACAATAATGATTGTGACATAATTTTAAATGGGCAAAAGTTAGAATTTGTTAACGAGACTATGTTCCTAGGTATTACGCTAGACAATAAACTTCAATGGGGTTCCCACATAAAGACGCTTTCGGGAAGACTGAGCTCAGCTGTTTTTGCAGTTAGACAGATTAGACAGCTCATAGACGTGAACACAGCAAGGCTTGTTTATTTTAGCTATTTTCACAGCATTATGTCATACGGAATTTTGAAAAGTACCTTGTCAGTTTATATATGAAAATATTATGTACGTAAGGAAAAATTTGCAATTATTTGAAAAAAGAAGCGATAGACACAGTTTTAATACTAGAGGCAAAGATAGGCTGGCTGTGCCACGATTCCGTCTGTCCAAAGTACAGAAATCCTTTATGGGATTCTGTGTAAATTGTTACAATAAAATTCCAAGAAGTGTATTAAATCTTAATGAACGAAAAGGACATGGCCAACTTTTGTATGGGCGTTTGCATAGTTATTGAATTCAATGTACATCAATGATTTTTGGTGTTTACATTCGTGAATATTATTAAATTAAATTGCAAAAAATAAAACACATGAAGAACTCGTAATTATAACAAACAAGACGAAAATAGTTTCACTAAACCTTTAGTCAGATTACTGGCCATAAGTGCACGAAATAAGATTTTGCTTTTAAAAACCATGGCGTTTCAATTATTTTTTTATTTATTTATAAAATAAAACAAAATAATATGTATAAAGAATAATGATTTATTTATTAAGGAGAATAAATAAAATAAAAATACGTAATAATTCACTTTTATATTTTTATTATAAAGTGTATTTTATTATGTTTGTGTATGGAATGTACGTTTCTTTAATATATGTTCTGTATAATTGGGTAATAATATGGTAGTACTTTCCATTTGAAGCGGCCTGCTTAAAACAGGTGGTAATGGTGGTGGCTCTGGTGGGCTAACCACTTGAATATAAGGGGCTACTGCATTGTTGTCCGAACCCAATTCCTGCAAGTTTCGTGATAAGTCCTGCACTGTCTGTCTATTTGCCCGCATACAGCACACATGACAAACATAGTTGCTTCTTGAGGTCTGAAAATAAACCCCAGTTACAATAAACACATGTTTTCAAGTTTTATGTTATTGTACAGTGAGAAGTATTAGGTATGTTACCACATGCCTATTTTACAGAAGTCTATGCAAACATGGAAAATACATAAAGATAGATATTATAATCACACATACCTACTATGAGTACTTTTTTTATAGATTAATATAGATAAATATAAGTATATATATAAAACAATGAATAAAAAACAAAATGCTTACCACATTAATAGTATTTTGCGATATTAAGCCAGCTAGCAATGGAGAGTCCATACTGACATTATGGTGTCTTATTTTTCGAACCGATTTTCCACAACCAAGGCAAACCATGTTATGCCCCAGTAGTTCTCATGTTCACCAGCTTCAGTATTCAATAATAAGAAGCGTGGTTGACAAATGAATGTCCCCAGAGGCAACTAAAAAAAAGATGCACTATTTAAAATCGCATACCATGATAAAACATAAAAAAACAGACTAAGTATTATATATTCCGACTTCACACCTGGGTTTGAGCTGGTTAACCAACGTGAAAGTTTTGTTTGATGGTGTGCAGAAAGCGAGGATATAAGGCGCCTCTGTAGCCTTTGTACGCCTATTCCGCAGTTGATGCACCTCATCGTAATCCACAAAACAAATCCAAAACGCAAAACAGTTACCCCAGTATTATTAGCAAGGTTAATAAAAACACGCTGTCAAAAGTGCCAAACACGTTCCGTTTCGTTTAAGTTTTTTTTTTTTTGGTGAATTGGATAAAAATAAAACATAACATTATTATAATATGAGTATATTTTAAAATGCAACTAAAACCAATGAATACAGTTTGGTATGAATAAAATGTTCCTATTGTAATGCATTTGTCGATCATATCACACGTTTTCTACGAGTGTAGTTTAAGACACGTGGTTTGGAATTGGAACGTCTTTTTATTTATCTTTCTCTATGGACTATTATGGCGAAACTTGACAAACGAACTTGATTTTGTTGCATTACTTTTACATTTTTTTAATAATAATTGTCAGGTCTGGAGAGGCTAAAAACTACGTAATAATTCATATTTCTATTTGTATTTTACAGTGTATTAATTTTGTTCGTGTACGTGGAATGTACTTTTTTGGCCATGTCCTTTAAAACTAATATTAAACGCGAATTATGTAGACAGGCATACTACAAACTTTCAGATTATATTGAGGATAAGAATGCCTGGCAGCATGTTGGTTCGGCTCCACTGGACAATTCTCAAATATGTAGTCAGTAGTTATTAAAATTCTCAAAATTAATGAAACCTTGAATGAGTTTATATAGAAGCATTCTTTTGGATTGTAAGTACGCATATGTGAGCGCCATGTACGAGACAACAAAGGATTAAAATTTTAATGATAGATTAAATAGACCATCATTTGTTCCTTTTATTAACAACTTGTCTCTGCATTGTTCTCACATAGGGGTACAGTAATGTATAAAAAATTTATTATTGATGAATTGTAAAAAAAAAATACTTTTTTTTTTAAAAGAGTAACGATGGAGGTTCTTGCTCGTTCTTCTCCATTCGAAACTACAATTTGGAACGAGCACCTAGCTTCACTGACGAACAGACTGACAGACTACTATTCTATTTTGACGTTTCAAAAGTACCTATTTATGGTTTATTTGGAATAAATGATTTTGATTTGATTTGATTTGATTCTCACACGGAGAAGATTTGAGCATTATTCACCACGCTTGCTCAAGGCTAGTTGGCGATGTCAAACTTATAATTCGAAACTATAAGTTCAGGTTTCCTCACGATGTTTTCCTTCACCGTATGTCAGTGGTGTCTAAATTATCATAGAAAGTACATATAACTCGGAAAAAGTCCCATTGATACTTGCCAGGTTTCGAGGTCTGCGGGCCAATATTTTTTTTCTTTTGTTTTCTTAGAAACATCAACAAAACTACTTTGACGTACCGATACAGTACTCTACGACTTGGTAAAACCGTATCACTACCACGCCAGATACTCTACATCCACCCCCTTCTGCAGTATGATACTGTCCTAGGAGATTTGCGAAATGCAATGCCGTTTGAAGTATATTTTTTTATTTAATAGATTAATAGATCGGCAAACGAGCAGTCGTATTACCTGATGGTAAGCAATCAGCACCGCCCATGGACACCTACAACAGAAGAGTGACGAGTACGTTGCAGACCTTTTAGTAATTAGGGACTAGGAAGGAATTGGGGGTGGCGAAGGATTGGGCCTCCGGTAACCTCATTCACACGGTGAAACACAACGCTGTGATTTTTTCACGCCGGTTTTCTGTGAGGCCGTGATATCGCTCTGGTCGAGCCGACCCATTCGTACCGAAGCATGGCTCTCCCACACTTGATATTTAAGTGTGTTCGTGGCCCATGGCCACGTAGTACAAAACAAAATCGCTTTCTCCGTCCATATGTCCCTATGTATGCTTAAATCTTTAAAACTACGCAACGGATTTTGATGCAGTTTTTGAATAATAGACAGAGAGATTGAAGAAGGAGGTTTATATGTGTAATAAGGTCCTTTAAATAGTGGAGACATTTAGTATTAGCATTACACCAGGGCCTCGAGTCTGCTATGAGAATAGTGTCATAATAGTAGATCATGGTTGCAAAATTGTTGATGTTGACAAGTTTGGTAATCTACTAACACTATAGCATCATTATGACCTCCCAATGCCACTTTATTGAAATAATTCTTTAGAACGGTAATCTCGTACATAATGACAAATGAATATTTGACATAATGCCACTAAATTTATAAAAAAAAAATCAGTTCCTTTATTCAATGTTTTACGTTTAGAATATTAATGTGCAGTTATTGTTTACAATTCGTTACAAGATATCTCGTACTATAATTCTATTACGACATCGCCGAACGCCAATGATCAGCCATTTTGAATTAACAGATTACGAAATTTTAGCAAAATGACAATGGAATTGTGTAGGAATGACAACACTTTGAAAATAGTAGACTCGGGCCCCTGTGCGAAGCCTGGGCAGGTCGCTAGTCTCCATATAAATGAAATGACAATGGTTCTTGTAAATAATAATTCGCTACTATCCCAACTACAAAACTATCGATAATACCTCCATTATCATTTCTCATTCTGGCACAGTTTTTCCTGGTCAATATCAACTGATATTTACATCATCACGCTCGTAATAGCTGTTAATGTGATATTATATCTACGTTTTTTTTCATGGTATAGGTCTGCTAACGAGCAAGCGGATTACCTGATGGTAAGCAATCAGCGTCGCCCATGGACACCCGCAATACCAAAAGTGTGACTGCGTTGCCGGCCTTTTAGGGATAAGGGTTTTGGATATTTAAGGATTGGGAAGTGGTAGGGGGAGGGGGAGGGATTGGGCTTCCGGTAACCTCACTCACACGGCGAAACACAACGCTGTGGTTGTTTCACGCCGGTTTTCTGTTAGGCCGTGGTATCACTCCGGTCGAGCCGACCCATTCGTGCCGAAGCATGGCTCTCCCACACTTTAACGTGTCATCAACGTGTGTTTTTGACGTGTCATGATTATGCCACAACCTTACTTCGAACCCACGACTTGATCACCCACCTGCGGAGTTAGGTCTTTGCATAACGTATGATTGACGTCATCGGCACGCCTACCGCGACGATTCTTTGATAAATTACGCTAACCTTTTCACGTGACTTTGGTCTGTGGCAACTAACGCATCGTCAGTGCGTTGCGCATAGATACAGAACTGGCGTGTGCTGTCAAACGATTTTCACATTTATATGCGTATATACATCCAAAACGGCTGGACTGATTTCGTTCAAATTTGGTAAGACTTAGGTAGTTGGATATCCTTGCGGCACGGCCAGCGAGCCACTAATCATTATATAAACATGGATATATATGCATGATTTTACTAGTTTTATCATTAAAAAAAAAAAACAGGGGTTTACTTTATATGTAAAATTTTAAACACTCTCTATGGTGGAAAACATTTTAAGTACCGATGTTTTTTTTTAATTCAATGTCTGTCCCACTACTCGGCTATTAGTTGTATCCTGAACTTTTTGTCTATAACCTCCCTCCAAAAATGTACTGATCCAACACTAAAAGAATTGTTCATTTCGGAACAGTAGTTCCGGAGATAAGATTCCTCACAGAATACCGGCGTGAAACAACCACAGCGTTGTGTTTCGCCGTGTGAGTGAGGTTACCGGAGGCCCAATCCTTCCCCTCCCCGGACCCTTCCCCAACCCCTAAATCTCCAAATCCCTAATCCCTAAAAGGTCGGCAACGCACTCGTAACTCCTCCGTTGCGGGTGTCCATGGGCGGCGCTGATTGCTTACCATTAGGTAATCCGTATGCTCGTTTGCAGACTTAGTACATAAAAAAAATAAGCGCTTTTAAACCAATAAACAAAGAAACTCTAATATTCGTCTAGACTTTTTACACTTTTTACCATCTGGTAATTTTTACAACTCTCAATTTTATTAACACTGTTTTTTTTTTAATCCACTTGGGGTTAAACCCGCCCCAAGAGGGAGTTTATTGAGACGCAGCGCGCAAATCTTATCTGCTATTTAATACAGATTTGTATATGGGATGAATTGGGGCATAATTATGAGACTGATATAAACATAAAAGGTGGTTGTTTACATAGAAAATAATAATGATTGTGTTTGAGTGTGTAAATGTGTGTAATGTGTACGTGCTAGTATGTGTGAGTGTTGTTTAAGTGTCACTTATACACTTAAATGACACTATCACACTACCACTATTAACACTGTTACCACAAGGAAATATGGTAAAAAAATTACTTAAATACACAAACTGTCTGTACATATAATTTTACATATATTATGAATTAACTAGAATCATGTGAGTATGTCAAAAACGTGATATGTTTATTGTGTAGGCGTGTAAAGTTATCATTCAGTAAATATAATTATTACAATTACAATTAATCTTATCAATATAACAAACACAATTTTTATTATTAATGAGTTAAGCAGAGACTTAGGAGTCTTTTGTCTTTCGTCGATGAAGGGAATTAAAATGGACTTGGCTCAATAGACAAATCAAATGATCCTTTTTTGAATTTGTTTGAATTTGTTTTTTTTTTTGTGTTTAAAGAACCTTGCCCCGCTTTAGAATGTTATCATATGTCGTAGATGCGTTTACAAACATACAATTTTAAAACACACATCACACCCAGGCCCAGAATTCAGCCAGGGTTGCGGGGTACGCGCAATGAGGCACCTCGACCTCGGCCCAGAGCAGGAGAAGGAACAGGTTTTTAGTCAGTAAGAGTCTGACACTCCCTCCCGCCCGGCCCTGGGCGAGAAAAGTCATTTGATGATTTTCCCCTCACAAAAAAAACCCAGGCCCAGTACAACAATTTGTAGATCACATAAAAAGTTGTTCCTTGCAGGATACGAGCCCGCAACAAGTTGCGCGGCAGCCAGTTGCCCAGCCACCGCGTCAACTGTAAAAGGTCTAAAGGTTCTTTAAAGAAAACATACCTTATGTTTTTTTTCATCAGGGGAAAATCATCAAATGACTTCTCCTGCCTAGGGTAAGGCGAGAGAGACTGTCAGACTCTTACTGACTAACCTTCTCCCGTTTCTTCTACTGCTCTGGGCCGAGGCCGCGGTTACTCATTGCGCTTAACCCGCAACCCCGGCTGAACATCAGCCCTTTAGGGCCCCGTCTGTTGTGGTCTATTGGCTCTTTGAGGCGCGCGCGTAACGCTACGCGTCGTCCGTTGGGGACTGAATCTGGTCGGGTGGCGAGCTACCCTCACTTGCCGTCCGCAGACCCGCTGACGGTGGCCGGCGATCGTCTCTCGAACGGAAAAAGGTATAAAGATTGTTTGAGGAAAGTATAACTTACACTTCAAAAATTAAAGTATATGACGGCACTTCGATTATTTAAATTGAATTTTGAAGGAGGTTTTATCAGTTAACACAATTCATCGGACGAGAGTGCAACGAATCGTACTCTGGCGGAACGTCAGACAGTTCTGCGTGCGCATTATGGTGGAGAGCGAGCGCTGTGACTGTCATAGGAGACGGATCGCCGATGTCCGTTATTTTTGTAATTTATTCAGTCTGATTATAAAATCCTACACCCTGCGATGGACTGGGAAGACGATGATCGGGATGTTGATGTTTGTACCAACCCCCCGGTGCCTTCGGGCCGGGATCTTTAAATAATAAGCGAGCTAGAACTTATAGCACATAAGTTGAACGCTCTCCTAATAAAAACACAAATTCTTAGTATAAGGGTTAAAGTTGAAATGACTTAGTAAAATTACTAAAAGGTGGCCAATAACAAGACTAATTAACAAAGAAAATAATTATAAAAATAACTCGAAGTTAAGTCGACGAACTCGTATCTATCTAGTTCAGTTTTATAATAACCTTGAATTGGGTTTCGTTACGTTAACCTCCGGTTAACTGTCTGGTTATTAGTTTAGTAAACAGTTTTAATCTAACTTCGTAACATAATAATATAACTTTTCCGGTAACCTCACACGGTGCAACGTAACGCAAACGTTGTTTCACGCTGGTTTTTATTTTTATTTATTATCTTTATTTAACATATAAACATACACATAATATATTTAAATATTTCTTAAAAATTAAAAAAAAGAACATTAAAAAAATATTAAAAATAGTGTCCCACCGGTATCGGGAACAGGGTCCAAGCTACCGGCGGTCAGGGCTCCAGAGAAAGGAACCTCCTGACAATACGAGCCGTACCTACCACTTTCTGAATCAAGCCCTTGATCCAGCCACCTAACGAGAGCCTCCTAAGATGTTGGTCGAGGCTCTTGGCTATTAAGCCATTGGCTGACACGACTATCGGTACAATGATAGCTGAATCCACTTCCCACATGTCGACAACCTCGCGAGCCAAGTCGATATACTTGATCAGTTTATCTTTCTCGGCTTTCACAAGGTTCTCGTCATGTAGGACGGCTATGTCAACAATCATTGCACGCCTCTCCTTTCGGTCCACTACCACAATATCAGGCTTATTGGCCACAATAATCCTGTCAGTGATGATAGACCGGTCCCAGTACAAGGTGATATGACCATTATCAAGAACTGGGTCGGGCTCATACCTGTAGTACGGCACTTCCGATTCCACAAGAGAGTACTTCAAAGCAAGCTGCTGATGGATGATCCTGGCTACAAGATTATGCCTATGCAAGTACTCGCCATTAGCTAGACGAGAACAACCAGAGATTATGTGACGAATTGATTCTCCCGGACGGTGACATGCCCGACAGATGTCAACCGTGCCGTCCTTCACAATGAATCTCCGGTAGTTATTAGTCATTATAACTTAGTTCATAATTGCACAGACAAACCCTTCGGTTTCCCCAAAGAGGTCACCGAAACGCAGGCAGGTTACAGACGATAACTGGTCTTCATCCGGCCTGTGTAGGGCTCGGAAAAAGCGTCCGTGAAGCTCCTTGCTCTGGCATACTTCCCTGCGAGCGTTGGTGTCAAGTACGACCAGTTTTCGCTAGCCAGAATGAGCGGGGTGAAACCCTTTTGTCACCCTTTATTTATTAATAATAATAAATAACAATAACAATAAAGTTTTTTAATAATCTAAGGCCCACAAAATCGGTAACACAGTTTATATGCGGGAACAGAACATAGTTTTGTTAGATTTAAATATTCTTATAATAAATGTCTTAATATTATTCTATTGTGGTTTAGTAGTCCGTTTAATATTATAATTATACATTGTATAAAAATACAGTATTAATTTAACTCACCGTCGTGGTGGCCCGGAGGTTAAGGAGTCCGCTTCTCATGCATGAGAGTGTGGGTTCGAAACCTGGCAAGTACCAATGTGACTTTTTCCGACTTATATGTGCTTTCTATGATTATTTAGACACCACCGACATACGGTGAAAGTGGCATCGTGAGGAAACCTGGACTTATACTTTCTAATTATAAATTTGAAATCGCCAACCCGCATTGAGCAAGCGTGGTGATTAATGCTCTAGCCTTCTCCGTATGAGAAGAGGCCTTTGCTCAGCAGTGGACACTTATAGGCTGATGATGATGTATAAAAAATAAAGTATACTCGTACAAAATACCGACAAATATGGGTCCTTGGTTATCACGACTATAAAGCCATTCGTGTCGAGGCATAGATCTCTATCTATGGACCTCTTTTACATTAGCAGGTTCGTAATAACCTCCAATATTTTAATATGTAGATAGATAGATCAATATTTATCGGTCAAATAAAATTTGTACCAAATAAAATTAATTGCAGCATTACTTTAGAACGGATGGCCTTATTTCAAACAGCTACCTTTTAGGCAAAATTAAAATGGCGAATTCAAGAAGGTAGTTCAAGTCTTGTAGGGAACGAATCTAGTTCAAACTGGTTATCTTGATCAAAATCGATCAGGAGACACACATTACAAGGTGTATTCGATTGATTTCTTTAAAGAAGTTTTCATATACATGATGACTCAGCATAATTTATTATTAAAAATAATTCTAATATTTTATCTTTGCTAGATAAAATGCTATCTGTTTTTCCGTACGCAGCCCATCATTCCAAACTCCAAAGTACAAGTAGTGAAACCTTTATTGTAAAAAATAATTAAGTTTTTTTGGGGGAAGATAATCCTCAAATTACTTCTCTCGCCCAGGGTATGGCGAGAAGTAGCTCGCCGCTAGACCAGAACCAGACCCATCCGTATGGCGCGTAGCGTGCACCTCAAAGAGCCAATAGACCACCACAGACGGGGCCCTATAGAGCTGTTCAGCCGGGGTTGTGGGGTAAGCGCAATGAGTCACCGCGACCTCGGCCCAGAGCAGGAGAAGGAATGTGGGGGATTTTTAGTCAGTAAGACTCTGACACTCCCTCGCCTCACCCTGGGCGGGAGAACTCATTTGATGATTTTCCCCTGACAAAAAAAAGGGTATGGCGAGAAAGAGTGTCAGACTCTTACTGACTAAACACCGCTGGTTCCTTCTCCTGCTCCAGGCCGAGGTCGCGGTATGCCTTATTAAGTTGACCCACAATAGTATATAATTTATCTGACCCGAGGATTGAAAGCGCGACCTCTCAATCCGACGTCGTTACTATCACTAAGCAGTCTGAGCATTTATCTCTGTTACAACCTTGTCAAAATGGGCACACCTTTTAAAATATACTTTTATATACTCTACGCATGTGATGCGACTTATTAGGATTAAATGAATCACATATATAATATCAAAAATCATCATATCTGGGATAATAATCAGGGATTATCATATGTATAATCTAAATATTATAGATAGATTAACGATTTAATAAAGTAGGTATAAGTTTCGTGATTGATAGCACTTTGAATTTGGTCATTTGGTATGTCATAATTACCTGATGGTAAGCAATTAGCGGCGCCCATGGACACCTGAAACACCAGACGAGCTACGAGTACTTTGCTAGCCTATTGGGGTTGGCGATTTAGGGATTGATAGGCGGAAAGTATTATTCCCCTAGTAACCCCAATGATACGACGAAACGCAACGCTATGGTTGTTTTACGCCGGTCTTCTGTGAGACCGTGATATCACTCCGGTCGAGCTGACTTGACATTCGTACCGAAGCTTGGCTCTCTCACACTTATTATTTCATGTGTTTATAACATAAATGTCTGTAGACTGTGAGCTCGAAACCACTCTTTGTGTGATTCACAGATTGTTGTTCCGGATCTGGGTGAGAATTTAATGTGAAATTGTATATTTTGTAAACACGCAACGCACAAAAGAGAAAAACGCTGGTGTGGGCAAATGCAACTTAAAAAAAAATTGGTCGACCATTTCTATATTTATAATTATTATGCTTGCTACGAATACTTAGTTGGCATCGATTCCCAAACAGAATGTAGAATAAATAGAGTTATCCGTTTCCAAATTCGTTTTGGTATTTTTTTTTATGTAATTGGTCGGCAAACGAGCAGACGGATTACCTGATGGTAAGCAATCAGCGCCGCCCATGGACACCCGCAACGGAGGACTTACGAGTGCGTTGCCGACCTTTTAGGGATTAGGGATTTGGAGATTTAGGGATTGAGGAGGGATTGGGGGCGGGGAAGGATTGGGCCTCCGGCAACCTCACCCACACGGCGAAACACAACGCTGTGGTTGTTTCACGTCGGTCTTCTGTGAGGCCGTGGTATCACTCCGGTCGAGCCGACCCATTCGTGCCGAAGCATGGCTCTCCCACACTCATGATCTTGCTACAGTTTCTATTATTATTCGATGTGATATCACAAATACTAGCCACGCTATCTTGCATGAAGAAAAAAATCTATAATCTGTTAGACTCATCGGCATTGGTCAGTCGGGAATCGAACCAACGTACAAAAATCGCGTGATATGCCGCAGCGACTGTGTTATCTAAGAAGGCTATAGTGCGATTGATAAGGCTTCACTTGGTTCGATATTTGCGAATGTTTCTTAGCTCTTGATTCGGTAGGTTAGGTTAGATAATATTTTAATATAAAATTTGAGACAGCTGCAAAAGAATGCGTCACCAATTTAGCCTAAAGGAGAAATTTTGTAGATTACTTAAATTGTCAAAGTCCAATTCAAAATTGTTCAGGCCAATACTTATCAGTTCTGGAAAGAGTTCTTGATAGTAATTGAAAACGGTTTTTTAATAACTTAAAATGTTTAAATCTTATATCATCTTGAAAATAAAGCTTACCTACATATGCATACTGACAATTCAAAAGAATGCTTCTATATAAACTCTGCTTAACTAATAAAAAAAAATTAAGTTTTAATTCGTTCTAAGAATTTGTAACTGCTGTTTATTTCAGTATGGGCAATACTCAAGTGTCAAGAGAGCGTTGCTAACCTTTTGGGGATAAGGGTTTGGGAGATATGGGGATTGGGGGAGAGGAAGTATTGGGCCTCCAGTAACCTCACTCACCCATCCTCTGTCCTTAAATCCGCTATCCTTAAATCTCTAATAACCCACAAGAGACCGGCAACGCACTTGTAGTAACTCCTTTGGTATTACGATTGTCCATGGGCGGCGCTGATTGCTTACCATCAAGTAATCCGTCTGCTCATTTGCTAACCTATGACATAAAAGTGTGGGAGAGCCATGATTCAGCTTCACGAATGGGTCGGAATGATATCACGGCCGACGACAACCACAGCGTTGTGTTTCACCGTGTGAGTGAGGTTACCGGAGGCCCAATCCTTCCCTCCCCCGATCTCTCCCCAATCCCTAAATCTCTAAAACCCTAATCCCTTAAAGATCGGCAACGCACTCGTAACTCCTCCGTTGCAGGTGTCCATGGGCGGCTCTGATTGCTTACCATCAGGTAATCCGTCGGCTCGTTTGCTGACCTATAACATAAAAAAATATACAATGCGGCCGACGTATTTTGGCGAGTCTGAAGTTAGCCGTTTGTCTGCGCAATGGATCTTTTAGGAACAAAATTGTGTACTGCGCAGCTAATCGGCTAACTTCAGACTCGCCAAGATACGTCGGCCGCAGTGTAGGTAATATGTTTTCACTAAAATATTACAACTATCTCAATAAATACCAGCAAACGGTCATAAATATCGAGTCCAAGTAAAACCTTATCATTAACACTATAGCCTTTTTAGATAACACAGTCGCCGCGAGGTGTCACGCGATTGTTGTACGTCGGTTCGATTCCCGGCCGACCAATGCCGGTGAGTTTCACCGATTATAGAACTTTGCGTCAGCCGCGTGATTTTATTATCACTGCCAAGTAACAGCTTAACAAACTCTAGAAATAATTATGTAACTTAGATTTGTACAAAGCCTATTTCATTTTGCTACTTATCTACAAATACATACATAATAATAAATGTTTTATTTCCAAAAACTTAGTACTACATTACAATTTTAATATGGCACCAGTATCAGTGAAAGTAGAGAGATTAGCGTCTATACGAAATAGGCTTAGCCGGTATTTCGGCTATCAGCACCTTTCTCCGCGAGTATTTCATCATCATCATCAGCCTATAAGTGCCCAATGCTGAGCAAAGGCCTCTTCTCATACGGAGAAGGTTAGAGCATTGATCATCATCCTGGTGCTCTATCTGTCTTTAGGCTCATTATAAGATTTCCTACGTCATAAGCATCTGTCTCAGTTAATATGTACATACATAGGTACGGCTCGACTGGAGTGATACCACAGCTTCACACACAACCGACGAAAACCAACTACAATGTTGTGTTTTACCTTATGAGAAAGGTTATCGCCTCATCCGTCCGCAATCCCTACATCTAAAAAAACCCTAATCTCCAAATCTCTAAAATCGAATCCCCAAAAATCTAACAATGCGCTTGTAACTCCTCTGATGGTGCGGGTGTCCATGGGTGGGACTGAATGCTTACCATCAGGTAATCCGTCTGCTCGTTTGCCGCAAAAATATGGAAAGACATCTTGTAAGGTGGATCGACGACATCGTCAGAATCGCGAAGAGACAATGGATGCACGTAGCGAGTTGTTTCATAGAGAGCACTTAGATGCAAACCTTTGTTCAGCTTTGGAGATTTTCAGGCTTTATATAGGTACTACTTTATAATAAAGGCAGATATTTTAAATATATATAGAAAATTCTATCTCTGCAAAATCAAGTTTTTTTTTTGTTATTAACAAACTTACAAATTCACATCACACACAAACCACCCGGAACAACAATTTGTGAGTCACATTGTGGGAATCGAAACCGCGAAACGTTGCACAGCAGCCAGTTGCCCAGTAAATACGCCAACCGTGTCGTCGAAATAAAAAAACATTACTTTCGTGAAAATGGGCATATAAGGTTCGTCGTTATAAATTAGGTATAGCATCTCTTAATCTGTCCCCAATTCCGGCGTGCAAAATTATATATTAATAGATAATGTTTTAAAATATTCATTCATCAAAATTGTACTGACTGACTGACTTGTCATTGTGAGGACCACCCTGAGGATAAGGTGGAGCATACGGTGGCGGTGTACCCAACTTGGGCTGAGCACCGCCGTGTCCTCGGGGAAGTGACCGACCGACCCAGCCTTATTCAAGGCCATGGTTTGTAGCGAGAGGAACTGTGAAGCCGTCTCCTCTTTCTGTGAAAAAGTGATGCTCGCAATGGAGGAGGCAGAGCGCGTGAGGGAACTATCCTCCTCATGCCTCAACCCCCTTAGTAGGCGACATTCCGGGATTCGGGGATCGAGAGATGATCTTCAATATGATAATGTCACCGGTCTGTGGATGGCGAGTAAGGGTAGCTAGACGCCCAACCAGAACCAGGTCCGAGCGTAAAGAGCCAATAGACCTAGCAGGAGAAGGAACGGAGGGTTTTTAGTCAGTAAGAATCTGACACTCTCTCTCATTTCTTCTCTCTGGGTGTCATGTGCATGTGAAATTGTATGTTTGTATTACCCACGACACAGGAGAAAATCCAAATGTGGTGCAACGTTTTTTTTTTAAAAGATAAGAAAAGACTCTCTCTCATTATCCTGGGCGGCAGAAGATTTTCTCCTGGCAAAAAAAAGAACTGACTGACTTTTCGTTACCAGTGGGACACAATTTTCAATCTTTTGTTCAAGATAGATGTTATTATTGTAATTAAAAGTGGTTTTAGCACAATAAAGATGGACGTATAAAATGGTCACTAGGTAATCCGTATGGCGATAAGATTACGAAAGAATTAGGTCATTATAATAACATACATACATATAGGTACGATGTCAACTATAGATTACATTATCACATGATATAATAAGGTGGGAAATTATAATTGTTAATAGTTTATTTCAATCGGTAGGAAATCTAATGAGGAAATTCGTTTATCTATGGTTAATGTAATATCCGATATTTTTTACGTAATGGTGATATTTTTAAAGACGCCAGTTCGCTACAATATTTGTGGATGAGGTTACCGGAGGCCCAATCCTTCCCCTCCCCCAATCCCTAAATCTCCAAAACCCTAAGCCTTATATGGTCGGCAACGCACTCGTAACTCCTCCGTTGCGGGTGTCGATAAGCGGCGCTGATTGCCTACCATCAGGTAATCCGTCTGCTCGTTTGCCGACCTATAAGATAAAAAAATTAAAACAACCTCCCGATATTAAAGTGTTTGTACATATTTTGTTTGGTTTAATTGATTGATTCAATCGAGAAAGTGGCATTACGACTCCGCTTCTCATCTCGCCTGTACACAAACGTCGAAATACTCACTTGTTTTAGTTCCTTTCACTTCGTTATTCACATGGTGGCGCCAATGTAGATTTCACTTCATTTGAGAATACGAAACTTTTAATAAACATGATTTCACCGCGGATTCTGTAGTGATTTCGCAAATTATCTTTTGAAAATAGAGTTGCAGGAAAAAGAACGGTACGGTGGTTTTTAATCAGTTAGAGTCTGACAAATAAGACTAAGTGTGGGAGAGTCAAGCTTCGGCACGAATGGGTCGGCTCGACCGGAGTGATACCACGGCTTCACAGAATAGCGGCGTGAAACAACCCACAGCGTTGTGTTTCGCCGTGTGAGTGAGGTTACCGGAGGCCCAATCAATCCCCTTCCCCTATCCCTTCCCAATCCTTATATCCGCAACCCCTATCCCCAAAAGGCCGGCAACGCACTCGTAACTCCTTTAGTGTTGCGGGTGTCCATGGGCGGCGCCGATTGCTTACAATCAGGTAATGCGTCTGCTCGTTTGCCGACTTATCCCATAAAAAAAGACTTATGTAAGGTGGACCAATGACATTGTTGTCGACTTGCGGGTAGTCACTAAATGCAAGTGGCGAGTTGTCGTTTGAAGTGGATGACTAATTATGAAACCTTTTATAAATTTTAATAGGTTTCGCACGGGTGTCATGCTGATACTATATTTCATCATCATCAGCCTATAAGTGCCCACTGCTGAGTAAAGGCCTCTTTTCATACGGAGAAGGTTAGAGCATTAATCACCACGCTTGCTCAATACGGGGCGAGGCGTGGCGATTTCAAACTTATAATTAGAAATTATAAGTCAGGTTTCCTCACGATGTTTACCTTCACCGTATGTCAGTAGTGTCTAAATAATCATAGAAAGTACATATAACTCGGAAAAAGTCACATTGGTACTTGCATGAGAAGCGGGTTCCTTAACTTACAGGCCACCACAACACTATATTTATCCACTATACAATGGCTTTATTATACATAGAAATCTTCCTCTTCAATAGCTCTTATCGATTAAAAACTATTCCCGCGCGGTATCACCCGCGATTCTATTTGATCGTAGCGTGATATTTTATAGCTTATAGCACACAGGAACATTATAGCTATCTATCAGTGAATTTTGGCAATCCGACCGCTGTTCTGAAGATTACCCCATAAATACAAACTTACAAATTTTACCTCTATATAATATAGGATAGAAGTAGCGTAGTAGTTTTAAATATTTAAGCATGCATAGGGATATAGGGACAGAGAAAGCGACTTTGTTTTATACTATATGTATAGTGAAGATAAGTTTGTAAATGAGAATCTACCAAATGTATTTTATATTATAATAAAATATTTATGCAGACAGACGTACATAGAAACAATCTTATCATAATACTTAAATTTCGATAACCCTGACTATACGATGGAAAAATATCGAAAATATAATACCAATTAAATGAAACAGCCTGTAGATAACCGTATCTATAGGCTGTTGTAATTATTATCATTGAAGGCTCTAGAATATTTATCCAATTAAAATCTCTATTTAATTATTAGATTAGGTTGTTTTTATTTAGTTTTCCGCTTGCAAGTTTAAGGGTTAAGAAAATATATTTTTTTTTTGTTTATAATATGTGATTTGTTCGCCATCTTGATTTGGTTTTCATCATCGTTGTTTAGCTTTGAATCTATATTAATAACTTTAAAGAACACATAGAAAAATTCTCTAAGATTCAAGACGAAGTGCCTTCGTGCCATGCCTTCGGGTTCGGAATTTTCTATCCATGTTTAATCGCTCGCAACTTCAGTTGAGCTAAGTACGATTTGTGATGTAATCATATGCTTTTTAACTCTTAAAAAAAATTACCTTTTACCTACAAATATAGTAAGTCGATCACACCTGTTTTTTTTTGAAGATTGGCAAAGAGAAATAAATAGGTAATTACTTGTTACTTCTTTTTACGTTTCTCTGTATATTACACTATTCTCACATAATCAAACCAACTAAATAATGTATAAAGAATCTTTATGTGACACTGATTTAAAAAGAGTCACCATGGAGTTGCTTGTTGTTCCCAAAGTGTACTTTGGAACGAGCAAATAGCTTCACTAAGAGGACTGACTTTGTTCTTACTCCGTGGGACTGACCGACAGACTGTCACTTTATATCTTTAAAATTTTGTTTGTCGTTCAAAAGTGCCTGTATGGGTCTAATTGAAATAAATGATTTTGACTTGTATTTTTAAAGGATAAGTGTCGGGGATCATATACCATTTAAGTTACTGCAAGCGTTATTTCACGCCTAATTTCTTTGAGGCCGTTGTGTCACTCCGATCATTGATTTCTCTTATTAACATTAATTTTACAGACATCGTGGTGACCTGAAGGTGAAGGCGTCCGCTTCTCATGCAAAACTCTGCGGGGCAATTGAGCAATCAGGTTGATTAAGCCTTTGCTTAGCAGTGGGCACTTATTGAATGATAATGTTTAAGTGTGGGAGAGCCATGCTTCGATACGAATGGGTGATACTACGGCCTCACAGAAAACCGAAGTGAAACAACCACAGCGTTGTGTTTCACCGTGTGAGTGAGGTTACCGTAGGCCCAATCCTTCCCCTCTCCCGATCCCTCCCCAATCCCTTAATCTCCAAAACCCTAATCCCTAAGAGGTCGGCAACGCACTCGTAACTCCTCCGTTAGCGGCACTGATTGCTTACAATCAGGTAATCCGTCTGCTCGTTTGCCGATCTATTACATAAAAAAAATCGAATTAAGAACTCGCAAAAAGAGCGGAGTGTACAGTACACTTTCGGCTATCTTTTCAATGTTATGTTATGTCTAACATAACATCCAAAATAGACGAAGCAATGAACGTAAACACGGCTATCGTAACGAAAAACATATTTCATATATTAATATAAATAACATTGATAACATAAACTATGCCACAGCTATGTTATGTTCGATTCTGTTATACCTGCTTTATTATATCTTGTTTATTTCCATTCACGTTAGCACTGACTGATTGACTGATTGATCGCTTTTTTTATGGTATAAGTCGGCAAACGAGCAGACGGATTACCTGATGGTAAGCAATCAGCGCCGCCCATGGACACCCGCAACACCAAAGGAGTTACGAGTGCGTTGCCGGCCTTTTGAGGATAGGGGTTGCGAATATAATTATCGGGAAGGGATATGGGAAGGGAAGGGATTTGGGCCTCCGGTAACCTCACTCACACTGCGAAACACAACATTGTGGGTTGTTTCACGCCGGTATTCTGTGAGGCCGTGGTATCACTCCGGTCGAGCCGGCCCATTCGTGCCGAAGCTTGGCTCTCCCACACTATTCACTTGTCGGAGCAGCAAAAAATAGTTGTTGGAGTTCTCATTTCAAAGTAGGCCTATCAGCCTATAAGTGCTTACTGCTTAGCAAAATGGCTTCTTTTCACACGGAAAAGGTTTTACTATTATTAACCTTTCAGTGGTGATAAATCTAGACACCATACTTGAACAATAGGTGCGCGTTCGCTAGGGGTTTAGTCAAGCCCAGGTTTTCTTTCGATATTTTTCTTCACCGTATGTCAGTGATGTCTAAATAATCTTAGAAAGCACATTTAACTCGAAAAAGGTCACATTGGTATTTGCCAGGTTTTAAGTTGCCCTTTTGTATAAGAATCGGGCGCCTTATTTTTTTTTTGCAATGTTCATTCCCAAGATCTGAAGGCGGTCGGTGCACTCCAGGGATACATCCCGAAAAGCAGGAGCCAAGGTGAACGGGCTCCTTTTGGCGGTGAATAGACACGGCTGTGTTTTGGTGGCGTTGAATGTTACCAGATTAATTTTCAGGCCATTGACTTCATTCTAAAAGCTTAGTAAGTATTATGAAATCCAGTACGTTTATATTTCTTTCCTACATTTCTGCTACATTATTAAACAATACCTTCCTAATCTGAACCAGCTTGCTTTATGAACTACCGTAAGACAGGAGGTTCAATCTTCCTACTCACCTATCTTTAACACCAACTTCCTAATCCCCAAAAAGTAAAAAATCATTTATTTCTCTCAGTCAGTCTGTCAGGCAGTCCTTTTAGTGAAGCTATTTGCTCGTTCCATCCAAAGTGTAGATTCCTATGGAGAAAAACGAGCAAGAAACTCCATGGTTACCTCAAACCTAATCCCCAAAGGGTCAAGCTTTTGCAGTGCAGCTCCTTTAACCCCAACCTCCGCCGTGGTATCGCTCCGGTCGAGCCGACCCACTCGTGCCGAAGCATGGCTCTCCCACACTAACACTATAAGCCTACTAGGCATATTAGTACCGGATATCCTAGCTGCTTTGTACATCTTTTTTTTTTAATCTTATTTATTTAGGGACTTTTATCCATAAAGATATGTCAGTCCCATCGTATATTTTACAATTATTATCTACTATGTTCCATATTATCTAAATCTACTAGGTATAAATAAGGAAGTCATTCTTGAAGGATGGAAATTAAATGACATAATTTTTTGGCATCTACAGAGGTCGGTCGAGACAAAATAGTTTGTATCAATCCCACCTTTGTACATCTTGAAAAGAATGTCGCGACACGAGCACTCCACTCACAATCTGGTAAATATAATAATACAAATCTACTTAATTCTTAATGAGTGTATGATCGGTCGTGCTAATCTAAGGAAATTCCAAAGTAAGCTTGTAGGTATCCTGATTATTTAGTTAGGCTATAAGCTGTACAGAATATTGAAGACAAACTATTATCTCGCGCGGTTTCACCCGTTGCTGGGCTCCATTTAATCGTAGCGTGATGTTTTATAGCTCATAGCACTCATGAACATTGTAGCTCTGTCTAATATCTGTGCAAGAATTTTGGCAATCCGACCAACGGTTCCAAAGATTACCCCTTACATACAAACTTATAAATTTTACCTACTTATAATATTAGTATAGATTAAAGGATGGAGGATTTGAGTATTAAGCATTAGTGGGAAAAGGATTGAAGCCTCGGTACGTTTAACCACAGGTGGATTTTAATAGAAGCGTTGTTTCACGCCGCTATTCTGTGAGGCCGTGGCCAAGAGAAAATACAGTAGCATAACTCGTGTGTCTGAGAATAAGTTGTTGAATAAAAGAGATAACCAAACCTTCTAGATTCCAATCTAAATTTATAGAAAAGACGGACTAATTAGAATCTTATTGTTTTAACCCAGGAGACATTTCCCTATTTTATAGTTACCTATACCTGCACGTGAATGTCCTTAATAAATCTAAATATATAAAAATCAAAGGTGACTGATATAGTGATCTATCAACACAGCCCAAACCACTGGACGGATCGGACTGAAATTTGGCATGCAGGTAGATGTTATATATGACGTAGGCATCCGCTAAGAAAGGATTTTCGTAAATTCCACCTCTAAGGGGATAAAATAGGGGATGAAAATTTGTATAAATCTTTTTTTTTTATGTAATAGTTCGGCAAACGAGCAGACGGATTACCTGATGGTAAGCAATCAGCGCCGCCCATGGGCACCCGCAACGGAGGAGTTACGAGTGCGTTGTCGATCTTTTAGGGATAAGGGATTTGGAGACTCAGGGATTGAGGAGGGATTGGGGGAGGGGAAGGATTGGGCCTCCGGTAACCTCACTCACACGGCGAATCACAACACTACGGTTGTTTCACGCCGGTTTTCTGTGAGGCCGTGGTATCACTCCGGTCGAGCCGACCCATTCGTGCCGCATGGCTCTCCCACACTTCTTAGATTTTCTTTCCTTCTCTTCTTAGATTTTCGACTGATTGAGCTGAAATTAAAGATTGATTTAGATGAGGCCTTAATTTTTAACACTCGCTAAACAAAAGTAAAGCCGCAAAAACTATCATCATCATCAGCCTGTTGTCGTCCACTGCTGGACATAAGCCTCCCCAATTGCACACCACTGAGCTTGATGTTCAGCTCTTCTCATCCAACCACTAAAAAAACTATACGTAATGAATAATAATATTTCTTAACGCGAGCGAAGCCGCGGGCAAAAGCTAGTGATATTATACGAGTATAATTTACCAACTAGAACGCATGTACAACTGAGCATAAAGTTTAGTATACATATAGACTTATTTATTTGTAGTAAATAACCACGGAAATGTAAACATCGTCTGGTTACGATTTATTTTAAGCATTGACTGATTATGTATTTAATTATATCTATACATAATATACATGTGTGGGTTACCAAGTTATTTTTAGATATCGTCACCTTCAATAAGTATATAATGTTGCTACATATTTTATTTATGTATAGGTTTTTATAACTTGTTTATAACTATTTTTAAAAGTGATATATGTATATGTACATATGTACATACATATATCTCAAATTTCATTTCAGGCTAAATTTATATTATAACAACATAAATTCAAATAAACAATAACAATTTTGTTAAGGAGGTTGATATCTTTTTCCTTATAATTCGGTTGTTATTTTGAATTTTTATTACGAATTCATTTTTGTAAATACGCCATCAAAAACGTATGTACGTGAACATTATAAAGTGAGAAAATAATTAAACGACGTCTTTCGTTCAGGGTGTGGAATGAGGGAGTGTCAGACTTATTAACTGAAAGCCACCCTGTCCCTTCTTCGAAACTATGTTTTTTTTTTACTTTTATCAAAATGCTGCCATGCTTTGGCACGACCGGAGTGATAACACGGACTCACAGAAAACCGGCGTGGAACAACCACAGCGTTGTGTTTCGCCGTGTGAGTGAGTTCACCGGAAGGTCAATCCTTCCCCTCCCCCCATCCCTAAATCTTCAAATCCCTAATCGCTAAAAGGTCCACAACGCACTCGTAACTCCTCCGTTGCGGGTGTCCATGGGCAGCGCTGATTGCTTACCATCAAGTAATCTGGAGGCTCGTTTGATGACCAATCACATAAAAAAAATCTTAGTAAGTAAAATCCTAGTGTGGGGCAACGTTTATTTTAAACACAAAGACGTTTTTTTATATTTGTTACTCTCACGTAAAAACTACTAAATTGATTGTAATGAAAGTTATTACTATAGTTGATGTTGTGTGACTCGGCCGTTGGAAGGTTTTCTTCACGTTTTCGAAGTGGCAATTTTCAATCGTCAATGGGTAGCGGTTCTAGGGACAGATTGGTGGAATGGTGTCATGGTCCTGGTTTTGTCCTTAAGCGGCCAAGTCACACAACATTAACTATAATAATAACGAAATCGCAATAAGGAACCTTAGACTTGGCACGACTTTGTTACATTTCATTAGTTTTCTATATCTATACTCATATTATAAAGAGGTAAAATTTGTAAGTTTGTATGTAGGGGGTAATCTTTGAACCGCTGGTCGGATTGCCAAAATTCTTTCACTGATAGATAGCTACAATGTCCCTGAGTGTTATAGGCTAAAACATCACGCTACGATTAAATGGAGCCGTGTAGCGGGTAAAACCGCGCGAGATTAGCTATTTAGAAATAAACTAGCAGCTCCATCGACACTTGGCTACTTTTTACAGAATATTTTTTTTGTTTGGTATAAATCGGCAAACGAGCAGACGGATTACCTGATGGTAAGCAATCGAAGCTACCCATGGACACCCGCAACACCAAAGGAGTTACGAGTGCGTTGCCGACCTTTTGGGGATAGGGGTTGCGGATATAAAGATCGGGAAGGGATAGGGGAAGGGGCGGGATTGGGCCTCCAGTAACCTCACTCACACGGCGAAACACAACGCTGTGGTTGTTTCACGCCGGTATTCTGTGGGGCCGTGGTCGAGCCGACCCATACAAAATAAACAAATGATCAACAAGACAGTCTGAAAATTTAATCGTAAGATCCGATAACAGATGAGAACTTCCTCTGATACATACATAATAAATGTAATATCGTAAGGTTAAGATATTTGCACCCGGAGCTCCGGCGGACTTTGTCTGACCCTTATCAGACCACTAATTATTTTGTTTATGAAAAATACAGTGTAAATTGTTAACGTTTTAAAATGTCACACCACCTGTCGGCTGATTCGAATCGGTATATGACAATTTTAGTTATAATTATGCAATCTTAATTTGATTAGAAGATTTGTTATTGTTTTTGGTAATATATTTGGCTTTTTGTTTCTTTAGTCGGGGTTGTTTTGACTCCAGAATATAATGGAACACTTTTAACCTTTGTGGTTTTGAGTCATCAATTGTGCTTAGTGTTATTGATGTCATGTTTAAGATGTATGTGAAGGGTTAAGTATGCGCCATCATTCACAATGAAAACCGTTAAAAAAGCTATAACTAAGCTAATTCAATAAAATCCAAATTTGACAACACTATAGTCGTGTTTTTTTTGAGGTAGGGATGTCTTTAAATTATTCTCGTTTCCGGCCCTAAGTGGTGCGAGAGTGAGTAAGACTGTTACTGACTAAACACCACCCCGTTTCTTCTTCTGATCCAGGGCGAAGCACCCGCAACCTCGGCTGAACATCGGCCTTGTTGGGCTCCATCAATGGTGGTTTATTTTCAGTACAATCTAACGCTTGGAGCGTAAGCGTACGCTTGGGCTTGGTTGCTGGCTGTCCGCAGACTCGCGCTTACGGTGGCTCGAGATCGTCGCGTAATCCGCGAACGCGGGCGTGAGGATGATAGGGCTCCGTCTTCTTCATTGTGAGTGAGTTGCTTCGCAGAAAAAGGAGTCGGCTTTTCAGTTCCTCTCGCTCCGCACCATGGCCTCGACTAAGGCCGGGCGCGAGAGGTCGCTGCCACCGATTACTTCCTTGAGGGCACGGCGGTGCTCAGCCCAGGCAGGGCATACCGCCACCATATGCTATACTGTGTCCTTTTCAATATGGAAATTGTGTAGAAAAAGAAATAAATAACATCTTTTTAAACATTATTTTATGCAATACTGCAATTGTATATATGATTATAGAATATCCGGCATTAAAATACTTAATATATTAGATATAGCTTCCTAATCCCTTTGATTGAGTTTGACTAATATATTTATTAAAGTAGATAACAAGATAAAACAGATTAAACAAGATAGGTACAGTTTTTGATAATATTAATAATTCTACAGATTAATTATAATTTTCCGTATAAATATATTATAGATATTTTGATTTTATTAAATCCAAACTAATATTATAAATTCGAAAGTAACTCTGTCTGTCTGTCTTTTCTTCACGCCTAAACTACTGAACCGATCTCTGTGAAATTTGGTACAGACATAGTTTGGAACTCGAGAAAGGACATAGGATAGGTTTTATACCAAAAATCTGCAGGAAGTCACTATTTAATTAAATTTAGATTTGCTTTTTTATCCTGATCGATGTTTTTGTGATGATCATTTAATTAGTCGCTCGGAGTCTTTCGTACACGTGTAACCTTAGTATGGCAAGGCTGTCATAATACATAATTATTTGCGTTTTTAGCGTTTTTTCTTTTCTTCTTTCTTAGGGGGGGAAATCGTTTTATCACTTCTAGCTGTGTGAGGCGAGAGTGAGTGTCACACTCTTACTGACTAACCACCACCCCGTTGTTTTTCTTCTTCTGTACATTATTGCACTTTGCCCTACAACCCCGGCTGTACAATGTCCTTGAATTAAAATTACTTTTGCTATTTTTATTTGAAGTGATATTAACCATTACCAGTAGTGTCGCGATCGACATTTAAGTACAAAAATATCCACTACCTACTTTATTCCAGACTAAATTAATTTATAAATTCGAAGATTTTTATGGGTGAAGCTGCTCCTCAACATTTTGCCTTGCACAGAGCAGCACGTCGATTCTATAAAATTCTAACACGAACTCGCATGTCAAGTCGACATTCTCTCTCACTTCGCATAAGGTTCAAAATGGCGTTGATTTTGCATTCTGTAAGCATCACCTAGGCACTTGCGAAGTGGAGTGAGCTCCGAATCGGCCAATACTGTACTAGTGTAGTACCACACTACACAAAATGTAAGTCGAGATTTATCGGTTTTTATTTTAACAAGTTTTTGACACAGAATTTTAGATATTATGACGTATAAATTGAAATTTCTTATTTTAAGGAATTTTAGGCAGCTAATTATTACAAAATAAACAGAAAACTGTAAATTCAGGCGATGAATATAATCTGTGCTTCGTTTACCAAAAAGAAACTGACAGATAATGTCTTCATTCATTGTTGACAAACTCTTTGTCATTTGCTTTGTATTATTTTGTCCACGTTTGGTTTATTCGTATATTTTTTCTGTTCCGTGTTTGCCGATAAAAAGAGAGATCATAAACATGAAGTAAGTTTTATTACTGGTTGTAAAGTTCAAAAATAATATTTATTATAGAGTGTTTATTTTGTTTTCTAATCAAACCATAATGTTTCAGTCCAAATGAGATACGTTCCTCACACCCGTCGTCATCACAGGTTTTACCTGGCTGGCGAAGGGTTTCTTGAGAACTCAAGGTGCCAGAGAGCGAAATCGGCGCTAGTGGAAGGAACTAGCCGTGTGCCTGTATGGTATAGGTGGCACTTTCAAAACTTATAAACAGAGGACCAAGGTGAAGTAAGTAGTGCTTACTTTGGCATGTTAAAACCATTTAATATTCCTTAATGCAAGCCACTTAAAATAACGATGAATCTTGGCGTGCTCCTTGGTTATATAACTTATCTTATTTTAATTTTACATTGACTATTAATAATAATAAAAAGTAAGGCTTTTTTTAATAACTTCTTTATTAATATAAATGTCTGCTTGTAGTATTGGTCTGAGAAAAAAGCGCCATAAGAAGCTTAGCAGCTAGGCGCAGGACAGGACTGGTGTGGTGGAAGATGAAGTTGAGCTATCAGAGGTTGAAGAAAGAACTTAATTTTTGGAACAAACGACAGCGAAAAGCTGCAATTTGTTAAAGAGTTTTTATCAATGCACATATTAATCGGTGTTCTCTTTTCAGTATCACGTCACACATCTTCAGTTGCTGCTCCTCCAACATCACAACGGCGAACGGAATTCTCCAACATCACAGAGAGATTCCTGAAGGTGGAAGAGTAGACGATTTCAAATCAATTGGAAGAATTTACAAATATCAAATGCGCAGATCTTGCAAGCATTTCTGAAGAGAAGTCTAGGGAATGATTAAATTTTAGCTGGATCTGTAGTTTCAATCTGGAATGGATTGTGAGCATTGGCAGAGGCCATGCATCGAGATAGGGTGTAACAACGAAGTTGTGTTTTAGTGTTTAAGACGTTTCAACCAAATTTTTTTTTATATTTAAATTAAACAATTTTAACGAGTACTAGCAGTTTTATTAGTTAAAAACCCATCCTCACATATCACTATTTATTTATTTGATTTTAACTCAATTGTATATTCAAACAATTATGGGATACAATAAATTAACTAGGGTCTAACAATTAGGCTCGTAAGGCTAAATTAAAAGAAAAAAATGTAATAAAACAATGAAATCACACGCATAAAAAAATGTGGAAAAAATAAAATCATACAAGACCCTAATTGAATTAAAATCAAAATTAAATTAAATAAAATCATAATCATATTTTTTTGTCAGGGGAAAATCATCATATCACTTCTCCCGCCCAGGGTAAGGCGAGATAGTGTCAGACTCTTACTGACTAAAACCCCCCCGTTCCTTCTCCTGCTTTAGGCCGTGACCGTGGCACCTCATTGCGCTTACCCCGCCACCGTGGCTGAACATCAGCCCTGTAGGGCTCCGTCTGTGGTGGTCTATTGGCTCTTTGAGGCACTATATTTTGCCTACGTCCTAGATTTAAACCTGTATTAGATGGCAAATTCCTAGTTTGCTTCCTTTGAACTTCAGCAATTGAACATAATTTCGTCTCTAATTGTCCTCTCTTCAAAATTGCGAGCAGTAATATGCATGTATGTTATTTTAAAATGCTTCTGGGGAATTGGCTTCAGCACCACTAATGGTGTCATAAAGTAGGCACGTTGAGCATATAGCACATATAGCATAGCCTGAATCACCTGAAAAAAATCGAATGACTATCTAGTACTTATACTATTTTAAGTGTGCGAAGGCCATGTTTCGGCACGAATGGGTCGGCTCGACCGGAGTGATACCACGGCTTCACAGAAAACTGGCGTGAAACAACCATAGCGTTGTGTTTCGCCGTGTGAATGTGTGTCAAAATCTCCAAATCCATAATCCCCAAAAGGTCGGCAACGCACTCGTAATCCCTCTGTTTTTGCGGGTATCCATTGGCGGCGCTGAATCCTTTCTATCAGGTAATCCGTTTCCGACCAATCACATATAAATAAAACCTAGTAATTAGACTTATATATTCTGAAGTAGGGACATAACTAACCAGGTAATACATGTTATGAACTATACCATACCAAAGTCCTTTGCCTCGCCGTTTTGTGGGTTTTATCAAAGGCCTCATCCTCCAGTTGGTCAATCAGCTCCATTGCACATACACGCTCACATAGTCGTCATCTCAGGTTAATAAAGACAAACTTCGAATGGTGCTAGATTGTCGACGCATTTGTTGTTTATCTAAAGCATGAGCTTCTTCTAACAAAGATTTTACCAAAAACATTCTTGCCATCGTTATCGTTTTAAATTAGGTAAGCACTTATTCACATTGTTACTTTCAAAACTTTATTTGAACACTATCTAACTATTATTTCTTCCATTTTCACTCGTAAAATAGATACTTTTAATTTGACATTTTGAATCTTGTTCTAGTTCGAAGTGAGCGTCGAAGTGACGGGGCAATTACATTATAGAATACGATTTTCAACGTTATCTCATACTTTATCTGTCAAAATGTTGCGGTCAATTTAGTTCAACTCGTAAACACACTCGCAAGTGTAGCGCTAGCATAGATTCGAGTTAGGAATCGAGTTTTAGAATGCCAATCAAGAAACTCACCGCGGATTCAGATTCGAAGTTTAGAATGAAGTCTTACAGAATCACACCCCAGTTGTGTTAATTTTAGTTTTCTGTTTTTGTTTTGTTGTAAGTTAAAATATTTTATATTTGATATACTTTTATTAAGTTGTTATTTTTTATTGTTGTTGTCCTGTGCGAGTCTAAATAAATGTTTTCTCTTTCTTTCTTCTTCTTTCTTCCTCCTGCTCCGTACTGGTGCCGCGGTACATTATTACAACCCTGCCTGGACAATGGACATATATCCCATCTGTAAAAGCCAAATGGCAGTTATAATTTTTTCCAATGCTCGTTCGAAAAAATGGTTAGATATTTGAATTTATTTCTGTCCATATTTTTGTAGAAATATGATGATATAGAGATATGATCTGCGCCACCACCGCAGGCGCGAGTCTGCGGACGGCCAGTAAGAGTACCTCCCCGCGCGACCAGAACCAGACCCGAGCATAAGGCGCATAGTGCGCATAACGTCCCGCGCGCGCCCCAATGAGCCTCGTGTAAGCGTTTGTCTAATCAGAATCTTACCTAATTATTTTCCCTTATTTATCTCAACATTCAACATTTTATAAGAAAAGAAGAATTATGTTACACTTGTTTATGTATCAAAAAACACATACGTGATGGTCCTTCAAAGACTTAGTGCATAGGTACATAAAACATTAATCTGTGATAACAATCAGTATTTACTAGGTCAAACGTATTAACGCGGAATGACCAGCCGATGATCTACTTGATATCTCGATTAGGACGGCCATTACTTGTTTTGTTTTGTTTTGAAATAGTGACCGAATTTGCGAATGCTGCATGTAGTGTGGGACAGCCATGCTTCGGCACAAATGGGTCGGCTCGACCGGAGTGATACCACGGCCTCACAGAATACCGGCGTGAAACAACCCACAGCGTTGTGTTTCGCCGTGTGAAGGTTACAAAAGGTCGGCAACGCACTCGTGACTCCTTTAGTGTTGCGGGTGTCCATGGGCGGCGCCGATTGCTTACCATCAGGCAATCCGTATGCTCGTTTGCGGAATTATACTATATAAAAAAATAATAATAATTGTTTTTTTTTTTCTTGACAATGTGGATTGTCTTATTGTACCTACATCGTTTTTCTTTTGTTTCTTTGGCGCCTTGCCTTGCCTTGCCATGACGTCTTAAAGCGTCGATCTTTCGGTCGAGAAAGAGGTATGGACACCTTTTATTTACCTATATATATTTTTTTACTTGCTATAAACTAGTGCTTGACTGCGATCCCACCTGATGGTAAGCAGTGATGCAATCGTCGATGGTAAGGCGCACTAGTTTATTAAGAGCCTATTCACTCTAGCCTTGAATCTCTATCCAATGATATTATATTAACACAGATATATTATACCCTCACAAAACGCACGAAAAATGTGATTCCGCGCCAAGCGTAAGCACTCACTTACCTCTCATTAATTGTACATGTCACTACAAGTTAAAATTGTAGAAAAAGGATAGTATAATTAATAAAACAAGAAGAAAAACGAATTAGCTATTATTATCAATTACGTACTCAATGTAAACAAACATTATTCTAAGAGAGACTAATTTTATTGCACTTGCATACAATTGGGCCCATGGTTCCAAAGGAGTAGCTTCTTTATGCAAGTGCTTTTCTATCCTCTTTTGGTTTATTAGGCTTATTAAGGATTTAAGGATTGGGTATTTGGGGATTGAAGACGGAGGGGGATTGACCTACCTATTAAAAAGATTTGAGTTTCCTTGTCAAAGACGATCATTAAAATCAGAATACACTGTTTTTACTATAAAAGACATCAGACAGACACTTTCTAATAAACAAATAAATAAATAATCGATATAACAACCTACCTACCTATTAAAAGGATAGCAAGAAATATCCACGCCTTGAACTCATTACGGCATACCTTGTAGATAAAGGAGTTTATTTACAAACAGACGGACGGACAGACGGTCAAACACCTAATAACAATAATAACAACAACATATCTATTTCTGGACGAACTATGCTAGACTGGATGGGAATTATTTTATTGTTTTACGTAGAGATAGTTAAAGCTGATTAGTTGTGCGAAAGTTATATTTCTTATTTAAGTATATTTTTTTTTACTTGCAATAAGCTAAAGTCCGGTCGCGGAGCAGGAAGAAATTCGTACAATGACCTCTTTACCTACTGACAGTGGTCACAAACATTTTTGTATAAAGTGCAGTTTATAATATTTGAAGGAGAAAAAAAATACTAGCTTATTAAATAAATTATTTCTTTATTTTTAATTTTAATAAGAAAAGAGAAAGAGAACTAACAAATAACAACAAACTAAGATAACTGAGATTACTGTCCGAAAACTGAGCGATCACTAACGCATCCCGAGATGGAATGTACATCTCAATAAAAAATCGCCTCAATGTATTAATAGATCACCACAGATAGAACCCTAAAAGGCTGATATTCGCCGCTAATGTAATGTGTCTAAGGAGGGACCTGGAAGTCGCCTATTTTTTTTTTTTTATTTATTATATGTTCGCGCTTGACCGCTATCTCACCTGATGGAAAGCGACGATGCGGTCGACGATGGAGCGCGCTTACCTAGAAGTAACCTATTCACTCTTGACTTAAAGATACCCAGATTGTAGCTATCAGGAAACACCGACTCCGGCAAGGAATTCCACTCCTTGGCTGTACGCATAATAAATGTGCTCCCAAAACGTTTTGTACGTATATGTGGGTCATCCACCATGTACCGGTGGCGCAATGCCGTACGTCTGGTGGTCCGATGATGGAACGGGCTAGGCGGGATTAAATTATGTAATTCCAACGAACTGTAGGAACTAGGTAGGAGAGCCTAGTTGTCCTACGAGAAGGTTCTTCTTGTAAATGATACTCGTTGAGATGCGTGTTTCGGAATGATTTATTTCGCTAATTATTGCTACTTATATCTATATTTACAATTGTACATTAAAACCATATCGCGCGCCGTTAGGTATGTGTTGACCAATGGCGACGCGCCGGCGAGCGCGGGCCGCGCGGGGCGAGGGCCGCCGCTTTGGTCGCGGCGCCGCGCCGCCGCGATCTCTCGTTTGCATATAAAAGGGTCGCGCGCCGAGAGCGCGACATTTCGCCGCGCGCCATCGTCGAGTGCAGTACGTGTGAACATTGAAGACGCGGCGGGTGCAGGTGCTCCGCCTCCGGCTCCGCTAGCGATGCTTGCTAATAACAAACCGCTTCTTTCGAAGCGACTACGCTCGGCACGGCGTATTACGCCGGGCCGAAATAATTGTTTCTGGCAGAGTCTAAAACGTTTACTGTCTTTTTCAAGACAATATTTATCGTTTCATGTTAACACAGTCAAAAACGTTTTAAACTGTCTTTTTCAAGGCAATTGTTATCATGTTTCTGTTGATAACGGAAAGTCTAAAAACGTTTGTATGTGGAAGGTATATGGTATCTGGTTTTGAGGTATGGTAAGGTATTCGGTGGTGTCGGTAAGGTAAATATATAAGGTAAATTGGTACATGGTTTTGAGTATGGTATTGGTAGGTATGTAGTCGTGAGGTGCGGCTACAGTACTCCCCCCCGAGCGAAGCGTACTGGGGTCTTGATTAATCTGCCTGTTCGCGTTCTTCGTACATCGCTGTCGCTCGACGGAGGTTGGCTAGGTTGATCCTGGGTAGTCGCTGGTGGTGTTGCACAGTGTTCTGAGTTAAGTGAGTTATCATTGTTAATGACGTAGGCCGGCTTTAGACGCTCGATTGACACGTTGGTGGTACCTCTAGGTGTTTGTATTGTAAAGTACTTGTCGTTTCTGTAGGTGACTAGGTACGGGCCTTTGTATGGACGTTGCAGTGGTTTGCGAACTGCGTCGTCACGTACAAATACGTGGCTGCATGTTTGCAGGTCTTTATGCACGAAGATGCTCAGTCGGTTAGTGTGCGACTGATAAGCGGGCGTTAAGCTTGTGATAACACGATGCAAGTCAGCTACGTAGTCGTTATCCATCTTCGTATTACTAGGCGACGGCGATATAAAATCGCCTGGCAATCGTATTGCTTGTCCGTAGGTAAGTTGTGCGGCGCTAATGTTAGTGTCGGTGCGCGTGGCGGCTCGTAGTCCTAGTAGCACGGTAGGTAACTCGATCAACCATTTGTTGTTGTCGGCTAGTCGAGTCATGAGCGCGGCTTTTAATGTACGATGCCAGCGTTCTACGATCCCGTTACTCTGCGGGTGGTAGGCAGTAGTACGAGTTCGTTCCGCTCCCAGTAGCTGAGCGAGATTTTTAAATAAGCTGCTCTCAAACTGTCGTCCTTGGTCAGTTGTGATTTTGATAGGACAACCAAAACGTGTTATCCATGCCTCGTACAGCTTTCTTGCGACAATTTCGGCTGATATCTCTCGCAGGGGAACGGCTTCAGCCCAGCGAGTGCAGCGGTCGATCATAGTGAGTAGGTATCGATGTCCGCTCGAGGATGTAGGCAGAGGTCCAACGATATCAATGTGTATGTGTTCAAATCGCTCGCTAGGTGGGAATGATGTGACGTCACTGTGCGTATGTCGATGCACCTTGGATTGTTGACACTCGATGCATGTCTTTGCCCACTCGCCAATGTCGGTATTCATAGACGGCCAGAAGTATCGTTGTTGCATTAGCTTGCGTGTAGTACGTATGCCAGGATGACTTGTATTGTGCACGGCGTTGAATGCGATGCGACGATAGTCAATCGGTAAGTACGGGCGAACGTGAGGCGTCGATACTTCGCAGTAAATAAACTTGTTTGAAGTAGGTATGGATATTTTCTTAAGCTGAATGTTTGTTTGTTTTATTAAGTTGGGAATATTGCTGTCCTTTTCTTGTGCTTGGGATAGTTCGTCGTAGTTAATTGGGGATGGTAAGTCGATAGTTTCGACGCGTGATAGTGCGTCGGCGACTATGTTGTTCGCGCCGCTCACGTGACGTAGGTCGGTTGTAAACTCACTAATGAATAATAGCTGACGAGTTCGTCGTTGTGTATCGTTGTCCGACGGCGGCTTACGTATTGCGTAGGTGAGCGGCTTGTGATCCGTATAGACAATGAGTTCTCTTCCTTCGAACATTTTTCTAAAATGTTTGATCGCCATGTATATAGATAGTAATTCGCGGTCAAACGTACTATATCGTTGTTGAGCTTCGGAGAATTTCTTTGAAAAGTAGCCAAGGGGAACCCACTTGTTGTTAATGTATTGTTGTAGGACAGCTCCTGCACAGGTGTTTGAAGCGTCACACATGAGTGAAATAGGTTGAGTTGGTGACGGCGATGGGTGAGCGAGTAAAGCTGCGTTTTGAATGCTAGCTTTACACAACTCGAATGCTTGTAGTGCTTCGTTATTCCATTCGATTTTGGTTTTGTCGCGTTTCTTTGAGTTATGTAGAAATGCGTTTAGCGGTGCTTGTATATGGGCTGCGTTATGTATGCTGTCACGGTAAAAGTTCACCATGCCAAGAAAACGACGTAGGTCCGCTATTGTTTCCGGTTTGGGGTAAGCAGAGATAGCGCTGACCTTTTCAAGTGGAGGTTTGATTCCTTCGCTCGACACTTGATATCCCAGGAACTTTACGTTTTCTTGGCCGAAGACACATTTAGATGGGTTGATGGTGATACCGTAATCATTTAATCTTCGAAGCACTTCTTGTAGGTCTTCGATGTGACGTGCTTTGTTCTCTGATGCGATGATTACGTCATCAATAAACGGAAATGCGAAGTCTAAATTGTTGAGTACTTGGTGAATGAATCGTTGGAATGTTTGTCCCGCGTTTTTTAATCCTGGACACATTCGTGGGAACTCAAACAAACCAAACGGGGTTGTGATGGCTGTTTTCTCTATATCAGGTTCGTAGACAGGTAACTGTTGATATGCACGATTCAAATCGAGAGTGGTAAAAATCTTCTTGCCGTGGAGTAGGTATGTAAAATCTTTAAGGCGAGGTACTGGATAGCGGTCGGGCTTAGTGACGTCATTAAGTCGTCGGTAATCACCGCATACCCGTATGTCACCATTCTTCTTTGGTACGACGTGTAGGGGGCTGGACCAGGGACTTTTGCTTGGACGGCATAATCCCTGCTGCATCATAATTTCGAATTCTTTCTTCACGGCTAGGTATCTGTGTGGAGGTAGTGGCCGCGTTTTACTGTGTACAGGTGGACCGGTGGTTTCAATGTAATGCTCCACGCGGTGCTTCGGAGTGGTCTTCATGCATGATGGTCGTAGGATGTCAGGGTATTGACTAAGTATTTGATGATACGGCTGTTCGACGTCTATACTTCTTACGGTTGGCTCGGTGGAGTATGAGATTGGGGCTTGGACGGTGAGGTTGGTGACTTTGTCGATAAGACATCGACCGGCTATGTCGACGAGTAGTTGGTGGTGTCGTAGGAAGTCGGCGCCGATGATTGGCTTACTGACCTCAGCAACGATGAATTTCCAACTGTATGGTCGTCGTAGGTTTAGGTCTAGCTGGAGTGTCTTCTCACCGTAGGTAGGGATAACTGTGTTGTTTGCAGCGTACAAACAAAAATCGGTTGGGGTTACCTTCACGCCCTTTCGTCTAGGAATGACGGAGACGTTGGCGCCAGTATCAATTAAAAATGACAGACGTGAGTTTCTGTCTGTTATAAATAGGCGGTATGACGTAGTTGTTGCGCCGGTTCCCGCCTCATCCAACGCAGCTGTTAGTTTTCCGGGTGGGGGCTGTTGTTCTGGAAATTGCATGGTCGTGTGCATCGCTGAGCCTCCTTCCCGAACTTGCGATGGTAATAACAGATACCAGATTCTGTGCGGCGTGGAGTGTTGTCACGCTGTCTGGGGTGGGGACGATATCGGCTCGACGATCGTGACCTTTGGGGTCGTCGTGATTGATGGTTGCAACGATGACTTGACTGCGCTGCTTTAAGTTCAGCGATTTCCCTCGTCAGCATATCGATCTTGTCTTCGATACTTGCATGTACACGGGGGAATGTCGGGTTTTCAGTGACAGCAGCGACTGTGCCATGGGGTTGCGTCTGCTCGAGGATCTTGTCTGCCATCATCGCCAGATCGTGGATATCAGAGTACTTAGCGATGTTATCGCTGACAGCGAGGACTGCACGTACGGACTGTGGCAGGTGATTAGTCCACATGATGCGAAGTGCAGCGTCGGATATGTTATCCGCGGCGAGATTTTTCATTCGGCGAAGTAACTGAGATGGTTTTAGATCGCCTAGCTCCATCTCTGAGAGAAGCCGTTGTACTTGACGTTGCTCTGATTCTTCGTAGACCTGGAGTAGTCTGTTTTTCAGAGCTTCGTAGCGATCTCTCTCGGGTGGGTGAAGGATAATGTCGCTGATTTCGTCGAGGTCTTGTCGTTCTAGGTGGCCGACGACAAGCTCGAACATGGCTTGGTCGCCCTTCTTCTGTGGCGACATTATTGCTTCAAACTGAGCAAACCATAGGCGTATTTTGTCGCGCCATATGGGTGGGATGCGCAGCGACGTCGAAACGCTCGAAAGTTCCGGCATTTTTTCGACCGACATTACGACGAGCTTGATTAGGCGATTCTTAATCTTGCAGGGATCCGTCGGCAGGATAGCGTCGATAATATCACGTCGGGGTCACCACTGTAGGAACTAGGTAGGAGAGCCTAGTTGTCCTACGAGAAGGTTCTTCTTGTAAATGATACTCGTTGAGATGCGTGTTTCGGAATGATTTATTTCGCTAATTATTGCTACTTATATCTATATTTACAATTGTACATTAAAACCATATCGCGCGCCGTTAGGTATGTGTTGACCAATGGCGACGCGCCGGCGAGCGCGGGCCGCGCGGGGCGAGGGCCGCCGCTTTGGTCGCGGCGCCGCGCCGCCGCGATCTCTCGTTTGCATATAAAAGGGTCGCGCGCCGAGAGCGCGACATTTCGCCGCGCGCCATCGTCGAGTGCAGTACGTGTGAACATTGAAGACGCGGCGGGTGCAGGTGCTCCGCCTCCGGCTCCGCTAGCGATGCTTGCTAATAACAAACCGCTTCTTTCGAAGCGACTACGCTCGGCACGGCGTATTACGCCGGGCCGAAATAATTGTTTCTGGCAGAGTCTAAAACGTTTACTGTCTTTTTCAAGACAATATTTATCGTTTCATGTTAACACAGTCAAAAACGTTTTAAACTGTCTTTTTCAAGGCAATTGTTATCATGTTTCTGTTGATAACGGAAAGTCTAAAAACGTTTGTATGTGGAAGGTATATGGTATCTGGTTTTGAGGTATGGTAAGGTATTCGGTGGTGTCGGTAAGGTAAATATATAAGGTAAATTGGTACATGGTTTTGAGTATGGTATTGGTAGGTATGTAGTCGTGAGGTGCGGCTACAGTACTCCCCCCCGAGCGAAGCGTACTGGGGTCTTGATTAATCTGCCTGTTCGCGTTCTTCGTACATCGCTGTCGCTCGACGGAGGTTGGCTAGGTTGATCCTGGGTAGTCGCTGGTGGTGTTGCACAGTGTTCTGAGTTAAGTGAGTTATCATTGTTAATGACGTAGGCCGGCTTTAGACGCTCGATTGACACGTTGGTGGTACCTCTAGGTGTTTGTATTGTAAAGTACTTGTCGTTTCTGTAGGTGACTAGGTACGGGCCTTTGTATGGACGTTGCAGTGGTTTGCGAACTGCGTCGTCACGTACAAATACGTGGCTGCATGTTTGCAGGTCTTTATGCACGAAGATGCTCAGTCGGTTAGTGTGCGACTGATAAGCGGGCGTTAAGCTTGTGATAACACGATGCAAGTCAGCTACGTAGTCGTTATCCATCTTCGTATTACTAGGCGACGGCGATATAAAATCGCCTGGCAATCGTATTGCTTGTCCGTAGGTAAGTTGTGCGGCGCTAATGTTAGTGTCGGTGCGCGTGGCGGCTCGTAGTCCTAGTAGCACGGTAGGTAACTCGATCAACCATTTGTTGTTGTCGGCTAGTCGAGTCATGAGCGCGGCTTTTAATGTACGATGCCAGCGTTCTACGATCCCGTTACTCTGCGGGTGGTAGGCAGTAGTACGAGTTCGTTCCGCTCCCAGTAGCTGAGCGAGATTTTTAAATAAGCTGCTCTCAAACTGTCGTCCTTGGTCAGTTGTGATTTTGATAGGACAACCAAAACGTGTTATCCATGCCTCGTACAGCTTTCTTGCGACAATTTCGGCTGATATCTCTCGCAGGGGAACGGCTTCAGCCCAGCGAGTGCAGCGGTCGATCATAGTGAGTAGGTATCGATGTCCGCTCGAGGATGTAGGCAGAGGTCCAACGATATCAATGTGTATGTGTTCAAATCGCTCGCTAGGTGGGAATGATGTGACGTCACTGTGCGTATGTCGATGCACCTTGGATTGTTGACACTCGATGCATGTCTTTGCCCACTCGCCAATGTCGGTATTCATAGACGGCCAGAAGTATCGTTGTTGCATTAGCTTGCGTGTAGTACGTATGCCAGGATGACTTGTATTGTGCACGGCGTTGAATGCGATGCGACGATAGTCAATCGGTAAGTACGGGCGAACGTGAGGCGTCGATACTTCGCAGTAAATAAACTTGTTTGAAGTAGGTATGGATATTTTCTTAAGCTGAATGTTTGTTTGTTTTATTAAGTTGGGAATATTGCTGTCCTTTTCTTGTGCTTGGGATAGTTCGTCGTAGTTAATTGGGGATGGTAAGTCGATAGTTTCGACGCGTGATAGTGCGTCGGCGACTATGTTGTTCGCGCCGCTCACGTGACGTAGGTCGGTTGTAAACTCACTAATGAATAATAGCTGACGAGTTCGTCGTTGTGTATCGTTGTCCGACGGCGGCTTACGTATTGCGTAGGTGAGCGGCTTGTGATCCGTATAGACAATGAGTTCTCTTCCTTCGAACATTTTTCTAAAATGTTTGATCGCCATGTATATAGATAGTAATTCGCGGTCAAACGTACTATATCGTTGTTGAGCTTCGGAGAATTTCTTTGAAAAGTAGCCAAGGGGAACCCACTTGTTGTTAATGTATTGTTGTAGGACAGCTCCTGCACAGGTGTTTGAAGCGTCACACATGAGTGAAATAGGTTGAGTTGGTGACGGCGATGGGTGAGCGAGTAAAGCTGCGTTTTGAATGCTAGCTTTACACAACTCGAATGCTTGTAGTGCTTCGTTATTCCATTCGATTTTGGTTTTGTCGCGTTTCTTTGAGTTATGTAGAAATGCGTTTAGCGGTGCTTGTATATGGGCTGCGTTATGTATGCTGTCACGGTAAAAGTTCACCATGCCAAGAAAACGACGTAGGTCCGCTATTGTTTCCGGTTTGGGGTAAGCAGAGATAGCGCTGACCTTTTCAAGTGGAGGTTTGATTCCTTCGCTCGACACTTGATATCCCAGGAACTTTACGTTTTCTTGGCCGAAGACACATTTAGATGGGTTGATGGTGATACCGTAATCATTTAATCTTCGAAGCACTTCTTGTAGGTCTTCGATGTGACGTGCTTTGTTCTCTGATGCGATGATTACGTCATCAATAAACGGAAATGCGAAGTCTAAATTGTTGAGTACTTGGTGAATGAATCGTTGGAATGTTTGTCCCGCGTTTTTTAATCCTGGACACATTCGTGGGAACTCAAACAAACCAAACGGGGTTGTGATGGCTGTTTTCTCTATATCAGGTTCGTAGACAGGTAACTGTTGATATGCACGATTCAAATCGAGAGTGGTAAAAATCTTCTTGCCGTGGAGTAGGTATGTAAAATCTTTAAGGCGAGGTACTGGATAGCGGTCGGGCTTAGTGACGTCATTAAGTCGTCGGTAATCACCGCATACCCGTATGTCACCATTCTTCTTTGGTACGACGTGTAGGGGGCTGGACCAGGGACTTTTGCTTGGACGGCATAATCCCTGCTGCATCATAATTTCGAATTCTTTCTTCACGGCTAGGTATCTGTGTGGAGGTAGTGGCCGCGTTTTACTGTGTACAGGTGGACCGGTGGTTTCAATGTAATGCTCCACGCGGTGCTTCGGAGTGGTCTTCATGCATGATGGTCGTAGGATGTCAGGGTATTGACTAAGTATTTGATGATACGGCTGTTCGACGTCTATACTTCTTACGGTTGGCTCGGTGGAGTATGAGATTGGGGCTTGGACGGTGAGGTTGGTGACTTTGTCGATAAGACATCGACCGGCTATGTCGACGAGTAGTTGGTGGTGTCGTAGGAAGTCGGCGCCGATGATTGGCTTACTGACCTCAGCAACGATGAATTTCCAACTGTATGGTCGTCGTAGGTTTAGGTCTAGCTGGAGTGTCTTCTCACCGTAGGTAGGGATAACTGTGTTGTTTGCAGCGTACAAACAAAAATCGGTTGGGGTTACCTTCACGCCCTTTCGTCTAGGAATGACGGAGACGTTGGCGCCAGTATCAATTAAAAATGACAGACGTGAGTTTCTGTCTGTTATAAATAGGCGGTATGACGTAGTTGTTGCGCCGGTTCCCGCCTCATCCAACGCAGCTGTTAGTTTTCCGGGTGGGGGCTGTTGTTCTGGAAATTGCATGGTCGTGTGCATCGCTGAGCCTCCTTCCCGAACTTGCGATGGTAATAACAGATACCAGATTCTGTGCGGCGTGGAGTGTTGTCACGCTGTCTGGGGTGGGGACGATATCGGCTCGACGATCGTGACCTTTGGGGTCGTCGTGATTGATGGTTGCAACGATGACTTGACTGCGCTGCTTTAAGTTCAGCGATTTCCCTCGTCAGCATATCGATCTTGTCTTCGATACTTGCATGTACACGGGGGAATGTCGGGTTTTCAGTGACAGCAGCGACTGTGCCATGGGGTTGCGTCTGCTCGAGGATCTTGTCTGCCATCATCGCCAGATCGTGGATATCAGAGTACTTAGCGATGTTATCGCTGACAGCGAGGACTGCACGTACGGACTGTGGCAGGTGATTAGTCCACATGATGCGAAGTGCAGCGTCGGATATGTTATCCGCGGCGAGATTTTTCATTCGGCGAAGTAACTGAGATGGTTTTAGATCGCCTAGCTCCATCTCTGAGAGAAGCCGTTGTACTTGACGTTGCTCTGATTCTTCGTAGACCTGGAGTAGTCTGTTTTTCAGAGCTTCGTAGCGATCTCTCTCGGGTGGGTGAAGGATAATGTCGCTGATTTCGTCGAGGTCTTGTCGTTCTAGGTGGCCGACGACAAGCTCGAACATGGCTTGGTCGCCCTTCTTCTGTGGCGACATTATTGCTTCAAACTGAGCAAACCATAGGCGTATTTTGTCGCGCCATATGGGTGGGATGCGCAGCGACGTCGAAACGCTCGAAAGTTCCGGCATTTTTTCGACCGACATTACGACGAGCTTGATTAGGCGATTCTTAATCTTGCAGGGATCCGTCGGCAGGATAGCGTCGATAATATCACGTCGGGGTCACCACTGTAGGAACTAGGTAGGAGAGCCTAGTTGTCCTACGAGAAGGTTCTTCTTGTAAATGATACTCGTTGAGATGCGTGTTTCGGAATGATTTATTTCGCTAATTATTGCTACTTATATCTATATTTACAATTGTACATTAAAACCATATCGCGCGCCGTTAGGTATGTGTTGACCAATGGCGACGCGCCGGCGAGCGCGGGCCGCGCGGGGCGAGGGCCGCCGCTTTGGTCGCGGCGCCGCGCCGCCGCGATCTCTCGTTTGCATATAAAAGGGTCGCGCGCCGAGAGCGCGACATTTCGCCGCGCGCCATCGTCGAGTGCAGTACGTGTGAACATTGAAGACGCGGCGGGTGCAGGTGCTCCGCCTCCGGCTCCGCTAGCGATGCTTGCTAATAACAAACCGCTTCTTTCGAAGCGACTACGCTCGGCACGGCGTATTACGCCGGGCCGAAATAATTGTTTCTGGCAGAGTCTAAAACGTTTACTGTCTTTTTCAAGACAATATTTATCGTTTCATGTTAACACAGTCAAAAACGTTTTAAACTGTCTTTTTCAAGGCAATTGTTATCATGTTTCTGTTGATAACGGAAAGTCTAAAAACGTTTGTATGTGGAAGGTATATGGTATCTGGTTTTGAGGTATGGTAAGGTATTCGGTGGTGTCGGTAAGGTAAATATATAAGGTAAATTGGTACATGGTTTTGAGTATGGTATTGGTAGGTATGTAGTCGTGAGGTGCGGCTACAGTACTCCCCCCCGAGCGAAGCGTACTGGGGTCTTGATTAATCTGCCTGTTCGCGTTCTTCGTACATCGCTGTCGCTCGACGGAGGTTGGCTAGGTTGATCCTGGGTAGTCGCTGGTGGTGTTGCACAGTGTTCTGAGTTAAGTGAGTTATCATTGTTAATGACGTAGGCCGGCTTTAGACGCTCGATTGACACGTTGGTGGTACCTCTAGGTGTTTGTATTGTAAAGTACTTGTCGTTTCTGTAGGTGACTAGGTACGGGCCTTTGTATGGACGTTGCAGTGGTTTGCGAACTGCGTCGTCACGTACAAATACGTGGCTGCATGTTTGCAGGTCTTTATGCACGAAGATGCTCAGTCGGTTAGTGTGCGACTGATAAGCGGGCGTTAAGCTTGTGATAACACGATGCAAGTCAGCTACGTAGTCGTTATCCATCTTCGTATTACTAGGCGACGGCGATATAAAATCGCCTGGCAATCGTATTGCTTGTCCGTAGGTAAGTTGTGCGGCGCTAATGTTAGTGTCGGTGCGCGTGGCGGCTCGTAGTCCTAGTAGCACGGTAGGTAACTCGATCAACCATTTGTTGTTGTCGGCTAGTCGAGTCATGAGCGCGGCTTTTAATGTACGATGCCAGCGTTCTACGATCCCGTTACTCTGCGGGTGGTAGGCAGTAGTACGAGTTCGTTCCGCTCCCAGTAGCTGAGCGAGATTTTTAAATAAGCTGCTCTCAAACTGTCGTCCTTGGTCAGTTGTGATTTTGATAGGACAACCAAAACGTGTTATCCATGCCTCGTACAGCTTTCTTGCGACAATTTCGGCTGATATCTCTCGCAGGGGAACGGCTTCAGCCCAGCGAGTGCAGCGGTCGATCATAGTGAGTAGGTATCGATGTCCGCTCGAGGATGTAGGCAGAGGTCCAACGATATCAATGTGTATGTGTTCAAATCGCTCGCTAGGTGGGAATGATGTGACGTCACTGTGCGTATGTCGATGCACCTTGGATTGTTGACACTCGATGCATGTCTTTGCCCACTCGCCAATGTCGGTATTCATAGACGGCCAGAAGTATCGTTGTTGCATTAGCTTGCGTGTAGTACGTATGCCAGGATGACTTGTATTGTGCACGGCGTTGAATGCGATGCGACGATAGTCAATCGGTAAGTACGGGCGAACGTGAGGCGTCGATACTTCGCAGTAAATAAACTTGTTTGAAGTAGGTATGGATATTTTCTTAAGCTGAATGTTTGTTTGTTTTATTAAGTTGGGAATATTGCTGTCCTTTTCTTGTGCTTGGGATAGTTCGTCGTAGTTAATTGGGGATGGTAAGTCGATAGTTTCGACGCGTGATAGTGCGTCGGCGACTATGTTGTTCGCGCCGCTCACGTGACGTAGGTCGGTTGTAAACTCACTAATGAATAATAGCTGACGAGTTCGTCGTTGTGTATCGTTGTCCGACGGCGGCTTACGTATTGCGTAGGTGAGCGGCTTGTGATCCGTATAGACAATGAGTTCTCTTCCTTCGAACATTTTTCTAAAATGTTTGATCGCCATGTATATAGATAGTAATTCGCGGTCAAACGTACTATATCGTTGTTGAGCTTCGGAGAATTTCTTTGAAAAGTAGCCAAGGGGAACCCACTTGTTGTTAATGTATTGTTGTAGGACAGCTCCTGCACAGGTGTTTGAAGCGTCACACATGAGTGAAATAGGTTGAGTTGGTGACGGCGATGGGTGAGCGAGTAAAGCTGCGTTTTGAATGTTAGCTTTACACAACTCGAATGCTTGTAGTGCTTCGTTATTCCATTCGATTTTGGTTTTGTCGCGTTTCTTTGAGTTATGTAGAAATGCGTTTAGCGGTGCTTGTATATGGGCTGCGTTATGTATGCTGTCACGGTAAAAGTTCACCATGCCAAGAAAACGACGTAGGTCCGCTATTGTTTCCGGTTTGGGGTAAGCAGAGATAGCGCTGACCTTTTCAAGTGGAGGTTTGATTCCTTCGCTCGACACTTGATATCCCAGGAACTTTACGTTTTCTTGGCCGAAGACACATTTAGATGGGTTGATGGTGATACCGTAATCATTTAATCTTCGAAGCACTTCTTGTAGGTCTTCGATGTGACGTGCTTTGTTCTCTGATGCGATGATTACGTCATCAATAAACGGAAATGCGAAGTCTAAATTGTTGAGTACTTGGTGAATGAATCGTTGGAATGTTTGTCCCGCGTTTTTTAATCCTGGACACATTCGTGGGAACTCAAACAAACCAAACGGGGTTGTGATGGCTGTTTTCTCTATATCAGGTTCGTAGACAGGTAACTGTTGATATGCACGATTCAAATCGAGAGTGGTAAAAATCTTCTTGCCGTGGAGTAGGTATGTAAAATCTTTAAGGCGAGGTACTGGATAGCGGTCGGGCTTAGTGACGTCATTAAGTCGTCGGTAATCACCGCATACCCGTATGTCACCATTCTTCTTTGGTACGACGTGTAGGGGGCTGGACCAGGGACTTTTGCTTGGACGGCATAATCCCTGCTGCATCATAATTTCGAATTCTTTCTTCACGGCTAGGTATCTGTGTGGAGGTAGTGGCCGCGTTTTACTGTGTACAGGTGGACCGGTGGTTTCAATGTAATGCTCCACGCGGTGCTTCGGAGTGGTCTTCATGCATGATGGTCGTAGGATGTCAGGGTATTGACTAAGTATTTGATGATACGGCTGTTCGACGTCTATACTTCTTACGGTTGGCTCGGTGGAGTATGAGATTGGGGCTTGGACGGTGAGGTTGGTGACTTTGTCGATAAGACATCGACCGGCTATGTCGACGAGTAGTTGGTGGTGTCGTAGGAAGTCGGCGCCGATGATTGGCTTACTGACCTCAGCAACGATGAATTTCCAACTGTATGGTCGTCGTAGGTTTAGGTCTAGCTGGAGTGTCTTCTCACCGTAGGTAGGGATAACTGTGTTGTTTGCAGCGTACAAACAAAAATCGGTTGGGGTTACCTTCACGCCCTTTCGTCTAGGAATGACGGAGACGTTGGCGCCAGTATCAATTAAAAATGACAGACGTGAGTTTCTGTCTGTTATAAATAGGCGGTATGACGTAGTTGTTGCGCCGGTTCCCGCCTCATCCAACGCAGCTGTTAGTTTTCCGGGTGGGGGCTGTTGTTCTGGAAATTGCATGGTCGTGTGCATCGCTGAGCCTCCTTCCCGAACTTGCGATGGTAATAACAGATACCAGATTCTGTGCGGCGTGGAGTGTTGTCACGCTGTCTGGGGTGGGGACGATATCGGCTCGACGATCGTGACCTTTGGGGTCGTCGTGATTGATGGTTGCAACGATGACTTGACTGCGCTGCTTTAAGTTCAGCGATTTCCCTCGTCAGCATATCGATCTTGTCTTCGATACTTGCATGTACACGGGGGAATGTCGGGTTTTCAGTGACAGCAGCGACTGTGCCATGGGGTTGCGTCTGCTCGAGGATCTTGTCTGCCATCATCGCCAGATCGTGGATATCAGAGTACTTAGCGATGTTATCGCTGACAGCGAGGACTGCACGTACGGACTGTGGCAGGTGATTAGTCCACATGATGCGAAGTGCAGCGTCGGATATGTTATCCGCGGCGAGATTTTTCATTCGGCGAAGTAACTGAGATGGTTTTAGATCGCCTAGCTCCATCTCTGAGAGAAGCCGTTGTACTTGACGTTGCTCTGATTCTTCGTAGACCTGGAGTAGTCTGTTTTTCAGAGCTTCGTAGCGATCTCTCTCGGGTGGGTGAAGGATAATGTCGCTGATTTCGTCGAGGTCTTGTCGTTCTAGGTGGCCGACGACAAGCTCGAACATGGCTTGGTCGCCCTTCTTCTGTGGCGACATTATTGCTTCAAACTGAGCAAACCATAGGCGTATCTTGTCGCGCCATATGGGTGGGATGCGCAGCGACGTCGAAACGCTCGAAAGTTCCGGCATTTTTTCGACCGACATTACGACGAGCTTGATTAGGCGATTCTTAATCTTGCAGGGATCCGTCGGCAGGATAGCGTCGATAATATCACGTCGGGGTCACCACTGTAGGAACTAGGTAGGAGAGCCTAGTTGTCCTACGAGAAGGTTCTTCTTGTAAATGATACTCGTTGAGATGCGTGTTTCGGAATGATTTATTTCGCTAATTATTGCTACTTATATCTATATTTACAATTGTACATTAAAACCATATCGCGCGCCGTTAGGTATGTGTTGACCAATGGCGACGCGCCGGCGAGCGCGGGCCGCGCGGGGCGAGGGCCGCCGCTTTGGTCGCGGCGCCGCGCCGCCGCGATCTCTCGTTTGCATATAAAAGGGTCGCGCGCCGAGAGCGCGACATTTCGCCGCGCGCCATCGTCGAGTGCAGTACGTGTGAACATTGAAGACGCGGCGGGTGCAGGTGCTCCGCCTCCGGCTCCGCTAGCGATGCTTGCTAATAACAAACCGCTTCTTTCGAAGCGACTACGCTCGGCACGGCGTATTACGCCGGGCCGAAATAATTGTTTCTGGCAGAGTCTAAAACGTTTACTGTCTTTTTCAAGACAATATTTATCGTTTCATGTTAACACAGTCAAAAACGTTTTAAACTGTCTTTTTCAAGGCAATTGTTATCATGTTTCTGTTGATAACGGAAAGTCTAAAAACGTTTGTATGTGGAAGGTATATGGTATCTGGTTTTGAGGTATGGTAAGGTATTCGGTGGTGTCGGTAAGGTAAATATATAAGGTAAATTGGTACATGGTTTTGAGTATGGTATTGGTAGGTATGTAGTCGTGAGGTGCGGCTACAGAACATTCCCCGAAATGCAACCGGTAGAAAACCGACAGGCTAGCAACTCGGCGTCGATGTTCAAGACTTTGAAGTCTCGACTCGACAAGTGCATCATCGCCAATGATCCTCTTGGCTCGCCTCTCAATGGACTCAAGCGCATCAGGTTGGTATCGGGCAGATCCGTCCCAAAGATGAGAGCAGTACTCCATAACCGATCGAACTTGCGCCTGATAAAGTTTAAGCAGCTGTTCCGGCGTGAAGTATTGTCTAACCCTTGCGAGGATTCCCAACATTTTTGCAGCCAGTTGAGTTTTTAAATAAATAGAAAAACCTTTTTCGTGCAACACAATCATGCCAACATAGGTCAGAACTCTCCAATATGTCGGGTGCTCACTTTAGCAAACACCGTACGAAGTGAAATAGATATGTTCTCAGGTTCTGTAGTCTCAACTAAAGCCAAATTGAAAAAACTGTTTAAAAAGGTGGAAATGGCTAGTTAATGTTAATCCCTGCCAGAAACGATAATTTATTTTTCCATTGTTTTTTTTTAGCACTAAGGTGTAGAATAAGTTACCTGATAAACTATATTTAGTACTTTGTTGATCACACACTCACTATGCATGCTGTATTCACATCTAGTAGATGTCAATCACATGAATGACAGATTTCAGTATAAGAGTTTTTTTTAGCCTCTTAGGACGCCTTAGTGTTCTATTGTGTCAAGCTAGTATTTAGCCGACCTGTCCTATAGATGATGTCTGATTCATGAAAAAGTTCGTTCGTCTGTCTGTCACAAGCACACAGCGCAGTCATAGTATTGGAGTGCCCGTTTTAAATTCGAAAAGACGAAATTCAAGTGTGAAAGGGAATTGGTCGGCTCAACCGGAAGATACCACGGCCACTCAGACCTACCTCACACCCAAAATCTCCAAATCCCTAACTACCAAAAGGTTGGCAATGCACTCGCTCCGTTGCAAGTGTCCATGGGCGGCGGTGATTGCTTACCATTAGGTAATCCGTATGCTAGTTTGCCGTCCTACCGAACAATCAGTCAGTGACGAGAGGAAACTACCGTGACTAAACAATCCATAATACCTTTACATTCAGTTTGTAAACATTCGAGAAAAAAGATTTCAACACCAGCATTAATTATTGCTTAAAATAAAAGTAATACCTAATTAAGATAACAACAAGAAAACAGGCGCCATTTGTATTTTTTTTTTGTTGCATGGAAACAGTTTAAAAATGGAATCGAAATAATATTATTTTTATTTGTCAACTTGTAAACAAGCACGAAGTGTGATCGTGGATTTTATCTTAACTAATGTTATAAAAAAGAAGGTTTTTGTTTGTTAGTTTTATTTGAAAAAGTTCCCAAACTACGGCAACAAATATAATATAATATAATACTGAAGTACAATACGTAGGTTTCCTAATTTACTTTGAATTGTCAAAATTGAATTTAAGTGTGTGTGTGTCGGCTTGACCAGAATGATACCATGACACAGAAAACCGGCGTGAAACAATCACAGCGTTGTGTTTCGCCGTGTGAGTGAGGTTACCGAGGCCAAATCCCTCCCCCATCCCTTCTCAATCCTTTAATATCCAAAACCCTTATTTCAAAAAGGCCGGCAACGCACTCGTGACTCCTTTGATGTTGCGGATGTCTATGGGCGGAACGCTACGCGCAGTACGCTTAGGAGCGCGAATCGGCTGGAGTGATATCCCGGCCTCAGAGAAAAACAGCGTAAAACAACACTTATGTTGTGTTTCGCCGTGTGAGTGAGGTTACCGGAAGACTAATCCTTCCTCCTCCCCTCTCCAATCCCCAAATCCCCTAACCATAAATCCCTAATAACCCACAGAAATCCGTCTGCTCGTTGGCCAAGCTATCCCACAAAAATATCGAAATTGGTGCAGTAGTTTGCACTTTCCTATGTCGACCCGAAACGCTCTGGACGAAAATCTATTAAAATAAATAGGGACAAAGAAGCAGGGTAAAGCTAGTCTCGCATTTTAATACGATTGCTTAATTAATTAATTGTAAAACGTTAATTAGCGACTGTCCCTATTTTCAGAGAGTTGTTTTTATTAGTCATGTTTAAGATTTTGTTTGTTGGGTTTTACATTACCTATATTAACGTTTCACTGTTGCTATCTAAATTATTTTTTAATATATCTGTGTTGGAGAACCACGCTTCGGCATGAATAGGTCGGCTCAACCGGAATAATACCACGGCCTCTCAAGAAACCGGCGTGAAACAACCAAAGCGTTCTTCGCGTATCTTTACAACTTGTCGCTTGCTCGCTCGACTTATTCAGAGTTCTGGAAATTATCTAGAGTAACTCCTGTGCCCAAGGGCGACGCAGATAATGATGTCGCATCGTTTAGGCCCATTGCAGTATTGTCAGTCTTTGCAAAATTGTTTGAGATCATGTTGTGCTCACGCATCAATAAACAAGTTAAAAATCTCCTACATGATAGCCAGCACGGATTTAGAAACGCTCGTTCAACGACTACAAATCTAGTGGCTCATGTAGACTACATTTATGCTGAAATGGATGCGGGTAGGCAGGTAGATACCGCCTACTTTGATTTTAAAAAGGCTTTTGACTTAGTTGACAATGATATCCTGTTGTATAAGTTGGCAGTATTGGGCTTTTCTCCTGGGTTGCTTAAGTTTTTCTCAAGTTACCTCCGTAATCGACGCCAATTCGTTAAGGTTAGAAATTATGAATCAAATGAATATTACACTCGATCCGGAGTAAGCCAAGGCAGCAGCTTAGGGCCCCTACTTTTCCTAATTTTTATCAATGACCTTCCTGAGCGAGTCAGTCTTTCCCAATGTCTGCTGTTTGCTGATGATCTCAAGCTTAGTCTGGGTGTCGAGACATCGGCAGATTGCGAAGCTCTGCAAAGAGACATAGACGCGGTAGGAGACTGGAGCAGCGAAAACCGTCTTCCATTTAATATCGAGAAATGCAAAACGATCTCTTTCTCACGTAAGCGCCAGCTGATCAATGCAGCTTACACTTTATCCGACGCTACCCTTCAAAGGGTATCAGATATTCGTGACTTGGGACTTTGGGGATCTATTGGACTCTAGACTTCATGACTTTCATGACCATGTGACGGCAATATGCAAAAAGGCAAACAAAATGCTTGGATTTGTCATGCGTACATCATCCGAGTTTAATAATTTAGGAGTTGCTACTGTTCTCTATAATGCCTACATACGTAGCAAACTTGAGTATGGTGGCATAGTCTGGGCTCCATCTGAGGAAAAATACAATATTATGCTTGAAAGGGTACAACGTAAATTCGCTCGTTGGTTATATAAGAAAAGGTATGGCTACTATCCTTACTTATACCCTTCCTCTTTTGTAGCTGGTAAGGTGGATCTGGAGACCCTCAAGTTCAGGAGGGTGGTGCAAACAATATTGCACTATCTGTCAATAGTGCACCATAAAGTAGACAACCCTATAGTACTAGGCATGGTGAGGTTACTTGTTCCGAAACGACTGTCATGGAATGAGCAAGGGACAGTTGCGCCGAGGCGTCGGCCTCGCCTTTTGTGGTGGCCTCAAACGCGCACCAACTATGCGTTGCATGCACCGACTGTTCGGGCACTGGGCCTTATTGAGGATATGATCGCTCGTGACAATGATATCGACATATTTGCTGACCACTTTAAAATGCTATGTGCTAAAACCGAAATATTTGTCAATAATTATCTAATGTAATTTTATAATGATGTACTTTTGACCTGTGTGTGTGACTTCTACTATTGAGATATTGACTTTTTTTATTTCTAGATTTTACTTCTGATATTTCGGACTAATTAATTATTTTGACATGTATTGTAAATATTTGACACTTATTATTGGATCTTGATGTTGTATTTTGTATTGTATTGTTATTGTTTTTAATTTTTTTCTTGTTTTAATAATTGATGTGCTTTATATTTTAATTAATTGGCTTGCTGGCGTTATGGTGCTCACTGTGAGCCAGTAAGTGCATGTTTAAATAAATAAATAAATAAATAAATAAAAGCGTTGTGTTTCGCCATGTGTGTGAAGTCACCGGAGGCCCATAGAGAGATCTTCGATTTTCTGATATTGATAAACAGGTCTTAACTTCTTTTTCCTATAAAATGGCTACTCATATTTTTCATAAATAGGTACAATTCTAAATCAAAGTAAAATTTCCAATAATAATACGTTATTACACATACAATGGTTGTCAGGCAAGTGAACGGTGACATTGAGTTTATTTTATACGTGCCGAGTTGCCTATGCATTTTATAATAATTAAGTGTTTTACACCTATCTTCTATTTAATTAAAACAGGCGTTTAGCCTAATCAAATACTTTGCCCCAAATTAGGATCTTTTTCTGTGTCTTGTTGTTCACAAACATACAAATCGCATTCAGACCCGGGAGAACAATTTGTAGATCACACAAAGAGTTGTTCTGTGCGGGAATCGATGCTTGCATTGTATAGCAGCCAGTTGCCCAGCCACCGCGCCCAGTTTTCGAAGAGTATTTTCTCTGATTAGCTGTTGTGTGCTATTAAAACTGGTCTAAGAGCAAATAAATTGGACTGTAATTTCTTTTTAACATGGTTGATTTTGCTAGTTATTTTAAATTACATTGGAGGTGTAATTACTGAAGTGTTGGAGAACCATGTTTCGGCACGAATGGTTCGACGCGCAATTGCAATTTTTCTGGCGTTACGGAGCTCCATGGGCGGTTACCTACCAAAAAAAAAAAACAATATTTCGACGACATCACAAATATTTTCATTTGTAGTCAAATCAAATCAAATCAAATCATTTATTCCAACTAAACCATAAATAGGTACTTTTGAAACGTCAAAATAGAACAGTAGTCTGTCAGTCTGTTCGTCAGTGAAGCTAGGTGCTCGTTCCAAATTGTAGTTTCGAATGGAGAAAAACGAGCAAGAAACTCCATCGTTACTCTTTTTAAAAAAATATTTGTTTTACAATTCACCAATAATACATGATTTATACATTACTGTACCCCTATGTGAGAACAAAATAGTGTAAATAGTACTAAGGAAATATTTATTTAGTAATCGGAATGAAACAAATTATACTTGATAACAGGTCAAAGTTTCAAATTAATATGGTAGTTTCAAACTAGTAAAATTCAATACTTTTATCTAAATGTCAAAAACGATACTTTTCTACAAAATTTGTATAAAACTCCAACTTATGACGTCTTCGTATTTTTGCGTCAAATAGCTTACGTATTTTTTTTTTTTATGTAATAGGTCGGCAAACGAGCAGACGGATTACCTGATGGTAAGCAATCAGCGCCGCCCATGGACACTCGCAACGGAGGAGTTACGAGTGCGTTGCCGACCTTTTAGGGATTAGGGATTTGGAGATTTAGGGATTGAGGAGGGATTGGGGAAGGGGAAGGATTGGGCCTCCGGTAACCTCACTCACACGGCGAAACACAACGCAGTGGTTATTTCACGCCGGTTTTCTGTGAGGCCGTGGTATCACTCCGGTCGAGCCGACCCATTCGTGCCGAAGCATGGCTCTTTTCTTAAAAAATAATCGAAAATTTTGTATATCGATCGATCGATGAATAAAAGCATTATTATTTTTCAATATTTTATTGTATTGAAACGTCGAATTAATTTATTTTTGACTAAGTACCCGTTTAGTTATTTGTCTTTTAATAAAAGTTTAGTTACTTTTCAATATTTTATTTTATTAATACGAAATAATTCAAATCAAATCAAATCAAATTCTTTATTTCAAATAGACCGCAAAAGGCACTTTTGAACGTCAAGCAAAAAAGATATCCTAAGGTTTAACTTTATATGTGTCAGTCTGTCCGTCTGTCCTCAAGTGAAGCTATTTGCTCGTTCCAAAGTGTAGATTCCTATGGAGAAGAACGAGCAAGAAACTCCATGGTTACTCTGTACTTAACGTAATTTATATTTAATCTAGGAAACTACCCAATTGATTTTGTAATCATCATCATTATCATGACAAAGGCCTCCTTAACCTTCTACAGCGAATGACAAGTTGCCACCTGCATCCACTGGCTCCCCGCGACTCTGTCGATGTCGTCGGTCCAATTAGCGGGGGACCTGGCCACACTACGTACATCTTTGGTCACCACTCGAGTACTTTTCAGCCCTTTCGGCCTCGAATTCCGTCCGAATTGCCACTTTAGCCTGCAGATTTTAACAGCTACGTCGGTAACTTTGGTTCTTTGGTGAACTTCTATATTTCGGATTTTGTCGCTCAAAGAGACCCCGAGCATAGTCCGTGTCATCCGATTTTGTAATATACCTAATAAAGATAAAATTCTTGTGTGTGTGAGATATCTATACTAATATTATAAAGGTGTAAAATTTGTAAGTTTGTATGTAGGGGGTAATCTTTGGAACCGCTGATCGGATTGCCAAAATTCTTCACTGATAGATAGCTACAATATTCCTGAGTGCTATAGGCTATAAAACATCACGCTACGATTAAATGGAGCAGAGCAGCGGGTGAAACCACGCGAGAGTAGCTAGTTTTTTTATAATTTACTTACACCTTTTTTAAAGCGTTGAAACGTCAAAATAGTTCGACTAAGTTTAACACCCAAATATTAATGTGAGACAAAAGAAAACACAGGAGAACACAACAAGACAGCTTTTATTATAGCATCAGGTCTGCCTATAGTAATGCGGCGCCAGTTCCAGTAGCCAGGCTTGTTGCACCGTCGTCACGTCACGCATGTACGTCACGCCACACGAACTCGACACGCTCGCGAATATTACCCTAAGGACAAAACATTAATAAATATAGGATAAAAATGTGGATGAGCAATGCTTTGGCATGAATCGGTCGACTTGACCGGAGTGATACCACGGCCTCACAAAAACCGGCGTGAAACAACCACAGCGTTGTGTTTCGCCGTATGAGTGAGGTTACCGGAGGCCCAATCCCTCCTGGTCCCCCCATCCCTTCCCAATCCTTTAATAATCGAAAGCCTTATCATCGGTGACTCAGAGGACATCGGTGTCCTCATAGAGGAGTTCGATCCATTGTATATTTTTTATGAGGTAGGTCGGCAAACGAGCATTCGGATTACCTGATGGTAAGCAATTACCAACACAACACCAAAGGATTTACGAGTGCGTTGCCGGCCTTTTGGAGGTTCAAGTTTCGGAAATTTAGGGATTGGGGGAGGAGAAAAAGGATTGCACCTCCGGTAACCTCACTCACACAACGAAACACAACGCTGCAGTTGTTTCACGGCGGTATTCTGTGAGCTCCCTCCTATCTGCCGGGTCCATTCGTGCCGAAGCATGACTCTCCCTTATAACAAACAAGTTTAGTCAGCTACCTACCACTTAGGTTGTTGAACTTTAAACAGACAGGAGTCGGGGCTGAGCGCTAGACTGGCGCCGCGCAGCCCGCGGTAGCTGCAGTCGGCCGCGAGGTACGCGGCTTGGGGGAAGTATCCGGTTACTATACACTTCATTATGCGTTCTGTTTTACCTGTGAATAAAAGGAAGTACTTGTATTAACCGAGGCTTGTTTTTGGTGACAATCATAAAATTTACTTCTCCTATTTTCAGAAAGAGTGTCAGGGTTTCTGACTATCCACAGACGGGGCCCTAAAGGGCTGATGTTCAGCCGGGGTTGCGGGGTAAGCGCAGTAAGTCACCGCGACCTCGGCACAGAGCAGGAGAAAGAACAGGGGGGTTTTAGTCAGTAAGAGTCTGACACTTCCTCTCGCCTCACCCTGGGCGGGAGAAGTCATTCGATTTCCTCTAACAAAATAATAAATGAAGAAATAGGGTTTCTGACTAAAAACACCCCGTTACTTCTCCTGCTCCAGTCTGGACCAAGGTTCATTATTGCGCTAGTAGCTGCAACCCTGAATCGAGGCTTCGAGTTTCATTTTGTACTTGAAAAGAAAGTTGTGTAGGTAAATTTTGTTAGTTTCTTAGTCCGAAGTACTAAGTAAGATCATCGAATTTCTTGTTAGTAGGTTAGGGCAGTATTATTTCACTTTTAAGTGTGAATTAATTCTTTTATTTGAGTTTAGTATTAAGTTTGTCTTTTATCTTTCTTCAATATGCGGTGTTTTTCTCTAAAACATTGTTGGTAGACTTAATAAATATATATATATATAAATTATTCATTAACTATAAACATTTACCTGATCCAAAGTCAATTCCTTCAAACTGTTTCTCTTCAATTTTGAACTTTCCTCTGATTAATTTCTCCAAGTTTTTTCGAACATCACACGCCTGGAACAAAATTAAAACATAATTAGTAACTTATATAAATACAAAAAAACTATAACAATAAGGTAGTAAAGATCTTTATTGTTTGATTATTTCAGACAAGGTTACCAATAAAATCCAACTACCGTATTGTCACATTCGTCATGTCATTGTCCTATATGGATCTGTGAGATGTTCTCAAATAGATAAATTATATAAGTGTTAAAATGTACATTAAAATGTGTTTAAAAATATCTGCGAATAATCTTTTTTTTTCTTTTAAAATTGAGTAGTCACCTACTGAATTTTAAAATGAAGTGTATGTGTTACGTCACAACCGGTAGTCAAAGGTATTGTTGCGACTCAGCGGCCGGGGCTCGGCCACTGGCTCCTGAGACGTGAACAGTGTCGTTACTCTACCTCCTGTCAGATAGATCTGACTCTGAGTACCTACACATTATTATATTCAAATAAGTATTTTCTTTATTTGTTAATCTTTGTGTAACCTATAAAATAGTTGTGTTGTTGGCTATTCTAATGTGGATTACGTAATAAATAGTAGTGTGGTTTTCATGTTAATGAGTTATTGAGTTTTTGGCTATATTTGTAAATAAAATAAATCTTCCTTTGTTATAATTGTTGATTTTTTTATTTTATTAGAGTACCAACTTCTAACGCGCTCTTGTAGGCAACACGTGCCGCGATGTTAACACACCCGTTTCGTTCAGCGACGTAGCTAGGTTCGATTTCCGGGTCGGCACAATGCGGGTCAGCACAAGATGGCACAAATCCGAGTAGTCGACTGCGTCGTTATACGCCGCGACGCGCACGCTGCTTATGCGACTTGTTTTGTTTTATGATATAAGTCGGCAAGCAAGCTGATGGTAAGCAATCAGCGCCGCTCAAGGACGGGGGTGTCCAACAAAAGAGGAGTTACAAGTGCCTGGACGACCTTTTAGGAATTCGAAAAATTTGGGATTAGAGGAGAAGCATTTATCCTCCTATGACCTCACTACCGCGGCGAAACACAACGCTGTGATTATTTCACGGAGGAGTTCGCATATCATTAAAGATGAAAAATATTTATTAAAATAATACCTTCTCCATAACTTTGTGATTGATGTAATATTTATCGCACCACTGCTTGCAAGCCCTCGCGTTTCTCTTGTCGTCGTCTGAAGTTTTCAGCTTCAGGTAGGCTTCCATTATGTTCAAGTACATTATTATGTCGCCTTCAGCTACCTGAAATAGCATAAGTCCTATGTTATAATCATCCAGTTTCTACCAATTAAATGCTTTTGGATCCGTCAGTCTGCCTGTGTGTTTGTTTGAAGTAAACTATAAAACTGCTTAACGGTTTACGATAATGATACGATAATCACCTGTAAATAGATTATTTGTGAACGACATTTAACATGTGAAAATTTAAGAAGGAAAAATAATACCAATAGAACTACTAAATACTTCACTAAATACTATTATTTGTGAAAATTTAAGAAAGCATAATATAAATAAGACAAAGATTTAAATATCAAAATCAATTGACCAATAATGATTTACTCAATACCGATACCGAGAGCAATGCTTATAAATATGGGTCCCGGTGTAACCCGAAACTAGACGAAATAACACGAAAATTAACAAGTAGTAACTTTAAGAAGTAAGTTGTTTAAATATAAGTACCTCAAAGTTATTCCTGCGGCTGATCTTGGCATCTATGATCTGCTTACCCCCTCCTGGCTTCAGGAACACGTTGTCTACTTGCAACATGGCCGCTATAGATAGAGCCTCGTCCACACACCCCCACTCTCCTGCAAACCAAATATTAATATTAATATCAATAAGAAAGAATGAAGGAGTTCATACATGGTCGTAAGGTCGTCAAGTGTTGGAGAGTCACGCTTCGGCACGAATGGAGTGATACCACGACCTCGCGAAAGGAAACCGACGTGAAATAACAAAAGCGTTATGTTCCGTGTGAGTGAGGTTACCGGGGCCGAATCCTTAACCTTATAAGACCAGCCAAGCTTTTGTAACTTCGTTGGTGATAAGGGTGTCCAAGGGCGATGCCGATTGCTTACCATCAGGTAATTCTTATACTCGTTTGCCTAGCCTAGCTATGGGAGTTTAGGTACAATTACTAATGTTAATAATGAGTATATCATATAAGTAAAATTGGGTAGTTTCCTAGGTCAAAAATAAATTAATTCGACGTTTTAATACGATAAAATATTGAAAAATAACTATACTTTTATTCATCGATCGATCGATACACTAAGGGTGAGTTGCACCATTTAACTTTAACCAAACCATAACCATAGAAAGCTATGAAACGGCCTCCTATTGGTCAGTTCGACGATTTGACAGCTGATAACGGCTATGTTATTGTTAAAGTTAAATGGTGAAACTCACCCTAAGTTTTAGATATTTTTTAGTAATTTTTTTTAAATAAGTAAGCTATTTGACGCAAAAATGCTATGACGTCATAATTCAATGTATCATACAATTTTCATAGAAAAGTATCGTTTTTGACATTTGGATAAAAGTATTGAATTTGACTAGTTGGAAACTACCGTATTGTAGGGAATATATGGCCGAGGACAACAGACATTTGCACTCTGTGGCAAGTTTTAGGGTAAGCCTTTGCTGAAAAGCAAAACGATCTTCGTTGACAAGGCAATAAAAAAATGTAAATTCAATAAGAATCTTATTTAACATGGTTAAATAAATGCTTTTATTATTATTATTATTCATATATATATATATATATATCCATACAATTTCACAAACATCACAACCAGACTCGAAGAAACGATTTGTGAATCGCCCACCGTAAGTCACATAATATCAGATATCGTTAATATCTTTGCAATTAAACAGTATTTATTTATAATTATAATACATACCACTCCGACACAGCATCGTGGCACACATGGGCTTTAAAGGCAGTTCAGCCACCATCTCCCCCAGGGGGGTGAGCCCCCCATCTCTGTCTATAGTCTGCAGGGCGTACAGCGTCTCTAGCGCGCATAGTACGCTGCGCGCCGGAGGGGGGGTCGGGAACGTAAACCTAAGGAAATAAGGACATTATGGCGACATCTATGCGTAAGGAATGGAAGTTGAAACTACGTTGTGTTGCGCCGTGTGAAAGAGGTTATAAATAAATCCAAACTAATATCATAAATGCTTTAGAGGTATGAGGGAACAGGGTGGAAAGTTCCTCATTCTCCATTGAAAAGGGAGGGTCCTCCGACCAGATGGTTGTTGTCGGGATTTTTGTATCGGTGCTAATTGTGTAGAGAACTCTTATACCGCAGTGTAGAATCTTGCACGTGATTGGTGATGTTGTTACTGATGTGCGATAGATGTCGCTACACTAATAATAAGATTACAAATTCAACAATTTCAATGAATAATAACAATGTCAATGAATAATTTATGCCATAATGATATTATGCAACATTTGAATCCCCCCTCTTGGAACTCTTCTTGTATTTTAAGGGCTTTCAGGGGCTTTTTTGATGGATAAAAATCCTCAAAAAGCTTTTCGCCCTTGCTTACCATCAGAGAAGAATATATCATCTATTATTGTACTAGATAAGCTTGCGTCAGCTGACGATGTATGTTTTAGTCGTGTTATAAAATATATAAATAAGCGAGACGCCCCGACTGCACCCGGATGCAACGCTGATAATAATTTATTCCACAATTTTATGGATTTTATTATAAATATAAACCTTCCTCTCCAATAAGTCTACGTATTAAAAACAACCACATCAAAATCCGTTGAGTAGTTTTAGAGATTTAAGCATACATAGAGATATAGGGACAGAGAAAGCGACTTTGTTTTATTATACTGTGTAGTGACAATAATAAGAATTACCTTAGCAAGTTATTAATGCCCAAAGCCTTCAGCTGTAGCAATACTCCTGAAAGATCACTTCGACACATTTCAGGAGGCACTGATGGAGGCAGCTTCTCGTATTCAGCTTCTGTGTACAGTCTGAAACATATTAACATATTTTTCAACACAATTCCTCATAAAGTGGCTCTAATCCCACGACAATAAGGCACATAATGACACCTTTAATCAAACTGTGACCTTTTCATTACTATTATTCACAAGTGACTAATCGTTTTTATTTTTAACTAGCTAGTCTTGCGCAGTTTCGCCCGCTGCTCAGCTCCATTTGATCGTAGCGCGATGTTTTATAGCCTATAGCACTCAGGAACATTGTAGTTATCTATCAGTGAAAGATTTTGGCAATCCGACCAGCGTTTCCAAAGATTACCCCCTACATACAAACTTACAAATTTTACCTCTTTATAATATTATAGTATAGATTATTAGAGTAGTCACGCTTACACTTGCGCTAAAATGGTATTTGCGAAAAGCTCAAAACAGAAACGTAATACTTTACTCTTTTTTTTAACCTTTGGCCGATACACGCGCTACGCTACTATTATTTAACTGTTTCCAACCTTTAAGTTTGGGTCATACTCCGGTACGAATGGGTCGGCTCCAAGCAGTGATACCACGACCTCACAAAAAACGCATGGAGTTGCAAAAACAGTGTTGGTCTTATGGGTTTTTGAGAATTTATGGATTAGGGAGGGGAAGGATTGGGCCTGAGGTAACCTCATTTAGACTGCGAAATACAACGCTGTAGTTGTTTCACGCCGGTTTTCTGTAAGGTCGAGACGGTCCATTCGTGGCGGAGTATGGCTCTCCCACACTGACCTATAGCAGTACCCCCTGGCAGTCCGTCCGGCCCGGCCAGCTCGCTGTATGGCGTTGTGGCGCGACACTGTTGTCACCGTCAGACTCTCCACCCCGACCGCAGGGTCGAAGTAAGGCAGCTTGTGGAAACCGCAGTCTATTACTGGGGAAAACAATATATAATAGATTTAATTAAAATTAGAATAATATAACTAGACACTAACCGCTTTATCATAAGTAAGGCAATTTTAAGGTTTTTGAAATTTTGACGAATGGCGAGGTATCTCGTCTAATTTCAAGCTTCGCCCGAGGCTCATAGTTATAAAACACAGCGACAATCGTAACGAAGCGACGAAGGTCGTCGTTATGTGTTATGACATGTCATACATAATATTCTTCTTCAAGTAGCATAGGTCCTTATTTCTCAATAATCGATTATATCATGAACTTCAATATTTAAAGGAAAGTTGATTATTTTAAGAAAACAGCCCAATTCCAACTATTCTGGAACATACTAAATATATTTAAACGACGACTTACTAATTAACTTAAACGTTCTACTACTTTCAAGTCACATCGGGGCTCTTATTCAAGAGCAGCGTGAGCGTCGCGGCGACGTCTATCAGCCGACTGACTGTTGAAGACAAGTATCCCGTTGTGATTTAAAACTAGCAGAGTTTTTCTCAGTTAATTCAAGTAAGTAATCATTATCAATAAAACATTTTCCTACCAAAAAAAAAAACTTCCAAAATTCATCATTTCTACTGTAAAAAATGGCAACTCACCATAAACAACTCCAGGTATGGTAACACTGGTTTCGGCGACATTGGTTGCTATGACAACCTTCCTGACGTTATTGTCTGTTCTCTGAAAAACTTTAACTTGCTTATAGTGAGGCAAAGTCCCGTACATTGGTACTACAAGCATGTTGGCTGCCTTTATACCGCTGGGGAAGTGACTTCGATGCTTGTTTGTTTCATTGTTGTTGTCAGCGTACGTACGGAGAGTTTCTAGGGCCGTTAAGATTTCTTCCTGTAAAAAAAATATATTCGATAAATGTCGTTATAAATGAAATTCAGTATCATTTTTTCTTGAGAATCCAATAAAATTAAGAATTTAAATTCAAATTTATAACTTTTTTTGTAATTATAATGACAAATGGGAATTAAAATAAACAAACAGGTTCAAATTATTGAAATTTTACAAGAAAACTCGAAATGACTTGTCAAATATTAAAAAAAAAAGTTCAAAGCTCAAAGTAGCAAAGTAGGTTTTTTCCTATGTCGTAAGCACAACAAAAGAGCCAGGAATCAACAATTAGTATATCACATAATTAATAAAAATGGAATATAAAAATCTTTTTTTTTTTTGTTCACATCACATCACATCGTAACCCTATAAGTGCCCACTGCTGAGCAAAGGCCTCTTCTCACACGGAGGTTTGGGAATTAATCACCACGCTTGCTCAAGGTGGATTGGCGATCTCGAACTTACAATAGAAAAATATCAGTATAGGTTTCCTCCCCATCAGTTTGCTTACCATCAGGTAATCCGTTTGCTCCTTTGCTGACCTATACCATAAAAAATACAAAAAAAACTACCCAAATTTTGATTTATGAACGTTAAATAATAAAAGATGTCGTGGGGGCCCGGAGGTTAAGGAGCCCGCTTTTCATGCATGAGGTAGGGTGTCCCAAAAAAATCAAAGTCGTTTTATTTTAACGCATACCCTCTAATTATATGCGAATGGTGCTAAAACACATGTAAATAAAATTTCATGTACCTAGAACCAGAGTAACCGGTGCCGACTATCGTCGATACATGTCAGTACTTGCATACTATGGCGCGTCAGAGTTAACATTTCGTAGTGCTTGATATTACTTGTTTCTTTTATTAGTTAATGCATTATTATCGTTTGTTCAAAATGTGAGAGAGATTACGCAGATCCAAAAAGGGGATGTTTTTATTGGGGATGTAAAACTTAAAATCACCGGGTCAAAACTTACCTCTAAAGAGCAAGTATTGGCAGATTTGTGGAATAATATTCGAGAACTGAATTAAAGTGTAAATGAAAGCGTAAATCGTAATATTCGTGAGTGCATTATTGTTCGGGAAAAGACACGTATTCCGACTAAATCTTTACCTAATTTTATACCAGGTTTGGCAAGATCTACAAAGAATGTGACAAAACCCAAGACATATTCGAAAAGCGTAGACAAGAGTTTATATCCAGACTGTAAAAAAAAACTTTGAAAATAAAATTTGTAAATAACTTTTATATAATAAATCAATAATATAATAAATCAGTTTACACTAAATATACGACTGAGTTAAAATAATACTTTATTTATTGAATAGTGAGAATAAGAAGAAGAAGGTGAGAACAAGTGACATTCTAAAATGTCCTCGGTATTTTTCATACAAAAATTTTGTTAAAAGTTTGCCATCAAGTCGGCACGGGTTATCGTTATCCGATCCCAATGATATTTTATATTTTGGTTATTAGGGTCATTTAGAAAAAATATAAAGGGTATGCATAACTAAATTCGAAAAAAAATTTTTCACCCTTATACGCTGGGATACTCTAATGAGGGTGTATGTTTGAAACCTGGCAAGTACCAATGTGACTTTTTCCGAGTTATATGTACTTTCTATGATTATTTAGACACCACTGACATACGGTGAAGGTAAACATCGTGAGAAAACCTGGACTTATAATTTCTAATTATAAGTTTGAAATCGCCAACCCGCATTTAGCGAGCGTGGTGATTAATGCTCTAACCTTCTCTGTATGAGAAGAGGCCTTTGCTCAGCAATGGGCACTTATAGGCTGATGATGATGATGAAATAATAAAATATCAATAAATATTATCCGATACCCCATTATAAAAGGTAAAGAAAAACTTACCTGTGACGTCAAGAAAGCTAAGATATCACCAAACGGCTGGTTCTCGTGGATCCTGATAACTGTATCCACTGTAGCCTTCACATAGTCAGGTACTGGTTCTGGAATATTACAGTAAATGCTTTAAAAACTCAATCTCCTTATTAGAAAAAAAAAGGGTTTTCTTCAGTCTAGGTCTTCTTTTGTGAGAGGCAAATCATCAAATGACTTCTCCCGCCCAGGGTCAGGCGGGGGGAATGTCAGACTCTTACTCACTAAAAACTCTGAGCCGAGGCCGTGGTGCCTCATTGCGCTTGCCCCGCAACCCGGACTGAACACCAGCCCTACAGGGCCCCGTCTGTGTGGTCTATTGGCTCTTTAACGTACGCTCGGGTCTGGTTCTGGCCGAGAAGCGAGCTGCCCTTACTCGCCGTCCGCAGAGCCGCACTTACGGTGGCCGGAGATCGTCTCTCCAGTCTAGGTCCACTAAACCATTGAGCCAATTTTTGTATTTTTAATTGAAGGTAGGTGAAAATAAGATTCAAAATTCAAAACCTGACTCAATTGTTTAAATCTAGACTAAAGGTAAATCTTGTTTTGTCATAAGGGGAAGGTAGATTACTTCTCACACTGTTTTTTTTTTTCATTTCTTCAGCAAAAATTGCCCAGTTATGGAGTCTTGGATTTCAATTTTAATATTGAATAGTCCAAAGTTCTAAACCTTATTATCATTCAGTTTTTAGCATAGTCAAGTCAAGTCAAATTCAAAATTTATTTCAATTAGAACATACAGGCACTTTTGAACGTTGAACAAAATTTTAAACATACATGGTACATAGTGTCAGACTGTCGGTCAGTTTGTAAAGTTATTTGTAGAATTAATTGATATTAGATTAATTATTTGACGTTCAAAACCGCCTGGTTTTTTAAATAAATGATTAGTAGTGGTATTTTTTAAATAAATGATTTGACGTTGACGTTTAACCATATCTTAGAACTTCATTTGATTTCAAATGGAAAGGAATTAATTGAAGAATCTAATACCTACTACTAAGACCACTATCTATAGGCGGTTTTGGAACGCCAAAGAAAATACCTGAAATAATAAAGTTCAAATTTATGTGTCAGTATGTAGTTCTGTCGTCTTGTGAACAAGCGAGAGACTCCAGACAAAACGATATTTCTGTCAACCTAGTACCGTTACCTCAAAACTAGATGGCGCCACTGACCTTGCGTATAAAACACCTCAATAGGATGTGTGCGGCCCTGCATAGACATGATCGTGGATGTGCTAGGTTTGTCTCGCTGCGCCCTATCTCTCGTGTTGAAGAAATCTCGAAGAAACTCTGCATCCATAGTCGCAGATGAAACAACTAACTTGAGGTTTTTGCGTTTCTGAAATTTCATGAAGAAAGTTAAAGTGAAATATGTTTCTGGCACTTTTTTCTGACGATATTTTACAAACATCATTTTTAGTAATGCAAGTAAGTCCTTTCATTTTTATGGCATAAGTCTTTAAGTTTAAACCTGCATACAGATTACCTAATGGTAAGAATTCGGCGCCGCCCAAAGACAGTCGTAATAGCAAAGGACTTGCTACAAGTGCGTTACCGGCCCCTTGTAGTTAATTAAGGATTTAAGGATAGGAAATTTGAGGACTGAGGATAATGAGGAGTAAGGATTGGGCCTCCGGTAACCACACCCATTCTGAGAAACACAACGTTAGTTGCAACCCGTTAGTGCTAAAGCATGGCTCTCCCACACTTTTATTCGTATGCGTATACAAGTAATGTTTTTTTATGTAATAGGTCGGCAAACGAGCAGACGAATTACCTGATGGTAAGCAATCAGCGCCGCCCATGGACACCCGCAACGAAGAAGTTACAAGTGCGTTTCCGACCTTTTAGGGATTTGGAGATTTAGGGATTGAGGGAGGGGAAGGACTCCGGTAACCTCACTCACACGGCGAAACACATCGCTGTGGTTGTTTTACGCCGGTTTTCTGTGAGGCTGTGGTATCACTCTGGTCGAGCCGACCCATTCGTGCCGAAGCATGGCTCTCCCACACTATGTGCCCCGAAATATATTAAAAAACAGCGTTTAAAATAAATCAAGTATTATTTATAGCCTATACCACTCAGGAACATTGTAACTATCCATCAGTGAAAGACCAGCGATTTCCGAATACCAGCGGTTCCAAAGATTGCCTTTTAAATTATTAGTATACTTGTAAATGTCAACTTTTTAGAAACATCATGGTATGGAAGCGCTTTTTACAGTACCCACATTACTACATCAAACCAGTGCTAATAATTACCTTGATAATTTTCTTCAATAAACCCATTAGTACATCTGTCATCTGCGTTCGTTCATGGACCTGAAATTATAATAATACAAATAATTTTAGCCTCTTTTCTTTTCTATTTAAGGGCTATTATTGAGTGTTTTTTTATTGTTTTTCTATTGAAAATATACTGACCTCGTCCAGAACTATACAGGAGTACTGCATTAGCAGCGGCGATGCAAACATTTCTCTTAGAAGAACACCTTCAGTCATAAACTGAAATAAAAAACAAATATTCGACAAGTTAGTACGCTGAGAGTAATAATAGATGGCGCTGTCGACGTTTTGAAGCAAGCGCAATGAAGTACCGCGGCCTCGGCCAGGAGCAGGAGAAGGAACTGGGTGGTTTTTAGTCAATAAGAGTCTGACTCTCCATCTCGCCTCACCCGGACCGACAGACAGACATATTGAACAGCCTTATTACCTATACAACAAAAGGTGAGGTAAAAATCATCAAATGTCTTCTCCGTACTCTTACTGACTGGTATCACTCCGGTTAAGCCGATAGTAGTACCGGTGATTAGCGTGTGGAAAACATATATTGTTCTAACTTTTTCCTGCGACTTCGTTCGCGTGGAATAGTGACTTCCTCCAGATTTTTGGTTTTATCCACATAATTCTCGATCTCGCGGGATTTTCGGGATAAAAACTATCCTATGTGTTTTCTCGAGTTCCAAGCTATATCCGTACCAAATTTCACACAAATCGGTTAAGTAATTCAGGCGTGAAGAAAAGAAAAAAAAAGAGTTACTTAGCATTTATAATATTAGTTTTGATTTGTTTTTTATTACAGTATCCGTGTTGCCCTACCTTTGTTTGACCCATAGAAATATACAAAGTACGTGTGTGATGTTTAGTTAGACAGAAATTTGTCAAGCTATTTCAAAATCGGCTTGACCGGAGTGATACCACGGCCTCACAGAAAACCGACGTGAAATATAATACTTCCCCTCCCACAACCCCAAATTCTCCGAATCCCTAATCTCCAAAAGGTCGGCAACACACTCGTCCTCCGTTTTTGCGAGTCTCCATGGGCGGCGCTGATTGCTTACCATCAGGTAATCCGTTTGCTCGTTTGCCGAGATATCAAAATAAAAAATATCTGCTGACATAATAACCGACTTCCCGGATATGGGTGGGCCATCGGATTAATAGGTGATTTATCTTTGTTACTTAAATTTGAAATCAAAAGAATCGATAAGATAATATGCATTAAGTATAAAGTAGTAAATACATAATTACGATTGTTACACGAGAATTATGAGATAGAAATTGATATGGAAAGCCATTAAAAAATTATATTAGATTCTGGTCTTTTAAACCCTGTACGAATAAACAAAAATTAAAAATGACAAATGTCAACATGACTTTTTTTTTATTTAATAGGTCGGCAAACGAGCAGACGGATTACCTGATGGTAAGCAATCAGCGCCGCCCATGGACACTCGCAACGGAGGAGTTACGAGTGCGTTGCCGACCTTTTAGGGATTAGGGATTTGGAGATTTAGGGATTTATGAGGGATTGGAGGAGGGGAAGGATTGGGCCTCCGGTTGACTAGCGAAGAACAACAACAAAAAAGTCGAGTGTAGCGTGATCTACTTATAATTATGGGCCCTGTCGTGGCTTGAAATTTGTCGAGTAATACACTTAACAAGGAAAAACGGTAAAACCTGATGAACACCAAAAGATCAAGTACCAGTTAATTAAAATTGTAACTTAATTAACTCACAAAACGTCTTGCTTAACAGTTTAACAAGGCAATGGAAATCTCAACAAACAAGAGGATTATGGAGTAAAATAATAAGTTTTTGATAAAGCATTCATCATAACAGGATTATGATTAAAAAAAGTTTCCAAATTTGCATGACGTCATAACGTAAGTGATAACGACTGTTATCAGTTTTGGTTTTGTCGCCCATTCAGTGCTTGAGCGTTGGTGACCTTGGATCAGATTATCAAAATCTAAATTATAATTGGTCGTAGAAGCCACTGTAAATAAATAACTATACCAAAGACAAGACATTTCCATATTTTTTTTAAAATAACGATGGACTTTCTTGCTTGTTCTTCTCCATTGGAATCTATTTAATTATTCGAAAATTGGAGAAGGGAATGAGCAAGGAAAGGAAAAAGACTAGGTATCCATTTTTTGACTTGACATGTTAAAGTTCAATATCGCCATTAGGCTTGATATGACGGGCTTACAGAGAGCCAAAAATGGTACTAACGTACCTATATACTCACAACAATATCAGTGTTGACTCCCCGGCAGTTTGTGTTGGCAGCAGCGTATCCGACCTGTTCTCCTAGTATGACGCCTCGCTCTTCGGCCACCCGACATGCTAGCGATACTGCAGCGGCCACGCGTGGCTGCGTCACACACACTTTGTGACCGATCTCGTGGAGGTACTGGAACAAGAAGCAAATTAGCTTTAGCTTAACTTTAGAGGTTAGCTATAGCCAACCATCCTCTTTGTTAATGGTTTGCACATAGCCGAGGGATTCGACCTTCATCGTCATACTTATCTAAACTTTTAAGGGACGTTTATCATCACCGTGTATGTATCGCAGCTCCAGCTTGAATCAGGAGAAGAAATGGGGAAGTGTTTAGTCAGTGAAAGTGTGGCACTTCATTCTTAAGATAAGATAAAGACATTTATTTGTCTCTGATTTGCTTCCTCACAAAAAAGTGGCCTATATTATTGGGACATCTGACCAGTAGTAGCGTTATGTGAATAAAGAGATAAAGCATACGCATAACGCTAAAACAAACAATAGAGTGATTAACTCGGCGATAACCAGTTAATTTATGTGACAAAACAATCGAGCCTAGGGATTACCATCATAGGAATTACGAGTGCGTCGACGGCCTTTTGAGGATTAGCGTTTCAGAGATTTAGAAATGGGGAGGGGAAGGATTAGGGCTCAGGTAACCTCACTCATTCGGCGAAACGCAGAAGAACACCAACACAGAAAATCATCGTGAAACAACCATATTGATTCACGATGATTTTCTGTGAAGCCGCTGATTACTTACCACCAGGACGTGGTGTGACGCGCATGGATACCCGCAACACCAGAGGAGTTACGAGTGCATCGTTGGCCTTTTGGGGATTAGTGTTTCAGAGATTTAAAGATTGGGGAGGGGACGCATTGGGCATCCGGTAACCCTCATTCACACTGCGAAACACAACGCTGGTTGTTTTACGGCGATTTTCTGAGAAGCCAAAGTATCATTCCAGTCGAGCTGAAGCATGGCTCTTCCACACTTTCTAGATTACACAACCTAATTCTACAAACATGGTGTTCTAATCTAAACTCTACAATGCCTTTACCGTTTTGGCTAAATTTCATCTTGAATTATTAGTGGAAGTCCAGAAAAGGTGAACGTAGTACGAAAATTTTAAAACATCTTGAAAACGTGTAAACAATCGACATCCACGCGGGCGGAGCCGCGGGCGACCACTACTATTACATACTTTAACACCATAACCTTTATTTCCGTAGTAAAACCAACAGATCACACACAGCCGGCTGATACTGATGATCTAACATCCAATTTAACAATCCCACATCTAAAATTAAGAACAGCGCGGCCTATATCCAAGCCATATAATCTCATAACCGTATCACCCGTTTTTTATACAAATCCAATCTACATACAGAATGGCAGGCAGATGAAGATACCCCACTGTAGAAAATTTCTTTAAACAATTTCCGATCTTACTGCGTTGAGATAAGTGTCCATTTTTTAGGGATATATGGGTGGTATACGTTGATATGCTTCGTGTTAGTATTTCAGGTCTCTGGCTAGGTTCCAATAGTTTTGTTTATTTGCTATCTTTATGGTGTGTGCATGGTTTTATATTCAAAATGTTTTTACGTTAGGAGAAATATATCATTTTATATTACTTTCTGTTACGCTAGACGTTTTCTTGTTACATTACCTATTCTGTAAAGGACGTCACAATTGTTCTGTATTCTGAGGTCACAATGAAGGAATAATGATTTCTACCTCCTTTAAGTCTTATAAAATATCGTCCATTATCCACTGTGAAAACCGGCGTGAAAAAACGCTTTCGTTATGTTTTACTTTGTGAGAGCTGGCACTGGAGGTCCAATCCTTCCTCAGTTCGTCACCGTCATACCCAAACCCTCAAACCCCTATCTCCAAAAATTGGCAACGCACTTGTAACTTCTTGATACCCATGAGCGAAACCAATTGCTTACTACCTGCCCCTTCCATAAACGAAGAGACTAAAGAGTTAATACCCTCGTAAATAAATATATGTTGTTAATATGGAACGCGAAAGTTTAAAAGTTAGAGACTATTCGGATGGACAAATCTTATTTCAGATCACTGAGTACAGATCCAAGTTTAGTACCATTGCAAAAAATTTCATTGAAATAATTCATAAATCAAATCTGATATCAGAAACTCCCACTGACGACCCTGTCATGTAATACGCTAAAAAAAAAAAACACTATGGCAAAATAAATATTAGGTTAAGCGCCATCTACCGGTCACGACCTCAAACATTTGGCTAAACAAACTATGAACCGCGAATTTTTATCACATAGTTAATTAGTGTTAATTAGAATGCGACATTATTTTAATAGGGATGAGTGTCAATGGGTTTGTGTCCAAATAACCTAGGCTTATGGTCTCAATGGACATGTTTTAGTTTAAAATACTTTGTGTAATTAGCTCGATAGTCAAGTCATGGTTTTTTTTTAAACAAAGACAAAATCGTGAAGGAACACATCATGATGAACCCTTGATTTATAATTCTGTTGCAAGTATAAGTTTGGAATCGCCAATCTGCCTTGAGCGAGCGTGGTGATTAATGTACAAACCTTCCCTGTGTGAGAAGAGGCCTTTTCGCCGCAGTAGTGGGCACTTATAGGCTATACCTACTTGGTACTTTAGTACTAAATAAGTATTTAAATTGTTATTATTTTTTCAAAAGCCGGCAACTGAACAACCTGATGGAAAGCAAAAGGCGTAGTACATTAAAAAAAAAAGTTTTTTTTATGTAATACGGTGGCAAACGTGCAGACCTATTTCCTACAAGTAAGCAATGAATCGGCGCCACCCATGGACGTATTTAAATGCCCAATCCTTCCCCTTCCCTAATCCCTCCTCAATCCCTAAATCTCCAAATCCCTAATCTCTTAAAGGTCGGCAACGCACTCGTAACTCCTCCGTTGTGAGTGTCCATGAGCGACGCTGATTGCTTACCATCAGGTAATCCGTCTGCTCGTTTGCCGACCTATTACATATAAAAAAAAAAGTATAGAAGTATAGATTTGCAAAAGAAACATAGTAATTTATAATGAACTACATACGGCACCAAAATTCTCTATTTGGGCACATGACAGTCCAAATTCTTTTGGCTTAGTTAATAAATAGCATATAAGAAAAGCTTTCTACTATCACGTAGGCACAGTATAAATATCATACAGTATTGTAACTCGGCCGCTTGAAAGAAATAAATACCTACAGCCGCGCGGTACGTAAACATGCGTTAGGGCTGCTCGTTTCCAGTATTTTAATTACCTTTGTCTACTTTCCGTTTCCATTTAGTTTTGTGATTGTAAATATCCATTTTTATATAAACAAATAAAGTGCTTTAAAAATAAACAAACAAAATTTCTTTGGCCACTAATGCCGAACTGAACAGCTGACTACGAATGTTCTAAAATCACAACCCTCAAACATCAAAATATTACATGAGTCTAGCTGTTTTATTGTTGTTATTAAATATTTTCTAGTATTATTCATAAACGCAGATAATAAACAAATATTATTAATAATAAAATACCACACTCTCTACTTTGAATTATACAAACTAACAAAACATACATGAACCGTTTTAACACAAGCGTAAGTAGGTAGGTACCTAACGTATCATGATTCATTCAGAGCCAGAACCGCCTATAACTACCTATTTCACTCGTCTCAATAACTTTATTCATATTATTTATAAATTCAAACATCTGTTTTCGTGTTATAACTGGAAATAATGATCCATAAAGACACACATTATGTACCTACCTAGGCTACTAGTAAGTAAAATTATTTTATAGTCTTACCTTTCAGAGTTTCCAGGTAATTTAAAAAAAAACTTATGTCTGGATGCGTTATTGACGAATTCACGCAACCAAACATTCATAGACACATACACCTATTCGTCATATTAAATAATGTACTCGAGCTGATTTCTAAATAAAAGACAACACACCGTCCGTTCGTCACTGCGGTACAGCCGCGTCTGTCTGCGTCCCGAGCGCGTCCCGACATCGGGCGCGTAGGTATAGTTCGCGTTTCGGCCGTTTCTATGAAGTTGAAATACTTGTAGATATTATTACCTTGACGTAGGTATAGCAAAAATACAACAATCATTAATTACGATAATATAAACCGCCCTGGTGGGTGGCTAATATTATTCCATATTATATCAATTTCTCTTGTATGTGCGGGTTCCAAACTTGGCAAGTACTGCTGTGACTTTTTCCGAGTTTCACGAGTATGTAAGTTGATTTAGACACCACTGAAATTTGCTGTGAGGAAAAACATCGTGAAGAAACCTGGACATGACATTCTAATTATATTTATCCACCATGAACAAGAATGGTAGCATTTAATTATTGCCTATAGACCGTTAGAGAGAAGAGTTTAAAGCTTCCAATTAAACAACTTTATATGTTTTAATTTTTAATACATGTTTTGGTTTGTGTATCTCAAAATGTTCGCACTTATAATGTCATTGTGATCAAATTGTGACCTGTGTAAAATCCAAATCCAAACTAATATTATAAATGTGAAAGTAACTCTGTCTGTCTGTCTGACTTTTCTTCACGCCTAACCTACTGAATTGATTTCTATGAAGTTTGGCACAGACATAGTTTTGGAATTCGAGAAAGGACATAGGATAGTTTTTAAAAATCTGCAGGAAGCCACGCGAACGAAGTCGCGGGCAAAAGCTAGTTTCTTATAAGAGAGAATGTAGTATTGTGTTACATTATTAAAAATCGAATGTAATCGAAATCTTTCATCCCTTTCCCACCAACCCGATTAAAATGAAACAAGAAACATACCAAACAAAACCAATAAGTATTACATAATACGGCCCATTCTTAGTAACACGATCAACCCATTTTTTCTCCAGATTTTTGGCATGTTGCCAGATCGTTTATCTAGTGGTTAGTGGTTAGGGGAGAGCTGGCAACGTTTCAGTGTGAATTGATGAAGTTGACAACATGGTAAGGATCACTGCAGTGGATGAGAGATAAGCTTTCACTATTCAAGTGGTTGCAGTAAAGAATGCGGTTTTAGGTCTAAGTTTGTAGATAGGTACGTAGATAAATGTATCGACTGTTACGGTTTTATTTTTGTTGAACAATAGGTTGTAGTGTTTCTCAAGTTAAGGCAGACTCATCGTTCCATATAGATATCTGCATGGAACATTTGGGCATGTGTGATTTTTTTTTGTTTCTCGACGATGATCAACAATACCGCTAGCTAGACGGTATGTGCTATAGAATAAGATTTGATTTAGGTCCGAGTCTCATAGAATTAACAAACCACCACAGAGGGCCGCTGTTCAGCCCGCCAGCCAGGGGTTGCGGGGCAAACTCAACAAGGCACCGTGGCATCGTCAGAGTCGCGGAGAGCCTATGGACACGAGTGGCGACTTAGGTTCGGCGTGGAAAACTATGGGGGAGGCCTTTGTCCAGCAGTGGACGCCTTCCAGCTAATGATGATGATGTTGATGATGTAGAACACGATATGACACGAGCAGATCCGACCCGACCCGACCCGACACGACAACACACCACGCATGTGTGTCTAACCATTGTAAACACACAAGTTTGATAAAAACAAAACACAGTAATATAGGTATTTCCGGTTGAAGACTTATCTATATAATTTTTATATCGCTTTTGTAACAAACACCATATTATCAGCGTTTATGTGATGGATCATAACTAATAAACACATTATCTGACAGATAATCAAAATATTTAACGATTAGTTGCAATTGTCTAGACTCGTAATTAGGTAGGTATACCTAATCTTAGAAATAGCAAAAATGTTATTTTTGTATCTGTAACATGAAAATGAATCTTAATAATAACTTAAGTCAGCAGGCTAGGGTCTAAAATTGGGTGACCTGTCGTGTCCGGCCTTAGTCGAGGCCATGGTAAAGAGCGAGAGGAACTGGGAAGACGTCTCCGTTTTCTGCAAACAGTTAGGAGTATACTTGAAAAGAAGAAGGCGGAGCGCGTAAGGGAGCTATCCTCTGTACGTCACGTCGGGAATCGAGTCATGATCTCGGGCCACCCTAAGAGCGGGTCTGCGGATGGCGAGCAAGGGTAGCTCTAGCACGCCACACGACCAGAACCAGACCCGACCGTACACGAGGCCTAATAAGGCCGATGTTTAATCGGGGTTGCGGGATAAGCGCAATGAGTCACCGCGGCCTCGGCCCAGAGCAGGAGAAGGAACTGAGGGATTTTAGCCAGTCTGACATTCCCTCCCTCAGTCATCACAAAAATAAAAACATCAATACGTCTTAACAGGCGTGGCTTGAGTGGCCCTGTCCCCTTTGTGTCAAACGAGTGTATGTGTATGTAGGCAAAAATATAGGTTATTTTGTTTACATTATAACCGTCTTTTTATCAAACAAAAAGATGGCAAACAAACAAACATTTTAAATATCCAATCAGAATATGTGTCTCAATTTACGAGTGACACGCGACTATGTGGCGCGATGAGTCGCGACGAAGCGATAAAAATTATCCAATTTAACGTTACAGATCTTATTACGAACTGGAATAGTTTTTGTTAATTAAGTCATTGTATTATTAACTGTTTTGTGGACCCGAGCGTAATGTTCGTCGCATTCCACACACGCCTAAAAGAGTAAGAGCCATTAGACCACCACAGATGTGACCCAATAGGGCCGAACTTGCGGATGTAAGCGTAACAATGTGCAGAGGCCACGGCTCGGAGGAGAAAACCAATTATTCTGACACCCGCTCTCACCCAACACAGAAGGGGAGAAGTAATTTTACGATTGCCCCTCTTAAATATAAAAAAAAAACTATCTGCAGGTGCTAAAAAACAGTTGCAAACCAATTCTAAGCAAAACCGTTTAAACTTTTAGGTCATGTAAATTGATTACGATAGAAATGTTGGTTCGTTGGAAATCTTACTAACATTATAAATTATAAACTGCTATATAAATTATAACACAGGCTACTTTTTTACTCCGGTACTGTGAACGAAGCCGCTGGAAGAAATTTGTTGTAACGCGGTCTAGTTCGGAGCAGGAGAAAAAGGAGATTGTTTTTTAGTTAGCAAGAGTCTGACTCTCCCTTTTCACCTATCCAGGACGGGAGCAGAAATTTGATGACCACTCACCCTCAAAAAAGACCCTATAAACTATAAACAAATAGGCCATAAAACGGCACTTTTATACGTCAATATTATAAATGAAAAACTAGACGAAGTCGGCATTTCCTGACTACTCTGAGAAAAAATGCCCAAATAAACTCTGAGATCCGTCCCTTTTCTCCAAGAAATGGTACCTGCCCATACAGTACAGTAGATATGTATGCATATGTAGCTGCATCCTGCATGTACGCATGTATGTGTATCTGGTTGATCTCAAGCCTGATACGGCCAGTAAATCCAGTCTGTCTGCATTGCTTTCTATAAAAATAGTAAGCACCATATAAGATTGGCAACAAGTTCATTGGATAAACGGTCGAACATCAAGACAACCAGTAGTGTATTTCTACAGGATAAAATTAATCACGAAATGTGTTGCTAAGCTAAAATCTCGAGAACGGCTGAACCGATTTCGCTGATTCCTACTTTGCTGTGTTTGTTATTCTCAGGAAGGCACCTTAGGGATTGTGTCGCCCTGATGGCTTGGAACCAATGTAATGTTTTTTCATGTTATATGTACTTTCCAGAATTATAACGATACCATTGAAGTATAACATCGTGAGGAAACATGAATTATAAAGTCTAATCATAAGTTTAAAATCGCCAATCTGCTTAGAGCAAGCGTGGTGAATAATACTCAACCTTCTTCGTGTAAGAAGAGGCATTTGTATTAGTGGGTACTTATTGTTTATAGATTGATAATGATGACTGCATAGAAAATTCTAAGTAATATATTTTTGACTGCAACTTAGTGTCCCATTTTCTTTGCGTGATCCACAAAATCTGTCCGGGTATCATATGCATTTACTACAATTAAAACCAAGTTTTTGTTAAAGTACCCCCACGACAGAGGAGAAAATCTTAGTGTGGGGCAGAGTTTATTGAAATGCGTGTAAGAGAGCCATGCTTCGGCACGAATGCGTCGGCTCGACCGGAGTGATACCACGGCCTCACAGAAAACCAGCGTCGAACAACCACAGAGTTTCGCTGTGTGAATGAGGTTATCGAAGGCCCAATCCTTTCCCTTCTCCAATCTCTAAATCTCCAAATCCTTAATCCCCAAAAGGTCGACAACGCACTCGTAACTCCTCTGACGTTGCGGCTGTCCATGGGCAGCGCCGATTGCTTACCATCAAGTAATCGGTCTACTTGTTTGCAGACTTATCACATAGGAAACAAATAAAAAAAGAATCAGTAGCTTTATTACTTGTAGAAGTTGTAGGCAATAATAACTTCTAGTTGGCTTATCGCTACACAAAATTTTCTCCGAAAACATTTGAATTGCTGATTTTCTGTTTAACATATAAAACAACGTTGACCTTACAAGCAGAGAATAAGAACGAGATATTATCATTACCAGTAGGAATGTTCAGGGGCTCCGTAGCTGGAACCGAAACCGAAAATATTCCCTAAAAATACTGTCTGGAACCGTAACTTGATTCGATACAACACGGTGATTGTGAACATTGATTACACGTTTGGTGCGGGTGGTTGGGCAACTGGCTGCCATGCAACGTGTCACGGGTTCGATTCCCGCACGGATTAACTCTTTGTGTGATCCACAAATTGTTGTTCCGGGTCTAGGTGTCATGTGTACGTGAAATTGTATGTTTGTAACCGCATCCACGAAACATAAGAAAATCCTAGTAAGGGTAACGTTTTTATATAAAAAAAAATTCGGCTAGTTTCACATAGTTCCGCGTTTATAAGATGTCGATACGAGACCACTTAAACAGAGACACAAAATACTTATTTCTTCTGAAACATGCATAAGTTATATTAAGAAACTACACCTTTTATTATTTATTTTTATGACACTTACTCAGTAGGTCTGATTACCACTATATCTCATGTAATCTGTTGATTAAATTATTATATTTCAGAATGACTGCACAAAAAGTCATATCATTTAATTCGTTTTAGCCAAATATCCGAAAATGAAAATAACCTCAAGGACAATATTTGACTGCATGGTTGGCGCGACGGCCGCCGCGTAACGTGTCGCGGGTTTCGACCGGTCGACTTGGAACTGTACTAGGAGAGGGAGAGCCATGCTTCGGCACGAATGGGTCGGGTCGACCGGTGTGATACCACTGCTCCACAGAAAACGGACAAGAAACACACAGCGTTGTGTTTCGCCGTGTGAGTGAGGTTACCGGAGGTCCAATTAAGAAGAGGAAGGGAAGGTTCCCTTCCCCAATCGTTAAATCTCCAAATCCCTAATCCCCAAAAGGTTGGCAGCGTACTTATAACTCCTCTGTTGTTGCGGATGTCCATTGGCGGCGCTGATTGCTTACCATCAGGTAATCCGTCTGCCGGCCTATAACATACAAAATATAATTTATCAGCCTAAAAATTTTACCTACATCCGTATCTAGATCCGGAATGCCATCACATCCCTGATTACTCGTCCAAGCTGTACAAAATAAACTTAGAATTTGCGCAAGCATCGTACGATATTACGTAGGTAAGTAGGTATTATTTTTTTGATTAAGTATTAAATGTTGTTGAAAATAATTGCCGTACCTACAATATATTACTGTTATCATCAGCCCGAGATTACAATTAGTTTGCAGAGATAACACCGGCTATCGTAACTATCTATTACTTTTAATTTTATTAATCTTTAGCACGATTGTGTTTTAATTGTTTCGTCAAATGCAGCGAATCGCGTTGCTTGATTGTTTATGATCGACGATATTGGGTTGAGTTCAGTACCTACCTACTTAAGTATTTTCGTCATTGAAAATGATCTTAGTATTGGAAGAAATTCAACTTTTCAGTCCACGTATTTATTCAATACGTAACGTAACGTATATTAGCATTAAAAAACGCGTATTATATTATTTTTAATTATCGCGTATTATATTAAATTCAGGCGAATCCTGAATGCGATACTGCCTAATTCGACTGCAGAGTTAGCGTAATGGCTAGGCAACCGGTTGCTAAGTTAAGAGTCATAGGACATGGGACAAATTGTTTTCGGGTCTGGGTGTGATGTGAATGTGAAATTTTATATTTGTAAACACGCCCTCAACACAAGAAGAAATAATTATGCTCTCGATAAAAAAAGCAGTCACATCATATACTAGCGACCGGCCGGCCCCGGCTTTGCACGGGTGCAACGCTGATGGCAAACTTCACCACTATTGTTAGATGTTACTTTACTTAAATTATATCTTCCTGTTCAATCACTATGTGTATTAAAAAAACCGCATCAAAATACGTTGCGTAGTTTTAAAGATTACGACTACGATTCATGCTATGTAGTAATATTCAATTGGTAGGTACTATGTGTAAGTATGTATATCGGCTAGAAAAACATTGACCACATGATACCGAGAAAAAAACAATCCCAAAACATTCCCCAACCAAGACTTCGAATTATATTCACGGACCATAAAATCCCATTTAAATACCTCTAGAAGATTAAGAATCTCTAAATAAAAGTGACAATAAAATGTAGGGTTGTAAATGTAAGGTCCTACAAAAAAGTCTTTTATCCAACCTTTTTTTACTGTCCTCTTCATTTTATGACAGGGATTAGGGATACCATGGGAAGGTTCCTTAAGTTGCACAATTTTATGGAACCTGTATAGTGGCGAGCAGATCTATTTACTCCAATCTGAAAATATTTTATTGGATTTTCAACCTTTTAGTGTTTTTAAATTAAAATAGAAATTCGATTGACAACATCAATTAACAAAATATTGAAAGATTTTTTGATAGAAGTTTAGCCGCAAATCAACCTACTCTTAGGTTAACCTGCGGTGGGTAATTTTAATTTACTATTGAGATATGTTAACAGTGTTTAGGTCACGTTGTTTCGCCGTGTGAGTGAGGTTACCGGAGGCTCAATCCTTCTTAGGAAGAGAGGGAAGGGGAGTTCCCTATTCTTAATTCTTAAATCCCTAATAACGGTCAAGAGGCCGGCAACGCACTTGTAATAACTCCCTTGAGATTCCGAGTGTCCATGGGCAGCGCCGATTACTTACCATCAGGTAATCCGTCTGCTCTTTTGCCGACCTATTCCATAAAAAATACTATACATTTAAAAACACTATATTACAATACTCTTTATTCTTAGCCTCGTCATTCAATAGAACCCTGGAGACTGGTACAGCTTTCTTTATAACAAACATACAATGCAATAAGGAACTTTACATTAATAGCAATATGGATTAATATAGAATAATAAGATGATATTTTTTTAATTATGTAAGTACATTCTCTTATTTTGTTTCTGAACTTTTTACGTTCAAGGTGTTCAATTGGAGTGGAGGTCGTCTCATGACATTTTTGCAAATTTAAAATGGTACTTCATTTTCATTGGAAAAAAACATTTAATCCTAATATTTTAACTGTCGGAGAGCCATGCTTCGGCCGGCATGGGTCGGCTCGACCGGCGTGATACCACGGCCTCACAGAAAACCGGCTATAATTCCCGAAACATTGGCAACGCGCTCCGTTGTTGCGAGTGGTCATAAGCGGCGCTAATTGCTTACCATGAGGTAAGCCGTCTGCTCGTTTGACGTCCAGTCTCCCTCTTGAGGACTAAAATCCATCCCGTTCCTTTTTCTGCTCCGGATCGAGACCGTGATTCATTGTTGCGCTTGCCCCCAAAACAATTTCTAAACATCGGCCCTTTTGGGCCCCATCTGTGGACTAGTAGGTTCCTGTTAAACTTTATTTTTATTTTGGATATCATTAATAATAATCTCGTGCTAAGAACTCGTGCAGTGAGGCAAAAAAACTTGATAACAAATATTTTTATTATTATTTGCCTATTCATTCTTATCTAGCTTACTTCCGTGTTTGTGTTCGGACTTCGATAAATTGGATTAGCTAATCGTTATTTTTTGTTCTGTATTAAAAATCTTGTAGATCGATTTCATGCTTTGGCACGAATGGGTCGGCTCGACCGGAGTGATGCCGAGGCCTTACAGAAAACTGGTGTGTAACAACCACAGCTTTGCCAGGCCAGTCACGCACTTGAAACTTCTTTGATGTGTCAGATATCCGTGGACAGCGCTAATTGCTTACCATCAGGTTATACGCACACTCGTTTGCCAGCCTTCTCTATAAAAAATAGTAATTTAGTACAATAAAAAAGTATGCTCTGCAGACCCCTAGGGTTCGCCTTTGAATCCTCCGCGAGAGTGCTCTTTCTCTCTCTTCTATCAAAACTAATATCAACCGATTGGCAAAAGGCAACAGTTCCATACATTCTATTAGATTTGTTTATTATGCCATCATAATATACTTGTTTTTGATGAATGCTTGTAACTTTTTCTTTGTTACAGAGTCAATTTCGCTTTTCAAAAGAGCGCCACTAAAATTGTTTGAGAACCACTGCCCTAGGTACTGATAATCTGTGAATTAATCTTTAGGATTAGTTAATCTATGGAGATTGATTTTACAACGTTATTTTTCAATCGTTCGTATGATAAATTTAAATAGCTGGTAAATGGTACCTATTCTTGATGATAATTGTGGATTGAAACGACGGATGACGCTTGTCAAATTGGAAGAGGATGGTGAAGCATACGAAAAAAACCGTTAACTTTTAAAATTGCTATAAGCATCATTACTAGTATTTAAGCGTTTTGTAATTAAATCAAAGTTATATAAACGTGTTTAAGATATACTTGATGTTATTTTCAAAGAATATTTTAATGTAACGAGTTGTGTTGTGTGTAAAAATTGTCTCATAGCGTGATAGATGGTTGCCGTGTCCTCAGGGATGTGATCGGCGGCGGTGATCTCTCGCGCCCGACCTTAATCTATCTCCTCCTTCTGCGAAGCAGTTATGCTCGCAAAGGAGAAGGTGGAGCGCGCGAGGGAACTATCCTCCTCGCGCCCCAGCCGCCGCAGAAGGCGACATTCCGGGCGTCGGGGATCGAGAGATGATCTCCGGCCACCGTAAGCGCGGGTCTGCGGACGGCCAGTAAGGGTAGCTCGCCGCCCGACCAGAACCAGACCCGCGCGCGCCTCAAAGAGCCAATAGGAATAGACCACCACAGACGGGGCCCTATAGGTCTGATGTTCAGCCGGGGTTGCGGGGTAAGCGCAATGAGGCACCGCGACCTCGGCCCAGAGCAGGAGAAGGAACAGGGGGGTTTTTAGTAAGTAAGAGTCTGACACTCCCTCCCGCCCGACCCTGGGCAGGAAAAGTCATTTGATGATTTTCCCCTCACAAAAAAAAAACGTGATAGATGGTGTTGCCCGATTAAAATTTGAGCTATGAGATAACTCGTTACAAATTTACAATAAAATATACTTTGAAAATAACATTAAGTAGGATCTTCAACAAAACGCCATATTTATTTGATGCTCCGTAAAGTCCAACGTCCATTGTGCCTGTCCTATAACATTGAGTACAGTTTTTTATTATTCAATACCAAATTCGATAAGTCTTTGTCCAACTTTGGGCCTTGTCCATAACAAGTAACTTTTTCATTATAATTACAATTTTACTCCAAGAGAAACATTGGGTAAAATTTATCAAAAGGTTTCCTTGGAATTTTGCTAAAGTACAATTTCCTTATTATTTTCATGAGAATAAGATTAATTCTCTCATTTTAAACACGAGGTCGTACTTATTACTGGGTACAAAAATTTGTACAAAATTCTTAGAAAAGTAACGACAGTTTGAGAAATGTTATATTATTTAATACTTCTGTACTGACAGTTTCGATGTCGAAATTAATAGCTTTATGCGTGATCCATAAGTAGTATTTGTTAATTTATACGTTTGAAAACGACCCATTACAAAGGCAAAAATGAAATTTACGATGGTCATGCCACTCATACCTCTAACCAATTAACAAACAAGGAAAACCAATATACACTATGTAGTTTTACCTATCCGTATAGTCAACAAATATTGTTATTTGTTTCCTTATTAAATAATTTTGTAAATATCAACGAAGTAAGATAAGTTATCATAAGTTGCTTTAGAAAAATAATCGTTTAGATAAACATACTCTGGCTCTTAGATTAGCGGTAGGTAACGCTGTAAAACAGCTGTGTCCTTGATGACGGGGCAATGACTCGTATTATCATACTTGGAGGGGGTAAACAACCAGCTGGGGTTACGGGAAGGAACGGGATGTTTTTAAACTACTTATTCTATAAGTCTTATTCGCCCCAAATAGGGCGAAAAAGTAATTCGATGATTTGACCTCCTCAAAAGGGGGTAGGCCTTAGAGATCTAAGACGTTACAAATCGCCAGTTTTGTAAGCCTTATGTAACAGAAAAAATTGTTGCTAAACACTGATTGCAAGTTTGCTAAATACTACTCAAGTTACACGGTAGTGGTGCAGGGTGGTGTTTAGTCAGTAAGAGTCTGTCACTCCCTTTCACCTCACCCTGGACAGACTGGAGAAGGTAAACGATGACTTCGTTTTCTAAAAAAGGTGATGTACCATTATTGTTCTCTATTAATTATACACATAACTTTTGCTGTAATTTTTTACGAGCAATTTTATCTGCTCGCAACCACGCTTATACCTTCTGAGAACATTGATTAAAATTAAATATGCTTTATTTTTGGATACAGATACCCACGTTAAATACTGAAAGAATTCCAACTGTTTCCGATTAGATTAGATAAATTTATATTTTAAGCTTAATCGATCAGGGGGCTGATATATCTAAAACTCACAATAAGAACTGAGTGCCTAGTTTGCTTTGTGTTGAGGCGATCGACTCATTTGTGACGTCGAGCGCTCTCATCTCTCCGAGCGCTAACGTTTCGATCTTGTTAAGATAATGCAAATTTGCACTTGCTACTATTTTAAGGACGATGATTTAGGTGCCAGACTTATGATTCCAGGCTTTAAAATCAGCAGCTGTTATTCGTCATCAACCATCCACAACCCTTGGCAGTGACTCCTGCACTAGGGGCCTTCTCCACAAATTTCACAAACGTGGCAGACAGGTCGCGAATTAATTTAAAAGGTTTGCGTTTATCGTAGAACGTAACTGCCCTGTCTGTCTCTGCCAAATGTAAAACTCGTTTAGCTTGCTCCCAGTAAAAGACCCTTAAGAAAAACGGGGCAGTACGCGCTCATTATTACATAGAAGCATTTATGCACTTATCAATTTAAATACTTGGTGAATAATATTTTCAACAACACAGGGCAATGCGCTCGTTTTGATAATATTAATGTTATTCAATTATGTATTACATTTTAACAAGGCTATTTAAACTGGTATATTATTATTCTTATTCAGTTTGAACGTTTCTCGAAAATACCCCGTGGTACTGTTCTGCTAGAACGAGATCTTCCTTTAAATAAAAAACTGCTACCAGTTACTGAAGACTCAATCTCCCAAACCCTAAACTACAGAAGACAGGCAAAGCACTCGGTGTTACGGTGTCGATTAATTACCATACGAGTAAGATAATCGTCGGCTCGTTTACCGACTTATCACATAAAAAAGAAGCCAATAGACCACCACAGACGGGGCCCTAAAGGGCTGATGTTCAGCCGGGGTTGCAAGGTAAGAGCAATGAGGCACCGCGACCTCGGCCCAGAGCAGGAGAAGGAACAGGGGGGTTTTTAGTCAGTAAGAGTCTGACACTTCCTCCCGCCCGGCCCTGTAGGACAACCACCAGCTAGATGTAGTGCCGATAGACGATCGCCAGCGTATTATTGGTGCGGCCTCACTTCAGGAATTGATGGGCTGATGATCATTATGATAGTAAGTATAACATAATTCTGAATATCATAGTGATTTAATTTTCACGTACAAGTAAGTCATAATGTTAACGGATTTTGTTCCAAATCCTACCTAATAATCTACGAAGCTAATGTAAATAGGGATCTTCGAAGCCCAAGTGCCCAATCGAAGGTCACATCATCGTTTCTTCATCTACCACTAAGCGTGCGCATAATGGTGAAAAGAATTTCGCACGATATATAAATAAAATCTTGTTTTCAAGATCGGCAGAATTGAATCCTCCAATCGCAGCTAAGAAATCTATGAAAACTGTCGACAATCGGTCAGTGAGATGATATTGCAATCAGGCAAAACAAACCAAGTTATTTATTTTACATTTATAACTTGTAATATCTACTGCAGTGATTCACGCACATGTGTCAGTGTTCATATAATCATCATAATTATTTTTATACCAGATCTTATTATATTGTAGGGAAAATAAATTGTGGATGTTATTTATTATATATATTTATTTGAACTTCCTGCACAATGGGTACATAGGCGAACTTATTGCCTTAGGCATTTTCTACCACTACATTATACTGCCTCGTTAGCAAAGTGGTATGTGATTTGACCGAAATCGAGCAGATGGATTACCTGATGTTAAACAATCGGCGCTGCCCATGAATACTCGCAACATTAGAAGTGTTATGAGTGCGTTGCTGGCCTTTTGGGGAGTGGGGTTTCGGAGATTTAGGGATTGGGAGAGGGTGAAAAGGATTAGGCTTCCAGTCATCCACCTCCTCCAGGTTTTCTGTGAGAATGTGGTTATTCCTCCATTAAAAGTCACTGGGAGGTTTTCGTAGAAATTTCCTTTAAGGGAGGACTTTTTAAATGTGTCGTAAAATACAGGTAAAAGAAAACAAAACATTGTTCTTAACACGATTTATTTAATCCTCTGAAATCGTCGACAGAAAATTACAGTAAAATTAATAATTAAACAATGTATTCAGGCACATTTATCAACTGTCCCTTAAACTATTCTCACGCACAACAATATAAATTATTTCTTCTCATAAACATATTTTTTTTAAATAAAAAATCAAAATGTAAGTAAACTACCCGCATTATAAACAAATAATCACAGTTATAGTAAAATTAAATACAATATGACTGACTCTTTAAGATATGATGGCATTTTAACATTTAAAAGTTCAATTAGTAACAAACTTTTGCTTAAATTATAAAAATTTAGGACATCACCCTGCTTTGTTCTGATTGGGCAGTTTTGGATAGCTTATACTATATCTTTGTTTTTTACTGCTCGAGTCCTGGCAAGTAGCAATTAACCAACCAAAAATGTAAGAAAAAGATTTAAAAATCCATTTTCGTGGTGAAATATTTGAGGGCCTTACAAATCTAATTTATTTCTATTCATCTCTGCTCCCACAATAAATGTAGCCAGCTTTTACGCGTAATAACCTAACAATGAACTACTTTAATAAAGCCCTTAACAATTTAGAACTCAAACAAGAACAAGAAGCTGTAAAAACGTAAAAACAAAAAAAGAGGTAAAATATTGAACAAAGAACTTTAGAGGCATCCAGATGAAGTTTCTTCGTTTCTTTTGCTAAAACTTTAAACAGCCGCCATCTTTATAAGAACCCGTGATTTATAGCCCACGAAATTGGTTTAGGAATTGATCTCAAGAAACTTAATACTTCTTCGTTTTTCAAAACCATAAATTGGTATGGAAACCTTGAATATGAGCCAGCAAAGTTTGTTACTAATCGTCACCATAACTTCGATGCAAATGACACACCACTGCGGGAAACAGTGTGCCATTCGCTGTACTCTTATAAACTATCCTTACAAAAATATATCAACATATGACATACAAAATGTACTGACACTTACTAACAACAGTAGTGGCATATTTACAATATCGCAACCAACAACACCTTACACCGATCAGTCGAAAATCTAGCGTTTTGTATTCTACATGCCAGAATAGTTGGCACAACGAGTCCCTATCACAAAGGCAACATTAATCACTTAATTAATAAAAATTAAAATTCATACAAACGCCCGAGACATTACAGATTTTTTTGATAAAATTAGAGGGGTTGTAAGGTTTCAACGGTTATTGTGAAGCGAGAGGGTCGAAAAGAGTAATTCAAAACCGCATAACAGCCCATTTGACATTCGACACCCCATTTAAAACGACCATCATATTTGGCCATTGGCAGGGACTGTCTACAACAAAGACTTTTTTTACTCCTTTCCTTGATCATGGGAACAATGTTGACCAAATATCCAATAAGAGAATTCGTTGTAACGTTTGAATACTTAACAAAAAATAGTGTTCAAATTCACATAAAATACGGTCCTCTCTATCAGCACACTTAGGGCCCATTGAAACCTTTTAAGTTAGTTTCGAGACGCTGATTGGTCTATGGCGTTTGAATGACTATCTTTCTCTTCTGTCATGTCGCTATATCTATTACTATAAAGACGCAATGTGACAAGGCGAAACATGAATAACACAGACTGTAGAATCAAGGGACATAATTCCATGTTTTTAAATTACAGACTCCGCAATTGCAAACATGTGTTTGTAAATATGGGCATATCAACTACGTTTGTGAAACTTGACACGTGTTTTTGAGAGCGAAGTACAGTTTTCGACTTTATTCATAGTAATTATGAGGTCACGTTTTAGTTGTTCGGGTACTTGTGTAGATTTGTGAAAAGCTTTCAATTCTGTAAAGCGGAGGTCTCTTTGTTTGGTAAATTCTCGAGTTTGTAAGGGGGCACTCTTGTATGCCATTGTTCCTTAATTCAACAGCCAAATATTTCAAATATTACAATGTATATGTAAATATAGTATTACTGCATTGAACTTGCCACGTGTTGGTACTACGCCAGTAGCAAACGTTATAATGTTAGGTTACATCACAAAATGCAATTCTGGACGTTCAAGGACGACTGTTTGCGTATATGGGGCAATGCTTCTTGACCTACTTAAATTATATATTTTTTGGCATCAAAGTTTTGCAGTAAAACTAACACGAGTACTTTTTCATGTGAATCCAATAAGATATTTTAAAAACTGAAGTCGACATACTGATTTTTTTATGGATGGAAAGTTAGCTTTGCTTTAACTTATAGGGTCCTGTTATAACTGAAGAAGTAGAAAATAAATTGATTTTAAAACGCACTTTATTCTAACTTCTTTCACGTGACAGGTCAATCGCAGTTTATTCCCATTGTGCTATTTGTTACTGTGCGAGAACAATGCATTTGCTACTGTGTATTTTTAGCATTTCCTTATGGCGAGACCATGACCGTATATGGACCGGGCTATGGCTATGTGTTTCCCCTATAAAAGTACACTAACATAGTTAACGTCATTATAGGAAAAAAGCTTTGAAAATTACGATTTAACTCATGATAAAATCTAAAAATAGCAAATTTATACGACCTTAAATGATGACCGTTCCAAAATAGGTTAAGAAACATTGACATAATTTAACTATCACATAAAAAATTACACCAAATAACAACTTTTGTAGAAAAAATACTACGAACGCTAGAAGAAACATTTGAGAGTAAAAAATTGTAACAAAAAGCTTCAAGTGACCTCAAACCAGTGCCCTTGATCAATGTTTCCGGCGAGACCAGAGCTGATAACTGATCAGAACGCATTATTTAAAATGCAACACAAACGTCTGTCGTCGTTCATTATTTTAAACAAACATTTTAATGTGTGTCGTAATACGTGTATTTATTTTTATTACTGATTCATCTCTTATCATATCTGTGTTTGGAATACCAGGGTCCGCAGTTTCCTCGTTTTTTTATAAACATTTGCTTCAAGTACTAAGTATTTCAAAGCCAAATGTTTAATTAATGCAGTAACTAATACAATCGATTGTTACGGATTATAAAATAGTATAGTCACGACTTATTATCCTTTTATAATTATTATTATATTTAAAATTATCATATTGAAACAATGTTAATATTATGCATGGTATTGTCATGAGACCACTTTGTTGGTATAGTATTTGATGATATGATTAGTACTGTGGTAGTAGGAGGGATGTTAATTGTCCACTAGTGCATTGTGAGTTATCAACATTATTTGATTATATTTTTAAACACCAAAATTATTATAAAAATAGGAATTGTCAGTGGCTTTAGCACCGATTTTTTCGGCATGTTGTGCCAAAACAAAAAAAACCTTTTTATTAAATAAAGTGATGAAGTTATTACCTCCATATATGAGTACAATGAAAATCGATGGTTACTCATTAACCATCGATTGTTTGTGTTAGTTTTGAAAATAATAACCTTGTGTTGTAGCCAGCGGTAGTCCCTTAACGAGCTACGCGAGACCTTTACTTAACGAGAACGCGGCTTAATTAATTTATTCTAATTGAATAATTAAGCCGCCTTTTATAGCAACTACCGACAGAATAAAAGGGAGTTGGCCGTAAGCTGTTGGATTACGGTATTATTTCTAAAGTTGAAAAAATATTTGGATCCCAAAAAGATGTATTACATGCTACATGTGAAGTGACGTAATTGCTATAACAGAACTTTATAACTCTGAATGTTAAAAAGAGACAGAAGATTTATTTTAAACACGCTCTGCTGCATTTATAAGCTTTTTACGGTTGGATCATGAGTAAAAGTGCATGCCATTTCGAAAACTTTATTGTTTTCTGCCACCTACACAGACCTTTACCGATATTTCTGACAAGGAACGAGTCTCTCACCCAACATATCGCCCCCTCACCATTCCCTTACAAATACATTAGTACAAGTATCATATTATAAAGCAATTTGGTGACATGAACACCTACAAAGTAGAAAATACACCAATTTATCAACCAATTTCAATTAGTAAAACCTCAACAATCAGAAACTCGGGTCTATAAATCAACGACCATTAAACGAAGTTTGGCGTACAAAAGACACTGCGGTAGACGCTGACGCCAAACGAAAACAGGTTTCCAGCTCATAATAGTGCATAGAGGACGGCCTTATAGGTAACTAGTTTGTCGGTTAACTTTTGCATTTAGTACAATTCGGTTTAGAGACATATTAATGTCACAATACCATGCACTTTCACAGTGAAACAAGAAAAGAAAACGTCAGACAAAGATCCCTTTTCTGAGAAGTGGTGACAAAATGGCAAAAACAAGTTTAAAGTGAAGACAAAATTAGACTGTATGGTTAAACAATGGGGTTTATATTCGCTCAAGTGTTCAGTCTAGACAACAATCCAGTCTTATGACATCATGTTTTGAGGGCTGGCAGAGAAGTTCGGTTTTATTTTGACTGAGATGTTATTTATGTTACAATACATTTTGTTGTCGAATCCGACGTGACCTTCATATAAGACTCGGGTCGACAACAGGCTGATTCTGTGTGAAAAATAGCATTTTTAGTACTATTGTGTGAACGGCAATTAATCAGAATTAAATTGTCAAAAAAGAACATTTTGTGTAATTCAGTAAGAATATATTTTAAAGCATTGTTTTACTGATGTAGTGGCGTAATTTATATTTAAGAGGACAAGAATTGATGTTCTTTTATAAACAGTTTTGACGGTCGACTTTTTGTTAGGATTATAGAAATGTAGCGTCCGAATCTTCGTGTATTGAACTGAAATTAATACATTAAGACTATGTCTGTCTTGTTTGGGTACAATACCAAAACAAGTTTACGAGGAAAATGTCATAATTATCCTAAACACCTGCACCTATAACAACGAGACCAATATAGAAGGATACAATATAGATTAATAGGATCTAGGCTTAATCAAAATCTCTTTTATCGAAAAATGCTTTAGCCTAATCTTATCTGTTTCGAAAATACAGAATACATTTTATGCGTGGTCGCTCGTACGATACTATCTAATCTTAATAAAAAATTGTATGAGTAATATCTTCTCGCAGAGTGCACTGTTGTCATAAATTGCGTCACTTGGTATTCCCACAGAACTATCCTCATCCTCATTCGTCATCATTTGTCTTGCAAAAGCTCTTCCTTTTATGTGTCCCTTGAGACAATAGCAGAGTCAATCCATTTGCCAATTTCAATAGGGCCATTGTAGGCAATTTTGAACGCCGAAAGATTTTAAGATAAATGACAGTTTTTTTGAAGTTGAGAACGAGCAAAAAAATTAAAATCTTATGGTTACTCTTTTAAATCAATTTCATAATAGTGTAACATGTAACAATGATTTTGACTGTTATTGTAGCTACTTCATAGCGTAACACTAAGATTTGGCCACAATAACAGTAAGTAATTCTCACTTAATTAAATTATTTAACTAAGCAGTTTTCGATATAGCAAGGAAGAGAGGACCGCACTTTTCCAATAAAAATTGGAAAAAAGAATTTATTGTCTATTCTTTTTGTTTAGGTAATCATGGCTAAAAGTAAAACTGACTAACCAGACTGAATTTAAAAAAGCCAGAAATCGAAATTACTATTTTGTCTAAGTGTTCGTATGAGCATCATGGAAAATCTTTGCCATTTTCACCAACTTAAAATTATCCAATGATTCTGGGACATTAGCCAGTTAAATGCTATTATTGTCACATAAAACCCGTTCGAATCGAATTCAATAGTCGAGGTTCTAAAGCCATATCAGTCTGGCGCGTGACATTATGAAGGCCGCTGACAAAATGTCAAGTGACCTCATTAGCGCTACCAACTCGATTTAGATGCACATGTAAATGTAATACCTATTCACAAAAATGCTTATTTATACTAGAAGTCCACCTCTATTTCAACTACCTTGGTTGCAGTTATTTGTTTTATGAGCAAACCGCCATTGTATGGAAAGGATTTCTATTTCCTGATTTACTTCCTCCTAGCAACAATAAACAATAATAAAAGGACAATATCGGTTCAGCTATTCCCAAGGGCGCTTAGCATCAAGTTTAGATTATCCTACTGTAATATTATAAATGTTAAAGTTTGTGAGAAAGTATGAACGTATGTTCGTTATTCTATCATACAGAAACGGTTCTACCGATTCGGTTTAAATTTGGAAGTAGATAGGTGATACCCTGGATTAACAAATGAGCGACTTTTTATCAACATACTATACGTGTGAAGTCGATGGCGACGCTCGTAAAAGACAATTTATTTAAAGCTTTCCCGGGGTCATACTATCTATTGGTGAAAAAGATGCAAAAATGCAACGGTACATTGTCTCAAAATGCCAATCCTAGGCCTGGCAATAGCAAACCAAATGGACGATTCTAGCCCGATACCTCTTTTGCTTCATCTACCAGAACCCAACTAGCAGTTTTCGAGTCTATCACGTTTAAACAGACACAGATAGATGCAGTTCGCACTTTATGAATGAAATTTCAAATTTTAACCAATAAATATCCCATTATGCCTATTTTCGACATAGAAAAGCAACGATTATAATCAGAAATAATGGGAGACTAGCATAAAAAGAGAATGTAGTAAATGGAGTCACCTCGAGCCGATGAGCCGAGCGTTTCAACCCGACCGACCATATAATTTGCTATGCTCAAACATGGCGTGTAAATTGCTGGATCAATTCTTATAATGAGACCGATATCGATTGATGTCTGTTCCTGTCACATTTATATAAGTATTAAGGGTTTAATTTTTACTGGATACGATTATGTTAAGTGATTGGCACATGATTACTTTAATTAATAAACAATACAGTCTATAAGTCTTATTTCGCTTGATATTTTCGACATCTAACTAGGTTTGATTAGCTGGACAACTGTTCTCTTGCAAATTTTGAAATATACCACACTTTTTCGCTTCTGACTTGTGTTATTGCAGAAAATTTGTGTTATAATTTTGTTTGTTTAGTAGCTATTAAGTTAAGTTCTCACATCAATAAATTGAGAAGCCTATCAAACATTGATTGAGGTAATTAAATCACAATATTTGGTCCGACAGGAAGGGTCGATTCCAATGTTCATTTCAGTGTTATCAGAACAAAGTGGTAAATAGAAAACAAAGAAACATTTAAAGAATTCAGTGTTGCATATCCATTTCTCAATCGAACGACGATTAATTATTTATAATTGTGTCACCTTCGTGTCAAATGCGAACTTTACAAGGTTTTCGTTATTAGGAACTGACATTAATATTGCATTCTCTATACATAGCTATATCAACACAATATTGAAATTGAAACCCAATTGAGTCATAACATTGTATTGGTTCACCGATAAGGATTAACGAAGAGGATAATTCAAAATAATTAAATGAAGTGCATGTTGTAATAAATTGTTTGCTTCGAAAAGGGTTATGTTATGTTAATACCCCTAAAAGGTTGGAAGGGTTAAAAAAGTTTGCATTAGAAAATGTGTTTGCTTGACCTGCTGAACTTTTTCGATACGTTTGGTATAATATGAAAATATGTTTACCCTTTTATACTATGAAACGTACCGGTCCTACCGCAAAACTCATACATACCGATACATAAAATGCATCCCATTACTCCTGAGGAATTTTAACAAAGTAATATTAAGATGACAAATAACCATACAAACTTTACAATGAGTAGCATTCCCCGATCAATATATTTTACGAGTATACATATACACACATAGTACATCTATATAATATAGATTGAGATAAGGCTCATAGTGAAGCACAACGTTGCGTGAGTTAGTTGCGTGTCATTAAAATAAAATCGTAGACGCCAATAATTCACTTTTATAGTAAAACATAGACCTCGTGTTGCATAGGTATAACTAACTAGTAGGTATGGCCATTGTTCGCGTAAAATAAGCTTGGTTCCACTTTATCCATTGTTGGAAGGCTCGTGTAATAGAATGCTTATCTTTATAAACAGCCCTTCGTATTACATTCAAAAATTATATTTCTATGTGTCTAAGAAAGGTCAGATGGCTTTAATAAATGTTCATCGAAATTTTTTTATATGACCCATTCAATCCAGACCAAAAATATTTTCGAATTCCGTATAGTATAGAAGAAGTGAAATTTGCAAAGTCTAAAATAACTGTGCCTGATTCTAGACGGACCAGAGACGTACGCGGTGATAGTGGCGTTAGGCCCAAGAACGGCTCGCCTATTGGACGATAAGAAAGTTTAAAAATCAGGTGAGCATCAGCAGACATCAAACACATTAGAACCAAGGTCGAGGAACTTATTTATACACACATGAAACCAGTTATTGATACAACAGACTTTATTTGCCAACGTGTCCGTTAACATATGGAAATTAATCGGCAAAATTTAGTTGTTTTACAATATTTTCATTCCAGAATAGCACAGCCAAAATTTCATAAGCTATAAATGAAAATTTTGCAATTTAATTATGTAGTCCTATTTTTGGTGTCACTAACTTAATAAGGTTAGGTAAACATAGTTAGGTTTGGGAACATCTATCAATGTGGCAGATGCATTATAACAAGACACAGCAAGGAAACATAAAAAAGTTAAAATCAACAATGCACGTATCATATACAATATAAATATATTTATGACTCAATGAACAACAGCTGTGTCGATAAGCAAGTACCAATTTTATGTTATAGTCAAAACATATTACAAATGACTCACGATAATCTAAATTTAATATTGATTGAAAAATTTTTGCAAGTACCCATATCAGCATTTATCTCCGAATCTTTATCTTTGAAGTGGAACATACTCTAAATATTACGTGTAAGCGACTGGCCCAAATTCTAGAGGTCTAAAAAATACCTCCCAACTATTAAATCGATGACATATGCCACTAAAATTGTCTGAGGTCACAATCCTAGCAATTATACCAATTATATGTTAAGGATGACTAACGCGGGATTGATCAATAATATCCTAATAGGCCATAAGTCGAGACGGGAGATGAGGCTCGTAAAAGTCATACTCAATTCACTTTTATGGAAGTTGCCAAGATGCTGTAAGTGTTTTAACTGGTAACTTTGAGTATGAATCGAGCAAAACGTACGGAAACTAAGCTACCAATGCACAATGCACCATCAATCGAAGACCTAACAATTATTAGGCTAACGAGATAGTCAGAAAAAAGTTCCAAAGCATACCAAAACCTGACATAACAGAAGTCTTGAAATTATGAACCATTGATCAAGTCAGGGTCGATGGGACGATAAAAGTAACGTAAATTGGCAACATGCCAACAGGTTTTGGCAGGACAGAATCCAAACTATTGGGAAATACTCGGAAATAACAACTGTAGGTCGATTTCAACTGAGTTTGAAGAGCCAATACGTTTTACACAGAAATTAACCCACTTGGATAGAAATGAATGGTTGGTAGATATAGCCTTTGTTATTTTAAATGGCATTTGGACACGTCGGTCGGAGCCTTGAAAAACGTCATTGTCTTCAGTAAAATTCACTTAGCTGAACGAATTTATGGTGTTGAGATCGCTTTTATCAATTCTGATGCTAATTCTGTCACACTTGAGTTCATCGGTCTCAATGGAGGTCCAAGTCTTATTGTTTTGTAACAGTAGCCATTATGTAGAATGTTACTTCAATAATTCCTATGTAATTTATGTCATGTGTTTGTTCACAAATCAATCAGTGATTATTGGCAATGCAAATATTATTTAAAATCACATTACCTACCACCAAGCTTCTTTTTCCCACACAAACTATTCAGTTTTTATTACGGTCATTACTTAGTGATAATTACCATATAAATCATTAGTGAACTCAGCAGATACAATTTTCTTACTAATTATAAAACCTGAACTAATCTGGCAAAAAAAACAGCTTTAATTGCTATAGCGTCTTTATTTTAACCTCTTTGCTGTCTGTTATTTTTATTAAAATAATTTATTCTTTTTTCACGTGTAACTCGTCTAAGCATCTCATATCTTGCATTATCGCTTACAGTTAACAGACAAACGAAACTGTAGTTTAACACTCCACACTACGATTGATATTCAATTGATCCGTTTTTTGCTTCTTTATTCTAACCTTACAATGTGCACTTGTTCAATGTACGCACGTTTTTCCTTGAATTACAGAGGCGATAACACAAATGAGTTTATTCTTACGTTACAAGCACAATTCTGAGTATTATAGAGCATTGGCACCGTCTTTGTTTCCTTAAGAAGTGAATTAAAATGTCCCGAGCTTCTGTTGTTTTACTATTACAATTGAGGTCAGATTTCTAAAGGCATCGTAAGTCGTGGTGGCTAAGACATTTACTGCATTAGGAATTGCTCTTTGCTTAAGTTGTTTAAATTCAGTTAGACCAAGATTTAGTGCAAGCAGCTATTGTGTTCAGTAATTAGCTGTGTGCCATTCTAGAACAATGCCAATATGTAAACTTTAAATCCAATAAAGGTAGTGGATGTCAAAATGTATTCGAACAAAGCAAAACCTCAATTCATGACCATCCTTAGAAATAATGTTATGGCGTTAACACAACATTACGATGCAGATATGCCTAAACATAAAAGTTATAACATAATAAGAATATGCACAGAGACTTATTTTTCCTACACAACAAGAGCTGTCGTAAACATTTTAACGACTTATTTTACGTTTTTACTACAATAAGACTTTCAACCGACACTTATACGTATAAAATGTTATTGTAAAGTTAATCTAAGTGGCTTACGTAGAAACCTTACCACCTTTTAATGGGGGAAGCCGTATAAATAGACTATTAAACGAGAGAGCGACACGTGTGGTGAGAAATTTCTTCTAAACATATTAGGTACGAATAGGTTTGATCTTGGCAACCAAAGTTCTCTTCGTCAACGATAATATAAAGGCAAAATTAAATACCTTTCTTGTGCTTTGCAGCAGTTTTTTTGTATACTTTAAATTTGTCTTCGAGCTCATTTTCTATCCACACTACGGATCTTAACAATTATATAATCGCCTTGTGATACTGCTAGGGTGTCAGCTGAAAACCTAAGATGAGTTCTCACTGAGCCCGACTTATACTGACATGAACAACCCTTTTGGCATGGGCATTCTGCCACCTCATTTTGTTAAGTACCTTTTATGACAATTCCCAAACTAATACTATAAATGCGAAAGTAACTCTGTCTGTCTGTGTTTTCTTCGCGCCTAAACTAATAAACCTATTTGTGTAATTGTGAAATTTGGTACAGACATAGTTCGAAATTCGTCGCGGGCAAAACCTAGTTGTGTTATATTTTGTGTTACTATAGGTACCAACTAACTAACTTTTTTTGACATCAAAAACTTAAAAAACCACATTCGGTTTTTCAAATCTGTTATGAAGTAGAGACTAGGGTCTCATTACATTATCATTAAGCATTAAACTTATTCAAAACGCCGTGACACGTCTTTTAAACAACACTGAAGGACACTAACATTATGCTTATAGACTTGCAGTTGTTTTTTTTTTGTAGTAAAAAAAGAACAATTATAAAATACAAAGGTCAAATGACCATGGTACCTCATGATCACTCAACGCAGATCGATATCAACCGTTCTTACTTCATTAGAGCGAGGCTGCGACCCACGCCAGTTTTTTATTATAAATCTCAATAAAACTATGATTGCTCTGGAAGTCTGAAGTAAGACCTTTGTACCTTGGTTGGTCTTAAGTCATGACCGACTCCTTAGAACTTCTTAGTTGCTTTTTGGGGAAAATATTTTGCTAAATTGAAATTCCGAGGGAAGCCTTAAGATGAACGCTGGAACACGTGATTAAACAATGAAGAAGTTTTTCATAGAATGAGTGTTAATTATCGGAAACTGTATCTTCTTACTCGTTAGTCTTTTCTTTTTACTAAATTCAAGTTTTAGCATAAAGTGTTTCTAACACAGGAATTGGTTCTTTCCCTATACAGCAATTCAAAAGAACCAAGCACCGCACTGTCAGGGAAAACCAAATGAATTATCATATTCAAAGTTCCTTTATAAAATTTACCATGATTGCTATATTATGTTGAGATAGTTAACCAGCACAGGAAACTGGCTATCGGACGCATGTGACGTCAATACACAAACACGTGTAGCTATCAGCTATAACGGTATTCGTATACTGAAACTGAAATCTGACAGTAGTGAGTTTATTATCATTTGATCTTTCACCTTTAAACCTAAATTTCGTTCTTATAATCCAAAAACTATCATTTGAACCTTTGTTCTTTCTATGAGATAGCAGCAGACTAGATAATAGTCGATTTATAGTTTCCAAGATCATTTTTGTGTCATTCTTCAACAAAAATATTTTAACACTTCCATAATAAAAACGTAAGAAATCAACAACGCGTATGGATAGAAACTGACAACACAACTACTCGTGTTAATAGCTAAGACACGACTGACAATAATCAATAGTTACTATACCTTTTAACCTCAATTTCTAAGTAGTTATGAAAAAGGGGGGTAGTTGTAAATTATCATAAAACACAAGGAACTACACTAACATGTCACGCGTGAAAGAGATAGAAATACATTCCAAATACACTTTCACGCTTCATAAAAATATTAATTAGATATTGTTTCATTTTACAATAGTCCATTTTGATACTATTCTTATTAGCTTCTGATAATTTTTATGGCATTGTTAACATGCACACTGTAACGATCACAAAAGACAAAATATTTGGTTAAGTGGGTTCTTATGCTTTCACCCCTAAATATCTAAACCGATTGTGAAGTAATTTTGCAAGATAGCTGATTTTTAAGTCTTCAAGATGATGCAAAACATACGTATAGGTACTGAGAATGTTAAGATCTACATTTTGGAACACCTAATACCTACATTTTCGAATATCTTTTGAATATTTTATTTTGGCGTAGTAACAAACAAGTTACTAATATCACAATTAGCATAACTGGCTAAGGTGAATGCCATCAACGTCTAGGTAAAGCTATTCATATAAACAGCAGTAAATAGGTACATTGAGTTAAGAGAAAAAGTAGGCTATTGAATTTATTAGTTTGCCTTCAGTTCTTAGATATTTTTTATTATTCTGCAGTTCTTTTGGGGATATTTATAGAACTATCGATTCCTTAAAATCGTTTATGTTCTTTACTATGAGAATCGCCGAAAGATTAATAAGTGAGTACCATTTTTTCTGTGTACTCGTTTCCAAACTATTTGCACGACTGCCTTTCGGATAAAAAGTTCAAAATATACAATTTTGCATGCAAGTCATCAACGTCAAGTTTTTTATGTCTGTGTGAATTGTCGACGCGTATCGAAAACTAAACGAGTCTAAGGTTTAACAGAGTCATTGAACACGGTTTTATTTTGTTCAAGGCAGTCAGCGCAAAGGAGATTCTCGCTACTTCATCCTATTTGATATTCGGTTACCCTTGGTTTCTAAAGCAAATGCAGTCTAGGTTTCCGATAAATAGGACGATCTACGTCAAAACGTCGTACGTAAAAATTAACCTCCTCAATAATAGTATATAGCCTTGAATTATTGGTATCATAAAGGGATTTGACAATGACCCAGTCAATGAAAACGAGAATACGATTCAACAGATAGAAAAATCACTTTGGCATTCAGTTCAGATAAGGATAAAAATCACCATTCCAAAAAGTCCCAATTCGTCATCACTGACATTTTTGTTACATGTGCCAAAATATTTCTGCTTCGTGAATGGTACCTACAACTACAACAATTTTTGCTTATTGTGTTATTCATATCACATGTGTAGGGTAGGGTACTAATAAAAATATATTCCTGATCAGACAAAACAAAAAAGGTAGCTAAGGTAAAAGCATTTAACGTGTATTTTGCCATTCATTCATAAATGAATACTTGTGAAACTGATTGAAAAACATTATCCATGGAGTTACTTGCTCGTTCTTTTCTAAAGCAATCTAGACTTCAGCGAGCTAATAGCTTCACTAGAGGAGAGACCAACAGACTGACACACAAAGTTGAACTTTTTGATATTTGTTTTTTTTTTGTTTGACGTTCAAAAGTGCCTGTAGTAGCCTTGACTTTTATAATACGCAAGTTTTGCACACCATGAAACAGATCCAAAGACAAAAATTCTTACTCACAGCCAACTAAATTAATTAGCTATTTTACTATCTGCCTAAATGATTAGCCATATTTGATAGGGCGACTGTATTTTTGTACAGGCCGTTAAATGAAAAGGGAAGGGTTGGTTTGTAATTCGTAATGGCCATGTATTTATCCGCTATCACACCTGATGGTAAGCGATGATAAGCAGCCTAATCACTCGGGCCTTGAAGACAACCCCTTTAGGGATCACAGACTTCGGCAACGTAGGTTCGGTTGGAATTGCAACCCGCACAAGTATAGAATCTCCATCGGAAATTAACAGTTACCAAAAATTTTACTTCGATATTACGCTAACCCGTTAATTGGATTGCTAATCGAGTTAACTAGTTGGCAACAACATATTAATTCGTAATTATCATAGACACTTTGAAGTGTATGAATTAATATCTTTAAAATTATATTTGCTTACTTTATATAATAGAATTCATGTTGTTTACTCCAGTGACTATTAAAAACAAATCAATAAAGATAGTAAACACGATAGAAAAAATCATCAATTCAGTTTAGAAATCGAAATTATAATGATATTGGAAACTAAGGTCATGAGGGATGATTTATTTTCGTCCTAATTACTAACCTTTAATGGGTTTTGTTCATTAATATTAATAGTGACACTGTAATAACCATAAGGTTAGCAACAAGTTGAGATAATTTAGTCCTACTAATATTATAGACTAGCTTCCGCCCACGACTTGCTATGTTGATAAAAAGTATGCCTATGATGAATGTCCTATTCCGGATTGTATCCTATGCTTGTGCCAAATTCATTCATCCAGATCCGTCTATCCGTTTTGGCGTGATTGAGTAACAAACATCCGACGATCGTAACTTTCGCATTTATACTATTAGTAAGATAAGATTGTGAAAGTTTGTTAAAACGTTTGGTTGTATATTTGTTTCACTAAAAATCAGCTGGACTGATTTGGCTGATGGTATGTAGATAGGTGATAACCTGGATTAACGCTTAGGTTTTTTTTATCAGCATACCATGCAGGCGAAGCCGAGGGTGGAAGCCTTTCAATCATTCCATGGGTCTTCCGTAAATTGTTTGGTGAAACGTAGATTTAAGACAATGTATTTCTATTGTTTTTCATATAGCGGTAGCCAAGAGCTTAACAAAACAATTGACTAAAAGCCGTAGAGCAAGGATTCGTTCCAGAGAATCTGAACACAACGCAGATGCATTTTAGGTACCTTCTTCAAACGTCCAATTACATCTTTAACACAGAACTGGGCTGGTGTTTAAGTTAATTAAAATGAGTGTATTGAGGAGCACCATATTGTTTTTAATTAAAAGGGATTTTTAGAGTAATAATGCTTTCAACATTTTGCTTAGTAACTTACTAGCCTTTGCAAGCAGCTTCGCTCACTTTATGCGGATGAAACCTCCAGTATGTCATCTATCTCTGTGCGAATTTTCATCAAAAACCCTAAGTAGTTTTTATGGGCAATACAACTTTAGCGTTTAAGATATTAGTAGGGTAAGTTAATTAATGACAAATTGCTCAATTGATATATCATGCAATAGTGTTATAACCTTTTGTAATGAACCCCAATATTTTTTCAACAATGGCTCTATGGAACCCCTTATCATCGCCACGCATCATTGCAAGACGATGTTTACGCTCCAAAAACGCAATAAGTAATAACCCTATTGTAGTCTCCCAGGTCAGGAGTGAAGGTGTAATAAGATTGAATAAGACCATTATGCAATCATTTCCGGAGGTAACCAAAGATAGGGTCTTCAGTACTTTAAACGTCTCAATCTTAGCTCGAATTTCCGTTGCATTGATTAGGATAAATATGAACAGGAAGGTATAGACAGAATGGAATGGCGTAGTTTGGAAGATTTAAGAGGCTTATGGACATAGTAACAGAGAAAACGCCTTTGTTTTATACTATGTAGTGATCTATACTAATATTATGTAGGGGGTAATAAAGGGATTGCCAAAATTCTTTTACTGATAGATAGCTATAATGTTCCTGAGTGCTATAGGCTAAAACATCACACTGCGATCAAATGGAGCCGAGCAGAGGTTAAACCGCGCGAGAATAGCTAGTGTTTTATAAATGGTAAGATCAGACATCCAATTTTAGAAAATGATTAAACGTATTAATGTATAACCACATCATGTTCTCCAACCGCAAAGACGAGCTGATAAAAAATATGTGTAGGTAATACACAATAAAAGTTTTTACGTATTATGTTTTATGGATTTATATATTTGTTGGTACCTAATCCTTTCATACAAACATACAACAATTGAGTGAGTCATAAAAACAACACTTAAATATGTGCGAGTAATCACGAACCGTACCATTTTAAACTTACACCCGGGTTTTGAAAGGCTTGTCAACGCTAAAATTAACTAATCTCCTATTAAATCTCTTGTCAAGTCATTTGATTGGTTGTTGGTAATTCAGTCAACCAATCAGGTGACTTGACAAGAGATTAAATTGATTTTAACATTGATCGGCCTTTCGGAAACCGGGTGTTAGTCTTTTTATTTCACGATTATCAAATTTTTGATATTATGTGTATAAAAAGTTTATCACCAAACCTCACGTTTGCAAACATAAATCTATCTCTGGATCAAAACCAATCAAAAATGGTATACATTTTTATGTTGTCATGACTTAAAGAGAATTAGAATACACGATACTAGTCGATCGAGAAACCATTGAGGATGGAGGCTAACTTTTAGGAGTGGAAGTCTTGTGACAAGTGATAGATATTGCAATTAAAAAGAATTAGGTATCAGCGTTGTGTTTCGCCGTGTGAGTGAGGTTACCGGAGGCCTAATCCTTCCCCTCCCCCGATTCCTCCCCAATCCCTTAATCTCCAAAACCCTTATTCCTAAGAGGTCGGCAACGCACTCGTAACTCCTCCGTTGCGGGTGTCCATGGGCGGCGCTGATTGCTTACCATCAGCTAATCCGTCTGCTCGTTTGCCGAACTATTACATAAAAAACGATTTGAAAGCTATTAGGGGAGTTCATAAGGGGGCGTTTTATGGCTCAATAATGATGAAAGGGAAATACACATATTATTGGAGCCCAAAATCTCTTGATCATTCATCTATTGTCATTACAGCCTCTGGACCAAAGTGGTAGTTAGGTAAAAACTACTAGAAACTCATTTAATAAACTACTTAGTTAGTTATCCTTTTGGGAATAATTTTGTGAATAAACTAAGTTAGTTTTGAACTAAGCTAATTATGAAATGTGGGATAGGTAAGGATTGCAAATTCACTAATTTGTATTATTTGTTTATTACTAAACTGCGACCCCCGCCCGGCTTCCTACGGGTGTAGTGCTGATACTAAATTTCTAAACGATTTTATAGATATCATTATGTAAACTTAGACCTCAAACCTTATACAAAAAAAAACACATCAAAATCCGTTGCGAAGTTTTAAAGATACATGATAGGGGCACATGTAGGGGCAGAGAAAGCGACTTTCCTTTATACTATGTAGCGATAATATAACTAAATTCTAATTACAAAATGTTAAAATGGCCGCCTATCTAGTTAGAATTCTAGTAAGTATAAAATAACGGATTATGCTATAAATAAAAAAAGTTATGCGTAATCGTTGAAAGGTACCTAACTATTTGATAGAAAAAAAAAACGAATGAGTTGGCGGCGAATTGAGAGCAACTGTTTTTGTGGTCTGTGGAAAAAAGTACAATTGGTTTGAACATTGACAACCTTATTAAAAATATGCCAAAATTATACCTTAAGAAAATAGGTACAGTTACAAGGATACAGATTAAAACTGGTCGTAAGTCATAAGTTTTTTTTTTTGTTTTTGTTAGGCACAGACTAAAGAACGGTACAGAAAAGTAATGGACATTTAAAAACAAACTTAAAAACATGCGGGATGTTAGTATTTAAGTAATAATACGTTGCAATTACCATAAACTCAGATGACCTAGTAAATATAAACATATCTTTATCGCATATTTACTATTAAGTAAACAAACGAAAAAAATATATTTAAGCAACTTTAAAAATGTTTTGCGTTTTGTTCTTCAATTATATTGATTTGATTTGAATAATTTCATGGAAGGAACCATAGATGTCATGACAATACCAGCAAGATTATTTCGTAAAATTTCGCTGTTTGATCGATTAACTAGATAACTATAGAATCGAAAAGCAGTAAATTATTATTTTGTTTCACTTTCCACGATACGAAACAACCATCCCGCTTCGGTTTTACACAGACATTAAACAGTGCAAGATAAACAATGGAGAACGCAACTGGTTTGAGATCGAACTATTTTAGTATCTGTTCTAATTTTAAATTTGAAATATTAACGGTATTTGGGACTGCGGAATAAGGGGTCAAATTACTTCTTCATCAAACAAAGACTAACCTATTAAAATTTGGAAGAAACAACTATTATTATATTCATTTTATTTATCCAAAAATATAACAGAGCACCTTGTTTTTTTTAGAACATTTCAACAACTATCTAGGTATGTTTGTAACATGTTTTCGTAAGAAAATAATTATCGCCCTTCGATTCCCGCCATTACATATGATCTTATATTATCAGTTAGGAATTCTGAAATACCCACAGATACGACTAGGCCTAAATAGCCGATGTAGTGTATAGTTTTTAAGAAACACCAGGTTTTATCACAGAACACTGCCAGGGAGAGGGCGTGGAGGTAACTGTGGGGGTTCGTTATCCTCCAAATACCAGACGCAAAGAAAAACTTACCAGATTTGAACATAGTTTCACGTCTTATAACATCGTATTCTGTACAGTTCTCTAACAGATCTTGGTAAATATCAATGTATCTGTTCCATGATAGCGAAGACAGCAACATCTGGCCCGAGAACAGACCAATAACTTGAACTATCTTTTGGAAGGTCACTTTAGTTTTGTACGATATCCCATTGTCGGTAGTGTGGTCCTTTTCTATATCTTCCGTCGAATTTATTTCTTTCAACTGGTGGTAGGGGAGAGTGCTGGCGGGTGTGTTTTTGTACCCACGTCTTGGGGGATTGTTTCGCAAATATAATGTTATCCCGATCATCATGAAGATAACACCTAATGTGTCGCAAATACCGTCCACCCAGTACCCTAAAGTTCCAACTTCTGATTTCTCTCCCTTTATATGCTTTCTCTCTCTAGCTACATGGCCATCCAGGTCATCCAAAAACATTCGTATTTGGAACAATACCACACCGATCCTCCTCGACGCCAAACTCGGACTCGTCACCAGTTTCGCGCCAACCAATGCAACGAAAACATGGAAGAAAGATATCATGTTCGGTGTTAAGAACTTCATGTTCTCAGAAATGCCTAGACCCATATCCACGATCGCACACAAAGGCCCATAAATGTAGTGATTGATATGGTCCACCATTAGCGCTTTCACCGTTGGATGGCATAAAGGGTTTATAGTACAAGGAACCCAAGTCGATTCCTCGTAGCTCGGTAACGCTCTAGTTTCTTTCAAAGTTGTTGATTCGTGTGTTACATTCGTTTCTACATCGAAAACGTCAATTTTATAGTTTTGTATCCTTAAAAATAGTAATGTGTCCATGCATATGCAGTATACAACAATGACTAGAAGTAGAAACGTGAGTATTTTACTCGCTTGTGATGACGGCCACATCATTTTTGCAGTTTATCAGATGACGGAGGAGGTTCGAACGAGTTAGGCTTCTTACACGCTTTAACAGTTGAGTCAAAGCGCAGTATTTAGAAGTAGCGAGCGTGGGCAACGGAACCCACGCATGTAATTCCAAAAATAATCACACAAACTTCACGACTTTACGACAACAATCCCGTTCTAAAGGGGCGCGTAACATTTGCACTTATAACACAGTTACTTGCTGACATAGCGGGTCACACAGCCTCCTTGAGAGCCACTAAACACTTGTAAAACACTTCAATCCAAGTATTTTTTCTGAGTAAAATCGATGCACGACTCGGGTTTCGGCGGCTATGTTATCAAAACAGTTTCGTTGTAAGTAACAAGTTGCAGGTTTGTAACAACAAAAGCTGTTGAATACACTCAATTTGTTTAGGAGTTTGTTTCATGAATGCATATCGTATTTATTTTTATCGTTGCTCGACAATACAGCTGGTTCGCGTACCGCTCTACAAAAATGCGACATGCGTGCGCAACGAGACGCCGCGTTCGACTGAATAGCGAATAGGCGAAGCGAATGCGGGGATCGCCGGATCGTACCATCCATCGGCATCGCGGTCCCGGCACGGTGTGGCCAGACCCGGTTTTGTAAATTCCATTGTTACATTAGTACATTATTATTAATTCGGAGGATGCGAATAAATAGGATGATGAAATTCGAGGTTTATTTTTGGTATTATGATAATAAGCAGCATTAGTATGACTAGTAAGTATATACTTAAATAAGTTATATAACATTATTTAACTGTCAATTCACTAAGTGTTCCTTAAATAAAATAGGTACCTACACATACAGTTAAATATTTTGTCAAAACTCTATTGGTATTGGAAATCATAAATAAAAAAACATAGGTACTCACATTTTAAAATCTGATTTGATAGTGATACGCTGAGAGGTTATCGTCGTTTTCTTTTATAAACCAAAAACATAATTTATTTAAAATACTTAATAAATGTTGTTTAATCATATTGAATATAAATTGCACCTTTAGAAACAATACATTACACCTTTTATGCCAACAAATTGTATTTACCCACGCTCTATTTAAAAAGATCCAGTAAAATAAATCACTTTCATAAGAATAAACCTAAATTAAGTTATTAAGCTGTTAATAATCTATGATTTTATTCCAAACATTTCTCCCCGACTTCTGGCAAAACCATAGCAGCTGGCAACACTCGGCAAATGCGGGAGAAGCACGCTCGATTTCGACACGTCACAAGAACACGACCGCCGACCATGGCGTCTCATTTCCCGCCAAAAGTTCTCTGACACCGACCAATGACAAAACATTGTTTAGCGAGTTCGTTAAAACGATTTTTTTTTATCACGAATCTGCTAAAATTTGTAATTAGGTCCCGCTCATTATTTAATGGAATTTAAACTTTATGTGTGACGTTTAAAAAGTCGAAAATGCTCTGACACGTTGGGGTAGTTGGATGTGCTGCGTCGCGAAGTTAATACCTACCTAGTACCTACTGAGACTCCAAGGAAAAGTAAAATTCTTCGTAATTTAGGAATAAGTAAGAATTTATACGCCTAGGTATCACGGACATGAGTATCACGTCCGTAGAGTAGTAACATAGGGATAATTTTTTTACCTTTTATGTAAAGAACGAAAAAAAAAGTAGTACCTACCTACCTACCTAGATATAGTACAAAAAAATTCATACCTATTCCCATGAATAGGTACATGAATTTTTTTGGAACCTATAATTAAGTACTTATTGATCATATTTAGATTTTTATTGTTTTGTTGTTTATATGTTTTTATTTGATAGGTCGCCAACGAGCATGCGGATTACCTAATGGTAAGCAATCGGCATCGTCCATGGACAGTTAGGTATAGGTACTACGTTGCCGACCTTTTGGAGATTAGGGATTTGGAGACTTGGTTGGGGGCGGGAATTGGGGCTGTGGTAACCTCTCACACAGGGTCGAAACACAACGCATTGGTTGTTTCACGCCGGTTATCTGTGAGGGCGTGGTGTAACTTAGGTCTAGCTGACCTATTCGTGCTTAGGCATAATATGGCTCTCCCACACGTGGTAGGATGAGATTTTTCGGCAACAAATGATGTATCTAAAAAAAAATACTCTTTGTAGGTATTTCATATTTATTACACCACAGATTATAAAACAAAAGGTCTGAGTATTATACACAGACCTATTTACCTACTTTTGACACAGGATAAGTACTAATTGTGTGAGATAGGTAATGTTGAAAAAGAGAAAACCAAATGATATCTATAGGTACCTACATAATTTCTTGAAAGAAATAAAAAAAAAAAACAGAAACTTTTTTCGCGCATTTCGCTATAATGGTTAGATTCGACCATTATAAACTGACCTTTGAATGTGGAAAGATCTGATACAAATGGAGACCATGATAAACTGGTTTTTTTAAGTTTCATAAGTTAGGATTAGCTGTGTTTAAGTTTCTAATATAATATGTATCTCCAAGTGTGTGATGTATTAGAGAAACTCAACACTTATATAGAAATGTCAAACATTAGATATAATTTACTATGAATGAGATCGCAACATTCGCAACATATGACGTCATTCAGCCGAGGGCCGGGGTTCAGGCGGGCAAGCGCATTGAGTTGAGGTACCGCGACCTCAGCCTGAAGTCCAAGGAACGGAGGTTTTGGTTTTAATTTTAAGTCAGTAAAAGTCTGATAGTCTTTAAGTGCAATAGAGCCATGCTTCAGCACGAATGGGTTGGCTCGACCGGAGTGATACCACGGCCTCACAGAAAACCGGCGTGAAACATCCACAGCGTTGTGTTTCGCCGTGTGAATGAGGTTACCGGAGGCCCAATCTTTCCCCAATCCCTAAATCTTCAAAACCCTAATCCCAAAAGGGTCGGCGACGCACTCGTAACTCCTCCGCTGCGGGCGTCCATGGGCGGCGCTGACTGCTTACCATCAGGTAATCCGTCTGCTCGTTTGCTGACCTATTATTTATAAAAAAAACTCCATCTCGCCTCACCCGATTTGTGTCATTTATGATTCTCTTTAGCATAAGTACCTACATATTTCTAAATTGACAAAATAAAAAGTAAAGTTTTGTATAGACTAACTTCCGCCCGCGGCTTTGTCATGTTGATACTCGTAAAAGTAGCCTATGTCCTATACCGGAGTGTATCCTATGCCTGTGCCAAATTTTATCCTGATCCGTCCAACCGTTTTAGCGTGATGGAGTGGAGAACAAGCATCCAAACATCGTAACTTTCCCATTAATAATATTAGTAAGGTAATCGTTTAATAATAAAGAAAGTAGAAGATTGTATTAAAAAAATCATTGCATTCCAAAGTCAAAATAATTTGATTCTGACCTAGGAAACAGACAATAAAAACAGTTTTTAGAATTAAATTTTGTCATAGTTTTTACGTAGGTAACAAACAAATTGATTTGTATTTTTTGAAAAAAGAAACAACAAAAACACTTATACATTATTAATCTTAACTTATCGTAAAATCAATATACCTAATTACAATACGGTAGTTTCCAACTAGTCAAATTCAATACTTTTATCCAAACGTCAAAAACGATACCTACTTTTCTATGAAATTTGTATAAAAAACTGAGCTATGACGTCATAACTTTTTTGCGTCAAATAGCTTACTTATTTCTTAATAATTAGCTAAAAAAAACCAAAAAAATTGTGTATCGATCGATCGATGAATAAAAGTATAGTTATTTTTCAATATTTGATTGTATTGAAACGTCAAAATAATTTATTTTTGACCTAGGAAACTACCCAATTATAATGTAGGCAATGCAAACGGTTACACGGAGTCAGGCAGGAATAATAAACAGTTACTATGGCTAAAAATTAGCGCTGCATGGGATCTCCGAGTTTGCTCAAAATAGGCAATGTCCTAATTTTGTCTAACAATAACGAAGTACCGACTATCTACATAAATATATAGATAGCTAACTAACTAGCTTACAAATTAACACGTGTTGTTTTTATTATTAAGCACTATAGCGACAGGCCCCGGCTTCACACGAGTGTACCTAATACTGTTTCCAAATTTTCCCACTATTTAATCTCAGAATACAGAACCTGTATTCTGAGTATTTAATGGATGTTAATATACATTTATAAACATTCCTCTTCAATTACTCTTACTATTAAAAAAGCTGCATCAAAATCCGTTGCGTTGTTTTAAAGATTTAAGCTTACATAGGGATATAGGGACAGAGAAAGTGACTTTGTTTTATAATATTACTAGCTGACCCGTATTTTTGTATGTTGTATCATGAAAAAACAGAAATTAAAAATTTTGTCTAAAAAATAAAAAAAAATTGGGTAGGACTACCCCTAACATTAAGGGGGATGAAAAATAGATGTTGGCCGATTCTTATAGATATCGGATAAGCACAAAATTTCATCAAAATCAGTCAAGCCGTTTCGGAGGAGTATGGCAACGAAAACTGTGACACGAGAATTTTTGTATAATACTAGCAGACCGCCCCTGCTTCGCACGGGTATCCGACATCCCCAGAACCCCCGGTGTCAGTCTGAGTCAGTCATTTGTTTTGCAAACGAACTTCTACAGCTCCTAAAGGGTTGTTGGTTCCCGCTATTCCCCTTTACTTTTCTAAAGTTTTCTTTCGTAAAAACCTACTAATGAAAATGACAAAAAATGAATTGGCAAAATTGGTCCGGGCGTTATTGAGTTATGCGCTTACCGACACATTTCGCGATTCATTTTTATATTATAGATTATAATTATGTAGTGATTCTAGATCTTTATTCATACGAAGGTAATACAGATTCGTCTAGCAGAGAATGGCTATGGCATCAAGTCCAACTTTTACTAAATTTTGTAAAAAAAAATATATAATAAACTTGCAGTGTATCATATGGGTGGTTTGTGACAAATAATTGAATAATTTTTTTTTTTTCAGCTGACAATAATGCCTGACGGATACACACACCGCCCGGGGAGACGGTGAGGTTATATGGGACTTGCACCCACTAAAAAACTAAGCTTTCCTGCCGTCTTCTGTCTTTTGGGAGAAGCACGAGGACCAAAAATGACTCTTGACCTTTCTACAGTAGCTAGTCTTCTCCATCTATTGGCCATCTTTCATTGATAGGTAGCAACAATGTTCCTGAGTGCTATAGGCTATAAAACATCGCGCTACGATCAAATGGGGCCGAGCAGAGGGTGAAACCGCGCGAGAGTAGCTAGTAAGTTACATTCCTGTTACCGTTATATCAACAATATATTAAAAACACATCAAAGTAAAAATTTTAGAAAGCTTTTGAACAACAAAATTTAATTCGGGACATCCTGCGTGAGCGAATCGTAGTAAGCCGAGTTTTTTTTGCATCTACTCTAACATTACAAACATTATACTATTACTACAATTCAATTATTATGCTTATTAGTTTACATAGACTATATGTACAAATATTGACTACTATCCATTCAATACGCTCCACTACAAACTACGGATGACAAGTGACCATGACCGCGATATATCCAAGGTCGACACGTGGATTTAAACGACCCTATCTCATCTCATTACAATGCACAATTAACGCGTAGTTCCATTGACTATTGAGTCATATTGTTAATGTGGCGCTGTCATCGCTTTGTGGCATCTAATTTTATCATAATTAATATGCGTAATAGGGTGCATGGTAAATGATATCTGCGTTGGTTTTGCGGTTTTTATAATACGCGACTGCCAAGTAGGATTTCTTCGCTTCAATGTCGTGAAGTGAGTTTTCAAGTGCCGTAGGGCTACGCCAAGGACGGTAGCGCAGAATCAGATGATTTTCTCGCGGTAAGCGTAGGCTAATTCATCAAACCCCAAGTGAACGCGTTCGCCCACCTATTCTTTTATTGTGTCTCGAATTACCACGATTTAAATGCTCTGTCGCTCACTCGCCAAGGGTGAGGCGAGAAGGAGTGTCAAACTCCTATTGACGAGTCGCGAGAAAAACCGCCCGGTTCCTTTTACTGCTCTAGGCCGCGGCACATTATTGTGCTTGACCCGCAACCTCGGCTGAACATCGGACTGTTGGGATGGATCGGACCTGTGGTGGTCTATTGGCTCTTTGAGGAACGCGCGAAACGCTATGCGCCGGGCCGGCCGGCGATCTACACTTGCTCGCTGTTCGCAGACCCGTGCTTACGGTTGCCGGAGATCGTCGCTCGATCACCAACGACTGAATGTCGCCTACTGCGGTTACTGGGGCGTCCCTTACGGGCTCCACCTTTTTTGCGAGCATCACTGCTTCGCAGAAAGAGGCGGTCCCCACCTCAAAAATAACTAGTTTGAAGGCGAAAAATATTTAGCGTGAGGTAGAATGAAGGACTTAAAAATACCTATCATAAATATTTTGCTATGGTTAGACACCCACATGAGGGTGCGTCATGCCGCGTGCTGTCAAATTTTTAAAACCGGGGCGTTCTAGCACTACACGACACGGCACCATGATATACTTCCAGCTTGAGAAGGGGGGTGAAAACGTAAACATACGAGGCTGTTATGTTATTCTACCATAATACCACGGCACGGTTATGGTGTGTTTACAAACATTTCACACCTGCGACCTTGGTTAAAGTATTGTTTACACAAAAAACAAAGAAAGTGATTCATTATCTACATAAGCATTTAAAACAACATTGAGATCTTCAGAATTGGGTGGATATTTGCGAAGTACGATGACGCTTGACGGCGAGAGAATACCAACTTTGACACACAAAATTTATTGAACTTGAATAACGACAGACAACCCATAGAAAAACTCTACTAGTATCTAGTCACAACGGGACTCTTATTCATGAGTAGGGTGCACACCGCGGCGACAACGCGCATACGACGAAGTCGTTATTTTCAAAATTCAAATTCTAAAAAGTTTAGTTTCAAAATAAAACAAATTATCCAGCATACGTTGCATTAATCATAATTGAAATAATTAAAATATGTTTAAATAGCCATTAAACAATTACGTGTTCATAATGCGTACACAATTGAAGAATGCCGATAACCACATTAGTTCTAATGTATTGTCTATGGTTTCCAGATAAAAGAGGTTACGATATGTTATTAATTTTAAAGACGAATTTATTATCCATTAGCAAACCTCATTGGTTGTGTAGGCGACTGCCCTGCAAAATGTTTCTCCGATTCGGTGTAAAAAAGAATAACATGGATCAACTAATTTTGTATTTGTGGGTAATATTTGAACATTTCAGTAGGTAGGAACCTCGCAACTATCAACATCAATTCTGACATCAATTCAATTCCAATGATAAAATAAAATAGTTTACATTATTTTCCTGGCACTTTAGGTACAAAGAGATCGAATACTTTGATACTTACAATCAGAATTAGCTCCTAAAAAAGTCTGCTATGTGAGTTGTTGCTCCTTGTAATTTATCAGGCACACAAAAAAATATCTTTATTAATTCTAACACTACTTAAATGGTTATGATTTTTAAAATCCCTAATCATTCCCCTTCCCTATTTCTCCTTAAACCCTATCGAAACTCTAATCCCCAAAAGGCAGGCAATGCATTTGTTACTCTTCTGTGTGTCTGTCCATGGATGCTTATTGCTTACCGTCAGGTGATCCGTCTGACATGATAGAAAGTTTTTAATGTAGTATTAATGCTTCGTTTTTAACAAAATGTAATGTAACATATAGATGCTGAAATAATTTGTCTTCTGTTTCTAAAAGCTATTTAAAAATATCAAGACTCACCTGAGGAACTTGCGTAGACTTCCCGCATCCAGTTTCACCAATCAGAACTAAAGTTTGATACTTTTCCAACAGATACAATATGTGGTTGCGATACTGAAAAACTGGTAGCTTCTGTCGTTGTGCGTCTAACGGTAAGTGGTGGTAACGGTTGTAGACAAAGGAAGTTGTTGAGTCGCTGTCCACAGATAATGCGGAGTCTACGTTGGGATTTACTAGAGTTTCTATTGCCCCATCTTTGTTTCTTGTTGGGTACAAAGATTCGTCACCTGTAAGAAAAAATATGATTAGTTTTCAGGGTGTCTAGAAAAAAAAAATGAGACATGAAATTAGTTGTGATATAAATGAAAATAATTAGATGAAAAACTACCTTTTTAAACACTCATGCTATTGTAAACCAAGAAAACTTATTAATATAATTCCTCACTATCAAAAACACGATAATAAGAACTGACAGCGAATGGGTTAACAATATATAAAAAATAGGTTCTTGCCATGTGGATATATGTGTTGAAAAAAGCAGCCGATGTTTTAGATAAAAGTTACAACAAATTTTTTTCAGCTGTGTTTGCGTAACAAAAACTTTCACGTGTATTAATTATTAGTAGGATTATTTTTTTAAGATTTTTATTGCTTCTGTATATACATTTGATGTGATGGATTCATTCCATAACTTGAAAGTATTCACAATTTTTTCACATGACACACTGGAGTGTGTACCAATATCTCTTTAACTAAAGGTGCAATTAACAAGGTTAACCTAAGTTTTTAGGTTGGTGAAAGGTTTTATTGGATTTTAAGGTGTAAATAGCAATTATAAGTGCAACTTTTTATGTGTTTATTTAATACTTCTACTACTATGGCTTCTATTGGTTGTAGGGTAATGTTTTATACTTTATAGCTCATAGCACTCAGGAACATTGTAGCTATCTATCAGTGAAAGACTTTTTTAAATCCAAATAGCGGGTCCAAAGATTATCCCCTAGGTAGATTAGTTTTGATGTGCATCATACCTATCTCTTCCTGGAATAAAATGGATGATTGCACAATATGTTAGCATATTTGTAGTGTTTGTAAACATATTATTTACTCACCATGAAGTTCTATTTAGTCAGATTTGTATAAGAATTTAGATAAGTTAGGTGGTTTTACTTAGGGAACTTGGATTTATTTATTTACTTATCTAGAACTATTTGTTTCCCTTCTTCACCATAGGTAGGTATTGCAATTTTATTAAAAAAAGATTCATAATTTTATTTTGTTCTTAATTTGAATTGGCTGGAAATTCTCATTCAGAGGAGGAGATCACGTCTATGGATACCCACTGATTACTGATGTACTTAGTATTTATTAAATTAGTGCTCTTACATCATTGAAACAAACATTTTAAACACAGACCATAAGAAACATAAACATAGGCGGTATTTTATAGTAACCTATAACAATAAGTATTTACCTGGCTTTATGAACCGCGGTCGTTGTCCTAACATGATTAAAAAAGTAACACAATATTTTCCACTAAAGTTTTTAGATAATTAACACGTATTTGCACAGTTCTTTTATTTATTTACATTGCAAAGTTCACAAGGTTGTCACCGAAGGCAATTTTCTGAAAGATTTTTATTGATTATCGCTGTTCCAGGTAAAAGTTTTAAGCATAAATTTAGTTTTGTCTTTTTCTAACTTGTTGAGACTTCGTATAGAAAAGAAAGAAACAAAACATAAATTGGATGACAACGTAATATGACAAGTAGACAGCTGACCTGATAGTAACTGGAACGCTCGCATATAAAAAAACGTTCAGAAATGCTACATTTCACCTGAATTGAACTGAGTTTATAAGTTGAACGAAAACTTATTTAATTCTTTGTGGCTTTTTTAACCTGTTTTTTGTCTTAAGTATGTCATGTAGTGGAAGCACATTTAGCACCAGAACAACAATTTGTGGATCTGGAACTGTTGCGAGAAGGAATGGAACCCTGCCCGCATTGCGCACCGGCCAGTCACCTGTCCGGCTGGGATGGGAGGGAGTGTCAGACTCTTACTGACTAAAAACCCCCCTGTTCCTTTTCCTGCTCTGGGCCGAGGTCGCAGTGCCTCATTGCGCAAGCCCGGCTGAAAATCAGCCCAATAGCCCATACTGTGGTGATCTATTGGTTCTTGGAGGCGCGCAGAACGCTACGCGCCATACGCTCGGTTCTGGTCCCGCAGGTTGCCCTTACTCGCCGTCCGCAGACCCGCGCTTACGGTGGCCGGAGATCGTCCCTTGATCCCCGACGCCCGTAGTGTATGTGTGTGAAACTAGCATAGTCGCCAATTTTATCCGAAGGTAATTTACTTATAATGTTCTGTTATTGCTTACTATGATTTATTTATAGGTATTCAACATTATAACTCATGGTGGCGCTGACGTTAAGACACCCGCTTCTCATGCATGAGGGTGTGGATTCGAAACCTGGCAAGTACTAACGTGACTTTTTCCGAGTTATGTGTACTTTTTTTTACGGAATAGGTGGCAAACGATCAGACGCATCACCTGATGGTAAGCGATCGGCGCCGCCCACGGACATCCGCAACACCAGAGGAGTCACAGGTGCGTTGCCGGCCTTTTAAGAAGGAATACGCTCGTTGATCTACTTTTTTAGATTATTTCGACAACACTGACTCACGGCGAAGAAAAGCGTCGTGAGGAAACCTGAACTTACAATTTCTAATTATTACCTACATAATAATATGATTTCAACTTATAATTAGAAATTATAAGTTTGAAATCACTAATCCACCCTGAGCAAGCGTGGTGGTTAATGCTAAAGTCTTCTCCGCGTGTGAAGAGCCCTTTACTGAGTAGTGGGCACTTATAGGCTGATGATGATGTTGAACATTAGAAACCTATATATTTTATTTATGGAGGTAAGGTTAGGTTGTGGCATCCATTGGAGACCAACGGACGAGGAACAGCGGATGTAACCGCTGGCAAAACCTTGTTCATTTCATCTCAGTATAAAGAGTGAAGAAATAAAACAATATAATAAAGGAAGGAAGAATTTATTTTGTTTATTTGTTTCTATAAACAAAAATAAAACTACTTACATGTTTTGTCCTTAGGTTTATTTTAATAAAAACAAAATAGGTATTGACTTTTTACTTTATTGGCAGAACTAGTGTTTCCGGCACAGTCTGTGGTGTGGTCTGCTGATTCGAACGTTCGATGAACGTCTGGTGAACCGTGGGAATCTCTGGGATTAAACCTGAATGCGTGGTGGTAATCAGCTTCTTATAGACGACAGGTGGGAACTCGACGACCTTATCAATCGTTTTACTTAATATCGTTAACTTGCTAGGATCATTTATTTGTACAAATCTCGGGAAGTACTTGGCTTCGTTTAGTTCATTCATCTGCAACAGTTCTTCAGGCGAAATATCCGAGTTGAAAGTGTGAACATACGCAATCTGATCATTCAAATTCAAGCTCTGTTCGTCAAGAATCTTCGCTTGTACTAAATCTCCATCGTTTAACGTTAACTTTAATATTTCTTCTTTGGGATAGCCCTGTAGATGCGGTGAAATCTCTGTAACATTCGATACTACAATCAGTTCTTGTAACAGTCTCATCGGGTCAGCATTCAGGTCAGGGTTCGCCGTTATCAACTTCTTCATGTTCGATATAAAGTTTAATATTGGCAGTCTATATTTCACGTAATATACCGGTTGATAGACCAGGGGCTTGGCATGTTTCAACATGTATGTCAACTCGAGAACACCCAGCTCACGCTCGCCCAGCTGTAAAATCTTCAATATTTTATTGACCACTTCGTTATTAGATGTTTGATCTGGATTCAATAATCCGTGCCTATCCAACCACTTAAAGATTTGTATCAGGTCTTGTTCGGGTCTTGGAGAGTTTGGACTTAACTCTTCTGTCCCGTGCGTATGATATCCACCTTCAGGCGTGCGGTAATCATTGGTGAAACCGCTCGGTGTCATTTGAATTTCAGTGCTATCAAGTACTTTAATGGGCGCAGGCTGTTGTTCTTGATCTGGGAAGAATCCATTGTCATTAGGAAGCTGAAATAATTCAAGGATATTTCCTTGCAAACCATTGTCTTTTAAAAGTGTAAAAATGTCAATAACAGCTTTTGGATTATGTTGCTTGTAGGGTATCAGCTTGTAGATCAGTGACCTAATTTGATTGTCGTCTACTTGTCCTCTTGTTTCATCATTCAAAAGTTGTACAAGAATGTCTAACAATTCTGTATTTATTAAATTGTGGTGTTTTAGTAAAAGCAAGGTTTCCAAATACTTTGAGTTCAATATATTAGGACCCTTCTCTTTAAGCAAAGACAATAAAAGGCGTCCATGTTTAGGGGACCTTATCACCTCATTTAATATAAAATGGATAAGATTAAGTCGCCTGGAGTCAATAATTCCGTTTTGTGGCGACAAAAAATCTAAAATGAATTCTATAATCGTCGGAGACAGGCGATGTCCATTAGTCAAAAGGAAATACACAATATCAACAGCTCGTTGGTCATTGTTACTGGCTAAGTTTGGCTTCAATATTTTTAATATTGTATTGAAATATGTGGGGCGAATCCCGCGTCCATTCCATTTCGATAATTCTTTGGCGACAATGACGGCTCGCGCATTATTATGTTTGTGAAGGTCCGGTAAGTACGGATTCAATAATTCCAATATAATATTTTTCTGTTCTCGGGTCAGCAGATTATTTTTTATCTGTTTTATAATATTAAAAGCTATTTCAGCGTAATCGCTTGTTGTAGGTAATCCTTGCGAAAATGGCTTCAAAATTGATATAATGTCTTCGGCTTCTGAAATTGGACGTTCGTTGATCAAGTACAATAAAATATCCACCAATCTTGCATCGTATTGGCCTGAATGATTTGGAATCAAGAAGGTCAGCAGAGAATCAGTATAGTGATCTTTCAACTGAGGATGTCGTTGGACTTTAAGAAGTGTCAGCAGCAAATCATTCAATCGCGGAACTTGAACCTGCCTATGAGTTTTAAGGAGAGTGATTATATAGTTCAGTAATTGTGGATGGAAGACGTTTCTGTTTTGATCCACAATTTCTGTGATGTGTTCATATATTTTTCTATTGTTCGTGAGGTCGCCGACGTGTAAAAGTTTTATAATAAGATTCGTTATATACTCGGAATGGTCAGGTTTGACCGGTTGTCGTTTTATCGGCATAGTAGTTGTAATTATTTGGGGCTGAGGGTATTTATAATCATTTATTTGTAGAGTTTCCAATGTTGATACCCAATCAGGAATCGGGGTTGTTATGTGAGGTGTGTAATTATCTTGGTTTGGTACTTCGAATCCTCCATAACGATTGTCTTCATTAGTGGAAATGTTAATGATGGGTCTCTGTTTCAGTAATTCTTCTAAAATGATAGCTATTAACGTTTTTATGTTCGGTTTGTCTTTAATGAGATAGCCCCGTGGTCTGTCCTCTCGGTTTGTACTTGCAAACTTATACAAATATTCTTGACATTGTGGGAAGTGTTCTAGTTCAAGATAGGCCTTATATGCTATCGCGATCAGCCTTTCTAAAGCTGCTACACAATGTGGCACCTGTTCGCCCGGCAATTCGTATTGCAATAGTAAACTAGCTCTTGTTTGAGGTTGAGGCGTTTCGTATGTTGATGTGGAATCTATTGGCTGAACAGACTGTCTAACAACTATATCTTCAGGAGATAGAGATGGAGAGTAGACTGCTGATATTTTGTTGATTTCTTGATCAATTTGATTAACAATAGTATCTACATCTGTTGGTAATTGGGTAACGTATTCTAGAGCTGCCTTGACAATCTTTTGGATCATGACTGGCGTAAAGCATAAAGCTTTCTCAGGAACCTGTAATTCTTCGTCCGCATTTTGTTGAAGTTGTGGTATCTAGAAACACAAAACGAATCAGTTTCATGGCTTTACTTCGAAGTATAATTAGTAAGATAGATCTGGACACATTCCATGCAATAAGTTTGCGTTCATGATGAAAAAAATTAACTCGTCTAATTGTGATGAATAATGTAGAGTTGTTATAGACTTGCATAACTTATTGCTGGACTGTGTTCGATATGAGTCTAGACGAAATGATCTGGTAAGGGTCCTGAAACTGAACAAACTCGAGTTGGCACTTTTCGTAAGATTTTGGCTCAACCTAGTGGTGATGATACAGAGTCTGTTTAGGTTCATGGCACAGCTATGATTATTATAGTAGATGTTCCGCTGCCATTTAGTTAAATCAAGTTAATCCATGCTTCGGCACGAATGGGTCAGGTCGACCGGAGCGATATTACGGCTTTACAGAAAATCGGCGTGAAACAACCACAGCATTGTGTTTCGCCGTGTGAGTTACATAACTCCTCCTCCGAAGTATTACATAAAAAAATATATTAAATATTAGCAGGATTTAAAGTTATTAGGGACGTTAGGATTTATAACACGGGGGCCGCAGGAGGGGCAGTTTGGGCCATTTTGATAAGAATAAAAAAAAAAACCAGCCAAGTGGCGAGTGTAAGCACAGCGATGTATCGCGGCTCTGGCAGAAGAAGATACTGGATGGTTGTTAGTCAGTACGAGTCTGTCAATCCCTCGCGCCAACCCAGTGTGGGAGAAGTCATTTAATGATTATCCTCTCCTAAATTATAAGATTTGCAGAAAGACGTCGAGAAACAACATTTTTGTGGTTACCGCAGACCCTCCCCTACAAAAGGCCCACCGCGCACTTGCATTGTTCTGTTGCTACGGGTGTCCTAGGTGGCGCTGATCGCTTGCCACCAGATTTTCTACCTGCTCATTTCCCAAAATTTTAAATATTATTCTTCAATATGTGTATGTAACACCAGGGACTCACAGAAACCACCACATCGTTCTGTTTCGCCGTACGATTTATGTTACCGTAGTCCCAATCTTTCCCATCCCCGCATTTTTCCCCAATTTGTAAATTCCCAAGTATCTTATCCCCAAAAGGCCTGTATCGCACTTGCCACTCATCTGGTATTGCCATTGGTGGCGCTGGTTGCTTACCATCGGGTGATCCGTCCACTCGTTTGCCGAACTATCTCCTACATTTGTATTTGCTTCGGTAATTTGTGGAGTGGTTGGATACGAATTGTGTTTGGGTATTGTGGGATGTTTCGGAAAGACTTTGCTGGAAAATAATACTTATACGAGGACAACGAATTCGGGAAGTTCAGCTTATCCCTTTCCATTATTTTTGGTTCTAAAATTATTTTGTCTGAGAGGCTTTTTAACTTCTTAAAATTAAAAATCATATGCAGTTGCGTTACTAACGTAAGAAATCCAATTAAATTTCAACATTTTTCATCACCATCGAAGCTTAGCATTAAAAATATCAATGGAAAACTTACACTCGCAAATTATTAAATATAAGATTGTGACCATATAAAAATCAGAGAAAACTATTAAGGTATATGTTGAGAAAATGTGCAATATTCACGGTACATTTGATACGGCTGATGATTTATATGCATATTTTCACAAAGAAAGAGCACGAGCTGTCGTGAAAAACTTTTTTTTTATTTGATAATAATATTTCGGCAAACAAGCAAATTGATTAACTTTTCGCCACCCCTGGACACCCGCTACAACAGAGGAGTAACGAGTACGTTGCCGATCTTCTGGGGATTCGGGATTTGGTGATTGTGGGAGGGGATGGATTGGGTCTCCAGAAACCTCACTCACACGGCGCAACGCAACGCTGTGGTTGTTGTGCGCCGGCTTTCGCGCCGAAACATGGCGCTCCCACACTTATTTTGAGGCCAAATGCCAAATATTCATGAGGCAAATCTGGCGTATCCATTAAATGACTAATTTTAATGGATCCATTGAAGGACCTCCTACAGGTTGAAATTACGTTACCTACATCATAATGCTTCAATTAGAATTATTACTTTGTCAATAACCATTGACCATTTTTGTAAGCGTAGTGCGGTGCTACTTTGAAAGTTTATGTTGCAAAGTTTTTCTAAATACACGTTCTTAAAGTTTCATTTTCTAAACTACACCAATTCCAGGTGTGTATTGCCAACTTAAAATGAGTTTTGATATTTTAACCTTTCAACCGAGGTCATTTAAGACACAATAGAGGCGCGTTCGCTTGGTGTTTAATGATTTAATGTGACTTGAAGATTACTTTCGATACATCAAATTGAACGCCTAACTTGATGCGTTTGAAGCAAGTTAAATGTGTCGGTTCGACCAGAGACCATGGCCTCACAGAAAACCGACGTAAAACAATTACAGCGTTGTATTTTCCCCGTGTGAATGAGGTTACCGGAGGCCGAATCCTTCTAAAAAATCCTAATCTCCACAAGGCAACGTACTCGTAAGTCTTCTGGTCTTGAAGGTATACAAGAGCGGCGCCAATTGCATCTTACGATCAGTATGGTAGTTTACCGAACTATCACACAAAAAAATGTCGTTTCCTCTTTTATTTTCAACAAGCTTTTAGTCGCTGCTTCGCTCTCACCATTTGACTGCTTACATTACCCTACCTAGTAAGTAGTAGTAGTACGTACACTATCTACCCCACCTAACATACTCTTCCCTATCCTATGTTCTTCTTCTAGTTCTAAACCAAATCCGTACCAATTCTCAACGGGAATGTCAGACTCTAACTGACTACAAACCCTCCTGTTCCTTCTTCTACCTTAGGCCAAGGCAGCGGGACATTATTGCGCTTTCCCGGCAAACCCGGCTGAAAATTAGCCCTATAGGGCTCCTGTCTGTGCTGGTTTATTGGCTCTTTGAGGTGTGTGCCGGGTCTGGTTCTGTTCGGTGAGCTACCCTTGCAGACCCGCGCTTACGGTAGCCGAAAATCGTGAATTCAGCCGTTCTTAAGTTACAATATAGATAAATAGTGTAACTAGCACGACTTCCTTTCGCTCCGCCTCCTCATTTGCGAGCATTACTGCTTTGCAAATAGAAGAGACGGTTTCCCACTCCCTCTCGCTCCACACCATGACCTTGACAAAGGCCAGACGCGAGAGGTCGCCGCTCACTTTCCCGAGGAAACGGCGGTGGTCATCCCAATCAGGGCACACTGCCACCGTATCCTCCTAGCGGTACAATGACGACACCCGGGCGTTTCCTCCCGCTGGATCCGAAACAGGCACCTACCGAAGCTTCCGTGCCTGGTGAGCACCTGTGTCAGGCGGAAGGTGAGGAAGCCATGGCGTCTCTCAAGCCACTCCTCAAAGATTTGCCTTACCGCTGCTATAACAGCGTGCCTGATACATTATTGTGCTTGACTCGTAACCCCACTCGTTGAACATTAGCCTAATTTAACTAGAATATCCTACTGAAGCACATAACATGCGTTCATGGTTGCTTGACCTATAAAGCATTAGGTAAAATGCTGTCTTGCACTTCCACTCCCTCTAGCTAACTACTCGATACCTCTTTTACCTATTCAACTTTAATAATCAGCAAATAGTACGAAGTGATCTCTTCAAGCGAAGCTTTGCAATTTTCATTACTTGCCACTTTTAGTTGTTCATAAATGCCATTAAGTTTGAATTTAACTATGAAGCTTTGCTTTTGGACACCATTCGCTTTCTTTACACAATCAAGTAAACTATAATCTTAGTAACTTACCTGCTCATTTCCCGTTACGACACTTAAGAAAAAAATACTAAATAGTAGGCGCAAAATCATTATGGCGTGCCGGAACTTCAAGTAGCGTCTGCAAAATATATTGAAATACACACAGTATATAATTGATTGATATGTCGCATTATATACCATGAAATCGAAAACAATAATTGAATGATTAAACGCAATTCTATTATGTATAATATAAACTACCTGTTTTGCACGTAGTACACAATCGAATGCCATATTGGAATATATAATTTTGATGTTTCTAATGATTTGCTTAATTAGGAAAAGTAGTGTTATACATGTTTTGTATTTTAAAAGGTTTTTGTTAGTGTACTGTGATATTAATGTAGAATGTTTAGTTTATGTGTGCTTTGAGGGTTATAAGTCGGTTTGCTGGGACTGCTTACAATTTCAATTAACGTCCTAACAATACGTCATTCTGTTTCACACTGTAGTTACCTACTTTCTTTGTATTCGTGGAACGTAGTCTGCTCGTATAATTCTTAATTTCATTTCAATTTATTGTTTGATTCCTTTTTTAATTAAACAAACAAAATGTTGGTTGTTGATAAGGTTAATGTCGGTTGAAACATATGACTCAAACCTGCCAAGGTCTGATGCCTCGTTTGAATATATACATCCATTACGTTTTAGAGTACATAGCATAGCTGAATAAATACATAGTTTACCATATTAACGTGATAAATTGTAGTATAGCACCCAATATAGAACCCTGTGGAACACCTGCACTGTAAAACTTTTTTTTATTGATGAAATGTTCTTGCTTCTATTATAATTAACGTGAAAGTTTGTAAGTGTGTAAGTAGGATGATTGTTACCATATCTCGTAAAAACTACTGAATCAGACCTAGCATATCATTTAATCTTCTTGAAATCAAGAAGCAGAAGCTTCTTTAGATTCGGTGAACACGGTTTATTGAAATTTGGACTTACCTATTTAGCGCGTCTAAAAATTCCATTCGTAGCAGCGGTTAAAAAATTGATTTTGTTGGAAAAAACTGAAATGGGTAATTTTCTGTGAAGAAAAACAAATTACTATAAGTTTATAATATATTTATTGATTTTCCAAATACAATACATTTCTAATATAAATATATTATAGTAACTATAAAAAATATTATATAATCTGTACATAATGCAATTATACATATGAAGATTAGCTCATGTCGACATGAAAACAAAAACTAATTTATATAATACATACTATCTATCTCCTATAATAAATAGAGAAACTAACGAATATTAAAAAAAATACAATAAAAAAATAAGAATTATATACAAAGAAAAAATAGAAATACTAAACTACAAAACAATTTAATATTAAGGCGAGCTTCTCAATATTGACAATATAACAGCGTACAATTGTTGCGGAAAACTGCGTTGTTGGACGCGACAATCTTTGTTCACCGTTGATAATACAGCAATATCTAATTCATGTATTAAGTCAGTAATAATCTGCGTTCTATATCCCTTTTGAGTTAAATACAGAATTATCTGTCTCAACATTGCAGTTTTATTGTCTTCCATACTAACTTTTTCTTTAACTTCTATAGCATTCTTATTTAGATAAAAATTTTGGAGTATACTTCTTACTACATTTGCGTCTATGACAAAGTTTTTCCTTGCTATGTTCATCATTGATTCACCCGTTTGAGGACTATAATAAGCATGATTAGCCACAAAGTTCTTTAAATTCGCAGCACAATATTGACAAGCATAGTTGTTCACAACTTGATGATATGAAGGATTTACCGGGTTCACATTGTTCTGTTGCACTGAATAGTACCATCCACGTTTATGTTCTTCTTTTAGATAACTCTGGACGTATTGTGGAAACTGCCATTTTACCAAAAGCGTAATTATTCCAGGATTGCGGAGAATATTAAGATTAAAATCATTCTCATGCAATATTTGCAATAATTCATGTAGCCATCTTTGTCGAATCAAGTCGTAAGCATAAGTTTGCAAGGGGTGTCGATTTTGGGGAGGTACGTTATAAAATATTTTTTCGTACCAGTTGTTTTGTAGACCAAAATAGTCTGCCTGTATCAGCAGTATTTGTAAAACTTTAAGTAAATTATTTAGTGCGTTTTGTTCCTGTACATTAATTCCGCTAGATAGGATCAGCCTCTTCAGCGCGTTTGTTAGTTTTAATAAATTTTGTACGGTGAATAATCTATACGTGGGAACTAGTTTTAAGTTTAAAGTTTGGTGGGTTTGGATAACATTTTTGTTAATATAGTTTTGATCTGTATTCTGATGTTGGATTGTTGCCTTGAAATTCACATTAGTAGAATGGGGATTTATGTGAAGCAATTTATTTTTGAGAAGGTTAAGATAACTTATTTTGTAAGAAGATATAGGGTTGTTTGAAATAATTTTGGAATCTAGATGTGGATTTACAACTAGGCTGTGATCATTTTCTGAGTCTTTTGAGTGTACGTTAAGAGGACCTTGTTGTACATTATTTTTAATTTCAACTTTCTTCTCATATTTGTAATGAGCAAGAGAATTAGGGACCACGCCCGAATTTATGTCGAGATTGTAATCTAGAGGAGTGTTTGCAACTACGCCTTTATAATCAAGGTTGGGGTTTAAAGGGCGAGGAGAGTAAGGATTTACAATGTTAGTTTCCTTGGCGTAGCTATAACCATGTATAACTTTCGGAATGACGGTCCCAGTAGTAAGTCTAATAGAATCTTGAAGTATTTCGGGAACTTTATTGTGATTATATATATTGTAGCTGTAATCTTGGGAAGTTATAGGAGTAGAAACGTCTTTGTCAGCGATATAACTATACTCATGCGTAATTTTAGGATTGATAAAGTTAGAATTTACATTATCAATATTACGAATACCTCCTTGGAAAACTTCTTGAGTAAGATCTTGGGACTCAGTTAGGTCAGTGAAAGGATTTATATTGAGGCTGTATTCGTGGGGAATTTTCGGAGTTGCTACGTTCTTTTCCAAAGTGTGACTGTATTCATTTGTTATCTTCGGATTAACTGTGTCGGCGTCTATAATGAAGTTTTGAGGATTTTGTGAAATATGTTGTGATTTTTTCAGAAAACTTATAGTTTTATCAGTAACAACACCATTATGTTGCACTCCGTAATTACTCTGTTTGCTTGCTTTCACAGGCTCCATTGCAGCATTAACTGTGGATATTTTATAACCATGTTTTATATTTGGTTCAAACTTCGTATTGTACTGGGTATGTTTCACATTTAAAATGTCGTATAGGTCTGGCTGTTCATGTAAAATTGAAGATGGTCCGACAGATGCAGGATGAACGACATACGTATACACATAATAAGGTTGTTTGTTTGTGACTCCATGGCTTACTACACCTGATTGGTAAAGTGATGTTGGTAATTGACTTACATACCATGGCTCGGTGCCAGTAATCTTACTTTCGCTACTCCAAGGAATGTTTTTGTAAATTTTCTTTTTAACAATATAACCACTGTCGCCAACTTGTTCTTCGATAGTCCAAGGTATATCATTGTTTATTTTATCTTCAAGGGTCCAAGGTAAATCGAAGGTCTTCTTTGGGACAGTCGATGCGACATTATTTGTGGCTTTTTTCCCTTTCAGGGTCAAAAGAATATCTGTTTTTATTTTGTCTTCAATGTGCCAGGGCAAATCATTTTTAACCCTTTGGTCTACCGTCCAGGGCACATTGTTGTGTGTTCTAACCCCTTCGTCTACCACCCAGGGAACATTATTGACAGTTTTATCTTCAATGGCCCAGGGTAAATTAGTTTTCACCCTTTCTTCTACGTCTACCGTCCAGGGCATATCATTGTCAGTTTTAAACCGTTCGTCCACCGCCCAAGGAACATCATTGTCAGTTTTAAACCGTTCGTCCACCGCCCAAGGAACATTATTGGCAGTTTTATCTTCAATTTCCCAGGGTAAATTATTTTTAACCCTTTCGTCTACGTCTACCGGCCAAGGCACATCATTGTCAGTTTTAACCCGTTCGTCTACCACCCAAGGAACATTATTGACAGTTTTATCTTCAATTTCCCAGGGTAAATTATTTTTAACCCTTTCGTCTACGTCTACCGGCCAAGGCACATCATTGTCAGTTTTAACCCGTTCGTCTACCACCCAAGGAACATTATTGACAGTTTTATCTTCAATTTCCCAGGGTAAATTATTTTTAACCCTTTCGTCTACGTCTATCGGCCAAGGCACATCATTGTCAGTTTTAACCCGTTCGTCTACCACCCAAGGAATATTAATGTTAGTTTTATCTTCAATTTCCCAGGGTAAATTATTTTTACCCCTTTCGTCTCCGTCTACCGGCCAAGGCACATTATTGCCATTTGGAACTCCTTCGTCTGCCGCCCAGGAAACGTTGTTGATAGTTTTATCATCAATGTCCCAGGGTAAATTATTTTTAACCCTTTGTTCTACCACCAAGGGAACATTATTGACAGTTTTATCTCCAATGTGCCAGGGTAAATCATTTTCAACCCTTTCGTCTTCCGTCCAGGCCACATGATTGTCAGTTCCATCATTAGTGTTCCAGGGAAAATCATTTTTAACCCCTAGTTCTATTGCCTCTGGAATATTATTAGTTGTTTTATCGTCTTTAGTCCAGACTATGTCATTACCATTTTTACTTATAATAGACCACGGATCAATGTATTTTTCATCATTCCTCGTTCGTAAGCTACTTGTATTTTCATCTTCTGTATTATCTGCCAAATTAGTCGTATCAGAATTAGTTAACAGCAATCCGTCAAGGTTTGTATGATGAATGCTTCTCGTATTATTATCACTTGTTAATGTTGGCTCTTTCAGCGTATAAACAATAGGTGATACATCTTCAATATTTTCGCTTAATGTTTGATGCAAGTCATTTCCACTCTCTACTTCGTCACTTCTTTTTGAATGGCCTTCGTTAGTTATTGTACTTGCGAGTAAAACTTCTTTGTTTGCACTGTCGTCAACGATTTGTTTAGTAACAGTATTGGAAAATTTCTCATTTTCAACATTTTCTTCCGAAATTTTATTTCTTGACACTACGTTTAATCTCTGATCGCCGGAAACTGCCTGGTGACTTGTTTCTGAAACGTAAAAATCATCTAAATGCCCATCTAGTTTAAGTGGGTAACTTATAAATGAAAAAGTCTTTCTAAATTCAGCTTGATTTTCATTTTTCTGCTATAGCTCTGATCGTCAAAGTGTGACTGAAAACTGATGAAGGTAAATTGTCCGCTACGTAGGTGACAGGTGATCTACGTGGCGGCTATTATGTTAAATTAGCTCTGATTATTAAAGCTGCTGCTGCTTTAATGTTTGGTCAAAAAACTTAAGACTACACGGTTGTCGAGGTACCCGCACGGAACAACTATTCGTGTGATTCACAAATTGTTGTTTCAGGTCTGGGTGTCATGTGTATGTGAAATTGCATGTTTGTATGCATCCACGACACGGGAGAAAATAATTGTGTGGGGAAACTTTTTTTTTATTATATATCAATAATATCCTACTGGTCAACGATTCCGTTTACTTTGCACTATTAAATCTCCTCCTTCAAATGTTGTATTGATTAGATGATGAACAATCTTACCGTCATTTTTATTACTGTCCATTGTTATTTTAGTTAATACTTCATCATTAGTCTCTTCACCTGCACGAGAGGTATTCCAACTAACATTATCGTTTACAGATTTTTTTCCACTAATGGGTTGAACGAGTAACTCTAAGCCACCAGTGTCCGAAGTCTCATTCAAGATATTTGATTTCTGAAGAAGAAAAGAAATTGTACAGGAATATAATTAATTATACGGAAATTATGGATCAGTTTTTGGTAATTTTGCCTTTAGCCAAAAGTCTAGAAACAGAGATACACATTATCATTGAGCTATAAACTAAGAGCAGCTTATGATTAGGAAATATCGTGAAACATACTAAATTTATTGCTGTGTCGTTTTCACTATAAATTTTCGTACTCTCATGTTGAATGTTGACAGATACTTCTAAGTGTTTTATATTATCAGAAGGTACGTTGGAGAAGTCCGCATGTACAAAAGAATAAACTAACTATAGTATTTTTTTAAACTATCTAGTCAATCTGAGTGCTATCTCAATTTGATAACATTAACAAAAATGTTTATAATGTTTAGTTTAATACTTACTGTTAATATAGTAACTGTTGTTCTGCTTTTCTTTGTCGACGATACATTATTTCCACTTGTATTATTGTTTGCATTCGTTAATGTCCCATCTATATTTGCTAGCAAATCATTAGTCACTGAGTCTTCGCTATTAGATGATTCATGATCAGAATGCAAAGCTTTCACTGATACTTCCTTACTAAAATCGTTGGGTACAACGTAAAATCTTGATATAGTATGGGTGACACCTTTATCCTTTATAACATTGCGTTCGCCTGGTATAAGTTTAAGAGGGACAGCGTCCTGTAATTAGTTTTTGTCGACGTTTAATAAACTTAAAATACAAATGGTCGTTCGAAAACTATGGTTCAATTTGATATGGCGATGAACGAGCAGACATTTCACCAGATAGTAGGAAACCAGCGCCATTTGAAATCTTTAGAAGAGCCAGAGCAATGACAAATACGTTGCTGGACTTGCTGGTCTTTTGAGGATTTGTGGATTGAGTATCCAGTTATTTATCTCGCATTCACAGGGTAAAAAACCGGTATCACTCCGGTCGAACCGCCCATTTGTACTGAAGCATTGGTTTCTATTGTGAAAATGTGCGCTTTAGGTCATATTTGTGCACAATATTTACTGCGTAGTAGGTTTGTCTCGTTAGTACGAGTATATTTTATACGACAATCGATTGGTCTCGTATTATGATTTAAGGGTATTGAAGTGATAATCATGCCAAGAATCAATCTCTAACGTTATACTTTTAAGGTTCAATTTTGTAAAGCTAGATTAGTAGCCGCGGGGTTATGAATAAAGAAGTAGTTGAATCGGGTGGTTTTTATCAGAAAGAGTCTAACATCGAAGGCGGGAGAAGTCATTTGATGAATATCCGTCAACAAAATAATGTGAAAACAAGCTCAGACAAAGGCGTTCAAATTCAAAGCCTTTGGCTTTGACGGATTTTAAGTCCATTGGAAAGGTTTAGTGATTAAGAAAATGCTTCATATGAAAGAGACTTCAAAACTAACTGACCGCCTCGACCGAAGTGATATCATGGCCTTACTTAAACTGGTATAAAATAACTTTGACATGATGGAGAGCCATGCTTCGGCACGAATGAGCCGGCTCAAACGGATTAATACCACGGGCTCACAGAAAACACTTATGTTGTGTTTCACCGTGTGAGTGAGGTTACCGGCTCAATCCTTGTCTTCTCCTTCACCCTTCCTCAATCGACAAAAGTCTCCAAACTTTAATGCCCAAAAGGCCAGCAATGCATTCGTAACTCCTCTGGTGTTGCGAGTGTCAATGGGCAGCGCCGGTTGCTTACCACCAGGTAATCCATTTGGTTGCTGGCCGACTTATCACTTAAAATCTTTATTGTCCCCAAATCCGTAAAAAGGCATAATGCACGTGGAACTTCTCTGTAGCATTTAGGTAAATCTATGGTCAGCGCTGGATATTTACCACCAGGTGATAGGTATTCTCATTTACGCCCTGTATACTTACCTATATCACAAAAAGTTGAGTTAATGATGATAATGATGAAAACAAACTTACCGAAAACACAAGGAAAGATAGATAAACACATAATTTACTAATTATTTTCTTCATAATAAAGTCGTACGTTATACCTACACATTAGGTCCACACCGAGTGAGTTCCTAATAAGATTGTGCCGATTATAATGGCTTATTTATATGAAAACCGCTATAATTCGAACTATTATTTGGAGCGTGTCTTGAAGAAATTTAATGTATGGTAGATGCGACAATTTGTAATATGAAATAAGAATAATAAATCAACAAATGCAAAGAGCTAACGCTGCACTAACGACCTCGTCTAAAACAATGGAGGAGTTTGCCATAATATCCACATGTTGCGTTTCGGTATTTGTATAGGGTACTTGTAAGGATAATTATGTATGCAGTGTATTGTAAAAAAATCTTTGATGCCTTTCAATAGTGGTAATTGGAGACACAATGGAAGAACAATAGGCGCGTGAATAGCGTTCGCTTGGGGTTTCATGAATTAAGAAACCCACATTCTTGTAGAGACTACCAACGTACTTTTTTTTTCCGGGCTTAGGGTCTTTTTCAGGTTTCTTCCGTCTTTTAAGGGCAGAGAGGGAGTTTTACTTCATGACTAAAACCCACCTGTTCGTTGTCTTCCTCTAAGCCGGCTTGCAGAAGATCCTTGTCTAACCCTGACTAGACATCGGCCACAGTGGGCCCATCTGTCGCGGTCTGATAGTTCTGCGAGGCATTGGCGACGCAATGTTACAGCGTTCCGTCTAGTAAGTGAGATTTTTAAACGCTTATCTTTGTCATTACATTTGCAGCACTATCATTTATGAGGAAACCGATCCTCCCTCAATTATGGAGCGAGTAAGCAATTTCGCACATGGGCCTTTCTGTTATCAAAAAGAAGTCAAAATCCAAAATCATTGATGTCAATTAGACCCTTACAGGCATTTTTGAATGTCATGAAAAGCTTAAAGATAAAACATGTCAGTCTGTTGGACAGTCACCTTAGTGAAGCTATTTACTCGTTTCAAATTTAGATTCCGATGGCGAAGAATGAGTTAAAAACTACATGGTTATGGTTGGTTGTCATTTTAAAAATGCATCATGCGAAACGCAAGTTTAGATGCAACCAAAAGTAGAAACATAACAATAGATTCGTAGGCTCTATTCCATTTTATTCTTTGACCATTATAACACGTCTCTAATGATAAGTTCGAAAATCCGTTAAATTGGCCTGATAATTGGTACCGAGTACACAATAAATCGTCTGTTTAGGCGATAATGAGATAAAAATAATGGATCTAACTGGTTTCTATGTCCAAGTATATGGATCCTCTGAATCATTGACAAATGAGTGCCTAGGCACTCATTTGACCTAAAATTACCGAGTTAAAGTACTGAGAGATTTTCGATTCACCAAATTCTAGAAGGAAACATTTAACCTAAAATTACCGAGTACCCCAATCGACGAACGTCTCCAACAAATCAGAAAAATATATTTATATTTTGCCAGTGTTTATGAAGCTTGGTTTTTATGACGAATTCCATCTTAATGCCCGCAAAATATAATTCTCTTACATTTTTTGCTATTTGAAGCTCTATCATCTATTTCCTCTTTTCGCCTATTTCCTTTAGGTGGCAAGAGATCGTCAAATATTCAATATGCTGATGATAATGTTCTCCTGACAACATCCGTAGAAGATTTGGTCACACAGTAAACAGAGCGAATACTAAGGTGATAGTGGATCGAGCCGGAACACTAGCAAATATCACTTGCAACATTCCTGGCATTAACATCGTCGACCACTCTCGTCTCCCAAATCTGCAACGATGGCAGCTGTGTCCCCGAGATTGAAAGACGCATCGCGATGGCTAAAGATGCTATGGCCAACATTTCAAAGAGAGGAATTGGCATTAAAACCAAGATCAGGTTGACTGAGTCTTGGTATTCCCTATCTTCCTTTATGGAATGGAAGCAGGGACGATCTTAGTCCGAGAACGACAAAGGATAGATGCATTCGATATGTGTTGCTGTAGGCGCTTAATCCGAATGACTTGGACTGCTAAACGCACTAATGTCTCTCCTGAATCGGCTCAAAAAAACCTGCTTGTCAGCCATATGCTAACAACGCGTTCTATCCTAATTATTGGCAACACAGTGCGCAGAGGCTATGAAAGTCTGGAAAAAAATATTGTCGTTGGGAGCACCGAAGGCAAAGGATCGCGTGGTCATTTACCAACCAGATGGACTGATCAAGTGAAAGGTTCATCGTCCTCTATAGATTCTTCGCGGTAACAAGAGATGCGCTGGATCGAAACCGGTGGAGGCGGATCATCGGTTCCAGATATTCCCTCGATGTTGACCACGATCCTCGGATATGAGGAAACGACTATAAGAAGACATGATAGACTATAGATATTATATTTTCGATGATAAAGTCGGGGAAAGCCATCCTTCAGCAGAAATGAGCTGGTAAAACAACCCTTGCATTTTATTTCGCCGTGTGAGTGAGGTTTATCCTTCCCGACTCACAACCCACACCCTAAACCACTTTTAACTCCTCCGGTATAGTGATTGATTACCTATTCACGGGCGGCACCGATTGCATACAATCAGGTGACCAGATGAGTGACATTAACAATTCTGCATGCTAGCTAACTAATCGTATTGAAAAATTAAATAGATATGCATATATATTTACATATAGGGATCACTCCGGCCGAGTCGAGCCGACCCATTCGTACCGAAGCATGGCTCACCCAGACCTCAGTCATGTCAGTCATAACTCCAGTCCAGTTGTACGTAGGCGTACCTAATTGCAGATTCTCGCACGGAAAAATTCTTTGCGTAGTAATAAAATGTTGTTCCCGTTCGGGTGTTATGTGTACATACAATTGTAAGCTTGTAAACACACCCACGACACAAGAGAGAATCCATACTTTTAAGTTTATTGCTACACATATTTTGTTTTGCTATTATTCAGACAACTTGTGAGAGCTATAGGCTATAGCCTACAGTATATTCGTAGACTCATAAGACTTTAAAGCTCACTAGCGCCATCTCGTAAGCGTGCCAATAAAACCGCTTTCCTCTCATAACAATGTACTAAATATAACTGTAACTAAACAGTTTAGCAGTAAGGCCGATTATCCAATGACAACTACATTATATTAACTTACCTAATTGTTACTATTATTTGAAAATCGAAACATGCGGAACCGGCATTTATTTATCTAAAGCGAAAGTTTTCTCAAACCAACAAACATCAACCTTAAGTTAAGGGCAAAATAAGTTGGTTTTCCCTTAGCATCATTATGATTCCTCGATTTTTATTAGGATTTGTCATTCAAAATCTTACTAAATCACTTTGAAAATAAAGTTACTTATTGTTTAATCCTAGCGGATAACAATAAATTGTACGTTAAAATTACTATTAAAGTGTGCAAATAGTCTTGTATGTATTAATTGATTATTTCTGCTCAATCACTTATTTACACGAAAACAAACCAATTACTTCGAGAAACACAGCATTATAAGTATTTAAGGTGGTGACCGGAGCGTTTAGATATGCTGCTCGGGTTTTCTTACAAATTCAAGTCAAAAATCATGGAAACTACAAACCGATTTTAATGAAACTTGGTAAACGCACACTTGGTACTTACATAGCTATCTAATACATAAATCATAATGTAGGTAGGAATTATAGTAGGTATTTTTTTATGGATTATGAGGCCCTAATGGTAATTCTGCGGCACCAGATGACTCACAGGCATGTTGCCGGCCTTTTAAGAAGGAGTACGCTCGTTTCTTAAGGGTTTGAATAGGTCGTAACGGTTTGCTGAAATAACATTCCAAAGTTTTGCTGTTGCACAGTTTTTGACTGCCAGCGCCATCTATGGGATGGACATTAACACGGATGGCGGATGGCGGAGAAATCGAACAATTCCCATGAATAAAACTATGCGATAGAGAACTCATAGCGAGGCTACATACCTACGCAGAGTCCGGCTAGATTTGAACAGCTCGTCGTTGATTACGGTCCAGAGGGCGAAGCTGGCATTTTATTGTCCCCGCCCAAAGATGAGCACTGTATTCCATATGGTTCCGAATTCGCTCCTTATAAAGCTGATGGGACAGAGTGTATTAGATAATGTACTAATAAAACATTTTGATTACCATCACTAGCTTATATTTCCATATGATTAGTGAAAACTTCATTAAAATACAATCAGCAGTTCTTGAGTTGATGCAGACAGTTGTTTTGTTTCTAGTTTATCTATGTTGCTTATGTCCTCCAAAGGTATTCTCAAGTAGGAGTCGGACCAGCAAGAAGGGATCCGTACTTAAATCACATTAATTTTTATGGTTTCCTTGTAGTATAGGAGCTAGCAACGTTTTCGAGAAAGAATTTTAGGTCAGCTGATTTTGTGATATGTCGTCCTTCTTGCACTTTTGGTTAGAGTCTGGGCTATCTGGCTGGCGGTAGCGGTTGCCTTCTTTAGTGCGCATCCTACCTGTCCAGGTAATAATCCTGGATTTTAAAAACATTTTAGAAGGCGTAATTTTTATTTTTTTGTTTTTAAAAAAGTCTACCTGAAATACTTTTTTTATTGTCAGACATGTTTGACAATGTTAGCATTGTCAAAAATGTAAATGTGCATGGTAGGATGCGCACTAAAGAACGCAACCGCTACCGCCAGCCAGATAGCTCAGACTCTAACCGAAAGTGCAAGAAGGACGACATATCACAAAATCAGCTGACCTAAAATTCTTACTTTCCAAACGTTGCTAGCTCCCGTACCATGTTGGTGGTATTTTTGTATTAACTGCAATATGAATATGTACATCATCTATCTACAACTGTCTAGCTATCACAGTTCATGAATTACGGTTATAACTCGTGTCACACTCAGACAGACAAACGGACAGTGGAGTCTTAATAATAGGGTTCCCGTTTATACTATTTTTACATATACCATTGCCTACACTAGTAATTGCTCTTGTTATAGATACATTTAAAAACATACAAATTCACATACATACCACACTCTAAGAGAAAAATTAAACACAAAATTAGTAAATAACATTTTAATATATTATTGATAATTGCACGAAAAACCAATAGATAACAAATAAAATACAAAAAAATTATCCTTATTATTAATTATCAATCACATTTCTCCGTTGCTCAGCAACGGACAAGCTTGCTTTATAATAATTATTACAAAAATTTACAATTCCACTTTTGATTAATAATATATTTAATATTGAGTCCACTCACAATTCTTTGATTTTTACGTTTTTGCTTTCTTTATATGATACGAGCAAACGAGCTGACGGATTACCTGATGGTAAGCAATCAGCGCCGCCCATGGACACAAGAAAGACCAGAGTTATAAATGCCTTGCTGGCCTTACCGGGATAATGGGTTTAGGGGATTGGAGGATTGGCGGGAGGGGGGAAATAATGATTGAACCTCATTCACACGGCGAAACACAACGCTGTGTTTGTTTCACGCTGGTTTTCTGTGAGGCCGTGGTATCACTCATTATTTTTATATACACTATTCACTCGATATTCTTTACTGTTATAATCAATCAAAACATTACAAAAATCCAATCATGATATTCATTGGTGTGGTTACATATTTTATATTCAGTCGTATAGAATCTATATTTCTTGCTCAATATTGGAGCTATTTATTATATAAACAATTCCATATTATATAATATGTGTAGATATTAATTACATTACTTATTTTATATAATTAAGTATTTGGTACAGTGTAAGGCTCAAATTGGTCTTTAAAAGCCAAAGGTGTTTTCGTCAAAAACAAAATTTTAGTTCTATTTATGTATACACAGACATTAAAATAAGAAATAATTGAAAACATTATCCTACTATCGTTCTAAAATTATATGTGAAAGTTTGTGAGAATTTATGGGGTAATTTTTTTTCACGCAACAACGGCTGGCCCGATTTATTTGAAATTTGGATACTTACTTACTTACTTTGGATTTTTACTTAGATAGGTACCCCAGATTAACACATAATCTGTTTTTTGACAACATACCTCGTGGGCGAAGCCCGGGGGCGGTAGCTAGTATATCTATATTTATAAAAATGGATTGCAAAATGTGTTGGTAGGTTAACTAAAAATCACGGGTTACTCACGTATATAATTATATTGAGAAAAACTCTACTAGTTTCGAACCACAGAGGGGTTCTTCCTCATGAGTTGGTAAGCGCATAACTCAACAACGCCTGGACCAGTTTTGCTAATTCTTTTTTTGTTGTCAGGAGAAGGTTCTTATAAAATTGGGAAAAACTGACCCTTTGATAGCGAAAAAGTTGAACCCGTGCGAAGCGGGAGCGGGCCGCCAGTAATAACATAAAGAGCGCGTGCATAGGTGTAGTTCTCGGTTTGTAATTTCTTATACACACTTAAAATAACTAATCCTTTCACTGCACCAAACTTGGTGATAATGATGGTGATCGCTGATTACGGTGTTAAACAACATTGCTAGAGAAGATCTCGATCCAGTAGCCGTCGGGATCCTGGATGAAGGCCAAGCCCTTCATCTTGCCATCGTTGGGACGCTTGATGAACTTCACGCCTTGTTGTTCAAACCTGAAACACATGATTTGAGACTATACACTTTGGCTATTAAAATGGGACTCTTCTTTAAGACTAGTTGGTACTTGTTTGAGTGTTAAGGTAATTGTGTGAGTATTCATAATAGACACAGATGGCGTAGTGACTGGGTAAAAGGCAGCTTGAACATTTCTTTTTTATGCAGATCTAGAGCATGCGGTGGCGGTGTGCCCTTTTTGGGGTGAGCACTGCCAAGTCCTCAGGCAAGCGATCTCTCGCGCCCGGTCTCAGTGGAGGCCAGAGGGGGAACGGTGCCCTTCATCCTCCAAGATCGCTAAGATAGAGGTGCCATCTTATATTTGTAACTTAGAAATACTCAATGTCTTGTTAAGTGACTTAATATCACAATAGATGTCGCTGTCCTGGTATTGCAGATCTAAAGAACTGCTTTAATTATGCGAATAAATAACTAGTTATGTAAATTTAACTGATGTTAATAAATATGTATCAATTAACTAGTTAGGTACTTTTATTTTTAGTTTAATAAGTGGCTGTTACTATATTTTTTTGGATGACAGCCGTTAATTCATTCTATCGCATAGGGAATTCATTATGTTAGAGCATAGCAACACCAGTCTTTTAAATTTTGACGTTGATAGATCACACGAATTTTTTTTTTTTGTTAATTTGGATTCGTTTTGTCTTTTTTTAAATTCCGGAGCCCTTTCTGGCAATTAAACTGTAGAATGTTATGACATTATGGTTTTAAGGGTCAGTTTAAAGGCCGGAATTAAAAACAGGCTAAAACACAGAACATTATATAATCTAGGGAGGGCTAAATAAATATAGGCATCTATAGGTAGGTACGAATATAGCATGCATTAGTTTCTGGTTACAAAGTCTAGAGGGCGCTATAAATTTGTATACCAAAAAAATACGCATGAGGGCTCTCTTCTCCCACTTTATTTACTCTTTGGTGGAGGCCATGTTGCGAAACGAGGGGAACTGCGAAGCAGTCAAGCTCACAAACAAGAAGTCGGACCGCTAGAGGGAGCTTTATCCTCCTCAAGTTCCAGCTGCTACAGGAGATAATCTGAGCGTTGGAGATCTCCGTAAGCGAGGGTCGAGCGTCGGCCGAGAGGACGGCGAGCAAGGGTAGCTCGCAGTTTGACCAGAACCAGATCCGAGCATACGGCGCATAGCGTTCCAGTAAAAGGTCTCAAGAGGCATATGTCCCTATGCTTCAGTTGCACCGTGGGGGCTCCCGAGAACGTCTATAGGAGGAATCGAGACCCTATAATCCTAATACAGATGACAGCTTTTAAGGGCTTCCCCAGGTAATAAAAAAAGAAAAATAAATTGTAATCAATTGTTAACATAAGAAACATTTCGCATAAAGTTTTATGTCCAATTTTATGCAAAATCACTCTAAATGAATGAAAAATCCGATAAGTAAGGTTTAAGAAATGAAATACATAATCAGATTCAAATCAAACATTTCAGATTACTTTCATGTAGATCTATAGGTACGATGTTTATCTCCATTACCTCTTATAGATTAGATTAATGATTTTGCAGAATAATTCTTACGTTAAACCAGAATGGCCGAATGTGGTACAGCAGTCGCAATCTTTGCTGTTGAGCATGAGATCTCAAATAATATTGCAAAGTAATGTTGAGTTTTTTACTATCGGTAAGATTTGTATCGGGAATTAGATGATAAGACGTAGTAGTGTGATTAACATACATACTTAGTAAATACATAAAGTTAGCGTCATTGAGCAAAAATAATTACTAACATTTTTTCTTGTTCAATTTTATTTTATTTAAAAAAAGGGTTGCCCCACTCTAGGATTAGACCCGAAACAACAATTTATGGATCACACAAAGTTTTTTTTTATCAGTTACAGATTTTTCTTTTTTTATCATCAGTTACCATGTTATGATTGTTACATTTTCTTTTGTACGTTATGCGGCTAACTTTTAAATAATAATTTATTGTTATACAACGTGGCGCGAGCGCGGCCGTTAGTCCAAAAGGTAAGGTCGCGGCGCTGCCGTTCGCTGCGTGCGTTTTGCGGTGTTAGCGATACATTGCGTGTAAGGTAATGAAACAAATCAGTTTAATTGGATTCCCATAACGTTCCTGAAATAATTTCATGTACCGGTCAACTTAAGACGATATACTAAATTCACCCTATCAGTTTGTGGAGGGCTGTCCCTTACACCCTGTATATTTTTAGTAATCCATATTAAACAGAAGTTACCTTTTTTACGTTGGCCGGTGGTTCAATAGGGTATTTTAGTGTAGATGAGAAGTAGTAGTATTAGTGTAGAGTTAATTTCACTTCATAAGGTATTTAAATATTTTTTGTTGCCACTTAAAAGTTTTTAGGTATTTTTATCTGTGTAATAGACAATTTAGTATCAACTTGATGACATAATCACCATGTTATGAACCTTGGGATATTCCGAATATGGTGTATACTCAGTGCTTACCAGAAAGAAAGATACTTTTGTAAGGGCAAAATCATCAAATGACATCTCCCGTTCAGGACCAGGGGAGGGAGTGTCAGACTCTTACTGACTAAAAACCTCCCCGTTCCTTCTCCTGCTCTGGGCCGAGGTCGCGGTGCCTCATTGCGCTTACCCAGCAACCCCGGCTGAACATCAGCCCTATAGAGCCCCGTTTGTGATGGTCTAATCATTAGACTCTAATGGCTATTTGAGACGTACGCTCGGTTCTGGTTCCGGTCGGGCGGCGAGCTACCCTTACTCGCCGTCCGCAGACAGCTAGGTTTTTGTTTCTTTTTTATGTTATAGGACGGCAAATGGGCAGAACGATTACCGGATGGTAAGCAATCAGCGCCGCTCATGGACACCCTCAATAACGGAAGAGTTACGAGTGCGTTTGCCGACCTTTTGTGGATTTAGGGATTAGGGGAAGTGAAGGATTGGGCCTCTTGTAACATAACGCTGTGGTTGTTTCATGTTGTTTTGTGTGAGGCCGTGGTATCACTCTGGTCGAGTAGACCAATTCGTGACGAAGCTTGATTCGAGGAAGGAGGAATTAAGAGTGCTAAGAGGGTCGCCCGTGGTATCCATGGGCGTCGCCGATTGCTTGCCATCAGGTAATCCGTCTTCCATACCGTAAAAAAAACGTGATGTCATGAATAATAATAATAATATTAAAGTGGTTATTACCTGGCACAAGCTTCATCCACGTTCTTAACTAGAATACCGATGTGTCCAAAACCTCTGGGGTCTGAGTTGCCATTGTGGTAGCTGGAGTCATCACTCTCTGTGCCCCAGTTACTGGAAAATTTCAAATAAAATTATCATTATATTGTGAATATACGCAGATTTTGAGAGCCATGCTTCGGCACGAATTTAAACTGAACTTGAAACTTACGGAAAGTCCAACATTTTTCGTCCCCTCCCCCACCCAATCCCTTCCGAATACTCAGGTCCGCAAGGCACCCGTGACCTCTCTTGTGTTGCGGTTGTCCATGGGCGGCTCCGGTTGCTTACCATCAGGTAATAATCCGTCTGCTCGTTTGCCGTCCTAACTCATAGGAAAAAATATTCCCCCTTTTCCCGCGAGTGTCATTTGTTAGCCAAGTTAGAAAGAAAGGTTGTTTCAGTTCCTTTTGGAGAAAGAAATATCGTCTTATGCTTACGTCATTTAAGTGTCTTTTTTCTCTATTCATATATTTATCATACTTACTATGTCAACTCCAAAGTAGCCTTCCTGGTCATGGCCCAAGCTGTTCTGGTGGCCTCATCGGATGGAATCTCAGCAGGGTTCTCATACCCCATGAAGAAAAGTGAGAATTTCATCTCTGGGAAGTGGAGCTGCTTGAGAAGACTCATACCAAGCACTCCGGTGTAGAAAGGGATGGACTTGCGAGGGTCCTTGATGCGGTACATCGTTTGTTGGAACATGAAGTCCTGGAAGTTTTTAGGGCTTTGTTTAAGTACATATATTATTTATTTATTTATAAACAGTTTTCGCACAATGTGCAATTGTGCGAGCGTACGGCGCGTAGCGTTCCGCGCGCGCCTCAAAGAGCCAATAGACCACCACAGACGGGGCCCTAAAGGGCTGATGTTCAGCCGGGTTGCGGGGTAAGCGCAATGAGGCACCGCGACCTCGGCCTAGAGCAGGAGAAGGAACAGGGGGGTTTTTAGTCAGTAAGAGTCTGACACTCCCTCCCGCCCGGGCCTGGGCGGGAGAAGTAATTTAATGATTCTCCCCTCACAAAAAAAAACGCCTTATGCTTCGGCCACACTAACGGGAAATGCCATTATTAATCGCGATAATGTAAGTTAATCGTCGGTGGATTTTGATCACTAAACAAATGATTTAAGGTATATTTTTCATTTTTTTATATCAATTATCGCGAAAATTATTTGCATTTTCCGTTAGTATGGCCAAAGCATTCCACTTTGTGAAAAGGTCTTATGCATTTTAACTAATTGCTTTTTCCTTTTTTTTGTGATAATATACTCAATTTACAATGCCACCCAAGCCCACCTATGTACTTTGTGCACAAAATTAAATAAATCAAGACCGGTATGCAGATAAAATACAGTAACTTGGGCACTTAGGACCACGGCGTTGATGTTCAGTTTCAGTACTAGCCAAATTTCTAAAGAACATTATTTTATTGGGGTGAATTGTATTTCTTTGTAAACACAACCATAGCACAGTAAAACGACGGGAGTGATACCACGGCCCTAGAGTGATACCACGGCCCTACACAAAACCGGCGTGAAACAACCACAGCGTTGGGTTTCGCCGTATGAGTGAGGTTACCGGATACCCAATCCTTCCCCTCCCCCAATCCCTAAATCTCCAAATTTCCTAATCCCCAAAAGATCGGCAAGACACTCGTAACTCCTCTGTTACGGGTGTCCATGGGCGGCGCTGATTGCTTAACATCAGGTAATCCGTCTGCCCGTTTGCCAGTCTATCACATAAAAAAATCAAAGCCTTTTATTCATATGACATGTATTGTATATGTGTTTAATGTTTTAAATATAACTTATATTAACAATAGCTGTGCAAGTTAGCTAGCTACTTGAATATAAGGTTAATATATGCATAAGCATAACATTACAGTGTACAATACATCTTTTATCAACAGGTTATCTTGACTATTTTAAATCCCATTGTAACAATATCTTTTGTTATACATTTGCTTTCACAGAAGAATATATTTACTGGCTCAGACTATGGTTATTACATTTATAAATATTGACTTAAAATTTCGGTATTCAAAATTATAGATTTGATATACTAGCTTTTACCCGCGACTTCGTTCGCGTGGACTTCAGGTTCGTCCCTTCTAGTCTAGTAATAAGTAAGAAATACGGTAACTAAGCACTGCAGAGCCCTAATCATAGGTCTATAGGTAGCTACTGCAGTATGCTCCTATAAACTACATTTAACGACCTTCAGCATAAACATGCAGATCCTTCGCTTTGGAAACGTAAGCGCAAAAAATGTGTTTATTTACGACCTCACATTAGAAACCTCAAAAATTGTAGCCTATGTGTTATTCTGATGTATAAGCTATATTGTGGTAAAGTTTTATTCAAATCCATTCAGTAGTTTTTACGTGAAAGAGTAACAAACATCCATACATCCATACTTACAAACTTTCGCCTTTAATAATAGTAGTAGGATAGTAGGATATGCGTAACAAATAATAGATAATTTCTTATAACAGGCATAACATAGTTTTACGGCCATTAAAACTATTGTATTTAGTTCATAATCATCAGCCTATAAGCGCTCACTGCTGAGCAAAGGCCTCTTCTCATAGGGAGAAGGTTAGAGCATTAATCATCACGCTTGCTCAATGCGGGTTGGTAATTTCAAACTTATAATTAGAAATTATAAGCCCAGGTTTCCTCACAATGTTTTCCTTCACCGTATGCCAGTAGTGTCTAAATAATCATACAAAGTACATATAACTCGGAAAAAATCACATTGGTACTTGCCAGGTTTTGAACTCACACCCTCATGCATGAGAAGTGGGCTCCTTAACCTAACCACCACCACGATGTTTATTTTGTATTTAGTTAAATATGTTTATATTAAGTTAGGGTTACCATATCTTAGGATTTGTCCTGTGATTTTAGGATTTTTCGACTTCTCACAGGATTGCGGCCGGATTTTGCAAATATCGTTAAATCTCAGGATTTTCAATAAAACAGGTTACAGTTGAAAGATCACTTTAATTAAAACTTAAACCGACTAAAAACAATCTTTTTGGTAACAATTATTGCAGTAAAAATCTATACCTACTTATTTATCCAAGTAAAACGAACTAAACGCAATGTTTGACGTGAAGCAAAATAAATTTAATTTTCTTTTTTTCTTCTTTCTTTCCTCTTTTTGTAAAATATGCAGTTAAAATCTACACTTATTGGGTAAATAAGTGTAGATTTTAACTACTACCTTAAGTATAAAATCTCAGGCCATTTTTATACAAATCGGGCTATTTCTCCGGTCTTTTGATTTTTTCATCTGGTAACCCTATATTAAGTAAACTACGGTAAGTAGCTGGACTAAAAAAATCTTATACTAACTTGAGTTCAACTACCCAGTACTAGAATAAAATAAAGTCGCTTTCTCTGTTCCTATATCCCTATGTATGCTTAAATCTTTAAAACTACGCAACGGATTTTGATGCGGCTTTTTAATAGAGAGGGTGATTGAAGAGGAAGGTTTATATGTACTTACAATGACATCTATTCAATAGTGGATTGCTAGATTAGGCAAGTACCCGCAACAAACAGATAATTAAATTTAATTTTAAAATATTTTCTATGCTAAATATTATAGCTAAATTATGATGACAGACTATTAGTTTGGCTTTGTCAGCATAATCCAAGTTAAAATTGTACCTATTCTTCAGGTTTCATATTAATTACTAGCTACTTTCGCGCGGTTTCACCCGCTGATCGGCTCCATTTAATCGTAGAGTGATGTTTTATAGCCTATAGCACTCATGAATATTGTAGCTATGTATCAGTGAAAGAATTTTAGAAATCCGACCAGCAGTTCCAAAGATTACCCCTACATACAAACTTACAAAATTTTACCTCTTTATAATATTAGTATAGATGTAGATGAGAGAAAAACAAACAAATTCATTTTACTGTTTACCAGTAAGGATTACTGGGAATGAACGAAACTAATTAATTCAACAGTATTCTCTTGGTCCAGGCCGAGATTGCAGTATAACTAAAAAAAAAAAAAAAAAATATATATTATGGAGCTTGCACCCGCAACCCTGGCTGGAGATCAGATCTAGTAGGGCCCAATCTGTGATGGTCTGATTACTTTCTAAGATGCATGCAGAACGCTAAGCGCTGTACGTTTGGGACTGGATCGGGATGGGCGGGTAGCAAGTTATCCTTGGTTGTCGTCTGCAGAACCGAACTTGTCGATTTGTGATATGAACCTAAACTTTTTTTTCTTCAAAAGGCATAATTTTTATTAAAATTATAGAATTTATTATATTTTATTCTTCTATAATTTAAATTCTATAAATTATATTTATTTTATATCTATACTAATATTATGAAGAGGTAAAATTTGTAAGTTTGTATGTAGGGGGTCATCTTTGGAACCGCCAAAATTCTTTCATTGATAGATAGCTACATTGTTCCTGAGTGCCATGGCTATAAAACATTACGCTAAAATGGAGCTGAGCAGCGGGTGAAACCGCGCGAGAGTAGCAAGTAATATACATTTAATATCTTAACAAACTCACCAATTAAAAAAATTTTACATATTAAAAAACTATGACAGTATCTCACGTGGTCATAATAATTGGTTATTGTGTAACTCAAGATTAATATGATAACTACTAAAAAATGTCAGAGGCCAAGATGTGATAACAAAATGAAGTAATTATTACATGACATCTAATATTTTTTCGTAATTAATTTAATAATAATATAAATGAGACAATTTATTATTTTTTTAACATAAACTCTTAAGTTGAAAGACAAGTTACCGCTAGATAGGCCGAACCATACTGTCTCATCCACAATCTTTCAGTCCACAAATTCTAACCCTGCAGAAGATCTAAAAAAAGAAAATTTAAACCTTTGTCTGCATTCAAATAATTTGCTCTAAGATTTAAGCATACATAGGGATATAGGCACAGAGAAAGCGACTTTGTTTTATACTAGTTCAAAATATTTATAGGTAGAAATCTCATTAAATAAATTGACTATTTAAAGTTACTGGGTTTTAAGTTTTATTATAATATTAACCTTGGAGACACCTGGTATATTGTAGAACTCATTTCTCAGAATAAATAAATAATGAAGGGCACTATAAATATTTAATTTGTTCTTGATTTTCATGGATAGTATGCCAGAAAATACACATATTTTTTGTTACCTTGTTATAATTGTAAATGGGGTTAAAAAGGGTTGATTAGAATTAATACTAATAGGAATGCATTTTGAATATACGAGTGGATCAGTGGGTAGTCTTAGGGTCTTGTAAGTCAAAACTTACATTGATGTGGTTGGAAAGAGTTAGCATTAAAACTCAGTTACAAGTTATTCCAATATCTACAAAAAATTACTAGCAAAGTATTCTGTATATTTAGAATTTATTGAAATAAACTTGACAAAACTACTTAAATAACAATTAAAACCTCATTGTGTAATAACAAACCAAATCTCATTCCGTATTTGAATGTTGATTGATGATGGTGCGGTACTTATCATTCAAGTACCTATTTATCAGCTACCAATTTCAAGTCATTTACGATAACATCGTACTAAACTTACTTACATAGTTATGAGAAAAAAACTTACCCTAGTTGAAGGGTCGGGGGTTTGGCAAAGAGCCTCGATCTCCTGCGGCGAAATTCCTTCACTGGCCATCGTTCTAATAACATAAAAATCAGTATTTACTTAGTGCTTATAAGAATATAACCTAACATTTTTAACATTAGAATTCTATGCACAGATTGTAAAATTAAAATTTAGAAACACTTAGAAATAGTAAAATGTTTTGCCACTTACATTGTTCTCGTAAATTTTGGGTAAATACTTTTGAAATCGGCTAGATTTTGCCGAATCCTAGAGGAACCGACAGCTGAAGTCAACTGACAGCGAATGAATGACAACATGACAGAAGAACGGGTAAAGAAAAATACTTGTACTGTTTGACAGCTGATAGCACGATAACTAGGTCTAGGTACAGAATATTATTTGAGCTAGAGGTGCAGTAAAACAATCGTATTTATAACTAATTACTTGTATTTGCAAAACGAGAAGAGAACGATTTTTTACGAATTATTTTTAGCCTTTAGTTTATGTATTCTTTTTGATTTGATTTTGATGCAGAACGTTCCATTACATGCTAAAAGTTATTTGACTTTTAAATTCTTATTAGGTTGTATTTTATAATATTAAATGAAAGTCATAAAGGTAACATATAATACGATTTAATTTGAAAATGTATTATTATCATTTGTTGTTATTAGAGAGATAAAATTTTTCATAAATGTATTTTAACTCTTCCATCCACACAATATCTCTTTCTACTGAAGTTTTTAAACATTCGAAAGCTGAAACCATTCGTACACTTTTATCATCTAAAAATATATCTCCAACGACACTTAAATAATCGCCTTCAGTAAAATTAAATGGATTTTTCGTTATACGGTCCAACAAAGTAGACATAATGTGAACGTTATCATTGCCTGTTCTCGTCGCTTCAGAAAAACCGTGATATAAATCTTTCAAAATGGCCGGTGATGTATTTATATTACTTTTTGTGCTATCATAATAAATTTGAACAGAGCCCGTAGCGTCGGAGACTTCTATATTCGTTGTAATGTTTGTTGTATTGTAAATAGATGTAATTACACCGTGTATCATGATATTCTTGAATGTAAGCCCAAATATTTCGTAAATGTATTTGTTCTCTGTGTTTTTGGCGCGAAATAGGTCTTGTATATAAAGTTTTAGAGGGTATGGTTGGTAGTTATTCATCATAATATACGTAATTACTGTTACACATTATTCACATTACACTTGATTTTGTTGTGTTATATGCTTTGATCACCAGTTATAATTAAAATATGTAATTAAAATCACAGCACACGTTTGTTTTGTTTACAACTTTGACAGATTAACATTAACCTCATCCGTCCAGCTGTCATTGAATGATTGATGTTTTACGATTCGTCAAGAAATTACGTATTAATAAAATAATTGCATATTATTATCTCGAAATTATAATTTAACTTGCCATCTAAATTGAAATTTATAGAAGTAACATGCAAATAAATTAAATTTAGTTTTAAGACAGATGGTCAAATACTTTATATTAATTTAGTATTCAATTTATTTTAGTAATTATTTCTCATAAGATTTAATTTATAGTATTTTTTAAGATTGGTTGGCAAACGAGCAGACTCGTTTCCTGATGTTAAGCAATCGGCGCCGCCCATGGACACTCGCAACACCAAAGGAGATTTACGAGTGTGTTGCCAGCCCTTTAGGGATTTATCCGGATAATCCGCGGATATCGCACGATCTCCGGTGAGGCGGCGAACCTCCTTGCCGGATCACCGCCGTGGGATCTGGAAGCGAAGGCGCTTACGCGCGTCTACAGTTTGCGCGCAGACGCGCGTCGCCGGGGCGAGGATCCTCTGCCGCGCCAAATTAGGGCGTGGCGGAATGAGCTCCGGCGAGATCTCATGGCAGAGGGGAAACAACGACTGTCGCAACCGAGGGCCGGGCACGCTATTGTAGCAGCGGTAAGACCCCTCTTTGAGGAGTGGCTTGAGAGACGCCACGGCGTCCTCACCTTCCGCCTGACGCAAGTTTCCGGGCACGGCAGCTTCGGTAGGTTCCTGTTTCGGATCCAGCGGGAGGAAACGCCCGAGTGTCGTCATTGCCAGGACCATATTAAGGATACGGTGGAGCATACGGTGGCGGTATGCCCTGCCGGGGCTGAGCACCCCCGTGTCCTCAGGGAAGTGATCGGCGGCGGCGACCTCTCGCGCCCGGCCTTAGTCGAGGCCATGGTGCAGAGTGAGAGGAACTGGGACGCCGTCTCCTCCCTCTGTGAAGCAGTTATGCTCGCAAAGAGCGGCCCGCGTGAGGGAGCAATCCTCCTCCTCACGCCCCAGCTGCCGCAACAGGCGACATTCCGGGCGTCGGGGATCGAGAGACGATCTCCGGCCACCGTAAGCGCGGGTCTGCGGTCGGCAAGCAAGGGCAGCTCGCCGCCCGACCAGAACCAGGCCCGAGCGTACGGCGCGTAGCGTTCCGCGCGCGCCTCAAAGAGCCAATAGACCACCACAGACGGGGCCCTATAGGCCTGACGTTCAGCCGGGGTTGCGGGGTAAGCGCAATGAGGCACCGCGACCTGGGCCGAGAACAGGAGAAGGAACAGGGGGCCGGCCCTGGGCGGGAGAAGTCATTTGATGATTTTCCCCTCACAAAAAAAGCCCTTTAGGGATTTGGGGATTTAGGGATTGGGAAGGGATGGGGGGAGGGGCAGAGATTGGGCCTCCGGTAACCTCACTCACATGCACACGGCGAACCACAACGCTGTAGTTATTTTTGCGCCGGTTTTCTGTTAGGCCGTGCTATCACTCCAGTCGGGCCGACTGATTTGTGCCGAGGCTTGGCTCTCCCACACTTAATTCTCTGTTCTACTAGTTACTCCGTAAACTAGAAACTATTTTAATTTTTCATAAATATATTATTTTCATTCATAATTAATTCTATGTTATATTGTTAGTACATTAGTTATAATCATAATTATTGTATTCTTAACTCATAATAAAAGTAAAATATTTTGTTAAATTCGAGATATACAAGACATAGACTTCACAAGTCAATTAAAGCCTCCGTGGCCAAATGCTACCCGAAAATAATTGGCTATAGGTAGGTAGGAACCTACCGCCACCAATAACACGGGTATTCAAAAATTGCCTGGTTCATTTTAACTGGGAGTTGAAAATGAAGCGTCTTTCATCGTTCAAACAAATTCCATCCAAATTAACTGTGTATCAATTTGTTGGTTATCCTGCAATTAGGCGCCAATCCGTTTGTCAAGATCGGAACCAATAATTAACGCTTTTGTTGCTGAAATTAACAGGAAGGGTGTTTTGGAAGTTCTTTATTTGTCTCGAATAAATTTTTTCTCTTTTTTAATAGTAACGGTCAAAATTCAAGCTTTCTCTGGGTGAGTAAATACCTGTACTCAGTAAATCAGTAAAGCGCTATAGGCTGATGATTTGGGATATGGTAATGACTCAAATAAATTTCCCGTTCCTGAATGTTCCCAGGTGGGAATGGGATTATTTACACTTTACTGACATGATTAATAAGTAATAACTTTATTAAGAAGGAATAAATTGTAACCACAATAGATTAAGAATTCTCCAGAAAAGCTATGGCGCCAGCTTCCCATGCAAGAGGGTTCGACACTAGTACAAAATGACTTTTGCCGAGTTATTACCTATGTAGATACTTTCTATGACTATTTGGACACCACTGACATACACACACGTGAAGGAAAACATCTTGTGGAAAACTGGACCTAAGTATAATTTCTAATTATAAGCTTGAAATCGTCAATTCGACTTGAGCGAGCGTGGTGATTAATGCTCAAACCTTCTCCGTGCAAGGGGAAGCCTTTGCTCAGCAGTGGACACTTATAGGCTGATGATGATGAACACAACACACAAAATAATTAGCATAATGCTAATTTTGCCAAACCAAACAAATCTAGGACCAAAAGCATTCAAAGTTGTGACATTCGACTACCGTTGCTATCGACTTGAGTTAATTAAATAATCGGCGCTCAGTCCATTAATTGACTTGTCTCTCGATGTAATGTAAACAAATTCAGTAGTTACTGTAGTCAACCTAATAGTTGTTACGAAAACAAAAGAGTTGAAGTCAACCCTGGATTAGGGTTGGCACTCCAATCAGGAATAATATTTTAGTTTTTTGAAAATAGAGTTTCTTTTTTAAGCAAAGATTTTTTTTCTGATACATATTATTTGTATGATTCGATAGATTCTTGTTTACGTTCTCTAATGGTAGTAAATATGACTGGTGACCTTGAGAGCTTGAGTTGAATAAAAGGTTATGTGAATTTCTTATTGCACTTTAACATGCGGTCTGGACTAGTTTTGTGGTACATATGTCCCATATAAGTCATAGAAATTAGGGCGACACTTTTTTTTCAAGGAGACATCATCAGTCAGTTGTCTCCACTCACCTAGTAAGAGAATGTCAGACTCTTGCTGACTAAAAACTGCATCGGTCCTTCTCCTGCTCCAGGCCGAGGTTGCGCTCGACCCAAAACCTTGGCTACCTAAAAGGCTTTGTGTTACATTTTGTCAATGTCAAACGGCTTTAAATTTTTAACCAATCGGAAGTTAACAGAAATGATTTAGTTATAAAATAAAGACATTTTAAAATTGTTATCAAAGAAAAATCACTGCCTCATATAACAAATTATCGAAACAACAATTCCATTCGAAATTCAAAAACTTTCTAACCTCAAAATTCGGTCGTTGGAACCGTTGAAATATTCAAACACACATGTATGACATTAGTTAGATATCAACCCTAAATAGAGGTGGCACCCGACGCGGCAATTATGCAAACTGCGCCCGTCTGTGCTCGCTTATTTGTAGAGTGTTTTCCCCACCGAATAGAGATGCGACATATCGATAGATAATTGAGACATAATTGATTTTGGATTGTTTAACGCGGTTATGTTCGACGTTTGGCCGGAATGGTGGATTGTAATTTTAAATCAGGTTTCGATTATAATGTGAAGCGTTTTCTGGTTTATTCGTTTGTTTTGTAGTTCTAAATGTGATAAAATCTTATAATTTTTTAATGAAGTATAATTTTTAAAAAAGGTGTAAATGGACCAAAAATCGCCTGGTATAGACTTTTTCCCCTTTCTAATTTTTGGGTTGTCTAAATAAGAAATGTAGGTAATACGTTGAAATTTTCTATTTGCATTTATCTAACCTAACACAAACTATCAAATATAAAATGTTATACTTAAAAAGTATTACCGTGACCACCATTATTGAAAGATCTAACTTGTAATAATGGACTTTAACGGTGATTTTATCTATAAAAACTAAATATTTCACAAAATTAAATGTATCGATAAACATTTTAAAATGTCCCAACTCCCAACACTAGCACTCTCATCATCGATGCGTCTATAGCGAGAGCGTCGCATCGGAATCGTCTGTTTTGCCCTTCACTACAGAGCTTATCGACAACCTTATTACAAAACGCTGTTTTTGTTTTACACGAAACTGCTTATTAAATACTTTGAAAGTTTTATCAGAAAATGTTCATTTTTTTACTTTGTGATTTTATGAACGTTTAGGAGGTCGAAGGGTGTTTAAATTTTGGTTAGGGATTAAACAGATGGGTATTATTCGTATAGAGAATAGGTACGTATTTTTTTAATCTTACAACGCCGTGTGTGTGAGTTTAGTTAGATCCTTTCCTTTCCCCTTCCCTCCCCAATTCTTAAATATCCAAAACCCTAATCCCCAAAAGATGATTGCAACGCAGCAGAGATTGCCGGCAACGCGCTCGTAACTCCATGGGTGGCGCCGAACGCTTACTATCATGTAACCCGCCTGCAGGTTTGCCGACCTATTTGCTCAAAGACACTATTTACATCAAGCTCAGATATTAAAGATTCTTAGACGTAAAATTTTACAATAAGTAGGTACCTACAAGGTTACCAATTTTGCGTTGTATTTTACCAGGCTCATTCTTATTAATGGCGGCTAAAGCTGTATTATAAATACACATGCGATCTCCTTAAATAAAACTTCTTAAGACTAGCAGACTTGATGTTATTAAGATGTAGGTAATTACATACAATCAAATCTATGATAAGCCGTCAACATATACGGTTGTTTCCCAATAAACATTATCTTATACGCAAAGAAAAGTTTTCGTATTTCTTTCCCCCCCATTTAGGGAAGGAGTGGGGTTCTTAATCACCATTATATAACAGCACTGCCTACAGTATGCAAACATTCTGCCAGAAATAATAATTAGCTTTAATATAATAAAACAAAAGTACTAATTTCAGTAATGCACGCCACGTTGAAGTTGAATAATAGAAGGTCCACTTTGTAAATGTTAAATAACAAAGTATTTTAGGTCGTGGTGGGCCGGAGGTTAAGTAGGTCGCGGTGGCCCGGAGGCTCACTTCTCATGCTTGAGGGTGCGGGATAGAAACCTGACAAGTACCAATGTGACTTTTTCCGAGTTATACATACGTACTTTCTATGATGATTATTTGGACACAAATAACATACGGTAACGGAAAACATCGTGAGGAAACCTGGACTTATAAGTTTAAAATCGCCAATTCACTTTAAGCAAGCGTGGTGATTAATGCTCAAACCTTCTCCGTGTAAGAAGAGGCCTCTCACACGGAGACACTCTTCCCTCTACGACTTGGGTCCTTTTACTACTCTTATTCGAACAAAAGCACCATATTGTCAGGTAGATGATTTTGCCCCTGCAAAAAAGTAGTTATGTGTATTCTGGTAACCCATTTGTGACTCTGAAGTTAGGTACAGGTGTCCACCAGCGGCAAAATCTATATCTGTCATAAAAAATAAGAGTGATTCTAAAATATTTCTTCTCTGTGATACTTCTGCTTTATGCCTACAATGTCTCAAGTAGCAGTAACTGTGTTTTCCATTTAAGAAATGAACTGAATTGTGGCCGTTTTGTGTTTCATTGTTTTAAGAAGTGCTTGTTTCTTACAATTTTACGAATTAATTGTATTTCGGACTGTAATTATTGAACTAAGCACTCTTACTGGAAAATTAGACCATAATTTCCAAAAAATATAATTCTGTTTATCACAACCTATATAGTACAAAAAGTCGCTTTCTCTGTTCCAATATCATTATGTATGCTTGAATCTTGGAGGCTACACAACGACTTTTATGCGGTTTTTTTAATAGACAAAGTGATTTAACCTATTATAAATATGTGTATTGTATAACTAGCTACTGTCGCGCGGTTTCACCCGGTGCTCGGCTTCATTTAATCCTAGCGTGATGTTTTATAGCCTATAGCAATCAGGAACATTGTAGCTATATATCAGTAAAAGAATTGGCAATCCGACCAGCGGTTCCAAAGATTACTCCCTACATACAAACTTACAAATTTTACCTCTTTATAATATTAGTATAGATAACATCTACTAGTCTTGGTGGCCCAGAGGTTAAGACCCGCTTCTCATGCATGAGTGTGTAAATTAATCTGGCAAGTATCACAATGTGACTTTTTCCCAGTTGTATGTACTCTCTATGATTATTTAGACACCACTGAAATACGGTCAAGGAAAACATCGTGAGGAAACCTGGACCTATAATTTCAAATCTTCAATCGCTTTGAGCTAGCGTGGTGATTAATGCTACCTTCTCTGTGTGAGAAGAGGCCTTTGCTCAGCAGTAAGCACTTATAGGCTGATGGAGAAAAAAAACCCCGTGCAAAGCTGGGGCGGGTCGGTATTTGGCAATATTGGTCGTTATCTACTAAATGTGTTTTGCTTCGGTTATACCTTACTTGATTATATCATACCCTCCCAGGCAAAACTGGCCCGATTCCAAAATCTCTACCTATACATTTTTTTTGTGAGGGGAAAATCATCAAATGACTTCTCCCGCCCGAGGCCGGGCGGAAGGGAGTGTTAGACTCTTACTGACTAAAAACCCCCCTGTTCCTTCTCCTGCTCTGGGCCGAGCCCGTGGTGCCTCATTGCGCTTACCCCGCAACCACGGTTGAACGTCAGCCCTATAGGGCCCCATCTGTTGTGGTCTATTGGCTCTTTGAGGCGCACGCGGAACGCTACGCGCCGTACTACCTATACATATAAGTATTGAATTTCGTTTGACATTTTCAGTTGGTAAATAAAATTCGAACCATAACGGAGTTTTAATTTTTTTTAATCAAGCATAGATAAACGGTATAAGTCATGATATTTATAACGTACACAAGCTATTTAGATACTATACTGTTTTACTCGAAAAACAGAATAATGGTATTCCCTATATTATATTTATCATGTACACAAGTTACTTTATATACTTACTAACGGATCACTTCACGGCAAGCATTCGGCATCACCTATAAATACTCCTAACACCAGATGATGATGCCAGCACATATACAACTTTTAAGCCGTCATTCGTTGTTTCACGTCGGTTGGTTTAGCTTCCCCATGATATTTTCCTCCACCTAATTTTAGTGGTGTCTAAATAACTAGAAAGTACATATAACTTGGTCATGAAGACTTCTTCGATTCTCTGTCGTTGTAGTATCTAATAATTATGGTTTTTTATGTGATAGGTCGGCAAACGAGCATACGGATTACCTGATGGTAAGCAATCAGCTCCGCCCATGGACACCCGAAACAATGGAAGAGTTACGAGTGTGTTGCTGACTTTTTGGGGATTAGGGTTTCGGGGATTTAGGGTTTGGGTAGGGATTGGGGGAGGAGAAGGATTGGACCATCAGTAACCTCACTCACACAGCACAAACACTGCGTTTGTTTCACGCCGGTTTTATGTGAGGCCGTGGTATCATTCCGTTCGAGTCGGCCATAAGAGCTAAATCGAACACACTAAAATTACTATAAACTTAACATTTACAGTAGTAATATTGTAGCAATCGTGAAAGTTCATAGCCGAAACCTTAATTAACGAATGATTACTTAATTAACAGTAATGCAATTAAGTTTCTAGTGTACACACTAATTACGAACCTCATTTAACTATTGTGATCGTTATTATTAATGTAATTAATATTGACTGCCTTGTTGCTATATAATATTTGTTACAGGTGCAATCCACCAAAGTGCAACGGGCGCTTTTTCACCAACGACTAATGCAAGGGTCTTTTTATCACAGTAGGTATCTTTTTATAAAAAAACCTCAATCTCTCAAAACCGTTGCAACATCTGTTGTCATCATTATAATGAGCCTATAAGAGCAAAGGCCACTGCTGAGCAAAGGCCTCTCCTCACACGAAAAAGGTTTAATCATTAATTACCGAACTTGCTCAAGACGGATTGGCGATTTCAAACTTATCTATACTTAAAAATTATAAGGTTTCACGATGTTTTCCTTCATCGTTGCCAGTGGTGTCTAAATAACCATAGAAAGTACATATCATAACTCGAAAATATCACATTGGTCATAATGACTTCTTGGATTTCCTGTTGTCGTAGTATCAAGTATTAATATCGACAATTACATGTTTTTATAATAACTATCGTGAGACATACTAAATTAACTAAAATTCGCGGGTTACTCACGTGTAAATGTTGAGAATACAGTAGGCTGCGCGACGTCGCCGCGTCCGCGCACGCTGCTCATGAGGAAGAACCCCTCTGTGGTTCGAAACTAGTAGAGCTTTTCTCAACATTTACACGTGAGTAACCCGCGAATTTTAGTTAATCGACAATTTCACTCAGTACTGTCTCTTTAACAGTACAGACTGAAATTGTCGAAAATTTTTGACATCAGATTTAGTTTCTATTGTAATGGAAAAGGTTCCCTATGTACCAGTAAGCACTTTATTGGTAATATCTGTCTGCCCTGAAATAAAATTTAAAAGGCTCAATCGATTTTCATCAAACATGTCTAAGAACACTCGCCCGTAAAACACCTGTAATACAAAAAAAAAACTAAATTGAATTTAGTTTGGTTCATTCGTTCAGGAGCTATGATGCCACAGACAGACAGACAGACAGACACGTCACTTTCGTCACTCGTCGTCGCTTTTTGCGTCGGCGGTTAAAAATGTTCTACCTTCGGGATTGTGTACTACGAAAACGGACAAGTCTAAGTTTTCCAAGCGTATTCATCCACATAAGAAACACAAACGAGATAGAACAAAAATACCCTTCATACTGTTGTGCCATAAGGCTTAGCCAAAAAGAAAAAGAATCGACCAATTCGATGACAACATTTTTCAAAAGAAAGTAATATAAAGTACAAAATCGTGTTACGTACCTACCCCTTTTTTTCGCTCCGAACACTAAGAAAACATACTCCTTATAATTATTTCTTTTTTTTTCTCAATGTTACCATGTAAGGTAGTGTTGGAGCATCTTTGGCGTGATGCCAAGCCCGACTCAGCTGAACGAACCATGCACTACTGGCCCAGTGATGCGCCAATTATCGATAATTTTCATCGATAACGAACGTGACTGTGATTTTAGGTTAAGATATTAGTTTTATGTGCCGATTTAATTTTTAGTGATGGGAGTTTGTTGTTTTTATTTAAAGATTTTAGGTAATGTTTTGTTGATGATTAGAGGCCGTGGTTAAAGTAGGAATGAGACTTTTAAATAATAAGTTCGCAATACAATCATTAAACACATTATTTCTATTGTGCGAAATAAATAAACAGAAGTGGTATAACACCGGTAGGAAATGAATTTGTCGTCTTTCATGAGATTTGTCAATTTTATTTCTCATTTTCTGCTGCACGGTTGGTGCGGTGGCTGGGCAACTGGCTACCGTGCAACGTGTCGCGGGTTCGATTCCCGCACGGAACAACTCTTTTTGTGATCCACAAACAAACATACTATTGAAATGTCAATTGTATGACACCCAGACCCGGAACAACAAGTTCCGGGTCTGGGTGTCATGTTTATGTGAAATTGTATGTTTGTAACCGCACCCACGACACAGGAGAAAAGCCTAATGTGGGGTAACGTTTAAAAAAAATGAGACCATTACTAAAAGTACTTATTAGTTTTAATAAAATCTGTTATAGTAAGATCCTTTGTAATCTATCTAACCTATTCTAAACACAACACACCAATAATGTTTTTCTCAATTTTAAAAAGTCATTATAACTTATTCATCAAAAAATGTAACCACAAAAAATATCGACAACTCCACCGCATCCCTATAAGAATCGTTGTCAATAATCGACTAGGTATAGACCGCACCGCCTTATCTTCCCCTATACTTGCTACTCTTATGTTCAAGCTTGCTCTTTGCTGGGCCAGCAGAATGCCTGGTTCTGTTTTAAATTCAACCGTTGTACCACCTCGAATGCTTTCGTAAAAACTTTTGAGTTCTTACGAAAGGTATTGGATCAATTTGGTGGAGTTTATTTTTGCCATTTTTGACGATGTTTTAACTTTTCGTGGTTGTGGGTCGAGTAAAGAATTATTGCGATATTTCTGGAATTGAAAACGGATGATCTCAATAATCACCCGCTTCCCAAGCATGAGGGTTCGGGTTTGTAATCTGACAAGTATCAATGTATTTCTTCTTAGATTTTACTTTAGACAACACTGACATACGGTGAAGGAAAACATTGTGAGGAAACTTTTTTTTTTTGGAAAATCATCCATTGACTTCTCCCGCCCAGGGTAAGGCGAGAGAGAGAGAGTGTCAGATTCTTACTGACTAAAAACCCCCCCGTTCCTTCTCGCTCCGAACACTGAGAAAACATACTCTTCAAATAATTATAAGAATTATTTCTTTTTTTTTCTCAATGTTACCATGTAAGGTAGTGTTGGAGGAAACTTGGACTCATAAATTCTCAAACTTGCTCTGTGGGAGAGGAAGCCTCGGCTTTGCAGTGAACACTTATAGGCTTATCATGATGAATAGCAAAAGACTGTCACGTTTAGGTATGGTTTAAAATGGATGATGCATTTCTTTAAGAGTGACAAGCAGGGATCAAAATGCGTGCCATATGGAATTTTACTTCTTATTTTAACCTGATCAGAATTCCAAACAAGACTTCACATTACTTTTACAAGTTCATATACTTATTTAAAACTAAGAAACTTAGGTTTTGAAGCGCTCAGTTTTCGCGGCAGTAACTTTATATACTTGTGCTTAGAGAAACACAGCAAGTTAGTAACTTGAACATAGGAATATAAGTTGAAATTACTGTAACATCGTTAACTCAACAGTTATCTGAGTTCAAGCTTCAACGTAGCCTTGAGGTAATTCTACCTTTCGGACATACGGGTGGGTAGGACTGAGAGCAAAGACTTTCCCCCTAGCAAGATCTCAGCTTAGAAGGTTTACATATATCGTCAAGAATAGCACTCACTCAGAGAAAACCGTCGTGAGACAACCACAGTGTTCTATTTTGCCTTGTAAGTGAGGTAACCGGTAGCCCAATCTTTTTCCTTCCTCGATACCTCCCCAAACCCTCAAGGGTCGGCAACGTACTCGTAACTCTTCCGTTTTTGCATGGGCGGCAGCACTGACATACAATTCAACTTTCACGTTTCAAAGTTTAGGGTTATTTGAAACTAGCTTCCGCCCTCGTTTTTTTGCATGTATAAAAGTATCCCGAGTATGTATCCCAAGATTTTTAAAACAGCAGCTCACGCTAATCAATTAACATTATAATTTGTAGCACTCAGGAACATTGTAGCTATTAAGAATTACCCCTACATACAAACTTACTGACCTCTTTATGATATTGGTATAGATAAATGCTTTGCTTTGAATTTGTCATCTAAAATTCATATTTACATAATTTTGTTAAAATTATCTCTATAAAAGGTGCGTCGGTCTATTCGTCTGTATGCGCAAAACTTCTAAATATTTCCGTTATTAGGCATATTGTAGTACAAGTTAGAAGTTAGCTGACTGATGAACGAGCTCTACTTAACTGCTTACCCCCTGTTTGCTAAGGTCCGTCGTAATGTCTAACATTAGGGAAGTTAATGTTGTAGCCAGAGCCTTTGCATTTCGTTGAAGAATTAGGACATTTTTGAGACTTTGTGGCAAGTGCGTCTGATTAGTTTAAAATGTTTGAGTCGATACCTGGGTTCATAAATTTCTTTTTGAGTTATTTGATTTTGTACTTCTAGTGTTTGTTTGAGGCTCGACCAAGGCCTCACAGAAAACTGGCCACACACACTGAAATAACCACATCGTTTTTTCCGTGAGTGACGTTACCGGAGGCCCAACACTTCCCCTCTCCTAATCCCTCCCCAATTAGGTCGGCAATGCACTCGCAACTCCTATGTTGCGGGTGTCCATGGGCGGCGCTGATTGCTTACCATCAGATAATCTGTCTGCTCTCTTGCCGACCTAACTCATAAAAAAGTCTTTTGTAGCTTTAATCGGTCCAAGTGGTTTCAAGCGCGACTACCGGGTATCGGCTTTTGTTCTTGGGTCCAAATTTTAGTTTCTGTATAATTTTGAATTGTAAGTATTAAGTAAGTAGCACGGCTCTATAACTGTGTCCGTTTGATGTAATTTATTTACATCTCCATATTCAAATGGTTTATTATTACACTGGGTGAAGATCAGTCCTATTTATTTTTAATCTATCCCATTGGAAACCAGCCGGGGTTGCTTGGGCCAGCGGAATGATGTAGGTACCGCGGCCTCGGCCCAGAGCAGTAGAAGAACGAGGTGATTTTTAGTCAGTAAGTAAGAGTATGACACTCCTTCTGACCCAATCCAGGATGGAAGAAGTAGTTTGATGATTATCCGGCCTTGAAAAAACCCTTCAGATAATAACGATGATGTGATAGCTGTGGTGTGATTCTGTAAGACTTCATTCTAAACTTCAAATCTGAATCCGCCGTGAGTAGTAGTACATTAGCGCTACACTTGCGAGTTGAACTAAATTGACAGCAACATTTTGATAGATAAAGTATGAGATGACGTTAAAAGTGGCATTCTAAATTTTTATTTCCCCGTCACTTCGACGCTCACTTCGAACTCGAACAAGTATCAAAATCAAATAAATTTTATAGAATCGACGTGCTGATTTCATAAGAAGTTTATGATGCATTTGTAGAGGTAGGTCTCTACATTAACTATTCTGACTTTGTCTTTATCAAAACATTAAGGAACAATAAAACAACATAATTAGAACTAAGTTATATTATACAAAAATAAATTATATACATCATACTTCTTTACCTATGTATATACATACAAACTACTTAAACGTCAAATATTTATTTATTTTGTTTAAGTACTGATGAGACAGTACAGGTTTGTGACCGAATGTAATTCTTTCTTTTAAATTCGCTATCGTTGAGTACAAGTAACTACTAGGAGTTGTAGGGGAAGGAGAATAAGGGAAAGGAGATGGAGTGGCAGTTAATGGATTTTTATACAAATTAACATTAGTATACAAATTAGGTTTCTTAGGAGTAATTGCAACTACATCCTCAGTTACCTCATCATAAGGCCGAACTGTAGACACAGAATTTTGTTGACTATTACTGTCGAGACCAAAAAGTTGTTTCAATTCATCGTAAGTGGGTGTCACTTTACCGTTAGCTTCGCCTTCATTATTATCATAAAAGTCTGCAAATTTACTGTTATGATGCTGATTACTATGTCCCAATTCTGACGAATAATCCGATATTTCTTGAGAAAATTTATAGTCGTCACCTTTATTTCTGTGTAATTTATTATTTCCATCAAATTTCTCATGGTAATGTTTAAGGAATTCATTGTTTGTATCTGTTAAATCATCTACACGATCTTTGTTGAGATATTTAGTTGTATCTAAAACGTGTTTACTTCTAAGATCATTGTGAATTTGGAAATTATTTTGGTTTGGTCCGTACAAATTTTGTGGGATAGTGTTGTATGACGATACGGGTTGCTGAACGGGGAGGGGAGTTTTTAGTATTTTTTGTTCGTTGAATCTTTGGCGTACATAATCATCATTCTCAAAGGAATCTAGATTATCATTGTAAATGTGGTCAATAGGTTTGAAAGTGATTGGTGTTGGAGGACGATACGCATTTCCTTTATTAACATTCACATCTATACTGTTATCAGCTCCAGTATGTTCATCATATCTCACTTTAGCCTTATAGCCGTTCTCATCTGCAGTGTAAGAAACTATTTGCATCCGTCCATCTGGAAGTCGAACCCTATATTCTCCATTTGTGGCTGATCCTGTGCTTTGTTGGGAATGTGAGAAGTCATCTCCAGTTTTGTGGTCTTTTACTGTGTAGGAGAAGGCGTAGTTATCACCCTGAAATTGTAAATTATGAAAAATATTAGATTTTTGCTTGTTATGGTTAAGGCTTTGAAACCTGGCAAGTACCGATGTGACTTAGGAGTTTAATGAATTTTTTGAGTTTATATTAGATAGCCCTCACAAATAATGAAGAAACTAGGACTTCGTGAAAAAATCTAATGTATAATTATAAGCTTGGAATGATCAATCCACTTTGAGCAAGTGCGATGGTTAATGCTCAAACCTATCCATTTTTGAGTTTATTTTCACATAAGAAGTATTTTTACATTCATGTTTACAAAATTAAAGAAAATGTTATCCAAAACTCTGAATATCGTTACGATCCTGCCAGGTTATCGAATGCAGGCAGACACTCATAATAATTTTCTAAGTGAAATACTGGCATTCTGCACAATATAGTTAATACTTAAGCCTCATTTACGGAGATACAGTGCATTGCACTGTGTGTCGTGTGGTTAATAAATTGCTCTTATGTTTGTTTATACGCGAACGTTGACGCGGCCCACAATTCACGACGAACATGCAACGCAACGCGCAACATGCTCTATGAACGATGCTCCAGAGCCGACCTTCAATTTATTATGGAAAAATAAATATAGGAGTTGGTTAGCTGGCTAGAAGCACATTTATTTGTCCTTAATAATTGTTTTATTATTGATATAATTGATTGTTAATACCATGCAGGTTATGAGAAGCAAGTATTCATGAATGTGTCGGCTCGACCAGTGTGATACCACAGCCTCACCAAAAACCGGCATAACCTTGTGTTTCGACGTGTGAATGAGGTTACCGGAGGGCCAATCCTTCCCTCCCTCAATCCCTCCCTTATCCCTAAATCTCCAAATCCCTAATTCCCAAAATTTCAGCAACGCTCTAGTAACTACTCCGTTGCGGATATCTATGGGCAGTGCTAATTGCTTACCATCAGGTTATTGCCGACATAATACAAATGGTTAACGACTCTAAAGAATAGCACAAAAGGTAATTACTGCATCACATCATGAGTTAGATACTTACATGATTATATTCCTTGCTGTTTTCTCGTCCGCCATCATAATTAAGTATTTCAGGAGATTCACCCTGTAATGTAAAAGAGAATGATAAATGAATAATTCACATAATCTCTCTAATTCACATGTTCGATTAGCAAATTTTGGATTCGTGTAAAAATATCTTCTTCTGCGTAAGAACTTTGGAACGAGCAAATAGCTTCACTAAGAGGACTAACCGACAGACTGCGTAAGTCAATCAAGCTGTTTATTCAAATAAATGCTTCGATTTTGACGTTGTCGATTCATTTTCATTTACATGTCAGTTAATAAGTATCAACTGTATTCCCAAAACTAACCTGGTACTTATTATTGGCCACTTTAGGAGTAGGACTATTATGTTCTTGATCTTGATAAATGTCGTTTCCATACTGAAAATGTTTGACAATTTTAGAATGTTCACTTATAACATGTAAATGTTTAATAAGATTTTTAGACCTGTTACGGAATGTGTTGCAATTTAGATGTTAGATGTCTCAAAAACTGGAAAAGTTTGAACATATTCCGTCACAAGCTATATCTACTAGGTATATGCTTTCTACCATAATGAAAATTATGAAACTAATAATAAGGAAAAAGAAACAATCTAATGCGTGAACAGAAAACATAAGTAAAACAGATTAATCAGCGATAACCGGAGGCTATGGGGCGTTTACAGTGATCGCTATTATTATCCGAGAGGAACATACGAACACACCTGCCTTAGAACACGGGCACAATGGAGGTTATAATCAATCACAGGCCTGGGGAAGTGAATACAAAGAAATAATATCACGGATTCATTTTGCCGGCGGGCCAAACAATTTGCGACAAGAAGTAAGAACATTGGATGAGACGAAAAACTTTATAACCGATGTTTTGGTTAATTACGAGTTATAGACAGGTCTGTTGATCTGTTATAATATCAAGGTATTTCGAATCGATACTCTGTAATTTTGTAATTTGTATAATAAAGAAAAAAGGAGGAATCCAGTACTTTTGCGATACAACAGGATATTTTTGACTGCAATAGTAATTCGTTTTTCACTTCAGACAAGTCAGCTGTAATAATTGTGTGATGGCTAGGTTAATATTCAAAAATTTATAGAAATATAGTCAAGCAAGTAGTTGTAATTGTAAAACTAAAATAAAAAAACCCCATTTAAGGGTATTTGCCGTAAGGGTGTTAGCAAGTGCACGATGTCCTGTGGCAAGGCTTAGAACAAGAAAAGGACCGGGATTTTTGGACAGTAAGGATCAGACAGTTACTCTAGCACTACCTAGGGATAGAGAAGTAATTCGATGGTATTTTCCCCTCAAAAAGGGTATTTATCTTAATCTAAATGGCATAATAGAACACATTCAACACTAATGATCAAATTACAAGAATAATAATGACAAAGTGACAATATAAAGACGATAGAGATGACTAGATGTGACTAACTAATAGACTAGACACAAGAAATATCAATTCTAGAAGAAAATGATTTAAACGATGGAAAGGTGACATGGGGCTAAAAATGAAACCTTTTTGTCGTTTCCTCTTTTTTTCAAAACTGTTTTCTGATGATGTTTTTCTTCCTGTGGGTATTTTAAATTTACGTCCTTATCAACAGTTTTGCCGGCTTTGTTGTCTTTGACTATTTCATTTGGTTTGTTGCTAAAAAAGTCTGTCAAGTCATCATCCAGCGGCGGTGGATTCACTTCTTTATCAATGTACTGATCATTCTGATCTTTTTGTGTGGGTCTTCTTTTAAGTAAATTAGCTTCATCTTCACTGTATCTTTCCCATTCTCCACTTCTTAATTGTTTGTTAGTTTTACGTAAATTACTCTGTCCACGTGCCCTAACTTCATCATTGTAAGCTTGATTAGTATCTGATGTATGCTTTTGTATATTTTCTAACTTCCGAAATTTAACTGATGGACGATTATTTGGACGACCTTCTGTACTTTGCTCAGTTTTCGTACGTGAACTAGTTGAGTAGTATAGATTGGCATCAGGTGACTTTTCTTGGCTACTACTTAAAAATTCTTGACTAAATGGTTCATTCAATCTGCGATTCCTATGTTTTCCTTGATTTTTAGACGGAGTGTTAAATATTTCTCTGACATTTTGATTGAATTTCTCTATACTAAGCAAAGATTTTGCTTGAGTTCTTTCAGAATTTCTATTTATTCCTTTTTTGTTATTTTCTATTAAAGTTGAACGTTTTTTTCGGAAAATCTTTTGTGATAGAAGAAAAAAAATATCGCAGTTAGTAAATACAGTTTAATTACAAAAGACTTAACAAAAAAAAAATATTTATTTTCTCCCATTTCAGAGACCGTAGACCTCAATATATTGCCAAGCTATACTATATTGGTGAGCTATGTTGGATAAAAGAGCTAAAAGAGAGGGCTTTCGATTTTGAGTTTCTTTTTTAGAAGCAATATTTTTACGAATAGCCATTGCTTCGTTTAAAAACTCCATAAATTCTTTTAATTACCTACTACTTTTGTCTCGGGTATAAACTTCAGTGTTGTGCCTTCGTTTCTTAGAAAAAACGTACTGGGATGAATATGATACATATCGACTTACATTTTCATTTAAGTCATTTAAGCTTTGTTCATTCTGATTTTCGATATTATGATCAGCGACCTGATCATTATCCTCAGTTTCTCTGCTATACAATGAAGTATGCCAATCTTTGATGTGCTTCATGTTAACTTCATGATCAAAATCGCCTTTCCTTGAGTTAATTCCTTGCGAAAACTATTTGAAAGAGTTTGTGATTAATAATGTTGTAATATGTTTTATATAATACAATGTACTGGTACAGAGGTAGACTCAAACCTTAGGGGTTTTTTTTTGGCCTATGGAACCTTTGTGTAATGCTGGGATAGTATTGAATCGCTTATCCAAAAACTTGTTTTTTACTGTTGCAGGTTGGAGAATTAGAATTTGGAGATATATGATGTGAAAGTTTGACGCTAATTATACCAGCATTGCTGGGTCGAATAGAGGTCGAATGTCATAGTGATGTGACAATCAAGACACTCACGATCTTTATCGACGACTTCTGCTAAACATAATATGCCTTCTCCGGGCTCTCCTTAAGCGCGTGATAAATATCTATCATACCACATCATCGCATTTAAAGTGTAGCATACAAAGAAGAATGTTCTTTTTAAATTTTGCAATATTGTTTTTTATTTTCGTGATTTAGTTTTATAATTTTGAAACAGGAAGTCAAAACTTTTGTCCGTAAGTGAACTTTGTACTTACAGTCAATAATTTCAGTAATTTTTAAATACTACTACTATTTTTTTTACTACTTTTTTTTTTTTAAAAAACGTGTCCTTCCTTAGGATTTTCCCCTGTGTCGTGGGTGTGGTTACAAACATACAATTTCACATACACATGACATCCAGATCCGGAACAACAATTTGTGGATCTCACAAAGAGTTGTTCCGTGCGGGAATCGAACCCTCGACACGTTGAGCGGACGATGCACGGCAGCCAGTTGCCCAGTCACCGCACCAACCGTGTAGCCAACACTATATTCTAATACTTCGCTAACGACGAAAGAAAGGGTCGTTCATATCCAGTTCTCCTTATACTTAAAAAAAACTCTCTTAAGAACCTCTTCCTGACAATAACAAACAAATCAAAAAAGGAATTGCCAAAATTGGTCTAGGCGTTACTGAGATATACGCTTACAAACACATTTAGCGATTGTTTTTCATTAATTATATACCTATATGTATAGAACATTCATTATCTTCCCGCCCTTGTCCCGTCTTATTTGGGGTCGGCGCAATATATTTTTTTCTTCCATTCTGTCCTGTCACCCGTCACTCTATTACTAACTCCTCTGTCTTCCATATCGCTTCTCACACAATCCAGCCATATTTTCTTTGGCCCCCCTCACCCTCTATAAATAATTATATGTATAGAATATTAAACATATAATTATTTTATTATGGTATTTTTTTATATAACCATTGCATTATGCATTATGCCTGCAAAGATCCGTGTTGTTTATATCATTAGCCTAAAAAATGCAATTATATTCCTAGTGAGCACAGTTATGCATGTAAAAACAAAAGAAAAACAAATACCTCATATTCTTTGTAGTAATTATCCTTGTCTGGTCTGACTGTAGTTACGATATATCCAAGATTTGGGGGTCTGTAGTCATACACAGGTGTCGAAGGTCCACCGTAGGCATACGGCTTGTAAGTCCTAGACCTGGCGAGGTAATCAGGTCGGAATTGGACCTGGTGGTACTGAGACTGGGCCGCTATGCTGTTGTTAGGGTTCAGTTCGCTGCGAGCTATGGACTCGATGAGGGGTCTTGATGTCACTATCAACGGTGTCGGAGGGGGAGGTGGTGCGTCGTTTGGAAATAATATTGGACCTTTTCTGAAAAAAATAAAAGATTTTTGTGATTTGAGTTTTTATAGCAATATGGTTAAATAGTCATATAGGCTCGGAGATTAAGGCTCCTTCTCTAATCCCTTAATCTCCAAAACCCTAATCCCCAAATGGTCGGCAACGGACTCGCAAATCCTCCGTTGTGGGTGTTCATGGGAGGCGCTGATTGCTTACCATCAGGTAATCCGTCTTTTCGCTTGCCCGTCTAAGGGTAAACCCCTTAGACGGGCAAGCGAAACCTGGTAAGTACCAATATGACTGTTTTAAGGGTAAGACACAAGGGTAAAAGAAAATATTGTGAATAACCATATTAATCTTGTTAAATTAATTATTAACAAGTAATTTCTAAGATACATTGTCTAGAAACAAGGACTTTTTCAAGCAAAAAGCCGTTAAGCGTTTTTTGAACTTCTGCAATGGTAGACATTTTATTTCATTGGTATATTTTGTTATATATTTGTGGAGCAACACCGAAGAAGCTTTTCTTCATTAGAGAAGTATTACATTTCACAAGGGATAGATCATTCCTATATTGAGCACGCATCGGAGTTTTCTACCTCATCGGAGTCCTCGTGGTCGGTCACTAGCTAGATGGACGGACATTATAAAATTAGTGACATCCAGCTCAATTGTGGAGTGCGCGAGGAAGGCCACTAACAGGAAAAAGTGGAGAGAAATCGCAAAGGCAGCCACCAAGGAGATTACATGACCACGTCCACTCTGACAAGAGTGTACGATTGAAACGAACGATTGGAGTTTTCTTTACTGAACTGCAAATTATCATAATATCTAACAAATCGTTGTTCCGTATGGGAATCAAACCTGCGCTAACTCAGTTGCAGTGCAGTCGATTATGAGTACAGAATACTAAAAAACGAAACGAAAAAAAATGACCTAACTAATCGACCTGACTTTGCTCACTTCACCAGTTCGAACGAACGTGATAATACAAGAAAATAATAGCTAGCTAATGTTAAATCAATACTGCAGTTTGAACCGATGCTTGTAACTGTTGGATTTAACTTGCCCAGTTAACGCTAACGAGTGCCTTACACGTTCAATGTTACAATTTCTTGGTTAACTTTAACGAATTCTCTGAGTAATTTTTAATTGGTTGCATTTTGTTGAATTTTGGTTGTTTTACAGTATTTTTTCTATGTCGGTCGGCAAACGAGCTGCACGTCGATTCTATAAAATTTGTTTGATTTTGAATCTTGTTCGAGTGCGAAGTGAGCGTCGAAGTGACGGGGAAATAAAATTTTAGAATGCCAATTTTTACGTCATCTCATACTTTATCTATCAAAATGTTGCTGTCAATTTAGTTCAACTCGAAAGTGTAGCGCTAGTGTACTACTACTCACGGCGGATTCAGATTCGAAGTTTAGAATGAAGTCTTATAGAATCACACCCTTGATTGGTAACCTATTGGCCACATATTGTGTCACACATTGGCCGATCACTTACCACTTGTTTGCCCCCTACCATATAAAGAAAAGATCAAAGTTCCAAGGCCATCTTTGCTGACTCTTAATAAACTAAACAGACAAAATAAACAACCTAAATCTAAAATGTTTGGACTTTTTGAACAACCGAGAAATTGAAAACCCAGAGATTTAACATTGCGTGATGATCTCCGATCATCATAAACGCGGGTCTGTGGACGGCGAGAAAGGGTAGCTCACGGCCTGCTGGTGGAGCCTAACAGGGCTTATCCTCATCGTTTGCGGATCAAGCGCAATAATATAGTGCGGCTTAGGCCTGGAGCTGGAGAAGTAACGTGATGTATTTCAACCAGTAAGAGTCCGACACTCGCTCTCACCCCACCTAGTAGGAGAGAAGCCATTGGATAATTTACCGCCCAAAATGAGATATTTAACATTAAGACATTTTAATAATCCCGCCCATTATTACCATTTAGGCTCTTAGAAAACTCGCGGCAACTTTTTGTTGCCGCGGGATGACAAGAATGTTTTTTCGCACAACAGATACATGGCTCTCTACAACAGTTTATCACAATCCATCCTGTGTTTGATTATAACGATATTCTATTGTTTTTCTTTCAAAGACCTAAATATATGTCAACGTACACATTCCCACACAATATTGCAAACCTTGAATGAATGCTAGTACAACCGAATAGCATTTTCCCATCAATTTGTTATAAAAACTATTTGTCTATATGCCTTTTGTTTTGAGAGGTTGATAGGGCTTGTCTATATCCTTGATTTGATGCGAAGATTTAAAGTTTTAGTGCCTTTGGGCTGATTTTTCAATGGTTAGATAAAAGTTACCTGGGGAATAATTATGATGCTGTCGCGTCAGAATGTTTGTATAAGACAGCGACAGCAACAATTTTGTTCCTCAGATAACATTTATCTGACTATTCAAAAATCAGCTGTAAATATTTTAGGGTAGTCATATTTTTGGCCTCATATTTTTTGCCGTCCTTAGTTTGGCAAAATAGAGTATTCTTAATAAGTAAAAGCTATTCTGTTTCTTGTCGCTTTCGCAAAACACTGATTTGGAATAGTGATCAGTGAATGTCAATAGGTTTAGGTAATACTTACTTCTGTTATAGGTCTTATATTGAGCGAAAAGTAGGTGCCGTAATCTATACTAATATTATAAAGAGGTATTTGTAAGTTTCTAAGTTTGTATGTAATCTTTGGAACCACTGGTCGGTTTTTTTTCCTTCAATAAGCTAGTGCTTGACTGCGATCCCACCTGATGTTAAGCAGTGATGCAATCGTTGATGGTAAGGCGCACTAGTTTATTAAGAGCCTATTCACTCTAGCCTTGAAGACACCTAAAAGAGATTGCCAAAATTCTTTCACTGATAGATAGTTACAATGTTTCTGTGTGCTAAAGGCTATAAAACATCAAGCTACGATCGAATGGAGCTGAACAGCGGGTGAAACCACGTGAGAGTAGCTAGTATTTAATAATTTAAATCTATTTGTACAAAAATCAAAGCTTATTCTTGCGAACGCTCAACCGTAAACACCACCTACATACAATCTGAAGTAACTATCAAATACGCTATAAAATATATTCTTAGCATATGATATTAACAATTAAATGTGAATATTTGTATAAATAATTATGTTATCAGGCGTTTGCATTTTTATATCGTAAACATAAGTTAGAAGAAATAATGAGTAGGTATGCGATTTTATCTTCGTAAAATTAATACCTAGGTTTTTATTTTATTAGGCACCTGGCTACGATGCTGTACGATCCTGTCCACATTACACTCGTGAGATGACCTCACGAGTGTAATGTGGATAACAAATTTCCCCACTATTTAGTAAATGTTATTAAACATATAAACCTTTCTCTTCAATCACTCTATCTATTAAAAAATCGTCAAAAATCAAGTGCATAGTTTTAAAGATTTAAACATAAATAGGGATATAGGGACAGAGAAAGCGACTTTGTTTTCTATTATGGAGTAATGATGATCGGACACAAAAAAATGGCGTAATAATTTAATAATGAAATGTAATGTGAATAATTTTAGTTTGATTAATTAAAGTCTGTGGCTTTTCAAAAATGTATTGAACATGCGAAATCACACCTATTCGAAATTATGTGGTAACTGAACATTCATATTTTGGGTATAATTTTCGAAATTAACACCGAATTCTAACTAAACACAATGAATGAAAACACGATTGGAATTTTAGAAATTATCTGTTGTAATCTAGTTTTGCAATTATGTTAGTTAGGTATTTTGAAATATAATTATTATCTCTTTGTATAAACACAAATTTATATAATTATATTTCTCTTCTATAAACATAAAAATGTTCAATACATCTCGTATCTATAAAAAGTCGTATTAACTAAAAATCGCGGGTTACTCACGTGTCTATTTTGAGAAAAGCTCTACTAGTTTCGAACCACAGAGGGGTTCTTCCTCATAAGCAGCGTGCGCGGACGTGGCGACGTCGCGTATTAACCCGCGATTTTTAGTTAATTTAGTATGTCTCACGATAGTTATTATAAAAACAAAAACTCGTATATTTATATCAGCATGCTGACCCTACCTATAAGTGATTTTATATTATTTAATTTAATAAGTACGTTATAAATCTATGTAAAATGTATTCGGTAAACGAGCAGACGGTTTTTTTTAAATACGTCGCCCCACACTAAGATTTTCCCCTGTGTCGTGGGTGCGTTTACAAACATACAAATTCACACACTCATGACACCCAGACCCGAAACAACAATTTGTGGATCACACAAAGTGTTGTTCCGTGCGGGAATCGAACCCACGACACGGTGTACAGCAGCCAGTTGCCCAGCCACTGCGCCAACCGTGCAGTCATTTTATTACCTGATGGGAAGCAATCGGCGCTGCCCATGGACATTCGGAATACCAAAGGAATTACGAGTGCGTTGCCGGCCTTTTAGGGATAAGGATTTCGAATATTTAGAATTGGGGGAGGGAGAGGTATTGTGTGTCCGGTAACCTATCTCACACGGCGAAACACAACACTGCAGTTGTTTCACGCCGGTTTTTCGTGAGGCCGTGGCATCACTCCGGTCGAGCCGACCCATTCGTGCCGAAGCATGGCTCTCCCTTTCATAAGTCTTAAACAAATAAAAATGTGAGCTACTTACTTAGAAGCCGTGTGTTCTACGAACTGGACAGAATTATATGGAAGTCTGTAGGGGTTGTCCTTTTGAGGAGAATCGTCTTCCTGCAACCTTACTCCTGGCAGAAGGAGGAGTAGGAGGAACCACATGGTGAAGTCTTATGATGTAATCTGGAAAGAAGAAACTTGATTATGGACAGAATTATTTTAACCTGCATCTTTTTTTTAAAACTTTGTCCCACGCTAGGATTTTCTTCTGCGTCGTGGGCGCGTTTACAAACATACAATTTCACATATATATGACACCCAGACCCACCCAGAACAACAATTTGTGAATCACACAAAGAGTTGTTCTATCGAGAATCGAACCCGTGACACGTTGGACGGCAACTGGCTGCCGTCCAACGTGTTACGGGTTCGAATCCTCTTGAATAAAGATCTTAAATTCCTCTGAGAAGTGATTAGTTGAAGTTAGTAAGTTATTTGAAAAAAAAAACGTTGCCTCACACAATCCCATTCTTTTTTGTTGTTTTTATTTCAAGCAATTCTCCAGACTAGGGTTTTCTCCTGTTTCCTGGTTACATTTACAAACATACAAATTCACATTTACAAGCCACCCAGACAACCCTCCAGTCAAATTGTGATGATAAATGACTATTCTTTTTCAAGATATAATAATGATTGCTTTACAAATGACAGTTACATAACTCATTGAGACTTCTTATAGAATTAAATAACTAATAGAATTCTAGACCTTGTCTTTGCCAGCCACTTCAATAACTAACTTCACCTGTCTTATCAACATTTCAAATTTACAAAAACAATATATCTTTCTATAACCCTTTGACCAGGATGGCTCGTCAATATAATGAAATGGCAAAGAGCAATCACAAACTTTTTGACATATTTAATTACAGCATTAATAAATTCATCTCAGATATAAAAGGCATTCTCCATTGTCGATCTGGTGTGGATTCTTCGGGCCCGGGAAACTGTGCCTGAAGGATCAACCCATATTTTTGGTGAGAGGCACCAGTGCTGACACACGTCACTTTATGTTTTTTAGTTTACTTCTTGTTTCTTTTTGTCCCTTTTTGAGCGTTTTTAATATTTAATACTTGTGATTTTGCAGTATGCACATATTGTTACGTTACTATCTAGATCAAAATCTTTAGTTTTTAAGCTAATAATATTTGATTGTAATGTGTTTTGTGCATGAAATATAAAAAAAAAATTCAGTCCTTCATACCTCACGCAAAGACTAACGCCCCAATATTCACATAGTTAACTATCATTGTTACACTTTAACCAGTTTTTAGTTAACCGCGTTACTAAATAGATTACGTTATTCGCGATAAACCAATCAAATTATGATTACAGCGTGGGAAATAGGTTAAAAGTTTAACTGTTCACATGGCGTAGGAGGCAATGGAACTGATGGATTATCTGATGGTAAGCGACTAACATCGGTTATTGATACCCGCAACATCAGAGGGGTCATAAGTTTGCTGGTCATTTAAGAAGGAGCACGGAAAAGCACGCAATGCCTTTGAAGGTCGAATTTTGTGGTTGGTTTGTTTTTGGGAGGAATTCAATGAAGTCATAATATAGGTATATAACGAGTAATTCAAAAAGAGTTCGAGACACATGTATTCCTTTCTTTATTTCACATAAGGTTTCTTGCCCGTTTATCTCTAAAGGAATCTACGCTTTGGAACGAGCTTTACTAGAGGACTGACCGACAGAAGAATACATTTTAACTTTTTCACATCATCATCAACCTCTGTGCTTTCCTTACGGTGATTTTCTTCAGTGTCTAAATAATCATAGAAAGTAGATATAACTCGGAAAAAGTCACACTGATACTTGTCAGGTTTCAAACTTGCACCCTCATGCATAAGAAGCGGGTCCTTTAGACAACCTCTGGGCCACTACAACGTTATAACTTTTTATATAATTTAACTTTTTACATTTAATTATTACGTAGTATTACTCAAAAATACTCGTACACGTATCACACATCCTAAAATTCGTATTACTTCTAGTGTTGCCCAAATGCAAGAACAAGACGAGACTTAGCCAGTCTTGGTCTTGGTCTTGCGCCAATACACCTGGTCTTGGTCTTGGTCTTGGTCTTGCGCTCCCAGTCTTGGTCTTGGTCTTGGTCTTGCAGCAAGAGTCTTGCAAGTCTTGCAATTACTTATTAGTCTATTACTCTAAATACTCTAAATCTTAGAAAACCGTTTTAGAATTGGATCATTGTGAGCTTGAATTAACATAGAGATAGTAAAGATCAAGCAGATTAATAAATAACTGAAGATTTAAATACAACTGACCTATATGTCGTCTTCCATGGAAGTAACTGTTTCTTAATAAACATTTATGATTTATATGCTTAAATTTGCTAAAACATAAACAAAACTTGACTGTTCTTTAAAGAACAATACTTATCTGTCTAGAAAGAGATTGAACCCTCAACATTTATCTCTACTCTCATTTATTTGAATAAAAAATAAAATACATCACAAATCAACAGCTTTATCATTAGGTTATGATACTTTATATCAATTTTTTTGACCAAGAATTAATACAAAGTAACCGTCTGGCTGATTCATCACTTAACCTATTTCTATGTTTTCTAGTTACTAATGATGCTTTAGAAAATAACCTCTCAGCAGTTTCAATTATATTTAAAAGTGGCTACAACATTTATTAAACGGGTGATATTTAAACACTTTTTTGTTATTTTTTCTTGTAAAAACTTAAGAAATATAATGACTAAATGTACAATCATAATACCTAAGTAATTAGTTTAAAACCATATAAGTAATCAATATTATAATATATACTTACTAGAATGAATTAATATGACATCTACTATCTATCCTTACCATTTTATTCTAATCATAATACTTCTTGCGTGATCAGTACTTATAATGTATTCATTTTCATTCTAAACACTCTGAAACTTATTTATTCGTTGGAACACCTGTAGGTACTCTTAAAATTCGAAATTATTTTGCATGATATTACCTACGCCCTATGGCGGCAATCAAATAGTGTCAAATGTTATGATTTCGGCGTGGCGGCAACGATTGTTTTAGATTTCAAAAGAAGCCGCTGGCGCGTGTATCGTAACCATGTACTTCCGAAAAGCGGCAAATTTCTTTGAGAAGTAAGTACAAAACCTTTGATGCCGCATTATCAAAGTTTTTTTTTGTTTTTTTTTTTTTTTTTGCCCCACACTAGGATTTTCTCCTGTGTCGTGGGTGCGGTTACAAACATCCAATTTCACATGCACATGACACCCAGACCCGGAACAACAATTTGTGGGTCACACAAAGAATTGTTCCGTGCGGGAATCGAACCCGCGACACGTTGCACGGCAGCCAGTTGCCCAGCCACCGCACCAACCGTGCAGTCATCAAAGTGCCGATGGTTAAAACATAACTATGCATGGTCTCAGTTTGATTTTAATAGATATTTTTTTATTCGCTATGTTTATGGTATTAGTTGTAATGCGCATAGGTCCAGTTTTTCATATTCTTTGATACAGTTTTTTGCGTCTCATAGAATTCCTAAGCGTACCTACCTATACATCAAACTGTGACACCTAACTACCTACTCAGTGAAATAGCGCTAAGTCCTAGCTGCAAGACGCAAGAGTCTTGCAGGCTAAGTCATGTTCTTGCGCAAGTCTTGCACGCTCAGTCTTGGTCTTGGTCTTGCTAAAAATACGCGATCTTGTTCTTGGTCTTGGTCTTGCAAAAACGCAAGAACAAGACCAAGACTGCAAGACCAAGACTGAATTTGGGCAACACTAATTACTTCACAAGTAGTGATATTAATAAACATCCTAGCATACGGTTCTGAGAAAAAGAGAGAGTTTAAGTGTGGGAGAGCCATGCTTCGGCACGAATGGGTCGGCTCGACCGGAGTGATACCACGGCCTCACAGAAAACCGGCGTGAAATAACCACAGCGTTGTGTTTCGCCGTGTGAGTGAGGTTACCGGAGGCCCAATCCTTCCCCTCCCCCAATCCCTCCTAAATCCCTAAATCTCCAAATCCCTAATCCCTAAAAGGTCGGCAACGCACTCGTAACTCCTCCGTTGCGAGTGTCCATGGGCGGCGCTGATTGCTTACCATCAGGTAATCCGTCTGCACGTTTGCCGACCTATTATTCTAAAAAAAAAAGATAATAAGAAAGAGACGATAATCTCAGCACCAAGTGTGGGAAGTAGGTAATTGTTACACGTATGCGATGAGCTAACTAACTTACTAATTAAGACTGTACCTACCTAGTAAAAGACGGCCATTGTTCTAAGCGAGCATATTGCGCGCGAAAATATTTTCGGGATACTTGAAATTTTCGCTGACTAACGCTTTCAAAATGTTGACGAATTTTAAGTGTTTCCGTTTTGAAACTATTTTGTGTCCAAATGAACTGACAAGGTTTTTAAACATGTATAAAAAAGAGAAACCGAGATGGAAAACAGCCATGCTTCGGCACGAATGGGTTGGCTCGACCGGAGTGATACCACGTCTTCACAGAAAACCGGCGTGAAGCAACACTTTCGATTAGTTTCACCGTGTGAGTGAGGTAACCGGAGGCCCAATCCTTTCCACATCCTCAATTCTCAAATTCCCTTTCTCTAAATCCCTTATAACCCACAAGAGGCCGGCAACCGCACTTATAGTAACTCCTTTGATATTACAAGTGTCCATAGCGGGCTGATTGCTTACCATCAGGAAAACAGTATGTTCATAAGCAGACCTATGACATAAAAAAATGTCGAGATCAAGGATTCATTCACAAAGATGTAATGAGTTCGTCGTACAATGCGGCATCGGTTCGCGTCATCGTCCTAACGAAAACAAGCAAAGTAGCAATGTATGACGTATGCCAACGAGCCACGTTTGCATACCTACACGAGGCATAACAGCCGAGTTCTGAAAAGTTGTTTCCAATTAAGTGTACTTAATTACATTTCCACAAACTGTAGTTTTAAATTAATATTGCTTTTTGCTGCATATTTGGTTTGAGCCTAGTTAAAGTTTTAATGATTGAAACCTCTGAGGTGTAGTTTTCTTTTTCTATTAGGTAAAAGTTATTGGTAAATACATCAGTAGATGTATATTTACCAATAGTATCTAAATATATAAATAGTATGATAATAGGCTCGCATCTTTTGTGAATATTAAAATGATGGGTAAACGTGGGAGCGCAGTAATAAGGCATCAATTTAAAGAGTTGCCAAACCTATCTATGTAGATAATAGCTTGTATAGAAATACCAATAAATTTAATTTGGTACAAAATCGAAAGAGAAGTCATAAAAAACGAAAACCAATATCTATTGAGTCACTATATTCAATAAAAAATAAATAAAACCACAGCTAACAAAAGTCCATCCTACGCTTACAAACTAAATAATGCCTATTCTAAAAACTGCAAAAAAATTCCCCACACACATATTTCTTTCATTCATCAAAAATCACAACAATGGCGACGCATGCAAATGGCGTTCGCACGGAGCGCGGGAAACAATCGGTTGCCATGACAACGCCAATATGGCGGATATTTGTGACACGCGCTCACACGCCGCCATGCATCAAGATAACAACGCATTGTTTTAGATTGATTGGGGCGAAGTAATAATTGTAGGGTATTATACGTCTATTTGTAGTTGTTTATTTATTTACTATCTTTCTAATGAATGCTAAGATTCTTTCATTCAGAAGGATAACATTGCATTTTCCTACTTTCATTCTATGGTAGCTGGAATGTTTGATGACGTCATTTGAACTATTTACAAATTGCCAGTTCACAGTTATGTAGTAGAAGGGTTATCACCATTTATAGCTTACAAGTCAATATGCGTTTACCACGAGTTTCGAAAATCCTCTATATAGGCTCGAATCGAACCCTAAACTGAAGTTTTTGTTATATCTTATTGTCCGTCTGCGACCAAGAACTCATGACCCAAGGTAGCTAAGTCGTTGAAGTTTGTACAAAAAAAAATATTTTCCGACTAATTAAATAGATATTTATGGGGAGCTGCGGAAGGTCAGCAAGGGAAGCTCACCGCCCGGCAAAAACCACACCAAGTACAATAATGTTCCGTGGATCTGGATAAGGGGGAGAGGTGGTCAGATAGAGGATGATCATCGACAGGGTATACATATACATACGGTTTTGAGGGAAGCCGGGGTTTCGGGATACATGTGTGTGTGGGAATGTCGTGGTTGCCCGGAGGTTAAGCAGCCCGCTTCTCATGCATGAGGGTGTAGGTTCGAAACCTGGCAAGTACCAATGTCACTTTTTCGGAGTTATACGTACTTTCTATGATTATTTAGCGACCAGTGATATACGGTGAAAGTAAACATCGTTAGAAAACCTAGACTATAATTTCTAATTATAAGTTTGAAATTGCCAACCTGCATTGAGCAAGCGTGGTGATTGATGCTCTTACCTTCTCCGGATGAGAAGAGGCCTTTGCTCAGCAGTGGGCACTTATAGGCTGATGATGATGACTCCCTTCTCAGACACAGGGCGGCATACGTCATTTGACGCTCTATTTCCCCATAAAAAAGGGAGTATCCAGCAAAACAAACGCGATTTCGGATCGGAAATACAAAGCGGCGAGTCCAATAAATTTTTCAAAATCTCCATCCAGTTCAGTGACCTACCCACTTACCCCTACAGGACACATAAAACCTACGTTTACGTAAGTTAGCATTCGATAAATCCATTTCCGAAATTAATAATATTAATATTGACAACTTCGTAAATTTCTTAAGGTTGACATTATGAACAGTGGTGGGCGGCTGTAACACTGAAACACAGTTTACAAGTATCGTAAATGTCACCTTTGAAAACTTCAGTAGGTCATTTCAAGAGGAAGACCAATGAAAAAAGGGTTACATTTAATTAGTAAAGGATAGTTAAGCATGTAATAACATTATTGATAGGAAACTTGCGTTACACGAAAAGAAAATTATGTTATAAATTCATTCATTTCACTTGTGTATATTTACTTAAAAGGTCGTGGTGGCCCGGAGTTTAAGGAGCCCGCTTCTCATGTATGAGGGTGTTTGAGGGTTCGAAATCTGGCAAGTACCAATGTGACTTTTTCAAGTTATACATTATGTACTTTCTATGATTATTTAGACACCACTGAAATACAGTGAAGGTAAACATCGTGAGGCAACCTGGACTTACAATTTCTAATTACAAGTTTGAAATCGCCAATCCGCCTAGAGCATGGTGGTTAGTGCCCAAACCTTATCCGCATGAGAAGAGGTCTTGCTCAGCAATGGGTAGTGATGATGATATTAAAATTAGTTGACCCAAGGAACTTTTAGAGGCGCGGATGCAAGCATCAAATTACTTCTCCCGCCCAGGGCCGGGCGGGAGGGAGTGTCAAACTCTTACTGACTAAAAACCCTCTGTTCTTTCTCCTGCCAAGGTCGCGGTGTCTCATTGCGCTTACCCCGCAACCCCGGCTGATTATCAGCTCTATAGAGCCCCGTCTGTGGTGGTCTATTTGCTGTTTGAGAAAATAGACCACCACAGACGGGGTGAAAAGGAAAATTACAAAATGATGAAGGGTAGTAGTGCTCTCTGAAAATTTCAACGTTATTGAGGCTGTGATCTGTGAATCACCAGCCAAGCGTTGAGATGATACAGTTTTTTGTTTTGAGGGGGATGACATGACTTGTTCCATGCTGGGTGTGGCGAATGGGAGTATCAGATGGAGAAGGATCACCGACAGCCATCGCTCATGTATAGCCAGGAAACCAGAGGAGCTACAAGTGCATTGCCAAGAGTAGCAGGGTTTTGGATGGAATCGTAATACCACTGCCTCATCTTGGAGCAGGATAAGGAACGGGTAGGTTTTTAGTAAGTAAGAGTCTGACACTTCCAGGGTCAGAAGCCGTCTGATGATGTCTCCCCACAAAAAAAAAACCTTTGAGGGTTGTCAGGAATTTGACGCTTGGGGATTGGGGATTCAGATCTGTGACGGGGAAGGTGCGTTGCTGACTTCTTGTGAATTAGGGATTGGTTATCGAGGATGGAGAAGGTATTCAGACCTTTTTTTTTGTGAGGGGAAAATCATCAAATGACTTCTCCCGCCCAGGGCCGGGCGGGAGGGAGTGTCAGACTCTTACTGACTAAAAACCCCCCTGTTCCTTCTCCTGCTCTGTGCCGAGGTCGCAGTGCCTCATTGCGCTTACCCCGCAACCCCGGCTGAAGGTATTCAGGCCTGTGGTAACGTAACTCACACGGCGATACACAACGAAAGCGTTGTTTCACGCCAGCTTTCTTAGAGAACGTGGTGGACTTTGATCGAGCCAAACCATTCTTGACGAAACAGATCTTTCGATAGAGTGATCTATCATCTTCCTGCCCTTGTCCTGTTTTATTTGGGGTCGGCGCGAAAAGAAGGGTAATGGTTTTCATTGTTTTATAATACTGAATCTATATGAAAATTATCCAGTTCAGATAGAGTGTTCTATCTGAATGAAAATTATCCAGTTCATTACAAAACAATTAAAACCATTACCCTCCTTTTTTCGAAATCGGTTAATGCACGTTAAGCGCTAAACCTCTAATAAAACCAGCTTGCAATATTTATGAACATCCTGTGTTTATCGTAAAACAAACACGCTGTATAGGCCTCGTGGGTGCTATCATTTTGTGAGCTAGCAACATTTGTAACGCGGTCGAGAATAGATGTACTTTTTGGAGTACAGGTTCGAATCCCGACTCGTTTATTGGACTTATTAATGGTGTTACGGCTTATTAATGTTAATTTGGTAGGTACTTAGTTGATTTAAAATATTATAAACTAGCGCTCCGCCCCGGATTCGCACGGATGCAATCATTATCAACTTATAACTGCCCACTAATGAGCAAAGGCCTCTTCTCGCTCGCACGGAGAAGATTTGAGCATTAATCACCACGATTGCTCAAGGTGATTTGAAACTTATAATTAAAAATCATAAGTCTAGATTTCCTCACGATGTTTTCCTTCACCGTATGTCAGTGGTGTGAAAATAATCATAGAAAGTATGTACCTGTACATGTAACTCGGAAAAACTCCATTGGTATTTCCCTGGTTTTGAATCTGCACCCTAATACATGAGGTGAGGGCACCGTAACCTCCGGAGCAACGGGTGTAATGCTGATACTAATTAGATGTTATTATACATAGAAACTATACTCTTCAATCACTCTATCTTTAAAAAAAAACGCATAAAAATCCGTGGCGAAGTTTTAAAGATTTAAGCATACATAGGGATAGATAAATAAAACCTCTTTTTTATACTATGTAATGATTTATCGTACTTTTACTAACTGATTTTACGATATATTCGTATTTTAAAGACAGTAAAAGAAATCATTATGAAGGAACTAGGATTTATAATTTCTCTATAGAGCAAGCGTGGTGATTAATGCTCAAGCCTTCTCCGTGGTAAGAAAAAGGCTTTAATCAAGAGGAATGTGATTTATATGACCTACTTATTGTTTTTTACATTTATAGTGGAACGGTGATTTCAGCTTATAATACCTACAGCTTTATATTAATTATAATTTACGTAATAATACTTTAATTATAATTTTCCTAGAGTACTCTTTAGCGGCAAATTGAATTATAATTTTATTAAAATTTTAATTACTGATACGTGAACTTAACGTATAATTTTGTTAATGGTAATTATTTTAAATATGTCATCCAATAACAAAATTTTCTGAATGGTTGGCGCAGTGGCTGGGCAATCGGTTGCTGTGCAATGAGTCGAGGGTTCGATCCCCACACACAATAAACTTTTGCATGATACTTAAATTGTTATTGTTATTCTGGATTGTGGTGTGATGGGTTTATGGAATTGTATGTTTGTAAACGCACCCACCGACAGGAAAAAAATCTAGTGTAGTGTGTGTAAGAATAAAGTTTTTGAAAACCTCCGCCCTTCACCTTAGTAGTCCACTTTACCAACGAGATATTCACTTTTATATACAAAATAAAGTTTTATATAAGCATTACTAGCTATAGGTAATAACAGATAAAAAATCATTCCGTCTTTTATAAAAAAATAAATTCAATACGAATACATTTTACCGATGAAATAAAGAATCCTTCGTTATTCTTTATTTAAATTAATGTAGTATATTAATAAATACGTTAAAAGATTTTTTAAATAAAAACACTTACCGAAACAAAACAAATATTACCGCACAGTGAAAACGAATATTCTATTTTCAAATCACATTCCACACAGCACAACACTTTCGAAAGAAGAAAAGAAAAAAAAAGGAAACTGTCAAATCAATAAATAAATACAAAAAACTGACAATCAACTTTGAACTTTAACCGTCAATTAATAAAATATGAATTTATCTAGTTACAAGTGCAAAGCGTGGCTGTTTGTAAGAAAATGACGCTAACTAGGCGGCCAGTGTTATTTATTACTCAAGCATGGTTCAAAACTAGGCCAGGAGATAGCGAAACGATACGGAAATGACATCTCTTTTATCTACAATTTCAGACTCCTTCGTGCTTCTGTAGCTGTGTCGTGATTCTCAGTTTTAAAATGGTTTTTGAGATGGTTAATGTGTTGTGGTGTGGATGTGTGTGTTTTTGCTAGCCTTCTTTTTGGCTCAATATAATTTCTCATTAATTATCGTCATCTATAATAATGTATTTTTATTTATTTGGATTCTCTACAAAACAAGTACTTGTGTACATAATTACTATAAATCTGTCTGATGGTAGCCTTAATTTACACTTTTTGGTCCGTCAATTATAGCGCACCACACTTTGTAAACAGCTACCTTCATAATTTAAAGATATATTTGTATGTACGTAAGTAATTTTATTACAGACAAGAATTTTATTTATCCTGAAGCCAAGAAATGTTAAAGACATCACAGAAAACCGACGTGAAACAACCACGGCGTGGCGTGGTGTTTCGCCTTGTGGCTGTGGTTACCAGAGGCCCAATTCTTCCCTGTCCTAAAATCTCCATGGGATATGGATCCCTAATCCTCAAAAGGACGGCAACGCACTCTAACTCCTCGGTTGTTGCAGGTGTCCATGGACGGCGCTGATTGCTTACCATCAGATAATTGCTCTGCTTATTTGATCGGTTGCTCGTTTCTCGTCCAGTCACATAAAAAAATATATCTTATTTAGGAATGTGAAGATTCGTTCATTAAAAAATATATATCAGGTAATCCATAATATTAATTTTATTTATGTGCCACCTGAAAATCAGCGTTGAGCATATTTGCTCAACTATATGCTGAGGTGGAGGCCCTTTTGGCATTGGCACACGAATATTATTACTTTAACGTTTTATTTTCGTTTTTTTTTTTCTTTTTTAATACTTTATATGTTATTCTTGTTTTGTTTATTAATTTATTATTGTATTCATAAATACTGTGTTCTTATTATGTATTTTTATATACTTGTATTTGTGTGCCTATTTGTCGAATAAATGTGTTTTCTTTCTTTCTTTCTTTCTTTCTTTCTGATAGGCCGGAAAACGAGCTGACCGTGCTATTAATGGGGGTATACAGCAAAAACTTACCTAAAAATCAAAATAGTAAGGTGCAAAATTGATTTCTTATACACATATCACAAACACTTCAATCGTTTCAATTAATTTTATCACACATTTTTATTTATTGCTAAGAAAATATTTTTTCAACTACACAAGTCACAAAAACGGCTAGTTTGTCGGAAATTGTGTAAAAACTCCTTGGGCTTAGGTAAGCAATTGGTTTTATTACTGTAATCGATATATTATTTATGTTGTTATTTCCTTTCGAACATAACTATGGTTGACGTTTTTATAAATTGTTGTTTGTAAAAGTACGTTTTGTTTTGTAACAATTTCTCAGATGAAATCATTATACCGTAATATATACATTATATTATTCTTAATTTCTTATTCACAACAAAATTTACCAAAATTAATTGTTATTTGATAAGGTAGGCTCACAGCTTATGTATACAAAGTAGTTAGAAGTATTCCTTATAGGCAGTAGGTCTTATACATTAGCCGAGCCAGTTACGAGCTAACCACCATTCTTAAAATTATGCGTTTGTACAGACAAAATACATATATAGAAATTACTAGTTTTTCTACGACTACGTTCGCGTGAAATAGTGACTTCCTGCAGATTTTTAGTATGAATACTATCCTATGTCCTTTACCGAGTTCCAAACTATGTCTGTACCCAGTTTGATGTTGCCAATCTGCCTTGAGCAAGCGTGGTGATTAAGGCTCAAACTTTCTCTGCGTGAGAAGAGGCCTTTACTCAGCAGTCGATTGCTAATGGGCTGGTGATGACGTAGTTTCTTAGGTTCTAGAAACACTAAAATGATATAATCCTTATCAGTTTTATTGCATGTCCCATATGTGTAAAAATGTTATTGGGAAAGTAATTTAAAAAGAGTAACCGTAGAATTGTTGCTCGTTCTTCTCTTTAGGAATTTGCAATTTGGAACAATCAAATAGCTTTACTATAAGACTAAGAATACGTTTTAACTTTTTTAAATGGTGTAATTTATTGAAAGTAGTTATAATGATTTTGACTTTGACTATTAAAACTTATCCAAGGATATAGCCGTGCTTCAAACCCAAGGATTTCAATCGACTGAAATGATGACTGGGGTTCAGAGTGTCAGCGAAATAATGTGCCGCGGCCTGGGGCAGGAGATGGAACGACGTAGTTCCTTTTTAGTTGCAGTAGAGTTAGTATGTTTTTATAATAACTATCGTGAGACATACTAAATTAACTAAAAATCGCGGGTTACTCACGTGTCTATTTTGAGAAAAGCTCTACTAGTTTCGAACCACAGAGGGGTTCTTCCTCGTGAGCAGCGTGCGCGGATGCGGCGACGTCGGGCAGCCTACTCAAACTAGTAGAGCTTTTCTCAAAATAGACACGTAAGTAACCCGCGATTTTTAGTTAATTTAGTAGAGTTAGTAGTTTTTAGTCAGTAAGAGTCTGAAACTCCCTTTCACCCAAAAAAAGGTTTTTAATCGATAGTCACTCTTACTGCTCGACCAAAAACTCAACAAGGCAGTTATTTCTTTTGTCAAAACAAACAAAATAAAAAGGTCGTAAACTTCTTGCACAATAAGAAGACGCATCACAGAATGAAACGAGCTCCTAGACTATTGAAAGTAAAGTTCCTTTAATAAGTTAGAACCTTATCGCAGTGCATGCTGGCCCATTGTTCCTTCTTACTTTGTGGTCGAAAGTTCGAAACTTAGTTTGACAAAGTACCAAGTAACTAGTTATTTAATACAATGAAAATGACGAGATTCTGTTCGTTTGGTTAGGAAGAAATTAGCTTAAATATCTTATCTTTTAAGAAGTAATTATAGATAATGTTTTAAGATTATTTGGAAGAAATGTTACTGGTTGGTTTGAGGTTCCTGTTTTTTTGTTTTTTAAGGAAAAGATGACGGTTTGCGCAAAGTTATTGTAAGATTCAGTAATGAATTTCAGAACGGAGATAGATTTAAGTCTACAATACATATATAATAGATAATATAGACTAAAGTTATCGACATAGCCCAAAGGATTAGCAAACTGAAGTGGCAGTGGGCAGCTCACATCTGTCGAAGAACCGATGACCGCTGGGGTAAACATGTTCTAGAGAGGAGACCACGTCTAGGCAAACGTAGTGTAGGGCGCCCTCCAGCTAGGTGGACTGACGACATCCACAGGGTGGCTGGCAGTGGTTGGATGAGAAGAGCTGAACATCGAGCTCAGTGGCGTGCAATTGGGGAGGCCTATGTCTAGCAGTGGATGACAACAGGCTGATGATGATGATGAATATAGACTACTGTTTTTCCGTGATACTTCGTGCGAAACTCGATTACTATAGTAGGTTTTACGTGTTTTTGGACAAAGGAAAGAAACCCACATTTTTGTCACTCAATAGCCTGGTGCAATGATGTATCGGGTTCAGCTCGGAGCAGGAGAAGGAACGGGATAGCTTTTAGTCAGTAAGTCTGACTCTCCCTCGTGCCTCGCCCAGGGAGGGAGAAGTATCGAAGTAAGTACTTTTCTTCTATTTTTACTTTTAAATAAAACAGTCCGTTTTAGGAGCAACGCGAAAGAAAAAGCGTTTTTAATATTAAGTAATAAGTATTAATAATCATGTCGATGAAGTTAAAATACTCATTGAGTGCTTCATTGGAAGCATCACGATTCGAAGAGTCAATAATACTGTTAAAGTGTGGGAGACACCACTGACATACGGTGAAGGAAAATATAGTGAGGAAACCTGAACTAATAATTTCTAATTTGTAATGAAAGTTTGAAATCGGTAATCCGCCTTGAGCAAGCGCGGTAATTAATGATAATTTATTTTCCGTGTGAGAAGAGGCTTTTGCTCAGCAGTGGGCACTTATAGGATGATGATGTGTGGTGAGTGGGATAGCCATGCTTCAGCACGAATGGGTCTTCTCGACCGGAGTGATACCACGGGCGCATAGAAAACTCACGGAAAACTTCCCTTCTATTTACAAAAATAGATTGCATCACTCTAAAATTAGTATTTATTATTAAATAACAGAAGTTGATGAAATAATGTTATGACCGTTTTGAGCAATATCGTGATGGACAGTCACCAGTCGTGACCTCACACTGTCGCCGACTTCCGCTGCCTTTTGTACCGTACCGATCAACTGTCACTGCTCTACATTTCTCTTGAAAAGAGTATTCTGCTTACCTTCAAATAATAATAGGGAATATCTACTTTATTAAGAGACGGCTTGGAAAAAAATATTTGGATTATGATTAGCAATTGCTGACTGTAGACATAAGCAACACTGGAAGTGTTTCGAGTTCGTCGCTGGCCTTTTGGAGATTAGGGTTTCGGAGATTCAGGGAATGGGGAGAGATAGGGGAAGGGGAAAGATTGGTTCTTCGATTACATCACTAACACGGCGAAATACAACGATGTGGTTGTTTCACGTCGGTTTTCTGTGAGGCCGTGGTATCACTCCATTCGAGTCGGCACATTCGTGCCGAAGCTTGTCTCTCATACACTTTGCTTTGCTATTATATTTTGAAGACTTCATTTATTGTTATAATCATGGTAATTTTTAGCTTAATTCGGTTGTTTTGTAAATTGTAAATCATTGATTAGAGGGAAGCGCGCCCAGCTTACTCCTCTAACAAATATTAATAAACAATGTGCATACATATTATTCGGATTTTTTTGTTATACATATTATAAATACTAAAGACACGCACCGGCTTCACACGTTTGCAATGCCGATACTTAAATTCTTCGCTATTAAATGGATGTTATTACACCAATAAAACTTCAATTCAATCACTAGTTGAAAAAAACCGCACGAAAATCCGTTGCGTAGTTATAAATAGATTTAAGCATACATAGGGATAAAGGGACAGAGAAAGCGACTTTGTTTTATACTTTATAGTGATCATATGCTTTTTCTTGGACCTTTGAGGTCTAACACAATAAATGACTCCAAATTACATGGAGAAAGCTTAAAAGATACTATAAAATATGTAACACGGTTTACAATAAATAATAATAATTCTTATATTATTAATAATAAGATAAAAATCTCACTCTATCTAATCATAATGTACTATTATAATGTTATATCATTATTCTATTTATTATATACAAGACAAAGGACAATAAAGTCAAAGAAACATAATTAAACCTTCTTGGTAGCAATGGTATGTATTATGAAACGTCACGTTGATTAACCACAGACTATAATTTATCGAGACTGGTGTGTTTTGTTTTTTGTATTGTGATAGTACAGTAAATGTATATTGAATTACCTGATGGCAAGCAATGAGAGCCGCCCATGGACTCGCAAAAACGAAGGAGTTACGTGTGCGTTCCCGGCATTTTGGGGATTGGTATTTCGGAGAATTAGGGACTTGGCAGGAATGAAGGGAGGGAGAGAATTGGGTCTCACTTACACGCCGTAACCCAATGCTGGAAGTGTTTCATACCGATTTTCTATGAGACCGTATATCAATCACTTTTATATCTTTATTCCAAACTAATATTTTAAATGTGAAAGTAACTCTGTCTGTCTATATTAAAGTTTGAATTAAACAACAAAATACTAAACAATGCATTACGCAAAAAAGGAACCGAACGTGAAGTCTCATCACCAAACGCGGATAATGCGCTTCAAATATAAAGACAACAAATTTATAACCCGAACACTTGCAACAAACAGATTGATATTAACTAACTCCAAAAGATTATGGAATTAAATCCATTCCTTTCCAACATTTCAAAGAGATAATCAAAAACGTATTAATCAAATAATTGAATATTAAATTGTTTAAAACAGAATCTATTTGTAAGTTTGTATGCAGGGGGTAAACTTTGGAACCGCTAGTTGGATTGTCAAAATTCTTTTACTGATAGATAGCTACAATGTTCCTGAGTGCTATAGGCTATAAAAAATCACGGTACGATCAAATGGAGCCGAGCAGCGGGTGAAACCGCGCGAGAGTAGCTAGTCTACCTGTAGTTATAATAAATCTGTAGAGAGGTCAATTCTGTTCATCACCAGCCTATAAGTGCCCACTGCTGAGCAAATGCCTCTTCTCACACGGAGAATAGAGATAATTGGAAATTATAAGTCCAGGTTTCCTCACGATGTTTACCCTCACCGTATGTCAGTGGTGTTTAAATAATCATAGAAAGTACATATAACACGGAAAAAGTCACATTGGTACTAGCCAGGTTTCGATATTTGTATATTATTCAAAATAACTATCAGAGGGTGATAAGTGATCGACAAATATTAATAACCATTTTATAATCTTGAAGTCGGTGCAAAGTGAATCAACAAAGCCATACCAAACAATAACAGTATTAGACAAATATATTGATTTGTACCTCATAATCATCAATCTAACAATAGGTATATAGGTAATCTTAACACTATTTTTGTTTTACTTGGCACCGAATTCAAGATTATAAAATGGTTATTAATATTATTTTCTATTTACCTAAATGAAAATATGTACTTATTAATTTCTACAAAGAAAATTTATTTTTTGCTTTTTAGTTTACTTTTTGAAGTCGGGTTATTTTTGTCAAAAAATATTTATAGGTATAGCCTATAGTCCTTCCTCAATAAGTGGACTAACGGACACAAAAATAATTATTCAATTCAAACTAGTAGTACCGTAGATTAGCGCGTTCATACAAACTCTTCAGCTTTATAATATTAGTATACTAGCTCTTGCCCGCGCCGTCACTCCAGTCATTTGACTACCTACCCTACTCTACCTAACCTTCACAACCTACTCTATCCTATCCTATGTCCTTCTCCCAGTTCTTAGCTACCTCCCTACGAATTTTCAGACAAATCGGTTCAGCCGTTCTTGAGTTATAAACAGACACACGACTTTCTTTTACTCAGGCATAAATATAGATATAAATAAAATTAAATATAAATTTTCTTACCTATGTGTCGTGGATGCGTTAACAATCATACAATTTCTCATACACATCACACCTACACCCGGAACAACAATACGGGAATTGTATCAGTGACACGTTTCGCGTCAGCCACCGCGGCGCCAACCGTGCATTCAAAATCATACTTAAATGAGATAATAATAAAGAACGAATAAATTAAACAATAAAAATAAATACGAAACAATTTAAAAAAGGAACGGACAATTATAAAAACCGGAGCAGAGATTGATAAACGCATTGTTTTTGATGTCGCAACATCCTGTACGCCGGATATTGTGATTGTTCTTCCTTTAATAAATTACAGGGTGGTTTGAAAGTTGTGAGGGGTGAAATCCAAAGGGGTCGAACAGGAGTAAGGGGTTAATTATGTTTCGTAACGGGGTTTAATGTTATCCTTTTTACGGGTGTTGTTCAATCTTATCCGATCTTGTCTGGCCTGCTTTGTTTAAAGGTCCGAAATTGGGTTTTCATAATTTTCTTCCTGGCTTACTGCTTGATGAGATTTGCTATGCTTAATATTTTCTTAATTAAATTATTTTATTTTATTAGTTTGGTATTAATTTTACACGAGTACATTTAATATTGGTAACATTATAGTCTATGTTTTTTTTTGTGAGGGGAAAATCATCAATTGTAAGTTAATAATCAATTGTAAAAGTGCCGTTTTATGGCCTATTTGCAAAAATAAATTCATTGTTTCATTGTTTCAAATGACTTCTCCCGCCCAGGGTCGGGCCGGTGGGAGTGTCAGACTCTTACTGACTAAAAACCCCCTGTTCATTCTCCTCTGATCTGTGCCGAGGTCGCGGTGCCTCATTGCACTTACCCCGTAACCCCGAGTGATGGTCTAGGTGGTTGTTGTTGAAAAATGGACCGGTTCAACTGGAGTGATACCACGGCCTCACAGATAACCGGCGTAAAACAAGACATAATGTTGCGTTTCGACGTGTGAGAGAGGTTACCGGAGACTCAATCCTTTGCTACCATCCTCAACCTTCGAATCCTCTATCCTTAAATACCTAATAACACACAAGAGTCCGGCAACGCACTTGTAGAAACTTCTTTGGTATTACGAGTGTTTAAAGGCGACGCTGATTGCTTACCACCAGAAAATCCGTCTGCTTGTTTGCCGACCCAAACTAATCCTTAGTTTTTTTGTAATATCTCAAAATCTGTCATTGTACCTGGTGTATGATAATAATAGGCTTACAAAAATAGTTGTTAACTATTACATTCTAGTTTGCTAATCTCACGCGGTTCCGCTCGCAGGTCGGCTCCTATCAGTATGTTTTATAGCCTATAGCCTCCCTCGATAAAAGGACTATCTAACACAAAAATAATTGTTGAATTTGAACCAGCAGTTCCGGAGATTAGCGCTTTCAAAGAAACAAACTCTGCAGCTTTATAATCTTTATTATATATATAAAGATTTTGTGTCACGTGTTTGTCCGCGATGGACTCCTAAACTACTAAACCGATTTTAAATTTGATTTGCATTCCGTGTGCATTTTGATCCAACTTGAAAGATAGGTTAGCTTGCATCTCAATTTATAGTCACAATATCATTTTATTGCAAATTAGTATAAGTGTGAGAGAGCCATGCTTCGGCACGAATGGGTCGGCTCGACTGGAGTGATACCACGGCCTCACAGAAAACCGGCGTGAAACAACCACAGCGTTGTGTTTCGCCATGTGAGTGAGGTTACCGGAGGCCCAATCCTTTCCCTTCCCCAATCCCTCCTCAATCCCTAAATCTCCAAATCCCTAATTCTAAGTGCTCCGTTGCGGGTGTCCATGGGCGGCTGGGCGGAAATAAATAAATAAATAATATGACAAGAACTTTAGCCACAGAAACGCGTGGCTGGTTCTGCTAGTATTAGTATAGACTCTGTAATACAAATAAAATATAAATATAGTACTAATATGTACCCCTTGCTTAATGTAAACCTCCTTGATGTAAACCTCATCCCTCATAACTAAAAGACAGTAAGGTCACTTCCTTCATCACGAATGGTCGTTTAGCTCATCGTTCCCCATAGATCTCTATTAGTCGTTTGGCACGGAACCAAAACCAACACTCGCGTATTATCTGGCAGTCATTCCACTAAACTATCTCCTATGTCTAGTGGTGGAAAGGGCTACTGTTCACAGTTTTATAACCGACTCCCAAAACGAGCAGGTTTTTTAATTCGACCCTATATGTATAATAATATGGTTTTTGTATTAATTAGTTCGCGGATAACTTTTTTATGTGATACGTAAACGTGCAGACAGATTACCTGATGGTAAGCAATCAGTGGTGCTCTAGGATATCCACAATAATGGAGGAGTTACCGGCGGGTGGAGTGGGAGTGTTTCCGGCATTTTGGGGATTGAGGATTTGGAGATTTCGCGATTGGGGGAGGGGAAGGATTGGGCTTCCAATAACCACATTCACACGGCGAAATATAACGCTGTGGTTGTTTCACGCCGGTTTTCTGTGAGGTCATGGTTACACTCCGTTTGGCCGATCTATTCATGCCGAAGCATGGGTCTCCCACACTTAAATAATTTCGTCATTTATGAACCGATTTTGAATTTTGATGATTGTTTTTTATTGGTAAGTAAATACTTTGAATGTCTTTTTCTTCTCCTTTTTTATTTTTTTTAAACGTTGCCCACACCACGCCACACTAGAGTTTTCTCCTGTGTCGTGGGTGCAGATACAAACATACAATTTCACATACACATGACACCCAGACCCGGAACAACAATTTGTGGGTCACACAAAGTGTTGTTCCGTGCGGGAATCGAACCCACGACACGTCGCACGGCAGCCAGTTGCCCAGCCACCGCACCAACCGTGCAGTCAACGTCTTGCTCCAGGCATGGGCTGCGTCAACTTTTTACGCTTGAAATGTAACCTATAACCTTAACTAAGAGCCTATGCTATTATATTCATATTTTAAAAAGTTTCAGTTCAGAAACAGTCCCTGAAAGAAAGCCTTCAGTCCACGTTAGCGGGACAAGCTGATATTTATGTAAGCACCGTTTTAAACCTCGTTCAAGCGAAAGTAAACAGTGATAATATTTAAATTATTGTTTATCCATTATTATATGGGACATAGAGTTAAATTTACTAGATTTGGCTTTGGATTGTTTGGGTGAGCGCAGTTTTTTCTGAGTAGTTTCTATTCTTATGAGAAAAAATAATTATTATATGGAAAATCGGCTGGTTACAGCAACGGTTGGACATGGCTAGGCCAGTATTTCTATTTTTTAAACCAATATTATAACAGTGATCTGTTAAGTGATCGAGACATTTTTAAACGATTTTTTTTTATAAGGCATTGCCTAACTCTTTTATTTTTTCCTGAGTCGTGGGTGCGTTTACAAACATAAAAATTCACATACACAAGCCACCCTTATCTGGAACAACAATTTGTTGGTTAAATAAAGTTGTTCCGTGTGAGAATCGAACCCGGACACACTGCACATGCAATGCGCCAATCATGCAATCTTAACACGGGTTCATGCAAAAACCATCATATCAACTAATTAAACTTATTTTCAAAACCTATTGTAAAATCCCATCGACCCCATACTGGTCGATAAGGCCCCCGAATAACCTTTTGCATCAGTACGGCGCTTGTAAAGTTAACACTCTACCCCATATGTGGTTGTGAACCATATTAAAATTAACCATACATTTAGTTCGTGTGTTCTCTGTCGTTGTTGATGGCCGTAATAGCACTGTCATTAATTATGGCAGGCATATATGAGTAGTATAGTCAACCGGTTCGAGTTTTGGGACACAATGCTTTTAAGTTTTAAAGATATGGAAGGTTTCACAATATTGTATGACGTTATTTGTTTTCGTATTCGAAATGAGCTGATCAGACAGAGAACTAAAGTTGGTCATCATCAGCCTATAAGTGCCCACTGCTGAGCAAAGGCCTCTTCTCATACGGAGAAGGTTAGAGCACTAATCACCACGTAAAGCAAATTCAAACTTATAGATAGAAATTATAAGTCCGGGTTCCTCACGATGTTTGCCTTCACCGTATGTTAGTGGTGTCTAAATAATCATAGAACGTACATATAACTCAGAAAAAGTCACATTGGTACTTGCCAGGTTTCAAACCTCATGCATGAGAAGCGGTCGCCTTAACCTCGGGGCCACCACGACCTTAAGATATGATAAGTCTTATCGTTTTTAGTTCTACCTAAAAACAGTAAATCGCAATAGATTTAAGTTGATATATGAATTACCACATAAAGTTCCCCATAATTGCAAGGGAGGGGGGGCTTGCAACTAATTGACTCATAAGCCTTCTAATTGAACAATTTTAACAACTAATCTTATTACCCTACTGTTAAAATCCAATTTAAGTTGACCTTGCAATTATCAAACTTACCAACCATTATAAATTGACACAGATATTTTTATTGGTTCATGTGCGAATCTCAAGAAAATGTACTGGGAAAAGGTCAATTGTGGAATTTATTTACTTACTGCGATATTTAATTCGAATAATGGTTTGAAGTTTACCTACACATTATTTTTACATCGTCTGACCTTTAAAGAGTCCTACCTCTGAGTATATTTTGGCATTTCTTTTTAAAGTAGATAGATATGAACTGTTTTTATAATCTGTTATTCTGATATATTTTTTTAAAACTTTGCCTCTCTCATGTGATATTGTCAGACTCTTTCTGACGACCCTGCTCCTTCTCCGATGTTTCATGCCGAGGCCGCGGCCACGGCACATTATTGCACTATCATTGATTATCAAACTCCTAACAGGCGATAAAAGTGTCCATGGGCGACGCTGATTGTTTGTTTTTACTTGATAGGTCGGCAAACTAGCTGACGGTAAGCAATTAGCGCCGCCCATGGACATCCGCAACAACAGAGAAGTTACGAGTACGTTGCATACCTTTTGGGGATTAGGGATTTGGAGACTTAGGGATTGGGGCAGGGGAAAGATCGGGCCTCCGGTAACCTCACTCACACGGCGATGCACAACGCTGTGGTTGTTCAACGCTGGTTTTCTGTGAGCTGGTTTCTCCCACGCTTGATTGCCATCAGGTGATCCTTTATCATCGTTTGTCAATCAATCCCATACAAAATGTATACCAATATACACTGCCAAACTTCTAATCGACATACCGCTTCTAGCACTCATAGATCCATGTATAAATACTTATGCAAAAGCACGTGTTATTGAAGTGACTAGCTCGACGGTAGCCGGCGACGTATTTTTGCGTCCCTAACTCGAAACACGATCCTTTTCACAATTTTGACCATTTATATGGTAACACGTTAAACTGGTTCACGTTAGAAGAGATTTTAAATAACAGACTGCACGGTTAGTGCGGTGGCTGGGCAACTAGCTGCCGTGCGAAGTGTCGCGGGTTTCATTCGAGCGGGAACAACACTTTGTGTCATCCACAAATTGTTGTTTTGGGTCTGGGTGTCATGTGTATGTGAAATTGTATGTTTGTAAACGCACCCACGACACAGGAGAAAATTCTAGTGTGGGGCAACGTTTTATTAATATTTTTTATGTTATAGGTCAGCGAACGAGCGGATGGATTACCTGGTGGTAAGCAATCAGCGCCGCCCATGTACACTCGTAATACCAAAGGAGTTACTACAAGTGCAATGCCGACCTCGTGTGGGTATCTTATTTTAGCGATTTAAGGATAGTGGATTTGGGGATCAAGGATGGGGCGAAAGGATGGGGCGAAAGGATCGGGCCTCCGGTAACCTCACTCACACGGTGAAACACAACGTAAGTGTTGTTCCACGTCGGTTTTCTGTAAGGCCGTGATATCACTCCAATTAAGCCGACCCATTCGTACCGAAGCATAGCTCTCCTACACTTATAAAGAAATGAAATAATATGTTTAATTGTTGTTGTTCATTCGCAGGATCGGTAAATTAAATTCTGTTCGTAGTATCGTGTGAGTTTATTTTTGTTAAGTATTGGTTTTTGTGGATTCATTCAACTAGATTTAAATTTAGAGGTATGCTTCTTTACCATTGACAGGGTAAATGGAAATGTGATAATTGAAAATCATCATCATCATCATCATAATCATCACTGATGATTGATTTATGAGGCAAGTATGTCCCATAATATCTACGTATTTGATTGACGACAAAGCTCGTCATTTTGGCGGCCCGAAGGTCAAAAAGGCCGCTTTTCATGCATGATTGTGTGTGTTCGAAACAAGGTATGTACAAATGTGAATTTATATGTACTTTCTAAGATTGTGTAGACACCGTTGAATGAATCCACAAAAACCAATACCAGGCCTCTTTTCACACGAAGAAACTTTAATCTATAATCACCACGCTTGCTCAAGGCGAATTGGCGATTTCAAACTTATAATTAAAAATTATAAAGTTCAGGTTTCCTCAAGATATTTTCTTTAGCGTCTGTCAGTGGTATATAAATACATTTAGAAAGTACATATAAACATAAGTGAGGGAGAGCCATGCTTCGGCACGAATGGGTCGGCTCGACCGGAGTGATACCACGGCCTCACAGAAAACCGGCGTGAAATAATCAAAGAGTTGTATTTCGCTGTGTGAGTGAGGTTATCGGAGGCCCAATCCTTCCCCTACCTCAATCCGTTCCCTTTCCCAAAATCTCCGAATCCCTAATCCCCAAACGGTCGACAACGCACTCGTAACTCCTTCGTCGTTGCGGGTGTCCATAGGCGATGCTGATTGCTTACCATCAGGTAATCCGTTTGTTCGTTTGCCGACCTATCATATAAAAAAACATATGTAAGAAAAACAATCTATCTGAAACATAACTAAGTTGAAAGAACTTCTTAATAAGCTCTTAAAAAGTGCACAGTGCAGCTTACACTGCTTGTAGTGTTTAACAAAAAACCTCCATACGATATCATATAAGCCTTCACCTATGAAAGCTTACGGTGGAACTTTAAACCGAGACAAATCCTTCAGAACAGCCTTATTCTGGAGTTGAACCAATTTTTGAACTTTTATTTTTATGTGATAGGTCGTCAAACGAGCAAGCCGACTACCTGATGGTAAGTAATCTGCATCCGAAGCAACAGAGGAGTTACGAGGGCGTTGCTCACCTTTTGGAGATTGGGGATTTGGAGATTTTAGGATGATAGGAGGGGAAGGATTGGGCCTCCGACAACCTCACTCAAACGGCGAAACACAATGCTGGTGGTTGTTGCACGCCGGTTCACTGTGAGGCCGTGGTATCACTCCGGTCGAGCCGACCCATTCGTGCTGAAGTAAGTATGGCTCTCCCACACTAAAACGTTTATAATTTAGCAGTAAGTCACTTCACAAGAAGCTTCACAAAAAAGGTGTGAAACGACTACAGCGTTGTATTTTGCCGTGTGAGTGAGTTTACCGGAGATTCAATTCCTGATTTTTACCATCCGAAAAAGAGGCGAGTATCCATGGGCGACATCGATAGTTTATCATCAGTTGATCCGTCTTCAAGTATATCATCCATACAATGCCAACCAATATATATGTAGGTACGAGTATATATTATTATTATCATATAAAATAAAAAAAAAAACATTTATATAAGTAAATTTTTTATTTAAATCCAAGCCAAAATTTCATGTGTCAGTCAAACGCATAAAATTTGATACTTACTAATATTTATATTTCATTTTATAAAGGATTAGTTTCAAAAATAGAATACCTATATTTTAAATATAAAATTGTTACTGGTTTTATAATGACAGTGATACGCATCGAAATTTGAGAAGCCCAATCGAGGGCTATTCTTTAACCAACATCATATCGTATAGAATAACATATATTGCATTTTTTTTCTTTTATAAAGATAAAGGAAAAAAAATGAAAAAAAAAAATAAAAACATTATGTTTTTCTCCTGTACCGTGAGTTTACAAACATAATACGATTTCAAATACACGTCACACCTAGAACCGGAACAACAATTTGTGGATCACACAAAGTGGTGTGCCGTGCGGGAATCGAGCCAGTTGCCCAGACATCGAACCAACCGTGCAGTGATGGTTGTGGTGGACTGGAGGGATGGTCTTCGTGAGCTGGAGGTTAAGGAGCCCACTACCCATGCAAGACGGGAACGGGAATAAAATTGGGTTTTTTTTAAGAGTGCTATGTACTTTCTATTATTGTTTAGGCATCACTGACATTTTCCGTCTAAGGAAAACATCGTGAGGAAACTAAAACTTTGATTTAATTGCATGTTTTAAATCGCCAATCTGTCTTGATCAAGCATGGAAATTTTATTTTTATGGGATTAAGCGGAAAACGTGCAGACGGATTATTGATGGTAAGCTATTTGCGCCGCCCATGGACACTCGCGACTATAAAGGAGTTACGAATGACTTGACGGCCTTTTGGGGATAAGGGTTGCGGATATTTAAGGATTAGGAAGGGGGAGAGATTGGGCCTCCGGTGATTCCATTCATACAGATTATACAAATTTCCAAAAAAAAAACATCCGTTCGTGTCAGAAGAGGCCTTTGTTCAGTAGTAGTAACTGATGATTCATGATGACGTTTTATGTTTGCGATAAATATTTCATAAACCCACTTTTACTTTAGTTACTTCCGATATTGCATAGAATTATGCTAGCTAGAATATAAAATACACCAATTTTATACGAACCAACCAAAACAATACTTTTAGAAGCACGAAAAATTAAACATTCACGCCACTACCAAAACCTAGGAAGCTAGCGACAATTTTTCAGCTCCAACTTCCGTATTCAGAATAAGGCTGTTTCGTCTGAAACAAGCTTGGCATATAAACTGAAAGACGAACTTTAATATATGCATTTTGCACCCCACCGCTACCCCTGAATATATCATAGGCATGTAAAGCATATGGATATTTATGCATGAAAATGCAGTGCACTTTCACAATTTTCAGGATCAATGTTTTGGGTTTTCAGTGAGGTTTTGTGCTGTCTATGATGTTAGACTTTGATGTTAGGATTAGTTTTGTTAGTTTTAATATGGTTAGATCCACCACAGATAAGGTCTAGTGGAGCTGGTAGATCCTTGGTTTTTTGAGGGGAAAAATAATCAAATGATGAGAGAAGCTGATTAAGGGTGAGGCTCCAGAGTGTCAGACGGGCTGACGGATCCTTGGCTTTTTGAGGGGAGGGGAGAATAAATGACTTCTTTTGTACAGAGTGAGGCGAGAGAGAGTGTCAGACTCTTACTGATTGGAAAACACCTCATTCCTTCTCTTGTTCCAGGTCTGGGTGTCATATTTATGTCAAATTGTATATTTGTAACCGCACCCACGAAACAGGAGAAAATCCTAAAGTGGGCCAACGTTGTTTACGTGCGGGAATCGAACCCGCGACTTATACTAATTATACTTCTAACTTCCAAGAAGGTCAAATGGCGTGATAGATGACGTCACCCAGAATTCAAAGCCACATCCCATTAAATCGAACCTTAATTAACACATAATCGGTTAAATTCGAAACAATACATACAGATTAGAGAGCTAAGGACCACATGACAACCCTGCAAGGGATTACTGAGTATTACTCAGTAGCTAAAGTAACAAATAGAGCCTTTATTAGTGTATTGACGAGCCAATTAGAGTAGGTCTCTTGCTACTAATCCAGGATAAAATGGATCTAATGGGTTTATTTTAAGATTGTTATTTGTATGTTGTTAAAATATTTTTTTTTATCGTGTATTCTTTTTGGCGTTTAAGTGTTTTGTGACAGCTACGTTTGATTTTGAAGATTAACACTTTCTCGTTTTTTTTCATCTAGTTGTACATAGTACCTACTAATTTTCATCATCATCATCATCATCATCAGCCTATAAGCGCCCACTGCTGAGCAAAGGCCTCTTCTCATACGGAGGAGGTTTGAGCATTAATCACCACGCTTGCTCAATGCGGGTTGGCGATTTCAAACATATAATTAGAAATTATAAGACCAGGTTTCCTTTACGATGTTTACCTTCACCGTTTGTCAGTGGTGTCTAAATAATCATAGAAAGTACATATAACTCGGAAAAAGTCACATTGATACTTGCCAAGTTTCGAACCCACACCCTCATGCATGAGAAGCGGGCTCCTTAACCTCCGGGCCACCACGACACTACCTAATAGTTTTAAGTGTGTTTAATATGACATGAAGTGTGAAAGAGCCAAGCTGCTGCGGTACGAATGGGTCGTCTCGACTAGAGTAGCACGGCCTCACAGAAAACTGGCGTGGAACAACCACAGTGTTGTGATTCGCCGTGTGAGTTTAATCCTTCTCCTAATTCATAATTCTAAGAAACACTAATCTTAATCTTTTTTTTTATAAAAAACGTTGCCCCACATTAGAATTTTATCCAGTGTCGTGGGTGCGTTTGCAAACATACAATTTTACATGCACATCACACCCCGACCCGGAACAACAAGCTGTGGATCACACAAAGAGTTGTTCCGTGCGGGAATCGAACCCGCGACATGTTGCGCGGCAGCCAGTTGCCCAGCCACCGCGCCAACCGTGCAGTCAAAAGTACTAATCCCCAAAAGGCGAAAACTTCTTTGGTGTTACTGGCGTGCATGGGTGGCGCCGATTGCTTACCATCAGGTAATGTGTCTGTTCAAAAGCCAACCAATCGCAAATCATGAATTGATTTGCGATTTCCCTTTCCTTTTCATCTCTCAAGTGTGGGAGAGCCATGCTTCGGCACGAATGGGTCGGCTCGACCGGAGTGATACCACGGCCTCACAGAAAACCGGCGTGAAACAACCACAGCGTTGTGTTTCGCCGTGTGAGTGAGGTTACCGGAGGCCCAATCCTTCCCCTCCCCCAATCCCTCCTCAATCCCAAAATCTCCAAATCCCTAATCCCTAAAAGGTCGGCAACGCACTCGTAACTCCACCGTTGCGGGTGTCCATGGGCGGCGCTGATTGCTTGCCATCAGGTAATCCGTCTACTCGTTTGCCGACCTTTTACATTAAAAAAAAATCTGTGAGACAGAAAATCATAAAAATCATTACACAAATTGAGTTGTAATATCGGAAATATTTATTTCATTGTTTTGTATTTAGAATGGAACACAAAGGTATATGCTTTTGTTTTTTTGATGATTGGCTCTGGATTTATTGGGAAATTCTATTTAATTTTATTTTACACAAAATTCTAGTATGTGCTTCTAACTCCGTCGTATAAATGTATTGATAAATAAAACATATATGCTCGTAGTAGCTTTGAATATTTAAATAGCTGGTACTCACTCAACCAAAATGTGCAAAACCGTTTGATTCTACATCTGTCTGTCGTTTTAGCGAAATGCTGTAAACTTTTTTTTTTGAAAGGCTTCGTTTTTTAAATTTTAAAATGAAATTTGTAACAAATTTTGAATAAAGAAACCTATTTGATTTGTTGCTCGTTTTCGATCAAAGGAATGTGCGATTGAATTTTTTCTGTCCCTAAATCCCTATGTATGCTTAAACCTTTAAAACTACTCAACGGATTTAGATTTATTTATTTATTAAGAAAATTTACATATATGATGCGGTTTTTACTAAAAAGAGTGTATTATAGCATCTAATAAATAAATAGAGGACATTTTTCAAAATTTAACATTTAGTATCAGCACTGCATGAACCGGGGCGGCCACTAGTAAAGAATAAATTGTAATTTTTTTCTATGTAATATACCGGCAAACGAGCAGACGGATTACCTGATGGTAAGCAATCAGCGCCGCCCATGAACACCCGCAACGGAGGAGTTACGAGTGCGTTGCCGACCTCTTAGGGATTTGTGTTTTGGAGATTAAGGGATTGGGGAGGGATAGAGGGGGGGAAGGATTGGGCCTCCGGTAACCTCACTCATACGGCGAAACACAAAACTGTGGTTGTTTCACGCCGGTTTTCTGTGAGGCCGTGGTATCACTCAGGTCGAGCCGACCGATTTGTGCCGAAGTATGGCTCTCCCACACTTAAAATAATAGATATACCTTTGAAAAACATAGATTATTCATCTGTAATTTTCATTTGATTGATTAATGATAATGTTGACGTCTGCTGTCATATGTCAGTGATGTCTAAATAATCATAGAAAGTACATATAACTTAGAAAAAGTCACATTTTATACTTGCCATGTTTCGAACTTGCACCCTCAATCATGAGAAGCGGGTCACTTAAACTCGTGACGTAATACTGCATAGTCCAAAAAAATTAAAACAAAAATGTTAATCCACTTCCAAAATTTCGTTTCAGTTGGTTAAAAAAGAGTTCTCACTTTAAACTCAGCGAACTATCATGAGGTAGTATTGAAAAATGTTTCAAGACGAGCGGCTAGCCGAACGAAAATGGTTTTAATCAGTATTACAGCCGAAGAGCAAATCTAATTTCGGGAACCGACGAGCGACTTCCACAAAATGCGGTTTGCCAAGCAAACGCATTAGGGATGGGATTCCTATCGATAGAATGCACTTTTTCTCCAGTTTTTTTCTTCTATGACTGCTTCAATGGAATGGTTTTTAATATTGGATTCTGTCTTTGTTTGTTTGTTTCGTTGAGTATGAGAGTTTGGATTAAAAACCTGGTTCGGTTGTTCGGATATTTTTACTGTAGTTTTCTTAGAATGTTAAAATTTATTAAATACTAGCTACTTACAGTTTACCTGTTTTGTCTTTTTATTGTAGCAAGATGTTTTATAGCAAACACAATAAATATCTAATAATTCGAACCAGCAATTCTTGAGATTAGTGCGTTCAAACAAACATCCAGGCTTTTAAGCTTTGTGATATTTTAGATATTAGAGTAAAGGTATTTTTTTAGAAATTAAAAAAGATTGTGACCTGCGAGTTTGTAGAAAAATTCTCACAGAATATAAAAAAAACAAACCGTCTACGTCAGTGTTATTTTTGGTGCTGTATTTTTATATTTTCAAATGTACTAATGACGGTATTTTTTATTTAATAGGATTCAAACCTCCTTATTACCTGATAGTAAGCAACCAGCGCAATAGCTGCCGTCTACAACCGAATACGCAAGTAAAAAAATAGCCTATTATTCTCCAGCCTCATAACTTTATCCAGATACGAAGATCAAAACTTATAGCTTGCTGCTAAGACTTGGAAGAATCGATACAAATAGTCACACTTTGCAATTTCCACGCCTAATATATACCTAAACCCAATTTAATTCCACACAAAAAATCGACATTTAAACCTATCGAGACTACCTCCTTACTACGTCAAAGTAAAGAGTAGCGCTGAACACTGAACGTCGGCGGGAATCTGACTTGTCAACATAATATAACGCCAAGGACCGGCAGATTCACCAGGGTAATACTATTAGGCCTATCATACAGTGCCGGACATAGGACAACCCCTAACTCAGCTGTTCAACTGCGCCACTGTTTCCAAGTTGGTGTTAAATGGTAAATTGGGAAGCCGGGAAGTTGAGTTGAGTTAAGCTGCGTTTGACGAGGTAGGATTGTGGATGGGTGAATTAATATTGTTCTTAGCGTTCATCATGCAAGGCTTTAGTCATTCTGTCTCCTACATTAAATTCATTGATGGCAGTTCCAACTATTTATTTTACGGAACCTAAAAGTTATGTGAGACGATTAAGTGGGGAGGGTGTAGAGTTTGTTATTTCAATTCTGAATGGAAAAAAATGTATTCTATTGTTAAAAAAATATTAGATTATAACTCTCTGTAGTATCGATTACTAGTCTTCACTAGTGGTACCTATAATTATAGAAGCAGGAATCAAATCGTTTCTTTCTTTTTACAATAACAGTACAACGACTTCAAATAAGAAACCCACATTCTGATTAGGAAATAGGGAAGCGTGTTGAAAAAAAAATCTCATTACATCTCACCAAGGGGGAGCTAGGTGGACTGACTACATCCGCAGGGTGACTGGCAGTGGTTGGATGAGAAGAGCTGAACATCGAGCTCAGTGGCGTACAATTGGGGAGGCCTATGTCCAGCAGTGGACGACAACAGGCTGATGATGATGATGAAGGGGGAAAGAGGGGCAGAAATAAAAAAAAAAAATACTCCCCTCAAGGTTATGGATTTTTCCTTACCTGTTCTCTTTTTTGAGGGGGAAAACACATTATATGACTTTTTCCATCCTTTTTTTGTGAGGGGAAAGTTATCAAATGACTTCTCCCGCCCAGGGCCGGGTGGGAGGGAGTGTCAGACTCTTACTGACTTAATACTCCCCCGTTGTTTCTCCTGCTCTGGGCCGAGGTCGCGGTGCCTCATTGCGCTTACCACGCAACCCTGGCTGGACTTTTTTCCACCCAGGGTGGAGTGAGCGTGAGTGTATTCCTTTTTCCTGTTCCCCGCAACGCTGTCGGGGTCGACAGCAAGGCTCCAGCAAGGTGGACCGACGACATTGTCAGAGTCGCGGGGAGCCAATGGATGCCGTTGGCGGCTTGTTGTTTGACGTGGCGGACTAAGGGCAGGCCTTTGTTCAGCTGTGGACATCTTCCATCTGGAAATGATGATGATATCGACCAGCAACCCGGCTGAACATCAGCTCTATTGGTCCCCATCTGGTGGTCTATTGATTCTTCTCCGCGAATAATATCTTCTGTTTTATTTCATTGCTTGATCCAAGACTCATTCAAGTTCCTCGTACTTCAGTGTTCCGGTGTTTTCATGGTTGTATCTATTGTAGATCCAGGCTTACAGGAGTTGCAGAGTCGTTGCAAACAGTTAGTTTATATGTTTATTGTTGAACTTGTTCAAGATATAAAAGTATAAGAGAGCGAAGTTGCTTCATCCCAGAGACGAAAAGACTGCCAGACTATTATTCTATTTTTTTTTTATGTAATTGGTCGGCAAACGAGCAGACGGATTACCTGATGGTAAGCAATCAGCGCCGCCCACGGACACCCGCAACGGAGGAGTTACGAGTGCGCTGCCGACCCTTTAGGGATTAGGGATTTGGAGATTTAGGGATTGAGGAGGGATTGGGAGCGGGGAAAGATTGGGCCTCCGGTAACCTCACTCACACGGCGAAACACAACGCTGTCGTTGTTTCACGTCGGTCTTCTGTGAGGCCGTGGTATCACTCCGGTCGAGCCGACCCATTCGTGCCGAAGCATGGCTCTCCCACACTTTTATTTAAAACAAAGTACCTATTTACGGTTTAGTTGGAATTAATGATGTTGACTTTGGCTTTGTGAAATTAATATGGTACCTACACGATTAACATATAATTTTATCTTTTTCTGGACTATAAAAGATTTTGTTTTTCTTTTTTCTCCCTTATTTTTCCGATTTGATATCGACTTTTGTTTTCAGAGGAGTCAGGTAGAATATGATAGCTTCGTCCCATATTTTGTTGACGTGTAAACATGCGGTATTCTGTCCCATTTAGTTATATTATTTAGGGTTGATTTTTCAATAGTCAGATAAATGTTATCTGAGGTATAAAATTGTTGCTGTCACTGTCTTATACAAACATTCTGACGCGACAGCATCATTATTATTCCCCGCCCTGGTTTAGCACGGGTGCAATGTTGATGCAAAAATTTTCTACTATTTAATGGATGTTATCTATAGGTAATATAAAAAATGCCAATACCAATTTTGACAATTCTTTTTTTGTATTGTTTGTTATTGTCAAGACATTTAGACATTCGTTTTTTTTTAATTGTAAGGTAGGTTGAGCTGAGCAAGCCGCTTGTTATGTATAAAACCTTTTTTTATCAAATACTATCTATTAAATGGATATTTTAATTCCTCTTCAATTCAATTAAATATATAGATTTTAAGCTTAAAGCGTACATTTTGCGTGTTGGAAGCAATGTAATGGTTGTTTGTTTTATTCTATTGACAACACTGCTGTCATGGCCGCCTTGTATACGCTCTGTGTTAAAGATATTCGATTAAAAATATTCGTTTGTGCAATTATACTATTGTTTTACATACTTCTATACTATAGGGATATAGGGACAGAGGAAACGACTTTGTTTTATACTTATATGTGATGTAAAATGCCTTTTGCAGGTTTATGAATCCCATGGGAAAGACCAGAGTTGGTTTCAATTAAATTCTGCACCTCACTATATTCTATAAGTACCTATATAAGTATAAAATCAACGGTCTAAATTTTAAGATACACAAATCCCACTTATCGTTTCTAAGCTGGTCTACAATTCTCATTTCATTAAATTCCTACAAAAGACGTGAATATCCAGACTTTATTGATGTAAGCTGATTCTATTGTTTGTAATTACTTGAAATTAATACCCGAAATATTTCTGTAGTTATTGTTCTGTTTGAGTATTTAGTAATGTAAATAGATAAAGATGTTCTCAACTATATTAGAATATTCTCTTTTTAATGTTTTTGTCTTGTTTTCTTATACGACGGTAAACCAGCAGTCGTATTACCACAAAATCAGAAAAAAAAATCAAATCATTAGTAAGCAATCAGCGCCCCCAACGGATATGCGTACCAAGTGTATTGCCGGCCTTTTTTGTTAGAGATAGGGGATCTGGAGATTGAGAATGGGGATCTTAAGGCCTCTGGTAAACTTACTCAGTTTGGCTTTTATTATAATTGCTCAAAACTGTGACGTTATTAAGAAGACCTGAAAACATTTAAAAATAAAACTAACTAACACTAATTACCATATAACCATTTAAAAAAATGGGCATCGTGGGCAATGGTGGGCACCCCCTTTCACCCCCCACTTGCCCAGGTGTGGGCAGACATGTAAACAGCGTTCTTAATTAACAGCGGCAAAGAGTGGGGAGTTTATGTGAATCATGAGTGATCGTCGACATGTGCGCATTGCGTAGAACCGAATGAGGTGTGGAGTAGACTTATGAGTAAAAAAACTTTTTTATTTAGGGCGCCGTCAATTGGGACCGGTCAGCTCTGGATACTGTCTATTGTCCTTAAGGTTATTTTCTTTTTATTTCTCTCTGTATATTAGCGTTACACTGTTCTCACATAATCAAACCAACTAAATAATGTATCAAAGAGTCTTTATGTGACACTGATTTAAAAAAAGTAACCATGGAGTTTTTTGCTCGTTCTTCTCTATCAAATAAAAATAAAACGAGCAAATGGCTTCACTAAGAGGACTGACCGACAGACTGACACTTTATATCTTTAAAATTTTGTTCGACTTTCAAAAGTGCCCGTATAGGTCTAATTGAAATAAATGATTTTGACTTTGACTTTAATTTGTGAACATGAACGGTAATAGGAGACTAATGACATTTTTCAAATATTTAAAATTTTGGACTATGGTTTTGCCATCCGGATGGACGGGAGTGATCATGGTATCACAAAAAAAACTGGCGTAAAACACAGCGAAACATTGCACCGTGTGACTCCAATCATTAAATCTCCTAAATCATAATCCACAAAAGGTCATCAACCCACTCGTAACTCCTCCACTCCACACTAGACACAAGCCATCTAACCAAAAATGACATAACTAGTACTAAAATAAATACAAATTCTTCAATTCGACTCCACGGTTACCTCTGTGCTATCTCATTACGACGATGTAATAAAGCGGGGTGTACAGTACGTAATTTGTGTCTTTTGATATTATGTACATACTTTGTTAGTTGCCCACCGCGTACGACGGACGATTCTTAAGGGGGTAAGCAGAGAAGGAGGGTTGAGATATGATATGTGGTAAAGAATGAGGAAAAATAATAAACAAAAGTAGAAGAAAAGGTATTGGTAAAGGTAAAGGTATTGTAAAAAACTGTAATGTAGAAAAAAATAAGAAAAAAAGTAGAGTTATTTAACTCGCATGGCGTTCCGCGCAGTTCTTTGGTACACGAGTGATGTCTGTTAGCTACCATTCTAAGACTATAAATACTCAAGATCTGCCATAATACTAGTCTTTTCTGAACCTAAAATCGTGTCAACTTCTCCTTTTTTACGGCAGTTGTAACCGTTACAGCTTTAAGAGTGTGGGATAGCCATGTTAAGGCAAGAATGAGCAGTTTTGACTGGAGTGATACCACAGCCTCACAGAAGAACCGCGTGAAACAACCGCAGCGTTGTGTTTCGTCGTGTGAGTGAGGTTACCGGGAGCCTGATCGTTCCCTTACCATCTTCCTTCTATCCCTATCTTCCCAAAAGACTACCAAAGCACTTGCAATAACTCTGGTATTACAAGCATACGTGGGCGGCATTGATAGCTTCATCATCATCATCATAACCAACCGGAAGACGTCTATTTCTGAACAAAGGCCTCCCCTTAGGTCTCTACGTCAAATGACAAAGCCTTATTCCATAAAAAATCCTCATGATAAAAACAGTTCCTATTACATTGCTCAAAAATATTTTGCATAGAAAAGCCATTTAAGTGTGCGAGAGCCAAGTTTCGGCAAGAAAACCTAATCTTTCTCCTCCCGCTATCGCTTTCTAACCCCTTATCTTTAAATTCTTAACAAACAACGAAGTGCAACGCAGTTATAACTGCACGATTTATATTGACTGCGCCGTTAAGGCTGTCGCGGATTCGATTCCCGCACGGACAACTATTTGTGTGATCCTCAGATTGTTGTTCCGGGTCTGGGTGTGTGTTTATGTGAATTTGTATGTTTATTAAAGCACCCACGACACAGGAAAAAACCATAGCGTGGGGCAACGTTTTTTTTTTAAATATAAAAATGTTTTTTTTTGCAATACCTAGTCAGGCATTTGGCCGCTATCACATCGTATCACCAACGTGTAAGTGCCCACTGCTGAGCAAAGGCCTCTTCTAACACGTAGAAGTTTTGAGCATTAACCACCACGCTTGCTCAAGACGGATTGCCGATTTCAAACTTATAAATAGAAATTATAAGTCCAGGTTATCGCACGATGTTTTCTTCCGCCGCTATCGCGCCTGGTGGTAAGCGGTGATACAACCTACGATGTAGCACGCCTACCCATATGCAACAACGTATTATTGTCTTGATCTCCTCTAAAAAAACATTTGGACCCCAGGTTCAGTTTACATGCTTTCAATTATTGACTGCACGGTTGGCGCGGTGGCTGGGCAACTGGATGCCGCGCAACGTGTCGCGGGTCCAATTTCTGCACGAAAAAAAGAACTCTTCGTGTGATCCACAGATTGTTGTTCCGGGTCTGGGTGTGTGTGTATGTGAATTTGTATGTTTGTATATGCACCCACGACAAAAGAAAAAATCATAACGTGGAGTAATGTTTCTTTTTTAAAAAATACACATGGTTTTTTTTAATAGTATCTAATTGTACATATAATATAAACATAGGTAGATCTGCATACATAATGCTACGGAAGCCACAATTTGAATTGTAATGCGCAAGTGGTCAATATGCCTGGCCGGTCCAGTACGGGCTAACCGCAACGAATGCTGTTCCATTTTGATATAGGTTCGTGTTTAACCTATCGGCTTTTTGAAAGGTCCCTATAATTCTGTGTGCGATGCAAAATGAACGTTTTTATTTTTGTTTATAGAGTTGGAAATCGGTTGATTTTGTTTTCTTTGGGTAGAGTGAGAGTTTTTTTATTATTATTTTTTTATCACGGAGATGTTTTATAAAATTGTATTGTAATTTTAAATCGTGTAAATATGATTTTGTTATTTTATCTTGTCCTATTGAAATTATAAATATTAAAGTTTGTGAGCATGTATGGATAGCTGTTGGTTATTATTTTGTTTTTTATTGTTTTTGTTTAAATTTTGTAAGTTGACATGTCCCTTTTTTGTAAGGGGAAAATCTTCAAATGACTTTTCCCGCTCGACCCTAGGCGGGAGAAGTTATTTGATGATTTTACTCAGAGTGTCAGTCTCTTATTGGCCAAAAACACCCGTTTCTTCTAATGCTCCAGATTAAGACCGCGATACCAAACTACGCTTCCCTCGCAACCTGAACATCGGCCCTGTTGGGCCCCATCTTTGGTGGTCTATTCGCTCTTTGAGGCGCATGCGGAACGCTACGCGCCGTACGCTCGGGCTACACTTGTTCGCCGTCCGCAGACCTGCGCAATTAATAGATATGCTTGCTTAGTATTTACTCAATACAACGTCGAAAATTCCGCCCAATAATTGGGAACGACCCTCCCCCAAATTACACAGTTACACACCAAACAAAAACTACTTAAAATCACATAATTATGTAATAAGCCTCGAATTTCGAATTCCGTACAGTGATATAAATAATTCAGGACAGTCCCGATACTCTACGGGACCAGTTTCAATTATAACGTAGCTCACTAACGCCCTCTAAGTGAAATAGCTTGTACTTACAAAACTTTACTCTCATATAGTTTCAAGCTGTGGTTTTAAATTTATATATTAATGTTTGATGGCTTGAGTTGGCGATTCTACTGTAGGCTACTGATAAATTTTGTTTAATTTATCGTAATGTATTTAGACTGGTTAAAAAGTAATGTACCCCATTGTATTTTATTAGGGATGTGAAGGCAAATAATTTGGGTTATCGATAATTTTTATGTTAGTTATCGATTTATACCTTGCAAAAGCAAACTTCAAAATAAATTGAAATTCAATGTTCATCATAGCATTTAATTTTAATTAAACAATTTTTGTTGTACTTGAAAGGCATGTTTTTTTTATTTTTTGGTATGTAAGGTTGTTTGAGAAAACGGGCTCGAAACCTGCCAAGAACCAATGTGTTTTTCTCTGAATTATATGTAATGTTTAAGTTTATTTGTACGCCATTGACACACGGTGAAAAAAAACATTGTGAGGAATGGTAGACTTATAACTTCTAATTATAAGTTTGAAATCGCAAATCCGCCTTGAGAAAGCGTGGTTAACGCTAAAAACCTTATCTGTGTGAGAAGAGGCCTTTGCTCAGCAGCAAGTGGGCACTTATAGGCTGATGACCTAAAGAATATTCCTCGCTCTAACAGTTTATGTGCTATTTACCAAAATATTGTATAGATCTTATTTATACTCGCGAGGGAAATAAAAGTTTTGATTTTAACCAATTTCACTAAGTCACTGCCCTAGAACCTTCGAAAACACTAAAGAAACTCACAACAAAACATTCACCGTTTTATGATGAATATCCTCAAACAACGCTAAACCGGTTCTACGGAAAATTATATTAAAATAATATATATAGGTATATTTTACTAATAATAAATAAAAATGTAAGTAAAATACTAAATAATTCGAGTGCATGGTTGGCGCGGTCGCGGCGGCTGGGCTATATGCCGCGCATCGTGTCGCGGATTAGATTCCCGCACGGACTTTTTAAGTGTTCCACAAATTGTTGTTTCGGGTTTGGGTGTCATAATTATGTATGTGAAATTGAATGTTTGTTGACCCACGACACAGGAGAAAATCCATGTAGGGCAACGTTTTTTTTTAAAGAAAAATATAATAAATAATAATCAAAAATGTCGTAAAAAGTCTTATTGTAAACTAATCATTCTACAATCTAAAGAAGCCTTCTGTTGTAACAATCTTCAATATTACAATGACTACGCCCCGATCCTCTCATTATCCAATAAAACGCCGCTAGAGGGAATAAATCCGGTCGCAATAAGGAGTATAAACCCTGTTCCTACGGGGAATCAAGGAAAAAAACATTTTTTAGAAATAAATCGTTGCCCTTTTGTCTAGTTTAGTGACGTCAATCTCTAAACTAGAGGAATTTGTCGATGATTTTGATTTGGAATTCAGTTAAATAAAAATATATTGATATTTCAATGATGTTATAAATTTATAAAATGACCTATTAAGTGAAGTGATTCGTGAATATCATTTAAGTGTTAAAATATTGCAATTTAAGAATTTTATGAGTATTATTTAGACTATTTCGTTTTCTAGAGTACCGGTACCTTCGTTAAACGTTAAATTATACTTCGTAATTAAAACAAACATTTTTTTTACTTAATCAACAAGCTCAATCAAACAGCAGAAAATAGAAATAAAAAATGTAATCCCAATCATTATTATTCGACTTCAATAAATTCTATCGATAAAACCTATCGATATGACCACATCACTAGACAGGTATACATCGTAGTGTCTGCAAATGGCCGTCATCCATCCACGCCAGTCACCACGCAGTTAGAGAGCGGGGTCAGCAGAGGTCCAAGTGGTAACGTTTGTATTGATGGACATACAGGCGTTATGTACGACAGAAGGTTGGACGGACTGATAAAACTATAGTATCAAGATTTTGGAAGTTAGGGTGGAGGCTTTGGTGTTAGAGTTAATAAAATACTGAGTATTTTATTGTACTGAATCATAATAATATTTGTAAGTTTTTAAGGGTAATATTTGGGACCGTTGGTTTTTTTTGTGAGAAGAAAATCATCAAATGACTTCTCCGGGTGTGTCAGACTCTTATTGACTAAAAACCCCCCTGTTCCTTTTCCTGCCCTGGGCCGAGGTCGCGGTGCCTCATTGCGCTTACTCCGTGGGACCGTTGGTTGGATTGCCAAAATTCTTACACTAATAGATAGCAACAATGTTCCTGAGTGCTATAAGCTATAAAAAATCACGCTACGATCAAATGGAGCTGAGCAGCGGGAGAAACCCCGTGTGAGTGGCTAGTATTGAATAAAACTATGATTGGTCGGTAAACGAGCAGACGTTAAACGTTATTACGTGATGGTAAGCAATCAGCGCCGCCCATAGACACTTGCAGTACCAAAGGAGGTACTAAAAGTGCATTGCCAGCTGGATGGTAGGAGGGATGGGAAGGATTGAGCCTCCGGTAACCTCATTTACACAGCGAAACAGAATGTACCTAAGTGTTACTTAACGAGGCTGTCTGTGAGGCCGCTGTTTAACAGTTTTATTTTTTTATTATTTTATTGATTCTTTATTTCATTAAGAAGGTAATTATTTAAGTTCTTATTTTATACTTATTTTATACGGTATGTTACTAGCAAACCGCCCGAATTAGCACGGTTGCAATACTAATACAGATTTTCTCCATTATTTAATGGATATTATCATACACTTAAACCTTCCTCTTCAATAACTCAATAGTATAAAAATAACAATTATTTTTAATTGTTTTATTTCTTTGTGTTTGTTATAATGATGATAGACTACGATTGCCAGATTTTGAAAATATAAAATTGTGTTTAAATTAAGATTTCGTTAAATAATTTAAACATACTTCTTGCTTATAAAAGTTTTATTACGAATAAAATAAGTAACGATTATAAATAAAATTATAATAATATGATCTAAATTAAAAAAGCAGCTGAGTCATTATGTAATGATCGAATGACATGAGTTATGAAGGTAGGGATTGGAGTCAGCAGTACGATTGTAGGGTTTAATACAAATAAAACTTATGATCATTGGCTCGAGGTAAGACAGACGTGAATGAGGAATGGGAGGCTGTTTAACGGTCACGACTACGACACGATATTGATATGATTTAGTACAATATCAAAGTTAAAGACAAAGACAAATTATTTATTTCAAAAATAGGTCAGAATAAAAACTTTTGAACGCCAAATTAAAATCAAAAGTTCAACTTCGTGTGTCTGTCGGTCTGTGCTTTAGTGAAGCTATTTACTTGTTCCAAAATGTAGATTCTTATGGAGAAGAACGAGCAAAAACTCCATTGTTACTATTTTATTACAATCTCTCTTTTTATTATGATGATATTAGCAGTTCATGTGTTGGGAGCCTGGAGGTATAGGGTTTGAAATGTGACAGAAACCAATGTAACTTTGCCGACTTATCTGCACTTTGTAACTTTGTGTTGGTTTTTGACTGCACGGTTGGTGCGGTGGCTGGGCAACTGGCTGGCGTGCAAGTGTGGTTCGATACACGCACGGAACAACTCTTTGTGTGATCCACAAATTGTTGTTCCGGGTCTGGGTATGATGTGTATGTGACATTGTATGTTTGTAAACGCATCCACGACAGCGGAGAAAATCCTAGTGTGGGGCAACGTTTTCTCAAGTTTTCCAAAGAAAGAAAGATGGCTTCTTTATTTAAAAACACTACAGTCAGACTTTTTAAAATTGTAAATAAATAATATTAGTATAGTATAGTATAGTCTTGATCTGTTTTACTTATTTTATAGATATTCTGTAATGTTATTGATTGTATCCTGTTTTGTGTGCCTATTAAAATAAATAAATAAATATTAAAGTAAATGTATAAAAATCGTATCGTCCGCACTAAAATGGACTCTAACATTAGTCAGATTAAAGTTGTTTTTTGCTGACGTGTACGTGACGGATCCTACATTCGTAACGTTATTGTTTTCATGTTCTCCTAATTCAGTTTTTCATCCTTCAGCGTGTGTCTGAGGAGGCTTTATGTGGAAATGATATATTTTCATTTAATACTTGTGTTTTTATTTGGCGTTGCTAGATATCTTCTTAAAAAAATTTCGTGTCACGTGTTTGTCCGCGATAGACTCCTAAACTACTAAACCGATTTTAAATTTGATTTGCATTCCGTGAGCATTTTGATTCAACTTGAAAGATAGGATAGCTTACACCTCAATTTGTAGTCACAATATTATTTACCTTAGTTACAGCAACGCGTGGCTGGGTCTCCTAGTAATATATAAAAATTAAATTCTGTTTTTTAATCTCACTGGATCTCGAAAAGTTCTAGTTCGAATTAGGTAATTTTCACATCACATGATCAGCCTATACCTAAGTGCCCACTGCTGAGCAAAGGCTTCTTCTCACACGGAAAAGTCTTGAGCATTAATTACCGCGCTTGCTGAAGGCGGATTGGCGATTTGAAACTTATAATTAGAAATGATAAGTCCAGGTTTCCTCACGATGTTTTCCTTCATCGTATGTCAGAGGTGTATAAATAATCATAGAAAGTACATATACATGACATCATCACATTGGTACTTGCCAGGTTTCGAACCCACACCCTCATGCATGAGAAGCGGGCGCCTTAACCTCAGGGCCACCATGACCTTATGACATGATATGTCTGATCGTTTACTGTTCTACCACCACGACGCTTGCCGGCCTATGATTTAAAACAAGTAAGTTAGGCGCATCAGTTATATTCCTAGCAACTCTCGAGCGGTATCCCCCGCTGCTCTGTTCCTACAGATCGTAGCGTGATGTTTTATAGCCTTCCTGGGTAAACGGACTAAAAAACAAAACAAGTTACAATTTAACAGAATTCTTAAATATGAACCAATAGTTCCGGAGAGACAAACAAACAAACTCTTCAGCTTTATAATATTAGTATAGACTCTTCAAAAGTGCCTGCCTTGTTAAAAATACTAATTTAAAAATAGCTGTTTTTTGAACGGCACTAAACACTGAGAATTGAAACAAATATACTCGGTTCTACTTCACAAAAGATACATAATATAATTTTCCATTGATTCATCATCATCATCAGCTTGTTGTCATCATCCACTGCTAGACAAAGGCCTCCAGGCCTCCTCAATTGCACGCCACTGAGCTCTTTGTTCAGCTCTTCTCATACAACCACTGCTAGGCACCCTTTTTTTTTGTCAGGGGAAAATCATCCAATTACTTCTCCCGCCCAGGGTAAGGCGAGAGAGAGTGTCAGACTCTTACTGACTAAAAACCCCCCCGTTCCTTTTACTGCTCTGGGCCGAGGTCGCGGTGCCTCATTGCGCTTACCCCGCAGACCCTGCGGATATCGTCAGTCCACCTAGCTGGAGGGCGCCCTACACTACGTTTGCCTAGACGTGGTCTCCACTCTAGAACACATTAAACATTTTCCATTGATAAAAACACACATTTTCTTGTAAACTTAACAAGACTACACTTAAAATAAGCCACAGAGCAAACCTCATTTAAAATTCTGAAAACATGCAAATTCTACTCATAAAATTAGTTAGACGATCGTTTTTTTTTTCAACGGCCAGCCTTAAAATCCGTGACGTTCATACGAACAGTACAGTTTATCAATATTTAAAGGCACTCTATACATTATTATCTTGCCACATAAAATTCAGGAGGCCTGTCGTGCATAGAAATTGTTGTATTAATTTAAAATTATTGGTGAGCCTACTCTGTTACTCTTGGCCATTTAATCAGCGTTGTGATAAGCAAGTTTTCGCTGTTCTTGCTAAAATATTGAAGGTTATATTTATACATATTACAAAGGCTGTCTGCTTTGTTTTTTTAATAAGAAAAAAAACACACTGTTTGTTGCTCCACAAGGATGTATTCCTGTATCGTGGATCTGTTTTTATAATATAAACATACAATCCCACATACACATCACACTCAGACGCGGAACAGCAATTTATGGATTACTGTCTGCGGTGGTCTATTGGCTATTGGAGGCGCGCGCGGAACTCTACGCGCCGTTCGCATGGTTCTGGTCGGGCGGCGAACTAAAGAGGTAAAATTTGTATTAAGGGGGCAATCTTTGGAACCGCTGGTCGGATATCGAAAATTCATTCAATGGTAGATAGCTTACAATGTTTTTGAGTGCTATAGTATATAGGCTATAAAACATCATGTTATGATCGAATGCAGCCGAGCAGCGCGAAACCACGCCAGAGTAGCTAGTGTCAAATAAAGTTAACTAAATTTTTCAGGTCTCTCATTTCAATATTTTTCTAAACTGATAAGGAGTCGAGTTAGTTTCGAAACCTGACCTCTTTTATACATTTTTTGTTCAGCGAACTCTGTGAAAGAACATTAAGGTTAAAGTAAGGTTGCATATTAATATGTTTTAATAAAAACAACATGTGAATTAGTTTGACAAAGATGTTAAAAATATTATAAAATTTAATACCAGACTTCAAATGGATACGTAAAGATATTATCTACTTCTGTTCCTAGTAATTTTGAAAAACATTGTGAAGTGTAGGAAAATTATGATTCGAAACACTTGAGCTTTCAGGAGTGATACCACGGCCTCACAGCAAATCGTCGTGAAACAACGCATCGTCAAGTGAGTGAGGTTACCAGAGACCCAATCCTTGGATTCTCTGGTCTTCAAATCTCTGACCCCCAATAGGGAAGCCACTTCATTTGGTGATCATGGTGTTCAAGCGAGGCGCAGATTGCTTACCGTTGAGAAATCTTTGGTCATTTACAGACCATTAATTATTATGTTTTCGGCTTACTCACGTAATAATTTGACGAGATACTCGACTAGTTTCAAAGCTTACTGACTGTAGCAGCGCGACAGTCGAATCTCATGAATATGGGCTTCTAGCATGGCTTGAAACTAGTCGAGTATCTCGTCAAATTATTACGTGAGTAAGCCGAAAACATAATAATTAATTTAGAATGTCTCACGAAAGTTATAATAAAATTTGACAAACCACTTCTAATAAAAAAATCTGAGGATCGATCACTACATAGTATAAAACAATTTCGCTTTCCCTGTCCTTATACGAGTATGTATACTTACTTAAATCTTTCAAACTACAAAACGGATTTTGATGTAGTTTTTTTAATAGATAGAGTGAGAGAAAGGGTACGTCTACTATCAAAGTACTCAACAATTTCTTTACTTCAAAAACGTCTTTAAAAATAAAAAAAACCCCGCCATACATTCTCCACACCAAAAATCAACAATGATGATAATAACAATTATAATTATTCATAATCAAAATAACTCCACCATATTTATGATTTCCTGTCAAAAAATATCAAGAACTTAGAAATAAATAATTGGAGGCGAGAGTTGCCCGTTCACTGGAATAATAAGGTCACTAGGGTTGCCAGCGTGTTCGGCTTTCGGCTTTCGTCCTCGGCTTTATGGGTTTGTGAGGAATATTTATTGTTATTTTTATTTAGAGATTTATAAGACGTGCGAGTATTAAGATGGAGATGTTTTTTTTTAAGTTTGGTTAGGATGTAGTAAAACTTTATGTTTCAATTTTATTTTACTATTTTTTATAAAAATAAAGTAATTTCAAAATTCAATTTAATATTTACTTATCTATAATTTAGAACGGTCCATTTACACGAACCTTTTGTTATTGATTAATTAGAATGAAAAATTTAAACTTAACTGTTCTATAGTAAAAAAAAAATTTATGTTAGCCGGCAACAAACGAGTAGACTGATAACCAATAAAGCTGGCTGGTAAGCAATAGATGCCGCCCACAAACAACTATGGGAGAGCCATGCTTCGGCACCTCCGGTAACCTCACGCACACGGCGAAACACAACGCTGTAGTTGCTTCAAGCGGATTTTCTGTGAGGCCGTAGTATCACTTCGCCAGCGCATTTTTGCCGAAGAGTTTACTTACACTTTTAGCTCACATTGCTTATACAACAGCAACGATGTTAAGTAACCTTTTGAACAATTTTCAAGTACCTACATGTAGGAGATAGAAAACACCTACACAACACAAGTAACAATCTCCACAAAACATCTCCAAGTTCACGTACTTAGCGCACGATTAGTTCCTTTCACCGGCCGAACAATGGCCGAGGAAGCGATAGGGGAGACAAACCGTTCGGCCTTGCCTCGCCTCGGTTCGGTTCGCCTCGCCTCGCCTCGGCCTCTCCCCTTCCTTAATTGCGTTTTTCCGCAAAATAACTCCGTCACTAATTGCAAGCTTTGAAAGTTCATTAGTACGCAAAATGAATTTTTATTTTACGTCCTCTATTATAAACATCGGTGTTGTTACATTTTTATATTTTACTTTGCTTATTTCACATATTTCGGTAATTACGATTTCGTTGTGTTGTTCTATGTGGTTAGTTTTCGTCTGTGCTAATTAGTTTAGTAGTTATTTAAAAGTAAATTATTACTTTGTAACGATTAGAGAGTGCGTTGCCGGCCATTTAGTGAGATAAGGGTATCAGTTATTTAAGGATTGGGAAGGGATGGGAGGAGGGTAGGTATTGGGCCTCCGGTAACCTCACTCACATGGTGACACACAACGCTAAGGTTGCTTCACGCTGGTTTTCTGTGAAACCGTGGTATCACTCTGGTCGAGCCGATCCTTTCGTGCCGAAGCTTGAAAAATAGGGTAACCTCACCTAATTGTATGACTTACTTAATTCGGAAATACGCGTGTTGGATTCTTCCATAGCATTTTAGGAGTAAAATCCAATACATTAAGAGCTGATTTGTCAATGGTTTGATAAAATTTACCTGGGGAACAATTATGATGCTGTCGCGTCAGAATATTTGTATAAGACAATGACAGCAACAATTTTATTTCTCAGATGACAATTATCTGACTATTGAAAAATAAGCCCTAAATACATTAAACTGAGCCCTATGAAGGCCTATGCATTTAGGGTTTAGTCCATATTATTATTAAGTATTATAAGTTACACAATTAGGACAGTGTTTATGTAATTAAGGTTGATGGTCGCTTAGCAGGGTTTGATAAGTTAAAATGCGTGTTCGATTCAAGACTGGTTATTTGCTACTAATGGGTGGGGACATGCAGTGCGCTTTGTAAATCAATATACCTATCTTACAATAAAGACATTTTTTTTTATATGTAATAGGTCGGCAAACGAGCAGACGGATTACCTGATGGTAAGCAATCAGCGCCGCCCATGGACTCTCGCAACGGAGGGGTTACGAGTGCGTTGCCGACCTTTAAGAGATTAGGGATTTGGAGATTTAGGGATTGAGGAGGGATTGGGGAAGGGGAAGGATTGGGCCTCCTGTAACCTCACTCACATGGGGAAACACAACGCAGTGGTTATTTCACGCCGGTTTTCTGTGAGGCCGTGGTATCACTCCGGTCGAGCCGACCCATTCGTGCCGAAGCATGGCTCTCCCACACTTAGCATGGCTCTCCCACACCCATCATCGTATTTCTCTAAAATTTCTTTGTTAAATAAAAAAATATTTTAAGAAAAGGAGCCACATACAAACTTTAGTGGCCGGAGTAAGGAGCGATCGTATCGAATTATAACTAACTAACTAACTCACATCCCGGATTAACTAGTTAACTGTGGCCGGAGTTAGGTGGGTTGCCAGCGTTCAGAAACGTTTTCAGCGGCTTTTTTATTTGAAAAGATTTTATTCATAATTGGTTTTGAAAGAATTTTATTCTCACATGTGTGAAATTTAGTTTAAATTTTGTTTTCTAGTTTTAGGACTTTTTTGAGAAAGAAAATGACACAATCCATTTATTACCTAAATGAGATTCTTAACATAATCATTATAATCACCACAAGGAGAAGAATTGAAACAAAGAAACAATGAATTTATTTTTGCAAATAGGCCATAAAACGGCACTTTTACACGTCAATTTATATGTAAAAAACTAGATGAAGCCGGCATTTCCTATCTGACTACTCTGAGAAGAAATGCCGAAACAAACTCAGAGGTCAGTCTCTTTTCAAGTCCAGACAATGTATAAATTAAACACCGTACTTGCCATTAACTTCAAATCATAAACCAGAAATCACCAACCGGCTCCTAATAGGTATAGCTTGAGAAAACTGGTCAAAACAAGGTGCTCATACGTCTGATTGGCGGTAAGTGTATATTATAGGGGTTACAGTTTTCTATTACTAGATGGCGTTAGTGTAGACTTGTGGACTTTACGTATAATAGTGAATTATCTAGTGTCACACCATTGGACGTAGAATTTTTGACAGCTGCTGTAATTGGTCAAACTGAACTCTTCCAAGATTATCGTCATCTACTAAACACAAGGAAAAAGTTTGATTACCACTTCTATGTGAGAAAATAAATATAAAAACAAGTCATGATAAAATCGGTAGAAAATCACTAGGGTAGGCAACCCAAAAAGTTTTTGAACGATAAATAGGCGAAGAATAATTCCGCCATTGTATAGTTTGATTACAGGGGCGTGTGTGTCCGTTGGAGCCTTTTCTTTAACATGTGGAAACTTTTACGTATTTTTGACTGCTCAAAAGCATGTGTAACAGTCTCTTGGCTATTTTATCGAACATAATTATAATTACGCGGGTATTAACAGGAAGGCCAGGATTGCTGATGGAGGTGTTATAAACCGGGCCCTCGGCCTGAACCAGGAGAAGGATCCGAATGGTGTTAGTTAATAAGAGTCAAGAGTCAAACACACTTCTTCATGACTAAAGAGTATTCTGTATGAATAAAGAGTACTCTCCTTTATTACCATTGGCCATCTCAAACTTAGAACATAAAAGTTACTACTAAATCTGAAAGAGCCATGCTTCGGCGAGAATGGGTCAGCTCGACCGGAGTGCTTTGTTTCACCGTGTGAGTGAGGCAACCGGAGGCCCAATTCTTCTCCGCCCCCCATAGCGATTGATAGAGATTGAGGTCATCCTCAATCTCTAAATTGCAGAAAACCTCCGAATCGCGAATCCACAAAAGGTGGCAACGCACTCAGTTGTTGTGGGTGCCCATGAGTGCCACCGATTATTGACCATCAGGACATCATACAGACAAAAAAAAACCACAAATACCTGTTCCATTCCAGAATTGAAAATGCGAGACGCTTGCATAGCAAAGCTACTCTAACCTAACTAAGGCATCAACCGCGCAGATTAAAAAACTCCCATTCCATCCCCGATAAGCTCAAACTTCACTTTCGATGTGACCTACATAGAACTCCCAAAAACCTGTGTTTAAACATTTGTATAAGCAATGTAGCCTTGTTTGACCAGGATGAGTCGTTAAGGCGTGTTTGCGACTGAATTTATTTGTTTTACCAAGCATTTATTAGCATGAATTTATGTAACGCCACGTTCTTTCTATAAAACCTATTTGATATTGTTCGGCTGAGTGGTTCCGTTGATATTTTGTATCGCAGCGTTGAGTTTTATTATTACAGTTTTATTATTCATGTATTTTCATATAAATATAGTAGGTATTTGTCTAGTCAAATTTTGTAACGTTTATCTGAATGTCAAAAATGATAATTTGATATGAAATTCGTGTCAGTTACATAATTGTAATGTTTTATTCTAGACTATAATCTGTAGCGACATCTATCGCACAACAAGAACAACAGCACCAATCACGTGCGAAATTCTACATCGCGCAAGTGAAGTTTACGCGCTAATAAGCACCCATAGAAAAATCCCGACGACAACCGTCGGGCAGTAGCCCACCAGGCCCGAACACCTCGCTTGGTCGAAGGATCCTCCCTTTTTAATGGAGGATGAGGAACTTTCCTCCCTGTTCCTCATACCTCTAAACTATATCTCTGTGCTAAATTTCATTCAGATAGTTTCAGTAATTTTTGAGAGTAATAGTAACAAACATCCATCCGTACTTACAAAATTTCAATTTTATAATATTAGTAAAATGAATAAAATAATTCTTTCCTATTCATATATATGTCGTATCCGGTCATGAGTATGGTAGCTATGTCGTATCCGGTCATGAGTATGGACGCTAAATGAAACGAGAAGCACACCACGTTGGCAGCGCCACCGTCGCCGTAGTTCGCCTCAACTTGACTTCGGTCGGTGTGCCTCCGACAGAGCCTGGATGATATCGCTCGTGGCATTCACGTTCATTCGTCCACCGAGTGAACAGGTCTAGGAACTGTCCTACCGTTTCATTGATACTCTGTGCTGTCAAATTATTTTGTCATTGCTTAAAATAAGTGATTCGAACATTAAAATCATTGAACGTTATAGTTTCTTTATTTCGCACGAATTACCCCACTACGCGCCCACAAGATGTCTAACGAAGAAGATCGTGGCCAAACAACGGTCCTCGCAACATCAGAAGTGGGATCAAATCGTGCGAATGACAGCGGCAACAACGACTCACAATGGCGACTATTGTTCGAGATGCAAAATCAGCAAATGCAAGCGCTTATTGAAACACTGAAGTCCAAAAGTGAAACTAAGGATGTCATTTTGCCAGAATTCAATCCGGATAAACGAGATACCGATGCACGATCATGGTGTGCCACCGCTGATCTGTGTTTTGAAGGACGCAATATAGAAGGTAGCCAGCTCATCTTAATCATCAGTAAGGCATTAAAAGGTTCCGCATCCACATGGCTGTCACAAATAACCTACCCAGGCATAACGTGGTTACAGTTTAAAGACCTGTTTACCGCTCGATTTGTTAGCGTTGAAACTACCGCTGCTACCCTCATACATTTTTATAATGAAAAACCTAAAGAAAACGAGACTTACGCTGCTTATGCTAGTCGTCAAATCACGTCTCTGTTAAATCGTTGGAAGGATTTGAGCGTTGAACAGATTGCTGTGTCGACGGTTATGGCTCACTTGGCTCAAACAGATACTCGTCTGCAACGACTTGCATTTACTACGGAGATGACAACGCGTCATAAGTTGCAGCAAGAACTCCAGGCGTTCTCCTATCTGAAGCGTAAAGCTCCTTCGGATACTCATACTGACAGCCGAAACGAGAAACGTCAGAAGTTCACACCTCTATCACAAATTAAGTGTCATTCCTGTGGCAAGCTTGGACACAAACAAGTGGACTGTCGCAAGAAGAAAGCGGAAGAGAAGACATCGCCCCCGGCACCAAATACATCAAGTTCTGGACAACGTCAACAAGCTACCAGCAGCTCAGTGGTGTGTTACAAGTGTGGTGTACCAGGCCACATCGCGAGTCGCTGTTCTTCCGGTTCCAGTGCTGCAAAGCCCGTGGAGCGACGTGTCGACCTGTGTGTGGTCGAGCCCCCGTCAGGAACACTAACTCACATTGGTGAGCGTTTTAAGTTTCAATTCGATTCAGGTGCTGAATGCTCATTGATAAAAGAGTGCATTGCTAGTAAATTTAGAGGCAAACGGGTCGATAATGTTGTTTCGTTGTTAGGTATAGGTAATAAAAAGGTTAATAGCACTTTACAATTTTTATGTCAGGTAGAAATTAATAATTTTGCTATGGAAATTTTATTTCATGTTTTGCCAAATATCTATCTTCGTAGTGACATTTTAATCGGTCGTGAGATTTTAAATAACGGATTTCAAGTAAACATGACTGCAACTGAGTTGATTTTGACTAGACTAAAGACTATAAATACATGCAATATGAAGGATGAATGTACACCAGCAAATAATTTCGATTCTATTGATACTGACATTTTATCGGATAGGAAACAAGACTTATTAGATATTTTGCGACAATACTCTGACTTTTTTATTAACGGTTTTCCGACGACTCGTGTGACTACCGGTGAACTACAGATTAGGTTGATAGACCCCAATCGAACCGTGCAGAGGAGGCCTTATAGGTTATCTCCGCAGGAACGTCAAATAATGCGCGATAGGGTAGAAGAATTATTGCGTGCAAAAATAATAAGACCCAGTAATTCGCCTTTTGCAAGTCCAGCTCTTTTAGTCAAAAAACATGACGGGTCTGACCGCATGTGTATAGATTATAGAGAGCTTAATGCCAACACGGTACCGGACCGTTACCCACTACCATTAATATCTGATCAGATTTCTCGACTCCATGGCGTAAATTTCTTCACAAAATTGGATTGCGCGAGCGGCTTCCATCTTATACCAGTCCATCCCGAGTCAATTGAGCGTACTGCGTTCGTCACAGCGGACGGACAATATGAGTTTTTGACTATGCCCTTTGGCTTGCGAAATGCTGTGTCTGTTTTTCAACGAGCGATCATCAATGCTTTAGGTGACCTCGCGTATAAATACGTGGTTGTCTACGTCGACGACGTTCTCCTGCTGTCTGACTCAATAGATCAAGGACTGTTAAGGTTACGCGAAGTGCTAGAGGCGCTAACAAAAGCTGGGTTTTCACTTAACCTAAAAAAATGTTCTTTTTTGAAGACTCATGTTGAGTTCTTGGGATATGAAGTACAATCAGGTGAGATTAAACCCAATAAACGAAAAATTGAGGCTCTGTCATCTTTGCCTTCACCGCAGACGATTACCCAAGTAAGACAGTTTGTTGGTTTGGCATCTTACTTTCGACAATTTGTTCCAAATTTTTCTCGACTCATGGCCCCGCTTCATAAATTAACATCCGGTAAGTGCCCGTTCCAGTGGACTACTAGCTGCGAGGAGGCACGGCAGAAGGTAATTCAAATTATGACTAATGAGCCAGTACTTATGATATTTGACCAGCAATATCCAACAGAGCTCCACACAGACGCCAGCGCAGAGGGTTACGATGCAATCCTGCTCCAAATAGTAGACGGTAAGCAACGCCCTGTAGCTTATTTCAGCAAACGTACATCGCCAGCAGAGTCTCGCTACCATTCATACGAGCTGGAAACGCTTGCAGTTGTTAACGCAGTGAGACATTTTAGGCATTACCTGCATGGCAGAAAATTCACAGTCGTAAGTGACTGTAACTCTTTGAAGTCGTCCCGGAACAAAACAGACCTGACGCCGAGGGTGCACCGCTGGTGGGCCTTTTTACAGGCATTCGATTTTGAAGTAAAGTACAAGGCAGGTAAGCAAATGGCACATGCTGATTTCTTCTCGCGCAATTTGCTGCCACCAACCACAGAAAACCAACAGGTACAGCCTCGTAGGGTGGAGCATAAGCAGGTCAACATAATTGAACTGACCGACAATTGGCTTCTTGCAGAGCAACAGCGAGATGAAAAGTTAGCACAGATAATTTCAGCACTTAGCCAAGGACAACTCGAGGACGATGTAGCCAAAACGTATGAGGTGAGGTCAGGAATACTCTATCGCAAAATACAGAGGAACGGCCGAACAAAATGCTTGCCTATAGTACCTCATGCTATGCGCTGGTCGGTCATTAACAATATCCATGAATCCATTGTTCATCTAGGATGGGAGAAGACTTTGGAGAAGCTGTACAATCACTACTGGTTTGAAGGTATGAGTCGATACGTGCGAAAGTTCGTCGATAACTGCGTGACATGCAAAATCGCAAAATCACATTCTGGTAAGATACAGGCTGAACTTCACCCTATACCTAAAACAGCGATCCCATGGCACACTGTACACATAGATGCGACAGGTAAGTTAAGTGGAAAAAGTGATGCTAAGGAGTATGTCTTCGTATTAATTGACGCGTTTACCAAGTACGTGTTGTTGTACCATACGAAAAACATTGATAGTAAGAGCAGTATAAAAGCTGTGACTGACAGTGTAGCGTTATTTGGTGCTCCAGCACGTATAATCGCCGATCAGGGCCGCTGTTTTGCCAGTAAAGAGTTCAGAGACTTTTGCGAGAGTAAGAATATTAATCTTCACCTTATTGCTACCGGTTCATGTCGCGCAAATGGACAAGTGGAGAGAATAATGAGCGTCTTAAAATCAATGCTTACTGCGATAGAGTCTAACAAAGACAAGTCGTGGCAAGACTCGTTAGGTGACGTACAACTAGCCCTAAATTGCACGGTAAATCGTACTACAAAAGCTAGCCCATTAGAACTTTTAATTGGTAGAGTAGCTCGTCCCCTTGACTTGATGAATATTGACAGTGACGATGCTGTAGACCTTGACGAGGTTAGGCAGTTAGCTTCAGACTCTATAAGGAAATGTGCGAGTTATGACAAAAAGCGTTTTGATAGCACGAAAGCTAACGTTTGTAAATTTAAAGTCGGTGATTTCGTCCTCATTGAAAATGAGGAACGTAACCAATCGAAATTAGACCCTAAGTTTAGAGGACCATTCCAGATTGTTGAACTATTAGATGGTGACCGTTATGTTTTGAAATCCCTAAGTAATAAACGTACCTATAAGTATGCTCACGATCGACTTAGAAAGATGCCTGAGTGTCAAGTACCGATTGATGTTGATGATGATGTAGGTAGCGAAACAGAAACTATGTGATGTGTGTCAAGGTCTCTCAAGGTCTCTCTGTGTGTCTCGATTCGACGGGACGGAGACTATACCAGAATATCGTAGTCGTAGCCCGTTAGAAGTCGGCGTCTACTCTTGAAGTAGTCCGTGGGTGTGCGGTGTGCGGTATTTCTGGGTGGTATAGTCGGGTCTAGCCTAGTAGCGAAGACCATAGAAGTCATGATGCATGACTCGGCATTTCTTGAGGAAATGCGTGTGGAGCAAACTGTTTGCTCGGGCTATTGTGATAGCGACTGACCGCGAATGAGATACCTAAGTTTTCGATTGTTGTAAATTGTTTGATACTTTGTTTTGTTGTCACTCAATGCTACTTGACACTTACACTCAACTTTGATTATAGTCAGTTTAGAAGTATGTAGCTTTATTATCTCATGATTTTGTTTTGATTTGTTACCGATTTTTGATTGTGAAAAGTACACGTTAGAAATGGTAAAAAGAAGTTTTAATAATTTGATTGGCACCCAAGTATCGAATCCGAACAAAGTGATGAGATGATGACAGGATTGGCCGAACGAAAACTGTGCGGTGATATTCTTTGTTTTAGATTAACACACGAGGACGTGTGTCAGCGCAGGATGGCCGTGTCGTATCCGGTCATGAGTATGGTAGCTATGTCGTATCCGGTCATGAGTATGGACGCTAAATGAAACGAGAAGCACACCACGTTGGCAGCGCCACCGTCGCCGTAGTTCGCCTCAACTTGACTTCGGTCGGTGTGCCTCCGACAGAGCCTGGATGATATCGCTCGTGGCATTCACGTTCATTCGTCCACCGAGTGAACAGGTCTAGGAACTGTCCTACCGTTTCATTGATACTCTGTGCTGTCAAATTATTTTGTCATTGCTTAAAATAAGTGATTCGAACATTAAAATCATTGAACGTTATAGTTTCTTTATTTCGCACGAATTACCCCACTACGCGCCCACAAGATGTCTAACGAAGAAGATCGTGGCCAAACAACGGTCCTCGCAACATATAAGTGTAATAACAGCAATATTGGTCCTGTGGCAATATTTGTGGATACTTAGCGATGTAACGTACAGTGGAATTAGCACTTTATGACCGGCTATATGCATACATTAATCAGAATTTTAGATTGTATATTTTTATGCATTTATATAAACATTTTGTTATGGTATAAGTCGGCAAACGAGCATGGATTACCTGATGGTAAGCAACCAGCGCCGCTCATGGACACCCGTAATACCAAAGGAGTTATTACAAATGCGTTGTCTGCGTCTGTCATAAAAAAAACCTTATAAACTTAGAAACTAAAAAAAGGCCTGCCGCCATATCAAATCAAATCAAAATCATTTATTCCAATAAACCATAAATAGGTACTTTTAAAACGTCAAAATATAATAGTAGTCTGTCAGTCTGTTTGTCAGTGAAGCTAGGTGCTCGTTCCAAATTGTAGATTCAAATGGAGAAGAACAAGCAAGAAACTCCATCGTTACTCTTTTTAAAAAATAATATTTGTTTTACAATTCACTAATAATACAATTTGTATACATTATTGTACCCCTATGTGAGAACAATGCAGATACTAGTTGTTAATAAAAAGGAACAAATGATGGTATCTATCATTAAATTTTAATCCCTGCATACTCACAATCTAAAAGAATGCTTAACTATATAACCTCATTCATGGTTTCATTAATTTTGAGAATTTAAGTAACTAACTACTGACTATATATTTATCGTGGTGGCCCGGAGGTTAAGCAGCCCGCCTCTCATGCATGAGGGTGTGGGTTCGAAAACTGGCAAGTACCGATGTGACTTTTTCCGAGTTATATGTACTTACTATGATTATTTAGACACCACTGACATACGGTGAAGGAAACCAGGACTTATAATTTCTAATTATAAGTTTAAAATCGCCAACCCGCATTGAGCAAGAGTGGTGATTAATGCTCTAACCTTCTCTGTATGAGAAGAGGCCTTTGCTCAGCAGTGGGCATTTATAGGCTGATGATGATGATGATGACTATATATTTGAGTATTGTTCAGTGGAGCCGAATTAAATAGACTTTATTCTGTTCAGCATATTATACCGTAATACTAAAATAAAGACTTATATTACAGTCACAGAATGTACTAAGCACATAAAATGCTACATTTAGCACTAATTAGTACAATTACCAATTAGTAAGAATATGCAAGTGGATTACTAATTAGCTATTTACTTAAGTAATTTCGTTCTAGTTTCCATTAGACAGGTCTATAGTTTATTAAGCAATTAATTCGTTGTTTCCTAAGAATTTAGGTGTTCTAGTTTTTGACCTAAGGATGGTTCACTTTTCCTTAATTAGACAAAAATGTACATATGTACTTATCTATATAATTATGCAATTAAACTAATGAAAAAGAGATCTGTTGCGTTAGTTATAAACAATATTTGTAAAATAGAACTTAGTATATAATTTTTTTTTAATTAGGCCCAGACTGGTTGTTTATATAATTATATACTTCACCAAATGGTTACAAGATTAAAAAGAAATTAAAAATATCATCATGGTATTTTTATGTTCAAATTCAAATTCAGAACCGTCCCCTACGAAAAACGACTAGTTGCCAGCCGCATCCATTGGCTCCCCGCAACTCTGACGACGTCGTCAGTCCACCTAACAGGAGGACTGTCGAAGGCAGATCTCTTGCATCTAAGTCTTTCGGTGCGTGGTCACCACTCGAGTACTTTTCTGACCTATGTCCTGTCTGTCCTTCAAGCAATATGGCCTGCCCATCGCCACTGCCCGGACTTGGTGGCCTGGAGGTTAAGGTGTCCGCTTCTCATGCTTGAGGGTGTGGTTTCGAAACCTGGCAAGTACCAATGTGACTTTTTCCAAGTTATATGTACTTTCTATGATTATTTAGACACCACTGACATACGGTGAAGGTAAACATGGTGAGGAAACCTGAACTTATAATTTCTAATAATAAGTTATAAAATCGCCAACCCGCATTGAGCAAGCATGGTGATTAATGCTCTAACCTTCTCCGTATGAGAAGAGGCCTTTGCTCAGCAGTGGGCCCTTATAGGCTGATGATGATGATGATGATGATGATTGCCACTTCAGCTTGCAGATTTTAAGAGCTATGTCGGTGACTCTGGTTCTTTGGCGAATTTCTACATTGCGGATTTTGTCGCGCAAACTAATTCCAAACATTCGTATAACTAACACAATTTCTTTTTAGTCTTCCTATCTCCACATATTGTAACTCTTACCTAAGCTAAGATTGCCCGCGAAGTTTTCATTTCCACCTACACCGAGGATGCGTTACATAAAAACTAAATTACGTTTTAATTCAATTTGTGTAGTGAGGCCGATAATTACACCACTCGCCCTTGCCGATGTTGTGGGATAATTTATAAACGGCAGCGAGTTTTACATTGCGAACAAAAGTTATAGGTACCATATACTAATATTATAAAGAGGTAAAATAGTAGGTTTGTATGCTGGGTGTAATCTGTGGAACCATGGGCGATTTTCAAAATTCTTTCACCGATAGATAGAGAAAATGTTTCTGAGTAGTATATATAGGCTATATTTTTCTCGTGTATGGAAAGTAGTTTCCTCGGGAGAGAGGCGAAGCTGCGTAAAATAGCTAGTTTAGAAATAGTTAAAATTGGCAAAGAAATCCTGAACAACTTATGCTGCAGTCTCTAATCCATCTGCCAAGCTTATAGTTTATAGCGAATTCGCAAACGCATCCACAACCGAAGAAAAACTAAGTGTGGGGGTCAAGTATTTAATATAAGCGTAGGGTTTGGCTGGCAAGCGAGGTGAACTAGGTAAGAAATGTCGGCCTTATGTTTACAATTGACGAGTACAGAGGTTTTTGACCTGTCTTCACAATCCTGAACATATCATCACAGTTTGATGACAATAAACGTACGAGCTTCACTACGCGACATCTCCTGCCTTGCGCCACATAAATAGTTGCGCAGCTTAGATGCAATTTGGACCGCCGGCCCACTCAAGTATGGTGCACCGCGCCATCGCGCATTTAATAGGATTTCGGAGGCTTTTACCATCCACCGCCTATGTATATAAGCATATAATGTGGCCTTTATTTTGTGGCTAGATTTTTTCACTGAAATTCCTGAAATTACGAGGAGGTTTTAAACGTTTTGTTTTTTTTTAGATTTCGCTGTGTGTGTGTGTGTAAGAGTCTTTGCTTTTTTCGTTGTGTTGGGTAGTCTCTTTGTATTTTTGTTCCGTTCTTTTGGCTAATTAATGTACTCAACTTTAACTATATGATTTCAAAATGAGGTAAACAGAAAAGTGTTTTTCATTCTCATTACGTACACAATATACCTAATTAGCTAGTGATAGTAAAATTAATTTTATCCACAATTCTTCATTAATGCTGGGAGTTCTTAGAACTGGACCCAGGAACATTATCAGATAATTAAAAAAACAGACAGACAAAGCAATATCTAACGCTATATACCTACGTGGTAAACTCAGAAAATAATAATGATACCGTGTAATCACTGCGTTTAATGAAAATAAGGATAAGCAATCATAAGATAGTTTATTTTTAATAAAATAGGAGGCAAACGAGGAGTCGGTTCACGTGATGGTAAGCAATCAGCGCCACCCATAGACACCCGTAACACCAGTCGAGTAACATGCGTATTTGAAGAAGGAGTACATGCTAGTTTCTTGAAGGTTTTATAAGTCCATGATATTATTAATAATCTTCTATATAATCATGTTGGGTTTGACACTGCTTTTTTATGTAATAGGTCGGCAAACGAGCAGATGGATTACCTGATGGTAAGCAATCAGCGCCGCCCATGGACACCCAGGAGTTACGAGTGCGTTACCGACCTCTTAGGGATTAGGGTTTTGGAGATTAAGGGATTGGGGAGGGATCGGACTCTATTTAAGGTTGTGTAGAAATAAAGGCACTTAACTACTATTACCTAGTATTTTATTTAAATACTAGATTTAAACATGTAGTTACATAGTATTAACGAATTTTCTATTCACTCAAACAACAATGAAATGAGATAACCAAATAAAGAATTATATGGCTAACAACAAAATGGTTGCTCGCTCGCAGGTAATTCAGACTGAAATAGCCTTTTTTTTATTTCACACGTACTTTTTACACCAATAACCGTTTTCTAAACGATAATAAGGTTGTGGCCATGGAAGGTGCTGGGAAGTAGAAGGTGTAGCCGATTTAACAATTTTTGAGGTATTAACAAAATCATACTAATACTATTAACACGAAAGTTTGAACATACAAGTTACACATTACACATATAGTTTACCATTGAAATAGTTAATTCTCCATGGTGTTTCGTGAATGGACTACTCTCTGTTGTGGAATCCAAGACATTTATTTAAACTTCCAGAACGTGCTGGACTTCAGTGCTCAGGTGTTTTCATGGTCGTATCTACTGCAAATCCTGGCTTATAGGAGTTGCAGCGGGTTTGGTAGTGTGTGGCGGACTTGCACCAAAAAAAGAATACTTACAAATTTATAGATCATTGTTACTCTTATACTTAAAAACTACTGAATACATTTAAATGAAATTTTGTACACAGATACATAAATTATAGTCTCTAATAACACATAGGCTTTATACCATGGTCGCTTTAAGCTAGTAGTAAGACAAGGATGTAAGGATAGGAAGAAGCAGTCAGCTTCTGCTAAATTGATGACTTACTCAGATAGCAGTCTTATTAGAGTTGATGTACTTTGATCTTGGACACAATTCCCAGATTTGGCAAAATGTTTTTGTGGTTTTTTTTCTTTTTTTTTCATGTAATACGTCGACGAACGAGTTTTCGGATTACCCAATGGACGTCGCCCATGGTCACTCACACCATAACAGTTACAAGTGCGTTTCCAGCCTTTCCGAGATTAGCGTTTCGCAGATTAAGGGATTGAGGAAGGATGGGGAAGAGAAAGGATTTGTCTCCATCTTACTAACACGGCGAAACAAAACGTTATGTACTCTCCACGCCAGTTTTTTTGTATCACTGGTTGAGTCGAACCATTCGTGACTTAGCTCGGAACTTTGATTCTGGATTTGTGCATGGCATATAGCGACAGGACATACTTGAAACTCATATTAGAAAGAAAGAAAGAGAGAAAATATTTATTTGTGAGAATGTAGTACAAATATAGGTGTTTGTGTTATGTGTATGGAATCTCACACATTCTACCGAATTGGTGTACAAATTATTTAGCTTAATATCTAGTTATAACTATGCACTACTTATTCTTAATCTATGATAGGTCATCTAAATAATCTTTAGTGCAATAATAACATTTATTTAGCAAAAACTCAAACAATTTTCTTTTAAAAGACATTAGGTTAAGATTTTTTAGGTCATTTGGAAGTTTATTGTAAATTTTGATAGCCATGCAATATGAGTTTCTGCTATATAATGTTGAGCGTTGGCTCGGTACAAATAATTTATTAGGGTATCTACTATTTCTACTAGTAACAGATTTTTTCTTAATAAAGAGATCCGGGTTTTTGTATACAAAAATAGAAATTTCGTAAATATACAAACAGGGCAAAGGCAGGATACAATATTTTTTAAATAAAGGTAAGCAGCTGTCACACATGCACGTAGACATCTTTTTTGTGCTCTAAATGCTCATGCTTACAACTGGTGTATTGTTAATATTACATTATGTATATGTATGTGAACCTCTATCTACTCCTTGAGACGAGCAATGACCTTCACATTAATATTGTTATGAATAAAAACGCTGATTTCAATGCCCAAATTTTAATCTATCGTATATATTCTGTAATAAAAAACAAAGTCCGTAATTATTGTACGGAAATCAAATGGAAGTATAAGTGTGTGCGGAAATATGTAGTTATTTTATAAAACAATCAACAACCATTTTTATTCAGGTTCAAAATGTTGTGAATAAGAATAGTGAGTATAGGGTTTGATTCTTGGATAGTGCATGTTGAGGTTTTGTGGTATAGACATGCTTTTGTATCATTGGGGTATAGAGAAGCAGTAGACTTGGATTTTTGGTTGTCTCATTTCACTTTTTTGGTGAGTGGGAGCGTAAGACTCTTACTGACAACAAACTACCTCGTTCTTTCTGTCGCTTTGGATCGTGGCATATTATTGCACTTGTATATCCAAAAAAGAGACTAAAATATTGCAAAATCACTTGCGGACTGGCGACTTCCAACTTATAATTAGAAATTAGTCCAGATTTACTTACGAGGCTTCAGCGCGAATTAATATCGAATCCTTCTCCCCAATATGATTGTTGGGCATTCTATCATATATGAAAAACTAATGGGTACAGTTCTGGAAATTTATAAAATATTGAAAAATTGGAAATACCCCTTTCACTCTTTGTTTAACCCGGGAATCGAACCTGAGACTATTCAACTAACAAGGCAACTAATATTATTTAAGCGATGTTTTGTCCGTACCCCTAATTCTTAACAAAAAGTAAACTCTCTAATCTGCCCTTCCCTTAAAATCTTGGATTAAAAAAGCAATTAGCCGTCTACCTTCTTAAAACAGGAAAGCAACCGGTCGTTTGAATTAAAATCTTATTATTTTATCCAATAATTAAGTTGCCTTCGTATATTCTGGTCCGACGTTGATTATGTCTATTTTTTCTTTTCAGAGCGCCCATTACAACTGATACAATGGAATTCCCTTGATGAGGGTTTCAGAGCGCTGAAGAATGGACAAGGTAAAAATAATTTTCAAAAATGTAAAATCTTCATTACACGCAAACTTTGTTCCTTAAGGAAATCAAACATGCACTACCATGCGTTACATAATAACCAGACTATCAAACACTTCACACAAAACCGTAGCGACGTTGGCTACTACGAGTAAATCGTAGCGATATGTCGTAGCGCATTCGTAGCACGTAGTAGTTCCGTAGCAAGTGTCTCGTAGCATTGTAATTTAGAAAATTATAATGTACTGTGTATTTACTGCGTGCCTGCATGCTAGCCGTGTTAATATATATATATATATATATATATTAATGTTTCTTATTCATGTCATCATCATAATCAGTTGGCTTCTCTAATAATAAAAATACCTGCCTTTTGAGGGAATTTGCCATACTTCTGATTAAGCAGCAAATTTATGGATATTCGCTAGGTCACTGAAATTTTACAGTTAGACCATGATCGGCACGTAGCATTCCGTGCGAGCCTCAAAGAGCCAGTAGACCACCACAGCCGGGGACCTATATGGCTGGATGTTCAGCCGGGGTTGCGGGCCAAGCGCAATGTGGCACCGCGGCTTCGGCCTAAAGCAGGAGAAGGAACGGGGTTTTTAATCAGTAAGAGTCTGACCCTCTCTCCGCCTTACCCAAGGCGGGAGAAGTCATTGTCACAAAAAAGGGCATGATAATACAATGACATGAAATTGAAAATGTATAACCAATTGTTTAAATGGGGTAGGTTAGCATATGAGCGGACGGGCTGTTCAAGTACATTGCCAGTTTTTTGAGATTTGTTAGGGATTTGTGGATTTGGAGATTTAGAGATTTTGGGCTGAGTGATACGAATTAAACATAACATCGCATTAAATATATTATATGCTAGACGTCGAATATTGCCCAAGAAAGTTCTACAACAAACAATATTTCAACTAGGAGTTTTAGTATTCCCTGCTTACTCCGCGAAGCACACGCTACATAACCCAGGATCCTTCATCATTCCAATTTTTATGTTTTCCAATCGAAACAGTGAACTCAATCCATGTTTATAGCGGAACTCTTCATAAAAACTGTACGACCTTTATTTTATAGTTCTGAGTATGAATTAGACAAGGTAAGGTTATAAGAAAGGGCTTCGTGATTTTAAATTGAGGGTTGTACGGTGAGTGATGGGAAGTGGTAAATCTTTCTAAAGGATTAAATCTCAAACGTATCTATATTGCATGAGAAAAAACCAAGGATTTCAATAAGCAAGTAAAAATGGGAGTGGGCCAGTCATACTTGTAAAAGACACCAATGTATGTTGGGAAAGATCTGTTCTGGAATAGTCGAATGTTATCTTAAATTATTAGTTTACTAGCTTTTGCCCGGCACTCCGTTCGCATGGATTAGTGACTTCCTACAGATTTTTGGTATAAAAACTATCCTATGTCCTTTCTCAAGTGTCAAACTATGTCTGTACCAAATTTCACAGAAAGCGGTTCAGTAGTTTAGGCGTGACGAAAAGACAGACAGACAGAGTTACTTTCGAATTTATAATATTAGTTTGGATCTTACAACACAAAAGGTTTTGTTAAATTCGAACCATCATTCCGGAGATTCGAAGAAGGAGTGCGTTTAATAAAACAAACACCTCTTCAGCTTTATAATATGAGCATAGATTAATAGATTTAAGTGTAGAAGAGTCATGCTTCGGCACGAATGTGTCGGCTCGACCGGAGTGATACCACGGCCTCACAGAAAATGCGTGAAACAACCACAGCGTTGTGTTTGGCCGTGAGTGCGAGGTTATCGGAGGCCCAATCTTTCCCCTCCCCCGATCCTTCCCCAATCCATAAATCTCCAAAACCCTAATCCCTAAAGGGTCGGCAACGCGCTCGTTACTCCTACGTTGCGAGTGTCCATGGGCGACGCTGATTGCTTACCATCAGGTAATCCGTTTGCTCGTTTGCCGACTTATTACATAAATAAAAATAAAAATAAATAAAAAAGTGTCGGAGGAAAGTAACTTTGTCTAATTCATACTCCCACCCCATGACTTCTTTTACAGCCTACGACCATGAGATCGGTATGGTTTATAATCAGGCGCACGGTTTGTTCTATGACGTCATAAAATGATGCTTTTTATCACTTACGGGATCAGCAGATGTTTGTCAAAGTTTTTAAAGGCTAAATGTTACGTTTTATTTGTTCAAAAATAAGTATGAAATATATTTTTATTAGTTTTCTGTTTTTGTGTAACCTTTGCCTTAAATTGTCTTCAGATTTTATTTGACGAAGTGAAATGTAGAAACTTGTTTGTTTTATAAGATACATGCAATAGTGACCATCTGCTCTTTTCTAAATAGTAACTGTCATTAATGTTTTCAATTTCATTATGTTGTAGTGACACTACTAATACAGGTAATGGAAAACTTTAAATTGCCAATTCACCTAAAGCAACCGTGTCGATTAATGCTTAAACCTTTACCACGTGACAAGATGACTTAGCTGGGTGATGATGATGTGGATGATAATAATTATTATGAAAATCACGCCTGATATTCTTTACAAGGGGTAATGAATTTAGTTTGATAAATCATTTTATAATTTAATTTAGTATTTAAATTTTTCGGTCTTGAAAAATGTTGATGTTGGGTGTGGCATTTGTTAATGATAATAACTTTAATATGACAACAATTACTTTGTGAAAATCAAAATTAGTGGGAAAGTCTGCAGTTGGGTAGGGCAGACCAGAGCGATACCGCATAAAAATATAATTTCGTTGTGTTTTTGCCATATGAGTGAGCTTACCGGAGCCTTAATCTTCTCCTCTCCAAGTCCCAAACACCAGATCTTCCAATTCTTTAAGACGCTGGCCGAAGACTCCTCTGATGTTGCTTGTGTTCATCGGCGGCTTCGAGTTTTCTTCCAGGTCTGCTCGCCTATCCAAACAAAACCAAGTCTGTGATTATTGTAAATAAAATTCTCGTCGTAGTAACTATCGTAGCACATACAAAGTTTTTTGAAAATCACGAATTTTACATATAGGTACTCGCATCGCGGCGACGCAGGCTTCTTATGAATAAGAGTACCTTTGTGACTTGACACTTGAAGAGATTTAAGTTGAATAAACATTAATACCTCATTATTTTAAATTCATCTGTGCATTATAGACGATCATAATTATGTATACATATGATGTGCACCATGCATCCATCCGTCTTTTCGTAAGGATATTATTCAACAAACCCCAAGCAACATAACAAACGTTCGCGCACCTATTGTATCTCGAATTACCACAATCGAAATGTCATGTTTTTATCGCTGTAATGTTTTTTTCTAATAGGCAAATACCGCATCCACGCTCCCCTAGACTAGAAACAGGCGACACCACCCATTCATTAACTGAGGAACGGTTTAATTCTCTGAACAAGGTAATGAGACGTACCATTCTGAGCGAACACTTTTAATTTTATACGTTCACTCGCCTCCCGTCTCTGCTCAGGTTTATTGTTCTATCAAGTCCAAGTAAATTCAAGAGTTTTCCACCTCCCAGGTAGAAGAAAATGGGCAATTTTAGCGTATGGAATAATGTACCTTTGTTCAGTTTTTATAAAGCTGAAAATGGTACTTGTATTCGATTTGACTGCACGGTTGGTTCACAACAAAATTTACGATTAGCGCGGTGGCTAGGCAACTGGCTGCCGTGTAACATGTCGCGGGTTCGAATCCAGTATGGAACAACTCTTTGTGTGATCTACAAATTGTTGTTCATGGTCTGGGTGTGATGTGCATGTGAAACAGGAGAAAATCCCAGTGTGGTGTAACGTTTTTTATTTAGCATGTGTGTTGCTACAGGTACAGTCAAGGTTCAATAGTTAAATTGTCCTCTATTCAATATGAAATTGTCTAGAATGTCTACGTAGTAAAAGGTATGCTACTAATTCAACCAGTACTAGTCTATGATGAAATTCTAGACCTTTTTTTAATATTTTTGGTACCTTTTTTTTATTGTTGTATTATAATTATTTCTTATTATTGTACATAACTTTGCAATATTTTTTTTTCTTATTGTTCCTGCCAAATAAAATATTTCTTTCTTTCTTTCTTTCTTTCTTTCTTTCTACCTTTAAACATTGGTAAAAAGCCACTACGCTATTAAGTCCTAATTGTACATTTGTTTGTTAAGTGATAAACCATTTTGCTAAAGGCTTAATGAAACAGCATATTTTCTCCTATACTCGGAGTAGCTTCCGATTCAACCACGTAATTCTTCAAAAACCTACGAAAACATTTTTAACCTGTATCACTACGTAGTCCCATGTCCGCTGTATGCTTATAAAACGATGATGTTGATGCGGCTTTTTTAATAGATAGATTGATTAAAGAGGAAGTTTTATAATATGTATTATGACATTCATTAAATAGTTGAGAAATTTTGGTATCAGTACAGCAACCGTTCGAAGCTGGATCGGGTCGCTAGTTTACTTTTATTTAGATTAGTTTTTGTTAAGTTTTCATTCAGTAAAATGACATATTAACAGTTTATTAAGTAGTTTTTCTCCACGTGCCATTGTCGTGGAGCATCCCTTTTATTCATGACAAGATTCCTTAGTAAGTACGTAGGTCATATTTCTGACAAGGTAATAAGTCTAGGGTATCCGTCTACTTAATTTTGTACTTAGATTCTTGTTACTAAGTGTGAGTACTTGATACTACTCATTTAGTGTGATTTAGTGTTAAAGATACTTAGATGTCTATTGTTGCTTAACGGTATGTGTGGTATACTAACCCAGGGTCGTAGGATCAAACATTTAATTTATTCCATTTTTATCCTTTTCACTATACTTCTTTAACCTATAAGTTTTCTGCTGAGCAAAGGTTTCTTCTTAGACGGAGAAGGTATGAACATTAATCACAACGCTTTCTCAAGGCGGATCTGCGATTTCAAACTTGTTATTAAAAATTACAAGTCCAGGTCCACTATATTTTCCTTCACCGTATGTCAGTGGCGTCTAAATAATCATAGTAAGGGCATAGAAACATAAACTTTTTCAACAAAAAACATCAAAATCTATTCTATCTAAGCACATAAGTCAACAATAGCTGGACCAATTTTGACAATCTCTTTTTGGTTGTGTTTATTATTGTCAGAAGAAAGTAGCTTATAAAAGAAAATTGTAAAAAGTAGGATAAAGTACAGGTTTTTTTTGTGAGGGGAAAATCATCAAATGACTTCTCCCGCCCAGGGCCGGGCAGGAGGGAGTGTCAGACTCTTACTGACTAAAAACCCCCCTGTTCCTACTCCTGCTCTGTGGCCAGGTAAGTCAGTAAATAGGAATCGGAAAAGTAGTTGGAAATACGTGCAAAGAACGCGGGTAAGTACATAACAACGATCGATTTGGAGCCACGGTTTAATTCAAATTAACTCCAAAAGGTATAGGATTACCTTACCTTATCCTGTGGATAAAAATAAGCATGATGACGTAACAATATTTAAATCAACTTCAGTCAATAACGGTATCTGTCACCAACCTAGTTTCCGTCCACCTGGTACACACCCAATCCAAACTTTTCCAAAAGCCAATCCCCGAACCGAGGGGTGAAGATCCTGGATTTTTTTCGGCGAAAACTTTCACCCAAAGTGGACGAACGACTTAGACATTGGGGGAACTTTTTTAATTTCCACAAGTGAACATAATCGTTGAGGATGGTGTCATCAATCTGGATGTGACATGAAGTGACTGCCAGACTCATCCATGTGCTTCCACTGAGATTTTTTTGTTGTTTCTAGTTTATTTTTTTAGATTTATCATGTGTTGTGTTGTTCGTTGGTGTTGTAGGATGGGATATAAGGCGGGGAGATTTTTGTAAATTATAATGGTTGGTTTATAAAATAAGAATTGTGTCATACTTATATTACTTTTGATTTTTTTGCATTTGATAAGTCTTTTTTGGAGAGGGAAATCATCCAATAATTTCTCTCGCCGGGTGAGGCAAAAGGGAGTTTCAGACTGTTACTGACTAAAAACTCCGCCGTTCCTACTACTGTTGTAGGCGGAGGCTGTGCAATTAAATGAGGCTCGTATTTTGTTATGATTAACAGATCTTTTAAATTGGTTTACCCGGAAACAATTCGTAAAGTCATCTCTATTCCGAGAAAGAATTATTGAAAAAAAATACAAAATTAAATTGATATTTCCTGCAATAAAAAATATAATTACATACAACCTTGTTAAGCTGTAATAATATAAAAAAATGTGTACGTATAACCGGGCGCCATGTTTTTCTGTGACGTCATTACGGAATTGATTGATGCTTCCGCAGGAAATGTTGTGTAGGACGACCATGCATCGATTTCAGGATATTAGGTACATTTCGAATCAGGTAAAATTATTTTCATATTTAAAAAATATGTAAGCAAGAGACAAAATTATTTTTTTCAAAACGCAATATACCGTGTCGTCAGGTCGTTTACAAATATAAATATTTCTTTGTAATTTGTATGGACACTACAAAATTGTGACGTCATACATTTTGACGTACAATTGAATACTGATTTGTCATGCATAAGTTAAAAACAAAATATTAAGAAGAACCTCAAAATTATAACAACAAATAAAACCTGTTAGGATCTTATAGAGGATTTTTTTTTGTTTTCGTACATGCCAGTCGTTGGTTTAGTTAAAGAATTCAGTGAACATTTCCCGTCATTGCTAAAAATATTGGTCACCGTATTAAAAAAATATACACTTGGTAGATAGAGGAGGAGGTGGAGTGTGTTCTTCATGGCACTTGACTTACGCGTGTGACGACGGCATAAACCTACTGTACAAATTTTATACATCTTTTCAACACGGATTTGATCCAGTAGCATACCTATAGCATAGAGGAGAAAAAAATCTTGATATTAAATACAGAAACTATGAAACAATCAAACAAAAAAAGATAAAAACAAAAAAAAAATATTACTATTTTTTAATTTTACATTCACAACATAATTTTGAATAAGTTTAAAATGTCGGTGACAGAGGCACGCGCTGACGACGGGGACGTGTTAATTGTATGATCGCTATCATTGGTTCTTTAATGTTGTCAATATTATTCATCATATTATTAGTATAGTATCTCTTTTCTTCTTCTCTTAAATAATTAAGTTGTCTATGTATGAACGCTGTGTGTACCTGTAATAGGCATGCTTATTTGGTCTTTGGTTGCTATATTTATTACTAGTATATAGTTTATGATACGTGTGCTGTTGGCATACCAATAAACAAATAAATACATAAAAAAACCTCAAACAAATAAACCTTTATTAATATTTATTTGAACAATCTTTAAATATCCAACCACTACCACTCACCCTGCGGATATCGTCAGTCCACCTAGCTGGAGGGCGCCCTACACTACGTTTGTGTCTGTAATCTCTACCCTAGAACAAGTCTTCTTCGGCAAATGTGAACTGCCCACTGATACTTCAGTTTGCTCATCCTTCCCCTTCCGCCAAGCTTTACTAAACAGTCTAAAAATGTGCACATTCTAAAAAGACGCTTTGGTACTTGATACATGAGAAGCAGACATTATAACTTTCTACTAAGACTTAAACAAAAACATAGCTGAAATGAAGTATAACCTATATGTATATTAAGCATTTTTTACATAAAAACAATCCTAAACTTGCTGTGTATCGTGCTAACACCGTTTTTTTGATAAGAGGGACAGAAAACCATTTAAAGTCTAAATGACTTCATTCGCCTAGATTGAGATGAGAGGGAGTGCCAGACTCTTACTGACTAAAAGTCACCCCGTTCCTTCTCCTGCTTTCGAGGCTACTGTACCTTATGCGCTTGTTTCGCAACCCTGGATAACCCCCTTCATTTACGTTTGACGTCCGTCTAAGAGCTTTAGTTAAGTTTAACGGTAATTAGCTAAAGATTTTGTAGCTAAACTACAAGTTTAAGTCTAACGGTGTGTAAGTAGCATTTTCATGTTATGTAGTTACTAAAAAAACTTAGTAGGTAGTACTTTAAGGATTTTAGGTAAAAAGTAGGTATTATTAATGTAATTACATACTTTACAGAAGAATCGTTTTGTGTGTAATTACCGCACTCAGAGACATTTAATGATTACTTAAATAGTTACTAAGTAACAATTTAAGTGTGGTGAAAACAATTGCCTAGTACAGTTAAATAACCATTAAAAGGAACATTGTCGGTGGCTGTAAAACACTTAAAAAATGAAGTTCAGATTGCGGGTTGAGTAAACACTTAAAATTTTGAATTTCAGGTTGCTAAACTATTGAAAAAATATATATTTATATCTACGTCTATACTAATATTATAAATGCGAAAGTAACTCTGTCTGGTAATTTGGTACTGACATAGTTCGGAACTCGAGAAAGGACATAGGATACTTTTTATACCAAAACTCTGCAGTCACTATTTAACGCGAACGGAGCCGCGGGCAAAAACTAGTTATACAATAAAATCCCACAAAACGACAATAAGTTGCAAAATTATTTGAACAAAACGAAAACACAACAACTTTATTAAAAACCTGATCCATATGATTGCAGTCAATTAAGAATCAATGCGCCACGTGAATAGAACAAAGCGTGACGTCATCGGTGACAGCGTGACAGCGTGATAGTGTGATGGCGTGATAGTGTGATAGCGTGACATCTCGTTATCGTGATACGCGCGGAGTATATCACTAGTGGACCTATTACGTGTTGATAGAAAAGTTGTTATATTTTTGTTAAGGTTGAATTTTTCTCTAAATAAAAATATTGACAAACACTTTAATTTTGGTTTTACAATGATCATTTCTTAGGATTCGGTTCCTGAATCGAGTATAACATTTATTTTAAGCACTTTTTATTTTATGGCAGAGAAAAGAATTGTGCTCTAAGGGTAGAAGAGCAACGCTTTGACACGATAAGGTCGGTTTGTCCAGTGTGATACTACGGCCCCACAGAAAATCACCATGAAAAGAACGAAAATGAGAAGATTTGTGCGTGTAAGTGACGTTAATGGCGGCTCAATCTTTCCCCTCCCAACTTCCGAACTCCAAATTCCCGAATCCCCAATACTCAAATCTTTAACTCTCAAAAGGCCAGCAATGCACTCGAATATTCTCTGCTGTAAAGGATATCAATGGGCAGCGACGATTGCTTATAATCACGCGATTCATCCATCCATCTATGAAAATAATATAAATGATTGTAGGAGGAGGTGAAGTGTGGGAGAGCCATGCTTCGGCACGAATGGGTCGGCTCGACCGGAGTGATACCACGGCCTCACAGAAAACCGGCGTGAAACAACCACAGTGTTGTGTTTCGCCGTGTGAGTGAGGTTACCGGAGGCCCAATCCTTCCCCTTCCCAAACCCTCCCCAGTTCCTAAATCTCCAAATCCCTAATCCCTAAAAGGTCGGCAACGCACTCGTAACTCCTCCGTTACGGTTGTCCATGGGCGGCGCTGATTGCTTACCATCAGGTAATCCGTCTGCTCGTTTGCCGACCTATTACATAAAAAAAAATGAGGAAATAATAATGCCAAAACAACGATAAAACCATATCAAACAATTTTATAAATAATCAGAGATAAAAAACAGTAAAACAATAGCTCCCAGCTGAACCAGTTTAGTTCATAGCGGTTTGCAAATAAACTTCATTTCAGGGAATACAATGCATTCCCCTATTGTTAGAAACTGGTTCGATCTGGCTAGCCATTGTTCAGTCAGTGCTGTCTCTAACTGGGATCCGAATTCTGTGAAAAACTTTCAAGACATATATGTGGCCTCGCTATGTGTTAACTATCGCATATAATATCTTCTAGGTTCTCAAGAATTGTTTGGTTTGATTTCTTCCGCATCTTTTCGCCATCGTCCCACGCGAAAACGTTTCTATCGCCATAACATATGTAGATGGTTGGCCGTCAACAACTGTGCGATTTCAGGGTAACTTTATGCCTCGCTTTACAAAAAAATTTGAATGATTTTTCAGCCAGATTGTAATTCCTAGCTGTATAAGTTCGGACCTTATTTTTTATCATTAAATTACTTCTCCCGCCCAGTATAAACCGAGAGATAGTCTCAGACTCTTACTGAATTAAAACCCCCGGTTCCTTCTCCTGCTCTGGGCCGAGGCCGCGGTGACTCATTGCGTTTAACCCGCAACCCCGGCTAAACATCAGCCCTATAGGGCCCCGTCTGTGGTGGTCTATTGGCTCTTCGAGGCGCGCGCGGAACGCTACGCGCTATACGTTCGGAAACTTACGACCTTGAAGATCATATAAGTTCCTTCAATAAATGGGTGTACTGCACTCCTCCTTAAAAGGCCGGCAATGCGTCTGTGACACCTTTGTTGTTGCAGGTGTCCATTGGCAGCGCAGATCAGATAATACGTCTGCTCGTTTGCTACCTATTCTATAAGAAAAAGACACGTCGTCGGCAAACGAGTAGACGGATAACCTTATGGTAAGCAATCAGCGCCACCCATGGACACCCGTAACGGAGGAGTTACGAGTGCGTTGCCGATCTTTTAGGGATTTTGAGATTTAGGAACTGGGGACAGATTGGGAAGGGGAAGGATTGGGCCTCCGGTAACCTCACTCACACGGCGAAACACAACACTGTGGTTGTTTCCGCCGGTTTTTTGTGAGGCCGTGGTATCAATCCGGTCGAGCCGACCCATTCGTGCCGAAGGCTCTTCCACACGTGGTATGAAAAAGTATGTTATATCGGTAGATATTACTTCCGTGACACGAATTAAATATGATTATTTTGCGGATTAAGGGTAATAAGGTACCGTGGTCTCGGCCTAGAGCAGGAGAAGGAAAGGGGTGGAGTTTAGTCGGTAAGAGTCTTGCGTCACCCTGGATGAATGATGTCATTTGAAGATTTTACCCCTCAAAGAAAAAAAACTTGCACCAACGACACAGTTGAGTAATAGAAAGTGGCGCAACAATCGCGTAACTTTTTTAACAACACGTAATACATCAGAAGCAGCGTGTAAAAGAGTTCTCAATGTAACAAACGCATACAGATGTAAGCAGAAGTGCAGCTCGTCTAGTTATTCTACATGAACAGATATAAGTTTTATTGCATTTATCTATTAAATAGGTTAGGTTTATTTAATAGTTTTTGTAGGTACTCAAAATCTTCTTAGTCGACTTAAACGTAATCACATCACATTATTAGACTATAAATGCCGTCTGCCTAGTACAGACTGTCTCTTAAGGAGAATTAATTAATATTACTCATCACATTAATTAGTCAAGGTGATTTGGTGATTTAGAATGTATAATTAGAAAATATAAATCCTGGTTTATTCACGATGTTTTCTTTCTCCTAACCTTCACTTTTCAGTCAGTAATGTCGTAACTATATTGTAAAGTACGTATCCCTAACTACGAGAAAAATAGGCACTTGCCAGGTTTTAAGCTTGAACGTGCATGGGAAGCGCATAAATCATGTTTCCATTATTTATTTATTTTTACCCTTTATGTAGTATATAATAGAACGTTTAAGTGTGGGAGAGCCATGCTTGGGAATGAATGGGTCGGCTTGACCGCAGTGATACCACGGCCTCACGGAAAACCGGTAAGCAACACTTGCTTTGTGTTTCACCGTGTGAGTGAGGTTACTTTAGGTCCAATCCTTACTCCTCATCCTTAATCCTCAAATTCCCTATCCATTAATCATCCTCCTCCTTTAAAGTCCTTTAAAATCCCTATCCATTAATCCTACCTAAAAGTTCTTTAGTACCTATTGCGAGTGTCCATTGATGGCGCTGATAGCTTAATAAAATAGGTAAACCATTTATTTCTTGGTTTTACATATTAAATATTATCAGTTTCAATGCATTATGAAAGTATCTAGATCTATATCAGAAAAAATATAATGTACATATGTATTTGGGTAGTAGTACAAATTATCGTATATTCTCCAAAGAGAAAAAAATATGACCATCAGGTAATTCGACTGGTCGTTTACCGTCCTACGACGTAAAAAACATAATATACCAGTTACTTTGCCCAGATGTACTTTGATTACTCGCTGCACATCATGTGGGTGACAATTTAATTCGAACCCCTAATCACTGATACGGCGCAGTGCACGTGGTCATCGGACATAATTCCTGCGCAGACCACATCATTAATGTTGACAAAGCAAATAGTCAACCCCTGGCTACATTGTAAGCTGAGCGTTTACTCGATCCAACCGAGGGCGCGCTAAGCGCAATGAGGCACCGCGGCCTCGGCCTAAAGCCGGAGAAGAAACGGGGGGTTATAGTCAGTGAGCAGGAGAAGCCACTTGATGGATGGTCAGATATCTTTAGCCAGGGTTGCGAGTGTAATCGTAGTGATGCACTTCCCATCATTGGTAGGGAAAGAAAGTGTCGGACTCTTACTGACTAAAAACCAACTTGTCACTTCTCATTTATATAGCTTCTTCTTCTTCGCGCTTATACCCGCAAACATAGTTAAACATTAGCCCTGATGGGTCCCTGGTTTCGTGATGGTTCTTTTAGGCGTCACAGCCTTCTCGTGAAAAATGAAAAAGGTAACCATGGAGTATCTGAACGTTTTGCTCCATAAGAATTTTCACTTTGGAACAAGCAAATAGCTTCACTAGAAGACAGACTGACCGACTGACATATACAAACCTATTGATATTTTTTTGTTTGACGTTCAAAAGTGGCTGTACTGGTGTTTTTGACTTTAACTTTGCCTTTGACCTTGATTTTGACTTTGTCGGGCGGCCAGCTGTCTTTGTTCGCCGTCACGACCCGCCCCGCTAGTAGTATAGCCGTGCCCTAATCTACTAATACAATATCGCTTACAAATGACTCAATATAAAGCCTATTGCCAATAATTGCAGTGACGTCATCGAACCGTGTGACACAACTGATGGAAACTCCTGGTCACCGCGTGCCATTTTAATGGCGGTACATATTAATTAATTATTACTTAGGAAATTAAATAAAAAATAATAATAATGTAATTGTAAAAACCATAGAACGTTTTTGCTTACGTATTTGAAGATTGTTCATCCCTATAATAACATGTGGTAGTCTCTTAGAGCCCATCCATCCATCTTTGAGACGTGCGAGGTACGAATAGCTCCTCATGCTTCCAGGTTGGCCGACGATTCACCCTTGTTGCGCATTGCCGCTCATCGTGAAGAACCTCGGTCTTATAATTTACCAGCAGACCCAGCCACGCGTTGCTGTGGCTAAGGTTCTTGTCATATCACATATAGACAAATAATTTGCAATAAAATAATATTGTGACTATAAATTGAGATGTATCAACACTCTTCGTATCATTCTAGAGCAGGCAACAGAATGGCAAAGGGAGATTTATCTTACCTTTGTCGACTTCGAAAAGGCCTTTGATACGTTGAAGTGGTCTAGCATCTGGTCCCGTCTGCTGGACTTGGGGGTTCCGCCAAAGATCGTCCGGCTGTTGGAGAGCATGTATAGGAATTATTCCTGTAAAGTGTCACATGATGGCCTTATCTCCGATGACATAGTGGTCCACGCGGGTGTCCGACAAGGCTGCCTCTTATCGCCGCTTCTCTTCTTGGTCGTTCTGGATGGGATCATGCTTCGCACGACTCAAAATCGGCGCCGCGGGATAGAATGGGGATTATCCAACTGCTTGGAAGATTTGGATTACGCCGATGACCTATGCCTGCTGAGTCATACCCACGCCGACATGCAAGCAAAACTGGACGACCTGCGGCAGGAGGCGGCAAAAGCTGGCCTAAGAATTAACACGCGAAAGACCAAAGAAATTAGAGCGGGTGTGAAGAATCCTACACCGTTGCTGATTGGCACAGAGGCAGTGGAACGCGTCCACAAATTTACCTACCTCGGGAGCGTCGTGTCAGAGACTGGAGGTACTGAAGAGGACATCACTTCAAGGATCGCAAAAGCCCGAGCTACTTTCGCGCAGCTAAGACCTGTGTGGCAGTCACGGAAACTGACCCGAAGGATTAAGCTGAAAGTCTTCGGGTCCAATGTAAAATCCGTACTGCTCTATGGGTGCGAAACGTGGAAGGTAACCAAAGACATCTCACGTCAACTTCAAGTCTTCGTTAACCGATGCCTGCGTCGCATTCTCGGAATTTACTGGCCCGAGACAATCTCCAACATAGAGCTTTTGGAGAAATGCCACGAAAGCCCAATCGACCGACAGATCAAGCGCCGCAAGTGGGGATGGATAGGGCACACGCTCCGAAGGGGTCCTGGCCACATACCCAAGCAAGCCTTGGATTGGAATCCCCAAGGGAAAAGAAAGCGTGGCCGTCCACGGCAAACCTGGCGTCGCACCGTACTGGCAGAAGCGACGAGCATCGGTATGACGTGGAGTGAGGTGAAGCGTGAAGCTCAAGACAGATCGCGATGGAGAACTTCAGTGGACGCCCTCTGCCCCATCTAGGGGACACAGGATATTAAGTAAATTGAGATGTAAGCTATCCTATCTTTCAAGTTGGATCAAAATGCACACGGAATGCAAATCAAATTTAAAATCGGTTTAGTAGTTTAGGAGTCCATCGCGACGAACACGTGTCACGAAATTTTTATACATAATGATATTTATAAGTTTGTAATTGCCAATCCGCTTTGAGCAACCGTGGTGATCAATGCTTGAATTGCAGCACAGTAGTGAGTTTTTAAACAAAAGCTGACGATGTGGTCTACCTTTATTAGTATGTCTTGAAAATCTACCAAATTAAAGATAAAAAAATAAAGTTCCATCTTCCACACGGGCGAATACGCGGGCAGAAGCAAGTTGCTGAATAAAAAAGTAGCAATATTTTACCAACATTATTTTTATAAAATTTATTTTGAACTGAATACAAGAGTAACGGTCCACGATATAAATGAAATTGTTATTTTGTTGGGAACTACACGAGCGGCAATATACACATATACAACATACAATTAAAAACATCCATTTCATCCAAACTCACATTATAATTTAAAACAATACATATTCTGATTATTTTGTGTCATAAATAAGTGTTTTTGATGAGACACTTTACCAGTATATTACGAGTATTTTAATTGTAATTTGTCGGCAAACGTGCAGACGGCGTGTCAACAGAAGAGTTACGCATGCGTTGCCGACCTTTTGGGGATTAAGATTAAGGATATTTAGGTATTAGGGAGGGATGGTGGATGGATTGGGCCTCCGGTAACCACACTCAAACGGCTGAACACGACGGCTTTACAGGTTGTTTCACACCAGTTTTGAAACCGTGGTGTTACTCCGGCGAACCGACATTTTTGTGCCGAAACATGGGACTCTATTTCTAGAAGTGAGTGAGCGAGTACGTATTTTGTTTTTTTTTTTGGGATGGGACGGCTGGATGAGCTGGTAAATAACCTGGTGGTAAGCAAACTGCACAGCCTGCGGGCATCTGTAATACTGAAGTGATACCACGGCCTGCCTACTCGATCTGCGTGAGACAACCACGGCATAACAAGTACTGGGTGTACCGACCAGACTCTCTCTGCTGTTAGACAGCATAGAACATACATATATCACACTATTTTAAGCTATCTACCAAGTCAACAAAAGAAAACTCCTATAGCTAAACAACAAACAACAAACAAAAAATAAAAGCAAAAATATTCACTTTACAGAAAAAGCAGCTAGACTAGTCGGCAAATTCGTGGCAACATAAAAATATTTGGTCGGTAACTGTCGAGTTTGGCGACAGTTAAAACAAAACAGTCGGCAGCCGGCAGCCGGCAAGGACTGAAGTAAATAGGAATATCTCTCGATACAAGCGGGCATGAGTCGCGGCTATTTTTGACAAACTTTAAACCGACCAGGCAACATAGGGTTGGTAAAACGAGGTTTTTTTTAATATAAGTAATAAAATTACATGTTCTTAATATTTGAAGCTAAAAAGGATGCCAAATTTGTTGTTACTTTATCGTCGTAGGGACTAACTGGATTTTGAAAATTTAGTAATAATTTGTTAATTTGTTAATTTTGAGGTACTACATAAAATCTCTTCATGGGCTTCCCAGCTAACGGGAGCAATAAGAGGGACGTCACAACACAATCTCGTATTAAAACGCAATTGCCAACTTACTCAATTTAATAAAATTCGAAAAAAGGCCATCGTCTGAACACTACCTATACCGAGATTCCTTGATCGATCCACCTGTGATAATTAGACTAACAAACCAGTTCTAAAGAATTGCTGATAGTCCTTAAATTATAACACGAATCCGACAGCCCTGCAAACAAAATAGAACTCCGTGGCGGAACAGCTCGCGACATGTCACCAAAACGTAGCATTTGTGTGACATTTAGTCCGCGACACTACTTGTTTGTGAATAGATCTGTGCTGTGAATATTGCTTAGCTTCAGCCTTCAGCTTTCAGAGGCTGCTCAGTTCCATTTGACCGTAGCGTGATGTTTTATAGCCTATAGCACTCAAAAATATTATAGCTATCTATCAGTGAAAGAATTTTGGCAATCCGACTAGAGGTTCCAAAGGTTACCCCTTACATAATATTTAATATCTACATCATATGTAATTTATATTATAAACTAAAAAATTTTACCTCTTTACAATATTAGTATAGATTTGTTGGTTTAAGCCAAAGTCAAAAATCATTTATTCCAATTAGACCCTTACTGCCTGTAAGGGTCTTTTGAACGTCAAACAAAATTTTGAAGATATAGTGTAAGTCTGTGTACTGTTTCACGGTGCAAAGGCACGTGCTCCTGCTTGCAAAAAAGTGATACCATGACCTTGCCAAAGCTCAGAGGCTCAATCCCCCTTCCATCCATCCAGACACGCACTTGTAACTCTTCTGATATTGCTCTTGCTAATGAACGATGTTGTTTGTTTACCATCAGGTAAACCATGTTGTATTTTAACGCATAATAAGTAAGGAAGAGAGAGAATTGTGTTGTTAATATAGCTTATTCACAGCTTCTCATATAGTCATTTCAAGAAAAAAACAAATTTTTCATGTTTTAAGAATATTTTTTTAATGTTTTAGCTCAACAAACGAGCAGATGGATTATATGATGACAAACAATCGGCACCGCCCATGGACACCAGAGGAGTTACGTGTGTATTGCCGGCCCTTTGGGATTAGAGTTTTGGAGATTTTGGGATTGAAGAGGGATCAGGGAAGAAGAAGGATTGGGCCTCCGGTAACCGCAATCTTATGGCGAAACACAACTATATGGTGGTTTCACGCCGGCTTACTATGAGGCCGTAGTATCACTCGGATCGAGCCGGTGCATTCGTGTCGAAGCTTAGCTCTCCCAGCATAGAACACTTCGTTTTATACATACACACGCATGAGTTAAAACTGTCCAGATATTTTTACAGCGGCAGGCGGCCATTACTCAAATACACATAAAACTGAGAACAATAGCTTCAAGCTATATGTCCGTATGACAGTGCTTGGATACACGTAAATCATGGTGGATATTGTGGAAGTTCACGTTTTATAGTTTTTAAAATTCTACTAGGTTTTAAGTATATTTTTTTAAACCATTTAAACCTTTAATTTGCTACACAGACACATTACATTATAACACATAGGACATACAACAAAATCCGAAAGTGATGTGTAGTAGAAAAAATATAACAAGCAATTTTGACTGTACTGTAGATATAGTTACTAAACAAAAGAGTAAATAAAGAAAATACATAAAATACACAAGAAATTACTACTGACGGACACACAATCCAAAGAGTCTATTGCAGTTTCTGTTGGATTAGAAGTTTTCGAGACCATATGTTTTTTCAAGGTATGGTGGGATATTTTAGTAAGTAATTTGCTGGTGTTTCATCATCAGTCTGTTGTTGTACTGTTGTTGTCAAAAAAGTTTTTAAAAAAGTTTTTTTGACGCCTTTTGGTAAGGTGGACGTTTTTTAATAAGGATTGGGTCTCCGGTAACCCCGTCACACTCATACGGCGAAACACAACGCTATTATTATTTTAGGCCGGTTTTACTGTAAAGCCATGGTATCACTCCGGTCGAGCTGACACATTCGTGCCAAAGCAAGGCTCTCCCACACCAGTGTAATCATCACGGCATTAGGATTCATTTTCCATAAGTCCTTAAGAAAATCCTGATGGAGACCCATCGCCCTCGGGGAAGGGCGAAGGGTACTGTCAGACTCTTACTGATTAACCGACCGAAGTTCCTCCACTTACCCATGTGTCGGAGGGGCGAGTATTAGTACCTTCTATAGTTACTCCCGGTGTAGTATCAGCTCGCCCCCTGGATCTTGCCCCTTCCGATTAAAATGTTCCACTCGCCCCGTTTTTATTTAATTTGGAGTTGTGGTTCGCCCCTTACGAAAACCCTTACGGGGCGAGTGAAAACTTTTAAAAATTAAATAATTATTTTGATGCATCGACTCGCCCCTTGCGGCATTCCCTTTGAAATTTAACTAAAAAAGGTATATTCAGAAAAATGTACAGTAAACAAAACTGGTAAGTAATTTAACCACTTGTGATATTTTTATTACCTGGCTTACCTACTGTAACAAAAGGGACCTTTATTGAAGTTTTAAGAAAAAATATTCATTTAAATATTTTATAAACTTAGAGTGCTGACAGTTCTTTTAACTAACCAACAATCGGGGGCGAGTTGGAGTATCTAATAATTTAAGGGGCGAGTTGATGCACTTAGGCAATCAGGGGCGAGATCCAAGGGGCGAGCTGAGCCTACACCTTCTCAGCCAGCATATACACACAACACTCTCTCATACTTTCCTGTATCCTTAAATCTTTCTCACCTTCCAAAATTTTCCAACAACAACCAGTTTTACCGTTACGGTAACTGCATGAAAAAAATGGATAACAACAAAAGAGATCAGAACTCACTTTAAAAATTTAATTTCGTACCCAATAACGTTACCGCTTGAATAAATAAATTATATTGTCCACCATATCAAACTGCACTTACACAATTTCCGACTTTAACTGTAATTTTTTAAAGTTCATATTCAATTGATAAAGTATCCAGGTATGTGGTGTAAAAATACCTGATATAAAATAACAGGTAGAAAGTATACCTGTTATAAAATAACAGTGACAATGATCAGCGTTCAATCACGGGACTGTTTCGTGTTCAAACATTAATTAACAAGCATTGTTGGCAACTGTATTTATTTTTTATATTTTATTCCGATACTCTGTTATGCGATTTTGAACTTTATATTCTTTGTATGTAAGTATGACATTGAGATTTAGTGTCATTTCGAAATTACTTCTTTTTAAGGGCGAAAATCATCAAAGACATCCGTTGGAAGAAAAGAAAATGAGGGAGCCTGGATGTATGAGTATAAATTGTAACTCTAAGTTTGAATTTGAAAATCCGACTTGAGCAAAAGTAGTGAAATTTATCGAGGTCAGCAAACTAGCAAACAGATTACTAAAGCAATCAGCGCCATCCATGGACACCTGCAACAAAAGAGAAGTTACGAATGCGTTGCTTTGGGATTTGATGATTTTGAAATTTTGGGATTGGGGATTTGAAAACTTTGGGATTGAGGGAGGGAAAGGATTGGGCCTCCAGTAACCTCACAAAACGCCGAAACATAACGCTTTGGTTGTTTCACGCGAGTTTTCTGTGAGGCCGTGGTATCACTGCGTTCGAGCCGACCCATTCGTGCCGAAGCATGGCTCTCCCACACTTAAGAACCACCGATTAAGAAGCAAATGCATATCCAAATGCCGATACCTCCTTGTAGATTTGATTGTATCAATTAGAAATATATCTGCATGCAAATCAAAGCAAATAGGTACATATAGTCCACTTATCTACATATTCCAATACGTCTGTTCCAGAATATCTCAATTTATACTAAACATACATATACAATAGTTATATTACTTGAATAGCATTGTGCTAATAAAGTGTCGCAGCGAACTGTTGGCACAACTTAGTGTTATTGTTAGCCTTTGTTTTCAGCTACCAGCGGCTATTTTGTCTGGCCAAAAATATCTTATAGCCTTATATAACTTAAAAAAAATGTCCCATACTAAGATTTTCTCCTGTGTCGTGGGTTTTCTTTTTTTTGTGAGGGGAAAATCATCAAATGACTTCTCCCGCCCAGGGCCGGGCAGGAGGGAGTGTCAGACTCTTACTGACTAAAAACCCCCTGTTCCTTCTCCTGCTCTGGGCCGAGGTCGCGGTGCCTCATTGCGCTTACCCCGCAAACTGGGTGCGTTTACAAACATACAATGTCACACACGCAGACCTGGAATAATACTATTTGGATCACATAAAAAGTTGTTCTATAATCCAGGAGTAGACTGCATGTCTGTTAATGAAATACAATTATGTATATTATACATGTCTGATTACACCCTGGAAAATAATGTGTGAAAGTCAGGATTATTATTACAAAACCGAATACAGCCATTTTTCCGTTCCACAGTAATAACATTCTACCCTCATTTTATATTTAACGGAGAACATACTTCATTATGAATGTTTTTATCACGCACCCATATTTACATCAACTTTTATGGCACCTTGCGAGAAAATACAGAAAAAAATATATATATATTTCGTCCAATAAAAATGCGTAGTAAGGTTTTAAACAAGGCTCAGGGACCTCTGAGCTCGGTTTTATCTCACTGGTAATGAATTTTTAAATCTGACTCGTTGGAGAAAGCTGTAAGATTAGAGTTCAAATGAGAACTGTTGGCGCCCAACGTGGGACATACACCTTGGCAGAAAAAAGTACTTTTGCTAGTAGGGTTTTTTATTGTTACAGTTATTTGTGAATCGTTTTCTCTTGCCTCCTTGATAGTGACAAAAATAATGATTGTTTTTCATTACTAGTACTATACGGGTGTATTATTGTATGCATTTGTCTGTTTTTTGAAAACAACAGTAATATGGGTTTTGGAGTTTGTTTTTGTTTTGATAAAAAAGACATTACCCCACACTAGGATTTTCTCCATTGTCGTGGGTGCGTTTACAAAGATACAATTCCACACACACATCACACCCAGACCCGGAACAACAATTTGTGGGTCACACAAGGAGTTATTCCGTACGGGAATCCAACCCGCGACACGTTGCACGGCAGCCAGTTGCCCAGCCACCGCGCCAACCATGCAGTCAAGTATCCAAAAGGGTCGTTTTTAGAACATAAATATCATGTTACCTAATATTGTATAATATCAAATTTTATTTGTTTCGAACATCTCTCTCTCTCTCTCTCTCTCTCTGTCTCTCTGTTGACCTTCTTGGGCAATAAAAGGTGTAACAATAAATTATGTTAAACAAAAAATTCGCTATTTTATATAATCTTCTACTTAATTCTAATCTTTTACAGATATAGTAGTTTAAGTTTTGTCAAGATAAAATGTTAATAGGGTCGAATTTCATATTAAGCGAGGGAGACTTTTATTGGCGCCCACCGCGGGACAATTTGAAGTTGGCGATTAGATTTCTGATTTACGATATCAAGGACAGAAATTTTGATAAAGACTATCGGTAACTTTAAATTATGTGTCTTTTTCAGAATTAATGAGAATAATTTTGTGTATTAAGTTAGGTCATGGTTGATCTTATACCATAATGAGACCGGTTAAATCAGTGTCAAACTAAAAGCGTATGACCTATTTTAAACACTTTTATGGGACCTGGATATCGAATCAAAGACTCGGCTTTGGAACTAATCTTTTATCGTTATTTATTGGACAATTCTAGATGACTTGATTTCAGCATCAATCATTTTGATTAGGTAAGGAACACGTAGGTCACCTGATGGTTAGTTATCAGCACTATGGTCAAGTGCACAAATGTTTTAAGTGCGTAGTGCTTACAGCAAAACTCTCCGCTTCCCCGACGGTAGATTACGAGGCCGTGGTATCATTCCATTCAAAGCGACCGATTGATGTTTTCTTTTTTTTTTTCGTGATGAGAAATCATCAAGTGACTTCTCCCGCCCAGGGTTGGGGGAGAGGGAGTGTCAGATTCTTACTGACTAAAAACACCCCGTTCATTCTCCTGCTTTAAACTGCGGTGCCTTAATACGCTTGCCCCACAACCCCGGCTGAACATCAGCCCTATAGGGCCTAGATCCGCCTGTGGTGGTCTATTGGCTCTAACGCACTTTGAGACCCGGGTGATGCCCAACTTTGGCAGTTCCACGTGGAAAAAGTCATATAGATATAAACTTTCCTAGCAACAGAATTATGAATATAATCTTCCATCTTTCCTCACAAAGAACATCCACATTTTTATCAAGTATTCCTTACAATTCGTTTTAAGTTTATAAGTTAAACAGTATTTTAAACATGAAAGTCAAGCTTCGGACGCCACAACTTAGAACGATGAATAAGTATAAATTTTAAAATTTAAATTGGCTAAGATATGCAAAATTTTGATTTAAGCCTGGCTGCAAAGGGTGGTTCGCACTACGCAGCGAGATTTGTAATTAAAATAGTTTTCTGTTCAAGTCTGGACCTCTTATTCTTGGAATGTGTTAAACGAATGATGAATTTTGTTATGATTTTCAGTATATTTGATTGGTGTAATTTTTTAAATACATATATGTAACCTAGGGTTACAGGTGCCATCGTAATAATGTACTACGGCCTTAGAGTAAAAAGGAATCTCTGTCCAGGAATGGAGAAGCCATTTGGTGATTTCCACCTTTATGTACAAACTAGCTTAACTACACCCCCATTTCGCTCGGGTCCAACTATTTAACTAACAACGAAAGGGTAATTTTTCCCCAAAATTTTCCCCTGTACTATTATAACATATTTTTTATAAGAACCTTCTACTGACTATAAGAGATACAACAAAAAAAGAATTTTCTAAATTGGTCCAGGCGTTGTTGAGTTATGCGTTTACCAACACATTTTGCGATTAATTTTTATATAAATAGATAAGTAGCTTTAACACCATAGAGAACGTTGCATTGACTTCCATCGCTGCGGGCTTCCTAAAAGCCGACTAAGGGACTTCAAATTTGAAAAGGCTGGGCAGACAACGCTGATAAATAACTAAACTTTAAGAAATAAAAAAAGATTCAAATTCTTCTCAAGTTCCTATCATTTGGTCTTTTCTATGGAAGTCAAAGTACAATCACAATTATTTTTATCAAGAGTGTACTATTTTGTAGATTTATCAAGAAAAAGACACTGCAGGTAAAATATTTAAGCGTTAAAGAGTCATGCTTAGGGACAAATGGGCCAGCTCAACCCGAGAGTACTGGCATGGAATAAAACTTACATTGTATTTTTCTGTGCGACCAAAGATATTGAAGGAGCAATCTCTCTTACCCTACTTTCCTCAATCACCTTACATTCTAAAATGCATACCGACTAGATTACCCATCAAAAAGGTATACCCAAGTTAAACTTAATAAAGGCAATCCTCCCCTACCCCAATCCGTCCCCTTTCCCAAAATCTCCAAATCCCTAATCCTTAAAAAGGTTAACAACGCACTCGTAACTCCTCCGTCGTTGCGGGTGTCCATGGGCGACGCTGATTGCTTACCATCAGGTAATTTGCCTGCTCGTATTGCCGACCTATCACATAAAAAAGTCCTAACAAACCAACCTCGACCTTATTAGGAGTAAAGTGTTGATTAAAAAGCAGGTTTAGGTAGGCTGGTTCAGACAGATGGTGGTAAAAAAAAATACTATTAAAATCTAGCACGTGTGGTGCGGAAACTGCAATGCGCCTGCAACGAGCCCTCTCCTCTACTTGGCTGGAGTTTGACTGCGAATTTCGTAATAATTCCACTTTCAAATTTGTTGAAATGTATCTTTGAAAGTTAAACTTAGATAACGCTGGAAGATCTCTTGAATGAATCGCTGCGGAAGAATTTTTTTTTTACATTTTACTTCTAACAAATGTTAGGTATATTTCTTTTTTGCAGTGCTTTTAAATATGATAGAATATAATCAACATTAAGCATGCCTTGTAGATAATAATATTGTGTTATATATGTACGCCTACATGTATAAAATTTTGTATATGCATACACATAGAGTGGAATTAATGCCATTAGCAATCAAAAGCAAGTCAAACCTTTGGGTGGTTCAGAGGTAAATCAATGCTAGGTGCACAAAGCAAGCCTATTTTTGTTTGAGCGCCTATTATAATTACGTTAGCAAAATATAACAAATAAATACATTTTGCTATTACACTTTTATTAGGCACAGTAGAGAAAAATCTAGTTTGATAATGTTATTCTTTACATATTTTTAATTCTATAAAACAGAAATACATTTTTAAATATTAACAAAATAAAAAACAATTTGAAAAGTCAAACTCTATCTACATATAACACGTAAAAAAGTAATTTCAATAAAAAATTGGTAACGTGCCAATAATAAATAAACAATTTACGAAAAAACATTTTAAAATAAAAAATTAAAAACGTTGAAAAAGTTAAAAATGATATCAATCAAAAAACAACGAATCAATCTTGAATGTAACACAAAAAAACAAAAACAATACAATGAAAGGATTGTTACATATGTATTGTTTTGTTCGAGTACCTACTGTCGACGAGATGAGTTTCACTGTTTTATTTTATCAAACTGATTTAATGAAATAATTTATAAATCAACTAGCGACCTGCCCCGGCTTCGTATGAGTGCAATGTAGATAGGTACTCACTCATCATCATCATCATCAGCCTATAAGTGCCCACTGCTGAGCAAAGGCCTCCTCTCATACGGAGAAGGTAAGATCATTTTATCACCAAGCTTGCTCAATGCGGTTTGGCGATTTATAATTAGAAATTATAAGTCCAGGTTTCCTCGTGATCTTTACCTTCACCGTATGTCAGTGGTGTCTAAATAAATCATAGAAAGTATATAATACTTAACTCGGAAAAAATCACATTGGTACTTGTCAAGTTTCGAAACCACACCCTCATGCATGAGAAGCGGGCTCGTTAACCTCCGGGCCACCACGACACTCTTCAATGGATATTATTGTACATATTATAAACAAAATCCGTAGTAGCATAGTATAAAATAAAATCGCTTTTTCTGTCCCTATATATGCAAGCTTACATCTTTAAAATTAATTGATGATTGATGATTTCAATGCGGTTTTTTTAATAGATAAAGTGATTGAAGGGAAAGGTTTATATGTGTAATAACATCCATTAAACAGTGGAGAAATTTAGTATCAGAATTTCACTCGTGCGAAGCCGGGGCTGGCCGCTAGTTATCGCAATAAAGTATTATAAATCCAGCAAAGAATTATGTCTTGAGTACATCTACGCATATTATCTTCAGAAGCAATCACAAACTTAAAATACGAAGTGTTAATAACATCCCCATTAATTCTAAGTTAAACAGTTTTACATAAAGAATAGTAAAATCGAATTGTGGCGTCCGCTGGGCCACAGAGTAGACTGAATTATGCCGCCATTTTGAGCCAAAGAAGCGACAAGTCGGATAAAGCCAGTCGTAACTGGCTCTAGAATCGAGCGGGATCATAGGCCGGGAGTGTGCTCGGATTTTGTATAGACATCTGACGGGAAGTAGTAAAACGAATATACGAATCAACTGGGAGAGCCATGCTTCGGCACGAATGGGTCGGCTCGACCGGAGTGATACCACAACCTTACAGGAAACTGGGTGAGGTTACCGGAGGCCCAATTTTTCTCCTCCCCAATCCCTAAATCTCCAAATCCCTTATCCCCAAAAAGTTGTCAACGCATCATCATCATCATGATTTTTTTAACTGCTTTAACGTCCACGCCAATAAAAGAAAGAGAGGTTAACATACATTTAAGATGAAGATGGTGATCTTGAACAATGATATTATTGAATATACATATGTAGGTAATACTAGATATTATGCCATATCTACATTCACATGTATATGCACACTGACTAATTGTATTGTTTGACTAATTGCCCTAATTGCACACAAGTTGTAGTATACATCGTATTTGTAGTACTTAGTAATTTGAACATTTAATAACGATCAAGCTTTGATCCTTAGAATTATACTCTGCATTGATTTATATGTATTCAATAGGTTACTTAAAAATGCCTACTTAAATTCTATAGCCTAATTTATGTATTTCATGTGTCTTAATAAAATGATAAATGTGAGTATGTAAGTTATAATTTTACGCAGAATCGGCTGGACCGGTCTGGTTGGAATTTGGTAGATAGAATGTGTATACATACATGCATACGTGCATACAATGTGGATGAAACCGTATGGGATGTTGATACAACTAGTTATTTATACATGGTAGCTTGTAAAAAAAATATATCGGAATGGTTGCCAAACGAGTGGACGGATCACCAACAATTTTTTTATTTTTTATTTTGTAAGAACATAAAGTTTTTTAAAAAGGTGCTTGCGCGTTAATTACCTTAAAACAGCAAAGTAAGAAGTGAATCTCTACAATTGGCTGACACGATCACGGAATAAAAGCTATTACAAATATCACACTTTACCACAAGAGATGATCTCCGGCCACCGTGAGTACGGGTCTGCGGACGGCGAGTAAGGGTAGCTCATCGCCCGACCAGAACCAGACCCGAGCGTAGGGCGCATAGCATTTCGGGCGCGCCTCCAAGAGCCAATAGAGTAGACTATTGGCTCTTTGAGGCGCACACTCTGTCTCACAGCCGGGGTTGCGGGGCAAGCGCAATGAGGCACCGCGGCTTCGGTTCAAACCAGGAGAAGGAACAGGGGTTTTATTCAGTAAGAGTCTGACACTCTCTCTCGCCTTACCCTGGGCGGAAAAGTGATTCGATGATTTCGCGATGACAAAAAAAAATAACACACATTTCCAAATTCGTTCCCCGCTCCCGGCCTACAGTTTGGAAGCGACCGCGGCACATAAATCAGCGACACTTTTCTACCCCAAACCACCCTTATATATTTGCAATTGGCCTGCTATAAATTTAAACCAAATTAACACTCACGGATATAGCATGAGATTTAAAACGATTTTTATGTGTATTCATACCGCTCTTGTGTAGCTATTGAGTATTTAATGTATATTGATGACGTTTTGTTACTGGTTTCGAAAGGATGGTTGTATTATACTTAAGTGTGTTGTAAGAAATATTGTTTAATTTTTTTTTATTGAGAAATCCAGCATGAAGCTACTCTTACTGTGAGGTTACCGTAGGCCCAATCGTCCTCCTTATCCTCAAATTCCTTATTCTTAAATCCTTAATAACTCACAACAGGCTGGCAACGCACTCGTAGGAACTCCTTTGGTATTACCAGTGTCTATGGGCGGTGTTTGATTGCTTAACATGAGGTAATACGTCTGCTCGTTAACCGACCTTAGCCCAGTGAACCAGACCCGAGCGTACGGCGCTTAGAGTTCCGCGCGCGCTTTATAGAGCCAATAGATCACAACAGACGGGGCTCTATAGGGCTGACGTTCAACCGGGGTTGCGGGGTAAGCGCAACGAGGCACCGCGACCTCGCCCCAGAGCAGGAGAAGGAACGGGGGGGTTTTTAGTCAGTAAGAGTCTGATACTCCTTCTCGCCTAACCCTGGGCGGGAGAGATCATTTGATGAAAACCAATAGTCAAAAGTAAAATGCTTTGTTTCCCCACACGACCCAACGCGATCTGATTCCCACACGAAACAAGTCTTTGTGTGATCCACAAATTATTTAACATACCCACGACCGAAGAGAAAACGCTAATGTGGAGCAACATTAAAATAAAAGTAGTCTTTGGCTATTAAGCCACTTACTAGCTACCAAGTATATATAGGGCTTCATTAAAAACCATACAATTTTGTTTTACAATAGCTACTCTTTCTGGCTTTACTTTTCTGACCTGCACACCAAATAAGTTTGCTGACTGTACCTACAAGACGTTAAAAAATTTAAATTAAAATTCATTCCAAAATTAAATTAACAAAAAAAACTAAACTTTTAATTTTTAATCTTCACCTATCAGACATCTTGAATTTAAAAAAAGAATATAAGTAAAACTTCATTTTTTTTTAAGTATTCATTTAGAATGTGTAATGGAGCTGATATTTAAATTTTACAGTAATTTCATTCTCTAGTCACGAACAATGTCCAATAAATGTTCTGAAAAAAAAATATCTTGCAACCCTTAAACAAAATAATAAGTACAGGTGACACTTCGCCTTAAAAAGGTATATTTTAATGTAGACGTGAACCGCATACTTTATTGTACAAACTGGGCGGAGATCTCTCTAAGTTATCTAACTATACATAGTTGGTATAAAAAAATTGTTAAAACCTTAGATACGTCCGTCCATGTAAAACTAAATTGTAACGTTTATCATTTATAGTATGTTGTATAAAATAACTAAAGCTGTCTTGTCGGTCGTAAGTGTGGCTGTTGAGCAAGAGGTCTGAATAAATTGTCAAAATAATAGATCGATTCAGACAAACAGAACTGTGGCCTGCATATAACAACAGGTAGACACCCTTAAAAGGGGACGGCTTACAATTTTTTTATGGATAAGCAATGGGCGCCTTCCATGGACACACGTAACGCCAAAAGAGTTACGAGAGCGTTGAGCTTTTGGGGATAAGGGTTTTGGATATTTTGAGGATTGGAAAGGCATGGGTAGACGGGAAGGCATTGGGTCGTAACCTCATTCACACGGCGAAAAACAACGCTGTGGTTGTGGTGAGGCCGGTATCACTCCGGTCGAGTCGACCATACATCATGACCTCACAGAAAACCGGCTTGAAACAACTACAGCGTTGTGTTTCGCCGCGTGAGTGAGGTTACCGTAGGCCCAATCCTTCCCCTCCCCAAATCCCTCTCGAATCCCTAAATCGCCTAATAACCAATCCCCAAAAAGTAGGCAACGCACTCGTAACTCCTCTGTTGCGGGTGTCCATAGTCGACGCTTATTGCTTACCATCAGGTAATCCTCGTTTGCCGACCTATTATTACATAAAAAAGACAAAACATTGAACAATATTATACAAATTGCAACTTGTAAAAGCATTCGGTTAAAGTATGTTGAGTCGTCAAAATGGTTTATCGCACAGTTCTCGAACAGACCCAATTGTTTACTTACGCTAACGCACAGATGCCGCATCCTATTCAATGCGGATTTTCAGTCATCGAACTCTCAAGGAATCGATTTGACAATGGGAATTTTACTCTATCAACGCAACAATAAGATTCGAAATAGAACTGTCTCGTCAGCAGAAATCGAATCAAAAATTTGGTTTTAAATTTCATGTTATTTTTAGTCAGACTATACCACAATGTGTTTGTCAAACTATAGTGGTTTTAGAAAGAAAGAAAGAAAGAAAGAAAAATATTAAATTTCACGCTAAAAAACAAGTGACATGTGCATACAGGTAATTAAGACATTCTGTTTGGAAATATTAATGGATACATGGCCATGTCCCGAGTCTCCCGTATTGTGACCAGTTCATCATGTGCAAGACAGGGCCATAATAACGTCGAATAAGGTTGGTTTTCACAATACCAGCCTTATTCGACGTTATGGTGCGAGGTGAGAGGAACTGGGAAACCGTCTCTTCTGTCTGCGAAACTGTAATGCTCACAGGAGGAGGCGGAGCGCGCACTATTCTCCTCATGCCCCAGTCGCCACAGTAAGACAATCTGGGCTTCGGAGATCGAGCGACGATCTCCGGCGACCGTAAGAAGGCCGCAAGGCGTTCCATACGCGCCCTAACGCCCTCATAGACCATATGGGTGCCCAACCGGGTCTAAATTCAGCTGGGGTTACGAGAAGAAAGGATTAAGAAGAGTTATCAGTCAGTAAGAGTCTGAAACTCCGTCTAGCCTCACCCCGGACAAGAGAAGTCATTTGAAAGTGTTCTCTTCATAAAAAAAGTAGTATTCACAAAGGTTGCGTTTCAGTGTAAAAAAGTCATGATTTAAAAATGCAAACAGTAAATTTTTGTCTGTTTTAAAATTCCAAGATATGTTCGGAGCGATAACTTGAAAAATGAATATTTAATATAAATAAAGGTTACAGTAGTGTATATGCTTACAGACCCTAAATAATTTACTACAGGTTGTAAAAATTCTTACTACTAGAATACTATAATGAACACTTTTTTACGGCTAGCGATTCCCTCGAGCAAAATGGAACAGGAGGCCCAATTCTTTACCTCATCCCTCCCTAATCTCCAAAATAGTTAAGTTAAAGGTAACCAGTAACCTGGGGATTTTAGTCAGTAAGAGTCTGACATTTTCCGCTCGCCATATTCTGCCTTTTTTGAGGAGAAATCATTAAATACTTTTGTTTATATTATACCTATGTCGTGGTGGCTCACGGGTCCGCTTTTCCTCTGGCAAGTACCAATGTGACGTTTCCCGAGTTATATGTACTTTCAATGATTATTTAGACACCACTGACATACGGTGAAGGTAAAAATCGCGAGGAAAACTGGACTTATAGTTACTAATCGTAAGTTTGAGCAATCGTGGTGATTAATGCTCAAACCTTTTCCGTTTGAGAAGAGGCATTTGCTCAGCAGTGGGCTCTTTTAGGCTTAAATATGTTGTGATGTGACGTTTACTAAATTATTTCGCCTTTTAAAAAAAAGGGAGAATGCTTAGGGATCAAAAATATTGTAACAGCTTATTGTATTAATTACCTATATTCTAAGCAAATATATAAATTTAGTTTTTTTTTTAGAAAAAACGTTGGCCCACATTAGGATTTTCTCCTGTGTCGTGGGTGCATCTACAAACATACAATTTCACATGCACATCCCACCCAGACCCGGAACAACAATCTGTGGATCACACAAAGAGTTGTTCCGTGCGGGAATCGAACCCGCGACATGTTGCGCAGCAGCCAGTTGCCCAGCTACCGCGCAAACCGTGCTGTCATTATTCTATTCAAAGACTAGATGAAACTTAACTTAAGCAAAACGCTTCAACATATAATTTTATTATTATTATCAGTAATGGAATTACGTAAATCCACTAATTTAGGCTGGAATTTCTTTTTCAAACGAGTCTCAGCACTCATACATCACTACATTAAAACAAAAAAACCGACATAATCCGTAATTTACAATTCCTAACACCGAAAACGTTAGCATCAGAATCCCGTAAAAGTATCCCGTTATCAGTTTGACATCATTTAATCCAGGGATTTATAAAAGACACAAAAAAAACGAACAGAACGACTTCAAAAAAATTAGAATTTCATGAATGAAGGTAGAAGCGTTCGTTTTTTCTTTTTGAAATTTAAACGTGGAATTCTGTGTTCGAACGTATTTCCTAGGTTTAAACGCGCGGCGGCCGTCGAGTGCGCTCTCTGCGAAACGAGTAATTTATTTTTAATTGGTCACCCAACGTTTTGAAATTAAAAATTACGTATGCGGTAATGTGTACTTGGGAATGTGTTTATCGTTGTTTAGGGTGTAATGTGGTATCGTGTTAATTCAGTTGGATTATGGAAATATGAAAAAGTGTGCCTTCCCTATATAGCTACCTAGCTTCACTGACGAATGTACTGAGAGATTACTATTCTATTTTGACGTTTCAAAAGTACCTATTTATGGTTAAGTTAGAATAAATGATTTTGACTATGGTTCGGCACGTATGGGTCGGCTCGACCAGAGTGATACAACGGTCTCACAGAAAAAACACCAAAGCGTTGTGTTAGGCCGTATGAGTAAGTTAACTGGAAGCCCAATCCTTCTTCCCCTCCTCCAATCCCGAAATCTCCAAAACCCTAATCCCCGAAAAGTCGGAAACGCTCTCGTAAATCTTCTAGTAAAGCGTCCGCTTATTTGCCGTCTTGTATCACATAAAATTGAATAGTATTTACGTGCGTTGTGTATGTCCGTGTAAGTGAGGTTACCCAATCCTTCCTTTCCTCCGATCCCTCTCCAAACCTCTAATCCCTAAAAGGTCTGCAACGCACTCGTAACCCTCCGTTGCGGGTGTAAATGGGCGGCGCTGATTGCTTATTATCAGGTAATGCGTCAGTTCATTTACCGACCTATTACATGAAAAAAACTTACAACTACAAAAAAATGATTAAAACAAATATAATGGATTTACCTTATAGTAAACATGTAAGTCTGGCTATAGGTAGTTTTCACAAAACCATGTCATGGAAAATGACAAAATAATACGATATTTATGCTATTTATTTGTACCTAAACGTTACACCGACGTTACCTACCCACTAAACAGGCGGAAACAGGGAAAAATTAAATGTCAACTAAATATAGAGAGACAAGGATTTACCTCAAAGTCAGGAAAAATATTATTATTACATTATTTTGTTGAGTATTAACTTAAATTATATTAAGTGGGAGGAGCTTTTGTATTAAATTCTATCGCTTGACAAAAGCGAAATTTTGTTTCAATTCCTTTCCTTTTTTTATAAAAACGTTGCCCCACACTCGGATTTGCTCGTGTGTTGTGGGTGCGGTTACAAACATACAATTTCACATACACATCACACCAAGACCCGGAACAACAATTTGTGGGTCACGCAAAGAGTTATTCCGTGCGGGAATCGTATCCACGACACGTTGCACGGCAGCCAGTTGCCAACCCACCGCACCAACCGTGCAGTCAATATGTTTCTGCCTTTTGAACGTCAAACAAAATTTTGAAGATATAGTGTCAGTCTGTCGGTCAGTCCTCTTAGTGAAACTATTTGCTCGTTCCAAAGTGTAGATTCCGATGGAGAAGAACGAGCAAGAACCTCCATGGTTAGGTACTCTTTTTAAATCAGTTTTACATTTAATTGATGTCATTATACATAAAAACCTTCCTCTTCAATCACTCTATGTATTAAAAATACCTAAAATTATGCATACATTATACTGTGTAGTGTTTTAAAAACTACAAGTTTGTAATTGTTTATTAGTCTGTTTATCAGGCATTCTGACAGTGATAGATAAAGAACGAATGGGCTAGGCAATAAGGAATAGCCTAACACATAAGTAAAAGCCTAGGCACTAACAGGCTAGGCTACAAAAATACGCCAAACAATACAAAGATGTAGGTCATGATTATAGTAATATGCCTCTTCGAATATTTTTCCAAACACCTGGTTTCTTGATCGTTTTTTTTAGGTTGTAAGTCGACAAACGAACCGACGATGGACACACGCAACTTCGGAAGTGTATCGAGTGCATTTCCGATCTTGGGGATTGGGGTTTTGGGGAATTATGGATTGGGCCTCCAGTAACCTCATATGTATATACGGCAAAACACAACGTAATGTGTTGCTTAACGCCAGTTTTCTCTGAGGCCGTTGTATCACTCCGGTCGAGCCGACCCATTCGTGCAGAAGCATGGCTTTTCTACACTTAAACAACTTGTTTGTAAATATTATATTGCATTTTAATTTTTCAACAGTAAAAATATAGCAAGTTAATCTATTCTTATTATTAGTATTGCTACGGGATAAACCCGAGCAAAAAATAAAAATAAAAAAAATATAAATTAAACAACACACGTTTTAAACAATATCAATTTATTGTTAAAACTATACAAAAAAAAACAAGGCGTGGGTCCTATGCCTACCTGGTGGCACTGTCACTGACGAGCGTTTACACTAATAAAAAAATGTGGGTATGTACGAGACGTGGTTGGCGGTGTTGGTGGTGGCCACTTAACTAAGGGCGAGGCATGAGGAAGAGGCGCATGCCGGTGCAGCTATCCCAGTCCGGGTACGACGCGGCGGCCATAGCGCATTGGTACGGGGCCAGGCCCTTGACGCTCGCCATCTCCAGGTTTCCACTACACACGGGGTTTCTCAACTCCGTACATGGCTCTTAAGGTTGACGGGGCCTTTCAACTCCGTCCGTGGTTCCTGAAACCGCCAAACAGGTAGGGTGTAGTCCACCGTTGACCAAACATGTCCTGGTGACCACCGACCAAATCCTATCACAGGTCCCTACGGTCGGTTGGTCTTTTACAAGGGTGGAAAATTAAAATATAAAACAATAAAATTATCTCACAAAATAAAAACCATAAAATAATAAAAGGAGTAGTGTGACATAATAATAAATACCCGAAATATGTGACATAATAATAATAAATTACAGTGGCGACCCCACGGACCTGACTCCCGGGAGGTGTCTTGTTCTTCATCTCCGGTTAGTCCTCGTGACGAGCTGGAGTGAACACTGATGAGGAGCAAGCCCTCCTACCTCATTCTTGCCTTAACTGGCTGGCTTGAGTGGAGATTCGCAAGAGTAGGAGTTGAAGGAGACTCGGGGGAAGGATGTATCTCAGTAAGGTGCTGGTAGGGGTCTTGACCGTACTTCCGGGATTGCTCTGATAGCCGTAGGATGCCTCTCCTTCCCCAAGCAGCTCAACGTATGTTGCCCCCGTGTCGCTACATGCTAGCGGCCGTATCCGGGGGCCCATTAATTGAGTTTGCCAGTCACCCCCTGCCTGTTTATCCGTATGTATCAATATTGGTCAGGGGCAGGGGCCATAGTATTTCCATAGTTATCATATCTACCAGTCCATAGCAACCCATACCCATAACCCTATATATTTTTACCACATTTCGCAATAATCCTGCATCAACCGGGGATTGTCCTTGGGTGCACTTTCATAGTGCATACAGGGATAATTGCCGCCTGATGTCCCATTTCACTTAAATTAAAGTTGTTCAACGGGCCTCTGCGAGTTGGCTTCGGCCCCTCGTACGCCTTCCAAAGGTCCGGGATCCTGTGATCCCGTGAACGGAAACGAATACCCGAAATTATACAGGGTTCGTGTCATGATTAGAACGAGAACTAGAATAAAATAATATGAATATACCCTGACAAGAAAATAATAAATTTTAATAATTAGATATTATGCTCGTTTCTTAATCGTGAACACGGTACAAATAACTTATTTAACAAATAGATTTAACGAGAAACCCCATGAAAGTATATAAATGTAACCGTTACTAACGGCACAATTTAAATTACTAAATATAAAACCGAAAAATCAAAATACAAGAATTTACAGTCCCTACGCTCGACTTACGAAATTAAATATAAGTCTGTGCAACAACACTTACCCTTTGCAGGGAACCACGGAAACACTGAATTTAAATTATTAAGCCTAAAAATGGCTTTTGCGAAATTATGCAACACAGTACGTTTGTAGGTCGGCGATCAGGATTCCAGAAGAAAAGGAAAGATTCTACTCAAACCCGCCTTATAAGAAAATTGAATTTCATAGACAAGTGTAGGAGGCAGAGACACATATCTACTTCTTTTTAATTATCTGACCTCAAGGCTAACTGTCCGCGGGCGATTATCCATTAATAAATACAATTAAAACGATTACCCGCTATTATTGACAAAATTATTTCATCTACCGCACATTGATTCTATTATCGATTGGGTGAATCTATAATCTGTGAAATGACAACTGACGTTGACATTTCACGACAAGCGTAACGTCACTTTGATGTGAGGTTTGACACTTTGCAAAAACAACAAACACAACATTATTGTGAATTTAAACAAATAAAATTACATCCAATTATGTTATTTGGAATGCAAAACGGAATGAATATCAACTGAATTAAGGTAGGTCCCAAGTCTAAGATTTACAACGTTACAGTATATAATTTAAAAGATTCCCTAAACCTAAAACATTATCAAAATACACAAAGAGAAATTACTATTTAAATAATTAAGTCTTAAGACTGTAACCCTGTTTAGTGATTAAAAGTATTATTTATTAAGAATATCATTAACATAATGATCGGTTGGGGGACCGCGTTGAGGAGTCGACGAGACACTGGATAATATCGGAGGCTCGCAAACAAATGAGAATTTTATGACATGTCCCTTCGTTGAGGTTAGAAATTTATTATGGAGACAGAGTTTTTTGATATTTTGTAACTTTAGTTTAGGAAAATATAAAGTTTTAGCGATTTGCCTAGGTTTGGCACGGTTGCAATTTTGGTATTAAATTTCTCTACTCCTTAATGGATATAAAATACATACCTGTAAAACTTTCTCTCCAGTCACTTTACCCATGAAAAAAAACACATTAATATCCATTGCGTTGTTTTAAAGGACAGAGAAAGCGACTTTGTTTTATACTAGGTACTACTTACAAAAATTCCAAAATTGTATACCTAATTCTTTATTTGGTTTATCATCATTTTTCGATTGCTTGTTTTTACTTGTACTCAAGATACTGCAACTTACGCAAACCTGAATATCCTGGAGTACCTGACCAGCAGTTGGCTGCGCGATGTCACCGCGACGCACAAGCTACATACTCACGAATAAGAGTCCCGTTGTGACTTGAAACTAGTAGAGTTTTTTTCAGTTAATTCACGTGAGTAAGACGTTACTTTCAATAAATTCCAATAAAAATTAAAATAAATTACAAAATTATTGTAACTATGAAGTCCTAATAAAACTACTAATCAGCCAGGGGCCAAAATAACCTTAATCATTATAACAAAACATATTCAACCTCCATAGTCGATATAAAAAAATAATTAAGAAGCCACTTCCACAGTAACCGCGCAGTATATTTTCGCGCTGACCGCAACACGGCGTATTATTAAAACATTATTTACGAAGGAGAAATGTATTTTTGACTACGAAATGTCCCGGCTTCGTTTACATTTCGGCCTAAAACTTTCAACTGCTTTCATGTGCTACGTTGACGAAATTATTATTATGTTGCTTTATGCTGTTTTATTGAGGGACCGGCAGAGTATTATGTGTTTGTGTGTGCAGTTGGTACACTTCTTTGTTGAATTATATCTATAGTTTTAATAGTGGAGATAGGTCATGGTTAAGTACTTAAACTTTTCCCTATTATACGTACTGGTTTATCTTTGGAATCCGACATAACAGAAAGACTTATTCTTAAAGTATTTGGTCGAAGTCTAGGGAGCCCGTTGTTGAGTTCTCCAACCACGTTAGCACGATGCAAATGTTTCACAGGTTTTCTAGCATCCATACTTTTAATATGATTGAAATAAATCGCCGTCGTTCTACAAGAAGCGAAAGAGATGTGTTTGAATCGTGACACCTGCCTAACCCATTGAAAGACGGGTGCGATGATATGTATGTATGACGACATGCAGTTTCTAAATTTGTTAATATTTGATCGGTGTATAGCAAGCGTGGTGCTAAACGCTTGTTTCTTTCTCCGTAAAGACCCTCAACTCAAGACAACGGGTTTGCAGACGGCGCGTAAGAGTAGCTCGCCGCCCGACTAGAACCAGACCCGAGTGTTCGGCGCTTAGCGTTCCGCGCCCGTCTTAAAGAGCCAAGGGACCACCACAGACGGGGATCTGCTGGACCGATGTTCAGTCAAGTTTGAGCCTTGGCTTAGAGCAGGAGAAGAAACTCGGGGTTTTTAGTCAGAAAGAGTCTGATATTTCCTTTTGCCTCACCCTGGGTAAGAAAAAAAAACTTCCAGAGAAATCATTTGATGATTTTTACCTCACAATAATACCCTGAATTCGCAATAACAATTAACCGACATAACTCGAATAATAACAAGAAACCAAAGGGTAAAATACAACCATTTAAGTTGACTGACACATGGAACACGCAAGACAGTAAAATAATTTTATTACAAACTGTGTATTAAATCCTATAACTAGTCTAACTGAGATGTTTGGTATGTCAAAGTCCGTCGGGAACATGTTTATAACTTGTTGTAACTGAATTGTCGCCCCAACTTGTACTGAAGACTGGAGACTGTGACACTTGACATCTAGTGATGCACATTGGTCTTACAAAGGAATTTAGTATGTACTACTTACACGTCAGGGTGCCATTTTCAACGAGAGACATTATTAAAGAACCCGTTCCTGGTGCTCAAAATAGAACAAGTTTTTCCATAAGACTAATATGGAAATCTTTAAAATTTTTCATCATCATCAGCCTATAAGTGCCCACTGCTGAGCAAAGACCTCTTCTCATACGGAGAAGGTTAGAGCATTAATCACCACGCTTGCTCAATGCGGGTTGGCGATTTCAAACTTATACTTAGAAATTATAAGTCCAGGTTTCCTCACGATGTTTGCCTTCACCGTATGTTAGTGGTGTCTAAATAATCATAGAAGGTACATATAACTCGGAAAAAGTCACATTGGTACTTGCCAGGTTTTGAACTCCCACCCTCATGCATGAGAAGCAGGCTCGTTAACCTCCGGGCCACCACGACACGTTTGTTTTGTGCGTATCACAACAGTTTTGTGCGTCCCATATTATATTTCTGTCAAATTAGCGACAAAAATCTTAATACTAATCTTAACATTTAATCAATCAACTTGACTGTTATTATTTTAAGACAGTCGAGTAAACAATTTTATTTTATTTTTTTATTTATGTAATAGGTCGGCAAACTAGCAGACGGATTACCTGATGGTAAGCAATCAGCGCCGCCCATGGACACTCGCAACGGAGGAGTTACGAGTGCGTTGCCGACTGTGGATTAGGGATTTGGAGATTTAGGGATTGAAGAGGGATTGGGGGAGGGGAAGGATTGGGCCTCCGGTAACCTCATCACACGGCGAAACACAACGCTGTGGTTGTTTCACGCCGGTTTTCTGTGAGGCCGTGGTATCACTCCGGTCGAGCCGACCCATTCGTGCCGAAGCATGGCTCTCCCACACTTTGACATCATTACCTTTATTATCAAGGATAAATAAATAAAATACTAACTATTACTACATCCATAACACATATTGGTACAACAAAAACAAAAAAAATACACATAAAAATACTACTCTGTGACTTGACTTGATCTTATTAAAATGAGCCTGGGTTATGGGTCAAGCTCAATAAGATACCGCTGCCTCGACCTGAAACAGGAGAAGCAACGGGGAGGTTTTTAGTCAGTAAGAGTCTGACTCTCCCTCTTGTCTCAAACAGGGCGATAGGAGTCATTTGATGATTATTTCCCTCAAGAAGAAAAAAAAACTCATTAAGAAACCTAATCTCGCTAAAAAAATAAGTATCGAACTTTACCATTACATCAAAATTAAACAATGATATTTAATAAGCGCGTTATTTTAACAACGATCCGGTTCTATCGTTAACATACCAGGTTCAGTTTTAACTGTGTTTTTATATGGGGCAATTAAATTTCACGAGTTGGCCCAGTATGAATGGCCCGGATAAACGGTTGCCTACCCCATTAATTTTATTACAAAAAACCGGTTATTTTTTCCAATTCAATAAAACATTTTTTTACTGTTTGACTTGAGTTTTGATGCGTGTGTTTGTGAAGTTATGCTGGCAAGCTAGTTATTTCGTGGATGGATGATCGTTTATTTTTTTAAATGAGGTTTCAAAAAATAACAAAAATTCATTATCAAATGTCATAAAACTTACCGAACCTAATAAATTTCATTTAATTTAATAAAATTCTCAAACACTCGTACGCAATATGTATTAAAAAATATTAAAATATTTCGACAACGATTATTTGTTTATATTTTTATTTCTAAGACAGTAAGTGTGGGAGAGCCATGCTTCGGCACGAATGGGTCGGCTCGACCGGAGTGATACCACCTCACAGAATACCGGCGTGAAATAACCCACAGCGTTGTGTTTCGCCGTGTGAGTGAGGTTACCGGAGGCCCAATCCCTCCCCCACCCCTATCCCTTCCCGATCCTTATATCCCCAACCCCTATCCCCAAAAGGCCGGCAACGCACTCGTAACTCCTTTGGTGTTGCGGGTGTCCATGGGCGGCGCCGATTGCTTACCATCAGGTAATCCGCATGCTCGTTTGCCGACTTATACCATAAAAAAAACACATGTTATTTTCTTTATTATAGTATAGTAACCACACAACACAAACCTCAAAGGTTTTATCTGTGTAGTGGCGAGTCTTACTTCCATAATACTTTCTGACTATCAAATTTAAGTAATTTTTCAACCTGACGGTGGACCTAAATGCTAAGCTGTAAGACTTTAATCAGAATCGATGTTTAGCCCTGCGACTCATTAGCTAACCAATAACAATAAAATATTTATAAATTATTTAAAAAAAGAATTAATAAAACTACAAAACAAGCAGAAATGAATCAATAGAGCAAAAATTCGATATATAAATGGCTCGAGCATTGTCCAATTTCATGCTCATTGCATTAACTCATTAAATATGTTAAATGCTCGTCCAGAGAGCACGGGGCGACGATTGTGCTCAAGGTGGAAGTAAGTAACAGAATTAATTTGTACAGATACAGTCGGTTACAGATGGACGGCGGTATGCGAGACGCCGCTAATCAAGCAAGAAATTTAAATGATTATATTTTTTTATCCATTCTTAATTGAACATGTGTACGTGTTAACACGATTACATAGGTAAATTATATGGCAACGCTTGAGTGTGGTGGCCATTTTTTTTGTAAATTGTAAGAGCTAGTTCCTTGAAACTCGCGTTGGAGCCAACACAACTTTCAAGGAGATCAAGGCGCCCTCCTCGCCACAAATATCAAAATGTGCCTTTTTTTTTCACCTGATATTGTTATTGTCATGGTTGGTCTGCGCTGATCATTTCTTTTTCTTCTTGTCCCAAAAAGGCCGGCAACTCCACAACTCCGATGTTGTTACGTTGAGCTTTTTGTGAGGGTAGAATTATCAAATGACTTCTCCCACTCAAGATGAGGCGAGAGGAAGTGTCAGACTCTTACTGGCTAAACCTCATTCCTTCTTCTTACTTATTATTTATTATTATTGCGTTAGGCTGCATCATTTGCTTACCATCAGTAATCCAACATATCATACATACTTCACACAAAAACTTGTCTTTTTTAGCATAAAACCATCCATTTGAAAGCTCATCAGGCCCGGAGAAAATATCATTAACGTTAGTAGGGAAACGTAAAAGAGGCTTCCACGCCATTTCTTAGTGCACTGCATCTCTGATCATAATTATTCATTCCTCTTTACTTACGCTTTGTAACCTATGTAATGAGATACGGGGGGATTTTATTAGTAAGCGAAAACAGTGGAATACTGAACTTCATTCACACGTGAGGCCGAGGTATCACTCCGGTTAAGACGACAATGTTTCTCATTCTTATGAAAAACAATGAGGACATTTTATAGGTATTTCTAACACTTTTTTTTGAGGAGGGAATTTTTTTTTATTATATAGGTCGACAAACGAGCAGACGGATGACCTGATGGTAAGCAATCAGCGCCGCCCATGGACACTCGCAACACCATAGGAGTAACGAGTGCGTTGCCGGCCTTTTAACAATAAGGATTTCGGATGGTTAAACTAACTCACACGGCGAGACACAACACTGTGGTTATTTCACACCGGTTTTCTGTGAGGACTTGAGAATGTCATCAAATGTTTTCTCTGGCCCAGGGTATGGAGAGAGGGAGAGTCGTACTCTTACTGACTAAAAACGAAACAGAATAGAAACCTCTCGTTCCTGTTCCTGCTTTAGGCCGGATCCCCGGCTGTTGGACTCCATCTGTGGTGGTCTATTGCCTGTTTGAGAAGCGCGCGGAACGCTACGCGCCGTACGGTCAGGTCTAGTTCTAGTCGGGCGTCGAGCTACCCTTACTGACCGTCCACATACCCGCGCTTATGGTGGCCGGAGATCATCTCTCGATCTCCGACGCCCAGATTGTCGCCTACTGCGGCGACTGGGGCGCAAGAAGGATAGTTCCCTCATGCGCTTCGACTCCTCCTTTGCTAGCATCATTACTTCGCAGAAGTAGGAGACGGCTTCCCAGTTCCTCTCGTTCCGTAGGCTTCGGTTAAGGCCGGACGCGAGAAGTACACAATATTTATAACACTGCAAAATTAAAATTTGAACTGAAGCTATATTTCAAAGCATAACAAAAAAAAAGTATTTAATAAAATTCCCGTTCACATATTCGCTATTTGTAATAACATACATAGTTGTACTCGATTTGTTTTCGATTGATTCCATACAAAGTTAATCTCATACATTCTCATAAAGTCGATAGCTCACATATATTGCTGTTTTAATAATATTGTTCGGAGGTTTCTGTCTTTATAACACGGTACGCGTATTGTGGAAACTTTATTTTTCAACTACTCTCGTTCGGCTATTGTTTTTATCTTATACTAGCTACTCTCACGCGGTTTCATCCGCTGCTCGGCTCTATTAAATCGTAGCGTGATGTTTTATAGCCTATAGCACTCAGGAGTATTGTAGTTAATCCGACCAGCAGTTCCAAAGATTACCCCCAACATACAAACTTACAAATTTTACCTCTTTAAAAGTCCATCAATCATCATCAGTAGGGAAGGTAACGTAGGGTAGGCAGATTAGGGAAGGGTAGATAGAGTAGGGCAGGTAGAGTAGGGTAGGTAGAGTAGGGTAGGTAGTCAAATGACGGGAGCGACGCCGCGGGTTAGAGCTAGTATCTAATAAACATTTAAGAATATTAATTATTTTCGAAATTGAGTATTATTTAATATTTTTTATATTCCCACAGAAATATAAATGTTAAGTACATTTATTTGTAGAGATGTAAATTATTTTTATATAGTTATGTAAATATATTAATTCTAGGTATATATATATATATATAGATGTATCCATTCGGCCATATATACCTATTCTTTAGAAATGTGAAAATACATTATAACATAAGGAACAACGCCCCGAACAATCTTCTCATGACAAGTCGACGACCCGTCCACTGCTAAGACAACTTAACCTGAAAGCGATTAATAAAAAAAACTATCCCTCATTCCGCGTACCGTAGAACTCGCACAATTTAAGCGACGATAATGTTAAACCGGTCGAAAAACGACAGGGGTCTCGCGTTTAATCGCACGGAATATCAGTTAACGCTGCACTCGATTGGGGGTGGACCCCACTTGAGTATAGCTACTGGGGTCGTGAAGGGGTGCACCTCTACTTACCTATGTGTCTTATGCCTATCTTAGAGTTTGTTGTTAAATTTTGTAACAGTCAAGAGTTTTGTTAGCCGTCATGAAATGATTACACATATGGAACAGACTAGCTCTTACCCGCGGCGTCGCTCCCGTCATTTGACTACCTACCCTAGTACTCCTTCTACCCTATTCTACCTACCTCACTCTACCTACCTTATTCTATCTACCCTACTCTGCCTACCCTACTCTACCTACCCTAGTTTACCTACCCTACTCTACCTACTCTTCTCTACCTACCCTATTCTACCTACCCTACTCTACCTACCCTACTTTACCTACCCTACTCTACCTAACATACGCTACCTACTCTATCCTATTCTATGTCCTTCTCCCAGTTCTTAGCAAATCAGTTCAGCTGTTCTTGAGTTATATAAGTGGAGTAACTAACACGAATTTCTTTTATTTAAATAGATTAAAAATATCTGTCTAGTATTATGTGATTATCGTGGTGGCCGGGCGGTCAAGGCGTCCGCTTCTCACGCGTCAGGGTGCAAGTACCAATGTGACTTTTTCTACTATACTTTCTATGATAATTTAGACACCACTGACATACAATGAAGGGACACATCGTGGGGCTGGCTGGACTTATAATTTCTAATTATAAGTTTGAAATAGCCAACCCTCTTTGAACAAGCGTGGTGATTAATGCTAAAACCTTCTCTGTGTAAGAAAAGGCCTTTGCTCAGCAGTGGACACTTATAGGCTGAATTTTTGATGATGAGTTATGAGATACTTATTATACAGAGTTAAGTGTGTGGGAGAGCCATGCTTCGACACGAATGGGTCGGCTCGACCGGAGTGATACCATGGCCTCACAGAAGACCGGCGTGAAACAACCACAGCGTTGTGTTTCGCCGTGTGAGTGAGGTTACCGGAGGCCGAATCCTTCCCCGCCCCCATCCCTCCTCAATACCTAAATCTCCAAATCCCTAATCCCTAAAAGGTCGGCAACGCACTCGTAAATCATCCGTTGCAGGTGTCCATGGGCGGCGCTGATTGCTTGCCATCTGGTAATCAGTCTGCTCGTTTGCTGACGAATTACATAAAAAAAATGTCTCTCGAGGCAGTAGAGGTGTCGTTCTTCATTTCGACTCTACTCGTATCAATCTCCCTGCTGCTGTTTTTTCCAAAAGATTTATATTTTGCTATGAATTAACAATCGTGTCTTGATCGTCAACCGAGTTTCTTTTTAGGGAACTGAGACTAAAGTTCCCAAAGATCAGAAAAGGAGGATCCTCCTACCACATGAGGTTTTTTTATATGTTATAGGTTGGCAACGAGGAGACGGATTCCCTCGCCCCAATCTCAATCCTCAAATCCTTTATAATCTACAAGAGGCCGGCAAGGCACTTGTGGATTAGTACCTCCATTAGTACCACGAGCGTCCGTGGGCGGCGCTGATTGCTTACCATCAGTGCAAGCTGGTTTGCCGTCCTATCACATAAAAAATATCTTCTATTTTTGAATTGGTAATTAAATCATGATGCGTTTTACAATCGCAAGAAATGTTTTGTTGTTTATAATACTAACTGCGTTGGTATTTTCTTTTAATATAATAAATTCTGAACTAAAACTCGCATATAAATATTTTCCCTAATACAATTGGCAATAAAGGCGAATATTGTTTGGAAAATCTTAAAACTTTAGAATCTATTTTCCAGTTGAATGTTATATTATGATAGGAATATCGTTTAGAGTGCACTTAAGATACGTTGTGAGGTTATTGACCCGAGCATTCAATTTTATGAGGATTTAGGTGTCACTTAGTCTAGTACTGAAAGAAGAAGAAAGAATTCTTATACGACTGCAGTTGGTGGAGGGACTGGGCAACTAACTACTAACTCTCTGGGCCGAGGTCGCGGTGCCTCATTGCGCTTACCCCGCAACCCCAGCTGAACATCAGCCCTATAGGGCCCTGTCTGTGGTGGTCTATGAGGCTCTTTGAGGCGCGCGCGGAACGCTACGCGCCGTACGCTCGGGTCTGGTTCTGGTCGGGCGGCGAGCTGCCCTTACTCGCTGACCGCAGACCCGCGCTTATGATGGCGCCTCGCAGCACGTCGTGGTTGCGATTCCCGCAAGAATTAAGTCTTTGTGTGATCCACAAATTGTCATCCAGGGTCTGGGTATCATGGGTAGTGTATGTGAAATTGTATGTTTATAAACGCACCCACGATACAGGAGATAATTCGAGTGTGAGCAATATTTAAAAAGTTGTGAGGAGCCATGCTTCAGTACGAATGGGTCGACTTGACCGGAGTAATACCACGGTTTTGCAGAAACCGGCGTGATACAACGGTTGTGTTGTGTTTGTACTTTAAATAATAAAAAACCGCCAGAAACCTACCTTCACTGACGAACAGACTGACAGACTACTTTTCTATTTTGACGTTTCAAAAGTACCTATTTATGGTTTAGTTGGAATAAATGGTTTTGACTTTGACTATGATATTATGATATTATTAAAAATCATCGCAAATTTTATTTTGCAAGACGGACGGTCATAATTTGGCAATGCTCATATTAAAAAATATGTTATAAAAATACTAAAAAGGTATATAGTAAAACTCTTACTTGGAAAAACACACACAAACCGAACACTGCAGTGCACAAAGAAAAATCTTGAGGTCACAATACAGAGATGAAACAGTAAGTCTAAATAGCACAAGAGTGTAATGTTTGTTGTAAAATAAATTAATTTTCTTTTTTTAACAGCTATTGGTAGTAATGAAACTAATAGTAAGTCAGTTTGAAGCCTCACAAATACATTTTGCAAAAAAACTTGTATTAAATTATTTTATAAATAAGGAGGACAACGATCAACGATCCCATGGACTCCCGAAATACTCGAGGAGTCACGAGTAGCTGGTATTTTAGAAAGGAGTACGCTTGTTTCTTGAAGGTTTGATGCTCCCTTACCACTGAAAGATCATTCCAAAGTATTTACTGAAATAAAATAAACTTAATTAGGATCTTCAATTTCTGACTGCCATATGACTTCCAGTTTGAGAATTTAGGTGTTGAGAACTTTAGCCTTAGTCAAAATAATAATTATGGTAATTTTGTAAAATTTGTTTGAATTAAACGATTCGGTTGAACACAGGTTGTACCTTGCGTTTATTAAAAAAAATACCCTGCACTACTATTTCCCCTGTATCGTGGATGCGTTTACCCAGACCCGAAACAACAATTTGTGGATCGCACATAGAGTTGTTCCTTGCGCGAATCGAATCCGCGACTAGTTGCGCGGCAGGCCAGCTGGTTGCCCAGCCACTGCAATACCGTGCAGTCAAACAGACAAAATGCATGCAATCACGGACAAGTTTTTCACATACAAACTAAATATCTTAAGAAAAGTAAGATGAACCTTCGGTATTCCCTACACTTTGTAAGTGAGGTCAGCCATCCGCCATCCACCTTTATCTTAAAGAAACAAAGTACTGAAAGCAAAGTTTCAGCCATCCCCTTTGTCGGCCTCGTAATATCCGGTGCTGGCGGAAGTTCAATCACTAGTCTGTTCCACCTTCAGTGGCCATTTCCTGTTTATCCTAGTTTCGTATTTGATTATATAATCGGTTTCAGGATAGGTTGTATATAAGTGGCCATTTTCATGACTGAAATAATGAACATTTTTGGCCATGTTATTGTATAGTTTGCACAAGTATTTAGTGCAAATTGATTTGATAAGACAGTAATTATTGTTTTGTTATTAAGCCTACCAATGATTATAAAAGATATGAATCATTCATGATCAGTATCTGTTCTGGATGACTGAGCATTCTTTTTTAGACCTTTTCAGTAGTGAGCACTTATTGTCTGATGATTGTGAGTGATTACTTTCACCTTAACAATTTTAATTCAGAGCATTTATCTCCGTCCTTGCGCTCATTCATCTCGGATTGATGATTTTCAACTTTTAATTATTAGAAATTATTGTAATAATAACATTTTTGCATTTCTATAACTCATAATTGTCATTACCATGTTTCTTATACGCATGTAATACGTAAAATTAATAGAATATGTATTGTCACAAAAGTATACTTATCTACCCTACATACCCTAAATAAACCCTAATCATCACAACCCATATTAATATAAATTGAATACAAAAATCAATGAATTTTATTTTTAATAGCGTTTCTTGTTATAATATCAAAACCCCAAAGGATGTCTATAGAAAACCCGAGTTCTCTATAATATGAGATTTTAAATGCTTAAGATAATTTTGAAACGGCAGAGGCTTGTAATTTTTGAGGTTCTATTCAGAGAGACCGCCTATACTGTATTTCAATCCCAGAGGAATCAATGAAAGGTTTAAAAAAAATTGTATTTCAATGAAAATTTAAGTGATTTGTTTACACTTTACGGTTGATCATCCATTGAGATTGCACTGTTTTTCAATTTTAATATCAGGCTTTGAGAAAAATTTAACAAAGGTTAAAATGACCTATTTCTGAAATGCTTGACCTAGAAATCAATCTGAATCAAGGTATGTCTCCGATCTAGGAAAACGAAAAACAAAGTAATTATTTATATTGTATGCTTAGTATCAGTAATATTTTTTATAAGGAAACCAACCAAATATAAGACCTGAGTGTAAGGTTCATGGCGGTTCGCCCGCATCTCAAAGAGCCAATAGACTAACACAGATGGGGTCTAACAGGATCAATGTTCAGCCAGGGTTGCAGTCAGGTAAGGTACCGCGACCTTGGCCTGAAGCAGGAGAACCCCATACCAATACATTTTTCTTTAATTAAATAAAAAAAGAAAATAAAAAAATCGTTTCAAGTGTTTGTCCGCGATGGACTCCGAAACTACTAAACCGGTTTTAAATTTGATTTACATTCCGTGTGCATTTTGATCCAACTTGAAAGATAGGATAGCTTACATCTCAATTTATAGCCACAATATTATTTACCTTAGCCACAGCAACGCGTGACTGGGTCTGCTGGTTTTATATAAAACGAAACCACAAAATAATGAACCTAAAACTCCGCTTTTAATCTTAAAACCGAGAAAAAGAGTATCCCACCGTAAAAAATATATATACGTAAAGCGAAAAATAAAAGGAACGAACAATATTTATCATAATATTATTATTTTGAACCAATAAAATATGATTCCTGTCTGCCCGGGTTTCGCATCCAATAAACGTAGGCGATTCTGCTATGCCCATTCCTCCCTACCTATCTGCGATGAAATACGGCGACGGTTCGCAAAAAAATATACCTTGTGTGGCTTTTTTATTCATATTTATTATAATTGTGTGTGACTTTTTGCTGTGTATACTTTACTTGTTAGGTTTTTGACTTTTTTATTGATGTTTTTTTCTTCTACCTTATGTGTGAGGTGAGAGGGAGTCAGCTTCATCATCCACGAGGTGCGTTTTAATGCTCGGTTCTCTTTACCTGGCGAAGATTGTCACGCGATCTCCGGCGGCCAGAGTATCTCCTGTCTCGGCTGGGTAGATATGTTTTTGAGAGCATTGCTGCTTCTTAGAAGGAGGACATGGCTTCTCAGTTCTTCTCGCTCCGCACAAGGCTTAAACGACGTCGATGCTCAGCTCAAACAGCTCGGGGTCCTTAATTGATGTTGATTTCACAAGATACGTTGATAATCGAATACGCATATCTTATTAATAAACCTCTGTCAAGTAGAATTTGACTGCACAGTTGCTGTAGTGGTTGGAAAAATTTGCTACTGTGTAACGTCTCGCGGAGTCAATTCCCGCACAGAATAACTATTTTTGTTGACCACAAAAATCACGGGTCCATAACACGATGAAATTTCACGGTGATTTAATTAATAAAAGTCTTTATAATCATAATTTAAGTAAAAATACAAATAATATTTCTGTTTAAATATTGCTTTATCATTATATTTTAATTGAAATGCAAAAGTAACGATAATTAATATCCAAAAATATTAATATTGCAACATAAAAGATTTGTGTGCTATCCCTACCTGAGGCTTAGTTTAGATTCCGTCACAAGTTCTTTATGTGAAACAATATGAGGTCCCCAGCTAAGGTCAGCCTTTTTACATTCCCCATATTTGCTATAAACGAAAATATTTCCAGAGGACGCTTATTAGACCTTTATTTGTACTCTCGGGTTTTGAAGCTAAGGATTCGGTATGAGATGAATTGTGTTGACTAAGCAATTGTTGGCTTGTCTAGTGGTTACAACATGTGTGAAGATTGCTATTGGTATTCGAAGCAAACTCTTATTGGTCTCTGGATTTTCAAAATTTTACTCCCATCATCATCAGCCTATACTTAAGTGTCCACTGCTGAGCAAGAGCCTCTGCTCAGACCGAAAAGATTTAAGCATCAATCACCGCGCTAGCTCAATTCGGGTTGGCGATTTCAAACTTATAATTAGAAGTCCAGGTTTCTTCACGAGGTTTACCTTCACCGTATCAGTGCTGTCTAAATAATCGTAGAACGTACATATAACGCGGAAAGTCACATTGGCACTTGCAAGGTTTCGAACCCGTATCCTCATGCATGAGAAGCGGGTGCCTTAATCTCTAGGCTACCACGACTATAATGTTTTACTTGCTTAAGACAAAAAGTACGATCTTCGCTCAGTGTGCGTGACTTTTTAGCGTATACATAGCCAGCCATAATATTTTTTAACAAACCGTATAAAAAATTATAAACAAGTCACTATCAAATAATTAATATTAGGTAATTATTAAGAAATTTGTTTTATTCACTATAGAGATGTTTATACGTTTAAGCACAGTAATTTTTAAACAACCTTTTTTTATTATTTTGTCAGCGCAGAAATGATCTAAAATATGAGACGTATTCAGCTTGACTGCACGATTGGACTGGGCAACCGGTTGCTGTGCAAAGTGTCGTGGGTTCGATTCCCGAACAGAGCTACTCTTTGTATGATCCGGGTCTGGGTGTGATGAGAATATTGAGTATATCTGTGACCCACGAGACATAAAAAAATTAAATTGTAGGACAATGATTTATGTAAAAAATAATTTTTACTAAACTTAATTTTTGGTTTTATTCTTAATTTCGATAATTCAAAATTAAGAACGATAACAGTACAAGATAGGGAAGACTAATAAAACAACATTTTGTGTTTTAAACAGACATATTTAAAAAACTTTAGGCAACGAAGAAGAAGAGAGTATTTACCTACCCACGGGGAAAAGTAAAGCGTCATAATAAATATAAGGGTAAGAATGACTTATTTGTTGTTCGCAGATAAATCTAACATAAATCTTGATTTGTTTGCCGTAAATATACGAAAAGTGGTTGTAACCAGATAATATGATAACTTGACGTTTTCGGGTCGACTCGACTAAAAATAGGTTTACCAATTATACCACATTGATTTCCCATCACACACGTTTCCGTGTGAAAAGGCTGAGGTTGGAAATCTAATATCGTATTCAAAAGCAGAAAAAATCGAATTGAGGTGTGTCTGTCCATTGAAATCAAAGTCAAAATGATTAGAACAAAAAATAAAACCAAAAAAAAATGACTGCTTTCTTTTAATAGCTGGTTCCAAATACCTTTGAAAGGGAGAAATATTAGCCGATTAAAGCGAAATAATGTACCGCGGCCTCGGCTTGAAGCAGGAGAAGAAACGGATTGGTTTTTAGTCAGTAAGAGTCTGACAGTTCCTCTCGTCCTACTCAGAAGCGAGTTCAGAGAAAGCATTAGGTGATTTTTACCCTTTGAAAAGTACACCTTTAACAAATCTTAATTTTCTAAATCTAATCCGTAAAAAGTCGGCAACGTAATCGTAACTCATCCTTTGTTGGGGGTGATGGACATCGCTGATTGCTTACCATCAGGTACTCCGTCAGCTCGTTAATTGTTCAAGCACATAAAAAAAACAATGACCTTCATGTCAGTGTCAAACTCAAAAACCATAAAAAATCTTCTAAACCTAAAAAATCATGTTGTCATCTCAATACTACACCTAAACAACTCACAAGCAATTTTCGACCTAGTCGACTTGAACCAATAACGCCAAATGCACGGAAATTCGGTGAAATTTTTCAATATTCATCAGGTGTTGAGTCGTGACGCGGTTGAATGCGTGTGAAGCCTTAATATCTACTACAGGTTTTAGCTTTTAGGCAAGTCGGGGTAACTATTATACGGGTACCTAGGTATTGCTCGTATTTCGTCGAAATGGAGTTTTATTTTGCGGGAGATTTTTTTCTGCGAATAAAGATTTGTAATCGAAGTACGAGTTCTGTGGTAGCTGAAACTTCTTCATCGTTCTGTGGTAATTCTAGATTGAGAGTTACATAAGTATTTAAGAAGTTTTTGTTCAAAAAAGCCATGGGGTGTCTTGAATTATGCTGTTACATTATTTTTTAAGGGATAAGTCAGCAAACTACCAGAGAGATTACCTGATGCTAAGCAATTGGCGCCGCCTATGGACACCCGCAAAATCAAAGCAGTCACGAGTGCGTTGCCGGCCTTTTGGGGATAAGGGTTGCGGAAAATAAGGATTGGGAAAGGATAGGGGAGGGCACACACACTGCTTAATGCTGTGTTTCGCGCTGAATGTCTGTGAAACCATGGAATAACTCCAGTCGAGTCGACCCATGTGTATGCTAACGCTTGGCTCTCCCACACAGAAACTTAATTATTTTGTTTCACTTCAATTTATTTTGGATATCACATCATCAGCCTTAAATTGTCCACTGCTGAGCAATAGCATTAATCATCACATTTGCTCAAGGCGGATTGGCAATTCCACCAAACTTCCTGATGAAATATAAGAATCAGTGATGTCTAAATAATCTTAGAAAGTACATTTTCCGAAGACCCAATTCGTTTTCTACCCCAACCCCTTTTACCACAACGCATTTGCAATTCCGCTGTTGTTTCAGATATCCATGAGCGGGGCTTACTGCTTACCATCAGGTAATCCAACAGCTCAATTAGCCACCGTATTACACAAAAGCAAAATGAGAAAAAAGACTACATATCATAGAGATATATATACATATTACATTCAATAAGATGAAGTTGTGAGCTTAGGTATGAGAAAATCAAAACACTTGAATGAATAGCTTTAGAACCAATCTTCCTATCTGAATATAACATCCCTTCCGAGTTATTCATATATGTGTATATTACAGGTACATATATAAACAAGTCGAGGGGTATAAAAGCTGAGAGGCACACTACCATTAACATATCAATATGGCATTGAACTCGTACGTATTGTTGAGGTTGGGACAAGTTATAAGCTGAAATATTGGGAAAATGTTCATACTTTCTCTTGTTATAATAAAAACATGTGTGTTTTTATTTTAAGAACTTTTTTTAATTGGAATTAGTAGTAGTGTGGGAGAGCCATGCTTCGGCACGAATGGGTCGGCTCGACCGGAGCGATACCATGGTCTCACAGAAAATCGGCGTGAAACAACCACAACGTTGTTTCGCTGTGTGAGTGAGGTTACCGGAGGCCCAATCCTTTCCCTCCCCCAATCCCTCCTCAATCCGTAAATCTTCAAATCCCTAATCCCTAAAAGGTCGGCAACGCACTTGTAACTCCTCCGTTGCGGGTGTCCATGGCCGGCGCTGATTATTTACCATCAGGTAATCCGTCTGCTCGTTTAGCAACCGATTACATTAAAAAAACATGAGTTATGCGAATGCTGTGACTTGAAACTAGTTGAGCTATTCTCAGTTAATTCGCGTGGGTTCATCGTTCAAATTAAATCAAATCAAAATCATTTACTCCAACTAAACCATAAATAGGTACTTTTGAAACGTCAAAATAGAATAGTAGTCTGTCAGTCTGTTCGTCAGTGAAGCTAGGTGCTCGTTCCAAATTGTAGTTGTAGTTTCGAATGGAGAATAACGAACAAGAAACTCCATCGTTACTCTTTTTAAAAAAATATTTCTTTTACAATTCTGGATTTAAATAACTACTGACTACATATTTGAGTATTGTCCAGTAGAACCGAACCAACATGCTGCCAGGCATTCTTGTCCTCAATATAATCTGAAAGTATGTAGTATGCCTGTTTACATAATTCGCGTTTAATACAAATTTTTTCGTTCAGAGATTCAATACACTTCTTGGAATTTTAATGTAACAATTTATACAGAACCCCATAAAGGATTTCTGTACTTTGGGCAGACGGAATCGTGGCACAGCCAGCCTATCTTTGCCTCTAGTATTAAAATTATGTCTATCGTTATCACAGGCCTAACAGAAAACTGGATTGAAGCAACACTTATGCTGCGTTTCGCTGTGTGAGTGAGATTACCGGAGGCCTAGGTTATTACCCCCCATCTTCAATCTTCAAATTCTCTATACTTAAATCCTTAACAAACAAAAGGCTGACTACGCACTTGTAGTACCTCCTTTGGTACAACGAGTGATCTTCGGCGGCGCTGCATTGCTGCCACCGTCTCACCTAGTCACCTAGTTATGATTTCTATTTATACTTGCAACACGTTCATAGGGACCGATCACCAAACCGTTACACCAACTAAGCATAAAACATAAATTGATACATTAAATTCAAGGATGTCTTGTAAAGGCAATTATTATTCTTTTCAACAGTTGTTTACAAATACTTCGCTAACGAATCAATCAGAAAAATGTCGACAGCCAATAAATCCGAATACATCAAAATTAAATGTACTAAAATATGGTAGAAACCTCTTGAAATAATTTCAGCAATCCAATGAATTGGAAAATTCTTCGATAGATAAACTCAAGCTAATTCGTAACAGCAGAAGCGATATAATGGTTTCAGAATTTTAACTCTTCAATGGATTTTCTGAAAAGGGTGCCATCGAAATTGATCTGAATCGTTTTAACGCCCTACTGACCGGGTTTCAGGCATGGAGATCTACTTTGCGATTGGTTTACTAAAAAAGGATTGGTTGAAGAGAATAGATGCGTTTCTCTCAATTATTTATTATGCTTGATCACCATGATGGCTATTTGTATAGTGATATTTTGTCTTGTGTTACAATATGAGCAAAAATTGCGCCAATGTAAAAATGTCTTATCTCGATTTTGATTTTTCAATCGACTTGATTATATTTAAGGTACTATCTATCATCATTATCTTCTAATTTTGGGTCCAAACCCGCAGGCTCAGGTTATGATAATTATAATACTACCCAGCTCGGAGCAGGAAAAAGAACGGCCTGTTTGCAGTCAGTAAGAATTTGACATTCCTTCTCGCCCTACCCTGAGCAGCAGTAGCAATAGAATAGCCATTGAATGATTTTTCAACGCAAAAGCTGCATGTAAAATTTTACAGTTACATTATTCCAGCAGCTAGTATTTTTTTCGTGGTGTTTCGTGACTGGGCTTCTCCCAATTGTACAGTCTCTTTTGGCCAGCACCAAAATCAACATAAATAAAAACTAAATAGTTTTTTCTTCTCGTTAAATAATATTCTCCGATTTATTTCGTTGCGAGATCCAAAACAGTCATTCATGTCCCTGGGATGCGTCGGACTTCAGTGTTCCGGTGTTTTTATGGTTGTATCTACTGTAGATCCTGGCTTAAAGGAGTTGCAGCGGTTTTGGGAGGTTGTGGCAGGCTTGTCCCTTGAAAAGTATCGTTATTCCTTATTCCAAATTTACAACAAAGTACTAGCCCAGATCCAAGCAAAGATATCTCAAGAAACGTAGAACTCACCATTATTAGGAGTTAATAAACAATACGTAATATTTTTTTACTTTATTATTTTAAATCGCTCTCCCTTGTAACTAGTACCGCACAACACAGAGATCTGCATTTGACGGTAGACCTGTATTTAGCATATTAGGCACGGATTTACACTTCCGAATTAACACGAATAATTCCTCTGGCTTGCTCGGATTATAATTCAACATTTTCCGATCTCGACCTGCTTGTATTTCCAACAATCCAGCTAGTTGTTGGATTACTTTGTGTTTCACATCTGAATTTCAGGACGCGTTTACTGAAAATGTTTGTTCAGTATATTAATTTGTCAATATAGTTTTTTATACGGAATAGGTCGGAAATCGAGTGGATTACCTGATGGTAAGCAATCAGCGCTGCCCATGGAGACAAAATTAGTTACGAGTGCATTTATCGACCTTTTTGTTAGTTAGTTAATTAGATTTTTCGTTCTTTTTTCTCGTTTGGTAACAATGCAATGGAATCTCTTGTGCAGCCTTTTCGTTTGTTATTAAAGTTTCATTTTACAACTAATACATCGATGTATGGTGTTCTTCAAATTGAGATCGAATGCCTCTTATATATACGTAATCTATCCGTTATCCCTTGTTGTGGTCATTCAACTTCTTAGTTACTTTCTTTTTTCTTTTAAACGTAGGTTGGACTAGACACTAGGATTTTCTACTGAGTCGTGGGTGAGTTCACAGATATTCAATTTCACATAACATCACACCCAGACCCGAAACAACAATTTGTGGATCACACAAAGTTTTGTTGCGTGCGACCAAAACCAAACATGCAGTCGAAAACGTTTTATTATATATTTACGTTTGTATTCCAAAAAATGATGTTTTTAGTTACTTCAGAATATGTCCTGTTTATCCTCTGTTTACATCATTATGAAGCATTAACTTCTTAAAAAAATTGTGGATTTTTATTATTTTACTAGCTGTACTCGCGCGGTTCCACCCGCTTCTCGATGTTTTATAGCCATTCTCGATTAATGGACTAACAATCATAAAAAGAATGGTTCAATTCGAACCAGCAGATCCGGAAATAAGCACGTTCAAACAAACAAACAAAGTCTATAACTTTATAATATTAATATAAGTTAAGATTGTATAAATTTATCATTATTTCATTTCATTATTCATTATAACGCAAATCTCTTGTAGCCGTGATCTACGGCGTAGATAGTGAGTGGCTACGAGCTACGGCGTAGTAAATACTTACTGTAATAATATCTGTTGAATGGTTTATCATTACACTAGCTTTTGCCCGCGACGTTGTTCGCGTGGAAGAGCGACTTCCTGCAGATATTTGGGCTTAAAAAGTATCCTATGTTGTTTCTCGAGTTCCAAACTATGTTTGTACAAAATTTAACACAAATAGGTTCAGTAGTTTAGGCGTAAAAAAATTCAGACAGACAGAGTTACTTTCGCATTTATAATTTTAGTGTAGATGAGGTCTTAGTTTACTAATAGATTTGCTTGTAACTGACATAAAAGAAGCATTTGGTGTGTTATTGCAGCCTTCAATCTAGACCTCTATTTCAAACGTACGTCCAGACAAGCTTGGTACTTTTTTCCTAAAAGAGTCATAAAAATACATTACTCCTCATTAACTTATGCACTTTTAATATTTGAAGTATAAAAGGCGGCAAACTAGTAGCCTGATTACCTGATGGTAAGTAATCAGCGCCGCCTACAAGCCAGGAGTTACAAGTGCATTGCCTTGTAACTCCTGGCATTTGGGGGATGAGGGATTTGGAGATTTTGGGATTGGGAAGGGGAAAGATTGGGCCTCCGGTAACCTCACTCACACGGCGAAACATAACGCTGTGGTTGTTTCAGGTTTTCTATGGTACGAGTATCACTCCGGTAGAGCCGACCCATTCGTGCCGAAGCATGACAGAATGTACATATATAGCGAACTGATTTGTTAAGTCTCGAACTACTCAACAAAGTACATCTTATAACTTCAGGTATCCTTATAAGGTGGCCGATGGTGCTTATACTCTCCGCTTCAACAAAGTACAGACAAAATGCCTTCTGTATATTAATTTTCAATAGTTAACCGTCGCGTCGAGGATCGAAAAAGGACCTCCGTAAGCGCGGGTCTGCGGACGGCGAGAGACCTCGCCGCCAAACTAGAACCAGGCCCGAGCGTAAGGCGCGTAGTTCGCGCCTCAAAGAGCCAATAGATCATCACAGACGGGGTCCGATAGGGCTGATGTTCAGCCGAGGTCACGGGAATTTCGGCGTGCGCGCTTTGTGCCATAAGCTAAAGCTCGTAATCGCCTGACCTGCCTGTAAGAGTCTGACACTCTCCTAGAGCAGGAGAAGTTATGTGACTTTTCCCTCATCATCTGTTCTTTTAGGACTTAAGGTTTAGTAATTAAAAGGTATTTTTTAACATATACGCTTTAATTCAATTTTATGCTGATTACACAAATGAGCTTTATGTAAGTACGTAATATCAAAGTCACATTTTTTGAATTACAGAACAATTTACAACCTTACATCTTTATCGATTGGGCTTAATTTACAATGATCGCTGAACATGAAGTTATCGTAATCTGAAAGGCAGTTTCGCCAACTTGTTCGTATTCAAAAATAAAATAAAGATTCTGGAAATTCAATGTTGATTTAATTTTGTAATGATAATTAATTATTTTTGAGAAACAAGTTGGCGAAACCTTAATAATTATTATTAATAATACTTTTATTTAACATTTAATAATTAATGAAAAAATGATTTTTTAAAGACGGGATCCATTGTCAACTTTTGAAATAAAAAAAGGAATAAAAATATATATTGTATTCTTAAACAGATGACAACGAAAAAAGTAGTACTAAGATGATGTTTATATAATTACCACATCTTTTTTCATAATTATTAAACTGACGATTATTACCGAAATTTTAACATTGACTTGTTTAATTAATTAATTATTTTAATTATCTTATCGTATTGACAATATGTTTTGAACATTCGATTAGCACTTACCGCTAAATGACAAGCTCATATTTTTTTAAATAAATCGAGTAAAAGAGCAACAATAGATTGCAACAGAAATAATTATTTAATAAAACAATTATTCTCAAGAGGCCTCTTTTTAAAAGATGGGATTGTATGTTAAAAAGAAAAGTTATGGATATTTTCGTCATTTTTTGTGAATTTGATGAACAAAAAGCTATATTAAGTCAACAAATCACAAGAAAAATTGATAAATAACAATGCACTTATTTCTAGAAATTTTCGTTTTATATTCTTTATACTAAGTTTGGCAATATTTAAGTGATATTTTATTCTCAAAATGGCGTAAAAGTATAAGGCACGGTTTTAATATTTCTCTAAAATTACTTAAATATAGAAGGACGTAAAACCAGCTAATTTTATTATCTAAGTGGTTAGTTAGTCGCGAAAAAAAGTCCTGCTTTGGCACTTTTTCAGTTCAAATAGGTATCATTTTAAGAAAAAAAAATTAACAAAACAAAGGGTTTTCGTTTCCTCCATTGATATGTTTTAATAATTGGAATTTCATATGACAGGAAGACTAAGGAAAAATAAAAGGAACAAAAAAATAAAACAAAAGAAATAATTATTAGGTTTTTTATTTTCGAAATGTAACAATAGACCTTTTTTGTAAATATAAAATCGTATTTCGTGATTGGATGGACTTTTGAACTTGAAGAAATAATGAAAAAAAAAATATGACAGTCAGTCAATATTTAAAGGGAACCATCTCAATTGTTACAAATTCGATTCAAAAGAAAATAATAATAGAAAATAATTAAGTATCTTAATAACTTAAAGAATAAAATTAATAAAACTTTGGCATGTGAATATTATGACCGATTAAATTTTGGGGTTGAAACGCTATTAATGTAAAAAATACAATTAGGTACAATATATTATTTACATAGAATCAAGATGGACATAAATTAAAATTAATTGAACTTATTTTTATTGTCAGTTCGCGATTTGAGTATTATTATTTTCTTATTTACATCGTAAAAATGCAGAGAATAAGTAACTTACGAGTAAAAATTTACAAAATAATAATAAAAACCGTAAATATGTATACAGTTACACATTTTTTTTGTAAAAAATTACAATTTACAGATTATAAATGACAGTCGTTTAATATTTGACACAATACGTAATGGGGTCTTTTTTTATATTAAATTGAAAAAAATTAAGATACAAATTTAAAAGAAATTGCAAACGCAAAATAATGTAAGTAACATTAATGTAAATTACAAAATATCTCGAAATCAACGAGAACAAATCGTCAGGAACAACTTTATAAGTTTCGAAAACCATTTCTAACTACGAAAATGTATTCAAACATTTCCTAGAGAACAATTTATTTTAATTAAAAACGACGACAGGACAAAATTCAAAATTTTTCCCGAATTAATAATTTCATGTTTTTTATTTTAATTAATTCAAAAATCGTATTTTTATAACAATCATAATTATCTTAAAAACTTAATTACGAGAGATCCTTTTATGGAATCAATAATAATTTGGATTCGCATACCGATAGTTTGTTCGACAATTTGTAGATAATATTAAACTTTGAAATTGAAACAACCCATTTCATAACTTTATCGTTTCGAACCTGACACAAACACTCGAGAACACGAATCGATTCTTAATTACAATTTACGCTAACACCTAAGTCATTTTTACAATGCAGCAAAGTCCACCACTCGGTTGCTTCATCAAATTGTCAAACAGAACTAGACCCAGCCTTTAAAAGAAAAATTAAAAGAATTAAATCGTACATTAAACCCTAAATGTATTATTATCTAAAATGATTTTACAATTGGACATTGAAAAAATCATATTTTTTTTTTGTTCGCTTATGTCATTTGGACGTATTACCTATTATATTTTGATAAGTCAGTCAAACGTTTTAATACAACCCGGGCAACCCAAATACTAATTCGGGCAACATTGTCATATCTATCTACGCGATGGACACTAATTGTTTGAAAGTTCGTTCTTGTATCACATTCAATTATTTTAAATCTATCTACAATTTTTATCTAGTCCGTTTATTTACACTTTCACTTCAAAGTTTTCACCACTCATAGCCGACTTTTAGTTTTTCACACTTTGTAATTTTAGTTTTTTATACTTTACACTTTTAGTTACACTTTTTAGTTTTAGTTTGTCACTTAGACCACGTGGGTCTCACTTCTTTTGTTGAACGACTCGTCGATGGTAACATTTTGTTTCTTGTTTTCTTTTTTAATGGTCCCGTACTGCGGGACGTCGGAAGTTAAATTCTGTACTGTTAATATCTGATTGGAGTTTTGTGGCGTGCTCGAAGATATGGGGCTACCATACTGGTTGCCGTATTTGTGACGTGACGGGTCCTTTAAGATCGACTGAGGTTGCTTCGGCGCTGGAGTCTGGACTAAGTGCTGTAACAAAGAGGTTTATTAGAAAAAAAGTTTAGAAAGCGACTTCAAAGTCTTATGAATGTCTAGATTCCTTTTTTTTTCTGTGACCTATTTAAAATTCGTAGAAATGTTCGAGTATTTATTTTTCGACGCTCATTTAAATTCGAGCTAAAGACTATACTTCCAAGCTTGCGTCATTAGTAGCCTTAAAATATGAAATTTACAAATAAATACTCCGTTTCAATTAAGCCCAATAGAAATTGAATCACGTATTTTCTTATGGCATTTACACAATTACGTTTTGGGCGTAAAATGACAAAGTTTTCGACAAAAAGTTGTAAGATTTTCGGGACCATTGAAAAGTTTACGAAGATTGGAATTTCAAAGCTCTGCTGTGGGATGGGGAATTTGTTGTTAATTAATCTTAAATTATGAGATTGTTCATGCCTAACTGGTTGCGTAAGAGTATTATAAGCGTTCAGAATTACCCTCCATCCACAACATCAAAGAATGTCACTCGCCTGTTTCGTGGTATGTTTTACTCTTAGAAATTTTGATGTGAATTCTTAATGGTGACGGCCATATTTTTTAAGCATTTTTTTTCTTGTTCCAAATACATGTAACGTGTAGAAATAATAATTTTGAAATTCGAACCGATAATTAGGTACGTTTAAACGTTATATTATCTGTTCGATTTTAAAAATTGAATTTTTTTCCAGCCATATTATTTTTTTATTCCTTTTCACAACATGTTTTGTAAAAGTATGACATCTTTTACTGCTTGATGACTTTTATATTAAAACCACATATTTCTTTCTTCCTCTATATATTTACTCAAGCTCTATATAAACTAAACAGTACGTAAACAGTACAATGGTACATTATACAGTGCGGTGCTAGGCAGGGGTGCGATCCGTCACAATTTGTTCCCATATTTAGGTCAGGAACATAAGATACCACTATTTGCTACCATTTGTTTGCAAGATCTATGGGGTAAGACACACTTTTGTTGATAGTGGTTTTCAAGAAAACGGAATATACAACATTCAACATACATACGCGTTATTGTGTATATCAAAATAGCACAACATTGATGTGTCAGTTTGTAGAAAATAAGTCTATTATTTAATATTGTATTTCAATATCATATTTTTTGTATATACCTATATAATTAAAATCAAGTATTTTTTTTTTGTTTTGTAACAGATAAAGATAGATATTGAATTAACTCTGTCATTTAGCCGTGGTGGCGCGGAGGTTAATGAGCCCGCTTCTCATGCCTGAGGGTGTGGGTTCGAAACCTGGCAAGAACCAATGTGACTTTTTCCAATTTGTATGTCGTCGGCTTAGTGCAAGAACGCATTAACTGCAAGCCATTCATTCAGTCATTTGCTGCCTATAAGTGCCTACTGCTAAGCAAGAGCCTCTTCTTACACGGAGAAGGTTTGAGCATAAATCATCACGCTTGCTCAACGCAGATTGGCGATTTCAAACTTATAATTAGAAATTATAATTCCAGGTTTCCTCACGATGTTTTCCTTCACCGTATGTCAGTGGTGTCTAAATAATCATAGAAGGTACATATGACTCGAAAAGTCACATTGGTACTTGCCAGGTTTCGAACCTCACCCTCATAAATGAGAAGGGGTTTCTTAACACCACCACCACCACCCTAGACTTATTGCCTTGTCAGAAATATAATCGAAATGTTTGACCTGTGGAGGATGATAACCCTATATTAATTAAGTACCTACAGCTTAATTTTTAACTCTATTTATGTACCTGTTTATTTGTATACTCTTCTGCAAACATTGTAAAAAAGGTATTTTTACCTGTGCACAACTACCAGGGTGTAATACAGTGACGTCAGGTGGAGGGACGGCGGCCATCTTGTCCATCCTCTGCCGCCTCAGCGTGCCTCCGGCTGACTGTCGATCTAAAGATAAAATTCTTTACTGTTTAATGTATCTGAGCTCTTTTACAGCTAATTGGATTTAATTATGGACAATTATGATAGTGTTTTCTCTTGTGGAATATGCTACGAGTATTTTCTATGTATTTAGTGTCTGGTTTTGCCGGTGCATTTATTAATAAAACCTTCTATACTTTTATTCAAAATGCTTGGTGTGAGAATTGAAGAATTGAATTCTTCAAATGCGTTATAGCTTAAGGACGTTTTATATGGTGTAGTTTCAGAACGTCACAGAATATATATTTGTATTACATACACATGTACATGCAAATTTGAACGTACCCAATAGTTTTAATACAAAAAGAAATTAAATTTAGAAATTTCCTTTTAAGTTTAGTAAGTAAATCCTTTTTGAATAATTAATCTCTAAAGAGTGGGATAAGTTATACTTTTAGCACTTTCATATCGGATCAACTGGAGTGATACCACGGATTGACAGACAGAATACCCGACGTCAACCAACACTTTTATTGTATGTTGCTTTGAGTTAATTGAGTACAGCAACAAAAGGCCAGCAACGTACTTGTAACTCCTTAAGTAATGCTTGCGCCCATGTGTGGCGTCAATTGCTTACCATCAGGGAATCGCGTTTGTCACCAAAACCAAACTAAAGTCTAGCGTCTCTATATGTATATTAACCACCACCTTAAAATAAACCAATAAACAAAACTACAGCGTATGTAGAACTGTATGTATATAGTGTAAAACATGCAGTAAGTTCAAAATGGTACAACAACTTACCATCAAGAGCGTAGCTGTGTGGGGGGCTGGCCATGTGTGATGGGGAGCTGGATGGTAACCCCCCGTTCATGAGGTGAGGCTTCGGTAGTGGCTGGCCCCCGTACTGCTGTGGTGGGGTGGGAGTTCGACCCTGCTGCTGTAGGGGAAAAAAAGATAAATGAAGGTTATAATTTGGTTTGATCTCTTTTCAACTTTTGACTGCACGGTTGGCGCAGTGGCTTGGCAACTGGCTGCTTTACAACGTGTCGCGGATTCGATTCCTGCACGGAACAACACTTTGTGTGATCCACAAATTGTTGTTTCGGGTCTGGGTGGGATGTGTATGTGTATTTGAATGTTTGTAAACGCACCCACAACACAGGAGAAAATCCTAGTGTTAGGCTACGTTTAAAAAAAATTCTGATTAAATTTTCGTGGTCACCATACTTGATTAGAAAAATAAACGAAGAATTTTGGGTAAAATTTTCAGTAACAAATAAATGTGTTTCTTTGCGCTTTTCGTATTTTTTTATTCGAGATTTTTTTATAGTTTGGTTTCGTGTTTGTTCAATCCATAATCTTATAATCTCAACATAAAATCTTTTTAACAAAACAACATAACCGGCTAGGTCCTCCAGCTAGGTGGACTGACAGTGGTTGGATGAGAAGAGCTGAACATCGAGTTCAATGGCGTATGTCCAGCAGTGGACGCAATCAATCTTATGATGTTGATGATGATGATGATGATGATGATGATGATGAAAACAACTTACCTGTTGTAAATATTCTCCAATCAATGGCGGATAGGACAAGTATCGGTCAGACGCCATGTTGTAATACGAGCCATCCAACGGGGGCATAGGACTCGGAGCTGGCACGTAATTCTGCTTGCCTGGTACCAAGAAATAGATAACGTTAAAAAAATAGTATATTAGTAAGCGTTTTGCTTCGTTAAAGTCTAAGTCAAATTCAAAGTCAAAAAGAAACAAAAACAGCTATGTAAAGTTATCTCGTCAAATGGTATGTAACGAGTTAAACATCATTGTCATATGATTTCTTAACTTCTAATATATTAGGTTGTAATAAGAATTGACATAGGAATACAATTTATTTTTTGATACTGCTAAATTATATGTATGCCGCAGTCAAATAGCTTAATCAGCCTCACAATTAACGTTCTAGCCTGTTTCAATCAATCAATCAAACATTTATTGTGGTAGCAGTTGTTTAATAAATGATATCGTAGAACAACTCTCGTAGTTGTTTATTTGTGATGGCAATTCGATTTGGTCGCAGTTAGCATAACCTAATGTTCTAACGTACAACTCTGGTAGGGACGCGGTTCTCATGACAATTCCTTAACCTTTCAACTTACAGCCGTTATGAGAATTTCAATCAAATGAATGGCTAATGGTCAACTGATTGATTGAACGGCTATTCAAAAAAAGGAGGAGGTTCTCAATTCGATTGTTCAAGGGATTGTTGCCCATTTGTATTTCCTTGCCTGGGCTGGCACCGACACCAAAAATAAGTAATAAATTTTGAATATTTGCAAAATATTAATGTCAAATAAGTTTACCTATAAATTAAGTTTTTTTTACAGCAATTCACATTTTTATTTTTAACTTTTTAGTTTAGGAACTTTTATCGCTTGACTTTTTTTGAAGGCGTTTTTTTTTTGTAAAAATGTTTAACTAGTTGGCTTAGACATATTACAAATGTTGTACTATAATATTGTATATCTGAAAAACCTTTTTTATGATCAAAAGTAGGATAATTACTTAAGTAAATTATGAATTACAATTTGAATAATTTTCTAAATATTATCTTACCTGTACTTCTGCCTAGCGTACTATGTCCCGTGATATCCTTATGTCTGTGAGGATGTGGCAGTGTCCTGGCGTGGTCTCCATCATATACCGCATAGTTAGGAGGAGGATAGTCCAAAGGTGGTGGAATCACTAGACCCTGATCATCCATTAAGAAGGCATCCGACGTCTAGAGGAAAATATATTTCATTTAATAAAAACAATAATTATTATAAAATTTTTCATTGTTAATTTGAAATGTATTCAGATAAAAAAAAACCCGCTAATTAATATGTCTGCAGAGGTTTACGGAGAAAAGACAAATTTTTGATAAGTTTAAAAGTTTTGTTTTTTTTTACCATTAAGTGGATATCAAAGCAGTTTTTTCCATCCATACAAATATTGATGAACAATTGCAGTTACTTAGCAGTTAGCAGTCAGAAACTTAACAGACTGAAAAACTTATCAAAGACTACCATAAAGTGTAACAATTGTCCATTGCAACATTTAAAAGAAGAATCATTAAAGTCAAACTCAGAAAAGTTTTGAAAATGATATACAGAAAAGACGCATCACAGCGACGCGCACGCTACTCATGAATAAGAGTCCCGTCGTGACTTGAAACTAGTCGAGCTTTTCTTAGTTAATTCGCAAGAATAAGTCGTAAATTATATCACGGTAGCTACTATTCAGAAGAAAACTAGAATTATCTTACCTGACTCAACATATGCCTAGTAGGCATCGATGGAACCTCAGGTATCGGCGGTGGTTGCCTGTCATCCGTGCCCTCATCTTGAGAATAAGTTTCCGACTTCTCAGAGACAGAGCTCAGGGTCTCGCCCGTCATAGTATCGTTGTAAGATGATGGGGCGTACATCTCTATTGTGGCTGATTTTGATGCTTGACCAGCTTGTTCTGTTGAGGATTGGGGTCATGTTAGAGATATGGTTGTGTGATTTGAGCTTAGACTGGGTATTTTGTTTTTTATCTTGAAATCGTAGTCAAACATAATATTTGGAATTTCCTTCTTTTTTTAGCTATAAAGGAGTTCTTGGTACAATTGTTAATGAAAAACAAAACTGACGAAAATAAAAATACCCTTTAGTATAAATACTGAATGTTACTTTTTGCTACCTAGTTCAAAATATAGTTAATGTTAAAATTACAGCTGAAATATTTCAATAATATTTTAGAGTCGCTTACTCGTCAACTCCCATCCAGCTTCACCTGCTTAACCTCTATAGATCTAAGCGTATTGATTTATAATTCAATTTGAACTGGTAGTTCCAGAGATTAGCGCGCTTAAGCAAATAAACAAACTCTTCAGCTTTATAATAAGTTAAAGAATAGTTAAATGAGACATGCGAAAATTTTTGTATTGGTCACAATTATTGAACACAGTGACTATAGAACTTTATCTTACACAACCACACAAATTATGTAGAATTTTCCTTAAACAAAATATATATGCTGGTAATAAAAGTAGGTACCTAATTGTAATACAATAACAAATCGCTATAAGTACAACTCTAATTAGCAGCGTTAAAATGTAATCAATGCTTCGTAAATGTAATTTCATTACACCATCGGAGCTAATGGAAGAAAAATACATTTCGGTTCAATGAGTAATTAAAGAAAATGAGTATGGTTGAGGCTTCGTTTCGTTCGTGTGTTATATTATTCAGTATTGTATGTGTTGTATAATGGTTGGATGTTATTTTATTCTTTAATTAGCTATATTTTCCTCTGCCTGAAGTGCCCATTGCTGAGCAAAGGCCTCTTCTCACACGGCGAAGGTTGGAGCATTAGTCGTCAAGCTTGCTCAAAGATTGGCGATTTCAAACTTATTAGTAGAAAAAGAAATTATTAGTCCAGGATTTTTCTTCGCTGTTTGTGTTTAACTCGGAAAAAGGCATATTGGTATTACTGGTTTCGAATCAACATGAAAAGCGGTGCATCAAAATGTGGGCTTCCAAGACATTTAAACCCTAGAAGGGTTAAAATGTAGTTTTTTTTGTGTTGTGTTAAAGTAAGTCATTTTTATATTTCTACTCGATGTTTAATGTTAATGAGATGCAAAATACTGATACATCAAATTTAGCAATACCATGGTGTATTTTCTTTTCAATTCATAGTATAAAACAAAGTCTGACTGTCCCTAAATAACTTATATTTATACCTTTTAAACTACGACATTTTTGAGATATAATTATTAACGGGTTTAATTAGAATTATTAGTGTTTGCTCAGACAAAGTCGCAGGCAGGAAACTAGTAGGTAAAAAAAATATTTATGATTAACAATTCCTTGCTTTAAGCAAATACCGATGACGACTTGTCAAGAAATAATTTACAAGACAGACTAAATGCCTTAAGGAAAATTTCTTCAAAAATGGTTTTTAATGTTCTATTTATATCTGTTTAATATAATTATACAAAACTCCTACTCACAAATATAATCGCTCCTGTGAGTGGAATATTTTGAAGAATACAAGTTTCTTCTTACGAAGTCATTAATTTAAAACAAGGGTTATGTTTTAACAAGGTCGAACTAATTAACTAAAATAAGGGGGATTTTGTTGAAAATGTCACGTTATTATGTTCGGTAACCTACGGATTTATAGAGTTTTTGCCCTTCTGGGAATTGTTAGACTGAAGCTTGTAATGTCTATTGTTACTGCGTGTAGGTCATTTGTAAGCGTTAAGTTCTTTAAATTATGTTTCTTTAAGTATATTTATAAAATTTTCCTTCATTTTAAGAATTCATTTCGTTTTCAGGACAGTGTAGGAAGAAAAATATATTTCTATTTTTATATTCGTCAGTTTTGTTTTATTGTAAGTATAATAAGGTACACATGTAGGTACATGCTTGTGTATAATAATTAATTTTACTCTATGAAATTAACGTGATCTGCGAAACAAACCTAGATGAAAATCACAAAAATAATTTTTGCTACAAATTATTTGAATCTTTAATTAAATTTACTAAACGAGACTTAAGACTTCAAGTAATCGATGAATATGTAATAAAACACTACTTCTATAGACACACAACATTGAAAACAAAAGAAAATTACAGAGAAAAAAGCAAGAAAAAAATACAAGAAACTTACCTTTTAGACGTCTAGATCGTCTTTTCAACACAAAACAAGCAACCAAAGCAGCATTTATCATGACTAGTATAACTCCAGTGATCGACACGTAAATGACTACAGATTTTGATACATCAGCAGTTTCAACAAATTCTGTAGACACAACATTCAGCTCGCCTACCTCTGAAGAAGCTTTGGAAGGAGAAAAAAATAAAAATAATTAGCAAAAGAAAAAAATAAATGAATGCCTAGGTGAAAGAGATGACTGGTCTAGTGTCAGAGATAAATAATTCTCTCAAGTACTATCATTTGTAGTTGCTTTATTAGTTAAGTTTTCTTTGTTTAGTTTCATATCTGTTAATTAATTTCTTTCAGTATTTTAAGTAGCAATGTCATCGTTCTCTATTTGAAGCGTTGAAACAATAGTGACATTTTTCCTCACTATATTTCCTTCAACATTTTCGTCTACAGAAATAAAAAATGAGTTTATTTTGTCTTCAGAATTTATTGTGTAACTGCTATCAATTGTAGCTGAAAATACTCGGTAACAATATTCATGTACGAGTTAGTCTTTGAGTGAACTTTTCACGTCGCCCTTGACTCTAATGTAATTTTCACGGTCGCTCTTTGTAACTGAAAGCTCCAAGCTTTCATCTCAGCAGATATGCTTTTAATGTAACTATTGAAGCGTCTCTCTCCACATTTTTTTGTTTTACGTTTAAAACATTTTATTGTGAAATGGAAATAGCTTTTAGTGAAATTTAAATTGAGAACTGTAATATTTTTGTGGTCGAGTGTATGATATTTGAATATAAACATCAAATGTATTTTTTTTTTATTTAAAAAATAAAAAGTGAATGAAACTACAAATGCAAATCTACTGACACATAACCAAAAACATCTAAATACACAAAAGATAAATTAAACCTTAAACGCTAACATTTAGGTTTCAAAATTAAATCCAAACCTCGGATCCTCTTATTGGTCCTTTTATGAAGACAGAATCCGATCAGCAATACATTTAGAAGTATTAATGCTGTTCCAACAATTGTACCAGTGATGATGAATACTCCTGGTACATTGTAATTATATTCTTCAGAAGACGATTGTATTGATGATGGGATCATGTCTAAGCAGCGTGGAAACATTTGTTAATTATTAGTTTAGGTTTGAATAATATTGGTCCCAAAATGATTCCTTTAGGAACCCTCGTTGCTTGGTCAAAATTATCAACAATTTTGTCTCTTTGATAATGAAAGGTATCGAACCTTTTAATGAAGTTAAGTTATAACTTCAATTTACTTTAACAATAATTTGAAATTTGATACAAGACTTGAATGTTTAAGAGACAAATTGAAATGCGTTACGTATTGCCAGTTTAACATCAAATAATTCTGATATCGTCAGATTTCATCGTCGAATCGTTATTAAAATCAGAATGTAATTTTATCTTTGATCTTATATTGAAATATTCTTCTTATACTAATAACAAATTAAATAATATAAACTTACTCAGTGTAGTAACTTTGGTATCATCTGGTCTGTATTTGCTTTGTCCAATTTTGTTAATTGCCATTACAGAGAAAACGTAGTCAGTATTGCGGTCAAGACCTCCAATAGTAAATGTGGTTGCATTTCTTGGCACCACGTCTTCATATTTATAAGATTCTTCAAAGACTCTCCTAAAATAAGTATTTTTATTAGCTTTATTGCTTTAAATTTTTATGAAAATTCTAAGCAAACGTATGTCATATTGTCATATCTTTGTAACTAAAAATACTTAACCAATTATTTTTTTATTCACAGAAAAATAAAGTAATTTAGATAATTGAATTCTCACCTGTATCGTACTCTAAACCAGGACGGCAGTCCGCCATCAAATCCAGGGACCCATTGCAGCGTCACAGAATTGTGGGTCACATTCGTCACAATTAATGATATTACTTGATCTAGAACAAAAGAGGGTCAAAATATATAATCATATGAATTGACGTATAGGTAAAGGTGATCTATGTAGATTAATACTCCTATGCAGTTTTAATATTCCTTCCAAATGTTTAATAGCATTCTCTTACCTGGGGCGCTAGTGATATCCAGTTTCACGGATGTGGTGGAAAATCCCAAGTCATTTCTGGCACCGCATTCATAGGACCCGTAGTCTGAGGAGCTGACGTCATTGATGAGGAGCACCGAAGTATAAGTCACAGGATCTAGTTTGTGGTACTCAGCGAAATACTTGGTCGAAGTGTTGACTGGTAATTTGGCACCGTTCTTGGACCACGTGAAGTTTGGTGCTGGGGCTGCTCGGCACCTTGAGAAAGTCATAACAATTTAGTGATGTGTATATAGATTACAAAATCGCTTTACTATTTATGTCTCGATGGGCCATACATTCAACACAACAGCGAATTGTTATTTCGAATTTTTTTTAGTTACTTTTTATTTAATAACTTAAAATACACAACTTACTTGCACGTTAATCTTCCAACTTGTCCAACGTTAGAAGCTGATTTCATCAAACTGGGAGAGCTGTCCAATTCAGGCTTAAACTTCACCACTAGCATAACATCTTGCCTGGTTTCCCCTCCAATGCCATTGTCCACCACACATTGGAAGTTGCCCACATCTTCCCTCGTCGCTTGTTTTACAACTAAAGTACTTGTAAGGTTACGAGGTTCAAAAGTAACCTGACTAGGGTTAATATTGTATCCTTGGCGTTCCCAACGTATATTATCTGCTGTTAAGGGGTTACCTAGAAAGAGAAAACATGTTTTAGCGATTTTTGCAATGGGTAGATGGCGCTTCTGTAGAGTTACGTCCTGAGATTCGAAGGGTTGTTTTTTTCAGTAATGTTTTTATAATAGTCGATTTGCATTAAAATTTTGAATTGCTCTTGGTATTATCCTTATTACAAGTAGTAAGAAATACGTATAATTAACTTTGAACTATCTAACTATTGTACTTACCGTTAGCAGTACAAGACAACATGGCGTCCTGATTGGGGCTGACTACTTCATGCAGAGCCACAGATTTGATGCTTGCTGGATCTGCAAAAGAATATTAATTGTATTTTCTTCTCACTACAACTGTAATGTCAATAACAACTGAACAGGATTCTAATGAATTCAGGGATTCAATTCGGTAACTTAGTTGATGTTAGATGACGTTCGTGGGTAGAGATACGAAATAGTAATACTAATAGATATCATGATATATTTATTACTAAATTTTAAAAGAAGGATTTAATTTTCATCTAGTTCTAGGTAGACAAGCAAATCAATTGTAAATAACATTGCCATTATTATTTTTTACATAAAATAATTCCCTTGGTACCACAAAAAGATATTTTCTTTCAATAAGAATGTAATCTGACAACGTACTGAAACATTCTGTCCGAGAGACATCTTCGACATGTATCTGCCAATATTTGGTAGTTACAGATCAATTTCGCTCAATGACTTATGTAGGTACATCATACAAAAATAATAACTAAGTCTCGTAGATTGTTAAACAAAAACTCGCCGTATCGTGTTTATTTTTAGGTTAATTTTTGGATTGTATATATTTTTTTTCGTAGTCCACAAATTGGCTACACAAATTTTACTTGTTGTTTTTGAAGGTAGCTAGCTATAATTTAATTTAAAACTTGTGTCTTTTATGGGAAAGGTGGGCCAACGAGAAAATAGATTACCTGATGGTATGCAATCAGCGCCGTTCATGGACACTCCCTAGACCAGAGGAGTTACAAGTGCGCTGCCGGCCTTTTTAGGGTTATTAGAGATTTAAGGACAGGGTTTTTTTTGGTTTAAGTCGACAAACGAGCAGACAATTAACTGATGGTAAGCAATCGGCGCCGCCCATGGACACCCGCAACACCAAAAGAGTTACGAGTGCGTTGCCGGCCTTTTTTTGGGGATAGGGGTTGCGGATATAAGGATCGGGAAGGGATAGGGGAAGGGGCGGGATTGGGCCTCCGGTAACCTCAACCGGGTGTGTGGAGTGTTGAGGATAGAGGAAGATTGATCCTTCAATAACCTTACTCACACGACGAAAGACAACATAAGTCTTGTTTCACGCCGGTATTCCGTAAGACCACTCCGGCCGAGTTGGCTCATTCGTGCCCAAACATGACACTCTCACATGTTACTTAGTGAGAAATAATATTATATTACCGAGAATATTATAATGAAAAACCTAATAATAATTCGCACGGCCTATCGACTATAGAATAGAAGCAACCCTTCAAACAACATTAAATTTCCTGTTTCCATAAACGAATTAACTATTTAAGAAAATATTGTTAAGTTGAGGGAGGCCCATTAGCTAAAGAGGTGCCTTGGAAAATACTTTAATTTGTAAGTCTTGCAACATTGATCGGTACATCGAGGACAATGCTTGATCAATGATTCTCTTTGGTAAGTTAACAAGTTTAATGTACGTTCATTAAGAGCTAATAGCTAGGAGCCTATCGTCTCAAAGGTTCGGCTGCTAAACTTATATTAAAATGGCAGAGTTAATGCTACAGTACCTGTGTTACTATTTTGTAACAATTTTCGGGCTTAAATGGTGATTTTGCTACTGTTAATGTTTTACGAAGTAGTCTTAAAGTAATTCGGGGTGATTTTAAAGATGTTTTTGCTGGTGTAACACCAATTTGATTTCGTTTAGTGTTGTTAAAATCCTGTTTAAGACCTCTGAATAGTCGAAAATACTGCATGTGTTCTTAATCTTTGGTTTTTTTAATACATTTATCTATATTTAAAGTACAATAACGGACTACTTTTTTTTGGCTAGCTACGAATATTGAAGGCATTTTTTTTCAGGGTTATACAGAGACAGGTCTTAAGTAAGTGCGTCAACTATAAAAAAGAAAGTATAGTTGAGTACCAAAAATTTAATAAATATCCTAATGCTATATAATTATATGTATTTCTAACTGATATAAGCATATGTACTAAACATAATACATCTGGTTTCAACAATTTTACGATGACGATACAAGTTGACGATGTTCTAAGTTGATTTTTCTTATATTAAATTATTTCTTTTTATATGAATGACTCCATCCTTTTATGACACTTAAAAATGAATTCAAACAGACAGATATACATTTTTATAATTATTAATATTATACTTACAATGAACGGACACGCTGATATTGGCGACGGCAGCTCCCTGAGAGTTGACAGCTTCACACGTGTACACTCCAGCGTCATGCCGAGATAGTTTCGTCATGTTCAACATACTACCCTCCGATATTATTCTGTCATCTGAATGGAAAAAAAACATAATTAATCAACTGAATAATATCATACAGAAAAAAACATTGTAAAGTTAGGTTCCGCTAAAAGATCTATTTGATGGTGATGAATAGATTCAAGACTGAGGTTCCAGTTTAAATAAGTTGGAATTTATCAGATTATCCTTAGAAGGAGATGGGACGAACTTGACCCTTGCTTTGCCCTGCAGTGCAACAAAAACGTGTCAAACAATATGATGACAGTTTCATGGCTAAAAGCCTTGATAAACACATAAGCAGATTTACATTAGAAGATTGGGTCAAGAACCTGATGCAGAAAGCTGTACTTCTAGACACGGCGCGCATTGTCCGGAGATTCCTTTCTCTGGAGCCCTGACCACCGTTTGCTTGGAACCCTCCCGTTACCGGTGGGATATTGCTTTTTATATTTTTGAAGTGTTTCTTTTTTTAGAAAATATTTCGAAATGTAAATATCAAGTTGAAAAGTAAATACATGACAATAATAATGAAATTATTTGAGAAGGCTGCTAAGTGGACTCTCTTATTTACACGTATACAGTTGGCTAGTATTTTAAACTTAAATACATAGATGATGGAGTACATAACTGATGCAGCATTTATTGGCAATATGTTTGTGTCTGTCGTTGGTTACGTTTGAAACTCAATAGACCGCATTTGTACTGGTTATACAAATAACTGTTTGTTCATTTCCTAAACAGTGCCTTGGTTATTCAAACCTTTGTGCATTGGTTATTCAAATCTATTTGTTTATTCATTATTTTGTTATTATTTACTGTTTTAGTAATTGAATTTTGTTTTTGATAAAACTATCGTGAGACATATTATTCAAGTTCTACTAGTTTTAAGTCACAAAGGGACTCTTATTCATAAGCAGCGTGGTTCTATTCATTTATATCGTTCAATTAGTCTCCTTTACAAACAACACATGCTAAAGTATTATTGACCCCAATATTGGACTCATTCTGTTTCAATAACACGGGACACGTATAATAACTGTTTAAAATATGGCTTTTTCGAAAATCTGCAATGATTTCCCCCGCCATATCCCGAGAGAGAGTGTCAGGCTCTTACTGGCTAAAAATCATCCCGTTCCTTCTGCTCTGGGCCGAGGTCGCGGTGACTCATTGCGCTTAACCCGCAACCCTGGCTGAACATCAGCTCTATAGGGTCCCGTCTGTGGTGGTCTATTGGCTCTTTGAGACGAGATGAGCGGAACGCTATGCGCCATCCGCTCAGTCCCGAAACCCTGGCTTGATATTATTCTAATTGCTTTATTCAATAAAATTATGTTTAAAACAGTAATGATGATGTGAATGAATCAAAACACGTTTGTTTCATGTTTTACTGTCAATAGGTTAATTAGGATTAATTAAAAGCTAAATACAAATAGTTGTTTGCTGTAATTATTTGGTTTGTAAACTTTTGTATGCATCTACTATTATTGGACACTAAATAATCACATTTATTTTTGTTAGAGCTATTTTTGCTGCAGGGAATCATAGCCTTTAATAATGACATGTTGCGCATTCAATTTAGAACCTTATCTATACTCGGAATTTTAATTCCATTCCAGATTTGACAATTTCAGGGTTGCAACGTTATGACACGTACTAAATAGGGACGTTGCGAAATTATTCGATATGGAAATCGAATATTTCTGAATCGATTCCTCTCGTTTATAATTTTACTATCGTAAACAAAGTTTATCAGGAAATAAAATATTTCTGAACCGATAATTTCGTTTTGACAATTAATTAACGATCTGAGACTTTTCTTTTGTAATTGTGTGTGAAATTAATAAAAAATGTGATCATGAAGGAACATGAAAAATAAAACAGACATTTTATAAATTGTCGCCGTCATTGCTATCGCTATCGTTGTTACGTTCTGTAACATTTATTATGAATTGTGCCTGTGATATTTATTGTCAATTAACATATCTAGCTTACTCATTTTTTTCTCTTCTTTGACAACATGGGATACGCACTTAGACCATTCGGTAGCCGTAATTTTTTGAATGCCTTCCTGAAACTGATTCACTGATTGTTTATCGATTTTTGTGTTCATCACTACACTGTTATATGTGGTATCATTATTTCACAAAATGACAGCAGGTCATGTCAAATCAGGAATCGAATTAAAATTCTGACTATAGTACTGATTACAAAGTTTATTTTTCAACTACTTACTTCCAGTGCTGTAAGATGATTGTGCTATGGGCAGTCCATCCTTAGTCCACGTGTAGGTGATGCTACTAGGGTTACCATCAGCTCGGAGAACTATGATCAGAGGCTCGTTCTCAACTCCAACTGTTGTATATGGGGTAGTCTCATCGAAAATTGGCGCATCTGTGGAGAAGGTGAGAGTTAGATTCCAAGTCTTAAGTGTAAAGTATTACGTTTGAATTTTGATTGAGACGAATTTGTAACAGTCTATTGTTCGACTACGACTTTTGTTGTAGAATTGACTTCGATTTTGTTTCAGTATTTCCTCTCATAGTAGTCAGACAAAAATAATCCTTTTATTTACATTCTTAAATGAAATATTTTAACGTGTATATATTTTGTAATCTATGTACAGAAATAAATAGGTACTTCGTCATTTTTATGATTAGGTATATTGCAAACTAGCTTTCACCCGCAGTTTCGCCCGCGTAGTGGTGGATAAAAGGCAGCCTATGTGCGAATACACGCTATCACTTAACTACATAGTACATACCAAATTTCAAACAAATCGTTACAGCCATTATTCCGTCAAAGAATAACAAACATACATACATCTGTCCATTCTCACAAACTCAATCATATTAAATTATAATTTTAATCCATCAAACTCCAAGGGAACACCGGCTTTTGCGTACCTATTTTTCTTTTATTTAGTCTCGAATTACTACAATTATTGGAAGGTTGAAATACAGCTTCTGACTTACATAAAACTTTAAGGGGCAGTGCATCGTGGACGCTCCTCTGCAGAGCCTCGTTCATAGCCTGACAGGTGTAGACTGCTCCATTAAGGTCCTTGGTGATGGTCAGCTTCAGCTCTATCGTGGACACCGTACCTCCGTGGAGACCTTTTTTCTGTTGCATTGGTAGACCTGGGGATTACAGACGGTTTTTAATATTATTGTTTTTAAAGTAACGTTTTGGCTACGGGGACTTTTGTTTAGTAGTTGACGTCTTTTCATTGATAATGATAATGTTAAAATATCAGTTCGCTTCCAACCAGGTGAACACCAAGTCCTGGACCTTTGGAAGGTGTACGAGGGGCAAAGCCAATTCTCAGAGGCCCTTTATTCCAGATAGATGTTTAAATATGATCATCTATTAATCGGTCTTTCCCTATATTGCCGTATAGCATGAAAAAATTTAAACGATTTTTTTTATTTGAAATGCGATGAAAATGTAACACTAATCAATAAACAAATGACTACTTTTGGAAAAATAATCCCATGTTTTTAAAACAAAATTAATTAGCCTTAGCCTAACAAAAACTATTTTGATTCGAAATGGCCAGTACTGCAGAACGGCAATTTCATAGGTATAGATCTATTTATAAAAATGAATCGCGAAATGTGTTGGTAAGCGCATAACTCAATAAAGACTGGACCAATTTTCCTGATTCTTTTTTTGTTAAGTTCGTTATTTTTATGTGAAGGTTTTTACGAAAGAAAACTTAAGAAAAGTAAAGGGGAATATCAGGAATTAACAATGCTTTCGTTGCTGTAGCCGTTTGCTAAAAAAACAAATGACTGACGGGGTAGTCGGATACCTACAAGTGCGAAGCAGGGGCAGTCCGCTAGTTATTGATATTTTTAATGACAGATCTGTGTTTTACTGTATAGTAACTATCGTGAAATATTCAAACATAATTGTAAAAAGCGACTTATTCACTACTTTACTAACTTACGTGAGTTGAATGAAAAAAATTCAACTTATAGTTTCAAAATACCAGAAGTAGAGCTTTTTTCAAATATTTTTTTCAGTTTATTAGCTCTTACCTAGTCACTGTCTCTGTTTCTGTTTTTAAATAAACGTTGCCCCCACACTAGGATCTTTTCCTGTGTCGTGGGTGCGGTTACAAACATGCAATTTTACATACACATGACACCCAGACTAAAACAATTTGTGGATCACACAAAGAATTGTTCCGTGCGGGAATCGAACCCGCGACACGTTGCACTACAGCCAGTTGTCAGAAACCGTGCAGTCAAAAGAATGTGAAAAGAAAAAGATTTCAATTGGATTTCAAAAGAAGTTCATGTGGGGCAAGTTGCCTGACAGGCCAATTAAAACACACTTAACAAAAGCAAATTATGAAACCAAGAACCCACAACGAGAATACTAATACAAACTGATACAGTTATATACAAAGGAGACTTAGTAACCGGTCGCCATATTGCAGAATCGATTTGCCACGCACGGCTAAATCAGCTACGTGTATAGACATGAGATTTACATGCGAAACAACGAGCAGAGCCCACAATTGCTTTGTTAAATTGTCAATGAAGATACGATGGGGGTCACCAGACGAGCGACAATGATTTCCCATGATTTTATGCTAAAACTAACTTCTGCCACCGTCTTTGTTCGCGTGACTTCCAGCAGATTTTTGGTTAAAAACTGAACTATGTCCTTTCTCGAGTTCCAAACTATGTCTGTACCAAATTTCACAGAAATAGGTTCAGTAGTTTAGACGTGAAGAAAAGACAAACAGACAGACAGACAGAGTTACTTTCTCATTTATAATATTAGTTTGGATTGGTTCTGAGAGGTTTGAACATTTGGATATTATGGGATGTATTTGTTGATTATTATTGGTTTAATTGTAAGTATGGTTTTTAGATTTTTTACGTTGCCCTACACTAGGATTTTATCCTGTGTCTTTTCACAACAAACTGCACGGTTGGCGTGGCGGTTGGGCAACTGGCTGCCGTGCGTCGTGTCTCGAGTACAAATCCCGCACGGAACAACACTTTGTGTGATCTACAAATTATTGTTCCAAGGCCGGGTGTGATGTGTATGTAGAATTGTATATTTGTGAATATGGATCACACCAACGACACAGGATAAAAACCTAGTGTAGGGCAATTATAAACATCTTAAAATAATTGCTATACTTAATTGAAAAGTTTAAAGTAAATCAAACACACAATCAGTCTACATCACTGTTCATTCTAACTCTCTCATAACGGACCTCCTGGAAGAGATTTCAGAAGAAATAAGCTGTGCCTTTGTACCTAATTGTTGTATTATTTTTCTTGTCTAAGTTACTGTGTACATTAAATATGTTCATATGTTCGCAAATTTGCACTCACCCTGTACAGGTATGCCATCCCTCCACCACGATAGTGTCGCAGGAGGATTACTGCTGGCAGCGTCACAGGACAGCGTGGCTTCGATCCCCACCTTCAGCTCTTCAGGCGACACTCGGACTTTCACAGCTTCAGGGGCGACTGGTGACAAAAACACAAGTTAAGAAAAGACATCATAAAAATTGAATTTTACATGGTACTATATAGAGCTAGTCCGTCAAAATAACATTATTTAATATTTAAGGATATTTAACATTTCAGTTTTTGTTACGGTAAAGGAAAACATCGTTAGGAAACCTGGACTTATAATTTCTAAGGTTTGAAATTGTCGATACACAAAATATCCAATATTTTTTAGCTAATTTTAAGAAATAAGTTAGCTATTTGACGCATAAACTCTATGACGTCATACCTAATTCTTTAGAGTTTCATATAAATTAGATTATTATTCCTAGAGTCGCATACAAATTTCATAGAAAATTTTAGTTATTGATATTTGGATAAAATTATGGAATATGACTAGTTGGAAACTACCGTATTGCCAATCCTTGAACGACCGTAGCACGTACTCCTACCCCCTCCTTGTGTCACTTTGCTCAGCAGTGGGTAGTGGTTATAAACAATTGATTGTGTTGATGTAACACAATTTTAGACTTTATTCTTTTTTAGTAAAACTTAAAATACCTTGAAAACCCTTGCCCAATCCCTAAAATGAACCTTAAAAACATCTTATTCCGTACATTTATATTCGATTATTCTGTGCATAAGTCAGGAACTCTGAAACGTATGATATTAGGTCCTATGTGTATAGAAATTGAGAAACCACTTACGTAGTTCAAACAAGATACCAAATCTACTATATTTATGTAAGACTAAGTCTGTGCCTAACTCCCTGTACCTAGATTCGTGTCTAGAACAAACTGAGACCTAAGTCAATACTACGAGCTTCGACAGAGTACTTAGCAATTAAGATGTTCCAAGATTTTAGTCTTTAAGTATATTAATTTAAGAGTTACTTTATTTTTGATTTATTGGTTCTTATTGAAATTAAGTGATATGAAAGTATTTTTGTAATTTTTGTTAGCGTCGTATTTTGCTGTGTGAGTGAGGTTACTGGAGAACCAATTATTCTTCTCCCCCAATCCCTAATTCTCCATATTATCCTCATCCCCAAAAGGGCGGCAACGAATTCGTAATGCCTCCGTTGTTGCAGGTGTCCATAGGATGCGCTGATTGCTTACCATCAGGAAATCCGCCAGCTCATTAAGTGGCGGTTTCACTCCGGTTTTCTGTCAGGTTGTGGTATCGCTCTGGTAGAGCCGGTCCATTCGTGCTGAAGCATGGCTCTCCCAAACTTAAAACTCTCACTCTCACAATTCCCACCTTAATCAGAAATATATAATTCTAGATACTCACAATAAACATTCAAGGTCACAGTTTCAAATAGTGGGATCTCAGTGGCACTGTTGGTGGCTTCACAGCGGTACTGGGCCTGGTTGTCAGTCACATTTGTCAGGATTGAGATCTCAGCGGAGACTGAGCGTTCTACTGTCTTCGTTACTGAATGTATCTGTAATAGAAAGAGTTTGTTAGTAAATGTAAGAATATAGGATTATTAATATTGACCAAAATGGGATAAGAGACGCGATTGCATCCGCAACCCTTAAAGAACCTCCCCTAGGTTCTTTAAGGGTTGCGGATGCAATCGCGTTCAAGGGTTGCGGATGTAGCCCGGCCTGGATCAGGAGAAGGAACGTGTTGAATTTTAGTCAGTAAGAGTCTGAAATTGGCAAGAGTTTCCCTCTTACAAAAAGGAGAAAGGTAGCGACATCTACCACATACACGCAGCAACAGCACCAATCACGTTCAAGTTCCTACATCGTGGTATAACAGTTCTCAACGCGATTAGATCAGGAATAAATAATCCCGACAAGGACAGACATAACACTTGCCTGGACGGAGGATCCTCTCTTTTCTCGGAGGATGAGAAACTTTACACTCTGTTCTGTAATCCCTCTAAACCTCTAATGCCTCCAAAGTTTCCTGCCATACACTGGGTAAAATCTACTATCTACTCCTACTAAAACCAATCATTTCCCGTAACATTCCTAGATCCAGATCTTGTAGGAACAAGTCGTGATGCTGCAGGACTTAAAATTCCAACAGCATGCTGCTCTAACCGCATAATGGAACATTGGCCTTTTTGTATTTCTTATACATCTGAAAGTAAAATTATAAAAACCTTTTTTTAAGTAAGTAGGTTTTTTGAAAGAATTGTAGTAATATATACTTTTTTTACCTTTTTATCATTCTTGAACCACGTAAGCGTAGCCAGTGGGTTGCCTCCTGAAGATATGCATGACAGCCTCTGAACAGTGCCAGCAGAGAGAGTGGTTCCAGGAATGTAGCCTGTGATCATTGGAGCTGTTGGTGGATCTGAAACAATGGAACCGAAGTTAATTATTAAGTACTCATCATCTTCTATAGTTTTGTGTGATCCAGAAATAGTTGTTCCGGGTCTGGTTGTGATGTGTATGCTTGTAAACGCATCCACAACTTAAGATAAAAAAACTATAGTGGAAAAAAGTTAGTTTTCAATTAGTGTGCCCTCACAGAAAACTGGCGTGAAACAACCTCAGCGTTGTGTTTCGCTGAATGAGTGAATCCTACCCCTCCCCAAATTTCAAAATCCCCGAACCCCAAAAGGTTGGCAAAGTACTCGTAGGTCCTCCGTTGTTGCGGGTTTCTAAGTGCGGCGCTGATTGCTTACCGTCAGGTAATCCGTCTACTCGTTTGCCGACATATATACCATAAATAAAGTTTTCCATTACAGTAGCCCTAATTTTTCTCTAAACTACATCAAAAACCTCAGAGTGGTACATTGTAACGTTCAAAATTAACCTCAAGTTTAGTCCATTAACCACAATTAATTTGTTCCCTTCTAAATTACACCAATTATAGACTTAAACCTTACGGTTGAGTGGTCACCCATCAAAATACAGACCTCGTTTGTTTTACTTAACCTCGGCCTCGATCGAAAATACAATTTAAAGGAGATCTCTTTCATGGCTGCTTCGTCATTCCTTTGGCTAATTTATGTAGTTAATTATCATTAATTATCGAATTAAAATGACAAGCGTTCGGCGGGATGTCGTCGGCAACTTGCGACATTGCGATTTTGTCGCACGACTTTCATCGTGGTTTTAACGAATAAGGCTTTTTATTGAATCTTCAATGGGATGTTACGGCCATGATTACATTTGTTTATAAATATTTTAAATGCAAGTATTTCTGTAGCTTCGCAGACGAACGTTTGTCAATTTGTCAATTGTATTGTATTGTTTTTGTATATAATTAAAAACTGAATAGTTATACAATAGGCTACCTTTTCCTTTCACTTTAGTACAAACATCGACAACATACCCCATGATGTCAAATAATAACAAGCTTCAGGTTAACATAAAAATACGGATTTACTGTAAATATAATTTACCAAATACCAAAAATTTACTTTTTTGAGGTGGAGAAATCATTAATATCTTAGTGGAGACGAAGACTAACCCAGAATGAGACGAGATGGAGTGTGAGACTCTTACTGACTAAAAACAACGTTCCTTCTCCTGCTCTGGGCCGAGGTCGCGGTGACTCATTGCGCTTACCCCGCAACCCCGGCTGAACATCAGCCTTATAGGACCCCTATCTGTGGTGGTCTATTAGCTCTGTGAGTCACGGAAAGCTACTGCGTCGTACAAAAGCCATGACCTTGAGACATTGACATCTAACGACACGATTAAAAATTCTCATATTTCAGAAACATCAACTCAAGATCAACCCTAACAATTATAAATTATAAGGAGGGTCTAGTCACGGAGTGGTGATTAAAATAATGGGTACATCCCTAGTTTAGGGTTGTCACTAATTGGATCTCATGTACATGTTGGTATAACAGCGTAATTATACTGCGAGCCTCCCCTACACTGTATTAGTTTTGGAAAACGCCATTTCCGGTAAAATGGTGTACAATATCAAGATTAAAATTATAGTGGAAATTAATTGTTTTAGACAAAATATCATTTGTCATTTTATCCCAAAAGAAAAACACATCAAAATTAACGTAACAGTTTGTGCGTTGAAGGGAGGATGTTTAACAAACCTACTGACATACAGAGATGGTATTCTTTGAAAGACAATTTGCAAACAAATATTGTAAGTAAAGCCATAACTACAATACTAATTTATGAGCTTGTAAATGTACAAAATAAAATTTAATATATTTTTACAGACTCGACCGTCCCTCTTACTTTAATGCAGTAACTACATTAGATTGTAGTGTTATCAAAATAACGAAATATAGAAATCCGTCGCATCGCAGGAAGAACGACTGTTTTGTATCCCGCAACAAAATAAATCAGAAGATATTCGAAGAATAAGAAAACGTAAAAGTCGTCACATTTATCGATAACGAAGATCTAATACATATTTACAGACCTACTAACGCACAGAAAGCAACTTAGAAAACACTTTAAAACACATCCAAACTTCGTCCCACAAATTATGCAAAAACTCAGCTTAAATTCGGAATTCAAAGAACAAAAAACCTTTGGAAACGAACCAGAAACTCAGTAGGAACATAACCAGGGAAATAAGTAGAGATTTATCCAATAAATAACCGCTCACTGTATCAGATAACTATAACAGTGTTATTCCTGTCACGTGCTCCTAGCAATCAAGATTCATGCGACAACTCAGCCCGAATATACGGGACGATAATTGAGAATGGAACGCAGGTGACCCTTTTTTGTTAATTACTGTTTTTTTTTTACTTATAGATATATAGCTTTTCTTTTCACTGGTGTCGTAAGAACTAAGTGAAGGTATACATTGTTTTCTGATAAACCCAAAAATGTTTTTTTAAGTGATAGTACGCCGGATGAAGCAGATGGATTACCTGATGGTAAGCAATGAGCGATGCCCATGAACGAGGGATAATGAGTGCGATAACCTTTTGGGGACTAGGGTTTTGGATATTTAGAGATTTGGAAAAGGCCTCCAGTAACTTCAGTCATACGAAGAAGCACACCGCTGTGGTTGGTTCACGCTGGCTTTTTGTGAGGCCGCGGTATACCTCTGCGAATCCTGGCGACCCATTCGTGCCGAAGCATGGCTCACCAGTCAGTTACTAAGTTACACTCGGCCAATAGGAAAATGAGACTTTTATGACGTTCGGCTCTCTCATTGGTCTGTTCAAAGTTAACTGACCAATCAGAGCGCTTGTCGCGGTAACGTGTCCTTCGCGTTAATGTACTTTAACTTCTGCTTAATATAAAAAAGGCCGGAACATTTTGTTCTGGAAATTTTCAGCATTAATAAATATGTTTTACTTATGAATATATATTTAATATTTGGGCTATAATACAATCATGGCAGCATTAAGCTGGTTAAACATTTTGATATTCTCTTTGAAGAATTAAACACATATGTATAAAATATAAATACTTCGAACTAAGGTTTCGGCCACATTATTATTATTTTCAATCTTTTCATTTTCAATTCCACACTGTATAAGGATAACATCGTACAACAGTATTATAATACTATGTACTTTCAAAAGGAGGTTAGTCGGATAATAAATATAAAATGAAGGCCCGTTGTTTTGCCGGGCTATCGGGGCTAGTGCTATAAGGTACCTTGGCGTCGACCTTAAAGCAGTTACTGCCTGATGACACAGACAGACGGATACATAGAGTTTGATACAAGACCTCTCATCACCTTCTCCCCTTACAAAAAAATTACGTCGCTTCACTGACTCACCTGTCAATCACTCACGACTGAATCATAAAAAATTACGTATTAAATACCTAAAATAATTGAAATATAATTGAATTCTGTGATGTTAAATGTACCATTAATCAATTACAAAAGAAACCCTATTGTAAAACCGTCAGAAAACGATCGCAGCGCTACTAAACAAAATTCGTTCCCGTATGTTCGTTTGCTTAGAAAAAGTCGCGTTTCTAATTTGCGAGGGCCTCGTAAGCTGTTTTACGATGCTCTATATTAACAAGAAAGCTGTCAGCTGAATACAGGTGACATTGACTATCTGACGTTCTAGAAAATTCGAAGAAAAAAAAGACTTTTTGATAAAGGTAAAAGACTCGAAGACTTTTTTAATGATAATTTAAACGCTGTGTGTTTGAAAGATATGATCGTGATTGCTCTTTGAATTAAATCGAATAATAAATTGATTGCTATTTATTTAAAAAACGTTTTTTTTAAGATAAATTCTATCATTTTCTATCAATCTTCAAAGTTTTTTCATAGAAAAATTGGTTGTTATGTAAACCTTACTTATCTTTAAAACGAGAAAAGTTTAATTTTCTAGAATATCAGAATTGTATTTTAATAAGTGTAGGTAGAAATATTTTGTCTAAACGTAGATCAAGATATTCGATTTTCTATATCTTTATTTATTTATAAAAATTATATTAACATTACAATAAAATATGAATAAATAAATTATAGTATGTCTCACGATACTCAAAAAATATGTTTGTTTGAATGCGTTAATCTCCAAAACTACTGGATCGAATCCCAGAATTATTTATGTTGGATAGTCATTTTATCAATCAAGAAGGCTTTAAGACTTTATGCCTCGACCAAAAAGGGTCAAGCAGCTGAAAAGTGCTGAAGAACATTTTCGAAAATATGTTTCTTTCGAAACACTACAATGTTGATAAGTACTAAGATATTCTTATAAGAACGAGTTTAAACGTACTTAAAGTAGTGTTCAACATAAAATAACTGCTCAATAACGGTTTGCAATGAACAAGAAATCCCATAAGACATCTGAGTAAGTGCATTCCTTTAAGATTGACGTTTTTACATACAAATAAATATATGTATGGATGCCATTTGGTATTAAGGAAGTAACTTTGTAATACTACTCTGAGTGCATTTGCAATTGCGATTGTATTGTTACTTTTCGGCGTTGCACGAATCCATAGCCGACGCTGATTGCGTTTTTTTTGTAAGAGAGAAAATCATCAAATGACTTTTCGGGAGACTTTTCTCCTGCTCTGGGCCGAGGTCGCGGTGCCTCATTGCGCTTACCCCGCAACCCGGCTGAACATCAGCCCTATAGGGCCCCGTCTGTGGTGGTCTATTGGCTCTTTGAGGCACGCGTGGAACGCAACGCGCCGTACGCTCGTGATTGCTTACCATCAGGATATCAGCTCGTTTGCCGACCTAGCCAAAAAATACAATACCTACACAGAGATATTACAAGTATCCAAACATGTCTCCAAATAAAAAAAAATACCATTGTATTCCCAATTCTAAATGTCAACACATCCTAAAAGAACCATTGATCATTTTGCAAAAATCATTCATCTAAGTCCATCCCATAAAAATAAAAATAAAAACGGGTTTTTTCCTATAACAATGGCGATTCTAAGCGGACCGTCTTCGAAACTTCAATCGGGCATCAAACACGTTACTCAGCCTTGGTATAGCGGCCATTAATCATTTTGATAACAAGATTATCCTTTGGGAACATCGGATTGTAACTCGGAATAAAATATTGAATTTGTTTTGATGAAATTATGTATCAATATTAAATTTTATTATTGTATTAGTAGCCTAGTTCATAAATGCCTCTCACAACCAAAATGTCTTGGGTTCAATCCCTGAGTTGAGTAAATTTTTCTAGAAGAAAATCTTAGTATTAACATGGCTCCTGGATAGAAATAGATTCACTCTTGATAGTTTGCGGGTCAAAGAGCAATGATTGACCGTGGCTACGAATAGGTAAAAGAAAGGTTGGTTTTTAGTCAGTAAGAGTCTGACACGGCTGGCATGGCTGGCTGATTATATTAAAAGAAGCTTAACTGGGATATGTTGTGTCTATCTTCCTATATTGCCTAGAATTACAGTCACTAACAGAATAAATACTGTTGAATAAAAATTAACGCACTTATTAATAACAAAATATGCACTAATATCAAACGAAAAAATACCACTAAAATCTACATAAACAACGATATTTTACAACGAAACTTTACAACGTAATATAACGATAAAAAATCTATAAAAAAACACCATTTAAAAACTCATATAAACCGCGTTTTATCTTTCGAAATATAAACACGACCAATACACAAAAGTACATTAAAAGGCTAGAATTTCAGGGTTGTACTGCAACAGTTATAGCCTCACTTGTGCACGAATAGGGTTGTCACCGCACCGAGCTAACAGTTGAGCAATTAATTCGCACGATGTCCACAGACTCATTACTTTAATGAGGGGAACGTGCTGGACGCGACAACCCTACATATAAGGGGTGTGTGCAAAACAGTTTTAATTTTAGTAATGGCTTTTTTATTGTTACTTGTGCTGATAGATATAAAGTGGTATGCGGTAAGATTATTGTTGATTGATTAATAATAGAGTCATAAAAACAGGCAAAGTCAGGTAGCTATCGTTTTAGTTTATAAACGAGTAGTTAACGTTGTCGTCTCTTCTAGATCGGCTATGCAACATGTGTATTCGATATTCCTGCACAGAAAATTTTTTTATGTGGTCCCTAACTTGTTTTTCCGTATCTGTTTGAAATGTGTATGTTTCCAAACGCACCCACGACACAGGAGTAAGTCATAGAGTTTGAAAATAGAGAGAATTAAGAGTAAGAGAGTTTGAAAATAGAGAGAAATTAATAACAATGTTTTAATTCGAAATAAAATACCTAATTTATCCTCGTTGTTAGGTGTCCACGGGCAGCGCCGATTGCTTACCATCAGGTAATCCGTCATCTCGTTTCCTGACTTATACTTTATATACATAAAAAAAATCTCTCTATGCCATTTCACAAATTAATTTGAAAGCTATCGACAATATTGCATACTACCCACTATTCAAGTGGTATTAACAAAATCTCTTCGTACCAACTTCAAAAAAAAACCGTCACAAGATTATTTGAAAAACCCTTCACTATTGAAGTCTAAATAAAACATCATGTATACAAAAAGAGTCGTGTCTGTGTGTGTTTGTACGTTCTAGGGGTGAATAGCGCGTATTATCGTATGGTTCACCCCAAAAGGGGGTTAGTAAACAACATATGAATAGAGTTTTTTGCATCGTCACCTTGGCAGTGGCCTAAAAATTTTTTGGCTTCATGTTTTGGCCTGAGAGCGGTAAAATGGAGTTTCTAGGTAACAGGTAAATAAACGTTAAGTAAAGAAAGAAAAGAAAGAAAAATAATTTATTTGCACCGCAAAAATTAAAAAAAAGACATATTAGGTACAACTTATATGGAGAGTATGCACGGCGCAAAAAGGCCAAGTGCTCAGCTAAAATGCCGTGACCCGAGAGTCTAGAGTATAGAGTGTTCATTATACATATTAAAGTTGATTTAATATTTATTGATGAGTTAATTAATTTATGGTTAAATGGGATTAAGTTTGGTTGTGTAGCTATCTATGGTTGAAAGTATTGAAAAAAAAAATAATGAAAATTCTGTGGTTACACGGAAGGCACCAGTTTTTCATGTATGAAAGTGCTTTTTACCAAAGTACTTTTTTCGAGTTATATGTAGATACATTCTAAGATTATATAGGCACTACTGATATACGGTGAAGGAAAGCATGCTGAGGAAACCAGGACTAATAATTAAGTTTCAAATCCCCAACCGGCTTTGAGCAAGCATGGTGATTAATGCTTTAAACCATCTCCGTTTGAGAACAAGTCTTTGATCAGCAGTTTGCACTTATAGGCTGATGATGAATCAATCCCTTTGTAGCCTAGATTTGGGTCAAAATCTACACGAAATAATTAACAGAGTTTAGTATCAAGTCGCAAATCTCTCTAGTTTAACTCTGTAATGAAGATAAGGAATATCTATGTATGTGCAGTTTATGTTAGAAGTATGTATGTAATTTGGTTTTGCCTATCTTGCTGGCCAGCGGTCCTTTAGCACTTCTGTACCGTTTAGCTGTTTTACGAAGAAAGTTTTATTAGACGAAGCGGGGTGTAATGATTAATTGATTTTTGTTTTTATTACGAATACATAAGGTTGATTGTTGAAGGTCGATTGAAAAATCATTAATAGATAAAAAACGTCAACTGTTCAAGACTCAATCAATACGAACAATAAGAAGACAAGAAACTTTGCCTGATGGTAACCAATTGGCGCCGCCCTCCGTCAACACCAGAGAAGTTAAGAGATTGTCGCCGCTACTGGCCAGGCGTTGACTTTTTAGACAGTAAAAGAGACTGTGGAATGGGAAGGATTGGGCCTCCGGTTACCTAACTCAAACAGTGAGTCACAACGCTGTGGTTGTTTCACTCCGATCTTTCGTCAAGTCGTTGTATCACCCTGCCGAAGCATATTCGTGCCGAAGCATGACTCTCTCACACTTTTACAAAAATACTGTCATCAAAGATGTAATGACCATTTTCCATTGGAGAAGCCAAAATCGCCCACCCCTTTGCCTTAGACCAGCTCCTTAAGACATGATTAATGTATAGAAGATAACAAGTCGACCACCACACACATTGAATGAGAGACGACTTGTATGGTTGTCTCGCCAACAAGACCTTCAAAGACCTAGATTTTTTAACTTTAGGACCTAAATTTCATTTTACAAAAATATAATTTTAATTTCAATAACACAAACAAAACCGCTGCTTTAAACTAGTCTCTTAATTCAACGAACTACTCGTAATTACAAAGAACGCAACGGAACCCTGTTACTTTGAAGTCAATTCCTTTATACAATTAGTTGGTAATTTAAATAGAACAAAACATATATATATTTTGTATGTACGTTCGTAAATGACAGTCGCCATGTTACATAATAATATAGGTAATGTACATAATACTATTCAGGTCAAAGGTCCGTTCGAGAGATGAGCGAGAAATGAACGAAAATAAGTGTGGGAGAGCCATGTTTCAGCTCGACCGGATTGATATCACGGCCTCACTGAAAACCGGCGTGAAGCAACATTTACGTTGTGTTACGCTGTTTGAGTGAGGTTACCGGAGGCCCAATACTTACCCTCTCCACAACCTCAATCCTCAAAGCCCCTATCCTTAAATCTCCAATAACCAACAAGAGGCCGGAATGGCACTTTTCGTTAGTCCTTTGGTATTGCGACTGTCCATGGGCAGTTTATGTATTTAAGGAATAAAAAAAAGTGAAAATAAGTTTGCAAATGACAAAACGGCACAAGTACCAATATACGTTTAAGACATATAAAACCTTATTTATACTAAACGAGAACATAAAGCGGAAGATCAAACAGCCCACAGCGAAATCTGTTCATTCGTACCAGAGCACAGGCATTTAATGTCGCGACCTGACCTCAAATTCCAAAATGGCGTCGAATTAAATATTCAAACGCTACTAGTGTTATGTTAATGAACGAAATATAGCTTCTATTGCTGTGACAAAAAGGTATATTATTGCTAGAAAGACCTATGTAAACTTTGTCCAGTTTTGTGTAAGGGTAAATATAACAATGTACCTAACGTAAGGGTTGTTTTCTTGGAAGTGTCAAAAGACGAGTTAAAATGGCCGCTAGTTGAATTAAATTTAAGTTGGGGAAAGTGTTATTGGATTTTGTATACAAAGACATTCATTTAAATACAAAAGCACTAGTAGTAAATCATTAAAAAGAGTTGACTGCACGGTTGGTGCGGTGGCTGGGCAACTGGCTGCCGTGCAACGTGTCGCGGGTTCGATTCCCGCACGGAACCACTCTTTGTGAGATCCACAAATTGTTGTTCCGGGTCTGGGTGTCATGTGTATGTGAAATTGTATGTTTGTAACCGCACCCACGACACAGGAGAAATTCCTAGTGTGGGACAACAATTTTTATAAAAAAAGAAAAGTTAGGAATTGTTTTTGACTTCATAGCAAAAGGACGACATAATTATGTATAACATATTTCACAATTTGGACTTTCCCAACTGCAGAAAAAAGGAAATAATAATATAGCTGCTAAGTAATAATAATATTATTCACAACTCGCGTGCTATTTAGTTCACATATTCAGAACATGTCTACCACAAGAGTTTTCCCAAAATTTTTCACAAACACATAACAGCCAGCTTCCTCAATCCGCAAAAACGTAGTGCGTAAACTTTAAAACCGCAAAAAAAGAAAAAGCATAAATCCGTCGCTAGACAGAGATGGGAAATACGGAAGTTGAGAGAGTGAAAGAGATAGCGGCATCAGTTTAAAAAGCTGTTTAATCCAAGCTAGAGTTTATCGCGTTAGAGCCAACGGCAAAAAAACTGGGAGTAATGAATTTACGACGAATGGTTCCGTACAAAAAAGAGAGTTTTAAAACGATTGGCTTTCGGAAGTTTGTTTAATTCTAATTGGCTTTCTCCATAAATATTTGAGAGGAAGAAAATAATAGGGGGCTGTGAAGGATAGATTTATCAGAACCCCTTTTCGCGATTTTACGTCGATGTAATCATACTTTTAAATCCAGAAGACTCTATTGGTTTGTGTTTCAAAGTAAGTTTCTTACACTTAAACATCAATACCGTTTTTTTTTTTTTTTTTACTTTTTGACAGATAACTAGGGACTCGCTCGGCTCCCACGCAAGCTGGTACTAAAATTCTCCACTATTTAATGTATGTAATTATACAAATAAAAAATCCTCTTCAAACACTCTATCTATTAAATAATCTGTAGCTGTTAATTTAAAAGCTTTAAGCATACATAGGGATATAGGGACAGAAAAATCGACTTTTTTAATACTCTACTAGCTACTCTCGCGCGGTTTCACCCGCTGCTCGTCTCCATTTGATCTTAGCGTGATGTTTTATAGTCCTCAGGAACATTCTAGCTATCTATCAGTGAAAGAATTTTTGTCATCCGACCAGCGGTTCCAAAGATTACGCCCTACATACAAACTTACAAATTTTACCTCTTTACAATATTAGCATGGATATAGTGCTATTAAAGCTGAAACCCATTATAAAACTCACAAAAACGCCTACAAAAATCCCGACCATAAACAACACAAAAGTTAATAGCAGCATTTTGATCGATGAAACAGCGAGTAAAGCGTATACATTTTTAACGAGAACCAAAACTAATTCATCACCGTCAAATCACTCCACCTGCCCCGCCGCTCAATATATTATGTATGTATCAAAAACTACCACAATGGATTCAACTGTTTCCTTGCTGAACCCAAATCGGCAGCGGGCGTGACGTCAGCTGTGTTTCCGGTACCGCAAATATTATGATAATTCGACCGGACGTATCCGCTGTTGTTCATATATCCATAGTTTCATCATTTTATGTTTAATATGTTATTTGCCCGGTAACCGGGTACCCGGGTGTCCGAGTTGGATGTGTTCCATAGTGGCCCGGATTTTACGGTTAAATGGCTTTCTACGTTTTTAGATATGTTTTGTATTATTTAAGTCACAAAATGTTTTGTTTATTGTATTCTGTCGCAGTTCTTATGTAATACTAGCTGTGCCCGCGACTTTGTTCGCGTGGTTGTCGAAAACAAAACAACATCGTTTAGATAACAGTAGGCTATACACATATAAACTCCACTCAAGAAAGAATTTTTTTTTGCTATTTAAGATCCTGACTGTTGTATATATTTATTTAGTAATATTGGTATAGCTGATTACGTTAATGCTTCCCTATATACTATCTTAGCGGTGGAATTACCCGGAGCATATACAAAAAGGTTGTTTGGGTTGCTAACACGTGATAGAGAAACATAGAGTCCGCCGTGTGAAAAACAATCAAAAGTATGGTCATGGGGTAACTGACCCTTACAGGGAATTGCACATTTATTGCATTAGAGACTTGTTTCTCTCAGCCGTGTACCATTACAAACTTTTGGAGGACTTAAATTTCTGAGTAGAATGATTGGTGGAGTACCAATTTTTAAATAAATTTTGTGTGCTGGAACACCTGGTGTCATTAGAGAGTCTAAAAACTCTACTCGATAGTGGGTGGCATCTCCTTCTTCCAAAACCGTGTTAATAGATGAATATTCCCTACTTTCTCCAGAAACATGTAACAATATTTGAGAATTGATTGTTGCTGCTTGGTAATTGCGAGGTGCCAAAGTAGCTCATTGGCATAGCCAAGCAGCGTCATGGTTCGAGATCTCTGTTGGATCTCCGTATACAGAAGAAATGAGTTCTTGCTGTGAAGCAACAGAACGACACAGGCTCTCGACTAAAGTTACTTCACAACCTTTTTGAGGCGTTGGCAAGCCGTATTGACTAAGAAGGTTCCCTCCTATACTTATAACTATATCTTGTATAGCTAGCAAAGACCTATTACGGCAGTTTTCCCGTAATTGGTCAGAAGTTTCTCTATTACTATTTTTCTGTCTGAAAAAATCTTCGGCAAACGCGTCTTTATATTTTTGCCACAACTGCCCAGCGTCCGATAAGCCACAAAATGTCAATAAAACAAACAAATGACGAAGACGATGTGGACTATCGCTGACGCATGCTTCGGCTAAAGCATCATCCCAATGCTGATCGCCATCTACAAAAGGCCGTGCGCGGCAAGCAGCCTGAAATGAGGGATATTCTATATCGTCCACTTTGCGGAGATCAGTAAAAGAAGTAGGCCCTCGCACTATGTGAAGAAGAAGGCGTAAATAATAACACTCTGCATTATTTGGGTGCACCGTGTATACTCTTCCAATCACGTGTTCTTTAAAAATGCCGGGCTCACCTTCTACAGCAGTTCCACGTCTCCTGCGTTTAAAAACACCTTGCTGCTTGTTGTAAGTATAATAATGTGGCACTTCATTGTACAACAGAGACTTGGCGAAATTGTCTCTTTCGCAAAGGCGAAAAAATGCGAGCAAGGTAGTTTGTCTCGGGTTATGTCATGTAAATCGGATCTGCGCTATGGTCTGGAAATTCTGCGCTTATGACACTGTCTATAGCGTCGGGACGAATTTTTTCTTCCAGCCACAAAAGAAAGTGCGCATGGGGTAAACCACGCTTTTGCCACTCGACGCTATACATAAAACACAGAGTTGAACCGAAAACTTTCTCCTTTGTAAGTAGATTAATCAAAACTTTGAGTTTCAAATGCAAAATCCTCGCAATAATGTCATAATTAATCTTATACAGAAAATGACGTATTTGCACAACGTGTCTATCGAATAAAGATATCAACTATCAACATTCGTTCGCCGGGGCGAAGATCCTCTGCCGCGCCAAATTAGTGCGTGGCGGAATGAGCTCCGGCGAGATCTCATGGCAGACTGGAAACAACGACTGTCGCAACCGAGGGCCGGGCACGCTACCATAGTAGCGGTAAGACCCCTCTTTGAGGAGTGGCTTGAGAGACGCAACGGCGTCCTCACCTTCCGTTTGACGCAGGTGCTTACCGGGCACGGCAGCTTCGGTAGGTTCCTGTTTCGGATTCAGCGGGAGGAAACGCCCGAGTGTCGTCATTGTGAGGACCACCTAGAGGATACGGTGGAGCATACGGTAGCGGTATGCCCTGCCTGGGCTGAGCACCGCCGTATCCTCAGGGAAGTGATCGGCGGCGGCCTCGGACCTCGGACCTCTCGCGCCCGGCCTTAGTCGAGGCCATGGTGCGGAGTGAGAGGAACTGGGACGCCGTCTCCTCCTTTTGTGAAGCAGTCATGCTCGCAAAGAGAGAGGCGGCCCGCGTGAGGGAGCAATCCTCCTCCTCACGCCCCAGCAGCCGCAACTGGCGACACTACGGGCGTCGGGGATCGAGGGACGATCTCCGGCCACCGTAAGCACGGGCCTGCGGTCGGCGAGTAAGGGCAGCTCGCCGCCCGACCAGAACCAGGCGCGAGCGTACGGCGCGTAGCGTTCCGCGCGCGCCTCAAAGAGCCATTCGACCACCACAGACGGGGCCCTAAAGGGCTGATGTTCAGCCGGGGTTGCGGGGTAAGCGGAATGAGGTACCGCGACCTCGGCACAGAGCAAGAGAAGGAACAGGGGGTTTTTAGTCAGTAAGAGTCTGACACTCCCTCCTGCCCGGCCCTGGGCGGGAGAAGTCATTTGATGATTTTCCCCTCACAAAAAAAAAACAAAAAGCTATCAACATTCGTTCTATTTTTGTCTTAAGGTATCGTTGCAAGTACTACCTATACGGAAATGCGTGTTGTAATATTTTACTTCTTGACTCACTAAATTAATCATATCTTCTGATAGAGTGAACCGATTTCGATGAAACAAAAACTAAGTTATACCTCAAGATGTGTAGAATTTTTGTATATAAGCATTGTCTGCATTGAATTCGTAGATTTTACGTGATGCGCGCACAAACAAACATATAAACAGACAAACAGACAAAAATGACAAAAAATACGAAAATGGGTTCGGTTAGTTATCCTTTATCACGCTGGCTATTTTTTTTGTCAATTTTTTCAATGTACAAAAATTACTTTTCTACAGATTTATTATATGTATAGATACTATATGATATGATTGCTTGGTCGACGCAGTAGCTGGGTAACCGGCTCCAATGCAAGGTGACGCTGCTTCGATTCTTGCACGGAAAAACTCTTTTAATTCATCCTAATTCACGTGAGTAAATCGTTGTCGTTATTAATATTATAAAGAGGTAAAATTTGTAAGTTTGTTTGTAGGGGATAATCTTTGAAACCGATGGCTGGATTACCAAAATTCTTTAACTGCTAAATAATACGCTATAAATTATAGGTAGGTACTAGATTTGCGTATTTCAGTCGAGGTATCGCTTTAAATGCTGCGGTTTTTAAAATCCCACAGCATACATTACTTTTATTCGTGCGAAGCTGCTAATTTCAATAGATTCAGTATGTTTCACGATAGTTACTAAACATAAATAGTATGTTTATAGAGGCAAAACGACGTAGCAACATTCAAATTAATAGAAAACGATCGATTTTAAAATGCAAAACTAACTTTGTACTACTATTATTTCTAAGTAAATTTCAAAGCTATTTTAGACGAAAATAAGGTTCTAAATCGAGCGAGAGATCCGAGATCTTGTTTCTTACACAATGATAAATATTCCTAGAAAGGATTGTATACAAAATACAAAATTTTCCGCTCACTTATAGAATTAGTTTCTGGGTTATAGTACACGCCCCGTCAAACGCCGTCCACCGTGCACAAATCCAAGCTATTAAAATTTTCAAATTGAAAAACTTTTTTAGTAATTTATTTTGGACTATTTTATGCATTTTTAAAAACTAGTTTAGTCATTCTGTACTCGGAAATTTGTGTGTGTAAGTGCTAAGCGATAATAGGACTTTGCGAGAATATTGGTGATGAAAGTGTAATGAAAAATCATAATATAAGTTGTCTGTCAAGCAATTTAGACAATGACATAAATATATTAGAAATATTATACACTGTTGTTGTGTGTTGATTCCGGAAGAAAATGAGAAATAAACGTGTAATGTTTTAAATCAATTAAAAAATCTAATTTCCGTGCAATAATTTGTCAATGTTTCTCTTTATGTTCTCATATTAAATATCGCTAAGACATATTTTAATTTGAAAATCTTATTTTAAGGAACATATCTTAAAGTTCAAATTCGAATGATTTACTTAGATAGAAACTTTCAACCGAATTTGTCCAAAGGTACCACAAGACCGGAACAAAAATGTACAAAAAGCAGTCTTATGTATATACGAACAGAGAACTAAAAACTTTAAAGGTTAAGCGATAAAATATTTAATTCACCCAGTTCATCGACCTTAAGCCACGTGCAAAGAGATTCAGTTTGATTATTAATTTACTAAAATTACAACAAAAGACTTTGAACTGAAATACATAAATACACTTTTCCTTTAACTAAAAGATATTTTACTACAAAACATCTATGATTTTTGCTAAGCTTTGTTTTATGACTGACAGTTTTCTTGGTAAGTATGATTTATAAATTCAACAAAGGGAAAAAGCCTTTGATTTTTTGTCCTAAAGTATTAAAAATACATATATAGGTATATACTTTAATTTTATTAAGTCATATCATAGATAGATGTATATAATTTAATGTTGTCTCCGTCCCTATATCCCTATCTATGCTTAAACCTTTAAAACTATACAACGGATTTTGATGCGTTTTCTTTAAATAGATAGAGTGATTGAAGATGAAAGGTTTGTAAATCTTATAACATACATTAAATTGTAAAAAATATAGTATTAGAATTGAAGCGACACGAAGCCGGGGCGTGTCGCTAGTAAACATATACTTACAAAACAAATTTCAGTACGGTTTCAGACCAAAAGGATTGTATCAAAGATCAAGTAAGACCACACACGATACACAAAACCCTTTGCTTGACCACAATGGGTACTAAAGACCCTAACCCCGCCTAGAAATGATTTAAAGGGTAATCTTAGTTACCACGGCCGAGTAAGGGTAGAGACCACAAATGATGGAGGGGTTTCAGAAGGGGTATTCTGTGTCCATGGTTGAGTTTCCAAGATACTAGTTTTTATGGTGTTCAGATTGGACATGGTAGAGTAATGAGGTGGTTCTTAAGGTGGTGGTAATATTTTAACTGCAGGGTCAGCTTTGAGACGTTCTTTGGGGCTTTTGCTAATTATGTGTTCTATTGCTAATTATTGTTATGTGTCATTCTTGAGTTGATTGATTTATTTTTTAATAAACAAAAAGACAGAATGACAGAAGGAAATTGATAGGTTTTTAATCAAAAATATTCTAACACTAGCTACTCCCGCGCGGTTTCATTCGCTGCTCGGCTCCATTATATTGTGGCGTGATGTTTTATAGCCTATAGCATTTGGGAACATTGTAGCTAACAATAAGTGAAAGAATTTTGTGAATCCGACCAGTGGTTCTAAAGATTACCCCCGACCTACAAACTTACAAATTTTACCTCTTTATAACATTAGTATAGATGTAATTGCATCTGACGAGATTCTTAGCAACAAAACAACTAAGAACCAATTTTTTAAACCTGTCCAGCGCTCATAACATACAAATTTCAACCTTACAACGATTCCCACTAAGTACCTACCTTACTATTTCAAAAATAGTTTTCCGCTCTCTTTCATTCCACTCTTTAACATAAAAACCACATTCGAGACCTCACAGTGAATATTTAAGAGTCGCCACTTCGCTTCGAAATATGTCCTTCATACACACACCCTGTATATTATATACAGAGTGTATCTCTCTAGATAACACGACTCGAATAAGGGGTACTATGTACCCAAGTCACGTTTTCTAAGGGTTTCAGACACTGGAGTTATTATAAAGTCAAATAGAGTTTGTATGAAGTTACATGTGGGTAAAAATTGCGGATAATATGTTGTTGGGGGTGGTAATTATTGGTGTGGGCGTTTTTAGGGTTGAGTTTTAGGTTATTTGAGGTTATATTTGTATTTTAGTAGTGTTTGTTGTATTTTGTGTAGTTGGAGTTGATCTAAAAACAAAGCAACTGTTGTTTGGTATTGAGTAGATTTGACAAATGAAATCCGATTATCGATTAGTGCGTAACGTGTAGGGGGTTCCATTCCTGCCTTAGTGTGGTGTGTATAGGTATTTGTACATTTGAAAATGCCCATAAAGAAGAAAATTCTAGTCCCCACGATTTTTTTAAACCACGTCTGTTGGATTATTTTTTTAATACAACTGTCACAGACTTGTTTAACTCTTATAAAATACTAGATTTTGACCATGACTCCGTTCGCGTGGAATAGTAGCTTCCTGCAGATTTTTGACATAAAAACTATCCTATGTCCTATCTCGAGTTCCAAACTATGCCTGTACCGAATTTCACAAAAATCGGTTCAGTAGTTTAGCGTGAAGAAAAGGCAGACAGACAGAGGTACTTGCGCATTTATACTATAAGTTTGAATTATCTACAAACACATCCAAACACAGCTTTGACAATAAGACAAAATATGGTTCATTGGAAAAACTGCTTAAATGCCCTAAGTAATTTAAAAGCAAAAACAAAACAAACGAAAATCGACTCTCAAAATATATAATTTAAAAACTAATTTCAATTCCTCTACAGTTTCACAGCTCAGCGGTAAACTTAGGCTTTGGTCTAATTCATAATAGTCCAGGAGATTGTAATAGCTCAAGGTGTGACGACATCTAATCCTTAGACTAGGAGTCGAGTTATAAATAATTCTCTCTATCTCATACTCAAAGTTTAGTTGATGTTTCAGTTTGAAGAAATTGTTAATGTTTTGGTGAGTATAAAATTGAAAATAAAAACATATATTTTGAGTCTGGGAGAGCAATGTTTCGGCACGAATGGGTCGGCTCAACCGGAGCGATACCACAGCCTCACAGAAAACCGGCGTGAAACAATTACAGCGTTGTGTTTCGCAGGTTAGCGGAGGCCTAATTATTCCCCTCTCCTAATCCCTAATCCCCAAAGCTCGGCAATGCACTTGTAGTTCCTCTGTTATTGCGGGTGATCATGGGCGACACAGCACTGATTATAAGACTGGATTATTTATTTATCAGAAAACAAACGGTCACACAGATTTCTTCTGTATCTTTACATTTTCAGTGTAAATATTTAGTTTCAAATCACCAATACCCTTAAAACAAGTGTGGTGATTAATGTACAAACCATGACCACGAGACAAGAGATCTTTCCTTAGCAATTGGCAATTATGTTTTGACATAATAATATGCGCTTATAATACACAAAATGCACGTTAAACACATCAAATTCATAAGAAAAAACAAGCAAGTTTTCCGTGCAAAACTTGAAGCGAAGTTCCTGACATATTTCATATTAGGAGTTGTAAAAATTCTTGTTAACTTAACCTGAATGCTGATATATTTGCGCTCACATCAATATGCCCCGACTTCACTGTTTATGACAGCTAGCTAATCAAATAGGATTTTGATGGAAAAATTCCTCCCCGCCTCTTAGACTATGGATTATCATATTTTATATGGTAATGGAAATTTCGCGATTTCTGTTAAAGGGAACGAAAAGTGTTTTTTTTTTGTTTCCTCAAACTAGGGTTTTCTTCTGTGCTATTGGCCCGTTTATAAATATATTTTAAATACATATCACAAGCAGACTCGAAACAAAATTGTTAATCACAAGGAGGATTTTTTTGTGCGGGAATCGACAAGTTTGCAGTCAATTACATATTTTTTTAACTTTACTTCACACTGAGGTTTTCTCCTGTGCCATGGGTGCGTTTATACACATACTTTACATAAATATATCACAGGCAGACTTGGAAAAAATTGTCGATGACAGAAAGAGTTGTTCCGTGCGGGAATTAAACCTGCAACACGTTGCGTGGCAGCCGATTGCCCTGCAACTACGACAACCTTGCAGTAAATTATTATATTTTTCATTGTTTGTACAATTGGGTAGTTTCCTAGGTCAAAAATAAATTAATTCGATATTTCAATTCAATAAAATATTGAAAAATAACTATACTTTTATTTAATCTCTTTTCAAGTCATCTGATTGGTTGACTGAATTATCAACAACCAATCAGATGACTTGACAAGAGATTTAACAGGAGATTAGTTAATTTTAGCGTTGACAAGCCTTTCAGAAACCCGGTGTAAGTTTTAGATATTTTTAGCTAATCATTAAGAAATAAGTAAGCTATTCGACGCAAAAATACTATGACGTCATAACTCAGTGTTTCATACAAATTTCATAGAAAAGTATCGTTTTCGACATTTGGATAAAAGTATTGATTTGACTGGTTGGAAACTGTCGTATTATTACTTTTTTCTGTTATTTTTTTCCAGATAGGTACATGATACATAACACCTTCAAACAACAATTTGTGGGTCACACAAAGAGTTTGTATTTGATAATATTATTATGTTCATTGAGTCAGTTTTCCCAAACTCCGTTGTTTCCGCAATTCCTTTTAATACTGAGAAATCATTGAATCATTGAATTTGTTTGTCCATGATATTTCGAAGAGCATGAATTATTTCTGTTTTATTATTTATTGAATTTGTCAGTCAAAGAATTTTACTTAGAATTCTGTTGTTGTCGTTACTTTTCACAAATTCGTCGAGCCATTATTTATTTATAAAATTTTCTTTCTCAAATAAATATAGGTATGTATAGTATATTTTTTTAGCGCAAATATTTTTCTAAGAATTGCTTATCAATATTTTGAAGATGTTTCTTTTGACGTTTACGTATCGTTTATAATGAGAGAATGTCAATAAAATGTCTAAATCTCAATTTACTTGAATCGCTTATTAATTTTATGAAAAATAATATGACATTCAATATCTCGTTATTTTACGTCGTGCGTGGATTTTTATGACACATTGGAAACTATGAATATAAATATTAAGAAAAATAGTTTAATATTATTTTAAAAAATACATTATTTTATTTTCATACTGGTAAGCCTATGTTCGAAAAGCAACTGCATTTTTTGTTAATTAAAGTCTAATTTAACTTCAGCTCTATATGTATATAAAAAAAACGAATAAACAATATACATAATATAAGGATCCTTGCCTAACACTAACTGTACATGGAAAAATGAACCTTATATCTATATACTTACATAATACATTGATGGTGTGTGTAGCAACGACGTTTTCAGTGAGTTGCCCATTGATTCCGTGGCAGACCACCACTATAGACCTTTTGTTCGGCTCGACCACAACTGTGATGTTTGATGTCGTTATCCAACCACCTGGGAACAAATACATAACATAAAATATATGTACATGTAAGAAAAATGTTAAGGGAAACATCGTGCAATCAGCGCCGCCCATGGACACTCGAAGTGTTAAAGGAGTCACTACAAGTGCGTTGCCTGCCTCATGTGGATGATTTGATATTTAAAGATTGAGGACACAAGGATGGAAGAATGGAGGGAGGAAGAATTAGGCCTCTGGTAACCCCATTCACACGGCGAAACACCACGTCAGGGTTGCTTCACACAGGTTTTCTGTGAGGCCGTGCTATCATTCCGGTCAAGCCGACCCATTCGCGCTGAAGCAAGTCTCTCCCACACTTCACACAAGACCTCAATGATAACAACGGCCTTTAGCGTTCGATTTTCATTAAGTAAAGGCTTTATTACTTTATATGTTTTTTGTTACACCTTTCAGGATCAATTTGTACCTGCATTATTCAGAATTAGGTTCAAATTCGACCAGAAAACTGGATCCAAACAGGACATCTGTCGGATATACTATCCCATATATATTTTGTGTTTAAGTGGATTTGGCTTGAGCTGAGCCGAATCAAATTCAATTTGGAAGTGCTAAATTGTAATTGATGTTAGCATAAAGTGAGTTATGGGGTGGCATCACATGAGTGGACAAAAGGCAGTATTTATACTTCTGCTTGGCCCTTATTGAAAAAACGGACTGATGTTACATAACTCGGGTTTAAACGATAACGATTCGAATAAAGACTACAGATCAGATTTGATTTGAAAGATTGGATTTCTTTGCCGGAGTTTGTGTTCCCTGAAAGGTATAACCTGGACTTCAAAGCCCGAGTGAATGGGTTGCTTATGGGGAAGCATGCTCCATCGAAGGTCGCATCATAGCTTACCACCAGGTGTCATAGAAGCCAAATACATGACCATTATGACAAAGAAAATCCTAGTTCAGATTACCATTTTCCAAGGCCCAATCCTCAAATCCCCTATCCTTAAATCCCATTAAGGATTCCAATTAGGGAACCCACATCAGACTTGCAACGTCCTTGTAACTCCTTGGTTATAACGAGTGTCCATGGGCGGCGCTGATTGCTTACCATCAGGTATTCCGTCTGCTCGTTTGGCGACCAAAACAAAACCTATCCTTTCAAAGTTGAAATACTCAACATTTTTACAAGAGACACGACACTAAAAATACTAAAAGCGTCCCTGAGCTCACTTGCTTTGCAAATCAATAGTTGTATTGTGTTTCATATCAACCTCCCTAGTTCTCCGCTCTTTGTTATAAAGCGCTGGGTCTTATTCTAGTATTGTATATCGGTCAAGGATATTATGTTGCACGTTCTAGTACCTAGTTCTTTTGCGTTTTATTTCTTTGTGATTCTGTGCAGATATGTAAGAGAGATGTTCTTTGTAAGATAACTGCTGAGTTTCGTTTATATTTTAATGTTTGTTTTTATATTTTGATGGTCTTTAAGCCAACTAAGGGTCGAATATGAACCTGGGCTCAGTTCAAGAAATATATAAAGCGATAGAACCAAGTCCAAACAGCTATCAAATAGGAAAGATTCTTACAAAATGTTTGTTTTTTTAGAGAAATTTTATGTATTTGGAAGTATTATTGATTTTATTATGGATTACGGCCAAAGAAAGGTTGCCAACCTGAAAATTGAGCTCAAAAGAGTGTTTGCGAGTATTAATTTGCAAAAAGAAAAAACGATAAATATAAACCGTGAATGTCATCTGACGGGTTGGACCAAACGCTACAGAGCTGCCATCTCTCGGGGAAAATTTTCACAAAACCCTTGTTATTCAAGATACGTGCAAATCAGTAAACTTCTCTATTTTAATATTACAACTAAAACATATTATAATTACCTTCAGGAGATATAACAGTCCTGTTGCTTGCTTCCTTATGGTGTTTCCCTAACACCAGCCACTTGATGTCTGCTGCAGGGTTTGATGGGGCAGTGCTACAGGTCAGGGGCACTGGATCCCCAACCCTGGCTTCTGATGGTCCAGAGATGGTGACGTGGGAGGGAGCAACTGTAACAAAAGAATTGGTATTAAAAATGATTCTATTAACTACAAAATAAAACCCCATATTCTATAAACGTTTTGAAAATGCATAAGATTATCGAATGTTATTCTAGCTGTGAGCTAGGTTATAATTATGGCGGAATATTTAGCAGAATTTACATATTTCTTATATTTATATTGGTTTCTAGGATCGATCAGCAAACTAAGAGGCGAATCCGCAAATGGTGAATGAGGAAACTTGATCTTATAGTTTTAACTTAAAAGTTTGAAATCCCTAATCTGCCTTGAAATGTATTGATTAATACTCAAACCTTCTTTGTGTGAGGAATCGCTTTATATAGGCTGATGGTGATATTGTAAGCTAAATAAATATTCAGTTCATTTGAGAGCCTATATTTTTATGGCTAGACGCTCTGTCTCCTACATAAAATTAATGAAACGAAAACTAAACATACTAATAAAGACATCCATCTCCAATCAATGACCCAGAGGTCACATTAGAAAAGGATTTGATCTGTCAACACTTGATAACTATACATTGAATATAAAAGCCGAGCATGTCGTTGAATAAATCAGATTGCTAGCAAATTTTAAGGCATAATAATTTAATCACATCATCAGCCTATACGTGTCCACTGCTGAGCAAAGGCCTCGTCTCACACGGAGTAGGTTTGAGCATTAATCACCACGCTCTCTAAAGGCGGATTGGCGATTTGAAACTTATAATTGGAAATTTCCAATTATAAGTTTCAAATCGCCAATCGTCAGGAAACCTGGACTAATTAGTCCAGGTTTCCTGACGGTGTTTTTCTTCGCCATATGTCAGTGGTGTCTAAATAATCATAGAAAGTACATATAAGTCGGGAAAAGTCACATTGGTACTTGCCAGGTTTCGCAAGGCATGTGCTTGAAAAGCAGGCGCCTTAAACTCTGGGCTAGTGGCCCAACGTTAATAATAATAATGTTATACATGACTAATATCAAATTAAGCTTCGTAACCACGATATTATGCAGAATGTATTACATTCTGAAAGCTTGCAATTTCAGGAGTAAGTAGAAAATCAATTTGATTGAAAATCTTATTTATTTTAAAGAATTGGTTTGGTTTTAATCGTGTACCAGCTAAACGCCCCGGCTTCGCACGGGTATAATGCTGATACAAAACTTCTTCACTATTTAATGGATGTTATTGTACATGTAACATTTCCTATTTAATCACTCTATTCATTAAAAATCCGTATCGAAATTTGTTGCGTAGTTTTAAAGATTGACGCACACATAGGGATATAGGGATAGAGAAAGCGACTTTGTTTTATACTAAGAGTATGTAGAGATGCGTGATATTCTTTTTTTAAATAATTGTTTGTTTTTGAGGACAATATTGCGCATTACTTTTGGCTGTGATAGCCAGATAAATTGTATAAAATCTAGGTAATTTATTGGAGCTAATATTACTAGACAGATATTTCAAATGTTTCATTTTGTAAAGAAATAGTTCGGCACTTAGCTACGTTCAACTCGAAAATTTCACCCTTTTTATACAAAAAATATTTGTCAAACTAATCTATGTTCTGTAATATAACTAAAAGCGCCAGCTTATCTGTCGCCCAATAAATTTTAGTCGCATCTAGTACAACTTTCGACCTCTATGTCATTGGCACAGGACAGCGAAAAATGCTTTTTAATTTTTCGTGTTTTTTTTGTTTAATTCATAGATTACTTGAAGCGTAAGAACAAAGTATGCAACTTAATTGACATTTGTATAAGTCAGTGGATCGTCTATATCTATGCGAGTATGAACAGAATTAATTATAATAAACGTAGTTATGTCTCGCGTCTCACAGGTCGTCTGAAAGTCATGAGGACACCCAGGGTAAGTACAGAATCAAACCTGAATTAGCTCTCATAAAATACCTAGTACTCTTATTTCGAGTGCAATTTTGTGGTTCGAAGAAAATGGATGAAATTCTAATACCTACTTTAAGTACAAAGGAATAAAATATAAATTTCAAATGTTTCACATCTCGTTATTGGCCAATTACTTCGCTGAAGAGTTATAGGTAATTTAGTGGGTCGTTTGCGATAAATTATTTTGAAGAAAATCTATTATTTTAAAATATTATTACACTACGAATGACGAAATAATTTTCATCTTTTGTTCGTTATTATTTTCTTACACGAGTATTTTTGTCCAATAATAAAACTTAAATTGACAATGAATGATAATAATATCTCATCACAATTTACAACAAGGCTTTCAGACTAAATCCAAACATTACTAGTATCGATTTGAATTTATATCATAATAAAACTTTTTTGGAAAAGAAATTCCTCTTTCAATGTACATATTGAAATGTACCCGATAGAAGTAAGAGTTTGACGTAAAAATACGTTCGGAAAACTTGTGTAGAGCGGCAATGGAGACGGAACAAATTAAAAGTTTACCCTCTTCGTATAAATGTCAAATAAATTTGAATGTAGCTATGGAAGTTCGTGATTTACGTAATATATATAGGAAGTGTATCGGTTAAAAGATGTGTTTAATATTTGCCTATTTACGAAAAAAATATGCGTAAAAATATTTTATTAGTTTTTCCAATGCCTTTTATTACAAGGTTGGTTCTGTGCCTGGGAAACTGTCGCCGCGCAACGTGTCGCAGGTTCGTGTTGTTCACGGAATAACTTCTTGGTGTGATCCACAAATTGTTATTCTAAGTCTGGTTGTTATGTGTCTGTGATTATCATTCTGTATTTATAATCTCTAAAAAGGAAGCTATATATTATTTTATATGCGTCATCATTTTATTACCAAATTTCTTAAGGATCTTATGCAATGAGGGTAAACCTTCTTCCATAAACTGTGTAATTCTTAGCCTGACCTGGTAAACACACCGACAAATTGGTCACTAAGTTAAAAATCCCACAAAGACATTTTTAACTTTAATCTAAACATATAAGATTCAAAATGTATTAAAGAAATTGACGCCTTTTCAGATGATTTCTGTCTTAATCCAAAATCATTGCCGAGAATGACCCCATTCGAAACTTCTGTTACTCCCAACATCAACGGGTTCACTGATTACTATCAACTAGGAGATAAAACTAATTAGTATTAATTGGCTTTTACCTACCCTTCGTAAGATAAACGGGTGAGTGATACGTAATTGACTTTAGTTGCTTTTAGTAAACGGTTGTTAAGTAATTAGCAATATACATACTAATTAATTAGGTTTTGTAGTTTTTTTCGTGTGACGTTCCTCGTCCGGGAGAGAGGGAGTGTCAGAGTCTTACTGACTAAAAACCCCCCTGTTCCTTCTCCTGCTTAGGGCTGAGGCTGTGGTACCTTATTGCCCTCCAACCTTAGCTGAACATCAGCCCTATTAGGCTCTATCTGTGTTGGTCTTTTGGCTCTTTGAGGCAACGAGTTTTGGAGTTAATCTTCGTTTCTTTAATAATCGTTGCTATGTTGTTTATTTAAAAATGATTACAAATGTGAGTATTATGTTTCAGTTAAATACTTAACGCCAACTAGTCGTTGGTCGTCAACAGAGAAGATGTTTTTTCTAAGGTTGGAATAGTTTTTTTTTTTTAGAGGCCGGCGAACGAGCAGACTTATTACCTGATGGTAAGCAATCAGCGCCGCCCATGGACACTTGCAACGGAGGAGTTACGAGTGCGTTGCCGACCTTTTAGGGATTAGGGATTTGGAGATTTAGGGATTTAGGAGGGATTGGGGAAGGGGAAGGATTGGGCCTCCGGTAACCTCACTCACACCGGCGAAACACAACGCTGTGGTTATTTCACGCCGTTTTTTGTGAGGCCGTGGTATCACTCCGGTCGAGCCGACCCATTCGTGCCGAAGCATGGCTCTCCCACACTAAAACTTTACTTATCTATTACTTGGTCAAGCTTAGGTAGTGCACTTCGTATAGTATACTCTACAGAACCACAAGATCTATAACGTTGCTAGCATCCTATCACTAACATAGCAATACTTAAACGTACAACATTATTCAACATCTCAAAATCGATGTGAAACTTCAAAAGTCTTTGACAAGTGAAGCAAATGTGTTTTGTAAAGGAAAAAACTGGGTTACTCCACGGTCGACCGGGCACTCGCTACATCTGGCTACCTGCCTGTTCTTTGTAAATAAACAATAAGACGGGATTTCGGGGATTCTTGTTTGAGATATGGTGTAAGTTATAAGAGCCATGATATTGGTTCTAGTTATTCGTAATCTATACGAGGTAAAATTTGTAAGTTTGTATGTAGGGGTTAATCTTTGAAACCGATGGTTGGATTGCTAAAATTTAATTCACTGATAGATAGCTACAGCTGAGTACTATAGGCTATAAAACATCACGCAACGATCAAGTGGAGCCGAGCAGCGGGAAACCGCGCAAATTAGCAAGTAATATTAAAAATTTGTGAGAGTTTATGTTTCTGTCGATCCTATCATAAAGTCATCAATTTTCAATATAATATTGCCTGTGACTGCCGCTTTGGCGGTTTAAGGTAATAGAATTTTTAATTGTATATTACAATATATTAAAATGATAATTTGTTAATTATATTAAACATAATAAAATACAAAAGGCTTGATATTTCTAATTTTGTTTATAAGCAAGAATATTTGTAGATACACAAAAAATTTACCATTTTTACAAAATTACACAAAAATTTTACTATATTTAAGTACAAAAGAACTCTTTGTGGGATCGATCTATTATTTTTCAGTGTCTAGGTATCGTGTGTGAGTATGTCAAAATTATATGTATTTTAAAGCACCCATGACATAGTAAAAATTCCAGTTAAAACAAGCTTTAAAAAAAACGAAACTAAACCGCACTCATCTTATAACTTGTACCACACGATATCGAAATTACTGCGCTTCTTGACTACCGTTCACCTAATAGAGTAATATCATCAAAGGATAAAGTACTCTAGGGTACTACATCATTGCTTGCTCACAGAATTATTCCTTTACATAATGTTGGACATCTTTTGATAGCTTCACTGGGATTTGGGAGATGCAGCGAGGACCAAAGAGGTTTATCGAGTAATGTATTGAGGATATATTTGTCTTTTATTATGCTAAATAAATTTACATGCTAAACTAAATAAATTTGGATTGTAATTATATTTATTTTCCGCAGTCTCTTTTAACTTATGGAACAAAGCAGAAGTAGTTACTACACTTGTCGAATAAAGGTTATAAAACTCCTTGAAATATTTAATTTAAAATATGAGATATAATTATTTTAACTGCGAGAGGGTCAAGGATTAACGTCACGACCAGAGTATTACCACGTCCTCACAGAAACTCGATCTGTGATAGCAAGGATACAGGATCTTCCCTCCCTCCAAATCTATACCATACCTAATCCCCAAATCTCAGGATACTCTAATCAATAAATAGTGTTTTAATCACAACAAAGTATTTTATATTTAGAAAAACAAAATTGTATTTTAAAAATAAACTGAATTAAAATGAAATACAAAACAGATTGAAATCTGAAAACGATATCTCTACAGACGATTACAGTGCTTTATGTTATTTGAAAACAAAATAATCTCAGTAATTTGATCCTAGTAGCTTGAACACAAGTATTATAACGTCTGAAGGCTGAAATTTTCAGTGGAAAACTCCATTGTTCTAACAATTTCCTGTATTCTGTGCTAAGTGATAACAATCTAGTGGATTCTAGGTTTTCGTTTATTTTCGGAATGGATTTTGGCTTCCATTTTGTTAGGCTTGCTTTCGAGTCGATCGAGGGTGGATAATTCTATCACTTTAATTTTAATACTAGTTTTTGCCCGCAACTCCGTTTGCGTGGAAAAGTGACTTCTTGTAGATTTCTGGTATAAAAACTATCCTATGTCCTTTCTCGAGATCCAAACTACATATGTCTGTACCAAATTTCACTGAAATTGGTTCAGTAGTTTAGGCGTGAAGAAAAGACAGACAGAGTTACTTTCGCATTTATAATATTACTTTGGAAAACTGTTATTATTCTTTTTATTTTCTTTAATGTGTAACTTAACTTGTCTTTTGTTTATGTAACTGTAATTTTGTAGTAGGTATTTATATAATGTAAGTGAAAATGTAATGAGAAGTTGGAATCTTGGTTCGGGTGAAGTATGTTTTTTTTATTTGATGAAAAATTTTTCTTTATTTATACATATACGGTTGTTTCGGGTTGTTTCTAACAAAACATTTACATAATAACAAAACATTTCATTTGCACGGTTGGTGCGTTGGCCGGGCAACTGGCTGCCGTGCAACGTGTCGCGGGTTCGATTCCCGCACGAAACAACTCTTTGTGTGATCCACAAATTGTTGTTCCGGGTCTGGGTGTCATGTGCACGTGAAATTGTATGTTTGTAACCGCACCCACGACACAGGAGAAAATCATAGTGTGGGGAAAACTTAAAAAAAAAATTGTCGGGTTTTCAAGAAAATTCCACACGTGAGAAGCTACAGTACAACATTGTACAGTTTTTAATACGAACATTGTAACTCCTGAGCGTAAACGGAAAAGTTTTGATACTTTAGACCAAGTTTGTGATAAAATACAACATAATAAAGTATCAAAACTTAATCTCATTAGCTTCAGGGATATTTGTGGGGATTATTTACTTGTGAGGGGGTAGGGGGTTTGAGTTAAACCTGACCAACGGGATAGTCTGTCATTTGATAGATGGATTTTATTATGACTGCAAGTTTTTAGGAAGAGGATGATAACAAAGTGTCAGTTAGGTAATGAGATAATAATATAAGTGTGGTAGAGCCATGTTTCGGCACGAATGGGTCGGCTCGACCGGAGTGATACCACGGCCTCACAGGAAAACTAGCGTGTAACAACTACAGCGTTGGGTATCGCTGGATGTAAAGGTTACCAGAGGCCTTCCTATCCAATCAAATATTCCAATCCTTCCGCTCCTCGAATCCCTAAATCTCCAAAAAGTTGGCACCGCAGTCCAAATTATTTCAACTATTGCAGGTTTTTATGGGCGGTGCAAATTGCCTACAATCAGGTAATCCGTCGGATTTTTTTTTGATCCCATAAGCAATGAAGAAATGCTATACTAACGTTCTAAACTAGTCTATATTATATACATACCTACAATATAATTTGTACATAATCAAAACGTTTCAATCGAATCTAAAATGAGATTGAAATTTGAACCATTTCCATATCCCTTTAAGGCATAGAATTCAATGTTTTAATAAGGAATCCTACAATAACAATGAGGGAATTTAATAAAATTGTTATTTCAAATGTACAGTAATTGCCTTTGGTTGCTTTTTTTTGATATTACATGGCTAAGGAATGTCCATATTAATAAGGATTCTAGTTAATTGAGTATCATTGTGATTCAGTAGAATTAATTCTCATACTTTGTACCTAACTAATTTGTTGGTATTTCTTGATAAAAGACTTTATTGTGTTTGCAAGTTGCCTTTTTTACTCATAATAAAGATGATTTTAATTAAAAAAAAAACATCAATTTCTTTCACCAGACAATTGGCAAACATCATCACTTTGTGGTAGATATCCATCCTACACGTACGAAGCGTTTTGCTTCCATTTTTATGACCAGAACCGCTAAGGAGTGGAATTATTCACCGGAGGGCAGGGAACCTGGTTGTCTTCAAGGCCCGAGTGAATAGGTTGCTTATGTGTATACGTGCTCCATCGTAGATTGCATCATCGCTTATCACCAGGCGGGATAGCGGCCAAATGCCTTCTCATTATTAAAAAAAATGTTATATTATTCAGGAATAGGATGCAAAACAGCGGACGGATCACCTGATGGTAAGTGATCGGCGCCACCCTCCTGCAGCACCAGAAGGTTCACAGGCACGTTGCCGGCGTATTAAGAAGAAGTACGCTCGTTTCTTGAAGGTTTGAAGGTCGTATCGGTTCAGAAATACCGAAAGATCATTCTAACGTTTTGTGGTTCAGGCAGAAACATTAAATAATATGCGTGGTATGTTGATAAAAAGTAGTCTATGTCCTATTCCGGAGTGTATCCGATGCCTGTGCTAGATTTCATTCAGATCCGTCCAGCCGTTGCGGCGTGATTGAGCAACAAACATTTAAACATCGTAACTTTCGCATTTATAATACTAAGTAGTAAGATAATAAAACAAATACTTACATAATACAGTCAGATCTATTTCGGCTTTCAAAGTGTTGCTGATCATGACATTCTTGGCTTCGCAGGTATACCTCGCTTTGTTGTCAGACGCGTCTGCCTTGAATGACAGAACGTTTTCTGACATCCGACCGCTAGTTCTGAAACAATAGAGAACATCTTGCAGTTAGTTCAGTGTTAATTGTTATGCTGTTTATGGCCTAGATTTTGGGTTGGCTGGATTTCTTATGCTTAACTACAGTCATCATCGTTGATGGAGTATTAACTAAATTAAATACAGCGCCATCTATTAAATACGATTGAAACTAAAAAGGTTTCACGCTTGATCATTTATATTTCATTCTCTCAGACATTTTTGATTTGAAAAACGAACAATATAATGCTCTCCAAAAAATGCTTATTGCGTGTTATTTGTCAATGTCGACTACAAAGTAAAATAACTAGTTACTAAACAAGAATCGTCATCAGCCTATAAGTGCCCACTGCTGAGCAAAGGCCTCTTCTCACATGGAAAAGGTTTGAGCATTAATCACTTTGCTTGCTCAAAGAGTATAAGCAAATATAAGCCCATGTTTCCTTCACTGTATGTCAGTGGTGTCTAAGTAATCATAGAAAGTACATGTAACACGGACCAAGTTACATTGGTACTTGCCAGGATTCGAACCTGCACCCTCATGCATGAGAAGCGGGTGGCTTGTAGTGTCGTGGTGGCGGTCACCACGACACTACACGCTTGATTACAGTAATTGTAATGTTTATGCAAAGAAAACTATTTATCTACGTCACAAACTAGGAATTGTTTTTTTTTTATTTTTTTATGGTAATTAAGTCGGCAAACGAGCAGACGGATTACCTGATGCTAAGTAATCGGCGCCGCCCATGGGCAACCCGCAACACTAAAGGAGTTACGAGTGCATTGCCGGCCTTTTCGGGATAGGGGTTGCGGATATAAGGATTGGGAAGGGATAGGGGAAGGGGAGGGATTGGGCCTCCGGTTATTTCAAAATCTTTATGTTTTTTCTCAGCAAAGATTCTAAATATTCAAATAAAAGAATGACATTATTAATTCAAACCTCTTTGTCTTGCAAACTAATATTACTATCAAAGACAAAGTCTTGACAACAATAAAATTATTCGCTTACTAAGTATACAAAAATGCCTTTTCAAGATATTAATTAAAAACTATACTTATATAAAGCTAAATATTCGTAGTAATACAAACAATATTAAATATTTGAAATATATAAAATACTGTCTAAAACAAAAGAGCATGCTGGAAGTCAATGACCCTTTAATATTTGTAATCTGTTTGATAATTGTCAATAATTAATATCAGTTCTAAACTCAAACACATAACACGGAATATCAATAAATATATATATATATACATATATATCATCAATAAATTTATTATTCCATTCACACACGAACAGTTTCCACGAACCAATGTTATGTACCTACGTATCGATTATATGAACAGGAGGTAAATTAAAATCAGCCGTATAACTTAAAAACGTTATTTTTATTTTAATCTGTGCACTGTTTACAGTGATTTTGTATCCCGGTAGTGGCTTGAAATCGATCAAGCTATCTCGTGTTATTACGAACGTGGACCGTGAACTTTAATGAATACAATTTAGATTAGTGTGGTTTTAGGAGCAAATAAGTAAAAGAATGGAATTAAAATGTCATTTTTTTTCATTATTAACTGATTAATTGAGTATCAAATTGTTTTTGTGTTTCATTTCATAACTGGCATTAAATTTTGAAAACATATTTTATCTATTTATTATTAAGGTCGTAATTCGCATTTCATATACGATACAGATCCTGTTTTACCACCAGCATAAAACATAATTTTATAAAAATCACATTCTAAATTTCAAATTTATCTATTTTCAAATTGTGCCATTATTCTACAAATCTCTTATTCTACATTTAATTCTAAGCTCACCTTTATTTGTATTAACAGTTTCATCTGAATTCTAATCCTATTCTGTTTAATATAAGACCTAGATTGCTTCAACAACTTTAAAATAAATAAAAGACAAGAAAATGAAATAGTTTTAATTATATCTTTTACATTTTATTTGTTGCCAGTTAATGTTCTTTTATTTATTTTTAATTTTATTGAAGTTGAGTTTATTGCATTTTATTTTGAGATTAATGTTAATTGTGTTAATGCTTCTTTTGATTTGGACGAATTTTTATCACTAAAAAGTAGCTTTCTCTGTCTCTATATACCTATTTATGTTTGCTTAAATCTTTAAAACTACGCAAATGTTTTTGATGCGGTTTTTTTATAGATAGAGTGATTGAAGGGGAGGGCGTGTGTGTATAATAATATTGAAGAAATATAGAATAATCATGATACTGTAGATGTCCTATCCTGTTTCAGTAACGTCACCCCACTTTAGGATTTTCTCTCCCTGTGTTATGGGTGCGTTTACAAACATATAATGTCACATACACATGACACCCAGACCCGAAACAACAATTTGTGCATCACACAAAGTGTTGTTCCGTGCGGGAATCGAACCCGCGACACGTTGCACGGCAGCCAGTTGCCCAGCCACCGCACCAACCGTGCAGTCACTCTCAACTCATACGCCGAAACACAACGTAAATGTTGCTTCACTCCAGTATTCTGTGAAGGCGTAGTACCCGATAACCTCACTAACTAGGCGTAATACAAAGCTGTAGTAGTTTCACGTCGCTTTGAAGTCTGTGAGGCCGTGGTATCACTACAGTCGAGAAGGTCCATTCTTGCCGAAGCATCATCATCATTCTATAAATGCCCACTGCTGAGCAAAGGCCTCTTCTCATACGAAGAAAGTTAGAGCATTAATCACCACGCTTGCTCAATGCGGGTTGGCGATTTCAAGCTTATAATTACAAATTATAAGTCCAGGTTTCCTCACGATGTTTTCCATCACCGTATGTCAGTGGTGTCTAAATAATCTAAGAAAGTAGGACATATAACTCGGAAAAAGTCACATTGTTACTTGCCAGGTTACGAACCTACACCCTCATGCATGAGAAGCGAGCTCCTTAACCTCCGGGCCACCACGACATTTTGCCGAAGCATGCGTCTCCAAAAATCGATAAACATATTTTGATAAACATCAAAAATTCAAATTCTCTTTGATAGGACGCCAAGAAAAGGGATCGGTAATAGATTTTTATGAAACAAACTATTACTTGGTAGAGGGAATACCTTATTAATATTGAAATTCACGGTCCGTCAGTCTTCCCACGTTAAAGGAGATTATTGAAAAGATAAGCTATATACGTCTCTTTTCTTCTCGTATGTTTTTTAAAAGATAGAGCGGGATAGATGATTTAGTTCCGTAATATAGATTCGAACATTTTTTGGCTGTATACTTTATCAGTTAGATAAATTGTTGCTGAGATGTTAATTTGAATTTTATGTCAAGGAACTTTAAGTTTCAATTGTTTTAAAAGATAAATAATACTTGTTACTCTTTGCAGAGGTGTATAAAGAACTTTATTTTTGTAAATTAACTGGTACAGTTTTCGTGCTATTAAAGAAAATCTTTATAAACACAATATAATTTTTAAGTCTTCGAATCATTACTGCCGATTTGAGAAATTTAAGACAATAAATAGTACTTATACTCGTCCCTAAAGCCCCTTGAAGACCTTAAACTCAATTAGCTACAGGTAAAGACATAAAACGTTTTTTTTTATAATTATATAATTGTGAGAGAGTTAAATTTCGGCACGAATAGATCGGCCCAACCAGAGAGATACCACCTGGCCGTAGTATCATCGTGAAACAACCACAGCGTTGTATTTCGGCGAGTATTGAGCGAGTGTTGAGGCCGAATCCTTCCCCTCCCCCAATCCCTAAATCTCCAAAACCCTAACCCCCGAAAGACCTCCCTATTCTGTCCTCCCTCCAGTGTTATGGATGTCAATGAACAGCGCCGATTTCTTACAATCAGGTAATCCGTCAATCATTACCACATACAAAAATATCATAACGAATCCTTATGAAGAGAAAAAATATTCCAATTTCACATTTTATACGTATAATAGGTATACCTGCTCTGAAAATCATACTTCAGCATCTTTCATACTTCCACAATACCTGAGCCGAGTCTCTCCAATAAACTATTTTATTTTCCAATAAAACTTGTACCGATAAACTAACTCAGCTTGTAAGATCAAATCTAGGTCACTTTGGCAAATGCTAACTTAGATTGTAAATATTATACTGACTTTATATTCTTGGTATTCTTAAATTGTTACGTTTCTTTGTTGTGATTGCAGGAATTTTTATTGAGGGGGGAAAATCATCAAATGACTTCTCCCGCCCTGAGATAGACTAGAGGGAGTCTCAGACTCTTACTAAAAATCCTGTTACGTTTGCTCTTCTGCTTCTGCAAAAGAACCCTGGTTGTTTCATCGTCATCATCATCATCAGCCTATAAATGCCCACTGCTGAGCAAAGGCCTCTTCTCATACGGAGAAGGTTAGAGCATTAATCACCACGCTTGCTCAATGTGGGTTGGCGATTTCAAACTTATAATTAGAAATTATAAATCCAGGTTTCCTCACGATGTTTACCTTCACCGTATGTCAGTGGTGTCTAAATAATCATAGAAAGTACATATAACTCGGAAAAAGTCACATTGGTACTTGCCAGGTTTCGAACCCGCACCCTCATGCATGAGAAGCGGGTGCCTTAACCTCCGGGCCACCACGACTGGTTGTTTACTTCATGGTAATAACTTCCAGTTTCTCTTTTATGAGTGTTAAAGTAAGCTGCTTTTGGCTTTAAAAGTCGGGTAAAGAAGGTATTATTACTTTTTGAGTTGAACATTTTCAGTCACAGAAAGAACTTAAGAAGTAAGCTTATTTGGACGAATTGTTATAACGCAAAAAGATAGTAGTACAGTAAAGTGTGGGAAAGCCAAGCTTCAGCACGAATGGGTCGGCTCGACCGGAGTGATACCACGGCCTCACAGAATACCGGCGTAAAACAATCCAGCGTTGTGTTTCGCCGTGTGAGTGAGGTTACCGGAGGCCCAATCGCCCCCCCCCCCCTTCACCTATCCCTTCCCGTTTCTTTTACCCCTATCCCCAAAAGGCCGGCAACGCACTCGTAACTCATTTGGTGTTGCGGGTGTCCATGGGCGGCTTACCATCAGGTAATCCGTCTGCTCATTTGCCAACCTATACCATAAAAAAAATTTGATTTAAAATTTAGATTATCTAAAGATTTACCAAACAAAAATGTAAAACAATATCTGACTTGAAAAACAAAACCAATCTATGACATCAAAAACAATCTATGACGTCAAAAACCAAACGAAAGCAAGTTGATTCCGGGAAATGGCAACAAAGAGGGAAAAGGGAGGAACTTGAAAAACAATATCAGATGCCGGAACTTCGGCTTATCTCATTCCTCCTCATTTTAAGTTTGTGCGTTTAAATTTTTAATTGCATTTTAGTTTAAACAGTTGAAATCGTGTTATAATGAAAAATGTTTGATCTCGTTTTGTTCATACTTGTTTTAGGGTCCCAATGGTTTAACAGAAACCCTATTACTAAGATTTCGCTGTCCGTCCGTCTTTGTATCTGTATGTCTGTCTCCAAGCTGTCTTATAAACTGTGATATCTTTTCAGAGGAAAAAAATCATCAAATCTTTTCTCTCGCCTTAGGTGAGGCGAGAGGGACAGACATTTACTGACTCAATATCATCCTGTTCCATGCTTTGGCATGAACAGGTCGACTCAACCGGATTGATACCATGACCTCACTAAAAACCGGCGTTAAACAACCACAGCGTCGTGTTTCGCCGTATGACAAAGACTGCTAAAGACCCAATCCTTTTCTCTACCCCAAATTTCTAAATTTCCGAAACCCTTATCCCCAAAAGGCAAGCTATGCACTTATAATTCCTAAGCTGTTGCTGGTTGTTTAACTAATCTTTAAATCCTCTAGGTACATACGAATTACAAGTTAAAAACGTGACAGGCAAATAATACTTTCTGTATACCTATACCTACCTATTACTTAGGGGATTCCTACAGCGATAATGTTTTACTAAAGTGCGTTAAACCAATATTTATACATACAAAAGTAAACAAACCAAATTATATCTTATTCACGTCACAACTAAGCATGTTTTTGCATAATATTTATTTAGTTCAAGACCATTTCCGTTTGTCCCTACGTCACATTATGATAATGTAAATACGATCGTAAATAAATATGAACATAGAGTTTGTTTTTCCCCCTATCGATAGTTTCTTTTTGTTAGATCTTTGTAGTGAGGGACCCGGAAATTATACCTACTTTTAATCACTCAGTTACAATTTATGGATTCGATTTTTTTGCAAATAATTGTCAAAAGGGCAATCACGATAATATGACGAGGCACCGGCCTAGAGCAGGAGAAGCAACAGAATGGTTTTAGTTCATAAAACTAAACATACGTAAATAATCATAAGTCCTTGTTATCAAGAGCCATTACAAGTGTAATGAGTCCAAACTCGGTATGTCAAAAAAGCGAGTGTTTGAAGTTACAGATCGACCTAATAATAGTATAAAAATGTGAATCGAAGACCGTAATACTCAAGTAATCATAATGACATTAAAATTGTACAATATTTTCCAATCACTACAAAACACGAAACAAAAAAATCTTCTATCAAGTCACAAGTAAAAATAACTCAATGAATATTTAACATAAGCACTACATACATACGTCAGTTTTCATTTCAAAAATAAACGTAAGCTGCAGTCACATGACAAAACAAGTCAAAGTGCGCATCAAAATGTAAATAAGGAAAAACATAAAAAGCACTTTCGGCCTAAATTATTTACGAAAAAAAAAACAAACTCGTAAGAAACGAAAAAAAACAAAACACACACACAAAACAAAACAAAAGATTGTTTAAAAAATTTCATAACTTCCCCAGTTCAGGTATTTAAAACTAAGACGGCGAGCGCAAAAAAAAAAAAAACAAAAAAAAAAAAACGTTGTAAAAGTTTCTAAGAACCGCTTAACCACTACCTTCGGTAGTCTATCTATTTTATTTTCCATAAATATTGTTGAAGCACCTCAAACTCTGCCGACCCCAGTTTGAAACTTTGCCCGCTTGCGAGATGAATAATTTCCTCTCGAAATTCTTGGGATGTTTAAAATTTAAAGCGCTTACAGCATCCCGGTAACAGTGTCTTACTGACGAATTTTATTCCGAATCATTTTCAGCATCTTTCTACTGTAATTTGAGAGAGCAAAAGTATTTTAATGATAATTAGTATTGATTTTAATCGAAGCCAAAGCCAAAGTCATTTATTCAAACTCAGCCATTAATAAGTAGATCAATAAATTAAGTAGATTCTTTAGAAATAATAAAAAAGAAAATAGTCTGTCAGTCTGTTCGTAAATGAAGCTAGGGTCTCGTTCCAAAGTGTAGATTCGAATGGAAAAATCAAGAAACATAAGTGTTAAAAGTAGACTTTCAAATTTTCACGATTCCCCGAAATTTGTCTGAAATTATTTCCCTTTAACAACACAACCAAACCTAATTAAAATATTTCTATACAATATTTCTATGAATCCTTCAATAATATTAGTTATAATAAAAACAAGAATATTTGTACGTAGAATTTTACCAACTCAATAGACCGCATCAAACTGCTCATGGCAATACAGTGGACCCACTTTCCCATGGAAATATCCATAATTCGATCCCGTGGGATACCAAAATGACCACAAGTCGTTTTTATTACAAACAACAGTAGTTTAGAATTACAATTCGGGGACCAAAAGGGCTCTTGATCGGACGAAGTAACTTTTTAAAATGTACTTTTGTATTTATGTACCTTTTTGGTGTTATATTTAAAAATTGGTTATTGGCAAGTGTTACTTATAGTGGCCCAAGAGGTCAATGCAGGAAGGTGTAGGTTCAAAACCAAGTACCAATGTGACTTTTTGTGAGTTATATGTACTCATAAGTTTATTAAGACACCATTGGCATACGGTGAAGGAAAACATCGTGAGGAAACCAGGACTTATAATGTGTAATATTCTAATGATCAGTTTGAAATCGTCCATCCGTATTAAGCAATCGCGGTAATGAATGCTCAAACCTTCTCCGTGTGAGAAGAGGCCTTGCTCAGTATTGGGCACTTGTACGCTGATGATGTCATGTGATCTGGTGAGTATTTGCAAAGGGTTTTGTATTTGCTTCCTATGTCAGATTAAGAACATATTTATGAAATGGTGTTTAACTTTTTGGAATGAAGTGACTCGTCACTTTTTGCTAAAGGAGCCTAGATGATATTTTTGCTATTATTGTAAGTCGTGTAATGCGCGGCTTACCTACGTCTCTCTCATGTCATTATTGATTTTTAAAATAATTGAATTAAACACTCACTAATACATTCCATTTTAGTTTGGAATAGAGTAAATTCTAGTTAATATAGTTTCAGTGAAGTAACTACTATTGTTCAGGTAACTAGAGTATGTAGATGTTAATTTCGATTTCCATAATTTAAAATAGCTTGGTAGTAGAATAAAAATTTAATAATTGCATTCGTTTTAGACGTTTTTTTTTTGGATCTCTAAAATCATCAAATATCTCGCCCAGGGTGAGGCGAAAGGTAGCGTCAGACTCTTAAAATCCGTTCCGTATATTCAAAGTTTTAAGCATACGAAGGGATATAGGGACAGAGAAAGCGACTTTGTTTTATACTACGTAATGATAATCGAATGTTAAGAACCGAAATCTTTACAGCATTTCAAGAGTTATAAATTAACTTTTATCTCAAACATGGACTTACTAATTAAACATACCTAATGGCTTCTGTTTCTCAATAAAGAAACTACAGTTTAAGCACTTGAAAATGAAGCAGATTAGTTCGTTAGATATCAACGTTCCCACGATGCAACCGAGTTCAGAACCGTGAATGCATTCTAATAGATTTATTGGTGCATGGGATTTGAATTATTTCTCAAGTGTTTTCTTCTAATTAGATAATTATGTGATAATTGTTTTTCTGAGGCAATATTTTTGTGTTTATCTTTTTTTTTGTAATTGTGAGAAGGATTTGCTGTGTGATTTTGTTATTTATAATTATAGTTTTTTGGTTTAATTAGTGTGGTAAAATCATGGTTTTATGTTTTGTAGGTGAGAAAAAAGGATAGTGTCGTGTAGCACGATTATTTTACTCTTGGATAGCAGCTCTCATTAGGTACGCATTAAAGCACGCTGATTAAAAAACTTCGAAAATTGTGTTTTTCCACTATAATCTCAAGTATTCAAACATTACTTGTTACAATTTTTCTTTTATTGTGTATTTTTATGTCAACAAGATCTATTTTCCCGAATCAAATTCATAACGGACCCGTTGACAGTCCAAGTTAGATTAATTGGGGCGCCAGACATCTATCAAAGAATAAAAAAAAGATACAAATTGGCACAAATCCAAGATGGCGAATATATACTGCATTTCATAAGGCTATCTTTTATGTGAAATAAAAGAAAAAAGAAAAATAGCCTCATGATTACGATTATTTTTCTTTTTCTTAATAAAGCGTGTTCTTAAAAATAGTGAGTATTAGGCAGTCATCTTTAAAAGGTTCAAAAAATATTTAAAAGCACATCTGTCTGGCTATCCGTCCTTTTACTTTTACTTGTCTGATCAAATATCAAAGGGTATTTCGTAAAAATATTTTCATTATTTTTCTAAAGTAACTAAATATTAGAACCTAAAGTCATTCTAATTATTCCTGATCTGCTGAATTTCACTTACTTGATTTCTTCATCATCACCATATAAGTGTCAACTATGAAGCGAAAATCTCATCCCACCGTTAATCATCACGCTTGCTCAAGGCGAATTGCTTGGTACTTTCAAAGTTTCCACTAGTGGATCAGAAACGACCAACTTCAACTTCCACCTCAGGCCACCACAATCATAAATACATAGAAATTCAAACAAATAAACTTTTCTACTATTTATTTAAAATACTAGACGCAGTATAGGAGAGCTATGCTTAGACGCGAATGAGCCAAATCGACCGGAGTGCTACTATGACAAGAAACCAGCGTAAAATCACCACAGCGTTGTGCTTCGCTGTGTGAGTGAAGTTACCTTAGGCCCAACGCTTCCGCTTAAATCCTCAAAACCCCATATCCCCAAAATGCCAGCAACGCAGCTACAACTACTCTGGGCTTGCGGGCGTTCATAGGCGACGCTAATATTGCTTACCATCAGAGAATCTGTCTAATAGTTTGCAGAAGTATCAAATAAACAAAAATCGAACTTCTTTCTAAGTAACATGTCAAGTTAAATCGTCCTCTATAAATATGTCGCGTCTTGCATTCAAAACATTTTCGATACGTGTGGCAATTCGGACCTTTTCTACAAAAGTGGGGACCCCAAGAAAGGTCCCTGTTCGACCTATATTTTTTTCGATTCGGTGTCGAGAGTTTGAATCAACAGTATTTATTTTTTTCCCCTACCTCATGTTGGAGGCTCGCTGTCAGATGCAAGTTTGTTTGATTTGAATTATGTTGACTATATAGCTTTTTTTACCAGCAAACGAGCTGATTGATGACCTGATGGTAAGCAATCGGCGCCGCCAATGGACATCCGCAACACCAAAGGAGTTAAGAGTGCGTTGCCGGCTTTTTGGGGATAAGGGTTTCGGATATTTAAGGTTTGGGGAGGGATGAGGAAGGATTGAGTCTAACCTCACAGACACGGCTAAATACAACGCTGTGGTTATTTCACAGCCGAGCCGACCGTTTCATGCATGGCTCTCCCAAACTTTTTTTACATGACAATAGTGTTGGTAATACCTAAAATTGTACCTACTTTTTATGTAATTCGTCGGCAAACGAGCAGACGGATTACTTGATGGTAAGCAATCAGCGCCGCCCATGGACACCCGCAACGGAGGAGTTACGAGTGCGTTGCCGACCTTACAGGGATTAGGGATTGAGGAGGGATTGGGGGCGGGGAAGGATTGGGCCTCCGGTAACCTCACTCACACGGCGAGGCACAACGCTGTGGTTGTGTCACGCCGGTCTTCTGTGAGGCCGTGGTATCACTCCGGTTGAGCCGACCCATTCATGCCGAAGCATGGCTCTTCCACACTTTAATTGGTACTACTAACGTAGTATTAAAAACTCTTTATATAATAAACTTTTAGAACCGATGTTAACAATGAAAAAAAGAGTTTTTATTTTCGTCTGATCCTTGAACTGGTTTCGAGAATTTGGGTCAATTTGAGTTGTTCTAAACCTATGTATTGTATTTCAATAGAGTAACTAGTGAACATCTCTATGTTGCGGTGTAACTTAACACCATAAAGGACTTTATTTCGGGGTAATTAAGAGCGGTTTTCCTTTTTAAGTATTTGATAATTTGGTTTGTTTACTGACACCACTATTATACTGCTACTGAATATGAGCCCATAGCTTAGATTTTTTTTGAGGTTGGAAATAATAAAATCATCTTTTTCTTAACATGTCGTGGTGGCCCGGAGGTTAAGGAGCCCGATTCTCATACATAAGGGTGTAGGTTCGAAAGTGGCAAGTACCAATGTGACTTTTTCCGAGTTATATGTACTTTGTAAGATTATTAAGACACCACTGACATACGGTGAAGGTAAACATCGGGATGAAACCTGGACTTATAATTTCTATTTATAAGTTTGAAATCGCCAACTCGCATTGAGCAAGCGTGTATTACTTCTATATGAGAAGAGGCCTTTGCTCAGCAGTGGGCACTTATAGGCTCATGATGAAATTTCTTGAGGGAGAGCCATACTGTTACTGACGAAAAATCGTCGTCTTCTCCTGGTCCAGATCGAGGGCATCAACAACTGTTTTATGTGTATTTAGTTACTCACAGTAAGGGCTGATTTTTGAATGGTTAGATAAAAGTTACCTGGGGAATAATTATGATGCTGTCGCGTCAGAATGTTTGTATAAGACAGTGACAGCAACAACACTCCTCAGATAACATTTATTTGGCTATTGATAAAACAATTTAAGACGTTAAATATAATAATTCATTGAATATGTGTAAAGAAAGTTTTAAAACAAAAACATTATAGTTATATTTATTTTACAGTGGGTAAAAAAATGTTAGGTAATGTTTTTATTAAAACCGTTTCAATCTCCGTTTTAGTACAAGCAAGGGGTAGCAATGGTTGTTAATCTCTATATAAGGCAGTGAGATATCTTTTAGTTATTATGACGGGGATAAATCAAAGTGTATGTGGAGAAGACATTGCTGGCTTGCTAAGTGAGGGGATAAAGGTACAAGCGACAGCGATTTTGCTTAACGTAATAAGAACTTTAAATGTGTTGTGAAAAGTTTCTGTTTTGAATGTCATTTGGATTATTTGCACGTTATTTGCGGTATGACGTCCTATCATATTTTTTTCAAATAGTATACACATAACTTGAGCTTCAGCTAAAAAAGGGGACAGCAGAAATACTTTTTACAAAAATTGAATAATTCCCAAAGACGTAATTTCTTTCCAGACATAAAGAACGTTAAAAAACTTAAAACTTACATCCACACAATTTGCAACTAAATCAGCTAGAACAATATTTACAAACAAACAACACTCGCGCAATCCTAAAAACAAAAGAGCAGAAAAGGACCATAATTTAAAGAAATAACACCTCTATGTTGAAGACTAGATAAAAAAGCAACTACCAACCAAACGCTAAGACCTTAAGGCCCATAATCGGTTGGACGAAAAACGAATAAAGCGGATAGGTAAAAAGAAAAGAAAGCGCCGCCACCGCTTCTAAATTCCGCTGCGTTTTATAAATTTCTCTCTAAATTTTTCGAGGCGTTATTTATAACTTAATCTCGAAACTTGGTAAATGCTTAAAGCGCTAACTGCTGTAGATATATCTTTTAAGATCCAGTGCAATGTCCTTTTATTCTTGGGAGTCTAGGCTTTACAGTTCTTAAGGCTTTAGTAAATAGAGCTGGACTAGTACCATTGAGACATGTAGTAGAGGAAATGAAGATAAAATACTTTTTGATTTTGAAAACTTTGCGCTCGTGGCAAATAGTCTTAGATATAAGACTGTTTATGTTCGATGTTAAGTAAATTTATTTCTCTTAATTAGAATATTGAAAAACATTCATCGACTATATTCCATTACATCTCTACATTCTTATAAAACTATCTAGAAGCAAGGATTCGACTTCAAACGAATTCCATGAAAAAAATATGTTCAAAGAAATTGGTACTCGTCTCAGTATTTTTCCCCTTACTTTATTTACAGAGGGTTTGAAGTTTTCAACTTTTGAAAGAAAATAGAAAATATTTCTTGGCTATACAAGGCTTCTGAATACACGCCCTCTTCTGAAGAACTATGAAGCTGGATGGATCTTGACTTTGAAGAGCCTTTGACGTCAATTTGCTAGAACCAACCAACTGACTTAGGGAGGAAAGATTTAATAATCTTTACATAGGGTTAAAACTAATGTATATGAGTTTTGTATTCATTAAAACACTGATAAAAAGAATCCTGTTGAGATAAAGATGTACTTCGTCATTCGACATCTAGATCAGATTTTTGATAGACCATTACAAATCAAAAGACAATAGCTAGAAAAACGTAATAGGATAAGTATGGATATTCGTTTGTTTTAGTCTCAAGCTTTTTGACCCTTTGAAATATGACCCTTTATCAAGAACATAGTCTCCGAACCGAAAAGACACAACAAGAACAATTCAATTCAAACAACCACACAGATCAAACTACAAAACGTACACGATGCACAATAATTAACCTGGCAACACAATCTAAATGTCATACACTCAGAATCAATGACATTCGACATAGACAGACACAGTAGAAACTGTACAGAGAACACAAACGAACGGAGCAACAAGCCCTTAGGCTAAATGGGGTCAAAGATCTTATGTTAATAGTATGCATTTGGCTGAAACTTGTGTCTGGCAGTGAACCACACAAAGCTATTTATGACGACAATTCAAAGATAGAGAGGCAACAATAGCAAGTGAACATATATAATAGAACTCAGTGAATCGTGCTTTGACTGACGACACAAGATTCACTTCAAATATTATAATCATTAATGGAGAAAGCACTAAACAAAACAACAACGCAATATCTCCGAAGCCAGGTAATACCTAAGATAAGCACGACCTTGAACTTTAGAAAATTTCGCTCGTGAACCGATAAAGGAAACAAGACAAAAAAATAAAAGCTTTCGATGAAAACAAAAAAATAACGAGATCCGAAAAAGGGTCTTAAAACCCATTATTTCATCATAACACTTAGAAAGAAAATACAAAAAGACACCTCGCGCCAAAGTCACACGTATCCTCGAGATGCGGGCATCCATTAATCAATCTATCGTTAAGACGTTCCCAAGTTTTTACGCCGCGACAAGGTTACGTCGGAAGGGTCTTGAGTTGTCCAAGAGTTTTATCATGGGAGGGTATTTGTAAAAACTTGGGAGTGTTAGTTGATGGGAGCTTAGATAGTTTGTATTGATTGTTGTTTAAATATTTATAGAGGGCGCCTCTTACGTGTTCCAAGAATAATACTTTTAATGGATTGCTTATGTAATCCTGTAAGTGTAATTGTGATTGTTCGTGTACGTGTAATGACGTGTAAGTCATTTGACACTGAAATAATGGAGGGCGAAGCAAAAAAGGATTTAACTTTCATTTAAACTTTTTAAATAGTAATCCACTTCAATTAAGCCGTAGCTCTAATAAATTGCTTTCGGCTTTAGACTAGACTAGACCAAGTTTATTATTACGAGTTCTAAATAGTTGAATTCTATTTTTATTTTGTCAAAAAATTCGTAGAAGCATACATAATATTTTTCCCCAAAACGTGGATACAAGGTGGCCATATTAAATATTATATAACACCAATTTTAATTGGACGAGTCTATCGCGAAATCATTTTTATTTTCTCCATATAAATAGGCTACAAAATGACAGAACATAAAATCAAAGTTAAAAAACAATTTTTACAGTTCAAACAATAGAAACGTAGATCACGTCTTAATAAATGATTTAATCGAATTTAACGTCATTAACAAAACAGAGGGCGCCACTTGCGACTAAAGCACCAATACACATTAGACCATCGTTACCACTAGCCATTACACGCAGAGCGCATGAGAGTCCGTCAATAGCTGTTACATTGTCCAGTAATGAGCTAAAATAGCTTGTTACAGCCTAAATTAGCTTGTCAATTTGTTGCATTCAGATTCTCTTACTGAAGAGATTATTATTGGTACTGATTTGCGAATTTGCACCTTATTTAGCTCTAGTTCTTTGGGCATATGGTTTATGAATAATGAATAACATTGAATAAGATCACAGATAATGTTTGTACTATTTAACGTAAAATGAAGTAATAAATTAGGGCTTAGGGCTGATTTTTCAATGGTTAGCTACCTGGGGAATAATTTTGATTTTGTCGCGTTAGAATGTTTGTATAAGACAGTGATAGCAACAATTTTATTCCTCAGATAACATTTACCTAACTATTGAAAAATCTGCTCTAAAACTAGGTAAATTCTATTTCCAAAGATGTTTCAAGGTCACCTCAAAGCTCCAGTTGATAATACTCGATACAAGCAAGCCAGAATAACGAAATATCAAAGTAGTACAAAAATCCAATTGAAAATCTCACCTAGACTCCGGGTGACAGGTTCACAAAGAAAATCAAAACTAAGAAAAGCGATTACGTCTGAGACCGTTTCCCGGGTATTTTAGCATCAACTTTGGTATAGGGTTACAAAAGGAAAATGGTCGACGGTAAACTCTTGGCGGGCGAGGGTTAAGTAATAAGAGAATTGTGCCTTTTATTTTTATTTTCACTTTAGAACTTTTGGTTCGATTCCTCGCTTCGAATTGAGATCGTAGTTGGAGTTTTTATTTGGAGTATTAAATCTTCGAACATTGGGATGTTGTAGGTCTTCCGTATTATTTTACATCTCAGCTTTATAAATAAAAAAAAACAATGTTTAATATCGTTGATAATAGTTGTTCGATACAATAAACTTTTCCGAAATGAAACGTTAATAAACCACTTTTCTGTAATCCAAAATTCATCACCGTCCCAAAAACGACAGCAGCGCCATCTATGCACGTCAAAAACGTGCAATTTCGCTTGTATCTTGTACCAGGCACGCACATCATCGCGTTCTATTATCTTACTACTTTTGGTGTAATACTGCTGCGATACCGCGTCTCAAAGGACGCCTACCGACTATACATTTGATGTTATATATCTTAAGTGACATTTAAGGCAGAGCTTTGAGTGAGGTGTAAATACCTACGTAATAGTTACGTGAGACGTACAAATAAGTGGAGGTTGTGCTCCAACTAACGCTAGATTATACGAGGTATCGTTACTTGATATTTTTGGTATCTTTAAGCTTTTGTAACAGATTCAGGTAGGAAATTTATTTTAAAAGTAGTCTCCGATTGCCATTGTTAAGAATAATAACAGTAGTGAAATTCCAATAGCATTCATTATAATCACAAATCGAAGACAACTCAAATCAAATCAAACGTTTATTTGTGGACATAAGTATACAGAAAGGTCTGAAAACTTAATATGCAGGAGCTCTATGTTCTACCAATGGAATTGGTGTATAAATATTTAAATATTGCATAGATTATATTTGTAATCAATTAATTTATCATTAAAAAACTCTTCAACTGAGTAATTTATATTAAAATGAGTGAAATGCCATATGTATTAAAAATGTAATCATTTGGCGTTTGAAAACGAATATCTTGTCCATTTCTTATAATAACATATTTGGGTAGTTTATTATAAATACACATATCAAGATTCACAGTTTGCAAGAGATCTTATAACCAAAAAACATATTTAGACATAGCTAACTGTGAATTTGGGTGTACCTTTTTGTATTTCTTGAATAAACAGAAATATCTTTCAATACATAAATAATGTGTGGCGCACCTGTCTCTATACTCAGCCATCTTTGATTTCAATATAATTCTTTCGTGACCTTTGAGCAACAAAGTGAAGGGTGAGAGGTGCTTGCTATTTATATACGACATCATAATATGTTCTTCTTAAGAATACACTTTAACATGAGCCGGGAGACGGTATTCAATATCTTTATACTAAGCTGTTTTTAAATTATAGACTATAAAACGTTCGCTGTGTGGTAAAAAAGAAGTTTTTGTGGGTGACCAAGTCCCACTAGATTATAATAAGATCACCTTTATAAAAGTACACGTGTAAACTTATTTGGAACATAGCGAAACATCCAAGTAATAATATAACAGAATCCGGCTACTACCTTAAAGAAGTAGAAGCTTTATTTCGATTTGGAAATATGTTTTAATAAGACGTATTCTTAATCCAGTCTAACTTGGTCGCCCAAATGTATATGTACAAATACATTAATATAAGTATTAACAATCTTATCACGAATAACATAGAAATACATTACAACTGACGAAATAATACATCTTCCCCCACCAAGAACAACTATAATCCAATCCAATTAATTAATACAAATGTTGTTTTCATAAACGCGGAAAATTCAATAACAAAAAACCTGCATATATCTTGATAATATTTCACTATATTATATAAGATGCAAAATAAGCTGATAATTTAGCTATCACGACGACATTCGGACGGGAGCTGACAGCATGATAAATAGCCTAAGATTAGGAACGACGTAAGGCCGGCTTGGGGCAAGTCCGAGGGGTTTTCAAATTTCATTACATTGACTGAGGCTCGTATATTTTTTCTGTTTTACAAGAAAATTATTTGCTTTATTGTGTAGGTATATTTTAGAAGAAATTATTTCAGGTTCCTCATTCGTTACATAGCGATGTGTTTTAATAGCATTTATTGAATAATAATAAAATTATACATCTACGTGTAAATGTGTTAATTATTTATTTTATTTTACCACGGAAATTGTGTTTAACATTTAAGATGGCAAACGAACAGATGGATTATAGGGTAAGATAAGCCATCAGCGCCGCCCGTGGACACCCGCCAAACCAGATGTGTTACAAGTGCGTTGTGGGCCTTTAGGGCGTTAGTGTACCGGAGATAGGCTAGAGATTTGTTTTTGAAAGCGATTGGTGGAGAGGAAATATTTTTATATTGTATTTTAGGGATACTTCTTCTCAAAGAATTGAGAAAAAAATAGCAAGCAGTATGACGAAAAAAAAGACTTTTCAAAATATAAGCAAAAATCAATATTATAGTGACGAGCAACACGTATAGTTTATCGACTATCGATACTATTGTATCGAGTCACAAAGACTCGTGACAGTTTTACGACATCGGGGAGCGTATAAAGTATATTTTGGCTTAAGAAACTTTTCGACTTATAAATTTTGCTTTATGGTCTGTATACAACATTGTTGTTGTTTTAGATTAAAAAGTATGTAACAATGCTTTTATAAAATGTAGTTTCTTGTATGTAGTTGTTTATTGTTGGCATAGTACTCATACCTTAATGCTGTAGACGCTAAGATACTTGGTTTGGTTGAAAATTCGTATTTTTAGTCGTCTTATAGCTTATAGGCATGCTTTGGCACGAATGGTTAATTTCAATAGGAGTGATACCACGGCGTAATAGAAAACCGGCGTGAAGCAACCGCAGTGTTGTATTTCGCTGTGTGGGTGTGGTTGCTGTCTCCTGCAACCATATCACACTCCCAATCCCTTATGCATATATCTATGAAAAACTCACATTGGCTCTTGCCAATGCTTTTGAACGCTCATTCATTAGAAATCAGTTTTAACCTCCAAGCTACCACAATAGCATTATGCGTAACGAATACGCAATCAATTCTAAATTTAAATATCTTCAGAATAACAAATTCTGAAGATATTTTATTATATTATCTTTAATTATAAACACAATATACCTATTCCATCAAAAATCTGCCAGCTTGAAATCGGCTTACAACAATACAAAAACGTTACATTCACAACAAACTCATGTTTGTAAAATAATTGTAACATTATCAAAACAAGAGACATACATACATACGTACAAACAAACACAACAACACAAAAAGTATCAGTGGGTACACAACAGAAATTTTCCCTTTCAACCAATCTATTCGTTTTATTTACACAATAAATTCAAATAACAATATTGTCGATACATTCCCATCACTACTAGCAAACATTACTCGTCACTGCGTTGTTTATATCGATAATATTGTTATTCCTCGATTTGTATTGACATTTTTTCTATTTATATCGAATCTTTTGAATGTTGCAAATTTATTTGGAACTACACTATTTGCCTTGCTTATTATTAAGAGATTTGTTTCTTATTGTGTTTTTTGTCGGACACAACTTTATATGCTAATAGAAAAGTTTTTTGTGGTCAACTTTATCTTGTAAACTACTACATATCTTCCTGAGTATAGTACAACAAGCCTTCTTTATCGAGACTTTGAGTTGATTGACGGTAAAGATATCATTGGTTTTCACTCAATAAAAAGAATAAAAAAAAAATGTCATTCACATTTTTTTTTTATTCTTTTTATTGAGTGAAAACCAATGATATCTTTACCGTCAATCAACTTGCCATGTTTCGTCATGAATAGGTAGGCGCGACCGGAGTGATACCATGGCCTCACTGAAAACCGGCTTGAAAAATCACAGCATTGTGTTTCACCGTGTGAGTGGGGTTACCGGAGGCCCAATCCTTCCCCTCGCCTAATCAATCCCCAATTCCAAAATCCCAGTCGTTTAGGGTCGGCAACACACACATAACTCTTCGTTGTCGCGGGTGTTCATGGCGGCGCTGATTGCTTACCATCAGGTAATCGACGTACTGGTTAGCCGTACTATAATATAAAAAAAATATTCTAAGACCACTTCTTGACTAACTGCTTGCCTCAGAGCAGAAGTAGTACTGTACAAGATTGATTATTAAGCCCCCTTCATTGAGATCTTATTCGTGAGATGATTGACGATTAGATTAACATTACTTTTCACACAATAATATTAACTGATCAAAAAGTTTTTATGACGTTCTTTTGTCGCTTAGGATAAAGCGCAAAGACAAACCACGGGTCTTCTCAAAACAGGAGTCGTACTGCAATGGTATTTATTCATTGGATCTGGCTCTTTTTTTCGCCTCAGGCGAGACACGAGTCATTCGATGATTTTCGCAGAGGTCAAAAAAGAAAAAAGATCTCTGCCTTCCACAAACACTTATGTAATACAATGTTAATTCCAAAAAAGACTACAATATCACCAACCACTACAAACAACACATTTTGTCTATTCCCCGAAACAATTCTGGGTACATCCTTTAATATTTTCCAACAATACATTGAGCTTATATTGTATATTCTGCACACGCTTCTTTGTGCCAACCTCCTTACATTAACGCCAATAATATGCATATACAATTTTCAAGAGTTTTCTTTGCTAGAAATATGGCATCGTATTTTCCATTGCTTTTAGCGTTGTGGTTATAACTTGTAAGTTATTGGGGGGTGGATCCCTCCCTTTCGGGTGAATACTATAACGCATATTGCTTTTCTAACATATTTCTAATGTTATTATCAAGTATTTGTTTTTTTTTGTGTTAAAGGAATGAAAGGTTGACAAAAATAAATAACGCGCATTACAACAATCTAGCGGTTAACAAACTTAGTGCAGGGTGCCCTCCAGATAGGTGAACTGACGATATCCGCATGGTGGCTGGCAGGGGTTGGATGAGAAGAGCTGAACTTCGAACTCAGTGGCGTGCATTTGGGGAGGTCTTTGTCTAGCAGTGAACAGAATCAGGCGGATAATGATGATGATGATGATGATGATAATTACATCAATCAGATGGTCTGTTCACAGCCAAAACCTATTCATGATGCTAAGCCACTGTTATTTAAAGCTTCATGTCGAAACTCTGAATATGTCTTTACTCGACTCGAGATTTAAACTCAAGATACTTGGCTTGATAGTCGCGTTTGAGATCTCTCCAACGAACTAGTCGTAAGTCTTAGTTATATTCTACTTTTAAAACTGCATTGAGACGTGTTAGATGTCACACTAAATCTCCAAGGATTTAAAATGAAAATCCAGATCTAGATCTAGAATTTTTATATTAAGTTATGAACGTATGTATGTATAAAAACAATTTACAGACGATGTGCATATCAAATTGAATTGGAATTTCCGTTATTAGATCTCCAACCTTACTATAGGTAATTACAATTCGGTTGAAAAGCCTTTTCAAGCATTTGGGATAGCTTGATTAGCTAGTGTTGAATAAGCATTCCCCATTATATCCAAACACATTACAAATACAGAAATGATACATGTAAAACAAAGGTATTGTAATCAAATCAGGTTTTCATGATAAGGCACGTTTGTACCTTCAAAGAACTGATTTTCATGAAGGTTATCGAATAATACATAATGAATATAATAAAGAATAATGACAACACTGACTTTATTGAGTAAGATATATTATATGTATGTCACTATGGAGATATACACTACCTTTCAGCACGGAGGTTGCATACTAATTTTTTGCGTCTATTGGGGATTTTTTGGATAGCGAAAGGCTGATTTAATAACCTACGAAACTGAAATACCTGGTTTTGTAATCAAAGACATCTATGAAGTTTTAGATGTCATGCAAGAGCCTTATTCCCGAATTGGAGATCAAAGGCGAAATCTCATAATTGGGAACTAAATACGACTACCAGATTTTTTCATGTGAAACGTCAGTTAGCGTGCTGACATTTACCTGATGGTAAGCAAGTCTATGCAGCTCATGGACACTCGCAATGGAGTTTCTTTTAAGGATAATGGTGTAGGAGATTTACAGAGTGAAGAAGTAATTCTTGAGGAAGGAGAAGGATTGTCGTAATTCTTTCATGGCAATTTTCTGTGATTCACTCCTGTTGACCTGACCCATTCGTGCCAAAGCATGGATATGTCAATTTTTTCAGATTGAAATGTAATTATAAAGTCCAGCTTAATCCATCAAACACCAAAACAATGCCAGCACTCCCACTCCTGTTGTTCTTCTATTGTGTCTCATATTACCACGATTGAAAGCCACATTAACTAGTCCAAAGAATACAAAAACCCATTTTTATTTCAAACCATAACCTTTTATGCGCGACCGTACCTATAGACAAGCATCAATCAATACCCGAAACATTCTCAGTTACTAACAGGCAAGAAACGATTGCTAAAATTGATTATATCGACAAACAGCCACAATGAGTCTCACGTTCTAAACAATATAAGAGACCCAAACAAACCCTGTCACGTTCACTTGAACTTCAAGACATAGAAATTCCTTTTAAAAGTCCCAGGCAAGGCTGAAGTTAGAAAACGAATTTGCCAAAGTAAAGGGAGAAAGTGCCTATCTTCGAGTTAAAATAATAAAAGTTTGCACGTCAGGAACACCCTACACTTCCCCTAAGGCCCGACTCCACTATGAAACTAATAAATAACCAGCTTTTCTTTTAAAAAAGGTAAATGAATAAAGAAAATTTTCTCATAAATTCTTTGGACTAAATAAATCGACAGACTACAGTCTAAGTCAGGTAAAAAGTGAAGGGAAAAAGTAAAATATTATCGAGATAGGGCCACTTTTTAACACTAGTGCTGGGAATTGATTATCGATAAAAGCGATAAGGCTATTTTCCGCTAGGTTAGCGAAATGTCTGGGAATCCTTTGTTAATAAATCATTGATTTGTTGTTTCCAATCTCTGCATATATAAGATTGGATCGGGTTTTATTTTCATTGCGAATGGAAATGTTTAAGGTTTTATATGAAATGTGTTTCTGCTTTGTAATGTTGCATCAATTTAAACTGTTGAGAGTAACGCATATATGATTGATTTTTTAGAAAATATCGTTTTGATAGGCGACGTTATTACGGTTGTTAATATTTGTTTGAATGTGTACAATTTATTCTTGCTTATGTAAGAGTGCGCGTTGGTTATAATATAAGAAAATATTAGTGACTGAGAGTGTGTTTGTTTGTCATGCTTCAACTACTAAACGACTATACGAATAACAATGAATTTAAGTACAACGGCCGATATTCCATCCCACGATCTACGACTTTTACTATGCAAGCAAAAATTAAAACCAAATATTTTTCTGATCCTCATAGAAGAAACAAAAAAAACTTCCTAAAGGTATTTTATGTAATTGGTCTGAAGGATCAACAGTAGTACTTACTTGTGTTTTAGAAAGTTTTGTTTTAGCCTAGGTCGGGACGATAAAACCTTTTTGTAGGTACTCATAATAATAAAAAGAGTCTGTATTTTTCTCTTTGACCTCCTTTCTGTTTGATGTGCCCTGGTCATTGTTATAATTAACTATGCTTTTTATTCATTATCTAGTTCGTAGAATCCTAAGCGATATAAAATGGAAAAGTTTTTTTATTTTGTTTTGCTAAAAACCTTGTTTTATTTGTTGTGATTACAATGTGTTACTAAGTGTGCCTATTAAATTCTGTTAAAAAGAATTTCGTGAAAAAGTATCATAATTTATTATTTCCACAACTCTTTTGTGGCTAATAGATTTAAACACGTGAAGTTGAAAGTAATATAAACCCATAATATGATGCTAAGAATGATAAAAAAACGGGTTCAATCAATTCTAAACCCTAACAACTATACAAATAGGATACAAAATAATGTTCAAACAAACAATCCAATGACTAATCAATTCAAAAGCACATCCACACAATAGACACTATCTAACATTTTGTCAAACAATTCGCGAAATATTTCAATTAAAATCATGTTAATGAATATTTACTTCATTATTATGTTGCTATCTAATTATACTGGATCCCAGTCCACTATAAACCCAATTATATTTGGCAAACATTTCTATTTGTACCGACATAAATTGAACTCGATAATTTCGTTTTAGATCGTAGGAAACTATCGATAATTTTAGCTTGTGGCACTACACTATTTTTGTAAACAAAATGAGCTATGCTATCACTGATAAAAAGATAGGCTTATTTGTGATTCAAACTGAAATCTAAAATGCAATTAAATTTATATAGTCTTTATGAAAAAAAACATCTACTGCATTATTGTAAATTAAATTTATTGCTAATACATTTAAGATCTCATTTCATATTCATTCTCAACATAAAGAAAGCAATACATTCTATGCTGTAACGACCACTACTCGTAAAATTGATTTTCCATTTGTTTCAATAGCGTTCCCACAACTCGTAGAAACGAAATGCAATTCCAACTTAAAATACCGCATTTTTACGTTTTTATCGATATGTGTCGCATCACTAGCGGGTGCAGTTAGTGACGCCCATAAATCAGTTTCCGTCGCCTGTAGGCACGTCTTAATACAATTTTATAAGTGACGGGTGCACGCTACGTGCAGTAGTCGATAAGATCTTGTCGATAGTTTTATTAACAATGTAATCGGTTTTATTGTTTCAACTTGAAGCTAGGGTTAAGTGAACGAGGAATGTGTTAGAGTATGTTTTAACTTTGTTATTGGAATATTTTGTTTTCTATGTGGATAAAGAAAATATGCTATTATTAGTATGCTGTTTAGTATCTCATGTATATTTGTAATAACAGGTATTTTTCAAAATCACTCTTGTGGGTGGGAAAACATCAAAGAACTAAAAAATTACCATACATATGGAAAAGATAATCGTGCGTAATATTTTCTGAGACAGCACTAAACAAGATGAACAAAACGTGACCTGTATACCAAATACTTTATCAATTTTATTTATCGATACCTAGTTGTGATGAATCTGCTTTTTTGTTACCGATTTCAGACAAAAAAGCAGTACATTTACAATTTTATCGATAAGCGTGTCCCATCACTGTGTTTCAGATTACATAAATCATGAGGACATACGCCCTATCTGTTGCCAGCTTAATACGATCCCCCAAATAGGGGGAGGGGGAGGCTTTTTATAGGCAAAAAGCTGAGTTTGCCAGTTTCTCTTCGCATTGTATACTTTATATTGAGAATCTTTAAGCGTTGTTATTCAGCAGATTTTATGAAAATGTAATGACAATTTTTTTGTTGTATACAGCTATTTTTTGTAAAGTTCGATTTTTTTAAATAGCTGTCGATTTCTGAAGTGTTCGAGTTCGTCCAAAAAGTTTGGCGATATCATCGTTAAGAAGGTCAACAATAAAAGTAAAAACTTCTTTATGCATGTTCAGTTAAAGATAAGAACGAATTTTGAAGTCGTGTATTAAATTTTTTGATTTTTCCTTTTTCCTTAAAGATGAGTTTTCATAATTTCTGGAGCTAATGTTTATAAACCCATTTTTGTAAAATCCTTGTTTTTTATAGCCTAAGGTACTAATACAAATCTCGATATAGCTATATAATTTACCTATTTATAGATTTAGTATTTTAGTGATTGAATACAACATGGATTCAAACAAACTCGATATATAAAATTGTAAGAGAGATTTTCCCACTGAAAACATAGTAACTAATACAAACTACACTATTTCACGCTTTTCACGCCTGAAAACTTACTAAAGGCTGTACTCGCATTGATTTTCAGCCAACGGAAGCGGGTTCGATGTTCGCGTCTCTGAATTTTTCAGTACTTCCATATAAATATTTATGTAGGCCACACTTTCGCGCGGTTACGTACTGAAAAGGCCGTGAAAAAAATCTTGAAAAGCCTGATTCTGTTTAAGTAGGTTTCAGGAATCAGGCTTTTGAGGGCGCACGCCGGGATTTACGTTTTAATGTAAAAGGTTAATATTTTACGCTGTCGTCATAATGGTGACTGCTTTTATTTCTAATATCTTTTATATTTCAAAAGATTGTTAAAGAATAGAGATGTACAAAATAATACATATTTTTTAAACCCTGGTTTGTTAAAAAAATCTTATTATGTATTAGTAAAATGTTGACCTATTTGTACCTCGACTCACAGATCTTTTCTAAGACCAAACACTGAACCCGATGAATAAGACATTCTGTATATATGTATAAAGCAAGAAATTTTTGATTTCAAAACGAAAAACACTCTATATAACATGATCATCACAAAACGAATTAAAGCTGTAAATTAAACATTAATAATTTACACCTAAAAATCTAATTAAACTTAATTTCTAATTAGTATGTTCACTAATTACGTTTCGTCTAATTACATTCTTTTCTGAGACTCCAAAGATTTTAATATTCTTTGAGGTTTTTTAATCCTACCCCTTTTTAATTATAAATCAAAGTGTGTGAGCTTAAGTGGGTTTTCGAATGCTTGAAATTAGATTTCTGCAACGGTTGTTAATTGCCTTAATCGTGGATATGGTGTAAGCAGATTTAAAGCTTATAGCAATCGATTATAAATATATAATTAAACCGTTGAACACCCAACAGTTAATTCTGATCCGTGTACAGATATAGAATTATAAACTACAATTAACATTAACACTGAATTATAAAAACGTACAAGATTCTATTAACAATGCCATTACCATGACAACTTTTGCCATTTTGTCATTCTTTAACCGAATCCAGACATTAACTGGAATTCAATATTAACCATTATTAAAATAAAACATCAATATCATCATTAATAATTTCACTTACCTATAAGCCATGCGAATCTGCTCCCCGTTCTTGTACCAGATGAGTTGAGCTGGTGGATTTCCACCTCGACTCCTGCAGACTAGCTCTAAACTCTGTCCTCGACGTACTGTCTCCCCTTCTGCATAACCTTCGATGTAGGGCGCTCCAGGTGGATCTGAGGAAGAAAATTTTAACTTTGAGCCGTTTGATTTTGAAGAGTTGTAAGGAAGTCAGTGTAGAGGTTTTTTGCGTAGTAGTGGATTGTGACAAGAATGTTTAGAGCATAGATCTTAGTGTATTCTATTCTTGAGTAAATTAAGCCATGTAGCCCGTTTACAAAAGTCAAGCACTGTTATTAATTGCCATCTGTGTATTTTATCTCCGTAGATTTTTTTTAAGGTGAAAAATGAGTGATGGTGAAGAAAGAGGGGATGTCAGACTCTTTCTGACTAAAAACCAACCCACTTCTGCCCTTGCTCCTTCTACATTACTCGCTTGACCTGCAACCTTCGGCTTATCTGAGCAAGGTTGTGATTATGTTTGAGATCTCTAGGATAGGTTTACTATTAATAAACAAAGAAGGCGGTCTTTGGAACATCGTTGTGACACTGGGAGTTTATAAGATATTTCTGATATGTTACTACAATTTTTTTAATGAAATTTATTGAAATGTTAGTCGCCAACTCAGGGTTTTATAGAAATACAGGGGTAGTAGAAGTGTCTGTCTTAAGCCAGTTATTATTCTGATAACTATAGACCACGACTAATTTTCGATGTAATGATTAATTATGTGTTCGGGTGCTGTTATAGTATGATGGTAAACAAATCGCCAATAATGATTTATGAGAGAAAACACCAGTGACGTCATCACGTACAAGCGAACACTACAATTATTGTTTATTTTGATTGTGAATTTCTCAATTTTTTTCTTTTATAAACCTAAAGGTACTCTCCTGCCATTAACTTTCTCAAAATTCAACCAAAGTTAACACAATATAATAATTCTATTTGACCCTCCAATCGGGAACATATCAATCATATTATGTCATCATATCACAGGCAGGCAGCAAATCGTTCAAAAGGCGAGCGAATCAACGTCGTATGTGAATATTTTATTCAAGAGAACATTGAAAGGTACGAGGTAATATTGAAACAATATAAAGTACTCAATGGTATCATCTTTCACCCCTTGACACACAACAAGCAAAACTCTTTTGTTTAAAAAAATCCCCTGCTCTTATTCTCAACAAAGACATTGAAAATGATCAAAAAAAAAAGAAACTTATAAAGATTTTTTTCTCCACCACAAAGAAACACTTTTCCGAACGACTGTACAGGAAAATTGCCTTCGAGGAGAGTTCATTAACCCCAAAACTGGGTTCCGTATTATTAATAAGGGTTCCTTAACAAAAAATATTAAAATGGTTTCCATCTTGGGAGTCATATCATTTGTTCCTGGAATTGCACTGTACATCATTTGGGGTTCAAAATAATATAGCATACTGTCTGTGCTCGCATTTTTGGGTTGAATTTTGATAAATCGTTTCATGAGCTATGATTAATATTGTGTTTTAGGGGAGAACTCACGGGGAGTTAATTGTATTATTCGCGAAATATCCATTAATTATATTTAACTCTAAACAAAACATTGTTATTTGCTCCACAGTTGTTGATACACCTGCTGGATATGAGGTTATAGATACGGGATGAAGCAAATAAAATGTAAGCAATAGTTTTAATGTGTCCGTTCATAATGTGGCATAATAAGTGTCATGCTTTGGCGCTAATGTGTCGGCTCAACCGGAGTAATACCATACGCTCTCACAAAAGACCAGCGTAAAACCACACAGCATCGTGTTTTGCCGTATGAATGAGGTTACCGTATACAAAATCCTTCCTCTCTCGCAATCCCTAAATATCTGAAACTCTTATCTCCAAAAGGTCCAGTAACTCTAAAATACCACTGCTGAACATCTTTCCCTATAGGATTGCTAATCGCACATATTATTAACTGCTACACTATCATCCTAAAATATCAAACTTTAACAAATCTAATTAAAGTCAATAACTGTTTATCCGAAAGACGCATTTTAATTTCCCATATGGAACTAACATGTTCAAGTCTGAAAGTTCCATATTTTTATCAATTCCTAACTGACTAATTCTCATCACAAAAATCTTCACCCACCTTTCTATCCATTATCATTACTCACACACAACATAAAACCCCCACTCACCCATAAAACCCATATTTGAATAACCCAATATTTTCCTGAATAACCTGAAAAATCTCTTCACCGTTGACATTAATACCAAAACCTACTTCGCTCCATAACTATTACTTTCTAAGGGTTAAAACCGATATATTTTTATCACGGAACCCTTGAATGTTTAAGCTTGAATAGTTTTATACGCGTTCCCGATTGGTCGGGTCAATTCATACGATATGAAGCATTGAATCCGATGTTGTAACGGGCCCCTATTCCGATTGGCTTATTATGAATCTTCTAAGTTAGATTACAAAAGTTATTTTTATGAATTACATAATATCGAGCCTGTTTTCCTCCAGGGGAAAACTAATGGTGTTATTCGGAGGAATTTAAACAAAAATGATCAGATTTTGATTTTGTTGTTTGGTAGTAGGTTCATTCCTTTAACCCAAGGCGGGTAAAGTCCAGGTAATATAGAAAAAGATAAAGTGAATATTAATGTATCAGAAATAATGTTCACTAATAACCACTACTAAATGTGGAAGAGCTATGCTACGAACGGGCCCCCTCAATAGACAGATTCATCCCCCTATCCCACCCCCAATCCCTAAATCTCCAAAACCCCAAAAGTCGACGCACTCGTAAAAAAATACAAGACCAGCTATAACAGATACAGTAACATAATTACATAATTACTCTAAGAGGTAGGTACACATGTAGAACAAATCTTCAAGAGATATCCTCTCTCTGTCAGATTCATCTCGTCGCCGCACTCTTACTCCATTCTCAAGAAATAATTAAGTACAACTCTAGGGTTGGGTAACGCTAGAATACTTCAAGGAATTCCATTCTTAGAATTATTTGGATGTCGTCAACTGAGAAATTGGTTTTGGTGTTACATAAAATTCGGGATCCCGAAGCTTTGTATTGTTGTAGAGAATTAGAATATTTTTATACTAAGTTATAATATTTTGCGTTTTTTGCTTTTGGATTTACAACTTTAAAGCCTTGAGAAAAAGGTGGAAAATCATAAAACAAGTTTATTGCTACAAAACCTAAGATTTTTAAATGCCAAACTCGTTCACAACAACGAAAAACAATTCGCATCCAACCACAATTCAAGAAATAACAAAAGCATGTTGGAAATTTGTTCAAAACTTTCGCTACATATACGACTACGCTAACCCTGTTTGCCTGGCAAATCTCGCGTAGTACGCGGGTGCGCCGTACGCAAGTAATACGCATGTCAACTCTAGCGTTTGTAATTAAGCGGGCATTGTACCGCGAAACGACGAATTTGTTACTACGCGGCCGACTGTCACACCGAACTGTAATTGAGTTTAAATTTTGTTCGCATGCAAGCATGTTGTTGACTTGTAAACATGCAGAGCTGCGAATGAATTTAAACGCTTGTGTGTGTAGTGGGAGTGATTTTCTGTAATACAATCACACGTGAAATAATAATTTCAGAACTAATATTTGTAGATTTAAAATCAATATTGCCCCACTCTAGGATATTCGCCTTTGTGGTGGGTGCGTTTACAAACATACAATTTCACATACACATGACACCCAGACAAGGGACAACAATTTGTGGATCACAAAAAGAGTTGTTCCGTGCGGGAATAAAAACCTTCGACACCTTGCATGGCCGCCAGTGGCCCAGCCAGCGCGCCAAACGCGATGTCGATGTTTATATTTTACGGTTGATCGCTCAATTTCAATTCTAAATATATAACTTTTAGAAGTAGTGGTATGACCTATTCCAGCCTCTGATTGTTGTTCAAAGTACTTATAACTTTTTACTTATTATCTGTGTTATACAATTTGAGAATTTGGACTCAATTTGCAAAGTAAATTTGCCCTCTATTCCAACAATTCAAAAGAAATCTTTTGGCAAATATTTTCTATAATTACATATCTCACTCACTTAAGAGACTTGTAAAATAAATTGAAATTTAAAAATTCTATCACATTTTACAAAAAACAAATGGAGTGGCTTATTCAAGCTTTGATAACGGCTGATGCGTTCAATGTTATTGTTTCATTCCAATTTTAAAACAGTTATTTGCATTGGCAACACGATCGATATAATCTTGAAGCTTAAAAAGGTTGTAGGTGAATAACCTTTATTTTATTTTATGTAATATTATAATATGTATATTATAAATGAGGGACACATTTTTCAGTCTTCGTTAGACACATTTTTTATTTTCACAATTATATTCAAGGTGGTGAATTTTTGTGAAGAACTAAAGGTCCAGTTCATTGATGCTATATACAGAACAGATTGATCATTATATCTCTAGGGAAAGATTTGGCTCCTGGGGTTGCCAAAACAAACCCTCACCCAGGGCGGGGCGACAGAAATCATTTAATCATTGACTTACCCACGTCAAAAGTGTGTCAAAAGTATGAGAGGGTTACTTTTCAGAAAAATAACATTTTATAATTATTAATTATGTATTCATTCCAAAACTATTGTGTCATAAAATGATTCTTTGCAATTATTTTTCAACCATTAAAAACTCATACTTGATGACACAGACAAGACTTAAAACAGTTATTTAATTAAAATAATTTAGAACCATCACCAATTTATTTAACAAAGTGTATTGAAAAACATTTTCAGTCCGGTGTGACAGGCGTTCAAACCAACGCAATGTTACATCGTAAAACTTGAGTCGCGCGTGGCGTATTCAACTTTTATTATAATTTGGATAAAATGGTTCATACGAGTACTTCATTGTAAGAACGCGAGTAATACCGCTTAAACTGATTATGGTATAAACGACTGGGGACCAACCAAAATGGTAAATTTTAATTTTACATTGAATTCTTTTGTTTTCGGCCGTTTGACTTTTGTTCTAAGTTACTTCACATCATAAGCCTATAAGTATCCACTAATGGGCATTCTTTCTCACACAAAGAATGTTTGAGCATTAATCACCGCCCTTGCTGTAGATTGGTGATTTGAAACTTATAATTAGACCAGTCCAGATTCACTCGCGATGTTTCCGTTCGCCTTATAGTTCGTCAGTGATGTCTAAATGAACATATAACTGGGAAAAAGTTACATTGGTAGGTACTTGGATTTCAACCTGCACTCTCATACATTTTTTTTGTCAGGGTTAAATCATCATATGACTTCTCCCACCCATAGTGTCAAACTCATACTGACTAAAAACCCCCTGTTCCTTCTCCTGCTCTGGACCGAGGTCGCGGTGCCTCATTGCGTTTACCCCGCAACCCCGGCTGAACATCAGCTCTATAGGGCCCCATCTGTGGTGATCTATTGGCTCTTTGAGGCGCGCGCGGAATGCTACGGGCCTACGCTCGGCCCGTACGTTTCTGGTCGGGCGGCGAGCTGCCCTTACTCGCCGACCGCAGACCCGTGGTTACGGTGGCCGATGAAGTTAAAACATCTGCTTCTCACGCACTCTCATACATGAGCAGCAGACGTTTTAATTTCCTAGTCAATTTTCTTTATTACGGGTATAAACTTGCTGCTATGCAGTGTCTTATGACTTGGATATATCGTAAAACTTAGTTACCCAGAACTATAACAGTTCTATGAGTGACTCTCCCGCAGCAGACGCACTAGACGTCATAGAGTGGCCGACCTGCGGCCACCGTAGGGCGCGGCCTGCGGACGACAGACTCGGGGCGTCTAGTCGTCCGACCAGCAGCAGGCCTCGAGGCGGCGGTGCCGTGTTCCACGCGCGCCTCGTAGTGGAGTCCTGCGGTCGGGGTGACGGCCGCAGTGGGTGACGGGGCCCGCCTTACCATCTGGCGGGCCAATACCCGTCGGGGGGTTGCGACGAATGCATCGGCGATACCCGCCCCTCCGACACATGGGTTATTGGAGGAACACCGGGTTGGTTTTTAGTCAGTAAGAGTCTGACAGTACCCTTCGCCCTTACCCCGAGGGCGGTGGGTCTCCATGAGGATTTTCCAACCCGACACCAAAAGTAATTGAATACTGTCAATATGACTTGCACCTTTGTTCAACATTTAGTGATTTGAACGCATTTAGGGCAGCCTTTTAGTATATTCCGAGTTCACCATCCACTTTGAGCATGATCAAGCGTGGTGATTTATGCTCATTCTACCAGTAAGTAGAAGGGTCCCGTAAATAATTGTCATTCATCATCATCATCATCATCATCATCATCATCATCATCATCATCATCAGCCAGTGTAGTTAGGTAAGGTTACATCTATTTCAATAATGACTGTTATTCTTAATTCTGAGAACATTTATTATGTCATCTAGATTATCCAAGCAACAGGTTGACTGCTTCATTTGTTTAATGTGTACATCATGGTCGAGGTAAATTCATAAGAAAACATAATTATTTAATTTATTCATAAACTTGGAAATTCCCTGACATTCTGTGGTACCAACATTCTCATCTGTCAGTCTGTTTGTGATCAAAGAGAAGCAAATTTTCTCAAGGAAAAAAATGAAGGAATCTTTTGATCTCGCTTCCATAAGCAGAAACATACCTCCGCGAAAAAAAACAAGTGAAATCCTTTTTTAATTACGGTTGAAAAAAAGCAAAAATAGCTCTTAAAATAAAATAAAAATGTTATTGTTTTAAAAATTTCACAACGCTGAGGTTTTCCTACTCTGTTATTGGCTTTGGGCTATTTAAACTGTCTATTCTTTTTGTAGAGCCCGCTTTTGATTTTCTAAGGTTGTTTTTATTTTATTTCATTATTTTTATAATATACACCACCTACAGCGTTTATGTGGCCTAGTGGTTGGGATATATCGATAAAAATAAAAGTGTTATATCGATAAATTGTCATGACTAATTTCTAATATGACCTCTTTAAAGAAAATTAGGCAAGTATGTGTTTTCATTATAAACAGATCGAAGAATCAAGTCAAACCCACTCAATTGAGGCAGCGATAATTAAAATAACCTAACTTTAGCAACCCTAAAATTATTCAAGTATACAGCGTCCCTAATAACGATACCCATCTTATCGTTAAAATACGTATATCACGATGATTTATTAAAACAGAGTCAGCTAACTAACATCCCACGTCTAGTACCAAACTTTTAACATCAATCAGTCTTCAAAATAAGATTTTGAAAAAGGCCAAGGGTTTTAACCCTACCGTCAGATCCGACCTTTATCTAGCCAAAACTTATTTGATTTATTATTCCTGTTCTGAGACTGAAAAAAAAATCCGAAAGCCATTATTTTCACAAGGGATTCCCGTAAAATAACGCCTGATTCAATCAATTAAGGTACCTTCCTCTTCAACAAAATAAAATGCTGAGAAACAAAATTTAATTCGGTTTTTTATTACGTACTTGTTGCGTACGAGAGCTTATTTTGTTTGCAATGTTGTGGTTTTATGTTTTTTTTCGGATGGCAAGTTGATAAAATGCCAATGTGTGTATTAAATTTGTAGACAGGTTCCTATCGAACATGGAAACGAAATTTGACAGTCGAGAAAACGAGTTCCAATTTCATACCAAGTTTTTTTCCGTTTTGCAGTATTTGTAAATTGTTCGATCTCACATTATATCATGTCTCTTAAATTATAGAGGGATCTCTTTGAGTATGGAATAGGAGGCAAACGATCTGATGTTAAGCAATCAGCGTCATCCATTCCATAACTGGAACACCAGAGGAGCAACAGGCGGGTTGTCAGCCTTCTAAAAAAGAGTACGTACGTTTCTACAAAATTTTAAAAATCATATCGGTTCGAAAACATCATCCTAAAGTTGCCGTGCGAGACAGAAAATTTCGAGAAAATCGCACAGTTTTTGACTGCCAGTTATCACAATCACTATCTTTTCGAAAATAGAATATCAATAACATTACGATTCAGAATATAAACTATAAATATTACCAAAAAACAAAACCAAAAATATTCTTTAATTCACATAAAGACCTTTTTGTCGAAATGTTAATTTAAATTGAATCACATTCTTGTTCGTTTATGAGTAAAATATTTGACATTACTGTCACTCCCTGAGGAGTGTGATGTAAGCTTGTGACACCCACGTACTTGAACATTAGTGATTTTGTATTAAGAATTCGAATGGAAATGGAAAACAAAATTGAAATATTTATAAAAAATGATATTATTATTTCGCTACGTTAATGATTATTTAGCCGCATTTATCGTAAAATATAGTTAATTTTTGATCACAGATTTTTACTGACAATTAAAACCGAATACGTTATAATTATGAAGGCAATTTTATTAATATACTACTTAAAATTTAACATACAAAAAAAAACGGTTTCACGTTAAATCCAATTACTATTATTATAAAACTTACAAGCATCCGCCCGCGTTTTATGTTGGTGATTTCAACCAAATTAGTCCAGACATTTACGCGTGAAAAACTAACAAACATACGTCACACATTCTTCCAAATTTTCACATTTATAATATTAAGAAGGATAGGATAAGATTATCGATATGAACACTTGGCCATCACTATAATATGTAAGCTGAGCATAGGGGTGACAAAACAAAGTGTTGGTTGGAATTTGCTAGCGATGGAATTTTGCAAGCTCACTGCGTATATTTATAAGATAATTAGACTTCCAAGTTTATTATGAATAGCATTATCATGATTGTCATTTATTTTTTGAAACGTCGCTGTCATGTCATTGGTTTTGAAGAATAAACTGGCCAAGGTTTACTTTAAGCCTAATATATTTTTCGCAGTACACCACGGTACTCGATTTTTTTTATATAATTATTACTAAGAAAACATATTATTATTGTACTAATTACTTACTGAGATTATCTCAATTTTTTTTATACAGGACAATGTGTGAGCTACAATATATCATTTTTTTTATTATATATAGTCAACTAGCTTTTGCCCGCGACTCCGTACGCGTGGACTATCCGTCTGGTATTAAAAGTATCCTATTTGACCTTTCTCGAATTCCTAACTATGTCTGTACCGAATTCCAAAGAAATCAGTTCAATAGTTTAGGCGGTAAGAAAAGACAGCCAGACAGAGTTACTTTCGCATTTATAATATTATATAGTTTGGATAATACTTGATTCAGAGTAAATATCAATGCCTCCCAGGACCGGTTCAATCTATATGTTAACATACATGCTTATATAAAACTAAGAGAAGTTTTCTTTTAAATAGGAAAAATCTTTGAAGGCTAGGGGAAGATATAGTAGGTCTTACTTTGCTCTGATCTCACCGGGTCGTGTGTGTCCCACAGGATTACAAAGGATACAGTGCATCTGTCGCTACTGCATACTTTTCCTTTTCAGAATGTTTTAAAGATATATTGAGAAGGAATAGTGATTAAACAAACATACTAATATGTCATATATAGTATATAGTATGTTTTAGCCTGAAAGTCATACTCGAGAGAAATCAAGTCTTTCATTTGTTAAATGTTAAAGCTGTATAGTTTGTTTGACCACACTTATCTCCGTAACTGCTGGTTCGAATTGAACAGATTTACTTGTATTAGATAGCCCATTTATTGAGGAAGACTAAGGCAAAAAAAATCACTATATGACCGATAGGATTCGAGTAGTGTCGTAGGAGAAGCTAGTGCAAGGTTAAGTTATAGTAACTATGTCATCAATATAATTACTTATTTATTTTTGGTTATATTTAACCAGGGTCAAGTGCAATAAAGCACCGCGGGCCTTCCCTGGAGCAGAAGAAGGAACGGAATGGTTTTTAGTCAGTAAAAGTCTGACACTTCCTCTCTTTCCATACCGGGTAAGAGAAGTCACTTAATGACTTTCCTTCTCTTACAAAAAGAGTATTTACAAAGGATCAAACGAAAAATTGGCGTGACATTAAAAATAATCCAATAATAAACGTGTAAACCGTTCAATACTCAATCATTTATTCATTATATGAAGCAATTCCGCATCATGACCCCATATTTTACGTCTGCATTGCAAAACTTCATAAAACAATCATCAGATCAGATTTGATTCACAAAAATCCGGACCGACGACGCGCGACGATCAGTGAAAAAATATTTGCAACAAACAAAATCCAATCATAATTTTGAACAAATTACATTTTTGCAGGGTAGGTTGGGGTAAAACAAACAGCCCACTTCAAACGCAACGACACAGCTTCGAGCGGACATGGACTTAGAGGCATGAATTATTAATTTTCCATTTAAACCAGCTCTGGCAATGTTTGCTTCCCTCCGATGTCCCCTATTGACTTTATCGCTACCCAATGGAGGGGGAATTAATTGCGTAAGGTTCGCGATTCGAAAATATTCGAGGCTGATCAATTTCGAATGTGGCTTTTAGGCTTTTGAGTACTACAGAGGATTTTCTTTTAAAAGAAAAATAATGGTTATTTTTAAAGAATGTATTTTAAGACCAACGTATTGGTTTCGGCTTTGGCTTTGTGAGGTGAGGATGACAGTGTGCACACCGGCGTATTTTTAAAGATTTTTATTTTGAGCTCTATTTCAAAGTTCTGATGGTTCATTGGTTAGTTTCTAGTTTAAAACATTAATATTCCCAATTGGATAGCTCTTTATCCAATAACTATCCAATCCATTACACTATTTACATTAAAACATAACATATTTTTCCTCAATATAATAAAACTTAAACAACTCATCCTACTATGCAAAAATGCAGTAAAATGCTTCACGCGATACCACTAAAATCTAAGACATTCACAAACAAAAGGAACACAGCAAAATATATCTTCAAGTCGTATATCAGACGGTCCATTTTCCTCTACAACTGGTACAATGAAGAAATAAGAATTTCTTAAAGCAATTTCCAGTTCTAAAATTCGAAATTAAAGCTCAAGAAATAACACAAGAAAACTCAACTTCTCTATTCCGTTTTAGCCCAGTTTCCTCTATTTAAATTCTGAGAAAATTTGGGTCGAAACTATTAAGAAAACATGTGTTGCTTGAGTTACATAGACTTTAAGACGTTTTATTAAGGATTTAATTTTGTTTTAAATGCACCACGTGCAGTAGTTTGGTGCATAAGATTAATATTAAGATTCCCTTAAAATTTCACTTTGCTAGTTAAAAAATGATTAGTAAAAATGATACTTACATTTTTTAATCAGATTGTAAACGTCAACGGCATTGTTATCCTATTTTTCTATAAGAACTTCAAACACAAACAAAACTAAACAATAATTACAATAACATAAAAATAAACTAAAATAAACTTCGGCACTAGATGGCGTTGTACTAAAGTTATGTCCGTTGAATGTAAGCGTTGGTGCAACGATCTCAATCGAAAGGTTTATTAATAATTCATGTGTGTCGTAGCGTGGTCGTGTCGTGAGGAGAAAACAAACCTTATAGAAATGGGAATTTGTTCGGTCAAGTGGAACTATTGTCTCTGAATGAGATCAATGGCTTAATGTATCATTAGTGACCTGAACTTATGCCCACTGGTAATAGTTTTGAATCCTAACAATGCTTCTGCACTCGTAATTCAGCATCACACTTTACTACTTATTTGGACTAAGCCATGGCAAATAATTAGATACAGTTTTTATTTTATCCTCACTCACACAGCGAAACGATGCAAAAAAGTTGGGAATCCTCGCAAGGGTTAGACAATACTTCACGCCGGAACAGCTGCTTAAACTTTATCAGGCGCAAGTTCGATCGGTTATGGAGTACTGCTCTCATCTTTGGGACGGATCTGCCCGATACCAACTTGATGCGCTTGAATCTATTGAGAGGCGAGCCAAGAGGATCATTGGCGATGATGCACTTGTCGAGTCGAGACTTCAAAGTCTTGAGCATCGACGCCGAGTTGCTAGCCTGTCGGTTTTCTACCGGTTGCATTTCGGGGAATGTGCGTTGGAATTACATAATTTAATTCCGCCTAGCCCGTTCCATCATCGGACCACCAGACGTACGGCATTGCGCCACCGGTACATGGTGGATGTCCCACATATACGTACAAAACGTTTTGGGAGCACATTCATCATGCGTACAGCCAAGGAGTGGAATTCCTTGCCGGAGTCGGTGTTTCCTGATAGCTACAATCCGGGTATCTTTAAGTCAAGAGTGAATAGGTTACTTCTAGGTAAGCGCGCTCCATCTTCGACCGCATCGTCGCTTTCCATCAGGTGAGATAGCGGTCAAGCGCGAGCCTATAATCAATGAAAAAAAGAAACACAACGCTGTGGTTGTTTAACGTCAGTTTTCTGTGACACCGTGGTATCACTCCGGTCGAACTGACCAATGCGTGCCGAAAAATAGCTGTCCCACACTTAAATTCATCTAGTTTTTCACATATAATTTGACGAGTAAAAGTGCCGTTTTATGGCCTATTTGCAAAAATAAATTCATTGTTTCATTGTTTCATTGTTTCAAATGTTTAATAATAAATTGTATATTTAAAATGAACGAAACTAAATGTCTTTAAATTAAAAAAGAATTCACGAGTATAGTCAATAGAGATCAAAATTACCAACTAACTACGTGATTTTATGAAAAATATTATAACTAATATTTCCTTATCCAAACTAGGGGTTATTTTATTCCCATATTTCTGATTCACAGTAGGAGACCAACGTTCCAATTTGCGTTGGATTGTTACAGAAATATCATCGATGCGGGAGATTGTAATATCTATTATTATGTGTTTGTTTGTCATGTAATATCTTACAAATTGCTTACATAAATCTGACAAATTGCCCCAACTAATGTAGGTTGGTAGGTAATCAAATTAACCCTTTAGTTAGGAACCTAATAGATGAATTGAGAGGAAAATTATGTTCGATTTCTTTTCGTATAGATTCTGTAAGTCACATTCCGTTGGTACAAGATTTTTTGTTATTTGTTCCTTGATTTCGAACTTTCATCAGAGTTGAGTTTCAGTATTATTTTTTACCCATTGCTTACTAATAACTAGTTTAACAATATTACTAGCAAAAGAATAATAAATTGTACTTTTAGGACTTAGTATTAGAATATTATAAAAGAAATTCGCCTGACCTAGATAAACGAACTTACGTTACCGTCAAAATTTTCTTCTAGATCATACTTATTTTTTTCCGTTAATCACCATTATGCGCAAATCACATTATGAACAAATCCCCATTATCCGCTAAATGCCCAGGTACTTACATAACACGCTGAGCTGCACGGTGCTTCGCATAGGGCTGTCTCTATGCAGCGCCTCATGTCGGGCCTCGCAAGTAAAGTCCGCATAGTCGTCGTCCGCTGTCGCTTTAAAGTGTACTCTGTAAACAAACGTATAAAGTTTAATATTGATTGAGTGGAAATACTCTTAAACGAACTCGAAGGTTCTTCAACCTGATAATCATTCTTTAAAGGTGTAAGCATGTATATAGGTGTTAATAGTAAACAATTTTATAATGTGTTTAATATCTAAATATTACAAACTTGGCAGAAAAACCCTAACCCGTAAGTTTGGTATAGACAACAGGGGTAATCCTATTATGGTCATAAATGCGAAAATTTATAATTAAGAATGGATGTCTGTTGTTCTTTCTTTAAAACTACTGAACGGATTTCAATTAAACTTGGCACAGACATAGACTATGTTCACATAGATGCTTTTTATCCCAGAAACGCGGACGAAACCAACGGCAGAAGCTAGTTTTGTGTAAAACAGATGTGTTGTGTTAAACTCAATCATATACTTAATTGAATTAAACTATGAACTGCATTAACACTTCGATCACAGTTTACCCAACAGGGAATAAGAAAGCGTGATATTACACTATCATTTATAGAAAACTAGCTTTCGCCCGCTACTTCGTTCGCGTGGAAGAGTGACCTCCTGCAGATTTTTGGTGTAAAAACTATCCTATGTCCTTTTTCGAGTTCGAAACTATGTTTGTATCAAATTACACAGAAATCGGTTCAGTAGTTTAAGCGTGAAGAAAAGACAGACAGACATATAGACAGAGTTACATTTTATAATATTAGTTTGGATTAGTTTAATTAACTACAAACAAACTGAGATCAATTTAATAATGTTCTCGCCGGGGCATTGAATCTTCTTACGAATAGTTTCCGTCTTGTAATCAACGAAACAGTCCCATAGAGAATTTAGAATTTACAGAGAATTGAATTTAGCATAAACTTTGGTCACTTTATCTATAATTTTGGATAATTGCTTCGGAACTGGGAAGAACTATCATCTGTTTAATTTCCATTATAGTTTTAAATTTGAAATTGTTTATTCTGAGAAGTACACTAGGTACCAATTTTAAAAACGAGTAGGTTTGTAAGTATGGATGGGTTTTTGTTACTCTTTTACGTAAAAACAACGGAACTTTTACGTAATTTTTTTATGTGATGTGACGGCGAACGAGCAAATTGATTACCTGAAGGTAAGCAAAGCAATAACGGAAACAACGGATTAGTAACGAGTGCCTTTTAGAGTTTACCTTTGGGGGATTAGGGATTTGGTGATTTTGGGATTTAGGGAGGCGAAGGATTGTGCTCTGGTAACCTCACTCACACAACAACAACACAACGCTGTGGTTGTCTCACGCCAGTTTTCTGTGAGGCCGTGGTAAAACTCCGATCGAGCCTACTCATTCTTAAAAGTATTAGCAGGCACTATTTCAAATAAAACCTATACCAGCTTTTGATATATCGATTTTACACCAGCACCGAAATAAGAATTTCACCAACTCCCAAGAAATCGTTTCCGAAACAAAATTGGTACTTGGGAAAAGTTTAAGATGTCTTTGAGTACAGCAGACAGTCCAGCTCGTAGCCAAGCCATAAATGAACATATACCTAATGTATGTAAGTCTATATATGTTATATAATAATAGCAAGTAAACGACATCGTGGCAGATGTTCGCAATAGCTTTAAAGCGACGATGTAATAATATGCCCTGATTTGTCCCGCGATCCCGTCTGCAGTGGAAGGGAGACTCATGCACTACATTGTTTTAAAATTCTGCTATAAAAACAAAACTTATTTATTTATTTATTTATTTATTTATTTATTTATTTGGACTTCCAACAGAGAAAACACTTTAAATGCCAGACAATATACATAACAAAATATTTTCTTGTGCTTCTCCACTTATAAGAAGCCACAGCATGCAAATATGATGTAACAGCATGAATACAAATACAAATTTAAAATGATGTAAGTATTAAATTAAATTTTAACACTACGTTATATTAAGTCTAATAACAAGAAATGAGATCAAAATTATATAAAACAAAGTTTTTTTTAAAGTAGCTAATCAAAGCATAATCCTTTCAAACATAAAGCATAAGACTATCAAATAGTAAAATTTGTCAAAATAAAAATAAAATATATTAATAACAAGCGTTTTCTGAATTATAAAAATAATTATAATAATATGAATATGAAATGAAGTCAACATTAAACAAATTGAGAATAGTCTAAAAAGAAATGAAATTCTAATCAACAATGGAATTACAAATAAGCACAACTATATTAAAGTCAAATCATTGCTTGACAATGAATTAATAAAACATCTATGTTTATACAGATAACACTACGATTCTTGCGCATGTATACATATTATGTCATTGAAGTGATTAAAAATTAAAGATTTATAAGTGCTTAGAGTGTTAGAGAAGATGTCGATGTCTGCCGAAGAATTAGCAACACAGTTATATTGATGGGTCATCCTATTAATTGGAGAGTGTTTACCCAGATTAGTGCGGTGTTGTGGAACCTTAAGTAAGGGTTGTGGGCGGCGTGGGACCCTGGAAGGGACTCTAATCTGAATACCGTTCAGCAAGTCTGGGCAGTCAACGCCATTGTTAAGTATTTTTTGTAAAAAGTGTAAGTCAGTAATAGCACGACGAGATTCTAGGGTTAATAGTTTTAGTTGGGTTCTTCTATCTTTATATGATTTACAATTCCGAAGTTTGAACTTAAACGCTAAAAAAATATATATAATAGAGTAGCATTCTTAAAATTACACTATTGATTTTAATTAGGAAAGATCTTTTAGCTTTTCAACATCATCAATAACCACAGTTTGGGAGTTTTCGTCCTTTTTAATGAAGATTCTTCCATTTCGAACCCACACGAATCTGTATCCCAGTTCTTTGGCTCGAACTCGTGTTGCCGCATGAAGTGCTTTGTTCTCAGGGGATAAGTGTTCGACGACATATATAGGTACTGGTTTGTCGTTTGCAATGCCAAGATGACTTGAGTTCAGTTTAGACTTTGGATTATTTTTGTTGAATTGTAGGGATGCCGCAAGGAAAGTGTCCCTCACACGGGGACTGGTGAATTTGACGAGGACAGACTTTGGACGTTTGTTGTTCGCATCTTTCTTTGCAATTCTGGTTGTGAGTTGAATGTCCGTATCCTTTATATCACACTTAATGACTTTGCCGAGCTGAAGGACAGTATTAATCAAGTTCTCGGATGGATGTTCGGGTATACACTGTATTTCGACGTTATTAGATCGCGCGTGTTGTTCCAAGATATTCATACGCTTCGTTATGTCACTTATTGATTTTGTTAAAGAGCAGTTCTCTCTCATTAGTTTCTGTATAGTAGTCGATTTCTCTTCTAAAGCTGTCCTCATTTCTTCATATTTTTCGTTGAAGAATGACAGCGATTTCTTGAACTCACAAATAACGTCGTTGAATTTACCAAACTGTTCCTTTATCATACCTTTAATTGTATCTTGTAAAGCTATGTTAATTTCTTGCCTTATGATTTCTCTCAGTGAACCACTCGTTATGTCCGTCAATCGTGTTGTTTCTTCGTTTGTGGGCAGGCACTGAGATGGTTTTCGGCGTTGAGTAATATTGCTTTGATCGGTAGGAGAGGAGTTGTTGATGCTGCTTGTAGGACTACATGGCTTGGCAGATCGGATCGGTGTATTTGTATTGTCGAGTTTTGGCTGTTTATTAATGCACCCGGGGCACTTCCAAGTATTTTTAGAGTCGGAATGCATTGACTTGAATTTCTGCTGTGATATATTTGCGCATAGTAAATCATACCATTGATGACAAAAATAGCATTGTAAGCCTTTTCCAACCTTAAAAGCGTTCATGCAGCCGGCACACTTCAATGTCGACATTTTTAAATTATGTACCGAAAGTAAGAACAAAAAGTATAAAAAAAAAAAAACAATTTTCCAAAAGTCTTCCCAGCGATGTCAAAAGCGTTAGAATACTCAAATTCTGCGCAAGCAATATGAAAAAAAAAACTTCCAAAAAGTATATGCGAGTCGTCGGATTCGAACTCGGCTCACTCTATTGAAAGTCGACGTCCGATACCACAACGTCAAATCGTTGTTGATTACTTGTTGCAAATTAGGTGCTTTGTTTCTACAAGTTAAAGTTTATGTGACAGTTGGACGTAAACAACTTTTGAATTTGAATTTTTCCACTGTCACTCACAACAAATACACCTTAGTTTTTACATAAACTTTTTTAGTTTATTATAAGTTTGCACTTTTTGCACTTAAGCTTATTAAATGTAGTAACGCAAGTTTTATGCAAATTCGGCACCAAATAATTGTTTATTAACAACTTTATGCACTGTTGGTTGGAAAAAAGTTTCACTAGATATTTCTTGACACTATTGAATCCCTGCTCGTAGATAACGATAGATGATATAAATTGCCACTATAACTATTGAAATAGCACTGTATTAAGAGGAAAATGCACTTGTAACTATTTTTAATGATTTTAAAAACACGGAGCTGTTGTTTACACTGGCAGTGGCGCCATCAGTATGAAAACTTGAACAAAGGGTTGTCTTTTTGCGTTTATTGTTAATTATTTATGCGCATACATTACGTGTTTAAAGGAATTATAGTTTTTGCTGTTAACATGCTGCTTAAAAATGGATTTAATTTTAAGAGCAGAAGATAGAGCTTTGTGACATTGTTAGGTACTACTGGAGAGGTCAACCTAAGCACCACTCGGGACGATGAATAAAAATATATTTGGTTAATTTTCCAATTCAATAAAAATAATTATGATATTACTAACAAAATGGCTGATTTTATTAATGATAAAGATGACAAAAATACGTGGAGATTTTTGCTCGCTCTAATCCACAGGAATCGAAAATTTATAAAACGAGCATATAGCCTTTCTTTGGGACAAGCTATTTTATTAGTATATAATTTGCACGATCAAAATGTGCCTTATTGATGTAAGTGTAATAAATTATTCAACTTAGATATTCTCTTAAGGTATCATTTCATTCAGAAGCTGCAAGTCATTGCCGAACTCCGATCTGATTGCCATTTCTAAGTCGAGTTAAGTATTAAACTGTTCCTCGATTTCAAAGTTCTCAGTATAAAGCCTTAAACTAGTTCGTTCCTTAGCATTATAGATGGGTAAGAAGTAGCAAAAGGGTTACAATAATTAAACCATATCGCACGCTTTTTTTATTATATCAAGATTACTACGAATAAATTGAATATACAGAAGTAGAAGGGATGGGATTTAAAATCGCGATAATATGTATCTATATATTGTTAGACGTCGCAGATCAACTTAATAAATGTCTCTAGTCTAATCGCTGTTAGTGACAGCACTAGCTGTCATGTTGACGTTGACAGCTGTCAAATGTGACAGATGAGTAAATTTTCTCTCTCTACGGATATAACGGTCACTCGGATACGGAATTTTGAATTTTATATACCTAAGTTTTGTGTTATAAATTGAGAAATTAACAAGATTTTAGATTTTTTACTTTCAAAGAATGTGTTTTGGATAATGTGAAGTAACTCCTAAGACATTCTCATCACAGTCTCTTTTCAATGTGACTAAAACTTATCAAATCAAGTTCGTAACCATTATAAATGTTGTTCTTGTACCCATGTCAACAATCGACTTTTTATTATTGACGAAGAAAACACTAAAATTTGTATTGCATGTGTTGGTGCATATCTTTTGAGAGACGAGTTATTACGGCACGTGATCATACTGCAATGTAGTGCATCATATGCGCTATGCATACATTATTTAGTTTTAGAAAAAGTCGTTTTAAGTTTAGATCAAAAACTCCGGTATGTGGATTGAATCTTGCGATGAAAATAAGACTATATTTTTTAGGTTTAGAATGTATATTGCAATTAATTTTGATTGGGTGTAGAGTGTGTCGCCGTTAAACGTTAGGTTTGGCGAGGATCTTTAATTACGAGAACAAATTGTTATTACTAAAACTGTACTTTTGCTAAATAAATAAATAGATTTATATAAAGAATTTAGTATGACAAAAAATTCTAAACTTGTTTCATATTTTTCACACATAAAATATTTTCGCTTATCGCTTGATATTTTTGGCTCTTTTATTATAAAGCTGGTGTGGTTGACAGCACCACCGCTGCAGAAATCTGAGCTTCTAATACTAGGGACTGTCAAAATTTTATATGGTTATGATTTTTGAGAATTGCGTAACATATAAATACATTTATAATTATTATTAATTCATTGACATACGCTGTGTGGATAAGCAACTGATATACGTTTACAAATTTTACAATGAATTCTTATAATCTCACAAAATTGCCGAAACGCTGAATGCATGTTACTCATTATATTATATTTCTTATGTAAGAATAACAACCCATGTTCTTGTATCTGCGATTATAAAAAAAATAAGTAAAGTGAAAAACCTGCTATTAGATGCGACAAAAGCGATGAAAAGTGGTAACGACCCTCTAAGCAAATTTATTCACAACTTTCAATTTGTCCTAATCCACAAGTGCATTTAAGTCACTACATTAGCAAAAATATTCCGTAAAACATCAAGCTATTGTGGCAACGCGTTTAATTTCAGACGGGACATGTCCCGTAATTCCCTCGCTGTCACTTGCGCGACGTCCCGGATCCGGTTTAATCCGGTTATATCGGGTTAAATCTGCAATAATGCGGAATTTATTTCATTGCAGACTTTGTGACTTGCTTTTAATGGTAGTACACATGTTTAAAGTGAATAGGATTAGGTTCCGACTTTGTTTTTGGTATTGTTTCTATTGTTCAAGTTTTTGGGTTTGTCCTTGTTTTTTGGTACAGTGGAGATACACGAGTTATTGGAACAAGACTTTATTGTTGGAGTTTGAAATTGTTAGATAAATTTAATTAAGTTAACACGTTAAGCGCCATGGGGGTCACCGGTGACCTCCGTTAGCGGAGGATTTGCCTTCAACATTTTTCTGTCGGCAGCCAAAGGCTTAATTATTTTTATGTAAAAATTTTACGCATAGCAGAGTAAGTCAGTTAGTGAGTTGACGTTAGCATCTCATAATCAAACATTCATTTATATGAAGAACTACAAAAAAGAAACGCCATAAAATACGGGACATTAAATCCAACTTTTTTACAAACTAATCTAGTTTACAAATACATCATATATCTTGTTATTACCTAAGCAAAGTTTATACAGCCTAATATTAACTCCACGATATCAGACGCCTAAATTTACATAACCAATAACTAAACACCCTGTATAATGTCAATTTCGAGACGTAAACCTCTTTATAGGATAATCACCGATCTTGGCAAGGTAAAGCCTATAATTAGCCAAGCTTGGCAAGCTGGTTGGTGATTCAAGGTGGTGTCATTAATAAATATTACGTCATAATATCATCACATATTTTAATCCCAGAAGGAATAGGCAGACCTTTGACCTATCAACCGTGACAAATCGAGACACAATTGTAAGAATATAGGTGCGCCATATTTGATGAACTAAAATTTATTGTATTTTAATTGCCAAATATTTAGCACGTTTTGAAGATTTTTTGTTATAGTTATTTTGATAAAAGTTATCTTTCATTTGATATGTCTAACAATATATTTTGTAATCACTAAGTACGTTTTTATAAAAACACAGTTCTACACAAAACTTCAATTTCAATTTAAAAAATCAAACAAATTTATCACCACTATATTATAAACATAAAATAAAAAAAAACAACACAAAATTGAAACATTAAAAATGGCGTGTTTTACACCAATGCTTGTTTGAGAATAAAAAAAAAATACAAAATGAACAGTAGACAAAAAAAACCAGCCATTACCTTCCAACTTGACATTTGGAAAAATTTAAACGAATGCTATCTCTATATTTAAAAAAATAAAATACGTTTTGACAGTTCGTATGCAGGGTGTCATGGCGGATATTTTCTGTTAAGGATATAAATGTGTTTTATTCTGATTGCATGATAAAGTGAGTCATTTGATTTATTTAATTTTGGAAAGTTTTTGTGTATTCTTAATTTTATCATACGATGTGTACTTATCAATTTTAATTAATTTTGCAGCAAGTATTTCAATATATTACTTATAATTTCTAATCGCAGTATTTTTACATAGGCCCTTCGTACAGGCTGATTTACGGTCAGTTAAATACGGGCCACTGATATTATAAAAGCGTAAGTTTTAATGTAGATATTTACACAAATGGATGTATTACAAAATTTAACATACTTAGATAATAGTCTGAAAAAACTCATAGGCTACTTTTTGAGTAAGCGAAACTACTTTTTAATATAAATGTAACAAAAGGTGTCGGTAAAAAAGTGAATAAATAAATATAACAAGTGTAAAGAGAATTTTATTGCGAAACTACATTGTAACGCGTTTAACAAAGCTGGGAAATAACTGGGCCAGTAATAAATTTACTGCATTTCAGCAATTTACAGTTACGTGACTTTCAGCAGGAAGTGAACGCAGTTTGTTAATAATAAACGAATTAGGATGGTAGTTGAAAGTGCTAGCAAATATAGCGGACTTAATAAAACATAATAATATACTAAAGAGCTTATTATTACAAGTCTAGTAGAAAAGTGTAGCTGGATGTCGCATGTTCGATCTTGAGTCATTTGTTTTTTTCTTATGTAACCAAATACAAACTAGACTACTTCACTAAACTATACTCATGTTTAATTATTTTATATTAAATACATGTTTCTTTAAAAATATCAGGCCTTCTTCAGAACATTCAGCCATTTTCTCGAGACGCGACGGACTTCAGTAGTGGCTGTTCTCACACAATTTATTGTTTTATGTGATAAACGGCAAATGATCAGACCCATTATCTGACGTTAAGCAATCGTCGCCACCCATGGCCACCCAAAAAAGTTGCGAGTGCGTTGAGGGATTTAGAGATTGGGGAGATTGTGGAGGATAGGTTACTCTCGACCAGGATTAGGTGAGAGGGAGTTGAAATCTTTACTGACTTACCCCCCATGTCTTGGCTTCACCTCGATTCGTCTCTAGTTCAGAGGCTACGGAGTTAAAATTTCTGCCAAAATCTGTGTACCCCAAAAAGGTGTGATACCTGGGTATCTTTAATGTCTTTAAGGTCCAAGTAACAAGGTTGAGTATTGATATAGCTTGGTGTGTTCCAACCCAGGTCGCATCATCGCTTACCATCAGGTAAGATAGTGGTCAAACGAAACAATATACCAGATCAATTTGTTTTGTAGACCATAATTTGTATGAACTATATGCCACATAAGTTTATCAGGAACTTATATGGAGGTGTTAATACCTTTAGGTGTTATATCTTAAATTACATTCAAGAATGTCATTCACTCCTAGAATGAAATCCGACAACCGATTTAACTGTAACTGAACTGAAACAAACCTAATATATTACATTGTCAGCGTGGCGGACGTCAATTTCAGAGTTTCAGGAAACTTTCAGGCATCTGTCATACATGCCCGTACATGGAATTAGTTTTTTAATGGAAATGGGTTTATTTGAATGTTTATTTCGGATTTTTGTGTTTTTAAATGACTTTGTTTTACTATGTTACAAAAGTTTTAGTTTTTTACCATGTGGGTTTTGTCTGTTTTTAGCTTGATATGACGTAAAATATAATTTCTTAATAGAATTGTCAAATTTTATTTTGAGAGGGCATGATTGAGAGTGTCAGACTCAGACTAATTGAAATATTTAGCAGATTAAAAAGAAATTACAAATTATAAGTCGAGGCTTCCTCAAGTGTCTACCGTATGTCAGTGGCGTCTAAGTAATCACAAAAAGTATACATCTCGGGAAAAGTCACATTGATACTTGCCAGGTTTCGCCCACGCCATTTCATTACCTCCGGGTCACCACGACGTTTTTTGATCATTGATTATTTATTTTTTATTCCTAATTGGATGTATTTTACGTAACCATTATTAGTCAAGAATACTTCACATGTTAATATGTATAAAAATATAATATGTATGTCATGTAAAACATTTCGACCTCACTTCACCAAACAAATGCCGTCGTGAGCATGAAAAGTTACAAAAGTTTTGAAAATTTTAACAATTTTCATGAAAACTTTTCACATCGTTACAAGTTCGATGTTTGCTGAAAATGTAGGGAACGTAGGTTTGTTTTACACAAATTTCAGTATACAATGGGAAGTTGCCGTTTACAGGAGTTTCAGTTATTGATACCCTAATGATTCTAATGTACCTTTAACTTCTCGCTTTTGTTTGTTAAGAGGTACGCAGAGTGTAAGACAATTATTATGGCTTTTACTTTCAATGTTTACGGTAATGGGTGAAATTAGGGTCATTTAATTAAATCGGAGGTAATAATTTATTTACTTAACCTTACAAATTTCAGTTGGTTAACTGTGGTGTTTAAATAGATTTGACTGATTTTGTTTGTCCTTATTTTACATCAAGCATAGAGTGGCTGTCTTCTACATCGGTCTAGATAATATATTTACTTCAAAGTTATACCTAGTGCTAAAATCTCTTGAAGGACTTGTATAGATTGTTATAGAGTTTTATTTAATAGAATATTGATTCATCTGTTTGTCAAAAGATTAGACAGTAGTTTATTTTCGCCATATTTTTTAAGTAAGTCCTGGAGATATACATTCATGAATTGTCTACCAAAAGTGCAGCTTAACCTTAAAATAATCAACTTAAAGAACCACCAACCATCTTATAACCATCCTGGTATAATCGTGCCATAATTTGAACCCACACGCAGAATTTCTAACGAAATTAGGGTCCCGCATGATGATATCTTGTCTCTAAAACATTGTTATAAAGGAAAAGGTTCCGTACGCAAAACTAATTTGTTACTACGACAATTGCTGTCAAATTTTGACACAGGTCACGTTGTAGGTCCTTGGGGGACATCCCAAATATTTTGATATAAACAACGTGATGTTTGCTATTAAAATGTCATTATAAATGCTGTTATTAGCTGCTTGTTGCTGTGACCGTTGCAAGGTATAACAACTGAAGACATATTTTACAACAAACTTGATGATTATATTTATAAGATCGTCATTTGAAGTTAAAGTTAATTTTTCGCAATTAATTTGCTGCGGATTTTAGCCAAAATTTCAGTCAGGTCATGCGAGAGCAAAAAAGAAAGAACGGTGTGGTTTTTTTAGTCAGTAAGAATCTGACACTCCCTCTCGCTCGACCTAGGACATAGGTCATCCTATGTCCTAGGTCGAGAAATGATTTCCCTCTTCAAAGCAGCCACACTTCCAATTACAATGATAGCAATTATTGTACCAAATTCAAATTCGAAGTTCTATCAACGTCGTAACAAAAAGACGGGTTCCTACCATAGATTTGATCTTAGTCTCACAGATCTCTAAATTCCGAGCGAAGGCGTTCTAGCCACACTGCATCTCAGACCAGTTGTGACGTCATAACTATCAGACGATATAGTGAGGTCTAGTTTTTGTGCCTCCTCCGTTTTGCAACTAGATGTCAATTACTCGTGAAGACGAGAAATGTTCCTGTTTTCATTTTGTTTTATGACTTGTATCGTTTTGTACGGTAAATCTGCTTTTTATGATACATTCTTGATATGTTATTGCACTGTCGTGGGCTGGTAGTTTAATTTTAGTCCGTTTCGAATGGAATTCAATAGTTTTTTCAAGGTAAACGAGAAGAACAGATTACCAGATGGTAAGCAATCTGCGCCGCCCATGGACACCCGCAATACCAAAGGAGTCACGAGTGCGGTGTCAGCCTTTTAGAGATAAAGGTTTTGGATATTTAAGCATTAGGAAGGAATGGGGGAGAGGTAGCCTAATTCACACGGTGAGACACAACGCTGTGGTTGTTTCACGCTGGTTTTCTGTGAGGCCGTGGTAACACTACGTTCGAGCCGATCTATTCGTACCGAAGCTTGGCTCTCCCACAGTTAAAAGTTAAGTATTATTGGTAAATGCAAAAATGTTATATAGAGTAATATTGGAAATCCAAATTAAATACTATTACATTTTTCAACGTTACTACTTCCCCGCGTGACTTATAGTAGTCGTATGAATATTGTTTTTTTATTACAAATATATAAAACTTACTTCAATGAAATCTATACTAATATTATAAAGAGGTAAAATTTGTAAGTTTGTATGTAGGGGGTAATCTTTGGAACCACCGGTCGGATTCCCAAAATTATTTCACTTATTGATAGCTACAATGTTCCCGAGTATAATATAGGCTATATAACTGATGTTTTATAGCCTATAGCACTACAGCCTATATGACTGTAGCGTGATCGCTACATTCAAATGGAGCCGAGCAGCGAGTGAAACCGCGCAGGAGTAGCTAGTATATTAGTTTCTTGGCTTTTAAAAGTGCTTTTTGAAAACTAATCATTAAAATTATTAATTTCTTACCTGGATATCGTGGTATACCGCACCGCTTTCGGGTTTCCATTTGGACTCTCCACTTCTCTTATCTCTTCTTTTGACACTGAAACAACGAAAATATTTTATTAATTATTTCACATTCATACGAATAATCTATAAATAAATAATTAACAAACCCTTATTTTAACTATATATAAGTTTCATAGTAGTAGAGCCTTCGAATAAGTCTAAATAAAAACTCCTTTTCTAAGAAGATTACAAAAAAAGTTTTTTTTACATAAGTTAACAATTTATGTATGCCTGATTTATAAAAAGGCATTAATTTCACTTGCAATGTACGTACATATATGTATGCATGAATATCTGTCAAGTGAAATCCTATAAACCAATTTTGAAGCCAATAATATCATCAACCGATTAAGATGGACTGAGCTAACCTAACCTAACTCACACGGCGAAACACAAACGCTGTGGTTGTTTCACGACAGTTTTTTTATACGGCCGTGGTATCATAACTCTCCCACACTAATTACTGACACAAGAGACTTCTGAACCATTTTAACAAAACACAGACAAAAGTATATTAATCAGAACAATTTAGTCGCCGAGGGAAACTAGAAGTCATTAACATTCTGATATAAACAAGACAACGGAATGTTAAAACTAACTGGTAAACTGTAAAGGCAGTTTCAGACATTAACATAACTACATATTTTAAGCGAGCGCTTTATTCCGCCGTTGTAAAGGTGGGATCACACACAGGGGGACGCTTGTACGTAATTTAAGCTATCTACGAACTGACAGAGGCCCGTCGAGACAATAGGGTGGGTATATTTACGTAATTATAATTTAGGATTTTTTTTCGTGTAGGCATGAAATTTTTTTTTCGTAAAATTTGTCACTATCTTATCTAAGCTTAATATTTTTATGTATAATAATTATTCTACATAGATATTCTCTATCTTTATCCTCTCTATCTCCATCTTTCAAAACAAATCAACTTTAAAACATTTGTTTTACCTTACTGTACATAAATAAATACGCAACCAAAACAAAACTATGGCACAACCCTCGACACATTTCAAATATTCGACACTTACGTCACCACAACCGACATCGAAGACATCGCGAAACTTCCTTCTACAAAAACGGAAAAACGGGAAATATCCCGCGTATCGCATGTCCACACTACTTGTGACGTCATAACGTAGTAAGGCGCGATCTCTGGCGCGCGAATTTGTTGAAACGCCGCCATTTTGATGTGAATAAAGTGTTCTGTTATATTAATACTCTGTTTGTCTGTTACGCATATTAGTTGTTTGGGTTGGTTTGTATGAATGGATGAGTGGATGAAAGTTCTTAACATGTTGGCAAATTTATAACTTACTAGCTTTTGCACACGACTCCATTCGTATGGAATAGTGACCTCCTGCTGATTTTTGCTATCAAAACTGTCCTATGTCCTTTCTCGAGTTCCAAACTATGTCTGTACCAGAATTTCAAAGAAATCGGTTCATTGTTTTAGGCGTGACGAAAAGATAAACAGACACAGTTACTTTAGTATTTATAATATTAGTTTCACTTGAAGGAATCAATACATAGTATAAAACAAAGTCACTTTCTCCGTCGCTATAACACTGTGTACTCGTATGTTTCAATCTTTAAAACTACGCAACGTATTTTGTTACAGTTTTTTGTATAGATAAGAGTGATTGAAGAAGATGATTTATATGTATAACACACTTCATCCGTGCGTGCAAAATGTGTCTATGACAAAGAAGACAAATTTAAATCCAATATTTACACAAAAAAGGACGAAAGGTATATCCAATACACATAATATTTTCTTTCATCTTTCCAATTAGGGGTACGTATTTAAATAAATCAAAAGAGTTTATACTAATAGATAGCTACGATAACATGAACAAGAAATCATTCTGTTCGCCGAGAGTAAAAATAATATTTGCTTATCGAACAGAGTCAAACTTGGAGCGGATTTAAGTAAACTAATTTAACAAGATAATGATCTAGTATTTTCTAGAACTTTAGACTACTGCAGCCCTTTTTATTAGTTTATTCTTATGAAGTAGGAACCTATTTGACAAAGAATGATTATTTTATTACAAAATCAAAGTCAAAGTCATTTATTCCAAATAAACTGTTATCAGGTTCTTTTACAGAATCATACAGAATCATATTATAATCATTAGTACCTAAAGCTATGTCGTCTAAAAGTGAAAATTCGAATGGAGAAGAACGAACAAGAAATTTCATAAATACACATTTAGTATCATAGAATTCTCTTTGTATATTTTACCTAAAATCTATTCAAAATTTTACCACCAATGGGCACTGCACCACCATAAAAATCAACTAAAAAAAACAAGCTAAAAACTCCATCCACCTCAATTTGATAAAACGATCTCGTACAATCCAAATTCCCGGATCAGTGCCAAAAATAATTAATTCCCAATAAATCCCGTCACTACTGGTGCCGATCTCGAAAGCCAATTAAATATTTTAAATCTGTCAGCCCAGCTTCTGTGCAGTCGTAATGAAAATTTTCGGCGACCGAACCATCGAAGAGCGCCGCGAACGTGTATTGGACAGATCTGCTTCAGTAGGTAGGTATTAATTAGCGGGAAGTCTTCGAGCGAAATCTCAAAACGTATTATTGAAAATTCCGATCCCTCAAACTCACTTCGTTGGGTTTTCGTCTGGAGTAGTTTTCGTACTTTTATTGTGAAATCGGATTGTTAATTATTGGTTTCTGATTTTATTTTAATTGTAATGTCTTAAGGATTTCAACTATCATTAACATACGGTTAATTCATATAAGCAATTTTAAAATAATGGGGCATTTTGCTAGTTTGAATCCAAAACTTGTACGAACGAAAACCATTGGACCATCAAGCCAGTCTTTTGTTACAAACCGGCACCATACTGCCTGGCTATACCAAATCTGCCCAATAAAGTATTTACAAGAAACACTCCAATCTCCCTTTTATTACCCTTGACCTATATTTCCAATTCACAAATAATAAATCCATATCTCAAACTACCTCGCCGACAAAAAAGTAATTTCTTTCCACAGATATTTCCAATTGTATCTTCACATTTTTGCCTGCGATATAAGTATTAATAAGTATCCGTGAGCCCCCATTTACTATAAGCTTGCTTTTGGGACGACCACAAAAACTCTTCCCTCCAATAAATAGACGGTTTGAAACCACAAAACGCTCGCAAATGTCTTGTTGTTCAGTTCATGTTAGGAGTGAAAGCGGGGCTTTGGAAAAATATTTATATCTGGAACTTCGTTTACCTAATAAAAAGGAAATCAGAGGGGCTCAAGACTGTGGCTTAGCCAGTTGTTGGTTGGATGATCACAAGTGTCATTAAACAAAAAAACCTTGACCTTGATGTTTTAATATTTCCAAAAACTCTTAATCCCTAGAATTTTCTATAATTTGACAATAGAACAATACAATAAAATGAAAACCATAACATGATAGGTAAGAAAGCATGCATTCCAAAATCCACTTTCCTATATTTTTAGTCCTGACTGACTTGATCATCATATTTGTCTTTGTCACTTATTAGTGCTATCATCAGAATCATCAGTATTCAATATATCAGTATCAATCTACTTCTAAACAAAACCTCCTTCTTTGAGATGATGTCTGCCTTATTTCTGAACCTTCTAGAAGGTAATATGATCATTAGGAGTTAAGAGATTACTTCAGGTTTTGTCGCTTAGTATTTCTTCAACTGCAAACTACATTTTTTTCATCTTTTCGTCTACAACAATCTCAGTTTATAACTTGAACAGGGAGTTAACTAAACGAGCCTTCAGCATCGACCCTTTGATGGTTTCAGTATATGTATTATTGCTGCTATTATCTTCAATATATAATATATCTATATCTTCGTATTGTGATACATTATACCAGTATGAATTGCTTTCAAGATAACACAGAATGAAGGGAAAGTTTTTCTCAGTATTCCTATTATTAAGGCTCAATCGTGGTTTCTATTTTGTAAGGGTTTTTACATTTTTCTCTCTTAAGTGTTCATTTATAGGTTCTTTCTGGCTGTTTTCAGTGTGGGCGTAGGTTTTGTTGTATTTGAGTGTCCTTTTAGGTTCAACATTGATGATAAAAATGGTGTGATTCAATTCATAATTTGGTTAAAAGACTTTTTTTTGTCAGAGAATCTTTTTGGTGTATTCGCTTCATTATATCACGTATTTATTCAGTGTCAATATAATCTTGTTCCTCATGTAATTCACAGAGACATTGTTCATTTACTTCTCCATACATAAATTTATTGTTTTTTCTTTCCTCAATATATTAGCTGAGGTTTCCGCATACTATATTTACATTATCTGCACGAAAGGCACGAATACAGCTTTTCTACGACTCATCATATTTTTATACGTTGCCATGGTTACGGGAACATGGAACAGCGAAAAGGGCTCTATTGACAAATATTCAACTTCAAGGTTGACAATCAGATACGCGGAAACTGAAGAATTATTTTTCTGTTTTTTTTTTACAAACGGCTTGTAGGTAACTTTGGTTGATAAATAAGGGGGTCTTACTTTCAAATCACGATTTGAGAAAATGATTATTGTGTTTTTTATAAATTACTTGGTTTCTAGATGTAATACTACTTTGAGCTTGCCCACCTGGAATTTTTTATGTGATAGGACCGGAAATAAGCCCACGGATTACTTCATAACTGTTAATAATCAGTGTCGATCATGGACACCATAAAGGCAACTATAGAGAGAGGAGTTACGAATACGTTGCCGGCTTTTAGGGGATTAGGGTTTTGGAGATTTAGGGATTGTGGGAGGGGAAGGATGGGACCTCCAATAAACTCACTCACACGGTGAAATACAACACTGCGTGTTGTTTCACGTTTTCTGTGAGAGTAAGGCAAAAGGGGAGTGTCAGATCTTTCTCTTATTTCGAGTTAGAGAACAGAACAGAAGAATCAAATATTTACATATATACATAGTAAAGCAATATATTGGTTTTTTATTATTATTTAATAGATCGGCAAACGAGCAGACGGATAACCTGATGGTAAGTAATCAGCGCCGTCCATGGACACCCGCAACGGAGGAGTTACGAGTGCGTTGCCGACCTTTTAGGGATTAGGGATTTGGAGAATTAAGGATTGAGGACGGATTGGGGGTGGGGAAAGATTGGGCCTCCGGTAACCTCACTCACACGGCGAAACACACCGCTGTGGTTGTTTCACGCCGGTTTTCAGTGAGGCCGTGGTATCACTCCGGTCGAGCCGACCCATTCGTACCGAAGCATGGCTCTCCCACACTTAAATACCAAGGTTTCCAAGAATGTAGATTTTTTTACAATATAATTGCCCAAAAGTTTACTTAACTAATAAGATGTTCTTAGAATCGCTAATTTGTTGTATCACATTTAGATTCAGTTTATTTTCTTGAAAAAGGTAAGTAGGTATTCGTGGATTAATATTTTAATTTTAGATTAAGTACTACTTTTAATATTCTTCGTAATTCTAACTATGTAAATCATTTTGATTTTTTAATTTATTTTTATTACAACCATTACAGACTATACTATCTTCACTGGTTACACTAATTCAATAGTGTGTTTTCTTAGTCTCTAGATTTATCTTCGCCTTTGGATGAATTGTAGATTTAAAAAAAAAGAATAAAAATTCAGCATATAGTATACTATATTATTTCAACATACACTATACTAAAAAAACAAAGAAAATACCTACTTTATCACAGTGCAAAATGGCATATTCCTATACATTTGGCCAAATACATTACATACAGTACAGAAAGCAATTAAATACTTAAATCACTACATATGTATACATATATCAATTCTAAAACCGTTATCACTATATATCAATTCCAGTAAAAACCTTATATAGGTACCTATCTACATATAAATATATGGAACAAATTTCAATAGAAAATGAATTTGATTACTGAAAACTACTAAGTACATATTATAACTAAACATAATTTTACTATTTGGTCACACAAAAGAGCCTTTTCAATTTCAACATTCCTAGAATAAAATATTCCAATGTAGATTTTTGGAATCATTTTTTTTCTAATTATACCACCGTACCTATTTATTTCTCAAGGGTAGATAGATGTGAGAGCTTATTTTTAATTGTGTTTTAATACAAAATGGGTGTGCTGAGTTAAGTTTCAAAACTATAGACATTTTGGTTTTTTACTTACTAGCTTTTGCCCGCGAATTTGTTCGCGTAGAATAGTGACTTCCTGCAGATTTTTGGTTTAAAAACTATCCTATGTTCTTTCTCGAGTTCCAAACTATGTCTGTACCAAATTTCACACATAGAGATTCAGTAGTTTAGGTGTGAAGAATAGACAGACAGACACAGTCACTTACGCGTTTATAATATTAGTTTGGATATTATTTTGTTATGGTGGTGTACGTGTCATGTTCGTGAACGGGCCCCGTTAATTAGGACCGGTCATCTCGAGACTGAATATTTATCCTTGAGGTTATTTTCTTGTTCCGATCCTTTGACTGAATGTTAGTGTTACATTGTTCTCACATAATAGAACCAGCTAAATAATGTAACAAAAATGAGTTGTGAAATTGATTTAAAAAGAGTAACCATGGAGTTTCTTGCTCGTTCTTCTCCATTGGAATCTACACTTTGGAATGAGCAAAAGCTTCACTAGAGTACAAACCAAACAGACTGACACACAAAGTTGAACTTTTTGATATTTCTGTTGGACGTTCAAAAGTGCCTATTGATGACTTTCTTTATCAGATTCAGTACAACTTAAACCTCTCAGATTTGTATGTGATACTTCACAATTCTATTCGTCTCACACAATAAGTTATAGTAACATAGTTATATTATATTACGCCTTAAAAACTTAATAATACCTTGCCCGTCTCAAGAATCGCTCTCAAAACCTTTTGTTCTGCAGTGAACCGACTATTATATTATGTACAAAGAGTTCTAAATGACAAAGATTTTAATAATACACTTTCCACTACAATAAGCCTTATTTTAAGTGATAGTCAGACGAGTTGATTTGTTACCTGATGGTAAGCAATCTGTTATTGAGATAAGGGATTTGAGGAATGAGAATTTTGTGATTGGAGATGGGGAGTGACTTGGGCCTCCGGGCACCTTACACACTAGGACAGTTGAAATGTAAGAATTTGGTTGGAGTGGTCATGATGATTAAAATTGTTTCGTACATTATAATATATACTATACTTTTAAACCCAAAGGGATTCGCAGCGATGCGTGTAATAATAAAACTATAGTATGTTTTTTGTGAATGTATCAACTGTCCGCCTTTAGTTACATCTAACTAAAACTTCAATTAAAACTGTTTTCACACGCTATACTCGGATCTAAGTTAGGCAATCAGTATCACAACAAAACATACCAAAACAAAACAGAAATCATTACTAAAAAATAACGTCACAAACAGACAAACATACGCAAAATTTATAAGTAGAAAGCGAGATTCCAGCATGAGATATCTTCAGCCGTAACTTCATAAACCGAATAAGGGATCAAATTAAAACTTCAACGATTTCCCGTTGTCAAGAGTGGGAGTGGAGGGGGGGGGAGGTTAGTCTGACTTTTTTCTCGACGCTTCCCAATACCTCCTCCGGTTCCGGAGTTATATAGGGATGTCGGTCGCATGCGATTATTGGTGGAACTGTGTCACGGAGTTCGATGGTACTGGATGCGGCTTGTGCGTAGTTGAAATTTGATAAGTATAACTAAGGATTTTTTTTTAATTTTTAAACTTCTGGGGCCTTGCTATTAGCTTCGAATTTATGACCGTGCCAACTAAACGTGTTTAGAAAATATCAACTCAATCAATTCAATATTTTGCTTCAAAATTTAATTGCAAGATTCCACTTAACAAACGTACGCGCTTTTTAAATAGTAATTAATAATGATCTCTCCAATTTTAAAAATTATCAAGCACTTAAAAAAAAATCCCCTATAGAGGGCATGCGGGAACAAGCTCGACCCTTTGGTTAGACAGTAAGTCGATTTTCAACCCATTTTAAAATTAATTCCTTCGAAATACGAACCTAAATGCATAATGCAAGTTCAGTTTCCATTAATTAGAACAAAATTAACGTTAATATCATTTTCCTGTCATTTTATACTCTGTGAGAACTGTGTCGTACTAATTGTCAACAATATGGCTGATGAAACGAGATCCTAGAACAACGGATACGCAGTAAAAAAGGAATAGTATTGGTTCTATTCATTTCAGACTATCATTAGTATGTACACATATTCTGTTGACTACAATAATTGCACACCTTATACTCTTCAACATAAGACTCTATGAAGGTTGTTATAGGTTGCATTTTTAAATGGCAAACGAGGATAACCTGATCGTAAGTAATCGGCTCCACCTATAGACCACCACCGAGAGACAAAGACGAAGGTTTGGGTTTGTAGTAATCCCACTAACTCAGGGAAACAACGCAAACCTTGTTATGTGGGTATCACTCCAGTCGTCCCAATCGTGCCGAAGCTTGGTCTTTCACAATTCAAACTAATTTTTTATGTTGCGTTTGTCAGATGTAAAAACTAAGCCTATGACGTTAAGCATTGTAAACATTTGAGAATTTACGTAAGCAGTATAATTTGTTCTAAGAATCCTTTTTGATACTTGATTGATATGCGTCACTAGGTATTACAAAATATTTGTTTTTACAGTCAAAAGCATTCTCTTTACATTTTTTTTTTTCGAGAGAAAAAGTAAATACTTGATCATTATTTGGTAGAAGAATGGAAAATTACTGGTTAGTGTGATCGATAACATTTTGATACTTGATATACTTAGATGTTGTCTTATTGACTTTCTATTCATTGAATAAAAAAGGATAACATTACTGATATCATTATTATGTTAAACAAGCCTCTATACATAAAAAAATATTATATTTCCATCTTAATTTATTTTTTGTGGTCAAACAGAACTATAGAAAAGAGTAGACCTAATTTATACCTAATCTTGTGGTGTTAGAACTACAAAAGTCTTCAAACTATAAAGGAATGTGTAACATTATGAGATTTATTTACAAATGAAACAGTTGATCTACATTTTTTACAATAAAATTTAAATAAATTTAAAAAACACTGCCACATCTAGTAAACCTATCAAACCAGATCTCTAGTGATGCAACTAACAAATATCGACATCTAATATTTTATGCCATGGAACCCGCAGTAGCGTGTAGTGACGTGCCACAATATCGAGGTTTTTTTCATTAATATTTGTCAGTAAACTTAGGCATCACTACACTTCATTTTATTCTGTTTAATATGCGAAAAAATTTAGATGGATAGCCTTGCGGTTTTTTGGGTAAAATGGTTTATGTTTTTCGGCATGATAAGGAAAGAAAGGAGGAAAGTTGGTGTCACTTTTCGTTTTATATAAGTCTGAATATTGGAGAACGATATTGATTGAATCTATATAATATTGTGAAAATGTTAGCTTTGCTGTGGTTAGTGACGATTATTATATAATTTGACGATATATTAAATGTGGGAGAGCAATGCTACGGCGCGAATGGGTCGGCTCGATTGGAGTGATGCCACGGCCTGAGCGTTAACCCATCGTGAAGCAACACTTACGTTGTATTTATCACAAAACCCACAAGATGCCGCTACTTTATTGTAGTTACTCTTTTTCTATTATGAGTGTCCATATGGGTGGCACCAATTGCTTACCATCAGGTAAAGCTCGTTTGCCAACCTTACCCATAAAACAAGAGTAGATTTGCCGATTTTCCTGATAAGGCTTGCAAATATTCGTAAAATACTATATAAAGCTAAGGTTTCATTTACATGTAATTTCTGTCAATGTAATTAAAATTACAGCTATCGACAAAAAGTAAGTACCTACCCTAAAACAAAGCTTATGTCTGTCTCATTAAAATCATATTTAAAATTAATGAATTCAAGTTAATCTACAAACCACCTGTTACTAACAGTTAAGCAATAATAAAAAGCATGAAATAAATTAATAAAACAATCACTATTAATGATTGTTTTATCGCAAAACGAGTGCGAAACTATCGATATAACCGAAAACTTGTTTAATTAATTATCGAGCAGATGAAGCGAGCCAATTAGTGTTGAGCCACCCAATTATCGATAAAGTTGATTAAATAAATAAACTAATATTAAATCTGTGTTGTACGAGTCGTGGTTGTAAGTTATTGGGGAGAAGTAGTGATGGGGTGTTTTCGAGTTTTTTATCGATAAACAGAAGATTATGTAGTTTTGTTTTGTCAGAATTTTTTATAATTCGAAAACTATGAAAGAGCTGTTTTATAAATAAGATTACTTACACATTGAAACATTTTAATTTAAGTTTATTATGCCGGTAATATTTTTGTGGAAGTTTTGTGGCTTGTCAAAAACGTGAATTTGTTTTTGTTCAACCCAAAACTCTGTTAGTACTACTTATGAAAACTTATTCCCTTATTTTTATTGTATGTACGATGAAATACATAACTTATATAAACACATTACATAAGTTAACATATACACAGGTTGAGAAAGTTTTGTCTAATTTCAGTTCGTAACTAGAACTAAGTTTGATTCCTAAATAACTTTTGTTTAACGAAATACGAAACGTACTTTAACTTAGGTTTGAATAAACTAAGTATTTTATAAGTATAGTGCACGTCAGTTATTTCTCAAAAGACCAAGTAAATATATTTATATTTTACTACACTAGCCTTAGCTTCACACGTGTGCAATGCAGTTACTAAATGTCTCCACTATTTAATAGATGTTATTATACACATAAACCGTCATCTTTAATCACCCTATATATTAAAAACCCGTATTAAAATCCGTTGCGTAGTTTTAAGTATACTTAGGGGTATAGGGACAGAGAAAGCAACTTTGTTTAATACTATGTAGTGATATTATTCAATCGAAATAGATACAATATACAACAAATTAAAATATACAATAAAACAGGGCAATTACATTTTTATTATTTCGCTCATTTAAAATCCCAGTATTTTCATAACCACGATCCAAATCTAAGGTTGAATCTCGATTTCTACTTAAATAATCAATAATCATACAAACAAAAATGCGTTTGTTTCTCAAAATTCGATGAAAAATAAAGTTTTATCGATACACATGGATTTTTAATATCATATAGATATTTAATAGGATAAACATCGCATCCTGTTCTGTTCTACAAAAATGAAAGAACAACAGTAACTTTCCCATCCTTATTCTCAACCACATAAACAAAACACACCAAATCCTTGTACCATCGCCAACCCGAACAAAAAACAAAAAACAAAAAACAAAAATCGAAAATCAAAAGCGATTTTTCGGGTCAATAAGTGGGAGCTACGAATATTTCTTGGACATTCCAGTTGCCCAGTACATATACCTTTGTATACTTGATCTGATATTAATTGGAAAAACCTGGGCGAATGGCGGAGCGTTATTGGATTTTTTTTAATCCTTTCACAGACCGATTGGATTAAAAGCATCGATATTTATTTTGCTGTTTCAGAGATGTTACAAAGTGGTCTCATTTTATCTTTATTTTAGTTTGGTGTCTAGTCTGACTAGGCTTCTGTTACTACACTTTATCTTTCTGTTGGATAAAATACAGTTTAATATTTATTCTCATTATGATCAGATTGGTAAAAATGAGATATATATATATATAGAGAAAACGAGTTCATCGTTCAACGAATACAATTGTGATATGATTACTATAAGAATTTTTAGTATCTTTGTTTCATTGTGGCTTACTGGAAGTTAGGACGCATCTTATAGATGAGGGTGAGGGTTCAAAACTACTTATCAATTTGACTCTTTCCTAGTTATATGTAGGTTTTTAGGTCATTCAGACATCTCTGATAAACGGTAATTTTTGATAAGTTTGAAATTACTAATCCACCTTGAGCAACGATGGTGATCAACACTTAATTATTTTCCGTATGAGAAGAGGCCTTTGGCCAACAGTAAGCATTTATAGGTTATTGTATACAACATTATGCAGACATCTTAAAACGGATCTAAGTTAAAAATTTATTGTAATTTTCATCAAAATTTTATTTATTCTACTCCAAAAACATACCGACTCAGTTTCAGTGTCGTTTAGTGGTAAGAATATTTTTAGTGGAAATTGTGTAATGTTTTCGAAGTCACTGTGTTTATCAAGAACGTTTGTATTTATTACCGTTACAATTGACTATGACTAACTACCTGTGTTTGGTGAGGTTCTATAAGTGTCAAAAATAAGGTCTTAGTTTCAAATGGTCATTGAATTTCTAATTTCAATGGCATACCTTGCCAAGAGGCAATATTTCAATGGCATATCATATCTATATGAACAGATATTAAGTTACTTTTAAAATACTATTTACTCTTCTTTGTTTTTTTTCTTGATCTGGATTTAACCCTAAAAATATGGGTATCATAGTATAATAGAATTGGAATCGTAGGGGCATTACCTTTCGTTACGTTTAGACTAAAATACAAGTCAAAGTAAGAATAGCCTAAAATTTTGTCTAGAAGCTTCCCCAGCTTCCTGAAAAGTGAATTTTCAGGAATAGTTTCATCACTAGCATACTGAAACATCTTACTCCCACCGGATCCCGTAGAGGAGTGTTGTCGACATATCGACATCTTCACGTCGATACTGGCCAATCCCTAGTGGTAGTGTTGCGATTTGTAGCAGCTTTAGGTACTTTTATTTTATCGAAAAAGTTATTTTTGTTTCTGAACATAAAGTAGCATGTCTTTTATGTAGGAAAAGGCGTTAGTGACTACAGACAACTTTTCTGTTTCCTCATAAGTCCTATGACAGAAACATAACTATGTATAATTCCGTAAGTACTAGGAGTACTTATGGAATTATACATAATTATGTAATTAAAATAATTCCATAAATACTCTTAATCATTACCGAATTTGGGAATATGAAATATAAGAATACATTTACTCTTTTTCTATTTGATAGGCGGCGAAAGAGGCGACGGATTACCTGATGGTAAGCAACACACGGAGGAGTTACGACTGCGTTGCCATCCTTTAAGGAATAAGGGTTTTGGAGATTTAGAGAATGGAGGACGGGAAGCATTGGGCCTCCGGTAACCGCACTTACACAGCGAAACGCGACACTGACCGTTGTTTTAAGCCGGTTTGTCTGTGAGGCCGTAGTATCACTTCGGTCGATCTGATCCATTTGTGCCGTAGCATGACTCTACCAAACTTGTCTTCTTTAGATGTCTTGAATTTCCAACAGCTAACTCTACAAAGATTACCAGACTTATCTAGTTTATTTTCTTTCGAAACTCTTAAGAACACCTACCATAAGGAAATTACTACATCCTAGCAATGCAGATAAAGAAATTAGGTGCTTACCTTTATCCCCTTTCAGCTCGACATTGCCTCTGAACCAGACGATCCTGGCAGCTGGCTTGGCGTTCTTCACCAGGCACTCCAGAGAGACATCCTCGCCTTCCTTCACCTCCAACTTGGAGTTAGCTGGGTGATTCGTGATCTCCACTGCATTCGGAGGTGCTGTGGACAAAGAATAATGAATTTTAGTTGTTATGGTTAAAAAGTTCGATTTTGTTTGATGTAGACAAGACGCGTGGTATGTTGATAAAAAAAATAGCATTTATCCTATTACGGAGTGTATCCTATGGCTGTGCTAAATTTCATACGGATCCGTCCTACCATTTTGGCGTGATTGAGTAACAAACATCCAAACATCGTAACTTATATATTAGTAAGAAGTAAGATAATAATTTACAAAATGCCCCACATGTTTTGTTATCAGCCATATCATTGCTGCAGCTTGTTAAGACGCAAAAAAACCCGTTGAAAACTCTTTTAAAAGACAGAGACTTTCGAAATCGAAACATTAAATAATTCTTTGTCCAACCGAGAGATCGAAGCTCAAGACAGTCAAAGATATTCGGCAGTTCGATTTGCAGGCACTCAACTAACAAGACAGTAATAGATTAAAACCCGACTCTGTTCCTACAACAAAACTGCGAGAAAACAATTTCCCAGTTTATATTGTGTTTGTTTAAACAAAGAAACGAGTTAAACTGTTTTGTTTAGTTTTTTGTAGTTCTAACAAAGTACAGATGGAGACTGCCTCGTTTTGTTAACATGATTTACTTAAACTAAGACTTCGATTCTTTAGGACATCTACCTATACTAATATTATAAAAAGGTAATATTTGTAAGTTTGTATGTAGGGGGTAATTGTTGGAATCGCTGGGCGGATTTCCAAAATTATTTCACTGATAGATAGGTACAATGTTCCTTTGTGCTATAGGTTATAAAACGTCACCCTACGAGCCATAAGAACCGAGCAGCAGGTGAAACCGAGCGGCTGTAGGTAGTCTGACAAGATAACTTAGAAAAAGGGAAATATGAAAGACTGCTTTTAAAATAAAATAGAATTACTTAACCATTTTTAAATATAATAAAACACATAATCTATTCAAAAATAATCAATAAATAAACATTAGCTATATTCCACCTGACTTTATCATTACCTGCGGACACAATTTAATTAATTCAAAAAGCGTAAATTATTATTAATCACAACCGCCATTTTGTGGACGGGTATTAAAAACTGAAAGTCGTAAATTAAATTATAATCCCCGGGATGTCGGGTGAATCATTCATTTTTGCAAATCGCCTTTGATTTAAGGAAAGTATTCTAATATAGAAACAAGCTTTGAATTTGTATTTATAAATAATATTTTATCATAAAGAAAGATAAAAAATTTCTAAACATACATTATGAGTTTTATGCGATTAATATTATAATAGCTTCTATTAGCGGCTTGGCCCGCAGTGCCAAAATAAAAAGCAGACAATTGTTTGTGCAAAGAAAACCATCAAATTATTTCTCCCGCCCTGACTAAAAACCAACATTATCCTTCTCCTGATCCCGGTTTGGGGACTCGATACATTGTAGTGCTTGAACCCGGACTCCGGCTGTATACATCGTCCCTACTGAACCCCATCTGTGGTAATCTAAAGGCTCTTCGAGACGCCAAAAACATAATGCATTATTCCAGATAATAATTTATTTATCTCTGTGCCAAATTTCATTCAGTACAACAAATATCTGTCTTTTGTATAATTTTCAAAAAGAACTACAAATATTCAGCGATATAAGTATGAAGAGGATTTCAAAATGGAGCAAGGAGTATATTCAGAAATGAGCAGCGGTCAGCATATCTCAAATCGAGTTTCCAAATCGTATTGAATCCAATATGGCGAAAAATTTTGCAGATAAAAGAGCTATGTACAAGTAAATATCGTAAGAATTTCGATTTATTTCAGTGAACTAAATAATTCAGTCATTCAATATAGAATATATAAAGATAGGCGAATACTTAGATTAATTGTCGACACTTTTCTCTTAGTTTGTGTGGGAATCCAACCACACTCAAAGCCATCGCGTCAAAATGTGTAGTTACTAAAGCATCGAAAAGATTTGCTTATGTCATTTTTTTGTCATAGTTCAGTTACGAGCCGACGGATTACCTGATGGTAAGCACTCAACGCCGCCCATAGACACTCGTAGCACCAAAGGAGTTACTACGAGTGCGTTGCCGGCTTCTTGTTGGTTATTAGCGATTTGAGGATATGGGAATTAAGAATCAAGAATGGGGGAAAGGATTGAGCCTCCGGTAACATCACTCACACGGCGAAATACAACATCAGTGTTACCTCACGCCAGCATTCTGTGAGACGATGGTATTATTGAGCCGACCCAGTCGTGGCGAAGTATGGCTCCCACACAGTTAAGAAAAAAACGTGTCCCCGTCTTCAAAATACATTTTATCAAGACGCAGAAAATACACTATGGCTTTTGAAACACAAGTACCAACGAATAGTAAGCAGACATCTATAATTGTTCTCAAAGTTCAAACACAACGTTATCAACACTTTCACGGGATATTTTTCACAGTTACAAGTTTGTGTTGAGTTGAATATTATAATGTAATTGTAACCAAACTCCTAGTGGTACCTGTCACAGACATTTATAAACAGAGCGACAGTTTACATGGTAAAGGACGAGCTGAAGCGATTTTATAACAATATATTTTTTTATCGGCAAGTCGAGCAAACTGATCAAAAGGTCCATGGACACTCGTTATAGCAAAGGAGTAAGACTTCTAGTGTGTTGCCGGCCTTTTGTGAGTTAATAGGGATTTAAGGATAGGGGATTTGGGGATTGAGGGTAAGGCCACACGGCAAAACACAACTTCAGGGTTGTAACCAGTATTCTGTGAGGCACACATAATCTCGATATCCATTCATTATATTTATGTTCTTAATAAGAATTGGTCTTTCATTGGCCTTAAACGCTTATTAAGTACCTGTGTCAAGAAGTAATTTATCATAATTGAAATTCGATTTTTAAAAACAGTGGCATTAGCAATCGCTCGTGATTCTTTCTAAGAAACGTGAAAATAATGTCTTTATATCATGATTGCACAGATTAAAAATACACATTTTTAATCTGTTCATTCAACTAAAACTTAATCCACACCAGCAATAATAGTTAAAAGAGTAGTCTTTTTATATTCTATACAAAAAAACTGTTTTATTACAGTTAACTAAAGCCACTAAAGAGATTTTAAAATTGGAGTTCCTAAAACCACTTATTTACCATTTCGAAGTACTAGGAACTATATTCTAATTATACGTAATATCTCTCGAAATACGGTACGTCGGGATATCTTGGCGTGGACTTTGAGCAACGCTGGTCACTTGTGACTTGCGGTTGTAAACGGATATTGTTGTCTGACAAGCGACGCTCTACACAAAGGTGGGAAACCGACTTTGTTGCGGTCTGTGTGGCACTCTCTATTGGTTTTGTGTTGCCAGATAAAAAATACGAAAATAAATAAGGTAAATGTTTCGAATTTCGATTTGTACCGAAATCGATTTTGTGTTTTTATTCCAGATCGTGTTTTAATAATTAATTTGGTTTGTTTTTTCTCTTATTTTATGTTTAAAAGGTTTTTGAGGCTATATGAAAACTGAAATATAAAATTATATGATCAAATTCAGGTGAAGTTAAAAGTGTTTTCACGAAAAAGTTTAACTTACTAATTGACATTAACTTGAAATATAAACCTTTTCTCTAAAAAATTAGGTCATATATAAAGGGAATCTTTTCAATAAGTAAAAATAAAATGTCCAACCCACATTTTACGTATAATTCTATCCTTATCACACTCTATTTAAATCGTGAAGTGTAAAAGAGAAGGTGACATTATCGGAGCTACATCTTCATAAATCTTCAACTCTGTAGTTACGAATGAATATACTTTTTTGATAAGTTAAAAAGTAATTATTTGATTAGGAAAAATATTTAATTAAATGACAACAATTGTCATAATAATGCTAGGTACTTTTAATTATATGTCAGACACAGGTAAGATGTCAAAATAAAAATTTGAGAGACTGGTATTGGTTTTTTCATGGAATTTCGATTTAAAATAATCTAGAGATATTTATAAACATTATATTTTTATAACGATAAATTGAAATTCATATTTTTTTGTCTGTTATGTAAGATTAATATTGAAAACCTAAATGAAACATACTGCCGAGGCGGATTGGACATTCCAAAACTTATAGTTACTATTCTGAAACATATTAAATTATTGATATTATCGACTTGCTGCTCATGTATCGAAGACCCGAAGACTCGAAACTAGTAGAGCTTTTCTCAATTAATTTCAATAAAAAACATACTATATAGAAATTTGAAGTCCAGGTTTCCTTCCCCGTTTTTCAGTGGTGTCATAACAATTTTACAAAGCACATGTAACTCGGAAAAACTCAGATTGGAACATATTAGGCCAGTACTATCAGTACTCAGAAGGGTATAACCACCAGGCACTACAAGTAAAAATCAACATTACACTCATAATAATAAGACATCAAATAAAATCAATACAATATGAATACATATGCATACCACATCTTCTCAATATTCCGAGTGTAACAGCTTTGTGGTACAGCGTACCCTGCGTTGCCATGGTAACGCGGGGAGAGAAAGGGGGGTAGATTCTAACAATAAAATATGGATAAGATTATAGTGCGGGATATTATTCGTAATATACGAGCGTTTTTACAGGCGCATTCAGCTAGTGTAGGGGGTTATAGGGTAGTGGGGGGATTAGGGTAATTTCGAGGACGAATATTTTTCAGGAAATTTCGTTGAAGTTTTAGTGTCTATATGTTTTAGGAGATTGCGTATTGTTTCTGTTCGTTTATTGATTTAAGTTGGGAGAGCCAAGCTTCGGCACGAATGAGTCGGCTCGACCGGAGTGATACCACGGCCTCACAGAAAAAAACAGGCATATAAAAACCACAGCGTTGTGTTTCGCTGTGTGAGTGCGGTTATCGGAGGCCCAATAATTCCCTTCCCACAATCCCTAATCCCCAAATAGTAGGCAATGCAATCGTAACTCCTCTGTTGCAGGTGTCCATGGGCGGCGCTGATTGCTTACTATCAGGTAATCTGTCTGCTCGTTTGCTGACCAATTACATAACAAAAAAGATAAATAGGTCAAAATAATGTTTATTTTCGGTGATACTAACTATTTAAAAACGCCTTATATTTTTATTAGATCCGTGATCAAATATAAACACAAGTAGACGATGCCACTAATGACTGAGCAAACAAAATACACTAATATTTATTTCCTTTACACTGTAATTTAAATGATGTGTCACTATAAAGGTTAGAAAATGACTTTTAACTCGGAAAAAATCCCATTGGAACGTGTAGGGTTTTCAACTCGCATCCTCATACATGAGAAGCGAGCGCCATAACCTCCGGGCCACTAATTAAACCTCATTATAACAAGAATAACTTACAACCTAATTACAAATAAAGATGTTCTAACTGATGTCTTTCCCTTAATTTGATCCCATCACTTATTCTAACCATTTCTCACAAAGTTTTCCCTAAGAAAGAAAGAAAAAAAAAGAAGGGTCTAACGAATAAACAGTTCCCGAGTTAGTTTTGTAAATGTTTAGACGAAACTAGAATTGTAAGTAGGTAATACATTGTATATTTATACATGTCTTGTATAAGCTTGTACCAGGGGATTCGCCCGCAGTACCTACCAGGGTGAAAAGTAACCTATGTGTAATTCCAGACTATAATATATTACTATGCCAGTAGTATTTGTGTAAAAGAGTTACAAAAATCCATTAACCATACCACCATATACCAGTATAATTATATTATTCTATATATATAAAAATATTTATTTATTTTAGTGTTCTTGTTGTATTTTTAAATCTTAATTTATCATCTCAAAGTTCTCTTCTTGTTGGACCTACCATACTCTCTCTGCATCACCCTAAGGTTGACTGATGAGAATGCCTACGGCATTAAGTCCGCCTATGTAATGTTTTGTTGCATAAAGTTTAAATAAATAAATAGTACATAGTCTTGATGTTTAAAAAAAATGGGTGTAACAAACAACTCATTTGAACAGGCAACACAAGACACACAACTATTTTTCACAATTTAACAAAAAAAAAAAATCTAACTTAAAAGCAAAATAATTATTTTCTATTTCTATTGTGAAGTAAAAACTTTACAAATTTATTCGTAGGTATATTTTTCTTGATTCCTATATCCAAAGGTCAGGACTGGTCATTCTGAAAAAAAAACATGCTAGTTCCAAGATCAGTACTACCCAATCAGAGTCTTCGTTATTCTCAAACTCTAAAATCTCTTCACTTTTCTCAACTTTTTCTTTCACCCACACTTTAAAAAGTAAACAAACAAAAAAGCCCAAAATTCCGCCTAAATCCAAAACAATACAAATCATTTGATTACAAAAAAAAAAAGAAACAAAAGAACACCGAAAGTCCTAGGAAGTCTTGTTTTGTTAAAATACATTTAAATAATTCTGTAATTCAATTCGTAAGGGAATAAGGTTCGGGAACCCTGAAAAAAGGGGAGGAACACAAAAGGGTTCCGTCGATCGAAATGTGCCAGGTTAATAATGCAATTAGAAGTGCCGCTTGTAACGTTGAGATGTGGTCGCGTTATAAGCGGAAGCGAGAGCGGTAATTGGTGGTTAATATTCCAATTAATCTGATATTTTCTATGTTTTCAAGAAAGGTTACTCCACAAATCAAAAATGTATTTTTTATTAAAATAATATTAGACATAAATTACGCGTCTATAAATTCCATTTTGAACTTAACGTGAATTCGTGGTATCAAGTCTTAATTCTTTCATATTTTTGTTAACATTAGCTTCCGCCCACGGCTTCGCCAGATCCAGATTATATCCTATCTACATACCAAATTTCAACTAAATGGCCAGCCGCTTTAGCGTGAAAGAATAAGAACCATACATCCATACATTTTCACATACTTTCATTTATAATATTAATAGGATAGTAAGAACAGGGATTACTAAATTAACAAAAACATAACTGTTTATAAAATCAAACTGAAAACTGGTGAGGAGCGACCAAAACAATTCTTTTAAAAATCGCTCTCCGCTCTCGTAGGAACCTAAGCCGTTCACTAAAAGCCACTTCTGACCGTGGTAAAAGGTAATTATTGACTTTTTCAACTTCCTTTCTCCCTAGACGCCTGGCGAAAGCAGATAAGACTGGCCTAATTAAAACCCGGGTCTGTAGTTCTTTTCAGGAGCTGACGTGTTTGAGGATAAGAAAGGAATCGGGATATATGTATGGAAATTGGATGGGATAGACCTGTCCTGTTTTGTTGATGGGGAAGATTAGTTCTGAGAATTGCGTGACCTTGTAAGATGGAGCTGTTTTTTTTCTAACAAAACATGTAAAACTATTGGAGAAATGATTGGTCTGTTTATATTTTTACTAGAAACCGGCTTCGCACGGGAGCAATACTGATATTAAATATCTCTACTGTTAAATATCTATTAAAAGTAAAAAACTGGATCAAAATCCGTTTCGTAGTTTTAAAGACTTAATTAAACATATACAGGGATATAGGGACAGAGAAAGCGACTTTGTTTTATACTATGTAGTAATGAGAAATATTCGTTTTTATTTTTAAAGACACATTATTGGAATATGGACTTACTGCATTGAGCATCTTGATCGATTTTAGCGCTGGTTAAATAATTGTTAAAGGTCTTTTCTCGATGACATTGAAAAGTAAACAAAAAGGTTATTTCTCTATCGGTTAGTTATTGCACTACAATAAACTACAGTCTTACATCTTCTCTCCGAAACAGTCTATTCTATCAACACAGTCTGATTCTCCATCAAACAAGTAAACTGAGCGATTTCTCCCATAAATTCCACCCGCAACATGGCTAGCTCAAAAATACTGGGAACTCGATCAATTCGCACTAACTACAGGCCGAAGTGCAGATGAAAAGAACAAAAAATCTAGATATTCGGTCCAAAAGACAAATCAGACTTCAAATTTTTTTCCAGAACCGTTGTATGACGTTTGGTTAGCACTAACCGCGTTTCTTTCTCATTTTTTTATGGAATATGAGTCAAAACTGGTATTAAGTGATCAGCGCCGTAAATGAAAGACCAAAGGAATCACAACAGCGTTGCCAATCTTGTAAGAAGGGAGAGCCGTTCTTTAACTCGGAGTGATACCACGGCCTCACAGACAACCGGTGTGAAAAAACTCCAGCGTTGTGTTTCGCTGCGTGACTGAGGTTATCGGAGGTCCAATTCTTCCTCTCCTGCAATCCCTTAATCACCAAATCCTTAATCCCCAAAAAATCGGTAACGCACGTGACTTCTCTTTTGCAGATGTCCATGGGCGGCGCTGATGGCTTACTATCAGGAAATCCGTCTGCTCGTTTGCCGTCCTATTACAAGAAGGAGTACGCTTAATGGCCGTGAATGGCGAAACCATTCATTTGATTGATAATGCAAATTTATAGTTATTCGGTATTAAAAATTAGGGTTGGTCACTGGAGTTCCTCTAGCTAATTTAAAGGACTTATTATTACGATAGTGTTTACTAATAGTTACGATAACTTTAATATTTTAAACAATCAATTGACGGATACGTATGTTACTAGGATCCCATTCAATAATCATATTCACAGAAATTAAACCAGACAGAACATTACACTAGCTATCAGGAACCAACTTCTTTAAGACAAAAAACAGGCGTGATTTATTAAGAGAAAATTCATGGCTTTATGGAAGGTACAATCGTTGACAAAAGCCTGCATGTATAATAAAAGTGAGGTCCATACTAAAGTAAAGTTGCTTTACTTTAGACCATATTTGCTGTAGGTTGTCGTTTAAGGCCGCATTGTGTCTCAATTGCAGGACAGGCTTTGGTGTAGTTTATTAAACCTTACTCGGTGTAACGGATCTAGGGGAGGGAATTATTTGGTAGGTGTGTTTGAGTGGTGTCTCGGGTTGCATGTATTGTTCTTGCTATAAAATATTGCTGTTTGGTAAAATATTAAATAAATGTTTTCTTCTGGGAAAATGCCTCAACCTCCCAAAACCACTGCAACTTCTGCAAGCTAGGATCGACAGGAGATAGAAAAACAAAGACACTGAAGTCCGTCGCGTCCCAGGGACATGAATGACTGTCTTGAATCCCGCAACGAAATAAATCCGAAGATATAACTTGAGGAGAAGAAAAACAAAATAGTTTATACTTCACTCGGTAAATTTGACAGGAGACAGAATGACTTAAGCTTTAAAGGCACAAAAGAGACTGTACTTACAACTGGGAGAAGCCCAGTCACCAAGTACCACAAAAAATGTTCTATTGTAATGGGACATACGTGTGAGCTGCTATACTTGTTTTCAAATTTAAAATAACACAAACAATGAAAAAAACTTCATGAATCAACTTAAAAATCGTTAACATCTCTATCGTTGACAGTAGCGCATGCAGCCTAGCAAGGAATCCGCCATGACACTTCATTTGTTAATGAAACTCCTTTGAGTCCTGTATCTAGCTATGAAATTTACACTGTTTGTGTACCGTCTATAGATTCTGTGTTTACAATACATAAGCTACAATTGAATTTGGTTCTTAAAACAACTGCGGAAGTTTAGTTTTTGTATGCATGGAATAGTGAGAGCTGAACGCGCTGATTAAATATCTGGTATATGGTAATCAATTTGCGCCGTCCATGGACAATATCGAGGAGGTACAAGTGTGTTTTCTGCTTAAATACAGGTAAAAGATTTTAAGGACAAGAATTGTGGCCCAATCCCTTCCCTCCCCTATCCCTTCCCGATCCTTATATCCCCAACCCCTATCCCCCAAAAGGCCGGCAACGCACTCGTAATTCCTTTGGTGTTGCGGGTGTCCATGGGCGGCGCCGATTGCTTACCGTCAGGTAATCCGTCTGCTCGTTTGCCGACTTATACCATATAAAAAAAACAACCGGTTTACCTTTGTTCGAATTAAAATTAATAATCATCTGTATAGTATTATTGAAAGTATCGTGTCATAAGGGGTCCTATTCATTAGAGCGTGTCACTTTTTTCTGTTTATTAACGTCAGTAAGTATCGTTATTTTTAATAGTAGTAGTATTTATGTCTCATAATACTTCATAATCATCTGTGATCACCTATTTGAATAAATTCTTAAATAATTTGTAATTTTATCTCAATACTAGCTTTTGCCCGCGACTTCGTACGCGTGGAATAGTGACTGCCTGCGTATTTTTGGTATACAAAATATCCTATGTCATTTTACAGAAATCGGTTCAGTAGTTTAGGCGCAAAGAAAAGACAGACAGACTGACAGAGTTACTTTCGCATTTATAATGTTAGTTTGGATTATGTATAATTTTGAAAATCTTATTAATATTTAAATAAGTTATGTAAAAGTATTTAACTTAAAGAACGAGACATTGTTAGTTTAACTATTTAACTTGAACTGAGATTAAATTGAACTTCAGTTTATAAACATAGTTTTATTTACAAATAAATGATAGTTCAAAGCAAAAGAGAAATATATTAACAGTTGTTAACAAACTCTTGTTAACATTGCAAGAAATATGAGATTACAGAAAACAATTTCTTCGGATAGATAATGTTATTGTCAAAGGAATCCTTTTTTTGTTATAGGACGGTAAAAGAGCAGACGGATTACCTCATGGTAAGCCATGAACGCCGCCCATGGACACTCACTACACCAGAGAAGTAACGATTGCGTTGCCGGCTTTTTGGGATTAAGCCTAACCCTCCACCGCCTCCCCCATCTTCTATCCTCAAATGCCCTATCAGTAAATCCCTAATAACCCACAATAGCAACGCACTCATAGTAACTCCTTTGGTATTGCGAGTGTCCAGGGCGGCATCGATTACATCACGTCAGGTGATGATTGACACAAAGATTGTATAAATTAATTTCGATAATAACGTACACATACTTAATTATAAAACTGTAACTATTTTTTTTTTTTTTTGATTTGAGATGATTCATGATAGCACAAGTATAAACCTTAGTGGTTTTTTGGTTGCTATTTAACATAAATAATCCTGTAATATTTGTAAAAATGATAAATAAATAATTAAAAAAAAGGTAATCCGTCTGCTCGTTTGCCGACCTATGACATAGAAAAAAATTACCGTATCAGAGATTTTGGCGTCGTTGCTACTTATTAATATCTAGAACACTATTCTATGATTATTTAGACACCACTGACATACGGTGAAAGTAACCATCGTGAGGAAACCTGGACTTATAGGTAATTTCTAATTATAAGTTTGAAATCGCCAAACCGCATTGAGCAAGCGTGGTGATTAATGCTCTAACCTTCGCCGTATGAGAAGAGGCCTTTGCTCAGCAGTGGGCACTTATAGGCTGATGATGAATATCTAGAACACAATTAATTATTAAAATATAGATCTAGGTTTTGGACAAAAACTATTCGAATCGTAAGTTGTAGATGCGTTTACGATCACAAATCAATCACATATAATCATACAAAGAGATTTTTCATGCGGGAATCGTACCCTTACGTTACACAGAAACCGTTTCTAGTATCACTACACAAACTAAGCAGTGACTTTAAAACCAACAAAACAATTTCTACTTACAACAACAACAACAACAGCTAAACAAACAAAAAAAACTACTCAAAAAATTCTAAACTCTCAAAGCGCAATGTAGCAATAAAAACCAATATGCGTCCTCTATTTTCTATTCCTATTAATAAAATACGAAGCTATATCAAAATTTGGTAGAGAAAGCAAAGCTGGCTTTTAATAAACAACAGAACATATATTGACATGGCTCAAAGGCACGCACCGGTGCCGTTTCACATGTGTGTGACTTCACAAAGGGCGAAACGGAAAAAAAACCACCCTGTGTTTGGTTTTGTTACAATATTTTTTTGCAAGTGGCCATTTTTTTTTTTGAGTCGTTAAAGGACTTCTGTCTTTTCTCTTTGTGTATCTGTTTTATTGTGGATCAAGCTTAAATCTATAAATATATACATACATAAAGACTTAACTAAGTGTGGGAGAACCATGCGTCGGCACGAATGGGTCGGCTCGACCGGAGTGATACCACGGCCTCACAGAAAACCGGCGTGAAACAACCACAGCGTAGTGTTTCGCCGTGTGAGTGAGGTTACCGGAGGCCCAATCCTTCCCCACCCCCAATCGCTAAATCTCCAAATCCCTAATCCTTAAAATGTCGGCAACGCACTCGTAACTCCTACGTTACGGGTATCCATGGGCGGCGCTGGTTGCTTACCATCAGGTAATCCGACTGCTAGTTTGCCGATCTATTACATATAAAAAAAAACTAAGAACCTCGATTTTTTACAAGTCGGTTAAAATGTTAGGTATATTTTGGGTTAGGTAATCACTAAGAAAATCGCTGATCCGAATTTTTACGATTTGATGAAAGATAATTGATTATAAGAAAGAAACTAGCAACCCACCCTGACTTCGTACGAGTCGAAAACCGATACTAAACTTGTCCACTATTTTATGGATGTTATTGTATATAAAAATGCCGCATCAAAATCCGTTGCGAAGTTTTAAAGAATTAAGCATACACAGGGACATAGGGATAGAGAAAGCGACTTTGTTTTAAACGATATAGTCACTCACACTAAGAAGTTTTATTCTTGCCTTTAATATAATTAAGATCACGTAATATGGAAATTTGTGTGTTCTTGTACGTAATGTTTCTAGTGAAAGAATCCAAGTTAAATTCAGTGTATAGGTTTACTGTTTTATATTAATTTCGCATCGTATTAAGTTTATATAAAAATAATTTCTTAGAACGATTCTATTTCACTGAATATTCTGTGTAAAGAAATTGTTCAAAGAGCTGAAGTCAATGTATAGAAAATAAATTAATAAATCTATTATAAAATGTAAGAATTGAGAAGGTATTTAACTTGGAAGCAGTCATGTGGAAGAAGCTAGCTCAGTACATTTTTTATTTAACATGATTTCGTAATGAAGTTACAATGAAATAAAATCTCTGAACTATTCGACCTCCTTTAAGCTGTTTCATTAGGAAACTTGGGAATTATATAGAGATGACCATATCTATGGTCTGGATGGACTGCTTAGACAAAGCAGTAAGAAGGTCAGGCTACCGAATAGTAAACATATTTAGTTTGAATTCATAATATACTAGCTTTTGTCCGCGACTTCGTTCGCGTGAAATAGTGACTTCCTGCAGATTTTTGTTTTAAAACTATCCTATGTCCATTTTCCAAGTTCTAAACTATGTCCGTACTTATTTTCACACAAATCGGTTTAGTAGTTTAAGCGTGAAGAAAAGACAGACAAAATGAGTTTTTTTTTTGTGAGGGGAAAATCATCGAATGTCTTCTCCAGGGCCCGGCGGGAGGGAGTGTCAGACTCTTACTGACTAAAAACCCCCCTGTTCCTTCTCCTGCTCTGGGCCGAGGTCGCGGTGCCTCATTGCGCTTACCCCGCAACCCCGGCTGAAGACAAACAGAGTTGGTTTCACATTTATGACATGATGAATGATTAATGTATACGTTTAGTGAATCTACAGTAAGCCCGATCATGATAAAGATTCACCAAAACTCAATCAACGATTTGTAAAAAGAAATAATTTGAATAAAAGTTTTTTTTTCAAAGCTCCTCTCCTCTGTTCTCAACATGGAAAAATACGCACATAAATACAAAATACGGTTTGAAAATAAGCAGGAAATGTGAGATAAAAATCTATATTGATATAGCCCCTGCACCCGTTTAAGTGCCAACATTTTAGATTGGTACGATATTTCGAGCTCTATTCAAAGTTGAATACGACAAACTTAATAGAGTTGAAAAGGGTATTTTTAGAATTAAAATACGCGGCCCGGGGTCGAATATTTATGACGTTATAAAAGCCAGTAGATTATAAAAGGATCCGGTAAGAATTATGGACACTAATGAACAGCTGACTTTATTTTTTTACGAGATTTTCTTTTGACAAATAGTAAAATGGCGATGGTCGACTTGAATCATTTCTACAAATTCACTTTAAAATTTCCAACAAAATTCAATATGGCAAAAGTTTAAATATTTACGTGTAAACGTAATATTTTGTATCTTATTTACATAAATTTAAATGGATCCAGTGTAAATAAATAAAACAGTGTGACAATAATATCCTGCGTATTTTCCCGAAATGCTAGATGACAGAACTGATAGTCACGTTGCGTCACTTTTTGCAATAACGTACGAAACTGTCACTTGTCAATCGATGTGTCACAGAAGTGAGCCTGGACCATCCATCCTAACAATACATTTCTACGGAAAATCGAAAATCCACTCTATACTGTTTCTGACAAACGCATACCTACATTCTATTATTTTTCGTAAAATCTATATCTCTGAATCAAATTTTCAAATAAACAAAAAACCTTATACACAGGAAACATATTGTAATTTTTATCAAGAAAATCAACGCTACAACATACAGTCAAGAAGACAATTTTCAGAATCCTGTGCCAAGTACACCAAGATACGCATCGATGAAACAAAGATACTTGGCAACTGACCAACTCGGATTGTTTAATTTTTAGTTCCACTGTACTCTGAATTTGGCTCAGTTTAAAGGAAGAATCGATTTTTTTGACTTATGTGTCCTAGCCGGCCATGCTCGCTTAGCTATGTGGGCCACGTTGGTAATAGAGATTAATGGTAGCGTTGGCAATGCAACTGCTATCCGTTTAGCCATGGATTCTAGACGTTTTAGGATAAGCTTTGCTTGCTTAATAGACTGCTATTGTGGATAGAGGAAGATGTTTAAGGATAACCTACTAAAACAGTCTTTATTAAACTAAGAACTTTTTGAATTAATATAAAAAATACTACAGTAAAACTTACCATGCATCATTATAGTATTTTCAATTGAATGCTACATTAAAATGAATTAATTCCATTTTTAAATTCGAAACAAAAACGTTGAACAGAAAACTTGCTTCGCATAACCCCATCAATTACTGTCATTAAATGTCATAAATAAATAATTGTCATTAATATAATTTTACTGGACGTCAATAAAAATGTCAATCGTTGCACAATGACTTATGGATTATGCATTTTAATACTTGGTTTGGACATTACTGGCTGACAATGCAGTGGCGATAAATTTAATTTTATTCGTCAATAGTTTTTATGGAAAGCATTTTATGGTTTAATTTTTGGTTTATGAGGCCGAAGTTTCGACACTCCGTGCTGGTAGTCATAGTCGTAAATAAACTGTATTAAAATGTCTTTGTAACATTTGATTTTGGCTTAAAACTAATAATCGTTAAACTATTTTGAATTTTAAGCTTTGGTTTAAAAAGTTTTATTTAGGAACGACACTGCATTTGACACCTCCGTTGTTTTGAGTGTGAAATAGGTTGGAGTAAAACTGCTTTACGTCTGGCCAACGTAAGATTTTTCAATTTCCAGGTCGAGTAATTAATATCCTCAAAACTTTGCTAAACCAGCATAGAATTTAACATGATTTTGAGACAGTATATTATATGGGCTTCATAATGTTACCTTTTTTATTTACCTGCTACAAAATAGAAGACCCATATGAAATCCTGCAAAACTAAGGGAGTTACACTTGTGCGTTGTTGGCCCTTCAGATAAGGAGTTTAATGTATGGCTAGGGTCTCTCATGGTAAAACTGATTGTTACATATACATAATAATATCATAACACGTAGGTACGTTATTTTGGAGTAATAATTCGTTCGCTGTAGCTTTTGTGATATTATTTTGCCATCGACGCAGCATTCGCAAGTGACTTTTAATTAGATTCAATTGCGTCGAAAATTTCCAAGTATTTAGTTATAAGGGAAATTTTTCGAAAATGCTACTTTAATGGCAGTCGAGACGATGAAAATTTTATATTAAAACAAAATAATTTGCATTGATGAAACGTTTCTTTGGAGACAAAAGCGTTTATAATTTAATTACCTGAAAATAATTCTATTAATTGTACTAAGTACTTTTTAATTTTCCTTTGATTATAAATTAATTAAAAGTACACTGTTGTAGCGATATGTTGAGGTAAACAATGTTATTTTAGATTGTAATTTATAGGATCTAAATCTTCATGTTTTTCCGGATTTTTGTGGATTTGGATTCTGGAATTTTAGGGATTGGGAAGGGAATGAGGGAGACATAGAAGGATTGGGCCTCCGGTAACTTAACTCACATGTCGAAACACAACACTACCGTGAGACCGTAGTATAAATCCGGTCGAGCCGACCCATTCGTGCCAAAGTATGGCTCTATTGTATAGCAATATATTCACAGTAGAAAAAATAAAATAAAACTCGATTTAATAGAATTTTAAAACTTAATCTATTTCCTAGATAACTACGTAACAATGAATTAATTCAACAAGTATGTTCATCGCTAGTAGGGACCTATAGTTGCCCGCACTGCGCATTTTGCGCCCTCTGCCTGCACAGCAGCGGTAGAATGGCGAAAACTTCACAGAATCCAACACTCAGCTCTTAATTGCTAATGAATTTTCTACAGTTCTCTATGTCTTGAAAAACTTATGTGTCTGCGTTTTGTTTCTGTGTGTTTTCTTTAGTCAGTGAGTTAGTTAAGAAGTAGATTATGTGTTTGGTTAAAATGTTATATACTTACTGCGAAAGGCATTGGACGTGGTATTAATTTACCTTTCGCGCTTATTTCACAGCTGGTGCAACGTGTCTTGTGTGATCCATGAATGGTTGTTCCGAGTTCGGATGTGTAGTGTATGTGAAATTGTATGTTTGTAAACGCATTCTATATTTATATTGATACAGATCCTTGTCTGGAGAAAAGATACTGCAACAAAGTATTTTATCTTTTTGACCTCGATATATTGTGTATGAATGCGTAGTTCAAAAGAAAAAAGAACGAAAACAAGCCACTAACACAATATGAAAATAAATATTCATTTGAAAGATTTATAGATATAACAAAAAATTACTTAAATTTTAGTTGAATAATAGTATTTTAACAAGAATTTTAAATATAAACATCGACTAAAACTAACAAATAAAACCTAACCTCAAAAAACAAATCACAGACAGCGAAGATTCCCGAAGAATCCTTTATCTAAATAAATCCTTCATACACGAGGCTAAGCTACAAAAATCCGGATCAAAAGTTCACGACGTAAATTATTTCATTTCCTCTTTTAAGTTATGATATTAACAAATCATATATATTTCGTGCCTATCCGTTGGTCGTCCGTATTTGCTGGCGTTTCTCCAAAACTGGCCATAACGAACGCATTCTGACTGCATTTGCTTCTGGTGTAATTTATAAGCGGATGTCTGCTCGTGGGTACGTACATATGTTTAGGTTTTGGTTGTAAAATGTGATATTTACAATTTTATATTTATGTTTTATAAATTTTAATAGTTTGTTTATTTGAATTGTGCCATTGTGATTTCCTGTTTAGAATCTTAACTTATTGAAGTGAAGTATAGGTATAGTTTTCAGGAAAAGTTTTTTTACGCGTACATTGTAATTATAGGTATTCAGTGTTCTTCTACTGATCATTGCATGTACTCATCCTGTGCAATATATATTATAAATACTAGCGACCCGGCCCGGCTTCGCAAGCGAGCAAGGCTAATTATACTTTTTTCCCTATTATTATACAACTCTTTAACAACGCTTTTTAATAAAAAAACCTTATCAAAATCCGTTGCATAGTTTTAAAGGTTTAAGCAAATATAGGGACAGAGAAAGCGACTTTCTACTCCCTGTAAATGATGAAAAAATAAAATTTACTTTTAAGTGTAACTCTATACTTAAATAAAAAAACATGCTTTTTGCTTTAAAATTCACTACAGTCCAAGATAAATTTGAATGTTACCAATATAAGTAAGTTAACCGCGAATATCTTGTCGCTTGCACCACGCTAAGTTGACCTATGTCAAGTAATATATAGTGTGGCGTTCGCCGGCAGACGTTAGCTCCAAATAATTGGACGATCACATCAGACATGTGTCTTTCCTTCATAATAATATTTATTATAAATATGTTTTATATACTGCACAGTTGACGCTGTAGTTGGGCTACTATAAGTGTGGGAGAGCCATGCTGGAGTGTCTCGGACTTGGTGGGTAATGACTAAAAGATTTAGAATGTATGTACCTTCAGAAAAACAGTGTGGGAGAGTCATGCTTTAGGACGAATAGGTCGGCTCAACCGGAGTGAAACCACGGCCTCAGAAAAAACCTGCGTGAAACTACCACCGTGCGTGTTCCGTCATATGAGTAAAGTTACCGGAGTCCTTAACTATTGTCCATAGGCGGCGCTGATTGCTTACCATCAGGTAATCCGTCTGCTCGTTTGCCGAACTATCCCATAAATCAATTATCAAATAAATCAATACCAAAGTTACGAGTGCGTTGCCGGTCTTTTGGAGATCAGGGTAACGGAGATTTGGTGATTGAGGAGAGATTCGGGGAGGGTAAGGATTGGGCCTCAGGTAACCTCACTCACACGGCAAAAATAACGCTGTAGGGATTTCATGTGGTATCACTCCGGTCGAGCCAACCCATTCGTGGCGAAGCACAGTTATTGTTATATATTTATTAGTAAATATATAACAATAAATATATAAAGGTACGTTTCAAAATATTGGAAAACGACAAGTACCCACCAAGTGCGCCTTGGCAACTCGTACTTGTACACAACTTGACGATGTAACTTTTATGAGTTATTATATTCTTTCTTAATTTATTTAGCCGTCACTGACATACGTCGTAAGGAAACCTTGACTAATAATTTCTAATTATAACTTTGAAAACGTTACTCCTGTCGTGGTTATTAATGCTCATATCTGCTCTGTGTGAGATAAAGCTTTTGCTCAGCAGTGGGCACTTGTAGGCTGATGATGATGATGATAGTAACGATTGTACTAGCTGGCGCATTATGGTCTCTGACAGGACCCTATTTAATAATAAAAATGCGTAAATGTGTTATTTTGTTTTTGTGTAATTGGACGGCAAACAAGCAGACGGACTACTTGATGGTAAGCTATCATGGGACACCCGTCACAACGGAGGAGTAACGAGGTCGTTGCCGACCCTTTAGCTTGCTCATTGCGCTTACCCCGCAACCCCGGCTGAACATTAGCCTTAATGAAAATAGTTAATGTTTTTTTTATAGTATGTTTCTCTTTGAAGGGACAAAACGTTACATAATGTTTTTTATCAACAACATAATTACAACCAACCAAAAATACGAGTACATTCAACCAAACCAAAAAGCAACCATATAAAAAAATAAAATAAAAGTTAATAATTGAATGGAAAAAATATTTTAGAAGTCGCCCCAGTAATTAAAAATGCTGGCATTAAGCAATCAAGTACAAAGGCGAGGTAGCAAGGGGCAGAATAAAGGCGGGCACATACCGAGCAATTAGGAGGGACCGTGCCAAATGTCGCATTCATTGTGGATGGCTTCATTTTATAGGAGACAGCGGGTCTGTACTACCCTTTACTATAGACTATAGTCACGTGTCACGTTGGAAAATAGTATCTACATATTTTAATATTTTCATTTTTATGTCATAGGTCGGCAAGCGAGCTGACGGATTACCTGATGGTAAGCAATCAGCGCTGCCCATGGACGCAGTGACGGGTAAGTTGCGAGTATGTTGCCGTCTTTTTAGAGATTAGGGTTTTGGACATTTAATACTTCTTAATAAAAAATCATTTTTGTGTGTATGTTTGAAAGCGCCAGCCTATTACTGCTTCAAATTAAAAAAAAGTGTTTGCGTTTTGTTATCCGTTCATTGGAAGGCTTTGATAAAATACCCAGAAGAGGTTAAGGCAGCGATTAAACTGTATTCTAGTAGCTAGTCAGAAATAAAAAGATTTTTTGTCTAAAAATGAGAGTATTAATCTTAATTCTAATATGTGTAAAATAATAAACTTATCTGGGGATCTAGTTATCGCCTCCAGTCTATTGTGATTTCAAAATGTATAGTGACAATATTAAGTAAGAAAATACTAATTAAGAAAGGTTTTTTATTCCATTTACAAGGTATACAAGTAGCCAATATGTGTTATTCCAGACAATAATCTATCTCTGTGCCAAATTTCATCTAGATCTGTTCAGTGGTTTTGTAAGAAAGAATAAGAAACACCATTCATACCTACTTACAAACTATTTCTTCTTCGTTTATAATATAAGCAGGATAAGTTTAGAATAAACATGCGTACACAAAAAAAAACAAAAAACAATCGAAACAAAATCATGTCAAGCAACAAAAGTAATAACAAAACAAAACAAATCTATCCGAAAATGAGCAAAACCTCACCGTTCGCTTATTCTAATTAGCAGAACCCTAATTCAATCAATGTTCACAAGAATTACCATTAATTAATTGATTTAATTAACATTTAATTTATACACCGCACTTCAAACTTGGACCACATGTGCTTTCTCTTTTACCAAGTTACCTTTGCGATTGTGCTATCCCCAATTACTATGATGTTAAGGTTGTTTTTCTCTGTGTGTAGTGACTGTGTATCGTTTGTATTGTAAAGCTTTGGTATTCAATAGAACGCCATATGTTCTCTGATGACGATTTCATTGGTAAAATCAAACCTAACACTTAGTAATTAGGGTTAATTTTTTAGTGTTTGAATGCTTTGTTGTATTAGTAGGTTTTTGTAGGGGGTGTTTTGTTCTTGATTTACCATTTTCACGATATGATAAGTGTGGGTGTTTATTTGGCAGGAATGGTTTTACTCATTCATTATCGAAAATTGTCTTTAAATGTTCTGTAAAAAGGACCGTATTTAACAAAGAACTGTGTCTACACCTTCGTGTAAACACATACGCTGGGTTTTGCACGAAAAGATGAAAGACTAGCAACTATTAACAATCGTTGAAAGAAATATGTCACAGAAACGATTACTTAAAAACAATATGCGTAAGTGAAAACAAAAACAACAAAAACAAATACGTAAATAATAAAATTACAACAACACAACGTTCATACGCTTTGACACAGTCGACTTTGACGGGAAACAATTGTTTATTCCCGGACATACTCGTACGGTGACGAGACAAAAACTTCGCGATTTTTCATTCACAGAATGTTGCCAGTATAAAAAACTACACGTGCGCCATTTTTGCCCTGAAAGTCATACTCATGTATAATATCCCTTTGTCTATACAAGTCTCTCGGGGTTGCCAGTTCTTTTTCAATTTCTTTGGCAGACTGTTTCGATCACAATTTGTGTTGACGACTAGCCAATTCCCAGTGGAAGGGTTGATAGGGATGCGAAACATAATAAAGTCCCGGGATTTCGAGTGTTGTCGACCGAGATTTTTTTATTGTACTATCGAATTTACCGAAATCATTTTCCAATTTTCGATGTTAAAACGAGTTTTTCGTAATTAAATTTTCGTAGTTGTATTGCGTTGATATTTTAACACTGGTATGCTGCGAGATTGAAAATTAAAAGTCGATCAGGTGGAAATCGTGAAAGTTCAACCGAAAATTTCTGATGTTGGTTTTTCAAATAGTTCCTGAAATTGTTGTAATTTTCGAAAATTCATCCATTCGTCGTTGATTTCAGTTTTCCGTTTTTCGTTTTTCGATTTAATCAAATCTTTCACTTCAGTTCTATTAGTATGATTTTTCAGGAAAAATAAATAGATATGTTAAGAAAAAAAAATAGCTATATGAACACAGACAAACTTTACATTTAACCGTTTTAATTTATAAATATTGTAATTTTAAATAATCCACTTATTAGTGTTACAAATTAATAAACAATGCATCTTAATAATTTAAATTAAATTTTAACTAGTAAACCAATAACCTCGTTGTAAAGTTTAAACCAATTAAACTTTCAAGCAGTACTTGTCATGTAAATCTCTACATAATATAAAAAAGTCGCTTTCTCTGTCCCTATATCCCTATGTATGCTTACATCTTTAAAACTACGCAACGGATTTTGATGCGGTTTTTTTAAATAGATGTAGTGGTTGACGAAGAAGGTGTATGGTGTATTAAAACATCCATTAAAAAGTGGAAAATAGAAAAGGCACGATTAGAAGGAGGTTTTATTTTTCTGATCCACTTTTTTCAAGCGTTACGAGGAAATACAGATTAAATTCTCCTTTGATGCATAACTGCTTAACCTTCGCCAAAGAACTATAAAGTAATGAGCATTCAAAAATTAGGGCTTCACCCAACTAGTACAGCACTAAAATCGAACCCCGAAATTCCAATTAATATCCAAATCAAATTGGGAGGCGTTCGACTGTGCGCCGAATAAAATTTATTCGACCAATAAATTACTAAGATAACAATTCTCTCTGTTTGTTTAATTTTATTCCAAATTATTCGGAATAATTAAAACTGTGAACTTTGCTACATGATGTGTTTAACGTGAATTTTAATTGAGTTACAAATTAAGGAAGTTCTTTTGCTGTTTTTTTTACGATTTTTCTCGCTTTAGCTTTACTACCACTTAGAAGCAGCTTACATAGATACATAGGTACTTGAAATACTAGAATTTGACACCACGTCAGTACAAAATATATTTGCGATAGAAATTATAATTTTAGTTGATATAAATTACTATCACTGATATCGTTGTTACTTTTGACTGTTATTATTCTTGTAAAGATTGTAATTGCTGGGTAAAAGTCTCTTCTCACACGAATAAGCTTTGAGCATTAATCACCACGCAAGTTCAAGGCAATTTGGTGACTTCAAACTCCTAATTTGAAGGTCTAGGTTTCCTAATAATATCCTTACATAATTAAAAACAAAATCGACTTTTTGAGCAGAAAATCGTGCTATATATACAGATAACAAGAAAATTTTCTCTGAAATAAGACGAGAAGTTACCTCGGAGAAAATTATTTGCACCGCAATACCGTTTGATTATAATTACAAGAAGGAATCGTAGCTATCTCCTTCAACCATTGTCTCAAGTTACCACCCAAAAAAAATACACAGAAAATCCACAAAGAAAAACTCTAATAAAATTATAAAACGCATTTTCTTAAAGAGATCTTCAGAACTGTGGTTTCATAAATAACCTTCTGTTTTCAAAAAAGAGTTGTACTTCTTTATATTTTTTTCTTTTTTGTTGCTGAGGGTAAAAGATAAAAAATAATTACGCTTTACCATAGCCAGTCACGACAAAAGCCTAATATTCTTTCATTAACTACGCTCAGAAAGAAAAAAAAAGGTTTTTTTTTGTTTTTTTTTTTTCTCTCACTTTTCCGCGGTACTCTAATTGGGTCTTTTTTCTATAAATTGAATCAGTTTTGAAACAAGGAGTTTTGGCGGTTAACGTTTTAACGTAGTAAAACATTATAATAACAATAAAGGTTAAGTTAATTTTTTTTTAATTAATTTTCGAAAGACTGGGTCAGAAAAAATGGATGAAATATTTTTTTTTTTAAGTAATTAGTTATTTTTTTTGCACTTGAATTTAAAATTTTCTTTTCCATGTAACGTTTAGAGCTATAAAATTATATTGTTTACAATTTTTTAAACTATGAATATAATATTGTACTTTTGTCTGGTAATAAAAGAAAAAAACTTAACATACTTTTTAATGCATATAACTTACAGGTTATTTTCGCGCGGTTTGGCCTACTGCTCGGCTCCTACAGATGGTAGCGTGATATTATAAAGTCTAAAGCATTTCTCGATACCTAAATGGTCTATTCAACACAAAAATTGTTTTTTAATTCAAACCAGTAGGTAATTTCTCAGATAAGTGTGTTCAAACAATCATAAAAACTGTTCTTTCAACTTTATTATACTTTTTTTTAAATAAACGTTGCCCCACACTATTTTCTCTGGATTTTCTCCTGTTTCGTATGCGGTTTCAAACATACAATTTCACATACACATGGATCACACAACGTGTTGTTCCGTGCGGGAATCGAAACCGCGACACGTTGCACGGCAGCCAGTTGCCCAGCCACCGCACCAATCGTGCAGTCATATTAGTATAGACTGAACGCCTTGTAGTATTAAAACTAAACATATTAAACATAAAATTTCTAAGGCATTCTTTGTTTAAAATAAATATATCTACGGTCATAGTAGGGCTAAAATGTAACAAATTAAGCCACTAAATGTTCTACCGAAATTCAGTAGTTTTTAAGTTATTTAGATTTTTTAGTATTTTTATGAAAAATCCCAGATTAAATCATTTGGAGCCAATTCAAAAATTATTTACGGCACGACACTACTGAAATTTAAGTTAATATCATAGTTGATGCCGTAGCAGATCTTTGTTAACAATTAAAAATTCAAAATGCCAAAAACTTTGGCAAATATCACAAAAGAAACATTTATTTTTTTGTGATTATTGCTATTACTTGATACAAAATTTTGTCTAGTGAAAAAAAAATTACTATGCCAAATGTACAAATTACTAGGAAAACACGTTATAATATACCAGTAACCCTGTATATTATAACTTACACACAGCACTAGCAATTTTAATAATAGAGTGGCCCAACTATATAATTTCCCATAAGAAATGTGGTACACAAATACACAGGAAGATGGGGTTGCCAATAGGGACAAAAACAGGAAAATTATTTCTTTGAACTGCCAATAAATTACTCAGTATAATGTGAAAGTTTATAGCCAATAATATTTTGTTGAAGTCAATATTATAATGTATATGGTTTTGTCAGGATGTTAGTAATATTAGTTGCTTTAGGTATATTAATTAAACAGTCAGTACAGTAACTTTGCAATCAGTTATCGAACTATATATCGCAGTTTCGATTGTAGCTTGGAACAAATATTTGTGTGGTTCTCTCATTGTTGATTTGGGTCTCATTTTTTTTTCTTAAAAAAAAACTTTGTCCCTAGCTAAAATTTTCTTCTGTGTCATGGGTGCGTATGTATTTGTGTATCACTCAAGGAGTTGGTACGTTCGGGAAACGAAACCGCGACACTTTGCACGACAGACGGTTGCCCTGTCACGGCGTCAACCAGTAATTTTAATGTTAGTAAACAAATTTGTTAATTTGTATGATTGAAAAAACACTAAAATGTTTAGTAGAAAAGCCTTAAAAACCCATAGTACACTCATAGTTACGTTTCAAAACATTCAAGTTATCTTGAAGAAGAAACAAGACCCCTCTATCTTTGCCTTCCCCTTTTTTTTTTTTTTTTTTTTTTTTTTTTGTCAGGGGAAAATCATCCAATGACTTCTCCCGCCCAGGGGAAGGCGAGAGAGAGTGTCAGACTCTTACTGACTAAAAACCCCCCCGTTCCTTCTCCTGCTCTGGGCCGAGGTCGCGGTGCCTCATTGCGCTTACCCCGCAGCCCCGGCTAAACATCAGCCCTTTAGGGCCCCGACTGTGGTGGTCTATTGGCTCTTTGAGGCGCGCGCGGAACGCTACGCGCCGTACGCTCGGGTCCAGTTCTGGTCGGGCGGCGAGCTACCCTTACTCGCCGTCCGCAGACCCGCGCTTACGGTGGCCGGAGATCATCCCTCGATCCCCGACGTCCGGAATGTCGCCTTCTGCGGCGGCTGGGGCGCGAGGAGGATAGTTCCCTCACGCGCTCCGCCTCCTCCTTTGCGAGCATAACTGCTTCGCAGAAGGAGGAGATAGCTTCCCAGTTCCTCTCACGCTGCACCATGGCCTCGATTAAGGCCGGGCGCGAGAGGTCGCCGCCGCCGATCACTTCCCTGAGAACACGGCGGTGCTCAGCCCAAGCAGGGCACTCCGCCACCGTATGCTCCACCGTGTCCTCCAGGTGATCCTCACAATGACGACACTCGGGCGTTTCCTCCCGCTGGATCCGAAACAGGAACCTACCAAAGCTGCCGTGCCCGGTAAGCACCTGCGTCAGGCGGAAGGTGAGGACGCCGTGGCGTCTCTCAAGCCACTCCTCAAAGAGGGGTCTTACCGCTGCTATAGTAGCGTGCCCGGCCCTCGGTTGCGACAGTCGCTGCTTCCACTCAGCCATGAGATCTCGCCGGAGCTCATTCCGCCACGCACTAATTTGGCGCGGCAGAGGATCCTCGCCCCGGCGACGCGCGTCTGCGCGCAAACTGTAGACGCGCGCGAGCGCCTTCGCTTCCAGATCCCATGGCGGTGATCCGGCAAGGAGGTTCGCCGCCTCCCCGGAGATCGTGCGATATCCGCGGATTATTCGGATAGCCATGACCCTCTGGGACGCGACCAGCGTACGAGCCGGCCGCCGCTTCAAATCCGGCGCCCACACAGGGGCACCGTAGAGGGCCATGGATCGCACAATCCCCATGTACAACCTCCGGCAGGAGGCGTTTGGCCCCCCGAGGTTGGGAAGGAGCCGCTTGAGCGCGGCCCCAGACCGTTCCAACTTAGGAGCCAAACGACGAAAATGCTCCGTGAAATTCCATCGGCTGTCGAGAACGAGACCCAGGTACTTCATCGCCGACTCGACGCCGATGGTAACTCCTCCTGCCATTATTTGGGACCCATCTGGAGGTGGCGCGTTCCGACGGCCATAAAAACACATGGCCTCGGATTTGTGAAGCGCCACCTCGAGTCCCAACTGCCGGATCCTTGCAACGACTGTCGCGACCGCTTGCGACATCAGGTCGGCCGCCGCCTGATGTGACCTCCCATTCGCCAGCACCAGCGTGTCGTCAGCATAACAAACAATGCTGACGCCGCTCGGGAGGTCGGTGCGTAGCACCCAATCGTACCCGATGTTCCACAGGAGAGGTCCCAGGACCGATCCCTGTGGAACACCGCGCGACACCTCTCGCCGATTCCACACGCCCCGGTGACCGGGGTAGATGACGCATCTGTCCGTCAAGTAAGCCTCGACTACACGACGGAGATAGGCAGGCACCCGGTGATACCGGAGTGCCTCCAGAATGCAGCTCCAGGGCAACGAATTGAAGGCGTTGGCGATGTCCAGAGACACCGCCACGACGACTCGCCCCCTGGCCAACGCAGTCCCCGTCGTGAGGTCCCTCACGCGCATGATGGCGTCCACCGTGGAACGCCCTCTGCGGAAGCCGAACTGGCCGTCCGCTAAATCCGGCCCCCTTCCAGACAGGTGCCCGACGAGGCGGTCTGATATTATCCTCTCGAACAGTTTTCCCACCTCGTCGAGCAGCACAATGGGCCGGTACGCGGACGGAGAGTCCGCAGGACGCCCCGGCTTCTTCACGAGGACCAGTTTACCCGTCTTCCACGACAGCGGAAACTGGCCCCTCTCCAAGCATGCGCTGAAAAGACCAATTAGTCGAGGCCTGAGAGCCTCCGAGGCCAGGACCCAAACCTTGGCATGCAGCCCGTCAGGTCCTGGGGCGGTGTTCTTGCCGCTCAGCCGGCGCACCGCCACCCTCAAATCTACCTCGGTCACTTCCGGAGCGGATTCACCGTCGTCGTCGTTGTAGCCCGCATTGGGCACCGCAGGGGGCGGAGACATAGTGGGAGGCGTGTAACCTATCTGTGGTCGGGGGAATAGCGCCCCAACCACTTCGTCCACGACCTCCGGCCGGAGACTCTGAGTCAGTGGGGGCGCCCAGGTGCGGAGCTTATCACGCACCATGCGGTAGGGGCGTCCCCACGGGTCTCTGTTCAGAGTCTCCAACATCTCCTCGCGGGCCCGATCTTTGGCCCGCCGGATCTCCACCCTTAGGGTGGCCTTCGCCGCCCTGTACTCCTCGTACAGCTCCGCCTCTCTGGTTTCAGCGTCCAGAGGGCGGATACGGAGCCTGCGGTGCCTGGTGTATCGGCGTCGCGCTGCGGTGCACTCACCACGCAGAGCAGCCAGCTCCTGCGACCACCAATACACCTGGCGCTTGCGTTGGCACGCCCGGATCCGGGGCATCGCCACGTCGCACATCCTGGACATGGCGTCCTGGAGCCATCTCGCCTCCTCGTTAACGTCGGCAGGCCTGACCGGTGGTATCACCCAGGCCTGCACGACTGCGGCTTCCAGGAAAAGCTCCCGATCCAGTTGCCTAAGCGCCCAACGCGGGCCACACGGGGCCTGTCTGACTGGCGGGTCTGCGGACTCGGCGGAAACGTCGAACCGTATATAGCGGTGGTCCGAAAACGTCTCCACCTCCTCCATGACGCGCCAGTCGCCAACGCGCGATGACAGAGCGGGGCTAGCAAACGAAATGTCCACCACTGACTCGCCCCGCATCCGTATGCACGTGGGGACAGAACCCCGGTTCAGCACGACTAGGCCTGTCTCCAGAGCCCAGTCTTCGACCATCCTTCCCCGGACATCAGTGAGCCGGGAACCCCAAGCCAAATTCTTGGCATTGAAGTCCCCGAGGACCAGCACGGGGAGGGGACGGAACCCGACGACGACGGTGACTAATTCCCTGAGGGAGTTGTGGAACTCGACGAGAGTTCGGTTCGGAGAGAAGTACACGCCCACCACGGCGATCTCTCCGAACCGAGCCGCGACGCAACCCCTGCCTCGCTGAGGCCCTTCGGGGGTTGGGGTACCGGCGGCGGCCGACGAGATGATGGTCACCGAGCCGTCCAGGTCTGACAACCAGTGTTCCCTGGGTGGAACGAAGTACGGCTCGGAGACCACAGCAACATTGATCGACCACTGCGCCATGCTCTGGAGCAGGAGATCCTGAGCAGCGGCGCAGTGGTTGATGTTCGCCTGGAGGAGGCGTAATGGAGCCATTATTGGCAGTCCATCACGACCTCCTCTCTGGCACCGGCGACAGCAGCAGTCGCGGAGGCGGTGGCGACTGTGTCTGTATCGACGGGAACGGCGGGGGCGGTAGAGGCGGCAGAGGGCCTAACTTTACCCCTGGGATTGGCGGGGGGGGAGCAGGTTTTGCCCCCAACCCGGTGATCAGCCGGCTTACCAGCCGCCGCACATACTACGCAGTGTAGCGGTGCGGTGCAAGTGCCGGCCCTGTGACCGGGCTGACCGCAGCGGAAGCAGCGGTCGCTACGGTCTACCTCCGAGGTGCATTTGGCACCCACATGGTGACCAATTAGGCAACGATAGCACCTCAGAGGCCGGGGCTCAAGCAGCTTCACCTGCGCCGAGACCCAGCCCACCAGGAGTCTTTTGCCCTCCGACAATTTTTTTGCCGCTGTGACGGGGCAGCTGACTACCACAGTCCGCAGCCCCGTGCTGTCCGGGCGGATGGTGCCTGCCTTCACCTGGTCCACAGGACACTCCCCCATCCTGGCGACAGCGGCCGCCACCTCATTCTCCGTCACAGAGTCGTCCAGGCCCATAATACGTAGCTCCAGGCATTTAGTGGGCCTGGACACGCGAGCCTCGTCCGCTGCAAGGCACGTCCTGAGCCTCTCGGCTAGGGCGTCAGCGGACGACCCGCTGGCCGCGCCGGGGACCTCTAAGAGACGGGCTCCAGTGGCAGTGACCCTCACTGCGAACCCGTCGGGTGCCCCGAACTCCGCAGGAGATACCGCCCCCTTCAACTTTTTGAGTACGTCCCCGTACGTCACCCCCTTTTTAGCCGCATCCGGCTGTAGTGTAATCACTACAGCCGAAGATTTGGGGGCGAGGAGCATTGCCGCGGCGCGCTTCTCCTTGCGCCGCTGCTGCCGCCGTTGCCGCTGCTCTTTCTTGCGGCGCTTCCTCGCCTCCTTAGCGACCCTCCTCGCTTCCCCGGCCACCTGCCACTCGCCATCGGCACACAACTCCGATGGGGTGGGCGCCGCTCTGGCTGGAGCTCTAGCGGCTGCACCCCTGCGCCTGCGACTCATCGGCGCCGAAGCTGAAGTTGGAGCTTGCGCTGTCAGAGCCGCAGGTGCCGCCTTCGGCGCTTTCGCCGGCGTAGGCGCTTTCGCCCCCTTCTTCGCCGGTGCCTCAGCCCGAGCGCCGCAGCTGGTTGAAGGCTTTGCTGCTGCTGTTGCGTAAGAGCCAGCTGCAAGCGGGGGTCGGAGGAGCCTAGCCTCCAGAGCGTCAAAACGCTGTTGAAAGGCGGCCATCTCTCGCCGCATTAGGCCGAGAAAGTCGGCCTCCGTTGGCTGCGCCGGTTGGGGACGGCCTCCGCGAGCAGTGGCGAGCTCTGCCTTAGCTGCTCGGAGTTCAGCCTCCAAGGCCGAGTTCGCAGCCACCAATCGGGACAGTTCCCGTCGCATCCCGGCTAGCTCCTTATGCAGAGCAGCCATTTGCCGCCCCGTTGACCTCTGCTGGGCTACCGCCGACATAATGGCGGCTTCGGCGTGTTGAAGCACTCCGTATCTGCCAGCCTGGGTTTTCTGGCCAGCCACCGTACGAAGTGCTTCCTTCACTTCATTGCGAAGGCTCTCAGCGCCGCCTTCGCTTACAGAGCCCATCTTTGCCTTCCCCTAAAAACACACTAGCGCCACACTCTGTAGGGACGTAAGTGAAATAATTTATCATTGTGATAAAACGGCACAAGATATAATGCTAACATTTATAAATATGTGAAAAAGTAGATTTATAACTCGCCAGTAACGTGATAGCTTAGAGGAACATAACATTACACCACTTTAGTTTGAAGAGGTGAGCTGAATTACTTGTGAAGCACTCAAAACTATCGTTTATATAATATGTACTTTGTGAAAAAGACAGTAACATACATATTTATATTTCACAAGGTATATTTTTTAGCATTTACGTGTGGGCGAGCCATGCTTCGGCACGTATGTGTCAGCTCGACCGGAGTCATACCACGGCCTCATTGAAAACTGACGTGAAACACAACAAGACCAGAAGTTACCGGAGACACAACCCTCTCCCCCTTCCTCTCCCCCAATACCTAAATCCCTAGAATGTCGGCAACAGATTCGTAACTCTTCCATCGTCGGACGTCCATGGGAGGCGCTGTTTGCTTACCATCAGAAAACCGTCTCCTCGTCTTGTAATAAAAATTCACGTATAGCTCGCTTTTAAACAAAATATTATAAACATTACTATCATCAAAAATAGACTAAAATTACGTGTAAACGATACAAAATACCTCAAAATATTCCATTTCAGTGTAACGTTACTAATTCGACAAATAATGGAGTTTCCACGAAATTTGCAGATCTGAGAACAATTTGAAAAGATACCTACAATAATTAAAAAAAAACAAAAAGTAAAGCTTTGTACCTTAAGAAGAGGCAACAATGACTTTTATGTTGAAACAAGAAAAATTTTAGTGAACATATTTATTGGCAAGTTTATTGTATTTTTTTTAATAAATCCTATTACAAGAACAAGGTTAAGTCGATAGAAAATCACGAGTTTTCGTGTCGGTATTCCTGTTTAAATAACGAACTTATCGCTCATTTTTCGATTATAAGTTCAACTATTTTGTTGAGAAAAAGTCGTAAGCAAATTCGCTGAAAAAAGTCTCTAAGTTCGAGAGCTCTCAATCTAGGTAATCATACTATCGAATTATACATACATTATCGAATATCCAAAATTTTCCTTAACATAACTAACCCGAAATCAAATAACAAATCCACCAGGAAGTTAATTAAAAGATTAGTTTAATATTCATCGAAAATCCGACATCTAACCCTTTATAAAACCACAAACAAAAGCCAAAACTAACTGCTCGATTTAACCAGAAAACGTGCAGATAACTCTTACAGCGGTACTGTTAAATTCTCTACTGTGGAGTTAATTCAAGTTTGGTAGATAAATTTCTGTAACTTTCGGAATATATCGTGGCCTTCAATCGGTTTCAAGTGAAGTTAATTTGGTTAGGAACGGGCGGCCATCTTTTTTGTGAGACTGTTACTGTTACGTAGGTAAAGTTTAAAGGTTTTACTACGTGAGATGTTAAATGTTATATTTCGGTGAAGTTTTATGAAATGGGTTTTGAATTTTTTAGGAAATATTCCAATTTTAAAATATTCGTAAAAAACTATCTTTAAAATTAAAAAATCTAAATTCTGCTAATCATTACTTTAGTATGTAGTCTTGTCTACTTTACAGAATATCTCTAGTACCTTGAATCTTATCTTTATAATCCTACTAAGAATATACTATCCTACTCAATGTGAAAGTTTGTGAGTATGTATTGATGTATGTTTGTTATTCTTTTACACAAAAACAGATGGACCGATTTTGTTGAAAATTGGTATGTAGATAGGTCACCCTGGATTAACACATAGGCTGCTTGCCTTGCGTTTCATCAACACACCACGCGGGCGAAATCATGGTAGATCGCCAGTCACAAATAATATGGAATATCCAGAAATCAAAACAATCTACAAAACGAACTGAATGATAGCCACTCTACATAAAACTTTCCACAGAGAAGCGTACGATTCAAACGCTTCGGAAAATCTTGTGAAACTTTCAGCGGCGATTGGTCTTACATTAATTAATTGGGCCTGAAACTTGTGAAACAGGCTAGTTTTTGAAACGATGCTTATCAACGCTCAATTTGAGAGGTAACTCGACAGTTTGGGAGTTTACTGAGGACATTTGTAAGTTTAAATTGAGGTTTATTTGACGTGATGTTTGTTGATTTGTGTTGCTTGGGTGGCTGTTGATTTTGGCTGTTGATTGAAGAATTCTGTGTTTGAAAGTTTTTTTTATAATCATCACTGCTGAGCAAAGGCCTCATCTCATTATTTATACGTCGGCTGTATTGTAAGTCAGTGTCTATAGGAATTCTGAACGTCACAAGTATTGGCTTACCAATTGATTATTTTATCTTTAAATGAATATTATTTTTGATAAAAATCAAAATATGTACCTCAAATATTAATAAGAATATTTAGTATTTTATAAATATTATTTTAAAAAACCAAGTCCCATAAACATTAGATTACGCACAAAACGACTCGACGCATATTATACGAACTCTCCAGCTTTATTATATTAGTATAGATTATATCGTTTTGTACCTACATAATCTAAAATAGAAATATTATTTTATTAATATTCAATTAGATATTATAATCTGTCATTAATAAATTGGTATATGTCCGAAACATTAATTGATATTTGTATTTAATAATAGAAATAGGTAGAATATTTATTTTGTACATTTAGTTTGTAGCATTCATATTATATGTATGTATTAATCCGCTTGTTATTCTATTCAATTTCCAATAAATAATAGATTATTATTTTTAACTTGATAATTCCTGGAATATTGTGTATAAGAAAATATATAATACCTATAAAATTAATTCTTCATAAACGAATATAATAAAATGAACCTAGTGTTTTTTCAGTTAATGATAACTAACAAATCATTGTAGTTAAGTGTATAGCAACTAAAAATGTTTTTCCAAAATCCTTTGAAATAGAAAAGCTAATTTAAAAGGGATATTTTATATAAAGAATTGTCCGACACTAATTTTTTCTCCGGTGTCGTGGGTGCGTTTATAAATATACGAATTCACAAGCATATCACACCCAAACCCAAAACAACAATTTAGAGAAAACAGTTGTTCCATGAAGGAATCGAACCTGCGACTCGTTACTGTGCAGTGAATTTCTCTAAGTTCCAATCCTACATACATAAATGTGAAAGTTTATGAGAATGTATAGATGTATGTTTGTTATTTTTTCACGCAAAAACGGCTACACGCATTTGGTTAAAATTTGATATGTAAATAATAGTTGATGCCATGGACTAAGACATAGGCTAACTTTTTATCTACCACGCGGGTAAAGCCACGTACGAAAGGCTAGTATAATAATAAAATCAAACTCATAACATCGTATTAAAAGTTACAGTAACAACACTTTAATAGACAAATTAAAAAAAACAGCAGCTTTTTTTTTTCAATTCCAAGCTATGTGTGTTCCCCTTAAATTGTAGCCAACTTTGAAGCGAGGGGTAAGGGAATGATTTATCAGCGTGCCCTGGGGGTAAGACATGAAATCTTTTTGATAAAGGTACAATGGCTATCAAGGAGGCCACAATCGTAACTTGATGCCACTGGTTTTGTTATCTATGTAAGTATGTATACTATTAATACCTATACCTAGAGGTTTTTTTATTTGTTCCGTTGCGTAGGTAAGACTTTTGTCTTCATCATCATCAGCCTATAAGTGCCCACTGCTGAGCAAGGGCCTCTTCTCACACAGAGAAGGTTAGAACATTAATCACCACGCTTGCTCAATGCGGGTTGGCGATTTCAAACTTATAATTAGGAATGATTAAGTCCAGGTTTCTTCACGATGTTTTCCTTGACCGTATGTCAGTGGTGTCTAAATAATCATAGAAAGTACATATAACTCGGAAAAAGTCACATTGGTACTTGCCAGGTTTCGAACCCACACACACACACACACTCATGCATGAGAAGCGGGCGCCTTAACCTCCGGGCCACCACCACAAGACTTTTGTCTTAGGTAGTAATATTTCAAAATTAAAAAAAAAATTAAAATTAGGTTTTATATTCTAATGTGAGAGGGTTATGCTTCGGCGTGAATGGCACGATTGGAGTGATACCACGGCCTTACAGAATACCGTCGTGGAACTATGCTTGAGTTGTATTTCGTCGTGAGGTTACCAACATTCTTATTCCCCAAATCCCTTATCCTGAAATCCCTAATAACCCTCATAGGACCGCAAGGCACTTGTAGTAACTCCTTTGGTGTTACAAGTGTCCATGGGCGACGCCGATTGCTTACCATCAGGTAATCCGTCTGCTTGTTAACCGACCTATGCCACAAAAAAGGAAGTGTTATGCTTATTTCTTCTATAATTAAAATATATAATGTTACTAAATAAAAGATTCTCTGGAAAAACAGCGAAGCTGACGACCTAGTTTAAAAAAATGTAGGTCGCATTTTTAGGTGTGCCATTTTGATAACGTTAGGTACCTGTTACGGCAATCCAATTATTTTTCCTGTTGTTTTAGTACTTACCTGAAAAAATAAACAAAAAAACATTTTAAAACAAATTTTATAATATAACATTTATGAAAAAATAAAATACTATTATAGCTAGTTTTATTATTTCAACTGTGTGAGTGATGCTACTGGAGGCCCAATCATTTCCATTTCCCTCCCTCCTCATTACCTAAATATCCAAAAATCGAACCCTCAAAGGATCCTCCTAGGTTGCTTACCATCAGGTCAGCTCGATTGTCACATAAAAAACTGAATTTAACAAGAAACAGAAACAAAAATAAAACTTAATGTAAATACGAAAATACTTTCTTAATTATCTAATCTACATTAAGGTTGAACAAACCATGAAAAGGCGTATAAACTTAACTTAATAATCTTCCCTAATCTTTTTACTTAAATAGAATGAAAAGTACCTTCCTTAGAACAGAACCGTACTTAAAAAAAAAAATTAAAATTTTACCTTAAAAAAATTAAATAAAGCTAACGGCACACTAGGGCGTAACTTAATAAAAATCCTGTTACATAATTGTCTGTTTTTAAATGTTTCACAAAATTTACTAAGTTAGCCTACCAGTGTTTCAACTTTGGACATTAATCCACTTGAAACTGTTTAAGTTTTGTTACACCTTAAATAATGTACAGACAGACAGACACCCTAGGAATATTTTATTTAATTATATAAAAAAATGTTTTTTAATCTTTAGAACGTAAGTCTTATTCTTGGATGCTCGTTGAGAAAGCTAATATGAGTCTGTTCAACTATAACGATTTTTAAACCAATTTGATTTCTTTTCCTTTGAAGCATCAAGAACTAGCTTAAGTCCGCAGTTTCGCGCGCGTGGTATGTAAATAAAAAGCCTGTGTTAATCCAGGACATCATCTATCTACATACTAAATTTCAACGAAATTGATCCAGCTGTTTTTGCGTGAAAGCATACGTGCAAACATAGATACATTCTTACAAACTTTCACATTTTTAAAATTAGTAGGATTATTATATTTCTGATATTCTATAACACAAGTTGATGTAAACCTCATTATGTTTTTAAGTAAACTTTTAAAAGTTGGTAATATGCTATATACTTAAATACCTACAAACTCTTTTTCAAAATAAATCGTTTATCCCAGTAGCTATTAAAACCCTTTCCAGTATTATCTTGTAATAAAAAGTGAATATAAACCGAGTTATAAATTGTTTTATTACATTGTGCTCACAAATAAAAAAAAACAATAACTTTTTGTTTTGCCAAGACGTTGTTATTTTAGGTAAGAATTTTCAAAGGATATCTACGAAATTAAGTTGAAAAAGAGAATGTTCTTTTTCAGTACAACTATTTTTATGAAACTAAAAGAAAATAAATTAGAATGTTTTCATCGAATCGTCACACTAGACACTAAGTAGAGACATTATAATTAATTTAGAGCGAAGTCAAACAAAATCTACATTCATAAAAACTGCAAACTAAACGTTTATATTTAATTTCAGATCAATCGCTTTAAATTACAAGATCTACTTCACAAGCTAACATTGGAAGTTAAAGAAAACTTTTGTCACAAAAATCTAAATCCAAAAAATTGTTACCTTGAAATCTTAACCAAGTAATAATCAATTTTATCAATTACAATTTGAAAACATATACACTCAAAACGCTAAAAGCAGACCAAAAAAAACAATTGAATTCACTCAAAATAATAAAATTACGATAAAAGAAAATTCTGTTTCCCATAACACTTGTCTACCTAACAGTACCTACCCATCCAACAAAAGTTTCCACACCGTAAAATTTATTGTTCAATAATAAATCTTAAATATAAAACGCGAAGGTTCAACGTTGTACGACAGCCGGCCGAGTTTTATCACTTTTGTTACAGTCCTTCCGAGATTTTATTAAAACTATTTTGCGTCTATTAAACTTAGGAAAATGGGTTCTGTACGCTTGGGATTTTATATTGAATGGTATAATATGTTGTTGAACATTTTGCTAGTTTCTCACGTTATATCAGTAAACATAATATGTTCATTCCGCACATATTATATAGATATATATATACCATATACTGATATATGGTTTATAATTTGTATGAAGGTAGGTATAGTAGGTTTATTATATATAAGTATGTATTTTACACCTTCTTTTTTATGTGATAAACTAGCAAAAGAGCAGACGGTTTACCTGATGGTAAGCAATTAGCACCGTTAATTGACAACTGCTACCACAGCGGTGTTACGAGTATGTTGCCGACCTTTTGGTGATTTAGAGATTGGGGATTGATTGGGACTCACAAGGCGAAACACCACGCTGTGATTGTATCACGCCGGTTTTCTGTGAGGCCGTGGTATCTCTACGTCAAGCCGAAGTGGTTCTCACACACTTAAAAGAACCTCTATGAATGACAACTAAAACATTATACCCATAAGGAACACAAACAAACCCGGGAGCGAAACACAAGCTGAACATAAAATAAACTCGTCTACAAAGCTAAAAGTCGATTCGAAACTTCAGGTCCTGTTAAAACTATGTTCCCATTAAAGTTTATGCTGCGAACAGAGATGTTTGCCTAAAATCCCGTTTGGAACACTGGATTCCGTTTCTGGAATTTGTTTGTCTTAGTGCCGAGCTCCATTGTGACACAGATTAATGATTCATGCTGTACTACTGTGCTGTTGTGGTCAACTTGTGTTACAGTGTATCGATAGGTTTATTTCGTTGAAAAGGGAAGATGTAGTGTGTGAAAGAGAAAGTGATTATTTTGTTTAATGTAGTTTGACTGAGACAGAATTTTGAATCCGCTTATATGTTTGTTTAGAAGGCAAATAGAACATTAGTGATAGGTCATTGGTTGAATTTGCTATAATATATAACATTTTCTCTTTTCAAACAACTAAAAAATCTTCAAAAACCCTTATTTGGCTCAAAAGGCTGGTAGCGCACATGCTACTGCCGATTGCTTAAAACCAGGTAAATCGTTTGCCACTGTATGACAAAAAAATAACGTTATTTTTCAAAACCCCTTCTACCTAATCCCACAAAAAAAGAGAAAACAGGCCACAAAATCCTATCCATATTCCGTAAACCAATAATAATAATCATTATTCCACTCTTGTGCGGATATCTCTCGGAGAAGTATTGAAAGTTGGTAAAAGTAAAAAAAAAAGGAAAGTTTTGTAAACAAGCAGCTAAGTTGGAGATTGATGGCTTCACCTCCGAGAATAGGTACACGCTCAGAAGTTTGCCAAACAAACCGACAGCTGGCCAACACGACCAATGTGTTGGATCCAATGTTTGTCGAGACATACGAACGATTTGTTCAGATGATGTAAGTATAGATGCCAATTTTTTTTTTGGCTAAAAGTAATAATGTTGTACAGGGTTTGTAAGGGATTTTGTAAAGGCAAAGATTGGCGAAACGCAACGCTGCTTGTTGTCGTTTCACGCCGGTTTTCTCTGAGAATGTGGTGTCACGCCAAGTCGAGGTCGAGCCGACCCCTTCGAATACAGACCTATTTTAAGCTAAGAATAACACACTCAAAACTTCACTACTTAACTTATTAACAGCCATCGTTAACTAGGGCTCGTCCGTTGCAGTTTAGGATTATACTTTTTTTACTCTTAATCGTTTCTTGGTAACGATGCTTCTACCTTTTAATGATAATTAGGGTCTCTGCTGGGGGGATTTTTATGAGAGACCAAGGCAACATATACATAAGAAACGTGCCTACTTATACATATATGTATATTCAGGGTGTTATTTTGAACGAGGTACATTCAAGGAGACAATTTTGGTGCTCAATTACAACAACCTTTCCAAAGGACCAATATCAAAGGCTCAAAAATAAATTTACTTTCCAAATACAAATCGCTACATTGATCATTTTGCGTGGAGAAAAAACATTTTTTTTTTTTAGATTTTCATATTGGTCTTTTTAAAAAAGATGTTTTATTTAAGCACCAGAATTGGGTCCTTGATAAGCCCCTTGTTCAAAATAACACCATGTACATATATATTTCTACTTACCTCCGTCAATTTATCATATTTTGTAAGTAGGTAAGTAGGTAGGTAGCTGTTGTTCATGGCAGCCCATTGAATCATAGATTGAGCAACTTCCATCTATGTTTTGTTAAAAGTCGTTTTGCTTACATGATATTGTTTGGTGGCAACAAAAATAAACGCTTTCGTAATAAGTAAGAAAAATAATTTTGAAAAAACATGCTCTTTGCAATCGAAAAAGATTGTTAGATTTCTCCAAAATTTGTAATTATAACTCCAATTTCTTCAAAAATAAATTCAAGACAACGACTTTAGAATTCCATTTTCAAATAGGTACAAAATATACCACAATTTCCAACTTAGAAATATCCAGCACAACTTCCACTCACACATTTACGTAGGTAGTAAATAATTTCATTTCATACATACACATAGCACTAGAATTGCACGGAACGGAACTAAACGGCAAAGGTTAAATGTGAGTGGATGACGTCACGTAACTCTGACGTCATTGAAATGCGTTTGTAGTACACGGTGGTACAGGTAACACAGCATTCTACTAAGTGCAGCTGCTAAGCGCAAGGACCAAAAAGGACCAGGTCAACAATTTGGTGCTTAAGAATGCAAAGTTAAAGTTATGGTAGAATTAGGGATTTGATATGATGATTTATGTATTGAATAAGAACAAGGTAGAAGCTATGTTATTTCTTATTGATAAATAAACGATTAGTAACCACAACAATTTAAAAAAAAACCCTACATAACAAAACAGAAAAAACCCAAAGACACCTAATACATTCAACCGCAAGGACCACGTTTACGGAGCGAAGGACCAAATATAATAACAGCAAGATTTTATAGAAGAAACAGTAAACCGCATACATAATTAGTAATTAACATAACTCGTCAGAACGCTTGCTTTGCCCCAGTTATTATACAAACACTATTTGCAAGTTACTATGTAATTATATCTTTTGCAATTTATATAGATTTAGACGTTATTTTCTCTCTTATTCTCATCTTGAGGTGAAATGAAGCTGATTCTATCGTGCTTTCAAACCATTACACGGTAGAATTAAATATGAGTATCATAATATCATAACATTGTGGCCTACAAAAGCATATTTACACAATTGGTCCTTTTACATTTTGTACAATTCTATTTAGCAAAAAAAAAATAAATGAAGATGATTTAGAAAGAACCTATATTTTTCTGAAATTGAGCGACAAATGTTAATATTATTTTTCAAAAATCTCAAGTAACAGTCTGCCAAAATATTCCACCGTGTGTAACGCAAAAAATTTAAGAAGAAATTGTAAGTAAAGATTCGTGCGGAACTCGGTCCCCACTCTCAAATACTTTGTATCAACGCAAGAATAGCGATCAATCAATCAGTTTAGCTTTTGTTGGTCTTCTAAAATAATATGTCACAAGTTTTTAACTTGGATTTGTGGTGACGAAGACAGAGACTCATCGATGACTTTTTTTTTCGTTGATCATTTCCTCTTTGGGGAAGTTGGGAATCTAAATTCGGATCGAAGGACCAATTTTTTATTGGGTAAGCCTTGCAACTTAAGCTTTAAAAACGTATGATTGTATGTCTATATGGATATATAAGTGAAACCCGGTAAATACTCCACTAATAAAGCCGATATTAATAAATAAATAAGATTTTTTTTCTAGAAAATTCTAAAACGGATTTAGTTTTTACAAAAAAAGAAAGTTACAAACACGCAATGCGAAAGCACAATTTTCTTATGAGTGGGTTCCGGCTATGTTTTTTTAAATTCTAAATTTTTTTGTTTTGAAACGAAAGAAAATATTTTAGAAGACCATGCCATAAATGCAATTATCAGACGATTGGCTGCTAGGTATCTATATTATCACATTTTTTCCTTTTCTTTATCATTCAAGGCGAAAAAAACATTAATAAAGTAATAAATATTTTATAAAATCAAGGACCTGGCCATGTCAATTAACACTTTTAAATATCCTTTAAAAAAAATTGATTTTCAATTATCCTAGTAATAGAGAGCAATTATTTAGTTATATTTAGATGTTGACTTATTTCCACTGAGCTAAATAAACAAAATATTAAATTTAGTTCCATGTAATATAGTATTAGCTTTTCTGATTACCTAATTATGAATAACATTTAATATAAATATACTTAGTGCTAATATTTACTTATTAACTTATGTGTGTATCACATCAAAGCCAGAATGTTTATATATGTACTTCTACTAAAAACAAAAATAATGTTTTACTAGTTTATGCCATATTTATGCTTTTTGAAACATTTTGGAATTTTCCACCAGTGTTTACACCAGATGACAGTCTAGCCAATTTCGGATACTAATATCCAAATAAACGAACAGAAAAAAGAGAAAAAGACAATCAGAAATAAAAATTTCGACATGAAATTTGAACCCTAAAGGCTTAGCAATAAAAACTATAATTATGTTAAGTACGACTATTTATAAGGCTTAAGTATGCTTAGTGAAAACGATTCATTTACGCGTACCCACATACGACACGATGTGGGCTCTATTCTTTCTGCTGTATTTTATAAGTGAGTGTGTTTTCTAAATGTATTTTGACAAAATTGGTGGAAATTTTCGGTCTTCGAGTGTTTTAGAGTCAATCTTACTCATACGACTTTAAGGGCTCACTAGGCACTGACAGATAAAATTAAATATTCCAGGTCTAACCTTAGCAGAACTCTCACAAACCCAAGGTGTTACTGCAGTGGATCTAGTGTTAAGTGGTCTTAAGGAACAGGACTGGAGTGATAACGACACACCATGCATAGAACAAACATTACAAATATTGAACAATGTGAAAAATTATACTGTTTGGGCAGTTTGGGGTAAGATCTAGTTAATTTTATTCATTAGAACGGCATGATAAATGCCTTAAGAAGTGAAGGGTCAATGAAAGTGAAAAGAAAGGCTTAAGAAATAGTAAAAATAGTTTTAAAGGAAAATTAAAGTACATGATAAGTAAAAAGGAAGAATTAAAGCCATAATACATTCAGTAAGCCGTTTTGTAAATATAGTATTGAACATCCATTATCAAGAAAATTTTAACCACAACCTATTCCCTACAAAACATTTATTTTTTTCAGTGTGGAATTCAATGCACAATCCAGTTGGTTCATTCTATGGATCGGAATACAGTTTGGGTAACTATGATCAGTGTCTGAACGCCCCTACAACTACAGCTGACCCAAAAATTGTCACTCAGTACTGTTTAGCTGATATTACACTGACTGAAAAGGAATATGAAAAAAGAGAACATGATGTGTTGGGCTCTACAGAACCTTATGTTGCCGTAAGTCTACTATACTATATATAAAAGTCAAAGCTGTGGAAATGGCAAATAAAAACGCTTTTACGAAAGTTAAAACTTCTTACAATTATTATCACAGTACTACCAGCTACAGTTTAGTTCATAAACAAATTTAAAATAATGTTTTCAATATAACATTGATTTTCATAAAGCACCCAGCCTTGTTGACACAGATACAGTAAGTTAAAGAAAACAAGGACGAAAGAGCAGATTTAAGTTGTCTTTTTCTAAAATCTTAATTGGTTGACTTGAACACAATAGCAAGAGTACATTGTAGTTCTAATTAGTAACCTACTGCATCATGCAATGATTTATTTTCTATTGTGAACGTGTGTGTTTTAAAAATTAGGTTATAAATGCTCAGTTGAACAAAGAAATTGTAGTTTTATACTGTCTTACTCAGAATCAATATCATCGTCATCATCATTATCATCATCATTATCCTGTATTTCTTCTTGCTAAGATCGCTTCTCAAATGAAGCTTCATCTTCTTTTTAATCCAATGACACCTCTATTAAGACTTGCTTCAAAGTAAGTTCTTTATTTTGAATTTTCTAGACCAGAACTCCTATAGGCCGTAACCTCAATAGAGTGATATGGGGAACCTGTCTTCCGTCTACCTGCAAACCTGATACCATCACCAAAATCCTCAAGGTTATGTACCAAATCAACCCTTTGACTCCATCAGTACCAAGGATCACTGTTGATACCTGTGAAGCAGCTAACAAGACTACGGAATATAGTTTTGGATTTTATGCTTTTATGTGAGTAGTTACAGTTGCTTTTGTTTTGGCTGGTTCTGATTTAATAGTTTTTTTTTTGTGATTTTAATAACCCTATTTTAAAACAAGATACATATTAATTTAAAGCAAAGCACACCGTACGCCATTGAAGAAACCATCATAATTAAGCCTCTTATTAATAAAAGCACATTACTATTACATTTACTAAAATTGACCTTTTCAGGACTTTAATAACACTACTAGTCGCAACTTCAGTCATTTCAACATACTATACTGAACGATCGTACACCAAAACCTGTAAGTTTCATAAGAGTAATTACATCTGAACATAAGTTTAAGTAATCCACACTAATAATATAATCTATTAAATTTATAGAAAATACTTTACTTGAGAATTATGTATTGGAGCTGCTTACATTTGCTTAAAACTAAGTAATGTTATTAGGAATGTAATCCAGATAATCTGCCATTAGACTTTGCAGCATTTTCTTGAAGGTAAAACGTAATGCTACAAATGAAAATGGCCTTTTCAATTATGTATGGATTCGTAGAAATTAATACTATCAATATTACTTTAATGCTATTAATGTGAAAGTCTTTCTGGTAAATGATTATGTAGCTAATGCAGGTACAGATTAAGGTTTGGTTTCAGTCTTAGATTTTTTAGTGTAAAACTATATTTTTGCACAGTGTTACATCTTCAAGATATTTTTGTATGTCCAAGATCAATGCTTTTCTTGAATAATGTCTTATCTACATCTGTCGAAGTATTTATCAAAATGACTTTAGCAGTTTCAACAAAAAAAAACTCAGTCCCATTCATAAATACATTTTCTCTTTCCAGCTTTGCACACAATAGCATGTGCGTTCTCATTGAAACGCAACTGGCAAACGTTGACAAGGAAAACAAATGACGATATAGGAATATTGAACCTTTTGAAAGTGGGTCTTGCAACGTTAGCTGTGGCCACACATACAGCATTCTTTGAAGTTATGGGACCTATCAGTAATGGACTGCATTTTGATAATGTAAGTACTAATAATTTTAGATAAAGTGAAAACTAAGGTCAAAGTGACATTAACGCGAAGTCTGCTTATAATCTTCTTTCTTCTGTTTGGACATTGTAAGGTTCAAGTAGTAAATATTATTAGTGGCTTATTGGTTTAAACCAAGCACATTTGAGACGATAGTTTCAAAAACTAACCTACTCAATAATACTTTTCGCAACTCCTAAAAGGCATCCAAGATACAAGATCCACTTGAGTAACAGAAAAAAATATAACAATACATATTCCTATCTTCCAGGTGATGCTGGAGACCAGAAATCCTTTACTGAACACAGTGAAGCACATAGACCTTCCAGTGGACAATTTCCTAATGCTCTCAGGATTGTTTCTTGTCCAGGGTCTGATGGCGAAGAATAAGAAACCATTGGTCAGTCTTGTCAGTCGGTACTTTAGGTATGTCACTTAGTTATAGTTATGAGTACTTGTATCTCAATTCTAGTCGAGAATATAGCTTTTCTTGTGATCATTTTAGTCTTAGGTAAAATATTAATCATATCGAAAAGCCAAGTCAAAAAAGGTTGGCTTGGACGCGGATTTCTTGCATGTGTCCAAGTGACGTTTCTCCCCCTCACCCCCATCCTTAATCTCTAAATCCCCGTATTCCTAAATCCCTAATAACCCGCAAAAGGCCGTCTACGCATTTGTAGTATTTCCTTGAAATATTAAGAGTGTCCAAGGGCGGTGCCGATTGCTAACTCGTACCATCAAGTAAGTAAACCGATTAGGCGTTTGCCGACCTATTTCTTTTACCTTTTTATTGTTCTAGGCTCACAGCTTCGTATGCAGTAGTGATATTTTACGTAATATCAGTATCATTTTACACTGGTGCAGGACCGTTTTGGCAGAAGTTTGCTGGAAGGGAACAACAAGCTTGTGCGAAGAACTGGTGGCTGAACTTACTGATGTTGAACAATTATTTCAATGCTGATAATATTGTAAGTAGATAAGTTTTCAAATTGATTTCATTATTAAATATAACCTAACAATACATTTTAATCATCTAATTCCTTTACAGTACGAGGTTTGTTGACTAGCTTTGCACCAAAACTAAGATTATACATATAGATAAATAATATATTTTATAGAAAGAACCCTTTAGAGTCTGCCTCTCCCTCTCTCTTTCTCTTCCCGTCTCTCTCTCTCTTACCGCCAATCTTATTGACTAAAAACGCCCCCGTTCCTTGTTCTGCTTCAAGCTTGATCAAAGTACATGATTGTGCTTGGCTGGACATCGGCTCTAGGCGCCATGAACATTAAGCTCGGCTAATAAGATGATGTTACACTTCCAGTGCCTCATAGTCAGCTGGTACATTCCATGTGACTACCAACTAGCAGTCATGGGCACCATACTGTATTTACTATATCAGAAGAAAATTATGGGGAAGGCTGCAACTGGTCTTACTGTAGTACTGGCTGTTTTAACTCCTGGAGTAGTCACGTATTGGAAGAAACTACCAGGAATTCTTCTGTACCATGATTTCGAGTAAGTTTTGTGAAATGTCACTTTGATTTTTTCTTGCTTTTGTATCTTACTTTATTATTGTTTTGCTAATGCAAGAATCTTTAAACAGAAGATCATTTCATCATTGGATACATATGTCTGCACGTTTGACGCAATCGCTGAGCAATTGGCTTCTGTGCAACGTGTCTCGGGTGCTGTCTGTTTACTAATGTAAACCCAAATTGTCTATCGTCATCTGGTGTCTTATACTTTCCTTATAAACAGGCCTTTTCTACTACTACCTCTTTTACTATTTTATGTTCTTCTTTTATAATATCATAGAAATGTCTTGCAGGAGCATGATAGATGTAAGGAAGAACGATGTCTACGTAGACACCTACATAAGGAGCCACAACAGAGCTGGCCCATACTTCGTCGGCATGGCTATGGGCTACATTCTCACTACGTATAAACCAAGGCATTACAGAAATGTTATTTCTAAGGTACGTGGAACTAGAACTCAAAATACATTGTAGGTATAATTTTAAGAAATTTGTTGAAAGATCTGGTTTGTTTTTCAATCATAATATCAAAGGCTAGGCATAATTCTAAAAATTTAACAAATGGTTAAACAAATGATAGTACTCTTATGGTCAAAGCTAATAACAGATCCAAATTCAAAATCTTTGATCAATTTGTGACTTTATGAGACTTGTGTCTGTGGCACTGTCATACAATTGCCATTTTATTTTTCATAGTCAAAATCATTAATAATTTTACATGATACGCTATTACTAATGTTACTACATAAAGTTATCATTACCTACAACTACGTTAAAATGGGCAACAAACGAAAAATTCCTTGTCTACATACTTTCATTGTTGTCAATAAAAAAAGAACATAGACGAACTTTGACGACATAGCATATTCTAGAAATATACATCAATGAAATATCACGTCTATTTATAAATAAGTAAGTTCTCTTTTTGCTAAAATTCACGACAACCTAACTATTTTGTATTGTATGTGATTTGTCCTTCAGAAATCTATTTTTGTGAGTAACTACGCGTATAATACATTTTTTCTACCTCCAGTGACATGTGTAGGAATGTTTAGAAAGTGATTGTTATATTCAACTGTAAAATTAATATTAAAACGATCTAGTTTATTAAAATATGTAGATAGACTCATATCAAAACGAATGAGCAATAACTAAAAAAATATTTATTTGTTGGAAAAGAACTGTAACCCTTATTTTATAAGTTATATTCTTTTGCAATAAATAAATGTAAAAAAATCCTGTGTGCAATCCTGTTAACCTGAAACTAGCTACAAGTCTACCATAAAAACGATGCTTTTCTTATTGTTTTTGATAAACTATTGAGAAATCACCTCTATAAAGCCTATGTCTGTAACAAGAAATTGTCTGTAAGGAACCTGTGTGTGAAACTGATTTAAAAAGAGTAACCATGGAGTTTCTTGCTCGTTCTTCTCCATCGGAATCTACACTTTGGAAGGAGCAAAAAGCTTCACTAAGAGGACTGACCGACAGACTGACACAATTTCTTCAAAATTTTGGTTTGACGTTCAAAAGTGCCTGAAGGGTCTAATTGGAATAAATTATTTTTGACTTTTTTTTTTGACAAAACTTTTTCTTTTCCAATATTTCCAGAAAATATCACTCGTCCTGTTCGTCGTAGCCTTTATAATAGCTTACGCAGTGGCCACGCATCCTCTATCATACTCCAACCTGCAGTACAACCACTTGAGCTCAGCTCTGTATGCAGCCTACAGCAGGAATCTATGGGCTATAGCCACTTGCATTACCATCGGGGTCATCGAATATGGGGATGTGGGTAAGTCTCATTATTATATATTATAGCTACTTTCGCACGGTTTCTCCCGCTGTCCAGCTCTTACAGATCGTAGCGTGATGTTTTATAGCCTTTAGCCTTCCTTGATAAATGGACTGACACACACAGAAAGAATTGTTCAACTCGAACTAGTAGTTCCAATAGTAAATAAACACACAACAGCTTTTTATATAACTATATGTATGTAGATGTTTATATTTTTCTACTAAAGAGCTGGCATTTAGCTTAACCTGGTGGTAAGCAATGATGCGACCTACGATGGAGCACACCTACCCATAAGCGACCTATTCACTCGGGCCTTGAAGACGCTCAGGTTATACCCTTCGAGGAACACAGACTCCGACAAAGAATTCCACTCCTTAGTGATTCTGATGATAAAACTGGAGGCGAACCACTTCGTGAGGTGTGGGTAGGATATCCACCGTGAAGCAATGATGTTTTGCCAATGGTCTGATGGTACGATGGTGAATGATAAATATGTCGAAAAACTATTACGTGCATCCCAACAGCCTTAGGACACTTGTACTTAAAGACTAATATTAAAATAGTTGTCACTATCCTGATTTATATAATAGACACTAGACATTGTGACAATAAGACCTTCATTTAAAAAAAACTCCACCAGAAATATAATTTTGAGCTCAATTATAGTTTTACGCAAAAGGTCAAACTGTGGGTGTATTGTAAGGCCCAGATTCATTTTCTCACTGTAATCCTTAAAACCATTTCTCCTAAGGACCGAAATCCCATGACAATATAATCTCGATTAAATTTAACTTAATAATAAATCGTTTTCAATTTATTTTTGTTTCAATTTGATTAATCATATTAATTATTATCCCATATAACGTTACGTAATTAATGAAATTGATATTTTGTACGAATAAAATGACCTTATAAGTAATTATTTCAGTTTTAATATGGAGTCTGAATTACTATTTACTGTGTAATACACCAAAGCCGCGATTAACCGAAACACCATCATACGAATCGGCCCTAAACCCAACAAAAGTAATCCATATCTTTTTTTTTGTATCCTGTGCTGTGGGCAGTTATAAACATAGAATTCCACATACACCTCACACCCAGACCCGGAACAACAATTTATGGACACACAAATAGTTGTTCCGTGCGGGAATCGAACCCGAGCCACGTTGCGCGACAGCCAGTTGCCCAGCCACCGTGCCAACCGTGCAGTCAATATCTTCAATCTCTAACTCAAAAATACTGAAACCTCTAACCACAAAAAGATTGAAAAACTATTTGTAGCTCCTTTAGTACTACGGTGTTCATAAGCAGCGTAAAATTGCTTACCATCAGGTAACAACACCTTACTTATAAATAAACAATGATTGTAACATTTCAGCCAGTCTACGATCATTCGCGAGCTGGCATGGATTTGCAGTCCTCAGCCGGCTGGCATACGGAGTGTATCTGACGCACTCCATCATTCTGCAGCAAAATCTATACTCCAGGAAGAATGTTCAGCAGTTTGACTTGGTATACTCTGAGGTAAGAGTAATTATATTTAATTTATGACTTTGCTCTTTTCGAAGGTCTCGGAAGAGCCTACGAAGGACTGACACAGGAATGGGGTCACTTTGAAAAACCTGTACATTTTAAAATGCAATCCTCAGACTTTTGAAAATATATCCTATGTTTTGAATTTGGATCTTACATCGTCAATGACAATGATTATGAATTTTAGATATGAATTTTAGATTTTCACTTTGACTTTCACTTTCACTTTAAATTTGCTTTAGATATTTTTTTTTACTTTCACTTTCACTTTGAATTTGCTTTAGATTTTCACTTTGACTTTGCTTTAGATTTTCACTTTGACTTTGCTTTAGATTTTCACTTTGACTTTGATTTTTTGATATCATGTATCTTTTTCCAGGGTCTTCATGGCCTGGGAGTCCTGGTAATGTCCATGGTGTTTTCTCTCCTCTTATGGTTATTTGTAGAAGCCCCATTGAATAACATAGTCAACATTTTCATCAATTCCGGGTAAGTCTTAAAGTACAGTTTTTCTTAGTACAGAAGTTCAAGTTCAAGCAAATATCAACTATTTGGTGTTTCAAATTAAAGTTGAATGTTGCATAACATATTGTATCATGATGTTTGTTATGTACTTTAAATTGGGTTTTTAGAAAATGTGTTGACTAAGTATTATAACGTTTTATACAACAATTGAAAACAATAATTTTGAACTCAATTTCCGGGTCAGTAAAGATTATTTCTTTATTTTTATAAAGATTTATCAAATAAAAAATATAAAAACAAGGGTAATTCACCAATTAAATCCTAATTTCCTAAAACCGGCCACTGGCAACCAGTTCCATAACTAATGACGTGTTTAATACAAAAATAAAATTTCTTAATAAGTAATAAAGAGAGGTCCTAAATTTGAGGTCATTGTGCCTAATGTCCGGCCCTCCGGTATTAGGACCCTCGTCTTGTCAATGACCCACACAATTTAAATGAGTATCGATCGTATAAGATGTGTATTAGGTTCGATTCCAAATATTTAAAGAAAGAAAGAAAGAAAGAAAGAAAGATAATTTATTTGTGAAACAAGCGTATACATGAAATAAGACATGCAAGGTATTATTAATTTAATAGTGTGTTGTGAGCGTCCATGTTTTGCCGATAAACGGCGTACAAATATTATATAGACATAAAACAGTAATTTAATTTCCATTTATATAATCAATTTTATTACACAATGCACAAGAAATAAATGTTAATTTATGTCAAGATAAGTATGAAGCATATGAGGCACATTAGTCAAAAATTAATTAAATTATGTCCAGTATATAGTATTTATTATGTCAAGATTTACCAATTCGTATTAAATTGTCATTCTTAACCAATTCTTAACTAGATGTCGGAAGAGAAAAATCGTTTTCATTCAAAAAATGTATAACACTATAGTACACTTTATTAGCTAAAAAAGTTTTAAGCTTATTTTTGAATAGTGATAATGGCAGTTCTCTCCAACTTTTGGGAATTTTATTATATATTATCGGAGCCATACAGAAAACACTTTTGCGCATAAGGGCTGTTCTCGCAGCATGAGAGCATATCTTACTGTTGTCGCGCCTGTTACGTGGGACTATCTCATGTAATAGTTTGAATCGGTGTGGATTTATTTTGACGAATACAGCTACCTCTAAAATGTACAGACATGGCAACGTAAGTATTCCGTATGTTTTAAAGTAAGGCACGCAACTGTCAGTGGGTTTAATTTTAAATATTGTACGAACGCATCTCTTTTGGGCTTTGAACACCGTGTCTTTGTCTGTTGAGTTGCCCCAAAATATGATACCGTAGCGTAGATGAGATTCTGTTAGACCATAGTAGGCTGTAAGCAATGCCTCTACACCTATTATATATGACAATGTGTGCAGGGCATAGGATGATTTACTGATTTTTTTGCATAGTGTTTCGATATGGGCTTTCCAATTCAGTTTTTTATCAATATGGAGCCCTAAAAATTTTGTTGCTTCTATCTCTTCTATGTGCTGGCCATCGTAATGTACTTTTAAATTACTCATACTATTGATCCGTTGATTAAAATGTATTAATTTAGTTTTAGTCAGATTAATTTTCAAATTATTATCATCTAGCCATTTTACCATTAAATTTATAGAATTATTTATGTCATATTCGTAAGTATCAACACTTTTACAAGGTATCGTTATGGTGCTATCATCAGCAAATAGTGTCATTGGTTGAAGGATGCCTTTCGGTAGGTCATTTATATATAATATAAATAAAAGAGGGCCTAAAACACTCCCCTGTGGCACACCAAAGGAAACTATACGTTCTGAGGACTGTGATATAATGTCATGTTTACTTTTCATATTAATTTGATTTATTTGTGTTATTTGAGTTCTGTTTTGTAGGTACGATTGAATTAAATTGTTGACATTTCCTCTGATACCGTATGCCTCAAGCTTATTTAGTAGAATGCCATAGTGCACGTAGTCAAAGGCTTGAGTCATATCACAGAAAACGCCACAAACCGGGTTCCTTTTATCAACGTTATATGTGACGTTATATATAAAATCATAAATGGCCATATTAATTGTTTTTCCCATTCTAAATCCTTTCTGTTCTTCGCATATAATTTTATGCTTTCCTATAAATGAATTTAATTCCTTGCAAATGTACTTTTCAAATATTTTGGAAATTATAGGAATAAGTGATATGGGCCGATAGCTTTCCATTAGCTCCCTATCACCTTTCTTAAATAATGGCTTAACAATAGAAACTTTTAAAGCATCAGGATAAACGCCTGCACTAATGCTGAGATTGATGACATGACTCAAGTGACCGCAGATAACATCTGCTACCTGTTTTAGGATATAAGTTGCAATACCATCATATTAAAATCATCATATTTAAATTCGGCTTGATGTCGTGGTGGCTCAAAGGTTACTGTTACCTACTTCTGGGTTCGAATCCTCGCAAGTATAAATGTGACTTTTTCCGAGTTATGTTTACTTTCCAAGTTTGTTTACGCACCACTGAGAAACGATGAAGGAAACATTGAGAACAAACCTGGACTTATGATGTCAAATTATAAGTTTTTTAGTTAGTAGAAAAATATAAAAGTAGATAAATAAAAACTAAGAAATTTTTTGCACTAAAAGATGATGCGGAAAAAACAGTTAATATAAATATTAGCATACTAACATAAACGAATAACATTTAGCAACAAATAATATTTTTTTGCAGGTCCAAGAACCAGTCTACAACAGAAAGAAACCAAGAGAATTTCGATAACATAAATTCAAAAATTAAAAATAAAAATCAAAAGTAAATAACCCGCCGAGTTATTAATAGACCATTATAAATAAATTTATATTGAAAAAAACTTTCGTGTTCTGACATAATCATTATGATAATTATTATTCATTTATTTTTATTTTACTACCTGAATAGAGTGCAATGACTTAAACTTGCAATAAGTTTTTACTAAATTTTTTGGCTTTATAAAAAACCCACGTGGATCATCGCTTGCATGAGTCAGCTTCTTCCATCTCCAATCCAAAAAACCTTAAATCCCTCACTCCTACAATACCAGTACCGTACTCATAACTCCTCTGATATTGAGAGTGTCCGTTGGCAGTACCGCATGCTTACCAGGTAATTGGTCTGCTTGATAGCCGTCATGTCACATAAAAAATCTTTGGGTTTTGCATTTTTTCGTGTTGTACTAAAACAAATCGTGGTGGCCCGGAGCTAAAGGAGCCCACTTCTCATGCATGAGGGTGTTGGTTCGAAACCTGGCAAGTACCAATGTGACTCTTTCCGAGTTATATGTACTTTCTATGATTATTTAGACACCACTGACATACAGTAAAGGTAAACATCGTGAGGAAACCTGGACTAATAATTTCTAATTATAAGTTTGAAATCGCCAACCCGCATTGAGCAAGAGTGGTGATTAATGCTCTAACCTTCTCTGTATGAGAAGAGGCCTTTGCTCAGCAGTGGGCACTTATGGGCTGATGATGAAAGCAAATCACTACATAGTATAAAACAAAGTCGGCTTTCTTTGTCCCTATATCCCTATGTATGTTTACATCTTTAAAACCACACAACGGATTTTGATGTGTTTTTTTTAATCGAGTGATTAAAGAATAAGATTTGGTTATACTTATATATGTATAATGATACCCATTGATTAGTGGAGGTCAGGGCAGGTCGCTTTTATATAATAACTAGCTATTCTCGCGCGGTTTCACCCGCTGCTCGGCTCCATTTAATCGTAGCGTGATGTTTTGTAGCCTATAGCACTCAGGAACATTGTAGCTATCTATCAGTGAAAGAATTTTGGCAATCCGACCACCGGTTCCAAAGATCACGCCCTTCATACAAACAAATTTTACCTCTTTATAATATCAGTATAGATGACAAAGAATTTTGTAATATAATGAATAATATAATATCCAGGTGTTGGCTCGAAACCTGGCCAGTTTTAATTTTATTTTTCCGAGTTATATGTACTTTCTAAGATTATTTAGATACCCATGGCGCTGGCGATGGATCATGGCGAGGAAACCTTAAGAAGGAAGGTTTTGATTAGCAGACATTGTGTGCAGACTGATGAGGAAGACTGTCTTTTTGTAATAAACCTTCTTGTACAAAAATAAACAAGTGTCTTCAAGGCCCGAGTGAATAGGTTGCTTATGGGTAGGCAAGAGTAACCATGGAGTTTCTTGCTCGTTCTTCTCCATCGGAATCTACACTTTGGAACGAGCAAATAGCTTCACTAAGAGGACTGACCGACAGACTGACACGATATCTTCAAAATTTAGTTTTGACGTTCAAAAGTACCTGTAAAGGTCTAATTAGAATAAATAATTTTTGACTTTGACTTGACATGCTTCATCGTAGGTCGCATCATAGCTTACCACCAGGCGTGATAGAGGCCAAATGTCTGCCCATTTCCAAAGAAAAACATATTTGGTATGAAAATAGTAATTTTCATTAATATTGGGCTTCGTAAGTAAAATACGCTAACCACTGAACAAACTAGAAACACTGAACACTGTACATAGTTAATTTGATCAAGTCTTAACTGAGAAAACTTCCTCAAAACTTTAATTTAACGTAATTATCAAGATTTATCTAAGTCCGCAAACATTTTAGATTATGAAGCTTTTGTTTTTGATACATATCTAAAGTAAGATTTTCGGTAAATCCTATTTTGTATTTCTGATAATGTTTTATTTGACCTACACATACTTGTCCCCCGTCCCCGTTAGATATTACCTATGTTCACACATGAACGTGCCATTTCAGCGAGATAATCCTACGTGATTAAAATAAGGAAAACATATTACTTATTAAATATATAAAACTAATAAAACATCACGTAATCACGTAAGGTATATAGCACTGAGATGGTACATTACACGCATAGCACACAATCATAATGTGGTATGTGTGTACATAGGATAAGTTTAGTATATAAGATCATGTAGATTAAGCAATAAAGGAGTCATTAAGTTGATTCCGACTTTGACTCACTACCCTTCCTCCACCTCTCACTGTGGCCAAGACACCTTTAGCCATCAACCGATCTGTCGTGTGAGTCTGCTCGACAGGCAGTGAGAAAACCATCACCACCATACCCCATTCCTACCCACATTCCGTCTGCCATCATAGGTCTCAGTTGGCAGATATCCTGCACCTATCTATATAAGTATATATAAATACGTATAGTAGGGCTAGGGTCTAGGGACTGTAGGGCTAGGGCATTAGGCGCGTACGAAGAGTAGGTCTGTATCACAGCATACCACAGTGTACCACTATAGTACGTGCCTTAGGTTAAGGGCTTGGTAGTAGGTGCGTAGAAGTGCTGGTCTGTATCACAGTATACCACAGAGTACCAAGCCTATACGCATTGTACGCTAGGCAAATATAGGATAGAACTTAGACTACATAGGTTATTGGGCTTAGGGGATCTAGGATAGGATATTGTAAGTGTTAGATTATCTAGGATAGTGTAGGATAACGTTAGCTAGTAGTACTTAGGATTAGGTATTTAGTCCTGTACAGCGCGATCTTAGCGTAAGGCTATTATCACGCTGTACAACCTATGTGTAAGGGAAATTATGTGTATACACACAAATATACGATAAAAAAAAACAATTAACCATTTTAATTACTTTTTTTCAACTGGGTATCAAACCATTGCTTGGTATTTGCCCACTGAGGAAGTGTCCTAAGCCTTATACGTCCAATATTGGTGATATTGGACAAACTTTGTGACCAAAGTAATATATTAGACAATATGTACTAATTTCTGACACAAGGTAAAGACATGGTCATAACCCTCGTGACCCCGGCTAGTCTCAATATCATGGGTACCATCTCAAACTATATGCTACTACTACTAAGAAACACTTTGCGCGACCAGGGAATCAAATGCAAGACACAAAAAATTACCATAATATTGTACTTTGACCCCTTCTCAAAGAAAGCCAGTTAAAATTCTAACCAACTTTGTTGTGATTCAAAAATCGACTTTGATTATAAACACACAGGACTCATATTACATTGGCGTACATACAACGTGAAAAACTTAAATATTTGTTGTGTGTGTGTACAGACCGGTGGATTTAACCTCAGAAAGTGGTCATCGAATAGTGCGGAATTATTGGAGAGCATACCAAATGATAATCAAGATAACAAAATGTTTAGATTGCCAATAGACGAAGCCAGGAAGTCATTAGGAATTTGGTGGACACCGGATAAAGATAGCTTTTCATATGAAATCATAGTTAATAAAAACCAAAGTCCAACAAAACGGTTCATTCTGTCAGAAGTTTCCAAATTATTTGACCCACTTGGGTGGTTGGCACCAGTTATTATTAATATGAAACTAATCATCCAAGATCTTTGGGCAAATGGAAGTGAATGGGATCAGCCTGTAGAGGACTCTATAAAGAAAAGGTGGGAAGAGATACAAAGCCAATTGAAAGCACTGGAAAGTATATCAATTCCGAGATGGTGTCATTATACACCTAATGCGCAGATTGAACTTCACGGATTCAGCGATAGTTCCGAAAAAGCGTACGGCGCAGTGGTCTATTGTCGAGTAATAAAAAGTGATAACTCGGCTGACGTCACTTTATTACAAGCCAAGTCCAAAGTAGCGCCAAAGAAACGTAAAATAACTTTACCTAAACTCGAATTGTGTGCAGCGTTATTACTCGCAAAATTAATGAAAAACGTTATTAAGGACATGCAAATGGTTAACATAGATATATATTGCTGGACGGACTCAATGATCACGCTTGGATGGATCAAGGGAGAAGCAGATCGTTGGAAAACTTTCGTCGCTAACAGGGTGTCTGAAATTCAAACATTATTACCCAAGGCCAAGTGGAACTATGTTAATACGTGTCAGAACCCTGCCGATGTAATCTCAAGAGGTATCGCGCCAAGTAAATTACAACAATTAGATCTGTGGTGGAATGGCCCAGAGTGGCTAAAAAATAATTCAATACCAAGTACGAAAACTATTCCAGAAATATGCGAAGAAATAAAACGCAGTTTTTACGTAAGCACTGAACCAAAGGAATCAATATGGGAAAGATTCTCAAGCTTCAAAAAGATGGTACGAGTCTTATCGTATTGTTATAGATTTATAAGACAAGGAAGGAACTATGGCCAATTAAGTTGTATGGAAATCAATAATACTGCCAATCATATTTTAAAGTTGGTACAAAAGGAAGTGTTCTCGGAAGAATATCGCGCGATTAGTGACGGGTTGTCGCTAAAGAAAGGCAATAAACTGGCTTGCTTAGACCCATTTATCGATAATGACGGCTTATTAAGAGTGGGAGGTAGGCTCCAAAGATCAAACCTACCTTACGATCAAAAACATCCTATTTTGTTACCGCAGAAGCATCACGTGACTTCAATTATAATTCATGACGCTCACTTGACAACATTACATGGAGGTAATACGTTAACATTGGCCTATATAAGACAAAAATATTGGGTGCTTGGCGGGAAACGTGTAGTAAAGAGCTACATAAGAAAATGTGTAAAATGTATTCGATATACAGCATCGGCAAGTAAACAAAAAATGGGGATACTACCGAGAGCCCGAGTAACAGAGTCATTTCCGTTTACTCATACTGGGGTCGATTATGCAGGACCCATAAAAGTGAGAACAATGAAAGGAAGAGGGCATAAATCGTACAAAGGATATATTGCAGTTTTTGTGTGTCTGGCGACAAAAGCTATACACCTTGAATTAGTAGGAGACTTGTCCACAGAAAGTTTCATAGCGGCATTACGGCGGTTTATGGCAAGAAGAGGCCCAGTATCACATATATACAGCGATAACGCTACAAACTTTGTGGGAGCAGCTAATTTCTTATACAAGGAGCTGTTAGAAATAACCCAATCAGACACATTTCAAAGCAGTGTGACAGCTATGGGAACGCAATGGCATTTTATTCCCCCATCGTCGCCACATTTCGGCGGTATTTGGGAAGCAGGAGTAAAATCAATGAAACACCACTTACACAGGGTAATAGGAGACCAAACATTAACTTACGAAGAATTATCTACATTTTTATATCAAACGGAAGCCTGTTTAAATTCTAGACCATTGTGTGCACAAAGTGAAGACATAAATGATAATGTAGTGCTAACACCAAGTCATTTTTTGATTGGACGAGAAGCAGTAGGAATACCTGATCCACTGTCTAACATTAATACGGATTTGTTAAATAGATGGAAAAATATTCAAAAAATGAAAAGAGACTTCTGGAAAAGTTGGACTCGTGATTATTTACAACAGTTACAACAAAGATACAAATGGAAAACAACGGAGAATAATATATCAATTGGAACGTTAGTACTTATGAAAGAAGATAATATTAATCCTAGCAATTGGCCACTTGCGAAAGTCAAGGAAATACATAAAGGCAATGATGGTTTAGTTAGAGTAGTTACTCTTAAAAAATCATCAGGCGCCATTCAGAAACGGTCGATACACACGCTCATTCCGTTGCCTATAAATGCGGACCTGAGTCATCAATCGCAAACCAAAGTTAATACGAATATTACTACATGCTATAGTAATAAGAGTCCGAGGTCTTGTAGAGGCACGTCAAAATGGCTATTATGCTTACTAATAATGTTACAATTGTTCGGTACTATGATTGCTACACAGACATATACCGTGAAGAATTTGTCTCCAGGATTTTATGTTGAAAACATAGGAACCGCAAACATAGATCGAGGCATGTTTCGTATAGAGACGGTATATAAGAAAGAGCGACTGAATGAGGATTACATTAGGATAGAAAGTGCATTATCCAAGTTTAAGCAACTTTGTGACAAGGCGGACGTTGCAACGACGGATACACATTGTAATCAATTTTATCATCATTTACTGGAGCAAAAGACAAAATATGAACGCATCAAAGAATATTTTACAGAGTTTCATGAAACGCGAAGGAGAAGGGGTTTGCTGGGGAATTTTTTAACCTCAGTGTTTGGTGTAAATGACGAGATATACAGAGACATAGATTCGTTAAACTCAAACCAACAAAAATTGATTGAAGCATCTAGTCACCAAACTAAAATCATGATATCGGCTATTTCCCAAGTAAATGGTACTGAAGAAAGAATAAGACATAAACTAGAAGGATTTCAAACAAAACTGTCACAAGTAATAGAGCGCATAAATAGCTATGACTATTGGTACATTAAAACTAATCACAATGATATAAAGATTCAGATTTTGCAAACGTTCCAAGTAGCCAATAATTACATTGACGAAATTTTAAACTACTACAATGGGTTATTAGAAGTATACTTAACAAAGGCTAGCGTGTATAGTGTCTTGCCACCCAAAAATGTTAGTGAATTAATATTTTCCGCAAATAGGAAGATGCCATCCAACATTAGAATAGTCCAAGAACTATTATTAGATACAAGGATAGTCGAGAATATGACTCACATACAAGTACACGCTTATTTTCCAATTAAAGATATTACAAAGTATACTTTAATTCATGTTACACCAGTACCTAAGAAGAATATGAACAATACGTTCGAAAGCATAGAAGTATCGAGAGCATTTTTAGCAATTGATTACAATAATGAATTATACTTCGAACTGGACCACGAAGAATTCAAAGAGTGTATACAAAGGCACGAACAGTTTCTTTGCTTCCCTGGAGTGGTGAAAAACATGCAATTAAATGAAAATTGCATCGTTGACCAATTATTCAAAAATCAAACTAACACTAAATGTCCTACCCATATCTTTGAAATGTCAAGTAATATAATTTGGAAACAGCTATGCATGCAAAACTCATGGTTGTTTATAACAAAAACTAGTAGCACTATATCCATAGTTTGTGATAGTAAGCGAGAAGAAATAACCATTCAAGACGTAGGAGTAATAAAAATCGCTGACAATTGTATCATAAAATCCGTTAACAACAGACTCGCTGCTAAGAGAACGTTATCAATTCAGGTAGCAGAGTCCTTTTCAAAACAACTAAATTTTAGTATATACACATATATATCAAATCGAAGTAAAAAACTAAATATATCTAAGGAGGCTGTAATAGAAAGTTCCAATGACTTTTATCAGCACTTAATAAATGAAGAGTCTGGATTGGAAATAGAACTTAACGATAACATATGGAAGGACATTCAATCTCACACATACTTAGTGAGCTGCGTATCATCAATAATATTGACGACAATTATAATTATAGTTGTTTGTTATGGTCCCAGGATAGTTACGTGTACGAAAACAGGAACACATCGACTTCGACAACACCCTAAATCATCAAAAGCTGATCCGCCACACCCACAACGTGCACCAGATCAAGGCAACAACCAGCCATCTACATGGAACGCCATCTACAGCCAGCCGAACCAACTACTGAAGCCTCCCAGGAAGCAGCCGGAGAACCAGGACGCAGCCAAGGATGACTCCATAGAACTATATCAAATGGAGTTGCCTGTTCCTCGGAGAGGGCAGAATGTTCACACATGAACGTGCCATTTCAGCGAGATAATCCTACGTGATTAAAATAAGGAAAACATATTACTTATTAAATATATAAAACTAATAAAACATCACGTAATCACGTAAGGTATATAGCACTGAGATGGTACATTACACGCATAGCACACAATCATAATGTGGTATGTGTGTACATAGGATAAGTTTAGTATATAAGATCATGTAGATTAAGCAATAAAGGAGTCATTAAGTTGATTCCGACTTTGACTCACTACCCTTCCTCCACCTCTCACTGTGGCCAAGACACCTTTAGCCATCAACCGATCTGTCGTGTGAGTCTGCTCGACAGGCAGTGAGAAAACCATCACCACCATACCCCATTCCTACCCACATTCCGTCTGCCATCATAGGTCTCAGTTGGCAGATATCCTGCACCTATCTATATAAGTATATATAAATACGTATAGTAGGGCTAGGGTCTAGGGACTGTAGGGCTAGGGCATTAGGCGCGTACGAAGAGTAGGTCTGTATCACAGCATACCACAGTGTACCACTATAGTACGTGCCTTAGGTTAAGGGCTTGGTAGTAGGTGCGTAGAAGTGCTGGTCTGTATCACAGTATACCACAGAGTACCAAGCCTATACGCATTGTACGCTAGGCAAATATAGGATAGAACTTAGACTACATAGGTTATTGGGCTTAGGGGATCTAGGATAGGATATTGTAAGTGTTAGATTATCTAGGATAGTGTAGGATAACGTTAGCTAGTAGTACTTAGGATTAGGTATTTAGTCCTGTACAGCGCGATCTTAGCGTAAGGCTATTATCACGCTGTACAACCTATGTGTAAGGGAAATTATGTGTATACACACAAATATACGATAAAAAAAAACAATTAACCATTTTAATTACTTTTTTTCAACTGGGTATCAAACCATTGCTTGGTATTTGCCCACTGAGGAAGTGTCCTAAGCCTTATACGTCCAATATTGGTGATATTGGACAAACTTTGTGACCAAAGTAATATATTAGACAATATGTACTAATTTCTGACACAAGGTAAAGACATGGTCATAACCCTCGTGACCCCGGCTAGTCTCAATATCATGGGTACCATCTCAAACTATATGCTACTACTACTAAGAAACACTTTGCGCGACCAGGGAATCAAATGCAAGACACAAAAAATTACCATAATATTGTACTTTGACCCCTTCTCAAAGAAAGCCAGTTAAAATTCTAACCAACTTTGTTGTGATTCAAAAATCGACTTTGATTATAAACACACAGGACTCATATTACATTGGCGTACATACAACGTGAAAAACTTAAATATTTGTTCGAAAAAAAAAAATTCTTGTATTTGTCTTAAACACGGCATTGCGTTTAGTTAATAGTTTAGCTACCTACTCATAAATATTCATGCGACGCATATTTTGTTTTATTTATAGTTAGTTAAAGTCGATTTTTGAATGAAACCATTGTGTGCAAATAAATAGCCCTATTGCCTATTAATGGGCGCGCAAAAATACACATTTAAACACTTTACAAAACTTTTAGCGTAAAATTTCTACATATTTATTATTTGGAGTACAAAATCGGCGATTACTGCTGATAAGATGGACTACCATATTTTACGACATCTCGCGCTCGGGTTTAATTCGAGCGATTGTGTGAATCGAGACGAACCGGGAAGACAGCTTCTTCTGCATAGCAGTCGTTCTAGCAAAGAAGGAGGCGATGGAAGCAATTTCTTCGGACGATAAGCAAGATCATAGTTTGACACTATAAAACACCAAAATATCTGACTGTCATTAACTCCAACTAATTGTGTATTCATCTATATGTGTTTGAAAAAAAAATAATGCATTTGAGTCAAAATCTTCAATTTCTTATTCCCAACACCTAATATTCCCGACTCCTAAAAGACCAGCAGCAAACTCTACCTAAACTCTGATCTTTTTATCGTCCAAGAGCGAGGTCAATCGCTAACCATCAGGTTTGGTCATTTGCCATTCTATGCCATATAAAATAAATATATAGGTAATCTTCATGGCGGCCATGTGACGTCATAGGTAATATTTAAGACCCTACCCGCGCCCTGGTCAAACAAAATCATCTACAGCCGCTTAAAGTTTGACGTAATTTACGGATGGCCTCAAATCATCAACTGGTTCTTGAACGATCTCTGCCAAAGACCTTGAACCTTAAGGTACGTATTAAATAAGATTTCGAACCTTAAAACTGTCTCTCGAGACAAAAAAACCGCAATATCTTCCAAAACCTTAACAGGTTCTGTTCCTAACGTCACAGAACTGGGAAATCCAGTCGATGTGAATTTGAACCTCTTAAGAAGGAAATAAAAGGCGTCTTAAAATTAGTTTGGTGCAAGCCCTTGACCCTTGAAGTAGCACATTTCCAGTATAAACATAATCTGTTATATTAAAAATTGATATAATAATAATACTGTCATATAAAAAGTGACTGCCATAATTCTTATAAAAAAGAAATATACTTTAATAGAAAATTTTCACGTCACTTGAAATTTACTGGGTGATTTTCCTATATTTTTTTAAAATTGTAAATTATTTTAATTATTAACTGATATAATTGTGCGTGTGGTTTATAAATAAAAGATGAACTAGTAAATATTTCAGTTCCAATTTAAATGCGAGTTAGATCACACAGTTAGTGGGTTAACGTTGGTTAAGTAACTGTGTTAAAATGAAGGTGTACGCAGTTTTATACTTTTTAGTGTTTATTTGTAAGTATTTTTATTTTATTTTATTTTACCTTTTTTTAATAAAATATTAATTAATTAAATATTTCTATGGTGTACTTGGAAACAAAGTAATGAATATTTATTTTATTTTATTTTATTGATAAAAAAAATGTGTACAAATTTTTAATTAGCACTCAATTTGTTTCGATTTATTTAAATTTGGAATTAAATGACCTACTTCTTTCTAAATTTAAAAATATTTTTAAGCAACAATTAGAAATATTGACATTTTATTAAATTAAAACTTATATTAATTGTACGTAATGAAACTATAATTACTTTTAAATAGTTTAACAGTAATAACTACATAAAAATGATGATAACATTCATCATTTTTGAACTGGTCTGATCACGTGTTAATAAAGGATTTTTCCTAGAATTTTCATTGGAGATTTAGATCTCATTGACGTAATTGAAATATAATAGATAGTATAATAACAATTATTATATATAGGTAATAATAATATTTATAGGTACCGTCAATGCAAATGTGTGGTAAAAATAATTATTCTAGTTGCTTGGGTTTTCCGATATTTATAGTACATATGTACAAGTATGTACATAAGTAGGTACTTCAAACAAGAGTTTGTACTTGGATTCGAAAAAAAATGGAATTCGATAGGCCTGTTGATCGCTAAGGTTATATTTATTGACTGTTTTGTAATTTAAAGAGTTAGGTAAAGTAGTTTTAGTGATTCATTTGACTACAAAGTCGAGGCAGAGCCAAGGAAATCATTGTGTAGGTATAATTTTCATATCAGGAAAATCTGAAAAGTATTAGGTAAGAACCGATTTTCAAATATTTTTTGTATTATCATAAAAAGGTTTAGTAAAAGTACAAATTCTTGGAACACTTTCAAATTAATACGTTTGCCGAATAAATTTCATAGCTTCAAACATTTTTACAATTTGATATACTTATTTAAACAATATTATTTTATGTTTTGGATTCCAAGAACATGGCACCAACACGTTTGCAGAAAAAAATATGTTTAATATAATAGTACAAAATTATTATATAAACTAAATAAATTTCCACTTTAATTTTGATGACAATGGAATTAAAATATTTTGATAAATTAATTATTCATTTTCAGGTTATATAAAAGCAGAATATATAAAGAATAATTTAAAAACAGAAGTAGACATCGTTATAGATGGTCTAAAACATTTAGACTGGTCTGAACAAGAGAAACCTTGTTTGGATCAAACACTACAAATATTGAATGGGGTGAAGAATTACACTGTATGGGCAGTTTGGAGTAAGTAGAGCTACTCGTATTACTAATTTTGATTTGAATTCAACAGCTATACAGGAATAGAATAGTATATAACGGCAAACAAGATATCCTCTGCTTATATAAAAGGATATAGTCTTAAGGATTACGCAAAAATACGAAGAATGATGTAGAGATTTTTGTTGTTTGCGAGTCGTACTTAATCAAAGACTAACCATTTTTTATTTATAATTTTTAACCGAGTTTGACAAGAAAGGGTTGTCAATCCAATTTTTATTAACATTGGTTAAATTCCTATGTTCCAGTATGGAATTCCATGCATCACCCAGTGGGCAGTTTCTATGGTTCGAAGTACAGTCTGGGAAATTACGATCAGTGTCTGAAAGCTCCTTCCAATTTCGGTCAGCCTAAAATTGAGACCCAATACTGTCTCAGTGACGTCAAGGTAACTAATAAAGACAACAGAGAATATGGAAGTGCTAATGAGCATGATAATACTGAAGAATTTTTAAGTGTAAGTAACTTGGTCTAATATACCAGTAGTAAGGAGTTTTTAATTATTTAGGAAATGAAACATTTAATAGTGTGTACATCTAGTTAGTGCATTTATTGTAAGAAGTTTGAAACATGTCCTAATGAGTTCCATGTATGACCTAGTTTATGTCCACGCGGTTTGTGGCACGGCAAATATGGTTCGTTCGTGTGGTTCGTTATTCATTGCTCTTAATGTTTATATTATTATTTTTGCGCGTGTCATGATGCGGTCTTCTGCTGCAATGCACGACAAATTCACGACAAATTCACGACAAATCACGTGACCCTCCGCGTTTGCTTAAACGAGACTTAAATTAATAACACTATATATCTTTAGAACTGATGCAACACTTATACAACCTTTTTTTATTCATTTTGAAGCCTTTCGAAATTATTAAAAAATCTGCAAATATTTCTGTTGTTGCAAATCTATCACCCTCTGTTATTATTAAGGTCTTTTCTTCTACCAGGTCAAATCCAAAGAAGGCAGGAAAGCTGACACCTTATCCTGGGGTGTTTGCCTACCAGCAGTATGTAGCCATGGATCTGTCTCCAAGATCCTCAAAACTATATACTTGGTGAACCCTATTACTGCTTTAGAACCTCAGATCTCAGTGGACTATTGTGATAAGGCTGGAGAAAGGCCTGTGTATAGTTTAAAGTTCTATTTATTTATGTAAGTATTTCTTGAAGTTTTTATCATGGAAATTTCAACCTTATTTTTGCCATTAATTTGTCTGTTATAACGAACGTTCTAATATCCCAATGTGAATGTGAAGAAATTGTGTTAGCCAAATAACGTCCTATATTACTTATTTGAATTGCATTATAATTACTTTTGTTTTTTCTAATCGGATTTGTTATTTCATTAGCAATAAACATCTCTTAATATTATTCCTTACTGCCCTTTCCAGATTTACAATAATCAGCCTAATCATCGCTACGATTGCCTCATCTTTTTATCTCGAGTACAACAGCACAGACTCCACACGTGAGTTCTACCATTTCATAAAAATTACTCAGACAACAATATTTACCATATGCCTATGTGATTATTGTACAAATAATTACTTTATGTACACCACGCTGTATGAATATTGATGAATCATTCATTTCCTTATTTTTATAATATTTTAGGTAGGCTCAATGTAGTTTGACGCAGGTTAAGCAATGTTTGGCATAAATCTGCAATATAAACATAGGCCTACACAGCAAGCCTTTAGTTTAAATATTAGAACAATACAAATTAAAGCCTTGATTCTAAAATAGGCACAAAATAAATGTAGTTAAGGTTCAACCTAGAATTTTAAATTCAAATCTAATCACTTACAAATAGACCTTAATTCAGCAAATAAAGCACAAAATTTAGTTTGTCCATTAGTTAGTCTGATTTTGTACTGGAGACAGGTAATTCAAATATTAATGATTTTTATTATTTCGTCACGTCAACCACTTGTAACAGTCCTTTATTTGAGAATGGGCTTCCTCTTCATAAGAAGGGTTGCCCATAATATCTTAGGCATGAAGACAGCAGATTAAAAATGCCAGACTTAACAGAAAGCTCTCAAGGCCAGTCTTTGTCAAACATGCAATCTCTTAGTTGATTCTTAGGCCTTCGGCGAAAAGAGAGAAAATAAAAACTGATTTTTAATTTTTTTTTTTCAGTAAGGAGAGTAGCATACTCATTCAGTCTCAAAAGGAATTGGTCATCATTTGTCAAAATCACCGATGATGAGATCCCAGTACTAAGTTTTACGAAGGCTTTGGCTGTATCGTTCACAACTTGTGTGCATGTTTTCGTATTTATTGTCGCTGGCTCTATTAGCAATGGACATGATTATGATAATGTAAGTTTTTTTTAATAATATTTACCTGTACTACTACTTGCTTTACAGACGAGAGTTCATAGTTCGTATGTAAATATTTTGGACCTAATTTTGTTCCTAGAGGAACTCCTATATTCATAATTATGCATTCCTAAGTTAGAGGGTAATTTTTATTAAAATATATTACTAAAATGACGAACAATTTTTACTTTTCCAGTTAATAAGTGTGAAAGACAACACATTCGGGAATACCTTCCAGCATATAGATCTACCAGCTGTGGAGAACTTCTTCGTCATATCTGGATTACTTCTTATGAAAGGTTTAATGGAGAAGAAACGGAATCCTATTATTACTCTAATACAACGTTATGTTAGGTAAGCCATCATTATTGAAACTACGAAGTTGATAATCGCGAGATATCTTGTTTTTCCATTTGGAGCCAGAAAATGAATTTACAAATGGTCAATATTGATGCAGCGTGTTTAGTCATTTAAAAACATCAGAACGAATCTTAAGAGAATGTGTTTTATTATACCTAAAATAATTTTAAACATTTCTGCTTTCCAGATTAATAGGGTCTTTCTCCGTCCTTATATTCTATACGCTGGCGGTATCAGAGTATGTTGGTGATGGGCCGATTTGGAAGAGAATAATTGGGAGAGAGCAAAAGGCTTGTGCTAAGTCCTGGCTCGTTGGTCTGCTGATGCTTGGCAACTACGTGGACAGTGATAATATTGTAAGTTGAATTGTAATACAATTTATTAATCTGGCATTGATTTATTGATGTCAGTTTTGTACAACGTAATATATTTCTGTAAGAAAAAACCTAAGATTTATATGAGATAGATAGATATTTTATCTTTTAGATCGTTTGAATTTGTTATCATATTTCTTCATGAAACAGTTTTTATGACATAACATTTCAAGCATTATAATGGTCATAATCAATATTTTCACCGTTATTCGTGCGGGAACCAAAAATTAGCACGACAGCAGGCTACCCGGCCACAATCTCAACTGTACAGTCTACTTATATGGTATGAAATTTTACCAACTTATTAATTTATTATATTCCAGTGTCAACAAGTATCCTGGTACATACCAGCAGATTATCACTTGGCAGTCATGGGCACCGCCCTATTTTGTCTCTGGCAATGGAACAGGCGAATCGGCAAGATCACCACCATAATTACCGTTACTTTGTCCATGGTTATCACCGGCATCACTACTTACACCAAAAGATTGCCTGGTATACTATTGTATGATGTTGAGTAAGTATTTTTATTTATCGTTTTATTATGACTTTTACTTTTTATATAGTATATTCTTGCTCACAAGTGATAAAAAATATCTATAATTCATTTCATCAGCCTGTTTCCGTCCACTGCTGGACATAATTCTCTCCAATTTCTGCCTTGATCAAACGTGGTTTATTAATACTCTCACCTCCTCCATTAAGAAAAATCGAAATGTAAAATGTAATAAAGTAAAACTGACCGTTAAGGAGTTTTTTTTGCTAATTAAGTATGTGAAACGTGATCAGGACTCGATTCAAGGAAAATCACTTTGTTTAATCCATTAAACGTTGCTTCGGATTTGTTTTTAAATATGTTTGTTTACCAACGACACCGAAAAAAATCTAATATGTGTGGTCTATAATTATGTTTAAATAAATAGAAAAAAGATGTATTTGTTCCTCGAAAGCTTTTCTACTGTCATGTTTACAAGCATATTCCATAAACGACATAATACTTTGTTTCTTAGAAACACGTAACTAATTAGCAATTAAGCTAAATTTATAACATATAATGTAAAAGGGACTGATAATTTCAATAGAATCAAGGATTTAATTAAATACATTGAAATACCTCCATGATACACAGTACATTGGATTTGAAAATCGAATAAAGTAGATTGATGTTCCCATTTGATTTTAGCTTTAACAGAATTTTCAAATCATATTAGAGTAGGGTATGCATCGAAACATTTTTTCAAAGTCTGTAGGTACTAAAATCAGAATATCTGTTTCCGCGAAATACTTACATGAAAATATTTTACGAGCTTTGAGTTTTTTTTTATATTTTTATTTTCACTTTTTTTCACGATGTTATCTGTTCATGTCCGTTTATTCAGATTTTCAATGTAATAAAATGTAACTCCTCTTGTATACGGGATCAATTTGTTTCTTTATTTTACTGCACACGATGTGATGAATATTCAAGAGGTTTGATTGTATTATTGACTGTTTTGTTTCACATTTCTATGATATTGAACTTTGTGAGTTATAAATTTTTCGATCAAAATGTTTTATACAGTTCTGTTATTATTTAAATATTTTGTCAACACACTATTTCTAAGAACTCAGCTACTAACAGACAACCAATAAACTTTTCGAATTCGGATTCTAATTTTTTCTGATCAAACTATGCTAAAACAACTGAGTATAATATGTTTTCTTAGGAAACTAATTTTATTCACGGTTTTAGAAAACTTATCCATGTGAGGGATAATGTAGTGTATACTGATACATACATGAAGAGCCACCATAGAGCTGGATCCTACTTCCTTGGCATGGCTATGGGGTACATCATTACCGTATACAGACCTACTAAGTATAGAGGAGTTATTTCCAAGGTGAGTCTATATTTGTTGCATAGATGTGATGAACTATCTTTGAAATGTTTAATAGAAGTTATAGAAAATTTTTCAGTGCAACAATACGATCAGGAATAATTGCGTACTATATTTGAAAATTGGGTTTCTCGTTGTATATACAAATCTCTAAAAGTTTCTATGCTGTACGATATCTAAAATACCTATAACTTTATTTTACGTTTACCTTTTTGCACTAGCGATAACTAGCAATCTTAAGGCAGTATATCTAAGTTTGTATCTTTTTTCCCAGGAATGTTCGTACTTAGGTCTCGCGGCAGCTTTTATGCTGGGTCTGAAAGTACTATCGGCGGCCCCAGCATGGTGCCTTGGGGAATACAACGCTTGGAGCTCGGCAATCTATGCGGCACTCAACAGAAACTTATGGGCTTTGGCAACATGTGTTTGTATAGGCATTACAGAGTACGGAGATGTTCGTAAGTACAATTTTATTTATTTATATACAAAAAAATTACTAGTTTAGTGTATCAAACGCTTTTGTAAATTCAAAAAAAAACATAAACTTACTTAATCTAAGTCAACGTGCAACGTAGTTCTAAATTGAAATTGGGGCGTAATACTGGTATAACAAATATCATTAATTAAGTATATATTCCTATATTAGTTCTAATAATAGAATTCCCAAGTTATGCTGAAACGTTAATAGTTACAAAGTAAACTATCGATTTCGCTTGAATAATTACAATATCCGTCTGTAATAGCTATTGAGTATTGGAGGAAATTAAAGCAATCTGAGATACTATTGGATGTCTAATTTTATGAACAAAGGCAGTAATAACTAAGCAAAAGTATTTAAAGTTCTGGTGAACGATTCTTTAGAGAAAGTCTACCATTCTTCAAAAATATGAGAGACAAAGTTTTACGATGTTACATCTGTAAGATTAAACTTTTATCTAGATGATAATACTTTTAATGGGTCCGTCATTCTACATACCGACTGACCGCTTTTTTTCATAACTACGAACATATCTGATTTATCTTTCCAAAAAACATTTACTAAGATACACCTTTGGAAATGAAAAACAAGATATTTGAATTTGGAATTGAACCAGACAGTACTTTTAACCAGTCATATTTATTACACATAAGTTTAAATTTAAAAAAAATTCAGTATTGAAAGCAAACTCACATAATATAAAAATAAAAAATATATAAATCTTATGTATAAGACATGAAGTATTTTATGTACCTTTATATTCGTAAAATTCGCTGAAAAGCGATTCTATAGGAATGTAAGTATACATGAGTGGCAGTGGGCCGAAATGTGCTCTCAAATAAATAATCATTACGGTGAAATTTTCATTATAGGTAGCCTCGTTCTCGATTGAATTTAAACTTCGTGTACAAATCGATGAAGTCAGTTCAAACGTTGAAACGTGAGAAAAATGTATTATCACTAAACATAAAACAAATTGAAGCAAGAAGTATCTTTTCATTTGCTCTCTCTTGAAGCCAAAGCAGCAAACAATACAATACAGTATTGAAAAATTGTATTTATCGCACAAAATCAAACTGCAAAACAATCTTCGACTCTCACTATAAGAAGTGCCACAAAAACTATTGTGATAAAAATATTTCTTTTTGATATTCAATTGTGATACCATTAGCGCAAGGAGAAAAAAAAGTAATATTAAATAAAAACGGCTATAAATCTTTGTACGCAGTGAATTATGAAAATGGGATACCAGGAAATGAGTTGATAACCTCCCTTTTAATCCCTCTGAACTAAATGTACCGATGATCTCATGCTTGAGGCATGTTCAACATGGCTCCCTTTTTTTTCTAATTTCCCGGGAGGACCCTTAGTTTTCCTCCGTCAAAATACCGGTATTACATTTTCATTTCTGTTCCAAGATATGTCCGTTACAGTTTCATCAAATTCCACTCCGTCTTGTTCTGATGAAATATTTTCAACGAAATATTACTGAGGTGCCTTTTACAAACACGGTTTAGTATGTTTTTGCTCTCTTTCAAGTCCTATATTTTTTGTTCTTGGATAAAATTACATTTTGAGCTCCTAATGTCATGGCCTTACTAGAAAATTGTTTGTGAAAATATTAATATATTGTAAGGAGAGCCATATTGACAATAACGGTGCAAAGAGTTCAATCATACGTAGCTATGACTTGGATGTAAAGGTGTAGGTATAGCCATGGCTTCAAGATTATCTTCAATACACGATTATCATGGTCTCGTGCCTACCAACTAACTGAGGCAAGACTGAAATCATTCAAATATTTTCATGGGTCTTCTATGTTGCCACAAATCTAAAGTTCCAAACGACGAAACCCGACTTACATAGTTTCGCTTTTATTACTAAAGTGAGCAGAGGAAACCGCTGATAACGCTTTTAATTATACATATATATATCATTTACGATTTAATATTGAATCTCAGATACCAGCTACAACACTCTAGCCACAAATCCATATTGACAATTTCTTGATAGATATTAAAGTCGTATCACCAACATAGTTCAAAATTCGGATCAAATATTCACATATACAAAACATATGAACAGATGATGGAGAAGTAATATGATCAGTTATTGCAAACAGCCGAGCGATAGTACATACATACATATATGTGATATATTTGATTGGAAATCGAGAACACCATTTCTAGGATACACAGTTTTGCAATAAATGAAAATTCCATAGCAATGTGTTGTGATTAAATTGTACTAGATGCTTATGGTACTTTCCACCAGTTGTATACTGTCTTAAATGGTGTGTGGAAGAGCCATACTTCGGCAGGTATAGGGCCTGACTAAAATAATACCACGGCCTCTATACTTACAGTATTCCATCGTGTGAGTGAGGTTTCCGAAACTTCAGTCTTTTCTCTCCCCTTCCCAAATTTCAAATCTTTTACAACCCCCACAATGCCTACAACGCACTGGTAAACTTAATAATAAGTACTTTTCTTGATTTAGGATTCCAAATAAAAGATGAGTGATTGCTGTTTAACCTATCTGTAGTAATTTTTCATTGATGTATTTCTTATCTTCCAGAAATGCTTCGAAGGTTCATGTCTTGGCCTGGCTTCACAATCTTCAGTCGCCTGGCTTATGGGGTCTACATCACTCATTCACTCATACTGGAGAGATTTTTGTTCTCTCAACGCAATCCCATGCATTACGATATGTTTAACTTGGTACGTATAAGTATAAACACGTAAACTTCTGAGTTTTTCTGAGTTATTATGATGATTATTTAGACACTATTGACATACGGTGAAGGCAAACATCGTGAGGAAACCTGGACTTGCCAATCTTCCTTGAGCAGGCGGGACAATTAATGCTCAAAACCTTCTCCATGTGGAGGTGGCCTTCCATCATATTTTTGAACATGTTTAACATATATACGTTGATTTATAAGCGAAAATTGAATAACTGATGGTATTTTATAATAACATCATAATTTTACTCATTCTAAGTGTGGGAGAGCCATACTTCGGCACAATTAGGCCTACTTAACCTAAGTGATACCACGGCTTCACGGTACACCGGCGTGAAACAATTCTTGCGTTGTATGTAGCCGTGTATGTTGCCGGAACCCAAGCACATTACAAAGAAACGCTTCGTAAACAAACAAAACTTAGTTTTTCAATTTCATTTGTATGTTTCGCAGAATCCAAGGTTCATTTAGCCTGCGGATTCTTGGAAAGGCGGTAATGTGGTTTGATTAGTTAATTTTCTTTTTTTTTATTTGAAATTCCGTTTTTATTTGAAGTTAGGTAATCAACCAACCTACAAAAATTAACTCGCAGGAAATTACGTGTAATAAATCCTTATTACGAGTGTCCATGGGCGGCGCAGATTGCTTACCATCAGGTAATCCGTCTGCTCGTTTGCCGACCTATGACATAAAAAATATGGCAACTTCTTCTACGTTGGTTTTCTATGAAGCCGTGATATCCAGTGGATCAAGCCCATTCGTGTCGAAGGATTTCTCAGATACACCCAAAAAGTACGATTAAATACTCATCATCATCATCAGCCTATAAGTGCCCACTGCTGAGCAAAGGCCTCTTCTCATACGGAGAACGTTAGAGCATTAATCACCACGCTTGCTCATGCGGGTTGGCAATTTCAAACTTATAATTAGAAACTATAAGTCCAGGTTTCCTCACGTTGTTTACCTTCACTGTATGTCAGTGGTGTCTAAATAATCATAGAAAGTACATATAACTCGGAAAAAGTCACATTGGTACTTGTCAGGCTTCGAACCCACACCCTCATGCATGCGAAGCGGGCTCCTTAAACTCCGGGCCACCACGATATCATCATCAAATTTACTGCCATGAACCATAACCACATGTAAATACGTAGTTCATGAAAACCAAACTCCATTACCATATCAATCTAAAACTGCAATACCAACCAAATACACGATTTTAGTCTCTCTACAAACTCGTGCATATTACAAACTTCCTAATTGATTTTCAGATATTAAACGGAATAGGTATTCTCATAACATCGGCCGGTCTAGCCGTACTTCTCTGGCTGTTTGTGGAATCTCCTCTTAGCAACTTGGCTAATCTTCTTCTAATCCCTACGTGAGTATAGTGTAGTCTATAATCTATAATTAATACTGCTAAACATACATATTATGATAATGATTTAGGTACTTATCATTGATCAGATTAAGTTTGTTGTTCGCTCGATTATACATAATACATATGTATGACGGCATAGTATGTCTTTGATAAATGCTCAATTCTTTTTGTAGATTTGAGAATTGAATGCTAGGATGGGAAAGATTTTGTTATTAAAGGAATGTGTGTGTGAGCTAATGAATTACCTGATGGTAAGCAATTTAAGTCACAAGAGAATGGAGTTTCAATATTGAATTGGTTGTCACATTGCATGTGTACAGCTCATTCCAGCTTGGGGAATATGTAAGGTCATATTATTTATGTTTTATGTATTTTTAATAAATTTTTACTAAAAGAGTGCCTTTTAAAAATATATCAAATATGTGTTAATATTACAATATTAGCAAGGAAAGTGATCGATTAAAAACTGAAGAAAACTAAAAGGAAGACATTCGTTTTGTTACGGACCTAACTCAGAAAAATCTAAAGTTTTATTGAAAGCTAAAGTTTTGTAATCGGAAAATCTTTTTACCTTAGTTTTTACGTACCTAGTTTTTTTACCTTAGTATCTGAGTAGAGATCTTCAAAGAATTGAGTTTCTATTGAAGTAATTTCTTACTAACAATTTTCTTTTTGAAAGTACCTAATGTTACTTTCGAAAAGTTTTATTTTTTTCAACGAGTGTCTAGCGTTGTCGTAGGAGCAGGAGGTTTCTGGTTCAATTCCTAGGCCGGGCTAAATTATAAGGAGGTTTGTTTGGGTTTTTTTTTCAAAAATATAACTGAAAAGAGGGTCTGTTATTGTCTCAAATTTATGATGGCAATATGATCATGGCAATACCTCCTATGTCATGGGACTATGAGAGCATAAATCTGCCTACCGGCCTACCCTTAAGGGGATTATTAATGACATGTTATACTATTAATAAAGCACCAGTCACTACATAACAAAATAAAACATCGAAAAGCGAACAAACACACACAACACATTATTTTAATTTAACTTAAAACCATTTGCTTTTACATTTACAGAAAGAAGACATTGAATGGAATTGAAAATAAAAGGGAAATCAACGGGCAGACTAAAATTACAGACATCAAAACAAAGGCTTTTTAATACTAAGACCTCTCTGATCTTCTTAATGAAGAACATGCTATGTATTTAAATTCCCTCGTCATAAATTATGTACCATAGCAAAATATTTAGATTAAAATAAGTTTTCTGCTGTATTATTGTGATATAAATAGTTTAGGAAGTAAGATGTTGTTGTAAGTATAGTTATTTTCATTAATAATATGAATTGTTTAAAATAAGCGCCTGAATAAAAATTGTTAGCAGTCAATACCGGTTGTGTAAATTTAATCACGTAATTTTGATAGGCGTTAAATTTTACTTATTCATAAAAATCGCACGGTTATTAAATAAACTTATTTTAAAATCCACTATAAATCATTATTAAATTTGAACTCATTTTGGTTGATTATTTCAATTTACTATAATATTTTAATGTAGGTACCTTCTATAAACTTTTTGAACATTAAATTGATAATTTAGTGGGTACAGAATTTATATTAAAACAAGGAAGTAACGTGTTTTGCTCGTAACTTTGCTAATACCGTAGTAAATAACATTGTTAACAAACGATCGAATAACTAACCAACTGTACATAACACGGCTGCGGAAACTTTTAAGCCTCAACAATCCTAATTTGTGTGGCTTCGGTGGCCATTGCTATGTGTATATCATACCTACCAATTTATTCTTAGAAATATTAGTACACTAGTATCTATATACCTTCTTAATTTTGAACGTACAGAATTGTATTGCTATTTTAAAATTGTAGTTCATTTTTTATAGCAAGGAAGTGCAGACGGATTACCTGATGGTAAGCAGTCAGCGCCGTGAAAACCCGTAACACCAAAGGAATGACGAGTGCGCTGCATGCCTTTTTTCGGATAAGGGTTTTAGATATTTTAGAAAGAAATGGAGGGATTAGGCCTCCGGTAACCACACTCACACGACGAAACACAACGCTGTGGTTATTTCACGTTGTTTTTCAGTGAGGCCGTAGTATCACTCCGGTCGAGTTGACCTATTCGTGCCGGAGCATGGCTTTCCAATACTTAAATATTAGTTCATTTAATATGAGACTCCAAAGTGATTTAAGTACAGTTTTTTAAATTAGTTACTAATTTCGTAACTAATTCAAAAAATCTAGCATGGCACAAAGCATGTAATTGTACCTATTTTAATTTTAAACTGAGAATAAGAAAAAATGTACAGTCGAGCATTTTAAAAAACGCCTTATACTCCCAACCTCGCAGAAAAAAAACACGACTACAACCGCAACCCCCTACAACAGACACAATGGAAATATTATAGACCACCATATTTGTTCCGTTGCCATGGCAACGCCGTCTTCCCGCTCTCATCTATACAAAGCTAATTTTACCTATACACAATACATAAGTATAACATTATTTCTAACTAGCAGCCCGCCCCGGATTCGCACGGATGCAATGTTGATACTAAAGTTCTCCAATATTTAATGTATATTTTTATACATATAAATATTCCTCTTCTATCACGTCTATTTAAAACACCGCATCAAAATCCGTTGCGTAGTTTTAAAGATTTAAGCATACATAGGGATATAGGGACAGAGAAAGCGATTTTTTTTTAGACTGTGTAATCACTGACCAAATAATTAAGGAAAAAATAGAATAGTATAATAGTAAACCTTCTCCCACCCAGAGTCGGGCAGGAGAGACTGTCAGACTCTTACTGACTAAAAACCCCCTGTTCCTTCTCCTGCTCTGAGAACCGTAACTTTAAGACTTTTTTAGTAGGTAGAATCTGTGTAACATAATGCATACCTACATAAAAGCCGTTCCGTTTAATGCACGCCTTCTCATACATAGTTGCAGTAAGGGCCAACTAAGAGACACTTGACTTAGACCGAGCCGCAGATCATTGATGGTAAACAATTGGCAACGCCTTAAACTACCCACCCAAAGAGTTGCAAGTGACTTGCTCATCTTTTGAGAAGAAAAGAGAAAGAAGGCCTAACGAAATACCTACATCATCGAGCTACATCTTCTGAACTGTGGTATCCAGATCCAAGCCAAAATTAAAGGAAGTCTGTAATCCCGTGAACTTTTAATATGATACATATGTACATACAATCGTGGCTGTTATATGTTATATACATTTATATATATAGGAAGCCTAACAAATGTTTACATAGAATTCAATTGAAACTGATTCAATTCCAGTTTGTTATTGGATTAAAAGGTTGCTAGGATATTAATCCCAATCACGAATGTTCAGATTACTTGAATTCAATACTAGTTTTATGGGTGGTATCGGATCTCTTTTTGTTGATGTTTTGTTTTTGGATTTCTGGGTTCCTGGTGTATGAAGAAGTCTTACGAAATAACTAGTTTTTTTCAGTAGCTTAGCCCACAATACTAGGTTAAAAAGTACCCCATATAATATTCCAGACTATAATCTATATCCGTGCCAAATTTCATTCAGATCCATTCAGTTGTTTTTGAGTGAGAGAGTAACAAACATCCGTCCGTGCTTACAAAATTTCACCTTTACAATATTAGTAGGATAGTAGGATTTTTTTAATGGACTTAGGAGCAAGTCAGCAGGTTACCTGATGGTAAGCAATTATAGCTGATCATGGATATTCGCAACACCTCTGGTGTTTCTTTATGTAGATAAGCGCTTTAGGTTAGCGCTAGAGATATGATAGCTTTGCAGATTATTCTGATGTATAAGCTAGTTCGCATACTATGAATTGAAATTCTGATAGGAACTGAGATTGTAGATTTGTAGTGTATTGGTTTTAGGGATATGTTGAGCTGATATTATAAGTTTAATGTTCGATTTGCGTTTTTTTTTATTATAGTAATGCTCTTAAGATATTAAGCGTTTCTTCTTTGTCTAATTATGGAACTTATTTAGATTTTCTTTTGTTTCTGTTACGAATCTGCATTACAACTTTTTTTATCGATTATTCTTCTGTAAGTATTGTAGGTGGGTTTAAACAAAGAGTTATTTTGGTAGGAATTAGATCTGATTACACGTTGCACGCTAGCTAGTTAAAACACCACTGCGCCACCGTATAATTTAATTAAAAGGACAATAAATAAATGAAAATTACAGTAAAAATAAAGATAAATATAATAATAAATATATGTATTCTAACACACTTACACTAATGAAAGGTAGGCGTGAAGTTATATGTATGTATATCTACGTTTGTGGGCAAATTTTAATATTGATTACAGCATTCCACTAATTACTAAATCAGCTGTTTCGTATTTAAGATTCCCTCTCAGAGCGTTAATGAGCTTTCCCTTAAGGCCGGTGATGGGCAAAGCGTCTGTTTAGCTGATTGGATTACATTAGGCATAATTAGGATCCCTGTAGACTTCGGGTTTCGTTTGTAGAAATTATTTTCATTAGACTTTTTATTCGATACAATTTTATTGTTGTTATTGACGGGAAATTTTGTAAAAAATAAAAGAAAACCTATAGAACCAAATCTGATATAGGTAACCGCAAGCCAGACTTGTAAATGAGCGATCAATAATAATTATTATTATAAATCTATACTTATGTTAACATTATAAAGCTGAAGAGTTTGTTTGTCTGAACGCGATATAAACAAGTTCTTTTTGTGTACGTTAGTCCATTTATTGAGGAAGGCTATAGGCTATAAAACATCACGCTAATATCTATAGGAGCAGAGCAGTGGTTGAAATGGCGCTAGAGAAGCTACTTTATAAAATCAAAATCAACAGACGCAAAAGACTAAACTGAAAAATCGCAATTTACAATAAAATCATTATAGCATACCTGAAAATTGCGTTTCATACAACATTTTCCGCAATAACGAACGAGCATAATCCCTGAAACATCAATACAATACTCCGAAACAACGTTCTCACATAAATCCTGAATTGGCTGAAACAAATGATGGTAAGACAAAGGAGGCTGTATTTGTCACGTCACGTCACGTCACAAGAGTTGTTTCGTCATGTTACAAGAATATTCAGGCTACGTTAATTAACTTTCATGAAGATACAGCGGAATTAACTGGATAAGCTCTTTCGGATTATCTGAAAAATTTGTATAAGGTTTTTACAACGAACAAGCCAAGCTTCGGCGTGAATAGGTCGGCTCAACAAGAGTGATATCACGGTCTCTAAGAAAACCGGCGTGAAATAACCACAGCGATGTGTCTTGACGTGTGAGTAGGGTTACCGGAGCCCCAACCCTTCCCCTACCCTAATCTCCAAAACACTTATCTCCAAAAAGTCGACAATGCACTCATGGTTCCTCCTTTTTTTACCTTCAGGTTATTTGAAAGATCGATAGCCATCCTATCACATAAAAAAAATAGCTTAGCCTTTCTCCTCGAGAATTAAATGAGAGCACGCTATGCTAAGCTTTTCCACAGCATCTTAAAAATCTTAGTGAAAATTTAATGAATCGTTTCGTATACAAACAATATGTTACTAAACTCGTTTTGCTCATAAATCCAAACAGTCAAACCTCAACTCCTTTATGCACGATTCCCTTTAAAAGTATCGCAAAGTTTAAGCCACGTTTAAATTTGTTCCCTTTTGATACATTTGTTTCCTTCATAGCACACATTTAGGTAAACTTATCAAGGATTCTCAATCATACAATTGGGTAGTTTCCTAGGTCAAAAATAAATTGTTTCAACGTTTCAATACAAAAAAAAAATGAAAAATAACTATACTTTTATTCATTGGTCGATCGATAAACTAAATTCCAGATATTTTTTTAAGAAAATTTTCAAGAAATAAAGTTTTTGACATTTGGATAAAAATATTGAATTTGAGCAGTTGGAAACTACAGTATTATAAATGCGAATATATGCGTTAGTTTTTGTTTCATTGAAGTCTTAATTAGGACGAATGTAGGAGGGTTTATGAGGGGGGAAAATCATCGAATCACATCGTCCTGTTTCGTCAAACTCTTACTGACTAAAAACCATTCCGTTCTTTTTCCTGCTTTGAGTCCGAGTGCAGTAAGTTATAACGCTTAAACTGCAATGATACTGAAGGCGAGTGATAGAATAGTCTATATTTTTAACAATAACTACGCAAACGTAATAGTCGACAATAAATAATACCTAGTACATATATGTACATATAAAAAAATCCATTTCTTACTTGCAAATACTCAAAAAGTTTATTGCATATTTATATCATGTGCAAGCAGTCGATATGTAAACACAGAAAGGTCCATGTTCAACATTTTTCCTATATTTTTTTTTGTTGATAATTTATATCGATATTTAGAAATGAAATGCATCTTTGCCTAGGGGGATTTAAAGGTATTATTATAGCAACAAACGCCTTAAACACGCCTCCAAACAGCAAACAGTTTATGCAATAAAAAGTTGTTACAAAACTGTCACGCATTATGGCCGTGCGATCTCCCTCATTTGTGCCATTCATCACTGTACTTTTAGTGTCATTACAAACCTAGAACAGAAGTACCATTTACTAATTAAGTGGCCTTCGTGTTCTTAATAAGGGTTTTTACCGTCCTATTGACTTGCATTCATTCAGAAACAGATTCTGAAAATCAATGAAAAAACAAAACTGTAATTTGTCCTAGAACTGTAAGAAAGACGAAAAAAATATAGAAATTAATTTAGATTTTGGTCACCAAAGTAAAATGGTCCTTCTGCCCTTAATGATATAGTACAAAGTCCTACTTTATTACGTGCTACGTATGTTTCTGTTCCGACCGTTATTAATAGCCCTATGGGGAGGGTTATGTTACAGGGTAGGCAGAATTCCAGGCACCTGTTGATACAAGATATAATCTTTGGCATAAAAATGAAAGAAAGAAAGATTTTAGGCTTTATAGACTGGGTGGTTTTTGTTAGTTGATTTCAGAACAGACAGATAGTCACCGTCCTTTACCAGTCATATGGAAAATATACATAAATAAAAACAATGTTAAAAAAATTTGGAAATCCGACTAGCAGGTCCTAGAATTTCCCCCTACATACACACTTACACATTTTACCTCCGATAAATATAGTTTCATTAATCGAAAGAGAATTTTGTTTGACGTTCAAAAGTGCTTGTGTGGGTCTAATTGAAATAAATTATTTTGACTTTGAATGTCGTGGTGGCCCGGAGGTTAAAGCGCCCGCTTCTTATGCATGAGGGTGCGGGTTCGAAACCTGGCAAGTACCAATGTGACTTTTTCCGAGTTATAAGTACTTTCTATGATTATTTAGACACCACTGACATACGCTGAAGGTAAACATCGTGAGGAAACCTGGACTTATAATTTCTAATTATAAGTTTGAAATCGCCAACCCGCATTGAGCAAGCGTGGTGATTAATGCTCTAACCTTCTCCATGTGAGAAGAGGCCTTTGCTCAGCAGTGGGCACTTATAGGCGATGATGATGATTTTGACTTTGACTGTGAAACGTTGAAATAAGTAGAGAATTTCTCAAAATATCTGTAACTTACTATGGAATTTTTTTACTCTGTACTTCGTATAATACTTTGTGGAGAAAACTTCAAGTGAATCATTAACCGTACGCCAAGATTCTCGCTTGAGGTTTTAGTCAGAACTTATTAACCGGGTACATTTTTAACCAGTTTTAACCGACATTTCAGCGGTTCAAAGCAAAACTTTCGTCTCTCAGTAAAAGGTATTTGTAAACTTTACAAAATATTAATGTTGTTACAACAAAAAGCTTTTCATTTTAACATTTTTAAAGTCAATATTTCTTTTAATTATTGATATTTCTATGTGGTGTTTTACCTGATGATAATCAATCGATGCACAACGTCAGAAGAGTAATCAATGCATTGCTGGTTTTTGGGGATTAGGGTTTTGGAGATTTGTGTATTGGGGAGGGATGGGGAAGTCTAAGTATTGGGCTTCTGGCGTGGCTTCTGGTAATTTAACTCACACGGCGAAACACAACGCCGGTTTTTCAATGAGACCGTGGGCGGTATCACTCCGGTCGAGCCGTGCCATTTGTGAACAAGCATGTTATGAGTGAGTATTCAATTTACTGGACTGGCTGTGGTGGTTGGCCGAATCCTACACGAACCACATCTTTGTGTGATCCACGAATAGTGATTTTGGCTACGAGTGTGTTATGCGTGTGATAATGTATGTTATCACAGCCAAGAGGGACCAACGGGAGGGGTTCAACCACAAAGATTAAAAAAAAAACTAAAAAGTGAATAAAATATAGGCTGACTTTGATAACTAAATATAAAGATTATATTTTATAAAAAAAAAACCAGCTTCAGCCCGCAACTTCGTCCGCGTTAAATAATGACTTCTGCAGATTTCTGGTTTAAAAACTTATAACTTAAATTCTATGTACTTTCTCGAGTTCCAAACTGTCTGTACCAAATTTCACAGGAATCGGCTCCGTCGTTAAGGCTTGAAGAAAAGACAGACAGACAGAGTTACTTTCGCATTTATAATATTAGTTTGGATGACAAAAATACGACTTCAATAACTTAAGAAGTCGCCATTATGAAAAACTGGAATCACATACCGCTAGCATTCAATTACTTGAACCATATATAGGGTGGCTAATTTATTAGCGACACACCCTGTGAAATAGTGACTTATTTATTTGAAATGGGAGTGTCTCCATGTTGTGTAGGGGTAATTAAATGAACACTGAGATGCTCGGGAGATGGGTCCACGATATCTTTGTCCTCTCATTTGGTCTATATTAATGTGATACGGGGTTTTGAACCGTCTATCTCTTAGTATAAGAATTCATTTCGTTCGACAACTAGTGTGTTAGTAAAATAATTATTATATAAGATTGTCTTTCTAAAGATATGTATTTATACTGTAGGATTTAGAATGTCATTAATGTCAAAAGTCTTTGTTTGAATTTCAATTTTATTGCTAAATAATTAAGTAGAAAATATATTGAACTCGACTATTACTTTACTCGATTTTCGCTCCAGCAACATTTTGCTTCTATTACGTTATTTTAAAATGTTCAGCATAAAAAAAAAATACAAAAATGAGAAAACACATTATTTTTCCAGTCAGATACGTTTCTCTATTAAAACTATCGCGCAACTTTATCAAAAACACACACACACACACACGCTCGCTCACACTCACATACATACATATTTCATGTGAACGAACGACTAGAAAGCGAATTACGAAAGGCGAGGAAAATCCCGAAAAATTCTCCAAACATTTTGCCGCGTTTCGAGGGTTGAAAATAATGTCGCTAAAGTAAACAGTTTTCATTTTTTTAACGAAAAAACTGCTAGATGGGACCGTCACTCTTATCTGGAGATAAGCGTGACAGAGACCCGACGTGACAAAAAAAAAGTGACAAAAAAACTGCCAAAAAATAAAGTCACGTCACAAAAATGAATCCGACATAATGTTTTTCGAGCGGAGTGTACTTAAATATTAATGTCATATTGCTTTTAGTTGACTTTACCGTGTCAAAACATTCGTTGTCTTTTTTTAGAAATAATTACGCGGATCTTTGAGACAGCTTTCTCTATTAACCTATCTAAGGCACCACTGGACAATACTCAAATATGTAGTTATTAGAATTCTCAAAATTAATGAAACCTTGAATGAGTTTATATAGAAGCATTCTTTTGGATTGTGAGCGCCTTGTTCGAGACGACAAGGGATTAAGTTCCTTTTTAGTAACAACTTGTCTCTGCATTGTTCTCACATAGGGGTACAGTAATGAATAAAAAATGTATTATTGGTGAATTATAAAACAAATATTTTTTAAAAAGAGTAACGATGGAGTTTCTTGCTCGTTCTTCTCCATTCGAAACTACAATTTGGAACGAGCACCTAGCTTCACTGACGAACAGACTGACAGACTACTATTCTATTTTGACGTTTCAAAAGTACCTATTTATGGTTTAGTTGGAATAAATGATTTTGATTTGATTTTAAAAGAAAATGTAATAGCGTCATTACAATTAGCCTTTAGCTATTGGCATTGATAAAAATTAGGCCAACAAGTAAGAATGAGGTCAGATATTACCGGCCTTTGTCCGTGGTTCTTTCATCGTATTATATCTCGATGAATTTCCACTATTCATACCATTCATTCGTTTTGGATCAAAAAAACGTCAGTCATTCGCCGCCCTACATAGCGATGCTTAGCAAAAACAACGCTGATAACATATCAGTGCTATATTCTAGCTTTCGTTTTATAAGTAAGTTTTTTTTAGTTATTAATAAAGCATTTCTCCTGTGTCGTGGGTGCGTTTACAAACATACAATTTCACATACACATCACGCCCAGACCCGGAACAACGATTTGTAAATCACACAAGGCGTTGAACACGTGCAGGAATAGAACCCGTGACACTTTGTACAGCAGCCAGTTGCCCAGCCACCGCACCAACCGTGCAGTACAGCTAAACAACACCAATGGGAATTCCTTAGTAACATCACCTTGTCATCAATCTCGATTGATAATATTGTATTTATGTATTTAGTTATGGACAAAAGTCGAATGCTACAAAACATAAATATAACAAAGAGAAATATGTTACATAAGCCACACTACTACCTATCAATAAGAAAAAAGAGCAAAGCCATATGATTTAAGAACGCATAAAAACAATATCAAACGAAATCAATTACAACATAACCACTAAAACTGTTCATCAGCTCATTTCAAAAAGCGGTATAAGAACTATATACGTCTATACCTATACGTATGTATGTAAATACTCCTTTTGTTCTACTTCAGCCCCTATATCCTGAGATTCCTTACAAGCAAACGATCAAGTTAGCTTGCATCCGTATGGATGTCCAAAGTTAGTCCTCCCAAAGTTGGCCAAACATGCATTAATTGCTACCCTACACGGAGGTTTAATTAAATGTTCAGCTCACTACTGATTGTCGTGGTTTCTCTATACTAGGACGCTAGGCATAACATTTCAGTTCGATATACTAAACTAGCTATTCTCGCGCGGTTTCACCCGCTGCTCGGCTCCATTAAATTGTAGCGTGATGTTTTATAGCCTATAGCACTCAGGTACATTGTAGCTATCTATCAGTAAAAGAATTTTGCAAATCCGACCAGCGGTTCCAAAGATTACCCTCTGAATACAAACTTACAAATTTTACCTCTTTATAATATTAGTATAGATAAAATAAAGTAGGTCCTAGATAAAAGTTTGAAATTTATTCCACAAATTCATTAAATACCAAACATTAGATAGATCGCTCCATTCCCTCGAGACGAGCTGCTTAGAACAACAACTAGGATTTTGATTAGACATAAAATATTCAGAAAAATGATCAATTCACTTGTAATTTATTGTAAACATTTGTACACATCCACCTGGAGCGATGTTTTAGTAATATCTAAAAGCGAAAAGGTTTACAAAAACCGTTTCGTGGCCTCTGGGAGTAAGCGTTGGGAGGTAACTCCACTCCATTTATTTGAACTAAGCAATTAAAGTCCAATAATAGAAACCCTTTATACCCTATTGTGCTTAAAATATTCTTTGTTATATATTATATCGGACGCTGTAACGCTCTAGGGATTAACGTTTAATAACAGTGTTGGGGAAATTTAGTAGAATGGCAATTTGTGTCATAAGTCGCTCTGGCCGAAAGCCGAATATTGTTTAACCTGCTTTATATATTCATAGTGGTCGAATCTTTACACTATAGTGCAGGATCGTTTATTTTAAGTGGCTTTCTATCGAATATTAATACTAGGAAATTGATTTTAACGTGTTACTGAAGTGTTGTAAAATGAAAATCGATTCTTTGGCACAGTAGAAAATGGCTTGTGGAAATGTACAAGTAGACCAAAACTATAAATAACAAAACCCACGCCCATCAACGTCATTGAATCAATCAATAACGTGTTATCATTACAGAAAACCTTTATTGAATATAATCGAAACCATATTTCATAAAAGCCGAAAGCCGAAACCGCACGCTTGGCACATCACTAGCAGGCACAGTTCATATCAGATGAAAAGGGTTGGCGTTGGCTTTAGCCCGTCACTACTCATTGCCGGGATATTTTCATCTCCATATTTTGGATTTAAACAGCTTCGGTGTAACTTAAAGAGAATGATATATTCAGAAACCTCCTTTTTTATCTTAAAATCCACAAAAGACTTTTCGTTTCGTAATAAAATCGTCATAAAAATGATTAAAAGAGTTACTTGTCTCACACAAACAATGAAACAGTTATTTTACTATTAAAGTAATTAATTTCTTAACGACAAAACGAGTGCTGTCATCAATTTTTATTCGACACAGTAAACTGCCAGTAAAACAATGCTATTCACAATGTAACAATACTTTTTGTTAAAAACAAACGGAGAATAGCCCACCACTTTTATCATAAACCCCATTATTTTGAGAATAAACCTGCAAACTGTCATAAAAAACTCGACTAACTTTGTAATCCTCACTTTTTAACCTGTCGGTTACACTAACGCGGTCCCATGGGACTATTTGACCCTTGAATTGTGGGGTTCGTAAAATATTTGTGACAACTTCGTATTACGCAGTTCCAAATGTTCTTTCTGTATATTTGAATGTATGTAGATAGAATTTTAATAATAAAAGTACGTTCAAAATTATTCTTATAGAGAAACGACCCACCCCGGTTTCACACGGCTACAGCTGATACTAAATTCCTCCACTATTTCTTGGATGTTATTATACATATAAACCTTCCTCTTCAATCACTCTCTTCTACAGTAAAAACCGCATCAAAATCCGTTGCATAGTTTTAAAGATTAAAGCGTACATAGGAATATAAGGACAGAGAAAGCGACTTTGTTTTATACTATGTAGTAACTATGCACTAAAAATATATAATACATCAATGATACATAAACATAATCTTAGTGTGAAGCCACGTTAGAAAAGTAACTCCACAAAGTAACCTCAAAATATTTTACTTGCAATTAAAATCAGTTAGATTCTAACAGGCCACAAGCGTAAAGCAGTGACGGAAAACGGAATTCCCGACTATGTGGTCGGTGAAAAAATTTACCACTCACATTCACAATCTTTCCCACATCGTTGCTCTAAACGGCGTATTGAAAACGCGATAACTATTACAATAACTTTCCACAAAACTCTAGAAGCTTGGGAGCATAGTTATTAACCGGAATCACTTTGCTATACGCTCTTTAAGCATTCAAGTAAGCGTAAAAACGGACGACTTCGAAGTGGGGTTTTATGATTTTGAACATACATAATAAGAGTACTAGGCTTATTTTCTATTGATCAGTCCTTTATCTTTATAAAACTTGAATTAATCCTTGTTTATGGGTTGATATTTTACATTGCTGTTATATCTATAACCCCCTTTGTGATTTAGACCATCGTTATTATCATCATCATCAGCCCATAAGTGCCACTGCAGACTTCCTCTCACACAGAGAAGTTATGGGCATTAATCACAACTCTTTTTTTTTCACAAAAATAAGTACCAAGATACAATGATTATTACAACTACAATCAAAGCTATAACTAGTAAAAAAAAAAAAACAATCAACCAAACTAATTACCCGTAACATAATAAATGAATCACTTCCTAATAAAAATCTATTAAACACTTTATTTCGTAAAGTGTTGCATGCCAAAATGCTTCCATGGCAGTTAAAGATGGTGCTGCTAATCGATTACGTTCAGATTTCGATTGTTGCGTATCGAATGGAACCGATTAATAATCGTTTTAAATGTAACAGTTAGCACGTGTCTTGGTATTTAGTAAGATTCGATAATCGAGTTGATGGGTTCTTTAGGCTGTGTTGTAAAATAATTGAATTCTTGGAATTTTTAAAACGATCAATGTGTAATAAGAATTCGATAGACTGTACATTACTGAAGGGACAAAGTTTATGAGCCTAAGTGGAGTAATGAGGATAGTATAATAGGTCGTTTATTCCATCAAGGTCTGATTTTTCAATGGCTAGAAAAAAGTTACCTGGGAAATAATTATGTTGCTGTCGCGTCAGAATGTTTGTATAAGACAGTGACAGCAACAATTTTATTCCTCAGATAACATTTATCTGACTATTGAAAAATCAGCTCTTAGTCGTGTCACATTTAGCGTCAAGCACACTTATGTACCATGACCTCTGCAGGAGAAGGAGTGAGGTGGTTTTTAGTCAGTAAGAGTCTGACACTAAAGGTTGTTTCCCCACTCATAATACTCGTAAAACAAAATTTAGGTACAATTGAAAACTAGCGTCACACATTATCAGTAAACATGGACCTGAAAAGCTTTTGTCTTCAAAAATTTTACTCAAATTGTAACAATGTTTTTTTTCTTCTTCTATCATATACCTATTATTTAAGTATGTATACATAATATTGTTGTGTAAAAAATATCCGATTTCTATATTTCAAAAAGTTTTTCTAAAAACAAACCAGTATTACGTACGTCATCAAAAACAAAATCCAAATAGCATTTCGTTGGGACCTCGAACCGCTCTCTCAGCCCAAACTTAGACGACGAAAACCAAATATTTATTGTACGACAAAAATCTTACCCTTTCTGATTGACTTGGCACAAAGGCTGTTTACTTGAGCTTTGATTTTCTTTGTTATTGCTCCAATGGAGGAGAAATAGGAGGACTTACCCCAGTGGGGGGTGTGTAAGGGTTGTGTTAACGTTGTCAGTTAGTGTGCATTAAGGTGATACTGGCTATGTTGTGAAACAAATGCTGATAAGCGATTTGATAGAATAGTTTTTAAGATGGTTCCTTTACTTTTGTAAGTAGGCTATAAAACCGTACGTCCATAAATCAAAAATTTATAAAAAAAAACTAATATTAAGCCGGCATTTCCTATTTGACAGGCCCGTCTCTTCGCTATGCACCCTATGTTCGATATAAATAATTGTATCATTGCAAATGTCCAAATATTCTTAAGTTTTCAACAGAAATATCACAAGAAACATTACAATTTTAAGTCGTATCGTGCATTAGAAGATATAATTGCAACACCGAACAATAGTGACAACAATATACAAAAATGTAAAAGACAGAAAAGGACAGAAATAGAGTAGGTTTCAAATTGTCGCCATTGCAATATTCGAGATTAAAAGTAACGCTTCGCTTGGCAACAGAATTCCGTTGGACAGTCGCGGACAGAAGTGCTCTTTTTCGCAATGGTTTTTTTATCCTTTCTTTTTCTTTTTTTTTGCGACTTTTTTATTATTTTTCCGCGTAGGTAATTGGATTTTTTCGGGATGTACCGTTTGTGACGCCTCGTTGGGCTATTTTATTGTTACCCGTTACCTGAATGACCATGGCTGGCATACGTTGCCAAATTATAGGGAATCCTGTTAGTTTTATTGTTTAAATTGCTCTAGTTTCTGGAAATTTTGATTGAGAGTCATGTAATAGAGTAATGTAGTGTAGTTGTGAACCAGAATAAATGTGAAAAATACACATATAAACAAGTTTAAAAAAACTATGAAATAACAAAGTTCGACATTCAAAAACAGCCTACTAAGGCTTTTTTTGTCAATAAAAAATCTTTTTTGAATAATGAATTAACATATGTAATAAAGTTTTAACCAATGTAAAACTTTTGATTTGGACTGTAGCCAGAGACCAGGTTCGCTCAGAAACAAAATTAATTGGATCTTTTGTACCTACCTACATTAATTAAAAATAGCCATTTCATCAATTAATTAATACTTTTTTTGTGTGACACGAAAAATCCTTCACGTAGGTTTAATTTGGTACTTAATGGTAGTCGAAAGCTGAGATTATAATTTATGGTACCTATATATTTACTGACGAAATTTGGAAAATAAGGCATTCATACTTTATAGTTATAGTTAAGGGTTGTAAGAGCATATTAAGACAGTCACTTCATGTGTAACATCGATATCGACTCAAATCTTGTTATCATTCAGTGATGACTCAGCCATGGGAGAGCCATGCTTCAGCACCAATGTGAATGCTCAACTGCAGTTACATCCAGACCTGACAGAATACCAGCGTGAGATGATTGGAGGCCCAATTCCTCCCCCAATCTCTAAAACCGTAATCTTCAAAAGGCCGGCAATTAGTAAGTTGCTCTCTGGTGTTATGGATGCCCAGGGGCGGCGTCGATTACTTCGTTTACCTACTTATACCTACTATTACATAATAATAAATTTATACACATTACACCAGAGGAATAACTGCTTTGTAAGGGGGAATATCACTATTAAGAACTACGTCTCTCCCACATGGTAATGCAACAAACAATAGAATAATATATGTGCACGAACGCCGGCGTTCGCTTAAGGTTTGATGAATCAACAAGAGAATGATCCTGTTGTCTCATAGCATATTACTCGGCAAATTCGAGTTACTTGTCTGAAATATTGTATCTACACAGAATATTGTCGAACTATTTCATCCAGAAATTTGTAATTAGTTAACCCGTCATCAATGTCTTTTGTTACCAAGTTACAACATGTCGGGTAACGTATGATTGAGGTTACATTTGTTGTGACGTCATTCAATATTAATGAGACAGTTATAGTGTTTGTGCTGTGCCAAATTTGTACATGAGTAGCTGTATCAGTGTTACGTTTTACTTGTGTTATAGGAAAATTTATAAGGTATCGTTTTGTAGCAGAATAATGTCAAAATAACTATTTAATACACTTGTGTGAATATGCAAATCATCGTGTAACTAGTAATTGTAATTTAAAAATGTAAAATGCGTATAACACATGCGTATAAAAGTAATGTTTCCGGGGATTTTTAAAAACAGCAGCATCTAAAGCAATAGCTTGAGTTAAATACGTAACAGAAATATATTTTATAGCCTATAGCACTCAGCAACATTGTAGCTATCTATCAATGAAAGAATTTTGTTAATCCGTCCAGCGGTTGCAAAGGTTTACCCTCAAATACAAACTTAGAAATACTTCTTTATAATATTAATATCAGTTACCTGAACTTTGCGCTAAACACTTTCACGAATAAAAGTAAAATCACTTACCTGAAACAAACAAAAAATTTAATTAAATTACAAAATATAAAAAAACACACATATTCAAAACAAAAAACCCACAGATATTTTTTCCGCAAAAAAATATAAATAAAAGAACAAAACTGTTTTCTTCATGAGTGTACTAGTAAAAGGCAGATACATGGTAGACCATACTGTTGACCTCAAACAGACACGCAGCCATTTTCGAGGCCACTACCTGAAATTCAGGCGTCTGAAGCAATTTTCTTTTACAGGAATATTTTCACGTGAGAAATTACCTTTTTGGGGACAACTGTAAGTGCCTGTTTTGTCCCCGTTTGGGGGTGCAAAAAGGGATGTATGTGGGCGGTTTTTTTGTTAGCCAAAATACGTTTTGCTAATGCGATTGTGATATCAAGGCATGTAATGTTCTCTGCTTTTTAGAAGAATTTTCTTTGAATACACTATGCTCATTTGTGTTACACACTGAACTGTAGAATTTCTCCCTACATTTTAGAGTTCTGCAGAATATTATATTGAGGTTATTCAAAAACTACTCGACATAAACTCATTCTAATATCATAAAAGACTAGACATATATTTATCAAAAACATAAGCTCTTATATACCCGGCTATTGTATAATATATAAATTTGTAATAGGTAAGTCTCGTTACAACTTTAAATCTATGTTACCTACGTATATCGCCAAGGTCTTACGGTAGAACGTCTTCAAATGCCAAGTTTCTTGTTGTGGGATTTAGACTAAAATCGTTCCTTTCACTAGAAACCATAATCCTTTTACTTTGAAATAAAACTTCTTAACAGTCATTATTTTTTGTTTTGTATTTTTTTTTTGCTTTTCATTTTTCATTAAAACGGAGTGTTCTTTCTTTAGACTAAAGTCTTTCTGTGATAAAAATCTTATTTCGTGTAGAAAAAAAGGTTTTATAAAACTATCTACTAGTTTAAGTGGATTGCCAGTAGTTACTTTTTTTCTGAAACTTTCCAAGGATCGAGTTCCGAAGTTTCATTTTTTGATTTATAAATGTTTAAAATTCGTTACTGTACAGTCGATGTGAAAGTTTTTAACAAACAAGTTTCGAATTCTGTTAAAAGTTTCGCGACGTTGACTATGTTAAGTTAGGCGTAATAGTATTTATTATATCTTGAAACGGAGACGTATGATTGGAGCAATTTATTTACACTTCAAATATTACATTGAGATCTAAATATAATAAATTATTTCGTAGAAAATAAATCCTTAAGTACAGTAGACCGATGAGAAATCTCGCAGAACGACCGACCATTACCGGCTCAATAAAAATCACCCAGGAAACGGACCAAATCCTTTTTTTATTAGAAACAAACATTCACACGATTTATAAGCAGACATTTTTTGCAAGGAACGCTCGTATTTCGCGTCCCTAACCCAACTATTCAATGTCCAATGATTACAGCAACAAAAAGAAAAACTAACCGTAAAAGATAACTCTGTTTACGTAAAAGTAATAAAGATTACACACTCAGGCCATTTATAACGACAAAGTGGACAATATCGTTGCGTAAAAAAGAAAAAAAAAAGGTATTTCTTCAGGCCTTTTCGGATGTAACAGACTGTATTGTATCGACTTAACGAATGGTGAACGAAAATTGCCGAATCTAGCCGATCGGTGACGAAGTTAGTGTGATGGGACTTTATTTATTGTTATTGGTATGTATTTTGTTCGTGATTGTACTGTTTGTTTTGTGAAAAGGGGAACAAAACACGACTCTCTGCTGCTGGTAGTTCTGTTTAATAGAATAGCACCTGTTCTGTTTGAATTCGACCAACTTTTGTATTCTTTGTTCCTAAAATTCGCTCAAACAACATTCATCTCTGTCCTTGGACTATCTGAATGGCTAATACCTACCTTATGAGCTACAAAATAGGATAAAAAGTTGATATCATACATTCAGCTTTATCAACGATCAGAAAACGGATACAGAGATAGGAATCTCTGTCGTGCTCCGATCTCTATCATCAGAGTAATGAAAGAATAAATAAAGGCGAAATGTAGCTTCGTACTTATATATTTGAAACACAAAACCTCTTTAAGGTTTTAAAATCTAAATAACATTAGAGAGAAACTCGGGGAACTGTAACCAAAAGTTATGAGCCCACCTTTTAACCCGATTATACCCCAAACCTATATCAGCCGTTACCCCATTGGGGGTAGACCGTAACCCACGGTTGATCAGTGACGTATTATTATTGGTATATGCTATTGTGTGCGAAAGATATAGAGGAGGGTAGTTTTATTTTCATGTTGATTTTCTGGGCGGTATCAACATTGATTTGTGTGTTGTTGAATACACACGCACACACACACATCGCGTTATTTTTCCACAATAAATGTTGTGATAAATAAATATGGGTTTCTGTGATGTGGTTATGGAATAAGTAGGTTTGTTTTTTTGAGTTTTGGATTATATTTATCAAAGGTTGTTTTCTCCGAAAAGATGTACAGAGAAAGTTCATTGAACTTTATTTTTTCGGTAGATATTATGAAACTTATGAAAGGCTAGCTTGATTTCCTGTAGATTTTTGTTTAAAAACTATCCTATGTCCTTTTTTGAGTTCCAAACTATTTTACACAAATAGGTTCAGTAGTTTAGGCGTGAAGAAAAGAGAGACAGTCAGACAGACAGAGTTACTTTCGCATTTAAAATATTAGTTTGGATTTGGATAAAGTAACTGTAACACAGATTTGCATTATCTAGTTAAATGTACCAAAATGAAATCCCTATTACAGTAGAAAGCACGAAAATAATTTTGAAACCCATTAAAGCCTACACCATTAAGAATGGCTCCTGAAAATGGCAATTGAAACAGCTTATTGTCATTCCCTTACCCACTTTGAAAGGGAGCTGCACACGTATTTACCCTATGGAGGAACATAGGGATAATAATACCTTTAGCTCCCTCCTCCAAGCTTAATTTTATTAGTAAACACATTACCCTCCTTTCTGTTGTAATCGAGTAAAGATGTTAGTTGCACTTGAGTGTATTTTCCGATATCGTTTGATGTTTTCTACTGAAACCATGGCTTCTATCTTTTGTACTTTGTTTTTATGATTATGACGTGATGTGGGATGACGATGGAGGATGCAGTTCTATCGCTTGCTAGGTACTACACCAGCACTTTGAAGCTAACTAGGTTATAATAGGAACTTTAGAATCTAGATGGGACTTATCTTGGCTTAGATTACGTTCCCTTTAAAGGACGAATGTAGGGTATAGATTTTCATAGCTTAGGTCGGCTATCAAGCAGACTGATTACCTGATGGTAAGCAATCAGTGCCACCCATGGACATTCGTTTTAAGACAACGAGACAACAAGAGATTAAGGATGGGGAACACAAAAGGATAGAGTATATGTAGGATGGGGGGAAGGGGTTGGCGCTCTGGTAGAGTTAGCATATGTTCAATTGGCAGTCAGAAATCGAACAATTAATATTATTATATTAACACAAACACAACAAAACAAAACAGAACAGTATCCAAAATAAACTGACCCCGAAAACAAACAGCAGATCACGACAAGTTACCATCGAAAATTGCTATTTACAACCGAATATAACCCGGGTAAACTATATAACCCTATTTCGCCAAAACTGGCAACTTGTATCCTATTACAAAAAGGTACAATATGTAACTCATTCTGCCACAATATCTTTGGCTGACAAATGGATGCCATTACAACCGCGGAATCCTGTTAGAGAAACGAATATTTTGTTTGTAAAATAAATTATTCTATGTACTTATGTGTGTGAGTATCATTAAAATGATTACAGCATTTTTTATTAGGCTATTTCGAAATTTGAGGTTCAATTAGTAAGCTTAAAGAAGATTAGTGACGTAATTACTGTGATTATTAATTTACTTTACTTCGTATATGGAAAATATTATTGTCATTAAATTGGATTTAAATTTGGAATATTGTTGTGTTGGAATTTTTTTCTTTTATTTTGTGATAAGTACTTTTTACATGTTTACCTGATGGTAAGCAGTCAGCGCCGCTCATGGACACCCGCAGCGACAGAGGAGTTACAAGTGAGTTGTAAACCTTTTGGGGATTATGGATTTGAAGATTTAGGGATTGGGGGGGAGAAGGATTAAGCGAACTCACTCATACGGCGAAACAAAAAAAAAAACGCTGTAGTGGTTACACGCCGGTTTTCTGTGAGGCCGTGGTACCAATCCGGTCGAGCCAGACCATTCGTGTTGAAGCATGGTTCTCCCACACTTAAGAAACTGTATCGTTCCATAATCAGTTGTGGTGCAGCTTGGCCAATTATTCAAAAACAAGCGTATGGAGCTAGCAAAAAAAAAACGCTACCATATTTAAACAAAATCGATACAACCCTTCCGAAAACCAGCGCGTGGCAGACAATACCAAACCTTGAACTCTGCACACCCCAAAAGGGCAATCCAATATGTAAAATTGAAAGAAATTATCCTTTTCACTTCAGCCCATGTAATTTTCTTAATACATCCGTCGGGACGATAAAGTTGTAAAATAACGAATAAACGCCATCTTCCTTTTATTCGGTGTAATAAAAGTAACCCTATCTCATCCTGCTTTGTGTGACGTGTGAGTTTTCCGCGGGACGTTTTGGGGTTACGCAGGTTTTAACGTGTCCATAAAAAGCTCAGGTGAGTACTAAACGCTGGGGACCTGCTTTCAACATATTTTCTATTTTGGATTGTATCTTTTTAAGTTATAATTGGACGATATGGAATTGATAATTCTTGTGATATTCAATTTGCTTATGGGTTCCAATAAAAATAAGGAATCACTTTATCTCTCATATTTATTAAACGTATAAAGAGGAAAGATTTGATTGTTCGTTTGTTTGTTTGTATTGAATAGGATCAGAAACTACTTGACCGATTTGCAAAAACTCTTTCACTAATGGGATGCTATACTATCCTCCGTAACCACAGGCTTATTTATACATGTCGTGGGCAAAACAGCTGGGCAAAGCAAGTCTTTCACTATGTTATTACGCGCCTCAAAGAGCCAATGGACCAACAGACGGGGCCCTATAGGACTGATGTTCAGCCGGGGTTGCGGGTTAAGCTCAATGAGTCACCGCGGCCTCGGCCCAGAGCAGGAGAAGAAACGGAGGGGTTTTTAGTCAGTAAGTCTGACACTCTTTCTCTCCTAACCCGGCGTTAGAAGTCATTTATTGATTTTCTCCTGACAAAAAAAAATGTTATTCTTAAACAGATAATGTTATGTTACCGTTCCAAAATTCTCAAATATATAACAAAACGTTAACAGTAAACACAAATAAAATAACACTTAAATCAACTGCACAGGTACTAAATTAACTTGAAGAAGACAGACTACGCGAAATCAAGCAACGCAATCTCAGTTCAACAGCAGAACCATCGTTCAAAATGTCGTTACGAACCTAATATTTTGGGAAATTTCTCTCGGTTCCCCTAAAATTCGTTCCTTACACCATTTTTTCCCGTTTCCCCCCCTCCCCCTAGCGCGGTGATGAATGACATACGTTCAATGTGTAGCCTACAAATTTGCATAGGCCTGTTTGTTTTGCACGGAATATATTGCCGCTTTACCTGGATAATGGGGAGTTTTACCCCGCGCGCCCTTTTTAGGGTTATTTTTTTATATAGACTTTATTTGGACGGGGTAAAATTGTAATTAGATTTTTGTGTGTGGCTGTTACTGAGTCGACGATTTAATTTGTGCCGTAATAAGATTATGGGATGGGATTTTTCTCTTTAACGTCAAGTTAGACTGAACGCTCTGAACTGCGATAGGGTTGAATTTCGTTTCTTATACATATCATACTCAAAAATTATACAAAGAGGAAATGATTGGTTTTATTTCAGCAGATTCTGTAAAATTAAATTATATTTGATTCTGAACTCAAAACGCTACAATAAAACCATTTAACATCTAAAATTTATGAGCAACGATTAGTATGCATAGCTCTCACAAAATCTACCATAAACCGACAACGTTTGAATACCCCATGGGCCCCATAAAGACATTCAATAAATCCCACCCTTTTACAGCACTAGAGAACAGTGAAAAAAGAAAATCAATTTTCGGTAAAAATAAAATAAGCTAATTCGTTTTACGACAGCGGAAAATGGCAAAGTACGTTTTTAATTCGAAAAAAAAATGTTGAATTTAGGAAATGATCGTGTCAAGTAAGAACCTTGGCGTGAATTATCACTTCGGAGTACGAATGCCATATTGCCGGAATAATGGTGGATTGAAATATTATATTCTACTATATAAATTATATTAAGAATGAAGAATTCTGATATCTTTGATTGCCATCTGGATGTTGTGGTTGTTAGGCGGAGTTTTATTGACTGGATTTTTATAGGTATTAGGTTACTGAATTATATGAAATGCTTGGATCATTTTTCATAATTTTCGTTAGATCTCTGGATTTCGAACATGTTTTCCTATGGCTTAAACTTTACATAATACTTTAGAAGCAGATTTGAAGATTATTTAATACCTACAGAATATAATACAATGTTCTCCAGTACACAGTTATTGGTATATTACACGACCGGAGGACCGAACTCAAGCCTTTGCGCTTCAATGCCACTATTGCAACCAATCAACCAGTACGCTAAAAGATATATAACAATTTTATACACGTATAAAATAAAATACAACAAAACAGAAACATCATAACAACCGCATAAAAACAAATGAAAATCAACCTAATGGCCCCTAATATAGAACTTCAACCTTTTTCGTTATAGAAGCAGTTTATATGGCAAAATCCCAGGTAAGTTGTACATAAATGTATAAGTATATTATATACATGAAATTATATAATCATCTTCAGAAAACAAGTGAGAAAACTCTAGTGCTTTTTACACGCGAAATATACAAAATACTACTAGACAAATTTATCTTAAAAAGTTTTAAATAAGTATTCGTTTCATGTTCCAGATGTTAACGAACGTGTAACTTTGAGATTTGAGGATTAGGGATGGGGGCATTGAGGGATTGAGACCCCCACTGAATATACCTACGTAGATATTCAAGATGAATAAGCGTACATTATAAGTCCAAATGTAATATAAAATATAGTACAAAAATATTTCCCTCTCCACAAGACAGTCTAAGATGCTTGTAGCTACAAAGTATGCAGCAGTTTCGAAAAATGTTTAATATATTTTACTTTTAACGTATCTAGGAATTTATGGATCGCTCGATAAAATGGCGGAGCATAAATATGCAACGGCAATGTATGGTGTTTCTGATATTTATACTGGTTGGTATCACCATACGTGTTTGATCTGGGGGGAAATAGGGTTAGAGGGGGGAGGGGGGTTAAAATATATTAAACATATAAATATACTTTATGAAATATCGTCCTTACAGTTGCCAAGAGTGGTTGTGGTTAATGTGTGTTTCGCTATAAGCATATATCTCCGATATTAGCTATAAGCCGAGAATCAAACTCGAAAGCCGTGACAAGATAAATATACAAAAACTATCCTACTTTCTTTTTTTTTCGTAAAAAACCCATCTACGAGAAGAAAACTAAATTCGTAATTAATGAATGAAAAATATTCGAATTAAAAAACCTGGCTAAGATTTCCCGGGAGAAATAAAACGGGATTCGTCTGTGCGAGTTATTTTCGAAATGGGATAACACTAGGGAATATTACACTATAAAATATTAAGGCGTAGCCAGGCCAGTGTAGGCCTAGTGCACGGTGAACTTACCATCGAATTAATATAAGATTACCATCGTAATCGCGTTAGAAGGCACCTATTAATGATACCCACTTATTTCTAAACTAAAAAAAACTGAACATTAACATAACGTGTATTTCAAATCGTTATAAAATTGATTGAATTCTCAAAATAAACGTCAGAACCGCATGAATATACACACAGGTACGAACAAACTGACAAACTATTTTGGTTTATTGTTTTGACGCTTTATAAGTTCGAAAGTAAATAAAAAAACATCAACAAAAACTCACTCCTAAAAATATGACAGTAAACAGTTCCATTTTCGAACATCAACACATGCAAAAAGAATCATCAAAATCAAACAAGCGTTTCCAGAGATGATCGCAAACATACAGAGACAAACGAACAGACTCGTCATCTTTTAAAGTATATCAAAGAAGACGCCCATACAATAATATGTCCTCAACTAAAAGCATTGAAACTAAAGAATAAGAAGGAACAAAGCTAAGTACAGTTACATTATAAAAATGAACTTGGTAATGTAGTTCTGTCTGTCGGTGTCGGGATCCGCGGGGAAATCTCTCTCTGCCCGCTAATGTTTTGTCACGCTGACGTTTTCTCTTACAAGTGTTTTGTTTTACAAATAGTTTCTCTAATACTTAATGTACTATGTTGAATGGGAGCAACTACTCGAGTCAAGCTTTATAGTATGCAGTATATTTTATGTAATACGGTGGTAAACAATCGGGCAACACAAGTGTGCGTTGTCGGCCGTTTAGGGATAAGAACCCAATCCCCAGAAATCTCTTATACCTGTTGGGGTTTCTTTTATTCGACTTACATCACTCATCATGTGACTCTCCCGCATTTCTAATTACTGTGATATTTTTTTATGTGATAGGTCGGCAAACGGCAGAACGGATAACCTGATGGTAAGCAATCAGCGTCGCCCATGGACACCCGCAACGACAGAGGAGTTACGAGTGCGTTGGCGACTTTTTGTGGATTAGGGATTTGGAGATTTTGGGAAAGGGAAAGGATGGGGGTAGGGGAAGGATTGGGCCTCCGACAACCTATTTTGTTGTAAGTATCAAAAGTAGTCTAGCCATGGCGTAAAATTTTAGTAAAGCCATTTAGTATTAAGCATAGCACACGTTAAAAATTTTTGAGTTTATATTCTATAATCGAAGTTGTCTAACTAATGTTTATTTTTCCATGTTAAGTCTGAAATGACTCAATACCTACATCATATAGCCGTTATAAAGTTCTAAAAACATTTTAATTCTAATTCCAAACCTCCAACTTGCTTCTTTAGGTACTCTGGAGTACCTAAAGAAGCAAATGCAACGCGCATAGCATAAAAAATGCAAGAAATTTTGAATGCAAGACACTCTTGTGCTGCGAATTACTGCAGCAAGGATCAAGTAGTTTTTGTAGTTGTTTTACCTAAAACAGAGGTAGCGTGATAGTGTAGTAGCGTGATAGTGTAGTGGCGTGATAGTGTGGGAATGTGATAGTGTGTGCAGGTCGACTGGGAAATCTCTGGACGACACTCATTCCTGTTAATGTTTAACAAACACGTTCCTTCCTCAAGTATTTGCTGGTTTATTAAGGAATTGTCTTTTTGTTTAACTACCTATATATTCATATAGTATGAAGCTTATTTAGGATAGTGATAAGGGATGTGCCTTATTAAGATAGTTAATGCTAATCTTGATATTTATATCAAGGAAAGTTTTATTGATACTTACAATATATTTTTTGTTATAATTTGATATCTGTGTATTCAGAGTTTTGCTATGAGTATTTAAAAAAGTTTGTGTACGTTACGTAATAATTTAAAAATGGAATACTAACAACAACATAACATAGAACCTGCCTTTTTTAAATTAGGAATACTCATTCATGGATCTCATCAGGAATTTCGCATGAAAATCAAAGAGGTTACTTTTGTGTCAATCCCAAAACTGAAAACTAAACAATTACTTTTTTTTTTAATCAATGTACGGAACCGTACATTATTTTAACTACTCACGCCCGTGCGTTCTGCACACTCAGGTTTTGTGTATATTGCAAACAATGCAAAATGTAATTTGTGTCTTTTATAACGAATTATAAATCAATGTTAATCTAGCATTCAAATCGGGTGGTATTATTTCTATATCCTTATAGGATTAACCCCTCATCATATCGTATCATCAAAGGTGTAGGAATCTTCTACATTTTTTTTTGGTCCTTCGAGCCGGATCGTGGCGGGACCTTCGCGGTTACTTTGACCTCGCGCGCGCATTCGTGTCTCGTGTACGTCAACGTGACGTGGACTTAAGTTCCGTGCGATCACCAGTGTAATCTACACACATCATCGACTTGAGCATCGCTAGCTTAAGCCATCTCGGTCGTGTTCATTGAATCGCGATACTTCATCATCTTCATCTCATCTGTGGCGCGAGAGGTCGCGCACGCTGTCAGCTTCGTTGGAATCACCAGCAGGGGCGTAGGACGTCACTACTGTAACGTCGCATCTGGATCATCATTTATCAAGTAAGACTGTTCCTTTATTTTTCAACATGGAATCTCGTATAGCCCGTCAATCTGAAATCATCTCCAGTATCACTACCATAAAGGTCAACTTTAATAAGGACTCTGATTCCCGCAAAAATGCCGAATACATCAAAAAACGGTTAGGCGCGCTAGACGCTCTCTGGGAAGAGTTCGAACAAAATCATTCTAGAATTTCCGATCATGCCAGTGAGGCAGATGAATATTTCCGTCTAAATACCTATCAGGTAGGCAAAGACCTTTATCAGTCTGTCCGCATCCTCTTATCATCTTACGGAAAATCATCAAAATCAACTCAACCAGATGGGGAGGTTGATGAATTGTTAGCAATGCAGCGGACTAATTTCAGGGCACTTAGTCGACTTATTAAGAGCATCAAGGTTGAAAATATATCGGATAAATGGGAACTCGAAGACGAGCTAAACGGCGTTCAGTCTATTTGGAAAATTATCGACGCTCAGCATTTGAAAATCGATCATATACTTGCGGGTGGAGATATATCGTATGACGAGGAATTCACTCGTCATGAGTTAGCTTACAAAAATATCAAACGTGAGCTAAATAGGAAAATCTCCTCTACGACTCATTTAGAAAAGGTCACTCCGAAACTTGAGATACCTACGTTCAGCGGAAATTATAGTCAATGGCCAACCTTTTATGATTTGTTTAGCGAGACAATTCATAACAATAATTCCATCACCAAGGCCCAAAAGATGCAACATCTTAAGGGTAAGCTCAAGGGCGAAGCTGAACGACTCATCTATCATTTAAATGTCTCATCGGAAAACTACGATACCGCATGGGAGATTTTAGTCCATCGATACAACAACGAGCAAGCTCTTTTCACTCATCAAATCGAAATATTTCTCAATCAGCCCAACATTCAAAAACAATCATCATCCGAAATCAAAAGGTTATATGACACTACTACGGAGTGCATTCATGCTATTCACAATCTTGGCGTCAATACTAATGCGTGGGATCCTTTATTGGTGCACCTTCTATGTAAAAAACTGGATACGGATACCCAGACTGATTACAGAGAAGCACGCGTCGAACCGCGAAAATTACCTAAGTTAGACGAGTTAATGACATTCCTTGAAGGTAAATTTACTGCGTTGGAACAGATAACCAAATATGATAAGGAACCCGCTACATCTATCAAACGAACCCCAAATCCAAAAGTGCAAAATAATTATTACAAATATAATAATTATAAAGGCTTTAATCATCGAAATTATCAAGCTCAAGCTATTCATATCTCGAAATGCGCAGTTTGCAACCTAAATCATAATCGCAATTTGTTTTCATGCAAAAAATTTATTAACATGACTCCGGATTTACAAATGAGAATAGTTACACAATCAAATATTTGTAAAAATTGCCTATTCTCTCACGACGGAAATGAATGTACTTCCACCAAACGTTGCAAGTCTTGCCAAGGCAATCATCATACCATACTCCATGAAGCGTGTATGCAATCATCAAAACATCAATCCTCATCATCATCGTCTACATCGGGTCCGTCCGCAAAAACACCCAACAAACAGCCTAATGCCAATCATGTCGCAGTAGACGATGAAGAATTACTATTAACCACGTTATCGATCAATGTAAGGTGTTCTGACGGTACCTATATAACCCTAAGGGCTCTCCTGGACCAGAGGTCTCAAATATCACTTATATCGGAGAACGCTGTGCAACGACTAGGCTTACAGAGGCGACGTTACAATGCGTCCGTGTCCGGTATAGGTTCAGGTGCTAGTCAAAGTAAGGGTTTAGTATCTATCGACTGTCAATCTATCTACGGCGATTATAATTTCACTACAGAAGCACTCGTACTCTCTCGGGTTGCCAGTAACTTGCCTAGCGTTCAGTTCAAAAAACAATCATGGCCTCATCTCCAGCATCTGCAATTAGCTGATCCAGAGTACAATGTTTCCAAGCCTATCGATCTTCTCTTGGATGTCAGCATTTATTCACAGATCATCATGGACGGTCTTATCAAAGGTCCATCTCAAGCTCCAATTGCGCAGCAGACTGCCCTCGGATGGATTTTATCGGGAAACGTTCGTACTTTTAATTGTCATATCGTGACAAACAATATATCGGATCTTTCAAAATACTGGGAGATTGAAGACGTTGAACCATCATCATCATCATCATTGACTAGTGAAGAGCAGTATTGTGAAGAGTTTTATCAACAAACTACTCGTCGCTTAGATACTGGCAGATACGAAGTTGGCATTCCCATGAAACCCGAATACGAAAATCAACTTGGATCGTCTAAATCAAAAGCGATTGCACAATTCAAACAGTTGGAAAGAAAAATGTGCAATAATTTATTATTCTCGGAAAGTTATAAATCATTTATGTCCGAATATCAACAACTGGGTCACATGTGTAAGGCCGATAATGTCGACGAATCAAAACCAGCCTTCTATTTACCTCATCATGGCGTCATCAAATTAGATTCCACAACGACTAAACTTCGAGTCGTTTTCAATGCTTCTTCAAAATCATCTTCCGGTAAAAGTCTGAATGACCTCATGTGCTGTGGACCAAATCTCCAAAAAGATCTCATGACACTTATTTTGAACTGGCGCACTTACAAGTACGTTATGACAGCTGATATCGAGAAAATGTTTCGACAGCTCTTCATCAGACAATCAGATCATCATCTTCAATCAATCGTTTGGAGACAATCACCTCAAGAGTTACTAGGAGAATATCGTTTAACTACAGTGACTTACGGCACTAAAGCCGCTCCTTATTTAGCTATGAGGACTCTTAAACAGTTATCAATCGACGATGCCGATAGATACCCATTAGCAGCGTCAACATTACGCCAATCTTTTTATATGGATGACCTTCTTGGAGGCACAAATACCATCAATCAAGCCAGGGAGCTACAACATCAACTCATTGAGATGTTGAAGGGTGCTGGCATGAATCTGCGCAAGTGGTCCAGTAATGACCCGGAGCTACTTAAAGATCTTTCCTCAGATCAGCTCAATAGCCCATTCGACTTTAAGTGCTCAGAATCGAAGAAAACGCTTGGACTCAGGTGGAATCCATCAACGGATACCTTTAGCTTCCAAAATCCGGTCCAGTGTCGTAATCAATGCGTCACGAAGAGGCAGTTGCTATCTGAAATATCGAAACTTTTTGACCCATTGGGTTGGCTGTCTCCACTATCAATAAGAGCGAAACTTCTATTCCAAAACGCATGGTCATTAAAATTATCTTGGGATGAAAATGTTCCACAATCAATTCAAGATGATTGGATTCATCTCAGGAGTGATCTCAATCTCATTGACCAATTCATTATACCGCGATACATTGGTAATACAAACCAATTGTATCAAATACATGCATTTTGTGACGCTTCCGATAAGGCATATGCTTGTGCAGTATATGTCGTAAGTAAAGATCATAAGGGCGAGTGCATATCGAGACTCGCTGTCGCAAAAACAAAATTAGCGCCTCTGGCTAAAAAGGTGTCACTGCCAAGGCTCGAACTCTGTGGTGCGTTACTTCTTGCTCAACTTATCAAGAAGGTTATGGAGTCATTATCAAATGAAAACGTGGAAATTTATGCCTGGACTGACTCCATGATAGTCCTAGGATGGATCCAAGGAGACGTCCATAGGTGGAAACAATTCGTGGCTAATAGAATTATCACAATCACCAATATCGTTCCATCATCATGTTGGCATCACGTACGGTCAGAGGATAACGCGGCAGATTGTGCCACTCGGGGTCTCACGTCACAGAAGCTACTTAACCATCCATTATGGTGGCAGGGTCCAAAATGGATAATTCATTTCGATCGTAATACATTACCTGTCACTTCTTATCAATCGCCGAATATTGAGATCAAAAAACACTGTGTGAACACCGCCTTATATAAAAATAACATTTCAGTTATACAAGAGCTATTGTGCAATTACAGTTCATTAACTCGTATTGTAAAAATAGTCGCTTGGATATCACGTTTCATTAAACGATCGCGAGGTAAACACACAGGTGGGACGGAATTTTTGACGTCAGCAGAGTTGCACAATGCATTACATTTAATCATACAGAATTATCAATTATACGAATTTCATGAAGACATTCAGTTTATCAATCAAAAGGGATACGTGCACCCTAAAAGTAAAATATCATGTCTCAATCCTTTTCTGGATGAGGACAGTATCCTTAGAGTGGGAGGACGACTCAAAAACGCATGTATCAAGGACTCATCAAAGCACCCTATCATATTATCTAGCCACAGTCGTCTCACCGACTTAATCATCCATCAGGCTCACATGACAACATTGCATGGGGGCCCGCGTCTGACACTTGCATATATCAGAGATAAATATTGGATCATAAGCGGAATTCGTACTGTCAAGAGAAGGTTGAGATCCTGCGTTAAGTGTCAGCGCTTCAATCAATCAAAGTATAATCAAATCATGGCTGATCTCCCACAGCCTCGAGTCACCCCGTCACGTCCATTTACCCACACCGGTGTCGATTTTACGGGACACGTAGAGTTAAAAGCCAATAAGGGACGTGGAATCAAAACGGTTAAGGGGTATATAGCAGTATTCGTTTGCTTGTCCACCAAAGCTGTTCATCTGGAACTTGTTTCCGATCTGAGTACTCCAGCATTCTTAGCAGCCTTCCGAAGATTTTCAGCTCGTCGTGGTGCACCTAGTCATATGTATAGTGACAATGGAAGAAATTTCGTAGGCGCCAATCGTATCATTAAGAAGGAGTATCAAGAAATCTTAGCCAATATCAACACCGATCTATTTGATAACATCAGTCACATGAACGTAAGCTGGCATTTCAATGCTCCAGCGTGGCCAAGCGCAGGTGGTCTTTGGGAGGCAGCAGTCAAAAGCCTTAAATATCATTTAAAGCGGATCATTGGAGATCAAAAACTCACGTACGAGGAGTTTACTACTCTACTTTACCAAATAGAGGCGTGTCTCAACTCTAGACCACTTTGTCAACTGACTGAAAGCCCTGACGATGACTTTCTTTCGCCAGGACACTTTTTAGTTGGTGGCCCAATTCTATCCAGGCCACAGACAGATCCAGATCACATCAATCTCTCGACGCGATGGCAACTCGTTCAATCTATGAATAAACAGCTTTGGAAGCGGTGGTCAAGCGAATATCTTCAACAATTGCAGGCTAGATCAAAATGGCGTAAACCAAATAGAAATTTCAAAATTGGTGACGTAGTCCTTATCAAGGAAGAAAATCTACCACCTGGCAAGTGGGCATTAGGACGCATTCAAGATGTACATCCAGGAAAGGACAACTATGTTAGAGTGGTCAGTCTAAAAACAAAAGGTGATAACATTATCAAACGTCCTGTCAACAAACTCGTGTTATTACCTACCAACGAGGACACGGCACAAGATCAAGCTATCGATCAAGGAAATTCTTCCAACCCATCACCGCCATCATCATGTCAACAAAAAAAGAGTGAGCGTACTCAACGTTCTCGTAGAGGAATATCATTCAAGAGCCTATTCATTCATTCATTATTATTCATTTTCATGTTGCTATCCCCTGTTCACGCACAAAGTACCAACAATCATCAATCATATAATCTGACGTCATTAGATGAAAATCAAGCAATTTACTTCGACAGACTGTCGAACCTGCAATACATCAAGGATGAATGGCGTCTAGTTGTCTACTATAATATGACTACCTACTGGAAAGGCTTATCGGATATCAAAAGTTACGTCAATCATATCAAAACAATGTGCATCACTCATTCAAGTAAACAATATCAGAGTATCATTGTTCAACTAGAGCAGGAAATTAGTGAAATTGAACACTATGACATGTTACTTAAAAATACAAATGAAGCACCTATGAGATTAAGAAGAGGTCTTGTAAATGGAGTCGGTTATATCGCAAATTCTCTATTCGGTGTACTGGACGAAAGGTTTGCCGAAAAATACAAAAGCGACATCGAACAGATCAGTCACAACGAAAAACATCTTCAAAATCTTATCAAAAATCAAACCAGCATCATGGAATCCGAATTCAACATTTTACGCCGTAATGAAAACGTCATGAATAAACAATTCTCCTTTATCAATCAACGGCTTCAAGATTTAGCGCGTGAAGTATATGAAGTACGTTTGGTTAATCAAGACAATAACTATATCACGTCATCATCTTTAGCTGCATCAATCATTCTATCAAACCTTCGATGGATCCAGCAGACTTTGATTGGGACTGTAACGGATATTTCTCATGGACGTATCGACAGCCATTTACTATCTCCCGAACAGCTATCGTATCAGCTGAGCATCATCTCTAGTCAGCTAAATGGTAAACTTACTATACCAGTAGATATCAAAAACATCAAGGACTTGTATCGATTACTCAAGGTTTCAGCTAGGGTTATCTCAAATTACTTAATCATAGAAATCAAAATTCCGCTTTTAAGCAACGAAATGTTCGAGTTAAACAAAATCATCTCTATCTCTCAGAAACAAGGACAACACTACTATCAATTTCTTACATCAGTATCATTTATTGCGTACAATCTGCACAAGGATACAGCTTTTCTTCTATCAGAAGAAGATCTAAAGTCGTGCACTCATATTCCTAGCGATATATTATTGTGCTCATTAAACATGCCCATTTACGATCTAAAAATGAAGCAATCCATCTGTGACATTAAAATAATTAATCATGCTCACTTATGTAAGTCTGTAAAATCGTCGTGCGAAGAGCGGTGGATCAAGTTGCACAGGCCAAACACCTGGTTGTACACATGTTGTCCGGAATGCCAGGTTCGCATTATTTGCGCGAACGGAGTGACAATGACCCATCTTATAAACAATGGCATCATTACTCTAGGTCAGGGCTGCACATTGAAAGGGGATACCTTTAGTATTTATGCTCATAATAACTTTTTCAGTAATTTGAATATTCATCATCATATCGAAGTCCCAGAGGTGTCTATGCTTAATCGAATTATGAAAACATCAATACCCGACAATATTAGTATGGTCGAGGATCATCAGGTTATTTGGGATCAGTTAAGGGCTCAGATTGACGAGGTTAAGGAACAGTCATCAACAGATCTGAGCATTCATGATGTTCACCATTACACTGTGCTATACATCAGTGTAGCCGCGGTGATCATACTGGGTGGCGTCGTCGTGTACCTCATCAGGAGTCGTCGAGCTGCGGCTAGGGCAGCAGCGTCGCCGGCCCCCCAGGGCCAGGAGGCTGCTGGGGCGGGGCCGGCGACAGTCGCGCCGGTGGATCCGGCGCCAGTGGCGTCACATCAAGCGCGATCAGTGCTTAAGTGCAGTGAAGTGTTCACGGTCAGTGGTGTAGATAAGGCTACTTCGCCAGAATCTATGTGATCAGTGCGCTCCGTGACTAAATTGGTTAGGTCCTACGTTTTAGTGTATATTTTATTTTACATTACATTATAGCACCTAAGACTATCTTTGATTCATCACCTTGTTATCATCCATCATCCTTTTATACAATTTAATTTTGATCACATTATCTATCTTCTTTGTCCTTTCAATCTTTTTCATCTCAATCGTGTTTTATCTATCTCTTTTGAGTGGGCAGGATGTACGGAACCGTACATTATTTTAACTACTCACGCCCGTGCGTTCTGCACACTCAGGTTTTGTGTATATTGCAAACAATGCAAAATGTAATTTGTGTCTTTTATAACGAATTATAAATCAATGTTAATCTAGCATTCAAATCGGGTGGTATTATTTCTATATCCTTATAGGATTAACCCCTCATCATATCGTATCATCAAAGGTGTAGGAATCTTCTACAATCAATAACCACTTAAAACATACCTCACTTTTAAAATCATTCCGTCTCATTCTGATCCCAAACAATGTAATATCTCGATCTCTTTCTTGCATTATACTTGTACAGATCTTCGTGTAAAAAAAAGTTATTTTGTGAGAAAACCAAGTAATAATGGGAATGGTCCAGTAAACAAACGCAGCAGCTACACATTATGTCGTCTCGCATTCGTACCTACTTGTATATTTATTAGCTTTGTCTTTCTTATACAGACTTTAACAGCTCCTTGGTCAAGCGCGAACATGTTAAAAAACATGTCCATACTATACGAACTAACATAGAACTCATAATATAACTTTTTTGTGGGATAGGTCTATTAAACGAGGGTAGTGAAGGATAGCCTGATGGTAAGCAATCGGCGCTGCCCAAGGACACTCGTGATACTAAGAGAATTACTACCGGCCTTTTGTGGGTTTTATTTAAGGATAGGAGATAGGGAAAGATTGGGCCTCTGGTAACCTTAATCACACGACTACACATAATATTATATGTGAATTATAGGTACATTGCTGACCTTAAAAGTAGAAAATTTTGTTTTGTTGAGATGGTAAAATCATCAAATTACTTCTCCTGCTCTGTACTGGGGCTTTTTTGTAAGGGGAAAATAATCAAATGACTCGCGGTCGTGGTGCCTAATTGTGCTTACCCCGAAACCCCGTCTGAATATCAGCTCTATAGGGCCCCATCGGTGGTGGTCTATTGGCTCTTTGAGGCGCGCGCGGAACGCTACGCGCCGTACGCTCGGGCCTGGTTCTGGTCGGGCGGCGAGCTATCCTTACTCGCTGTCCGCAAACTCGCCCTTAAGGTGGCCGGGATCATGTGTCGTCTGTGCTGGGGCTGCGGTACTTATGATTGCGCTAGAACATATCACCCGGGCTGAAGCTGAGGATGATATCCAGTAAAACAGTGCTACTGTCTATGCGAAACAACGACCGGACATATCAACATTACACTGCATATAGTAATATGTATGTATACATACATATATGTTACATAAAGGATATCTTTCGGCTCTCGAGTTCCCAGTTCCCAGCTTCCACCGTACAACGACATTCAAATAACATTTGTGGTCCATATCTTGTGCCCTATTAATCTTGGAGATATATTGAAACTGCTATATTTACATACTACCCGATTGGGGGTAGGCAGTGCTCATGTTGTTAAGTGGGTTTTTATTGTGCTAGAGGGATGGTGATTTGAGAATTTTGAGTTTTTTTTTATTCGTTTCATTTCTTTTTTACTTTATGCCGCAACGCAACGAACGCAGATCTGACAGCATTGTGTCACGAGACACAATGCGTTTTCTATTGTGTCTTATAAACCGGCAGTCAAGTGGTTAATTGTTACTTTTTGAGCGGTTTAAATCATCGAACGGCTTCTCCCTAATTGTGACAAGAAAAAGTGTCAAACACTGTCTAAATAGCAACCCGTTTCTTTTACTTGACACTCCGAAGAAAGACTTCGGTACATACTGCAAGGATTACATTTACATTCAAAAGTTCAAAAATTGAACATCAAGTATCTAAACTTACAAGCATCTTGTATCTCTACGCTAATCAAAGTATAGATTACATAATGACTGGTTTTAGAACTTCAGAAATCGATTAGCAATTTACCTTTTGAACTTAGTTGAACCTTAACTTAACTACATACCCTTAACCAGTCCTATTAACATAAAAATGATCACATTATCCACACTTACAAAGTACATTATATACCCTTTAAAACTAGAAACTGGTAAGGAAATATCGATAGAAACACGATTATAATCGAATACGAATAATGCATGATGTTAAGCATTTAAGTCTGTAATCGCAATCGATGTAAACATCGGTAAATACTACTCGATTAATGTTAGTTAATCGATTGTAAAATAGTTAAAGAGCTGCTTATATTAAAATTAAATGGCAAAGCACAATCATAGATGTTCTAAATGTAGGATCCGCAAATTGTTTTCAGGTTTGAGTTGTGGATGTTTATGAGACATTGTTTGATTGTGAAACGCACCCATAACAAATAGCGTCGAGGTGGTTCAGAGGTTACCGCACACCGTTTTTATATACATATGAGGATATGGCATCAAAACCTGGCAAGTACCAGTGTGACATTTTCCGAGTTTTATGTACTTTCCATGATTATTTTGCCACTACTGACTCACGGAGAAGGTAAAGTTGGACTTAAAAAATCTGATCTAATAGCAAGCGCGATTATTAACGCTCAAACCTTATCCGTGTGAGATGGGGCCTTTGCTCAGCAGTGGGCACTTATAGGCTGATGATTTAAAATCCACGACATAGGAGAAAATCCTAGTGTAGCAACAATCCAAACTTAATATTATAAATACGAAAGTAACTCTGTCTGTCTGTCTTTTCTCCACACCTAAACTTTGAACTGATTTCTGTGAAATTTGGTACAGACACATTGTTTCATTTCATTTTAGGATAGTTTTTATACCAAAAATCTGCAATCACTATTCTGCTATTCTAAAGCTAGTAAAAGAATAAGATCAAATATCATCGGGACACTCGAGTCTCGAGCTCTAAATCAAGCCGATCTATTACTAATAAGCCATTTTTCCCAATCTCTTGACACAACATCAACCGTAAAATCAACTCAATCAGTTAGATACAAGCATGACATTATGAGAACTCTGCCTACCCCCTAACACTTGAAAGTGTATCGTTCCATTAATTCTCGAGTGCAGTTAACTTACGGCACACAAACCGGGCCCGTGTGAATGTTAGAACAATACCTCTATTGAGGTACTGATGAGAACCGCTTGATCTTAAGATGTGATACTGATTTTAATACTAACATGTGGTGATATGATCTTATTGATTATTGCAGCACTTTGGTTGTCTTAGAAATCATTTTAGACGTGGGAGGCCAGGCTTCAATATTAAATAAGACTGCACGGTCGGCGCAGTGACTGGGCAACTGGCTGCCGTGCAACGTGTCGCGGGTTCGATTCCCGCACGGAACAACTCTTTTTGTGATCCACAAATTGTTGTTCCGGGTCTGGGTATGTTGTGTATGTGAATTTGTATGTTTGTAAACGCACCAACGACACAGGAGAAAATCCTAGTGTGGGGCAACGATTTAAAAAAAAAATGTCGGTGTGTCAGTCAGTCCCCTTGGTGAAGCTATTTGCTCGTTCCAAAGTGTAGATTCCGATGGAGAAGAACGAGCAAGAAACTCAACGGTTACTCTTTTTCACATCGGTTTTACAAACAGTGTATTTCTTACATTATTAAGTTGGTTAGCAACGAATGAGACCACGAATTCCCAAAAAAAGTGGCGTGAAAGGACGTATTGTTGGGGTGTTGTTAGTTAAGACCTAATTCTCCCCCACCCCTCCTTTCTTTCTTCTCTAAAGGCCGTCAACACACACTCCTCTGGTATTTAAAGTTGTTAGTAAAGTTTAAGTGTGGGAGAGCCATGCTTCGGCACTAATGGGTCAGCTCGACCAGAGTGATACCACGGCCTCACAGAAAACCGGCGTGAAATAACCACGGCGCGGCGTGGTTTCGCCGTGTGAGTGAGGTTACCGGAGGCCCAATCCTTCCCCTCCCCTAGTCCATCCTCAATCCCTAAATCTCCAAAGGCCTAATCCCTAAAAGGTCGGCAACGCACTCGTCACTCCTTCGTTGCGGGTGTCCATGGGCGGCGCTGATTGCTTACCATCAGGTAATCCATCTGCTCGTATGCCGACCTATTACATAAAAAAAAAACTTCTATGGCTGATCGCGTATCAGGTGTTCTAGCTGCTCGCCATACATAAAAAAGGTGAAATTTTTACAAAAAAAAAAAACAAAAATTGGTAAGTATATACTTATGTAAGGTACCGTCAAATAAAATCGCGGGAGCCACTAAACAGCTTAGCGGGCGGAACTTAATTAAACTTGGTGAAGTATTTCAAGTGAAATTAATTATAGCACTAACTACTTTATGGAAGGGAGAAAAATTATTAATTTCCACATAAAAGGAGGCTGTGTTCATCGCAAGCAGAGATTTTTAGTCAAAATAAACTTTTGGAACTAAAAAGAGGTATTTAATGGACTTTGTAACCTACATAACCTTTAATTAAGATTATTAGAGGTATATTTTTATATGAACTTTTTGATATAAATACATCGAGCACAATTCCAGATTCCATCAAAAAAAAACTTTAAAAATAAGTTTGCTGTAAGTATCTGACTACCGAATAGTCGCATTTCAGGAAAAAAATAGTGCCTAAAAATTATTGTCGTGTTAACCCAGAGGTAAAGATTTTGTCCGAGTTATGTATATGTACTATCTATGATTATTTAGACACCACTGATATACGGTGAAGGTAAACATCGTGAGGAAACCTGAACTTATAATTTCTAATTATAAGTTAGAAATCGCCAACCCGCCTTGAGCAAGCGTAGTGGTTAATGCTCAAACCTTCTCCGTGTGAGAAGAAGCCCTTGCTTAGGAGTAGGCACTTATAGGCTGATCAAGTGATGTGATAATTATATGCATCTTTAAATAACCACTACTTCGCAATAAAAACAAAAACGTTACTGAAAAAACCATTTGAAATATAATTAAAATGAACTGAACTTTTAAGTGTGGGAGAGCCATGCTTCGGCACGAATGGGTCGGCTCGACCCATTCGTGTCGAAGTGCCGAAGTGCCGAAGTGGAGTGGATACCACGTCCTCACAGAAAACCGGCGTGAACCAACCACAACGTTGTGTTTCGCCGTGTGAGTGAGGTTACCGGTACCAGTCCTCTCCCCCAATCCCTCCTCAATCCCTAATCCCTAAAAGGTCGGCAACGCACTCGCAACTCCTCCGTTGCGGGTGTCCAAGGGCGGCGCTGGTTGCTTACCATCAGGTAATCCGTCTGCTCGTTTGCCGACCTATTACATAAAAAAAAAATGAAAAAAAAAACTCTGCCTCGTGCTTTGTAGGTTAACAAACTCCTCACTCAACTAAAAAACCTCATCTAATTCCTCATAACAATAAAACAAAAACCGTAACCTTTCATTGTAGTAGTTATTCTTTCAGTTGGTAAAGCCTTAACAGGTTAATTTGAAACTTTCAGTCCTGTAAAGTTGGCTGAAAGTTGAACGTCCACTGAAAGTGGCTATGTAGGAACTTTCAGATCTGCACGAATAGAGGTAGACTTGGCATTATGTCCGTTCTGCCTTTATTTTAAAAGAATATAACATAATATCACGCTATGTATATTATCGAAGGGATTAGCAGAGGTAAACATTAATACAAAAAGGGGTTGGTGGTATTTCCGAAATGCGTACTCCTTCTTAAAAGACCGGCTACGTTCTAGTTACACCTTTGCTGTTGCGGGTATCCATGGATAGCGCTGATGAGTCACCACCAAGTGACGCATCTTTTTTTTTAAACAAGCCACCAGAACCGGTGCAACTCATGTTAACCAGGATCTACAGTACATACAACCATGAAAACACCGGAACACTGAAATCCGGCGCGTTCCAGGGACATGATGAATGTTTTGGATCCCACAACGAAATAAATCAGAAGATATTATTTGAGGAGGAGAAAAAACAATATAGTTTCCTCTTCCCTCGGTAAATTTAATGCAGAAGACAGAATATTTTTAAGTAGATAGGTAAAAAAAATTGCCTATGTGTAAAGTTTCGTTGCGTAAACACGTACACCCTCCTTCAGATTAGAGAAGCATTATAATAATAAGTTGTAATTAACATTTCAGGCATAATTATCTACATAGAACAATAGTAGAATGTAGTTATATAATGTTGCAAAGATAATATAATAATGACTGCACAAGAATAAGTTTAGTGAATCCAAATTGTAGCTTAGTTCAGAAGCTGTATCTAAGTTTAAATTAACACATAACTATAGTTAAAGTTGTTATAGTTAACTTGCTAACGTTTATTTTAACGTGACTAAAATTACTTAGTGTCTAGTGGTTGTTGAGTTAGCAGGCTAATACAAAACCACCCAGCTTGAATATGCAAAAGTACACATAAAAAAGAATGCTATAGATACCTGCTTGTTAAATGTATATTTTTAGTGGACCCCTACTTATAATACAATGACATTGGTGAGGTGGCTGCGAAATTGACTGCCGTGCAAATTGTTACGGGTTCGATTCCCGCACGGAACAACTCTTTGTGTAATCCATAAATTTTTGTTCCGGATCTGGGTGTAATGTGTATGTGAAATTGTATGTTTGTAAATGCACCCACGACACAGGAGAAAATAGTCCAAGTGGGCATCAAATGACTTCTCCCGCCCAGGGTAAGGCGAGAGAGAGTGTCAGACTCTTACTGACTAAAAACAAACTCGTTCCTTCTCCCATTCCGGGCTGGGCCGCGGCCATCTTTGCTTTACCCGCAAACCAGTAATGTTATGAGGGAGAGATATCTAGTAGGGGATTATCTTATTGGCACATAACGGGAACCAACACAACCTCCTCTTATAATTACGGCGCGTAGCGTTTCGCGCGCGCCTCAAAGAGCCAATAGACCACCACAGACGGGGCCCTAAAGAACTGATATTCAGCCGGGGTTGCGGGGTAAGCGCAATGAGGCACCACGACCTCGGCACAGAGCAGAAGAAGGAACAGGGGGGTTTTTAGTCAGTAAGAGTCTGACACTCCCTCCCGCCCGGCCCTGGGCGGGAGAAATTGATATTTTCCCCTCACAAAAAAAAACCTCCTCTTATAATAAAAAAAAAATCAGAATGATATAATTATCACCCTGAAAATATTCTACCCAACCGTCGATTTGAGTCAAAGACTGATACAATATTAAAACTAACAATAAACGTGGAAAGATACCTGTTCAAACCAAGAGCGACTAAAAGATAATATAAACAAAATGTCGGTCCGTCCGTACCTACATATGTATGTACGAAATGCTATGAAAACTACTTTTAAAAGTCGTTCGTAGCTCGATGCTCGACGGTATGAACACAAGATGTTGCCAATAAAACTTCTATCCGACTTGTTGTGAATTCCCCATACTTTACGAATATTTGAACGGAACAACTTTTCGCGGTTTATTGATATTTCAAATGCTTTGTTTTTGATGGCAAAATAGACTACGTTTGTGATTCGTCATTATACCTAAATCATTTGATGATTTTTCCTTGTTTTTTCTTCTGAGAGGGAAAATAATCAAATGGCTTCTTTCACCCAGGGTAAAGCGAGAGGGAGTGTAGACTCTTACTGACTAAAAACCATTATATTCCTTATTCTGTTCTAGTCTGAGACCGCATTGCATTGCTGTGCTTGTCTTGCAACCCCGGCTGATCATAATGTATCATACCGTGAATTAAAAACTTAATGAAGGTGTTTGACTTCTGGTGTTGCGAGTGAACGCTTGCTTAGTACCTATATTAATTCGATTATTCATCAATCCATACCAAAAAAACCTCCAACAAAACAAAGTTCAAACACCGTCTCTTTATAATACACAGTCATAAAATTTAATATTACAAAATGATTAAAAAACACAATGTACCTAATTAACAGTAAAAAACAAAAACAAATAATAATGAACACACACAGAGAATTTTAATCTTCACTTATCAGGGGGTCGTATTCAATAAAATTGAAAAGGTGACGGCGTTGACAGGGTTGGATGTCGTTTTAATATAACTCAGCATGTTTATTGGCGAACAAGATGAGGGTTAACCTTTGAAGTCGTCATAATATATATTTATTTTATAAACTCTTGTTAAAAAAAGGTATTCTATCTAATTTTTTTTAGGTTATAAATTTATACCGTTTGCTTGTGTTTTGGTTGTAAACAATATAAGACTTTGTGATACAAATATCCGAGTTCAAACATAAACCGTTTTATAATTTTGACTGCACTATTGGTACGATGGCTGGGCAACTGGCTGCCGTTCAACATGTCGCGGGTATGATTCCCGCACGGAACAATTCTTTTTGTGATCCATAAATTGTTGTTCCGGGTCTGAGTGTCATGTACCTATATATGTGAAATTGTATGTTTGTAACGCACCCACGACACAAGAGAAAAGCCTAACAGCATCACGCAAATTTTCTAAAAAAAAATACAGTGAGATTTTCAACTTCAAGCATAACAATATGTATTTAAGACTCCTAAAGTCATCATCATCAAATCAATCAGCCAATAAGCGTACACTGTTGGGCAAAATCTTCGTCTGACATGGAAGAAGTATAAGTAGGAATCCTTACTTGCTCCAGGCGGATCGGCGATTTTAAACTTATAATTAGAAATTAAACATTTAGCCTGTCGATGTTTTAAAGAAATAAAATAACATTTTCATTGAACACAACGCAACTATCCATTTTAACTTCCATCTTGCTATACAAAAAAAACAATATTGGACAAGAGATGAAAAAAAAATAGTGTCCTTTCTAGGTTACAATGGCTTCAGGGATCCATGCCAAGAACCACAATACTATAGTTATGCCAAAACGCGTTACGGAAACATATTTTCTTTTAGAACAAAAAGCAAAGGCATGTCTTGTGTTTGTATGTGTTTATTTTTTTATTTGTTAATCCTTTTTGTAAGGTTATTTTAAATTGTTTGTGCATGTTGGTAACACAATTTTGTTTTATTTTATTGCCTTTGCTGGCTAAGGATGTGTTGTCGGTCGAGTGGTCATTGCTGTTCTAACACGAAATATACATAGTATTTTTGGGTCTGATTTCCTGACTAGTTCAGCCTTCATAAGATTTAGTTAGGATAGTGTCATGTTATAGTACTTTTTGAATTAACTCCCTAGTTTAGTAATACTACGTGGTTTTGAAATTATCAAATGAATTGCCTCGCCAAGGATGAGGCCGGAAGGAGTGTCACAATCTTACTGACTTAAATTCACCCTGTTCCTTTGTCTGCCTAAACTCCGTTTTTGCACTCGCCCCGCAACCATAGTTGAACTGTCTGTGGTAGCCTACTGGGTCTTTGAAACGCAAGCGGAGGTGCAAACAGAAAAATGCCTAATATAAAGAAGTAGAAAACATTTATTAACAAACGTATACAAATGACTCTGTTAACATTTTCAAGTCCCACAACATTCCCAGATTGACATTCAACTAGAAATATCAAAGCAGCCACGAGTTGTCCATAAATTCACCGATTGCCAGTAATTATACATTTTATTACAAATTACAACCCTTATCGGCATCACGTTTCTTAGCGCTATCTCCGAAAGGGACAAGCTATAATATAAAATTCTTATCAACCGTCTCTTTAACGATTCATTAACAATGTCATAACCCTGCGAATGACGCCGAGGGGTCCGAAAGACCCCGAGTCCGTAACGTTAAGCGCAATTTCGTAGTTGTACGTGTTACGTACTTTTTCGACATTGTACGTGCGTATTGGTGATTTTAACTAGATTCCTGTTTGAATGTGGAGGCTTAAAGACTATTTTGGCTGTGAATATCGTGTGAGAAAGGTTTTTTGAGCAGTTACAGAGTCGTTTTATTGAGCATTTTTATGTTTTAATTTACATTAAATAGAAGATGGTTCTCTGAGTATTTTCTAATGGAGCAGCTAATGTAGGAATGATACTGCTTACGTCTGTACTCTGTACTTGAATTGTAAGTGAGACGATTAAAGTGTTAATTACTTTACAAGTCTCCAGAAGGAAACATATTAACAATGCCATTAGGAAACATGACTGCTTTTCGTCTTTAGAAGGATTTTTAAATTACTATATTTACACTAAGGATAATCTACCTATCCCCCCCCTCCCCCCCAAAGGACTATACTAACTATAACTCCAAATGACTACTAAGTATTCAGATTCAGTACCACTATCCAAAAATCTACTTACACATTTAAAATTGTACCCTAAAAACGTAAAGTTACGGTATAATTTTCACATTTGATTTTTTCACTACCTACCTAAAGGTTGGTAATAAAAACTTATTTTACATAATTATATTTTCAGGACCCGCCATGCATGTAGGGTTCAAGAAATATGGCAGGTCCAACGATTGGTTATTGAGCATAGAAGAGGCGAATTTGAATAAAAGGACGCCATAAAATAGTCGTGGGATATTATTGTGACTGGGGGTAAAAGAGACCCGGTGTCGATAGTAAAATATATATTTTTAGGACTCGGCCCTTAAGGGTTAACTTTGATATAATGTTGAGTTAAAATGATATATTTTTGTCCGTCCCATCTCTTAACTGCTTTGTTTGAAAGTAGGTGTGAGCGGTATAAAAACTTTTTATGTAGGCATGCTAACGAAAAAAAAAAATTATAAATGATAAGTAGGTCATAAACAAAAATTTCAGCGAGACACTTTTGTGTGTTCTCAATGCAATAAATAACAATTACGATTGGCTATTGAACTGGTATAGTAGACATAATCTGTGCATTATTGTTAAATGGGAAACCAAAGGGAAACCTGTAAATTCATTTCAATTTAATTAAAATTCAGGATTATATTAACTTCATATCATTTTATTATGAACTTATTTCAAACGAATCGGAATAATACATTTTATAAAACTGCGAGAAGAATCCCATTTTAATTTATTTTATGACGTATATAAAACGTATTATTTGCTTTACAAAATTACCCCACCAAGGTTTAAGAATAAAAACAAAAGCCAAGTAATATTCGTCGAAGAACGCGCTCAGATCCCCCAAGCATTATCATTGTCACGTATAAAAAACAATACACAACAATCAACCCTAAAAAGCTTCGACATTTAACCCTTCCCTAACCCGGCCTATCATCGTAACCTTCAATAAACCAAGCGAACTATCTGAAAATATCTGACCCTGGCCGGGTTAAACCGTTCTTACATGACGTATCTTTGAGCAAAATTTTTGCGATCCTCACTTGTTACAAGAGTTTTCGCTTACGGATTGAGGTTAGCTTTACAATTTCCACGGGATTTTTCCTATTGTCTTTTGTGGCTGATACAATGCTAATGAGAGATGTTCCGGATAAGGCCTAGCCCGGACCGGGTCAAGTGGAAGGGGGGCTAAAATAAGTCGCTTTTTTAAACAACTTGACAGGCTGCTGTTAATTGTTTTTTTCCTACAAAACTCGAGGGAATAATTAATGGGTTTATTTTCAACCCCACTTTACAATTTATTGGTTAAGTTATAAAAACGTTTTAGCTTTGATCGGATACCCGGGCTCGAAGGGGAAAGAGGATCTTTAAAGTAAAAATAAAATAAAGTAGCACACCTCAAGACGTTGGATTCAATCAAGGGAATGCCAGCGCAGCTATCCGCAAAACACATGATGCACATTTCGGCGCCGAATTTTCGAGAAAATCAGATCGCCCGGTCGCCATAAACGACCCAATTCACATACATCTGAAAATATCTCACACGTATTTCGAACCTGCAACCTTAGGGGTTGAAACCAATAAACTAAGCGGGGCGAAAATAATAAAAAATTCACATCAAATTGAATGTCAACCCCTAGAAGGGGATGTTATTAGAAAATTTACGAGCGCCAAGCCGAGTACCATATTATGTTTTATACCAGTCTGTGTCATTGTGGTGGGTATATGGGGGCTATAAAATATATTATGCACGCAGTGTAGGGTTAAAAAGATTGAAACGTCACTTCTTGCTGTAATTGTCCGTAATAAGGGTAGAAATGTTACATTCCTGAATTTTAGAACGCCTTATCAATGTGAACGTGGGAGGGAGACAAAAAATGTTCTCGATATAAGTGATACTGCAGACTAACGAAGATATCCCGAAGGCGACCGATTCTCCGACCAACTAAAGTGTTAACTAAGCATGTTCTGAAGAAGGTCTTACGTTCGACGTGAGGTCAGTCGATTTCAAACGTTTTGACATAACATTACAGTTTGTATTTGCATGTCTTTGTAAAAATTCGGGTGCTGATCAAACAAATTGACTGAGCTCGAGGCGTTAAGGTTTTCGTGTAATATAATTAGAAGAGCTCTTTGTAAAGGAGCTCGTCAGAAGTGCTGGTTGTGTACATATTTCGGTGTGGTTTGAAGGTTGGAGGAGGGAGGAGGAGGAGGTAATTACAGGTATATTAGAATACATTTCTCTCTCGTCCTTGGATGGTATTACTTGTTGCCGTGCATACTTCGGTAAGGATCTATTTTATGTGATATCATTTTGTTTACACGCGAAAGGTGCTTCGTAGAATTTTCTCATTTTATTTGAAACACAGCTCAGTGATCATTGAATTCAAATAGATTATTATATAGGGATATGTTTAATAAAATATCTTTTGTTTTGGAATTTTTATATTGCTTTTATAAGGTCACACTTTTCTTTGGTTATTTTTAATTTTCTAGATTCTAGCTAGTAAGTAAGAAATTCTTAATCGTTAAACTTCTTATCTATAACCGTTATCTGTCTTATTGTTTATTTAAAGCTGTTATAATACATATAAACGTTCCTCTTCAATCACTCTATCTAATAAAAAAACTAGATCAAAATCCGTTGCGTAGTTTTAAAGATTTAAGCGTACATAGGGATATAGGGACAGAGAAAGCGACTTTGTTCTATACTATGTAGTGATAGTGATAAAGATAGAACCATTGAGATATATTCAGAAATAAAATCTTTTACACAACAATACTGATAATTGTAGCTTCAGGGCAAAATGTCCTTTAGTACAAATAAACAAGTTTCAGTTTTCAATCGATAACTTAAACTTGAAATTGTTTAAACAAAACAGAGTTTATGTGACTGAATAATCGAAGTTCACGATTTGGTTGGATTCGTTAAGTAAACTCTGCTGAAGACTTCGTACGCGTTACCCGGAAGATTATTCGGCGAGTAAGGGCAGCTCGCCGCCCGACCAGAACCAGACCCGAGCGTACGGCGCGTAGCGTTCCGCGCGCGCCTCAGAGAGCCAATAGACCACCACAGACGGGGCCCTAAAGGGCTGTGAAAGCCGGGGTTGGGGGGTAAGGAACAGGGCGGTTTTTTAGTCAGTAAGAGTCTGACACTCCCTCCCGCCCGGGCGGGAGAAGTCATTTGACGATTTTACCCTCACAAAAAAAAACCCGGAAGATTATGTAGGTTACGTGTTCTTTAAGTATTTTTTAAGAGTGACAATACCCATACATCTTTTTACAATAATATTATCGAAACTAATATTATAAATTCAAAAGTAAATCTGTCTGTCTGTCTTTTCTTCACCCCTTAACTACTGAATCGATTTCTGTAAAATTTGCTACAGACATAGTTTGGAACTCGAGAAAGGATACAGGATAGTTTTTATATCTAAAATCTGCAAGATGTCACTATTCCAGGCGAACGAGAAAAAGCTAGTTAAGAATATTTTAAAATGACGTTATTTTATTATTCATATTAAAAACTTCATGTAAAAATGAGTTAATTATCGATAAAAGAAAATTCCATTTTCTTCATCCAAATGACTAGAATTTTTTTTTTTTCAGACATTACATTCTTTGGTTGAACATTTAGTAAATTTTCATCACCATCTTCATAATAATACTAGACTTAGGCCACTTTACAAAAAAACCTAAATAAAGTAGGCACTGAAAAATCCTTCAGGCATCAATCTGAAGCCTCCTTTGAAAGCTTAATTAATTTATCCCTGTAAGCGCTTTTTTAACATTATTAAATTTGCTTTTAGAGGCAATTTATAAAAATTCTTTTTTTGTTATTTGACGTTCTTTATCTAGGTAAAAGAAAAGTGCCTAGGTTTTAGTGTCCATTTTAAACACTTATTATATTAAAATCTAGACGTTTAACTGTCAGTAACGTCCCGGCAAATAGTTTCAGCTGAAAATAATTGCTTTCAGCACAGGCCTACTATGGATAGCTTTTGTTGGTTCTTTTAGGTTGGTTTTTAAGAGTAGAAAAAAATAAACAGCTTTTTTATTGTGGAAGTATCTAATAACGAAAGAAAAATTTTGGTATTCCATGTAGGTCAACCTGTAAATCTGTCTAGTCAATAGTGGCTTAAGCAGTTTTTTTATGGAGCGAAAAAAACATACACTGCTTTGCTTTGTACCTACCTAAATAATGAAAAAAAACAATGGCCTTAGAGAGTTTATAAATGTTTTTCCTAATTTTCTAAAAAGTTTATTTTAACTAATGTACCTATGCGTGTGAAAATTCAACACAAAATCGTACAAATAAACTCATCATCAAAATCAATTAAGCTAAAAAAATCAACACACAACCACAGTTTTTAAACGGTACCTAATAAAAAAAATTAAATATAAATTATTACAATACTACTTACATATGACAGTCAGGGATGCGTTGGCTCTGATGACCTTATGCATCTGGGCTGGTCCGACCTGGCACTGGTACTCGGCATCGTCTTCCAATGAGGAGTTCACTATCCGAAGGTTGTAGACTCCATGTCGACGGTCCCCGAACATGGTGTAGCGAGGGTAGCCAGGTATCACTGATGAAAATCCTGGTGGGAAAAGTAGATGATTAGTTGAAGGTCTTATGACGATTATTCTAAGGTTCTGCTATGATGGTGTCAGTTAAACCGCTCCAAATCTCTCAATAGTTTACAAGCCTAAATATTTAAATTATTCTTATTCTTGCCCCACATTAGGATTTTCTCCTATGTCGTGACTACGTTTACAAACATACAATTTCACATACACATGACATCCAGACTCAAAACAACAATTTATGGATCACAAAAAGAGTTGTTCCGTGCGGGAATCGAATCGTGCTGATAAAAGTTACCAAAAATATTTTTTAATTAATATTTTTTGAGGACTTCATAAGTAAAATTGCTACGACCATCTCTAGGAAAAAACGACGAAATTCAAAATAAAATCCAGCTTCGTTTTCAAAATCGACAAATAAGTGAGTTTATAAAAGAAAGAATCACAAAACAAAAGCTCCTTAAAATCAAAAAACGTGATAAAAACAAAAAAATCGATTTCGCAACGATAGTAATAATTTTGGACCAGAAAATATTTTCGAGCACACACCGTGACAATCAGTTGGTTACACACAGACAGACGTTACGATTCACGTTCGAATTGTTAATTGTTAATTGAAATATTACTTGTAACGGCACGCGATCGTCATATTGCTACATTCCCAGGTCAGGTAAAATCTATTTTGGGTGCGAAGAGGTTCTTCAGAATTCGTTTTACTTTGTATAACAGTAATAAAATGAAGTGTGGAAGAGTCAAGCTTCGGCACGAATGGGTCGGCTCGACCGGAGTGATAACACGGCCTCACAGAAAAACGGCGTGAAAGAACTACAGCGTTGTATTTCGCCGTGTGCATCAGTTCCCCTATACCTTCCCAATCCTTAAATATTCGATATCCTTATTCTTTGGTGTTGCGGGTGTCCATGGGCGGCACTGATTGCTTACCATCAGGTAGTCCGCCTGCCATTATTAAGTCATTGTCATTATTAAGTTGTAAATTTAATAACTTATGTAATACGCAGTTATATAAGAGTACATAGTGCAAATAAATACATACATCAGCCTGTCCAACAATATCAGCCTGTCAATATACAACTGGAGTTCCAATGAAATCTCATCACAAATCACGTAATGAAATTGCAGCCACGTTTCAGTCTATCCTGAGTACTCTGCCTATCCCATAATCCATGGCGTCGGATGTCGTGTTAAAGCTAGATAAATCCCATTGAGTCTCATGTCATGGTATACAGATGCCATGACCTGTATGGCTGACGCAGTGAGTGGGGTGATTTATAAGCGACAGCGATTTGGTAACAATGGAATCTTGGCGTAAGATTTTGACCACGTTATTTTCATGATATTTTGTCTGTAAGTGTTTATTTTTTTCGGGAATTATTTTAGTAGTTAATTGTTTACTAGCCAGTATGATGATTTAGAGTATCACTTGTCTACGTACCTAAATTTAAATCAAATCGATCCTGCTGTTTTTGTGTGAAAGAATGATAAACAGTTCTTTCTCTTTCTCACAAACTTTCCCATTTATTTATATTTAATATTTCCCATAAAATATTTAAATTCTTGATCTTGAAGTAAAAAGAAACATAATTAGTGTTTCAATTTAATATCGTAACAATACCTATTCCATAATATTACAATTGTAATTTTAACCTTAATCCAACATCCTTAAGGCTATCTAATTTACTAATGATCAGCTATTATACGAAGAATCGTGTCATAACTGATCTCCCAGTTCTAACTGATCTACCAGTATCATCATTATCAGTTGCTACAAAAACCGCCCTTAATGCTTAAACGATAAAGACGTCGTCATGTCATTAGCATCAAGTTAACTAGTACCGTTGACTTCATGTTATGTGTTCCATAAACAGATATAATGAGGTTTTATACTAAGCTCACGACAATTGATATATGAACTGATGGCCTTTTGAGGGGAGGCAAAGAAATTTACTACTCTTACTGACTAAAACAACTACCATTCCTTCTCCTCCTCCAGGCTCAGGCCATGGTACATTATTGTCCAAGAATCACCACCTGTATGGATTGATGGCTATTACTTCAATGGTAGATACATACAATTTGTTGTTTGTACTTTTGATCAACGGTGAGATTATTTTAATACCCAGATGTTTTTCGGATAAGTATACTGGTTAAATGATACCATTAACGCTAGTCTTTTTAGATTTAAATGTGGATGTATTTGGTAATTCTCGACGCATATCATGTTCCTACACAATGATGTTTTAAAGAATACTCTTTAGATTTGGATTTCGTTTAAAAAATTCATCGCTAATATCCATGGATTTACAGAACATAGAGATGATATATCCTATGAATAGATTATAAGTTTTATTGTAAAAACATTTTCTCCCTTCTAACTTAATTCCACAGTACAGTGTACTTTATTATCCAATCATACAGCATTGTTCCCCATAACTCCATGAGGTTAGACAACAGGCGGGGGTCGGCAGAACAGTGCGTTGATTTTCAATGGAATTTCCCGTTGAATCCTGAGCTATAGAACAAGGGTGTGTGATCCATTTTGCTGCTTTGCTCTTGAGTCCAAGTTAAGAGAGAAAAGCGATATTTTATTGCGGTTATTCTACTGAACCGTTTATAAGCTGTAAACCTTTTTTATTATGACATAGATTGGCAAATGAGCAGATGGATTACCTGATGGTAAGCAATCAGCGTCGCCCATGTACACTCGTAATAGCAAAGAAGTTACTACAAGTACGATGTCGACCTCTTAGAGATTCGGGTTATTAAGGATTTAAGTGTTCTTTTACGCTTGTTTTTCTGTGTGTGTGCAAAATTGACAAGTTTTTCATATGTACTTTTACATAGTTTCATCTTCATTTATAAATCCCTTCATGCACACTTGTCGATTGAAGGTACTTTGAAATATATAACATCCAATACAAGTGGAAATGATAATTATACGTGTGAAGTCAAAGAAGTGGTGCCATTCATAATTTTTTTTAAGGCATGAACATAAAAATTACTTCTCGCCTCTAATTTTAAATTTGGAACCGTTTACAAATAGAATCAATCTATATTTATAATTTAATGTCTTGGTTGTATTATCTCTCCGCATCATTATCTGTTGCGTACTTTTAAAAATTAAACCAAACATAGCGACAGAAGGACAGGGAAATCGACTTTGTTTTATACTATGTAGTAATTATTGTCAAATCGCTTAATCTTTTAACTTGTTACCGTAATTAGCAACGTTGTGTGAAGTCACCTCGATGTTTGCTATCAATTGGCAGTTGCTGGGGATGCAAAGCGAATACGATATAGTTAGCAGTTAACTGTACATACATACTTACACACATACATATATTCAGGTACACATTATACTTAATCTCTGACACAACCAATCAAGCTGTTACCTACACTATTAGCAATATTGACAACCTCATTGCTATTGATATCTGATAGCACACGATAATCATTTTGCTATGCAATTATGATCTATATACTACATTGAAATAAATGATAGTTTCTATTGGTTACTTGCGTTGGTTCTTGTTGTTCTTTTCTTTCGTATTGTCTATATCGAGAGTGTTCAGTGAATTTTGTGTTTAATAGCTACTTTTTTTTTGTGCCAAATTTCACATATCTTTCTTGTTATTTAGTAAGAAAATTACAATCAGCTACAGCAGTAGTAACTCTTTCGTTTTTACGTATGTCCGTCTGATCGTTTGCCATCCTATTGCATAACAAGATTTTCTGACATAGTTTCAATTCTATTTAACCTTCTACATTTGTAATATAAATAAAATAAAACATTTGTACAAGCTAGCACATTCCATACAACGATTCTATACAACAGCTATCACCCTGATTCGGCTGAACGTCAGTATTTTATGTGGAACGGCTGCTATCTGCCCGCAGCCCATTAGGGGTGATTCGACGCAGTTCAGTTTGATGTTCAACTCTCAAATCTATGTCAGCCGTTGCTATAACCGTTGGCATACATCTCTATTTAACTACCGAGAATGCAGGCTTTACTTGCTTATACTGTCTTCTATTATAACTTTCCATTTCGTACCTTTAAGTTCGTTATTCTTTTTTTGATAAAGGGGCCGGTTTTGTGTATTTCAAAGTTACTAAGTAAATCGTTTGCTGTTTTATTTTATCTGCTATATGCTGCTATAAGCTAGCTGATGACATGAGTCATCAGCCTCAAAATGCTCACTGCTAAACAAAGGTTTCTTCACACATGGTGAAGGTTAAACATATATATAATCACCACGATTGCTCATGGTGGATTGACTATTTTGATTAAAAATTACAAGTCCAGGTTTTATAACGATGTTTTCCCTCACCGTTTGTCAGTGGCAGTGGTGACTAAATACAATTAGAAAGAACATAACTTAGGAACAAGTCACATTAGTACTTGCCAGGTTTCGAACCTGCACCTTCAAGCATAAGAGATCGGAGCTTTAACCTCCAGACCACCACGACCTACCGCTTGACGGAAACTATAATGGCTAATGGATATATGAAATTGGTAATTTCCAAATACTACATGTTTATTATAAGTAGCAAAAAAAACTGCCCAAAGCTAAAATCGCTACCGCTCATGCTTTAACCCTCGAGTAATTAGAACGCAGAGTAGCAGTGAATCCTGTCACCCAGGAGTTCACATCCAATTGACTATGAATGTACATTCAGAATACATTCAGTACATTCACTCAGTGCTGGATCGAGACCGAATGATTTCCAGTCAAGGATTAGAGTGAGTAAGATGTATCGCTGATCGTTGCCATTTAGATCAGGGCGGCTCAGCTGACACGATATTCGATTGTTGGGAAATTGGGAAGTCTATATAAACGAGAACTACATGTTTATTTAACGTTCTTCATCATTTTATTAATTAGTGTCAAAGTTTTCTACAAAAGAACTGATACACATATTAATTGCAAAGATAAAAAAATCTTATATTCCATAATTTTTTATAGTCAAGATTCAATGGAATGAGAAAAGCTGAACATCAATATCAATGACGTGCAGTTCGACGACAGAGATGTCCAGCATTGGATGAAATAAGGCTGATGAAGATTCTTCATCATATCATCAGCCTATAGGTACCTACTGGTGAGCAAAAACCTCTCACATGGAGAAGGTTTGAGCAATAATCATCACGCTTGCTTAAGGCTGATTGGCTATTACAAATTTATAAATAGAAAATATAAGTTCAGGTTTCCTCACGATGTTTTCCTTCACCGTATGTCAGTTGTGTCTAAATTATCATAGACAAAGCCACATTAGTACTTGTTTGGTTTCAAACCAGGAATTACCCATCACAATGAACATTATGATGATAAGAAAGAATATATATATCATTACTCTAATCAAAAATATCATGCGTAGAGTTTGTTTGTTTGAACGCGCTAATCTCAGGAACTACTGGTTCGAATTGAACAAATCTTTCTGTTTTACTTAGTCCACCATCTATCGAGAAAGCTATAGACTATAAAACATCACGCTATGACCAATAGGAGCCAAGCAACGGGTGAAACCGCGCGAAAGTACCTACTATAATCTAAAACACAAGTATCAAGAATCGATTTCGTTCACCTCACCACATCACTCGCGATTACCCAACTGTCCCTTTTATTTTATTTAGGATAACCTTTCCCAGAATCCCGATACATCCTTCCCTCCTCATGTAAGCACAATATGTAGTAAATAAAAACCTATCTAATTAAGAGCTGTAACGTAAATTCTCCGTAATCTGGGATTAGTTCTAAACCAAACTTAATTGAGCCTGTAAACCTTCGCTGCCACCATTTAAGCCTGAACAATGGACTAACTTAGGTTTTGTTACAAATATCAAGGAGGTACCTTATATAATGTTGATTATTATTATACAGAGTTTATCGCCCTCGAAGATTTACTCGGGTTATAATATAATTTGACCTTAGTATTTGTTTGTAAAGTGTTGACAGGTTCAGGAGGTTAAATAGCTGCTAAGTCTGAGGTCAGATTTGGTTTATAGGGCCATGCTTCAGCGCGAATGGGTCAGTACGACCGAATTGATACCAGGGCCTCACAGAATACCAGTGTAAAACAACGATTGGGTTAAGTTTCTACATGTCAATGAAGTTACTGAAGACAAAATCTCTCGTTTCTATCTTTAAGTACCTAATAACCCGCAAACGGCCGGCAACGCACTTGCAATAACTCCTTTGGTGCTTGTGTCCATGGTCGGCGCTGATTGCTTACCATCAAGTAATGTTTCCGCTCTTTAACGAACTATCCCCAACACAGAAAGACATCACTCTATGAAACAATTCATATCATCACTATAAACAAAACCTTTAATAATATGAAGGCCAACTTACCAAGTGCAAATCCATCCTTAGCCCATTGCACCTGGCCTGCAAGGTTCGCTACTGCACATTCTAGCACTGCCTCCGCCCCCTCCTGGACTCTCAGACTTCGAGGCACAACCCTGAAGTATTGCTGCTGGAAGGCGGCTGCGCATACCACCACTGAAAAAGAAAAAAATAATGATTATTTTATAAACCAAACATTTTGGAAATGGTAACTAAATAGCACTTTTCTTTTCAATGTAAACAAGGATGATTACTAAAAAAATTTTGGCAATTTTTCCATGTAAATACTTAGAAGTACTAAGTCAGAAATTGAAATATATAGGTTTTTAGCTATGCTGTACTTTCCCATTCCATTATTAAAACTAAACTACATGCCTTCTGGGGTGGCGGGGTAAGCGCAATGAGGCACCGCGACCTCGGCCCAGAGCAGGAGAAGGAACAGGGGGTTTTTAGTCAGTAAGAGTCTGACACTCCCTCCCGCCCGGCCCTGGGCGGGAGAATTCATTTAACGATTTTCCCCTCACAAAAAAAAAACTACATGCCTTCTGTCACTTCTGTATACCCATGTATTACCTATTTGAGACAGATTTCCAATTACAAGTTTCTAGCAAAAATCACATCTTTGTTAATTTAGAAACTATATTAATTTGTTTTTCATTGTAACATTTACAAAAGCTATTTGACACGTTAAAAACTTTGAAGAAAAAGGAACCTTATTGCCCAATACATTCGGTTTCTGAACAAGATACTTAAGGTCGAAGAACGCAGCTAAATAAAACCGCAAGCTAGATCTAGTATTATTATGTACGCAACAAGATTAGGCAGGCGATTACGTAGGCTTTGCATTATTTAACAGACGCCTTTTACGTTCAGGGTCACAGATTTGATTCTCGCTTAGATACAAAACGGCTAATGGCTAACAGATGTTTCATTTTGGAGTTTAAGGCAATGTGGACAAATGTTACTAATCATGTGTGATAAGCCTATTGTAACATAAATTACTTTAATGGGTCTATTAATAATCTAATATAGGTCTGGTAGTCATAGCATATGTGCACTTTGGGGATTATTCTACCGCCCTGGGTGGTGTAAGACGGAGTATCAGACCCTTTTTTTTTGTGTGGGGAAAATCATCAAATGCCTTCTCCCGCCCAGGGCAGGGTGGGAGGGAGTGTCAGACTCTTACTGACTAAATACCCCTCCTGTTCCTTCTCCTGCTCTGGGCCGAAGTCGCGGTGCCTCATAGGGCTTACCCCGCAACCCCGGCTGAACATCAGCCCTATAGGGCCCCGTCTGTGGTGGTCTATTGGCTCTTTGAGGCGCGCGCGGAACGCTACGCGCTGTACGCTCGGGCCTGGTTCTGGTCGGGCGGCGAGCGTCCCTTACTCGCCGACCTCAGACCCGCGCTTACGATGGCCGGAGATCATCTCTCGGAGTATCAGATCCTTGCTGGCTGAAAACCATTCCGTTCCTTCTCCTATTCTAGGCCGGGGTACATTTTTGCGCTTGCATCCGCAACCCTTATTGAACATTCCTATTGAATCCCACCTGTGGTTGCTCTCAAAGACGCTACGCGCCGTATATTCGGATCTGGTTCTGGTGGAGCAATCCATGATTGTCCAGACATAATAATATGTTGTTAGAAAACTTTAGACAGAATATTGTTATACTTATTTTGAACAAAATATCAAAACTACTACTAACGCCATTTTATAATTTCTAAAATATAGTTAACTGTTCCAATCAAATTCGTTTCCAATAATATTGTAATAAAACACTAATTCCACAATTCGAAACCGTAGACGACAAATCCATTGATCTTAATGCTTATAGACAAAACTTTAAGACTACTAATACTCGTGTCTCTTCCTACGTAGAAATCCTTCGAAGTCTAGATCCTAAGCGTTGATTACTATGATTCTGAACTTTGACCTTTCAGGGCAAAATCCTTAAAATCAAAGCCAAGTTAAGACAAAACCGTTCAATAATAATATTTTGTCAGAATTGAGGGAAACAAAAGTTTTGTTTAGTTATTGGTTAATAATACTATATTGTTTGAAGTGGGTGGTTGAGGTTGTTGACTGTTGTACTCAGTAGGTGGCAATGTAAGCGGGTAGCGGGGAGCGGAGAGTAAGCGATTTTAAGTGACATAAATGACAGTATATTTATTTTTCGTTCAACTATTTGGGTTTATTATAAAATAAATTAAGGTAAAATGTATTTGTATTACGCCAAATAATGGGTGTTTATTTTGTCATTGTTTTTTTAAGTAAAATATTTTCAACGCACATTTTAAATTTCTATTAAAATATACTATTAATATATTTGTTAAAATTTCGCGCAAATCAATTTTAATATTGAATGTTGGTAAATTGATTACAAATTAATTAATTAAAACAACAAGATTTTAATAAAATTTTATGATTGACTACTATGTGAATAAATAAATTGCGTATTTTATGTTAATTTTAAGCCGATGGTCATATATAAATTGGCGTTGGCAACCAATAAACTTCATACAATGGTCACAATATGATCTGTGAACCCTTTCATTGTCTGTCACACAAAAGATGTCAATCAGTCGTTAATTCGCTACTGTCTCAAGTGGGTGTCGACTGTTGGCTGTTGAGTTAGTGGCGAGACATGTGAGGTGACTGTACTTTGTAGGGTCACACTGATAGCGGAGAGCGGGGAAGTAAGGTGAAGCGTTTTTTAGAAATGGAAGAGCTTTTAATCCCACAAATTTGTTTCCATGATTTAGATTCGCGTTTAAATTCGAATACAAATTATTATTTATCTAAGCTTGCTTATTCAACACTGGTTTTACTTAACAAGATGTGCAGTTTTCATAAATAAGTGTACTTAATCTTGAAAAACTTTAATTTTGCGTCCGATACATAGATTTTTTTTTCAAAAATTAATAGAGTTACAAACATGACAATGTCTCGCCATTTATCTCAGAAGAAAAGGCTAATATCTGCAAATACACCTTCCAACTACTCGGTAGCTATGTAACAAATTCCATGGAATGTGAGCGTTTTTTTACCATTAATATACCGTCACAATTCCAGGTTTCGTGCCTAATCTGTTTAAATCTGATTTGCACAGTCATATTCAAAACTTCCCTTTGTCCTAACAAGTGCATCACGCTACAGCTTATGCCTTGTACCACCAAGTGGCCCTACGTCACTATAAGAGACCACTACACACTCGCGACAGAGACAAGTGCGTGACTTAGCACGACTAGTCGACAGCCGCCATGTTTGGGATGCAGCTAATTTTTAAAAAAAGTCGTATTTCCGTTTGTTTTTTGTTTTAAAATAGAAAGCACATTTTGACAAGTTCCTTATATGTATAGCGCGATCAATTGACGCGTACAATTGAAACTTATAAAGCGTTCAGTCAGGGTTTCTCAATTGATTTAAGACTACATATTTTCGTATGGAATATCTATTTTTTTTCGATTTTTCTTACAAAATTGCGTAAATACATTTTATTTTATGGTTTCAGTGTTGTTTCATTACTATATAGTATATAATAAAAGTCGTTGTCTCTGTCCCTATGTGTGTATCTCTATAAATGTATGCTTAAATCTTTAAAACTACGCAACTGATTTTGATTTTAACAGATTGAACAGTGATTGAAGAGGAAGGTTTATATGTATAATAACATCCATTTAATACTTGAGAAATTTGAAGCCAGGGTGGGTTGCTAGTCAGAAAAAAAATATTAATATTTCTATTCTTTTAATACTACTGCTATGTATTAAAACAATACAGGTAACTTAAATTTACAATAAAACATGTGTGATAAAGTGTAATAATTAATTAGAACGAGCAAGAAAGAGTAAAGTAATTTCAGATCCAGATGTTTCCAGTTAAAAATAAAAAAGATCCATGACCCTTAGAATATAAGGACAAAAAAAACAAAAGCAACGTAAAATTTGAGAATCTCTGTACAACGCAGTACAAATAAAAAAAGGTGACAATACCTACCAGAATATTATGAATGTAAACCATTCGAAAGTTGGAAAAAAAATAATTGAAATACTACTTATTTGTAGACTATATTCCAATATTGGCACTTAATGTAATGTTAGAACAAGTATTTTCTCAAAATGGTATTAGTTATGTCACAAGTTTTTTTTCCCAAAAAAGGATTGAAGTTGAAATGTTGGTTTTGACATGTGTATTGATTTATTTAGCATTTGATATAGAAAGGGCATTAACCCCAATTGTTTTAAAACGTCTCTATAAATAGGTTAAAATTTTTCTATGTGATAGGTTGGTAAACGAGTGGACGGATTCCAAATTCAAAATCATTTATTCCAATTAAACCATAAATAAGTACTTTTGAAACGTCAAAATAGAATAGTAGTCTGTCAGTCTGTTCGTCAGTGAAGCTAGGTGTTCATTCCAAATTGTAGTTTCGAATGGAGAAGAACGAGCATGAAACTCCATCGTTACCTGATGGTAAGCAATTATTGCCGCCCATAGACGCCCGCAGGAGTAATGAGTGCGCTTCCAGCCTTTTGGGGATTAGGATTATGGAGATTTTGTGATTAGAGTTTGGGCGATTTGGAGAAGGTGAAGGATTAGGACACCGTGGCGTCTAATATACCTTAGAAAAAGTCACATTGGTACTTGTGCAATAAGTTTCAAACCCTCATGCAAAACATATGGGCCTTCACCATCCCTGCTTAACTCTTCAGATTGATGTTAATTCAATCCCCACTAAATATAATTATGAGATATGTATGGCTACAGTTTTCACATGAAAACAACTTTACACCGACATAACAGACAAAAAGATTTTAAAGTAATTCTTCACAACAACAACAAGAAGAAGAAAATTAATCTCATTTTATGAACAATCGCACAAATTGAGCGAAACTTCGAATATAAACCTTATCACCTTGTAATAAAGACCCTGCCTTGAATAGTGGTTTAACTGTATAACCCAACCATTATCATTATTGTACGGGAACCGACATAATTGTAGCAATAACTTCCTTCTATAGAAAATCCATCACTGAACAACTTTAAACCTTATATAAATCAGTGGTAAAGTACAATTTTGTGTAACAAAATTTTAGTTGTAATATTCAGTAGAGTTATTAAGGAAGCATTTTATACTTTAATGTCTGGTATTAAAGTGTATTATCGAAGTATAACTTCCATGTTTAGTTATGATGGAATGGTATGACGGAAATATTTGTGCTTTAAGGCTTGGGGTATAGAGTCGTTATTACAATAATAATTTAATAAGCTTAGAATTGATGGATTGTAGTTTAATACGTAAATAATATAATTATTTTAGTATAGGGTTGTCGAAATAGACGAAAATAATTTATTTATTAGTTTCAATAACAAAGTAATTAACTTAAATGTAACCAATCTGGGAATCGAATCCAAAACTCTTCATCAAATTAACATTCTTGACTAGACTAGACCTTTGGTCTAAAACTTAAGGTTTTTTTTTAAACTTGCCCCAAACAGCCAAAAGCAGGTTTTTCTTTTTGCTCATAGAACCCAATCAACAATTTGTGGATCACACACACACACACACACACACACACACACACACAATTATTCAATAAGGAAATCGAACCCGCGTCACGCTGTATGACAACCAGTAGCCCAGCCACAGCGTCAACTGTGCATATACATATAAATCAGATTAACCTCTCAGAATCAATTAATGTCATAATTAATTAACAGTTAATCAGAAAGGCTATACCACTATACTAAAACCGGTCAGAATTTAATCTAAGTACCCTAATAAGCTGCATAATATATGCACTAGAACCTAGGTACCATATTATCATAGATAATTTTAATCCCCACACACACGCATACATTATACCCGGTTCTATACATATAAGGGTAGTTTACAATGACCGGTATCAACTACACTGCTATAATACACACGACAAGGATATAAAAGATAAAAAATTGAAATATTTTCAAGTTAAAAAAAAAAGATTTTTTTTATGAGATAGGTCGTCAAACGAGTAGGCTAATTACCTGATGGTAAACAATCGTCACACCCGGATCACCAAAGGAGTTACATGTGCGTTACCGCCCTTTTTGGGAAAAGCGTTTCGGATATAAGGATTGGTAAGGGGAGAGAGGGAGAGATTGGGCTACCAGCAACCTCACTCAGAAGGTGAAAACACAACGCTGTGGTTGTTTCACGCCGGTTTTCTGTGAGGCCGTGGCATCACTCCGGTCGAGCCGACCCATTCGTGCCGAAGCATGGCTCTCCCACACTTAAGTGAATATATGCATGTCAAAGTATCTATTTCGCGTATGCATTGAGTTTTAAAATTTGTAACGATGTAATTTCTTCCATTATCCTTCTCTATCAAAATCTAAGAAGAATTTCAACATTTTGTGTAACGTAAAGTAAGCCAATGAGGCAACCCTAACTAATATGGATTAAATAACTTATTACAATCAATTTTAAATGTATGTATGTAAACATGAGAATATGGACTTTAATACATTAGCATTAAAAGCTTAATCCCTTTACAGTTTCTTAAGAAAGTATTTATTAGATCTACTTTTATATTTAGGTTAATATAATGTCCTTCTCTATCAAAATCTAAGAAGAATTTCAACATTTTTTGGATATTCTTTGAAATGATATGCTAGCATATCATTTCAAAGAATATCCAAAAAATGCGAAAGTAACTTTGTCTGTCCGTCTGACTGTCTGTCTGTCCTTTCTTCACGCCTAAACTACTGAACCTATTGGTGTGAAATTTGGTACAGACATAGTTTGAAACTCGAGAAAGGACATAGGATCGTTTATTTACCAAAAATCTGCAGGAAGACACTACTCCGCGCGAACAAAGTCGCGGGCAAAAGCTAGTATTAGCTAGGAACTCCATGCTTACTTGGCCAGTGTAAAACCTCCTTGGACGTGCAATGAAAGTCCATAACACCGATTACATGGAAAAGTACTGTGATATAAGCATACTAGTACATTCTTCAGTTTATTGAGCGGCTAAGAACTGGTATTCAGTAGCAGTGAGATGGAATGTGGTCCTATATTTAATGTTACCAAGACTTGAAGTCCCACTATTTTCATTTTAATATGCTATAAGGAAGTTCATTTTAAATTATTAGATATGTCTGTTAGGCTGCCTGTCAGAATATATCAACAACATTTAATCAAATATCTTCCATTAATGAATTACAACCAACATCATCATCAAAAGTTTTATAAGTGCCCACTTAAGCAAAGGCCCCTTCTAACACGGAGAAGATTTGAGCATTAATCACGATGCTTGCTCAATGCGGATTAGTGATATCAAACTGAAAATTTAAAAGTATAAGATTACAATGTTTTCCTACAGCGCATATCAGTGGTGTCTAAGTAATCTTAGAAAGTAAATGTAACTCTGCAAAAGTCACATCGGTACTTGCCAGATTACCTGCATCTTGTTGCATAAGAAGCGGGCTAAAACTTAAAGCAATAACGACATACAAACTAAAATACTAAATTTTATATTGATATCAGTAAGAACAATGCTTGCAAACTATCTGATGGTAAGCAAAGTCTAACTACACCACCAAAACTAATAGCTTCATAAGCACGTTACGATGCCGCTCGATCAGAACCAGACCCGAGCGTACGACGCGCCGCGATCCATGTGGCCATTAAAGAGCCAAATAGACCACCACAGATTTAGCCTCCTAGGGCCGATACCCGGTTGATATTGCGTATACAAACACGGCTTGAAACAGGAGAAAGAACTAAGTGGCTTTTAGTCAGTAAGAGTCTGACACTCCCTCACGATCCACACAGGGTAATAGAAGTCCAAAATAGTGAAAATTTTTTTATAAAGTTGTACTTCTATTCTATTTTTGTGTAACGTAAAGTAAGCCAATGAGGCAACCTTAACTAATATGGATTAAATAACTTATTACAATCAATTTTAAATGTATGTATGTAAACATGAGGATATGGACTTTAATACATTAGCATTAAAAGCTTAATCCCTTTACAGTTTCTTAAAGAAATATTTATTAGATCTACTTTTATATTTAGGTTAATATAATGGGTTTGAGAAAAATTAGGGCTAGTAGGAAGTTACTTAAATGTTATAAATTGCATGATAACAGAAATGCTTTTAACAAAATATGGTTATAAATTTGTCTATAGTTGGTTTCCATTTAATCTACGTTTTGTTATCCATTTTACAACTTATTTGTAGGGATATAGTAAGTATTTGTAATCTGTACCGTGCGTACTTCACTTGTGTTAAAAATATTTTGTCAATTATTTTAACATTACGTGTTCTTCTTTTTGTATTTAAAAAAAAAACATTGATCTCATTAGATTTTTTGAAGAAAAAAATAATAATAATGAATTAAGTCTTGTGTTCAAAATTATTCACAATACTCGTTATAAAGAAAGGCTATATTGTTATATTTATCAAATTAAAAAAAATCCTTTGAAATTGTTAAATGTGTATTAATATTATTTAATTCTGTATTTCTTTAATAATAACTATTATTCAAAATAGGCCACTACATACACAACACGTGGGCCCCTCGCAAATATACCAGGTCAATTTATTTTGGTCACAAATATGTCCTGGCAAGACTATTTTAATACGAATGTCTCCAGCAAAGATTACCGACTTGTTCTTAGCGGGAGGCCTAAATACACTGGACGAAATTAGGGCAGCGGTTACAAGACTAATGATGCTTTTGGGTAATTAGCTGAGAGAATCATTGATATGTGTGTTAGACACAGCCTATTAGGACTGATAATAGTTCTTCCATTAGGAAATTGAACTTAAAACCTTAAGTTTCACGTTTGAGAATCCTTTAACACCCATTTTTTCAAACGGCTTTTGAATTTTTGACTAGATCCTTTTTTGTCGTCGTAAATTTTGTCCCATACTAGTATCTATATCTTAAGTATTGTAACATATGTTCTAAACCAATGACTGTCTCTTGCTAGAATTAAACAATAGGGGATTCTTAATTTAACTTAAAAAAAACACACAATAAATATGTATTACGCTATCAGGAATGTAAAAAACTAATTTAAAACTCTTTGCCTTTCATAATAAATCAGAATTTACCACAAAACACAGGATCATTAGAAAATAAGGAACAATATGTGACCGGCCAATGAATACTCGTCTCTAATTGGTTTTCAATTCAGCCATCTTTTATTGAAAGGATTTCATTTAACTTTCCATTGGACTATTCAAATAATGACCGTTGGTTTCGGAGGGTTTTATTTGTAAGAACTTAAGGGTTGTATTCGATCGATTTTCGTTATTATTTCTAAACTTTTCGTCGTGATTGATTAATTTTTTGTGTCTTTTGGGAGATTCTTTGTTAAAATAAGCAATTGAAAATATTAATTTGGATTTTATTTTATGTTATTATATATATCTTCATTAAATGTTTTAAACAATTTAGCGGATATAGAGGCATTAATGTTTCATTATTTCCATTTTTCTGCGAACTTAGTTCTCAATAACGTTTTTTTTTTCTGTCAATTTCACTTAAGCACATCAGATGGAGTGTGAGACTTTCTCGCTCGTTCAAATCTACACTTTGGAACGAGCACTTAGCGTCACCGACACAACAAACTGACAGATTATTATTCTATCTTTACGTCTCAAAAGTACATGTTAATAGTTTACCTAGAATAAATGTTTTTTAACTTCGACTATGATAAATGTAGATTTGTCGAAGTTTTTCAATCACACCCTGAGTTATTGGATGGGTAAACCAAATGGTTAACTCATCAGCTAATGTGGCAACCAGTCAGGTGTGATTTTTATGTGATGGGACGCCAAACAAACACTCGGTTAACCTGATGATAAGCAAATGCGCCACCCATCGACATGGGCAAAAACGAGAGAGCGCGTTTCAGACCTTTTGGAGATTAGATTTAACCCTAAACCCTTATCCCCAAAGAATTGGAGAAGGGGAAAACACAGCGTTGTGATATGAAAAAATAACATAGTTTTAACTACATAGAACGCACGTCAATACTCGCCAATAAAACTTCACACACGGAACGTGAATTGAGAAAGAATCCTTTGAAACTTTTAGCTCGGCTACTACATATAACTTTGTAATATGAAAGAACAGTAATTTTTGCTAGCAGGGAACTCTGGTAATTATTTACGATGGCATTAATACTAGATTTATTAGGTTTAGATTATGTTTTACATTGTATTTTTTAATGATGTGTTAAATGTGTACACCCGGTTTGAAGTGTGGGAGAGCCATGCTTTACGCCGGAGTCTGTTCGACTTGAGTGATACCGCGGCCTCACAGAAAACCGGCGTGAAAAACCCAAAATCTCCAAATCCCTAATCCCTAAAAGGTCGGCAATGCACTCGTAGCTCCTCCGTTGCTCCTGCAACGTTGATAGCTTACCACCAGGTAATACGCCCGCTTGCTTGTCGTCCTATCACATAAAAAAAAACAATCGATACTGTCGCCAGGTACGCCTTCAAAACAAAGGAGTTACGATAGAGTTTTTGGAAGTTTTTTGGAAGTAAGAGATTTGGAATTACGGATTTTGTTTTAATTACCAGATCAATTTAATTATTATTAGAGAGGAGGATAACCACCTCTCTTCAAACTTTCTTGTAATAACATTCTTAAATTGTCTTAGTTTCAATAAATAAAAAATATAGACCCATTTGCACACACATTGATGCACATTGATGATGATGATGATTTAGAAGCACTAGACCAAAGCCATGTTTTTTGTTACCTTTGCAATCTTTTGCCATTTTGGTATTATTATTAAGACAATAGAACTCAAACTACAATACCGCCAACGTATCTTGGCGAGTCTGAAGTTAGCCGATTAACGTGCGCAGTACACAATTTTATTCGTAAAAGATCCATTGCGCAGACAAACGGCTAACTTCAGACTCGCCAAGATACGTCGGCCGTACTGTACGCCACTACATAGTATAAAACAATACGCTTTTTCTGTTCTTACATCCTTATGTATGGTTAAATATTTAAAACTACGCAATGGATTTTGTAGATAGAGTGACAGAAGGATGGTTCATACGTATAATTACATCCATTAAACAGTGGGGAAATTAAGGATCACCAATTTCAATCGTGCGTGTTAAAATAATCCGTAAAATCGAAATACTAGACATAAACACAAAAACAACTACAATTTCACCCCAGGTAATTTTGTCCCTTATCAACAAATTCCTGGTTTCTTTTTTTAGTAGAAAGTATGGCAGACAGACTAATAACTATATTTTTATCTTAAAGTCTTTCGGGTTGACAACAACAATATATTTTAAAGTCCCGACAGTACCCACTTATGGTTAAAGTTACTTTAAGCCATTATTTCTTAAGATTACACTAAACACGACATAGTTTCAACATTTTACAAGGGAATTTGAAAGGAATTTCGTTTAAAATTTAGAGAAAGTTAGTAATTAATTTTGTAGTAGAAATATTTAGTTCTGGTTTCTAGTTCATCCTACGTAGCTTTTTTTAATAGATATATATATAGATATATAATAGATACATTTAATGAAGAGGAGGCCTTATATGTATAATAACATCCATTAAAAAGTGGAGAAATTTAATACCAGCATTGCATCCGAGCGAAGCAGGTGAGGGCTCGCTAGTTTATTAATATTATGTATACTAAGATTGTAAAGAGGTAAAAGTAAGTTTGAATGTAGGGGGTAATCTTTGGAACCGCCGCTGCGCTGGTCGGATTGCCAAAATTATTTCACTGATTGGTAGCTACAATGTTACTGAGAGCTATAGGCTATAAAAAATCACGCTACGATCAAATAGAGCTGAGCGGCGGGTGAAACCAGGCGAGGGCAGCTAGTAACACTGGTAACGTTTCTCTCTTCCTAACCCTGATGCTCAATCCCCGAATACCCCACCACTCAAAGCTAGCGTAAACTTGGAATTTCCGAAAACATAATAATTACTACTACATAAACTAAAAGTTTAGAAACAATAAATTAATTCCTGAGGCCTGTATCAATAGCTGTAACTCTTTGAATACAGTAAACTTAATTAATTAAATATATTGATATAAGTTGGTGCCGAGCGGAGAATAATCTCCAACTTAATATATAACAGACAAGTTTAGTTAAAGTTTATGTTCAATTGATCGTGCGATATATAACGACAGTTCAATTCACTGGTTCTCTACTTTGATTGAGAGTTTAATCATTTCTATGATTGACTCCCTTGATTTATAGAGTTAGGAATAAGTTAGGGGGCTTTTTGTGAGGGGGTTATCATCAAGTCCTTGGTGGGGTGAGTGTTAGACTCTTACTGACTAAAAACAACACCGATCCTTTTCCAGCACCAAGACGGCGTCTTGCTCTCTTTATGAAGAAGAATCATACCTTTTTTGTTAAGTTATTTTGAACTATAACTATGCTTGCAGTTTTAAGCAGCAATATGTTTTGTTTTTTGGAGCACAAAAGACGAATGGTTCTATTTTTATCCAGTAACATTTTACACCTACCCATGTCTGGCATTAAAATAATAATATTTTTTTATTTAATAATTTTTCGTCCTTGTTGGTCGAGTTACTAGTAAGCCTGAAAAGCATCAAGACTTGGTTTCAATCTTGATCGATACTAAGACCAAAGGTAAGATTAAGATAGCAGCAGAACAGACAGATCCCTTGATGGTAAGCAGTCGGCGCAGCCCATGGACACCCCCAAGCCCAAAGTAGTTACAAGTAAGTTTCAGGGCTTTTAGAGGCGTTAGGGATTTCGTAGGGACTTGTCCTTCACGTAATCGCAATCACGCTTGATTGAGATAAACGAAACATTTTTTTAGATTGAATAAATAATAATATGTATAAACAAAAAAACAGGAGTAGTATCAATTACCCCAATACATGGGTCAGTGTGAATGTGCCTTTTGTTGAAACCAAGATGGCGGCTCTTCGATCATTGACGTCACTTGACGGCGATACAGGGTGTATTATTTATCATTCGTTCGTTTGCTCCTAATTCCTGTATTAATGTTTCAGCCTGTAGCTGAACAATGAGTTCGTGTTGGACCCCTACCATTGGCTCTGAAGTTCAAGTGACAAAATAATGAATTTGTTCCCAAAAAATATGCATACATTTTCATAAGATCGAGAACTTTTTTTAAAGAAGATTTTTTATAATAACTATCGTGAGACATACTAAATTAACTAAAATTCGCGGGTTACTCACGTGTAAATGTTGAGAAAAGCTCTACTAGTTTCGAACGCGCGGACGCGGCGACGTCGCGCACGCTGCTCATGAGGAAGAACCCCTCTGTGGTTCGAAACTAGTAGAGCTTTTCTCAACATTTACACGTGAGTAACCCGCGAATTTTAGTTAATTTAGAAGATTTTTTATTTATGTGACAAATATTCAAAATCAGTCTGATTCCGTCCACTACTGGACATATGCACCCCAATTGCACGTCACTGAGCTCAATGTTCAGCTCTTCTCATCCGACGAAAAGATATACCACGTAGGCCAAAGCCTGTAAAATATGTTACTTTTCCTCAGTTCATCAAAGCAAAGCCAAGAGCAATACACAAGTGTCTTACAAAACCGTTCATTCATGGGAATGGGAACAACAGACAATTGGAAAAAAACTTCTCATAATAGTCGGTTCAAATGATAAAAAGTGTAATGCTTATAATTTGCACCGAGAGCTTTGATTCGTGATTAACAGATAGTTCACTAGTAGATGGAGGGCATTAATCTAATTATAGTAATTACGTACAATACCTAATTAAAGGAAAATGTATGAGAAGCGGTGGCATTAGCGGCATTTTGACGGTGGAACTATGTTTGGACTGTTTGGGTATAGTTATGAGGATTGCGAGATAATTATTTTTATTAATAAGTGGACTACTTTATATCACACTGATTATATAACAATAAACACAAGTACAACAATTAAAATTGGAAACTCAATGCAATTTTGTCAACAACACAGTTCAAAAATCAAAAACAATGGCTAGGAAAAAAGGAACGAAAACTTTAAAACAAAAGAACGCACTGGAAGTGACGTACCAATGAAAAATAAATCCATTTCAAATATCTCGCTGAGTGACGTCACAGAACATCGATAAACTCGAACAAAACTCGATAAAACTCATGGTACAGGGTGCTGCCTATCCATCACTAGCGTTTCGCCAGCCAACATAATTGATCACATTATTTTTCCTGTTATTATTAATTGTTCCGCCTCTGTATTCAATCAAACAGCCTGTATATTGCTGGAATCTTTTAGAGCCGTTTGGTGAAGACTGATGACTGGCTTTCATCGAGCTGCTGAGAGGAAAAAGGGCGTAAGCCGAGTAATGATTGAAAGGAATATGGTAATTGTGATCATAATGTAGCGATCTGTTTAGATTGCGTGCTGACAACCGAAGACAGAGCTGTTTGGGAATCACTCAAATGTATCGCTCCTATTGAAAAATATGTGTTTTTGTTTGAAAATTGGTAATGGTTTCAAAATTTCGTATATATTTGTAGTGTTTTGGTAGTAATGGTATTAATTAGTTAATAGAGCTTGTCGAGATACAAAGGTAATTATAGTGCCTTAAAAATGACTTCCAAAATGCAAGCCGGCACGGTTTTATGTAAGAAGCAGGAAAATAAATGAATTTCCCCGCGTTACCTGTTAATAACCAGCAGTAACGAAATTTCCCTAATTTTTCCGATGTTTTAGACCCAAAATGTATAATTAACTAAGAACTTTAATACCGAAATTTACATTTTAATACGAAGTGCGAAGTCACTTTATTAAAATTAGTTGTTTACGAACCTTTTTGACCGGCAAATATTCGTATTATCCGGGTAGAATGTATTTTGGTCGTGATAAGCCCCGGTTTAAAATATATTAAATTAATTTCTGGAAGTTAATGGAATAATGTGAAGGGTTGTGGTGGCCACTGTCGATATGTTGGCCGCTGTGGTCAATTAAACCTGTGAGGGTAGCTCTGTCTAAACCAGAGCTGGGTAAAAATAGATTACGGTTTGTTTTGAAATTATTTGTAAAGCCAATTTTGTTGGTGATTTTACTTTCTGTTGTTGTAATTAGTTTATTTGATGATATGTTTGACTAGTTTTTAGTATTTATAGGTTGAAAATAGGCAGTTCAACGTACCAAGTGTAGGGATTAAAATAAGCATAGAGCATAGCATTATTTTTATAAGCTAGTGTGCTTGTATGATATGATATAAGAAAAAAAAAATATAGGAGAATGTAAGAATCGCAGTTAGAACAGCTCGGTAGTTTCTGAAGGACTCCTTACAAAAGGAGAGGAACAAAAGCGTGGTTTTTTATCACAATAATATCTAATTACCTACATACCTAGAACAAAATACCGAAATAAAAAATAACTCAAAACGTAACATTCCCAAAAATAAACAACATCACAAAACAACATTGACCCAACAATATATCAAACATAACCTTTCTTGGAGTTGTCAATCAAAAAAATATATCGATATAATACGTTACGCAACTATCGATACCGTCCCATCCCTGCTCGGGATTTGATTCCCTGTTTTGGGATCAAAGTATTTGAGAATAAGGTCGTGCCCTTACCATAGAGGTCCGGGACGATTTTATTACCCCTACTGATCCAAGACTATTGGTATTGCTTCGATTTCAACCTATTTTCATGCTGATCGGGTACAGATCGGATTTTTCGATATTGCCATCTAGATTTTTGTGACAGACCTAGCTGTATATAGGACGGATTTCAGGATGAAGTTTTTCTTGCTGATCGTGCAGTCTGTGATATGAATTTGTGATTTTTTCAGGACACATGAATAATCTGTTTTTTTTTTTATGAGCGGGCGTTTGGCTGCTATCACGCCTGGTGGTATGCGATGATGGGACCTACGATGGAGCATGCCTACCCATAAGCAACCTATTCAAGGGCCTTGAACACACCTAAGTACACCCTTCGGGGAACTCAGACTCTAGCAAGGAATGCTGCTCATTAGTGGTTCTGATTAATAAAACTGGAGTCGAACCCCTTCGTACTTAAAGGTGAGATATCCACCATGATGATTTATGTTCAACTTGAAAGCACTGATAGCGCTTCTTTGCATATTCAAAAAATTGTTGGTCCGGGTCTGGTGCATGTGAAATTAGGTAATATCACTTGCACTTTATGATCTTAAATACACTCACGAAATAGAAGAGAAAAATAATTAGAGAGACAGTGTAAAGCAATTTGTAACAAATAAATAATATGCAGGATTACGGGTGCTGCTGGAACTACTTGGATCTTGTTGTGGCTTATGAAGAGACGAGTTATCTTGGCGAAACTGACTGTAAGAAAATGAATACATACCTAATATCATGTCCTTATTTATTTTAGATTCTGAGTGACTTTTATGTGACTATTACTAGACCCTTTTCAATCTCTTTTTCATTGTTCAATCGATTACTCTTTAATGTTCACAGATTAAAAGTGTTTTAGTCAATCTCTCCTTTCGTTACAAATGTGTGCGCTACGGGTATAGCAGAGCCAGTCGCTCAGTAGGTACCTACATAAATAAATTATTTGAACTAATACACATTTCTAATCTAGACTCAAATCTAGGCAAATCTCTTGTTTAATTATTGGATTAGGGTTCCAGTTTATTAAATTTTAGATGAAACGACCAATTTTACGATAGCCATTTTGAATTTCATTCATCTTTTTTGTGGTTTAGCTTTTTCGTTTTGCACGAAACTAGCCATTTTGCGAAAGCAGAACAACATACATTTTCGCGTCATAGCTAACTTAAGTAACATTAGATATAGACTTTTTAATCACAAAAGGGGTACTTGGGCTAAGCCCGCCAGAACCTCCCAAAACCACTTCAACTCCTGTGCACCAAGATCTGCAGTTGATACAACTATAAAAACACCGAAACATTAAAGTCCGCCGCGTCCCAGGGACGTGAATGACTGTCTTGGATCCCGCAACGAAATAAATCAGAAGATATTATTTGAGGAGAAGAAAAGTTTCCACTTCTGTTTTCGCTGGAGGGGTAAGTAGATGCTATTAACTACAAAAGCTTCTAAAACAAATACTATCCTGAAATCCCTTGACCAGTAATAGTATCCGTGACTACTATATCAATAAGCCAGTTCTTGAATAGATTTCACCTTTATCCATTTATAATTAAGTCTAAATTTCATTGAAGGTACACTTAAACTGTGTTTTGTCATCGGCACACGTGGTGCTAATGAATCAGATGATGGACAGACAGACACGGGTATTATATTTCAATATGTATGTTTAACATGTACACGCCCCCTTTTTATTCCTTATCACTTTTTGTTATAATTCAATGAGGTAAAATGATACGATATTTTTGACCATGGCCGCCTTTTCAATAGAAAATTTGAATTGATTTATCTCAAACATATTTTAATTTCTCACTTTTTTCTTTATTCATATTGTAATTTCTCTTTCAAAGCATGTAAACTGAATGGTATAAAATCAATCCAAACTATCCAAACTAATATTGTTAATGCGAAAGTAACTCTGTCTTGCTGTATTTTCTTCACGCCTAAACTACTGAACCTATTTGTGTGAAATTTGGCACAAACATAGTTTGGGACTCAAAAAAGGACAAAGAATCATTTTTAAACCTAAAATCTGCAGGAACTCACTTTTCCAAGCGAAAAAAGTCACGGGCAAAAGCTAGTCTTTAAATAAAAGCTTTAACCCTATCAACAGCTGGACTTAGGTCCAAAAGTCCCTTAACAAAAAACGTAACAAAAAAACGTAACAAAAAACCCACTTGACATAAAAACACTTGAATTTCAAATGTCAACAACAATATGTCACTTACAACCCTAAAAATTATGAGTAAAAAAATCACATACTAAAACCCGTACAAATATAAACTAATAGAACAAAACATATTACAAAGCCGAGGTGGATGTAGTATTTTAATTAAACTTTAATTGGTGGCCAGCAAGTCACATAAATAATGGCTGGCTAACCCTTTACGCTAGGGTTGTGCGTGCGGATATTTGAATTCTTTCGCGGATATTGTAATATCCGCATGGACGCGTGCTTAGCGGTGCGCTGTTGTAATTTTTTCATTAAAATTTTACTGAGATTTCGTGTAAGTAGGTACTTATTTTGTTTGGTGGGAAATTTCATGATGTATCTAGTTATTTTAATAAGATAGACTAACGTTATTTATATGTGTATTGTTGGAAAGGTGTGTAGAATTGAGTAGTTTTCTAAGTCAAGAAGAAATTATTAAAACTTTTCAAAATCCACATTGATTCATCGATTCGATTTCATACTTAGCTTTCGTATTTTTCCAGTTAATTTAAGAAAGATATGTATGCCAATTGACGCAAAAAAAGAAGTTATTGCGATTTTAACATGATACAAAATTCATTGAATATAGCTAATATTTACTGACGTTTCGAAAAAAGTATTGTTTTAAAGTAAAATAGTTGGAATCTACCGTGTTGTATGTATCTATTTTATTTCATTCGATTTTTATTTTGTTTTCAGTGCAGCGTAATTGTTATCTACTAAGTAATAAACAGAAGTATCAGAGTCATTTGTCATAATACACGTAAAAAACTATAATTTTGACGTTCTAAATATTTGTTTTTGAAATTGCAAGCAACAGTTAAGTAGGAGCCTAGTAATTTATACTGTGTATACATATAATAATATTAATACGAATACATTTTATTGACTCTAGCTTGCGACATATTATTATTACTGTTAATTCGGGCTCGTGTTTATTTATAATTAAATACTCGTGTTTGGAGAACATATTCGCGTGGCACGGATGCGGAACGCACAGACAAACAAACAGTATATGTTCAATAGTATAATGGTTTATGTAAATATCTAGCGTGGAAGTGGAAAATTTGTCTGGTGTATGCCTGGTGTGATCTTTTGGGAGTATATGTCTAGTATTTGTATTTATATATAGTAGAAAAAACAGTCTAGATTAATTTGAAATCTCTGCGTGCCATAGTAGAATTCTGTTTTACACTGTTTTTGTTTTCCATTACATGATGTTTAAATAACTTTAGGAAGGAGAAGCAACAGTCAGACTCCTAATTACAAAGTATCTAGGTTCAGTATTATTTTATCAGAATATTAAATCTCTTATTCAAATCAAAGTCAAAATCATTTATTCCAACTAAACCATAAATAGGTACTTTTGAAACGTCAAAATAGAGAAGTAGTCTGTCAGTCTGTTCGACAGTGAACCTAGGTCTCTTATTTTGTGTATTAGGCTGAGTGTGTATAATACTTATGTACCTATAATTCTTTTGTTTAAATGTTTACTAATGTATATTTATGTGATTCGCCTTCATTTTCATCTTAACTGTTGCAATATTTTTACACAAGACCAGTGTTCCTGATTTTCCACCAAGACCTAAGGTGGACAGACAGGGAATGTCATTAATAATAATATGTCATTAATTCCACCTTTTGTATTTTTGTCTGTCATGGTGTACCTATATTAAATCTATACTAATATTATAAAGAGGTTAAATTTGTAAGTTTGTATGTTTGTAAGTTTGAATGTAGGGGGTAATCTTTGGAACCACTCGTCGGATTGCCAAAATTCTTTCGCTGATAGATAGGTCCAATGTTCCTGAGTGCTATATGCTATAAATCATCACGCTACGATTAAATGGAGCCTAGCAGCGGCTGAAACCGCGCAAGAGTAGCTAGTAAATTATAAAATATAAAATCATTTCGAACTACAACATTTTGCTTGACTAAAATATTTCACTAAAATTCACCCTTTGAACGCAAAACACAGTCTCAAATTAAATAAGATCACATAAAACAATCACTCCCGTATCAGAAACTGGGAGACAACGCCGCAGGCATAAGTAAGTTAGCGATGTAATAAATCTACATACATACATACATATTATATTGGGGATGTCAATTAATTTGGTTCGGCAGACTATATAATACTCGTGCACGTCTCTATTAATTTCATATTGTCTGGCTTCGAGTTAATATTGATTTACGATTTGTTGTGCTACGGAAATGAATCTTGTTCAAGCGGAAGGTTGTTAGGTTGTTTTAACTAAACCTACATACATAATAATTATTGGTATTGTATTCGTATTGTTACAAGTCCTATAAATTATTGTGTATCGTATTGGGTTACTGCTGTTTCAGTACTGATAGTGAAATGTCATCAAATTGGTATGTAATTTTATGAGTATGCTAGATTCTATTATTGACGATTTTTTATTGTAGAGGAACCAATCAAGGGCTTCTTCTGTCCTGGGTATGGCAAGAGGGAGTGCCAGACTCCTACTGACTAAAAACCTCTCCATTCCTTCTCCTGCTACGAGCAAGACCACAATATTTTATTGCGCTTACATACCCCACCAACACAGGCCTATGTTTTGTGTCCTGCAGTTTTTTTTTTTATAATCTATAGATTTTGGTACTAGACACAGACTGGAGATCAGAATAATACTAAGATAAAAGGCTCTCATTTTCTAAACAAGCATACTCGTATATTACAAAAAATAAATGTTATTGATATTTTCATATCTGTTTTTCTACTAAAAATATGATTTATAACTTCACTGTAAACTCTGACCCAATCCAGTATCGAAAACCCCAAACAAACAAACAAACAATCAAACGTCACTTTTTATAAATACAAAAAAAAATATCCGCAAATATCCACATCGGATATATTACCCACGGGCAACCCTACGATGACCCTGTGCAAGCAAACCCGGCAAACAACAACTGTATGTGTGCTCTGGAACTTTGAAAGCCATGTAACTTTGTGTGTGTGTGTGCGTTATTTTTTATTTTATTTGTAAATTCTTGCTAACACATGCTCAAATGTTTTCCATATTGGTGGCGGCTTTTTTTTATTAAACGTATGTTGATACCTACTACTGTTTTATACCGACATTGTTTCTAGTTATAATTTTTATTAATTAGAGTTAATGTTTTAAGTGATTTTGCTTTTGTTCAAACGTTTGCTATTTTGCGAAAGGTAAACCGTGGAATATACATATGTACCTATATCAAATATTGTTGTCCATTCTGCGCATATCAATTTTTCAAAGATTTTTTGTTACAGAAACTATCTCTAGTATCTAGTAGAATATATCTATATATATATATACAGTTTTTTGGTGGTTAAATTTTCTCATTATAATCAGGTTTTTTTTGTATTAAAAATAATAAAGATCTAATTAATTTTTCCGATTATGATTTGTTTTTTTTAGTTTTACTTGTTTTCATTCAATAATGCTCTTTTTGGAAATTGACATTTCACTTCGCCACTTTAATACTCCCTAAATCCCTTATTTCTCAAATGACCGGCAACGCACTGTCAAGTTCCTCTGGTGTTGCGGGTCTCTATGGGCGGCACTGATTGCTTACCATCAGGTAAAAGACTACTAACGTATAATCAATAGAAATATATTACAAACACTATTTTTACTCCTTGTCACTTTCTGATAAGTAAAACTAACTGAATTTACTCTGACAAGGCTACAAATAAATATATAAGAAGCGATGTACATAATTCCGTTTACATAAGTAAGTAGGTAGATTTAGCAAAATATTATATCAAGGAGATCTGTCTCAATAGAATTGCTATTACTAGATAAATGGCTTTCTTTGTAATAAAACCTGAATATTGTATTAAGGGGATGAAGTAAAATATATATTATATTATTACTTTGTTGAGATTAATTATCGTTATTGAGTATTTTCGAGTTAGATACCAAGAAATTTTAAATCTGAAGTTGAAATTAAAATAAAACACAAAAAAAACTCACCAGAAACCGCGACGATTAAATTCCTAATTTTGGCACACATTTTGATATTTTCCTATTAAAAACACAGCACATATTACACTAATCAGTCAACAGAATCACCGCCACATTTTGTCACTGCCTGTCACTTACACTATTTGTCACTAAAAGTCACTACACAGACACTACAAGTTAGTACCACTCTAGGCTTCACGTCATTTGGTCATTTTTTGACACTTGATTCAGTCCAGCGTGCATCTGCAAAGAAGAAAAATAATATTAGTTCGATTGTCACAACAAAAAAACAATTATGACCGCCATTGTATACCGATGCAGTTGTTTTCAACTTGTCAAATTCGATACTTTAATCGAAATGTCAAAAACTATACTTTTCTAAGAAACTCCAAATTATGGCGTCATAGTATTTTTGCGTCTAACAGCTGTATTTTCTTTTAATTACCTAATAATATCGATGTTTATTGTATCGATAGATCGATGAATAAAAATATAGTTATTTTTTAATATTTTATTGTATTCAAACGTCCAATAAATGGTTGTGGACCTAGGAAGCTAGGTACCCAATTATGCAAAAAGTTTTTAAGTAAAATTTATGAAATCGTTTACAATAATAACGAAACATATATTTTTTATATTTCGAATTCCAATAAAAACAGAATTGTGATATGTTGTAACATGAAAAAATTCTCGCAACATATTAAAACAACAGTCCGCTCGATTCCCTAAAATAACGAAAGACATTTTTGGTCAACATTACAAAAACTGAAAAAAAAATCTTTTATAAGCTACTAACAACGAAAAGGGCGTCGGTTTTTTCGCAAATCTGACAAAAAAGCGAACACATTTTCTGCTTAAACGTCAAAAATAAACACGAAAAAATTTTTGACTGTTTATTTTGACATTTTGAACACCTTTTTTATTTCGTTTTTTAAATGGTCCATAAAAAGAGTAATGACACATTAATATCTGGAGATAAAGGCCGTGCCACGTTTGGGGTCATAGTTGTAAAAATTGACATAATATGTTTCGGGACTCGGCTCGCTCGTAAAATGTAATAATACATCTAAATAACTTTGTTTATTTTCCGTCACTTCATATTTTTTTCATCGACTCCTCGACTTTTAGAGGTTATTGGGTAGGTATGGGGGAGAATTGTTACTTTAAGAACAATATACTTTATTGGTTGACAGATCTCATGTCAATAAATTCAAGTTTTCGTCGACATGAGCAAAAAGTTGGACTTATTTTGACCAAGAATAATTTATTATTTAAAACAGTCACATTTCAAATGGTGCCTAGTTTTTAGAAAGCACATAAAACAAAGAGGACTTAAAAAAACAACTAGGTAATAGAGATCTTCAAAAATCACAACACTTGCCAAAGCAATTTCGAAACGAAAACTAACGATTTAAATAACGCACATAATCTCTTTTTAGACAGCATAAAAATGTGGCCTAAAGTTCATAAGTCAGTGTATTAAAAAAGTAAAGTATGACAATAATTCATTTGAAACGAGAGAACATAAAACCAAGCCTAGTTTAGATCGTTGATACTTTATTACAAAACATAAAAATAATATGGAAATTAATTGACTAATAAACTTAAATATAATTTGAATGTTATTCTTTTCATCCGTATAGAAAATACTTATTTACAAACTAATAGAGACATATCGATAAGTCTCAAGTCACTTTAAATTCGCTAAAAGGGACAGGCTGATTCAAAAAAACTTACTCAGTATTTCAGAAACTCTGGTTAAATTTCAATAAGTAGAAGGAAGATAATTTGACATATTAAGTGTCTTCCATAAAATAAAGATTTTAATCTTTTTTGTTTTGTAATAAATCCGATAATTTATCGAAGAAAGAAATCTCTGAAAACTTTTTAATGCCAGCATCCGTCGTAATATTGACAACGATTTCAAATTATATACTTTTTCTACTGTTACTCAAAACTTTAAAACAAAATAAGACACAATATAACCATGAATCTACAGACGAAACATTACAAAATTAAGTGCTTAATAAAAAACAATGATTCACAAAACCTTCATTGCACTTTGGTTCAAATAGATTGCGACTAATACCTACTTTCTATGTAATATGAATGAAATCATCATACCATAACAGTTAGGAGGTAGCCAGTGCCCACTCAGAAAAAAATCATTAAGTTAAAAACTTGATTCTGCTTACGACACAACTTAACCCACGCTTAGCCCAGTTAAATTTTGACATGAGGTCCAAGCTATAAACGACAAGCGTATTCACATTTTAAATTTATTAATCTATTTATTTTTTTATAATTACCTACAGAAGTAGGTAAGTAAGCAGACCAAATGCTGTAGAATATTTAATTGGAATAAGATTTTCGTTATCCCTTTTATTAATTGTATTATCTCACTTTATTTATAAAATGTAGTATGCAAATCTTCTCTTAAAATAAACTATTTCCTTGAGAAAATCATACTCGTTAGGACTTAATTAGTCATAAATTTCTAGTCTATTCGCACATAATAATATCGAAGAAATCTATCATTCTCTGAAATTCTTAAAGAAGAAATCCATTATAAATACAATTACCTACGTACTTATATAATACGTTAGTCGAGAATGTAACTTTATCCTATGTAATTGATTGAAGTAAGCACCGTATTAATATCGAAGCATTTTTTTATTTAATTATATAACGAATGAGAAGCTGATGAGCACAAGTTTTTATTTGATTGAGAACGAACGCTGATTGATGTCTGCGATACATCTTACTCATGAAAAATTCATTAAGAATAAATTATTTTCATATTTTATAGAAAGTTGAAAAAACTTTGTTAATATTTCTTACTGTATCTTTTTTTAAACAGAATTTTATAAATATCTCTTTAATAGCGTATAGTTCTGATTAATTATTGACGTTTTAACTTTGTTTAAAGTTTATTAAAAATCTAAAAAAGTCTAGATTCAAGACGATTTTTTTTTCGTTATATGATATTTAATACATAAAAATCCCTAACTGAATGTCAAACTAACATACAGCGATATAATCTAATTACAACATGAGAGTTGCACTTAAACTTTTTAGAGAAATAATTAGAGTAAAAAACACATAAAATAAAAAATGTTCACATTAAAATACTAAATAGGTATAGAAATCATAATCCGCTTCCGCCTATGACGGACAACAACAACGTCACGTCAAGTGTAGGCGTCATAATGTTTAGTGGAGACAATTATTTTGTCTGTCTGTCTGTTTGGACAGCTTTGTAGAGTCTCGTGGACATGATACCTACTGCCTTTTCATGTGAGAAAGTCTTTGGTTTAAGTAAATATTAGATTAATGTCTGACAATTCCTGACATCACATTATTGTGGTTGGATGTTTAGTGTTACAAATATGACTAAGTTATAGACTGATTTAAATCTAGTTTTTTTTTTGACAAATGGTAAAAGAGGGAGAGGACTGCGAGAGACGTTTTCTCCACAAATGGGAGACAGAAGAATAAGGTTCAAGATTTCCTTGGGTACCAAATGATTGTCAATATAGGCTGCTAGGGAGATTCCTCAAATAGATATCTTGAGCAGTCATCGAAGAATTAGTCAAATATGATTTGGCAATCTATAAGCTATGATTTGAAAAAATAAGTGTTATGTAAGACAATTGCCTAACTTAACACTTATTTTTTCTGTTCGTTAGATCCCTCGTTTCTCAGACAGGAGAGTGTGAGAAAAAGCCTTTCTCTTTCTTACTTATAGGCTAGTGACTACTATACAGTTTCAGTAATAAATAATTCATAAAAAAAGTTTTATTATATAGTTTACATTTTTTTATGTCATAATAGATCGGCAAACGAGCAGACGGATTACCTGATTGTAAGTAATCAGCGCCGCCCATGAACACCCGCAACGGAGGAGTTACGAGTGCGTTGTGCGTTGCCGACCTTTTAGGGATTAGGGTTTTGGATATTTAGGGATTGGGAGGGATCGGGGGAGGGGAAGGATTGAGCCTCCGGTAACTTCACTCACACGGCGAAATACAACGCTGTAGTTGTTTCACGTCGGTATTTTGTAAGGCCGCGGTATCACTTCGGTTGAGCCGACCCATTCGTGCCGAAGCTTGGCTCTCCCACACTTAAAATATTATTAACAAAATGCAACTTAATTTAGTGTTTAACGTCAAGTAAGCTTTTAATATATTTATGAAGTAATAAAAGACTTTCTTTGTATAACTTTACGAGCGCACTAATGTTTATTGTAATCGTTTTAGTTCAACGTTTAGTGCAATTTGATTTATTTAAATTCGTTTTGTTACACATTTTTGTGTCATTTTTAAATGTTTTACGATTTCAGTAAGTACTCTTTTCAAAATAAGGTTGATTTTTAATATTAAGTGAACTAGAAAATTGTTTTTTTTTATTATTAAACGTAGTATTTTTTTTTAATGTAATAAGTCGGCAAACGAGCAGGCCGATTACCTGATGGTAAGCAATCAGCGCCGCCCATGGACACTCGCAACGGAGGAGTTACGAGTGCGTTGCCGACTTTTTAGGGATTAGGGATTGAGGAGGGATTGGGGAAGGGGAAGGATTGGGCCTCCGGTTAGAATGTCTCACAATAGTATTAAAATAAGTGGAAATTGTTTATTGAAGTTTCCTTTATCAGCTTTGTTAAATTGACTGATTTAAAATTAAAACTATGAATTGAAATTAAGAATAAAACAATATTTGTAATTGGTTTTTGTTTTGTCTGTAGGTCATTTTTGAACGTCTCAAGATCTACTTAAAGTTATTGAGTTATTTCAATCACAATATCCAAGTAGGTATTACCATTTAACAAGAACTTTAGCTGGAAAAAATCTCTTTATGAAATAAATGATAATAGGTATGTTACTTTTATCAAATGGCTTAGGCCCCCGCTTCTCATACGAGGTTGGGGCTTCGAAATCTAGCAAATATTAATATGGCTGTTTCCGGCAAATTACAAGTGCTTTCTAAGAATATTTTAGACATGTCCAAAACCTGAACCTCTGATTTCTAATTGTAAGTTCGAAATGACCAATCCGCCTTGAGCAAGCGTGGCTATTAATGTACAAACCTTCTCCGTGTGAGAAGAGGCTTTTGCTCAGCAGTGGGCACTTATAGGCTGATTATGATGACATTTATATAAACACATAATAATTTGATAAAGGTATGTCAAAGTCAAATGTCAGTGTAAATATGTCATTCTGTCAAATGTCACGAATCATAGTAAAGGCGTCAAGTAGCCAGTGTGCAACACTAGTACTCGCCCACGGCTCCGCCCCCATCCGACGGACATCATTGCCTAATATCCGACTAAACGTGTCAAAAGTCTCTCTTATTTAATATGGAAATTATGTGATTGTATGTATTTACATATGTGTATTTTAATTGAGAAATACTTTGTTAATTTTGTAACGTCATAAGTAGCCATTTTAAATCGAATGCAACCTTCTTTATGCTGTATGCTATAGCACAAATTACTATATAGTATTAAAATTATAAAATCTAGTGCTCTTAAGGCATCTTAAGTAATCATCCAAACTAATATTATAAATGCGAAAGTAACTCTGTCTGTCTTTTCTTCACGCCTAAACTACTGAAGATATTTGTGTGAAAATTTATACAGACATAGTTTGGAACTCGAAAAAGGATATAGGATGGTTTTTGAACCAAAAATATGCTAGAAGTCACTATTCCACGCAAACAAAGTCGCGGGCAAAAGCTCGTTTCTTATATTTTGACCATCCAACTTATTTCAGTAACCTAAGTATAATAATATGTACAGCAATTAACAAACCTAAAAATACATCAAAAAACAATCAAATACAAGTTCAAACGCCTCACAAATCATTTGTCTTATTAAATTAACATTGCTCGCAAAAAACACACTACGCACAGTGGACGTTTATGTAAAGTATACAAAAAAAGTTTACGCGGATGTGCGGGACACATGTTTGGTTTTCACACGGTTGCTAAAGACCTATAGGCATTGTACAAGAGCTAAGTGTGAGAGCTAAAATGAAACACAACGACACGGGAGATATTTATACTGACTTGAGGAGATGTAAAAACAACGGCCTGTATTTATTTGGTAAAAAAAAGTACAGCCTGTATATGTGACGTGAGTTAATTAGTTCAGAAAAACAATTATTACCGACTTTTAAAAAATATAATTAACATTCAGGATTTTTTAAACGATTATAAATTCATTCACTCACGCATTATTTCATTAACATTATAGGTACAAGAAGGTCATTTAATTACACCTCCCCCAATCTCAAAATCTCCAAATCCCTAATCCCCAAAAGGTCAGCAACGCGCTCTTAACCCTTGTTGTGTTTGTCCATTGGCGTCCTTGATTGCTTACCATCAGGTAATCCGTCTGCTCGTTTGCCGACCTAATACATAAAAAAATAGTTTTTGGTTCTTCTATTGTGTCCCAAATTTCAATGATTTCAAGGTTCATTTTAAAATGCTATTGTACGAAAAATTACAAATATATTCTTTGAATAACTACGCCAATAATTGAGTAACTAAGGAAAACCTGATATAGTAATGAAAATAGTCAATTATTCCCCAATAGCCAGGGGCAGGAAGCTTTACACCCCAATAATAAAACTCTTAAAAAAAAAACATCGGAAAAAAACAAACTTCCAACTACCCACATTTTCTTAGAGAATATTTTTTTAGGGTGGTAAAAAAGTATATTTTTTGCGTTAGCTTGGAAAACTTTTCGGAAGCATAATAATATAATATTCCTCCTAATTATTGCGAGTGAGGAGACCAACTTTTTTATGATCGAACTTACATACCTACCTATGTTATAATAAAAAGTCGGCCATTTTGTTTTTTTTATGTCATTATAAGAAAGTTTTTAATAATGTTTCCGATCGATTCCGGGTTCGGGCCCCGAGTTTTTGTAAGTGTGCTGTATTTTATTGCTTATTTATTATGTTTCCTGGGAAAAGATAAGTAGCTGGTTTGACCTATGTATAAAGCCGAGTTTGAATTTATTTATTAAAATGACGTAAAAATGTAATACAACAATAGTCACAAATAAATGAAGAAAATTAACAACGTAAAAATTAGCCTTAGTTTAGGATTACCTACCCAATGTTTCAAGGACGTGACTTTTTTTTGTCAGAGGAAAATCATCGAATGACTTCTCCCGCCCAGGGTAAAGTGAGAAGGAGTGTCAGACTCTTACTGACTAAAACCGAGATGAGGCCGCGGTGTCTCATTACTTCCCTGCACCCCTGGCTGAAATATTTCAAGACCTGGGAAACGAATCTACTATTGAAAGTTGACAGTGACGAACACCGTCTAGACAACCAAAACATAATCAATATCTTTATTAACAAAACCACAACATTCCAGACAACAACAATACGCACAAAAATAAACCTTCATGTTTACATAATAGAGTGGATTTTCTTTTGTTATAATTAACAAAGAACTACGTGTCTAAATGTTTTGCTTTCCTTCGTTTGTTTATTGTGATATCACAATGGTGACATAATATAACATGTCGCATATCATTTTCAACCTTAGATATTTATGAATAGGGCTGGAAATTCTTTGAATTGTAGCTCAAGCCTAAATATATTTATGAAAATATTTTTTATTTATAATTTTACGGAACAATTTAATTCTTTATTCGATGCTAATATTGTACAGAGAAAGTATTTGATTGTTTATGTATGTATTTGTATTGAATAAACTCCGAAACTACTTGACCGATTTGAAAAATTATTTCACTGTTAGGAATCTACACTATTCCCGGTAAACATGGATTACAACAAACCTACACGAGAGAAACATAAATTGTCAATTTTATTTTACTCATTAAATTTGGTTTTAAGACTTATTTTAATACGTTTTGAAATAGACACAATGCGGATTCGGTTTCTATTTTCTTCTATCAGACGACAAAACATCACAAACTCCTTTTACTGTCATATCATCCCACACAACCTGTTCCTTTGATCAATCTCTTCTTTTCCATTCATCTTTACCTACATATACAAGCGTATTTTTGTTTCATACTTAGGTACTTAAACAACACACTATTTAATTGTCCAATTCTACTTTATATTTTTGTTGTGCGAAGGTATGGATATATGTTTGTTGTTCTTTTACGCAAAGTCGGATGGACCGATTAGGTTGAATGTTGATTTGGTATGCAGAATAATAACAGAGGGACGTACTCGATTAATTAAAAATAATGACTAATGAATCGCGTGAACAGATCATACCGGGAATCTTGTTCATGAGTGTTGAGATGTTGTATTTTCTATAAATGTGCATTATTAAAAATATATGTACCTAAGTTATATTACTTTTAAGCTTTGAAATTTCCATGTCATTAAAATCAAAGTCAAATCGATTATTCCAATTTTGCCTATTACCTACACGCGCCTATAAGAACGTCATACAATTTAATATACGTAATTTATAAAAGGTAAAAAGAAAAAACTTCAAATTATTATGATGTTTTAACAGCACTGCTTACCCCGTTTTGAAGCGGCGACCCAAACAGTGTAGGTACCTTGTATTGCCACATCTGCTCGCTAAATATGGTCGCCACATTGCTATGTGGGAGACGGGCAGAGCTGTGTTGCCGAGTGTATACAGGACGATTGTCAAATGTTCACTTAATAATATTATTTAGTTATTAGTAAATTACATAATATATTTTTTTTTAGATTATTATTTTTTTTATTGTTAATTGAGTTCTTTTTTTTATACAAACGTACGTACGTATGTGGTTTATTTTTTTTTCTTAATCTTTTTGCAACCACGGCTTTAGCAACGAAAGTATTTAAATAATAACTTTTTGCATTAATACTTGTTCAATAATATGTTGTTGTTTTTTAAAGTTACTTATAGTTCTTTAGTTTTTTTGTATTTTTACGTTAACAAATAAAATTAATGAGAAATGAAATTTTGAATTATTTATTCTAGTAATATCACACAACAACACACGTAGAGTTATTACAATTAATTAAGTATATCAGCTTCAAAAAAAGTATTATTTATATTAGGTACATTTCATAAATCTCATTAACTTGTCTGAGAATGCGTCCAATCCTAGCTCATCCCATCACTTTTATAAAAAAATAACTGAACTGTAATTAAAAATAGACAAAACTATACAATCTATCCTAATATTATAAATGGGAAAGTAACTCTGTCTGTCTGTCTGTCTGTCTTTTCTTTACGCCTAAACTACTAAACCGATTTCTGTTAAATTTGGAACTCGAGAAAGGACATGGGATAGTTTTTATACCAAAATCTGCAGGGAGTCACCATTCTATTTAAAGCTATTCAATTATACATAAATCAAATTACAATAATATAATAATGACTATGAAAATCAATACACGAAGACAATGTATCAAACGCAACACTAATGCAATTGTCTGCAAGGCTATTAGTCTGTCGGTGACATCTGAATATAACTATTAAGCAGTTAATTACAATTTACTCACAGAACATAACTACACATTGTTTAGAACCCAATTAATTTGTTAATCGAACGGTTAAATCATTATATCGCCGGCCAGCTAATCATCACAGACTCAATTAAATTATATTAATTAAAATATAGATTACAATTGAGCTAGAGATATTTTTTTTATATGATAGGTTGGCAAACGAGCATTCGTATTACCTGATGGTAAGCAATCAGCATCGCCCATGGACACCCGCAATGACGGAGGAGTTACAAGTGCATTGTCGACCTTTTGGGGATTAGGGATATGGAGATTTTGGGAAAGGGAACGGATTGTGGTAGGGCAAGGATTGGACCTGAAGTATTGTTATAGCAATAATGATACTTTGGCCTCAGCCTGGAGCAGAAGATGGAGGGGGCCCTCCCCCTCCATCTTCTGGTTCAGTCAAAAGAGATTTAAGAGAGAGAGAGTTAAGAGACCTAGGATTAAAATTTTACTTTAATATAAAATAGTGTTGCTAATCAATCTACGTTTTTCTTGGAACCTCAAGCAGTCTCCCGTCCGACCCTGGGCGGTAGAAGTCATTGGATAATTTTCCCCTCATAAAACTAAAAACACAAGTAATGTAAAATCTTATAACAAAAATTATGGCTAAGCTTGGTAATATTATACATGTTAAAAGAAATCTGTAATCAGTTCTATAATATTATCAATTAGTTAAAAAATCTGAAATCAACTACAATGATTATGTATTATGTAGTATACGATATAATACCTTTTATTAATACGTAAATTATTTTTTATTAAATAATTATTAAAGGCATTAATTAATAAACTTTTTTACTTATTTTTTTAATAATATTTAACATAGATGTCTGAAAAATTCTTTTGAAATAAATATGATACTTACAAAAATAACTTTACGAAAATAATTTTAAAATGTATATTATAAAAATGATTAAGTATTTTTTATTTTGTATAAAATTAATTAATTTGTTACTGAAATATTTTTACAATTTCAATATCAGAACGTCCCTTGTCACCGTCGATAGGTACCTACGTTACATAAAGATTTTTCGCATAAAATATTTTACTTATTAAAATTTTCATTCTAACGACTTAGCGCTTGATTAATTAAATTTACTTTTTAAAATTTATTTTTAACTTATTTTGGTATTTTTGATAATAATACTTCAGGCCCAATCCTTTCCCTACCCCAATCCGTTCCCTTTCCTAAAATCTCCAAAAGGTCGAAAACGCTCTCGTTACTCCTCCGTCATTGCGGGTGTCCATGGGCGGCGCTGATTGCTTACCATCAGGTAACTCATATGCTCGATGGCCGACATAAAGATTTTTCGCATAAAATATTTTACTTATTAAAATTTCCAATCTAACGACTTTGGGCTTGATTAATTAAATTTACTTTTTAAATTTTTATTTTTAACTTATTTTGTTATTTAATGAACTAATACTTTGTTGTGGCTCGGTCTGCACAACCAGGGTAAAAAATTGCCTGTGGGTTATTATTACAGAGTATAATATACATACCTCTATATATCTCTGTGACACAATTTGGTCCATTCAATAGTGTATCCGTTTGCTTTGCAGAAATCTTTCAATCTATTTAATTCTATATACAATTATACTAGGTATCTATAATGATCTGATGGTAAGCAATCAACGCCACTCACTTTTGGGGATTAAGGTTTCGGAGATTATGGGATTGGGGAGTGATGGGGGATAGGAAGGTTTGAGCCTCCGGTAACTTTGTTCACACGGTGAAAAACAACCCTGTAGTTATACCCTATAATTATACAAACCGGCAGATATATAGATACTATGTGTTAATATGTTGGCTACAAAGGCCTGGCCACTTTAACCGCAGTTTTCAAGTTAATATGTTATCTGTCACAACTCACAGCCTCTCGTTATATTTTGTAACACGTGTCATATTGTTAACGATATTTAATGGTTTTTTATTGATTGGTTCTCTCTTATATTTTTTTGGTTACGTGTAGTAATTTTAACTTCAGAATCCTAATACTTACTTAGTTATTTTTTTTTTAAATGACGACCTTTTCTCATTTTTATACTTATAATAATTTTCGAAAAATTTTTCGTTAAAAACAAATATAAATATATTATTTTAGGTCAATAAAATAATAGTAAGTAAATCATTTCCAAAATATTTATGATTAAAAAAATATTTTCAATTAAAAGCAGTAAAAACAAAATTCACGTAGGTACCTAGTTACTAAAAAACAAATTGACAACACCCTGTACAAACAGCGGAGATAATGCGAGAGGCTTAGATAAAAATACAGCATCACAGACCAACGCGACAACAGAGCACGTGGCATCTACAATGTTTTAATTGGAAATTAATCAAACGTTTGGAGGACGAAAAATATTCTCAAATAATATTAGAAAGACGACCAAAATTGTTAGTTATACCTTTTTTATTTGGAATAGATCAGTTTTGTCACTATCTAGCCTGATGGTAAGCAATGATCATGAAACGATGAAGCAACCTATTCAATCTTAAACTCGGGTTCTTGAAGTCACCCAGGCTATACCTTTCGGGGAACCCAGACTTTGGGATTGAATTCCACTCTTTAGCGGTTCTGGTAAAAAATCTTAAGGCCAAACACTTCTTAGATGTGGGTAGGATTACCACCATGAAGCAGTGACGATTCTAATTATTTCAAGAAGGAGTTAGCTCTTTACTAGGCTCAGAAATATCGGCCAATGGCAGTTGATTCCATAGTACTATAATTTCAAATGAGGTAAAAATTAAAATGATTTACTTTATTTATGAACTAGCTACTTGCGCGCGGTTTCCGTTAATCGTAGCGTGATGTTTTATAGCCTATAGCACTCAGGAACATTGTAGCTACATATCTGTGAAAGAACTTTGGCAATCCGACCAGCGGTTCCAAAGATTACCCCCTACACACAAAATTAAAAACGTTACCTCTTTAATTATAATACATAAATATTAGCATAAATTCGTGATTTTGAAATAATATTTACAATATTTATTGTCTCGGATCCAAACTACATACTCATAACATCAAATACCGCATTGCTTCAGTTCAGACCCTTATCCTGTCCGTACCGACAGACTTCCGAAACATTTATTATTTACAAACATTTCTCTTTCTGCCACTTACATCTACTCGAGAATTTGTGAAATCATACAATCGTGATATTTCATTACTTTTTCTACCCCTTACTAGGATTTTCTCCTGTATCGTGGGTGCGTTTACAAACATACAATTTTACACAACCAGACCCAGGACAAAAATTTGTGGATCACATAAACAGTTGTTCCGAAAGGAATCGAACCCGCGACACGTAGTGCGGCAGCCAGTTGCCCAGCTACCGCTTTAAACATTTCATATACAAAATGGTTTTTGATATACAGGACTAGAATGATAGACTAATCAATTATTGATATTGATAATAACAATATGAAAAGTGTATCCATATGTTTCCAACTGAACAACCAAAACGGTTTTACCAACAAAAAGTGTTGAGTGTGATAACAATTATTGGATATTGTAATTTGTGTAACACTACATACATAGTATAAAACAAAAAAAAATCCATTTCTGTGTCCCTATATCCCTATGTATGCTTAAATCTTTAAAACTACGTAACGGATTTTAATGCGGTTTTTTTTACAAAATAAAGTGATTGAAGAGAAAGGTATATATGTATGTATAATAACATCTATTAAATAGTGGAATTTAGTATCAGAATAGCACTCGCACAAAGCCGGGGTAGGTCGCTAGTTTGGAGTAAAATTCAAATTATAAAATTACTAATTGTCTTTGTAATCAGAATATATTATTAGTTACTGTAAGTTAGGCAGTAACAACCAACAGAACTAATATCACTTGTCCATTGAATAAACAATTAAATACACATAAGACATACATTCAATATCAAACAAAACAACTGGCCATCCTGTTACAATAAAAAGCTCGACATGGGAACCGAACCTGCACTAATCTTTAAGTGGGAGGCGCACCGGACGCAAAACTTGTATGGCTTGGAAACCGGTTTGAAGCGGTTATACAGTGACTTGTTTATTTTTATGGACACCCTTTTTAGACCACAACTAGTGCTTAGCAAAAGATATTAACTTCTATAGAAAAATTAATTACTTATTTACTATCAAGTCACATCACTAACACCAATAAAACTCTTCTGAAAACTAAACAAAATAATCTTAGCTACACAATCATCAGCCTATAAAAGCCCACTTCTGAGCAAAGGCCTCTCTCTTCTCACACGGAGATTTGAGCATTAATCACCGAACTTGCTCAAGGCGGATTGGCGATTTCAAACTTATTTGTTTTCTGCAGGTTTCCTCAAGGTGTATTCCTTCACCGTTTGTCAGTGGTATCTTAATAATCATAGAAAGTACAAATGACTCGGAAAAAATCACATCGGTAATTGCCAGGTTTCGTAACATGCATGAGGATCGGGCGCCTTAACCTCCAGGCAAATATATAATAAAATGAACATAATAATAAATTTGACAAACGCTATTTTTGAGTGCTATACAACGAAAAAAATATTTAGCAAACTTATAAACATTCTACTAGTTTTTAGTAAGAATTATTCCAAAAAAAAATTAGGCCCAATATACATAGCTTTAAATGTCACCAAATTCGAACTAAATTTATAAATTTATCATATCGATAATTTGACTACAAAACAGATAGACGAATTGGTCAAAATATTTCATTTCATAATACATATTACTAAATTTCGTAATTCAGTTGAAATTTTCATCAAACAAATAGTTCGGGAAAAGCCTAATGCCGTAGGAATTGAAATGAATTCAATCACATTCACAAATATAATCACGTATGCGTAATGATTCCCTAATTCCGGACAAATAACAGATCATTACGATACGAGATAGGCGACGCCCACTAAATTAATATTTCGCTGGTGTACCATTACAAACGTTATGGTCGCATGTTCAATTAAAATACCAGTTGAAGAGATTTTTAATTAGGTACTTTTTTATAGAGACAAGCCCACCGTAACCTCCCTAAACCGCTGCAACTCCTGTACACCAGGATCTACAGTAGATACAACCATGAAAACACCGGAACACTGAAGTCCGTCCCAGGTACATGAATGACTGTCTTGGATCCCGCAACGAAATAAATCAGAAGATATTATTTGAGAAGAAGAAAAAACGGAATAGTGTCCACTTCCCTCGGTAAATTTAATGCAGGAGACAGAATTACTTAGGCTTTAAAGGCCCAAAAGAGACTGTATAACTGGGAGAAACCCAGTCACCAAACACCATGGAAAATTTTGTATTGTTAATTAAGTTTTATCAAAATTTACTAAGCTTTCAATTTACTTGCCAGCTCTTAAGTGAAAGTTAAGTTAACAGATAAAAATTTGCATCATGCCAAAGTCGAATCATTGACTTGAAGTTAAAATGAAATTGTAACTATGGAAGTGTAATTTCCTGAAAAAAAGTCAAAGCTAATTGAGCCTTAGACCATTTTGAATAAAATTGATAAAAACAAATTAAGAAAATAACCCAGACTATGGCTTACATACGAAAAATTTTCGACGTAAAAGCTATCACTATCTAAGTATACATTTATACTTAGCACAAGACCCACTGAAAGTTTGTTTCATTTAAGATTGACAATAAAAAGTTTACTCATCACTCAGACATTTAAACTCATCCAAATCTTGAAACTTAATCCCTAACAGTCACTTCACAAAGTCTATTTTCAGTCACAGCCACCAAATACCTAAATTTTCGAATAGCACAAATACTTACTAACTTGTATCCTTTCGTTCCACTCTTAATGATTAATAATTTATTTTTAATTCCATTTACTCACACCACCTAACTGTATGAAAAACACAGGAACTGTGAAGATCTTTATAAAAAAGGTCGCCTTCTTATTGGTATTCATTTGTGTATATGTATATGTATTATAATGTGTGTAATTCTTTGAAGTTTTTCCTCAGGAAATGCTCTATTCATATTCATAGTGGAAATATGTGGGAAATGTAAACATTTTCATTTAATAGAAATGATGACGAGGCAAGGAATGTCACGTGTTCTATTTATAGACTGCCATTTATATGATGAGAAGATAAAAAGGTATGTGATAGTATAAACGGCAAGAAATTGGAATTTGTAAAACAGACTACTTTTCTGGGTATAACCATAGATGAAAAACTACAATGGGGGCCCCATATCACATCTCTGGCAGGACGGTTGAGTTCTGCAGCATTTGCTGTCTGGAAGATCCGACAGCTAACAGATGTGGACACTGCAAGACTGGTGTACTTCAGCTACTTTCATAGCATTATGTCGTATGGCATCTTGTTGTGGGGACAGGCTGCTGACATTGAGTCTATATTTGTCTTGCAAAAGCGTGCAATCAGAGCAATTTACAACCTAAGGCTTCGCGAATCTCTTAGAGATAAATTTAAAGAGATCAATATTATGACTGTGCCCGGTCAGTTTATTTATGAAAATATAATGTATGTTAGGAAACACTTAATATTATTTGATAAGGTATCAGACAGACATAATTACCAAACTAGACATAGAGATAGATTGTGTCAGCCATTATTTAGATTGGCAAAGGTACACAAGTCGTTCATGGGATTCAGCGTTAAGTGTTATAACAAAATCCCAGGCGAAATACAACAATTAAATGAAAGAAATTTTAAATTATGTGTAAAGAAAACTTTGTGTAAAAAAGCATATTACAAACTGAGTGATTATATTGAGGATAAGGATGCTTGGAGACGGGCTGGTCCTGCTCCACAGGATAATATACCTACACGAATATAAATAATGTTCCAGTGGATCTTTGCTTGAACGGAAGTTCTTAGATTTTGTAATTTTGTAACCATGCTATTTTTATTGTTAAACTTGATAAATTTGTAAATGTGAGTGCCCTGTAACCTATTAAAATTAGTTAGACTAGCAGAATGTCGGTCCATATGTCAGCTTGGAGTTGTCATGCTCACTCAAAGGTCACATTGGCGGTGGCACGGTCACTGGATCGCTCGATTCCCTATATTATGGTTGAGTTGGGCGATGCTGGTGTACGTGTCATGCTCGTGAACGGGCGCCGTCAATTGGGACTGGTCAGCTCCGGACTGTCTATTGTCCTTAAGGTTATTTTCTTTTTATGTTTCTCTGTATACACGCGTTACACTGTTCTCACATATTCAAACTAACTAAATAATGTATCAAAGAATGTTTATGTGACACTGATTTTAAAAGAGTAACCATGGAGTTTCTTGCTCGTTCTTCTCCATCGGAATCTACACTTTGGAACGAGCGAATAGCTTCACTAAGAGGACTGACCGACAGACTGACACTTTGTATCTTTAAAGTTGTGTTGACGTTCAAAAGTGCCTGTATGGGTCTAATTGAAATAAATAATTTTGACTTTGACTTTGACTTTATAATGTTGAAAAAAAATGTATAAAAAACTTACCCTAATGAATCCTACAATAATAATAATGTCTGTGAAAGTTTGTGAGAATGTATGCATGTATGTATGTTATTATTTTACGCAAAAACGGCTGGGCCGATTTGGTCGAAATTTCGGTAATTGGCATAGGCTTTTTGTATCAACATACTAAGCGGGTGGAAGCTAATACTTTATACTATCATGCGATCTAAAGAAAATAGTTGGAAAATTTACAAAATGAAAAAGATATATTAAGTTTTACGAAAGAAGGTAACCAAGCTACCCACCCCAAAATGTATAGGTACCTCTGAAGTTACACGCGAACGACAAAAATTCTTTGCGACCGTTATGATTAATCTTAATAAGGGTCTTAAGGAAGGTCCCGAAACATACTTTTGAATCATTTTGGTAACATTTAACATTTAAAAACCCCAAAAGAAGTTTTCATAGCTTCTTATGATTAACTTCGTAAAGGAATTTGACTGGTTAATATTGTTACAGTTGTGCTGTCACCCGAATCAGTAACAGAGCTTGAATAAAGATGAAATTACACCCAGCATTCATACTTCGCAAACCGGAATACTGCAATGCTCAAGAAACGAAGGAGTATGAAATTATAGCAAGTGTACAACACAGATAAATAAGGACTGGAAAGTTTAATACCGTCTTCTTGTTACTTCCTGCGATCAGAGATAACACATCCAGTTATCTAAGTTTTACATCTCTTTGACTGAAAATACTGCAGTTTCAGCGAGTGTTTCGCGTTCAATTGGATATCTTAGTTTAAACAATTTTGAAAAATACTTATCAGTGATGTGGAAACAAAAGATCTTATACCTTTATTTTTCCTATTTTTGTTCCAAACACTGAACAATACATATAATAATGTCTATTGAAAATACTTTTCAGTTTGTTCGTAACTACATTCCCAAGGGTGGAAATTAGGATACCGCAGTAGAAAAGTCGCGGGTAATACCTAGTTAACGTTTTAATGAGATCAGGTTGACTTAAATCTATTTTCGTCCCGTAAAGGACAAATACAGTCGACGAAATATTTCCAACAGATTAGTTGCCTTGGTATCGGTCATGCGAAATATTTTCGTATTTAATAAAGGACTATTTATATGAGTTCTTTTTTATATAAAAATATTCCATTGTCGATATCTTTAACATTATCATACTTTGTACGAAATTATTGAGGGTAGTGACGGTAGCTGAAAAATCGTTCTTCGCCGAACATTTCGCAGGAACCGTCGTAAAATTTTAATGTTTTGTTTCGACACTTTTATTTCCATGTCTGTATCGATAAACGTATTTTGTCAGTCAATCAAATGTTAATATCATTTTGTTTTTGTTGTTCTTTTTTTATCATCCGCACTAACGATGTTATCCATATTAACACACAAAACGCGCCTGATCTTTTGAACGGTTCGTAAACACTAGTTCTAATTAAACGTAAATTGAAGGCCCTATAAGATAGCAGAAGTTCACATCCTACTCCACTTAAAAAAATAATTAAACACTATCATATCGAGTTCCAAGCAAAGAACATAAAACATAGACTTACTCCCACGAAACTCGTATCGGCGGAAATCGGAACCGGTCCGCAGTCCAAACCATCCGGCAACCGGTTATGCACGATGACTTTTCATTCATTCATAAAAACACTGAGTAGCACACACTTGGGCACAATTTTTCACTGTAATCCGTAAACACTGGGGTCGGCGCTACAGGTGACCGCGACGCGAGGGACGTGCGCGCTCGGCGGGCGCTGGATGCCGTGTGGTCAGGGCGTGCGCCGTGCGCGCGGGCCGGCGGGGGGAGGGGAGGGGTGATCACTACAGCGTCCCGGGGAGCTATCGCCAGAGCCTGCGTGCTCGCCCCTCACGTTGCTACGCTGGGGCGGTTTTTGTTCCCTACAGATAATTTCAAGCTGAATCGCCTAATGATTCCCCGGCATTGTACATATTTTATGTCGAAATTATATTAATTACCGAATTATTTATTACGAGGCTCATCCATTTTAAATTGCGAACCATATTGATGACGTAGCCGTGCGCTCCTACATACGCATTGATATTTGGAACGTTCGAAATTTGAATTGCGCAAATTCGCAATTTTTGTTCGTTTTTAGTGTTGTACCACGTACGTTAGTAAGTTTGAATGTGTTATCTGTGGTCTTTTCAACCGTAGCCGTAGCCGCGTAGCTGGAGCTCCTCGTTTTGGTTTCCCTATTCTTGTTTTTCATGTGCAAATTGTTCTGTTTGTAGCTTTCATCGTGTCTTGATGGATTGCGACGAGCTCGATGTGTGTTCATGTATAATTATATTTATTGTTTTCTTATCGGACATTGAAGAATGTAGAAAATGTTTTTTCTTTTGAATTCAGTAATTTCTTATTTTTCATTTTTACTTCATAATGGCGGATGGATTTCTTACAAGAGCGCTGATAAGGTCAAGGTTGAATCTAGTTTAATTAATTAACTAATTTATATTAGGAACGGGATGACGTTCAGAAATCAGATTTCTTCCATTGTGCTCTTTGAAGTTAAGTAAATAATCATTAGTTTTGAATGTAGAAGTGTCATTACGAACTACGAAGCGTCAATTTTATTTGGATAACTAGTTTAAGTTTGTGATTCAATTGTTTCTGTTTTTAATCCTCTTTGGTGGCTGAATATAAGCCTTTGCTCATATGGATATTTAAATATTAATCGCCATGTCTACTCAAGGCGGATTGGCGATTTCAAACTTATATTCAAACGAAATGAGACCTCCAGGTTTCTTCTTTTTTATGTGATAGTATGTTAAACGAGCATGATTGCTCGTTTAACATACTATCGTTTAACATACTGTCGAGCTGATTATTTGATGGTACTCAATCAGCGCTGCCCATGGACTCTCGCAACAACGATGGAGTTATGAGTGCGTTGCCGACTTTTTGTGTATTAGGTATAAGGAGAGAGAAAGGATTGGGCCTCCGGTAACCTCACAATGTTTTCAGTGAAACTATAATTTATGTCATTATAAACATAGATCATAGTTCATCAATAATCAGTTGAATGCTTTTTTTTAATAATATTTTACGTAATTATGAGCTGGTATTCCTGAAAAGGCTTTTAGATTTATATCCTTCAGTAGTAACACGAGTCATATTTTAGGGCCAACTATTAAAGTGGGCGTTCCCATTTGCATTTATTGTGTACAATTTCAAAACTTCGTTCTGCTAAGGATTTCGAAATCGAAAACTAACTTGAACTTGGAATCTTTTAAAATAAACTTAATAGGTGTATAGCGGGTCTATAGTTTGGCCAGGGTATATAATCCTTTGAAAAATTTTTTTTTATTTGAAAGAGCATACATTTGTATTTCTAATCGTAAAAAGTAAGGTTTGCTAAAGGAGTAATTATGGGTACTCTTCTTACTTAACAAACAGACCATTCTCCTGATGGTAAGTGATCAGCCCTACACATGGAGTCGAGGAGACGGATTACCTGATGGTAAGCAATCGGTGCCGCAATAGTACACAAGCAACACTAGGCGACTCGCAAGTGCGTTCTCAACATGGAGATTAGGGGTTGGGAGATTCAAGGATTGAGGATGAGGGGCGAAACGAATTGGGCTCCAATAACCTCACTCACACACCAGTTACACGCCAGTTTTCTGGTAGGTACCACATCGGTCGAACTGGCCCATTCGTGCCGAAGCTTAGCTCTTCTACAGTTCACCTATGTGATAAAATAAATAAGCATCATCAGCCTATAAGTGCCCACTTCTGAGCAAAGGCCTCTTCTCATATGGAGAAGGTTAGAGCATTGATCACCACGCTTGCTCAATGCGGGTTGGCGATTTCAAACTTATAATTAGAAATTATAAGTCCAGGTTTCCTCACGATGTTTACCTTCACCGTATGTCAGTGGTGTTTAAATAATCATAGAATGCACATAAAACTCGGAAAAAGTCACATTGGTATTTGCCAGGTTTCGACCGACACCCTCATGCATGAGGGTGCCTCGGGCGCCTTAACCTCCAGGCCACCAAACACTTACTTTACGATAAAATAAATACCTGATAAGAATTAGGTTTTACATTTAACGTGTGCTTTGCCTTCGTCTTCGGATAGTAAAGAACGAATTAATCACTCACTACCTTATCATGAAAGCATCAGTAGTGCGATATGATTAGCAAATTGCGCGTTGCTTTGAATAGTAAACAGCTCACGATAGGCGCTAGAGAACTCATATAATATAAACTAACAAAATATGAATTAATAAGTCATTACAAACACAGATCTAGACGTCTGAATGCTTACATAATAATATTATTAGATGTACATTACTAAAGAGCAGAAAATGATAGGTTAAGTTTTTTATCATAAAAATCTTGCCTTATTAAGACATCAAATTTTTTCCTTAAACAGACACTTTTGAGATGTCCAAGTTGAATTGTCAGTGAAGCTAAGAGGTTATTCTAAGAAACTTCTTTGCCTCCCCCGATCTCTAAATCTCCAAACCCCAAATCTCCTAAAGGCTAACTGGCAACGCACTTAAAGTAACTCCTCTGGTTTTGCGGGCGTCCATGGGCGACGCCAGTAGCTTACCATCAGGTAATCCGTCCACTCGTTTTCCGTCCTATCACATATTAAAAAACAAAGCTCCTGACCTTCAAGGCTGGCAGGCTAATTAGAAGTTTCGGTTTAATAATATAAATCCGCAAGGCAGCTTGTGGCGAGCTGTTGGGCAGTGGCGACCCCACGGACCTGACTCCCGGGAGGTGTCTTGTTCTTCTCTCTCCGGTTAGTCCTCGTGACGAGCTGGAGTGAACACTGATGAAGAACAAGCCCTCCTACCTCATTCTTGCCTTAATTGGCTGGCTTGAGTGGAGATTCGCAAGAGTAGGAGTTGAAGGAGACTCGGGGGAAGGATGTATCTCAGTAAGATGCTGGTAGGGGTCTTGACCGTACTTCCGGGATTGCTCTGATAGCCGTGGGATACCTCTCCTTCCCCAAGCAGCTCAACGTATGTTGCCCCCTTGTCGCTACATGCTAGCGGCCGTTTCCGGGGGCCCATTAATTGAGTTTGCCAGTCACCCTCTGCCTGTTTATCCGTATGTATCAATATTGGTCAGGGGCAGGGGCCATAGTATTTCCATAGTTATCATATTCACCAGTCCATAGCAACCCATACCCATAACCCTTTAAATTTTTACCACATTTCGCAATAGTCCTGCATCAACCGGGGATTGTCCTTGGGTGCACTTTCATAGTGCATACAGGGATAATTGCCGGCTGATGTCCCATTTCACTTATATTAAAGTTGTTCAAAGGGCCTCTGCGAGTTGGCTTCGGCCCCTCGTACGCCTTCCAAAAGTCCGGGACCCTGTGGTCCCGTGAGTGGAAAGGAACACACATAATAATAATAATAATAATAAATCTTTATTTGGTACCAAAAGAAATCGTTAACAAATTTTAGTGATTGGAGCCTCCTTTTAAGCAAATAATGCCTGTATTAGGAGACACCGCTCTTCCATATCGATACATTTAAAAGTCACCTAAATTATCCTTAATTTTTAAGTTTTTAAGTTTTAAGCATGCATTTTATAACTATGTGATTGTGTGTGTGTGTGTGTGTGTGTGTGTGTGTGTGTGTGTGTGTGTGTGTGTGTGTGTGTGTGTGTGTGTGTGTGTGTGTGCATGTGCGTGTGTGTGTGTGAGAGTGTCTGGTGTGTGTGTGAGTGTGTGTGTGTGTGAGTGTGCGTGCGTGTGTGTAAGTGTGGGTAATTGTGGATGTGGGCTCTACTGCGTGTGTGTGCTTCTTTATTTTATGTGCTCAAGGAGTGATTCAGTCTCTTCATAGGTAAGGTTTTTTATCCAATTTACCAATGTTATTTTACTTTCTTTTAATGTTTTTGTGTATATGTATATCTGTTTATTTATGCGATTATATAATACTGAAGAACGTCGGTTATATTGCATGGCAGCAAGTCTAGTTTTTGTTTGTGGGACTAGTGCAATTATGTCTTTTCTTCTTTTTTTTAATATGTTTAAATCATATGTTAAGGTCTTATGTTTTTTTAGAGTAATAAAAACAATGTATAATTTCCTTACTGACAGTAGTCCACTTATCTGGTAAAGATTTTCTGTTGGATGTCTTTTTTTTTTAAAATACATGATTTTAATTAATGCTCGTTGTCCTCGTTCAATTTCTATAAATTTTGATTTTGCTGCACCCCCCCAAACAGGTATACAGTACCCCAATACTGATTGCGCAATTGCAATATAAATTTCATTTAATATGTTTCTTGGTGGACCTGTATTTCTATAAGTGTGTGTAGGCACGACATATCGCAAGGTTTTAAAAAACCAACCTAGTTTGTTAAGTCTTCCGTTAACATGATCCAGATGAGGGTACCAAGAAAGCCTATGGTCAATTATGACTCCTAAATATTTTGTCTGTGTGACTTTATTGATTGTGGGACACCTACAATTGTCATGCAGGGCTTTATCACAAGAATGTACTGCAATGGTAAAGTCTTCCTTTGGTTGCGAGCGATTGGAGATGGCAAAGCAAATGTAGTTAGTCTTAGACGTGTTTAAGGTGAGTAAGTTGACATTAAGCCAGTTAGCAATTCGGGCCATTCCCATCTCAGTGTGGAGTTTAACTTCCGTCCAGCTGTTCCCATAGAAGACAACTGCGGTGTCATCGGCGTAAGCAAATGTTTTAGAGTTTGGGACTTTTAAGTTGCAGAGATCATTTAGGTATATTAAGAAGAGGGTAGGTCCCAAAACGCTTCCCTGGGGTACGCCGAATGACACATCAGCGTCTTCGCTGGTAAATTGATCTATTTTCACTCTTTGTCGCCTGTTTGTAAGGTAGTCTTTAAAGAAATTAAGAGGGACTCCTCTTACTCCTACGTTTTCTAACTTGTTCACAAGAGTTGGGACAGAGACGGTATCAAATGCCTTTTTAAGGTCTAGGAACACAGTGAGGCATTTGCTCCCCTTATCTAGATGTTCTGTCACTAATGAACTAAGAGCGGTCACAGCGTCTTCCGTCGACACTCCTTGCCTAAAGCCAAACTGATTAGACGATATTATTTGAAATTTATTTAAGTAATCTTTAAGTCTGTTATTAGCTATTTTTTCTATTATTTTTGAGATGGCGGGCAGAACTGAGATCGGTCTGTAGTTGTTGACGTCATCTCTGTCCCCACCCTTGTGAACAGGCGTTATAATTGATTGCTTTAAAGCTCCTGGAAAAACTCCGCTTTGAAAACAGATGTTAATGAGATGGGAGATGATTGGGGCGATCTCCCCTTTAATATACTTTAGGTATTTAGTGGATATATTATCCCAGCCTGGGGCACTTTCCGATTTCAGGCTCATTAGGGTTTGTTCTACTTCTATGGGATTAGTCTCCAATAGCGCAAAGGAGTTACATTGTGTATGTGGTAAATAACCGGTAGTAAGCGTATTAGATGGCCTAGGTTGAATATTGTGGGCTAATTGTTTGCCGACGTTTGCAAAGTAATTATTTACAAAGTTTACTGAATCACTTGGAGATGTCAAAATATTTAATAATTCTGTGCTTTGATTTTTCATTTTATTTGTATGAGTTATTGATTTTATGTTATTCCAGAGTTGTTTTGTGTTTGTTACCGATTTAGCAAGCAATTCTCTTTCATATTGTCTTTTTAGTTTTTTGATTAGGTAATTACAGTAATTTCTATAACGACGATAGGTAATTTTTAAGATTTCATTGTATGGATCTGCCCTCAGGTTTTTTTGTAGTCTATTTCGGTTTTTTATACATTTTAGTATTCCCGGGGTGATCCAAGGTTTGATTATACGTTTACTGTTAGGTACCTGTTTAATAGTAGTATTGATTTCAATTGAATTAATTAAAGTTTTAATGAGAAGATCAGTTAATACGTTGGGATCGCTACAAAAAAGTAATTCTGATATATTTTGTTCTTGTAAATATTTCAAAGCTTGTTCAAAGTTAATGATTTTAATGGTTTTTTTCCTGTTGATTTTACTATATTTTGTTTTCGAGAGTGATAAAAACGTTGTGTAGTGATCTGTAATAGTAGTCTGTAAAATAGCGATCGAAGCAGAAATCCGTTTAGTGTTAATCCTTAGCATAAAGTGGTCTAGACAGTTGAGTTCTCGTGTGGGTAATGTATGACCAGACAGTATACCATACGATGACAGCATGGTCAAGTAATTTACACGGTTTTTTTTGCTCATGAGATACTTCAGTAGGTTTTGGTCTAATATTAATGTTTAAATCTCCTGTTATTATTACATTTTTCTGTGACGGTAATGATTCTAAATGTGAGCTTAATGAGTCAATGAAGGTATCAATGTTGGTTGTGGAGGGAGAGCGATATATACCTAGAATAGTGTTATTTAAAATATCCACCTGTATGCATGACGCTTGATTTAGGTGCAATTCCCGTATTTTTGGATTTAACGTATTCCTGACATAAACAGCTACCCCGTCATTTTGGTTCATCTGGCGTTTAGTTATGTAAGACTGGTAATTAGCCAGTTGAGGAATGGGTTTGTTATTATGTAGTCTACATTCTGTTAAAATAATTATGTCAGCTTCGAATTTTAAAGTAAATAACATGGCCACAAAATCGTCGAAGTTATGGTATATGCTTCGTATATTTTGAGAGATTATAGTCAGGTCATTGCTCTTAACCTGTATATGTTTAGAAAGATCTGAGACGTCACATTCTATCGAGCTTGCTATTTCAATATTGTCTATGTCGTTGATTGTTTGTAAGGTATCACTCATAATGATAAAATATTATTACGAAAATTGTAGTCTTTACTAGTTTGTCGTTGGTGATAACAGTAAATATGTCTTCTATTAATATAAATATATATATAATATTCTAGCGGGTATATCTTAAGCACCTGATACTGTGTCTGTATGTTTGTGTAAGTGAATGCGTGAGTTGATTTAGGTATTTGTAAGAGTAGAGTTTGAAGTGTGTGTGAGTAATAAATGAGGAGAGTGTAGTGTTGAAGATTTTTAACATTGTAACTGACTAATTTTCCTGAACTTATCCAAACATAATTTATAATAACAAACATGAGAACCAAAATTATAAGTATAAATAGTACTACTGTATACAAAACAATAATTAACATGGCGAATGCTAGTCATGCAACTTGCATCAGGGCGTGCACCTGAGCTTCACCCCTAATCAGGATGACCTTTGAATTTTCGTCCTTCCTTACAAACACTCGACCGAATGAAGTCCAGCAGAATTTGTACTGCTTAGTTTTAACTAAGTCGCGGGCTAAAAAGAATAGACGGGCGTTCTTTGTCGTTAATTGTTCGGAAATAAATATAGGGTCATCCCCATTAGTAGCGAAACCGAGATGCTTAGCCTGGAGCTTCGACTTATTTTTAATGTTAAAGGACTTAATATTTTTTAATAAATCTTGTTTTAATATAGGCGAATCCAGTTCTACACAAATAGGTGGGTTTTTGTCTCCTTTCCTACTTTGTATCCTAAATATATCTTTTACATCCCGCGGACTTGTCTCTAAGTGAATAGTTTTAGCCAGTAAAGTGAACATATTTATTAAGTCTTCTCGGGATTCTTGAGGTTTTTTCGGCACGTTCTTAATTTCAATATTATTTTTACGCGAACAGCGTTGCAGGTCCTCAATTTTGTCCTCTAGTATGCAGATATATTCCCGGTCCTGCTTTGCCTGGAGTTCCAACTCTTTGATTTGTTTGGTAAATTCCTCGTTCTGAGCAGCCAAGAATGCTATCGAAGTCTCAATTTTAACGTTTGTTTCTTGAATTTCTTTTATGTTACATGCAATATTTTTTAGTTCAATTTGCTGAGTGCTTATAAACGAACTAAATAACGCTCTCATTTCGTCTTTAAATTTGTTGAATTCCGACGAAAAATCTTCTTCTCTAGGCCGTTTGTTATTGCGTACAGCAACAAAATTCGGGGGAGTAATATCTATATCCGTAACACTGATGTTTCCGTCTGACAGCGATTTGTTCATTCTGATTTGCAAAGCCGATGTACCAGGGTATAATAATTGCAAGGAGCCAATGAGTCACAGTACTCACAGATGCGCGGGCGCTAGTGGGAGGTTTATGCGCCTGAGTTCGGTCCAATTAGCGAGTTAATGGGCGTGGCTAAGTGTTCATCGGTGTGCGGCCTTCGCACGGCCACCGTGTGACGCAGGTAAGGTGGGCTGTCCTTGTACAGCCGATGCGTTGATTTGTTAAGTCAGCAGCAGTTTTAAGAGGTTCAGTTTTATCCTTAGTATTAGAGATTTCTTTATTATTTAGTTACAAGCTTTTATATAACTTGCAATGTAAGTATGTAAGTACATAAGTATCTTTGTGAATAAGATTCTTGCAACTAAATTTCGAAGATAATATCTTCAATCGATTGAACTGAAATTTTGTATACACGTTTAGTTTGCATGACCATCAATGCTAAGCTTTATGATTTTACTCTTCAAGTTCTATGTATATAGTCAAGGGACTTATTTTCTATAGCATAAGGCGGCAAAGAAACAGACAGAGACAGACACAGAGATCTGATGACTAGCAATCAGCAATGCTCATGGATATCAACTACATCAAAGGAGTTCCATATACGCTATAGAGTGAAGAGGGGATCTGAGACTTGACTTCGATAGAGGGCTCAAAATTATGAACGCTGCAATCAACAATGTGCAAATTTAGTTAGCTGAATGCAATGCACTTTGTGGCCACTAAGACATAAACAAACTTATACCTACATACATAATTTAGCAAAATCCATTAACAAATAACAAGTTTCTATGAACATTGATTGTGTATAATGTGTTCTGAATTATAAATAATTTCTCAAAATTCTGTTAATGTCTGCTGAATCAATGTAAGATGGCCGCGCCGCTGTCAGGTATAACGGTACTAAGTGCTCACTCCATTATTTATATCATCTTTGTCTGTCAATTATATCATATCTATAGAGTTTGAGGTTTATTGAAACAGCTGTTATGTGGAGAGCTACAAATTAAAAGTGCCTGAGTGACCTGATGTATGAAGGTGGTCGAAAGGAATATTTAATTAAGAAGGAACGTATACGAAAATAAATAATGTTCCAGTGGATTTTTGCTTGAACGGAACTTCTTTGATTTTGTTAATTTGTAACCATGCCATTTTATTGTTGAACTTGATAAATTTGTAAATGAGAGTGCCCTATAACCTATTACAATTAGTTAGACTAGTAGAATGTCGGTCCTTATGTCAGCTTGGAGTTGTCATGCTCACTCAAAGGTCACATTGGCGGTGGCACGGGCACTGGATCGCTCGATTCCCTATAATATGGTTGAGTTGGGCGATGCTGGTGTACGTGTCATGTTCGTGAACGGGCGCCGTCAAGCGCGGCTGGTCAACTTCTGACTGTTTATTGTCCTTCAGGTTATTTTCTTTTTATGTTCCTCTGTATATTAGCGTTACACTGTTCTCACATAATCAAACCAACTAAATAATGTATCAAAGAATATTTATAAGACACTGATTCATATACAGTAACCATGGAGTTTCTTACTCGTTCTTCTCCATCGGAATTTACACTTTTGAACGAGCAAATAGCTTCACTAAGAGGACTGACCGACAGATTAATAAACACAAAGTTAAAATTTTTGATATATTTTTTTGTTTGAATTTCAAAAGTGCCTACTTAAAGTGGTTTACTGGAAATAAACGATTTGACTTTTTTGAATTTACATGAGTGAGTCCCGAGGTATCCCGTTAGTTGCTATTAAAAAAATAGTCTTTCTTTCTGTTTACTGGGTCTTTAAATTTTTTTTTGGTTACTCTTTTCCAGTTTAGTGAGTTGAACTATACATGTAGTTAAGTATGAAAAAAATAATTACAGTAATTACGCTTTAATCAGTAAGACTTAGACGCTCTCTCGCTTAGAATGAGCAAAGCTATTGGCTGTACAAGGGATAACTTCAAAGAAGCAATGAAATTGTAACAAATAGTAATAGTTTCAAAAGATTATAGCTAGACTTGTCGTCAACAAATAAAACTAGACACTTCAAGAACCATTCTTAAGTAAAATAACGCACCGTGGTATCTTTTTGAATCGTAACCCCGACAGTCACCGACAGGCGATATGATCTCCTCACTTATTCACAGCAGAGTGCACCGATCTCGATAAAATTCACTCCGAGAGTGCCAAGGAAAGGTTTTGCGAGAAAATCAAAGTCTTTTCAATATTGATAACTTGTGATAAGAGATAGGAAGGTTCCTTCGAGAAATACCTAGGTAATATAGAACTGCTAGGTAGTATCGTCATAAAATAGAAAACATACAGTGGCAATTAAAATTATGTGATTTTTTAAATCTTTTAATTTTATAGTGCGGCAAACGAGCCGCTATCCTTGCCACACTTAAGCAATTGTAACAACAGAGGAGTCCATTGCCGAACATTTGGCGATTAGGGTTTTGGAGATTTGGAGATTGGGGAGAGATGGGGGAAAGGGGAATTGGGTCATTCAGTAACCTCATTGACACAGAGAAACACAACGCTGTTGTTGTTTTACAACGATTTTCTGTGAGGCCGTGGTATCACTCCAGCCGATCCTACCAACTCGTGACGAGAAACTCTGGGCTCTGTGTCAAACTGGCTTTTGTTGGTGCTATACTTGCATACCAGCTCGAAAAGCTACCTCGATCGGCGTTTACTAAGGAAAACCCTGAATATCCGGATTTCAGTTCGTACGTAGCATTGGTTTAACGAAATATTGACAGAGACAGATTGACTGACAATTCCATTTTGAATCTTGACTGCAAAATTTATAAACCTTTGTCTACCTCTAGTATTGAAGGTTTATATATAGGCTACGGTAACTGCTTACCATCAGGTCAACATCTAACGAAATATTTGTATTGGATAGGGGGACAACCGACCCGTTGATTCACCACCTGGTGGTAAGCTATCAGCGTCGCCGGTCGCCGATGGACACCTACAACAAAAGAAGTTATCAGTGCATTACCAGCCTTGAATTTTGGGAGTTTCAAGAGTGGGTCTCCTATAACTTAAGCCTTGTATTTTGAACGCAGCTACTGTCGCGCAGGTTTCACCCGCTGCTTTTTTTTATTCAATAGGTCGGCAAATGAGCAGACGGATTACCTGATGGTAAGCAATCAGCGCCGCCCATGGACACCCGTAACGGAGGAGTTACGAGTGCGTTGCCGACCTTTTAGGGATTAGGGATTTGGAGATTTAGGAACTGGGGAGGGATTGGGGAAGGGGAAGGATTGGGATTGCTTGGCTCCACTTTATCGTAGCGTGATGTTTTATAGCCTATAGCACTCAGGAACTTTGTATCTACCTATCAGTGAAAGAATTTTGGCAATCCAACCAGCGGCTCCAAAGATTATCCCCTACATACAAACTTACAAAGTTTACCTCTTTATAATATTAGTCTAGAAAAGAAGCCGTGGTATTACTCCGGTGGAGTCAGCCCTAGCAAGGCATTAAAGTATGGCTCTCCCACACTTAGACAAGTGGCATTTGATCTAATTTATATCTTCACAAAGTGCATTGAGGGATTTAATTAAAATTTAATTACTTTTATCTTCAATTATAGTTCCATTAGGCAGAAGGCTCGTAGACATATCGTCAGCGTTATACGAATTATGATATTTCGTGTGTTGAACTCCTAGTATTTGTTATGACTAGCTTTGCACTTGTGGCTTCGCTCGTATTGTGTTCAGGTTGCTCGCGGGTAGGTCTTGATTGTTCCTGCGTCAAAGAAACAAACCTCTTTAGGTAATTTCCGAAGCGTTTATTAAATAAGCACCAGATTAAGTTAAGTGACATAACCGTAATATCTATGTATAGTTGTGTGTTGCGTTTCGCCGTGAGTTAGGTTACCGGAGGCCAAATCCCTCCCCCTCCCGCCTTCGCTTCATCATCCTTAACCATCCGAAGCCCTTATCACTAAAAGGCCGGCAACGCACTCGTAACTCCTTTAGTGTTGCGGGTGTCCATAGGCGGCGCCGATTGCTTGCCGTCAGGTAATCCGTCTGCTCGTTTGACGACCGTTAGTATCTTCGGAAACAAAGAAGCTTATCAGTACATAATAAGGCTTTTAAAAGTAAACTATTAATTAAATAATTGATTGATTGAACAAGTTGCCATGCAAACAAGTACGCAATCAAATCGATACCTATCATGTTAGCTGTGTACAAGACTAGGGATGGGGCAATTCTCACTAAGTCTTACGAAAACCACTGACAAGATTGGTTCCAATTAAATCTGAGACTAACAACACGTCATGTGTTGTGTCAAACGATAGTTAATTGTCAATCTGTTGTTTAATTAGTTAGGTTAACTAACTTGTGAAGAGAGGAATTTTGGGAAATAGGATTCTTTTGTGATGAAGTCTGCAAACGACCAGAAGGATAGTCAGGTGGTATTAAGCAATCGGTGCCTGATACCCGTAACACTGAAGGAGTTACGAGTGTTGACCTTTTGGAGATTTTTAAGGATTGGTGAAGGATGGTTAGAGGGATGGAATTGGGCCTTTATTATTCTCACTCACACAGCCAATCACAACGCTGTGATTGTTTCGGGCTGGTTTTTATTGGGCCGTGGTATCACTTCAGTCGAGCCAACCCATTCTTGTCGAAGCTTGGCTCTCCTGCTTGCCGTATAGTAATTAAAACATACGTTGTCTACAAGGGTGACTGAACTAAAGTATAGACGGAAAAACAATATTTCAGAATTTCTAAAATTATCTACTAGCGTATCAGCATTGTTGATATAGAGCTCATAACATTAAAAGTGAAAATTATTCGTTACGTTTAAAAATGTTTGTCGTTTTGGGTAACCTATATTTATTAAAACTGCATAAAAGTCTCTGTTTCCATTTCCCAATAATACAGAGCATTATTGTTTGAAAAAATCTATTAAAGTCTCAGCTATAACGCTGTTACGCTCATAGTATAATATGCAATACAAAACTAAAGGTACAAGAAACAGAAGCCATTGAAATCATATAAAAAAAGAAACTGGTAAACATCAAAAATAAATATCACAAATACTGACTAATTACTGATAGCTACGAAAAAAGATTTATTTACTAAAACAGACGATAAACAATGTTTATAAAAATATGGTAGCGTCTTACTCCCATTTTTTGTTCTCACACAACCCGTTTTAGTTTTTTCGATACCCGTTTTTTTGGTATCGGTTACCAAGTTAACATCTACATCGCCCCATCACTATTATCGTCTTTATCGGCGTGCGCAAGAGTTGGATTTTGTTCGTATTTTTGTTGTATAGTGATGTGACTAACTTGGTTTTGGTTTCCGAGTGATGTCAAGTGGTATTTTGATTTTTGTTTTTTTGTTTTAATGTTTGACGAACTGACGAACAGGTGTTTTGTCTGCAGGTAGTTTGGATGTAATAATATCCTTGCGTGTCTCTCTGTCTGTGTGTAAGAAAGTAATTATATAACAGGAGGTAGGAATCTCTGTGAGTTACGAACTGTGAAGATTTTGATCTATTCTTAATTTATCGGAGTTTAATGATATAACGTAAGCCCTGTTAATCCTAAAAGGTGTAAGCTGAGTTGTAGGTACGGATCTAAAATGGCTCCCAGAAACTAGATTGGTCAGGTTCTTTTTAAGCATAATTAGGTCAATTATTATTAGTGTTTTTGGTTCTTTCTTATTCTCAGTAGGAGGTAAAGTAATAGACTCATCCCTGACGAAGTGATTCATAACTGATAAAAGTTAATGCTATCATATTGGAAATTGGAATATACCACTGCCTACCCTTTTGAGTAATAAAAGGCAGCATGATAGTTCGAAATTATAAGTTCTATCTTAAGTTAATAAAATTACTTGAAGATACTAAAACTAAGTTATTAATTTATTCAAAGTTTACACAGACCACATCAATCACAATTTACTTATTTACCAAACAAACAAATTCGATATTTCGATCGATATCTATTACAATATTACATTATTAGAATTTAGTGAAATTATAATAAACTACGCAATTTATAATTTTTTTTACTTTATACTCAATTAGCTGTTCTTTTACTCCCTCCTTGGCTCCTATAGATTGTAGCGTGATGTTTTATAGCCTATAGTACTCAGGAACATTGTAGCTATCTATCAGTGAAATAATTTTGGAAATCCGACCAGCGGTTCCAAAGATTACCCCCTACATACAAACTTACAAATTACAAATTTTACCTCTTTATAATATTAGTATAGTAGATAGGTATAGACGAAAATCTAATTTAAGTTCTGTGACTGATTCGCAAGAATTGTAAAAGTACTTAATATTAAGGATTGAAATGGTCTTGATTAAGTAAAGAAGTGGATCAGTTTGTCTTAAAGTGGGTGTAAGGTCACTTGCAAAAAGTTCAGGTCATTTGAAGAAAATAGTCTGGGAGAGGCATGCTTCGGCATGCATGGGCCTTCTCGACCAAAGTGATACCAAGGCCTTACACAAAACGAAAAGCGGCGAATAGCAGCGTTGTCTATTGCTGAGTTAGGTTACTGGAGGCCCAATCTTTCCCCTCCTTCTTACCTCCCGAATCTTTAAATCTCCAAGGGGATTGGGGGATGGGGCTTAACCTGCTTAGCTTTAAGTATACTTGATTCTTGAATTGAGAATGATTGGAAGAGAAACTGTGTTGTTTACGCTGGGTTTTCTCTGAATCTTTTTTACAAAAAGTCACAATTATTATTGAGTATTAATTAATAACTTTGAGTAAACTGAATAATAACATTTGGATTGTAGTCTACTCGTTTTCCCTTGTATGCAGATTGAACACATAAACTTTACTATGGTTCCGCACTAGCGTATGGCTAATTTCCTAAACCAAGCATATTACCTATACATATCATTCGTTCTGTTTCAAAATCACGCACGTCATTTGTTATTAAAACAGAATTAACATTAATGAACTGATTGAAGATGGAAAACCAATAAAATTAACATTAATTCTACGCCTAAATTTTACGATTGACTAGCAAAAATACATACTCCCACGCTTACAATGCATCCAAATTAACCTGGCCCCTCCTTACTTGAAAAATATTCTAACACCAAGACTATACATACTGGTTATAATACACTGCCAATTTATCAAGAACTCAAAATTGAAGATTTGAGTTATTAGTAAGAGGTCTAATTAGTTTGGTTAGTTAGAAGATCAATGACCGCTTTTAATAGGCGTATGTAAATAAGGAGTCTAAACATGAATGGATATGGACAGCAATACTAGTTAATACAGATTAAAAATAAACATTACCAACCGACGCTAAACGTTATCAATGGTAGAGATTTTTGTTAGAAACTGGTTGGATCAAGGCCTTGGAGTTGATGTTTAGCCTGGTCTAAATGTCCCTGGGTTGGCTGCATAGATGACAGACGGAAAGTCTGTGCCTGTCTAATTGTCTGTCTAATGATGGAAAAAAACCTTTATTTTGTTATGGGTTGGGTAAGCAGAAGTAAGATATACCTAATGGTAAGCAATCGGCGCCGCCCATGGACACTCGCAACATCAAGGACTTACGAGTGCTTTGCCGGCCTTTTGGGGATAGGGGTTGCGGATATAAGGATTGGGAAGGGATAGGGGAAGGGGAGGGATTGGGCCTTCGGTAACCTCACTCACACGGCGAAACACAACGCTGTGGGTTGTTTCACGCCGGTATTCTGTGAGGCCATGTTATCTCATGGTACTCCGGTCGAGCCGACCCATTCGTGCCGAAGCTTGGCTCTCCCACACTTAAATAGATGGTTAGAGATTGGAGAATTAGGAGACATAAGGTGCGGTGGAAGAGCTGAGCAAGTACCTCTTCTCACATAAAGAATGTTTGAGCATTAATCACCAATTCACCACACTTGATCAATGCAGATCAGCGCTTTCAACCTTATAATAAAATTAAAAATTATAGGTCTGGGTTTTGTTTGTTTTTCCGGCACGTTAGTACTGTCTAAACAATGGAAAAAAGTTTATATAAGTTGGAAAAAGTGGCATTGGTATTGGGGCGGGTTTCGAAACCGAGTAAACCTCCGAGCCACAACCAAGTTCCGTTTTTCACCAATCCTTAAAACTCAGTAGCTTTACCTAATTGGTACCAAGGCCATATAACCCGGACCCTGAGTCAGCTCTTAGTTCCAAGTCCAGTTCCGTTGCTCCCAATATCAAGAGATATGGTTAATAACACTATTAGTCTATTTGTGTGGCCTTCACACAACACCTGTGGTGAAGTGACTGGCACTGACAGGCAAGGCGTAGAAGGTTCATTGTTGAGTGAAACTGCTTGGTTAGGTGAACTTGATTTGAGTGGTGGTGAGGAATTTGGTGCAGGGAAATTTGATTCTTAAATGTGTTTGATTGATTAGGGGAGAAAAAATAATCTTTTTGATAATGGGATTATTTGTGCAATGTTTCAATTTAAAAATTCTCATTAGGTATAGTGTTGAGAAGGGATTTGTGTCAGGGACTCAATAGATGAATTATGTTCCACCCACTTTTCTGCTCTTCGTCCCACGTAAATAGGGATTAGCTTATTGTTCGACTGTCACAAATCAAAGTACTTTAGATATTTATTGTATGTATACAATCTAGTGAACCAATAACCAAGTTAAGGACATGATGCTAGAAAAAGTATGGGTATAAGGTAAGGTATTTTTGCTTTCTTTAGATTATTCAACTGATACAATCAGCTTATCTGTTTAAATCACAGTATCGTGGTTAATATTCTTCTTCGGCAAGGTATAAAGGTCGGCAACGCACTCGTAACTCCTCCGTCGTAAGTGTCCATGGGGCGCTGATTGCTTACCATCAGGTAATCCGTCTGCTCGTTTGCCAACGTATTACATAAAAAAAAAATTAGACAAGGGATAAATAGTAACTTTGCGGTTGTTTTAATCTACCTCTTAACTTCATCTCCTATCCCTAAATCATTAACCCTCAAAAGGGCCAGTGGCGCACCTTCAGCTCTTCGTGTCTCGCGGATGTCTATAAGCGGCGTCGATTGCCTATCATTAGATAACCTCTCTGCTCTTTATAAAAAACAGATTAAATTTTTCATTTTTTTATGTAATAGATCGGCAAACGAGTAGACGGATTACCTGATGGTAAGTAATTAGCGCTGCCCATGGACACCCGCAACGGAGGAGTTACGAGTGCTTTGCCGACCTTTTAGGAATTAGGGTTTTGGAGATTTAGGGATTGAGGAGTGATCGGGGGAAGGGAAGGATTGGGCCTCCGGTAACCTCACTCACACGGTGAAACACAACGCTGTAGTTGTTTCACGCCAGTTTTCTGTGAGGTCGTGCTATCACTCCGGTCGAACCGACCAATTCGTGCCGAAGCATGGCTCTCCCACACATTAATAAACCTTCTTTAAATGATCTGTGTTATAAAAGAGACAGATGACATTTCAATAGAGAGGTGCTCAGTGAATGTGTCCGTCCTTGAGAGTACTCCTCTTGCCTAGTTTGTTTGTTTGTCAATAGATATTTATCCTCTACGCAACACGCATAGCTTACTATTTGCCAACATTACATACACAGGTACAGACGCCAACAGGTCAAGGTATACCTTTCTGACAATCTTCTCTATTCGATTTTCAATTCTAAAGTTTTAGGTTTAAAGTCGAAAATCCAATGGGAAGATTTTAACAAATTGGGGTAGGTTGATCTGCTGTTGTCCCTGTCTGTACAAGGATCGTGTTGTGAACTGAAGATGGGTAAAGGTTAAAAGCGGCCATTTTAAGTGTTATTTGTTTGTATTGGGCCATGTTCGCAGTTATGGAGATTGTTAGTTTTATAATGGACGTAGATCGAAAGTATGGAAGTTGGCTCGTCTTCTAATGCAAGGGATTTCTTGCTTACCCTTCTAGCTAAGCTAAGTACAGCTACATTTTTGTTTCATACAAAATCACAAACAATTTTTTTTAAACATTGTAGTAAAGTAAGTATTTTTTTCTTTGTCTTGGACGTTTTACAAATAAACAATCTCACATACACATGACACACAGACCCTAAACGATAATTTGTGCATCACACTAAGTGCTGTTGTTTGCGGGAATTGAACCCATGGCACGTTGCACAGCAGCCCCTTGCCCAGCCACTACGCCAACCGTGCATTCAATTCTATTGATAATGTAATGTCTATTAACTTTCTAATTATTTTCAGTCCATAAAAGTTTATATCTTGCTTTAGGTTTTTCTTTAAAACATGTCTTAATGCACAAGTAAATTAACATTCAAATACATCAACTTAATAGAACAGACACATGAATCTACCCAATACTTACACCTTATCAAATAACTTTTTAAACTTTGATCCTTATGACCTTTGTAATAAAACGAGTTTTTACAAAACATCCAAAACAGAGCGTATTAACGATCCCTAGTTTTTTGTAGCCACCACTTGTCGACGGAGTCTGTCACCTGCTGCAGCAGGTACCGGTGTGCTACTGTGGTTCCCCATACATTCTTATAAAACGTTTGAAGTAATACAACTTCGTATATTTTCTTTGTGTAGATATTTTTTTAAGGAGTGATACCACGGCCTCGCTGCAAATAGGCGTGAAAAAAGTACTTACTTTTTGTTTCGCCGTGTGAGTGAGGTTTCCGGAGGCCCAAATTCTTTCTCCCTCCACATCCTAAATAATCTCCTATCCTTACAACCCTAATAACCTACAAGAGACCGGCAATTAAAGCAATGGTAATCTTTTGGTACTACAAGTGTCCACAGGCGGCGTCGATTACTTACCATCAGGTAATCTGCCTGCTTGTTTCGAGTATACTTAAGCCAACGAAGTGAATAGTTGATAAAAACCAAGCGAGGTCTCCAGATGGTAAATTGATAATCCTTAATTACATATCAATACCAAAACGTATTGAATAACATAAACTTTATGTATACCAAATTGTTTATAGTAACACAATAAAATTGTAGACTGCACGGTTGGTGCGGTGGCTGGGCAACTGGCTGCCGTGCAACGTATCGCGGGTTCGATTCCCGCACGGAACAACTCTTTGTGCGATCCACAAATTGTTTTTCCGGGTCTGGGTGTCATGTGTATGTTTCTAACTGCAGGAGAAAAGCATAATGTGGGGCAACGTTCTTTAAAAAAAAAACACATTTACAAAGAATAATAAGAAGGGTACAAGGGCTGCTTTATCAATAGTAATAAATGTTAATAATGTTTAAAAAAACAAACGAATACTAAAACTAATTTCTATGATCGCATCTTTGTTATAAGTAAACATGAAGTATTTAGGCATAAAACAATATGACAATAAAAAGAATTTTACTATACCAAAGTATTACAAGAAAAGAAATATTTTACCTATGAAAACTTGGGATCTCTAATAAAACATATATGATGAAGGTGATATTATAGTTACCTGGATCGTGGCTACATACATATGGACACAGACAGATGCAAGACAATGTCCATTATAATCATGTGCAAAATTATAATCAACATGACATGATAATAAATGTGTTACTGTGAGGAATGTAGATGGGAGGGATGGGGAAGGTCTTATTTTTGTTTTTTTATGTTATAGGTCGGCAAACGAGCACCTGATGGCGCAAACAGCGCCGCCCAAGGACACCCGCAACGGAGGAGTTACGAGTGCGTTGCCGACCTTTTAGGGATTAGGGATTTGGAGATTTAGGGATTGGGGGAGGGGAAGGATTGGGCCTCCGGTAACCTCACTCACACGGCGAAACACAACGCTGTGGTTATTTCATGCCGGTATTCTGTGAGGCCGTGGTATCAATCCGGTCGAGCCGACCCATTCGTGTCGAAGCATGGCTCTCCCACACTCTTATTTTAATGAAATAAAATATTCTTAAAGAATATTTCGAGCTGTTCTTTGAATTCATGGTGACCTGGTAATTAAGGCGCCCGCTTCTCATACATGAGGGTTTAAAACTTGTCAAGTACCAATGTGACTTTTTCCAAGTTATATATACTTTCTATGATTATTAAGACACCACTGACATACGGCGAAGGAAAACATCGTGAGGAAACTTGGACTTTAATTTCTAATTATAAGTTTGAAACCGCCAATCCGCCTTGAGCAAGCGTGGAGATTAATGCTCAAACCTTCTCCGTGTGAGAAGAGGCCTTTGCTCAGCAGCGGGCACTTAAAGGCTGTGATATAATGTGATGTGCGTGCTCTTTGAAGACATGAACTGAATTGTGGTGAGGTGTAAGCTTGAATGGGTGAGTCCCTACTTTACCGGCATTTGTAACAAACATTTACATACAGTATAAAAGTCCCTGACGTGACAAAAAATGTCCATTAAATTCAGATTCTAACATAATTAGAACGCTTAGGAGACTAAATACGAGTAAAAACGAAGAAGAAGAAGTAGCCTTACTTTCCAATGACTCAAAAAGAAACTGCGATCCAATTCAGTTATGTTATGCATGCATGGATCAAACAAATCACAAAATATCGATTCCGTCAAAGAAAAACAACCAATGATCGCAAAACGAAAGTAAAATAACAAGAAGCCCGGTCAAACAGGTGACCTGCGCCCGCGCATCATATACCTAACCAACCGGAAACCAATTAGCTTATCGGATATTATTACCACAACCCAATTCCCATAGACTTCCGACACACAAGCTGGATGCTTTCCCATTAATGGGAATTCCCATTGATTGTTAATTATGTTTTTGTTGATTAATTATTAGTTTCCTGTGTAAACGCTAAGAAGCTTCACACCTCATTATCTTTGGAGATGATTGGGTAACAGTATCAAAATGCAACCGGTTTTGTACTCGGCCAGCCATTTTTTACCAAGTTCTAGCTTGCTTATAAGTTGTTTTCCATTATGTTACAATAGACTTGGTTGTGGCTTTTTTATCGAAGGCATCAAACAAGCTGATGGAACACCTGATGTTAAGCAATCGAGGACTTAAAGAAACACAACGCGTGCGTTACGCTGGATTTCTGACAGACTGTAGTGTCACTCCGAAGCTGAAGCTGAAGAAATGGGCCACTATCGTGCCGCAGCATGGCTTTCCACAATTCAAAGTCAAAGGCAAATCATTTACTTAGATAAGACCATTAAAGACACTTTGGAATAACAAACAAAGATTTAAGAATAAAAAATAACAGTCTCTCGGCCAGTCCTCTAAGCAAGGTTACTTGGTCGTTCAAAAGTGGAGATTCATTATTTTTTAATAAGTTTCGCAAACTAGATTATTTGTTACATTATACGGTTGGTTGTATTTTACATTAATATTATAAGAAAGAAAGAAAGAAAGATCATTTATTTGTCAAACATGCGTTTACATAAACTGAGTAGTCAGACATGCAAGATCTTAAATAGATAGTTTTTTGTGCGTCCATGTTTCGCCAATAGTGGCGTACAAATTTTGTTTATAGTTATTCAATTTCATTTAAAATCATTAAAAACAGCAATTTGTACAACAGTAATCACTATTACTATTTATACTATTATTGTTTATACAAAGAATCTTAAAAAAGAAAATAACTAGAAGGACAACATATTTAGACGTTGACGAGAGTTGTACTTTAAGATTTTTAACAGTTCGCTTCCCAAACAATAGCTTCTTTTTGTATGGTAGGCTTCAAAACCTCTCACAAGACCAATAAACCTATAAAATGATCATGTAGTAAGTACAAAGTCAACCCATAGATTGTATCTTCAACTCTCATTATTAAACAATCGTATAAAACTAGTTTCATTCATAATTTCTTCTTTTTAAGATCCGGTGTGAGAGCTAAACGACCTCCATCTATCCTTGTCGCACCCGTATACTTTAACCTCATACTTTCTCTTTCACGCTTTGCGCGGGAGTTGAACTGAGCTCCTAGAATCCGCCATGTTGTTTTTTATTTTGGCGCCTTTTTAGGGTTGCGTGAGAATTTTAAAAGAATGGAAGTGTTTGATTTAGATTGTGTTTTGTGTTGTAATTTGGAATAACTTTTACTGTTTATCAAAAAGAAAAGCGGTCACTTTGACTTAACTAAATAGCAAAAACCGATACCTTTGACCATACCCTTCCTTATTTTAGAGAGATGTTAAGGAAAATGCGACTTTGTATCAAAAATATTTGTACAATTTATTACAATAATTACACGAACGTTAGTAAATCTAAAAATAAAATCAAAGATTGTAATTGTAATTAGCTTTACCATTGAATATTTGGAGCCATTTTTCCGTAATCTTCTAATATTCCCTTTCTTTAAAAAATTATCCTTTTCACTAAGGGAAACAGGGGTATCTATAGAGAATTACATTTTATGCACAATTTTAATACATCAAAGAACCCATACGTCGTTGGTAAGACGAGATCAAATTAATTTTCTTTAGATGAAGGTAAGCAGGGAATGCAAAAACTTAACGTCGTATTGACATCCGGCACTCGGAGGAAATGACAGAGTACTGTGTTTACAAGCTGTATCATTACGCCGCGATCTTACGAGGTCAGTAGAAGATTAAGTGCTACCATGATTTTTAATGAATTACGATAGCACGGCTAACAGCTTCCCATGGATTCAATTCCCGCGTTTTTGGGCTAAAAGTACTAATGACTTTTCCTTAACAAAATGATCATTGAGAGCCCGAATTGAGGTGGTTCACCCTTGTGCTTCGGAAAGGTTGTAAAGACAGTCAGTATTGGGACTGACCTTTCTCCAGTTGTATAGATCTATCTTCGAAATTAAAGAGTGAGAGAACAGAGAGTGTCTATGTTTGCACACACGTGTGAGCTATTTTTCTGGCTTGATTGGTCACCAAGATTGAAATCGATCGGGATGCTTTAACGAATTAAACATTCATTAGTATTTAGGCCATGAAATTTAAAGTATTACAGTTTTTTGTAAATGTAGGAGAGACAAGCTAGTGGTGTAGTATGTGAGTTCTCTCCTTAACCTCTCAATCTCCGAAACCCTCATTTCCAAAAGGCTGGCATGACACATGAAACTTGTCTGTCGTACCGTCAGGTAATCTTTTTGCCGCTCTATCACATAAAAAGACAGTTTTCAATTCTCAAATAAGGAAGAAACAAAGCTTGCAAAAACACCCAGATTCAGTTCAATTGTGATGATTTTGAAATCGACAACCTAATATTAATTTCATTACCACCAACCGAAATCATATGTATGTATATGATCACTCCAAGGAATTTAATAATAGGTGTAATAATGTAAACAAAAAACCCAACTTAATAGTTTTAAGCCGACAATTAAGTTCTGGCAGTGTTTGAACTACGTACGTATCGCCATTATTTTAGGTTTTCCGGTCTTTAAATTGGAACCGATGACCTCTTCTCTTAGTCATCATACGATGAAGTCATCAAAAACATTGTCTTTTCTAAACATGTACATATAAGAGCATGCCTTTATTTCCTGAACTGGTAGACTGTTTTTGTAGATACGATTCTTATTTACCCAAATTTCTCCTATTGTGTCGCTAGTCCGTATATTTCTTCTCCTGCCTCGTATGTCGCCCATCATGGTAGTAAGCAATCAGCGCCGCCCATGGACACCCGCAACAACAGTGAAGTTATGAGTGCGTTGCCGACCTTATGGAGAATTGTTTTAATTGTTTTAATTGTTGTAATATGTAACATTCTATATACATATATAGTATGTATTATCTTATCATTTTTAGATTGTATCTATATAGTATTGTCTTTTAATATTTTATTCTATTAAATTCGTATAAACATATGTCTCGTACCTATTTTTCGCAGATTTTCCATTTGACCCAAAGGTTGACTGGTAGAGAATGCCATATGGCATTAAGTCCGCCTTTTGTACCAACTTCATTTCATTGTGTACAATAAAGCATAAATAAATAAATAAATAAATAAAAATTGGACATTAAGGAATTGGGGGAGGGGAAAGGAGGCCTCCGGTAACCTCACTCAAATGGCGAAACACAATGCTGTGGTTGTTTCACGCCGGTTTTCTGTGAGACCGTGGTATCACTCATACATGCCGAAGCGTGGCTCTCCCACACTTTAACTTCATATAAAATGAAATAAGCAGTACCTGTGTACTTTTATTTTATCATTTCTTTATTATACATATACATATATGTTGTACTTACATGAATTTATAAATAAAACAAATCCTCTCTATTCTTGATGAATCGGCGATCGGCGTATACAAAAATTAAATGTTTTAAACAAATCTTAAACATTTATCGTTTGTATATTTGAGGGTTTTGTCATCGTCATTGTAATCATTCTATATTTTTTTCTTATTATTACGATGTTTCCTTTTTACATTTTATAGCCCAAAAATTACTTGAAATGGAATATGTTACATTATTGAAAACATTGTCTTCAACAACTTAGTTTTAAAACATGTAAAGTTTATAATATCTTCCCTATATTCAATTATTCTGACCTTAACCCCTGCTCAATACTTCCTCACACGTACACGAGCACCTGTCTCTGCCTACGCCCGTGCTACTTCAAGCGTAAAAGTAGTCGCGTGTACTATAAGAAGTGTCTTTATGTCTCCGCACTCCTTTGGTAAGTTAAGCAGGCTATTTTTAGGATGGACTCACTCAAGTATGCTTAGGTTTTGTCACAGTTTAAAGGCTGGTTTACTTAAGGTCATTTTGAAGGTAGCCTATAGGTATATATATTGTACATACTTAAATGATCCAAACTATATATAATATTATTATCTGTCTGTCTTTTCTTCACGCCTAAACTACTGAACCGATTTCTGTGAAATTTGGTACAGACATAGTTTGGACCTCGATACATTGGATAGTTTTTATACCAAAAATCTTCAGTAAGTCATATATTATTTCGAATATCGAGACCTTTTGCAGGGTAAGTTCAATGATATGCCGTGGTTTTGGTTTTAGTCAGTAAGAGTCCTGAAACTCCCTTCTGCCTCATCCAGGGCGGGAATCATTGGACAATCTCCCCCGCCTAAAAAACTCATCATAAGTACCTTATAATATATTTTCAACAGTTCGCACCCACAACACAGGAGAAAATCCTACAGTGTGGCAACGTTGTTTTACAAAACACGTATAAACACGTACACGTATGATATTATATTGTGGTTTTAAAATTGGAACATAGTGCCATTTACAAACAGAGAATTAAAAAAAAAATCACTGTAAGCAACTAATACAAACTCAAGATCTCACACTACGTTACCGAACTTTAGTTAACATTAGAAGCAAAAAGGAAATCAAAGAAAAAATCAAAACAGCATTAACAACAAAACTCCAAGCAAAGCTCTTAACAAAATTACAAAATTCAATGAAATGGCTCGGTATCTTGGTAACGTCTTAAATGCACCAAAACCTGGGGTCCCCTTGGTAAACAAAAGAGCATAAAAAGTGCCTCCCACGGTAGTCATAGAGCCAGTGACCCATGCACTGAGTCACTTGGTCACGGTTCAGAGACCAGCGTAACTACGATGCGAATAAGGATGGATACGATCGAAGGGTGGTCTCATTCACTGGAGAATGGAGAGAGAGTGTTTCCTCAGTGATATCTGAAGACACTGATTAGTAAGTTAAGGCGATTAGTTTTCAGTAGTTTAGATTGCAATAAAATGTTGAGGAAAAGGCCTGAGTGAATAGGTTGCTTATAAGTAGGCGTGATCCATCGTAGATCGCGTTATCGTTTACCAACAGGCGTGATAGAGGCCAAATACTTGCCCATTATGAATGAAAACATAGACATATCATGAGCTGAGAGAATATTGTAGTTGGATGTCTGTTCTCTAATTACAAAGGAGTACTGAACATTTTGTTTGAATTTTTCGATGGACCAAACTTTTGTTCTTTTATTTTTTTATAATAATATTAACAAGCAAATAGACATATTGCCTGATAGTAAGCAAACCGCCGCCGTTTTAGGGTTTCGGAGAATCAGGAATTGGGAAAAAATGGGAGGAGAGAAAGGATTTACCCTCCGGTAACCTCACTCACACAGCGAAACTCAACACTTGTTTTGTGGGGTCGCGTTAGTTTTCTATTTGTCGCCTTATTAAAATCACTTTATAAAATAACATTTTTCCATGTTCAATCTGTGCCATAATTATGTCACGATACATGACGTACTCACTGATCATTCTAAAACACTAACTTAGATATCAGTCAAGAACGTCGCATACGATATTATTCATCTCCAACTACTAAACTCGCACAGCTTTTCAAATTAATTCAACTATATAATGTACTAGGACTCGCGTATTTATAATGTGTAGTACATATTCAGAAGTCTAGATATATCACTTACAAAGGCTTTGACTGGGAAGCTACAAATAAACTGAAATACGAATCTTTTGACTTTGTGACCACGAATGTAAACTTAAGGAAAATACCTACGTATGTAGTACATAAGTAATATGTCTTATGTTAATACTCTTAGATTATACACACGTGTTGGCTAGTCTTAAGGTTTAATTATATTGACATTTTTAAAACTCATCTTTCACTATCGTTTCATGTCATCGTTTCTATTATTTTTTTTTTTGGCACTGGGAAAAAAGGTGTTTTTGTATAGGCGTGTTATCACGCCTTAGGTATCACATTTAAGATTACACTTATGACATAGGTATTATTATTATTTATTTATAAGACTTAATAATTTTTCAATATTTTTTTAAATTATAATTTGGTTTAAGTGACTGCTTCTCATATATTGCACGAGAATGCAGGTTTGAAACCTGGCTGATACCAAGGATACCTTTTCAGAGTGTGGTACACTTTCTAAAATTATTTAGTTACCACGGACTTGATGAAGGAAAACAACTTTAGTTGAGTCATAACTTTAAATTCGCCAATCCGCCTTAAACTAGCGTGGTGGTTTAATGCTCAAACCTTCTCCGTGTGAGAAGAAGCTTTTGCTCAGCAGTGGGTACTTGGTACTTATAGGTTGATGATGATAGTGATGTAATGGTAATATGAATTGTGTACGTAAATCTGAAACATGCATTTGTAGAGTTATTTCCTGAACATCATTAAGATGTCGAAAGAAATATAAAATCATGAGAATATTCAATAAAAGTATTGTAAAACAACAATACGTCATTTAAATTGTACCGTATCGGAAAACTGATATCTGGGAGAAATTACTTCCTTCATGAAGCCATCAATCACATTCTATATGGCTATTAGGATAATGATTATCGTAACCATAATGAAAACATTAATGTCAACCATAATGTCGTGGTGGCCTGGAGGTTAAGGAGCCCGCTTCTCATGCATGAGGGTGTGGGTTCGAAACCTGGCAAGTACCAATGTGACTTTTTCCGAGTTATATGTACTTTCTATGATTATTTAGACACCACTGACATACGGTGAAGGTAAACATCGTGAGGAAACCTGGACTTATAATTTCTAATTGTAAGTTTGAAATCGCCAACCCGCATTGAGCAAGCGTGGTGATTAATGCTCAAACCTTCTCCGCGTGAGAAGAGGCCTTTGCTCAGCAGTGGGCACTTATAGGCTGATGATGATGATGATGATGATGATGAACCATAATGATAATTAGCTAACCATTTCCCATGAAATAACAAGCTATATAATATTTGCATGTATGTACTTACGTGTACCTATATTATAATGTTGCCATTTTTTCTTCAATTCACACCTTCGAAACTGGTCAACCGTGAGTGTTGTTTACAGATGAATAGTTTAATAGTAATAATTATGTCTGTGTATGTAATTGATGATATTGATTTGTATGGTAAACTTTGTTTACGTTTTCGTTCCCATGATTGGTTTTAGTTTGTGTTTTTATTTAATAGAAAGTATTTTTTCCGATGTCTTACAGTACCAAACTTTTCAGAAGGAAGAAAATAGTGGCATTCTTAAGTTTCACTGAGTGTGAGTGAGTATTTCTTTTTTAGTTTTATATTAACATGGATATTCATCCCGCTTTTATGTCTTTTGACCTGTATAGTCAATATGTAACAGACGCATTCATTGCAAAAGCAATTAAATGGATGTGAAAAATAATGCATCCCGTTTTCAGTCTAAGACGATTTTTTATCTGTAAGTGTAATCTTTGTTTCTACGTTGAATGACATGCATTCTTTTATAAATTTTGCAGTAGACTTTCAAACACCCTGTATCATTTTGAAGAATGAAAGAGTTACTTTGATTCAGTAAGTTATGTAGAATTACCTAAGTTGTTAAAAAGAGCATGATGCAAATCAAAATGTATGGGGCATTGCTGCACGGTTGGCGGTGGCTGGGCAACTGGCTGCCGCACAACGTGTCGCGGGTTCGATTCCCGCACGAAAAAACTCTTTGTGTGATCCACAGATTGTTGTTCCGGGTCTGGGTGTGATGTGTATGTGAAATTGTATGTTTGCAAACGCACCCACGACACAGGAGAAAATTCTAACGTGGGGCAACGTTTAAAAAAAAATTGATGATTTTCAAAAAACTGCAATTTGTGAATTACTCCTTATTGAGGGGACAATAGATCTCAGAACCGTAGTCTAATAGAATACTCCAAACTTCCGAAGGTCGGCTATCACACAACACCAAAAAAAAACGCTTCAACTGTGTTAGTTCGAATTTTTCATTTAGTTATTGAACCCAACATGTTTAGTTGCTCAACCATTAATCAACGTAAGTGCAGCGTCTGTTTGTTGCTGCAATCTATCCGTTTGTTCGCTTATTTCTCTGCACCATCCTTGTTTAGACTAGTCCTTGTTTTCGTCTGCCTTCAAATAGAAATAATATTGGGGGTTTCGCTATCTTTCTTCTTCTAGCTTATATCTTCGTCTCGTTAAATATAGAGTCATTTAGGTAATGGTTGCTTAATCTAGTCCTTAGTCCTAGTAACTATTTTGGAATAAAACGTTTAAAAAATACTTAAAGTAATCATCAAATACCTAGAGGATGGTGGAGCATAGGGTGGAGCACCGCCGTGTCGGAAGTGATCGGCGGCGGCGACCTCTCGCGCCCGGCCTTAGTCGAGGCCATGGTGCGGAGTGAGAGGAACTTGGAAGCCGTCTCTTTTTTCTGCGAAGCAGTGTTGCTCGCAAAGGAGGAGGCGGAGCGCGCGAGGGAACTATCCGCCGCAGTAGGCGACATTCGGGGATCGAGAGACAATCGCTGGCTACCGTAAGCCCGGGTCTTTTTGCATTTGTCTTTTGTTTTAATAATACCTTGACACCGGTTGACCACCGGTAACCGAGGATTAGCCTTCTAAAATTTTCTGTCGGCAGTCAAAGGCTTAAATCTAAATTACAAAAATTAACTAGCTTTCGCCCGCGGCTTTGCTCTCGTGGTATGTTGATAAAACCCATTTGTTAATCCATGATATCGCCTATCTTTACACCAAATTTCAACTTAATAGGTCCAGCTGTTTATGCGTGAAAGAACAACAGACATATGTCTAAATATATTCTTACAAACTCACATTTATAATACTCGTAATATGTATAGTATTGAGTATAATATTAACATTTTCTGATGTAAAAGCTAGGTCACCCGTCAGAGCTGAGATTACCACAATAACTAATAAACTCCCTTCCATGTAATATTATTATGAATATTGATGCAAGTAATTTAATTTGTCAACCAGTTGCGTTTTATTACATAACCGTCAGTTCGCACACAACTTTTTACCACGGATTTTTGCATATTAAATGAACGATTGTTGTTTATCGAATTTACCTAGATATAAAAATTAATATTATTTTATCGATAAAATCAATTGGTTGTAACTTGTTTAAACTCAAAAAGTGTAATTTTAAAGAAAACCGTATTGGCGGCCTTTATCCTATCGGTGTTTATTAAAGTCAAAGTCAAAATCATTTATTCCAACTAAACCATAAATAGGTACTTTTGAAACGTCAAAATAGAGAAGTAGTCTGTCAGTCTGTTCGTCAGTGAATCTAGGTGCTCATTCCAAATTGTAGATTCGAATGGAGAAGAACGAGCAATTAACTCCATTCGTTACTCTTTTAAAAAAAAATGTTTTACAATTTCAATAATATAACATTGAACAATGCAGAGACAAGTTGTAAAAAAAAGAACAAATGAGGGGACCTATCATAAAATTTTACTCCTTTGTCGTCTCGAACATGGTTCTCACATATGCGTACTCACAATCTTTAAGAGTGCTTCTATATAAACTTTTTGGATATATAAATTAAGGATGCATTATTTTTGAGAAATTTACCTAACTGCTGACTATATTTGAGTATTGTCCAGTGGAGCCGATCAACACGCTGCCAGGCATTCTTATCCTCAATATTAGCTTATCACACAACATAACTGGAGTGATTCCACGGCCTTACAGAAAACTGGCGTGAAACAACCACAGTGTTGTGTTTCGCCGTGTGAGTGAGGTTGCCTAACCCTCCCCAATCATAAATCCTCAAGAAGACAGTCACTTACAACTCCTGTTGTAATTCCGAGTGTCCATATGGGTGGTCGAGATGACTCTATTTCTATTCATCGGGAATTTCTCCGCTCTCAGTGCTATAGGCCACTGCACCAACCGTGCAGTCGATCTATGGTTCTAAAAAGGTAAGGCTCTCGTAAGCACTTACCAAGTTTCGAAACCGCGCCTTCGTGCATGAATAGCGGGCCTTAACCTTACTGATTGCTTACCATCATTTACAATAAAAAAATGTATAAATGAATTACTAGAAATTGTCACATATCTGATAAATTTGTCGTTCTATGGCGGAATCTTTCCTGATGCATTAAAATTCTCTATAGTTAAGCCTATATTTAAAAAGGGAGAAAAAGAATACCTGTGTAACTATCGACCGATAACCTTAATACCAATCTTATCTAAGGTATTTGAAAAATGTATGCATAAGAGACTTACGGAATTCTGTAGTAAATATAACATAATAGATAGGGATCAGTATGGTTTTCAAAAAAAACAGATCTACAACTATGGCAACCTTTACTCTCATGCAAGAAGTGTTATCTAAAGTTAATAATAACTATTTAACTACAGGTTTATTTTTTGATTTAAGTAAGGCGTTTGACTTAGTTCCACACAATCTCCTACTACAAAAACTAGAAAATAATGGTATCAGAGGGCCGGCTCTTCAATGGATAGAAACTTATTTAAATAATAGGCAGCAATGTGTTGCTATCAACAAACTTAATAAAAACCGGGAGATGGTTCAATATTTATCCGAGTACAAAGATAATAGATGTGGAGTGCCACAGGGGAGTATATTAGGTCCTATTCTATTTGTCTTATATATAAATGATATCACTCACATTACAAACCATAAATGTACATTATATGCTGATGACATCTCTATTATAGTAACTTCTAATAAAAAAGATAACACGATTACTAACCATGAAATAGAAATAAATAACACAATAAATATAGTAATGAAATGGCTAGATGCAAACAAATTAAAAATTAATTTAAATAAATCTGTTTACGTTCAATTTAATAAAAGTAACAACAATAAATATAATATCAAGTTGAATATACACAAGATACAAGAAGTTACACAAACAAAGTTTTTAGGGTTAGTTATTGACGAACATTTAAATTGGAAAGCACACATAGATCTCATAACATGTAGGATAAATAAATTCGTATATGCTCTAAGACAAATAAAAAATATTACAAATACTAACACAGCAGTAATATCTTACCGTGCATATGTAGAATCGTTATTGCGCTACGGACTATTAATGTGGGGTAATAGCACAGACATACATAGAGCTTTTATCGCGCAGAAAAAATGTATCAGAGCAATATATGGCCTACAAAATGACGATTCTTGTCAACCCAATTTTAAAAAACTTGGATTACTACCTTTACCATTACTCTATATATTTGAAACTTGTAATTTTGTGCATAAGAACATAGAATTATTTAAAACTGCAAAAGACATATATCCACGTAGCCGACGATATCCGGACAGACTGGTCCTAAGTGATGCACCCAGACTCACTAAATATAATAAAAGCTGTGTAGCTATGTCTATAAGAATATATAATAAACTACCATGTCAAATTAAAGCACTAAATATAAAACTGTTTAAAAAAAAGTTATACCACTGGCTAAATGAGCAAAATTTTTATAGTGTTAAGGAGTTTCTGGAATCTAAAGTTTAAAGATCCTGAACAAGTAAAATTGAATATTTGCATGCTATTTACGATGTAGCTAAAACATGATTGTACTTATTATTATTTCTTGTAACACCTTTATACCATGTTTTAATGCGAATAAATATATTATTATTATTATTATTATCAGGTAATCCGCCTACTAGTTTGCCTCCGTATCGCATAAAAAATAGGTCCCCATGGTAAAGTTATGGCAAGTATCGCTAACCAAGTACCAGTCACTTAAAATAACTTATGCAAACTTATTGATATTTGTATATGTATACATAGAGTAAACACAAGTAGCTGAATATTCCTTCACAATGTACTTGGAACCATAAATTCCAATAACGGGGGAAGTTTTTTCATAAAACTTGCAATATGGACAATTACTGCCAACCCCTTTTACTTTTAATAGTCGTTACTATATTATTATATAGCTTATATTATGAACTAAGTAATGCACATAAAATATCACGCTATGACTTAGTATAAAGGCTAGCTAAAGACCTAACCATACGAGTAAGTAATAATTGGAATAGAACAAATAAATACTTAATATAATTTTTGATGGCAAATTTGAACAGATTTGCTTTTAATCGTCAATATCCACACAGTAGCTACATCGTCATCAGAGTGCGTCCGCTGGATGGGTCTTGGAATACCCGTGGGAAGAGAAGGGTTTCAAAACAATGAATTCTACATATTTAACACATTCAAACAGAATAGTGTACAGTTGTTAAGGTTTAATATTGTACCTGTTGTCTAACCCTTGCTGGAATAAAAGTCATCTTAAGCGCCTCTATCACCACCATCATACAAGTTTTCAATAAAAGTATGAACATACATATGTGGCACATAGTTTACAAGTGAAGTTTATCTAGTACATAGTGGCTGTCCAGACACTGTCTTTCACACGAAATTAACTAAAAATCGCGGGTTACCCATGTGTAGGCTGCGCGACGTCGCTGCGTCCGCGCACGCTGCTCATGAGGAAGAACCCCTCTGTGGTTCGAAACTAGTAGAGCTTTTCTCAATATGAGTGATACGTGAGAATCCCGCGATTTTTAGTTAACTGTCTAAAGTATTTAGAATTTATGTACTCAGCAGCCGCAGGAGCAGAAGAAAAAACGGGATGGGTTTCGGTCAGTAAGAGTTTGAAACTTCTCGCTCCAACTAGGGCGAGATTCGGCTGGCTATCCCCGCTATCGTAGGGGATTTTGGAGTCAGTAAGGAGTCCGATGTTCCCTCTCACCTCATCTTGGACAAGATGGGTGTCTTTCGATGATTTTTCTCCTAACAAAAAACCTAAGACGAGAGAAATAATTGTGATTAAGTATTATCCCCAATCAAAAAAAAAGATTTTTTGTATAGGACCCCTAGCAGTGTAGCACTCTACGACTGTTTATAACTTAACCGGTCAAATCATTGCGGTCGGCACCAGTCACCCAGCCCTGCCAGGGAAAGGCATTAAATGTATATACATTGCCCAAATTGCCCAATCCTTCCCCTTCCCGGACCCTTCCCCAATCCCTAAATCTCCAAATCCCTAATCCCTAAAAGGTCGGCAACGCACTCGTAACTCCTCCGTTGCGGGTGTCCATGGGCGGCGTTGATTGCTTACCATCAGGTAATCCGTCTGCTCGTTTGCCGACTTATTACATTAAAAAAAGAATATATTTTTATTTTGCTTGTATATCCTCGTATACTGTAGTCATCTTGATAATCCTATTTATATTCAAAACATGTGCTAATATAAGTAGGCAACTTTAGTCCATGTTAAGTAGGTAGTAAATAGTTCAGAAAGCTACCTAACTTTAACAGGAATATATCATCCTACTTATATTATTACCGTAAAAGTTTGTAAGTATGGATGGACGTTAGTAACTCTTTCACGTTAAAACTACTGAACGGATCGGAATGAAATTTGGCACAGAGATAGAAGATAGCCTGGAATAATACATAAGCTACTTTTTACCTTCGGACCATGCTGCTGGCAGAAGATAGTTATGTAAAAAAAAAACTCTACTAGACTGGCTGTTGTTCCATTGATAATACTGAGCTGAAGGTCTTTAAGGTGTACCTTCAATCCTTGAAAAAGTGATTGAAAAAGAGTAACCATGGAGTTTCTTGCTCGTTCTTCTCCATAGGAATCTACACTTTGGAACGAGCAAATAGCTTCACTAGAGGACAGACGGACAGACTGACACATAAAGTTAAACCTTATGATATCTTTTTTGCTTGACGTTCAAAAGTGCCTTTTTTGGTCTATTTGAAATAAAGAATTTGATTTGATTTGATTTGATTTGATTTGAAAGAAAACTAGCAACGCACGTGATAGACACTTTCTAATTATAAGATCAGAAACTGGCTGTCGGTTGACGTGTTGCGAGTTTCTGTGAAAACTTCGTGTACACACCACACCCAGACCCGAACCTACAATTTATGGATTACTCCACATCCATAATAAATGATAATAATAAAAAAACAAAATGAATTACCTATCTCACTCGCACACTTTCTTTTCTTTCATTTTCAAACACAGACAATTCCTTCTTAGCAATATTGGCTACCCCTGTTCGAATTTTAAAAACCGCATTCGAAATTTAAAAAATACATTGCTACCACCAACTGATCTTTCCTGTATCATTTTATTCGAGTCAAAATGACTTTAACGCTATGTATCGATTCCATTGTGTGTTTTGTTCGGTTAGGCTTATCTGTGATGGTGGTGAAAAGGCAATGTATTGTGGACTTTGTTTCAAAGTGGATTGGATATAAGCGTTGTGTGTCGAAACATACCCAAAGGGAACAGGTGGCGTGTACATTGGCGGCCAATGGGAGCGGAACCATTAAGAAATCATATTTAAAGGTAATGTATTGCTTTGTGAGACTATGAGCCATGTTTTATAAATAGTCGACCTGTATTAGATAAATTTGAATATGGTACTTATCTATGTGCCATATACATATATATATATAGTATAGTATACGAGAACTTATGAAGATAGCGAAGAGGCTCCCATAAACCAAATAAAAACATAGATAACAGTTTACCTCATTCGTATAACAATTAATGGCGATTCCCTTTTGTCCGCGACAGTACATTAAAAACAAGCAATATTTATTTCTGTTTTTATTTTCAACTTCCTTCGCTCTGATAAATTGCTAGCACTCCTCACTTCTCAAAGCTTTTCATAGAAAAAAAAAATATTCAACCCTTCAGTTCCCTCATAAAAAGGGGAAATAAAAACCTTTTCTTTTGCGAAATTTTTGTCGCCAACAATTAAAAGGCCATTTATTTGGCGCCGCGTAAATTTGATTAATTGGCGAAAAGGTTAGCGGGAGCTCTCGCAGAATTAATATGTTCATTAATTTATAATATGGACAACAAACAGCTTCCCATACACACTGGGAAGGAATACGATTTATTTCATTATAATTGGGTTGTATAAGGGTATGTGGCTTGTAAGTGAGAATCTTATATTTATACAACAGTACTTTTTGAAGTGGTTTTTTAGAACGTTTGAGGTTCGAATTTTTTTTTACTTATAATTCACTATCGCCACCAATAAATAATACCAATGGAGTTACTAAAAGTGCGTTGCCGGCCTCTTGTGTGTGATTAGGGAGTTAAGGATAGGGGATTTGAGGATTGAAGATGGGAGAAGCGTGAGGATTGGGTCCTCGGTAACCTTTCTGACACGGCGAAACACATTGTAACTGTTGTTTTCGCCGTGGTATCACTCCAATGTCAATGGGGCCCATTCGAGCCGAAGCATGACTCTCCCAGACTTCATAATAGATATATATGGATATAATCAGCCTACGTCTGCCCCTTTGCGGAGCCATAACCTCTTTTCACAAGGAGAAGGTTTAAGTAATCACCACGCTTGGTCAAGGCGGATCAATAGGCGATTTCGAACTTATAATTTAGAAATTATAAGTCCAGTCTTGAAGGTAGTTAGACAATTTTAAATTAACATACACCTATGTTAATGAAAAACGAACGAAATCAGAACGAAAAAAAAGAAATAAATTTAAAATAAAGATAAAATCATAAATTATTATACTAAGAAATTAAAACAGTTTTAATTTGACAATTAATTCTAAGCCAAAACAAAAACTCCAAAAGAAAATACCTCACACAAAAGCGCCCCAGTTCGTATGTCCGGCAGTGTACCTGAGTCACGTCTCCCTATTGTTGGCACCTGCGTCGCCGGCTGCTCCTTCAAACCGTCGTTGACTGCGCGCCGTTGTTTATAAACTCTTATTTATTTATTTATCTATCTATACATATCTGTATATTCTGTTATTTTTGTATCAAACTTTACTGATCTGTTCCTCTTTCATGTCTAGTTCTACTGATGCATTTATTTTTACTGTATGTATGTATGTGTGACGTTACAGCTTATGATTGTGTTGTGTTTTTGAAAAATACGACGATTGTCACTTGTGCTAGCAGAGTGCAGATACTTTTATTATGTTTTGAGACTGCCATGCTTCGGCACTAATGGGTCGGCTTGACTGGACCCTCACAAAAAACCGGCGTGGAATAACCACAGTGTTATGTTTCGCCGTGTAAGTGAGCTTACCGGAGGCCTAATCCTTCCTCTCCTCCAATCCCTAAAATCCCAAAACTGTAATCCCCTTGAGGTCGGCAACGCACTCGTTACTCTTTTATTGTTGCGGGTATAATCCATAGGCAGCGCTGACTGCTTGCCATCAGTTAACTCAGCTCTTTCTTTCTTTTTTTTATGTATTTTTTTTTGTGCATCATGCCTGGTGGGATTTGATGTATTTTTATTTCTAAATCTATAGGTATATATTACTGATACCGATGGATCAACTTTATTTCGGCATTTCCTCTTAGAGTATTCAGATAGGAAAATGCCTGCTTGATCTAGATTTTTTTACACTTGTAATATTGGTGTATAAAAAAGTTAAAAAAAAAACATTACTTTATTTTCTAGAAAAGAACACAAAACTCATGATAAGCAATCACATGACAGCATACTTTATTAAAAAATATTCTTACTATTACAGTAAACATATATAAACTATATACTTTCTAAGCGTCAATAAAATCCGAAAAACAACCTTATTTACTTCAAAATAAATACAAATATACATCCATTACGTAACTAACAACTACATAACATGATTCCGCTGCACCGTCATATTTATCGATGCATCCACCAAGTAGTTTTATTATGACTGAAACTCGGTCAGCGATGTCGTGTGAATGTGTTATATATACTTCTATATAGTATGTATGTCACATATGCGATATAGTTTTGTAAATGGACCAAATCAAATGCAATTTAAGTGTGGGAGAGCCATTCTTCGGCCCATTTTTTTTCATGGTGTTGGCTAGTATGGGCATTCGCAACACCAAAGGAGTTATGAGTAAGTTACCGGCCTTTTAAGGATAAGGGTTTCGGATATATAAGGAATGGGTTAGGGATGGGGAGAGGAGAAGGAATTGTGCTTCTGGTAACCGTTAACGGTAACGGTTATTTCACGCCGGTTTTCTGCGAGGCCGTGGTATCACTCCAGTTGAGCTGACGCATTCGTGCCGAAGCTTGGCTCTCCCATACTTAAAGCGATCAAATGAAATGATATCACGGCTTTACAAAAAAACAGCGTGAGATAACGCTTGCGTTATGTTTCACCCAATCCCACCCTACGTTTCATCCCATCCCCAATCCTAAACCATATTTCCAAAAAGCCGGCTAGGCACTCGTAACTCCTCGGTATTGCGGATGTCCATTGACGACGCCGGTATATAACAACCAGGTGATATCTCATTAAAAAATCATTGAATAAAAATCTAAAATAAAACTTAGATAATCTCTTGTAAGCTGAGTAGCAGATATTTCAGGGAACTACCAAGAAATGTGAAAATACTTTTTATAAAAAAAACGTTCTGAGCCAAAGTTTTCTGGCTTATGGTTAACGTCTATTTTGAATCATGTTTGGAGAGAGGCCAGTTTCCGCTGTCGTGGAAGACGGGTAAACTGGTCCTCGTGAAGAAGCCGGGGCGTCCTGCGGACTCTCCGTCCGCGTACCGGCCCATTGTGCTGCTCGACGAGGTGGGAAAGCTGTTCGAGAGGATAATCTCAGACCGCCTCGTCGGGCACCTGTCTGGAAGGGGGCCGGATTTAGCGGACGGCCAGTTCGGCTTCCGCAGAGGGCGCTCCACGGTGGACGCCATCATGCGCGTGAGGGACCTCACGACGGGGACAGCATTGGCCGGGAGGCGAGTCGTCGTGGCGGTGTCTCTGGACATCGCCAACGCCTTTAACTCGCTGCCCTGGAGCTGCATTTTGGAGGCACTCCGGTATCACCGGGTGCCTGCCTATCTCCGTCGTGTAGTCGAGGCTTACTTGACGGACAGATGCGTCATCTACCCCGGTCACCGGGGCGTGTGGAATCGGCGAGAGGTGTCGCGCGGTGTCCCACAGGGATCGGTCCTGGGACCTCTCCTGTGGAACATCGGGTACGATTGGGTGCTACGCACCGACCTCCCGAGCGGCGTCAGCATTGTCTGCTATGCTGACGACACGCTGGTGCTGGCGAACGGGAGGTCGCATCAGGCGGCGGCCGACCTGATGTCACAAGCGGTTGCGACAGTCGTTGCAAGGATCCGGCAGTTGGGACTCGAGGTGGCGCTCCACAAGTCCGAGGCCATGTGCTTCTATGGCCGTCGGAGCGCGCCACCTCCAGGTGGGTCCCAAGTAACGGCAGGAGGAGTTACCATCGGCGTCGAGTCGGCGATGAAGTACCTGGGTCTCGTCCTCGACAGCCGATGGAACTTCACGGAGCATTTTCGTCGTTTGGCCCCTAAGTTGGAACGGTCTGGGGCCTCGCTGAAGCGGCTCCTTCCCAACCTCGGGGGGCCAAACGCCTCCTGCCGGAGGTTGTATATGGGGATTGTGCGATCCATGGCCCTCTACGGTGCCCCTGTGTGGGCGCCGGACTTGAAGCGGCGGCCGGCTCGTACGCTGGTCGCGTCCCAGAGGGTCATGGCTATACGAGTAATCCGCGGGTATCGCACGATCTCCGGGGAGGCGGCGAACCTCCTTGCCGGATCACCGCCGTGGGATCTAGAAGCGAAGGCGCTCGCGCGCGTCTACAGTTTGCGCGCAGACGCGCGTCGCCGGGGCGAAGATCCTCTGCCGCGCCAAATAAGTGCGTGGCGGAATGAGCTCCGGCGAGATCTCACGGCAGAGTGGAGACAACGACTGTCGCAACCGAGGGCCGGGCACGCTACCATAGCAGCGGTAAGACCCCTCTTTGAGGAGTGGCTTGAGAGACGCCACGGCGTCCTCACCTTCCGTCTGACGCAGGTGCTTACCGGGCACGGCAGCTTCGGTAGGTTCCTGTTTCGGATTCAGCGGGAGGAAACGCCTGAGTGTCGTCATTGTGAGGACCACCTAGAGGATACGGTGGAGCATACGGTAGCGGTATGCCCTGCCTGGGCTGAGCACCGCCGTATCCTCAGGGAAGTGATCGGCGACGGCGACCTCTCGCGCCCGGCCTTAGTCGAGGCCATGGTGCGGAGTGAGAGGAACTGGGACGCCGTCTCCTCCTTTTGTGAAGCAGTCATGCTCGCAGAGAGAGAGGCGGCCCGCGTGAGGGAGCAATCCTCCTCCTCACGCCCCAGCAGCCGCAACTGGCGACACTACGGGCGTCGGGGATCGAGGGACGATCTCCGGCCACCGTAAGTACGGGCCTGCGGTCGGCGAGTAAGGGCAGCTCGCCGCCCGACCAGAACCAGGCCCGAGCGTACGGCGCGTAGCGTTCCGCGCGCGCCTCAAAGAGCCAATAGACCACCACAGACGGGGCCCTAAAGGGCTGATGTTCAGCCGGGGTTGCGGGGTAAGCGCAATAAGGTACCGCGACCTCGGCACAGAGCAGGAGAAGGAACAGGGGGGTTTTTAGTCAGTAAGAGTCTGACACTCCCTCCTGCCCGGCCCTGGGCGGGAGAAGTCATTTGATGATTTTCCCCTCACAAAAAAAAAAAAAAAAAAAAAAAAAAAAAACGTCTATTTTGAATATAATACTTTGCTGTAGTTATCATCTTAATTCCCAAAGTAATAGAGAAATGCTAGGCTTTAATATTAAAAACATAAATATAAAAACTATTCGAAATTCAAATCAATCAAATTTTATAGTGAAAATAAAAAGCAGAATTTATTGCAAAGCCTTTAGCAACTAAGTACCATAAATTACAAAATTCCTAATTAAATAATAGTACCTACCTTAAAACGCAAAGTTGATTAATTAATTCAATCTTTACTCACGTTTGTAACCGCAAAAAAACCAAGCGCGTGCCCCTTAATTAATAAAAAACCCAAAATCCCTCAAAAACCGAAATCTCCTTAATATTTTCTTAAAACCCTCATCTCGCCATGGTCATTAATCTGTGCCCTGTAACCCAGGGGTTATTAAAACACTGCGGTCCGTGAGACCGTCCCACACGGGGCCGTGGACTGTGACGGCCGGCGGGCGTAGGGTTACCAAGATACCCGCTTGATTGCCTACAGGTTGACGCCAAAAGCATTCCTTTAGCTTTTTTTGAATTAATTGCCGGAGAATTTTTCTGCCCTTTTTGTTGGGAAGAGTCGGGAGTAATTTTGTTTGGATACATTTTTATGTGGTCTTATTTATTAGGCTAGCTGACGACCAAACGATCGTCAGCTTTATTCTCTCACAAAAAAAACTGTGATTTCTCATAGATTGACCATGTGCCAATATATAACTTACACTTATTATAAGCGCCATAAGTAGTCTATTTGGCAAATGAAATCTTGTTTTAGTACGACATACACATTTGCGTATAAATAAAATGGTGTAGGTACAATAATGAATTTCATTATATCCCTTGGACTGCAACTGTAGATTTTTTGTATTTTTTTTTTATATTTAATTATTCATAAAAAAATAATAATTACCTGCAATAAAAACTACTTCCACAGAGAAGCGTCACAGTGCTACCTAAATATGAAGTGAATGCAATTAACATCAATTATGAATAAGTGTTTCGTAATTTTTATTTTATTTTAAGTAATAAAAATATTATTAATCATTCAACCAACGGGCCACACAAACGCACACGTGTAAAAATAAATATTCAATTACGAACTCCGGGCGTAAACTAACACATCCTGTACATAAGTTAACCTCAAGACGTTGGGCCAGTCATCTACAGATCAGTCCCACGGTATAATTGTCCCATTGTTAGTAACTAGACCGACGTGTGATGTAATTATAACATATTGTTAACGCCCACAGCTAACGTAGAAAACGAAAATCCATCGAAATCTATTAAACATTTTGGAAAAAGCTTTCCAAGGCTTTCTTTAACTATTTTTTTGTAACATTTTGTAACATACTAGATTCACTGACAGATTTGTAATTAAGTAATTTGTAATTTTACCATATAAAGATTGACCGACTATTATTCTTTACTTTTACTTTAATTTCGATTTGAAAAGTGAATTTGGTCTGATACTTTTTTATAGCATACGAGTAGCTCGGCAACAGGCAATCAGATTACCTGATGGTAAGCAATCAGCGCCGCCCATGGACACTCGCAATACCAAAGGAGTTACTACAAGTGCGTGACCGCACTCTGGTGGGTTATTAGGGATTTCAGGATAGGGAATTTGAGGATTGAGGATGGAGGGAAGGATACTCGAAATGGTAACGTCACTCACACGGCAAAACACATGCAAATATATGCAAGTAGCATATATTTTCATATTCAAAAACAAGAGCGTTCTTGTGATGTGCAATGTAACTTTTTCCGAGATATAATTATGTAGGTACTTTCTATGATTATTTAGACACTACAGACAAACGGTGAAAAAAACATCACGAGGGAACCTGTATTCCATTTCATATTTGAAATCGAGAATCCGCCTTGAGCAAGCGTGGTGATTAATGCTTCTCCGTGTGAGAAGAGGCCTTTGTTCAGCAGTGGACACTTATAGACTGATGATGCGCGATGTGATATGACAATAAGTTCACCCCTAATTATTATGAAGGACTCAAAACATAATTAGTGAAATTTAATTAGACCTACGTAATGAAAGAACATTTATTCAAAGCCAAAAATATCATGGAATTTGTAACTTTGTACTAATGTTTAGAAAACTAGTTAAATGGAACTAAAAATAGAGTTGTCGTAAACATTTTGTTCTATAAATAAACTTGTGCTTACCCCTTTGAGAGATAGCAAATGAATTCCGTAATAGCAGCTGTGTAGGTATAGTTCCAGAAATTTGACACAAAAGTCGGAAATTCTCGGAATGCCAATGAAATGAGGCGTTTGACACCAGCTGTTAATATTTTGTGAATAGCTACCATTTACAAATAGATATATATTCAAACGCACTACTTACTATATATAACAAAACCCGCCCACAAAATAACATGACCCAAAACTAATTCCGAAATAATTCACACACAGTGTTACCTGCAAAAAAATGGAGACCACTTGCGTTAATTAATAAATTTATAGCTGGCAACACTGAGAAACTGCCATTACGGGGTCCATTAATTAATGGGTGCCATTTGGAGGATTTCCTTTGGGGTTGTAGGGGGTGAATGGAGCATAAAAATTGGGCATTTTCTTGTTAATTTAGATGTTGATTTCTCGCAAATGATATCGTGCTAAATTACACAAGCGTGTGCCCTTGACAAATGTGTTTTGCTCGTGATTTTTGTGTTTACTTCATTACGGTGCAGACCCACCTTTCTTTCGCTCGGTTTCTTACTTATTTTTGAAGAGGCATGTCAGGATCTTATTTGACGTTGTAGGGCACTGTGCTAAGAATGCTATTACTTTACTGTATAACAAATTTAAATTACTAGCTTTCACCCCTTGCTTGGTTCCGTTTGATCGTAGCGAAATGTATTATTACATTTGCCTACATCACTTAAAAACATTATAGCTATCTATCAGTGAAAGAATGTTCGCAATCTGACTATCAGTTCCTAAGATTACCCCCTACATACAAACTTACAAATTTTACTTCTTTATAAAATTTGTATAGAAGTATAGATGTTCACTGTTCATTCTCGACCCAGAGCAGGAGAAGAAACGGGAGGTTTTTGGTCAGTAAGAGTCTGACAGTCCCTTCCACCCGGCCCAGGGCGGGTGAAGTCAGTTGATGATTTTCCCCACACATAAAAAACTTTATTATAACTTACTTTAAATATTTCGCGTTTTTTTTAGATAAAAAAGATATAAAACATCTAGGTACATTATGGCTACGGATATTCAACCCACTATTAACTTCTTCCCCTAAACAAAATACAGGAGGGCTAATATAACGTAACGTTTTATTAAAATAAAGACAAGCAAAGACTATAAATTCGTGCTCATAATATGTTGCTCATTTGCAAGCAATGTGTACAGAGTAGGAATGATTTATTACAACAATATGGGGATGAGTTACTGCTTCACGAACAACTTTTACTGCGCTGCGGTTTTTAAACGATACAAATGAAATTGAGGCCCCATCTTACGTGGTGTGACTTCTGCTGGGAGTCTTGTGGTCGTAAGCTCGACTGGAGATCGTGGGGAATTGTTTTAGATTTCAAGTCGTGTATTAAAAAGACTATCGACTGAAGTGGTCGATTATTTTTAACGCGATCTCTTTTTTCAGGATGTAAGTGTATATTTTATGTTATTTGTAGACCATTATGACCAACATTTTCATTATAACTTTCTTGAGACATACTAAATTAATTATTATGTTTTCGGCTTACTCACGTATATATTGAGCCAGTAGCAGCATGACAGTCGCCGCGTCGCGTGTCGCGGAATGCTGCTCATGAATATGGGCCTTAATTCAATTCAATTCTTTATTTGCATTCCATATGTTATACGGGTGATATTTTATAATGTTGACCCAAATATTAGAAACAATATGGACCCGTTAGGGCACAGCAAAAAGAGTTTGGAGAGGTTTATTATACAGTACATATTATCTAGGTTTGTATTATATCTATGCTTATTACTGAAACTGAAGTACACATGTTGCATTCTTATTTATTAAACTTATTAATACTTATCTTAATTAGCATGGCTTGAAGCTAATCGAGTATCTCGTGAAATTATAACGTGATTAAGCCGAAAACATAAAAATGAATGACCAAAATTGCCAAAAGATAAATAAATATGATATGATAAAAAGTCTGACACACCTGATTTTAATCATTGCATAAGTGTCACCAAAAATCACCATAAAAATGTCACCGTATGTCAATGGTGTCTACAAAATCATGGAAAATACATGTGTTGTAGTAAAAGTGTCATTGTTAATAACCAGATTTCGGACTACGGGCCACAAGCTCAGACCTTGGGCTTACAATATCCAAACTAATACGATAAATGCGAAAGTAACTCTGTCTGTCTGTCTTTTCTTCACGCCTAAACTATTGAACCGATTTCTGTGAAACTTGGTACAGACATAGTTTGCAACTCGAGAAAGGACATAGGGTAGTAATTATACAAAAATCTGTAGGAAGCAATTCCGGAACCATTCCACGCATACGGAGTCGTGGACAAAAGCTGGTATGTACATATGTATGTGGTGTTTAGGCAGCATTCCAATCACCACTTTGTAGACTAAGTCTAAGCCTAAAATCTTAACAATACGAGTACTACAATAGAAAAGAAATATATTTCATATAATTGTAAATAATTCACAAAATCAGATAGAAAATAAAGTGAGCGACCAAAACTGAAGGTTTGGCAGTAAGCGGCACACTGTACATAAATCATTTCCCTTTTAAAGCGTGAACACGTTGCTGCAAATGAGAGTCTTATTGTGTACGGAATATAATTTATAGTTGTGTGTATTCGTGTGTCCTGGGAGACGACCGCGGAGGGAGCTTCGATAAATACATAAATGTACAATGTATGTATATGTAAACGTAAAATTTTAACTAAAATTTCAATTCTTGTTTACTATTTTATTTATTATGCGAAATCTTACACATCATTTTTCGAAACTCCGTATTCGAATGACCGTTACATCTTTTGGCGGGAAAATTTACTTAACTGTCACATTTGACAGCTGACAGCGTCAACTTTTTTTAATGAAATTCTTCGGCCAACAATCAGATGTATTACTTGATGGTAAGCAATCTGCGCCGTCCAAAGAGAATATAAACCACCCAACCACCCACACACAAGGTTATATTGTCATTGGCGCCGTCCATGGTCTCCCGTAACTCTAAAAGAGTTACTAATGCGTTGGCTCTCCCGCACTTATTACACGTTAGTTAGTGTTGCACACTGATTAGACTAGTTCTTCATTTAGTTTCATTTCGTCTTCCACCAATAGCTAGAATGCATTATCTACGAACAAAATTATGACTATTTGGTTGCCGGCAAGTATTCAACTTCAATTTTATGATCTGGCAGAGTGCTCTAAAGGTTTTCATCCACCACGTCAAAGCTTTCCCCTACATCTTCACCAAGAAGCCCGTAAGTCTACGTTGGACCTTTTTTATTGATGATACTGATGATGGTAAGCAATCGGTACTGTTACTGGCCTTTTGTAGGTTGTTAGGAATTGATGGATAGGAGGTTTGGAGATTGAGGATGGGAATTGGGGCTCATAGCCTTGTAAATGTGGTATTAGTCCGGTTGATCCATCTCATTCGTGCCAAAGCATAGCTCTAAATGATTGGGCCTATCTCTGATCCCGAACTTACCTAGTTTTTAAATTCTACCCCCTAAAATGCATAGCCTTCAAAGTGAGCAACGCACTCGTAACTCGACTGGAGTTGAACGTGGCAATGGATAACCTCGATTGCTTACCCTCAAGCAAAATAGGTCCCTCGAAAGTACTCATCAACAATATTTACAGACCAAAAAATATTCCACAAATTAATTAATTTCCTATAAAGTTTCAGTGCATTGCATAATTGCCCGTAACGTATGGATAAATATTGTTTTAAGGTTTCATTTTAATTGCATCAAACTGTTTGTGTTGGTGATAAAATCAATTAGTTTAATATTCTCGTTGTAATAATAATGTCATTGATTTGTTACTGAGTGGGGGATGATCCGTTTTTAATTACTTACTAGTGGTATCAGTGTCAGCATCGGTGTTATTGTAATCAGGGGGTAGGCAGAGATCTACTTATTTCATGTTACCTTGTTTTGTCGAATATCTACTTACTAATATATTACTTTTTACCTTCAAAGGATAAGGACGAGAAAACTCTAGTACTAAGACTTCTAACTTACGCCTGTTCATCAACATTAGTCCAACTGTCACCAAACTGCATCTCCCAAACCGAAAGAGTTGTGGAAAGATGAAATATTTCTGCTAACCGTTTTAAAAAAAAAATGATTTTATATTGCATGGTTGGTGCGGTGGCTTGGCAAGAGGCTGCTCTGCAACGTTTGGTGGGTCCGATTCCAGCATGGAGAAACTCTTGTGCGATCCAAGAGATGTTGGCCCAGGTATAGGTGTGAATCAGCCGGGGTTGCGGGCTAAGCGCAATGAGTCACCGCGGCCTGACACTGTCTCTCGCCTTACCCTGGACGGGAGAAGTCATTTGATGATTTTCACCAGACAAAAAAAAGGTCTAGGTGTGATGTGTGTGTGTGTGTGTGTGTGAAATTGTATATGTATTTGTAAACGCAACCACGGGGAGAATATCTTAGTGTAGGTTTTAAACAAAACGTCTGTAAATTTTGACTACCTATGGAATCAAACAACTATAGAAATAAATAAATTATTATTATTAAAATAAATAATTCTTTCATATTAGGTTCATCTTTATTTCAAAATAATATACATTAGGTTACCTTAAAATTTATGTTCACTCGTATTTATTTCCACTGATAATTATCCAGTTACAACCAGATTATAACATGTAATAACCGGTTCGATCCGGTTACGTCCTGTCCGAACCAGCATCGAAGAAAGGTGCAGAATTAAATGTTAATTACTTTTTACCTTTAATTTGAATCATGGTGGATTAAGGAGAAGATTAAAATAAAGCGATTTATATATGCTTACAGCAGGCAAATAAGGCTCTTATGCACATAGACATATAGACTGATATGGAATATGTATTGTTGCTAATTAAATATTTTTGTTAAATAAAATATGTGATATGATATAATAAAACAAATCCCCGAGATTAAACAGCACTAACCCAGTGGCAGTTAATGAATAAATCATTTACAAATCCCACATAATGCCCAACTTATTCGACCAAAACAAACCCGCCATAATAATCCGGCCATCCAAATAATAGTAGGAACAATTAATTTATTATTATTATTATTGGCCTAAACCTTACATTTAGGTTTCATTAAAAAGCAATAATTTAGCTAATAACCGTTTTACGGGAAATTCGCTTATCGAAAACGCCCGGGGGAGCAACCGGTTAACCGGTTGGAACTGCATTAATCCGGTTTAATGTGGATTACAACCGGATATTGGTGTTCGAATTGATAGTTAGCTTAATTGGATCCAGGTGTTTTGGCGACAAGTTTTGAGTGACAGCCCTGGCAGGGTTGGCTGCGATTTGTAATTGTGATGTGACCGGACATGTTTTATTTATCAGGTCGAGAAGTTGTTCGTAATTTGTTGAGTTGCTCGGAACATTAAGTTGATAGGATTGCTTCCTGATGACTATGTTGAAACCTTATTGAGTATGGGGGTTGGCAGTGACATTGTAACTGATTGGAAACTTTTTGGGGAGTTTTGAAGGTGATTTATTGTGTTGTTTTGTGTATATTGTAAGAACACGTGTGAGTAACATAACAAGAAAATAGTTGATTGGGTAAATCCTACTATCTTACTATAGTAATAAATGTGAAAGTTTGTAAGAATGTATGAATGTATGTTTGTTATCCTTGCATGCAAAAACTGCTTCATCGGTTTGGTTGAAATTGGGTATGTAGATAGATAGATACTTTAGTTAGATTAAAACACATTCTTTTTATCAACATAACGGGGCGAATAAGCCGCGGTCAGAAGCCAGTATACATATGTATTTACCTTTTTCTTGGCTGTTCTATAATGTATAGTCAGTTCTTAGTACATAATAACTAGTTTAGAACAATACAAAATATTGATTTCAAATAAATCACACCATTCTCGGAACGTATGAATGGGCAAAACAAAACTATCAGTTAGTTACATTGTCTATGACTAGAAAACTATTCTACAACACTGACAATTGTCAACTATCGTGTTACATACATACATACATACCTATGCACATATATATAGACGACAGCATATCAAGCTACCCCATACACTCGAATACTACAAACAAATATCAACTTTATCACAAAGTAATCCAGTTGAAAACTCTATAAAACGAATTCGACCTGTTTGGTATATCATGATAAACAAGTATCTTTTCAAACAGTTCCTGTGATGCAGGCTATATTTATCTACGGAGAAGTGGACCGGTTGAAACCTGTTGTGCTGGTGACTATAAAAACTGGTAGCGTGATGATACAGGCTCGTTCTCATGCTAACTGCTGTTTGAGGAAACTTGTGGAGTATTATAGTTTACATCGTCTTTTTTGTTCAGGTCATAGTTACTACTTAGAAGTTAGTATAAAACAAAGTCGCTTTCTCTGTCCCTATATCCCTATGTACGCTTAAATATTTAAAACTACGCAATGGATTTCGATACGGTTTTTTAATTGATAGAGTGATTGAAGTTGTTTGTTTATATGTGGTATAACATCCAGTAAATAGTGGAGAAATTAATTAGCAGCATTGTACCCGTGTACGTCGAGGTGGCTCGAAGGTTAAGGCGCCCGCTTTTTATGTATGAGGAGGGTTCAAAACCTGGCAAGTACCAATGTGTCTTTTTCCGAGTTATATGCACTTTCTATGATTATTTAGACACCACTGAAATACGGTGAAGGAAAACATCGTGAGGAAACCTGGACTTATAAATTCTAATTATAAGTTTGGAATCGCCAATCTGCCTTGAGCAAGCGTGGTGATTAATGCTCAAACCTTCTTCGAGGGAGAAGAGGCCTTTGCTCAGTAGTGGGCACTTATAGGCCGATGATGTGCAACAGTGCGAAACGGGGCGGACGTATAGTTATAAAAAAAACTTTCATATTATGTATTACGCCACTTTTTCACAAGGATTTTCTCTTTTGTCGTGGATATTTTAGTCGGAGATTGCAAACGCTATGAAGTACCGCAGCTTCAGCCTGAAGCAAGGGGAAAGAAAATGAATGGGGTAGCTTTTAGTCAGTAAGAGTATGTCACTCCCTCTCACCCCACCCAGGGCTAGAATAGAAATCTACCATGACGATGTTACCCCTTCAAATTCTAAACGAAAGAGCAGTAGCAAGCTAAGCAGTATTCCACATTCAAACTCGATCACAAGAGCAACAACAAGGAGGCTGTGTATTAAACTTTCTAAAATAAAACTGTACATGTATAGGAGGTACTTCCTCTACTCGTTAAGGGCCCAATATATCGAAACATCATATGTATCAATCATCTCTTCCGGACCAAACTTGAATCTTGTCACGTTACAGCTTGATGTAATACGACTTTATCTGGACGCTCCAAGATGGATGCTGCACTCATTTACATTTAGGTTTTTTTTATATAAAAAGTTCGTGTACATTAAAAACGCCTTCTTTTGTTTGTATGTCGAACAGTAGCTGAATTAATTATCCGATATCAATAAATATTTCACTTAGGGCAGATTTTTCAATGGTTAGATAAAAGTATAAAAGTTACCTAGGGAATAATTAATTATGATGCTGTCGCGTCAGAATGTTTGTATAAGACAGTGACAGCAACAATTTTGACTATTGAAAAATGAGACCTTAGTTCAAAACACATGCTTTTATCTGGTTAGTCATTACATTTCTAGCAATAAACACTTTAGAGAAATCTTTATGAATTTAACATGATATGGTCATGCTAACTATTAGGTGTAACGAGTTTCAGCTCAATCGGTCCAAGATATGTCCTTCTAAATTTAGTTTGAAATTCCATTTTTGATTGCAAGTTAAATGAAACCTTGCCATTATAAAAAAAAAACATTGTGTGCTATTGACTATCGTTGCGCGAACGGATTACCCTTTGTAACTTAAAATAAACAAGAAACTAAAATAAAAATGCGAAGTCAAAGATGGACCCGTAAAAAAAATTTAAAAAAATGAGACACATTGGTTATGTATACTACACAATATGTATTCACACACAAGCTGTCAATCTTTACATATCTTTAGAAATAAGGTTCCAAATAATATTTAAGTTGTTAGTAAGTTCTTTGTACGTCATACATAGAGTTCTGCCTACCCCAAGCCTCACATCTGTCCGGTCGCGATGCACCTGCGGCTGACGACCTGTTACTGTCGCTTTTTATAGCCAAACCGGTTTTAGCCAGCTTGAAGCGGTTCATGCAAGATGGGGATAAGAAATTAATCGATATCTTTTTGATTGATTTTGGCGCGAATTTGTGGAATAAGCCTAGGTTGAAAGGAGGATGATAAGGCTGGTATGTTGATCAATGAGTAGATAGATATTAAGAAAACGTATCAATATTACTACATAGTTTAAATCAAAGTCGCGTTCTCTGTCTCTATATCCCTATGTTCGCTTAAATCTTTGAAACTGCGCAACGGAAACGCAAATCTTTGAATCTTCTAATTTACTATTTGCTGTGCCCATCAGGGTCCATGATTGTTACTATACATATTATTACCATCTTATCTTACATTGTGGATGCAATAAAGAATTATGATTATGATTATGAAAAACGGATTTTGATGCGGTTTTCTTAGTAGATAAAGTGATTTAAAAGGAAGGAGTAACCATGGAGGTTTTTTTTAGTTATTCTTCATTGGAATCTACACTTTAGAACAAGCAAATAGATTAACAGAAGACTGACCAGGAGTTTAATTTTGTTCAGCGTTAAAAAATGAGCTTTGGTCTAATTGAAATAAGTGAATTGATTTTAACATAAATAAGCGTGGTAAGAAATCAACTGCATCGTTGGTTTATTGGTAATAAGCATACACAGAAAACCGACGTGAAGCAACGAAAACGTTGTGTTTTGCCGTGTGAGTGAGGTTACCGAAGGCCCAATCCTTCCCTTCCCCCAATCCCTAAATCCCCAAAAAGTAGGCAACGCACTCGTAACGCTTCCATTGTTGCTGGTATCCATGGGTAGCGTTAACTGCTTACCATCAGGTAATCCGTCTGCTCGTTAGCCGTCTTATTACAAAAAACTAACTACTACAAATAAGCTCAAACTCCAGAACAATACATACATGACAAAGTGTATCCATTGTTTATATTGAATTCTGCCATACAGATACAAAAACGAAACGGTCACTCTCCGCCATACATGAGAGTATACTTGTGTCAACTCGAGCACCAAACCAGTGCAGTGTGGCGTTCAACAATTATGACTATTTGACACTAGAGGGCGACAGATGCTGTTACAATACCACTGTAGTGTAATTTCCATGCAATTGTAGAGATGCTGGTGTTAGGAATAGGAACTCCGATTAATTTAGTTTGGTCAGTAAATGGAGTAACTAGCATAGGAGATAATGGATAAGGAATGTGAGGATTGATTTTTGTAGTTTTTTTTAAATGTAAGATTAGGAGTGGCGGATACGAAACTTTAGGGAAATTTACTAATAACGTATGTATAAGTAAATTGATAAGAATTTAATAAAAGCATGAAAGCTACAAATGTATGCTATACTGGCTACTCTCGCGCGTTTTCACCCGCTGCTCGGCTCAATTCGATCGTAGGGTGATGTTTTATAGCCTATAGCTCTCAGGAACATTGTAGCTATAGGTTATCAGTGAAAGAATTTTGGCAATCCGACCAGCGGTTCCAAAGATCACCCCTTTTTTTGGTAACGGGGGAAAACCGTCCAAAGGCGCCTAGCTTTTTGGGGAGAAAGACTAGGGAGTGTGGGATTTTTACCTCACTAAAACCACCCCGGTGGCCACCCTCATTACCTGTAACCACCGGGTCCTCTACAAGAGACCTACTCCGGAACCCCCCCGGTGAAACGCCTGTGACGGCACATCCCTCGAGTAAGAGCCTCGCTGTGTACGGCGGTACGTGACCACTGTACCACCGTCTTCCCTGGGACCACTGAATGAGGACCTACAGTCCCTACATAACAACTTACAAATTTTACCTCTTTATACATTATATTAGTTTAGATTTATAAATTTTACCAGACCAGTGTTACCAGACCAGACCTGTGTTATCTGATGGTAAGCAATGTTATGTAATATAACTCCAACAAGCAGGCGGATTACCTGATGGTAAGCAATTGGCACCGCCGATGGACGCCCGCAATATTAAACGAGTGCATTGCCGCCCTTTTGGCGATTAGGATTTCGGTTTGGGTGAAGGGAAAAAGGATTTGGAGATTCATATTCAAATCTATCAATTACATTATGACCTTTAAGAACTTAGGCGACCCTTCTAATGTAAAATATCTCTTTAAATTTTATATCAAAATGATTAACCTGAAAATACTTGAGTCCGTAACAGAAAACTGAACAAACTCGACTGAAAACAATAATGACACGCAAGTTCACAAATTCTTCAATTTACTTGGAGGCTTGTAAAAAGTGTAGCTGGAATATTGGCCGCCTTCTCAATTTGCGTGCTGTGTTACTGAGTCATTACCGTTTTTCTCCAGCCTCCCAAAGTTCCAAGTGACTAGCAGTTTGCCTTGTCAAACAAAAGAACAATAGAAAAAATGTGCTTGTGTATTTCTTAAGCATTTTTTGAAGGGGTAAGATAAATTTTATGTGACTTTTTTCGGATGGACAAAAATAGGTCATTTATTTTATTTATTTATTTATGTTAATTTTTGTTACTCCGATTAATTTAGTTTGGTTAGTAAATGGAGTGACTAATAGGCTAGTATAAGAGATAACTAATAAAGAATATGAAATGTAGAAAAAGATTTCTGTACGTTTTAGAATTTATTCGTTACACATAAAAACTTTTCTAAGCTTTTGTTTTAAATAGGACCAGAATTGACGAATTGAACTTATATAAAAAGAAATATCAAGGAAATATTACTAACAACGTGTATTAGATAATTAAACAAAAGAAAAAAATATTGCAATTCAATAAAAAATGAAAAAAAAATCTTTAACATAACAACAAATTTTTTTTTATGTGATATGACCGCATACTGGCAGACGGTAATCCGTCTTGCTTACCATGAGATAATCCTCAAACAACCACAAGGTGGTTCTCATTATAATAAGTATTAATAACTTTAGAACGAATTAATTTCCTGTCTCACTCTAACATATTCTCGTCCCTAAATGCATCGTAGACCGGACGCGAGTCCGAACTATTTTTTTATACCAACTCATCACATAATCTTGGTGCCTTCTTTATTAACATTTTAACAAATACTGAGACACCTTCACAATCAGCTCGCAGTAAAAGACAGACAAAGCGAATTAGAAAATTGAAAAGTCCTGTTATATGAGAAATGTACCCCTCTACCCACCTTCCTTCTTATCTCCAAACCTCAAATCCCTAAATACCCACAAAAGACCGATAAAGGAATTTTAACCAAGTGCATGTTCAAGTCGTATCCTATAAGAAAACTGCATATTTTTTTTGTGATAGGGCGGCAAATAATGGTACCGATTGTTTTAGCAATAGGCACCGCCCATTGACACCCGCAACAACGGAAGAGTTACGAGTGTGTTGCCGACCTTTTGTGGATTAGGGTTACGGAGATTTTCGGATTAGGGATGGATCCTTCCTCCTCCATAAGGGGAAGGATTGGGCCTCCGGTAACCTCACTCATACGGCGAAACAGAACACTGGGGTTGTGCGGCCATGGTATCATTCCGGTCGAGCCGACCTATTCGAGTCGAAGCATAGCTCTGCCACACTTTCTTTTTATAAACTCAATAGGCTTAGAAGCACAGAATGGTTAGTTTTTTATAAAAAAATTAAGCAGAAGTATACTACAAGGGCTTGTACACTTATCATTACGTTAACGAAGTGATCGTCTACAATAATATAATGGTAAACAAACAAACCGTAGCCAGCATCCAGCATCCGGTTACTTAGAATATAACTTTATGCAGTTACTTGCAAATTAATTCCTGTCGCACTCGACTTACTATAATTCCCACGATAGTAAACCTGTATGGATAACTTTAACACCCTTTTATTTGTAAAAAGGATAGGCAGAGACCGTTGCGTGTAAGTATATATAAAAATGTGATACCTTTTTTTCCATTTCTATCACAAGTTCTTCTTAATAAGTTGGTACATAGTGTGGGAGTAAAATAATGTTATCAATAAGTGTGGGAGAGCCATGCTTCGGCACGAATAGGTCGGCTCGACCGGAGTAATACCACAGCCTCATAGAAAACTGGCGCGAAACACCTACAGCGTTGTGTTTCACTGTACGAGTGAGGTTACCGGAGGCCCAATCCTTCCCCTCTTGGAGGAGGAAGAATCCCTCCCTATTCCGAAAATCTCCAAAACCCTAAATCTCAAAAGGTCGACAACGCACTCGTAACTCCTTTATTGTTGTGGGTGTCCATGGGCGGTGCCGATTGCTTACAGAAAACCGTCGTGAAGCATTAATTACGTAGTATTTTGTCGTGTGAATGATGTTATCGGAGACCAAATCCGCCAACCCTTCCCCCACATCCTCTTTGCTTAAATCCGCTATCCGTAAATCTCTAACAACCCATAAGAGGCAGACAACACACTTGTAGTAACTCATTTGGTATTGCAAGTGTCCACGGAGGGCGCCGACTGCTTACCATCAGGTTATCCATCTGCTCATTTGCCGACCTATGACATAAGAAACCAAAAGTATGACTGTTTATCAAGGGGTTGCACTTTATATTATTTTTGAAAAATGGATACTGTATTCAATTATGTAATCTTCAACTTCCATGATTGTAGGAGTGCATGCTTCTTCATGAATGGGCTGGCTCAACCGGAGTCATCCCTCGGATTAACAGAAAACAAGCGCTAAAGAACACTTGACTTATCTAGAGTCGTTTGAATGAGGTTTACAGAGGCTGCAAAGCATAGAAAGCTGCACCCTAATCTCCAATCATCAAACTCTTAACAACGCAGTCATAACTCCTCAGTTGTGACGTCTATGGGCGACACAAGTTGCTTACCATCAGTCATCAGCTCGTTTGCCGGCCCATCTAATAAAAAACCTCTGCATATCCCTTCGGGGATCTTAAACTATGTGCACATGCATAATTAATTCCTATTGCAACGTTCCCACGATTGAATGCTAACCAATAAGGATTCTGTTTCGAAATAGATTTTAGTGTTAAAAAAAGTATTCCTAAGTGGTCAAACCTGTGCCTGTTGTGACGATATTAGCTAAAGGTAAAGGGTATCCTAACTCGTTTGACTAGAAGTACAACAGCTAGTTACGTTACAAAGTTAAGTTTGATTCTTAGACAAAGTATTATATGTATCTATTATATATTCTACCCTACTAATACGTCCAAACTAATATTATAAATGCTAAAGTAACTCTGTCTGTCTGTCTGCCTGTCTTTTCTTCACGCCTAAACTACTGAACCTATGTGTGTGAAATTTGGTACAGACATAGTTTGGAACTCGAGAAAGGATATAGGTAATTTTTTAACTAAAATCTCACTATTCCACGCGAACAAAGTCATCGGTAAAAGCTAGAGGATTATAAATTTGAAAGTTCGTCAAAATGTATGTGTGAAAGTTCTTTCACGCAAAAACAGATGAAACGAATTGTTTGATAAGGTATGTGGATACTGGATTAGAACATAGGCTAACTTTTAATCTACTACGCGGACGAAGCCGCGGGCGGAAACTAGTTTAACCTATTGGTTTTAGGCACACAAGTTATTTGTTAAGGAGGTAATAAAGAGACAAGTTTTTTTAAAGGAGGCAAAACAGCACATTTTTTACCTGATGGTAAGTGATTAGCGCCTGGATGCGCCATCCATGGATTCCCGCAACACCAAAGGGGTCACAAGCGCGTTGCCAGCCTAAATGGCCGGAAAGAAGAGGTTACAAGGTCGTATCAGTTCGGAAATACTACCGCTGAAAGATCAATTGTGGCTTGGTTAATTAGCTGCAGTAAAACAATAACTACATTATATGTTGTGTGTGATTTTTAACTGAAACACGAACTTAAAACATTTCCCTAACAAATTGGTATATTAAAATCACGACAAAGTATAAAACAAATTCGCTTTCTCTAACCCTTTGTCACTATGTAAGCTTAAATTTTTAAAATAACGCAACAGATTTTGATGTGATTTTTTTAATAGATACTGATTGAAGAGCAAGATTTATATGTAAAATACCATCCATTAAATAGAGACTATTGTAGCTATCTATCAGTGAAAGAATTTTGGTAATCCGACCAGAGCGGTTCCAAAGATTACCCCCTACATACAAACTTACAAATTTTACCTCTTTATAATATTAGTATAGATAAAAATAACTATATTTATTGTTTATAAGAAAGCTGTACCAGTGACGTAGCTGCCGGGTCCGATTCGGAAACGGTGCAATGATACGGCGGCAACATTCCAGTTGCTTTATTGTGGGTGCTATAAATAAAGCTAGGTCTTCTGCTCTTAGGTCTAGTTCATACGGGGCACATAATTTATTTATCATTTAGATTATAGAATAGTGACTTCCTGCATTTTTTTTTAATAAAACCTGTCCTTTTTCCGTTTTCGAGTTCCAAACTATGTCTGTGCCAAATTTCACAGAAATCGGTTCTATAATGTAGGCCTGAAAAAAAGACAGACAGACAGACTGAGTTACTTTCGGATTGATAATATTAGTGTAGAATAGATTTTGATTTTTTTTACTTTATAGATCTATAAAACCTTTTTCTGTAAATTTTTCATTTCTTTTTTTTTTGTTATTTTTTTATTCTTTATAAATTTATAAAACCTTTTTCTCCAGTGTCAATTATTTATGGAAAATATATTTTTGAATTTACGTGAATATACGTCCTTACATATAAATAAAGTCGCATTATCTGTCCCTATATATGTACGCTTAAACCTTTAAAACTACGAAATGGATTTTGACGCGGATTTAAAAATAAAATAGAATTAATGTATTCCTTAATATCAATTCTAGAACTGAGTTCAAAGTTGCAAGCACAGAGTATGTCAAGCAGAAAGATGCAATTCCGTAATGAGTACCTGTTACAAGTCCTAATGAATGCAAAGACGATCACTACACCACTGAACTAATTATGAAAACGTGTAATAACTAACTACTATAGTAATCAGCTAATTAATGAATTGCTACCTGCAGAGAAAGTACAGGCCAGAAAGTCAATTTACTTCGATCTGTCAAATTTTTTCATCTGATTTTTTACTGTATATACAAAACAATAAAGTCGAATATTGAGTATTAAAAATTTGACAGAAGGATTTAGTTGACTTGCAGGTGTATGCACTTTGCTCTCATTAATACTAATTAATGGTTTCATTCCTTTTCCCACACTTTCGTTATAGTCCTTGATTTTATGAAGATTATAAGTAGGCATTCTGATTTTTATTGAGAGTATTTTATCAAGACATTGTTTTTTTTTCGTATAATTGAGTTTTATTTTTTGTTTTAAACACTATAGCAAAATTATATGTAATTTTCTGATCACTGCCGGACTCAAACTAGCTCCTGCTCAATACTAGCCACCCAGCAGATCACGCACTAAACATTCAGCAACTATCGTCAAAGTCCAGACGTGATCTCCACTCCAGAATGGAGATCTCCAGATGGTTTCAGAACCATTTAAGTGTGGGAGAGCCATGCTTCGTCACAAAGGGTTCGGCTCGACATGAACCTGGCATGAAATAGAAACAAGTTGTGTATCACCGTGTGAGTGAGGTTATCAAAGGCCCGAGCGTACGGCGCGTAGCGTTCCGCGCGCGTCTCAAAGAGCCAATAGACCACCACAGACGGGGCCCTAAAGGGCTGATGTTTAGCCGGGGTTGCGGGGTAAGCGCAATGAGGCACCGCGACCTCGGCCCAGAGCAGGAGAAGGAACAGGGTGGTTTTTAGTCAGTAAGAGTCTGACACTCCCTCCCTCCCTACCCTGGGCGGGAGAAGTCATTTGATGATTTTACCCTCACAAAAAAACTCTTCCCCTTTTCACCCCATTCTCAGATCCTAGGCCCCACAAGCTGACAACATAGTCGTAACTTTTCTGGTGTTACGGACGACGATTGCTTACCATCAGGTGATCCATCTGGTTAATTGCCGTCCTATCCCATAAAATTTACTAAAGATTATTAATGATATTTACGACTTACTTACTTGATTAGTTGTGAGTGTATCTTTACATGTCTTTGATATGTTATAACGACTGTAATTTATGACTTTATGATATTTGTCACTGAAGATTTTATGTAACATTAATCAACTGTTCCAAACATATAGGTTTTTGCTATCGAAAATTAAAAAAAACTTACACACGAATTGTCAGCCAAATCGGTTCAGCCGTTCTTGAGTTATAATCTAGTGTGACTAACACGGTTTTCTTTTATATATAGACATAACAATTAATATTATTATGTAAACAATAATGTAAAGTTAAGTAAGCAACTGTGTCTGTCTTTTCTGCACGCCTAAACTACTGAACCGATTTCTGTGTAAATTTGATACAGATATGGTTCAGAACTCGAAAAAGGACATAGGATAATTTTTAAACGAAAAATGCAGAAAGTCACTACTCCAGACGAAAAAAAGTCGCGGGAAAAAGCCAGTGATTACATAAATGTAACCTGACAAATAATTATGATGCTGTCGCGTCAGAATGTTTGTATAAGACAGTGACAGCAACAATTTTATTCCCCAGATAACATTTATCTGACTATTGAAAAATCTGCCCTAAGTATCTAAAAAATCAACCTTTAGTATGTACACCCCTTAACACAGATATTCAGTGACCGCACAGCGTCACATCATTTCCTTTAAAACAATGTATACTGTACAACTGTATAATATATATATGTATATATAACTGTACAATATTCAATACGTTCCTTATATAAAACTTTACGTTAACTTTCATTATGATTTACTTACTAAAATGTCACTGCTTCTGTTGCAGACTGCCATTTTTTTGAGTAGTCAATGTTCTTTCTAGTTATGGCTACTAATCAGCCAGTCTTACCTGATGGTAAGCAAACAGCATCGTTTATGGACACCCGCAGTATTGGAGGAATTAATGCGTCAATGTTTTCAGAGATTTGAAGATTGAGGAGAAGAAGAGAAACGAAGAGTTGACCTTCTGGTCACTTCACTCATACGGTCAAGCACAGCGCTTTGTATTTGTTTGGAGAAAATCGTCAAATTAGGTGAGAGAAGTCTGACCCAGAGATGGGCGAGAAGGAGTGTCAGACTCTTATTGATTTAAAACCACCCCAGTCCTATTCCAGGTCTAAGCGATTGCCAGGGTTCATTATTGCTCTTAGACCCGCAACCCCAGCTAAACATCAGCCCTATTGAGCTCCATATGTGATGGTCTATTGGCTCTCTGCTGTGGTTGTTTCTTATCTGTAAGTACATCGTGAGCCCATTCATGTCCCTGAGTTGTGCCGGACTTCGGCGTTTCATTGTTGTCATGGTTGTGTCTACCGTAGATCTTGGTTTACAGGAGTTGCAGCGGTTTTGGAAGGTTGGACTTGCCCCATTTAACAAAAAACGTGAGGCCAAGTCCCTGGCAGTGGTTGGATGAGAAAAGCTGAACATCGAGCTTAGTGGCGTGCAATTGGGAAGGCCTATGTCCAGCAGTGGACGACAACAGGCTGATGATGATGATGTGGTATTACTTGACACTATCTACACAGATGCACCAATAAGATCCTTACTTAATCCTAACTTAATGTTACAACATTACAAAGTAAGTTACGACAATCGCGTGTATTTCATAATACATATTGATTAAAGTATAAAACATCGAGCCACGGGAAGTGGTTACATTTTTAGTATCATTACGGCTTGCAACTGGTTCATGGGCAGCAGAGGCTGTGGTCTAAGTTATGAGAGAACTGAGATGTTCAATATGTGTCGTCAATTGATGAAAACAGTGAGGTTAAAGTTAACTTAATTAAATAATAATGTCGCTGTGATTTTTTTTATGTAATAGGTCGTCAAACGAGCGGACGTATTACCTGACGGTAAGCAATCAGCGCCGCCCATGGACACTCGCAACGGAGGAGTTACGAGTGCGTTGCCGACCTCTTAGAGATTGAGGAGGAATTGGGGGAGGGGAAGGATTCGGAGGTTAATTCAAGACGAAGGCGACAAATACCAATGTTTTTGTTCCATTCTATGCGGTTCACAGTTATAACATAACCTGACCTACCCATTCTGCTAGAAACTCGGCTTTCATGACAATCCTTCAACTTACAGCCTGAATTTAGACATTTAGTCATTCAATAAAACGACTTGTCACTCAAGTCTTTTTCTATTTCAACTTTTTCACTGCGGTTGGCGCTAGTACGTGTCTGTATCCGCAAGTCACTTGTGACTTACTCCGTCATTAATGTAGGAACCGGTCTCACTCGCCACGAGAACGGAGAACTGAATGGAAAGGAAGTCAACGGTTTAGCAAGACGGCCTGACCTCACACCGGACTGCAACAATAATATGTGTCACTAACGCCTGCGTTATGGTTAATGCGTATAAAAAATACATTAGAATTGTGCTCGAAGCTTTTAAGTTGGCCATTGACGTTTTCATACTTCGATTTCTTATCATAAGTAATGTGTTATTCAACGAAGGTTTTGCTGTACCACTACCGACTATTACCAAGAGGTAGTAGACATTTCAATTATGAAAATAAACCTTAATTTAATCCCCATTATGTAGAAGAAGCTGTCAGTGAAACTAAGTCGATTTTTCTGTCCCTATGTACAAATCATTTAAACTACGCAACGGATTTCGATGTGGTTCGTTTTAATATATAGAGTGAAGTAAAGAAGAGGAGAAATTTAGTATCAGCGTTGCACACATGCAAAACCTGGACGTGTCGATAGTCATTAATAAAAAGGGTGTGAAATAAAAATCAAACGTTCTTAATTTGGGATAAAACCAGTACAAATCTTAAAAAAATAATGAATCAAATTAGGGGAACATTACAAAAAAATAATAGACTTTCAAAATAACAAAGTACCTAGTAGTAGTTAGTTAGTTAGTCAGAAAATGAACTCTCAAACTATTTACGCAAATATCAAATTCGAACATAATAACTATCTCTTCCGAGCGACCGAACATTGAGTTCTGTGTGACAGGCGGCCGGCGTGAGATTCATTCAGAAACCGACGAGTTATAAATTGAGGTGTTCTGTATATTAAAGCACTACTTTATATATATATATGTATGTATAAATTTATAGTACAAGTGTAAGCAGGGTGTAGTGTGATGATATTAATGGTAGGCTCCGTTTCCTATTAATGTTTTTATTCTTTCTTTTGTATAAAGACCGGGAGTTCAAGTAGGTGAATGACAGGGTATAAGGCTTTGTTGCCGCGGATATAGTGGGTTTTATGGCAGTAGAAGAAATTTGTATTGTTTTTAATGGTATTTTAATTTCTGTTTTGGTTGCTTAAAATGTTAATCTACACTATTTTTATAAAAAGAGGTAAAATTTGTAAGTTTGTATGTAGGGGGTAATCTTTGGAACCGCTGGTCGTATTGCCAAAATTCTGTCACTGATAGATAGCTACAATGTTCCTGAGCGCTATAGGCTATAAAACATCACGCTACGATTAAATGGAGCAGAGCAGCTGGTAAAACCGCGCGAGAGTAGCTAATAAGTCATAATAATAGTAATAAAAAGAAAGTATATAATATACAGTGGGCACTTATAGGCTGATGATGATGATGATGATATAATATACAAGGTGAATTTGTATTGTTCTAACAAGGAATGATTTCTAACTAAAATGTTCGTAACAATTTTATCATTTACTAACCAAATTTTCATCATCAGCCTATAAGTGCCCACAGCTGAGCAAAAGCCTCTTCTCACACGGAGAAGGTTAGAGCTTTAATCAAACGCTTGTTCATTAAGATAGATTGGCGATTTGAAACTTATAAATTATCAGTCTAGGTTTGTTTTTTGATGTTTTACTTCACCGTATCTTAGCGGTGTTTCAATAATTGTAGAAATTACTTACCGACATATAAATCGGGATAAATCACATTATAACTTGCCAGCTTCCTGCTTGAAAAGCAAGCACCTTAACGTCCGGGCCATCACCACATATAATGATACCATGTCTTCTGAACAGTTACAATACAAGAAAATTTATCGAAAGTATCAATTAACTTATTCACGTGAGTTAACCGAGAAAATCTTTACAAGTATGAAGTCATCGCCGCTACGTTCGCGCTACATGAATAAGAGTCCCGTTGTGACTTGAAACTAGTCGAGCTTCCCTGATTTAATTCACAAATAAAATAAGATTTCATAAATGTTTATATATTTATCTAAACTTTGGAAATCAAAACAGTTATTAATCTTCTTACCCAAGGACCAAATATAAGACCCCACAGTCATTATTCCAGTAACTCTCAACCTAAAATGAAATAAGGTAATTCACCCTCAAGCAGTGCTCAAACCAAGTTAATGAAATTACATCTTGAAATACAAAGACAATGAAAATGAAATCTTAAAAATAATACGCGAGAGTCTAAAATCATAATTGTGAGTAATTAGGTTTTCGTCTAGAACTGTACGCACTAATTAGCGGCTCTCTTTACATTGTTCTACGTAACGATATTATTAACATTAACAATATTATAATAACATTTTGTAATTTCATTATAAAGGTCAATTGAAAATTTGTTATTACATTTTTAGTCCAATTACACTTGGTGTAACTATCTTGCTTAGCTTCGAAAAATATAATATCTTTTTACTTATACAAAGGAAGTTGTGTTAGTTACACTATTTATAACTCAAGAACGGCTGAAACAAAAGAAGAACATAGAATAGGGTAGGGTAGGTGTAGGATAGAGTAAGTAAAGTGGGACGGATAGTGCAGGGTAGGTAGTGTAGGTAGAGAAACTAGATAGGGTAATGTCGGAAGCGAAGCCTCGGGTTAAAAGCTAGTTAAAGATTTGCCCCACACTAGGATTTTCTCCTGTGTAGTGGTTGCGGTCACAAACATACAAATTCACATGCACAATACAACCAGACCTGAGACAACTATTTGTGGATCACACAAAGAGTTGTTCCGTGCGGGTATGGAAACCTCAACACGTTGCACGGCAACCAATTGCCCAGCCACCGCACCAAGCGTACTTAGATAAGGATTACTTGTCGAGATTTCAGTTCAAGAGCAATAATTTACTGCGGCTCGGCTCAGAGTAGGAGTTAGAACGCGACGGTTTTAAATCAGTAAGAGAGAGACTTACACTCTCTCTCCTCACTTGTCATCATTATGTCTAAATAAATAACTACATTATGAATGGTAGCATAATTCTAAATTTATGAATGGTAGCCCTCATCAAATTTTATTTTCATTTTATTTACTTAATATTTTACTATGATTAATACTGTTGTTCTACCCATGTTAATTTAATTAGTTCTAGTTTTAATTTCTATATATTTTGTCTGTATAAACGCATAATTTTTAGAATGTTGGTTAGCTCGTAACTGGCTAATGTACATATATATGACCTACTGCCTATAACCAATACTTAAAATCACTTTGTATACATAAGCTGTGAGCCTTCCTTATAATAAATAAATAAATAAATGATCTTCATCAGCCTATAACTGCTTACTGCTGAACAAAAGCCAAAGTCCAGTAACCTCACTCACACGGTGAAATACAACGCTGTGGATGTTTACGCCAGTTTCCTGTGAGGCCGTGATATGGGCTCATTCGTGTTAAACCATGGAGTCTCTTCTACACTTATTTAATTTCGAAAATTCTTGATTATGATATCAATCACTTCGCTTTTCGCTTATTAAGAGACGGCATGAAATGAAAAAAATGTGTATCTTATAATTTATTTATTCACTGAAAACATTTGAGGAAACCAGAGCCCAAGTATTGAATTAATATCATCTATTTCAATATTATACCTACTATACTGGCCTTCCTACTGGATTTACCCGCGTGTTTTTTTTTATTTTGAACAAAATGCTACACTAAGGAATTGTTATACTTAAATTATTATTGTACGTTTTGTTTTGCTATATAATTGAGGTAACCGGACGTCAATTCTTCCTCCATCCCCAATCTCAGATCAGTTTACCATCATACCCAAAAAAATAACAAAGTAAAATCATTTATTTCAAAGAGACCACCTAGTATTTGAGTGAAGCTATTTGCTCGTTCCAAAGTGTAGATTCCAATAGAGAAGAACGAGCAAAAAACTCCATGGTTACTCCATGGTTAACAAAAAAATTTTTGTAAGTGTGGGAGAGCCATTCTTCAGCTCGACGGGAGTGATACCACGGCCTCACAGAAAACCGGCGTGAAACAACCACAGCGTTGTGTTTCGCCATGTGAGTGAGGTTACGGGAGGCCTAATCCCTCCCCCTGAAAGGAAACTTCTCCGTTGCGGGTGTCCATGGGCGGCGCTGATTACTTACCATCAGGTAATCCGTCGGCTCGTTTGCCGACCTATTTTCACAAAAAAGGGAAAGCAGTTTTATCTAGTTCTTTTTCAAAGGTCCCAGAGAACATAATTATATTAGCTAACATTAGTAAAATTCAGTAATCAAACACACAGACAGACAGACACGTCAATTTATTATCCCTGTTATTTATGTTATTACACGTGTCTCTTTAACTTTGAGAGGTTGAAACTGTTTGTAAGCCGCTGAGACTGGATTTTATTCGCTCATTATGTTTTAAGCTTATATTTAATAAGCCATGTAAATTAACGTACGTATATGGATATAAATAACATTTCTTTATAGTATACAGGTCGATTGACGGCGAAGGAAAACATCGTGAGGAAACCTGGACTTATTATTTCTAGTACTTATATTTTACTTTCGCGCACTGGGGGTAAGCACCTTTACGAGTATTACGCATCAATTTCGTAATTCAAATTCGATACAAAAAAACTTCGAACGGCTTATAGTCTATCGACGGAGAATCTTAACACCGCGGTTTAAAAAGTGACGTCATCTAACAACACCATTTAGTTTCGTTTAGTGGAACCTTTTAACTACGAACATTTCTAGTTATAAGTTTGAAATGTCCAATCCGCCTTAAGCAAGCGTGGTGATTAATGCTCAAACCTTCTCCGTGTGAGTAGAGGCCTTTGCTCAGCAGTGGGCACTTATATGCTGACGATGCGATGTGATTTGATAGGTCGGATAACGGATTCTCTTATGGTAAGTGATCGTCGCCTATAGGCACTCACAATACCAAAGGAGTTACTAAAGCTGTGTTGAAGGCCTCTTGTGAGTTATTAGGGATTTAAGGATAGGGTATTTGGGGATTGAGGATGGGGGGAAGGACTGGGTCTACCATAGGCCCTCCTCTCTCACACGGCAAAACACAATGTACCTAAGTGTTGCTTCACGCCGGTATTCGGTGAGGCCGTGGTATCACTCTAGTCGAGCCGGCCCATTCGTACTGAAGCACTCTTTTTCTCTTGGCATCACGTCTAATAAGCTAAACCGATTCCAATAATTATTTTTGTACTTAAAGTGTTTTTTTACATAATAAACGAAAAAAAAAACTTAAAAATATAAAGGCGGGAAGTATCAACTTTTTCTCTTTATTAAGACCCACATTTTTAATATTTTTGGCAATCTTACCCAATGAAGAATAAATTGTTTTTTTCTTTTTACCACACTCAGGATTTGACCTAAAATCAATAGAACCCCACTACCTCTCCGTGTAACGCAAACGTACAAGTTAACGTTACGTTTCATTATTAAAATTCCTCACGTGCACGCATTTTACGAAGAATGTTTGTTTTGGTTTGATTCCTGGGATGAAATTGTAGATAATTGTGCGTTGGAGTTTCAATGGCTACCGTGTTACTATAGATTTACTTCATATTTCACTAGTGTGACTATCTAGCTAGAAACTATGGATTTGATATCCAGGTGAAGAGAAACTATCATGTACTGAAATGTTCAATACAGTTTATAGTACAATACAGTTAGATTATTAATATGTATTTTAAGTTTTAAGCGATAAGCCTATCGTAACCCCAACCCAAAAACGCTGTCTGGTGTTTTACCCATTTATTAGTAGTTTTGATAGCTCGTTGAAAGAAAGAATATATGGAATTGACAATGGCATTCATGAAATACATCAAAATTAATATTAACCGTTGGACCATCATTTAAAAGCCATTAAAAACTAACTCTGTTTTAGAAAGACATTAAAGACTTCAAGTAATTCACGTATGCATTTAAGTAAAGTTAAGCAAGATTGTGTAAGTTACAGCTTAGCAATAAGTTGATGAGTTAAGTACGAGTACCCCCCACTACGAGAGGGGGGGGGTGTACTTGTAAAAACAATTTAACAGCTTCAAGTATGTGATAAGACAATGGCTGCGGGCTCCGCACTAGAAATAGGGCACTTGTGCACTGTAAGCCACGAGTAATGGCACATCTCTATAAACTTTGCAAATTCTTATACACTTACTTTCATTGTATGTACCTACATATGTTTGGTCAAAGATTAATAAAGTATAAGTATGTCTATCAATCTATATCCACAGCAGCAGTTTTTGAAGGTTGTGGCGGGCTTGTCCTATAAAAAAATAATAGGTCTCATTGTCCAGTGGACCTAATCTCATTACTAGTAAGTTTTTGAAGATCAGATGTAGTCGTTTTCTTATCGTAAACTACTAACATTGAATTAAATCTGGTACGAATCGCAAACCGATCCCTATTATAAAACAACTGCTTTTGGGTACAATTTTCGTTTGGTGTGAAATATTTTTTACAGTTTTCAAAAACTTTTTTTACAAAAATAATACATAAGTCACCGTGTGTGTCTGATGCACAACATCGCTATTTCTTGTGTCCACCCAATGTAACCAAACCTGCTACTACACTGACCGCAAAATAAATAAGTTTAAGGAATCGAGGGCAAACATGTAGACTTATCACCTGATAGTAACTCACATGGGCACCCAGAACACCATAGGAAACACTTGTGTGTTAAAAAGTAAAAAAAAAATACGTCTCAAAAAGTCCCCGCTGTGTCAGTCCTTACGGCCAGTAGTGTACGCCTCAAGTAATTAATTAAACTTGTATAAGTCGTGTGTTTGTTTGAGAGCCGCTCTCCGTCGCTAAGTCAACCAGATCCGATGCTGCACTAATTACTGCTGCCAACTTCTGAATACGACCCTTCGCCCTTTGTCTACCCAAAAACAAACCTTAACTACAACGAAACAAAGGTTATTTAATGTTGTCTCTGCAATCTTCATATATTATGTACTATTATGTACTGTGTTTTTATGCTAGCCAATCTTTAAACTTTTAAGAAAAGAGTGTTTGCGTTTTTGAAATTCCCGCAACGTACTTGTAATTCCTCTGGGGTTGCGGGCATTCGTGGGCAGTGCTGATTGCGATGGTAACATAAGGCAATTCGTTTATTAGTTAGCTGTACTTATCCCACAAAATTAAATAATTGTTACCTTTGTATGCTGTAAGCAATGATATTATAAGTAAAATGGTGTAGATAGGTTACCCAAACAAAATTCGATTTTCAATAACGACACACTGATACACACATTAACAATTCGTATGTTTAGACGTCACAGTGAGATGGCATGATTCAATAATCGCGAGTGAAAAAGAGACAAATATAAAAAAATTAGTACTTATCCACATTTTATTGTATCACTTGCTGAGCGCTTGTAACCTATCTACACGTTTTTACTTATAATATCATTGGATGCAAGCAAAAGTTTATGTGGATAGTATCACTTTTTCAATAATGTTATTTTATATTACATCGCCCATTCCTCAAGTTAATTACCTATTCCTACAATAATCAAACCCGCAAAAGGCCCGTTAATTACCTATTCCTACAATAATCAAACCCGCAAAAGGCCCGTAAAGCACCAGTAACTAGTGAAGTGACTGAACAACAGCGTATCGCGGGTTGTTTCGGATCTGGAACCGCACCTACTGCAAAAATCCTAGTGTGTGGCAAAGTATTTTTTTATAAAAGAATAATTGTCTCCTCGGGTGGCCATAGCCCTAGTCTGCTCATGTACGCCCAAAACAATGTCATAAAAAGTTTTATTCTAAGGTGAAGTTTCGCTGGCAATGAATTTGGGGATTTATAAGGTTTTCGAAGAATTCAGCCGTAGACTCATGATTGACATGGCGCAATGACAATAATAAAGATAAAATAATTTGAGAAAAATCCATATTAATATCACTGCACCTACAGAGTGTTAAAAAAAACAATGAAACTATTACTAAGAATTTTCAATTTAAATTAGACAAAACACTAAATATCTTTAATTGTTTTGTTTAAACCTATCAAAGTGAACTATAAGAACTATGATCGTTTGTAAGTTTAATGCGATCACAGAGTCTGGTGTTAATTAATATCAAAAATAATTTCATCAGACCATCCAACTTATACAACACGATGTAGTTTGAATTCATTAGTTGGTACTAATATGGATACGCCCACACTTTTACGTAAATTGTGACGTCATAAGTATCAATAATTATTATAATTACATTCCGAAATGGTAAATAAAGGTGACCAACCAATCCGATAACGATTATCATCATGATTGACCATGTATCCGTCTGATGACGAATGATTTTTATAACATCCACCACAAAAGATAATGTACTTTTTGCGATTTGTCAAAACAATTTCCTCTTCTCCCATTTTCCTTTATATACCAGACAAACACATTTACTTACAAGCCGCGTTCTACTCCCAAAATCGCTGCCATTCCTGTGCACCAGAATCTAACATGAAAACACCTAAACCAGAGATAAGAATGTCTCTTTTTCTCGTGTATTTTAGATCTCACACCGCAAATAGATGTTATCGTTTGAAGAGAAGAAAACAAAATGGTGGAATCATGACTTTTTTTTCATTGTTCTATATTGTATTATAATGATTCTATCATCATCTGAAAGCCAACTTTTATGTATTCCCACGGTTACCAATATGTCTTCCATCATCCCCTATATTCCTTTAATTACCTTTCGTTGGCAGTTTTGAAGATTAGAAGTTGTACTCAGATGTTAATAATTATTGTTAAAATAAATCTTATATATAAAAATGGATCGCAAAATGTGTTGGTAAGCGCATAACTCGACAACGCCTGGACCAATTTTGCTAATTCTTTTTTTGTTGTGTTATTTATTGTCAGGAGAAGGTTCTTATCAAAGAAAATATTAGAAAAGTAAAGGGGAAGATTAGGAAAAGGTGACCCTTTGATAGCGAGATAGTTGGACCCGTGCGAAGCGGGGGCGGGCTAGTGATTTATAAATTAAACCATTTAGCAGATAGATAGATCTGGCACAATTCCAGACTTAAATCTACAAAAAACTTCTCAGATAGAAATGTTACATTTCCAAGTATCATTTCATTGAGTTTTGAGGCTCACATCCCCAAGTTTCGATCGTCTTTACGTCTCATTACCGTCGTTGCAGTGGATAAAGGGAAGCCGACTATTTTAATTGTTCCTGCACGGGCCATTAGCTGCGGATCGGTTCAGGCACTTCGCGAAATGACCGGTCTACGAATAGTGGCAAATTACGTTAATGATCCGGTTTTATTATTAATTTCGTCCAAAGAGCTTCGTACCTAGCGTATTTTTAGTAGTCTGAGTGATATAGATAGATGATATAATTTTAGGGGTTGTCCATAATGTTTTAAACATACCGATGTGGTTATTCCGAGTATGTGTGTTGACATGTTTTGCATTCTTTGCTAGTGCTGAGCCGGCTAACAAAAACAAAAATTAAACCTAACTGGTTTAGATAATAGGAAAGTGCAAAAAACAACATTTTAGTTACTCAGAAACCCTTAATTGTCAAACACATCTATAGATAACGACAAAAGCAGATACGACAGACCGCTAGACCGATTCTAATATTTTCTTTTGCTAAGATTAGAAGAAGACTCAAAACAAAAACATTTTAGAAAAGTTCAGGAGGAAATAGTAAAATAGCAACCCTTTCAATGCATCATGCAGAGGTTAGAAACCAAAACACGTGATAGACTCCAAGGCAGTTCGATCTATACGAAACAAAAACGGCTCTATTAAGTAATAATAACAAAAAAAAACAAACTACAACGGTTCATTTTGGACAAACAAATCATATATCGCATATGGTTATGAAATCAAACAATACCCTAGTGGAACAATACTTCATCAGCTCACACCCTGCACAGTAGCTTCGTGACGAATGACGAATGACGAATGACACGGTACACATAATTAGCCGTGTCATTAGAATGATACTCGTGTCACCACCGCGTCACAATGCGATGTGCTCGTCATGAACTCATATGGAAATGATACGGACTCCGACTGATTGTAATAATTTGGTTACTTTTGTTGAAGTTTATAATTAAGTATTTTCCGAAACAAAGTGTGATGTTTTACTTGAGCGCGTCAGATTAACATATGGGGAATATTTAGTAACCTATTGAATATATCCATTATATGTATACTTAATGTAAACAGAGGAGGGAGGGGGATAAAATATAGAAAAATAACTAAATTCAGTCGTTTTCGTCAAATTGGGGGGGGGGCGGGGAGGTAGACGTCATGTCAAAGAAAAGGCGTTTAAAAAATCTGCCGATTTTATCGTCGTTTACAACAGCAATAGAGTTTTGAACGAGTCCCGTTTCTATCCCCTTAGTTAGCCAACCCCACCACGCAATTCGGCAGATTAAAATATTTTCACCTTAGAGGAGAATATACATTATTAATATCTGTCACGCTCGTGCACTAAAACAAAAGTTACATCTAATAATTTTGGAAAACTATCATTACCTCCTACCCCCACCGGAGGAATGAAATGTCATTAAGCCATTTTTCTTTCTATCACCAAATCTTCAGAATGCAGTTGCTCACTACGATGCTTGAGTAACTACAAATTTAGCATCCTGGGCTCCCCTACTACTATATTGGGGAGTTCTTTGAGGAATTGTCTTGTTTGATCCCCGCAACAGTAAGTCGTGGTGGTGCCGATGTTAAGGTACCTAGCAAGTACTAATGTGACTTTTCCTAAGTCATATTCGCCAAGCTTCGGCACGAATTGGTCGGCTTGACCGGAGTGATGCCTCCGGCCAAGGTCTCACAAAAGATGGGGTGAAACAACGACAGTTTTGTTTCGCTGTGTGAGTGAGGTTACCGAAAGCCCAATCCCTCCTCCTCCCAATCCCACTAGTGAACTCCTTTAGTGATTATGGTTTCCATGGACGGCACTGATTGCTTCCCATCAGGTAATCCGTCTGCTCGTTTTCAAAGTTAAAGTCAAAGTCAAAATTATTTATTTCAATTAGACAACATTAGGCACTTTTGAACGTCAAGCAAAAAAAAAAAAAGAAAAAAAGTATTTCAAGAGCTTTAACATTAAGTCTGTCCGTCTGTCCTCTAGTGAAGTTATTTGCTCGTTCCAAAGTATAGCTTCCTATGGAGAAGAACGAGCAAGAAACTCCATGGTTACTCTTTTTCAATGAGTTTTACGATTCATTTCTTTGTTACATCATTTAATTGATTCTGATATGTGAGAATAGTGTAACACTAATGTTTAGGCAAAGAGTCCGAATAAGAAGTTTGCTGATATATGCTATTAAAAAAAATATTCAAAATTGTTTCATTAACAAAAACTGCTTGGTGTAGATTGAATACCTCAGTGAAAAGTAAAGAACTATCTACCAAATAAGTGAGCTCGCTTTGTTTAGTCATGTATTATAATATGTATGTTTAAGATAACCCTTCACAACAATCTATCATGGCAACACTACACATTGATATTTCCCTCAAAACTTACCCATAATCTCGAGTTATTACCAATCTGACGTATACATAATGGAACGCGTCATCGTTCCGTCACACTTGTCAGTGATGACGTCACATTATCTCGAGCCTGTAATTAATAACTTGGCTAATTGATATTATATGACATATGTATGGTAGGGCACTCCATTGGGATCCGCTTTGTGCATAATGTATGTGTGTAGAGTAGCTTGTCATATCAGGTTAATAGGTACAGTTTGTATCTTTTTAAAATGTAATAGGAGGCAAACGAGCAGACGAAGTACCTGATGGTAAGCCATCAGCGACTTCCATGGACACCCGCAGCAATAGAGGAGGCACTAGCCAGTTGCCGTTAAGAAGGAGTACGCGCGTTTCTTGATCGTCTGTAGGTCGTATTAGTTCGAACATACCGTCGGCGAAAGATTATTTGCATGTTCCCGAAAATTGCACAGTTCTTGCACTGCCAACCTTGGTGATGATGATGGGGACGAAAGTATTTTCGCGTAGATCAAGCCGAACAATTTTAAATGAAATTTGACTTATTTAAATAGGGGATTGTTAGACTGAACCGGGTACAAATCCCAATTTCGAAAAGTAAGTTCAATAAGGATTGATTATCGACCTGAGAATCGATCCATATTTTGTATTTTGTGGGTAGAGCCTATATTTTAACACAAAACTCAGTTTCTTCTGTTGTCTTCTCTGATTTTTTTAATCAAACAGTTTCAATTATTTCTTTCAAGCTTCCACCAACTAACATCTACATTTTCAACCAAATCATTAAAATTATTCGACGAAATATAAACTCGAATAGCTTTCCTTCAATATTTATGAATGCTGATTAGCATATAATTAGCATAGCAATAACAATACATTAGAATTATACCAGTCCAGTATTATGTTAGTATATGTCTGGTACTAGGACAACAGAAGCGACTAGCGACTATTTAAATATTGTGACAGGCGGCGACAGACGTGACGCCGTAATGACTTGCTAAATTATGTGCATGCGATATTGACGCGAGCGATATACGAGTAGCGGGGCTCATACTATACAGGTACCTACATGTACAATAGTTTCGGGAAATGTTGTACGAATATACTATTTTACTGTATTGGCAAACGAGTAGTCTATTCACCTGATGGTAAGCGATTAGCGCCGCTCCAGGTCGTCTGTAAGACCAGAATTTTTTTTTTTTAAGGTTTGTAGGTTGTTTAGTCGTGAAATCATTCCAAAGTTTTGCTGTGCGATGCAGAAAATTTTGCAAAAATCGCATAGTTGTTGACTACCAACAATATGTACTATGATGGGAATGAAAGTGTTTCCAAATGATGCGGCGGGGATCAAATTCAGCCATTACTCGGAATACTACCAAGTGGTATTGGCGATAGTTTCTTCTCATAACAGTAGCTACATCCCTACGCATTGCCAAAGAGTCCAGCCAGTTTGCTTAGGGTAGGTATTAAAATAGATCCTTCATTATTTCCAGCTACTTACATTTATTGGTGATACATAAATTTTATAAAATAATCATCAGTTAGTTAATGGATTTTTTGAGGGGGATAATACGATGGTTTCTGCCGCCCTGGGAGCATCAGACTCTTACTAGCTAAAAACCAACCCGTACCTTCTTCTGCTGCGAGCTGGACTTCGGCAGATACGGCTTAGGGTAGAAGGTTCAATACTCAATACTTTATTGCAGGTTGACTTGCCAGTCCACAACTGTGGTATTTCGGAGAAATTTATTTCTTATTTCAGACGACTATGATATTTTTGAACCGGTGAATTCTTCAAACCTTTGAAGAAACCTCGTGAATCTTCTATTTCATAGTTGGCGGTGCATATTGCTTACCGTCACTTAACCCGACTTGACCATTTGCCCCATATACTATAAAAAAACGATGAAATATAATATCATGTTATTCTAAATGGTTATTAATGTTGTACACGGTGTCTGTCTGTTTGTTGCTCACAGTACGGCACGTGGACACGCGTGGGCGAGTTAGTGTCAAATTTAAATGTACGCCAATAAAATTAATGCGACCGGTCTGACTAGCTGTTTGTTCGTAGTTCCATAATGACCATTCATCTGTTTGAATAGATATTGTAATCAAAACATATCGTTAAGGGGTAAGCAGAGAAGCATATGAAATGCTACATACTTATCACCTAAATAAAGGGACTCCTCATGAAGTAGCGTACGGTCCTACGGTCACATACGAATACCACGATACGTAAGTGGCCTTACAGAAACCCGGCCTGAAACAACATCGTTGTGTTTCGAAGTGTGAGTGACGTTACCGGAGGCCCAATCCCCCCCCCTTCCCCATACCTATCCAATCCTTAAATATCCTCAAGCCTTAAATCGCTAAAAGGCCGGCAACGCACTTGTTGGTCTTTTCTCTCATTTGGTGTTGGGAACTTGGAAGCGTCCATGGTCAGTGCCGATTGCTTACCATCAGGTACTCCGTCTGCTCGTTTGCCGACTTATTCCTAATTATACTTATTAGTAATTCTTACGTTGTTACTTTTGCTCTTGTATAAAATAATTAGAGGTCAGGTTGATTCTTCTTACCTTTTAAGTAGGATAGGTCTGCGATGTCCACGTATTTCTTCGCGTAATAAGGCTTTGTTTCACGTTCCCACCGCAAAGACGAATTACAGAAAGAACTCATTTATTGTTAGATCTTGCCGTACGTACAATGCCGTCATCAAATCAAATAGTGATCATCAGCTGGATGTTTTTGACACACCTTTTAACAAATTCAAAAAAAGCATTCGCTGTTGTTTGGTTCCTGCTCCAATTGTTTGATATTCCATTTTGTCTAATACAAATGTTTTTTTTTTTTTTTAATTGATGTTTATTCTACTAAACCGTTTTAATAATGTTCTGAGTCGGCTTATATGTTTTAATAAGGTTGTGGAAACTGTTTTGGATGATGTTTGGTTTAAATTGTGTTTGTTTTGTTAATGCAATGTATCTGTTTGTTTCCCAAATAAAATAAAAATAAATAAAAAAAATAAAATAAAAAATAAAATACATGTGTGGTAAAAAAAACTATTTAACCTATTAAAGGTCAACATTATTTTAATACTATAATCTATGTATATAGAAAAATAATTCCTATTTTCCCTATATTTAGTACGAGTGTAACCTATTTACAAACATCGGAAACACGTGTTAAAGATTACAATGAATAAAAATATCATTGTCGTGGTGGCCCGGAGGTTACGGCGACCGCTTCTTATCATGAGGGTGAGGGTTCGAAACCACCACTAAGTACCAATGTGACTTTTCCGAGTTACATGTAGGCATATGAAACCTGGGCTTGTGTCGATCGGCCTATACGTACTGCTGAGCAAAGGCCTCTTTCAAAAGGAGAAGGTTTTAGCATTAATCACCACGCTTGCTCAAAGCCGGATTGGCGATTGAAAACTTGTTATAAATTTAAGTCCCGATTTCTTAACGATCTTATCCTTCTCCGTATGTAAGCTTAGAAAGCACATGTAACTCAGTAAAGGAATGTATCTATGTACTTCAACATGGATTAAGGATTAGGAGATTTGGAGATCTGAAGAGGGGAGGTTTCGACTGGTAACCTTACTCACACGGTGAAACACAACGCTGTGGTTGTTTCACGCGACCAGTATGGTTGTAACTTCGTTTTATCTGTAAGTAACGGCCCGAGCTGGTCATCCATCCATTTTTAGAGCCCATTATGAGGTTAAGGCATGATATATGTAACAACAGCTGATGGTTTGTAATTACTTTTTGTGGGTAAACGAATGTTAATCCCACCTTTAGAATTGTTATACATCTAAAGCAAAAGTGGAGGAGTAATTTCGAACTTCAGTTATGCTCTGTTATTTATTTATTTATTTAGGACCTCCAACAGAGTAGGTATATACGAAAATAATGAAAAAATGCCATGCTTCGACACAAATCGGGTCAGCTTGACCAAAGTGATTCGGCACAAATAGTTTTTTTTTAAAAAAAAAACATTGCCACAATTTAGGATGTTCTCCTGTTGTGGGTGCGTTTACAAACATACAATGTCACATACATATGACACCCAGATCCGAAACAACAATTTGTGGATCTCACAAAGTGTTGCTCCGTGCGGGAATCGAACCCGCGACACGTTGCACGGCAGCCAGTTGCCCAGCCACCGCACCAACCGTGCAGTCTAGACCGGAGAATTACCACGGCCTCACAGAACCAACGTGAAACAACCAAGCTTTTGTGTTTCGCCATATGTGTAAGGTTACCACCGGAGGCCCAATCCTCTTTCCCCTCCGCCGCCAATCCCTAAATCTCCAAAACCCTAATCCCCAAAAGGCCGGCAGAGCACTCGTAAGTCCTTTGTTGTTGCGGGTATGACATAATAATGGTAGTTGGACAGCCGTACAAAGCAGGACAGGGTCGCTAGTACGTTTATTACATACTGTTAACGGAATCGAAAGCTCAAAACATTTTGTCAGATCTTGATATCGAACCCGAGACACCTAGCTGTGGCCACGCAACCACTTCGCCAACGATTATTTAAAAACACATTTTTATTATTTGCATCGCCGTTAGAAACTTATTCGTCACGCCTAAACATAAATTTATAAAGCAGATAGTCTGGCGCCGACATTAGGCGCCGCCAAATCGATTATAAGCTATAATGATGAATGCGCACCTGAATCTATGGACGTTTGGATGTTGTATAAAAACGAACAGCATGAGTTATGATGGCCAGCGTTGGCCGGATGCTGTGGGCGGGGGTCAGTGGTCAAGTGTGGGATAAGGTGTGAGAGGTCGCGAGATGCAACTGGAGCTAAGAAGACAACATTTTTGAAAGTTTTTGTCTCAATTAGTTCGATAGTGGAAAAGCTTGAAAATAATGTATTTAGTTTTAGTGAATTTTGTATATGTGTTTACATACCAATAACTACTAGATAATACTATTATTATATACTAGTCTAACATCGACCTAAACATAGTAAAAATTGCATAACTTATTTATTTATCAATTTCAAGCCAAAATACAATAATCTATACTAATATTATAAAGAGGTAAAAGTAAGTTTGTATGTAGGGGGTAATCTTTGGAACCACTCTGGTCGGATTGCCAAAATTCTTTCACTGATAGATAGCTACACTGTTCAAATGGAGCCGAGCAGCTAGTGAAACCGCGTGAGTGTAGCTAGTAATTTATAAAATGCTTTGTAAATTAATTGATATTTATGTCAAATCTAACGAAAACTAATACAACATGTCGAATTTTCTTTTGAATGTAATGACATAGGTACTTATAAAGATCACAATTTTATTCTTTGACATTACGGTGTATTTATAATTATTATTAATTCTAGCGAATTTCTAAAAAATAATTATTTTATTTTCCGCAAGAAAGCCTGGCATTATAACAATCCCATAAAGAAATTATAAAGAAAACTATTGAATTTGACAATTCGTAAAGCGTATTGATTTTGACTTGACTACTTTCCAAATAACCAAGCTTCAATTTGAATCCTTCATGAGCTAAATCAAAACTTATTGACCATCCCAAAAATCATCACTTAGACCACACTCCCGCTTATAATAATTATCGATTACCACATTATCGCTTATAACTTGCAACACACACACACACACACACACATACACACCAACGACGTCACGTAGGTGTCGCTAACTTGCCAATAACTTAGTAATTACTTAACTTCACTTAATTATGACTTAACCATTGATTAGGAGAGGTGTGAGGGACTTCTTGTTATGTCTACTGTTGGTAAAATGGATTAATTATATAATATAAATGTGGGAGAGTCATACTTTGGCACGAATGGTCCAGGTCGCCCGGAGGGATACCATGATCTTAAAGAAAAAGGGCACATTGGAACAATGGAACCAGGCGGTGTCGTATTTTTCCGTGTAAATGAATTTACCGGAGACTAATATCTAGCCCGTTTCTTCTCTAGTTCGCGACCGCGGCTGAATATCATCTCTGTTGGGCCCCATCGATGCTGATCTATTGGTTCTATGAGGTGCACGTGGAACGCTACGCAAGTCAAAATAAAAGCAAAAGTCAAAGACGTTCAACATAGGTATTTCAAGCAAACATATAGGCACTTTTGAAACGTCTCTTCTTCAGTGAAGTACTCGTTCCAAAATGCATATTCCAATGGATTAAGAAGAGCAAGAAACTTTTTTTTCTATACTTATTACTTATATACTTATACTTATATACTTATTACTTATTAAAATATATAATATAATAATATTATAAAGAGGTAAAATTTGTAAGTTTGTATGTGGGAGGGGGGGGGGGGTAATCTTTGGAACCGCTGGTCAGATTGCCAAAATTCTTTAACTGATAGGTAGCTACGATGTTCCTGAGTGCTATAGGCTACGACTAAATGGAGGAAGAGGAATAAAACATCACGCTACGATTAAATGGAGCTGAGCAGCGGGTGAAACCGCGCGACAGTAGCTAGTATGTGATAAATCTGTAAACTACCACACGGAATACCTGATGGTAAGCAATCGGCGCCATCCGCAACACCAAAGGATTTAAGAATGCGGTGCCAAACTTTTGGGGATTAGGGTTTGGGTGGGATGAGGGAAAAGGAAGGATTCTGCCTCCGCTAACCTCACTCACACATTGAAACACAACGCTACATCGTAAGCGATTTTCTGTCGACGATCAATGTACCAATTCACAAATGAACGCTGATATTACTAACTCCGGTCTTCCTAAATAATCAACAAAAATGATCTTAAAAATCAAATAAAACAATCTATGTCGTATTGTATTACAGATTTCATATTTTTTTTATTTTAATAACTTCATAGTAATATAAGTTGCGGATCGTAAAATCTTGTGTGGAACTAATAAAAGACAAGATTTCTTATAAAACAAAGCGCTATAAATAATGATTCATCATCGTATTGTATTTTTAATGATATCATTAGATATTGATATCATTATTTTTTATTATTGATATCATTATAAAGTTACAAACTTACAAGATTCTGATTGACTTACAATTATATCTCATATATCCCTTACCAACTATGTTAAACATTGTGGAATGCAAATAAATGAATTGAATTGAATTGACTTTTCCAGCAGAAAATTTTCTTAACACATCACCATTATCATCAGCCTGTTTCACTCCATTGCTGGACATAGGCCTCCCCAATTACACGCCATTGAGCTCGATGTTCATCAGCTCTTCTCATCCAACCAGTGCTAGTCATCCTACGATGCCACCAGTCCAGTCAGCAAGTATTGTTTAGTGTTTTTATGTGATATATGTTTTATGTGATTTAAAGGCCGGCAACGCACTTGTGACTCCTCTGGTATTGCGGATGTCCATGGGCGGCGCCGATCGCTTACCATCAGGTGATCCATCTGCTCGGTAGTGACCTATTCCATAAAAAAAATATATCAGGCAGTTTACCTGATGGTAAGCTATCGACGTCGCCCATGGACAACCACAATACTAGAGGAGTTATGACTACGTTTCTGCCCTGTTTGGGTTCAGGGATTTGAGAATAAATGATTTGTGGATTGAGCATTGGGGATAGGAGAGAGTATTCGAAGTCTGCTTGCCACCGGTAACTTGAATTACACGGCGAAACACAACGCTCTGGTTGTTTCACACCAGTTTATTGTAGAAACGTGGTATCAAACTGGTCGAGCCGACCCATTCGTGGCAAAGCATCACTCTCTCATACTGAAACAAGCAGTATTTTATAAAGGAAGATAATTAATATTTCTGCGATATATTTAATAAAAGATATACGAAGTTTTTTGTTCAATAGAAAACTAGCTTTACCGTGGTTTCACCGTCATTCTGTACTTAATAGACAAAGGACACTAGAATTATATTGTAAACAATTAAAATTCACTATACGCGTTTATGAATAAATACTCAAAGCATTACAGACATACAAACTGAATAACTTTCAATTGAATAATATAAACAAAGTAAATTGAATACAACATTATTTTTAAATCAATGTACTCCATTAAAACAAAGCAAAATTCTACGGCTTTATTATAATATCTATTTTAAGTTATATGTTATCTTAAACATTATTTTTAAATATTTTGTTTAATATGTTATTCGATTTCAAGTTTATATCTTGTCTATTGTCATTAATTTAAATATTTTTACATATTTGTGAATGAATATCAATATATACAAGCAGGCATACTATATAACTGGATATTTTAAAATATTCATAAAAAATACATTATTTTATTATCTATTAAAACATTAATGTTATAATTTAATTGTATTCTGATGTCATTCTTATATTTGGGCTAGGCAAATATTTCGAGGTCACTGTAAACAATGCCCAGCTATAATTATTATCGAGAGATGATCTCCGGCCACCGTAAGCGCGGGTCTGCGGTCGGCGAGTAAGGGCAGGTCGCCGCCCGACTAGGGCGCCCCTACCGTTGGGCACGGGGCAAGATGCGGGCCTGGGAGCCTCCACTTACCCAGACGATGCAACCCCAGTTGCTAGAGGCGGTAGTGTCGGCCCTCTTCCCTGAGCGAGCGGGACACGTTCCCCCGGCGATGGCTTCGCCCTCAGCCACAGACTCTCCAGAAGAGGAGAGCACCGATGTCCCCGAGGTGACGCAAGCAGAGATGAGAGCGGCCGTGTCGCGACTCCGGGCCAAGAACACAGCGCCCGGACCCGACGGAGTTCCTGGTCGAGCTCTCGTCTTAGCTCTGAAGGAGCTAGAGCCCCAGCTGAGGGGGCTCTTCACGGCATGCCTCGAGCGGGGCCAGTTTCCCAGTGTGTGGAAGGAGGGGAGGCTGGTCCTGCTCAGGAAGGAGGGACGCCCCGCGGACTCGCCGTCCGCGTATCGGCCCATAGTGTTGCTAGACGAGGCGGGCAAACTTTTTGAGCGTATTATCACAGATCGCCTCGTCAGCCACTTGTGCAGGGAGGGGCCGAACCTAGACGAGAACCAGTTTGGGTTTCGTCGGGGGCGCTCCACCATAGATGCCATCATGCGCGTGAGGGCCCTGGCGGAGGAAACGGTGTCCTGGGGTGGGGTGGTGCTGGCGGTGTCCTTGGACATCTCCAACGCCTTCAATACCCTGCCCTGGAGTTGTATTCGGGAGGCGCTGCATTACCATCGTGTGCCTCCCTACCTCCGCCGTACAGTAGGGGCTTACCTGGGAGGTAGATGCGTCACCTATCGGGGACGTGACGGTGCCGGTCGGCGCCTCACGTCGTGCGGTGTCCCACAGGGATCGGTCCTGGGACCGCTCCTGTGGAACATCGGATACGACTGGGTGCTGAGAGGCGAACTCCCGTCGGGCGCCGACTTGACGTGTTACGCGGACGACACGCTTGTCACTGCCCGAGGGAGCTCGCACAGGGAAGCGACGTTGATAGCCACGGCTGCGGTGTCACAGGTGGTGAACCGCATCCGGCGTCTGGGCCTGGAGGTGGCCCTGAACAAGTCGGAGGCCATGGTGTTTCATGGCCCCCGACGCGCGCCGGCGCCGGGATCACACATCGTGGTCAGTGGGGCCCGGATAGCTGTCGAGTCCACCATGAAGTACCTGGGATTGGTGCTCGACAGCCGTTGGGAATTCGGTCCCCACTTCCGGCGGCTGGCGCCCAAGCTGATGGGTGCAGCAGGCGCGCTTTCAACGTTGCTTCCCAACTTGGGGTCCCGAGCGCCGCCTGTAGGCGGTTGTACGTGGGAATCGTGCGATCCATGGCCCTGTATGGGGCCCCTGTGTGGGCGCTCGACATGACGGCCAGTACTCTCGCCATTCTGCGGAAGCCGCAGAGGGCGATGGCCGTCAGAGTCGTCCGCGGGTATCGCACGATCTCCTACGAGGCGGCTTGCGTCCTGGCCGGATCCCCGCCCTGGGACCTAGAGGCGAAAGTACTCGCGTCATTATATCGATGGCGCGAGGAAGAGCGGGCACGGGGCTCGAGACCGGTGCAGCGGCAGATCGCGCGGCGCCGAGAGGAGCTCCGTCAGGTCCTGGTGGCGGAATGGCGGCAGAGGCTTCTGCGCCCTACCGCCTTGCTACCGTCGAGGCGATCCGGCCAGTACTCGACGACTGGCTCGGGAGAAGGCATGGCTCCCTGTCGTTCAGGGTGACACAGGTATTGTCGGGGCACGGTTGATTCGGCAAGTACCTGTGTCGCATAGACAGGGAGCCGGACGCTCGGTGCCACCACTGCGTCCATTGTGGGGAGGACACGGCGCAACACACGCTCGCCGAGTGTGTGGCTTGGGAGGAGCAGCGCCGTGCCCTCACATCAGAAGTAGGAGGCGATCTATCGCTGCCGGCCGTGGTTCGTAGTATGGTCGGTAGCGCAGAGTCGTGGGACGCGGTGGTGTCCTTCTGCGAGGACGTGATGTCGCAGAAGGAAGCTGCGGAACGGGAGAGGGAGATCTCCACTTTCTCCCAGGCCGCAGAAGACGCACCGGGCGCAGAAGACGCACCGGGCGCAGAAGAAGGGCGGATAACGCCCTCTTCCGCCCCCCATGAATGGGTCCAGGGGCGACGGACTTGGGGAAGTCCCCGCCCCCTATCCGATGGACCCGAGGCGAAGGCGCGCGCGGTGTCTACGCGCGCCTCTAAGAGGATGCACGGGGTAGTCGAACACATCACTACCCCGTGCTAGAGACGTGGCCCGGACAGACGCCCGGTCTGTCCAACACAAAAAAAGCTATAATTATTATTATGGAAATCATCGAACAATTTTCTAATAATATTTTCGTGTTATTTTTTTAAATTACCATGACCGTTGATATGTTTAATACAAATTTACATATCACACAAAAGTGCTGTACTGTATGGGAATCGCACCTGCAACGTTGTACTGTATGGGAATCGCACCTGCAACATTGCGCAGTTGTTTACACTGTATCAAGTTATCATGCAAAGAAACTCGTTACCCATTCCTTCAGGCCCTTCAGCGAAGCTGTTATTCTTGCAAAGAAGGAGGATTCCGTGAGGTAATTATCATCGGCAATGAGGTCGGCAAATGAGCAGACGGATTACCAAACAGTAAGCAATCGGCGACGCCAATGGACACTCATAATATCAAAGTAGTTACAACAAGTGCTGGCCTCTTGTGGGTTATTAGGGATTAAGGGATAGGAGAGTTCTTCTCCATTCGAATTTACAATTTGGAACGAGCACCTAGCTTCACTGACGAACAGACTGACACACTACTTCTCTATTTTGTTTTGACGTTTCAAAAGTACCTATTTATGGTTTAGTTGGAATAAATGATTTTGACTTTGAGTTTGACTTTGAGAATTAAGGATTGACGGCGAAAGTGGAAGGATTGCGCCCCTAGTTACCTTACTCATAAGTTTTCTGTGAGGCAGTGGTATCATTCTGTTCGAGCCAACCCATTGGTGCCGCAGCATGGCTCCCTTACACATTAATGGATTTTATTTTGAACTTTCACGAGCACAATCCTCTGTCTCAGTACGACCGTTACGCAAAATTAATATGGGGACATTAACAAACAAAACGTCTAGACACACACACACGCACACCTGACTCCACCCACGGGTGCGCCTACGCAACTTAATTTTATTACGCGCACCGATTGACCCGGCCGCGTGCCACATAATTATTGATGTCCCTCGATGGCTGATCAAACTACACTCATTTGTTTGATATCTTTATTTTTTTGTACCTATGTTAAAGTCAAATCATGTATTTCAAATAGCCCACTACAGGCACTTTTGAACGTCAAGCAAAAAAAATTTGAATGCTTGTCCATATTTCCTCTAGTGAAGCCATTTACTTGTTCCAAATTGTAAATTGATATGGAGAAGAACGAGTAAGAAACTCCATGGTTACTCTTTTTCAATCAGTTTTACAATTCATTTCTTTGTTACATCATTTAGTCATTTCTATTATGAGAGAACAGTGTAACTGTGTTAATATGAGTATGTATGTTAAAACATTTCTCCAGAACGGCTGAACTAATTTTGATATAAGTAGTTATTGTTTTGAATGGATTCTAAAGGCATACAAGTTTGCACGTTGCATCGACATTGGGTGAATGATTTCTACCAAGTTATTTAATCAGTGATTAGAGAAACAAATATTACAAACACTATGTTACTTTGTACCTCATAAAAAAGAGTAATTCAGGCTTTTATTATCATCAGTTTTTACCTCTTCTGACACGGAGAAGGTTAGAGCATTAATCACCACTCTTGCTCCAAACGGTTTGGCGACTTCAAACTTATCATTAAATATATCATCAAGTCCAGGTTTGCTCACGATGTTTTCCTTCGCCGTATGACAGTGATGTTTAAATTATCTAAGAATTATATAATTCGGGAAAAAGCAATATCTATCGTTGCCAGTTTTGTACAATTTAGATTAAGTTGGATTATCTTATTAGAATATTAATTGTCATTGGAAGTTCATATCCTAACAGACTCTGTTCACCCCTTCATGGAAAACACGCGTGATGTTTACAATATAATATTTAAAATTAAAATTAAAATATTCCACGAAATTTAATAAAACCTTTAATTCTGCCCACCCACAAATGTTTACATCGCATTTATAGTTTTTATTACTCACTGTTCGTCCGTCTGTCCCACCCAAACTATAAAACATGAAGATATTAAACGTGGTTACCATGTGTGTTTGTTTGTACGTTTAGTTACATGAAACATATTTTTATGTCATTATTTGAATGTGATTTCCGTTGATATTTCAGTTTTGAATATGTAGCTGAAAACTTGTGAATGCTATTGAAACTGAAATGAAATAAAAAATTAGGTACTGAAGAAAATTTATTACAATAATGACTTTATCACGTGAATTAACTGAGAAAAGCTCAACTAGTTTCAGGTCATAGCGGGACTCTTATATTTACTTACTTTGACTTAATAGGAAAAGAGGAAGAAAACATTGAGACTTAAGCATAAAATCTGAAGTTTTGTCTGCAGTACAGCATTATTAGCAAAGATTATAATCAGCTGGAAATCAGCGCTGCGACACTGCCTCGCATATGCTGAGCGAGGGCCATTTCGTGTGCTTGTGACGCATATTTTTCCATTATATTTAACCATTTTTTTTGTTTCATGTTTATGCACTTGTTTTATTTTGTGTCTTATGTGCGTCCTAGACGCGAATAAATACTTTTTTTTCTTTCTATTATGTGTTTTTAATTATAATACACAACCTAACCTAACCCAGCCCTTTTGGTATTAAAATAATTTCGTGTGCTACCGGAATGCAGTACCGTAGCGTCGGTTTGAAACAGGAGAAGAAGTGGGGTAGCTCTTAGTCAGTAAGAGTCTGACACTCCCTCTTGCCTCATCCAGGGAGACAGTCAATGATTTTCCTCTCAAAACAGTCTATCTTGTATATGCTAATTGCTAATAGACACATGACCATTTAAACTCTTGTCTACCGGTTTATAAAACACATATTATGTCTCACGTAAATCAGGGCATATCACGAAATCAAATGTAATTTGCTAAAAATAATGTAATACAGTAGTTTCCAACTAGTCAAATTCAATACTTTTATCTTTTATTTTGTTATCTTATCTTCTTCCTTATCTTTTGTTTTATTTTGTTATGCTTGACATTATTATAATTACCTTTTTTTTTCATTTTAAAGCATGATTAGCAAAATATTTCTACACCAGCAATGGTAGTGTATGTGAAACAACATTTAATGTAAAACCTCAATGTACCATATACTTTGAAATAAATGATATTCTATTCTATTCTATCCAAATGTCAAAAACGATACTTCTCTATGAAATTTGTATAAAAAACTGAGTTATGACGTCATAGTTTTTTTGAGTCAAATAGGTTACTTATTTTTTTTAAATTAGTTTAAAAAATATCTAAAATTCAGTGTATCAATCGATTGATGAATAAAAGTACACAGTTATTTTTCAAAATTTTATTTTATTGAAACATCGAATGAATTTATTTTTGAGTTTGGAAACTACCCAATTCGGAAAATTGCTAATTTAAATATTAGCACATAATACAACTAACAAGGTAACAAATATTTGACTACATAATTACTACCTCCAAAGTCCGCGACGGTGTTACAACTCGGGAACACAACCTACAACCTATCACGAGCCGCCACTCACACACAAATACTACAGTTAACTAACTCTAACTAAAGGTTAACGCTTCATTTAACTTGGTAATTATGATTAACCTATAACATTCAGTGTGGGCTCGCCACGGATTAGCAGTAGTGTCGGCTCGACTGGAGTGATATCACGGCCTTGTGGGACACACTGGCGTAAAACAACGCTTGCGATGGGTTTTCTGATTGTGGCCCAACTCTCACCCCATATCCCCCACCACTTATTAATAATCCCGATATTACCAAATAAACTCAAAAAAGTATCTCTAGAGCTTGTAAATCTAGAGATGCGGGTGTCCATGGCCGACGCTAATTGCTTAACTTCAGATGATCCGTCAAAAAAGACGTTTTTAAAGTAGGTAGAGGTTAAAGACATATGAAATGCAACCATCAGTTCTGACCAGTTATTTTATAATCCCATTGTAGTGATGTTTAACAGAATTTACAACAGTAATGGCAAATCATGTAAATATTTAAGATGGGCGTCAGCACTATGTATACCTACATATGTTGTTTAAAATAATCTTGGTATTTGTCTTTAGATTTTTTTTTATATTTGGCCTGACACGGAAAACGAACTTTAACTTTTGCCCATTACTGCTGAGCTTTTGAACATGAGATAATTACGTAAAAAATAATACATACATAGTTCACCAGGTAATTAATGTACAAGACAGGTTTATGTAAGGGACTAAGGGTAGAGATGTCACAACTTAAACCCATAATAAAACTCTTTTACTACTTCTTATCCTTAATCCCTAAATTACCTCCCTCGCCCTCTCCCTCCAAATAAAAAGGGAAAAACGACAATAAATTGAAACATTCCAAAAAAAAGTTAACCCCGAATTCCGAATTCAAAAACCTACAAAGCAATAAACAAAAAAAAAAGTTACAAAGCATTTAACGCTTCGGAAAGTGAGTACGATTTTAAAAAAAGAACTCGGTAGGTCAAGGACCAAACGACCGGTAGCCGGGGACAGGTTGTGAGCCGAACGTGCCCGAAGTTTGCCGACTGAGCCCGAAGTTGTTGACGACGCGTGCCCGAAGATGGCCCGAAGAAAGCCGAACGGTAGTAGCGTACCTACCGTGGGATTGTTATACCTTTGTCTATGGGGTACTCATGCAGTTTTATGGGACACCATAAACTTGAGAAAGGGGAACAAATGAGTGATAACACATACGATGTTTTGTTTGGGAGTATTGTGGCAACTGTGGGATACGCTTGCTATTGTTTGCACGTTAAAATATTGGTTGTTGAAGTATTATAGATACACTGAAAGAATCGCGTACTTGGATATGCCTAGAAAGTATAATTAATTATGTATGATATACGAATCTATTATTTATTGGTAATACTGTTGAGGCGAATTTTCCATACATTGTTTATACACTGGTATTCATCTGAATCTAGTTTCATTTCATTGGCTGCTTCTTAGTCAAGTAGTTATAAGCGTGACTGTAGAACCAGAAATCTCAGCTTCGATTTCCCTTGTCGTTGAAAAATAAAAATGATCGTTTTTGTATGGATTACCCAATGGTAAGAAATGCGACGCCTCGCATGAACAATGAACACCCACAAGAACGTAGGAGTTACGAATGCGTTGCCAACCTTTTGAGACTTAGGAATTCGGGGAGGGGAGGGATTAGGTCGTTATAAACTATACTACTTATTTGTCATTAAAAGCTAGCTCTGCTTGGCAATAGAAATATAGTATTTGAAAGAAATTTTAAATACCAAAATCTTTAAAACAACGCTCTAGTGTATATAGCTAGTATCAACGCAAGGTTCCTGCTACTCGTAAATCAAATATTTGCCAACACGACGGCCGCTGGCCTACAAAAGGAGAACACCAATGAGTTGTTGTTGTAACACAAACAGAGGTTCGATAGTTCCATCAAGTTACTGACCAGAGGGTAGTTGGTTACTAAACGGCTTTCAAATTTGGAAAATTAAACGTTCTCCTTCTTAATTCATCAAATCCCAAGCGAATACCGGTGTTCGGTCACCGTCTGTCTGTAACTGTCTTACTATTTTGTACTGTCTCCAATTACCACGACTGAAAGGTTAAAATGTCGGCGAAGCACTTGTGACTCTTTTGGTCTTGGTAGTGTCCATAGGTGCTGAGTGTTTACCATCAGGTGATCCATTTGCCACCCTATTTCCATAAATTAAGTGTGGCAGAGCCGTGCTTCGGCACGAATGGATCGGCTCAATCGGAGTGATACCACGGCTTCGCAGAAAACCGGCGTGAAACAACCACAGCGTTGTATTTCGCCGTGTGAGTGAGGTTACCGTAGGCAAATTCCTTCCCTCCTCAATCTCTAATTCTCCAAATCCCTAATCCCTAAAAGGTCGACAACGCACTCGTAACTACTCCGTTATGGGTGTCCATGGCCGGCGCTGATTACTTACCATCAGATAATCCGCCTGCTCGTTTGCCGATCTATAACATAAAAAAAAATCGTGAGAGAGCCATGCTGCAGCATGAGTGGGTCATATCAGCTGGAGTGATAAAGGCCCAATTATTCCTCTCTCTCAAACCCAAATCCTCAAAACGTTGGCACTGCACTCATAACTCCTTTGGTGTTTCGGGTGTCCATGGCCGATGCTGGTTGCTTACCATCAGGTAAAACATTAGTTAAGTCGCTTCATATTCCCTTTAAAAAAAGTATACCTATTAGTCAATATTTAATGAACCTAATTAGAATGATGTCTGATGCTCAGCAATAATATAAAGAAGAAAAAATAGACTGACCTCTGAGTTTGTTTCGGCATTTCTTCTCAGAGTAGTCAGATAGGAAATGCCGGCGTCATCTCTTTTTCACATATAATTTGACGTGTAAAAGTGCCGTTTTATGACCTATTTGCAAAAATAAATTCATTGTTTCAATGTTTCATATAAATGATTTTTCTTCGTTGTAACCTCATTATTATAACCACCATGTCGTGGTGGCCATGAGTGTGCAGATTCGAAACCTGGTAAGTACCAATGTGACTTTTCCAAGTTATATTATGTCCTTTCTATGATTAATTAGACACCACTGACATACGATGAAAGGAAGCATCGTGGACTTATAATTTCTAATTTTAAATTTGAATTCGCAAATCCGCATTGAGCAAGCGTGGTGATAATGCTTAAACCTTCTCCTTGTGAGAAGAGACCTTATTGCTAAATACATACATACATCAGAAATAATAAAATATCCTTCTAGCTAGCAAGCACTCGCCTTCTTCTTCTCTCTTTCTTCAGAAATATTTAAGAAGTAAATATTCAATTCTTAGATAATGGCGGAGACCTACATATCTCCTATAATACATGTATATGCACAATTACACATATAAACACGAAACAGCATGCAACATGTGCACAAAAAACGTAACTTTTTAATTTTATTTCCTGCACATAAATTGTACACTTTTAAAATCGCCCTTTAAGCTGACAATTACCAACATAGTCGACACATAAAACTTACGACACTCACCCTTGTGTTGTAACGTTAAGGTTTAACATAAGTGCAAGGTATAAGTTGGTGCATTAAAAGTGCATAGTTTCCCACGCTACAAGTTAAAGGACTGCAGTATCACGAGATAATCGTTTGGAAGATCAACAACATTAAAGTTTGTGATTTTATTGATTCACAACTTAAATTACTTGTAGCCAAAAATAGAACGTCAATGAACATTTCATACTACCCTCCTGGGTAGTTTTTTTTAGGTATTTAGAATCTTTCAATGTCTTTTCTCAATCTGAGTAGTTTGAGGGGCAGTGTTACTCTTACTGACTTAAAACCAACCCGCTCCTCCTTCTATCCACACTCCCTTGAGTATCACAGTCATTATTGTATTGCACCTATCGATTTTATAATTAATGTTTGTATCACTTCGATGTCCTCATCTCACCTAGGTATTATTTTACCCATTTAATTAATTTCCCGGTGAAAAAGTACCACCGCTTCTGTCGACTTATTTTTCACCTGCTATAAATCGCTTAAAAATTACGTTAAATAACACCCAGGTGCTAAATGCACATCTAAAAGACGTAATTTTACTGCACAGTTGGCGCGGTGGCTGGGCAACTGGCTGCCGTGCGACGTGTCGCGGTTTCGATTCCCGCACGGAACAACACTTTGTGTGATCCACAAATTGTTGTTTCGGGTCTGGGTGTTATGTGTATGTGAAATTGTATATTTGTAAACGCACCCACGACACAAGAGAAAATCCTAGTGTGGGGCAACGTTTTTTTAAGAAAAAAAAAAATAATAGAATAAAATAAATCATAACACCACAGTACCATACAAATTCGCTTTCTCTGTCCCTATATCCCTATGTATGTTTAAATCTTTGAAACTACGCAACGGATTATGTTGTGGTTTTTTCAATAGATACAGTGATCGAAGAGAAAGGTTTAGATGCACACCCATTAAATAGTGGAGTCATTTGTTATCAGCATGGCACCCATGCGAAGCCTGGGCGCAAAGCCTCGCTAGTTAACAACAAGTTATTATTTTAGTTACTATTCAAAGTACCTAGTTCTTATGTAAGTTAGTAGAAGACTATTTACATCACATCATCAGCATACTAAGGCTCACTGTTGAACAAAAGCCTCTTCTTGCTCAGAGAAGGTTTGTGCTAAATCACCATGCTTATTCAAGTCGGACTGGCGACTTCAAACAACAATTAGAAACTATATAGCAGGGTTTCTTTCCGGGATTGCGGGGCAAGCGCAATAAGTAATCGCGGCCTCGGCCCAGAGCAGGAGAAGGAACATGGGGAGTTTTAGTCAGTAAGAGTCTGACACTCCCTCCCGCCCCACCCTGGGTGGTAGAAGTTATTTGATGAGTTTTCCCTCACAAAATAGGGTATCTTTACGATGTCAGTTGTATCAAACCCAAACTTACGAATTACATATAACTTGGAAAAAATCACATTGGTACTTGCCTGGCTCGAATCTTTAATTACAATACTTTAATTTTAAGTGTGGGAGAGCCATGCTTCGGCACGAATGGGTCGGCTCAACCGAAGTGATACCGCGGCCTTACAGAAAACCGGCGTGAAATAATCACTGCGTTGTGTTTCGCCGTGTGAGTGAGGTTACCGGAGGCCCAATCCTTCCCCTTCCCCATTCCCTCCTCAATCCCTAAATCTCCAAATCCCTAATCTCTTAAAGGTCGGCAACGCACTCGTAACACCTGCGTTGCGAGTGTCCATGGGCGGCGCTGATTGCTTACCATCAGGTAATCCGTCTGCTCGTTTGCCGACCTATTACATATAAAAAAAAAAAAAAAAAAAAATTAATTTTCACACTCTTTCGAAGAAATATTTTTTTTTATTAAAATGTATACAATTAAAAAGTCTTTATAATATAAAATGTCGTCTCGGAGAAGATTGTCCGCTAGTATACTTGGGTCTCGCCCAATATGGAAACTTGTACTGAAACTAGTATTTATATGAAACCTGCTATAGACTGCGACTTCGTTAGCTCTTATAGATGTTATCAGTCAGTACAACAATCTGTTCCAATATTTCTTTATTTATTTTAGTTTCTGTATTTTTTATTAAGAGTGGCCAAGCTTCGGCACGAATGGGTCGGCTCAACCGGGGTGATACCACGGCCTCATAGAAACCCGACGAAAAATCACAGCGTTATGTTTCGCCGTATCCTTGAGTTTGCCGAATCCTGCCCCTCCCCCAATCCCTAAATCCCCAAAACCCGAAAAGTCAGCAACAATCTGTTCCAATATTTCTTTATTTATTTTAGTTTCTGTATTTTTTATTAAGAGTGGCCAAGCTTCGGCACGAATGGGTCGGCTCAACCGGGGTGATACCACGGCCTCATAGAAACCCGACGAAAAATCACAGCGTTATGTTTCGCCGTATCCTTGAGTTTGCCGAATCCTGCCCCTCCCCCAATCCCTAAATCCCCAAAACCCGAAAAGTCAGCAACGCACAGAACCCCTATGTCGTTGCGCGTGTCCATGGCCGGCGTTGAATGCTTACCATCAGGTATGCTATTTGCTCGTATCCACCACATAAAAAATGTATAGACTAACGCTATATATTTTTAAGGACAAGTATAGACTTGGGTACCATTAAGGATTGGTCTGAAACGTTTGGCATAGCGGTGAATCCTCTTAAATGCCAAGCAATCGTCATAGGCAGCCCTCGTACTTTGAGCGGAATGGACCCAAATTTACCGAATATTGTCTTTGACAGTGCCACAATCCCACTTAGTAGTGAAGTTAAGGATCTGGGCCTGTACATTGACAGTCATTTGAAGTGGCATACTCATGTCGCTAGTGTATGTAAAAGGGTCACCGGATCCCTGCGGACACTGTATCGCCTGAAGAATTTGCTTCCGTCTGCTACGAAAGCAATGCTGGTGCAGGCCTTGGTTTTTCCTATTATAGATTATGCTGATGTTTGTTACTACGACCTGAATGCTGATCTACTCAATAAACTCGACCGACTTCTTAACAACTGCATTCGATTCGTTTTCAACCTGCGTAAATATGATCATGTTTCTGCACATCGGTTGCAATTGAAGTGGTTGCCCATACGCCAGCGCAGGGAGCAAAGGGCGCTAACCACTCTGTTCTCTTTCCTCAACTCACCTTGTTCGCCTAGCTATCTATCGTCTTACTTTCAATACTTGTGCGCAAACCACAGCAAAAATCTTCGTTCTTCCCATAACCGTCTTCTCCAATGTCCCACTCACCGCACTGATTTCCTCCACTCCTCCTTTTTTGTCCAGTCTGTCTTGCTGTGGAATGCGCTCCCCCCGGATGTCAGGATGGTGTCTAGTCGCTTGACTTTTAAACAAAAGGTTCGTGAGCTTTTATTGAAAGGTTTGGCTAAATCGTGACCACCATACATTATTATTAATAAGTATTAGTATATGTATGTATATAGTATATGTATGTATGTAGTATACTTATGTATGTATATAGTATATATATGTAGCAGTTATTTATTATTATATAATATAATTTGAGTATGAATGTAGGTATATGTTAGGGATATAGTAACTTGTACGTTAATAATACGCACATATATCTATCTCGTATGTCTTATCAGATTTAAAGTTAAACAGTTTGCTTGCTTCTTGCACCGACCATTGGCTCATCTCTGCATCACCCAAGGTTTGACTGGTAGAAAATGCCTTAGGCATTAAGTCCGCCTATGTACCCATTGTGCATGAAGTTTAAATAAATAAAAAAAATAAATAAATATAGATGATTTTCTCCCAAAATAAAAAAATAAAAAAATGCAAAGTCCGTTACAAAAACAGTGTATCAAGTAAAATGCACCCAATGAACCTCACAGTACTAACATGGCTAAAACAGGAAAGTTATTATGCAATCAGTAATATTGTGCACTGTGTGTGTGTGTGTGTGTGTGTGTGTGTGTTTGTGTACACACGTAATATATTATCAATGAGCATAACAATAAGTGTACCACACACCTACATACCTGCGTGCATTCAACAGTCGCCATAGAATATTGAACTTTCAGTCTATTTAGGAGAGCAGTCATTTTCCTGATTTTTCAAATACTGATTTTAGGGCATGGTGAAGAGAATTATAACATGTTAAAAATAGATTTTCTTACTAGCTCTTCATGCGTGGTTTCACTCGCTACTCGGCACCTATTGGTCATAAAATATTATTTTATTGCCTACAAGCTTGCGTCTATGTGTTAATACAAGGCATCACCATCTCCATACCAAATTGTAACCAAATCAGTTCAGCCGTTTTTCATTAAATTTTACATACACATCAAACCAAGTACCGTGCGGGAATCGAGACCGCGACCCGTGGCGCGGCAGCCTGTTGCCCAGCCACCGCCACAGCCACTGCAACCGTGCAGTCAAAGACATTATTCTAGTAACAAATAATAAGTGTGGGAGAGCCATGCTTCGGCACGAATGGGTCGGCTCGACCGGAGTGATACCATGGCCTCACAGAAAACCGGCGTGAGACAAACACAGCATTGTGTTTCGCCGTGTGAGTGAGGTTACCGGAGGCCCAATCCTTCTCCTCCCCCAGTCCCTAAATCTCTATATCCGTAATCCCCAAAAGGTCGGCAATGTACTCGTAACTCGTCTGTTATTGCGGGTGTGCATGGGCGGCGCTGATTGCTTCACCATCATCACCATCAGCCTGTTGTCTTCTACTGCTGGACATAGGCCTCCCCAATTGCACGCCACTGAGCTCGATGTTCAGCTCTTCTCATCCAACCACTGCCAGCCACCCTGCGGATGTCGTCAGTCCACCTAGCTGGAGGGCGCCCTGCACTACGTTTGCCTAGACGTGGTCTCCACTCCAGAACACGTCTACTGCAACGGTCATCGGTTCTTCGACAGATGTGACCTGCCCACTGCCACTTAAGTTTGCTAATCCTTTGGGCTATGTCGATAACCTTAGTTCTCTGTCGGATCACCTCGTTTCGAATACGATCCTTCAGAGAGACTCCAAGCATAGCCCTTTCCATAGCTCGCTGCGCGAGTTTAAATTGGTGGATCAGTCGCACTGTAATTGTCCACGTCTCGGCTCCGTATGTCATCACTGGTAGGACTGATTGCTTACCATCAGGTAATCCGTCTGCTCGTTTGCCGATCTATCATATAAAAATAAATAATGGACAATTATAGTAGATTGTGCATTGTATTTAATGGTTTGTATGCGTAAAGTGAGCAAGTGAACAGGGTGTAATCACCGGTGCGTCAGTAATTAGTGAACAGTGCGCTCGCTTAAACGGGTCTAATCGCGCGGCTTCATTGCCACGTGAACATATTGACCGACCCACACATCGCTATTGTAATTAATTCATATTTCCATTTACACATTAGTATATAGGTCACTTCTATCGCTGTTTACGAAGGATAATTATTCCAAAATTAATTGGAGAATAGACTCTAGATTCGATTACAATCAGACTGCAAAATAATGTAAGTAAGTGAAGTCACAATGGAACTCTTATTCATATCCAGCGAGCTCGTCACAGCAACGTCACACAGCCGACCGACTCACTTCGCTTCTACAGCTTTCTTTCTTTTCTCAGGTAAATCACGTATTACATCACATCACCATCAAGCCTATAAGTGCCCACTACTGAGCAAAGGCCTTTTCTCATGCGAAGAATGTTTGAGCATTAATCGCCACGCTTGCTCAAGGCGGATTGGCGATTTCAAACTTATAATTAGAAATTATAAGTCGTTTGTTAAGGGTGGCTAGATAATCATAGTAAAGTACATATAACTCAGAAAAAGTCACAATGGTAGGTACTTGCCAGGTTTCGAATCCACGCCATAATTCATGAGAAGCGGGCGCCGTAACCTCCGGGCCACCAAGACAAGTAATTCACGTAAGTTTAGTAAGCCCTTATATTGAACAAAAATTGGAATGAAAATTATTGTTTTTTGTTTCTCCTATCACAAATCGTTTAATTCAAGACGCCATGCTCAACAAAACAAAAGATATTCACAATCCAACCTAACAGCAACCCTCAATAAAGCAGACAGCGTTCCGTACATGTAGAAACCGCGCCAACTCAAATAAAATATCTTGGCTTGTCAAAATATCCGAGTACAAGTGAGTACATAGTGAGTACGCCTCACTCTAAGTGAGTGTAAACTCAGTTTAACTTCTCAAAGCAATACTGTAAACATTCCGTACGAACTCACCAAACTGTTTCGAACATAGTTTGTAAACTTTAAACCGAACTTTGTACATTTTTTGCTTGTACTTACACTGCTTTAAGAGTTACCGGCCGAGCTGAACATTTATAACGCTTGCTTCACTTCTTTTTGTTTCAACAAGCAACTAACTATGTTTTATGACTGTGTCTCCGGCTCTTTTATTTGTTGAAGTGCTAAAATGTACAATATTATTTACATTAGTTGAAACTGCAGAACTCCAAATACTATGATCTATTTAAGTTCCCTAAGAGTTTTTACTTTTTATCTCTTAGGGCTAAGCAGGTAAACTGCTACACTAGAACAGAATGTTGTGTACAACATTTGTTTTAATATTCTAAAGTAAAAAGATTTAATTGTTGTTTGAATTGAATAAGCTCTGAAACAATTTGACTGATTTAAAAAATTCTTCCACTGCTAGAAAGCTACAATATCCCAGTAAACAACTACTTACAGAAATCAAAATAAACCAACTTTTATCACTAATTCTTCACTATTATACTTACTTCAGAACCCCATACATTTCCTGTAACTGAAAACCAATGTGTGTGTATGTGTGCACTGAAGCCTAGTTTACAGGCTATTTATACGTCATACGTCATAAATCAATCAAACCTTGTAACCGTTTATTGGCTGAGTAACGACGCGATTGTTCCACGCTCTGCAGCGATAACCTATCAGCTTACACAATAATATTATTATAGTGTTAGTTCAATTGCCTGAACTCAGTTTAACTAACTACTTACTATTAAGGAATTTGTGTCAAGTTGCTTGCTATACGAGCAAACGAATTACCTGATGGGAAGCAATCAGCGCCGCACATGGATAACTGCAACGGCGGAAAAGTTACGAGTGCGTTGGCGACCATTTGGGGATAAGGGATTTGGATATTTTGGGATTGAGGGAGAGGAAGGATTGGTTCTCCGATAACATCACTCGCTTGGCGAAACACAACAGGTTTTCTTTAAGGCTGTGGTATATACTCCGGTTGAGCCGACCCATTCGTGCCGAGGGCTGGTTCTCCCACACTTAACGGTTAGTGTCAAGAATTGAGCAAAAATTGTTTTGGTACTTATACTTTTTTGGGAATGCAGGTATAAGCGGAACCGGGGTTGCAGGGTAAGCCGGGGTTGCGGGGTAAGCCGGGGTTGCAGGGTAAGCGCAATGAGGCACCGCGACCTCGGCCTAGAGCAGAAGTAGGAACAGGGGGGTTTTTAGTCAGTAATAGTCTGACACTCTCTCCCGCCCGATCCTGGGCGGGAGAAATCATTTGATGATTTTCCCAACATAAAAAAAGGTATTAGCGGAATAATGTCCAAAGCAGGAGAAGGAACGGGACGGCTTTAAGTCTGCAATACTCTGATACCAGGTCCAGGGTAAGAGAATGGTTAATGATTTTCCACCTTCAAAAAATCACATGAATTTCAAATTCCAATTTCTTGGGTAGAATATTAGGGTAGGCTGTGTCGCACGTAGCTGTGGGGTGCAAAAGTCAGAAATAAACAAGGAAGGTTTTTGTTCAATAGAAAAACAAAAACATTCTTAAATGAAACATTAACGATTGTCATACAATATCGTTAGGTTTATTGAAATCGTATAAAAAATATATACTACAATCAATGGGTAGCACATACAAAGTAAATAATAGCTACGAACGCAATATAAATCAATCAAGCCCTGTGATTGTGCTGTAGTTTCCTTAATGTTACATTTTACTGTCGATTGCGGTGGGACGCCGATAAAGGGAGAACACGGGAGCGTGGCGCGAGGTTCTATTCCCTATATTTAATTTACCCTTTACATGCTTGGGCACGAATAGCCTGGAATGATACCAAAATTTCACAGAAAACCGGCGTGAAACAACGTGTTTATTATGAGCATCGTGAGTATGAAATATGGCAGTCAGTGGGCTAGTCGATTGCTTAACATCAGCTCAATCGTGTGCGCATTTGCAACTGCGGCAACTGTTCGGCATGAGTTTAGCTGAGCTAAACAAAATGTGTTGACAAAATTTTCAATTTTGTTCTTAAGAAACAAGCAGTGCAATTGTGGCTCCTTGGGTGCTATAGATGTCCATGGAAGGCTAGATCGCTTACCTTAAGGTTAAATATCTGTGATCATGAACCTCAAACTTTTTAATCTACCGATTCACTCATCATTCATCTGTATTAAATACATAGAAAAAAAATAGAATAGAATAATATTTATTTGCATAAAACACAGTATACAAATGGTCAAATTGCAAGATCTTTCCAACTCTACCTAGACTTCTTGTTCAGTTTTCCCTTCCAACGACTTGATAAACAAACCTTTGAAATCACTAGTCCTTACTCCCGGTGTACCGGAGGTGTACGTACACCGGCCGGGGCTCGAATCAATGCTATTGTTCAGTTTGTACTGCTAATCGAGTCTTGTACCATTGTATAACTGCGTACCGCTTACTTTTACTCCTGACTTCTAATGTGTTTTGATTAACTCATCTATTTTGTGGACTAGCGCATGAAAAAAATCAGTATTTATACTTTTGCTTACATTATATTACAAAAATAACTTATCATCGTTTAAAGTTATCAAAAACACAATGATTTATCAGGTAGGTCACTTCTATTCGCTAGTTTTATTTCAGCGAAATTTGATAGTGCACAATCGGCACCACCCATGAATACTTGTAAAGGTTACAAGGGCATACCTAGCCTGTGGATTGGAAAAATCGATTAGAGATTGGATATTAAGTATCCTCTGTGTCTCCCCTCCTGTGTTGTGGGTGCTTTTACAAACATACAATGTGACATACACATGACACCCAGACCCGAAACAACAATTTGTGGATCACACAAAGTGTTGTTCCGTGCGGGAATCGAACCCGCGACACGTTACACGGCAGCCAGTTGCCCAGCCATCGCACCAACCGTGCAGTCAAATATATTGAGCATGTTGAGACTGTAGATGGAGGATGCGTGAAGACATGGTCCATTTTATCCCCGTAATACCCATTAAAAAAAAGAAAATGGTTAGTCATCGGCTCAAAACTAAACACAGTTCTCAAAACGTAACACAGCTACAGAAGAACTAAGAACTGCTGTACAATTTCTTTAAAATTTCTAATCCTTCGATAATTTTCATCATCTCTTAGATCACTTCATCATCATCATCATCATCAGCCTATATTTGCCTACTGCTGAGCAAAGGCCTCTTCTCAAAACGGAGAAGGCTTGAGCATTAATCACCACGCTTGCTCAATGCGGGTTGGTGATTTCAAACTTATAATTAGAAATTATAAGTCCAGGTTTCCTCACGATGTTTACCTTCACCGTATGCCAGTGGTGTCTTAATAATCATAGAAAGTACTTATAACTCGGAAAAAGTCACATCGGGACTTGTCAGGTTTTGAACCCACACCCTCATGCCTGAGAAGCGAGCTCCTTAACCTCCGGGCCTCCACGACCACTTAGATCACTTACGGAAAGAATAGAGGTGGTGCCATCTATGTAATTATAAACACAGCAGCATCTACTTTAGGTCCTCAACAAAAACTACGTAATAAAATCTACTCATATACGTGCTAGATAAGATTGGTACAGATTGTTATCTAGTTAGTTGTTTCAACTTTAAAGAATCGTTCGTATGACAAGGTTTGCAGCGACCAGCGGCCGAGTCCGCGCAGGGAGGCACACCTACCGGAACTAGACTAACTGCGCCACCAGGGCTGTCACGCCACGAGCGTCTTTGTTGATATTAATACAAGAATTATTTTGGTAGAAATATTATGACCGCGAATTCAAAGGCAAATTCTACTAAAATGTATTCGTCACGAATGTTCCGGCCCGAACAGAATGATACTAAGTCCTAACCAGATGTGCCGGTGCTTTTTTATGGTATAGGTTAGCAAACGAGCACTTGATGGTAAGCAATCAGCACCCGCAAAACCAAAGGAGTTACGAGTGCATTGCCGGCCTTTTAGGGATAAGGGTTTTGGATATTTAAGAATTGGAGGGGGAAATATTGGGCCTCCGGTAACCTCACTCACACGACAAAACAAAGTCTATGGTTCCACGCCGGTGGTGTGTAAGGCCGTGATATCACTCTGGTTCTGCCGGCCCATTTCTACCGGAGCATAGATCTCCCAAGTGAGAAATTTTACATAATTAGATACCACATATTCCATAAAAAGAACAATCACATCAAAAAACCACTACACCATAACTCAACGTCAACATTATTGTTCCAAACACATTTAACCCTAAAACGACAGTAGCAGAAATATTACAGGCAGCCCTGTGTCCCGGGTGCATTTATCCCACAAAGCGTGAGAGGGTAGGACACGGCAGGTAAATAACGGCGTGTATTATATTATGTACTGAGAAGTATATAAAGGGACTGCAACTATACTGCACTTAGATCTGATACCGGTTGAACAAAACATGTTTGTTTTTGTAGCTTAGCTCTGTATTGATTGATTGGAAAGTTTGTAGGTAGACTATAGTATTACTATTCTTATAATTAGCAAACGAAATAACGGTAGGGTCTTTGTGAAGTCATTTTGTACGTCAAACAAAAATTAAATATTAAATGTGTAAGTGATCCGTCAGACCATAGCGTAGCTATTTGCTCGTTCTTAAGTGTATATTCCGATGGGGAAGAAATAGCAAGTAACTCTATGGTTACACTTTTTCAATAAATTATCAAATTCTTAAAAAAAATGTCCCACACTAGGATTTTCTAATGTGTCTTGGGTGCGTTTACAAAAATACAAACAAAGTGTTGTTCCGTGTGGGAATCTAACCCAAGACGCAATGCACAGCAGCCAGATGCCCAGCCACTCCGCCAACAATGCAGACAACTTATTACATTATTAACTTGAATTAATTATCTAGGAATAGAAGTAGGTAACGTAACTAAGTAAAGTTACTAGGGAGGCAGAAAATAAAATATATACATTTAGACAGTTTAGAACTGACTTGTACTAATGAATTTTATTTAATAATACTTTGATTATCTTCTTTATTTATTTTAAAACTTGATTTTTACATTTTTAAATATTTTCATAAAACAAAAAAAAAAACACTTAAAAATATAAAAAGCAGTATCCCACCGGTTACGGGAGGGTTCCAAACAACCGGTGGTCAGGGTTCCAGAGAAAGGAATCTCCGGACAATGCGCGCCGTGTCTAGAAGTACAGCTTTCTGCATCAGATTCTTGACCCAACCATCTAACGTAAGCCTGCTTAGGTGTTTATCAAGGCTTTTAGCCATGAGACCATTGGCAGACACGACTATCGGCACAATTATTGCTGAGTCTACATCCCACATGTCGACAATCTCATGAGCTAAATCAAGATATTTACTTGCTTTATCTTTTTCAGCTTTCACAAGATTCTCGTCATGTGGGATTGTTATATCAATTATCATTGTGCGACGGCTAGATCGATCTATCATCACAATGTCAGGTTTGTTGGCTACAATTGTCCTATCAGTGATGATAGTTCGATCCCAATACAGTGTGACATCTCCATTCTCGAGAACTGGGTCAGGCAGATACTTATAGTACGGCACTTCAGATTCAACAAGTTTGTATTTTAAAGCAAGTTGCTGGTGGATAATCCTGGCCACGAGGTTGTGTCTATGCAAGTACTCTCCATTAGCTAGGTGAGAACAACCCGAAATTATATGTCGGATGGATTCCCCTGGGCGATGACATGCCCGACAAATGTCAGCCGTACCATCCTTTATAATATATTTTCGATAATTGTTCGTCAGCATAACTTCGTCCATAATTGCACAGACAAAACCTTCTGTTTCACCAAATAAGTTGCCGAAACGTAGCCAGGATACGGACGCTAAGAAGTCTACCTCTGGCCTATGTAAAGCCCTATAGTAGCGTCCGTGCAGCTCTTTGCTTTGCCATACATCCTTACGGTCCTTAGTGCTTAGTACTACAGGTTTTCTCCAATTCTCGTTAGCTAAGGAGAGCGCAGTAAGTCCTTTGTCCACAGCGACAACATCTTGGTGCATCCCCACTTCCATTTTTAAGAAGTAGTTTCGGAGACTGCACACTTCACTGTTGTGGAGGGCTTTGGCATTTAAAAAGCCTCTTCTTCCACATTTCCGTGGAATGTACAGTCTCATTACCGATGATCGTGGGTGATGCATCCGATGCTCAGTCAGCAATGAACGGACTTTTCTATCCAGGGTATCTAATTCCGTTTGAGTCCACTTGAGTATGCCAAAGGAGTACATCAGTACTGGCATGACCCAACCGTTGTAGGCACGCACCTTGTTACCGCCCGATAAAAGACTGTTTAGAACTTTCCTCAGGCGGCCAAAGAAACGTTCCCGCAACGTTTGCTTCATGACGGCAGTATTGATGCCCAACGCTTCTGACATACCCAATGCCCAACGCTTCTGACATTCTCCGACCTCGCCGCACAGCTCCACCCCACCATCGTCGGCACCGGATCCAGATACAAGGATACGACCGACGACCGCAGTGGTATCAAGTTCCAGCGACGAGTTCTTCTCCCCGCCAACGTCACCACCACCTCCACGTCGCAGGAGAGAACGTCGGCCACCGAGTAGCTTAGGACCACGAGGCCCATCGGCCTCGGGAGGGGTCCCAGCGCCCGGTGGTAGTGTGTCGCGCATGAAATGGACTACATCCATAAATGAAAATGTTATGCGCGCATACTTTGGGGCAACAGAGGGAGGAAATAACCTGACTGCGTACCGTGTCAGAATGCTTGCTCTGTTTCAGGTGCTCGAACCATCCGTCAACGTATCTGCACAACGATTATCGGATCAGGTACGAGTCATCCAGCGGAATCGAATGCTGGAAGATGTCGTACTTGATCGACTGCGAAGTGAAGTACTAAGGAGCCGCGTCATCATTCCGCCATCACAAACTACAGAAGGGTTACAACCAAACTCTACTGATGTGCCGAATGATGATAGGACTACAGAAGTAAGTACTCACATATGCAGTGATGAATTGAGGAGAGCTTTGGAGGGTGCGATTCAGGAATATCGACACGCATATTTGAAACCGCGTTTGCCTCGTTTGCCTATGCATAAAAAGAATAAAGCGATCATGTGCGCTCTGGATTCACAACTACCAACATATTTGGACAACAGCAAAGATCTCGTTGATACGCACTCAATTCTGTATTGTGCAGCTATAGCGGCTTGTCGTGTGGCAAATGTCAAATTACCAGACAACTACAATAGAGCCACACGACCAAAACCAGCTGTACCTGCTTGGCAGTGCAGGATTGAACGGCGTATTGGCGAGGTCAGAACACTTATTGCCAAATTGATCTGTTTCAGGGAGGGCAACACTCGCCCGAGGATAATGCGATTCGTGAAGAGAGCGTTTTCAGGGACTGCAATTTCGCCTCAGAATTACGCATCGCACATCACGGAGCGTGTTGACTTCCTGAAACAGAAGATTTATGCATGGGCAAACCGCATTCGCCGATATAAAACACGAGCAGAGCGGTATACCCAGAATCGCGCATTCCAAAGGGATCAAAGGTGGGTGTATAGAAATTGGGAGCAAAAAGAACAGGCTAGGACTGACACGTGCCTACCAGATTTTAGCGCCACGAAGGCATTCTGGCGCAGCATTTGGTCGGCACCTGTTGATCACACCGAGGGTGATTGGATTGAGGAGGTCAAGGGAAAATGCGAACTGATACCACAAATGAACTCTATTAAGATTAGCACCGAAGACGTATCAAATGCAGCCTACCCGTTGGCTAACTGGAAAGCTCCAGGCCCGGACGGGCTGCATAACTTTTGGATTAAATGGTTTATGAGTTCGCATAGTCGCTTGGCGACTCAATTCCAATCAGCATTGGAGTCTGGGTCTTTGCCCCAATTCTTTACAACAGGACTTACCCACCTGCTCCATAAATCTGGTTGCACCACGGAACCTAAAAATTATAGACCGATTACGTGTCTGCCGACGATTTATAAACTCCTTACATCCATTTTGAGAGCAAAACTTAATAAGCATATTGAAGACAATAATATCATGTCTAGCTCTCAAAATGGATGTAGAAATGGGTCCCGTGGTACCAAGGAGCTTCTCCTCATTGACATATCCATTTGCCAGCAGGTTCGTAGGTTTCACAAGAATTTGTCCACATGCTGGATAGACTACAAGAAGGCATATGACTCCATTCCACATACGTGGCTCATGAGGGTGTTGGAGTTGTACAACGTCGACCCAACTCTGTGCACCTTCTTGAGGTCATGTATGAATCAGTGGAAAACAGTCCTTCGCTATCCAGGGTGCGGACAGATCTTTGAGAGTGACGAACCCATTAAGATAGAGCGTGGTATATTCCAGGGTGACAGTTTGAGTCCGTTATGGTTTTGCTTAGCCCTGAATCCTTTAAGCACTTTGCTGGAAGGCTCAGGGTTAGGATATCGGTTAAGGAGAGGGGGACAAGTTGTATCCCATCTACTTTACATGGATGACTTAAAGCTCTTTGCCCCCAACAATTCACATCTAATGAGGTTACTGAATCTGACTGAAATGTTCAGTAACGCCATTGGGATGGAATTTGGTGTGGACAAATGTGCAGTCATGCATGTAAAGAGAGGGGAGATTGTGGAATCGGATGGAACACAAATATCTGATTCCACAAACTTCAGGTCCCTTTCGCCATCCGAGAGCTATAAATACTTTGATTATTATTAACTACGCTATTCTAGTATAAGTACTTACAGTTATGGCGCATATCGATGACAAACAACTAGCTCATTTTCTTTCTCGATTCGAAGAATATACGACATCTAACCCTTCAGCATATATCATTACATGAACTACAGATATAGAAATGGTCCTATATGCTCTCCTAATGGGGTCATTTGTACCCCATTTGGGGATAATCACGGTCAATTTGGGCACAATTCAGTTGTAGGTTCAGCCGCAACGCAGGTAGAGGTCACCGTTTTGTTAAATGTCGTAATTGTTCCCTTGGATTTTATAGTACACTATAAACTAAGTATTCAGGTATTTTAAGTGCGGGAGAGCCATGCGTCGGCACGAATGGGTCGGCACTACCGGAGTGATACCACGGCCTCACAGAAAACCGGCGTGAAATAACCACAGCGTTGTGTTTCGCCGTGTGAATGAGGTTACCGGAGGCCCAATCCTTTGCCTCCCCCAATCCGTCCTCAATCCCCCTAATCTCTAAATCCCTAATCCCTAAAAGGTCGGCAACGCACTCGTAATTCCTCCGTTATGGGTGTCCATGGGCGGCGCTGATTGTTTACCATCAGGTAATGCGTCTGATCGTTTGCCGGCCTATTACATAAAAAAAAATTATATTGATAGGGAAACTGGAGTTTTAAGGCTATATTATGTATACTAGCTACTTCAACCACTCGCTGCACGACTTTATTTGATTGTAGCGTGATGTTTTATAGCCTATAGCACGGGAACATAGTAGCTATCAATTATTATCGAAAGAATTTTGGTAATCCGACCAGCGGTTCCAAAGATTATCCCCTACATACAAACTCACAAATTTTACCTCTTTATAATATTATTATAGATAAATTTATTAACGAATTTCAGTTTGAGTTTGAGTTGGTTATTTTCTCGTTATTTTACACATAACGCATCATTAGTGCCCACTGCTGAGATAAGCCCTCTTCTCACACGGAGAAAGTCTGAGCTACGATGGTTCAAGGCGGATTCGTGATTTGATTTCAGACTTATAATTGGTGATTTCAGTCTAGTTTACCACGATTTTTACCTTCACCTTATGTCAGTGGTAGTGGATAGTCGTAGAAAGTACATATAACTCAGAAAAAGTTATATTGATACTTGCCAGGTTTCGAAAAAAGAGGTTTCTAAGAAGAGAGCACTTTGACGCCCGGGCCACCACGACGTTATTTACTCGCAAGAATTTTTAAAAACAATAGAGAGAGAGACAAGTTATCTTGTCCCATGTTATCTTGCTGCATGACAATGTGTAACACATTGATTTGTTCTCTGCCTACAGATGTTCTATAAGCCGATAAACCTAACCTCCTAAACTGTAATACCTAATTCACATTCATAAAAAGATTTGATTTTGATTTTTGATTTTCACCTGCTACGTGTGAGGCGAGACGGAAGGTCAGACTTACCCAATGCTCTTGATAAGCCTCTTTTCATCTGTTAAGGAAAAAAAATACATTTCAATTAAATAAAGAACGATATGTTTTTCATCACATTCAAAAATAATCCTACAACTTTTGTATAGGATTCTTTTCGAATTTATTCCTACACATAAATTAGCATTTTCACATAACTTAATTACTCGAAATTATGTAATCTAGAGCATATTCTTGACATGTGCCATATAATTCAGTAGCCACCGTCCTCTGGCCGTCCACTGGCCAGCTCTGGCTGGATCTAAACATGGGAGATGTCCAAATGCCGGCAGTGCAGTAAATTTGTGTGCGACTTACATGGGATAGCTCTCTGTGCTCAACTTGCGGACGACGATACACGGGAGATAGTTTCGACGAGCATTTTTTATCAAATTGTTTTTTTTTTCTTGAAGCAGTTTTTAATGCTGTCCGCCTTGGCCCCAAAGTCTATATTCATATAAAAAAAGAAGTAAATTAGCGGTTGTTCAGTTCAGATACATTAGGAATTTTACTCGAATATCAACTTGCCCGTGCTAAAGACGGGCGTCCCTAGGATTATAGACTTTATAAAACTACGTGGAATATTGATTTCCTGCAAATTTTTTTTATAAAAACTATCCTGTGAGTTTCATACTATGTCTGTACCAAATTTCACAGAAATCGGTTCAGTAGTTTAGGCGTAAAGAGACAGACAGACAGTAACTTTTCCATTTATAATATTAGGTATAGATATGTGTTTCTCATAATGTAAGAAACGAATTACTATATAAAACTATTAGTAACACTAGGATTCTGTATCTTGTTACTGGCAATTGTTAGTATAGGGTAATTTGATATAAATATTTCTGAAATGATTAAAGAGCCAAGGCAAGTCGTAGCCACAGCCGCTGAAACAATAAGATTGTTGGTCTAATCTGGAACAGAATTCTTACAATAATTCTTAGAAATCCTAACTTTACATTACGTAAATTTAAATTTAAATTATGTAAAATTAAATAATAATTTTGTTTAAGAAACTAAAATGAAAGTTTCCAAGAACGAGGTGAAGCTGGGTTGAACCCCAAACCGTGTGCAACTCAAATATCCGAGTATTTGGATTAAATAATAGTAAAATGCTTGCCAACTTGTAATGCTGTGCTCTTCCAAGAGCGTGCGTCGCTTCGGGACATAATTAATTCTCAAATTTGTTAGCTCACTACACTGACTTATAGTTTGTTAATTAAAAATTGTTTACTGACGCTTTCATAAGGAACAGGTAAGGTATACTCGTGAATACACTTGACGTGAAGACCAAAACCTACTCATATTTTTTTTTAAATTTTAGGTAAGCTATTTGTGTTTTGAAATGGTCGGAAAAGTGACTGCATTTTTCCGAAATCGAAAAAAATCCCATTAAAATTATCGAGTGTGGAGGAACTGCTTTGTAATGTCCCTTAGTTTGCTTCTTTTTACAAAGGATGTACTAAATCCGGATATGTCCTAAAACTGAGACCAGATACCAAGGGATGAGCCCAAACTGACCTAACCTTACTGCATTCCCCAGTGTGGGAATTATGGCAACCCCCACCCATAAGAGGTCTTTGACCTTTGCTTTTGTCTGATAAGAATGTCTGAAAAAAAATACAAAATTGGCATATAAAGTATATAAATGTAGACTATAGACAAATATTTAGAGCCTTATCAATGTAATTGAGACAAACAAGGTCACACATAAACCGAATAAAATATCAGGTAAGCAATTAACACTAATCCAAGTTGAACTAAAAGCAATTATTGGAAAACAAAGAAAAACGCATCCGACTGAAACTGAAAAACTCATTATCATGATAATTAAAAACAAATTCATCTTGCAGTTTTCTTTCCTTTTATGAAAAAGGAGATCTAATAACTGTCTGGTTGTTCATTTGAAGGCCCTTGGCGAGGGCTTTGTCGGAGGTTTTTCCCTCAAAGGCTGACTGCGTGCAGTCTACATTTTAAACTACGTTATTTTTCCATCTCTCCTCTCTCTAGTTTGCCTACGACAACGGTGGATATCATTTCAGCTTTTCAAAGGATATTTTTACTCATCATTTTCTTGGTGGAAATTATATAATGATAGGCATTACTTAACTTACAGTACAGGTAGGTAACATTTCTTTCCTTAAATGAGTGATGGGTACACCATGATTTCAGATAGTCTTCAATAATATTAGCAAGTACCTATTGCAAAATCTTTAAGCTACTTCATAACATAAGTGTGGGAGAGACATGCTTTGGCAAAAGTAAGCCGGCTTGACTGGAGTGATACCACGGCCTCACAGAAACCCGACGTGAAGCAATACTTACGTTGTGCTTCGCCTTGTGAATGAGGTTATTGGAGATCCAAATCTACCTCCCCCTCAAATCCCTTATCCTTAAATCCCTAATAACTCATAAGACGCCGGCCACGCACTCGTAATAATTCTTTGGTTCTACGAGTGTCCATGAGCGACGTTGATTGCTTACCATCAGGTAATCCGTCTGCTCATTTGCTCACCTATGTCATGAATCAAAATGTGTCGATGACTAAATTCACTATGATTGAAGACTGAAAAACAGACTGGAGAAAGAGACATACATATACATAAGGTGCATGATAACTTTCAGTCCTGCTTTTAAAATTGCATAAACCTCTACACAATATTCTAAGACAGTCTCAGTATTTCTCGGAGGTACAGTCGCCCTCGTCGCCTGCGGCACACAGAGGAGGTTGTCCGTCGCCCGCATGACCGTTTGTTGTTTACTAAACCGTGTTTTGTTTTACAGCGACCCTCCTCTGACACCCAGTTTTGGCCACTGTCGGCTACTCCCGGCCACTTTCCGCTACCGTCGCGTCGGCCGACACTTGAAACACTGTTTACCATCTCCAACGAATTCATTAACAAGGAATGTTTTATGCTCTCTCATATTTAAAACTAGAGTATATTATATAGTCTAGTCTACCTATATAGCTTTTGAGAGTTGCAGTTTTAGATTCTAAGTATATATTTTAAGTGGTAATTCTTTGCATTAATCACAATAACGTCCCTGACAGGCAAAAGCTAGAATATAATTGCTTAAAGGTGAGTTCTTCTTTTGTTGAATATTTCGAAATCTAAAAGCGCTAATAGCACTTCATTTCGACCTTCAATAAAAATTGAAGACCTAAATAACTATGTTTTCTGATTAAATGTTTTACTCCAACATAAACAAAAACATATGCAATTCCATTCATAGCAAGGCAAGCAGAATTTAAATAGTTGTGAATAGTGTCTACACAACCGGATGTTGTGCAACGTGTCGTATTTGATTCCCGCACGACACCACTCTCTGTGTCATCAACAAAATATTGTGGGTCTGGATGTTATGCGTAAAAGCTTAAGAAAATCCAAGTGTTTTCTTGAGGGTGAAAATCATCAAAATTAAATTGTCCGTTCGCCCAGGGTGAGGCCAGAGAGATCGTCAGACTCATACTGACTAAAACCCCCCCGTTCCTTCTCCTGCTCAAGGCCGAGGCCGCGGTTTCTTGTAGTCCTTGCCTTGGAGCCCCGGATTCCTGGTGTACGACAACGTTTAATTTTAAGACAAAAAAAATGTACTGAGACATAAAAACAGTTTGCTAGACACATCATCAGCCCATAAGGGCCCACTGCTGCGCAAAGGCCTCTTTTCACACAGATAAGGTTTGAGCATTAATCACCACGCTTGCTCAATGCGGGTTGGCGATTTCAGACATATAATTAGAAATTATAGGTCCAGGTTTCCTCACGATGCTTACCTTCACCAAATGTCAGTGCTGTCTAAATACTCATAGAAAGTACATATAACTCGGAAAAAGTTACATTGGTACTTGCCAGGTTTCGAAACCACGCCCTCATGCATGAGAAGCGGGCTCCTTAACCTCCGGCCCACCACGACCCAACGTTTAATTTTAAGACAAAAATATAATATACTGAGATGTAAAAACAGTTCGGTAGACGGTAGACACATAGGTAACTTGTATTTCTTATTAGTCCTTACCGATATTGTGTTTTAAATTACTTACTTCGTGTATCAGTAATTGTTTAATGAATATTTAATTATACATTTAAACAGGTAATGAGTATATCTTACTGGAAACAAACGTTGGGATGATAAAACTTGTATTTAACTATCATTTGTATTATTTACGTATTAAAATGTTTAAACTAATTAATTAATTTAATTAGGACTAACTAATTAATGCAGGTCACACTAAGCTATCAATTAAATCTATGTGCTGATAATTTTATTTGAATATAGATTTGTGAAAACCACGCAGTGGTTTAATAGCTTGACACGCCATTATTGGGTAATACATATCAAACGGCCGATTCGCGACCGAAATTATATTTTTTTACAATCCTTATATCTCTAAAATCTCACTAATAAGCATACCGGGCCTGGGCCGACGCTCGCATGCGTAAGGCGAGTGACGTGAGTCAGAAGAAGAGAGCCTTCAACAGTGCTGCCAAGTCTTGCAAGAAGGCAATGCGGAGGTCTCGATTCGACCACATCAGCCGCATCGGGAACAAACTTGCTTCATACCCCGCTGGTAGCAAAGCGTTTTGGTCCTTGGCTAAGTCGGTTGAATCGAACTTCTGCCGCCCCTCACTACCACCATTGCTGAGGCCCGACGGTTCGCTGGCCCACACCGCCGAGGAGAAAGCAAATCTGTTTGCCTCCCTCTTCGCGGAATCTTCGCGTCTAGATCCCGGTGACGCGCGGCCCCCTGCTTATCCTGATGGTTGTGAGACGAGTATGTCAGACATTCGCATCCATCAGAAGGACGTCCGTAGGGTGCTACGTAACCTAGACGTGAACAAGGCTAGCGGTCCTGACGGGATACCGGCAATCGTGCTGAAAACGTGTGCGCCAGAATTGACTCCAATCCTGACACGCCTATTTAGGCTTTCATTTGAGGCTGGAAAAGTGCCTAATGCATGGAAGCAAGCTAACGTACAGCCCGTGCCCAAAAAGGGTAGTCGGGCTGACCCAGCTAACTACAGGCCCATCTCAGTAACGTCCATTCTCTGTAAAACAATGGAACGTGTGCTGAACACAAAACTCCTGGCATACCTAGAAGCCAATGATATCTTAAGTGACCGACAGTACGGATTTCGCCGGAATCGGTCCACAGGTGATCTTCTAGCGTATGCCATCCACATCTGGAGTGAGGCCATCGAGAAACACGGGGAAGCGCTTGCCGTCTCCCTTGACATCTCGAAGGCTTTCGATAGGATATGGCACGAAAGCCTTATTAGTAAGCTTCCTTCATTCGGTTTACCCACTGGATTGTGTGTTTGGATCGCAGACTTTCTGAGGGACCGGTCCATCCGTGTGGTCATCGATGGTTGCTCGTCGAGTCAAATGACCATCAATGCTGGGGTTCCTCAGGGGTCAGTGCTCTCGGCAACATTGTTCTTGTTGCACATAAACGACCTGCTTAAGCCCGGTACCTTTGGGTATGCAGACGACAGCACTGTTGTTGAGAGTTACACGTCCGGCGCACGAGCTAGTGGGTCACAGATCCAGACTCTTCGAGAGGCTATGGTTGGGCGCTTGAACTTGTCCTTGGAGGCTGTCTCTAAATGGGGCGATGCCAACATGGTCAGGTTCAATGCAGCTAAAACTCAGGCGTGTCTATTTTCCAGTAAAAGGAGTCAATTTAGCCCTGCTCCAACTTTCCGGGGTGTATCAGTGCCGATAACTGACCATCTTGATCTTCTTGGTATAACGCTGACGTCTACTCTCAATTTTGGGCCATACATCGAAGCAAAAGCTCAACTGGCTGCAAAAAAGTTGGGAATCCTCGCAAGGGTTAGACAATACTTCACGCCGGAACAGCTGCTTAAACTTTATCAGGCGCAAGTTCGATCGGTTATGGAGTACTGCTCTCATCTTTGGGACGGATCTGCCCGATACCAACTTGATGCGCTTGAGTCTATTGAGAGGCGAGCCAAGAGGATCATTGGCGATGATGCACTTGTCGAGTCGAGACTTCAAAGTCTTGAGCATCGACGCCGAGTTGCTAGCCTGTCGGTTTTCTACCGGTTGCATTTCGGGGAATGTGCGTTGGAATTACATAATTTAATTCCGCCTAGCCCGTTCCATCATCGGACCACCAGACGTACGGCATTGCGCCACCGGTACATGGTGGATGTCCCACATATACGTACAAAACGTTTTGGGAGCACATTCATCATGCGTACAGCCAAGAAGTGGAATTCCTTGCCGGAGTCGGTGTTTCCTGATAGCTACAATCCGGGTATCTTTAAGTCAAGAGTGAATAGGTTACTTCTAGGTAAGCGCGCTCCATCGTCGACCACATCGTCGCTTTCCATCAGGTGAGATAGCGGTCAAGCGCGAACCTATAATCAACAAAAAAAAAAAAATCCCAAGCAGTCCCGTGGTGTTGCGGGTTTCCTTGAGCGGCACCCATCAGGTAATCCATAAGCTCGTTTCACGACAAATCCCGTAAAAAAATTCTTCTTATCAAAAAAATAAATAAAATTTCTTTGTATAGTACTTTTTTATTAACTACTCATTTTGTTTCAATATAATGTGATTGCCCTAGTAAAATAAAGACTTAAAATAAAAAATAAATAAATTAGACGAGTATAGTATGTCTACGCTTTAAGTAACATAGAATCAATAAATAAAAAAGTAATAAATAAAAAAAAAAATCATATATAAACAAACATAGTCCATTGCCATGGCTTCGCCTGTTTCTCTAACTAAAGAAAAAGAGTATTTTTTTTAAATTGAGTTCGCAAGCTATTAAGTACACTACCTTAACAAATCCTTTATATTATTACTCAGAATATTACAATAAAAAATTGGCGTCTTGACCATCAGAAAATTTTAAATTTTTTTTAACCGATATTTTATCCACATTTTTAAAATAATTTTAAATGGGATTTTGTGTTTCGATGATATAGATATTTATCTACAAAAACAACTTCTTTCTTGAAAATTTGCTAGGACATTAGGAGTATTGAGTATATAATATATATATATACTAGCTCTTACCCGCGGCGTCGCTCCCGTCATTTGACCACCTACCCTACTCTACCTAACCTACCTACCCTAATCTACTTACCCTAGTCTACCTACCCTACTCTACCTACCCTACTCTACAGAACCTACTCTACCTTCCCTACTCTACCTACCCTACTCTTCCTACTCTACTCTACCTTGCTCTACCTACCCTACTCTACCTACCCTACTCTACCTAACCTACTCTACCTACCCTACTCTACCAACCCTACTCTACCTACCCTACTCTACCTACCCTACTCTACAGAACCTACTCTACCTTCCCTACTCTACCTACCCTACTCTTCCTACTCTACTCTACCTTGCTCTACCTACCCTACTCTACATACCCTACTCTACCTTCACTACTCTACCTACCCTACTCTACCTACCCTACTCTACCTAACCTACTTTACCTACCCTACTCTACCAACCCTACTCTACCTACCCCACTCTACCTACCCTACTCTACCTAACCTACTCTACCTAACCTACTCTACCTAACCTACTCTATCCTATCCCTATCCTATGTCCTTCTCCTTGCTCTAAACTACCTCCCTGCCAATTTTCAGCTAAATCGGTTCAGCCGTTCTTGAGTTATAAGTGGAGTAACTAACACGACTTTCTTTTATATATATAGATATATATACATTTTGGTCAAAAATCAAAATTAAATCACTGCTGCCAATCCCTTATTGCCTCATAGTTTTAATGAGTGCATTAATTAAATTACACTAAGTGGCATAATAACATTGAAAACTTTTATAATTATTGTACATGGTTTCAGAGTGTACTCGACGCCACAAGCCGCTAATTATAGGCTCCATTACAACATGAAACGTATGGCGCTAATCTGAATTTATTGTAGGAATAAAATAAACTTAAGTAATTTCTTTCATGTGCTGCTTTAAATATTCCTCGTTAAAATATCACTTTTGCTTGAAAACTAACTAATTGCTACACGGTTTCACTCTGCTGCTCAACGCCTGTTGTTTGTAGCGTGATGATTTAGGCAGTAGTAGTATTCAGTAGATGTTATATTGAACACAAAGTAGATTTTCAATTCGTGCCAGCCGTTTCTGAGAATAACACGCTCAAACAAACAAACCAAACTAAAATGAATAATAGGTAATTGAACTAAACGAATTTGTATTTTATAGGTATAATCATAAGTTATTTATTTTTATTATAACTTTCGTGAGACATTCTAAATTATTTATTATGTTTTCGGCTTACTCACGTAATAATTTGACGAGATACTCGACTAGTTTCAAGCCATGCTAGTGGCCCATATTCATGAGCAGCATTCCGCGACACGCGACTCGGCGACCGTCGCGCTGCTACTGATACGATGATGATACTGATAATCATAAGATTCTCATCTTTCAAATTCAGTGTGCAGGAGTTTCAAAGTTTTTATACATATAGCTTGTTTCACGATAGTCTACATTATTATGTATGTAAAAAATTAAGGTAAGAGAGAGGAAATATATACTCGTTTACCTAGGAATTCCTTAAAAGGGTATATTGAATTGGAGATGAGAAAGAGCTTTTTTCTTTTGAAGAGAGCCAGTCATCAAATGTCTTTTCTCGCCCAGGATAAAGTGAAACGGGGTGTCAGACTCTTACTGGCTAAAAATCCCCCTGTTCGCTTTTGCTCCAGGCTTGTTTTGTTAGGGGAAAATCATTAAATGACTTCTCCCGTCCAGTGTGGGGTAAAAGGGTGTGTTGGACTGACTAAAAACCCCTCTTGCCCCAGGTTGAGAGCGCGATACCTTATTGCAATTCACCCGCAACTCGGCTGAACATTGGCTCTATTGAGCCCCATCTGTGATGGTCTGATAAGAAGGACCCTATCTATACTGATACCTATTATAAAGAGTTAAAATTTGTAAGTTTGTATGTAGGGGGTAATCTTTAGACCGCTGGTCGGATTGCCAAAATTCTTTCACTGATAGATAGCTACAATGTTCCTGAGTACTATAGGCTACAAAACATCACGCTACGATTAAATGGAGCTGAGCAGCGGGGGAAACCGCGCGAGAGTAAAAAAAGTGCTTGCCCTGAAACATGTAGCCCCAGAATTTGGAATACAGACAAACAGACAGTACTATTGTAATTATTGTAAATAGATAATGTAATAAAGAAAGTGGAACTATTCGTATTTTATGTGAAAATAAATACAACTACAAAAACTGACTAATATCTACATACTTATACATATATTAGCATATCGTTTGCAGTGGTAGTGGTTTCCTGCAACAGTGAGCCGTATGTTCGACTTAGGTGCTAGACACTTGTTTAATTGCATTAATTGCACAAGGAATTAACTTATATTACAACAGTTAAAAGTAACATTCTTAAACCACAGATAACTTCAACTGATAACTTGAAAATGTAAGTGATGTAGTTTTAATTTTATAAGATAGATACATGTTCACGATTGAAATGAAGTAACTACGATTTAACATACTGTTATACGAACGTTACATTACGTATACACGTTACGTACAATTGTATTTTATATATTTTTGATGTAACAGGTCGGACGGATAACCTGATGATAAGCGATCTGCGCACTTATACCCGCAACACCCTAGGCGTTTCAAGTTTACTATCCGCCTTTTAAGGATTAGAGATTGGTTTTGTGAAGATAGGGGACAAAATAGGGCCCCAGGTAACCTCAATCACACGGTTGAGGTCTCTTGTTTTACTACAGTACCTATTTTTTGAAGCATCGGACTCCGGTCGAGCCAATAATCTCATGCCAAAACATGATTCTTTTAGTATGAATTGGCCGACCTTTTCTATACTAATATTATAATAAGTTAACATTTGTAAGTTTGTATGTAGGGGGTAATCTTTGGAACCGCTGGTCGGATTACCAAAAGTCTTTCACTAATAGATAGCTACAATGCATGCTCCCGAGTGCTATAGGCTATAAAACATCATGCTACAATCAAATGGAGTCGAGCAGCAAGTGAGACCGCGCGGGAGTAGCCAGTATACAATAAATTAATACAAATTGATAAGTAAATATGTCATTAATATTGTTATTCCTAGATTATTCTATGTTGAGTGAGTGAATGTAATAGATGCTATCTATTAAATATAAGTAAGTACGTATCTAAAGGAAGTCAATGTTCTCAATAGATTAACAGTACCTTCAAATGCATTTAATTTTGAATCTATTGGTATATTCCTTCATTCATTATTACCTTTCTTCCAAAAATGTCTATATAGCTTGTATCCCTTGTTGTAGCTCACAGCAGCACCATGGGAGCCACTACATCTATGGAGCTCATTAAAATTGCTCAGGTCCCGATAGCATTGCTGTCCATCACCGGGTTGGACGGCATCCTCTGGCCCACGCAGACGCTGCTGCAAGGTTTGTATCTGCACTTTCTGATGTCAAAGTCCTTTATTTCAAAATCGTTTGTCAAAATCATTTAACACACATAATAATAAAACTGTATATATGTATGTATTTTGTGAAGTGGAATCTCACAACTAAATATTAAAGCAGACATCTTCAATCTCTCCTTAATCCCTCCCCAATCCCTAAACTTCCTAAACCCTTTTTCCCAAAAACAGCATCGTCTTATAACTCCTCTGACGTTGTGGTTATCTATAATCACATAGGTATATATTTTCTTGGAGGCTCAATCTTGTATCTCAACCCTGGCTTGGAACAAGAATAGAACAGGGTTGTTTTTGGTCAGTAAGGGTCTGAAATTCCCTCTCGCCCCTCCTTTACTACAAAAATGTACATTAATATTTAAACAGCCTACTATTAATAATTAAGTGAAATACATTATACATTTAAGCTAAAATGTGAGATACGTGTACTTATTTCCTTATATTTCAATGTCTAATAAGAAACTAAATAAATAAATAATGACTTTTAATTTTCTCCGAATCTGAAACCTCACCGACGTCAGAATAAGCTTAACAATTCTAAAAATGTCCATAGTTGCTAAGCGTATAATATACTCGATATTAAAAATTTACTCGTTTCACATTTTCCTTAAATATCTACACATCAAAGTTGTAATACTTACTACATGATATAATATATTATAATGTAATAAGATAATACATATTGTTGTGGATTTACTTGTATCTTCTTTTAGATAAAGGTTTAAGACTTAGTTAGCATATAACACTATTTTCTATTACAGAGAACTAGACTCTCAAAGGGAGATTCAAAATTGTTAAAAATGTATAAGTTTGTGAGCAAATATGTTTGATGCTTATTTAAAAAAATACCTGATGAAGTAAGTTCTCAGCGCCGCCCTTGGGCGCCCTTCATACCAGATGCCATTTTAGATGGAGTACGCTCGTTTCTTAACGCTTTGAAGGTAGTATTGGTTCAAAAATACTGTCGTTGAATGATCATTCCAAACCTTTGTTAATCACTTGAAAGTTCGGCAAACGAGCAGATAGATTACCTGATGGTAAGCAATCAACGCTGCCCATAGACACGTAACAACTGAGGAGTTACGAGTGTGTTGCCGGCCTTTAATGGATTAGGGTTTTGAAAATTGGGTTTTGGGATTGGGGATGAGGAAGGATTGGGTCTCTGGTAACCACACGCTGTCGTTTTTTCAGCTTTTCTGTGAAGTTCGTCGAGTCGAACCGATCCATTCATGCCGAATCTTGCCTCTCTTACACGTTTAAAGTTATGATGATCATTCAGATAGTAGTCTGTAGATTATAGTCTAGGATAACACATGGGGTACTTTATCCAGGAACGCGGCCGAAGAAACTAACAGAAAGAAAGAAAGAAAGAAAAGAAAGAAAGAAAACCGTTTTTATTCGGACCGAGACATGAAGGCCAAGAACAAACAAAAAAATACAACAATAAAAAAATACAAAACAATAAAAGTTTAAAGTAACAGGACAACAAAATAAAATAAAAATAAAATTAATCAAAACAATAACGTGAAAACAGCCTAAAAAATACATTAATACAACCCTGGGTTGGCGGACATGCCCAATCCGAATGGGTCGCCAACTCAGCAAAAGCTGGGCACGGAGCACCCAACACTGATTTTCAGTTGGCACCCCTGCAGTGACGCACGGACGAATGCAACACATACTATCTACTAGTTAATAGTAATTAGAGCATTTTAATCTGCATTATGACAAAATATCTTAGTTTTAAGACTTGCGGGCTCTAGTGATCAGTCCAGGGGAAAATAAAAGAAACGAGATAGATAAGAATATTATAATACTAAAATATAATTAAATAGTGATATGTTAAATATAAATTATTTTTTAAGATTACTTTTTACATGTTCAATAGTATATATATTTTTTTAATATAGGTAAATATATGTCATAATTTAATGTTGGTACTTGAAAAATAATACACCATAAAATCGCAACAATAATCTTGGAAGTTGCGGGTGAGCAGGGTGTCGCATTGTTACTTAAATACTGCTGCACAGTTTAACGCTCATTTGCACCATAACTACGCGCACCATCACTACGATGGTATTGAGTTACTATTGAGGGAAAAACCAGAATTATGCGTGACGTGAAACTGAACAAATGCTATGATAATCGGCGATCAACTCTCGCAACAAAACTCGAGCGGTGACGGTGAGTATTTTATTTATTAAATAAATATAATTATGTGAATATAATAGTGAGGAGTAGGTATAGAAAAAATATTTTTTAGTAATATGTGATTGCAGATATTTATTTGTAAATTAATGATAGTGTTAATAAATAATACAAAAGTAAACATTAAATAAAAGACAGGTCAATATTTATTTCGGCGCTATTGATTTGAGAAGTTAGCACAAACTCTTTGAGCTTTCTTCTGAAAGTACCTATACTTTGCAAATTCCTAATAGGCGGGGGGATATTGTTCCAGCACTTTGACGCCGCATACCTGAAACTACCTCTAAACGCAGCGGTTTTATGCTGCGGTATAGCCAGCTGCTGCGCACAACGCCTACCCTCTCGCTGGCGATGTGCATTCACCCACGAGAGCTTCGAGTAGAGGTATGACGGGCATTTACTTCTTATGACACCAAAGAGGAGACAGGCTAGATGAAGCTTACGACGTGACTTCATTTTTAACAGATTGTGTTTATTTAAATAAGGGGTAATGTGACCTCTTGGTGGTATTTTGAAGCAAAAACGCGCACAAGCATTTTGAACTCTCTGTATCACTCGTTTGGTTCGCGATAGGAGTCTAGGGCCAATAACCGTGTCCGCGTAATTTAATTTCGATAGCACCAGAGACTCAGCCAACTGCACACGCAACTCCTCACATAAGTATGCTCGCATCTTATACAGTACTTTTAGACGGTAAAAGCAACTTCTGACGCAATTTGAGACATATGATTCGAACCTAAGGCCCTGATCCATAACCAAACCCAAATTTTTTGCCTCAAAAACACGTTCGACGATTTGGCCCTTGAGCAACAAGTTAGCGTTGCTCGCAGGAATCCTGTGCAATTGAGCATTTGTTCCAAACAGCATATATTTGGACTTGGATGGGTTGAGAATGAGACAATTACCACTCGACCAATCAAAAATTCTGTCAAGATCCTCAGTAATGAGCTTAACCGCATTATCGTACTCTTCCGGTCTGAAAGAGAAATAAATTTGGAGATCGTCGGCGTAGATGTGAAATTTGCAATTATTAATTACATTACTAATATCCGCACAGTACAATATGAACAGTGTCGGTCCCAAAATTGATCCCTGGGGCACCCCCTTAGTCACGGGTTTCACACGCGATCTCAGAGTGGAACCATTCGCATCACGGACCTCAACAAACTGGGCACGATCACTGAGATAGCTGTTGAACCATTTGATCGTCGAAATGTCGAAACCGTAATACGCCATCTTGGAGAGCAGTAAGGATAAGTTGATGGCGTCAAAAGCCCTCGAAAAGTCCAACAGGACTAACATAGTGCACAAACCTTCGTCCTGTGCTGACAATATATTGTCAGTGACGTCCAATAAAGCCGTTGCCGTACTACGACCCCTTCTAAAGCCCGACTGCACCTCCGGCAGAGCACCGCTATTCTCGAGAAATTTAGTCAACTGCTCATTCACCACCCTTTCCAGTACCTTCGATAATAGCGGTAAAATACTAATAGGCCTCAGGTCTTTGAGATCGCGGGGGTTGCCTGTTTTGGGTAACGGACGCACGATTGCAAGCTTCCAAACCTCTGGAAAGGTCGACGTTATAATAGAATTATTAACAATATTGGTTAATATGTCAAGAGTCTGCGGAACAGTCATTAAAAACATTTTTAATGTAATGTGATCACAACCTTCAGCATTAGATTTAAGATTAGTCAATATGTTCAAAATTTTACTACTGTTCGTGGTTTTGAGGGTGAAAGTATAATCTGATAATTTATGAAATTCAAAATAAGTGAGATATGATAATGGTACGTTAGTTTCGCCGGGTACATGCAAGAAATTGTCGTTGATTTTATCTGGATCGTTAAAATGTGGAGGTAGATCCATATTATTATTAGCTGGTAGCAAAGTGGTTTTCAAATTTTTCCAGAGGATTTTAGGTTGATTTATATAGGTATTGATGTTGACCTTATAGTAAGCAACTTTTTCATAATAAATGGATTTATTCACCAAACTCTTCAGATCCAAGTAATATTGTTTTTTATTACTTAGGGATTTATTTTCCAAATAACGTCTGTACGCCTTATCTCGAAGGTTCATCATGAACTTAATGTTGTCCGTGATCCAAGGGGGAGATTTTTCTCTTATTGTAACAGTCTTACGGGGTGCAAATGAATCAAATACTTTTAATAGATTGTTGCAAAGATACTGAACCATAACGTTGACGTCACGCGAAGCCACGGGCTCCTGCCAGTTGATCGAGTTCAGTGATTTTGTGAACCCAGCCGGATTGATATTTTTGATATTCCTACAAGTTATTGTCCAAGGTCGAATCTTGTCTTTTTTAAATTGGAAACTTGTGGAAATAAAAGAATGTGCCCCGAGTGATTCGATCTGATCCACTGTGATGCTGGCGACTTTTGCGTCCGTACATACCAAATCGATAAGGGACGAGCTGTTACTTGTAAAGTGTGTAGGCGCAGTTACCAACTGAGTCAGATTCAGACAATTTAAAAACGTTCGCAACTTACACACCTTTGTGTCAGATGCGGACACATTCAAGCAATTTATATTAAAGTCCCCTAACAGTACTGTACGGCTGCAAAATGATAACGAGTTGACAGAACTCGTTAATGCATCAAAAAAAGTGTCAACATCAAGCCAAGGTGGCCTGTATGCCGTACCTACTGCGAGTTTGGAGCCATTTACATTTAGTACCAACCACATTTGTTCAACGGATGCGTGCGCAGGGTCAGCAGGGTGGGAATGCGTCCGCACATTCAAACCGCGTCTAATGTAAAAGCCGACGCCGCCGCCGCGGCCGCCGCGCACGCTCAGCGGGCGCGGGACATGCCGCAGCCGATAGCCGGGAACTGACGGCGCGCGACCCTCCTCCCCCGCGCTGAGCCAAGTCTCATTAATGGCCATGATATCTACGCTATAGCGCTCCATCGCAGCTATGAATTCGTCATGCTTTGTACCTAATGACCCGGCGTTAAAAAGTCCAACTCTAAAGAGTTTCGAGGTCATATAAGTGTGGTTGAGTTAGCAAGGACAAGAAACATATACGAGTGTGCAAAATAAACGTAAACAAAATCAATATAGTAATATAGCCGTTCCTCTATACATCTGTAAATAGAATACATAAATGTGAGTAGAATGTAATATAAATAATGTATAGTGTATAGTTTAAATAAAATATAGATTTTATTCGAGAGAGAATCAACCAGGGACCGAACCCCATTTGCGCCACTGCAAGCTGTACCAACCACGAAACATACATACATCGCGGACATCACACATAACAAACAAAATAAAACATATTTTACATTTATGACATTAATATATGCTATCACCGAGATGTAAACAAAGTGCAAGGTAGATAGCGAGTTACACATAAAAATATTTAAAGGGTAAATTGAAAATAAAATATTTGCAAAGTATTTATTGATACCGTCAAGGATTAAACATGACCCTCCCCAAAAAAAATTTTTTTTACATCGGTCTCCGACCGAACGCGAAGAGCGGAGACGCCGTCTTCTTTCCGCACATATATGCGTCCCTCTTTAGTCCACACATACTTAAATTGTTGACGCTGCGCAGCCTCACGAGTGTTCCGAAAGAGCCTTGCGTTAGAGCGAGTCAGACTCTCGTTAACGAAGACCCTCTGTGGTTGGCCGGGCAGGTCGAGGTCCGCAGTGGTGAGCCCGCGTCGCACGCGCGCCGCGCGAATCAGTTGGTCTCGCACCGCTCGGCGAGACAGGCGCACGGCAATGACGCGCGGACGCGGACGCTCCGTTATGTCAGATTGGGATGCACTAGTGACAAAGTTGCGCCGTACCATTCCAAGACGCTCGACATTCACTATGTCCCTATCGTCGAGTGCAATCCCCAGCTTCAGGGACACTGCCTTTACTAACAGAAGCTAATATATTAATAAAAATCCTTTTCACGCATGTATGGTGGAAAATAGGTATGGGAGAGCCAAGCTTTGGCACTAATAGACGGGTCGACGGTAGTGATACTATAGCCTCACAGAAAACAACCGCAATGGTGTGAAACAACCACAATGTTGTGTTTCACAGTGTGAGTGAGGTAACCGAGAGGTTACCGGATGGCCAAATCCTCGTCTCCCTCTCGCCATCCCTTCCCAACCCATAAATATACTACTACTACTCTTAACTCCTTTGGTGTTACGACTGTCCATGGGCGGCGCTGATTGCTTACCATCGGGTAATAGGTCTGCTCGTTTGTCGACCTATCACATAAAAAATGGTTACAGATAATGCAATTTACGACTATATCGTGGTGGGCGCCGGCTCGGCAGGTTGTGTAGTCACCAGAAGACTCGCTGAGGATGGAAACAACTCCGTGCTGGTACTAGAGGCTGGAGACGATCCTCCTATCACTGCTATGGTACGTATTTATTTGATTTACAAACAGAAAGGAACCTAATGCTTATGTATTTAAATAGCCCTTCATAAATATTGTTCAGTATTTTTTTATTTTTATTTTTTTAAACTGCCCCACTATAGGATTTTCTCCTGTGTCGTAGCTGCGGTGACAAACATACAATTTCACATACACATGACACCCAGACCCGGAACAACAATTTGTGGATCACACAAAGAGTTGTTTCGTGCGAGATGCCTAGCCATCGCATCAACCATGCAGTCAAGTTATTGGCTAGAAGTGCTGTTTTATGACGTATTTACAAAAATCAATATTCATTGTTTTAATTCTCGTAGCACCTAGCTTCATTGACGAACATACTGACCTGACTCACTGCGTTTCTGTGATTTATTTGGAATAAATGGTTTTTACTTTGACTTTGACCTAGTCTTTGTTCTCGAAAAAGTAGATCAAAATATCTGCAGCTACCATTTGTACCTACAAGAGACAATGACTATCAACGTATTATCCAAAGTTTTTTGGAAATCGAAAACACAATAATAATTTTAAGAGTCTCCAAAAGAAATTCAACAGATAACGTAATTTGGTTCGAACCTCACATTACCCAGCATCACCAAAAAAACCCAAATAATTCAGCCAACGTTGCAGTTCCCTGACCAATTACGTGGCACGTCAAACTGTCGCGTGGAACATCAAACAGTGAGTGCGTCACTATGATTGACAGGCGTTTAGTTCACACCTACCGCGCTCTGTCGGATAGGCGGTGGAAACCACTAGAGGACTCCGCAAATACGTGTTACATTTTACATTGTTACAATGATATGGACTAGTTTTGTATAAGGTGAGCTGGCCGATTACCCGGTGGTAAGCAATCAAAACTATATACTAATCAGCCCATTAATGCCTAAGATTTACGAGTGTCTTGCTGGTCTTCGGGATTAAGGTTTCGGATTTAGAGTTTGGGGGAGGGCCTTCTTCATACGGGGAAACACAACGCCATGTTTGTTTCACGTCAGTTTTCTGTGAAGTAGTGGTAGCGCTCGAGTCGAGTTAAATCATTTGTGCCATGGCATTTTCATGCTTGTAAAGTGCAGTCAAGCTACGGAAAACTTCTAATGCGCTTAGTTTTAACGGCCATTCCCAAACTAAGGTCACTAGAAATTTAGTCTCTATTTAATTTTTAATAGCTTAGTCAGCCCTTACTACACCCGCCCGGATATTGAAGAATGATGATAATTCTATCCTAGTCAGTCGTCAACATACAGCCAATAATAATAGCAGAGCCCTATAATTTCAGATAGCTGGAACATTCGACTTACTGCCGGGATCGTACGTGGACTACAACTACAAATCCACTCGAGATGAGTACGCGGCTCGCAGCCAGAACAACTACACGATGCTCACTGCAGGGAAAATGTTGGGTGGAAGCGATTCACTGAACCACTTCATCCACACCAGAGGAACGAAATATGAGTACAATTGCTGGGCCAAAAAAACCAAAGATGATTCCTGGAGATATGAAAACATACTTCCTTACTTCAAAAAAAGCGAAAAGGTAGATGATCCTGAAATATTACAAGCATATGGTGAATATCATGGCGTACATGGTCCTATGGGTATTACACGACAACCGGAAAATGACACAGTCGGTGATTTATTAAAAGCTTTCGCTGAAGTTGGTAACCCAACAGTATTGGACCTAAATGCAAACGTTTATGTCGGTTATACGCAACCACAGTACATGTTTGCTGATAGAAAACGACAGACGCCGGCGTACACATACCTCAGACCAATCAAAGATTACTCAAATCTACACGTTTCTAAAAACACGCGAGTCACGAAGATCATTTTTGATGGTAAGGTAGCAGTCGGCGTAGAGGCGGTGTTTAAAGGCAAAACATACAAACTCAGAGCTAAAAAAGAGATAATAGTAAGCGCAGGAGTATACAATACTCCCCAACTACTCATGCTATCTGGGATTGGTCATAGAAAACATTTGAAGTCCTTTAACATCGATTTAGTTCAAGATCTGCCTGTAGGAGATAACCTAGTAGACCAGGTCGCAGTCGCGTTAGTTCACAAATTGAAGAAACACCCGATACCTATCCCTGCCATACCCAATGACTTGACAAAAATACCTTTCCCTGTTTTCGTCGGATCAGCGGCTGTGAACAAAACGAAAAAAATTCCAGATTACCAAACGTTCAACCTGTTCTTCGGCCACGATTTATCGTATTTGACTATTGCTTGCGCTCAAGTGTTTGGTCTGCGGAACGAAATATGTGACAGATGGCAGAAACAAGTCGAATCTAGAGATTCGTTGTACACCGCGCTGACCCTACTACAACCAAAATCAAGGGGCACGGTGCGTTTAGCAAGCAGTAATCCAATGGATAATCCAAGTATTACTACTGATTACTTTACTAATGAGGAAGACTTGAAGCGCATGGTGTCGTATGTAAAAGACTTCGCTTCTGTTGGTAAGAGCGCATATTTTAAAGAAATTGGAGCCGAATTAGTAGGTCTCAATCTTCCGGAGTGTGCTGATAAGAAGGCTGGTAGTGACGAGTATTGGACATGTTACGTACTGAATCACGCTAGCAGTGTCTACCATATGACCAGCACTTGTCCCATGGGAACAGTGGTAGACAGTCAATTGATGGTGAAAGGTGTGGATAAGTTAAGAGTGGTTGATGCTAGTGTGATGCCTCGCATCCCTCGAGCTGCTCCTAATGCTGCCATCATCATGTTGGCTGAGAAAGCAAGTGATATGATCAAGAGTGCTAACCAATGAATTATATGTTTATTAATCAAAACCTACATTTTATTTATAATATATTAACAAATTACAAGCACATTTTATAGTAGTGATTTAAAAAATATTTATAAAGTAAAAGTAACTTATTTCATTTACCATTATTTGTGATCAAACTTTGAAAAACCGTTTGTTTATCACCAAAAAAGACCAAATATTGTAATTTGCCGAAAAGCCTCCAAAAACGCAACTAGATGGCGTTGGCGTCGAATAAGATCGCGCTAGCGCTTGGTTCATACGACACAACTATAGAACAGTGTCCAGCTTTATTTCGATTACGTAAAGCCTACTCGTATACCCACTAAGTTCAGTATCTGTTCAACTCTTAAGTACTGGGCCGCTCGCGGTGTTCAGTAGGGTAATTTCCTAGGTCAAAAATAAATTAATTCGACGTTTCGATACAATAAAATATTGAAAAATAACTATTCTTTTACGTTTGTGCATCGATCGAATGATACACAAAATTTTAGATATTTTGTAGCTAATTATTAAGAAATAAGTACGCTATTTGACGCACAAATACTATGACGTCATAACTCAGTGTTTCATACAAATTTCATAGAAAATTATCGTTTTTGAAATTTGGATAAAAGTAATTAATTTGACTAGTTGGAAACTACCTATTGATGCTGTACTATGGACTTTTACTCATCTATACTAATATACTAAAACTAATAATATTGTAAAGAGGTAAAATTTTAAGTTTGTATGTAGGGTGTAATCTTCAGAACCGCTGGTCGGATTGCCAAAATTCTTGCACTGATAGATAGCAACAATGTTCCGGAATGCTATAGGCTATAAAACATTACGCTACGATTATTATATTATACGATTAGTATATTTACAGAAAAAAATAAAAGCAAGACTACCGAAACCTTTGGTCTTTTTATATGTTATCAGAGACTGGAAAAGATTTGAATAAATATCACTCGAAGGCCTAAAAACATATTTGTAAATATATCCTTGGGAGATAATAGTGTTAGGAAACTATTTTTCATTAAGAAACTGTAATCACAAAGTTGTGAGTACAACAGTCGGAGGGCTCAAATGGGCATCGCACCCCAAGTAACTCGGTGACTGAGATTCCATCAACAAGTTGTGATTTGACAAAGCAATTTATATTCCATCTTGAATTTGGGAGTTCATTGCCAAAACTATAACTAGTAGGGAATTACTTCAGTCCGTGTTTATATGTTGGTGTATAGTTTGTGAGGGAAGGGATCAAGGTACTGATTACTGGCGGTTTTGCTTTTCTAACATTCGTGAAATATGTTATTAAGTACATACTGGTCAACCTGGTCCTAAATCTTAGCCAACCAATCACGTCAAGTCAGGATTTTTTACTACAAAGTACTAAAAAACAGTAGTACTAAAAAGTACAGTTCAGTTGTTGTACAGCGTTGCTGGTTTTAGGGATAAGGTTTTCGTATATTTAAGGATTAGGAAGGGATGGGGGAGGTGGAGGATTGGGCCTCCGGTAACGTCTCTCACACAGCGAAACGCAACTGTGGTTATTTCACGTCGGTTTTCTAGGAGGCCGTGGAATCACTCCGGTTGAGCCAATCAAGTCATGCTGAAGCTTGACTATTCCACACTTAAACAATGTTGAAACAAATTATATTTCTTTAGTATTTCTACTGAATTGGAATTTTCCAGAATATTGTTTAGTGTCTCAAAAGTCACATTTTAATCTCAGAACACCTTATCTTAAACATTAATTTAAATCCTCGCTGCATTTCAGGAAAGAGGGGGCCCTCCTTGCAGAGTAACGTATAGTTCTCATCATTTGCTCCTAAAGCCGTGACCTTGGGTGGAAGGAGATTAATGGCCCCTAACTGTTCGACCTTTATTATAGTCAGGGTGGACAGGCCAATATACAGAGCGGACTGATGCCTGTACTTAATATAGTATGAGGAAAGACTCGTGATTTTAATTTATAGTTATTTATCTATAAGTTAATAGTAGGTAAAATAATTATTACCTAATTGTAACTTTTAAGGTTCTGTAGTTACAAGTCTAAAGAATATAAAATGAATCTGGCCATTCGTCTTTTTCTATAATTATTAGAACAATTTTTTTTTAATTTGGTTTTTTACATATAGTATGTATATGGAAACGAGTTCTGTGAATCGTTAGTTAGTTCAGCAGCATTGTGGGCCCTATTAGGCCACTTTTTAACCCTACTCAAACTTAAGGTTAGGAATATGAATGGGGATAAGGGGAAGCGTAGGATTGAGTTACAGTTAATCTCAAATAAACAATGATTGCGTTGTATCACGCCGGTTCTCTGTGCGGCTTTGGTATCACTACAGTCAAACCTACCAATTTGTGGCGAAGCATGATACTTCCATACTTATTTTAAAATATTCCTTTTATAGATAATAGTGAGGTAGTGGTCATGAAAGAAAACAATGAAATAAAATTCTCACTAACCTACAAGCTTCTGTAATGGAGACTGAACTCAATACTAACATCATATTTTACGTGGTCGTGGTAGCCCCGAGATTAAGGAGCCCGCTTCTCATGCATGAACCCTCATGGTGGGTTGGAAACCTGGCCAGTACCAATCTGACTTTTTCCGAGTTATATGCACTTTCTATGATTATTTAGACACCACTGAAAACATTGTGAGGAAACCTGGACTTTCTAATTATAAGTTTGAAATCGCCAACCCGCATTGAGCAAGAGTGGTGATTAATGCTCTAACCTTCTCTGTCTGAGAAGAGGCCTTTGCCGAGCAGTGGGAATTTATAGGCTGATGATGATGATGATGATGATATTTTACGTATCAAACCTAGATCTTAATCACCCAGCAGTCGCGTTCTTCGATTATAAACTGAATAACTTGTACATAATATATGTTACACACTAAACATTCCGATGGTATGCAAATAGCCCATACACCGCCTTAGTGTGCCCCCGGCTTAAGCCAAACTATGCCGGAATACTCGAACAAACTTGAACCTGCTACCCTTTGAACCATGTTTCATACTTCGTCCTTTATTATGCCCACAAACACGTTCTACTCATTTCGGGTTAAGTTGCGTGGATTGAGGTCGAGGAATGGATGGGTCACGGGTAAAATAATACAAGTAAGAAACATATAATACAAGTTTAACAATTAATAGTGACAGTTTTTAAACACTTGTGTGACTAAAAGATTTCCGCAAGAGATTCAATTTCCTGATCAACAAACATTTAGGTATTAAGATTTTTCAGTTATTCTTAATTTCTGACTGATATAATTAACTTCGAGGCCAACACAGGGACTCGCTTGGTTAACAGTAAACCTCTTTAGCGGACTGAACTATGACAATCCCCAACTGTAAATTTTTACATTCCAAAAATATGTGACAATTTTCACGAGCGGTGAAATGTTTACCTTTGCCCTAAAATCGTAAAGAATATGTGTCAGCCTATTGCTTTTAACATGAAAAAGATGTTGACATTTCATACAATTTTGAAAACAGATAAGAAGATAATAAAAAACGATTTATTTAGTGCAACAAAGGACACAAAACACAATTCTAATGAAAAACAAGAGGGCTGTGAAATTATAGAATAAGCATAAATAAAAAACATTTCCCTATATTGTAAACTTCGAATAAATAAGTAGACAATATTAGTTATACTACGGAAAATGATACCAAGGGAAATAATACAATTTCCCGGAACCTTAAAGGTTAGAGACCACAGATAGACAACAAGATTATATATTTACATAATATATTTTCCAAGAAAAATATCGCACTTTATAACAATCATCTTCAGCCAGTTTCCCCAGCTGTCCGGTACAAGACTGCCCCTAATTTAAGGGCCCTTCCCCCCCCCCTGGATCTTATTTATCGTGCGAATGCATTTCGGATTCCCGTGATTATGCAAATGGCCCTGAGGGCGATGTCTAAGTATATTTTAACATCCCCTAATGTTGAGGCACGATGCTAGCTATTAATCTGCCGTGACTTGGCTTCCTGGCGTTCGTTAATTGTACGAAATTATGATAAACTGCGGCTTGGATTTTTGTCAGATCGCCGATAAAACAATTTACAAATGACTTTACAGATCTGTGACGTTTGCGCGTGATCAAACACAGATACAAAATCCAATCCACCGTACAACTGTTGGGCTGGAGCTCACCAGGCATGATCACTTAGCCTGGTCTGAGAATTCTACTTCTTTTGAAATCTTAGGAAACTTCATTGTCGTTTCCCTAAACTAAACGCTAATCTCGAGGATAGGTGATTTTGGGTTATTGTTCTTCTGTGTTAGTTTAATAATTAGAAAGTTATTTTTAAAGAAAATTGGAAGAAGCAATTAAACCTATCAACGCCGTGGCGATTTGTTTACAAAACAAAGATCCACCATCTAACCATCTAGATCGGCTCGACCTGCGTGATACCACGGCCTCACAGAACACCAACGTGAAACATCAACAACGTTTTGTTTCGCCGTGTGAGTGAGGTTACCGGAGGTCCAATCCTTCCCCTCCCCCGATCCCTCCCAATCCCTAATCCCTAAAAGATCGGCAACGCACTCGTAACTCCTCCATGGGCGGCGCTGATTGCTTACCATCAGGTAATCCATCTGCCAGTTTGCCGACCTACTACATAAAAAAATACAGCATTAAAAAAGCAGAGGCAGGCCGCTACACACATAATAAACGTTGATTAATTACAAAGTTTTACAATGTAATACATACGCTACCTATGACAGATACAAGCACTACTAGCTGTTACTGGGAACTACTTTCGTTACGGAAATCAGATTATATTAAGATAGCTTCTTCCTAGAATTGTGACTCGTCCTTTAGGAAATCACTTCTTGCAATCCTAACTGGTAATTTGATTTCTTAGCTAAGTAGTGAGAGTCTAGTTTCTATGAAATTGTAAGATGTAATAGATTTGTTGGTAAACAGATACAGATAGACTATCTTCTTATCTTCTGTCACAAGCCCCTATTTAATGCAAGAACAGGATTTTTCTTAACGGGAAAATCAATTTAAAATAGACAACTGTAGGTACTTTTGAATGTCAAACAAAAAATAACTAAATTAAGTTCAATTACGTGTTTCCGTCTGTAGGTCTGTCCTCAAGTGAAATTTGCTGGTTCCAAAATGTAGATTTGAATGGAGAAGAACGAGCAAGAAACAGTATTACTACTATACTGTAAATCAATAATATAGTTATACAAAAACTTGTGTAGCAAAAACTCGTGTAACTCGGTTACATCCCTGCTTACCCTCTAACTGAAGGTTACGAAGCTCTACTAAATAATGCAGGGAAACAAATTTTGAACATCGATGCGGAATTTAAGAGTTTCTTCTCATAGATCAGTAGCGAGGGCACGACAAGGATACAAACGCTGGAAGCGATACTGATATTGTTTTATATACTTTTTTCTAGGTATAGCGACATCTATAATCAACACGCACAAACAGCACCAATCACGTTCAAGTTTCTACATCGCGGTATGACAGTTCTCGACGCAATTTGAACGGGTACGAAATCCCGACAACAACCGTGGGGTCCCAGACAAAACACCCGTCTGCTTGGAAAATCCTCCCTTTTCAATGGAGGATGAGGAACTTTCTACCCTGTTCCCTCATACCCCCTTTTTTTGTGAGGGGAAAATCATCAAATGACTTCTCCCGCCCAGGGCCGGGCAGGAGGGAGTGTCAGACTCTTACTGACTAAAAACCCCCCTGTTCCTTCTCCTGCTCTATGCCGAGGTCGCGGTACCTCATTGCGCTTACCCCGCAACCCCGGCTGAACATCAGCCCTTTAGGGCCCCGTCTGTGGTGGTCGAATGGCTGTTTGAGGCGCGCGCGGAACGCTACGCGCCGTACGCTCGGGCCTGGTTCTGGTCGGACGGCGAGCTGCCCTTACTCGCCGACCGCAGGCCCGTGCTTACGGTGGCCGGAGATCGTACTCCCTCATACCGCCTACCCTCCGAACTGGTGACACCGAGTGAAAACATCAGCACAGCATTCGCAACATAAGTTCTTTACAAACCTAAATTGATCATTATAATTAAAAATGTCCTAGTAGCAAAGTATTTTTATTTAGCAATGATCAGGCATTTGTCGATATCTCGCCTGGTGGTAGGCGATGATGCGACCTACGATGGAGCCCGTCTACCTATAAGCAACCTATACACTCGGGCTTCGAACACAGTCAAGTTATACCGTTTCGGGAACATAGACTCCGGACAGTAATTCCACTCCGTAGCATTGAGCTATTATTAAAATGTTATACCTTATATTATCACATTTTTCACAATTACAATCTCTACACAACCCCTCTCTTGTTGAGATAGGGGGTACACAAGTAACCGTAAGCCCCTCCCACCGGCACGTGTAAGCGCGCTTCCAGTAAGCGTACATCAGTGTCGGTGTAAGTTTGTGCTCGTCCAAGTACTACAGGTGTAAACTTGTAGCGGGCTCCAACTCGCGTCTGTTCGGGACCTTCATGCTTCATTACACACTGAGACTGGGCGGGTTCAGTGTAATAATGATGCTTTATTTTTTTTAAAGGTACTATCTGATGATGATGATGATGAATGGGTCGCCGTATGAGTGAGGTTACCGAAGGTAAAATCCTCCGTGTCCCCCAACCGAAACCCTCAATTACCTAACGCACTAACAAATCCTATCGTGTTGTGGGTGGTAAGGTGTCAAAATGTATAATGAACGTTAAAGTTTGTAAGTATGGATGGGAATGAAAAATATTTGTTACTCTTTCACGCAAGCCGCGGTAGCTTATTGCGCTTACTAACCATGGTAAAATATCGGCCCCGTCGGGCCTCGTCTGTGGTGGTCGCGCGCGCGGAACTTTACGCACCGCATGCTTATGTCAGGTTCTAGTTGGACGGCGAGCCCTTTCTCTAGTCCCTCAAGCTACTCCTCGAACAGGGGTCTTATGGCTGCTATAACAGCGTGCCCGACCCTCAGTTGCGACAGTCGTTGTTTCCACTCTAAAATGCTTTTTTCCCTGGAACTGAGGGCGAAACCACTGACAGAAGCTAGTAAACTATATTTAGCACTCGGATAGTGCAATTTATTGTGTATTTGTCGTTTATTAATTAAAGCTTACAACAGCAATCCCGCGTTCAGATGAATCCATCAAACAAGGAATAATTTATTCAGAGCCTTTACACTAACTGTAAATGTTGTACCAGACGAGTACGGTCGGCAAATTCATCATAAAGTATCGCTGAATTATTAGCAGTGCACTGCGGCTGCTGTCCGTACAGCGACGTAGATTGATGTTGCTGTGAACTGTGCTTCAATAATTAATGCTATCAACTTGCCGCTCGGTGCGCCCTGCACTATGTTTAAATACTACAGCTTTCGAGTTCTAGGTCTTAAATACTAGCCACGTTTACGAGAGAAAAAGGGGGGGAGGGGAGCGGGGGTTAGTCAGTAAAAGCCTGACACTTCCTCTCGCATCACCTTAGGCGGAAAAAGAGATTTGATGATTTTTTTCTCAAAATAAAAGGAAAAAGACGCATTAAATACTACTAATATTATAAACGCGAAAGTATATATGGGTACATGTTTGACACTCTTTCGCGTAAAATCGACGGTAAACGAGCAGGATCGCCTGATGGTAAGCTAAAGGCGCTCTTGGACACCTGCAACACCATAGATGTTACAAGTGTGTTGCCGGCCTTTTGGGGATTAGGGTTTCGGATATTCAGTGATTTGGCGTGGGGAAGAAGGATTGGGTATCCGGTAACCTCAGACATACGGCGAAACACAACGCTGTGGTAGTGTCATGCCGCACTCCCACAACCAAACGGAACCTTATGAAAGTTAGCAGAGACATAGATAGAAACTAGCTTACAGGACTTTTGGTATAGGACGTTTGGCCTGTGTGTACGTCAGCAGGGTAAATAAAAGTTACTAAGAATCCTTTTTACTAAATTAGCATACACAAACAAAATTAACTGCTAAGCTTAACGATTGATAAAGATTTTATAGTCAGTCCCGAACTAAATCTTTTCTTCCATCTTTTATATTCAAAAACCTGCATTCACAAACTTCGCCAGTGAAAGGGTTCTGCACAAACTTACTGTTGCAGCTCTCCACAACAATCTCACAAACTATTTACTCCTCGACGCGAATTCCGCAGCCGCACTCATAACTTTGTTCCATACATTTTTTTACGTTCATCCTTTCTTCTGGTTGAAAAGACGTTTCCGTTACGCGAAATTAGACTTTGTTGAATTGTGATAAGCGTCACTGAATTTAATTGAACTTAACATTGTAAACTCGACCCTATTTCGATCAGTATACAGTTAAATTTGACATGTAGTAAGTGAATATTGTTGTTTTTTTCGCTAGAACTTGGGCCATTGTTTTCCAAGTGTCGGGGTATAGAAAATCGTCAGTAAGTGTATATTTGAAGTTTCAACTACTTTCCTGTTATTTTGTTGTTAAATTGGTTGCTCAAACAATTTGATCGAAGTGAAACAGTCGCCGAGTTTGCTGAAACTCATTCGAGGGGAAAACTATCCGAGCCGCATTATGTTGAGATTTCCTGCGACTACATTATACAGAATACATGAGCGAAGTGCCTCATTTGAGTTTGTTTTACGATAACTCGATCGACATGTTTATGACGTTCGGCGCTCTGATTGGTCAGCTCCAATTTGAGCAACCAATCAGAGGGCGGAACGCGGTAACGTTTTACACGCGTTAACGCAAAGATAGTTCGCACACATTCAGAAAATAATGAGTATTAAGTTAATAGTAAGTGTTCTTAACGTATAATTCAGTCGGCCTATAATACAAAACTTCTTGTTATGTAGTGAACAATAAAGTATAAATAAATTCCTTCTGTTTTTTTTTTATTTCGTGTGCGCGCAGATTTATAAGTTTGAAATCGCCAACCCGCATTGAGCAAGCGTGGTGATTAATGCTCTAACCTTCTCCGTATGAGAAGAGGCCTTTACTTAGCAGTGGGCACTTATAGGCTGATGATGATGATGATGATGATGATGTTTGTTAGCCCAAGAGTCAGGGGCCATCTGAAAACCAGTGCTGTGCATTAGTAGAATATACTGAGATGGACCCCTTGCTACACTATATATTTTTATTTTTGTGTAATGTTTATTTTTATACGTTTTCAACATAAGCATGTGTAGCTAAATAAATGGTTTAAATAAATAAAATTATAGCATTCGTTGCTGGCTACGAAATTGTATAATGAATGCTAAATTATGTATATTTCTTTTGTTTTTTTAATTAAATCATATAAACTAGTGCTTAACTAAAATCACTCCTGATGGTAAGCAGTGATGCAATCGTTGATGGTAAGCCGCACTAGGTTATTAAGAGCCTATTCACTCTAGCCTTGAAGACACCTTAATCATAACAGGACGGGAAGACCGTTGCAGGCAAGCTATTCAAATCCTTAGATATGCGTGGTATAAACGTAATTTGAACATGATATTTTTTTATGTGGACACCTGCAACGGAGGAGTTACGAGTGCGTTGCCGACCTTTTAGGGACTAGGGATTTGGAGATTTAGGGATTGAGGAGGGATTGGGGGAGGAAAAGGATTGGACCTCCAGTAACCTCACTGACACGGCGAAAAACAACGCTGTGGTTTCACGCCGGTGTTCTGTGAGACCGTGGTATCACTCCGGTCGAGCCGTCCCCTTCGTGCCAAAGCATTTAAACTCTAGTATTGAATATACATTAATATAAGTACCTATCTTCGTGTTATAAATATTTACATCAAAAATCCAATGTTTTTGTTTCGTATGGGAGGGCAATTTCCATTGTTTCCCATATCGTTGTAACGTTGGCTATAATTAAAAATGGACATTTTAGACTAATAACACATATTTGTACTTTCCCAGCAGCTGCCCACCGCTGGGAATTTTCGCCAATGGCCGCACCACGTATTGTGTTCTTTCGTTATTTCGCAGATATTAAGGCGGGCGCACACTGCAGCGCGATGTGCTATGAACTAGCACATCTGGCCGCGGTGTGTGCCCGCGTATTATTTACTGCGATTTCGTGTGTTTTGTGTAACTCTGTCCTCGTTATACCACATGCGTAAAAACATGGGGTCAACCACACCCTCTATGTTTTTAGTGGTTTATGTTGTAATCCCTAGATGTTTAGATTGCCTATGGCAAACTATCTTTAAAATTACCGAACAAAACATAACATACATACACAAAAACAAACTACACACAACACACACAAACTACACAAGAACATACACAAACTTTATCTATGTCACCGGAATACAATTTTTTATATCCAGGTTTGCGAAAACGAACCCCGGCCTGGAGCGGAAGAACTATTAAGGTATTTCTATTGAGTATCTTCTAAACCCGTTAAGTTTTTTTTGTGTAATGGAGTACTCCTTCTTAAACGGCCGCCAATGCACCTGTGACTCTTCTGGTACTGCAGGTGTCCATGGGCGGCGCCGATCGCTTACCATCAGGTGGTCCGTCTGCTCGTTTGCATTAGGAAAATAGAAGAGAATACTTTAAAGCATCGCTTAGCTGACGAAATACAACGTACGCGGCTACTGTCTATTGTAAGTAGAGTCGGTTGTGCCATGGGAACCTAACTAATGGACGGTCAGAACATTTCCTTTCGTTTAGACAATAACACGATTATATCCGACTTGTTCCACACGTACACACGTACAAGCAGATCTCTTACAGATACATATACATCGCGACTCATCGATATTATGATGTAATGGTGAAAGGGAAAGTGTATATACGTAGGTCTCCGTGGATCTATCATGTTGTAGTGGTGTTACAAAGTGTGGGAGAGCCATGCTTCGGCACGAATGGGTCGGCTCGACCGAAGTGATACCACGGCTTCATAGAAAACCGGCGTGAAATAATCACCGCGTTTCGTTTCGCCGTCCGAGTGAGGATACCGGAGTCCCAATCCTTAGGGGAAGGAACCCAATCCCCAAAAATAGGCAAGCCAGTCGTAACTTCTCGTTTGTTGTAGGTGTCCACGGGCGGCGCTGAATGCTTACCGACGTGCACTACGATTCTATAAAATTTGTTTGATTTTGAATCTTGTTCGAGTGCGAAGTGAGCGTCGAAGTGACAAGGAAATTAAATTTTAGAATGCCACTTTTAACGTCATCTCATACTTTATCTTTCAAAATGTCGCTGTCAATTTAGTTCAACTCGCAAGTGTAGCGCTAGTGTACTACTACTCACGGCGGATTCAGATTCGAATTTTAGAATGAAGTCTTACAGAATCACACTGCTGTGAAAACAAAAGGTAGTCAGTTTTTAAATCATAAGCTCTAGCGAACCACCTCACCTTCGTCGGGTAGCGATGCTGATACAAAATTTCTTCACTATTTAATGGATGTTATTACACATATAAACCTTCTTCAATCACTCTGTCTATTAAAAAGTCCCGCATCAAAATCAGCTGCGTAGTTTTAAAGATTCAAGCATACATAGGGATATAGGGACAGAGAAAGCGACTTTGTTTTATACTATGTAGTAAAACAGTAAATTGACTTGCTTAATAGTACTGAAGTTTGTCGGTACATGTTTTGATGGGACTACTACAGTCTTGGATACCAAAAATGTCGCTCCATAATTGCAACGAAGGATTTCCCTAAGAAAATCTTGAATGCATTTTCAATATGATTGCTTGCTTGTATCAAATCTTTTCCTAAATGGATGGACTCTTCAAGTCTTAAAGGACCGTATGGAAATATTTCCATACGGTCCTTTAAGACTTGAAGAGTATTTACTCAATAATCTCTAATTTAAAGGTAGTAGATTATATAATCTACTACCTTTAAATTAGAGATTATTGAGTAAATAAGTGTGGGAGAGCCATGCTTCGGCACGAATGGATCAAATGCTCGACCGGAGTGATACCACGGCCTCACAGAAGTTACCGGAGGCCCAATCCACCCCTTTCCCCTATCCCTTCCCAATCCATATATCCACAACCCCTATCCCCAAAAGGCCGGCAACGCACTCGTAACTTTGGTGTTGCGGGTGTCCATGGGGGGCGCCGATTGCTTACCATAAGGTAATCCGTCTGCTCGTTTGCCGACTTATACCATAAAAAAAACTTCATTGTAAAATCAATCGTATAGTTGCAGTATAAAGACTAAATATCCTAAAGCAACATGCTTTGTTCATCAATTAGGAGCACAATAAACCTTATCAATGTATTCGCAACGCGCCAGTAGACAGCAGATAGGCTGACCTCGTTTTATTGTACTAATGAACTATAAAAAAATGACTGCATCATATTTTTTTTATATCATAGGACGGCAACTGAGCAGTCGGATTACCTGGGGGTAAGCAATCAGCGCAGCCCATAAACAACCACAACAACGAGCGTACTCCTTTTTATAAGGCCGGCAACGCACCTGTGACTCCTCTGGTGTTACAGGTGTACATGGGCGGCGCCGATCGTTTACCATCAGGTGATCCGTATGCACGTTTGCCTTCTATTTTATAAAAAACGGAGGAGTTACTAGTGTGTTAGGGATTGGGATTTTGGAGATTTAGGGATTGGGGGAGGGGAAGATTTGGGCCTTCGGTAACGTAACTCGCACAGCAAAGTACAACGCTGTCGTTATTTTGCGCAGGTTTTCAATGAGGCCATGGTATAACTCCGATCGAGCTGACCTTTTCGTGCCGAAGCATGGCTCACAGGTCTTCGTCAGGTAAGTTATTCAGTGTTGGGGAAAAATCTTAAGATTACAACAGATTACAACAGGCAAGAGGGAGTGCCAGACAGTGTATGATAACTCCTTCTAAAAGGACAGGCAACGCGCCTGTGACTCCTCTAAAGTTACGGGTATTCATGAGCAGTATGCTAGTTTGCATGCTTTTCCAAAAAAAGACTGACTGACTAAAACCACCGGGGTGGTTCTTTCTCCTGTTCCGGACCGAGGAGGCGGTACATCACCCTTACATCCTCAACGCTAGCTGAAGTTATTCAACTGGTATGTTACCGAATGTATGCAAAAATTTTATTTTTATTAGGTATACATATCACTTATAATAACAGAACAGACAAAATTTCTCTAATAAATAGCTATTCTCGCGCGGTTTCACCCGCTGCTCGGCTGCATTTGATCGTAGCGTGATTATAGCCTATAGCACTCAGGAACATTGTATCTATCAGTGAAAGAATTTTGGTAATCCGACCAGTGCATCCAAAGATTACCCCCTACATACAAACTTACAAACATACAAACTTTCTTACCTCTTGATAATGTTAGTATAGATTATATATGTAATATAAGTATAGATAAAATAAAGTTTTGTCAAGTTATATACTTGTATCTCTCTTTGGCAAAGAATAGCGTAATGCTGTTTTCTTAGTCATTCTTATAAGAGTTGTTAATAAAGGTGGAGTGGGTCTACTTGCAGCAGAGCTGTAACAATTAAGCTGGGAGCGGCTTCAAAGAAAACCTGTTACCTGAGGCCATCCCTTTTGTGCAATAGTGTTAGTGGCACGGACTAAAGACATGCGGATAGGGTGCTATATGAAATGTATTTTTTTAAAGAAGCGTTGACCTTTACACTTGTGTCGTAGGTGCGTTTACAAACATACAAATTCACATACACAAGTTACCTTATACTATAATTTGTGGATCACACAAAGAGTTGTTCCGTACGGGAATCGAACCCACGACACGGCACAGCAGCCAGTCAAAAAACTGTGCCAACCATGCAGTGTATATATAGCTAATTAAATTTTGACTAATTATTGAATTAGACCAATTCTTTGTAATAATAACTACAATACAAAACTTACCATCGAAGTCCGAAAGGACTGTTTGAATGCACAGTCCTACTAATATTATAAAAGCGAAAGTATAATCTAGAATAGCACATACTATATGTTACATCCACATTACACATGAGAAGACACTTGAGGAATATATATTTTTCAAATTATTTTAGGTTAGTACCATACATAACGTCACGTACTTTGCTGAAATGTTAACATTTCATCCACCTTTCAGCAATCTTTCAATTTATTTGATGTTTTTTTTTTTATTTACGTTGCCCCACACTAAGATTTTCTCTTGTGTCGTGGGTGCGGTTACAAACATACAATTTCACATGCACATCACACCCAGACCCGGAACAACAAATTTATGGATTACACGGAACTGTTGTTCCGTGAGGGAAACGAACCCACGACACGTTGCACGGCAGCCAGTTGCCCAGCCACCTCACCAACCATGCAGTCGAAACCTGTTTTTGTATCGACATATCTTTCAACAAGAATTATTTCAAAATTTTCTTAAGGCTGATTAGCTAACTCAGTAGAATAGTTCTCCGTGCACAAGTCGCCCCCATGTCCAGCATTAATATAGTCGAAGCGAGTGCTAACGCGGGGTGCACACATTTAATTATCCTCCAAGTAAAATTATTTGACGCTTAGCCCCAGAACAAACGGGTGCCGGAATTTAGTCGTCCCCTTAAATTTAAATATTTTAAAGCTTAAAAATCTGTGTGTGGTAGATGGGGCGTTAATTGCAGACCCGTTGGGGTTTGGTTTCGAATTACTTCTCTAGGAATACTAGGAACAGAGGGACATAGAGGGGCAAAGAGGGGAGATCCTCTGAATGTCGCTGTAGCTGCAGCTTTGTAGAAAGTTTGACTTAATAGTTTCAGTTATATAATTTGTTGTTTTATGAGGTGTTCTTATTGTGTTGTTAGTCCACCACGTTATATTAATGTTACTATTCACTAGTGTGCTACACCCGATGTTTAAATAAATGTTTAAAATTTTTATTCGAACCTCTTATTTCAGTGCTCTTCCGGGTCTTTATTGTTTCTTATATATTTTAGCTTTATAAAATAAACCACCTGTATAACACATCGTCATGCAATCTTTATACTGCACAATACAGATCACGCTAAAAAAAACTATACAAGTCGGTGCAGTAATTGGACAGTTATGCTCATATACAATTCTGTGCCACATTTTGAGCTACCTACATAAAGTTATAGTCAAAGTAAAAATCAATTATTATAAACCGTCCAAATAAAATAATACTCGGTCAGTCTGTTCGTTCGTAGGTATTACATTAATCATGACTAGAAAATAATTAGATTTACGTTTTTATTTTTACCTAATTTTAAATAAATAACATTTATTTAAAATAGGATAATTTAATTAGTAGCATTATTATCCCTTTTTTAATGCTTATTTAAATAAAATACATTGGATTTGTTCTGGTGCTTGGACTCTGGAAAGAGAAATTTGAATTTTTTCTTAGGTTTTCCTAAGAAAAAATTCAAATTTCTCTCACCAAGTTAACAGTACAAAAAGATATTTTAAACTGATGAAATTATTTTTAAAATGTAAATAATAATGTTTATACAAGTAGTATTGCGGATAGTTGCGGAATGCGGCGGAACATTGTGCGGAGCGGAGTGTCCACGTGTCGCGCCCTCTGTGGCCAATAATTGTACATCATTATACGACCAGAACATTCCTCCTGGTACTGGCAACACACAAATTATACTCGTGGATAATGATAGCTGGTCACTCTCAACGTGCCTTGTTTATTGTAAAAAAAAAAACATTTTTCTTTTTTTTTTCGATTACACTGTTGACGCGGTGACTGGTCAACCTTCTCATGTTAAGCAATCAGCGTCGTCGAGGGACACCCGCAACAACAGGCGAGTTGCAAGGGCGTTGCCTCTGTTGAAAGGATTGGGCCTTTCGTAACCTTACTCACACTGCGAATCACAACGTTGTGGTTGTTTCTCGCCAGTTTTCTGTGAGGCCGTGGTATCACTCCGGTCGTGCGTTCCGATTCCAGCCGAAGCATGGCTCTTCCACGCACACACAAAACTAAACTTAAGGCTTAAGAGAAATTTTAATGTATTCAGAGTAAAGTCTACTCAAGTAGTGACTTTACTTTGAATTCATTAAATTTAGCTTAGCATTTATGAACATGTAAACTAAACGTGTATAGTTACAATTAAATGTTACCTTACTAATATTACAAATGCGAAAATTTAAATTTTTGGATGTTTGTTACTCGATCACGCCAAAATGGCTGAACGTATCTGGATAAAATTTGGCACAGGCACAGGATACACTCCGAAATAGGACATAGGCTACTTTTTATTATTGTACCACGCTGACGAAGCCGCGGGCGGAAGCTAGTTATTCTATAACTTTTATTAACCCGAGGTCCGATTATTTTGCTATCGTTACTCGCTAAATCATTGCGTAAAAGTGAGTCTGGAAACGAATGTCTTGATTTTTATGTTCAGGTAGGGGTGACCACACTTTGTTTACTTCTTTATTCCTTACTAGCCTTTGCCCGTGACTTTGTTCGCGTGGAATAGTGACTTCCTGCTGATTTTTGGTTTAAAAACTATCCCATGTCCTTTCTCGAGTTTCAAACTATGTCTGTACCGAATTTCACACAAATAGGTTCAGTAGTTTAGGCGTGAAGAAAAGACAGACAGACAGACAGAGTTACTTTCGCATTTATAATATTAGTTTTGAGAATTATTAAGTGGAATTTATTTCTTTGTACGACTAAAGATATGACCAAAGTACGTGAATTTACTTATATCACCTTATCGCTCAACTGATAGGGCATTCAATAAAATTATTTATTTTGTCGATAATTACAAAAGAGAAGGATTTTTTGATGTAAATATAGTTAATTGTGTAACTGGGCAACTGGCACGGGACAACTCTTTGTGTCATCCAGAAATTGTTTTTTTCTGGATCTGAGTGTGATGTGTATATGAAATAAAATTGTATGTTTGTAAACGTATCTACAACACAGGATAACATCCTTAAACATACAGAAAAAATGGTATTACAGTATACCATTTTGTGTAGAGTAGGCTCACTCTCTATCAGTGAACTCTTTACTACACTTTTACCCGACTGACAAAAGCACAATTATGTTGTTTCGCATATTATAGATAGTGTATTTCTTCGCGTTAAGCTCAGTACGGCGTGTAGACACCCCTGCACTGTGTCACGGATTACTCGCACAAAGGGCGAATATAATCATGTGAAAGTGGAGAAATTCCGCACATTACTAGCTCAGGAACCAGGCGACGTTGAAACTACAAGTATTTCAAACGTAATTATAGAATTAAAATAAATATCGAGAAGCTAGTTCAATGTTATACTTTATGCTCTATGTGTTAAAGTCGGTTTTTGTAAAAAAACTTTTTTACGTTGTGTGAAACAGATTAATTGAAAGGATGTAGCATTAAAAAACCTTCTTACTGTTGTCTGTGATTGTTCTAGCTGTAATGATAATCTCTGTATTCTGTACTAGCTACTCCCACGCGGTTTCACTCGCTGCTCGGCTCCATTTGATTGTAGCGTGATGTTTTAAAGCCTAAATTTTACCTCTTTATAATATTGGTTTATATGTAATATATTAATTGTGCTGGAATGTTATTATTAAAACAGTTAAGATCGAGAATACATTCCTTTTTTATTATAACTTTCGTGAGACATTTTAAATTAATTATTATGCTTTCGGCTTACTCACGTAATAATTTGACGAGATACTGGACTAGTTTCAATGGGCCTCTAGCATGGCTTGAAACTAATCGAGTATCTCCTTCATCCTTTGTTTAAGAAATTAAGAAAACGTCATCTCAATCCTGTTTTGCACAAAGCCAGAAAACCAAGCTATTGAACAAATACCGTTAGCTCGTATTTTTTTGAAATTGGAACACATCAATGCTAATAACATTCGAATGAGATTTAAATTTAAATCGGAGTCGGCGACAGTTTCCTCTCCTTGTGTGACTTACACAATTGCTTTATTTTCTCCAATCGAAACGGTTTATGTAGATGTCGCTAGTTGCTCTTATGGGGTAGTTACAGGTACAGTTCGTTTTAAAATTAGAGCAAACTTCTGTTTTACAGTGAAGTTAAGTATTCATTCGGATATGTTTAAACCATTATCTACTTTTAATTTATTTGTTTTAAAAATTTACAGCGCAATTTATATTGGTATGTCAAACGTTTGAAAATAATTAAACATTTAGGTAACTACATAATCAAAGAACGAAAAGAAACATGTCAAAAGAAATCAAAATACAAAAATATGAATCACATAGGTATAAAAAATCTAAAAAAAATTAATAGGTTATTAAAACATAATATCAAAATAAAAAACAATAATTTAAAAATACAAAAGACAACAATAAATAATTCTAAACCTATCCTCTTGAACTGATAATATCAGTAGTCACATTTACGAAGTCCACCATTCTTATACTTTTCTCCAAGACAACTTACCACGTAAACAACAACACAGGCACACAGCTCATCACAACCGCGATCCTACAATTACGTCAACAATTTCGCTGGTGAGGTGAACCTTTTGACGCATTTTTAAGCCGCTAGAGTGCGCCGCAGACGGCTAATATCCCTATTGTGGGAGGGAGGCTGTATGTGTGGCTAAGTACCTGAAGTTTAGCGCATCTGCTTGTAGGTATCAAAGCTGTAGCAAGTTATTGCATATAAGTGTAGCTCTACTTGCCAAAGATTAAGCCGTGAGCACACTGCCGCAAGTTTGCCTGCAGGCGGGAGTGTCGCCGCTATTTTGTCTTGTGTTGACCTTACTAGAGGGAATCTGTGTTCGTACGGACGATAAATAGGTATTGGTTTGGTAAAGTATTCCCTATGCTGTAGGCGGCAAGCGTCGATTTTTTTTTATAAAAACATTTCTCCTGACTTTTGTTTTTCTAGTAAACTCTAAATATTTTATAAGTTGAACTGTTGTGTAATCATGTCATTTTATATTTGTTATCAGTGTACAGAAAACAATTGAATGAAATAGCTTTTGAAACGTAGGTAAGTACTATAATGATGTACAAAACAGTTTCGTACTCCCGGCTAGATAGTCTATGGCGGGTGCTCCCTCAAACAAAACGGAATTCCGTTGCAGACGGACGCTAGTTTAAGAGAGCCGAGCACTACTACAAAGGGGTGAGAATTAACCCCCACTGTTTGCGAACTACCCACGCAACCTGCACACACCCTGTATAAAGTTCACGTGTAAGTAGCAAGTAGCAACATCCTGTATAGTCTGGAGGGGAACTGTTTGTGGCCGTCTCCTGGAGATGCTGGCTCGGGACTACCTTACTTAATATTGTAACTTCACACCTCGTGTTCCTGGTAGGATGCGCAGAGATGTTTTATGTTAAAGTACCTCACACTAGCTTTTAGCAAGTAGGCAAGGATTAAATAAGTACTCAATAATGTGACTATGACTGCACGGTTAGCGCAGTGGCTGGACAACTGGCTGCTGTGAAAAGTGTTGCGGGTTCAATTTCCGCACGGAACATCACTTTGTGTCATCAATGACAAATTGTAGTTTCGGGTCTGGGTGTCATGTGTATGTGAATTTGTGTATTTGTAAAAGCACCCAAGACATAGGAGATAATTCTAGTGTGGGGCAAAGATTAAAAAAACTAATATTTTTTTTTAATAAAAATACATAAATATTTTGACTCTTTTTAAGAGAAAGAAAGTTTCAGACCATCACTGAATAAAAAACGCCCCGTCTGCAGCCTAGGCTAACCCAGGGGTCAAAACTCATCTTCCAGTTGTCCATGGGCAATGCCGATTGCTTACCATCAGGTAATCAAAAGTGCTCGTTTGGCCACTATCACATGAAAAAACACGATCCTTCTAAATTGTCATCCCCAAATCGCCAGACGAGAGGAAAGATTGTGATTGTCCACTCTTTTACAAGATAGCCATGGTCTAAATAAAGTGTAACACTTCTCTGCCTACCCCTTAAAGATCTATACATAGTAAATATGCAACAAACTATCCTCTTCATTACCTATATCGCTAATACTAATATTCTAGCTAAAAGTTCAGTACGTCGAAGTAATCAGCGAAGATATCTGGCTGGACAGACAACAGCTGCTCAACCTACACCATTCTGCCTTTATTGAACTTTCAACTTTATATCGGATCAATAAAGTAGAAAATCTAATAAAATCTTTTGACGAATAGTAGTATGTTGACTTGCTTACATAGGTGCTTTCAGACTATGTTACGCATAATGTAACAACTTGTTGATTACACTACATTATATGTAATCTTTTCCAAGGATACCCAGCAAGGATATTTAAGTAGCTACTGTATTAGTTCGGCGATCGGTTGCAGTGTGCAATCTTACTGGTTCATTTTTCTACAATATTTAATGAATGTTATTAATCATTATACATATAAAACTTCATCCTAAATCACTCTATCTATGAAAAGTCCCGCATCAAAATCAGTTGCGTAGTTTAAAAGATGTAAGCGTCCATAGGGATATAGGGACAGAGAAAGCGACTTTTTTTTATACTATGTAGTGATGGTGATTAGCTGTCTAAAGAAAAATATTATTTTAATGTCGTCGTGTGGATTTTGTGAATGTAATAATGTCTTATTGTGACTAGGATATTTGTACATTAAATTAGCTAGATATATCAATTCCAGAAACCAAGTGGTCGAAACCACTTATTGAAAACATTGAATTAGACTAATATTATAAATGCGAAAGTAACTCTGTCTGTCTTTTCTTCACACCTAAACTACTGAACCGATTTCTGTGAAATTTGGTACAGACATAGTTTGGAAATCGAGAAAGGGCATAGGTTTTCATAACAAAAATCTGCAGGAAGTCACTATTTCACGCGAACGGAGTCGCTGGCGAAAGCTAATTTAAATTAAAATAATTTGTAACTTTTGTACAAGAATAATAAAGGCTAGAGCTAGAACCTTAAGGAAATTAAGTGGATACTTTTTTATTAACTAATTTAAGATTTACATATGTTATTCTGTTCTCATCTGATACTTATTTTGTAGGTTATTGTATGTAACTAACTAATTGTTTAACTAATATAGGTACCGTAGCTATTATTCACAATACAATAAATAGATTAAGGTCACTATTGCATCGACAAAATAGTAAAACTTCACAGTGAAGTCGTCCTAATAAAAAGTTTTTAATTCGCAACTACATCTCACATCAGGAAGAGATTCCTTCGCCTAACCACGCCTAGACTCGCCTAGACTCGCCTAGCCTCGTCGACACGACACTATAAAAGTTACGAAGCCACATACTTTAAGTAATCACACGTGCCAACTCAGGGTGCCGCGATAATCTTTTAGTTCTAGGAATATTGGACGACTGGATAAAGATAATGATGTTCCGCACGATACTTAGTTTGTAAGTTTTGTAAAAAATGACATCATATCTATACTAAAATTATAAAAAGATTAAATTTGTTAGTTTGTATGTAGAGGGTAATCTATGGAACCGCGGGTCGGATTGCAAAAATTCTGATTACTGATAGGTAGCTACAATGTTCCTGAGTGCTATAGGCTGTAAAACATCACGCTACGATCAAATGGAGCAGAGCAGAGGGTGAAACCGCGCGAGAGTAGCTAGCCTTTTATAAAGTTAAATTTCGTTGAAATACAGCGATCTCCAACATGCTTTGCAAGCATGGAGATTATAATAAAACCTTCATATGAGACTTTTTGTAAGTTTTATCAAATGTCTTCTCTTGCCCAGGACGAGGCGACAGGAATTGCAAACTTTCCCACAATCACATCACAATCCCCTTGTTGCTCGTGATTCCTGCCGAAGCTGTGCCTTATTGCGCTTACCCCGCAACCCTGGCTGAACATCAGCCCTATGGGGCCCCGTCTGTGGTGGTCTATTGGCTCTTTGAGGCGCGCGCGGAACGCTACGCGCCGTACGCACGTTTCTAGTTCTGATCGAAAACGCAGCAGCTGCAGCAGGCTATTCTATGTCATCTTTATTTATATCCCGTTGACTGCACGGTTTCGATCCGTTCCGGGTCTGGGTGTGATGTGCATGTGAAATTGTATGTTTGTAAACGAAACCACGACACAGTAGAAAAGCGTAGTGTGGGGAAATGTTTTTTTTTTATAAAAAAGAAAAAAATCTATATGTTGACATTGGTTTTCTATGTACAGCACTACAGGAATAAACAACGTCAACGACTGTACTATCTTTTGTAAACAGTTTTAGTTCGGACCTTGATCTCTTAGAATGATTGGTCTACAGTAAAGATGTTCAAAACCATTATTGGCATTACCTACAAATAGTATCGAAAGCTGCCCCACGTAATGTGACACATGCCAATACGACAGATGATAGCGAATACTCCACATAACAAACAATTATACACATTTTTTTAAATTACTTATAGTTCACACAGCCATACCATATAAAGTCTTAAGTTAATCGAAATAAGATGCAAAACAGCTTGTTGATCCGCAGAGCATATAATTAAGTCTGTTGGCATTTAGGGCAGATGTCAGGTGGAAAAATAACTTCTATAGCAGTAAAGGTGTTCACATTATCTCGGTATAAGAAGATAATGTTTTACATTTCCATAACATAGTTATTGTGTCGATATAAAAAGTAGCTTTTACCCATTTTGTGTGAGGGGAAATTAAATCATCAAATGACTTCTCCCGCCTAGGGTGAGGCATGAGGGAATGTCAGACTCTTAGTGACTAAAAACCCCTCCGTTCCGTCCGTTCCTTCTCCTGCTCTAGGCCGAGGTCGCGGTGCTTCATTGCACCCTATAGAGCCCCGTCTGTGGTGGTCCACTGGCTCCTTAAGGCGCGCTGGTGGTCTATTGGCTACTCGCCGACCGCAGACCCACGCACCATTTCAATTATGTTTTAACAGTACAAAAACTTAACAACCCCCAAAACGCCGGCAACGAACTTGTAATAGTTTTGGTACTGCGGGTGTCCATTGGCAGCGCCGAGTGCAGCATTATATGATACTAGCTACTCCCACGCGGTTTCACTTGCTAGTTGGCTCCATTTAATTTTAGCGTGATATTTTATAGCCTATAGCACTCAGGAACATTGTAGCTATCAATAAGTGCAAGAATTTTGGGAATCCAAACAGTGGTTCCAAAGATTACCCCATACATCATCATCAACATCATCATCAGCCGGAAGACGTCCACTACTGGACAAAGGCCTCCCCCTTAGCTCTCCACGTCGAACGACAAGTTGCCACCTGCATCCATTGGCTCCCCGCGACTCTGACGATGTCGTCGGTCCACCTAGCGGGAGGCCTGCCCACACTACGTTTTCCGGTCCTTGGTCGCCACTCTAGGAATTTTCGGGCCCATCGACCGTCCGTCTTTCGAGCGACGTGGCCTGCTGCATAAAATCTGCAGGCTAAAGTGGCAATGGGCCACTTTAGCCTGCAGATTTTACGAGCTATATCGGTGACTTTGGTTCTTTGGCGAATTTCCACATTTCGGATTTTGTCGCACAAAGAGACCCCGAGCATAGCCCGCTCCATCGCGCGCTGAGCGACGCTGAGTTAAGCAAGAAGGCCAGAAGTTAAGGACCACGTCTCAGTACCATACGTCATCACCGGCAACACACACTGGTTAAACACCCCATACATACAAACTTACAAATTTTACCTCTTTATAATATTAGTATAGATGTAGCTCCTTTTTGCTCCATTCGAATCTAGACTCTAAACGTGTATCTAACTTCACTAACGAACAGACTGACAGTCTATTATTCTATTTTCAAATGTGTCTATTAATAGTTTAGTTGGAATAAATGATTTTGACGTTTGCCATCCCATCCCAAATAATCCCAATATCCCATATAATCCCAAATTATAAGCAGTTGCATGCAGTACAGAAATCTCTTTACTAACGCGTCAAGGAACCGATAGACAGACCAGACGCACAGTTACGTAACAAATCTATTAATGTGTAAGCAAATATATCCATCTAAATCCTAGTGTGGGGCAACGTTTTTAAAAAAATCTATAAGCTTAATAAACAAATGGGATTTTGATAGAAAAACTTACACTCCCCAGTCAAAATTTCCGTCACAACATTTCCTTGATTCAGGACTCGCTAGGTACTTGTAGCTACAGCGCGGACAATTTCCACGAATTTACTTTAAAATTAATTGGATTTTTACCATCCTTTGTTATTGTCAAGAAACCATTCTTATTTTCCAGTTTAATTAAGTTCCTTAGATGAGGATAGTCCGGTGCTCTGTACAGAGTCTGTTTTTTCAGCTGTTGCTTTATTTCTTGATTCCGGTCGCATTCTAGAGGAGCTCTGAGATCCAAGTGAGTCGCATTCTTTTTATAATATGATACTATAGTTCTGAAACAAGCGTGGGAGAGCCACGAATAGGTCGCCTCGACCGGAGTTATACCACGGCCTCACAGAAAACCGGCGTGAAACAACCACAGCGTTGTATTTCGCCGTGTAAGTGAGGTTACCGGAGGCCCAATCCTTCCCCTCCACCCACCCTTCCCCAATCCCTAAATCTCCAAAACCCTAATCCCTAAAAGGTCAGCAACGCACTCGTAACTCCTCCGTTGCGGTTGTCCATGGGCGGCGCTGATTGCTTACCATCAGGTAATCCGTCTGCTCGTTTGCCGACTTATTACATAAAAAAAACATAATTATCCATGAGCGCTCTATAGTATTTGGTATTTGAATTTTGAAATTTAACATAAATTTGTAAATCAGGTATTACGGAACTCAACGAAAAATTACCGACAGAATTTTATAATGTTGACTTGTTGTTTCTGTAACCGTCGCGTTATTACTAAAGTAGGAGAAAAATAAACATTATTTTGTTTGTTTAAATCTGTTGCTATTCAGGTCATGTATTTGCAGTGTACATATATGTATATGTTTTTCAACACCGTCGCTTCCATGAACTGAATAATTGTATGCTTCAGTCTGATTCGGCGTAATACCTCAGTATCTGCAATTTACTTTTTACTTAATTTAAAAATCAACGTTCACGTCTACATTATTTGTAATTGAAAAATTCGTGTTTGATATGTAAGTGCATACAGTGATCCAGATCATCATCATCATCATCATCATCAGCCTATAAGTGCCCACTGCTGAGTAAAGGCTTCTTCTGTTCTAAATAATGTTCCAGTGGATCTTTGCTTGAACGGAACTTCTTAGATTTTTTAAATTTGTAACCAAACCATTTTTATTGTTAAACTTGATAAATTTGTAAATGTGAGTGCCCTGTAACCTAGTACAATTAGTTAGACTAGTAGAATGTCGGTCCTTGTAACAGCTTGGAGTTGTCATGCTCACTGAAAGGTCTCACTGGCGGTGGCACGGTCACTGGATCGCTCGATTCCCTATATTATGGTTGAGTTGGGCGATGCTGGTGTACGTGTCATGCTCGTGAACGGGCGCCGTCACTTGGGACTGGTCAGCTCCGGACTGTCTATTGTCCTTAAGGTTATTTTCTTTTTATGTTTCTCTGTATACACGCGTTACACTGTTCTCACATAATCAAACTAACTAAATAATGTATCAAAGAATGTTTATGTGACACTGATTTAAAAAGAGTAACCATGGAGTTTCTTGCTTGTTCTTCTCCATCTGAATCTACACTTTGACTGACCGACAGACTGATACTTTACATCTTTAAAATTTTGCTTGACGTTCAAAAGTGCCTGTATGGGTCTAATTGAAATAAATGATTTTATTTTGACTTTGACATCCTCACACGGAGAAGGTTCGAGCATTCATCACCACGCTTGCTCAATGCGGGTTAGCGATTTCAAACTTATAATTATTAGAAATTATAAGTCCAGGTTTCCTCACGATGGTTTGCTTCACCGTATGTCAGTCAGTGGTGTGATACAAATGATAGTAGAACATATAAGTACACTAGCTTTTGCCCGCGACTTTGTTTGTTTGAAATAGTGACTTCTTTTGCAGATTTTTGGTTTAAAAACTATCCTATGTCCTTTCTCGAGTTCCAAACTATGTCTGTACCAAATTTCACACAAATAGGTTCAATAGTTAGGCGTGAAGAAAAGACAGACAGACAGACAGGGTTACTTTCGCATTTATAAATATTAGTTAGGATAAAAAGTTTATTACCTACCGTAGCTACCGCTAGATTGATTATAAATAAAATATCATTTTCCAATAAGCTGTCTTTAAGTTTTTATGAAACAAGATAAAAGCAACTGGCTAAAGGCTCGTGACAAAGAACCTTGAGAAATATTTGCACCTGTAGTCCATCTGTAAGGTCATTCCGACCTGTCAGCTCCACCTGACACCTTGTCCAGAAACTGCCCGATACAGATGCAGGACCAAATTTGTCCGCAGGTTGCCTAGGCATGTCTTATCTTACACCTGGTGATGTTGTAACAACTAATTAGCTTTTTGTTGCGATAAACGGGACTTAAGCGCCTAGCTAGCCGGTGGTGCAAGGCATACGCTGAAGCCAAGTGTAATAGATTACACGGATACATATACATATATATAAGAAGAACTTAACAGCAATTTGCCACCGAAGGATATAATTGAATGACGAGTTTAGCAAAACATATGTATAATGTATACGTAAAGAAAAATACATTACTTTTTCTTTAGGTTTTAATTATTCTTTTCATGTTGTTATTATTTTCATTTTTTATGTCTATATAGAGTTTTTATGTTCATGTGATGATAATAAACATCCGTGGTTTTGTTCATGTTAAAAAGAAGAAATATTTTGACAAGTCATTTATGTTATTGTTTTCTGTAAAAAATAAATATGTTAAAATAAGATACCTAATTAATATTGTGAAGAAATAAACTTTTAAAGTCGTTTATTTGGTTACAAAGCAACACAAGTTTATTTTATTTATTCCTATTGAAGAAAAAGGTTTCCATATAACATATATACAACATATTTCTTAAAGATAAAGTCTTAGTAATACAACTTCACTTCTTAAACTAGGAGTTCCTATAAAACATAGTACAAACACAAATCTGAAATGAAAAAAATACATTGTACTCTCAGAATACAGAAGAAATTTGTACTAAACCAAATGTTTAGTGAAAATAACGAGGCATACTCGCGTGATAAAGCTTTACTAGTTCCAAGTAACAGCGAGAATCATGAGAGTAAGCCGCTGTTATTATTACTATTTTTCTTTATGTGATAGCTTGGTAATCGTGCAGACGGATTACCTGATGGTAAGCAATCAGCGCCGCACCTCGTTTATTTTAAGGAAAAAATGTTATTCTTTTTTTGCACAATTGACGCGTTAACTGGGTAACTGAACTTGCATCTTTATGCATGAGAAGCGAGCGCCTTAATCCCCGGGCCACCACATCTCGCAGTGATCCGCTGATGTTTAATAATTACTCTAGTATATTACTAAACATGGCAAACTCACTAGAATTTTCTTAAACTGAAGCCACAAAACGTACACACACAAAACATTCTACACAAATGTAACATTTTTTTTTTTATTATTATTTGTTAGGACGGCATACGTGCAGACGGATTACCTGATGGTAAGCAATCAGCGTCGCCCATGGACACCCGCAACAAAGAAGGAGTTACGAGTGCGTGGCCGACCTTTTAGGGATTGGGATTTTAAGGATTCAGGGATTGGGAAGGGATTGGGGTAGGGAAAGGATTGGGCCTCCGGTAACCTCACTCACGCGGCGAAACACAACGTTGTGGTTGTTTCACGCCGGTTTTCTATGAGGCCGTGGTATAACTATGGTCGAGCCGACCCATTCGTGCCGAAGCATAGTTCAACCACACTTCAATGGATTTCACTTCACATGGATTCGTACTCCGTCCCGCTGTGTCTTATGCGTTGCACCGCTTGCTGTGGGTACTGGTTGAGATGCAGCCTCCCGGCACGCGTCGCCGGCAGGTGCGCGGCGCGTGCGCGGGTAAGGGCAAGCTCTACACACAACTACTACTTACATTTCATTACATTTATCTATCTCTGTATTCCTACAAGCTTCTATTGTACTTGTGATGTATGTATGTAAGTGTTTTTGTGAACTAAAATATTGCTTCAACATTTTGAAGTAGATATGTTTAACCGATTGATCTGACATGTTTAGATTGCATGACTTTAAATGCTGTACTTTACTCTAATATAATTTAATATTAGTCACGAGACTTTTTAACCTAATGTTTAGAAATTTTTATATTTATTTACTTGCTTTAAAAGCTAGAAAAGCGACTTCCTGCAGATTTTCGGTATAAAGACCTCATATGCATATCCTATATCCTTTCTCGGGTTCCAAACTATATCTGTACCAAATTTCATAGAAATCGGTTCAGAAGTTTAGGCGTGAAGAAAAGACAGACAGACAGTCAGACAGAGTTACTTTCGCATTTATAATATTAGTATAGATATAGAATTGATCTGTTGCACAAACATAGGTAAAGGTAGACTTAGGTAATGCCATAGGCATTCTCTGCCAGTCGAAACTTTGGGTGATGAAGAGAGGAGTTAACAGTAGGCGCAAGAAGTTTTGTAGAAATATATTTTATTTATGGCAAAATATGACGGATGGTAACCGATAAGCCAACCACCTATATAAGCTAGCAACTTCTTGGACGTAACTAAAGCGTTGTTGACCAAATTTTTAAAGTAAAAGGGAGTTAGTTCGTTTCTTGAGTCTAGCTGCTAGCTGGGGGTAGAGTGGACTGGGACATTTTATACCCCACTACTAAGCTTCCTTAGGTGAGCATGGACTAAACATTTTAGCAGGGGATGAAGGTACAGACGAAATAATGTACGGCGGCCCCAATGTGGGGAAGGATAAGGAAGGATGATATCGGGATGGTTTTTAGCTAGTAAGTCTGACTATCTCGCCCAATCCAGGGCTAGAGACGTCATTTAATGATTTATCCCCCAAAATGAAGTACGATATTTAAGAGAGACCGGACTGCCATTGTTTTTTTAAAGACATTGGACAACTTTACTTCGTACGAGTACTAAATCATTAGACGTGTGTTTTTCTTTTCCTACAGCATGAAATTATGCGCGTAACGTCATTTACTTTTTTTACTCTGATCTTTTAATACCGAGTAGTGACGAGCTAGCTCTCATTTTTTAATTCGATAAAATCGTTTTAGACAATGATATTATAAGTAAAATGGTATAGATAGGTTACATAAACAACATTCGATTTTCAAAAACGGCACACTGATTCACACATGAATAAATCGTATGACACACATTAAAGTGGGATGGCATGATTCAATAATCGCGGGTGAAAAAGAGACGAATATAAAAAAGTGTGGCTAGTTAGCCACATTTTAATGTATCACTCGCTGGGCGCTTGTAACCTATCTACACCTTTTTTACTTATAATATCATTGCCCTTAGATAATAAAATAAAAAAAAATCGTAAGTATATAGTAATATTTTTAATTTATCTAAGCGACACATTTTTAGCTATCATACGCTTTATTCTTATTAACTCAATATCCAACTTCTAGATCTTACCTTCTTTAAGATCTGACTAAGCATCCCATCTTCAGCCGCCGCTTAACTGCACCAACAAATACTAGTAATTATAAAGCTCAACAGGTGACTGCCGCCATTCATACGTTTTTACTTCTGCGCGTTACGGCAGGTGGCCGCAAGGTGGCGCTGCACCTGCTAATACATGACGCTTCTATATGAATTGACTCTAATGTGTCAGGTCATTAGGTCGTAAATTGCATATTCACTCACTCTAAAGTAAATGAGTGCGACAGATTATGTTGTTACAAGTATTATGGATATTTTGTATCGTGTGGTACAGTATAAATGTCTCAGTAGCTGGATAACTGAGCTTTTCATTATAATTCATTTCTGATTCCCGAAATACGAAACCCTTCGCATCCTACAACATTTCGAAGAAATCGTTAAAACCGTTTCCAAAATCCTGTGAATACATCACATATATCATTATGTATAGTAATGTATATGTATACTTATTAACATTCTTCAAATAATGGCCTGTATAATGTATTCGATATTTTAATTAAGTAAAGCATTATTTTTATTGATACAAGTAACTTAAAATTCCATGAACGGCTTCCTCAAGTGATTGCAATAATCGAGACGGTTTGATTCTTAGGTCGAGAAGTTTTTTTCGAAAGTAGAAAAGGGTTATTAATTAGGTATAGCTTATATACATGCGACGGCACGATGGCTTATTATCCGAACTGCTGAGCTATCAGGAGTTACACGTGCTAATGTGAGTTAACCATAAAAGATAGACATATACTGTAAAACTATGTTTTATTGGATAATTTAATGTAGAATATTTCCGTGATACATAATTTCTATGTACCTTCAACCATTAAGGCTACACACGCGACAGAAACTTAAAAAAGGGAGAAACTTCTAGCGTGATGGAAAGTATCCTATAACCTGCCTAGGAGTATAAAGAGTAATTGTACCAAGTTTTGTTGAAATCCGTCGAGTAGTTTTTGTTTCTATAAGGAACAAGAGTGGGAGAGCCATGCTTCGGCACGAATGGGTCGGCTAGACCGGAGTGATACCACGGCTTCACAGAAAACCGGCGTGAAACAACCACAGCGTTGTGTTTCGCCGTGTGAGTGAGGTTACCGGAGGCCCAATCTTTCCCCTCCCCCAATCCCTCCTCAATCCCTAATCCCTAAAAGGTCGGCAGCGCACTCGTAACTCCTCCGTTGCGGGTGTCCATGGGTGGCGCTGATTACTTACCATCAGGTAATCCGTATACTCGTTTCCGATCTATTAAATAAAAAAAAACATACAGACAGACAGACAAAAATTTTACTGATTTCATTTTTGGCATCAGTATCGATCACTTATCACCCCTGGTAGTTACTTTGAAAAAATATTTCATGTACGGAATTCATCTCTCTACAAATTTATTATAAGTATAGATAAGTAGTAAAGTAACAAACAAACAGAACATAAAATAATTACATAAGTTAGTACACCACAGTCCACAGCACCGTGACAGACAACGTGACGGTTTGTCAATTTCCTTGTAAGGAACAATAGTGCACGCGCCAGGCATCGAACTGTGAACCTATTGTCAATTTAACACACTCCCAGAATTCATTGGGCGGTGGAGGTCAACGACCTGATTTACTTATTGAACTTGTAATGTAGAAAGTTGTCGTTTACATGGAGTTACAATTAAATTGTTTTAATCGTTGTATTGTTTGGTCGTAATGACAATTCCTAATCTTTTGTTATGTGATAGGTCGGCAAACCAGACGGATTACCTGATGGTAAGCAATCAGCGCCGCCCATAGACACCCGCAACACCAAAGGAGTTACGAGTGCATTGCCGGATTTTGGGGATAAGGGTTGCGGATATAAGGGGTAGGGGAGGGCCTCCCTCTTTGCGCGCATAACTGCTTTACAGAATGAGGAGACGGCGTCCCAGTTCCTCTCGCTCCGCACCATGGCCTCGAATAAGGCCGGGCGCGAGAGGTCGCCGCCGCCGATCACTTCCCTGGGCACACGGCGGTGTTCAGCCCAGGCAGGGCATACCGCCACCGTATCCTCTAGGTGGTCCTCGCAATGACGACACTCGGGCGTTACCTCCCGCCGGATCCGAAACAGGAACCTACCGAAGCTGCCGTGCCCGGTAAGGACCTGCGTCAGGCGGAAGGTGAGCACCGCTGCTATAACAGCAAGCCCGTCTACATGAGTGCTTAATGATCTTTATCTATACTTATAATAAATCTAAAAACTGTGACACGACAATTTTATATATTCGTGATAATTATATATTTTTTTATGTGATAGGTCGGCAAACGAGCAGACGGATTACCTGATGGTAAGCTATCAGCGCCGCCCATGGACACGTTACGAGTGCGTTGCTGACCTTTTAGGGATTAGGGATTTGGAGATTTAGGGATTGGGGAAGGGTTCGGGAAGGGGAAGGATTGGGCCTCCGGTAACCTCACTCACACGGCGAAACACAACGCTGTGGTTGTTTCACGCCGGTTTTCTATGAGGCCGTGGTATCACTCCGGTCGAGCCGACCCATTCGTGCCGAAGCATAGCTCTCCCACACTTTGTAACACATAATAGTAGATGAACTAATTACCCGATTTAATGTTTAAATTCTTTAAATTTGTCGGAGGGCTAGACTATAAGGAATGAAATTCCTTCTCTTGAAATTTGTTTAAAAATTGGGATTCCGATTATTCTGTTCTTTATGTACACGTGCCGTAAGGGTCAACTTTCAACATTGTTTATCTGGAAGCTTTGCGCCGAAGTATTTTCGTTATATAGGTACTTAAGCCTCATGTGAATGTGATTTAAACAATTAATAGTAAGATACTAGGAATGAGGAGAATGCTGGTGGAGTCGCGACCACAACTATTAATATTCTGTGGTTTCTTTTTGCGATTTTTTTTTTAAATATCGTGAACTGAACTGAAATATCTTATTTTCCTATTAAAATATGAAAGTTAACCTGTATGTTACATCAAAACCAGTGAACCCTGAGGAAGGACATTTATGCTCCTTTTACACAAAATACAAATAAGACGCGGACGAAGTCGCGGGAAAAACTGTTTTACTAACTAGATTCTAATTTCACGCTATGGCTTCGAGTACGACTCCAAACATCTCCTGTGTCGTGGGTGCGAGCTGATATTACAAACTTACAACTTCATATACACATTACGACCCGAAACAAAAATTTGTGTGGTGCAGTCACTTTGCAGAACCTTGCCCGTCAGTCACGCTAACGACCACTGAACGCTGCTTTTATGTAAGGGAGAAAACATCTAATGACTTCTCATCCCCAGTGTGGCGCGAGAGGGATTGTAAATCTCATAAAACCTCTTGCTTTGTATTATTGTATTCAAACTCTTTATACAAAAAATCTTATACCTGTATGAACGTGCACATTTTTTGCAGCCGACATTAAAACCGTCAAATCCGATGAATCCTGCAATATTCCGTACCGGATCCGATTTCAGGTAATAATGACGGTCCTACATCGAGGTCGCATTCCGGCTGTCCGGCGCCGTCCGGTTGCCTTCCGCAATCTGGACGATTTTTAAAACTATGTCGAATTGAATCGAGTGACTAGGAGTTACGAATGTTGGGAGGGGGAACATGTTACCGTATGTTATTTCTCAAGCGGACTATGAGGGTGGGTATTTTTGAGACCAACTGGGAAAAGAAAAATATTGGTAATTTTACTTGTTTACATTTGTATTTAGAAAGTTATTAATTATGTAAGCATGTAGCAAAATCATTTAAAACTCATTTTACAATCATTTGTATATATTACCCGCCCCCGCTTCGCTCGGGCCCAACTATCTCGATATCAAAGGTTCACTTTTTCCTAATCTTCTCTACTTTTCTAATATTTTCTTTGATAAGAATCTTCTCCTGACAATAACAAAAAAATAATTAGCAAAATTGGTCGAGGCGTTGTTGAGTTATGCGCTTACCAGCACATTTTGCGATCCATTTTTATATACAAAAGATATATATGTATATTATATAGGTTAAGCCCGCTTCTAGGTTCTAGGTTAAAAGTGGTGGTTCAAAACCTGGCAAGTGCCTATGTGACTTTTTCTGAGACTCTTGATGTAACATTTTATTTCGAGATGGTCAGTAAGATTTGTATTATGACCTTGACAATTAGCCTCCTTGTCATGATGCCATCATCAACAATGTTCCAGTGTAAGCAGAGATCTGATCACTCCTACACACCATTCGTAGCTCCACACGAGCGATGCAGGGCACCAAAATAGTTCAAATTGAAATTTCCAGGATGCTTTTTGACATTCTGCGGTTGTGACGTAGTCGAGAAGTCAAATGCCGCCTCTATTGTTACATTATTTTTGTATTACCTAGTAATCATTGTTCGATAAAAGGTCGTAAGTTGAGGCTCCTAAAAAAATAATAGTTGTCGATTTGGTCGTGTAAGAATACAACGTAATAATATAAACTAAAAATTAAAAGTACACTAGGAGACGCCTCAGTAGATTTTGTGATACTCCATATAGCCTATAACCAGCGGACAATTAAGAGGTTTCTAACGATATGTCATTTGTCGAATTCTGATAAGTAGTTTAGAAGTTACGAGGGAATAGATAAACATGCCACCAAAAACGTTTCATGTAAAAAAACTAGCCAAGCCTCTTCGCAATTCTTTCGTCGTTACAAGTTTTGAGATTCCATAGAAGCCAGGTCCAAGCTTAATTTATAATGATACCATTATAAATTAAGCTAAACATGACTTGGCTTCTATGGAATCTCAAAACTTGTCTCTCATCTCAAATCAGTATTATGTGACAATACTCGTTTTGTTTATATAGTAATAAAAGTGACTTGGGCATGAGCACAAATGCAAGGTCATTTGCTCCTTGTGGAGCAAATATCATTGAATTGATATATAATAATGGCCATACATATATAGCCCTGATTTTGTAACTGCTTGGAATTTGAGATCACGATAAACTAAACATGTGCAGTCCACTGATCTTGGATGATACCAATTGTCGGTTAAAGTGTCCTGATATTATTTACTTTGAACTCCTCCAAATATGCAGTTTTATTTTATATGCTCATGGCCAAGTCATTATTAGCCATGATGAACTACAAAATGACAAGATTGGCCGGAGGTTGAGACATAGTTGCCACGGGTAGAACGTGCAAAATTTAGTCATCATCAGCAAAATATTTTTTATAGGCCAAAAATTGTCACTGGGCATAATTTCTAGATGTCCAAAATTTATTTCTCAATAAACTATGTTTTTTGTTGGTATACAGCATAATATTAATCTATGCTAAAAAATGAAACCATTTGTTTTTCATGATGCAACATTTTATTAAAAACATGTGAAACGTATTTAAAATTCAACATGAATCAATAATATTTGGCAAGTATTTCACTAAAACACATTTTGCCATCAGCAAACGTTCACGGCGTATAGCACTTACCTCTCTATTAGCTCTTCAATACGTCGTTAGGAATTATAACACAATATCCTTAGAAATTAAGTTCCTTCTTGTAAAGTTATTTAAACGTTTAAATTATTTTTGGAGACAATGGAAGATGGACATCACAGCAAGATTGTACTGTAATAGTATTCTGAATGAATAACATCGGAAATTAATTAAGGTTCCTAGCATCCTGCAGGATCAGGTCAGCTGCTCGCTCGCCCAGAGCCAACACGGCGGCGTTCAGAGCTCCGTGCATCACTTGAGGGAACACACTGGCGTCTGCCACTCTGATATTGTACAATCCGGCCGGCTTCAACTCGCTGTCCACAACAGACTGTATGGCACAACTTCCTGCGTAGTAGAAACCAGAAATAGTCCTGTGCAGTACGTAGCACTTCCAGAACTCCCTGGAGCCAGCCTCCTTGTCAGCACATTCAGGGAGGTCCACACCCACGACAGCAGCGCCCAAGTCTTTTAATGTAGCCGAGTCTTGTACTGATAGTAGATCCAACAAGTTGTCCACAGCACCCTCCAAGTCTTCACTCTCAGAATAAAATCCAGTCTCGATGAGAGGAGCGTCGTTTATGTCTGTGGTTTTCGCGCGCACGGTACCTGTGGAGACGGCGTTCAGGTTCACCACGACACTGTAGACCGCGTCTCTGGATACTACCTGTGTCTGCCAGCGCAGGCACGTGTCAAATGAGTAGCCGTACACAGCAGTGCAAGCGAGCAGCAGGTATGGCGTGTCGTGGGGAAGCATCAAATTATACGACTGATAGTCCGGAAAATCTTCAGACTTGTTCAACGGAGTATTTCCCAGAAGGACTGGGAACGGTATTCTACTTGGTATTATTGCTGGAACTAGACTAGGAATACTGGGCACGAAAACATGTTTCTTAGTTTTCTGCACTACAACGACGGTAGGTAGTATTCGCAATTCGTCTCCCACAGGCAAATTTTGTACCTGTTCGATGCCCAAACTATCAAGCACCTCCTTGGAGCCGACGCCTGAAAGCTGGAGTATCTGTGGTGTGTTGAACGCTCCTGCACTCAAAATAATCTCTTTGTTTGCTCTGAACGTGTAGGTATTGTCTTTGTAAATGGCCTCCACGCTGACTGCAGTCCTATCTTCAAAGTTGATTTTTGAAACTTTAGTATTTTTGGATACGTGTAAATTAGGATTGTCTTTAATATCTTTTAAGTATACGTAAGCTGGAGTTTGTCTTACTCCGTCATCAATGTTCAGTAATGGTTGCATGTAGCCGACATTTACTGGGCCATTCAGGTCTTCAACGGTAGGATTACCGACCTCGGCGAGAGCTTTCAGGTAGTAAGCGACGTCGTCATCATGCAGTTGCCTTGTGATACCGAGAGGTCCACTGTCGCCGTGGTACTCGGCGTAAGTGCTAGCAATTTCCTCATCCATAACAGTTTCCGTCTTCTTAAAGTATGGGAGCATGTTTTCATAGGTCCAGCTTGCGTCTCCTGTTATACTTGCTATGTAGTCAAAGTCTCGTGGTACAGGTCTGATGGACAAGTGATGGTTGAGAACACTGCTACCTCCGAGGACGTTGCCAGCGGTGAGTCTGGTGTAGTTTCCTTGGGCACTGGCCGCATACTCATCGAAGGTGGATTTGTAGTCGTAATCTAGTTTTGTTCCTGGCAGTAAGTAGAATAGTCCTGGGCGCTGGAAGAACCATTTTTAATAAATAAGTTTAAGTTTTTCATTATTTTGATCATACGTTTAAAGTGGGATAGTAAGGTGTGACATACCATGGATATGTCGCTGGGGTCGCCGCCGGACTCGAGTACCAGCACGGTGTAGTTGCTGTCCACAAGTCTCCTGGCGATCACACAGCCGCAGGTACCTCCGCCGACGATGATGTAGTCGTACGATGCATTGTCTGTCGTACAATAAGACATATTTACTATAATCAATGAATTTTATAAATCTCAACAGAAAAATGATATTTCTATAAAATAATGTAATGATAAAAATGATGATATTTCTCTCTATCAGTAAAAGAAAACGTATCTACAACATATAATTCTGGTAGGCTTGACGTTTCGACCTGGCCAAACCTATCGAAAGTTTAAAAGCAAGTAAAGAAAACGTAGTTTCATACTGAGTCACATAGTCACAGATTATAGAGTTTTCCGGGAATCGAACCGACGCTAGCTGTCTAGCAACTGCGTCAACGGTGCAGTCAAACTTTATTTATTTATTCATTTATTTTAATAGGCACACAAAACAGGATACAATCAATAACATTACAGAATATCTATAAAATAAGTAAAACAGATCCAGACCGCATCCCTACACATGTGTACACTGCATGATTATTAGGCAGTTATATTATGCAGGAAGTGTTATAATATAAAATATTTAATAACTTAATTAAATTAATTGATATTTGAATTAGATTGATTGATTAATTGAATATTGTAATATTGAGTTATTAATTAATAACTTTATATTAAGATACGGGGAAGATCAAGATAAATTTAACAATTTTGGATGATACTGATTATTATGTATCGTGTCCCCAAATTCCCTACATATTCCTAGCCATGACTTACCTGTCAGCTCAGCCTGTGGGGGGAAGTCGAAGGCAGCCTCAATAACTGAGAGCCCGACACTCACCAGGAGCAACGCAACGGCTGATGACAACGCCGCCATCTTAACTGTAACCAAAATATTCGGTGAACGATAGTCATTTGTTGATTACTCGACTATTTACGTTGTAAATGTCTTGCAAATTAAGAGTGTTGAAATTGAAATAGGATGATAACGTGCTTTATTGTACATTATTATATTTTTGTAATATATATTTCATAATAAAGCAAATAGCTTCACTAAGAGGACTGACTCTTTTTATCTTTAAGCTTTGTTTAACGTTCAAAAGTGCCTGTAAAGGTCTAATTGAAATAAATGATTTTGATTTTAACTTATATCTTTGACTTAACTTATATTAAAAATAATTTAAAAGACAAGTCATTAAAAATCATAACACCTACTCATAATTATTACTCGGAAAATAACTTTTGAACTATTTATAAATATATTTTGCTGTCAAAATTTCAATTTTTCTCACCTGATTGTAAATTGTTGTGTACTCAATTCTTCACGAAGCAGACTCTGACCGAATCTGATCGGAAGGCACTCACAGTGAAGTAAAGTCACCTCACTATATATACCCTGACAGATCGTGTATTACAATCATTATTTTCATTTATATCATGTATGTACACTTCTGGACATATGTATTGGCCCATATTGTATTTTCAGTTTCGTTTGGCCCTACCTAAATTTTTATATTAAGTCGAGCAAAAACTTTTTATGCAGTTTTGAAGTTGGCACAATAGAAATTTCAATAGTCTTTTTTTGAATTTCGAACACAGAATTATTTAAAGAAACAAAAGACAATTTGGAGCCTCTTTGTTGATATCAAACAATCGAATACTAAGAAAACTTGGTATTATTGGATTTGATTCTTAAAAAAGTGGTTTTGCAACAAACATTACTTATTCTTAACATTAAGTTGAGGTTCAATCAATAATCTATGGATACTTCATCTGGAGTCGCCGCCCAAGCTGTGGCACTTATTCAGGCCGGACACAGCCAAAGAAACGTGAGTGCTCAACTTAATATAAGTCGATCTGCGGTCCAAAATGTTTATCGGAGGACTGGCGGCTCTGTTCGTCACCAAGGAAGGTCACGATGTCAGGTCACAACTGAAAGGCAGGATCAATTCATCGTGACGACCAGCTTGAGAAATCGTCACCTTACCTCCATTGAGATACAAAACCAACTTCGCGACTTCCACGGAGTATCTGTGAGCACTGATAACTGTTCGGAGAAGGTTAAAAGAACGTGTGGTACCACACAAACCAGCTAATGGGTCCAAACTAACGCGAGCATTTCGCACGCAGTCATTTAAATTGGACACAGCAAGATTGGAGCCGTGTACTCGTTTCTGACGACATCGAAACCTAAACTCTAAAGGTGGGCCAATACATCTGTCCAGAAGTGTATTAAGATGGCAAACACAAAACACATTTTAATTTGAATTTGAATGTACATCTTCATATCTATACTAGCTTCCGCCCGCAGCTTCGCCCGCGTAGTATGTTGATAAAAAGTAGTAGCCTGTGTCCTGTTCCGGAGTGTATCCTATGCCTGTGCCAAATTTCATCCACATCCGTCAGGCATTTTGGCGTGTTAAGTTTGATACTCAAACAAACATCCAAACATCGTAACTTTCACATTTATAATGTTAGTAAGATACTATTTGTAAGTTTGTATGTAGATGTAGGAGGTAGTCTTTGGAACATTTAAAAGGATTTCTTAAATTATTTCACTGATAGCTACAATGTTCCTGAGTGCTATAGGCTATAAATTATACGTGATTTGCGTATTTTTGTCGAGCTATTACTTTTAACGCTGCTGCCTATAATGTCTATAATAATACAAATTGTATAGAAGCACTAGTTTTCTCCGCAGTGTTGTCTGCTTGGATTTAGCCATAGCGTCAATCAAACGTTCCGGTTACCGATGTCGAGGTACGGTGGGAAGTGGGAAGGGCATCTGGACAATTTGCTGCATTTAGGTTTGTAGGTTTGTGACATGTAGGGGGGATTTAAGGATCGGAGCAGAAGAAGGAACACGGTGATCTAAGTAAGAGTCTGACTGTAATTTCATGTTCTTTCTTCCTATAAAAAGAAAACGCCATACTTAGTGCAGTCGGTAAACTTATTCAAGTGTAATTGGTTCTCCATAACATTCAACGTCTCCTCTTTCTGCGAATGAAGGAGGCGGAGCGTTTGAAGGGAGTATCCTCCTCACGCCCCAGCCACCGCAGCAGGCGATTGGATCTGGCTCGCCACCCGACCAGACGGCGAGCCCGTTACTCTCGCTTACGGTGGCCCGAGATCATCTCTCGATCCTCGACGCCCAGGATGTCGCTTACTGCGGTGCTTGAGGCGCGAGGAGGATAGTTCCCTTACGCGCTCCGCCTCCTCCTTTGCCAGCATCACTGCTTCGCAGAAAGAGGAGACGGCTTCCCAGCTCCTTTCGCTACGAACCATGGCCTCATGCGTAAGCCTGTCATGAATGTTAAAAATGAAATGAAAATCGATCGGTAGCTTTAATGGCAAAGGTAAAATAGGATGTGTGTGGAAGTGCCAAGCTTGAGCAGGACCGGAGACATAGCATAGCCTCACAGGAAACCGGCGTGAAACAACCACATCGTTGTGTTTTACCGTGTGAGTGAGGTTGCCGTAGACCCAAGCCATTCCTTCTCTCTATCCCTAAATCTCCAAATCCCTTGAAAGGCAGCAATGCACTTTCACCTCCTCCTTTATTGCAGGTGTCTATCCGCCTATATGTCTATCCGCGCTGGTCGCTTACCATCAGGCTGCTTGGCTGCTTGTCTGCCGTTCTATCAGATACAAAAACAGCAATGGATAGACAAAGATAATGTTAGAAGACGTGCTACTACATGATACTGACCTATAATATTTGTAACTAATTTTAATTGAAAAATTATTCAATTGGTTGCACTAGTGGTTGCATTAAGCTATTTAATTAATTTTAAATTGTTTTACTTATCGAAATTGTACTTGTTTATTTATTATTTGTTTGTTCTATCCTTTCACGGCACCACAGGGTCCCGGACCTTTGGAAGGCGTACGAGGAGCCGAAGCCAACTCGCAGAAGCCCGTTGAACAGTTTTAATCTAAATGTGATGGGACATCAGCCGGTTCAATTATCACCCATGGACAATCCCCGGTTGATGCAAGACTATTGTGAAATGTGGTAAAAATTGATAGGGTTATGAATATGGGTTGCTATGGACTGGTGGATATGATAACTATGGAAATACTATGGCCCCTGCCCCTGACCAATATTGATACATACGGATAAACAGGCAGGAGGTGACTGGCAAACTCAATTAATGGGCCCCCGGAAACGGCCGCTAGCATGTAGCGACACGGAGGCAACATACGTTGAGCTGCTTGAGGAAGGAGAGGCATCCCACGGCTATCAGAGCAATCCTGGAAGTACGGTCAAGACCCCTACCAGCACCTTACTGAGATACATCCTTCCCCCGAGTCTCCTTCAACTCCTACTCTTGCGAATCTCCACTCAAGCCAGCCAATTAAGGCAAGAATGAGGTAGGAGGGCTTGTTCTTCATCAGTGTTCACTCCAGCTCGTCACGAGGACTAACCGGAGAGAGAAGAACAAGACACCTCCCGGGAGTCAGGTCCGTGGGGTCGCCACTGCCCAACAGCTCGCCACAAGCTGCCTTGCGGATTTTTATCGTAATTTATTTGGCATGTGGAATTATTGAATACTACTTATCGAAACTAAAAAACAAATTATAAATATTGAAAATGTAGAAAGTTGTAGGTATGTATGAGATATTTCAACACGGAACTCTATTGTTTTACTGGACATACATATAGGTACAGGTGAACGCGTTGTGGTATCTTGTTTGTTAAAATAAATGGTTTCCTCTTTTTAAATATATTTAAATATTTTAAATAAATAATCTTATTTTCAATTTCGTCAAATTCGTTTCGGGTTTGAAGGTTAAGATGTCCTCGTCTCAGGCATGAGTGCGGGTTCAACTTGTCAAATACCAATGTGTGATTTTTTCGAAGTACAATGTACCGGGTAAGTTTGAGTTACTTTGACCCTGCGGGGTAACTTTGATCCAAACCATTTAACCAACAATAACTGAGAACCAAACATATATTCGTTTTTCATTGGTTCGAAAATTTGGATCAAAGTTACCTCCCAGGGTAAAAGTAACCCGAACTTACGGTACCTACATTGTATAATTCTTTAGATACCACTTTGACAAACGGTGAAAGTAAACATCGTGAAGAAACCTTAATTTATGATTTATAATTATTTGTTTGAAATCGCCATCTGCCTTGATCAAGAGCGGTGATAAACATTCAGAAGGGTTCCTTTTAAGAAGAGATTTACTATCGATTTATTCGATTGACTATCGATCTATATACTCGATATGTTTAGCTTACTTTAAAAAAACTACGTACCTAAGCAATTTGACGCAAAATTACTATGACCTTGGAGTTTCATACAATTGTATAGTTTTGACATTGGGATAAAAGTACGAGTATTCAATTTGACTAGTTGGAAATTAACGTACTTGATGATTTGTTTGTTTTTTTTTATGTAATAGGTCGGGAAACGAGCATACGGATTACCTGATGGTAAGCAATCAGCGCCGCCCATGGACACTCGCAACGGAGGAGTTACGAGTGCGTTGCCGACCTTTTAGGGATTAGGGATTTGGAAATTTAGGGATTGAGGAGGGATTGGGGGAGGGGAAGGATTAGACATCCGGTAACCTCACTCACACGGGGAAACACAACGCTGTAGTTATTTCACGCCGGTTTTCTGTGAGGCCGCGGTATCACTCCGGTCGAGCCGACCCATTCGAGCCGAAGCATGATGTTTGTGACATCCCTATCTACTTTATTGTGTAACTAATTACACAATGATTAAGAGTAAAATATTACATGTAACGAATTAGCTGTAACATTATAATACAATAAGTAAATTATTAAATAAATGTGTGAAACATTAACAAGTTGTTTGTTTAGTTGTTGTGTGTAAGTTTGTTCAGTCCGACATTCAGAAACTATGTCGCGTGTAAGAGGTACTGTCTGCAACACTACATTAGTTGCAAGGTTGGGGAAAGGGATATAAGGATTGGAGAATTTGAGATTAGGCCTCCGGTAACCTCACTCACACGACGAAACACATCGCTCGCGTTGTTGCGCGCCGTTTTTATTTACAGCCGTCGTATTTGCTTGTTATCACTCCGGTGGAGCTGCAAAGCGTGGTAATTTTACTGTTGATAATAATTATCAAAGCTTGGTAATAACTGGGTGTTGCACGATCTCCATGGAGACGGCGAACCTCCTTACTGGATCCGGGCAAAGTTTCACTATCACGCGAGATAACTGCGATAAAGGAGCTCCGGCGGAAAGATATTTACAAAAAAAATAGGATGTTCGATGTTACACTGCATGCCTCTTTTTTGAGGACAGAAAGTCATTAATGAGTCCGCCCTGGATGACAATGTCAGACTGTTACTAACTAAAAATGACCTCTTTCCACCTCCTAATCTGCCGGAGGCGCGTGCATTAAGAGAAAAACCTGGAACTACATATTATAAAACGTAGCTTTCCTGCCCCTGCAAGCTAACTGCGCGGGTAGCGAGTACACAGCCGGGCATTCCGACGAGTTATTCCGTCTTACTTCGAAGATATTGCATTCCGGGCCAGTCGACTGCAACTACTCGTATAAAGTACTGCTACCCGATACTTCCCGCTTTTGTTTCCCCCAGCAAGTACCGCGCGGAAGGACTCCGCTCGTTTACAAAGGTTTATTGCTCTCAATTGTTATTTAAAAACCGAAATATAAAACCTTCATCGACAGTAGCACGCGACAAAGAAACAAATAGATGCCATTTGCATTATTTGTAGCAAAGGATTTAAAAATAAATCAATGGTAATAACTCATAATGTATTAACAATAATAATACCATGAAAAGCTGAATGCAGTTCAGTACGTTCAGCATAATATAATTCGAGAAGTAAATCGCTGACAATTCAACACCTTCCTTATAAAAGCGAAACGGAAGCGGAAGTCACCCGTTTCCCGCCGAAAAACGCGCGTAATTTTTTTCACCGACGCTTAAACCTTTATGACGTCACGTCCGGTTGGATTTCCCGCGCGCGCTGTGACGTCACGTGTCGCGTGACGTACTTCCGGCCGGGTTATATAATGAATTTACTATGTGGCTTTATTATTGTTAAAGGATTATTTTTTTATTGTAAACGAATGCAGATTTTTTCTATACTGGTACAATAAAATCAAGTTATATAAATAAATAACAATTAAAGTAACTACTACAGAACCCATTATTGTTAACTGCTAACACTTCACTATACGTTTCGCTTGTTGCCAAAAAACATTCTGTGTGTTTACCCAGTTGTCACTATCAATAAGTACCTGGTAATTTATGCATTTGTTTACATAGTTAAACTATGTACAGTGCAAGTATTTACAGAACGAGTTGCAAGTTCAGACAAAAGCCCGAGGTTGCGAGTGTAAGCACAGTAATGTTAGTCCGGGAGAAAGAACCGAGTAGTTTTATGTCAGTAAGAGTCAAACAATCCCCTCGCGAGGAGAAGACCATTTGACGAATTTGCCACCTCATAAAAAAAAATCCACATACAGCTGTAGCAGTAGTTAGAAAAGGACAGGTAGTGCCTCTTTAATATCCCGCCACTGAACTTGTTCTCCAGCTCGGTTTGGTTTATTGATTTTGTGTTACAAGTATCGCCACCTGTGAGAAAGTCGGCGCAACTTAACATTAAAGCCTATAATAATATGAAAACCTGTCTCTAGATGGCGTTAACAGTCTTCGTAAAATTGTAAATCGTTACCGAATTACAGTTGAGTCTTTTGTACATATTATTTTAATAAAGGTTTTGACTAAATAATTAAATGATTTCTCCAGAAGCGAAATCAGGAACTTCTCTAGTCTTTTTAAAAAAACAACGACTGAAGTATTATTCGTAACTGAACCCTAAAACAAGATGGCGGATGAGTACACCCCATCCTTTATCCTCCCCTCCCCTGTACATCTCCAGCAAATCATCATATCTCCATAAAAGGTCATAAAATAGAATTGACTACCAACTAAAAAATAAGGTTTGATAAAAAAATGGGCGCTCTCGCCGACCTTATAAATCAATTCCGAGATAAATTGCAGAATCAAAGTCAATAATGTCGAGTTATGAGATAACTTCACGAGAAGAAGTGATCGTAAATATAAAAATTGGTATTGAGCAGACGTGGGGCCGGGGGCCGACACACGCATCTTGGCAGGGTACCGCCGTTAGCAGCTACGTGCTGCATTGTTACACCTTCGAGGGCAATTGTTTATACATGTGTTGTGATGGAAGATGTAACAAATTAATAAAGGATAAGATACATGCACACGGTAAGTGTGGGAGAGCCAAGATTCGGCATGATTATACCGGAGTGATACAACGACCCTCAGAAAACTGGCGTGAAACAACATGAGGTATACATTATACAACTCACAAAAAGCCGGCAATGCACTTATAACTCCTTCGGTGGCGACTTTAAAATCGATGCGTAGTTGGCCAAGCAAAATATACAAAGCATTATTTTAATACTATTTATTTTTTACTGAATAAAGTATCACCCTATTATAATGGAGACTATAAATACTTTTACTTATAAGTTGCTTATATTATTATCATACTTTCCAAATTAGTGATGACTAAATCGAGGTACCAACTAGTAATATAGGTGACAAGAACCTCAACAATACAACTGCAGCTTTCATTTCATTGGCAGCAGCTACATATATACATATACAAAACAAACAAGTTAATGTAGGTGTCTTTGAGCACTTTGTGAGCAAACTTTAAAAACAAAAGTTCATAAATCAAGAAACAAAACGTATAGCACATTAAAACCGTCATCGCAACCCAACCATTAATTCGCTGAGAATCCGAGCGACGAGTCTCAAAGAGCGCTGCGAACAATATCCACACAATCGTTGGCGCCAAGCCAGCTCACTGGAATCCAATCATTCGCCTTCTAAGGCCCAGTAATCAAACCCTAATATATTCTGCTAAAGGACATTGCAACTTGAAAATAAATGGAAAAATCTTGCGTACTAGCGACATATCGCGGCTTTGCTCACATAATGTTTCAGAGGGGAAATCTTATAATTTTGTAATCTATACATACTTCTGTAAGTTTATATTGAAAAAAAAAGAAAGGTTGAACTTATAGAAAGAGTTTTCAAAAATTGGTGAACAAAGTCACGTGTTAATGATTCATGTTTCACGGCATTTGTAATTATTTGATCGTCCCCGACCGCGGCTAAAATAATGTAGGTAGGTACAAATGAACAAACTCTCACATCCGCACCGCACTAAGGATACAATCTGGCAATTTAATTCCAATTAGCAAATGGAATTTCCAACGAAAAGGTTTATGGATCGCTAATCCACGGAATGTAAATGGTTTTTTTTTTGTGATAATATTTATTCGTAAATCTTTCTGTTTCTATTGGGCGCGTGCTTTATGGCGGGATTGGACTACTTACTTCTAGTTGATGAAATTGATTGAACCTACAAATTGATAGGAGGCTACATTCGTTTTAGTCCAGTCACAGGCTCAAGCCGATCCCTTCGCTCGCCAAATAGTGCCTAGTAAACCTTTTTGATTTGATTGATCAAATTTTCAGTAATCCTACTTGATCTGGATTATGATCGGTATTATCGTAAAAGGGTACATTATGTACTTTTGTAGTATTGGTATACACTTTGTTATCTCACTCGCTCTTCAAACCCTATTTCAACAACTTGATATTTCAGACAATAAACAACGTACTACATTTAATACCTGTGATGGCGATTAAGGGTAGCTCGCCACCCGAACAGATCCAGACCCGAGTAAGTGACACAAAAAGCTAATAGACCACCACAGACAGGGCCCTACACGGCCACAGCTGGGGATGCGGGCCAAGCGTAATGAGACATCGTGGCCTCAGCCCAGAGCAGGAGAAGGAACGGGGGGTATTTAGTCAGTAAGAGTCTCACACTATTGACTAGAGTAATACTATTAAGATGAATATTTAAAAACAAAAGATGTTGGTTTACGATGACATCACTACCAATTAATATCTTCACAATGATAACATAACAAGTTACATTAAATCGCATCCCCATTTAAGATGATTGAACATTAATATTAGGAAATATTCTTGTTAAAACAAGAACAAGCTATAATTATGCTTAGGCCAGCATGCAGGGTGACAGGCGTCAGTAGTAGACGCGGGATAAGGCGGGAGCGGAAGATAAGAGCGGAGCGTGACATCGATGGAGTCGATAAGCACACATTCGAATGCGGACACCTAATCAAAGCATGAAAACAAATTCATTTCTGATATTACACGGCGTATGTTATTCAGGGCTACCACGCTCCAGGCAGCGTGACGTCTTTATAATAATTCGAATGATTCCACAAATTTTATTTTTAATAACGTTGCCACACACTTGTATTATTTCATGATTTGTGGGTGCATTAACAATTAAATACACATTGACAAACGACCCACATCAGAAATAACTATTTGTGGATCACTCACAGTGTTGTTCTGTGCAGTTAAGTTGGCGTTATGTCACAACAAAATCAAATTCATTTATTTCGATTAATAGAGGTCAGACTAACTCGGCAAAGAAGTATTTTCTTTGACCTTAATAACTTAACTTCAAAGAGTTACTTCTACGGTACCCGAATCACCAACTATTAGGTTACATTTAAATAGTATTTGTATACTAAAGAAACAAATCTCATTTGTCGCTATTTTTTTTTTTAACTTTCATGTATTTTGTGACGGCACATTACCCACCAAATGACTATAATATTTTCCCGCCATTGTTTTGACAGCCCTGCAGAATTCGGCGGCCATATTGCAACAATTCCAACATGGAGACGTTTACAAATATTATTATTAGAATTTGTTGTGTTTTTATGAATCCCGCGTCGCACCAGACTCGGATGTAAGCTTGCTTTCAATTACGCGAGAATTTTCCTGTGTAGGCATTTAAGGGTTGCGTATGTTGAGATGTTTCAACGTATAAATATTTATATGTATCTCCTTTGCTAGTGTGTGCGTGTAATCTACGGGGTTATATTTATCTTCAATGAATTTCGATAAATTATCGTTTCACTATATGACAACTGCATAACTTGAATCTAGCAATTTTTACAGCCAGGTACCTATTTGAACAGAGAAAATGGGAAACTTTTCTTTTTCTAATTTATTCGCCGGAGAATAGATACAGAATGTATTGAAGTCATTCAAATTATAAAAAAATTGGTCGGGGTATAACGATAACCATACTTCGTGTGAGAGAGCCATACTTCGGCACGAATGGGTCGGCTCGACCGAAATCATATCACTGAAGGACACCGGCGTGAAACAATCACAGTGTTGTGTTTCGCCGTGTGACTGAGGCTCCTGGAGGCCCAATCCCTCCCCCTCCCCTATCCCTTCCTAATGCTTATCCCGAAAATTCCGGCAACACATTCGTAACTCCTTTAGTGTTGCGGGTGTCCATGGGCAGCACTGATAGCTTACTATTAGGTAATCCGTATACGCGTTTACCGACTTATTCCACAAAAAAGTCTAACAAGACAGTGTTTATAAATATAAATTCTTGTTCTTAATAATATTTTCCTAAAACGAACTATAAGAAGGTGATGATATACCGTATTGTTAATATATTATTCGCTAGGGATCGTCGCGAGATGAAGGCCAATCCGTGGGATCAGTCCCAGCGTGTTTGATGTAATGTGATCGCTCCGCCCTTGAGCTCCACTCCGCTTCCGAGCGACGGGCGACACATCTCTCGATACCGAATCTGATGAATAATACTTTACGGATGTATAGACATGCACTGTACGTATAGAAGTGTGTTTTTCTATTTGTTATATAATATTATGACTACAGAATTAATTGTAGGAAAGCCTTGCTTCAGCACGAATGGCCGGCTTGACTGAAGTGACACTACGGGCACACAGAAAACTAGCGTAAAACAATCACGATGTTCCGTTTTGCCTTCGTGTGACATTACCGAAGGCCCAAGCGTATCCCTATCCATCGTAGGACTCGTGACTATTCTGGGGTCGCGGGTTTCCATGGGCGGTGCTGTTTGCTAGCAGATAATACGCCTGCTCGTTAGCCTCAATACCCCATCTAAAAAACTCATACTACTCTCACGCGGTTTCACCCGCTGCTCGGCTCCATTTTTGATCGTAGCAGGATGTTTTATAGCCTATAGCACTCAAGATATTAGATATATAAGAATTTTGACAATCCGACTAGCGGTTCCAAAGTTTACCCCCTACATACAAACTTACAAATTTTCTCTCTTTATAATACTCGTATTAGTGTAGATAAACGTTAAATTATCATCATAATGATAGCGAGTTGATATCTAAGTACCATTCTTTTTGGCAACTAATATGACTGTCAGTATGACGACATCAAGACTTCTTAACTTCTAATCGTAATTAGTTCTGGATATATTGGATTATACACTTACATATATATATACTATATGTAATATACCAGAGTTATGTCTCTGAGGAGGCAGGTCTACTACCAAAAACAGAGCCTAGTTCCAGAGTACATGTTTATACTGAGAATGTTATTGAAGCCTAGACTCCCTTATGCGGCAGTGTAGCTTGCACTACCTACGTAGTACATATATAATATGTAAATGTATGTCTGCACCAGCAGTAAAGGATCCAATAGCCTCCTCGAGCGACTGAGTGCCGAGCTCCTCACAACACGCCCTGTCCCTCCACAAAGAGCACGGAGCACGAGACACGGCTCTACAAACTTAATATAGGAGCCCCCAGCGCCGGCCGCCGGCTCACAAACTTGTACAATAGCGTCAAACACTTGTTGTCTTGTACGGTGCGGGTGAGCCAACCTCTTGCCTTTACGGCAGCCGGGTGCCACTACGTCGGCCATTTTGTTTTGATTGTTTAATGTGCTTCATTGAAAATTGTGGTTAGCTCACCCTCCGTTGTATAATGGATGAAAAGCGAGAAATATTTATACCTATCATCCATAATAGTAATGCACTACTACTCTGCTATTTTTATATGTCATATTATGTCAGCAAACGAGCAAACGAATTACCTGGTGGTAAGCAATCAGCGCCGCACATGGACCCTCGTAATACGAAAGGCGTTGCTACAATTGCGTTGCCAACCTCTTGTAGATTATTAGGATTTGAGGAAGGATTGGCCCTCAGGTAACCTCACTCACACGGTTAAACACAACGTAAGTAACTATTGTTTCACGCCGGTTTTCTGTGCAGCCCTAGTTTCACTCCGGTCGAGCCAGCCAATTCGTGCCGAAGCATGGCTCTCCCACACTTAAATTTAACTTTTTATTTCAGTAAAGTTTCAAGTGAACATCACTTACTTACGTTTCTTTTCAATTTAATTTAGAATGAAGAAATTGCCGTGTTTATAGTACTGTGAGTACACCTGGGTCTGAGAGATGACTGTGTTTGCAGTGCGCTGTAATACTACAGTAGCTGCATGCTTACTGGCTGGTGACGTCACGATGCGTTCTTTTTGCTCAGATGGCGCTGTGATCGCGAGCGTTTAATTGTCCCCACACATGACGTCAGAATAGTGTGGACCTGACGAATTTATGGAGCGACCGTCGCGTCGCTACGTTTTTAGCACAATTCTGAGAGCGTTATTTATCTGCAGTTGCAAGTGAAAGCTAACGGTTAGCGAGCTGTCAGGATTATTGCGAACTATGTCCTTTATAGAGTGTAGGCGGGTTTTGGTTTTTTTAATGGGACATGTTGGCAAACGTACATACGGATTGCCGTGATGGTGAAGAAGCGCCGCCACCAGCGGACAACCAAAACACCAGAAGAGTTGCAATAAGTTGCTGGCTTTTCTTAGATTTTTAGGGATTTGAGGATTCGAGAGATGATCTCCGGCCACCGTAAGCGCGGGTCTGCGATCGGTAAGTAAGGGTAGCTCGCCGCCCGGCCAGAACCAGACCCAAGCGTACGGCGCGTAGCGTTCCGCGCCCCAATGGACCACCACAGACGGGGCCCTATAGGGCTGATATTCAACCGGGGTTGCGGGTTAAGTGCAATGAGTCACCGCAGCCTCGGCCCAAAGCAGGAGAAGGAATAGAGGGGTTTTTAGTCAGTAAGGCTCCGACACTCTCTCTCTCTCACCTTATCCTAGGCAGGAGAAGTAATTTGATGATTTTCCACTGATAAAAAAAGGGATTTGAGGATTGGAGATCTGGAGAGAGAGGGAAAAAGGATTGAGCTTTATCTTAATTCTGTTTATTTTCAGTGTCTTCAACCAATCTTCACATAATTTTTTTGAGATTCTTGTTACAGTTGTTGCACTCGTTTTACTCCAATATCATTGTAGAATTATAGATCAACAATAACAACACTGACAAGAAGTTGATACGGCCATATTATATACCATTCGCATACACGTTAGACGTAATCTCTGAGTACAGTCAAGTATGTGTATCGCAATATAGCAATGACCATCCGTATCCACGTTATGCTGGACGTCCACTGGTGGGAATTCAAATAATTTTGTGAAAACAATAGTCCCCGGGTAGTAACAAAGTTACCGGGTTCTGCCGTATCGATGGAAATGCAATCAAAATGTACTTTTGCCACCAATTATCTTCGTAACTAGTTTTTATACGAGCTTTTAATTGAAAAATACGGTTCCCCCATTTGCATGCGCTCGAGCTGGCGCGACAAATAAAATAGCCTTTTGTTTCTGTGATGTCGACTTTTCACGTAACATTTAACATTACTAGGTCTCGTCTCTTCTATTTCGCATTTTGTAATAATGCACTTTTTAAGCGAATACATACCATAGTCTTCAATGCGGCCAAATTGCAGAGAAACAAATGAATGCGTGTCGCGTTCCGCTAAGTTCAAAACAATATCTATCACATAACATTTTATCAAATTAGTTTATCAAGTGCTATGAGAGTATTGTTTCCAAAAACAAAGAGCAACAAAACATTACCACTGGGTGGTGGGTAACGGGCGGCAAGGGGGAGGGGGGCAGTAAATTAAAATGTAAAACATTCATATGAGATCGGTGCAAGGAGGGACCAACATATTATTTATGTACACGCACGAGCCGCTAATATACGCCGACTATTTGTAGGTACTATTGTTGCTTTACTTATTTACATTTATATTGATACTCCACGTTGGTCAGGGCAAATAAAAGAAAAACAATCTAGAGAAAAACACAAGAATATACATAGTGCACCGACATATGTACCTAAAAACAACGCCCCGGTCCTTCTCCTGCTCTGGGCCGAGGTCGCGGTGCCTTATCACCCTTGCCCCGCAACCCAAGCTGAACATCAGCCCTATAGGGCTCCGTCTGTGGTGGTCTATTGGCTCATTAAGGCGCGCGCGGAACGCTACGCGCCTTACGCTCGGGCCTGGTTCCGGTCGGGCGGCGAGCTGCCCTTACTCGCCACCGACATATGTACCTAGAGTTTTATTTATACCCTGGTATCAAGCTACAAAATCTTCAAAAAGAGAAATCTGATGGCTCTATTCTTTAAACAATAATAATAGGACCTGCGACATGTTCTTCAATCAGACATCACTTGTTCGTGGCCATAAAAAATAAAGTAATCTAATTTAAGTTAGTGTACCATTAAATCCGGGAATCGGGGGTGAAAGTGGTAGCGGTGTCTGAATACCATAGGAGTAGGGGGGGAAGGGATGTATTAGTGAAATTCCGAGAGAGGGCGCGACTCCCGACTTTCCGAAGGTTTAATGGGCTAAATATCTTGAGCTCAGATAATTCGGGGATACTACCGATAGCAACATAATCGAGAAATTGTTCGAATCGAAGAAAATAATATTATCACGCCTCCTTCTGAGGTCGAGTGTTGACCATTAGCAACCCAAATCTAAAGGATATAAGTTCGTTTTTCTATTGGATAAAATATTATTGAATTTTTACATTAGTATTTAGCAGCAGTACTGAGTTCCTAACCAAAGTTTGATGCATGTAATATAAACTGACTGGATATAAAGTCTAAGACGTCTTAATCAGTAACTTTTAATCGTAGCGTGATGTTTTATAGCCTAGAGCACTCAGAAACATTGTGTCTATCTATCAGTGAAAGAATTTTAGCAATCCGATCAGTGGTTTCAAAGATTACCCCCTGTATACTAACTTACAAACATACAAACTTACAATTTTACCTCTTTATAATATTAGTATAGATATCAGTGAGGTTACCTCCCCCAATCCCTAAATCTTAGCACTCGTTAATCCTCTGATGTTGGGGATTTCCATGGATAGCGCGGATTGCTTAGCATTAGGTAATCTACATGTAAATCTCTAAGTGTGGAAGAGCCATGCTTCGGCACGAATGGGTCGGTTCGACCGGAATGATACCACGGCCTCACAGAAAAACCGGCGTGAAATAACCACAGCGTTGTGTTTCGCCGTGTGAGTGAGGTTACCGGAGGCCCAATCCTTCCCCTCCCCCAATCCCTCCTAAATCCCTAAATCTCCAAATCCCTAATCCCTAAAAGGTCGGCAACGCACTCGTAACTCCTCCGTTGCGAGTGTCCATGGGCGGCGCTAATTGCTTACCATCAGGTAATCCGCCTGCTCGTTTGCCGAACTATTAAATAAAAAAAAAACTGCTGACATATCACAAAAAAAATACATAAATCTTTATATTTATTTTATTTGTAATGTTTGTATTTGTTTGCGCTCGGTACATTCGCTCGCTGAAGTATTAGTAAAGATTGGGCGTAAGTCGCGCCATTTCGCAGAGTCGCGCGCAATCGACTCGCATTGTTGACTGTAGTATATGTCGCTCGCGTTGCTAGGCAACCGATACTTGTTTATAATATACATATTTACACTGACAACTGACAACTAAATCAATGATTTCATCCGATGTATCATTGACTGCCCATACAGTCCTTAGCGACAACACATTTTTTTCAGATCATGTCTGAATACGGTAGTTTCCAACTAGTCAAATTCAATACTTTTATCCCAACGTCAAAAACGATACTTTTCTATGAAATTTGTATGAAACACTGAGTTATGAGGTCATAATATTTTTCATCAAATAGCGTAAGTACTTATTTCTTAAAAATAAGCTACAAAATATCTTAAATTTTGTGTATCGATCGATCGATGAATAAAAGTATAGTTATTTTTCAATATTTTATTGTATTGAAACGTCGTTTTTGACCTAGGCAACTACCCAGTTTGATAAATCACTAGTTTGTGGTCGGGTTGTTTCTTTTGTTATTCCCAATTCGTTAAGATCCAATTAATCAAAGTACTTTTAATTTTATGTCACGTTTTGACTCTAAAAATACTTTTATAAGTAAAAGTATTACTTTCCTATTAACTTTGTATAAGATCGCATCATGACATCATAATGAACGAAAATATAGTTATATTCATTGTATTAAAAGTCCAAATAATAGGTTAATTATAACCTGATTAGTTAACACATTATTGTACCTTTTTTCTTAACAAAGTTACAACAAAAATCGTGGAGATCTATATCAGATTATTACAATTAAATTATCTTCTTTATCCCATATCCAAAAACAGCGAAAAGTAAACGCAACAACATTCCAAATATAGAGAGACTTCAATGTTAAAATCATCAAAACCATCTCCTAATTGACTAAATATAACTCAACAACGGTAATCCCAACTGTAAAACCCCCCTCTATAAGTGACCACTGACTAATTCCCTGCACAATGGCAGCCTTAGCAATAACCCCCATAAGTCTGTGACAATGGCACTGGCACTAGTCCTGCTGACCTCAGTACGGGAACAAGATGGCGTTGTTTATGAATAATGTATGACGTTCCCTTCATTAAGCTGTAACTAGATTGTCTGATACTGATTGCAGGGAGGTAACTAAACAATGTATACGTGTATTATATAATTTACTGCCTCATCATTCGACTGGTAGCAACTACAATTGCCGACAGATTCTCAAGATGGTTTGAAAGAATGAAGTGTGGGAGAGCCATGCTTCTGCAGGAATCTGTAGGCCGGACCGGAGTGATCCCACGGCGTCACAGAAAACCGGCGTGAAACACCCACAGCTCTGTTTCGCTGTGCGAATGAGATTACCGGCGATCTAATCCTTACAGTACCGGATTCGATTCCCGCTCGGAAAAAGGTCGTGAAACCAACAAACTGTTGTTCCGGGTCTTGGTGTGTGTATGTGACTTAGTATGTTTTTAAATGCATGCACGACACCATGACAAATCCTAGTCTAGAGTAAGGCATGGTTTTAATAAAAGAAAAAAGTCTCTTCGTCCAATCTGTCGTAATCGCAATACATAATGTTACGTTATGTATTATAAATTACAAGTCAACAATAAATAATATAACATCGCAATAAGTAAACACCAACCATAGCCACACACACACACACACAGCGCCGCCGTGTAATGGTGGAGTTTATAAAATTCCCTTTCCGATGGCGAGTCAATTTGAACCGGTGCTGTTAAACCAATAAACCGGTTACATCCGGTTTCATGGAGCCCGCCACCGCGCACCCGTGCAAGTCATAGCATTACAGCGGACAGTGCCGTTTGGAACATTTCGAATATGAGCGAAAAATCCTAAAAAAAAAAAAACAAAAACATTTATTGATGAAAAAGGTACATAATACTTGTCGTTATAAATTAGGTATATCATTTCTTAATCTGTTTCAATACGGGCATGCAAGATTGTTTAAAATTAATCATTTATGAAAATTTTATTAAAATAGTACCTAATAAATTAAAAAAATAATAATAACGGGTGAAATTATAAACGCAAAGTAAAACTATTGAACGAATATGAATGGAATTTGGTACAGATATGGATTACAGTCAGGTATAACACATTTTTTTTACCCTGGTTTAGCAGAAGCTACTAAATAAATAGGTAATACTTATACATATATTACACTATTTATTTCATATGGATGGAATTGATGCCTAACATTACATTACAATCACAATTTGTAACTTCCTTGAACAAGTGTTGTGTCAAGTATGAAGGCAATTTTCTAAGAATAAGAAAAGCTATTCATTAATTTTTATACTTCTTTGGGATTTTCATAATTATGCTACACGACTTTGGCTGTTTCATTTATAGCTAGGTACTGATAAAACATCGATTTAAAGCCGTTTTATAACTAGAGTTACTGGACGACCAAATACATCAGAAAAAACTAGGTGAAAAGACATCATAATTACAACCATGAATAGTCCGGCTCGATCAGAGTGATACCATGGCCATACGCACAAACTACAGGTAAAACGACGAAAGAGAATTAAGGCAGTCAAATAAATCGGCAATGCATCTGTAACACATATCGTGTTGCGGGTATTTATAGACATAACAATCACATAAACACTAACTTTTTTTTAAAATACCATGCCCCACACTAAGATTCTTTTCTGTGTCATTGGTCGTCATTTACAAACATACACTGTAACATACACATGACACCTAGACCCGGAACAATAATTTGTGGATCACAGTAAAAGTTGGGCAACCAGTTACCCAGCCACCGCGCCAACATATCTGTCAAGTCGACATATTGTCTTAATTCTCACATTCACTTATTAAATAAAACTCTGAAGACTGTCACCTAGCTATCTCCTAGAGAGCTGGGTCCAGTGAGCGCCGGGACCCGCCGCCCGAGCCGCGCGAGTGATTGCCTATGAAACTTTAATGCCTTTGTACTGCAACGCCCAATCACTTACACCGAGTAACCAGCTGATTAATACATCAATCGTTAACCACCTCCTCCATATATGTATACCAGTCCATATATACTTATACCTTTGTATGTATAGATGATAGTTCAATTAACTCCTCGCGGGCATTTCGAATATGATGTTCTATTCTACCTATACCGTTTTTGTTGAGATCGTTCGGCAAACGAGCAGACGGATTACCTGATGGTAAGCAATTAGCGCCGCCCATGGACACTCGCAACACGAAAGGAGTTACGAGTGCTTTGCCGGTCTTTTAGGGATAAGGGTTCCGGATATTTAAGAAATAGGAAGGGGTAGGGAGGAGTGGTTGGGCAGCCGGTAACCTCGCTCACTCGGCGAAACACAACGCTGAGGTTGTTTCACGCAAGTTTTCTATATAAGGCCGTGGTATCACTCCGGCTGAGGCGACCCATATTGAATCTTTGTATTTTTATGAATGCAATTCTCGTGACAAGTTATCTTTAACAAATTATATGTATTCTTAACAGATACCTCACGTGATTATTGGAGTTTACTATGCATGCTTTGTCTTCGTGTATCGTACAAAGCAGGTTATATTGAGTCATTTAAGATTAATATAAAGTTTGTATATAAAATCCTATTCCACTTAAAAATAAATTACAAGCACTTTTATAATCATCATCATCATCATCAGCCTATAAGTGTCCACTGCTGAGCAAAGGCCTCTTCTCACACGGAGAAGGTTAGAGCATTACTCACCACGCACATAAGTCCAGGTTTCCTCACGATGTTTACCTTCACCGTATGTCAGTGGTGTCTAAATAATCATAGAAAGTACATATAACTCGGAAAAAATCACATTGGTTCTTGCCAGGTTTCGAATCCACACCCTCATGCATGAGAAGCGGGCGCCTTAACCTCCGGGCCACCACGACATTCTAGTTTCATTTATAATATGCCAATGAAAGTCTTTGTGAGAAGGCTACAAACGATCAAGCTTATTTTATTTTACATTATTCAATAGAAACTGATACAGACAACAGATTAAAATATACAAAGATTGTCCTTAACAGTAAACAGTAAGCTATCCTGTAGTTCAATTACAACTGTACACAACATTCAAAGCAAACAACACTGATTTAATACTAGTGTAACGTTATTGTAAACTACAAAGTATTAACTCGCATGTTTAATAGAAAACAGGATTAAATCATAAAAAGGGCAATTTCAAAATTGAACCTTATTATTAAAACATAATTTTTAAGATCCAAACATCTCTCATCTTTTTTTTTCTCATCTCACCGGCGTGAAACAACCACAGCGTCGTGTTTCGCCGTGTGAGTGAGGTTACCGGAGGCCCAATCTTTCCCCGCCCCCAATCCCCCCTTCAATCCCTAATCCCTAAAAGGTCGGCAACGCACTTGTAAGTCCTCCGTTGCGGGTGTCCATGGGCGCCGCTGATTGCTTACCATCAGGTAATCCGTCTGCTCGTTTGCCGACCTATTACATTAAAAAAAAAAATTACCTTCTTTTTGACTTAAACCTTGTTTCTATTAAGCATACGAACTGATGGTAAGCAATCAACGCCGCCCATGAACTTTTGCAACAACAAAGGAGTTCCAGTTGCGTTACCAGCCATTTTGGGACTAGTGATTTGGGAATTGGAGAAGGAGAAGGGGAAGGATTAGGTCTCCGGTAACCTCACTTACAGGGTAAAATATCACGCAAGCTTTGTTTCACGCCAGTTTTCTGTGAGGTCGTTGTATCTCTCTGGTCAAGCCGACCCTTTGCGGAAGCATGATTCTGCCATATTTAGGTTTTTACAGTTCTGAGTCAGTCACAGACTCAGTTACATTTAATCCCACACTTAAACAAAATGGCACAATGTAACATTGTTGGTATAACACACGTATTATACCCGCACATTGCCCCCGCCACTGGCTCGCGGCGCGGCGTGGCCCGATCTTTATCCCATTGCTAAGCATATGGAATTCGAGAGGCACCCCTGAAATGAAAATCTTTTACAGCCCCCATTACGTGTCGCTGATTAATTGCTAATTATATTGTTATTACATTTTACTTTTTAGTTGATTTGTTAATCAATAATTGTTCGCTTTACCTTAATATGTTTTCTTGTTCACATAATCATACATTTCCGAACGTTCATAAAAAAAATATCTGTATCATTATAGCCAATCAAAAGTATCAATATTGAAATTTATAGGTTACAAAAATAAGGAGTTTCTTTTATTAGGTTTAAATTATTGAATAATTAGTCGTTTTTTTTGTGACCAGACCGCCGCAACCTCCCAAAACCGCTGCAACTCCCGTGCACCAGGATCTACAGTAGATACAACCATGAAAACACCGGAACACTAAAGTCCGCGTCCCAAGGACATGACTGACTGAAATGAAATAAAAAAGAAGATATTATAAGAAGAAAAAAGAACGAAATAGTTTCTACTTCCTTAGGTAAATTTAATACAGGAGACAGAATGACTTAATCCTTAAAGGCACAGAAGACGTCGCTTGTAATATTTATAACCGCCTCATTACACAATACTTCATTAACCACATCGCTGTCAATTGTCACTAATAATAAAACACATTTCCTTTACACGTACCAAAGGACTGTAACACTAATTCCTCTTGTTATCTGACCTGGCGGAATTGAGCTTGGAGTGTTGAAAAGATAAAATATGTCGTATATCAGTGGCTATCGGTGGCGGAGCGTGGCGCGACACGTAATGCGGCCCCCCGCGCCACCCCAGGTGGGAACTAATATCCCGCCAATTTTAATTACGCACACTTCAAACAATGGAACTGGCACACCTGTGGAGACGACTCACCTCTACATATTTTACGTGCCAATAATATTCATTTATATAACATTTGGATTTAAACAAATGATGATTTGAAGATTGCTGCAAAAATAAGATATTCTATCTTCACCGTTCCTTACCAAAATATGATAAAATCTAACTCAACCTATCCAGCTTGTAATCTTAAAAAAACTGTATCTTCTAGTAATAAAGGTTTAATTATAGGAATGATAGTACTATTCCTGAAATTTAACGTTGTAAACAGATTAGTAGAACTGAAGTCTTAATTTGGGAAATTTAAAATTAAAAAAAAACAACATTGTTTACAAATCGAATAGTTTTTATACGAGAGGCTGCGTCGTAACACGTTTTTTAACAATCAGTCTTCCCTTATTATAAATACGTGTGCCGTGCGTCCTTATTTCCCTGCACCACCCTATAGCTTTTTTAATTGGGAAAAAATCGTCAAATTACTTAATATTTCGTTCTGGGTGGGAAAAGAGTGAGTGTCAGACTCTTACTGACATAAAACCATCCCGTTCCTTCTCCTGCTGCAAGCTAGGCTGTGGCATATTATTACTTGATCCGCAACCCGACTACTACCTTATGGTTTTCCATCATTCACTGACAACAGGGTAAAGCAATTTAAATAAATAGTTTAAGAAAACTTTTAGAATAAGGAGTCTCCAGCCCCCTGTGGGGCCGGCGAATGTCTATCGGATCTCTGGTATAATTCGAGCTGAAAATTCACCGAAGCCAATAAAACTCAGTCCCGTTGGCCTGTAGCCAGCCAACTAATAGCCCGGGATCTCGGCTATTGTGGCCCATAATGAGATTTCAAACAATCTATACTCCTTTGATTGCGGCCGATGAATACTTACCCGTGGGTACTGCGCGCCTAACTTCGTGCTCTATTATACTATTTGTCTATGCCGTTTTAATTGACGACGGTATTTGAATGCATTGTTTTTTAAATTTCGATTTTAAATCGATGAATTGTAAAATGTCGTATCTTTAACATCCGAATGGTGTCAATACATCAAAGCTCTGAACTCAGAATACTTCTTCGTCTTAGAACTCAGTGTAGCAATATTACCAAATGCTGTTATTTTACCTAATCCTAATTTTAGAGTTCCATATACAGGGAGTAGTGTGACACTTTTGGACTGCTATATTAGGTTCTTTTTAATTCTTAATAATTTTGTAAAAGGCTATACCTAGTTCCTTTTTTCATCTGAACTTAATTTTGTTCGTATTATATAGTCGTTTGGATTGTTTTTTTTCTGATATTTTCAACATTTGTTCGTCTTTACGGCATTAATAATCCCTTATATAAGTTATTTTAAATGTAAAACCTTATGTTTCACAAATAAACTGATTTTGATAGGGTTGATTAGAACACTCTGCTGTCCTGGTATCTAATAAATACAAAGTCCTTTAGTTAACTCTTTCGGCACCTACAGAAAGAGAAGCATAGATGATTATATTGTACCCAGCACCCCCACATTGCTAGCCATCAGCTAATTGTGTCTTGTTTAATAATCTCCTAGTCCTCAGGGCTGGTGGTTCATTTGAGGGTCTCGGCTGAAAAGAGACAAAACAATATGCAATTACACAGGCCATGCCCAAGATTAATACTCCTCGAAGACAACTGATTTCATAATACACAGGAGCCGTTGGTAATGGATGCGGCAGTTTCTTTGGCTAATATCCTTCAATATTTGTTAACGTTATCTATGTAAACTAGATTTACTCAATTTTAGTGGAATTGAATCAAACATTAAACTTGTACACGCATTACATTAAATTGTTATTTTCATGCAATACATGTAAATGTTCAGATAACGAAACCAGTACCGAGTAAGAGCACTCTTTCTATAGAAACCCATGATAGTTCGCCACGCCAAAACTTAATTAACAAAATTCATAAGTTGTATTTAAGTATGGATCTCCTTGTTTTCAAGTTAGTGGCGCAACCAACTGTTATTGGCGACCCAAGCATCCCTAGTATTAGTTCCAGTCTTTTAATAGCCACTATAGCAACACAACAGACTGTCTTAAAACAACTTGAACAACTCTAAATTACATCACATATAAACACCAAATTACCGCATCCGTCCATTCACACATCCAGTCCCCAAGTTCCCAAAAGATCCGGCACAATTCACGCCGTCATTTGCAGCCATCCCTATGCTAACACAATAAGGTCTACAATCGCGTAATTTCTCCCCATTGTTGAGACTAAGTTATTTATGTTCTTAGTTAATAGACGGCAGTGTTGAGTTTTCCTTTGTCTTAAAACACTGCTCGTGGCTTGATGGATGCTGCTTCTTTAATCTTAAGTTCTGTATTGTGAGATACACGCAGACTGCGGACTGTGGAGTGTACCTACCCTACTTACAGAGAGTACAATAGCCACACAACATCTTTTAACATCACATATTTACTAGCTTTGAGGACTTATTTTCGGTAAACTACGACTGTCAATCGCTGTGCAAAGAAATCTAAGAGTGTAACGTTAAAAATCGGCAATACTGGACGACTTTACGGGAATTTTTTTAGTCAAATAGGAAATAGGAGCTTCACCTAGTTTTTCATATATGGTTTTGACGTGTTAAAGTACCGTTTTAAGGACTATTTGCAAAAATAATTCATTGTTTATTAATGTAATTAATAGGTTCATTGTTTCATTGCCAATATATGTAGTGGGCATTTTGAATTGACACAAGTTCTGATCTTTAATCGAAGGAATAAAATCTTAAGTTTGATAATATACAACCGGGGCACGATAAAGTACTGCAGCTTAGCTTGGAGTAGAAGAAGGAACGGGGTGGAATTTAGTTCGTAAGTGTTAACTTAATACGGAGCGTAGAGTCTATCGGGTGAGTGGAAGTAAAAAACGTTGCCTTACATTAGGATTTTCTCCTGTGTCGTGGGTGCGGTTACAAACATACAATTGCACATACACATGACACCCAGACCCGGAACAACAATTTGTGGATCGCACAAAGAGTTGTTCCGTGCGGGAATCGAACCAGCGACACGTTGCACGGCAGCTAGTTGCCCAGCCACCGCACCAACCATGCAGTCATTAAACGGACATTGTCAACAAAATTAATACAAAAAAATATATACGCGTCGAATTGAGAACCTCCCCCTTTTTTGAAGTCGGTTAAAAACAACAAAATATTTATTTAGTTTTATTGATTTTTATTTTCTAGTATTGTTGGTTTGAAGTTTTTTGATGATTCTTCTCTTGTTATACAATTTGGAACGAGCACCTAGCTTCACTGACGAACAGACTGACAGACTACTATTCTATTTTGATAGCTCAATAGTTCCTGTTTATGGTTTAGTTAGAATAAGTGATTTCGAATTTAATGAAAGGTCAGACGAGCGGACGCTTTTGTTGGTGGTAAGAAATCAGCGCCGCCCATGGACACCCGCAACAACGGAGGAGTTACGAGTGCGTTGCCGACCTTTTGTCGATTCGAGATTTTGGGATTGGGGGAGAGGAAGGACTGGGCTTCCGGTAACCTCACTCATACGGAGAAATACTGCATTGTGGTGGTTTCACACCGGTTTTCTGTGTGTTTTCGGATTCGGGTCGAAAAATGGCTGCCCCACGCTAGATTTTTAAGGTAGGAATTAAACGTTTTGATTTTTAACAAAATTTAATTATGCGACGCTATTTCAACTTGTACCGATGCAAGTACGTTGGCGTAATAGCAATGAAATTGGAAGCAAAGTCGTGAGCACGGAGTAGTTTGTTCTCGTTGACTACTGTAGTAAGGCTGCAAGAACTCAATCAGAATAAAACAACTCGTTTCGACCAATGAGGAGCAAGTTCTGATCAAGTTTGAAATCAGACTATTTGTGAAATGACTGCCCCGAGGCTGCCAGATAACACGGTCCAACTTTCTGATTCTAAGTTCTGTCATTGCATTTCGATATCAAAGGCGTCGGAGATTGGATTAATTATTTTTCTTCAAAGTCTTTAGTGACGGGTCGAGCTATGTTCTAACAAATTGAAGTTTTTATTGTTTTGACTTGAGATTTTTGACGTTTTTCTGTTATAAAAGTAATGTACTTAACTTTTAAGTATCAACATAACTTAAATTCTGTCTCGCATGATTCCTTCTTTATATATATTACCGCAATATTGTAGAACTGGTAAATTAGTTGTATATACTCGTACATATAAGTTTATTATTTAACACGACAAAAACAAACACATCACCGTTTACATAAAATCCGCGCGTTTAATACAATCCCAACATAACGTAACACGCAGGGCTCCTCATTTCTATATTTTATCTAAAAAATCACAAAACATCTACGATGCCGAATCCCGGGCACTTTTCCTTTCACCCTAATCGTCTGTAAGACACGCACCCAAAGAGAAAATAAAATAAGCAGTAATTCGCCAAGTTTCCCGATTTCGTTCGCTATCTGCAACACAAGTCGTCGACTCAGCGATAGGGAACAGGAAAAGGGATTCTTTCTTATGAAATATAATCAAAGTTTTTGGTGAAATTAGTTTTGTTAACTTATGATTTGATATGCTCACCTTGCGCCGCGTACTCGGCCGAAGTGGGCAGCAGCGCCCTCTGTGTTCGTGCTACCTATAAATAAGGTATGTTTTGTTTCGCTGGGGTAGGGACGCATTCCCAAGTATTGTACGCGTCCCTCCAGCCATTTACTGGTCAAGAACTGAACAGCTCATTGTAAAGTAAATAGCCTTACTAGTGAAATAAACAAGACGTAGTATCCCGTTAGATTGATTGATCTAAGAATACAAAATTGTGTTTTTTAGGTTTCCCAGAATACACGACCCCCCTTAGTTGGTAGGTTGAGCCATGTTGCGGAGCGAGAGAAACGGGTAAGCCGTCTCCTCTTTCTGCAAAGCAGTCATGCTCGTAGAGAGAGAACTATCCCCCTCACAGCCCAGCCGCTGCACTAGGAACACTCCGGGCGACAGGGATCGCACAACGATCTCCTTCTTTGCTAGAATTACTAACTAACAAGGCAAGCGCAATAATATATCGCGACCCCGGCCTGAAGTGTCTGACTATCCCTCTCACCTCAAAAGAAATCATTTAGTGATTTCCACCATCAATATAAATATTGTTACACGATTATCAACTTTATTTGTATCTTGCACGCAAGTAAATCAGAATATATGTTTGTATTTTTGTGTGATCTCACAAATTGATTGTGACCAACCGTAACAGACAGACAGACGCAACGTACAACATGTGTATATCACTCCGCGAGGCGTAGCACCTTGATCGAATTACTCTCCGTCTCCAGATATAGAAGTAAGCAAATATCCTGCTGGAATATTTTTAGAACAGAGTAACGAGTGTGCGGTGACGTCATCACTCCCCCCCCCCCCCTTATTCGTCTGACTGTGGGGGCAAAACTCGCGCGTGTTCTTGAATAGATTCGAAGTAAATCGGTTTTTGAACACATCCACGCCGTGAGCCCCCATACCTTTAGTTTGAGGTGTGTACCTGCTGCAGTAAGCTGCCATACCTGGTGTGTGCTGAGGGATCGGGAATTCGTGGCAAGAACATTCTAGATAGTTCTACCCACAAATTGATAGTTACAGGACGGACTGAAACAGTTTAAAATCTTGTTAGCGTTGGCGTTATCGCAATGATATTGACAAAGACTTATTTTCAACATAATTTTTCTGAAAAATGTATACACTAAGTCGAATTTAGCATAAAGCGAACGAACATAGTGTATGGCGTCCTCTAGTTAGGTGGACTGACGTGGCTAGCAGCGGTTGAATGAGAAGAGCTGAACATCGAGCTGAGTGGCGTGCAATTGCGGAGGCCTATACTCAGCAGTGTACAAAATCAGGCTTATGATGATGATGAAGTCTAGTTTTCGTGATAAAATAAACGTTTGTATTACAAACATCATTTAATTGTAAAGTATTATCTTGAAGAGTGATGTTTTTCAATGAGAGAGGTCGGCAAACAAGCCGACGCATCATCTGATGGTTAATAAACTATATCCATAGCTAAGTCTATGGACGCCGATAATATCAAGTTGTTAAAAGTGCGTTGCCAATCTTTTGGAGTTAGGGATTTCAGGATTTGTAAATTTAGACATTTGGGGAATCGTTAGGCCTCCAAAAACATCAGACACGCAACACAAGTTGTAACACGCTAGTTTTCTGTGAGTCCGTGGCATCACTCCGGTCGAGCCGAACCATTCGTGATTAAGCATGACATTTAACGTTACACACAAATACACATGAAACGTTCTTAACACGAGTAATATTCCTTTCATCAACATTATAAATAAAGTCTAAAAATAAATTTACCTGTAACTTTCTTACACATTCATAATTTTAATACATCAGGTACTCTACATATAACATATATATTATATGAGTATATGTATGTTGAGTAAAAGTGGTCAGACTAGCGTACAATATTGCAGAGACAAGGAACGTTGTGACGTCACAGCCGGCCGGTTATCACTGACCGGAAATGACCGGTCAAGCCAAGCAGTGTATAACATGATGTATATTGTTTATGGTAGGGCCAATTTATTTATTATCTATGGTGAGGTCAAGTGGGATCTGAGTTATGGGGAGCTTATGGCTTGTGTTTTGTTACAATATCTTGCATGCTGTTTTTGATTTTATAATAAAGAAGTTACTTATCGTTTTTTTGTGTGCCTGCCTTGTGGCTCGAAGTGGTCTATTTATTTATTTATTAAGGGAAGGTTTTCAGACTAATAACATCATTTCGATAAAAACTGCAGTTTTGTCATTATTTGTTATGTAATAGGTCGGTAAACGAGCATACCGATTACCTGATGGAAAGCAATTAGCGCCGCTCATAGACAACTGCAACAACAGAGGAGTTACAGAGGAGGGATAAGGGATTAGGGATTTGGAGATATAGTGACTGGGGAAAGGGAAGGATTGAGTCACCGGTAACCTCACTCAAACGGCAAAACTCAACGCTGCTGTTGTTTCACGCCGATTTTCTGTGAGGCCGTCCTCTCCCACAATTATAAATTGCAACTAAATAGCCTCCACATGTAAGTAAGCTAATTTAATTTACATTTAAGACTTGTCGTATACTCTAGACACAACTGCTAAGCAAGGTTATATTTTAAGTCTCGAGAATGGACATACGTTTATCAAGTGCACAAAATTTCCTATGGATACCTGCTACCAGGGAGTTACGAGTGCCGACCTATTCAAGGAATTTAAAGATATTTATATACATAACATTATTTATGAATTTTGTACTGACAAGTGTGTTTGAACACTCGCCCCGGGTAAATACACTGAATAACACAGTGCGCTGAGTCCATTAGCATGCAGCGAGCATACAGAACGGACAAGTGATACAATTATATCGTCACGCTGCACCACACGTGTCACTGACAGACTGAGGGCACGTGTCAACTGTCTCATACAATATTTATACACTACATCACACCTCTTTATTCCACGAACTGATGCTGCCAGGCAGAGTGACCTTAATCTAGACTCGGGATTTGTTTCAAACCGGACAACATAATAGTTTTGTCCGGAATCAGAACAATGTGCTTAGCTCCTAACTATGTTTGTGTGTGATAGAACCGCAAAACGTCTTTACATAGCCCGACCTTAGCCGACCGGATTAGGGATTTGGGATTGGGGGAGAGGAAGAATTGGGCCTCCTCTAACCTCACTGACACAACGTTGTGGTTGTTTCACGCCGGTTTTCTGTGAAGCCGTGGTATTACTCCGGTCGAGGAGACCCATTTGTGCCAAAACTTGGCTCTCCACACTTATAAAACTAGTTTTAAAATTTTAGAATTAGGGGATAAAATATTTGCTTCCAGAAGGGGCATGCATCGGCACGAATGTAACAATGTCTGCTCATTTGCCTCATAACTAACCAATTACAATATGTTATAAATTAATTAGAGGTTTATGATTGGTCAGTTTTGCTACATTTCAACATTTCACTATGGCTCGAAGGTATCGAAGCGATATCAATACGCGGCGCGTGGCGCGCTGTGTTATTGTTTTGTTTATTGCCAGTACTCACACACTGATATTGTATGTCTGCGTGTGTGCCAGGCGGTATACACTGAAACTGGGATTATTTAATATAACTATATACTCTTGAATAACTATAATAACGACCACGTGTAGACAAACCCAGTACCTATAGGGCGCCCTCCTGCTAGGTGGACTGCCGATATCCGCAGGGTGTCTGTATGAGAAGAGCTGAACATTGAGCTCAGTGGCGTGCTATTGAAAAGGCATATGTCCAGCAGTGGAGGGAAACAGGCTGATGATGATAATACCTTTGAATTAAGAATGAGATATTGCCTCACACGGTTACCCACTTATCGATTCAGTAGTTATCACCACCAATACTAGTAGTAGAGCATTCGACAGAAAAATGATTTATATAAAACAAATAATTTCAGTAAATTTTTCGATCCACAAACGCAGAGCGCTGGGCATTAACATTCACAGTGTAAATGATGCAACCGTTGTACAATCAGCCGCTATCGTAATGTGTATACATGTATATATGTGTGTGTACAGGCGGTACAGCGAGGCTGGCAGTGCTCGGTGACGTCACGACACTAAATTATCGGTTACGATTCATTCGGGTGCCGGGGAAATTTACGGGTTGCCAACTAACCTGTTCGTCATTTTATGTTAAAACATAAGGGAGTGAAGTATGAGCGTGTACTTCATATTACCAGCTTACAAATTCTTACTGATAAACTGAGCAAAAACCTCTTGTGACATTGAGTATTTTTTTCTATTCTTCTATTCTAAAACTCACAGACTAATGATACATTTTAATAATAACTAATGTTAGACGACGAAAATCAAACTAAATGAACGTCACTAATATAATCTGTGGTCTCGGCAACACTGGCTGCCGTGGTGACGCTGTCGTCTGTCAACTGAGACAGATGAATAAAGTTTTCCCGCGCAAAGAGTGCAACGGGGATTCTGGTGGAAAGTTTGACGAGCATAGAAATAAGTTTCTTATAAGAATTAGTTTTTAATTAAACTTAAATATTTGAGAGTGTGGTGTTTTACTTAAAACTAAATAGAATACCAAATTTGCTAACAACAAACTTCCATCTTTAAGAGATTTCGTTCTTATAAATAGAAATTATACATAAGTCTAGTTTTCGTCATGATATTTCCCTTCACCATATCGTAAGCGACCACCATCAGTATTGTCTAAATAATCTAAGAAAATACGCATAACTCGAAATTAGTCGTAAATCGTAACGTTACTCCGACGATGACGGAGAAAGGATTCACGTTATGTTATAATACATAGAACTACATAATACTGAATAAAAAATCATATAAAATCGACAATATATGTGAAATATTTTACGTATAAGTAGTGTATGTAAATATTATGTGGAAGGGTAAAGGGTAAAGGGGAATACCTCCGACCAGCTTGTACATAAGTCTTTGTGCCAAAGCTGAAATAAATAAATAAATATAGTAAACCGAACAGTTCCGCACACAATACACTGCCATGTGCTCTCTCATAGTTTCCGAACAATTTTGTGCCACATAAGCGGATTTGTCGATGGCTCATGTTGCCGGCTCTAATATAAGTAATTACTTTTCACTATCGACCGGACCTCGCACAATAACTGTCTCACTCGCTGGCAACACTGAATTATTCCACTTATACCGGTACAAGTGTACTCACTATATAGCTACAGTCTTCTGTGAAACTGTTCCATTTGAAATGTTGACTGTGATCGACTTACTGCTGGCGAAACACAAGCTGAAGCATTCAGATGTACGTTTTAATTAATAATACTACATAAATGAAACACCCTGTAAATGGTACTAGTACTAAGCAAATGTGTTTTCATTTACTAAGAAAAAATAAGTATGGATAATAAAGCAGGGTTTAAAAATAATACTCTCTGTGGTGTCTAAATGAACTTAGAAAATGTGTATAACTCAGAATATGTGGCAACAGTACTCACATCATCAGTCTATAAATGCCGACTGCTGAATAAAGGCCTCTTCTCATGTGGAGAGTGGAAGGTGAGTATTAAAAATCACACTATGCTCAAAGTGGATTGGCGATTTCAAACTTATAATTAGGAAATATAGTTTCAGAAAGTACGTAAAATTTGTAAAAAGTCTCATTTTTACTTGCCAGATTTTGAACCCGCACCCTAATGCATGAGAAGCAGCCACCTTATCCTAAGGGCCACCACGTAAATGGTACTCACACACTTTATACTTAAGAAGCATGTGCCCTAACCGTCGAGCCACGGCGACTATAAGCTACATTTCAATATCCACATATATCTGCGCCCAACGCCTGTAACAATGTATAAAATAATATTTTCGTTTGATCATCGAAAGATATGAGTCCCGGAGCTCTATAGACTCGTATCAATTTAAAATAATATTATTTTCTTATTCGCTTTTGTGGACTTATCATAACTGCATATGACTTAACAGACATATTATTACAGACATACACAGTTGATATTCTTAATATTCGTCGTAGGAAACTTCAGTCAAACATATTCTTAATTAACAACAAAATATACGTTAAAGGAATTTGCCATTACGTCCAGTCAATATTTAATTCATAGCAAGAATTTATTAAGAAATTAACGAAGAATTATTCTAGCGAACTACGTTCGTATTAGCTCAAGCGTAGCAAGAACGACTCGCTAGTTATTTGAATTGTCGTAGTCTCGTAGCAAATTGCTACGCCGTAGCGCTTGTCTACGAAGCTAACAGTTCTATCACTTGTGGTAATATTGACCTGTATATTATAATATGTATTTCACTTAAATTAATATTCTATTCAATTCAATTTTATTAATTTAGAGAGATAGTTAAATAGTTTTACTCTCAAGTCAATTCATAAAACCATTCTTGCTATTGCAGACATCTTGTTGCGTACTATTTTCGGCATTGACTGTGCGTCTATCTGGAATTTTGTGAATTACAGGCTAATACAGAGAAACAAGAAACATTTACATTACTCACAATAGTATGCTCAGAACTAATATAAAGTATTATCATTTTATATAAATTACATTTATATATTTTCAAGTAATAAAGTAGGAAGCCACAATCGCAATTTGGATGCGATGTAAATGTAAACGTCGGAAGCTTATAAATATGAAAATCAGTTCGGTGTAACTTCCAAACAAGAGAACTGTGAACAGAACAATTATTCAAAGGAAAAACGATATAATTCGTCATAAAACCAGGAACTATTAATATTAAAACTCCTTAAACATAAACATGAATAAAAGAATATGCCAGCTGGCAACCCTGTGAAGGCGAGTAGTTTTAAATCACAGAATACCATTTTTAAATTTCATTTTTATACGGCAACACTCGCTTTAGCCGTGTTCAAATTTGTAATTCGAATTTGCACCGAATCGCAAACAGTTTTAACGGTTTTTCTTTTAATCCATGTTCTGTATTTAAAATTATGTTCTGTTTGTTTTGATAATGAGTTTGCTCCATAGATCTTTGACTTAGATTGCTTACTTTTTCTTCCAACATTTATAGAAAATTTTCATTTTTTGTTTTTAGTTTTAAAGTGAATAATATGATACTTTATGCGTATCCGTGTAAGTAACACACTCATTAACAAATAGAATGTTACGTAAACAAAAACAATTATGTATTGTACTTAAAATTAACAAAGGAATTCGAAAGTTATAACAAGTAGTGATGTCTGTCCATCGTGACTTTGTGATCTTCATTTGACATAATATTATTATAGCTGTAGAACAGCTCAGACAGGGTCGCGTTATTTGCAAACTTTGATAACCAAACTCTGGTTTTGACATAGTCTTGAGAGACTTTTACTTGTCCAACATTTTGGCCGACATGTAGGTACGTAGTGGTGCGGGGCGCGGGATGCCTGTGGAGGGGGTGGGGATAAAAGTTGAACTATTTTATTCGGCGGCGGGTTTGTGGCCGTCAAAATAGTCGCTCGTAACTACGCGAAATATCCTGCACATGTCAAACACTGACAGTTTATCACCGACTCCACGCACACACGACACACGTCACGAACATTTCTGAGACAGTTTTGTGACCGTTTTTGTATATAATTTTGTATACCAACACCATGTTTCAATAAATAGTATCTTCGTACGTTTTAATATCTATTTTTGCGATTAGAAGACTTTCTAAAGTAAATCTTATCAGACGAGATGGCTCATTAGTCACAAGTTTAAACTTAATAATAATAATAATTCATAAATGTTTAAATTGTTTAATTCATCATTCGATAAGCCACCTGCTTACTGATTATATGACTGATCACAGTCTGTAATCTGATAAATTAATTTATTCGAGTATTATAGCATGTTTGTGTTATCTATTTTCTAGTAATATGAATATAACTACTATAAGCTGTGCCTTAATGTTGCGTAGTGCCCACTGCTGAGCAAATGCCTCTTCTCACACGGAGAAATTTTGAGCATTAATCATCACGCTTGCTCAACGCGGGTTGGCGTTTTTAAACTTAAAATTAGAAACTATAAGTCCATGTTTAGGGTAAAGGAAACCGTACACATGTGAAGTCAAAATTGATGCACAAGCATTGTAATGCATTTCTTAATAGTTTAGTTCAGTCCACGTCGAGTAGACAATGTCGTTGCCATTATTCGCGTTAGTTCTCACATATTTTACTTTAGTTGTCTATCTCACAATACAAGTTATTATTCTGTATTATCGTCTTTAATTTATTCAAGTAAAAGTAAGTTTAGCCTTTAAAGTGACTAAACAAGAACAATGACAATAGATATCAGTTTCATACTTGTTTGCTTCTACGTAACCCTTTATAATTAAACTTCCACAATGACATTATTTCAGCGCACACGCCACTTATATAGTATACCACACGCATTGTTATGATATTCATGGTCCGATGGAAACAAACACATCCCAAGAAAGCGAATCTCATGAAAATAAAAGGTCGCGGCGGCAGTTTTATGTAGTTTTACTTTCGGCCCCATTACGACGGGGTCGCCGCGCCCCTAGCGCCCCCTAGCGCCCCCGAGCGGGGTTACACTCAAGCGTGTTTGATTTTATTATTGGGCCCATGATTTTTTGGTTTATTTGATAGATCGTGTGGTCAAAAGCCAATGACCCTGTGTCACTATGTCATTGTGCGCCCGGCTTTAGTGTAACGTTGCTTTATTGTTGCTCACTTTGTGCGCGCCAATACTTGGCTACTGTTACGATGTATATTTCGTTTACTGCTGCGTACTACGCTGTGCTATTTGCTCCTCGCTTTTTCATGCGTGTTTCCATCTGCAATAGCATAGTAAAGCATAGGCATGAATAAAATTATCAAAAAATAAATATTTGTCATTCATTAAAAAGATTTTCAAATAAGGCATTACGATACCTAAGATATCGTAATTATATTATTAAGAAATAAATGGAGTTCATTTGCTACACCATAGCTACATCGCTACTACGGCGTAGCGACTGACTACGCTGCCTACATCGTACTGAAGATTGAAACGCGCTTCGCTGATTCACGTGTACTGTCTATTTACATAGTTTGTATAAGAGAGTGCGATAACTAGAACTAAAATAATACTACATAATATTTTGAATCGAAACTGTTTGAGCATTTTCATAATAAGTAACTACAACGAAGCTGCTGATCGTAGAATTCCTTACCTGACTTTCAAAACGGTCGATTGGCAGTAATCTCTACGCTCCAATACCCTGCGATAATTACGAGGTCTGTGAATCACAAGAATCTTACACAACTAGAAAGTGACCTCACGATACATTACACAAACACTCCTTAAGACAACAGTTCAAGTTGCGCCACCATCGCGCGACTGTCGGAGCACTTTTATGATAAATTAGCTTTGCAATTAAGAAAAGAATTAAAAATTTCCCTCTGTTGGCATCATTAATCTTAAATAAGAAAGGAGTGTTGTTGTTAAGAAAACATAAATTAACAAACGTTTTGCCCGCGGCTTCGCTCGGCGCAGATTTTTCCTCGCGCACAAAAGAATTTAACTTACTTTCTGATTACATAACTCGAGAGTGATTATTCGCACGACATATAAAGATATATAAAACAAACGTTAATGTATTATAAAATAAGATTAAGTTGGTGTTTTATTACTCAGGCTACTGTTAGGCTCAGAGACTTGGCTCATATTTACATTTTATTAAAAACGTACCCCCATCCTAAGATTTCCTCCTGTGTCGTGGGTGCGTTTACAAATATACAATGTCACATACACATCATACCCAGACGCGGAACAACAATTTGTAGATCACACAAAGAGTTGTTGGCGCGGCAGCCAATCGCCCAGCCACCGCACCAAATTAATGTTGTGATCTAGATTTGTATTCACGACACTAGAGAAAATGTTAATATTCAGCCATATTAGAGAAAATTAATTTTAATAAAACAAGCAGCTACATAGCATGTTTCTAGTTTAGTTATCAAACTAAGTAATCGAGACAAACATTCAACTTCATAATTTGACTATACCTCGTTAGTAAATAATTCTTTCCGTCCCTTCGATGAGCGGAGGAGAAACATTTTGGAAGATTTTCAATCATAACTTTGTTATTTGGATGGATTTATAATTGTATTTAATGGAGCAACACTGACACTTGACTGATGACTGATGACGTGCAGCCTGCTGGTACTTTGCTGTCTCTATTTACTTTATATTTCAAGCTATCTTTTATTTATATTAAGATTTAATTGTTTTTTCCAATTATTGTGATTGAAGTATGGAATGTCCTTGTCTGGTTTTTACGCTAGATCAACGAGGTTCTACAACCAAGAAACTGATAAAATTCTTGAACACTTTCTCACCATAACAACATTTTAAATTGAAATAAAGCAATAAGTGTATATAGCTTTGAAACTCGCTGTGTAATCCCTAAATTAAAACATTACTATAATTAATATTGTCACAACACAATAGTTCCTACAGAACATAATCAGTCGCTATATCTATGCATACTATAAACATTATACTTGCAAATAACAAAGGATCTAAACTAGGCTGTACCTTCAAACCGTTCTGCAGGCGAATATCGCCATCAACCCTGCAGGTCCCTGAGGAAATAAGCGCGAGAATCGAGATAACCAGTCCCAGATCTCCAAACTGTAAGATACCCAATATTCGAACGCCTACTCTTTGTTATTTTGCACAGAAATCGCTTGCGATCAAATATTTAGGATTTTAATTTTAAAGGAGAAGTGTTTACGTTTTCTGTGTAAGTGACTTCATCTCGTTTTCTAAGGCAATGCTTATATATACAGTACACGTATGTCTTATCATATATATCTTAAATATTCTTATTGCGATGCCAATCACCGACCATTGTTTGAAGGACGCATATTGTTTACAACTGCCCACACCGGGTTCTAATCTTTAACAATTGAATGAGCATTGTTTTAAAAGTAGTTTTTTCAATATTGCGTACCATATTTATGAAGATAAATTTGAAATCATCACTTTCATATATTGTGTATACAAACATAAGGTTTAATTAATAATGAAATGTAAAGTAAGATAAACAGCTCTCGACGTGCCTTTAAATGGAATAAAGTTGTATCGTGAGTGATCACTGAGTTAAGACGACAGTCTGAGCAGTTAAAAGGATAGTTTCGTCGTGAGTGAGATCACTTTCTGATGCGTCCGCGTTTATACCGGCGAGTGGCTGTACTCGTAAACTTGACGCAACGACATACGATCGTCTATAAAGTGGTGACACTGATCAGTGGAGACAGTAGCATAACTCACAACTGTGTTTACATTCTATAGGCGAAGATGAAATATGCTGTGTAACATTACAAATAAGTTGCTATAGTAATATTTTAATTTCAATATGTGTATGATTTGTTACATTAATCCCCTCTGCCCCTTCATTATTATAATAATATCGTAACATTTTTTAGTTTTTTTTACTTAGGGAGGTATATAATACGTAGAACATATTTCATTAAAGAAGCAATGTGTGTTTCAAAACGTCATGGTGTTCCAGAGATTAGAGCTTTTCATGCAAGAGTGCGAAACCTGGCAAGGACCAATGTTACTTTTTCCGAGTCTAGACCCCACTGATAAACGGTGAGGGAAACTTCCTGAGGAATCTTAGACATATCATTTTATATTATTAGTTAAAAGTTTAATGCTCAAACCTTCTCCGTGTGAGAAGAAGCTTTTGCTGAGCAGTGGATACTTTTAAGCTGATGATGTGATGTGTTTCAAAATAATCATTAAATTACTTTCTGTTCTATACATGAGTAGTCATTTGATTGACTGATTACGTCCGCAATGTCAACCACAACCACAGACGTCGGTAGATCAATACGTCACAAGGCGAGCAATGGACAGCCGCGACACTTGATCTACTGCACGACACCGCACTGTACGCTAAGAATAGGAGATCATGAAAATTTGATGATCGCCCGCGGCGACCATAATACCTTTTGTAATAAAACGGAGCTGAACTCAACCTTTTGTCTTTTTTACATTTGAAGCTATTTGCAGTATTGTTTGGGGAGCAAGCAGTGAGCTGCTGCGGCATACGGCAGGGGAACTATTCAGTAAATTGATATTGCGCTGGGTTTCATCAGAGACGCCCGGCCCAGCGGCGAGTGGCTGTCGAAACTCTGGTTTTATAATAATTCATAATATGTTTGTGAAAAACTTAAGAGTTTTCTTATAACGACCATATTTTTTAAAATACTTCTGTAATAACACATATAAAACAGAACGTAAAAAGAAAAGACGCGTCATTTTTATCAAATTTATTAAAACACAATTTATAAAATTTAACTATATCAGTCTGTCAATCCTGCAATATCGACGCTGATGATTCTGAAACGTTTCATATACACACATATTTATTGTTTAGTTACTAAACCGCCTGTAAATGTACTAAACTTTAGTACGTTTAAAGGTAGTAATCTATCTGCAAACATTTTCTAGTGATCGTAGCTACAATTACATTGACATTGGTCCCCAAGTAACCAAATGATTAAATACATAAGATATGTCCGCGAGCGGCAGGTAATGGCGGCTACAATACAAAGTATCGGCAGGTGATGTGTTGCCCTCTATATCTCAAACCCACTGCCGCCTCACGCCTGCCAGCACGCGGCACTACGTGGAGCCGCCTCGGATAGCGTTTAGCTTCACCGAACCATGTCACTATACAAGTTAATTTTCATGCCATCAAAATGTTTTCTATACTCAAGTAAGACTATTTACACGTTGTATAGGTAATAATACGATCGCCCTCATTACACAGAACCCTTTTATGTACATATATCTCGCTGGGTTTCTAAGTAAGCTGTAGGCTATAATTTCAAAATCAAAACAACGTTAAAGTCAGAAATATACTAAAAATTGTTTGTGGTAAACAATAATATACTTACCAAAATAAGCAAATTATTTTGCAATCTATTTCTAGAAATAAATGTCATTTCTTTATATAAATTCATTTCAGTAAATTTAAAATCTCTTTCTTATTCAACATACAAATCCGCCTAGAAATTTGTCGTCCCGCAAGCGTCTCCACAGCCGGCGCTATTCTATATGGAGGCACGTAACGGACACCAATAAAACGGACATTAGGCGCGTCTAACTAACTGCCTCCGTACATCGATTTAACTTCAACTCTGACGCAATATTGCTGTCAGTAAATTACTACACTGCCGACAGTAGCGGCGGGTACAGGTGCCGACACATCCACCAGCCAGACGATACCAAAATATGCTGCTAGGATATACTGTAACTTCTTAGTCGAGGCCACGGTGCGGAGCGCGAGGACCTATGAAGTGTGTGAAGAAAGAGGAGACCTCTTTTTGTGAAGCACTAAACAGTAATGCTGTAGTAATATCCTCCTCATGCACCAGCCGCCACAGTAGGCAACACTCCGAGCGACGATCTTCGGCCATCGTAAGCGCAGATCTGCGATCGGCGAGCAAGGACAGCTCGCCGCGACCTGAACCAGACTCTAGTGTGCGGAGCGTAGCGTTACACGCGCGCTTCATAGAGCCAATAGACCACCACAAACGGGGCCCTATAGGGCTAATGTTTAGCCGGGGTTGCGGGTTAAGCGCAATGAGGCATCGCGACCTCGGCCTTAAGCAGGAGAAGGAACGGGGGGTTTTAGTTAATAAGTGTCTGACGCTCCTACTCGAGCGAAGTAATTTCATTTCCGCAAAAAAAAAGTATATCAGTCCTCTAATATTTAATGAAGGATGTAATTACGATGCCAAGATGACTTATACATGAAGGAAGTTTACAACAGAACAAGTTTTGTTAAGGCACTGTAAAGTTTCACAAAATATGACATGGATGCGAGATAAAAAACCTTATTATTTTCTCACTGAGCGCCACAGATTATATACATTATTATTGCAAATATTGTATTTCCATGTTCAGTCGGTGGTCACAGTCGCGTCCGCATGAGCTCGCTGTGGCCGCCACACTACGGATTGTATAGAGATTATCTGGCGCAGGCTGTGACTGGCGATAGTTGACAAAAAGTGCGCGCATCTGTAATCCCAGTGGATGTGACCAGCTCTGCGGAACGGCCGCACTCTGCGCCCTCCTGCTACACACAGCAAGCTACAAGATAGCTATTGCTTTACAAGCTGTTCATTGGCACTGAGTTAAATGAATCTTTTTTACTGTTGATGAGCCACGTTTCAGCGCTAATGGGTGGCGTGAAACATCATTCTTCACTTTGTATTAGTAAGTTAGTAAGGTTACCGGAAACCTAATCCTTTTGCTTTTATGTGCACCGACTGCTACCTAACAAAAAATATACGCAAAACGAATCACAAGAGATGTAAAATAATCTTAACCACCTAATTTCCAGCTGGGTACAGTTTGATTATAATTCTTGCTGGTCGTATTAGTGTAATGGGAATTTAAAACCACTGCAGAAAAATTCCGGTACACCGTCTTGGAGTAGCTTAGCTTCAGGTCGAAATAAATTAACACGAATTGTACGACTTAAAATTATTTTTTAAATTAACGTTACCCCATATTTTGATTTTCTCCTTTGTCGTGGGTGCGTCTACAAACATATCATTTTACAAACTTTTTGTGTTTGTTGTCGATCATACAAAGAGTTGTTCCGCGGAAATCGAACGCGACACGTTGCTCGGCAGCCAGTTGCCACCGCACCAACCGCGCAGTCTAATCTTTTATAAAGGATAAAAATAATCTTTTATATCCTTGCTAATCTACTTGAGATTTTGGCTTTAAATAATTGACCTGGCAGTCTAACTAAAGGCGATAGCGATCGTAGTGTCGATAGCTCGTCCCACAAAAAATAGAGCACAATGTTACGGGAGCTAGGTTAAACAACAACAACAACAATGTTGTTTATTTACTCGGTTTTTATTTATTTACGAAGTCCGCCCGAGGTCGGGGCTCACTCTCGCTGCGCAGGAAAACGGTCCAATGGAAATTACGAGACGAATTGAAACAAGCGTCGCATCGCCGCGCGTCCTACCCTACTGACTGTACTCGATACTAAACGAGGGTATCGTGTTGTACAAGCCGGCTGCCGTAGACCGTATCGCAGATACAATTCTTGATTTAAATTTAATTATCGAATAGAAAGTGATAAATTTATTTTATAATTTAACTAATACACATTAGTAAAGTCTTTAAATTCCACCGTAATCTAACCGACTGCTATGTATACCTATATAATAGACCTGATGATATACGCGCAATTCGAGTTACTTGCTGATTATTAATTTGACATTTATTCAAGTCTAATTATGCTTAGTAACAAAATGAACTATATCAGTAAATTGTATAGATCACTACAGACGGGGCCCATGTTAAGGCCCAAGCGTTTTTCAAAACCGCTTTCTAATCTTAGTATACACAGTATTATAAAAAAATCGTCGGAATCCGTTAGAATTATAGGAATTGATTCCGCTAGCCTAGCGTTAGCCGTTCACGTGTGAAATCATGACCACGGGAATTTTCGATCTTTTATTTAAATATTAGCTACTCTTGCGCGGTTTCACCCGCTGCTCGGCTCCAATAAGCGTGATTTTTATAGCCTATAGCACTCAACCACATTGTAGCTATCTATCAGTGAAATAATTTTGGCAATCCGACCTGCGGTTCCAAAGATTACCCCCTACATACAAACTTACAAATTTCACCTCTTTATAATATTAGCATAGATAAAAATGGCGCCCGCCTCAAGCATGTGTACTATAATAGCGTAGCTGTGCGAGCACTATGCACCTAAAACCTCCTTGCAGGTGCCGCAGAGGTGTGCGCCACTAATTTATGTGTGCCTCATTCGTTACCGCGTGAACTTCACGTTCACCCGAACACTCGAACGGAGCAAGTTGCTCAACGTCAAGTAATTAGCTTGCTCGTCACATCGCTGCTTTATGTTACTGCTGCTAGGAGGAACTACGCTGTCCCGTGTGGGACACATTGTTAAAATACCTAATTATGTTCAAACATCTTTACTTGCCGCGTATCACTGCTGTCCATAACTCATTATCGAAACCATTAATGCATAAATGCACCTCTATAGGCGCGACATCCACAGACGTCGACATTTCGTTAGTTTTGCAGCTCCCATCACATAGATGTGGAGCTGGCTTAGACCTACAGAAGAAATGGGATGGTTTTTATTCGGTAAGAGTTTGACAGTCCCTTTTGGATTCACCCAGGATGACAGAAGGCACGTAATGATGTACCCCCTCAAAACAAAGCTTTCATCACAGGCCTGTACTTAGATGACCGAGCTGTACTTAATGTTTCTAAAAATAAAACATAATTAAACTGATAATGTACAGTAACATAGAAAATTTCATCGAAATCAAATTGACGACATTTCCGAGATCCTGGGAATACTTACGTAAATGTAGGTACTTGTTAGATTAACTCACTAAACACGAAGTCAGTCAAGAATAGACACACAAGTCGGTTAGCTTTTGCAGTTACATATGTGTTTAGTGTATACACCAAATCGGCCTTCTAAGGCGAACTTAACGAAACCCATATTTTTTCGGAATTGATAGTGAAACAAAAAACATCAAAACATATAGAAGATAAAAGATATGTAAAGAAGTACTTATTTTATAAACGCTTGAAGTACCTGATGACCTTTCCAAAATGGCGAGGGTACAAAGTGAAGGGTAAAAGTTTCACATTTTTCATTTCGATAATCCCCTTAATATATTTGCAATGATCCATTTTTTACGGCATCCATTCTTGTTTTCTCAATAATGCCAAGATTTCTTGAGAACACAATATAGACAGTCGCTTTGTATTGGTTATAATAACTAGGGACGTCGCCCACCGCTCCTCATGTCGATGGAATATGAATTTAATATTTCTGTCGGAGTGGGGAGACTGAATACTCTACAAGTATTAACCAAATACCTCAGAAATACTTTGAAACATAATTATGCTTTACGCAGTACCAGGGTAGAAAGTACCCTGAAAATTATTTATTTATTTTGTTACGTATATCAATATACATAAAATACATGTTTACAAGTCAAGTCTCACAAGTCCCTTCATACAAGTCTCACGCTAATACATTCAGTGCTGTCCCGTCTAGAAAAAAATTAATGCTGCCACGTGTTAGCAAGTCCAGAATCCGATCAGAATATTATCTAAAATAAAACGAATATTACATTAACAGGTTTTTAAATTCACCTCGCGTATGGTTAGTCATACCTACATTCATCTTCAAATAAATTGAAAATATCGTATCGATGTCAACACGTCGCCTCACTAGTAATGCTGGAGGCAGAGGATACAGGATTAAAAAGGAAAATGTTGCCACAATAAAGAATGGCGGTCGCCTGGTAGGCTGGCAACACACTGCCAACTGTTGTCATTAGCTGACTGAGTGAAGGAGGGTGCTGCTACTAGTTTGTGTGGAGACACAATGACGTCTGGTGCTGCAATATTACGACTGCAGTCTAGGAGGGAGTTAAGAACATTATATTTACGCGGGTATTAACGCGGAAAATTATAATTTGAATACCTTGGTACAACCTCGCTTTCCTTCAAAGTCGGTTAACACATCTGTGGATATAATCAGCGTAGTGTGTAGACGGCCTAATATGGTAGAAAATGAAAATAAGGGGGTAGATGAAGATTCATCACCCGAATGCAGGGAGCTGTGACATCGCGTCTTCAGTCTGCTTGTGACCACGACCTGTGCAACCGGGTCGAAACGTCAAGCCTACCAAGGTATTCAAATTATAATTTTCCGCGTTAATACCCGCGTAAATATAATGTTCTTAAGATGAAACGCGAAAGTTTAAAAGTTAGTATAGGAGGGAGTTAGGCAGATGTTTATGTTACATACATAAATTATCAGCCAGCTTACTGATCTTTCTTTTATGTGAGAGATCGGCAAACGGGCATAATGGATTACCTGATGGTATGCAATCAGCGCCGCCCATGGACACCCGCTACGGAGGACCTTTTTGGGATTAGGGATTTGGAGATTTAGGGATTGGGGGAAGGGAAGTATTAGGCCTCCGGTAACCTTACTCATACGACGAAATGCAACGCTGTGGTTGTGTCACTCCGGTTTTCTGTGAGGCCGTGGTATCACTCCGGTCATAATAACGTAATGCAATCTCATTCTTATCTCGACCTACATAAAAACTAAAATTAGAATAAAGGATACTTTAAAGTTTAGTGTGTTAGTACGTTGAGGCTGGAAAGGACCACTCAGCAATTGAATACGCGGCTCATTGCACAGCAGCCAGCTACACAGCCACCACGCCAACAGTGCGTATTGCCAGATTTATTCAGATACTGATAAACAGTTGAGTTCAATTCTGTACATTGATATCAAATGGTTCATGTGTTCCGCACTCCCCTATTCATATTTGAACGATACCTAGAGTACCAGTCAGTGAAAGGTCAATGTTTCCACCAGAAGATAAAAACTGCGTTCTATACACGTCATCCTCAACATTACTATACTTACCACAAACGGGTAAAAACGATATGTAGGTAAAACCTATTTACAACAAATTATTTTTGACACTGAAAGTGGTTCAATTTAAATTTCCTCGCGTGAGCCGCTAATCCTACCCCTACACTCTAAAAGTAGACAGCAGACTATTTTTGCTTCGATTCTGTTTGAACAAAGTTAGAAAAATATGATAAAGACATGCCTTGTGTACTTCAAGAATACTTTACCATACGTACAGCAGGAATAATAATACAATCATTATAGGTATGTGTGTGTGGGAAACAACGAATTCCCGATGGACTCACGAGTGAGTACAAAAAGACACACGACATATTAATTACATGTATAATGTTTACGTATTCATAACATACACTACTCACACTGCCCACCCCCGCCATGCAATATCCTAGTGATGGACAAACGACTGTAATTTGTAAGTATCGATACCTGCTAGTGCGGTGCTCATGTCGATTTATGAGCTGTCATTAATCGATATTCTGATACTGATTTGTCGATGTTTGAGATTGCAGAATTAATATCGATGGTGGAATATGTTGTGTGTCACGTTAGTTATGGTTTTGTCTATGGTGCATTGTCTTTGGGTGGGCGGTGTTACATTAGGTAATATATCAGATCAGTATCAATATGTCAGACGGATGTCCTCGAGTGGTGGGGAATTGATGGACGATCCAGTGTTAAGTGGCTCCTGAAATTACATACTGACCGTGCAATCAAAGGATAGAGGAATTATTAGACGTAACTCAATATGGACGCCAAATTACCGACAAATATTCTAATTACAGTTAGCAGCATTCATATTCTTATATAAAAAGGACATGCTTTCGTCACATATTGGTTTGCAACTTCAGCCGGGATTCCGCTATACCAGGCTCGCTTAGTCACCAAGAGTCTGACACTTCCTGTCGCCCTACCTAGGGCGTGAGAAATCAATAAATAATATTCCAACTTCAAAAAACAACAGTCAGTTGATACTACAGAGCGTCATCTACAACAATCCTGACATACTTCTTTAGCTTCCATCACAAGAGCCCTGTTCAAACCTTATTAAATAACATCAATTATTCTTTTCTTTTCTTTAAAAATGTTGCCCTACACTAGGATTTTATCCTGTGTCGTGGATGCGTTTATAAACATATAATTTCACAAACATACCGTACTCCGACCCAGAACAACAATTAATTGTGGATCGCATCAAGAGTTGTTCCTTGCGGGAATCGACCCGCGATACGGTGCGCGGTAGACGGTTGCAGCCACAGCGCCAACCGTACAGTCCATCAAATTAAATTACTGTTTTCAATAGCTAACTTTTTATTTCAGTGTGTGACGTCACGCCATATTTAATTATCACAAGATGACACGACCGCCACACATCGGCCGCGTTACGATCGCTCAATCTGTCACGTATACGCGACACAAACCCGACAATTCGTCAAAAACAAAATTAAAAAACTTGTTCGGAAGCATGTCGTTAAACATGGATCAACTTGTTGTACAGACAGACAGACAGACAAGCGATTTGTGAAAACCATATTGGGAGGCTCATAACACCCGCGGACGGATTTTAATGTGGGAACACTTACCACCGGTACTCACATCAACTCACGCAATTCGAGAACTGTTCGAGTTCGCCCAGTTCCTGCGAGATGTCGTTCCTAATAATACAGTTCTATTTGGATGTCGTACAGGAAAACCTGTCTCTTATATGTTAACAATGAACATAAAATAGGTATTTTTTCCAAGGAATAAATTCGTCTATGTACATTTTCGAAATTATATTTTATACAACTAATATAGATTTTTTATTGTGTATTCTAGTTTATTGTATTGATTCATTTTATTTATTGTCAGATCCATTAGTGTTAGTAACAATCAATACTTTCTCGTTGTAGAGTAATGGTTAGTAGCAAAATTCAATATCAAATATAATAATTCGGTAGACTCCTACCAGCAACAATATAATAATGAGTTAGCTCAAAGTCCTGACAACTATGTTCACACAGAGCGAATGTATCGGATTCTGATAGTTACTTGTTACTATTATCAAAGATCTACCATTACAAATAGTTGTGTTTATGTTTGAGATCTTCCTTTAAACTAATTATTGTGACACAAGTTAGCAGGTCTGTGCGAGTACCAGTACCAGTAGTAGTGGTCACCTAAAACGAAAAGTTTTAATGCTCCTAAAGTTTGGAGCAATATTTCAGCGCAACGTAAACTCGCGGCTTAATTGTTCCCGACATGTTTTTATTGAGATTTTTATATAATCCGCGCCCATGTACTATCTGTCTACGTATGTACGTATAGTGCAGCTGTACAGCTATAAGCCGTCGCATCGTGTTTTTTAATAATTGCTGATTGGATGACGTTTCATATGAAACACTACTGCGAGTTGATGGATTACTAGAGGCCGGGTCAGGGACTACTTTATGTGATAGTACTTACAACTACTGACAATTTTATGATATTTCTATTTTATTTCATTTTTTTTAATACCGATGATGTATTTGTATTGCGAGTTTCATTTTATATATCGAACGTCTGTTTGCATCAGACATAGATAGTAATCAAGTTAATTTAAAGTCGATACTACGAGTACTGCTAACATTCTTGTAGAAGTTAGTTGCGAACCACGTAGCTATAGCTAACTATATCGAGCTGTGAATCCTCGTGCTGAGTCTTACGTCTATACTAATAACTAGGCTATGATATAAATGGTACAGACACAAAACAAGAGAATAGAAACATAAGAATGATAGCCTTTTTGAGGGAGAAAATCATCAAATGACTTGTTCCGATCTGAATTGTGAGAGAGGTAGTGTCAGACTCTTGAAAGAGAGTTCTGACTAAAAATCGCCTAGTTACTTCTGGTCTGAGCCGGGCCATGGTACCTACATCTTAATGCCCTTAGACAAGTTATTACAAAGGGACATTGACTTTTCTATACACGATCGATTAACGTTTATAACACGTGTCTAAGATTACTAATCAGGTTATTTGTAACGCGTGTTATGCAATTAATGGATCAATTTATCGAAGTGATCTCGCGTCACAGTGTAAGTAACATTTGAGAACACAACTTGAAACTACAAAAGATGGAAAATGCTATTCATTAAATGAATTTCATTAACAAAGAGGGGATTTACTTTAGACTATTGCTATTTATATACCTACATATATAAGAAATAAGAATTTTTCAATCTTTTCTTAGCGGAACGGCAGATGGTATTATGGTTTTCACTTCATGTACTATATCTACTGATTTACCTATATCCGGTTAAGAGTTAAGATTGAAAGTCGATTCCAAAAATTAACGTAAAGGAGAGAAAGATTTCAGCCAGGGTTGCGGGGCAAGCGCAATAATGTACTGCAGTGTCGACCTAGAGTAGAAGAAGGAACAGAATGTGTTTAAGTCAGTAAGAGTCTGGCACTCCCTCTCCCCCACCCAGGTGGCAGAAATCACATAACAATTTAGCCCTCAAATAAAAGCTCAGAGAACGCTGAGTTGAGGGACGAGTGGACATGTAAATGAAGGTGACTCCGCCGCTGCAGGACTGCGGTGTCACCGGCCGGGACGGGGGGCCATCCATCAAACGTTATCTCTGCACTAAATAACTAAATATTAAATAGAGTATCATTTAAAATGGATCACAAAAAGTGAGTGAGAGCGCAATCTGTTTCGTTTTTCTTTACGATTAATAACGAAATAATCAATGTGATGTTGATTAATATCTTAAGTTCATTTCAACAGTTTGCGAGCTGTCAGCCGCGCCAATTAAATGATGGATATGATCAGTTTTAAACAAAGCTTCGTTGCGTCTCACCCCTACCCCCTCCCCCCCCCCCCCGCTCCGCGTCGCGCCCCTCGCCTATTTAGCTAGATCGGTTTAGTTACCTTACCTCATCACTGATTACGGTACAGTTTTACGAATTATCTTGTGATAAAATTACGCTTTATTTGATTATATGTATTTGTATTTATTAAGAACCTAACAGAATTTAATGTTTGCACACACAGGCGGACCTTTGTTTGTTGTTTTAATTTGTATGACAAATACGGATGTATGACAGAGGCTGCCTCCTGCTGCATAAGACTGGAAATAGGCTCACATAGGAATTGGTGTTTTGTAGAAACTGGCAAAGGAACAAGCTTCGTGAGTACGACGAATATGCTTCGTGATATTTTAAATTCTTCCAAATCAGGAACGTCTAGTTTGAAAACTTATTCTCTCTTACATAATCAGTTTCTATAATAACATAATATCGTGCAGTTCTATAATAACATAATATCGCTTAATTTCTGAAATAAGAGGCACTTTATAATGAATGCACTATGGATTATATAAAGTGTGAGAGAGCCATTCTCCTCCGACACGAATAGATCGGTTCGACCAGAGTGATACCACTGCCTCACAGAACGACCACGGCGTTGTGCTGCTTTCCTTCCCTTCTCTCCATCCCTTCGAATCCCAAAAACTCCTTATACCCAAACATAACGTACTTATAACTCTTCTCATATTGTGGAGGCTCATTGTTTATCATTATGTAATCTGACTGCTCGCTTGCCACCATATTACATTAAAATCATCGTTGCGTTGCAAAAGTGAAATAGAGTGACTATTTCACTAGTTATATAAATTTAGGGCAAATTTTTCAATAGTCAGATAAATGTTAACTGAGGAATAAAATTGTTTCTGTCACTGTCTTTTACAAACATTCTGACGCGACAGCATCATAATTGTTCCCCAGGTAACTTTTATCTAACCATTGAAAAATCAGCCCTAAGTGGTATGTCGTAAAATAAGAAACAATATGAAGCTCAGCCGCAGTCTACAGGCGGATCGTGTGCAGCGAGTGAGCGCAACGTTGCAGGCCCATCACCACCAGAGCAAATACACTGCGCGCCAGTTTAAACTGCCCACACTTCCCGAGTTACGAACACACACACGAACCAACACTAGACACAATTATTCGTCCACGCCGAACTTCACTATGCTAGACAAGGACGGACAGACGCAGTTAGCAACAGGAGGGAGAGAGACGACGAGTTGTAGTTTGATATTGTCCTCATCTCAATATTGAGATTAAAAGTGACGCATGGCTTGGCGCAAATTATTAGACGTACGGTCAGCAAAAACAAGTGGCAGTTTTATCATAGTCATTTTGTAGGCAGTCTGTTGTGAGGGCAAAAAGAGGGTAGGCAGAGGTCGGGGTGTCGCGTAATGTGGACTATTGTGTCAACTAATGCGTGTTGTTTGACAACTGTATTTATTGTAAAGTTTTTGTGTACGTACTATCGTGAGACAGGCTACATTCGTTTTGATAATAACGACTTACTTATTTTTACATACAATTAAAGCTTGGAGTGTCTATTTGATTGTTGCTAAATTATACGGCATAAACTTAAAATTAACTTTTTTTACAATTAAGTTTGTCTGTCTGTTTGTTTGTTATGGCTAATCTTTGAAATGACTGGACCGATTTCTACAAGACTTTTATTGATAAGTACTTTCATTTTGGAACAATTCTTTTATTTTTAGGGATTATAAAACTTTAAGCTGTCGAAGTCGCGGATATAAGCTAGTTATTGATAGTTGTATCGGACGGTTTGTAGTTAGTAAGCATACAGGCCACATAGGAGCAGTACTCATCATTCATTAGTTTACTAAATAATATAGTTCACTTGGTAATTTGGTACAACAATAAATAACATCTCACTGGACTATCTTACTAGCACGACTCTGATATACTTTAGTGCGTTCAAAACGTTACCGCGTGTCGTCCTTTGATTGGTTGGGTAACTTGGCGCGGGCCAATCACAGCGCTGAACGTCATAAACATGTCGATTGCATTAACGTCAAGCAAACTTTTAACTGTACTTGTTGAAGTGGGGGTTGGGAACCGACTGCTGTACAAGGTTTCGCGGGTTCGATTCCTGCACGGAACAACTCTTTATGTGATTTACAAATGGTGATGTCATATGTAAAACTGTGTTTGTGAACACACCCAAGGCACAAGCGAAAATTCTAGTATGGGGCAACGGTTTTTTCAAATTAATAATAAAATCAATCTAAACTACAAGGACTTATTCAGTATTTCATTTGTTTGGTCATCAACAACTCTATAGTTTTGTAATTCTATAAGTTCTAGACATAACTGCGCGCTTCTATATAAATAGTTACTTTATTCCATTAAGGAGTATTTCTGCCTCCTTCCAAGGAATATCATTGTGTAAAATATAAGTAGTTCTGCTGTCGGTACCGAGTCAGAGCTCACTTCAGTGAAACGTAGCGCTGCAGGCGACGTTTTTGCGCACCGTACCTCTGACACAGACACCTTTTTATGTAAAGACGACATTGATACAGGCACACTGGATGAGGCACTGGATCAACCCTTGTCATCTACCGACCCTTGTACGCTCGAGGAGCAAAGTGCAAATTGCACTCTACCAATCCGAAAATGTTCAGGCTATGCTTCCGCACGACCTCGCAAAAAACCAGAGTGAAACAACGTCTGGGTTGTATTCTATCAATCTATTATACATAGTACCTAGTGTCCTAGATACAAAATCGTACCCACAAACTAATGTCATTGTTTAGTTGTATTCATTACTTTACAATCAACATATCTTCTGACTGCACAGTTGCTAAGCAACCCGCTGCCATTGCCGCTGACAAATTGTTGCGATTCGATTCCCGTACAGAACAACTCTTTGTGTCCAGAAATCCAGAAATTGTTGTATGTCTGCTAAAGCACTTCAGACAAAGGACAAAATCTGTCACACGGCAACGTTTTAAAAACAATTACACGTCGATGTTTTAAAGCAACCCATGTCACATCCAGTCGCCTCTAGATCCGTGCCTTCGAACTCGGAGAATACGTCTTTCTTTACCTCTGTTTGACTATTTACTAGCTTTGAATACACCCTGTTGTTAATATCATTTCGAATACACCCTGTATACAGCGACAATATCATCACCTTCATAGTAATCTTACTAATGGGGATTCTAGCTTATGGAAACAAATACTCCGTCCGTATGTACGTAGGTAGGTGCTCAATGTTTGGTTATAAGTTGCTGTGTATGCCTGTCTGTCATTGATTATCCATATGAATAATGTATATAGTCATCATCATCATCAGCCTATAAGTGACCACTGCTGAGCAAAGGCCTCTTTTCATACGGAGAAGGTTTGAGCATTAATCACCACGCTTAGATACTCAAGGCGGGTTTGTGATATCAAATTTATAATCAGAAATTATAAGTCGCCTTTCCCTCGTGATGTTTTCCTTCACCGTTTGTTGATGGTGTCTTAATCATAATCTTCGTTCGTTTCAATCGTATACTCTTGTCAGAGTAGTCGTGGTTAAGGTATGTCCTTGGTGGCTGCCCTAGCGATTTCTATCTCCTTTTTTCTATTAATGGCATTCCTCGCGCACTCCACAATTGAGCTGGATGTCACTGATTTTAAAATGTCCGTCCATCTAGTTAGTGACCGACCATGAGGACGCTGACCCTCAATCCTTCATTGCACTACCAATCGTTCCATTGATTCTTCGCTTCGGATGATATGGCCAAACATATGGTACGACATATGGTGCGGTGCTCAATCCAACTTATCCTCAATAGTCTTCTCCAGCACCACATTTACAGCGCATCCAATCTGCCTCGATCTCTTTAACGAATCGTCCAAAGTCGTCCTTAATAATCTTTAAAAGTACTTAACTATATCTCGGAAAAAGTCACATTGGTACTTGCCAGCTTTGGAAGCAGCTCCGGGCCACAACGACATTCATTGTTGCTTGCAATGATTTTGGATCGATATCAATAAAAAGAAATTGAGTTTTCTTAAGTAATGAATGAGTTTTAAACAATAGTTTCGGATTATTATTTTTAAAGCGAAGTGGGCGAAGTAAGTGGGCGCCTAATGTCCCTTAGCCCGACACCCCAATAGCTAAATAATACACAGTTAATACAGCAGAGACTAGTTAGGCTAATTGGCTTCCAGTCGTGCTTCAAACCCCAATAATCTAGATCTGAGCTCAGACTAATTACTTAAGTACCGACCAATCAACGATTACGCACAGAACGATCGAGTTTAGTCTATGTACAGATCTGTATACCTACCTATGTATGTTCTTACTAGGGTAGATCTACGTAAACATTTGGTTTAATTATATTATTTGTCACAAACAGAAGATTAACGTAAAGTTAACGTGTCAAATATAGCAGTGTTTTTAAATAAAACGCCCAAACTAGAATTTTCTCTTGTGTCATGTGTGCGTTTACAAACATACAAATTTATTTACACAAGCCACCCAAACTCGAAACAACAATTTGTGGGTCACACAAAGAGTTTTTCCTTTCGGGAATCGTACCCGCGCCACGTTACACAGCTGCCAACCGTGCAGCCAAGGTCAGATTTCATTATGTTGCCACGTGTATCAGTATTTTCGGAAAAGATCCTCGGACCAGGCGAGGTGATCATTCTGATCATGTCTGGCGGGCTACTGCCCCACGATTGTACGTGTTGGGATTTTCTAGGGGTCTTTATTCGCATGTAAACTTCACTAAAGCGAAGTAGTTCTTGTGACGTCATCTGTTGAACATTGACGTAACTATGTGCGGCGCCATAGCTATATGTATATATGTAAAGTTTTTGAGATTATCAGTAATATATATAAGAGTTTTGTTTAAAAGAGATCCGGAACCTACAATGTTCACAGGTATATAAAGTAAAATTAGCAGTACCTAGCAGGCAGGTAGGTGTAAGTTTCAGTGGGCCGGAGTTGAACCTGTTATCGGAGCTTACAAGTGGTAATTACGTTATCTAACAATTTGACGGATCTTACAACGCGTCGCGACTCCATTACTTTTGACTTTTGACTACAGCAGTTTTGTACCTACTTAGATATCACGTCCAAATATTCCCAAAAATACGGTTATCTTCATTTATTTTACATTTAGTTTAAAAAACTATATTCTTGAAAAGAATTTAGTGTATTCTCATTTATAGCTGTGGTCTTTCCACTGCTGGGCAAGGGCTCCTTACCTACTTTCACTTATAGAGCCTTCTGCGGCCATTCCTTGTAGTAGTTGTCTAGTTTGTGCATAACTTTTATTTTTGAAACAATAAAGGCTCTTGTTCCACGGTCTTTCATTCATTTCACAACTTTTCGTACTAAAATGTAGACACAATGGTAGAATTAATGATAAAACACTTGAGACTGCAAAACTAACACGAATGTGTTTTATTGTGTAGCGTCGCGTCGTGGTCGCAGTCACGTCACAGTCGGAGAACAGCTTCTGAATGTTTTTGACTTTCATTAACAACAGTGAAGTGGTAGTAGGTATTAGAGCTAAAGAATGGTGTACCCACCAGATTTTTCAACTAGTTGATATATTATTCAATAACATTATATTGTTCAGTGTTATATATTTTTCGTGTGATCTGAGTCTGGGGCAACGTGTCGTAGAATCGATTTTCGAACAATACATTGTTCAATTCACAAATTATTCATTCGGGTCTGTGTTTCTTTGTTATATAATTTCTTTATCCACTAACTTTCTGACAAACAGAGGCATGACATAGAACTACATAATATGTGTGTGTGTGTGTGTGTACACGCATACACGTCTACCCCGTTTCTATGTTACACAGGCACGCACACACATGCATGCAGTCAACATTGTATTTGCCAAAGACACGCGTTACTCGCTGGCATTCATCAAAAATTGAAAACAATAGCGAGTGAGCGGTGCCAGGGTAACAAACGATGCGCCCGGGCGTGCTGCTGGCGCGAGCTACTGGCGCGAGTGCCCCGGCTGAGTTATAGTGTCCCACGTCCCACCATTTATATCGGCGGCTACTCGCCCCGCCGACTATTGCTTTCAGTATCAAGTCACTGTCCCGACCCCCGACCCCCGACCCCCGCGCCCCACTCATTGGAGGAAAGGATATTTACTTGTGCTTCGCCATACACGTGTGATAACAATATGTTTGCTTCTATAGTATAGGTCGTTACAAGCTCCTTTCTTTCGTGCACTTTATGGAATTAATTGGGATACAAAACATTTTTGATTGACCGACACAACTAACTGACCGTTCACCATGGTATAGTCTGAATATACTCGTAGGAAGCTAAGATAGTAATATTGCGATAGAAAAAGTGTAAAAGTACTTACATAATTTCGCGCGCGCCTTAAAGAGCCTGTAGGCCACCACAGACGGGGCCCTATAGGGCTGATGTTCAGCCGGGGTTGCGGGGTAAGCGTAATGAGGCACCGCCACCTCGGCTTAAAGCAGGAGAAGAAACTGTGGACGAGGTTAAGTCAGTAAGAGTCTGACACTCAGTCTCGCCTCAGCGTGGACCTGAGAAGTCATAAGATGATTTTCCCCTGACAAAAAAGTACATAATTTGTGTTTTGTTTTTTACAAAAACTTTGCCCCTACGCTGGCATATTACCCTTGCATTTCCAAATATGTCATACAAAACTTTTTCATTAAAAATGTGTATATCAAACATGAGTCGAACAAAGAGTTGTTCCGTCTCCGCGACACGCACGACAGCCGGTTACACAGCCACCGCATCAACGGTGCAGTCAAGTGTTTATTTTGTAAAATAGTCGGCGAAAATTCCATGAAGCATCACTTACAATTTATTTGTATATTTGTAATTCGTAAAGTTCAACTATTTCCTATCTTATAAATAAACAGTATCTGCATCAGGATGAGATAAACTGCAGAGACAGAGACGGAACGATCCTTAAGTGCAACTTAAAACTGCAAAAGGAAGGATTTATAGAGAGACCCCAGCCCCAAGGGACGCGGCAACTGAAGTGAAGCCGCGGGGCAAAGCGCTGGCTCTCTCATTATATTACATTCTTAGTGTACAAAGCAGTACATTCCATATTATTGAACGATTTAATAAAATTATTGGTTAGTACCTACCTACCTACTTAGTTTTCCTGTTTCTATAAACTGTGCGCTCGGTATTTCGTCATAATACCAACATTGTAGAATAATTATGATATTTTGAATCCAGTATTTCCATGAAAGTAGATATTTTTGACAAGGTGACACGACTACATTCAACACATACAGGAGCTTATATCTAATGTCAGTTCTTTGTAATAAACTAATTCGAATTGTATTGTGCACTAGGAATTATATATAATAAATTATTGCTTTTTGTAAATAATTACTAATTTTTATTTACTTGCACATACTTTTACCCAAAAGTAAGAATAACTCGCTACAAACAAAAGATAGGTAAAATGGCACCTGGCAGAACTAAAACTAAACAGAAAAGCAGTCAGTGTAATACTTTCTTTTTAAGCTTTCGCTCGTGGTCATTCGAGACTCAATAGAATAACAATAGGAGCACGAATGCTGGCGTTTGCTTGGGGTTTGGTGAATTTATTCTAGACTGTAGCACCACAAGTATTCGCAAGGGCAGCTGTAGCTGTGTGGGTCAGTGGGTACTGGACTAAGCCATGTAACCATGTCATCATAATCATATTTCTTCTTCATCATCAGCCTATAATGGTCCTTCTGCTAAGTAAAGGCCTCTTCCTGAGCAGAGTGTGAAAAACCATTCGCCAAACGGTTCTCAGCGTCAATAGTATTATTATGGCAACGACTAGACCAGGTAAAGTGACTCCTGTACGTAAGCTATTATTTTTGCATTTTGAACCTTATTCCTACACGCTAAGTTTCTGTCTCGTCCTCTCGATGGCACAACAAAAGCTTTTAACTCGAGAGACTGCAAAAATTCTTCATAATTCAATTACATGATTGAAGGGAATATCTTAGAGATGTTGAGGCTGAGTGCCCTATTTGCCATGAGGTACCATCATACATCGTCTGTACACAAAAAATGTTCGCGGGAGTCCCTCACACCGGAGCGTACCCACGTCATCATAAAGCGTACGGAATTATGAGCAGCAAACATACTGATATTGTTCGGTGTGTGCTCTGATGTTATTTGGAAAACATTTAGTAGGTACAGAAATCCTTTCAGATAATATGTTATCTCCCGATGAATCCACCGACTTTACAATGAACCTTTATAAACAAACTAAAAACTTTTTGATTGTATGTAATAGGACGGCAAACGTGCCGTCGTATCGCATGATGGTAAGCAATCAGCGCCACCCATGGACACCCACAACAACGGAGGATTTACAAATGCGTTGCTGACCTTATTGGGATTAAGGTAATGGAAAATAAGGAATTGGGGGATGTGAAAGATGGGGTTTACGATAACCTCACTCACACGGCGAATTAAATTCTAGAGAGAATAATTCAACTCAGCTGGCGTTTAAAAAAGACAACTTTGAAGTGTCACATTTTTAAATTCACTTGGAACCAATTGTACAATTTGTGAGTTTTCTTATACACACGACAGCAGCAGAGTGAAACAGCCGCGTGTCACAATCTCGCTGCAATGTGGTGTGAGAGCATGGCGTGAGTCGCGAGGTATGTAAATGTGACGTCGATCATACGTCAGAGGCCGCGCCGAGCCGCGCCGCGCTCCCCAATATGTATGCCGACAAAAAACATTGCGTTGTATATTAAATCAAGTAAATCGCGTTACAGGTAGGGATTTATATCGCACGAACATCGCGCGCTATATTGAACCACAGTGTTGCCACGCTATCTACGTCCGGACAAAATGTCTCAGTTTTAATGCGCAGATTTTATATTTTAGTTTGTGTATTACCTTAATATTTTCTATCAAATGACGCCCTGCAACTGAGCAACATTGAAAACTTTTAGTCAAGTTGCGTATTGCAACATTGTTGAGTATAAAGAGAACCCAAATACAGAATAGGTTGAAATAATCAGTATTTGGTATACACAAACAAACCTATCTACCCAGAAGAAAAATTGTAATAAATACAAACGAAAAATGCTTATAATATAAAGTAGTTAGTTTAATTATAAAACCGTTTTAAAATTAAATCCAATTGTAAAATATAAAATACTAAGTGTTAACTAACCAATAAGCGACTCCGTTGGGCTATTGCATGAGCTGAGTTGCGTATAGATATATCAATTTTTATCTTTATAAAAGCACACTGAAGAAAATCGTGTAAAAACGATACAGTTTAAAGTTTTTAAAAACAAAATTTTGACTAGAGCGCTTGCCACATCAGCCCACTACGCACCCGTAATACTACACATTTGTCAGAGGGTAAAATTCTGTGAAAAAATGGCGACCCACCGAATGAAAGCGAGCGATGTGAAAAGTGCGCCTATTACGAGGAAAAAATAAACAGCCCATAGAGTAAACGCGATTATTTTAATAAAGTATTAATAGCGAACTCTTCACGCTGCTGGAATATAAAAAATATAAAATACTGCGCTAATTGCCTATTGCTGTAAGTGTCGGTATTTGTACATTTAAATGTCTGATGATTTCCAATGTTTATTGTTATTCCTAAGTGCAGTAAAGACCTACTACTACCTACTTAAATATAAGCGTTTCAATAATCGAAGGTTTTAAGCCCTCACATTCGACTACGCAAGCTCTAATGATGACGATATTACATAAATCTGCTGAGTCTGCCCACTGCTTACATTACTAAGTAGGTTCTGCTTAATTTGTCGGACAACAAACATTAAAGTACATGTTGGTATTGTGCTGGCAACACAGGCGACAGGCGCTGAGCAAACTGTTCTACAAAAGGAAACTAAGTAAAAGTTGTAATTACAATCCTTAGTCGTGCGACAAAAGCAGCAGAGCCGCGCCCGGGCCCGCGGACACAGCCGGCACGTGATACTTTACCTTTTATACAAAAAATAAACCGTTCACAAACAACAACTTTTCAAAGACTCAACAATCAACGGACGAGGCTGCCTAGTTGATTGCCTGTGCCTTCACTATAACGAACTTAAAAAAGAAAGAAAAAACAAAACGGTGAGGCAAAGGCAAGTTGTGCCTCTTGATTGTTGGACAACACAACAAGTGAGATCCGGGATGGCGGCCGCCGCGAAATGAGTCTCGAATTATACATGCGTAACGTCTGATGAATTGAAACTGTACTAAAGTTAAAAACGAAAAATTGCCGCGAAAAAAGTCCTTTTTGCTTTGTTTAAACGACGATATTATTTAAGTATGATAAACAGTCCCTTTACAGGAGTTTCACGAATCTGGATAAAAGAAAAACGTAGTGGATTAGCGCTTGTTAGCAGTAGCAGGCGCTACTACAATTGAAGATTCATGGCTTGTTTTGCATTTTTATTACCTTCGTTACATCGCGCGTCCGCGGACGATGCTGTAACTTACGCTACATTTCTGTAAATGTTACTCAACTTATACAATCTGTTGGAACTTGTAATATACATACATAAGTATACGTACAATGCTTGGACTGAATGTCACGATTAACATAGTCAAAGAACAAAATGTTCCGAGACATTGATACACCGATGTCACCACCATAATTAGACGAATCACTTGTTAAGTATCGATAACATTTCCTACATAATATGAAATCACATGTTTGACTGTTACAACTAACAAAACAGTACTCTAGTCGCCGCTAAACAAGAATACAATAATAAAACATGAAGAGGTAGCCCACGACCGCAGAGTGGGAGCTACCCACGACTCGCGCCTTGATCTCGGAACAAATAAGATTAATAAAATAACAATACTTGACGAGTGTTCCACTGAAGTGGATTCGGAAATAGGGAGGACAGTTAGAAACAAAAAATAATGAAAGCCAAGGGAAGCTCGACAAATAAATAGGTGGGGGAATAAAGTAATTTGTCTTTGCCGGGCTCACTGCGAGCGGCCACGGTAGCTGCGGACTCACGGACAAAATATACCTTTACACTTTGTACCAACCTCATATTACAGTTGTACTGTGGATGTATCATCTATACACACAGTTATCACTCGTTTACTGCGGCGCTGTCGATCACCTTGCAGGACGGGACAACACAGTCAAGTTCACACATTTACTGAGCATACTGAACTAGCCTAGTAACTAGTAATTTAATTGTAATGGAAAATTTACCATTAGTACCTACTGCATTCGATATCTACAGGATATGCAAAGATATTGAGTTCTGAAACGAAGGCGCTTCGTGACTCCTATTTAAAAAACAGACCTGTATTGCTGTAACTAAGTTTACAACAAAACAATACACTTCACAATTGACTCTTACAATATTAAGACTAATACTGATCCGATACAGAATTGAACTAGACCTGGAAGTGGTCTAAACTGAAACTGAACTGTAACTAACTGAACTGTACAATGCGTGATTCACCTCTTTTATAGTGTACTCACACAAATATAAAAATGATGAGGGTTTTCCCTTACTCGGCAATTATGCACTTGTCGAAGCAACGTGAGTTTACAGCTTATGCAGCGATTTACAGATACTAAAATTGTTCATAACAGTCCGATGATAATATGACTTTGCGGATTTCTGTTCAGATTAGTTTTGTAGTGGTACAAACTTCTACTTAACTAATATTTGTCATGAAAATAGAGGAATATGAAGCAAGACTGTTAGATATAAGTAGAAAGTACTAAGTCTAATTAGTGTGTAAGTACCTAAAACCAATTATTACGAAACTTGACTGATGCAAGAATATTATAATTTTATTTGATTATTGTCGTACTGAAAAAATGTGTCAAGTTCGAAGTTGTTGTAAGAAAGGGGCACCGGTAACAAATGATTTCCATCCATTGTGAAATTATTAATTAATTCCTTTAGACAAAAATACAGAACGAAGCAGCGACAGCGGCAGTCAGACTGCGCGCTGTCTGCCGGAGTGAGTGTTCTTGTAATAAACTAATTGATGAATGTGCGAGCCGCTCACTACAGCTGCTAAACAAGCAGAAACCGGCCGCCACGCAATGGGTCGTGGCATTCGATTCTTGCTCAGAACTATTTATTCTGATGGTCGACAGATGGTTTCTTCTGCTGATCTTTGGTAATGTTATAGGACGGCAAACGATCAGATGGATTACCTGATAGTAAGCAATCAAAGCCACCCATGGACGCCCGCAACAATCGAGGATTAGGGATTTGGAGATTTTTGTATTAGGGAGCGATTGTAGGATGGGCATGATTGAGCCACCAGTAACTTCACTGACACGGCGAAACAAAACGCTGTGGTTGTGTTAGGCCGGTTTTCAGTGAGGCCGTGGTATTTCTCCGGTCAAGCCGATCCATTTGTGCCGAAACATAGCTCTCCCAACCTTTAATTCTGTGAGGCCATGAAGCAAAAAACCTAGTTTTCTTCGTGGCGGCGGAGGCTTGCTGAGGTGATGATAGTGTTTATGATCACGGAAACAAATTTTAGAAAAAAACAACTTAGTGGCCGGCACTACGTGTCTACATAGCCTTTAGGTGACTGCCATAACAATAACATAGAATAATCGTACCTACCCACAACACACAATGTGTAGCTGTTTTTGTAAGAGAACATCATCACAAACAAATAACCTTTCTCTTGGTGGGGTAAGAGTATCAGACTCGTACTAACTAAAAACTACACCGTACCTTCTCCAGCTCCAGGCCGGGGATACTCCGGCTTAAGCAGTGTGCACCTATGGATTAGTTCTTCGTGTGAGAGTGGCTCTTAGCCACACTCACACATTATAAGATGTAGCCAACTACTCGATATGTGTGTCCGCATTACTCCTGAGGCCTATTGCCTAGCACCCAGTGACCGTCAGGCATCAATCCTCAACTGACAAGTTTAGCACGCGAATTTACTAACGAGTTCTACCGCAGCGAGCCCCCCCCCCCTTACCCTCCACGCGCCGTGTCATTACGAGCTAAGGGTCACACTACCACTGGAGCTAAATGTAGGTACCCACACTCACTTGTTTATGGTTGACCTCAGTCAATCAATCAGAACTGTAAATTACCTAAGTAGGTACGTCAGGTTTAGAAGTACAAGCTCGACTCCACTTCATATTCAAGGAGTAAGTAGAGCAAAAGCTGTACTTGTTTTATTATTTCTCTGTTATCACTTTATTCTTGCGTCACTGTTTATGGTTGACCTCAGTCAATCAATCAGAACTGTAAATTACCTAAGTAGGTACGTCAGGTTTAGAAGTACAAGCTCGACTCCACTTCATATTCAAGGAGTAAGTAGAGCAAAAGCTGTACTTGTTTTATTATTTCTCTGTTATCACTTTATTCTTGCGTCACTGTTTATGGTTGACCTCAGTCAATCAATCAGAACTGTAAATTACCTAAGTAGGTACGTCAGGTTTAGAAGTACAAGCTCGACTCCACTTCATATTCAAGGAGTAAGTAGAGCAAAAGCTGTACTTGTTTTATTATTTCTCTGTTATCACTTTATTCTTGCGTCACTGTTTATGGTTGACCTCAGTCAATCAATCAGAACTGTAAATTACCTAAGTAGGTACGTCAGGTTTAGAAGTACAAGCTCGACTCCACTTCATATTCAAGGAGTAAGTAGAGCAAAAGCTGTACTTGTTTTATTATTTCTCTGTTATCACTTTATTCTTGCGTCACTGTTTATGGTTGACCTCAGTCAATCAATCAGAACTGTAAATTACCTAAGTAGGTACGTCAGGTTTAGAAGTACAAGCTCGACTCCACTTCATATTCAAGGAGTAAGTAGAGCAAAAGCTGTACTTGTTTTATTATTTCTCTGTTATCACTTTATTCTTGCGTCACTGTTTATGGTTGACCTCAGTCAATCAATCAGAACTGTAAATTACCTAAGTAGGTACGTCAGGTTTAGAAGTACAAGCTCGACTCCACTTCATATTCAAGGAGTAAGTAGAGCAAAAGCTGTACTTGTTTTATTATTTCTCTGTTATCACTTTATTCTTGCGTCACTGTTTATGGTTGACCTCAGTCAATCAATCAGAACTGTAAATTACCTAAGTAGGTACGTCAGGTTTAGAAGTACAAGCTCGACTCCACTTCATATTCAAGGAGTAAGTAGAGCAAAAGCTGTACTTGTTTTATTATTTCTCTGTTATCACTTTATTCTTGCGTCACTGTTTATGGTTGACCTCAGTCAATCAATCAGAACTGTAAATTACCTAAGTAGGTACGTCAGGTTTAGAAGTACAAGCTCGACTCCACTTCATATTCAAGGAGTAAGTAGAGCAAAAGCTGTACTTGTTTTATTATTTCTCTGTTATCACTTTATTCTTGCGTCACTGTTTATGGTTGACCTCAGTCAATCAATCAGAACTGTAAATTACCTAAGTAGGTACGTCAGGTTTAGAAGTACAAGCTCGACTCCACTTCATATTCAAGGAGTAAGTAGAGCAAAAGCTGTACTTGTTTTATTATTTCTCTGTTATCACTTTATTCTTGCGTCACTGTTTATGGTTGACCTCAGTCAATCAATCAGAACTGTAAATTACCTAAGTAGGTACGTCAGGTTTAGAAGTACAAGCTCGACTCCACTTCATATTCAAGGAGTAAGTAGAGCAAAAGCTGTACTTGTTTTATTATTTCTCTGTTATCACTTTATTCTTGCGTCACTGTTTATGGTTGACCTCAGTCAATCAATCAGAACTGTAAATTACCTAAGTAGGTACGTCAGGTTTAGAAGTACAAGCTCGACTCCACTTCATATTCAAGGAGTAAGTAGAGCAAAAGCTGTACTTGTTTTATTATTTCTCTGTTATCACTTTATTCTTGCGTCACTGTTTATGGTTGACCTCAGTCAATCAATCAGAACTGTAAATTACCTAAGTAGGTACGTCAGGTTTAGAAGTACAAGCTCGACTCCACTTCATATTCAAGGAGTAAGTAGAGCAAAAGCTGTACTTGTTTTATTATTTCTCTGTTATCACTTTATTCTTGCGTCACTGTTTATGGTTGACCTCAGTCAATCAATCAGAACTGTAAATTACCTAAGTAGGTACGTCAGGTTTAGAAGTACAAGCTCGACTCCACTTCATATTCAAGGAGTAAGTAGAGCAAAAGCTGTACTTGTTTTATTATTTCTCTGTTATCACTTTATTCTTGCGTCACTGTTTATGGTTGACCTCAGTCAATCAATCAGAACTGTAAATTACCTAAGTAGGTACGTCAGGTTTAGAAGTACAAGCTCGACTCCACTTCATATTCAAGGAGTAAGTAGAGCAAAAGCTGTACTTGTTTTATTATTTCTCTGTTATCACTTTATTCTTGCGTCACTGTTGCACGACCCACATGTTCCGTCGTCCTTTTCATGGCTCACCAAACATTTCGATCCACTCAAGACTACCGTTTTCAGATTTAAGAAGCATCAGCGAGCAATAGATTATTCCCGATAGGTAATTAATAGTTACCTAATTAAATCCATAATATCAGAAATTGAGAAAAATCAACAAGCAAGAGCTGAACACACAAGGGCAGTGCCTTCTCGGTAAAAAGATGAAAGGTTGTACCGAAAGCAAATAACGGCACGTTGCAAAATGATAAGCTTCCAGAGGATCCCCGTCTAATAACTTACTTGAACAAATAGTAGTTTAGTTACCTTCAAATCCTACAAACCGGCTTTTTTCCTCAAAAAACTCTATCGTAAACGGCAAATGTAATTATTGACTCTGAGTGGCTCGGGTCCGCAGTAACATAGGGCGGCGGGAGAAGCTCCACTCTACGCTCCACATCTATCTGTTCCATGAAAATAAACTGCAAGCTTTCGAAAAACAAAATTCAGAGGACTTCCTCGTCTCAAGCAAGAGGCTTGTGAAGGTTGGGTTCGACTTCAGGAACGGGCAAAGTAGGCAGGTAGGTCAGGCATTTAGTTTTATTTAGCATATTGGTACATGTAAGTAAATATATAGACAAAGCTCACGCTATTTCTGCTTTCGATCAGAAGGTTGACGGGGTGGCTGCGGTAAAACGTGTCGCAGGTTCGATTCCGGCACGAAACAACTCGTTGTGTGGTTCACAAATTTTCTTCCGTTTCTGGATTTGATGTGTGTGTGTGACATTGTTCGTTTGCAAACGCACCCTACGACACAAGATAAAATCCATATGTGGGGGCAACGGCTTTAAAGAAATACATGACACTAACAAAGTCAAAATACATGGGATGGATGGGATGGTTCCATACAGGAAAAGCGAATTAAAGTACTTAATTTTGTATCAAGTAACTATTTGTTGTTAAAGAGGCACACATACACTTTAAAACACACCATTCGTAGAATTTATCCTTCAGACGGATGAACGGACAGTGTTTTACCCCTTGAAAGAAGGAATCCTTAAACCTTACTTTTTTCTCCCGAGATAAGGAGTCGTGAAGAACTTCTACAATATTCCTGCACAGTGACTGATGCTATGGGGCCCTTGCTCTAATGGAACCCGTGCGCTACGATAAAATATTTATTGGAATTAAATATGGTGGGCCGGTGGGCCGGTGGGCCCTTCGGCAAATTAGAGGTCCCGCTTCAAGGACCCAGGTCATACAGATTCCGTTGAAAAGGTCACGATGACGTAAAACACAGATTTTTAGATAAATATCAACTCGCTAGTTGCTAGGAACTCGGACAAAGTGTTATGGTTTCGGACTTACGGAAATATTTACCTAGGTAATAAGAACCTAGGTATACAATATGGAAAATGAAATACGTAGTGAATAATGTGAGCTGTGTGTGAAGTGTGTTATTGTATACTGGCTTTTGCCCGCGACTTTGTTCGCGTGAAATAGTGACTTCTTTTCTTGGTTTAAAAACTATCCTATGTCCTATCTCGTGTTCCAAACTATGTCTGAACCAAATTTCACAAAAATTGGTTCAGTAGTTTAGGCGTGAAGAAAAGACAGACATACAGACAGAGTTACTTTCGCATTTATAATATTAGTTTGGATCTCCACCTTGTCTACAGGAAGTAGTAGATTTTTTTAAGGAGGGAAAATCAGCAAATTACTTCTCTCGCCAAGGGAGAGGCGAGAGTGCGAGACTCATACTCTTACTGACTAAACACCAGTCCGTTCGTTTTCTTGCCGCGGACGCGTACCTCAGCCTAGCGCCGAGGCCGCGGTACATCACGGCGCTTGTCCCGCAGTCCCGGTTGAGACCAGCCTACCCTCTAACGTGATTTCGAATCTACAATTTGGAATGAGCACCTAGCTTCACTGACGAACAGACTGACAGACTACTTTTCTATTTTGACGTTTCAAAAGTACCTATTTATGGTTTAGTTGGAATAAATGATTTTGACTTTGACTTTGACTTTGATTATCAAAGTCCAATCCACTTAAAATCAAACAATTTATTACAATTACACCAATATAAAAGAGGAGTTCGAGTAAAACTAAACTGAATTACGAAAACTAACCTTACCATGACGTTTGACCATGATTTTTAGTAATTCTTTACTCAATTGAATAACTTTTTGTACTTGGTAATTGAAAAAATCGATTTAATGAATATTTACATTTCAAAATCAATTAAATAGTATTTAACTTGTTTTTAGCCATACATTTATACCGAACATACTTAGATAGTTTAAAAATGATTTATTTGCTAAAGTAGATTCGGTTGCAATAATGCAGCGGACGGTTAAAACTATCGCATAAGTATAATTATATGCATGCATAAATTCATGAACTAAAACTCATTCATTCATCTTCAAGCAGTGTCCATTAGATGTTCATACAAACCACACGATGTTTCATTCAAAAGGCGTTCAAGCAAACCTCGACCTTATCACGTGAACATACATTAGGTGGTGGGGATCACCTTTGATTTTAGTAACTTGGACGCAACTGCTGACAATATCAATAAAACACAATATTACTTAAAATATGTTTATTATTACGTAATTGTATAAATAAATGTTTCCTTAAAATTAGTTCGTATAACTTCATTAAAGGCGGTGAAGCTTTCCATTAATAAAATTTAATGAAAAAAAAGGATTTCCACTAATATAAATCTTATGTCCAGTTGTCACAGAATCATGAATCCAATCGACAATGTTAGAGGCCCGAATACAGACTGTCATAATATTATATACTTCATTTATATTTATTTATAAATATCCTTTATGAGTAGACTGACGTATAGAGATCCTCAAATAAGATGAGGTGGTTGTGGTTGTGATGAGGCATTGTAGACTATGTTAGCGCGCCATCTGTTGGATAGTGGCTCAAACTTTGTCTTATAGTACTGATAGATTTATTATTTATTATATAGGTACTTAAACACACTAGCAGCTTAGAAAGCTGATGCGTGCGTATTAATGGATGTAGATGTCGCTACTTAATTCTCTCCAAGACCGGAAGCCACTCTTCGATGATTTCTGATAAATGATACCAATGCTAGTGTAGAATGCTCCTAGTTCCAGTGTATCATGTGGAACTGTGTCACAAAAGACACTAAGTATATGGTTTCGAAGACATGTCGTTTAGGGTAATTCACCAGGGTGCTACTTAACTTGTTCCATCTTATTGTTTTTACTTAACTATTAGTAGGACAGACATGTCTTTACAGCCATCTCTATCTTACACGCCTATACTTAAAATATTAACACTCCTTTTCAATGATTGCCTCCAACAATATATTCTAAAGTAAGGTACAAAGGTACAATGTCTCATTTCAACAGGCCTATGGCTGTATTTCCAATTCCGGTGGTAATGGTATATTCTTCATGATGGCAAAACGTTTGAGCGCGTCATACTTCCCTCGCAGCGCCTCCACCTCCTCGCGGATCCTGTTGTTCTCGTCCTGCATCAACTCCATGTCGTGCCACTCCTGGAAGTTACGAGAATACAATAAGAGATGGCGTTTCATAAAGTTGCGTGTTATCAATACGGTAGTTTCCAACTAGTCAAATTCAATACTCTTATCCAAATGTCAAAAACGATACTTTTCTATGAGACTGCAATTAATGACGTCATAGTATTTTTGCGTCAAACCGATTACTTATTTCTTAAAAATTCGCTACAAAATATCAAAAATTTTGTGTATCTGTATGTATCGATCGAGGAATAAAAGTATGATTACTTTTCAATGTTGTATTGTATTGAAACGTCCAATTATTTTATTTTTTACTAAAGTCTGAGATTTTTCAATGATTAGATAACAGTTACTGGGGGAATTTTTGTAAAAGACAGTGACAGAAACAATTTTATCCCTCAAATAACATTTATCTGACTATTGCAAAATCAGCCCTTAGGAAACTAGCAAAATGATCAGTGGAATGTAGCTTATTTTGTTACCTACTACTATTTCTCAAATCCTACGGAGCCGAGTCAGAAAAAAAATACAAATACTTTATTTATGCTCATACTGCAAAAAAAATAATAATGATATGATAAAGAAATCAAATAATCAATTGCTAGATAGGTTATAGATTAATAAAATTGCTTACTCATATAATAATATACCCGTAAATAAACATCATGTTATATTTTATTTTCTGTGGGAGTGGCCTAAGAAAGTCGGAAGTGTATTGCCGTCTTTTGGAGTTCAGGATTTGAGGACTGGGCCATCTAGAAAGGATTGGGCGTCGTAGAAGGTGAGACGGACGGGGCCTACGGTAACCTCACTTACAGGGAGAAACACAATTCAAGCGTTTTCTCACGCTAGTTTTGTGTGCGGCCGTTGTATCACTTGTTGAGCCGGCCCAGCTCTCCATACAGTACAATAGGCACTAATTAGTTAGTTCTACTTGTTATCACATGTATGCGTGAACAAACCTGGCTCTTCTCAGTCTCGAGCTCGTCCTTCTGCTCGATGCGTTTGATGCGGCACGACGCGGCGTACCCGCGGTTCTTCAGAGTGCGACGACGCTGCTTCATCCTGCGATTATACACACAATTATACAGTAAGCATTCAGGTGAACACCAATATTATATTTTTTGTAATCTGACTCCACAGCAATCCGCGCGTTTGGTGGACAGAGATTGTCCCGCGGGTACCTTAGTAACAGGAACTAATAATAATACGATACGATTAAGAGCCTCGGTGAGACTTTTTTTTTGTGAGGAGAAAATCATCAAATGTGTTCTCCCGCTCAGGGTGAGGCAAGATTGAGTTTCAGACTCTTACTGACTATAAACCCGCCGTTCCTTCTGCTACCCTAGACCGAGGCCGTGTGCAGGAGATGCGATTGCCCCTCAACCCCCCTTTTTATGGAATAGAGCGCAACCAGTAGCGAATCACTTGATGGTAAGTAATCAGAGCCACTCATGGACACCAAAGGCCAAAAACGCTGTAGTTGTTTCACTCCTGTAGAGCCAGCCTATCCGTGTTAAACGTAGCTAGGTTACCTGACTATCTGGTCCCGGGTGAGTCCCCTCATCTTGAGCTGCCGGTTCAGGTCGCGCACGGATATGGAGACCAGCTCGTCATCACTGATCTCCGCGCATGGGGTCGGCGACAAGGGAGCCTGAAACCAACGTTTCTATAATTTGCATCCATTCACTCCCGACCCCGTTGAAAAATTTTAAAACTGAGATGAACATAATAATGTTAAAACAAGACGAATTATTATTAAATACAGTTTTGTAAACTGTATTCAATAATAATTCGTCAACGTCGTGCGTAACCTAGATTGTTAGAATTACTATACGATCAATGACAAGTGATGCGCCACGTAGGTCATAACTACAGGAGAGGCAGAGGAGAGGGTGATGTCCTAGTCACAACAGAGTTACTGTACCTCCTCAGTAATAGGAACAACTAGATATAACAATATTAATGAATTGTTTATTTAAAATTAAACGCTCACCTCCAAATCATCCCAGTGGACGTCCATATTGTTTTACAATGTTTTTTTACACCACCCGTTATAATAATATTTTTTATATTTACTGCACTTTTACTTTTTACAAGTAGGCACATAGGTATGAGGTAGGTAAGGTACTGCTCAACTCAAGGAACAACTACAAAATGAACGAAACATACGTTGTCGAAGTATCGTGGAAGAGAAACTGCAAATCATCGTGACTTCAAAATATAAGTGCGAGTGAATTATGTTATTTGAATTTATCTTGTTTGTGTGACGTCCCCTACAGATATAGGTAGCGAGGTGCGGATGATTCAGATTGTAACTAATTGATTCGTATAACAAGGATAACGCTAACACGTGAGTATTTAGGAGTCGTTACACCACACCACACGTGAAGCCGTTACAACAGAGCACGGAGTACACATTAGTGCAATAGATTCCATCAGCCAACAAGCCCCGCGAAGTTAAAAAAAGAGAAAGTACAATCTGAAGTCGACACCAAATACTTAGTGCTTTACAAAAAATACTCTTTGCAAAATGAAAAGCGATTAAACTAGATAACCGCACCCTCCGCATTATAATTTTGATCACGTCTAGGTAGCTCAAAGGAGGAGCTGAAGTAACAGTGCAGACGTCGTAGTGTGGCCGACTTGTGATCACCGTAGGGCACGGCCAGGCGACAGACTAGGGACGTCTTGTCGTCCGACCAGCAGCAGACCTCGAGGCGGCGGCGCAGTGTTCCGCGCCTCATAGTGGAGTCGACGGCCGCAGTGGGTGACGGGGCCCTCCTGACTACCTGTCTGCTTAGGCGACACCCGCGACACGACACTTGGGTAAATGAAGGTCACCGGGTTGGTTTTAAGTCAGTAAGAGTATGACAGAACCTATCCGTCGCCCTTCCTAGAGAGCGGTGGGTCTCCTCCATCCAAAACCATAAAAGCTAAATAAAAACTCGCGAACCTGTACCAAGTAGGTACCTGTACCTGTCCTATGCCCAACAGTTGACGATAGTGAGCTGATTATTTGGTGATGAACGACCGGACTACACGACTCGTGACCATTATATTTCTATACTAACATGAATAGAGTACTTTGGTCAACAAGGCAGTTATATATCTTTATAACAACACAATCTTGTACAAAATTTGAATAAAGATGACGATTTTGACACAAAATTATTTGATACATCCAAATATTTATACCAAGACCTATATTTATACGACGAGTTATAGTTTACATTATTATCGAAAAAGAAAGGATCGTCGCGCCGTCTAGCAGCATGATTGGCATAAAGTATTAGTGATGGAACTGAATAAATAAAGGTCGCGGCTACAATAAAACCTGCGCGACGAAAGTGGAATTATAAAGAGGAAACCCGTGGACTGCCACAGGATGATGAAGATGAAGGGCATGTAAAAATTTAGAGTTAATGTCGATGTCTTGAGTGCACACAACTTGATAAGATATCATAAAAACCTTTAGTTGGTAATTGTGATTTATTTAAAAGGCATGTATGATCATCATGAACAGGCTTGGTGACGGATGGAGATGCTGATGACAGGAACAACCATGGCAGCACTGAGTATGGTCATCATAAAATGCTACTAAAAAGTGTTGTAATTCGAAAATAGTAGAACTTTTCTCAAAACTTTCATTCGAAGAAATGAAGAAGAAACTATGCTGATGAGAAAGCTGCTATAAATTTAGGTATCAAGGTTTTAGTTTTGCTTAACTTCTCTTATCTAATGATGAGAGATGATACATCACATGTTTTCTTTTACCAAATATTAGTGATGACAAACGACAAAGTAAAAAAAAAATATCCGACCAAACCAAATACAGGTAGGTACTTTCCAAACATCTAAAATAGGATAATAATCCAGTAAAGCTAGGGCTCATCCCAAAATACAGATTTCAGAGGAGAAGAATTAGCAAGAACCTCCATCATTACTCCTTCAATGAATAAATATGATCTACAATCTCACTGATTCATTATTCAATAGATTTAACTTGGGAAAAGCCACATTGTTTCTTTCAGGTCATTATTTTAAGTAAAAAATTATATCAAATATGATGACAAAACAAAAAATTGACAATGGGTCTTTTGAAGATTCAAATGTGGGCTTGTTTTTCTACTATTCCTCTTTGAGTTTTTACCTTTACATTGAGAGACAAACTATTTAGATGCATGTGTGATTTAATCCAACCACGGAATAATAATTTGTGTGATATGTGTTGTTGAAAATTGTCTTTAACACAAACATTGACCTTTTAATTGTTGTAATTTGAGACACAATAGAAAGACAATACACCTATTTAAAGATTAAAAGAAAAAATAATTCAGAGGGAAACTATATTAAAATATAACAAAAATCAAGCACCTAGATAGTTTTTGCCTTTAAGATATTGATCCAAAACTCTTATTGTATCAAAGTATAAATATAGGTAACTGCAATTTTTATAAATGTGTATATACTGTGACAGAAAACTCTTTGACATCATGACGTCAATGGATGGTTGTCAAACGTTGCCTAGAGATTGTAAATTTCGTCGTGAATTGTCAACACGAGTTGGTGTAATCGGTAAGGCGTGTGGATTACACCACAGAGACCCCGAGTTCGAGTCCCGCCGTAAACATGAAGTTTTTTAGTTGATGGAAGTTTTGTCGAACTTTCTGGAATATTTGAGTGAAAGTAATGAAAAATTAAGGAGCGAGAAGGAGAATAAATAAAAATGAATAACGAAATTATTGGAAGGTTCTGGAGGCATGACGATCAAAAAGAATAACGAAATTGAATGTTCTAGAACCTGACCAGGGGTATATAAGCGGAACTGCGGCTCACCGCTGGCAGTTGAGTTCTAAGTCCAAAGCGATTCGGAAGAAAAGGAAGAAGTGAAAAGAAGAAAAGTGAGTGAAATAGTGAAGTACAGTGAAATAGTGAAGTGCAGTCAGTTAAGTGAGTTAAGTCAGCGTGAACAGTGAACGGCAAAGTTGTGTCAGTCGGCCGGACTCTGCTGGAAAGGAACGCCGATAACTTATCCGTATCCGTGGACGCTGTCACTTAAGTGCAATAGAAAGTCTGAAAACCGGTATTAGTGTTTAATTTCATCCAATCCCGTAACCCAAGCCCGCATAGTTAGGAACGTGACGTCAGGCACGTAACATTTGGTGTCAGAAGTGGGATTGGAGAAAAATGCCGCTAGTGCCGCAGGACGTAAGAGGAGTGAGTACCCGTGCTATGTCAGAAGCGCAGCGTGTGAGAGAAGAGGGTGCTGCAGCTCAAACCAGCGATGCAGAAGCCAAGCCTGTGCAGGTGGATCTTCTGCTACAGCTACAGCAAATGATGGCAGAACAGCTGCGGGAGCTGAAAGAAGATCAAGCGCGCCGCCAAGAAGAGCAAGCAAGCTGTCAGGCAGAACAGCTGCGGGAGCTGAAAGAAGATCAAGCGCGCCGCCAAGAAGAGCAAGCGCGCCGCCAAGAAGAGCAAGCGCGCCGCCAAGAAGAGCAAGCACGCTGTCAGTCAGAAAAGCTGCGGGAGCTGAAAGAAGATCAAGCTCGTCGCCAAGAGGAGCAAGTGCGTCGCTTGGAAGACATGCATAAAGATTTCACGAAGGGACTGCAAAAGGCTGTCAAACGGGTACAAGAAGTGGAGGAAGGTTTAGGCAAGTTGGAACATCGCGTCATGGCGATAGAGGAGAGATTGGAAGAAGAGATCTCCAAAATCAAGCAGGAAGTGACAAACCCAAGCCCTTTGAAGAGCCGAAGCCGTCTTGCAGCCGTTTTTGACGCCCCAAATGCGGCCTTAAGCGCAACGAAAGGGCTCAAGATTCCCCATTACGACGGAACAACATCCTGGACCGCGTTCAAGCTACAGTTTGAGACACTTATGGAGGCTTATGGTTGGACTCAGAAGGAAGCACAGTCAGCCCTCACCCTGGCCCTCCGTGATCAAGCGCTCTCAGTGCTGGAAGCTATCGGCGCAAGTGGGGATCTCAGCTTTAGTGCCCTCCTCAACGCACTTGAGGCACGTTTTGGAGACAGCCACCTCGAGCACGTATACAGAGCGCAATTAAAAGAGCGTACTCAGCGTGCTAATGAGAGCCTACAGCAATGGTCCGTGGAAATCGAGAAACTTGTGCGTCGAGCTTTCCGGTCGACTCCGTCAATTATTGAAGGCACGCTTCTCCAAGCGTTCATTGACGGTATTCGGGACCCCGAAGTACGAGCTGCTGTTTATCTGGGCCATCACAAGAACATGAAAGAAGCTCTGGCCCATGCATTGGAAGTGGAAGCCGTGCGTGGCAACTCCCGTACCTTACGTCTGCGGGAAATGACAACAACGGAGCAGGTACCTCCACGCCGTCGGAATTTCATGTGCTATGGATGTGGAGAGCGTGGGCACATACGGAGCGACTGCTCGAAGAAGATGAACCGCCAGGACGCGGCGGTCTCAACTTCTGACCAGCAGGGAAACTTAAATCCAGCCAGGGCTGCGGGGTGGGCGCTGGCTGGTAGTGGAACAACCCCAACAATCTACATCAAGCAAACCAACGATGGAAATACTCTGGTGATAGACGGTCAAGTAAATGGGAAAAACAGTCAGCTAACATTAGATACTGGAGCTTCAAGGACGGTGATAAATGTTCGGCTGCTCGAGCAAAACATCAGGAAACACCTTAAACCAATTGTTGGCCTACAAATGAAATCAGCTACCGGCCAGTGCATACCGATAAGTGGAAAACTGCATGTAACAATCAAAATTGGGGAACGTGTTTATCGACATGAGGTTATTGTGGCCAAAATTCTGGATGACTGCATCCTGGGACTTGACTTCCTGCAAGGGCACCAGTGTAACATCGACCTAAAATCTGGAGTTTTACTATGTGGAACTGAGGAAATTCCGATGAAGGGTGGAACCCTGGGAAAAGTTTGCTGTTTAAGAAGAACTGTTCTTGAACCAAAATCACAGACTCTCGTACCAATCGCATTACCTAGGAGGAGGGAAGGAAGTTTACCTCTAAGGTGCGCTGTGATTGATAAATCGGAACACGTAAACTCATGGCTACCGGCGAGAACTGTCGTGGGGTCATCTGATGTCAACCGCATTCCGGTATTCAACTTCAGTGATTCAAAAATTACGATTGAAGAAGGAGAGCCTGTGGGCGTTTTGGAAGAAGTGGCCTGGATAAGAAAATGCTCGGAGAATCTTGTGAAGAAGGACAGTACGGGAATAGACTTTGTAACGAAAATCTTAGACGAAAACAAAAGTCTGACAAAAGTGGAGACTATGAAAGCTAGAAATTTACTTCTTCGATTCTCTGATGTGTTTTCAAGAAGCGATGGTGATATTGGCCGAACTGGTTTGGTGAAGCATAAAATAAACACAGGTGATACAATGCCAATTCGTCAAAGGCCCAGACGCATACCATTCGCTCGTGAGAAAGAGGTTGAAGAAATGATTGACGATATGAGGAAAAATGACGTGATAGAGCCCTCTTCTAGCCCTTGGTGTTCACCTGTCGTGCTTGTCAAGAAGAAAGATGGTTCAACGAGGTTTTGCGTAGACTATCGACGATTGAATGATGTAACCAAGAAGGATAGCTACCCGTTACCAAGAATCGATGACACACTTGACACACTGAGTGGCATGAAATGGTTTTCAACGCTCGATCTGAAAAGCGGCTATTGGCAGGTGGATTTGGATCCCAAGGACAAGGAAAAGACCGCATTCTCAACTGGGAAGGGACTCTGGCAATTTAAGGTGATGCCATTTGGATTATGCAATGCACCGGCAACCTTTGAGCGTTTGATGGAACAGGTGCTGGCGGGACTGCTGGGCGAAACCTGCCTAGTTTACCTCGATGACATCATCATTGTTGGACGGGATTTTGACGATCATCTAAGGAAATTGGAAAAGGTACTCGATAAGCTGCGTGGAGCAAATTTAAAGTTGAGTCCAAAGAAATGCTCTTTCTTCAAGCGCGAAGTGAATTATCTAGGACATGTTATTTCTGAGAGAGGAATTGAGACTGATCCAGCCAAGACTGCCGCTGTTAAGGAATGGCCGACACCTAAAGACAAAACGCAAGTTCGGGCATTTCTTGGATTGTGCTCGTATTATCGGCGGTTTGTGAAAGGATTCTCGGACATTGCCAAGCCTTTGCATCGATTGACAGAGGAGAAACGTGCCTTTATCTGGGACGAGGATTGTGAGCAAGCCTTTCGAGAACTAAAAGAACGGCTTTGTAACACACCAATTCTCGGATACCCCAGCGCGAAAGGAATATTCGTAGTTGATACGGATGCCAGCAATATTGGAATAGGAGGTGTCCTTTCACAACGCGATGGTGAGCAGGAGAAGGTTATTGCTTACTTCAGCAAGTCACTATCCAAGCCGGAGAAGAATTATTGCGTGACCAGGAGGGAATTGCTGGCCGTAGTCAAAACTCTGCACCATTTCAAGAAGTATTTACTGGGACGGAAATTTTTGATCAGAACTGATCACGCTGCTTTGAAATGGCTGCTTCAGTTTAAGGATCCCGAAGGCCAAGTAGCCAGATGGTTGGAACAACTTCAGGAATTTGACTTTGAAATCGAACATCGCGGCGGAAGAATTCATGGCAACGCAGATGCATTATCGAGACGCCCATGCGTGGAAGATTGCAAGCATTGTGCCAAGAAGGAAACTGCTTTTCTTAAGGTGATAAGGACTGATACTGTTGACGAGGCATGGGGAGACGATGCGATGAAATTAGAACAGGAAAGAGATGCAGATATCAAACCAATACTGGAGTGGCTACGAAGTGGTAACAAGCCAAGTTGGAGTGACGTCGCCCAATATAGCGCGGTAACGAAAGGTTTATGGGCACAGTGGAAAAGCCTTACGCTGCATAACGGACTTCTGTGCAGGAAATGGGAATCAACAAACGGCAAGGACGAGCATTTGCAATTGGTGGTGCCTCGTTCAAAAATAAGGGATGTATTAAAAGCGTTCCATGATGGATCTTCTGGAGGACATTTGGGAATTAGGAGGACTTTGGTGAAGATCAAGGAGAGGTTTTATTGGTTGCATTGCAAATATGACGTCGAAGATTGGTGCCGGAAATGCACTAGTTGTGCAGCTGTCAAGGGTCCACAAACAAGAAGCAGAGGGGCGATGAAAATCTACAATGTTGGTATGCCTTGGGAGAGAATAGCCTTAGACATCGCTGGACCATTTCCAATCACTGATTCGGGCAATCGCTACGTTTTAGTGGTTATGGATTATTTTACAAAATGGCCGGAGGTCTTTGCCATACCGAATCAAGAGGCAGTAACTGTAGCCACGAAGTTGGTAAACGAGGTATTCACCCGATTCGGAGTGCCCTTGGAGATGCACAGTGATCAAGGACGGAACTTTGAATCCCAAGTTTTCCAGGAAACTTGTAAACTTTTGGGAATCCATAAGACTCGAACGACCCCTTATCATCCACAGTCAGATGGAATGGTCGAACGCTTCAACCAAACATTGGAGCGACACTTAGCAAAGGTGGTTGACAGCCATCAGAGAGATTGGGACACTTACGTACCTCTCTTCTTGCTTGCCTATCGGACTGCTGTACATGAAAGTACCGCAAAGACGCCTGCATTTGCAAATTTTGGAAGGGAATTGAGATTACCGGCAGATCTTGTATCGGGCTGTCCACCTGGTGACTCTCGCACCGAGTTTAGTGATTACATAAGCGAGTTAAGGGCAAAAATGTTGGACATTTATGAGCAGATCAGGGAGGCCGGTCTTCAAGCTAGTGATCGCGCAAAGACGCGCTATGATCGACGAGCCAATTCTGTTGGGTTTGAAGAGGGGTCATTGGTCTGGCTTCATAATCCAGTCAGAAGGAAGGGAAAATCTCCAAAGCTGCAACCGAGTTGGGAAGGTCCTTACGAGATAGTCACGAAGATCAATGACATTACTTACAGAATTCGGAAGTCTTCAAGGAGCCCTTTGAAAGTTGTCCATATAGACAGGTTGGCGAGGTATTACGGCAGCAACGATGCTCGGGACGAGCGAATCTAAGAGGGGGGCAGTGTGACAGAAAACTCTTTGACATCATGACGTCAATGGATGGTTGTCAAACGTTGCCTAGAGATTGTAAATTTCGTCGTGAATTGTCAACACGAGTTGGTGTAATCGGTAAGGCGTGTGGATTACACCACAGAGACCCCGAGTTCGAGTCCCGCCGTAAACATGAAGTTTTTTAGTTGATGGAAGTTTTGTCGAACTTTCTGGAATATTTGAGTGAAAGTAATGAAAAATTAAGGAGCGAGAAGGAGAATAAATAAAAATGAATAACGAAATTATTGGAAGGTTCTGGAGGCATGACGATCAAAAAGAATAACGAAATTGAATGTTCTAGAACCTGACCAGGGGTATATAAGCGGAACTGCGGCTCACCGCTGGCAGTTGAGTTCTAAGTCCAAAGCGATTCGGAAGAAAAGGAAGAAGTGAAAAGAAGAAAAGTGAGTGAAATAGTGAAGTACAGTGAAATAGTGAAGTGCAGTCAGTTAAGTGAGTTAAGTCAGCGTGAACAGTGAACGGCAAAGTTGTGTCAGTCGGCCGGACTCTGCTGGAAAGGAACGCCGATAACTTATCCGTATCCGTGGACGCTGTCACTTAAGTGCAATAGAAAGTCTGAAAACCGGTATTAGTGTTTAATTTCATCCAATCCCGTAACCCAAGCCCGCATAGTTAGGAACGTGACGTCAGGCACGTAACAATACTATCTGTGAGTATGTATCCGCTTTTTATTCTTACCTTTACCTTAAATATGGTTTAGAGGTAGTCTTTTGAAGATTAGGGTACTATCAATAACTTGATTTTCAAAAGCTTGGATTTGTTAATAGAGGCACATATATATTCAATTATTGACATTATTTAAATAATCTGTTGCTACTTTTAAGTTACAAATGTATAAGGCACATAAGATGTTGAAACTATCAACAATTTTGCACAAGTTGGTATCAACAATCAATCTTAACTTTATGATTAAGGTTTTATAATAATATATATTATGTCAACTGTACGAGTCAGCGACTGTACATCATACGCACGCGCGATTCATGTCAGCAGTTCTTAGTTTATTCATTTCTTTATAATTATAGCAATCAATTTGTATTCAGTACATGTTCAACACTCAAATACATCAGTACTCATCAATCATTAGTTTAGTTGATAATATAGTCGACGAGTTAGTTAAGTGTATCAATAAATATCATCTCACCGGACTATCAAGCGACTTATTTCCACCTAGACTCCAAGTTGTGTGAGACTCACTCAATAACTCATACATCTTTATGGTCCTTCGAGCCGGATTCAACCAACGACATCCTCAGGGACAGAGTGCTTCTATCTACGATAGCGAATCGGTTTGACTGGTCTTCCACAAGCGGATCGCCCCAGTCAGATTGAGAAGGCGCACATATCGTAGTAGAAAATATATCTGATCCTGAGGTCATCAAACACCGGCAACAAACACAAAAGTTCATTGAAACACAGCAGCAACATTGTTAAAAGCATATTCAGGAACTCGAAGTATTCAATACTTATCTTTCAACATGGAGGGAGCTATTGAAACTCAATATCAAATCATGCAAGCCATGAACAACGTCTTGACAAACTTCAAAAAAGACGGACCTAGCCGCAAAACACCTACAAATATTAAGAAGAAAATAGACCTTCTCGACAAGTATTGGGCTGAGTTCCAGAACAATCACGAAAAAATTAGTGAGAGGGAAAATCTTACTCATCCATACTTTGCTCAAGATTCTTATGAGCAGACTAAGGAATTCTACAATAGCACTCGTGACTACTTAGTGAAGTATTTAAACCTAGACCAGAAACCAGTGTCTCCAATGTTGAAGTCATCTGCGTGGACATATGACCCAACACCCTCCACTTCACATAAAGCAGAGTCAGAACCCATTCAAGAACAAGGTGACGATGGAAAAGGAACCACGCCGCTTACAATACAGGTGCCAGAAGTACCAGAGCCCGAGACCAACAGCAAGGTAAGCGAAATGTTACGCAAACAAAGAAGCAACATCAAAGCTTTTCAAAGAAACGCGTCTAATATCAACTTGGACGTTCTTAAAGATAAATGGCAGTTTGAAGATGCCTTACAAGTATTAGAATTAAGATGGAAAGCAGTGGATACGCTTTATTGGGAGCTTGATAGTTTGCCCAATAATACCGACATACAATACGAGATGTCATACAATACTTGCGAAATTATTTACAACGAAATGAAGACCAAAATCAACTCAAAAATGTGGTCAGTTGCACATCGAGAAAAGTCTACACCGAAAATTGAGATTCCAACCTTTAATGGAAGTTATTTATATTGGACGGCATTTAAAGACTTATTCGTCGAAACGATTCACTCCAATCCATCCCTCTCGAATGCCCAGAGAATGCAGTTTCTGAAAAGTAAAGTTAAAGGTGAAGCTGAAAAACTTATTCATCATTTATCAATAAGCTCAGACAATTATGAAACAGCTTGGGAGATCCTCAATCACCGGTACAACAACAAGAAATTAATATTTTCCTCGCACGTCAATGCATTACTAAGTGTACCCAACACCCAGAACTTATCGGCAACATCAGTCAAACGGCTGCACGATACAACTAAAGAATGCCTGAATGCAATTAAAAACCTTGGCATTGATACATCGTCATGGGACCCATTGGTGGTCCATTTATTGACACAAAAATTGGATCCCATCACTCATAATGACTACTCAGAGTCATTAGATGACCCGCGCGAGTTACCAAAAATACAAGATTTTCTTAACTTTCTGGAAGGCAAGTTTGTATCATGGGAATCATCTCGTCGCAAACCGGAGTCATCTAGAACATCATATCAACCAGAGTCAGTACATAGCAACAAGAAATTTCACAATTCATACAAAGCATTCAGTACACATCATCAAAACGTGAATAATTATTTCAAATCGAATGCGCATGTAAATGATAATGAGGGCAGTACAAAATGCCCACATTGCAATCAAGAACATAAATTATTTTCGTGTAAAACATTTCTCGAATTACAACCCGAAGCTAAACGGAAGGCAGTTGCGAAATATAATTTATGCATAAACTGTCTACAAGCACATCGCAACGAATGTATGTCACGTAAAAGATGCCGCGTCTGCAAGTCTGATCATAATACCCTTCTTCACGACGCATATAGTAAAGGGAACGGACAGACATCAAACCATCGACCGGCACATCAAAATTCAGTTACTGACAGCAAAAGCAAAATTACCAACAGCAGTAGCAATCATGTATCTCAAGAAGACCTATCAGAAACATTGCTTACAACAGTATTGATCAAAGTAAAGGCATATGATGGGACACTGATAGTGTTAAGAGCTCTTCTTGACCAGGGTTCACAGACATCCCTGATAACTGAAAGAGCAGCCCAGTTGCTAAAATTGCCGCGCAGCCGATGCAAGGGTGTCATATTCGGCGTCGGAGCTACTGAAAACAATTGCAAAGGTAGCATAACGATCACGTGTAGCGCCATTCACAATGACTACACGTTTGACACGAATGTATTTATCATGCGCAATTTGGTAAATAAACTGCCCAATAAATCATTCAAAAAACCAGAATCATGGACATTTCTGGAAAACATATCATTGGCAGACCCAGAATTTTATGTGAGTCGTCCGGTAGACATTCTGCTTGGAGCCGAGATATACTCGAACATAATTCAAGAGGGTATCATCAGGCAAGATAATTCGCTTCCAGTTGCACAACAAACACGCTTGGGCTGGATTTTATGCGGAAACGTGCAAACCTTTCATTGCAATGTCGTAATCAATAACACAGACGACATTCAGAAATTTTGGTTAATTGAAGACATAGCAGAAAATTCAACCATGTCCCAAGACGATTTAGACGCCGTACAATATTACAAAGAGACGACAACTCGCAACGAAGATGGTCGCTACATTGTAAAAATACCATTCCAAACAAACTTTCAAGAAAGGTTGGGAGAGTCTAAATCTATGGCATCGGCACAGTTTCGTTCTCTTGAAAAGAAGTTCAGCAAACAACCGCAGCTAGCTGAGACCTACACCAACTTTATACAAGAGTATAAAGAACTAAAACATATGATTGAGTGTACTAGTAATACAACACCGAATTGTTATTTACCTCACCATGGAGTATATCGCGCCGATTCGACAACAACTGCACTTCGAGTAGTGTTCAACGCGTCAGCAAAAACATCTACAGGCTACACGTTGAATGAACTCATGAAGCGGGGTCCAAATTTACAGCAAGATCTCATGTCGTTGATCTTACGATGGCGACAATATCAGTACGCGTATACAGCAGATATTGAAAAAATGTATCGCCAGATACTTTGCAGCCGAGATCATCAAAATTACCAAAAAATATTGTGGCGGAGCTCTCCAAACCAATCATTACGTGAATACCAACTTGCCACAGTCACTTATGGCATGAAAGCAGCTCCATTTTTAGCCATGATGACATTGAAACAGTTGGCTACGGATGAAGGCTACAAATATCCCAACAGCAAAGCAGCAAACACATTGAAAGAAGACTTCTACATGGATGATCTTGTAAGCGGAAGTTTCACACTCTCGTCGGCGAAAAAACTACAGTCAGACTTGATCCAATTGCTCAGGTCCGGAGGGTTCAACTTACGCAAGTGGTCATCCAATAATGAAGAATTATTGCAAGATGTCAGCAATGCGTGTTCAAATCAATCTTCGTTTGACTTCAAACACGCAGAATCAACAAAAACACTTGGTCTAAAATGGCATCCTAGAGAAGATACATTTTCATTTGAATTGAAATTAAACGAACCAAAACCAACAGAAAAAGACACGAAACGCTCACTCTTGTCAGATATCTCAAAGATATTTGACCCGCTTGGATGGCTATCTCCAATTACCATCAAGCTAAAACTTTTGTTTAAACGGGTATGGTTATCTAACATACAATGGGATGAACAGCTTCCAGATGAAATCATTATCGAATGGAAGAAAATCAGATCAGAACTACACGACATAGACCAGTTCAGAATTCAAAGATGGTATCATATTGGAGAACACGACACTATTCAATTACACGGCTTTTGTGATGCATCAATCAAAGCTTACGCATGTGTCGTGTATTGCAAAATTAGAAATAACATCACAGTTGTTGCAGCAAAAACAAGACTTGTGCCTGACAACAAAAAGCTTACTTTGCCTCGACTGGAACTGAGTGGAGCGCAATTACTCGCAACGCTTATAAACAAAATCCAACAAGCTCTCCCTGAACGAGAAATCAGAATTTTTGGTTGGTCAGACTCTACTGCAGTTCTTGGATGGATTCAAGGAGGCATTAATCGATGGACACCATTTGTGGCAAACAGAGTGAAACAAATCACAAAAACAATAACTTCAGACAAATGGTACTACGTAAAATCAGCAGATAACCCAGCTGACTGTGCAAGCCGTGGCATCACAGTAGAAGGTCTTAAACAACACCAACTGTGGTGGAGCGGTCCTCAATTTCTTCATGAACTTGACGAATCATCAATAAAATCCAATCAAGTATACTTTACGAATGAAGAAGAAAAGAAAACAAAACAAACCAACGTCACGACTTTGAATGCACCTCATTGCGATGACATCATACAAAGCATACTACGTAAACACAGCAATATGATGCGCGCCACGCGAGTACTAGCATGGGTGTTACGTATCAGTCGACAACACAGCGCACGGACGGCATATTTAAATGCTGAGGAATTGAAAGTAGCAAAACATATGATTATAAAAAACACTCAAGAAATGGAGTTTGCAGATGAAATTACTAATTTAAAAATGGGAGAACAAATACATAAGAATAGCAAAATACTGAATCTTAACCCATTTTTAGATAAACATAACCTTTTAAGAGTTGGTGGCAGACTCAAACATGCAAATATTTCCGAAGACATGAAACATCCTTGCATCATACCACATAACAGCCGTGTTACGGATTTAATCATAGACCAAGCCCATAGCAACACGTTTCATGCAGGGCCTCGGATAACATTAGCGTACATCAGGCAGAGTTATTGGATACTAGGAGGAAACAGAGCTGTAAAAAAGCGCTTACATACGTGCATTACTTGCAAAAAGCAGAAAGCAACTAAACAAAAGCAAATGATGGGTGACTTACCTGAACCTCGATGTAATCCTTCTCGTCCTTTTCACCATACTGGGGTCGACTTCACGGGCTATGTTGACGTGAAACACAATAAAGGACGTACAAGCAAAACAAGTAAAGGATACATTGCAGTGTTCGTGTGCATGGTTACTAAAGCTGTGCATCTCGAACTTGTATCAGATTTAAGCTCAACATCATTCTTAGCTGCTTTGAAGCGTATGTCTGCACGTCGAGGCAAGCCACGCCACATCTACAGTGACAATGGTACCAACTTTGTTGGTGCCAACAAAGCATTACAACAGGAACTAGCAGAACTACGTAGAACTTTCAATGATGAGCTCTATTCTGAAATTAGTAATATGGATATTCAATGGCACTTTAATGCTCCATCGTGGCCGAGCGCTGGGGGTTTATGGGAAGCAGCTGTAAAAAGTCTGAAACATCATCTTCGACGCGTTGTAGGAGAGCAGAAACTCACGTTCGAGGAATACAGTACCTTGCTTGCCCAGCTCGAAGCATGTCTCAACAGTCGCCCGCTATGCGCAGTTACGGAGGATCCAGACGACTTAAACTACTTGACACCTTCTCATTTCTTAAGCAGTGGTCCTATATTAACGGTATTGGATACAGAAGATGATGACAGGACAAGATGGAAGAGGACGCAAAACATTTTTAAAGATATTTGGAGTAGATGGCAAGCTGAATATCTAGCTCAACTCTCTGCGAGAAGCAAGTGGCTTGTACCTCATGAAAATGTCAAGGTTGGCGATGTTGTCATAATTCATGAACCTAACCTGCCAGCAGGAAGATGGCTTCTAGGAAGAGTAATAGAAACGCATCCTGGTTGTGACGGTTTAACTAGAGTCGTCACACTAAAAACCAAAAATGGTAACATAAAACGCCCTGTGATTAAAGTATCTGTGCTTGTATCAGAATCAAAGACCACACACTTACCCGCTCATTCAGATAAAAGGACTGACAAGCAAGACTTCGAATCGAAGAAATCTCGATCAAACCGACCTGGATTAAGATCGCATTTGATAACAACGATATCCGCTTTGTTTTTCTTCATTACGACAGCATTCAGTCAGGACCAATCAATATTACCGTATACTTTGACAAAAATAAACACAGCACTTTATTTTGATAAAATATCGAATATGCAGTTCATACGAGATGAATGGAAACTCATCGTGTACTACGATATGAATCCGTACTGGGAAGGGTCAACAACGTTCAATAAATACCTGGAACAAATAAACAACGTATGCAAAAGAAGATCCAACAACGCAATTTGTGACATCATCCTTCTCCAACTAAATCATTCATATGACGAACTACAATACTATGACGCCATGTTACTCAGTCAGCATTTTAAAGAAAGCATGCGCAAGCGACGGGGCCTCATTGACGGTGTAGGCTACGTAGCTAATAGCTTATTCGGCGTGTTAGATCAACGATTTGCGGATAAATATGAAAAGGACATTTCTCTTATTAAGGAAAACGAAAAAAACCTGGCTCGTTTATGGAAAAACCAGACAACAGTAGTGGAAGCAGAGTACAATTTACTAAAAAGAACAGAATCTGCGATTAATCGCCAACACAAAGTTATTCACCAGCACCTGAACAATCTCACAAAAGCCACAAATACGTTAAGTAAAAACTTACAAGAACAAGAGGTCCTGAATGAGTTAGCTCTATCAACCATAATAGCAACAAACATGCTCTCAAAACTAAAGTCAATACAAGACATTTTGATTGACTCCATAACAGACATTCACCATGGCATGCTCAATGCACATGTACTCTCGCCAGGACAACTGCGTGACCAACTTAGCATTATCTCGGGACAGTTATCAAGAGAACTTTCTTTGCCAATAGAAAACGCACAAACTGAACTGTCGAAAGTTTTTCCTCTCCTGAGAGTCAAGGCCAGAATGACAAAGCAGTATCTTATATTTGAAATCAGAATACCACTGGTCAATAGAGAAAGATACGATCTGTATCAATTAATTCCAATCCCAGGACAACAAGACAACATAACAATTACCGTCATTCCTGTCTCAGATTACATTGCCATTGACTTACGTAAGGATACATACCTAACTATGACGAAGCAAGATATACAACAATGTATTCAGAATGGAGAATACAATCGTCTTTGCCAATCCCGAAAACCTGTCTTTCAATTTAAATCCGAAGACAGCTTATGTGTCAAAAACAAGTACACAGATAGGTGTCTTACAGACGTTGCAGCATGCCGCAACAATTGGATTGAATTAAACAAAATAAACACATACCTGTTTCACTGTTGCGGCCAGTGTACTATTCGTATCATATGTGAGCGTCAAATTACGGCAACACAAATAACAAAGGCCGGCGTTATAGCATTGAATTCCGATTGTGTAATCAAAGGTCAAGATTTTACTGTCTTTTCACATAAGATGCAGTATTCGGAAATGAATACTGCTGCTGAATCATTGCCTGAGGTAATCGCGCCGATCAACGAAATCATCAACGTTTCGGTGCCACAAGTCAATCTTACCTATATTGATGAGCAAGATTCACTACAACACATCAAGGAACAGATAGATCAAATGAAGTCCGAAAAGGCACTCCTCCCTGACATGTCCACCCATGATATTCATCAATACACCATCATCTACATTCTATTGTTGGGCGCAGTAATTTCAGCGCTAGCCTTCACATTTCGATGGTATTGTCGTCGTGGGAAGGGCAGCACCAACTTACAGTCGGACTTCGAACGACCGCAGCCGGTGCCGATAGCAGCTATGCACCAACAGGATAACGCCTCCTGCACGCCAGCGACACGACCAAGACGGGAGCCACCACTACCACACAATCAAGAATCCGTAGAACTATCAAACTTCTCTAGAATACTAAGTAGTATGAAGCGTCATAAGAACACGCCTCCTATTTTCACTAAATCTAAAGCTAGTGATAGTGATTAAGTATCAATTGTAAGCATAGATTTAAGTTATGAATTATAATTGGGTGAAATTTTATAAGTTTAGCATAAGAAATTTGTTAATCATTCATCTCATCTCTCTCGTCCGGGAATATGTACGAGTCAGCGACTGTACATCATACGCACGCGCGATTCATGTCAGCAGTTCTTAGTTTATTCATTTCTTTATAATTATAGCAATCAATTTGTATTCAGTACATGTTCAACACTCAAATACATCAGTACTCATCAATCATTAGTTTAGTTGATAATATAGTCGACGAGTTAGTTAAGTGTATCAATAAATATCATCTCACCGGACTATCAAGCGACTTATTTCCACCTAGACTCCAAGTTGTGTGAGACTCACTCAATAACTCATACATTAGTTATATAGTACATACATTGTTAGGTAAATTTGCATTACTTAACCCTTAATTTTGACGCGCGCGCTCCGCACTCTCAACCATATCGCCAATGAAACCGACATATTCGTCTGTACTCTGAGTGAATTCACAAGGATAGCTTTGTTTGTTATATGTTATAAAACTGTAGTCAAGTAAGGATATGTAGATATTATTGTTTAGGCATATAAGCTAGGCTATTGCATTGGGTACAAAACCTGTAAAAATAGTCTAAGTTTTGGAAAATAAATAAATAAATACTTACCATTACTACTGGTTTCCTTCCACCCAACTCCTTTAAATCATGAGGCATAATAAGTTTTTGAGGTAATTGTTTAGATAACGGGAGACCCCGTTACAACCTATTTTCTACTTGTTTTGCAACTTGTTACTACCGTATGATGTTAAAAACAAAGTATACTATTGTAGAATAACAAAAATTAAAGAAAGAGTCGTTGTAGTTTCTTTAGATTCAATAAATTAAAACTAATAAACAATAATACGCAGAACTTGTACTTTTCGCAGAAAGCAGAATGTCACTTAATCAATCAATAGTGATGTGGCCGATCGGGTTTTAAATGTAGACATCTCGAAATCGCAGCGACTTATAAGTGCAAACACATTTTTTCATGATTATTTGTTAACTTGTTAAATATAAATATTTGATTTTACACTTTAACTAGGTTCTTAATAATTTCTTATTCATTATGATAATTATTCTAGAACATATTTGTTCCGCGTATCCTGCCTGTCCGTCAAAGTTACCAGTATAAAAAACCTCTTTATTTACTCTTTGCTTTTCTGTGCGTGCATTGCTTTTATTTTATTTAGTCTGTGGACGCCTGTCGTCGTTGATTGACGACTCCGAGAAATAAAAGCAAGCGGACGCATTTTAGTTATAGTATTTGTGTTGTATTTTAGTGAAAAATGGCGAAAAGGAAAAATAAACCATTAATAGACTCAGACTCCAGTAGCGAGTGCTCAGATTTGGACTCAGTAAGCTACTTTTATTTAAAAACCTAAGGTTATAAGTTCACGTCCGTACGTAACGATTTGACGGCATTCTTCATTAATTTGACTGCGTAAATAGGCCAAGATCAATGTTCCTTCGTTCTAAATTCATCTTTTGCGCATTATGTGAAAAACAAACGCATTTACCTGGTTTCAGCAGGCAAAAAAACTTGAAAAGGCTCCCTAACTCTTCTGAGAAAACGGATGTTGTTTACGTTACGCTAAAGCTTAATAAATGGCTTCTGTTGTGTGAGTCATAAATAAAAATGAATGAAAGCTAATGTTCCCGCCTATAAAATTCCTTCACTTAGCTGCAGATGTTATAAGATGACAGACTCTAGATAATGATGATATGAGACATTTAGCAAAGTTTGGTGTAATTTAAAGTTTTAAACTAGTCATGGTATTTTAACTAAGTTATTCAGGCGAGAAATGTTCGTGGTTATATAATTTTTAGCTTAGACTTTCTCTTTTCAGCTAAATCAACACATCTGGTCTGTTATATATTTAGGTTACTATTGCTCTGAAAATTTTATTGCAGCTTAATTATGTATTTATTATCTGTTTGCCTTATGCTCATGACCTACATAACATCTGGACTCCAATAATAATTGGATATAAAAATACAGATTATTGTGAACATGAACTGCCAAGCTCTCAAAAAGTAATGCTAGTGTTGCATGGTATTTTATGACATCAGCTACTAATTTGAGGTTACTTACTGATTATTGATTATAGCAAAGTATATGTTTTATGATATTTAAATTGATCCAAACTTATGCTGGTGTCTGAAGCTTTAATGTGCAGTGTTGTTCTTATATGTATTTGTTGGGACAACATAACTTTTATATCTCGCATTGTTGTTTAAACTCGAAATGTCAGTATAGTTGTTGCACTGACTATTATTCTACAAATGTACAGGCATTTAATTTACTTGAACTACTTGATTTAATTATTGTAATTGTGATAATTATGGCCTATTTGTGCATTCATTTATTGAGTTCTTCTCTAAAGAAGTAACTGAATGTAAATTTACACACAATTTACAACACATTTTGTTTTCTGTTCTGTCCAAATACTTGTTATTAAGTCTACTCATTAATTAGAAAGTTTCAAATCAAAACAATCAAATCAAAATAATTTATTCCAAAAATAGGTACTTTTGAAACATCAAAATAGAATAATAGTCTGTAAGTCTGTTTGTCAGTGAAGCTAGGTTTCACATTCAGTGTTAAAATATTTATTCTTGCTTTTATTTTGCTCAGTTTAAATATTTAAAATGAAGATGTTCCAACTTGACAATCTCTAAATGATATTATCATGCCTTCCACAGCTTGCAGGAATAGGCAGACATTACATGCATCTACTTTGTAATTGCAATATCTTTTAGTCACACATTGTGCGTACTAATGTAGGTAGCAGATACTGTTCTTAACACTATATGACATTACATTATGGTCTGATCATAGAGTCAAACCCAAAAATCCTTTGATAGTCAGTAAAAATGGGTAGGTGGATATAATCTAAGACTATTCATACCTATACTTACGTAAAATTAAAATGTAAATGTTTAATGCAGTGATTTATTAATATAATATTATGTTTTTAACTTTCAGCAATTCCTGAATTTGGCTAAGAAAAAGAAAAAGCCAGAAGACTCCCCTCCACAGTCCAAGTCAAAGAAGTCTGGCTCTGGATCTGACAGTGAATCAGACTGGGATGATGATGACAACAAAAAATCTAATTGTAAGTGTGATGTTATACTGGGGCATGCTGTGGTGTCTGAATAAATAAAAAAACTGAATTTGTTAGCCTCATTATAACAGAACATATTTTCATAGCATTACAAGCATAAATTCAATGTTAACTATTTTTGATTTTTAGCAAAATCCTCATCCTCCTCGGGGTCAGACTCGGAGAGTGATGCCAGAAGTGATACATCGAAGAAAAAAGAAGCACCTCGCAGTACTAGAAAAACATCCTCAGAGCACTCAGATGACAGCCAAAAGAGAGTGGAGCCTAAAAAAGCAGAGAACAGGAGGAGCACTGATAGCGCAGAGTCTGCTAAGAAGAAGGAGACTTACAGTGAGCCTGAAGAAGGTCAGTACTCAGTGCCATGTCTACTCATCATCATCAAAGATGAGAGATCGCATGAGGTTACCAGAGCCTAATCCTTCCCCTCTCCCAATCCCTAAATCTCTAAATGCGTAATGCCGAAAAGGTCGCCTTCACACTCGTAGCTCCTCTGTTGCGGGTGTCCATGGGTGGCGCTGATTTCTTACCATCAGGTAATCCGTCTGCTCGTTTGCCGACCCTTTACATCAAAAAAACATCGTTATCATCAGCCTGTAATATTCCCAACCACCCCACAGTACTTGGGACTCACAACTCTACCAGTACATTGTTCTAATGAATAATACTCAGTATATGTATTTAGCAAATGTATACTTAGCTAAATATATAAATATACTCCTTGATTCTTCTATTATTAAATTATAAGTAAACATACAACACAAGCTAAGTGCTACATAGCTAACCCGCGGCAGCCGATGATTTGCTTGACATTACTGATTATTGGAAGATATTGGACAGTTGAAGTGAGCGCATGTTTTTCGTGTTTCAGGTGAAGTATCATCACATTCGTCAGACAACGACTCCATTGATTCAGAAGAAGAATTCGATGACGGGTGAGTGTAGCGTACCGACGCGAGGAGTGAACTAGTTGCTGTACTGGATGTAAGGCTTGCTTGGTAGTAGCTGCAACTTGTTGTATTCCTCGCAGGTATGACGAGAACCTGATGGGGGACGAGGAGGACAGAGCGCGGCTCGCCGCTATGTCGGAGAAGGAGAGGGAACAGGAGATATTCAAGCGCATCGAGAGGAGAGATCTCATGAAAACCAGGTCGGTGACACCTTTCTACTCTATTTTAATAATTTTCTGGAAATGTCAATAATGATTATTTTCTATAAATAAGTTTTATTCTAACAGACCTCTAAGTTTTTCCGGCATTTCTTCTCAGAGTAGTCAGATAGGAAATGCCGGCGTCATCTTGTTTTTATGTTGACGTGTAACAGTACCGTTTTAAGGCCTATTTGCAAAAATAAATTCATTGTTTCATTACTAGATAAGAATTAGCAACTTGTAAAGTTGTATTGTTTTCGAGTGAAATAGTAAGCAAATTGTTCTTAAACTTTTTAGCTACAAATATTAAGACTAAGTATTTATTAATGAAAGTGTTTATTCATTATTTTTTAGAAAAGATGAAATAATTAATTGTTGCTTTGGCAACTTAAGCCATGCGCCAGTGCTAGTTGATAGTATCACTACACGTTAACTAGTGCGACATGCATCCTAGTCATACATTTTCTTAAAGCAAAAAATATTGTCTGACAGTTATTATGAACCAATGATAAGTAGTAGAAGCTATGAATAAAAAGATATGAATTTTGAAATTAACCTATGGAAACAGGTAAAGTTACAAGCAAAAATGTTACTAATGTACTAATGGTACTAAATTTATATGGTATATTTATCTTAACTTTGTTTTTTTACTCTGTACGTTATGTTCGCTATACACCCTATAACCAGCGGACAATTAAGGCATTTCTACTGATATGCAATTTGTCGAATTCTGATTAGTAGTTTAAAAGTTACGAGGGAATAGATGAACATACATACATACATACTCGCCTTTTGCTTTGCCGTAGTCGGGCAAAAATTATATTCCAATTGTATTTTATATCGTTACTGTCGAAAAGGCCCTCAACGTTTTGAGAATGAGTACGAGGCGGTTTATTGAGTATTGTGCAGTGAGTAGTAGATGCATGGTATTCATCGATCACTAATATGCTATATATAATATTGCTTTTAACGAATACATAAAAAAAATAGAAAATAATATAGCTCATGATCCATCCAGTTTTTGGAAATATATAAAGGACAAGCGTAAGAATAGACAGCAGTGCAAAGAATATATTTATAGTAATAAAGTGGTTGAAGGACAAGAAGCTGCTAATGCATTTGCCGAGCACTTCAGTTCCATTTTTCATAAAAACTCGCCTTTCTTAGACGCGGAGACTGCTGAGCGGGAAGCAGTTCATGCAGGGTTTGTGTCTGGGGTTAGAATAGACTACATTCAAAATTCCGAACTACGGCGCGCTGTTAATAGCCTTAAGGTCTCATCAGCTTATGGCCCAGACAATATACCTGCTTTTTTAGTTAAAGACTGTGCGTCTGTTTTGGAAGTACCGCTACTGTATATTTACAACTTGTCACTTCGCCAATGTCTATATCCCAATAAATGGAAAGTAACCAGAGTCACCCCAGTACCTAAATGTGGATCGTCCAATGATGTGACCAACTTTCGACCCATCGCTATTCTCTCGGTTTTTGGAAAAATATTAGAATCCATTATCAATAAGTCAATCTATACCCAAATAGCGGGGCTACTTCATTCTTCACAACATGGATTTCGGCCAAAACGATCCACTTTGACCAACCATATTCACTTCGTAGACTATGCAAAAACTAGAGTCAAGTCAGGTTGCCAGGTCGATGCTGCGTACTTCGATTTTAAAAAAGCTTTCGACCTGGTCGACAATGACATTCTTCTTAGGAAATTAGCTTCTCTAGGTTTTTCTAAACCTCTTCTTAAATTTATGGCAAGTTACCTCAGGAATCGTAAACAGTATGTCAAGATAGGAGGATTTAAATCTGAAGAATACTTCACTCGCTCAGGTGTTAGTCAAGGAAGTACAATAGGTCCTACTCAATTTCTAATTATGATAAATGATTTGCCTACTGTACTCTCCACAGCACAATGTCTTATGTTTGCGGACGATTTAAAACTATTCCTGTCAGTGACTAACATTGAAGAGTGCACAGCGCTGCAGCGCGATATAGAAGCAGTCAATAACTGGAGCATCGAGAATAAATTATCTTTCAATACTTCGAAATGTAAAACAATTAGTTTTTCCCGATCTCGTTCTCCTATAAAAGCAACGTATTTATTAGATGGCGTACCATTAGAGCGTGTACTATCTATCAAAGATCTTGGCTTAATTATAGACTGTAAATTAAATTTTCGAGAACACATTGCGAACACTTGTAAAGCAGCTAACAAATGTCTAGGATTCATTATTAGAACATCATCCCAATTCAAAAATGTCCACGTAATAAGGCTTCTTTATAATTCCTATGTTCGTAGTAAATTAGAGTACAACGCTATTATTTGGAACCCCCAAGAAAAATTATACAGTGCTATGGTGGAAAAAATTCAGCGAAAATTTGCGAGGTACACAATCGACAAACGACAGTATGGGTATTATCCATTTCTATACCCTTCCTTATTTGTATCGGGGATGGTTAGTATTGACACTTTACTACTCAGACGCGATCTATCAATGTTAATGCACTATTACTTCTTGCTTATAAATAAGATCGACAATGCACCCGTACGTGAATGCATTTATTTCTATGTCCCTGACAAATACATGCGTAGTGGCAGACGGCAACATAGACTACTGTCGTGTCCACCTAGTTGGCCTCTCCTCCAGATGCACAACAGCCCTACTGCTCGCGCCGTATCATTAATAAATAGCTTTCTACAGAATACTCCGGATGCAGACATATTTTTTGATGCTCCTTATGTCATAAAGAAAATGTTCTACCCTTTTCTGAATAGTTTTATGAAATAATTTATGATTTTTTGTCTTTGTTAATTGTATACATATATATTTTATTATTGCATTGTAATCTTAGCTATTTTTCTGTAAGCTTAGTATAGATATAAGCGTTTTGGTGTTACTGTAAGCTTGTATTCTTATGAATAAATGAATTTGAATTTGATAATAAAGAACTAGATACACAATCCCATACAAAAGTTCGCTTCAAAACTGTCGCCAACTGTATTTAGGTACTTATACTTGAAATAAAAATGCATTAATGTAAATTAAACCTTAAATGCAACTCATAGAGTTGTTTTTACAAAGTGATGTACAAAATCTTAATACTTTTTGCGACCGAAGCTCTTGACAAACACAAATCATAAGAAATCGAACCATATTCGCATGTTTTTAAGTCGAATTTACAAAGTGTCAAAAATAAGCAATAAAATTTAACGACTTCGGCTCACCGCTAGGACAAAGAATGATTGGAGTCGAAATGTCTCGTAAGAAATATATTTCTTTGGTATTTTATAATTTATCAAAAAAAGAAAATACGCAAATTAAAACGCATTACTTATAGTATTCTTTTCTATAGGTTTGTTCATTTATTTACCAATGAAACTAATGCATATAGTTATAATTCTTTTTTTTTATTTTCGTCCTCCTTAATCCTTTCTATTCGAAGTCAAATAAAAAAGATGTAAAATAATAAGAAGAATATATATCTAAAGTAAGTACTGAAAATGTTGGCGTTATTGTTGTCAATTTTTCATATCGAACGGGTCTTGATGAAAGCTAAAAAAAAAATTTCTTTACTGCAGTTAAAATTAAATCCATTACATCTGCCTATTCCATATTTTAATAAACACAGTAAAGAAGTATAATATTAAATAAAAACTATTTTTTAATAAAAAAAACAATAAATAAAATTAGAAACAATAGCGTCTCCACTAAACGGAACAGAATCAATCCACGTAAACCGAACAACTTAAGTGGTCATGCTAGAGAATGATTTTAAGTTTAGTATAAGTGTCTTTATAAACTGTGTGCATTATAACCCCGGTTTTTGAATACGATTTCATTTGGAAAAAGTTTTAAAGTTGATTTCTTAATAAAATATCAATATTTAAAATATAATGATGACAATTATATAATGATAATATTATTACTTAACGAAAATATGAAATTTCATCCTTTTTTGCATCTTAGATGTGTGTGTTTTTGCAGTTTTTTAACGAGCACTGAGGCGTGTTTACCTTCGGAGCATTCGAGTGGTACTAAACTAAAACTACACCGCGATGTTGAGTTTGGTGGACTTTCAGTTGGGACATTTTTTTGCCACTGATTGTGTATCTAGTTCTTTATTAGTGATCGATGATGGTATTGTCCGTTATAGATGGGAGATCGAGCGCAAGTTGCGCCTGGCGCGTCGTTCTGCGGCGCTGGGGTCGGTGTCGCCGGGCGAGCTGGCGCGCCGCCGCGACGCGCGCCGCCGCCGCCGCGCCCAGCGGGACGCGCGACGCCGGGACCGACAGCGACAGCCTGCTGGTACTACACTATTACTATTATTACCTTTTTAAAAAAACGTTGCCGCACATTACGATTTTCCCCTGTGTCGTGGGTGCGTTTACAAACATACAATTTAGCATACATATCATTTGTGTATCCCAGAAAGTATTGTTCCGTGTGGGAACCCACGACACATTGCACAGCAACCTGTAGCCCAACCACTGCACCAAGCGTGCACTCACTATTGTCGTATTTATATTAATGTTAAATAAATACAACTTTACTCTCATAATTTATTCATAGTACGGATAGCAAACCGTTTTTATTTTTATTTCATAGGGTAAATCGGTAAACGAGCTGACAGATTACCTGATGGTGAAGTAATCGACGCAGTCCATGGACCCACACAACACCAAAGGAATTACTAGTGTGTTACCGGCCTTTTGACATTGAGGGTTTCAGATATTTAAGTATTGGGAAGGGATGAGGAGAGAGAGAGGGCTCGAGCCTCCGGTAACCTCATTTACACGGCGTAACACTACGCAAGGGGTGGCAGTGGTATCACTCGGGCCGCTCCGAAACTAGGCTCATGCCACACTTTACCGTGGCGCGAAATTGAAGATGTCAATTGAGCATTGCTGGGCTGCTGTACATTGTTGTGTCTGTACAGAGACGGAGGAGCGGATGGAGCCTGCCCCGCCCGCGGAGCCCGAACAGGAGAAGGAGCCCCCCCCGCCCAGCCCCGGGGAGATACTCGACGACAACAAGGACACTGGTACTGCAGCATTCATTGCTTGTGTTCATTTGGGGACTTAGTGTTACCTAGAGTTTGTATGGCGCGGGACGGGAAGATGAACACTGCACTCGCAACACACTGCGAGCTTGCTGTCGACGCACTGTACAAACTTTAATACTATCTTTACGCTATTAAATCGGTAAACTATAGTACAAAATAACTAGCCACAGTTTTATATTGTTATGCAGTGGGACATCGATAAATTAATCGAATACAGTAGTTTTCAATTTGTGAAATACAATAATTTTATGCAAATGTCGAAACGATGCCTTTCTATGAAACATGTATCAAACTCCAAATTATGACGTCATCGTATTTATCAGGGAACAAGTTTACTTATTTCTTGAAATGTACTAAAACTTAGGAAATTACCCAGTGGCATGTTAATATCGCAGTGTAATTAATGTTCCAGATCGTTCCGAGCGTGTCGGGTCCCCGACGTTCGGCAAGACGGAGCGCAAGCGGAACGTGGACGACAAGCGGCAGAACGCCATGGCCGCGCTCCGCGCCCAGCGAGACGCCAAGGCCACGCGCGTCGAGCTCTCGCGACAGCGCCGCAGGCAGGAACAGGCCTCGCGGGACGATCACGACACTGACGTACGGATATCATTGAAGACTCGTCTATTGTACATGATACGCGACATTCACATTAGCCCTTTAAGGCCGCTATTCCTCTACATTACTAGCGTTGACGTCAACGTCGCGTGTACCCAGCGTCGACGCCGCACTAACGTTCACTGAACGCGAAGTTAACGTCGCGTCTGTTAGCAACATATACAATCTCGCCGCCCTGCTCTATCTAATGTATTCTGGCATACACTCAACAAAGGCGATGTTAACGTTGCACAGACGCGGCGTCAACGCTGCACAAACAGAACGTCCTTTGGAATAGCGGCCTTACTCAAATCATTTTCATAAAGTGCCAGTACACATTGCATTGAGCACTCATATACACCAGTACTCCCTACATCAAAATAGATAGAATTAGTTACTTGTTGGCGAAGTACATACATGTATAATAAACAAATATTCTTAGACTATCAATGATTTCTTTCCATCTACATATCAAGTTCTGTACGCCACATCCAGTCAGCAACAATCTTTATGGTCCTTCTAGCCGCATATAAACTAGCTACCTATGCATAATATATATCGAATAACTTGTAAAGACTTTTATATCGCAAATTAACCATTGTATAATTATTATCACAAAGACTCTAGAGTTTCATATCCGACGGTTTTTTCGGAAACGATGTCAATTTAATAAAATAAGATTGTAGTCAGGGAAAGTGGTATAATATAGTTGTACGTGTCGCAGGACGCGGACGCAGAGATCATCGGCGGGTCGAGCAAGCAGAGCGTCAAGCTGAAGGCGTCCGACATCTACTCCGACGACTCCGCATCCGACTCCGACGACAACAAGTCCCAGGGTAACATATACCTCCACTACTCAATATCTTTATTGCTTTGTACATGTCAAACGTGGTAACAATTTGTGTCAGATCAATTATGGATCCTGTAGGGCACAGCAAAATAAGGCAACAGGAGACATGAAGCTCTGTTTAATATCTTAAAATAACTTAATTATATTTAAACTATACTTAAAAACACGTAAAATATATTATACAGATCATTAATATCACATTACTTAAGCTACAATTTATTATATTATCTAGGTATCTGACTAAATTTACTTGTTTACCTCTCCCGCCACACTTTTATACGAATTCTGCTTCTAAAGGACTTCTGAAAACAAAACCAGCGCTGGCATTACTCCGGTTAATGAGACCTAGTCACGACGAAGTGTTAGAAACTTTACAGTATCAGAAAATGATTTTTTTAATTTTTTAACGTGATAGATCGGCAATCAAGCTTCAGGATTACCTGATGGTAAGCAATCAGCGTCGCCCATGGATACCCGCAACAACAGAGCAATTACGGGTGCGTTGCCGATCTTTTAGGGATCGGGGATTTGGAGGTTTAGGGATTGCGAGAGGGTAAGGATACGGCCCCAGGTAACCTCACTCATACGGCGGAACACATCATTGTGGTTGTTTGACGCCGGTTTTCCGTCAGGCCGTGGTATCATTTCGGTCGTGCCGACCCATTCGTGCCAAAACTTGGCTCTCTTTAGATATCATATATATCTAGAGTTAAGATATGAATAAAGCAACGCTTTGTTCCAGGCCGGCGCAGCTCGTCGAGCTCAGCGTCGTCGGGCGGCGAGGAGGACGACTCCAAGCGCGAGCGGGAACAGGTCGAGGTCAAGTACGCAGACACCAAGGAACAGATCAACAAGCTCAGGCTCAGCAGGTACCCTCAACTTGTACATTATATTCATCTTAATACCTTAAGGCTGGCCGTGTAACATCCATGCAAGTTTTCCATTTTAAATTTCTACTTAGAATAATCCATTAGTCGGAGTTTATTCGTGATGTTTGACTTGTGTTCTTGAATGAAACAAGTACAAATACAATATTATTGTTGTTACTAAGTTATTTGTAGTAAAGCGTGTGTATTGTCCCAGGTTCAAGTTGGAGAGGTTGGTGCACCTTCCGTTCTTCGCGCGCGTCGTGACGGGCTGCTTCGTCCGCATCGGCATCGGGAACAACAACGGGAACCCCGTCTACAGGGTACGGAATGCACTACTGCTGGACACGACACTCAATTATAATTATATTTTGGCATATGCGGATTATAATTATGCGTTCCTTTCGTCCTTGCGTCACTGCAGGGGTGCCTACTGAAAATTAAGGTTGGATGCTCATTGCGCTCCGCTTTTGCTGACCCGTTCGGATTGTGTCTGCCAACACTGCGTAGCATGTTATGTAACTGTTATCAAACGCCTGTCTTAGTTATAATTTATTTTATTTTTGTCCTTGGCATTCATGCCTTTTGCCTGAATAAATTGAAATGTTTGAATCCGCAATATGGTGCAGGTGGCGGAGATCGTGGACGTGTACGAGACGGGCAAGGTGTACAACCTGGGCGCGACGCGGACCAACAAGGGCCTGAAGCTGCGCCATGCCACGCAGGATCGCGTCTTCCGTCTCGAGTTCGTCAGCAACCAGGACTTCACCGACACAGAGTTCCACAAGTGGAACAAGGCCATCAAGGACGCCAACAAGAAGCCCCCCACCATGGACTTCGTCCGGAACAAGATACAGGAGGTCAAGGAGGCCCTCATGTACGAGTTCAAGGTCAGTTACACGCACACTAACGCGACACCATTCCTGTCTACACGTCAGCTATGAACTTCCAAGCGTGAATGACGTTGAACAAGATCCATCCAAGACCCTAGCCCCGAGTTATGTTGCTATGACCACCCATAGTCGACACTATTTGCTTACCAAATGATTCGTTCGCTCATTAATCACCATCCTATGGCAAACAATCTATTAACACACACCAAAAACTGGAGTTTGCTGGTAAAAATATGTGCTAATGAATATCAAATAATGGTGATTGGCAGGAGGAGGACATTGAGAAGATAGTAGCGGAGAAGGAACGGTTCCGGTCGCACCCCACCAACTACGCCATGAAGAAGACGCAGCTCATGAAGGAGCGAGACGTCGCCCAGCTCAGGTACATCGCTACTCTATACTGCGAAACAGTCTTATCTGTCAATTAACTTACAGCGTCATCATTCATATATGCCCGGTTCCTATATTTAACGAATCGTCGTTGTATACGCATTACGACCAAATGACATTACGAATAGTTATCTTGGCCGTCTACTGACGGTTAAAATATTTATAGAAAAACCACAGACACCATAGATCTCCATACAATTCGCTTACCGATATCCGTTAGTTGCAAACCGTCAGTAAGTTGCACGACGAGACGTTTGTTATAGGAACGGTTTTAGCTTACGAGTCGTATATAAAACTATTATTCGTAACTAAAACGGATCGTTTCTCAATTATAGGAACCGGGCATTAATCATCGCATGGAACGTTGACTTGAGTAACTGTTTATATGCATTGTAAATATTTGTTATTTTACCCGTCACTTCAATAGACTTACTATGACTTCTGAATTTCGTACAATTTCTTCTTAGAGTAGTATTGATGTATTAAATTCATTAAATGTACATGTAAAATAAAATGTTTGTTACAGAGGTGACGATGAGACAGTGATGGAGCTGAACGCAAAGATCCAGGAACTCGAGGAGCGAGCCAGTCAGCTCGACAAGACGAGGACTTCCTCCATACAGAGCATCTCCTACATAAACAACAGGAACAGGAAGCTCAACGTGGAGACCGCGGAGAAGGCCATCATGGAGGAGGTGAAGGCCAACAAGGGCAAGAAGGTGGACGATCCCTTCACGCGGCGGAGTACCAAGCCCGTCATGAACTTCAAGTCCGGGGGCAGCAAAGCACCGGTACGTATCATCATTATCGTGTTCTGTTTTAACTATCATGTTGTTATATTTAGATCTATATTTGTTTACAAGTCCCTTACTGAAAATGTTTGCTTTTGAACGAGTTATTCTTTATTGAGCTTTTCCTACTACGTTATTTGTGGATGGGTGGGGTGAGGTGGTTCGTACTTGTATAACCATGAAGTGTCCCACAGGAGGCGCGGGCCGAGGAGGCGCCCCCCGAGCCCAGCGCCCCCAGCGCGCCCCGCGCCCCCGACCGCGCCCCCGAGCCGGCGGCGCGGCCCGCGCGCCCCCCCGCGGCAGACGCGGCCCGGCCGGGGGGCGGGGGCGCAGGGGGCGCTGGGGGCGCGGCCAGCCTGTACTCGCTGCACGACTTCGACATCAGCATCGAGCTGGACCTGCCGGCGCCGCGCCCCCCGCCGGCCGCGCCCCGCGCGCCCCCGCCCGCGCCGCGCGACCCCGGCCCGCGACGCTCCCTCAACCTGGACGAGTACAAGAAGCGCCACGGACTTATATAGGGGGAGGGGGGGCGGACTGTGCCAGTGCCAGTGAAGTGATTACGGGAGTCGAACGTTCGCGGGACGTGATTAGTTAATAATTCATATTGTTTTATCTGTATAACGATGTTACTGCGTTTTATTTTATATTACACAATTATGTATCGAGCCGGTCGGATTGTCATACAATCGCCGATGCGTCACTCGTCCACTCGTGTGTGTCGATATGTTACTGTACCTTAAAAATGTTGAGTGTAACAATTAACAATATAAAATGTCGGTGTCCACGAATTCCTTGCGAAAATACTTGGAATGAGGTTACACTCAATATTTTTGATATGATGAATCAATGACAAATGGAGTGTCCTTTGCATCCTACTGCCAACCTGCATCCCGCTCCGCGTACCGAGGTACATGGTATACAGCAATATGTATCCAAGTCGAAGCCTCTTGTTTCATTTTCCGTCCAATTACATTTGGTGAATACTAGAAACAGTGGTCGTACTCCCCGCGAGTCCTGTATAGTCGGGCAGTAATACTGCGGGACACTCCGGTAGGTCGTGCGTGTGGAGCTAAGACTTAGACTTACAATGTATGTATTTACCTCCAATGTGGCGGATGCCTGGTAGCCTTAATTAATCTAAGTAGTTGTTATAGCTTATTTATTATTATCCCTGTCCCGGCCGCAGCCGGTGCCCTCTGTGGGCTGGCAGGCCGGACAGTTTTAGTATTCCTTTTTACTGTATATTGTATGAATTCAACTTGCAAGAGCAATAAAAATGTAAGAAATGTATTTAATAAATGAATGATAAGAAGCTAGACTAGTGAAACCGCCATGTGACGCAAATGTTGCAAAATCGAACTACAAACAAAATATAGTTCTCGAATAGTATCGTTTTGGTTGGAGAGCGCCTACTTCGCGCCTGATAGAAAGTGTGGAAATACGTTTATAGGCAAAACTTTCCAAAAACTACGTCACTGCGGATTGCGCAATTCCTCGTTATGATTTAATTTTTACGTTAGCAGTTATATAAATATATTACGTGAGCCGTGGAGGGGTGGAGTCGCGGGATCCGCTAGTGTCGCAGTCGACAGTTCCTCGCAACAATTCGTGTTCAAACATTTGTACCGTTGTAATAGTTGTGTACTTTATTTATTTGACTATGAACAAATTGATAATGGTTAATACTTAATTCTTGTAAATGGAAGCTCAAAAGCTTAAATAAAATTTGATAAAACGAGTCTCGAAGCATTTTATTTCCATCAAAACATTGCCATACTGGTGGCGGGGATCTTGCGAGAGTCGATGTTAGTGCTCGTATGTGAGTGTGCAAGCTCGACATGAAGTTGTAGATGTGGGGAGTTAGATGAAGCCAGCCGGGGCCTGCTTGATCCGGCCCGTGGTGACCTTGTCCTTGACGTCGACGCGCGCGCTGGTGTAGAAGCCGATGGAGATCTTCTCGATGGAGCTGACGGTGCGGGCCAGGCCGCCGGCCAGCTGGACGGAGGAGACGGGGAAGGCCCAGAAGTAGTGTCCGCGGTACTTGTTGCGGTAGTTGGCGAAGACGACGCCCTCGAGGCGCGCCTCGTACTCGACCTCGAGGTCCAGCGTGCCCTGCGTCGCCGTCAGGCTGGCCACCACGCCCTGCCCCGGCGCCAACTCCACCTCGACGCCCGTCGACGAGCCCAGCGTCGCCGACTTCTCCTTCGTCGTGTCGTTACCCCAGCTGGCCGCGTACGACAGACTAGTCTTTCCCCCTGCGCTGCCCGCAGCAAAGTTGACGCTGTACTCGATCTCCTGGCCCACAGTCAGCTCTCCCCCGACCGACCAGGTGTTGGAGACGGTCTCTTGAATCTCCTGCTTGATGGCGGCGTTATACTTGGCCTTGACTCCGCTGTGGTTCTCAAACTCCCGCGTGGCCACGATCACAGGTTTGGTGTGCACTCCCAGGATCCTCGTTCTGATAGGTTTAAGGATCCTCTTCACTTGTTCCCAATTGTAAGTCTTGTAGACGTCGTTCCACGGCGTCGGGCTCCTCACGTACACGTCAGTGGGCGCCGCGTCGGCAAACTTCTCGACGGCTCGCTTGAGGCTGCGGTCCCCAATGTCGAAGGTCTCTCGCTCCCGGTCGCTGATAATCTCAACATCCTCGCCCCCGTACTGCACCTCCGCCTCCGCTTCCGAGGTCGCAGCTGTTATCTTTATAGATATCCGACACTCCACGAGCGCCGGGATTAAAAAGAGTAGAAAATATTTGGACACCATTGTCACCTGTAAACAGACACCGAACAGTTACAAACAGCACAACAACAGCCATGGCTCAGAGTCACGTTCAGGAAGAATACAACAATCTGCATACAATAAATGAACGCGTGTTTACCTGATCAGTCTGAGATGTCCAATAATCATTCCCCGACCGTCAGCAAGTCTATATATTCTGTAAAAGGTATGTTATCGCGACGCGTAACAGGATTTTAACTAAAATATGAATTAATTGAACCACTAATGTGGCAACCAATTAGACAAACAAGTCTACAATCACTTCAATATTGATTTTAAACTGCCTTTCTTACGAGATAGCTCGGCAAACGAGCAGACGCATCAGCTGATGGTAAGCTATCATCAGTGCCCTCCATGGACAACTGCAACATCTGAAGAGTTACAAGTCCGCACTGTCAAAAGTGCACAAGCGGCTTTATGAGGTGAGGATTAGTAACCTCGTGTGAGGTCGTAGTAGTGTATCACTGGTCTGGTCAAAACATAGAGCCTCTTTACGGTATCAATTCCGAATAATGTTTTTATTGAGCAGCATCACACATTAAGGGTTTAAGTATTATACTTATAAACTCTCAAGTGTGTGATACCAGTGGTGGTAATACAAGTGCCTTGCCGGCCTTTTAGGGATTAGGGTTTGAGAAGGGATGGGACGAGGGAAGGGATTGCCTGCTCTGGTAACCTTAGGTACTCACACGGCAAACCACATGGTTGTTTCATGCCAGTTTTCTACGAGTGTTATCACACACTCCGGTAGAGTCGACCAATTCTTGCCGAAGCATGGCTATCCCAAGTAAGTAGTCAGTATCGGTATAGTACCAATTTGGCTTTTTCCAAATTATGTTTGTAATGTGCATGTGCTTTAGTATGCTTGTTTGTGCTAAAATTTATTTAGACACCGTTTTTATACGGTGAAGGTTAACATCGTGCGAAGACGAATGGATATTAGCTATATTCAAATTACAAATTTGAATTCGCTAATCCGCCTTGAGCAAGCGAGCTTCAATAATGCTAATTTATTTATTATCTTGTAAGACCGTTTAAGAGCATCTAGTTTTTATACAAACCTTCTAAATCTATATATACATATTACCGGCCAAGGGTGTATCGGGCTACGCTCAGTGTAGGGTTCCGTAACCCGTCCCCTACCTAGTTATCTAAAAGTTATTGTAAATCTTAAAACTGCAGTTCAATTTTAAGTAGCAAAAGTACAGCGCCCCATCTCATTAATTTTTTTGTATTTGTACAGTTCAACCTAATGAAGTCAAGGTTATTTCCATATTTTATTACCTTAAGGTTCAAAAGTTACAGAGGGGGACGCCTTAAGTTTTGGAGCGATTATTTCCTTTAATATCGACATAATCAAAAAATGATCGCAGTTAACCCCTATTTACTTTTAAATACGTATCCAACAATATATCACACGTTAGGGTTGATGAAAAATGGGCGGAGTGGTATCCAAACATTTTTATTTTCACCTTTTTTTAACACCTTGCCGGCGTGATTTATACCTACTATAGATATTGGTGCCAAGGTTCAGCTTTCTAGTGCTAACGATCACTGTGATTATCCGCGGACGGACATACAGATAATATAATAACTCAACAATTTTGAATTTTTTTTTTGTTTTGTTATTGTTAGGAGAAAGTTCTTAGGTAATGTAAACGGCAGTAACGGGGTATTCAACCCTTTCGGCGGCACCGGGTCGCCATACCCGTGCGAAGTAGGGGCGGTCCGCTAATCAGAAATAAAAGTAAAGGAGAAGTCAAATACGATATGCCGGCCACATTCAGTTTTCTTTATAAGTATTGTACATGTGACAAAATAAATTCATTGTTCTATTGTTCGGTTCAGTAGTATCCATGATGTCGGATTCGAGAGTTTGTTTGGATGCTCGTGACATACCTACTAGATGGGGGTTGCAAATGAAAACACACGTCAAGTAACAAAAATATATTATTATTGTACAATGTATTTACACATAACATCTATCTATACATTTGTTATCTCTTTCTAACATAATATATTGATCTATTTGTACAACGTTATCCGGGAATAGCTTACACATAAGACGCCCTGCCCCACAGGGGGCGACACTGGGCCACATCTCTTTAGATTCAATATTTCGACTATTGCTTACATTACATAATATCACGTCTGTCCTTCCCCAGAGGTAGAAAGAGGCTGCACAACCATGATCGGTGTCTACTGACGATTCTGAATTCTGAATATAATTTAAAATGAAAATAATGAACTCGGTATTGGATGGCACCCAATACTTGGCGATCATGAAGCGTTTGATGAGGGTCTAGTCTACTGCCATATATTCTCAAAACTTGGTGTTACACGTTACAAGTGTGTGAGGCTGTGGCAGTAGATACGCTGTTGAAGTGTCACAGTCACAGTAAGACACGGGCACTGGGCACTAGTCCGCCTTGTCGGCGGCGGGGTCGACCGCGGCCTGGTCGCGGCGCCGCGCCAGCAGGCGGGCCCCCAGGTACCCCAGCACGGACCCCGCGGCGGCTGCCACGGCCCCCGCCTTGGCCCCCACAACGAGCCCCACGGGCCCCGCCGCCACCAGCCCCAGCGCCGCCCCACCCGCGCCCCACGCCCCCGCGCGCAACCTAAACACGAAGCAACTGTGTCAACGCATCTTGGATGCCGCAATAATGAGTACTTTGGTCATTTTCGATGGTATCATGGTGCACGGTACATCAAAACAAAAAGCCCTTAATTCGTGCCCAATTCTGCTATCGAGTATGACGTGTAAGTATCACTAGCACAACCAAGGTTAGACATGCATAAAGCTGAATTATAAAATTGCGATCTTTAGGTCATCCGCAAACCGTGGAGATGATGCCCCCTCACCTCTCCCCGGCCGCGAGGTGTTGTCGCGCGGCGCTGACGTTGTCGGCGGCCACCGCCACGCTGGACTCCGCCGCCGCCACCTGCAACACGCGGCGCTAGTACGTCGCTCGGGGCTGCTGCACTACTGCCTACTGGCATACTACCATACTACGGACCTGGTCCCGCTGGGCGAGGGCGGCGCGCTGCGTGTCTTCCCAGACCTGGTGCAGCGCGAGTAGCTCTGCCTGCAACTCGCTACAGCCGCGGAGCAAGGCTTCACGTTCTTGCAGGTTGATTTCCTATTGGGGCAAGGTTTGGGTTTCATGTCGTTCTAAATTTTTCAAAAGTTAAGTATGGGCTGCTAAAGTTTTTGGGGTAAGTGCGTCGTACCTGTTCATCGACGTAGAGTTGTATATCTCCGGCCAGCAGGTCGGCCCCGGGCTGGGCGTGCGCCACCACCCCCACCGACTCCGTGGACACCGCGCTGGCCGCCAACGGCGCCGCGTCCGGGCTGCCCCGAGCTATCGGCTGCGGGGCGCTGCCTATCGGGGCAACACTGCAGCGTTAGCTTATACTCAGACTCCAAAGACATGCGTCGCGCTAGCAGGCAGTTACCGAGGTAGTCCCGCACGGCGCGCAGCGTGGCGTCCCGCGAGCGCTGCGTGAGCGCGTCGAAGCGCGCGCGGTCGGTCCCCCGCACGCGGCGCCGCAGCGCGCCGAGCTCCGTGAGCAGCTCGCGCAGGCGGGCCGCCGCGCGCGCCGCCTCCGTCGCCGACGCCCGCGCGCGCCGCCACTCGCCCGCCCGCTCGTACTGCAACCACTCCGCACTACTCACACTGCCACGCTCGCAACCACTTACTGTGCCATTTATTCATTATATAACTCATAGTAAATATCAAGTAGGAAGTACCTATAATGATAATAATTGTTCAGCAATCATCAACATGGCTGCAAATAACAGATCCACAACTACTAAGCATCGCGCAGACATGGATGGAGGTAGTTATGCATGTTGACGCTGTTTATGCGTGTTTGACGAGGTTTCACATGTACTGCTTGTTAAGAAACACGCCGCGTCTGAGACATCACGGGTGATCTTTTAAAGTGGTTTGGTTCCTATCTTACTTGTTGGGATATTTTCTAATGTTTAAAGTCTGTGCCTTTCCTCCTCTCCCATAATCATTCTATGCTGTGCCTGACAGGGTCCAAACTTGTGTACTTATTACTCCAGCGACTCATGTTTATTTTTTATGGTATAGGTTGATAAACGAGCAAACAGATGACGGACCTGATGGTAAGCAATCAGAGCCGCCCATGGACACCCGCAACACTAAAGGAGTTAGGAGTGCATTGCCAGCCTTTTAGGTATAAGGGTTTTGGATATTATTTAAGGATTGAGGAGGGACGGGGGGGGGGGGGGGGGGCACAATCCATCCATATTTTCTTTGGTCTATAAAGTGAATATGAATAGGTTCTGACACTACATGAGCAATTATTAGGTAATTCATCAACTGATGGGAATTTCTCCATTTTAATAACTTGATTAAAAAGTAGGAAAATATACATATATCTATATTATATTAATTATTTTAATTATAAATATAGTATAGACCTAGTGTGCGAAAGGGGCAAGTTGACATGATTTCTATAAAATGAATTTAGTAATATTGTATTACATTATAGACATGTTTATGAAAGTTGGTTAAAATAAATCACTCCACATACTTCACCCTAACCCGAATTATAGGATACATGAGTATAGTATATACATAGGAAAAACTATTATTTAAGCAGTTTTATCTATGTTCTTAACTGCATAGGATCATTATTGGGGAGATGTTATTCAGGAGAAATAATTTACTTCTACAAACTGTAACAATACTATTTCCAATGTGTGAATGTGCTTTCGGGAATCTATTTCCATACTTGTCAATCACAATATTCACATTAATTAGTGTGCGTAAAACTTAAATTATTAAATAACAAACGAAATGACTTATTTATTAGTTACAATACGAATCATTCAAATATGTGCAACACGCATTAAGAGAGTGTCTGTTACGCAAACTGGTGGCACGGGCTGTCGAGCTGTTCCAGCTAAACAAAGGGTATAGAAATAGAGTACGACGCACGTTACCTTGATAATATTCGCCTTATGTTGTCGCAATAAATCCAAGTGATGAGGAATTGCTACCTCGTTAAACTTTGTTAAAGAAAACTCCACCCGCTTTAATGGCAACGTGTCCTCGTCATCCATAACGGACTTATTATAATAATATATTAAAGTTATAAAAATATGTTGTTTATTTTGAAATCAAATCACTTTGTGACATCTCAATGAAATTTTGTAAATTTTGTATCGTTACTTGACAGTTGACAAGTTTGATTGACACAGACAAATTTAAAAGTCGTCAAACATCAAAGCTAGTGATGCTATAACTTTGACTTGATAATAGATATTGTAAAGATTATTTGTCTGATATTATATACCTAGTATTTAAGTCTTAGAGACAGTATAGCCGTTTGACTACAAAATTCATAAAAATCTTATATCACGACTTCAATTAAGCTTGCTCATCGCTAGGTAAAATAATTATAAATTACAGGAAAACTAGAAACATTATTTATTTTAGTTTAAATAAATGTAGTGCGGGTTTTTTCAAAGAAAGAAAGGATCATGTCAAAGAAATATTATGCACATAGTATGAAACGAAGTCCAACGAGTATATATTATAATAAATATAACTAATTCATGATGGATGAAATGGCGACAGGTCACTGGAACAACTTGCGACCCACGGATGCCCCTCAGGTTGAAGGGTAAAATCTACAAGTCAGTGATAAGGCCTGTCCTACTGTATGGGTCAGAATGTTGGGCTCTGAAAAAGACGGATGAAAAGCGATTGCATGTAGCAGAGATGAGAATGCTGAGATGGATGTGTGGTGTGACGAGATTGGATAAAGTGAGAAATGAGTATATTAGAGGAAGTTTGAAAGTGGCGCCAGTGACTGAAAAGTTGAAAGGGAACCGTTTGTCTTGGTATGGCCATGTGAAAAGGAGGGATGAAAAGCATGTAACAAAAAAAGTCATGTGTATAAATGTGGATGGATGGAGAGGCAGGGGGAGACCAAAGAAAATATGGATGGATTGTGTGAGAAGTGATATGGAAAACAGAGGAGTTAGCGATAGCGTGACGAGTGACAGGACAGAATGGAAGAAAAAAACATATTGCGCCGACCCCAAATAAAACGGGACAAGGGCAGGAAGATGATGATGAAATATAACTAATTCATTTATTGGTTTCGGTCCCTATGCTGTGTGCCATTATTTCATTACGTACTAACAATGTATGTGTATAATTATGTAAATATGATTCGACGGTATTTTTACTATTTTCGTGAGCTGTTTTTTTTGTTGGTGTTGGCAACACTGTTCTTGTCGTTAGTTCAACTTATTGGTTTAAAAGACTTGTATCCAGGCCATAAACTCCAAAAAAAAGTAATAGTTCAACTCAGTTGTCAATTTTAGACGGTTGTGATTGTGAGTGAAGTTCAGTCAACAAGTCAGTGTCACTGAATGTACTAAATTAGCGTTATCGTTTTCTTTGCCAATTTACTCTAGATTATTCTCATTGTGTGGTGTTTAAACTTAATATTTTGTATTAACAATTTTATACATGCTGCTCAATTAGTTTCGTAGAGCACAATCGTGTGTTCCGAATCTGCATCATAAAACAATGGACGTGGATACAGGTATGCTATTAATTTTTTTTCTGCTTCTAACCTCAATGTTATGATTGTTATGTCAAATCGGAGTAATGCTACATCAATACCTATAAAATCGAATTTCTAAAACTATTCGCACATTTCTGTAATTCATCTGAACGTTTCATTGGTCAATCACCAAACAATAACATTGTAACAATTTAGCATTAGAGGCGTAAGTATGAAGCTGAACTATCAAAAAGATCTCTGGTCTTCTCCCGGGGATGTCGCCTGAGTCTCATGAGTCTCTCGACAGGCTACGTAACCTTACATTTAGCAAAGACTTTGTTAAATGTGAGTTGATTATAGTTGACACAATCATAAATAAATTATAGATGGCAGATTCGAAAAATCATTCACAATGCAAAAAATCTCTTATATGGCTAATTTAGGAAGGGAATTAGCAAGGTTCAGGTCGTTAGTTAGAGAAATGTTTTGAATTGCCTGCAACTGAAGCTGCAGGAAGATAGTGTTAAATGCAAAGTCAAAATATTATTAAGATTGAAGTATGTAAATAATTCACAGGCAACTATTGGTTGCTTCTTTCTTAGTTATGGTATTTAAAAATGCATAACTTCATAAGTCTACCTTAAAGCAAGTACCTATTTTTGTTAAAATAAAAGCTTAAAATAAAATAAAAGCAGAAATTTGCAATAAATTGTATGAAACATGTTTCTAATACCTAATTAAAATTCATCTACATATACTAATATTATAAAGAGGTAAAATTTGTAAGTTGGATTGCCAAAATTCTTTCACTGATAGATAGCTACAATGTTCATAGTGATATAGGCTATAAAACATCATGCTACAATCAAATGGGGCTGAGCAGTGGGTAAAACCGCGCGAGAGTAGCATTAGAATGTATGAATTTGTATTTAATAGTATACTTTCTATAAGTACATATTTTTCATGGTTTGTAACTTAGTGGGAAAGATGATGGATTACAAGTTTAAGATTGTTTCGTTGCGCCACTTGTATACAATCTCTGGTTTAGTGTTTACTTTTTACCTTGTAAATTTTGATGATAATATTGTCAGAACAAAGGGCTTTATCTTAGCAGAGTATAATAATAAGTTTTTATTTTGCAGGAGGTCGCTCGCCCTCTGGCTCCCGCAGCCGCAGTCCCTCTGTAAGTACTCATCTGTCTACAGCAGATACAATACATACAAGCATATTTAGAAAATAGTGTATGTTTATGTGTAGCATCACAAGATGCCACTCTATGTTTTCTATTAAAGTTGGATGCAAATTATTCGAAACCAGTCAAGTGATTAAGTACATTGTTCTGTTTGCAGGCGGGCTCGGTGTCCAGGATGTCTCACGATGGCTCCACACATTCAAGGCGCAACTCGAGATCTACATCACGCTCAAAGTCGCGCTCCCGCTCTAAGTCTCACTCGCGTTCCAAGTCTAGGTCACGCTCCAAGTCTCACTCGCGTTCTAAGTCTAGGTCACGCTCCAAGTCTCACTCGCGTTCCAAGTCACGTTCGCGTTCCAAGTCACGTTCGCGTTCTAAGTCTCATTCACGTTCCAAGTCTCGCTCGCGCTCCAAGTCTCATTCTCGATCGCGCTCCAAGTCTCGATCGCGTTCTAAGTCGCGTTCGCGCTCCAAATCTCGATCGCGTTCTAAGTCTCGATCCCGATCAAAGTCCAGGTCACGCTCCAAGTCAAGCGCGCGGTCCCACAGCGGCTCCCACAGGTCGCGGTCTCGGTCTCGCAGTGGCTCCCCGGCGCAGGGCATGGAGGTAGATACAGGTGAGTCTGGGCCCGCGTACTACGATGCAAGCTGGGTTACACTGCAGTACGCATCACCGTGTATCTGATCTCTGTCACAGGAACACGTCGCTCCCGCTCCCGCTCCGGTTCGCGACGCTCAAAATCCAAATCTCGGTCAAGATCACGATCTAAATCGCGTTCCAGATCTAAATCACCTGATCGAGGTAAAATATATGTGATGCTTCTTTATTTATTAATATTCCCTTTTGCTTTAGTCATTATTTTAGTTATTTGTAATGTAGTAAAAAAAAACCTCTTTAATTTATTTAGCAACGACAGAGGAACATAAAATTTTTGAGAAAGCATTTGTACATATCCGTTTGTAGAGACTGTGGTACATTATCAATATAATACCTTAGATAGAGGATGATGTACTTATACTAAGAGAATCAGCTATTACCAACTTTCCTAAATTCTTCGAAACATTCATTGAATGTACTAATGATTGGTGTCCATTATTCCAGTGCGTAAAAGTAGGAGTCGCTCGAGGTCTGGCTCTGGCGCTCGTAAGGCTGGCTCGCGGTCACGCTCTGGCTCTCGTTCCAAGTCGAGGTCCCGCTCCAGGTCTCGCTCCGGTTCGCGCTCCAAGTCCCGCTCTCGCTCCAAGTCCCGCTCTCGCTCCAAATCTCGCTCCCGCTCCAAGTCCAATTCTCGCTCCAAATCTCGCTCCCGCTCCAAGTCCCACTCCAGGTCCCGCTCTAAGTCTCGCTCCCGCTCCAAGTCCCGCTCCCGTTCGCGGTCAGGCTCGCAGTCTAGCGCGGGGTCGCGACGCGCTCCCAAGCGGCGCACCGTACGCCTGCAGTCGGATGACGAGCCCGGCCAGGCCGGGTCCCCCGGGTCCCCCGCGTCCCCCGCCGCCGAGCAGCCCGCAGAGCGGCAGGACGCGGCGCCCGCCGCCGACTCGTCGGACGAGGAGCTGGAGCCCGACCTGAAGTCGGCCGACATGGCGGCCGGCATGTCGGACTTCGAGCTGATGCTGGCGCGCAAGCGGGAGGAGCGGCGCGGGCGGCGGCGGCGGCGCGACATCGACATCATCAACGACAACGACGACCTCATCGCCCAGCTGCTGCAGCAGATGCGCGCCGCCGCCGACGAGGACCGCGACCTCAACAAGCGCAACCAGCCCGCCGTGCGCAAGGTGTCCATGCTCAAGTCCGCCATGTCGCAGCTCATCAAGAAGGACCTCCAGCTCGCCTTCCTCGAGCACAACGTGCTCAACGTGCTCTGCGACTGGCTCGCGCCCATGCCCAACCGGGCCTTGCCCTGTCTGCTCATCCGGGAGAGTATCCTCAAGCTGCTCATGGACGTGAGTCTATTCACTCTATTTATTGTCACCACGCCGTCAGTTTCATTATAACGAAGTTACAAGTCGCAAGTGTACGAACGTTGCCTGTCCCTCGTTGCAGTTCCCGTCGATTGACAAGTCGCTGCTGAAGCAGTCCGGCATCGGCAAGGCAGTGATGTACCTGTACAAGCACCCCAAGGAGACCAAGGCCAACCGCGAGCGCGCCGGCCGGCTCATCTCGGAGTGGGCGCGGCCCATCTTCAACCTGTCCACCGACTTCAAGGCCATGACGCGCGAGGAGCGCCAGGCGCGCGACGAGGCCATGGCGGGGTCGCGGCGGCGCGCGGCGTCGCCCCCGGCCGCCAAGCGCGCGCGCGACGAGCCGGCCGCGCGGCCCGGCGCCCCCGGCTGGGTCGCCCGCGCCCGCGTGCCCGCGCCCTCCTCCAAGGACTACGTCTACCGCCCCAAGTCCACCTGCGAGCTCGACATGTCGCGGGTACGTCGCGCCCCCACTCCCCGCTCCCCTCGCTAGCTCGCTAGCTCGCCTCTCTCAATGGCGCTCTCTGTTACAGACCACCAAGAAGAAAATGACGCGCTACGAGAAGCAGATGAAGCGGTTTATGGACCAGAAGCGCATGAAGAGCGGCTCCCGGCGCGCTGTCGAGATCTCCATCGAGGGCCGCAAGATGGCGCTGTAATGTGATGTTTTCTTTAAGTCATAGTGTTTAAGTTGATATGGTTACTACGGAACTGAATAAATTATGTGACGAAGCGCTCTGTTTCATTCACCGCACCTTCCAATAGCAGAAGGACGTGGCGGTAGACAAATCTAGGTACTTACATTGAATCAAACAACGCGTGCTAAGCGAAACTGAGCTAGATACGCCCGATGCTAGAACAACATGAAGTCAATTGTTTGTTGTTGTAACAAATAGTAGTTAGTTATGATCCTAATATTACAAAAGGATACCTAAGCTTGAGTAAGGTAGTAACGATATACCAGTCTGAAACTAAGGATTTTGAATGATTATAAACATTCAGGCTTGCCATGTAAAATGAAAACAATCCAATGTAACTCTTGAAAAATATTGAAGTCATCCGAATAAAACTCGAATGACCAACAGTGGTATCAAGAAGTCTTATGCGCACTTAAAAGTGGGCACACACAACCGGTTAGATATGTGCAAATAATACTTAATAAACAATATTCATAATGACTCGATTGAACAGTAATTACAACTCTTTGTCGAGTTGATCTATCACATCCATAAAAAAGAAAAAGGGTAATTCCCGCATTTCTGGCATTAGGTTATTTGGTTATTTTATATGACATCACTATTTTCATATTGTGTATTAAAAGGTGTATCCATATCGAATTTTTGTTAATTTTGTAAACTTTTGCTTTTGTATTCATTTGATTGTGCAAATACGTCGAGTCGTGATCTGTTGTTCATTGATGAATGACTTACCTATTTCGAGCATAAATATTTTAACAGGTAGCGTAGGTACCTAAATACATAGTTGTGATATTAAATCGATATTGAAACATAATGCACTTGTTTATTTTATTTTTATGCCTTGCCTAGTCGACTTACGACGACGTAGGTATATGTAGGTATGGCGGGGTTGCGGGTTAAGCGCAATAAGTAACAATGAGTTGGCTTGTTAATATAAGTATACTTATAGTTGAATATGCCCTGGCTCCATGAACACGTAACGTTGGTTACACTGCACCTCCATTTATAACTAATTAGTAGCTGAGCCCAGGATGCTAAATTTGTAGTTACTCAAGCGTCGTAGAGAGTAATTAGATTCTGAAGATTTGGTGATAGAAATAAAAATGGGTTAAAGACATTCCATTCCTCCGGTGGTGGCTGGCCACCTATATGCCGGTTACCACGTTCGTGGCCGTGTTTGGCTGGGGGGATACTTTCCCAATATGAGTGTCTGAGGTAACTCTATAACGATGTCATCGGTTAAGTGTAGTTTGGAATTTTTTGAAACAATTAATATGTTCAACACTTTTACATATCGGAAGGTGTCGGCCTTGAATCCAGCAATGTTATTGTAACCCAAGTTGAGTATCGCTATGTAACTAAACACAGTAAAGAACGTTTCGTCTACGTAACTTATGTGGTTGTTGTCGAGATATAACTTGACCAGCGGCTTGCTCGCGTTGCCGGCCTCGGCGCTGTCTGCGACGTAAAGTTTCTGTAATTTATTAAAACTGACGTCTAGGCACTGTAGTGGAAGTTGTTTGAAATCCTCAAAGTAAATGTCTTCTATGTCGTTGTGAGACAAATTGATTGTTTCAAGTGACTTTAGTTTCGTTATGTCAACTTTCTTCAAACGATTATGCGATAAGTTTAATTCTTTTAACAACTTCAAATACTTTAAGTTCGTGCGGAGCGCTTCCATGTCGTTGCAACATAGGTTCAAGTAGCTCAAATGTTTGAAGTTCGCGAAGAAGCGGTCTCCCAACGTGTTCAACTTGTTGCCTTGGAGGTACAAACTTCTCAAGTTGTATAAATTGACAAACGACTCCTCCGACAAATGGGTCAACAAGTTGTACGACAGATCCAACATGTAAAGCCGACTTTTATTTTCGGAGAATTGCAAAACTCCAGGTTTTATAGTTGCGATGTGGTTCCGTGACAAATTCAAAGAGTCCATTTGTTCTAAGCCATTAAAAGCGTTTCCTAATATTTTTATGTGATTTTCGGATAGGTCCATGTAGAGTACATTCTTGAAGTTGCTCAATGCCTCGTTTTGCAAATAGTGCCACTCATTTCCAATAGCGGACAAAATCCTGACGAAAGAATCGAACTCGGTAATAAAGTGTTTCGCTGTCACACTGTGCACAGACGATTGTTTGATGTGAAGTGTGACGTAGGGATCTACGTGACTGCAGTCGTAGGCGGGCCGGAATGTGGACGGATCACTGCAGGTGACCGTGTAGAAGCAAGGGCCGTCCGACCGGAGCGTGCAGCCTGCGTACAAGCGCTGCGCCAAGCAAGTGACGGCGATACCTGGAACACCAACATGGGGCCATTCTTCAGATTCAGCAGAACTAGAAATAAAATTAAACCTACTATAAACTATTATGTATGAGGACTTTTTATAGGCACTTGTAATGGAATTACACAGAACTAATTTACAGAACCCGAAGAGAATTGAAGCAGCGTGACACGTGGTCGATTACCACAATACCCGTACAGACCTACCTAACAATAATTGTGTGACGATGACATAAACCTTGCTTTATGAAGATTACTGCGATTGAGTACAGACCGCTCACTAATGAGTTTATATCTAGACTTGAACATTTCTTATCTGATATTCTTCATTTTCCATCTCACGCAATGTAACTGCGCAGTATGTAGGTAACAGATTTTTCGATGAAGACTACTAAACTACAGCGCTGCCATACTGTAACTATTTTAGTGGATGCTTTGAAAGAGCTGGCACAAGGCGGTGTGTTTGGACGTTGAAACTACCAACCTACAACAGGGCCTTATTTTTGAGGAAGAAATATCATCAGCTCACTTCCATTGCCAAAGGCATGGCGAGAGGGTGTGTTACACTCTTACTGACGAAACTCCCCCTGTTCCTTCTCCTGCTCCATGCCGAGGCCGCGGTACCTCATTGCACTTGCCCCGCGACCCCTGTTGTGTATCGGCTCTATGAGGCACTCGTGAAACAATGAAACAATGAATTTATTTTTGCAAATAGGCCATAAAACGGCACTTTTACACGTCAATTTATATGTGAAAAACTAGATGAAGCCGGCATTTCCTATCTGACTACTCTGAGAAGAAACGCCGAAACAAACTCAGAGGTCAGTCTCTTTTCAAGTCCAGACAATGTAAAAATAACATAATGTGAGAGAATCGTGCAAGTTCATTCTGTAGTGGTCTTTTGAGGAAAGAACCACACCAGTTTAAGTGGACCCGTTCTGAAGACAGGCACGCAAGTGTCAGTTTGCAACCAGTATAGCTAGTGCTGCTGAGTTGTCCGACGGACAATACCGATCTAAAGCACATTTGGGTGGGTCGCGCAAGTACTCAAACTGTCAGAACGCAGATAACTGGTAATAAAAAAGCACGGCAAGTCTCACACGGTCCATACTAACAATAATATAAAATAATTTTTTTTTTTTTTTTTTTTTGTTGTTGTTGGCAACTGAGTCTCCAATATAATGTTGTCGACTATACTGCCAGTGTCGAGTGGTGACGGCAGAGTACTGTACCGTCGACTTTTAACTTTGTGGTAGTATTTACTTGTTAGTAGCTGAAAAGGACAAAACATTTGGGTTAGTAAACATATATCATCTATAAACCTACAGTTACTATACTTACCTTACGCTTAATAGATAATTAGATATATATATATATATATATATATATATATACATAATAATTATAACACATACAATATTTACATTATTACACACCGCTACATTTTAATATTATTTTCATTCATAAATTTGGACAGACACTTAATTAATTTGGGGGAAAAATTAGTTAGAAGGGAGTGGAAGTTGATTGGGAGTGGGATTTGGATTTTGGGAAGCTTTCCATATAGGTCAAAGGACTGGGAATTAAGAGGGCATGAAAAAAATATATGGTCTAGGGTACCCTCATCAAGACCGCATTCGCACAGCGAGCTGTCACGTACGCGTATCTTGGCGAGGAATACCGGGCTAGTACAGTGGCCGAGTCTGAGTCTGCACAAAGACGAAACAGTGTGTTTGGGGAGTTTCTTGTGCTTGGAGAACCAAGGTTTCCGCTGGATATCGGTCTGGATACTAGCATAGTAAGCTCCTTTCCGCTTAGAGGAGTCCGCCCACACTGTAGCCCACGAGTCGAAGAGCTTGAGTTTAGTATCGGCACGTATGTCATACCCATACACAATATAGTGGTGACGTTCAACGTTATTCACGGCCGCAAACTTTGCCAATCTGTCAACACACTCGTTACCGCATATACCAGAGTGGCCAGGAATCCATGCGATCTCAATATTTAGTCCGTCTCTTTGGCAGGATAAAAGTAAAGATTTTATTTCCACTATCAGACTACAATGCGTCCGGGAATAAAGCTGATCTTGACCGAGCGCTTGTAGACTGCTTCGAGAATCTGAGAAGATAACTGAGTTGCTGAGGTTGTGCGATTTAATAAATTTGATGGACTCCAGAATGCCAACGCATTCCCCAGTGAACACGGAGGCTTCAGGGGGACATTTGGAGAGCAGAGCAATTCTTGAGTTCTGGTAATATGCTGCCACTCCTGTGCATCCATCTCGGGACAATTTGGATGCATCCGTGTAAAACATATTCCAGCCGTGCCAGTAATTGCTCAGCGCGCGCTCAAAATCACCCTTGGCGTCCACTGATGACTTTGAAATGCCCAAACTCAGAACCAGCTTTGGCCTAAAGTGAATAACCTCATATGCGGAAGAGAAAACCGGAAGGATAGGGTATTGACTGATGGGTGCAGAGAGGTTTTTAAGCTCCCTATACCTAACAATCACGGGTGGGACAGGTTTATTGTTCCAATATGGAGAAGAACCATAGGAACAATGGATTTGCTCAAGGATAGGAAGCAGGGGATGAGAAGAGCGGGTCAGGACTTTAGAAACGAAACGGTCTGCCAGGTATTGTCTTCGAAGGTCGAGGGGGGGCTCTGCACATTCAACCTGAAGAGCGTTTATAGGGGAAGACTTCATAGCTCCAATAATTATTCTTAGGCATTTGGCCTGGATGGAATCTAGCTTTTTAAGTGCTTGCTTATTGCAGGGCGCCATAAGAAAACAGCAATAGTCCATCACACTTCTGACCAATGCATTGTATACGAGTTTCAGCGTGTAAGGGTGAGCACCCCACCATACCCCAGCTAGTGCTCTGAGAACACACACTGAACGCTCGCATCTTCTAACTACGGCTTCTACGTGGTCTACCCCCGACATCCTAGAATCGAGGATGACGCCCAAGAACCTAGCCTTCCTCATAACTGGAATGGGCTGACCGTCTATCTCTATATGAATGTCTGGAAGGCGACGTCTGCGGGAAAAAATGACAGTTGAGCTTTTTGGGGCGCTTAAAGACAACCCATGATTGAGAAGCCATTGGTGTAATGAGGACAAAGAGACATTCATGGAGGTGGTAGCATCTGTTATAGAGCTGCTAGTGACCATTAATGCGATATCGTCAGCATACTGAAGGACTCTGCAATCATAATTTAGACAGGAAGGGAGGTCATAGGTATATATATTATACAGGATGGGACTAAGGACAGACCCCTGAGGCAAGCCCCTCCAAGATGTTCTCTGTGAAGGCTCATCCCCAGGAGTCCTCAATTGGAGGGTGCGGTTGGAAAGGATGCAGCCTATAATTTGGCAAATCCTACTCGGGATTCTCAGCTCTTGCAGCTTTTGCCTGAGAAGGGGTAGGAGGACCGAGTCATAGGCGGATGAGACGTCCAGAAAGACCGCCACCAACGACTCATCCTTGCTTAGGGCCAGTCGGATGGCTGACGTGAGGGTACCCACACTGTCAGCCGTACCCAAACCTTTCCTGAAGCCGAACTGAGTCGCCGGGAACAGCCCCCGGCCTTCCATCGACCATTCCAACCGGGTCTTTATGAGATGTTCTAAAATTTTTATAAGTATGGACGATAGGGCAATAGGTCTATAAGACGAATGGTCACCAGGATCCTTGCCAGCTTTCAACAGCGGCATAATAACCTGAACCTTCCAGATAGGAGGAATATAGCCGAAAGTAAAACAGAAGTTGACTAAGTCAAGGTAGTACTGTTTGGTTTTGGGTCCTGCTTTCACCAAGAAGGAGTAAGGGAACCCATCAATTCCTGGAGCGGAGTCTTTTACATGGTTTAGAACCATTTGGAGCTCATTCATGGAGAAATTCCTATCAAGCGGGTCACGCGATTCTTCATAATGTCCCAAACAACATTCTTCCTCACCGGGAACATACAGAGGAGCAATTTTGGTAAAGAAACTGTGACTCAGATCGTCAGGCAAGATAGGAGTTGAATTAGGCTTAATGGAATTTCTGAAGCTCTTCACCCTTCGCCAAACTGTTGCTATCGGTGTTGATGGGCTCAGGGAGCTACAGAATCTCTGCCAGCCCTGCCTCTTCTTCTTTTTAAAAAGTTTCCTTGACTTAGCCAACACCTGCTTGAAATTAAGGAGATTTTCCAGGTTCATGTCTCGGTTATATGCCTTTTCGGCCTCATTCCTGGCTCTTATCATGGCAGTGCATTCACTATCCCACCAGGGAGGGGAGGGGATTTTGCCTTTTGGTGTGTTTTTCACAGGGAAACAATCTTCAGCTGTAGAGGATATCAGTTCCGAAAACTTTGAAAAACATTCCATGGCATTCTCAATGTTAATAAGTGGGAGGGAAGAAATGCGGAGATCTAACAATTTAGAATACAGGTCCCAATCTGCTTTTTCTAAACGATATTTTAAGAGAGGGGGGAGGGATTTATCGGGGACAGATTTAGAGAGGTGTTTGATTATTATGGGATAGTGATCACTACCATAGGTCATATTCAAACAGCTCCAATTCAGCACGCTTGCCATATTGGGTGAGCAGAAGGTTAAGTCTACACAACTGCTTCTTTGCCCAAATTCAGACCTACGGGTTGGGCTGCCGTCATTAATGGCACATAGGTTAAGCTCATCTATCATTTCTACAAACTCGCTACCTATGTTGTCGCAGGTATCGGAACCCCATCTATAGTGGTGACAGTTAAAGTCGCCCATTACAAGTAATGGGCCACTCACTGACATAAGTAAATTTTTTATTATGGCCAAATGATTAGTATTAAGGTGCGCAATATAAAACATAAAAATATTTATATCCTCAGCCTTAACAGCGACAACATTTATGTCATCGCCAACGAAGGGTAGAGGGATCTGGGTGAAGGGTACTTTGTTATTAACTAACAAAGCACATCCTCCATAACCATCAGATCTGTCATGTCTGACAACACTGAAACACGGGATCCCGAAATTGATATTCGGTCGGAGCCATGTCTCAGCAAGTCCACAAATTGATGGTTTGAATTTGTTAATTAGGTGTAGCAAGTCACTCTTCCTGGGAAGAGTACTCCTCACGTTCCACTGGAGAATTGTTAGTGGATGGAATTTTATAAATATAATCTAGGATGGTGGCTAATCTATGGGCAACGTGGTCAGGTACGGTCTGGTCAGGGTTGGATAACACTGCCATGAGCATGCTGGAAATTATGTCTAAAATGTTTTTAGAGCTATGGGTTCCGGATTCCACAGGGAAAGCGCAACCATTTTGGGATGGGGAAAAGGAGTAATTATGGATAAGGGCCTGGTGGGCCTTCTTATCATAGCTGGGAGAAAGAGGAGCATGGGATTTGGGTTTGACATGGACAGTTTTTTTATAGGATAGTCTCTGCGGGGATGATTTTTTGGTTGGGGTCAATTGGATGTAGTTGGTGGATTTGGGTTTAGATACCTCGGCATATGACTTTTTGACTGAGGGAAATACCTGGCTTGCTTCCGCATAGGAGATTGCCTTTTCTGCCATTAGAGCTTTAATGCTCTTCTGGCGACCTAATTCAGGGCAAGCATTATAATTAGCGAAATGGTTGCCACTGCAATTAATGCAATGTGCAGCCTCCTCAGCTACTAAACATCCATCACCAGGATGATCCTGGCCACATCTAAAGCAACGCGGCTTGGAGCGGCATAGAGTGCGGGTGTGCCCGAAACGGCAACAGTTGAAACACTGTATTGTAGGGTATGTGTATTGTTCCACAGGGAGTGCCGAGTAAAAACAAAAAACTTTCTTTGGAAGAATTTGCCCATCGAAAGTGAGAACCACAGTCTGAGTAGGCTTCCACTCTGTACCATTTTCTGTTGACACTTTACGGTTCATACGTCTTGCTTTGATAGCAATACCACATCCAGCGGGAACCTTGATGTTCCTGATTATTTCCTCCTCTGTCCACTCAATGGGAACATCTCTTACAATACCCATTCTTGTGATGTTGTATTGAGGGATTGAGGTAATGTAACTTTGTGCTACAACACAGTTAACGAGGAAACTGTTAGCGTCTTGGTGAGAGACAAACTCGACCGACACTCTATTCCTACCGAGTCGCTTCACTCCTCCAATTTTAATATTGTTTATATTATTCTTCGTCAAGAACATCCCGAATTTGATTGGATGAAGGGTAGTGCCAGTCGTCTGGGAGTCCTTGAGTGAAACATGAACAATATAAGGGGGGTTGTCTTTAGCTGTATAGCACTGCCTACCATTGATGCTTTTCATCAACTTCGGAGGGTTGACGCGGGAGATAACGGGGGAGCCTGCCGGTCGCTTTCTATTAAGATTACATTCAGAATCCATTAGTTCATTTTCCTGGTTGTCGTGAGGGAGGGTCGTGCATAAAATAGAATTATAATCGGATTTGTCGGGAGGATCAGGGGGTTTCTCCTCGTCCATTATTAAAAAAAAAGTAGGAACGGTGGGAAGAGAGAACAAGTGTTAAAACTTAAGACTACACAATACCTTATTAAAACTTACACACACACAATTAAACAACACAAAAATAAAAGGGTTTCAATTTAGTTCACTATGAATAAGATCACTAAAATTGACAACAATCGTAGCACCGATAAAAGCACGTGCGTAACCTTCACCACTACCAACGAAAGTCCAATATAAAATAATAAAAATGTCAATAAATAAATAAAAAAAAATGTCAAATAAAAAATAAAATGTCACAATAGGTGATTATGTCATTGTATAAAAAATAAACGTAATGTCAAATTGTATATAAAAGTGTAACTTATGTTACAAACATGACCTGTGCAGACATTACAGCGGCTTATTCCCATGCCTGACTATCCTCTAAGTAGTCTTTTATTTTATAAAATGCTTTACAGCAAAGTTTAGCCTTTATTACACTTTTAAATTTATTGAGGCTCAAATTTTGAATATCGGAGGAAACGTGGAACGATACGCCCCGTATGCTCGGGACTGGTTTTGGTCGGTCGGTGAGCTACCCTTGCTCGCCATCCACAGACCCGCGTTCCAGATGGCCGGAGTGTCGCCTACTGCGGCGGTTGTGTCGTTAGCAGGATAGCTCCCTCACGCGGTCCGCCTTCTCCTTTGCGAGCATAACTTCGCAAAAAGAGGACTCTACTCGACTAAGGCCGGGCACGAGAGTCACACGGCAAAATATAACGCTGTGGTTGCTTCACACCTGTTTGAGGTGAGGCCGTGCTATCACACCGATCGATCCGACCCATTCGTGCCGAAGCTTGGATCTTCCACACTTACAAAATTCGCATAATTAGCTACAGATAATCAGTAGTGCCTACTTATGTAGCATCATCATCATCAGCCTAAGTATAAGTGCCCACTGCTGAGCAAAGGCCTCTTCTCATGGCCGTAGGTGCTGCGGGAAATCTCTCGCTTCCGGCTGTAGTGTCTACTATGGTCGGGAGCGAGTCAGGGTGGAGTACCGTCGCTACCTTCTGCGAGGCCGTGATGCTCGCAAAGGAGGCGGCGGAAAGGGAGAGAGAGGCTGCCTCCTCTCTCCCCTCCCGCAGCAGACGCACTAGACGTCGTAGGGTGGCCGACCTGCGGCCACCGTAGGGCGCGGCCTGTGGACGACAGACTCGGGGCGTCTTGTCGTCTGACCAGCAGCAGGCCTCGAGGCGGCGGCGCCGTGTTCCGCGCGCGCCTCATAGTGGAGTCCTGAGGTCGGGGTGACGGCCGCAGTGGGTGACGGGGCCCGCCTTATCATCTGGCGGGCCAACACCCGTCGGGGGGTTGCGACGAATGCTTCGGCGATACCCGCCCCTCCGACACATGGGTTATTGGAGGAACACCGGGTTGGTTTTTAGTCAGTAAGAGTCTGACAGTACCCTTCGTCCTTCCCCGAGGGCGATGGGTCTCCATGAGGACTTTCCAACCCGACACCAAAAAAAAAAAAAAAAAGGCCTCTTCTCATACGGAGAAGGTTAGAGCATTAATCATCACGCTTGCTCAATGCGGGTTGCCGATTTCAAACTTATAACTAGTAATTATAAGTCCAGGTTTCTTCACGATGTTTTCCTTCACCGTATGTCAGTGGCGTCTATATAATCGTAGAAAGTACATATAACTCGAAAAAAGTCACATTAGTACTTGTCAGGTTTCGAACCCACACCGCCGGGCCACCACGAAAGTCCTTATATACCTACTTATTAAATTATATCGTCAGAACGTTAACAAACACTTAATACGGACGGCACACCCAGAGCTAATCATTTCTGGAGCACGCATACCTAAGGTTGTGTAGTAGTTAATGTACCTATATATAGGATTTTAAGTGCGTGGGAAGCGAACGGTACACTAGACAAGGACTAATTGACATGAAATGAATATTACCAAACTCATACATAACAAAACTTATCTACACATTTCAAATAATTTTGTGTGACAATCCAAAATATTCCCCAGTGAATGTAAAATCAAAATAAAATAGGTAGGAACGACTAAACATAAAACACTTACATGAAAATAATATTTTATTCATGTTTCAGCAGTGTGCGCTCGTTACACAGCGTCTGTCGCCCACCGCGTACAATGTTTCCATATTTACTGAAGTACCGCTCGCTACTGATAGCAGAGAACAGCAAGTGGCGATAACACTTCACTGTAACTCCGTAATGAAGTGTAGTTTAGGATATATTTTGTCGTTTCAGTTTGGTACGCGAAAAATACTACCTAATCTAACCTAAACAAAGGGAGTAGTGAAGACATGACCTAATTGAAAAAGAATAGAATAGAGAATCGAAACTGAATTCATTTTTTAAATTCAAACCGTTTCCGTACCGGCATTGAGATTTATTATTTTAGCGTTCTGTAATTGTAACAAATAATAACCTACTATAAACTGAATCTTGCTGTTTCCCAATGTCAGATGCTGCGTCTCACATTTGCGGCTTGTATCATTTTTTGTGGAGAAGGTCCAGCCTTCTGGGTGTCCATCATGGACATACCGCGGGTTTCGGTTGTAGCGCTCGTATGGCAGATGACTGTGGACACTGTTTTGCAGAGAAATCCATAGAGATATTAACCATTCCTCTATGCCAAAAATACAGTATACGGCGTCTTGACTAGGCAGGAAGACTGCCTCCGTCCAAATACAAAGAGAATAAAAATAAATAAATTATATAATAATATAGGTATTACGAACTTGAACTAAAAATAAATAAATTAAACTTGAAATCCGGATTGAATAAAAGGGGAAGATGGAGTATTACCTACGACAGGGGAATCTTTATGGAGAAAACGCCAACGCTCTACGACTGCCTGTTCCCGCCCGAGTTATACTTACTTTAATAAATACAAGATCCTCCAATATGTCCGTTAAATGTTAAAAAGGTATCCCAGCAAAAACATTTTATGTTAAACAACTAGCCAAGCCTCTTCGCAATTCTTACATCGGTAAAAGTTTTGAGATTCCATAGAAGCCAAGTCCTGTTTAGCTTAATTTGTAATGATACATCAGTATTATGTGACAATATTCGTTTTGTTTATACCTATAGTAATAACAGTGACTTGGCCATGAGTACAATTGCAAGGTCATTTGCTCCTTGTGGAGCAAATATCATTAAATTGATCTATAATCATGGCCAAATAAAGGGTGGTAATGACAATACGACAATAAATGAAACTGCGCATGCCTAAAGACATTCTAAGTCTATATATAAAAAAACAATTTCAATATATTCAGTAATGAAGACAAACAACGCATTTTTCATTTTTCAAATTTCCAACACGTTGTATAAACGCACCGACAGTTTAACGATCCCGCGCGCGCGGTCCGCTTCTGTAGGTACAATTGTAGATAAAGAAAATTTGTCCGTCCTGTGAAGGTATTGTTTAAGGTACGATAAATATCGATATCGGATTCTATTAATATTAAAAAACCTAGTAGGGTTTTGAGGTCATGAACTCGGTTGACCTCAACCATAGGCATTAGACTGTCCAATTGTGTCAAATCATACAATTATCACTGTAAAGTACACTTCCACTAAGATTAAATATAAGTCTGTAATAGATTGGATTATAAGCACTGATATCGGCTCGCAGCGAGCGTCCACGTCTTTCCCCCACGGCGGTCGGTTCGCACTCCCCGTAGTATTCACCCCCGCCCCGTGACTATGCGTGTGCGCTGCTCGAGACGACAGAGTTGCCTACTACTAGAAATGTCTATACACTACAATCACTTCGACGTGGTGGGTGAGACGAGATGTTCCTTATTAAAAATGTCTAAATAGTAACAGAGATCTAGCTTCCTCGCACGAGGTCAGCGCGGACGTTTAGAAGCTCACTTCTGTAGTTTTGTTCGATTCAATTCGTTCAACATACTAAAGGTACTCACCCGCGAGTCGGGAAAAATGTGATGAAGCCCCGTCATGTTTAACCACAATTACACATCCAACCGTCCTTTTTTTATGTAATAGGTTGGCAAACGAGCAGACGGATTACCTGATGGTAAGCAATCAGCGCCACCCATGGACACCCGCAACGGAGGAGTTGCGAGTGCGTTGCCGACCTTTTAGGGATTAGGGATTTGAGATTTAGGGATTGAGGAGGGATGGGGGCGGGGAAGGATTGGGCCTCCGGTAACCTCACTCACACGGCGCAACACAACGCTGTAAATGATTCCCGCTGGTCTTCTGTGAGGCCGGGGTATCACTCCGGTCGAGCCGACCCATTCGTGCCGAAGCATGGCTCTCCCACACTTAATAAATCGTCCTTGCACAAAACGGGTCAAGTAACCTCTATCAATGAACCTACCTATAGTCAGTCCCAACCAAACATATCAGCACGTTAAAATACTCTTCTTTGGAATGCAATGATTTTCAATTCGATTACAATGTCAATAATAGTTTATTAGTGATAAGTTATTTGCATTGCTTATTTTATTAAAATCAGTATTACAAGAACTTCTCGTTTCTGTTTATACTGTTTGTTTGTTGTTCTGTTTATACCAATAGTGATCAGGAACGGAAATTAACTTTTTAGAAAATCATTATTCAATCTGTCTGTCTGTCTGTCTGTCTGTCTGTCTGTCTGTCTGTCTGTCTGTCTGTCTGTCTGTCTGTTACGTTAGGTTAGGTTAGGTTAGGTTAGGTTAGGTTAGGTTAGGTTAGGTTAGGTTAGGTTAGGTTAGGTTAGGTTAGGTTAGGTTTTTTTTTTTTTTTTTTTATAATTGCCGTCTCATCCTTCTTGCATGGCAAGAATCTTTTTTTAGTGCTGTTTTGTTTTTTATTCGTCTTTTTTTACCGCTTTGCATTTTTTGCGGCTTTGTGTCAGTATTATTTTTTAGGGTCGCTCTTTTCCCTCATTTCTCTTATAATATTAGTATATAATTTTCTTATTACTAAACTTATATCAATATTTCACGTTTCGTTAAATGTTACCTTAGTATTATTTCTATGACATTTCATTAGTCTTTTACATATCAGCTCTTGCCGACGGCATTTACAATTTTAGAGAGTACCGGAGATCTATGGGGATCGCAATTGGCAGAAACAGAACGAGATTATCTAGTTCTGTTTCTGTCAATTGCAATCTTTGCGATTTTGAGGCAGTACCGTTTCAGATACGGCCTGGAGTCTTTGTGGGCCATTAATTCGGCAACTGTATTTTCATTAAGTTTTATTCCTGTGCTTACTTCCAGGTCGTACCTGTCACGGTCATGCCTCGGGCATTCTAACAGAAGGTGTTGGATTGTCTCCGGTACCTCGGGGTCGCACACACAGGCCGGACTATCTTTTAATTTAAATTTGTGGAGATACGCTGCGAAGCCACCATGTCCTGTCAGTAACTGTGCCCAAATCGATGTCCTGTCGAGGCACCTCAAGACCCTGTAAGCGCGCGATACATCGGGGAAGAACATGCGGGTGACTTCAGCCGTCGCTCCGCCGGTGTACCTCTCGTTCCAGCGATGAACCGCTCCCTCCCTGATACGTCTTTTGACGTATGATACTGGACACCTGTCGTAGGCCGGGGCGACCCTGGACTGAGCCGCCGCTAGCCTCGCCAACTCGTCGGCGCGCTCGTTGCCGGGGATCCCGACATGAGCCTTCACCCAAAAGAACTGGAGGATTTTACCTCTCCCTTCCAACTCCCTAATATTCTTTCGAATATGGGTAGCGAGAGGGTGGTGCGTTTCCGAGTTTCGGATCAAGTCCAGCGAGGAACGGGAGTCGCTGAGCACCGCCGCGCACCCGAAGCCACCCCGGACAACCAGGTCTGTAGCCCTGGCTATCGCGAGCAGCTCGGCCTGAAAGACGGTGCACATCGACTCCAGCCTCATCCTCTTGGTCCGAATCTCGGTCCCATCCCGCCAGTAGGAGTACGCTGCCCCGACCCCGTCCACCGATTTACTACCGTCAGTGTAAATCAGATGAGCGGGGAGCTGCAGCCGAGCAACAGTTTCGGGGAGCATATCCTCCAGACACCGATAATCAACATCCGGCTCACTGGCGGGATGAGGGGCCTTGATAAAGGCCTCACGCTCCTCCAGTTCGCGGGATTCCAGCTCATCAATCGGGCGACCCCTTTTGCACTCATACAGTCGCGCCACCTCCCAGACTCGAAGGTCTAGCGGGAGGAGACCCGACAGCGTGAGCGCCGCGTGGAGCGACACCGTCCGATGCGACTTGGCGATCTTCTGTGCAAAACCCCTTTGGACGGTAGCAAAGATCTTCTGCACAGAGATCTTCTCGGCGGCCTTCGCCCAGGAGCTCGCGCCGTACAGTATAGTGGGTTCGACCACGGCAAAATATATCGTTCTGATGATCTCCGGGCACAAGCCCCATTCCACCCGAGCCATCGTCGACAGTTTCCTATACAAGTTTGTTGCCTTACGACAGACATAGGCAACGTGTTGATTAAATGTTAGTTTACTGTCGACGATGACTCCGAGGATCTTGAGCTCGGTCACCATCGAGATGTCAACGCCGCCCATCTGCACGACCGGAGTGTCATACTTAAGCTTTCGCGTGACTACCATCGCCTGGGTTTTTTCGGCGGAAAAGCGAAGCTTATTCGTGACACCCCAGTCGCGCACACGGGCCAAAGCGGCGTTGGCTTCCCGCTGGATTTCGAGCGCCGTTTGTCCGGAGAACACCAGAACGATATCGTCCGCGAACGCCTGCACGTACGCGCCCAGCCCATCCAAGGTGTCCAGGAGGGGGTCCAGCAGCATGTTCCAGAAGAGAGGTCCACCGATGGAGCCCTGCACGCATCCTTTTGTCTGCGGCTTCCGCACTGTTCTTCCCGCATAATGTACCACCACGCTCCGATCCCGAAAGTAGTCCTCGACAAGACGCCTCAAATTAACGGGGATGCCTTTCTCTATCATTCTGCACTTTATAGCCGGCCACCATGCGTTGTCGAATGCCCCCTCGATGTCGAGGGAAACCAATAGGGCGGTCTCCTTCCTGTGGAGGATGCTCCTGACGTGCTGCGTCAGGTCATACAGCGCGTCCTCCGTGCTGCGCTGCGGTGTGAAGCCGTACTGCCTCGCATTGGACTTGGGCAAGACGTGCCATCTTAACCTTCGGCATATAATTTTTTCCAGTAGCTTGCCCAAGGTGGACAGTAGTCCAATAGGTCGGTACGACTTTGCGCGCGCGTAGTCTGGTCGCGCCGGTTTCCTTAGCACCACGACAGCAGCCTCCTTCCACGGCGCTGGGAAGCACGCCAGGTCAAGACACCGGTTCAGGATGGCTAAAAACAGCTCCACCTCTGCATATATTGCAGTGCAACATATATCGCTGGTGAAGCCATCCGGACCCGGTGCCTTTTTGGGATTGGCGCTGCGCAGAGTCCGGAGCAGCTCCCCCTTGGTGATCGGGGGGTCGTCCGTTTCTCCCGGAAGGCGCATGCTGACCAGGTCCGCCTTGTCTCTGATGACGGTGTGGATCTCATGATCCACACCGTGATCGTCATCGGCAAAGAACGTCCCGGCCAGCAGCGCGACGGATTGATCCGGGCTCTGCACAACTCCATCCTCGACGAGTAGCTGGTCCTCTTGATGACCTGACGTTCTTCTCAGCACCCGGTAGATCCCATCCCACATTGATTCCCTCTCCTGCTTCGAGCAAAACTCCTTCCAGCTCTCCGTTTGGGCAACGACAACCCTCCTCTCGTAGTCTGCCTTGGCGCCCAGGTAGTCGTCCACAACATGCTGTCTGCGCCGCGGCGCCGCACACCGGATTCTACGGCGTTTCGTGTTCACGTCGCGACGCATCCCTTCCAATTCGTCGTTCCACCAAGGAAAGCGTTTGTTCTGTTTGGGTGGTTTGTGGGGCGGAATTGTTTCCTCGCACGCCTCGCCCACACATTCAATGAAATCTTTAACCACCCCCTCTAATTCAGTCTTGTTGTTTATGTTATTAATTCGCTCCAGGTTTAGTCCCCGGGTTGTCATCCTACTACGCATTTCCTCGGTGAAACGACCCCATTCAGCCTTCCGGGTGTTGAAGCGTCGAGTAGTCCACCGGGTACCTCCCCGAGGGGGCACCCTGAGACCCAGAACCACACGTATCGCCCTGTGATCTGAGCTAGTCACGGAGTCGTCCACTTTCCACTCTCGGACGCTTCTCAACAATCCGTGGGTGCAGACGGTAACGTCGACGTGACTCGTGTACCTCCTGCCTCCACGGATTGTATCGAAGGTGGGGACGACTCCTGTGTTCAACACGTGCAGCTCCAGGTCGTCAAAGAACCCCCTCAAGGTCTCCCCTCTGGTGTCCTCCTCGACGCTCCCCCACCACGGACTCCATGCATTCCAATCACCTCCCACAATGATCCTGTTGGTGCCGACCCGACCCATGAAGTCACGCAATTGCGCGAGGTACGGCTCGATGTCCTCCGTGCCCTCAAGGTACACAGAGATAGCCGCCATGGTCCAGTCGCCCGCCTTCAGAACGACAGCCACAATATTCTCAGTGACGATCTGAGGGTTCACATGAACCTCCAGATCGACACCGAAGACCATAACTGCCGCCTTGACGGGCTTGGTCCTCGCAGCCTCCCTCTGTATCACCCTGACGCCACGGAAGCTGCCGACCCGCCCCTCCGCGCCGACGTAAGGCTCCTGGACAAGGGCGACCCCAACACTGCCCCTGTGAGAAGACATGACTAACTCCTGAGTCGCCAAGCGTCCACGCTGGAGATTGGCCTGGTATACCACAAAGTTTCCCTCACACACTTGATCTGCTGCGGCGCCCTTAGCAATAGCTCACCGAGGCACGCGCTATCGCGTCCCATTTTTGTCGAACGGGGCAGTCGCCACTGAACGCGTTATGTCCCGCTCCCCGTCGCCCGGCCCGGTCGCAATTCCGACAGACGGGGACCCCCCCGCCACCGCGGGAAGGACACTCCGCACGGTCGTGCTCCCCCCCGCAATGGCCGCAGAGGTCCACCTTCTCCCTACAGAACTTGCGACCGTGGCCGTACCCCAGACAGCGAGTACACTGCACCAGTGGCGACTGGTCCTCGGCGGTCAGGCCCTGGATGTCAATGTATATCCTCTCCGCCTCAGTCAGCCTGCGCCATACCTGAGGGGAGACCTGTAGGATTACATGGGCCTGATGCGGATTTCGCGCTTTCTTGCGGTAAGCCTCTTTGACCCTAAAGTGGCTCGGATCCATGTCCAGCCACAATCTCTTATTTTGGACCTTGAGGGACTCCACAATGTCCTTTTCAGAGTTGTAGCTGAACACGTTCCTTATCACCACTCTCGGGTCCCGGCTCGCCGCAGGCTCGAACTTGAGGCCGTCGGTGTTCTTCAGCTGATCCTCGGTTTTCTTTAAGTCTTCCTTATTACCGCAGCAGATCACTATCTTACCATCTCTAACTTTCCTTACCCTTTCGATCTGCATCCCCGACCTACGCGCGTCGAGGGCCTCCCTGACTTTACCTATCACGTTCTCACTCGTATCCGTCTCCGTACATGAGGATACGATCAGGGCGTGGCCCGGGCGGCAAGGGAGGGGCTGGGTCTTGGGTTTTGGGGCCCTCAATGTCTCGGCGTACGTAGCCACCGGGGCCTTGAGGGCCTCCATGGCTTTCCCGGTCTCCCTTACGGTTTCTCCATTTTTCCTCACCCCCTCCCCGACCTCCCCAACCTGCACCCCGACCGCCTCGACTTTCATACCTGTCTCTTTTATCACCTTGCATACATCTTCTGTCATCCTTCCCATGTTTTCCGTCACTTTTGCACTTTCCTCCACTTTTTTACTAGTCCGTTCACTCGTCTTCCTTACTTCCTTCATTTCTTCCATTAGGCCCTCTAGTTTTTTAATGTTCCCGCACAGCGCCCTACCCGGGGGATACTCGTCAAACCGGTTCATAATGTCGTGATTTATCATTTTCTTGATTGTTTCAGTGTTGGTGACGAGCTCCCCGATTTTTACCCCAATGTCCTTATGCATGCCCCGAGCCAGCTCCTCTATTACTCTATCCTTTTCTTCCACTGATTTTCTGAGCTCTTTTTCTTTTTCGGATCGCAACTGCTCCAGCTGGAGCTCCAGGGAACGAAGGCGCTCGTCCACCTGGAGGACTGTCCCGTACAGTCCTGACAGACTGTCCAGAACGCCCTCCTTGATGGTCGACTTCAAGTTCCCCGACGACTCCAGCTGGGCCTTTGCGGCCTGGAATAATCTATTTGCCCTTGCAGTTGGGCTCTCTGTCGGGCGGGCACTGTGCTGTGGCAATTGTTGGGCGATGGCCTCGCGCGGTTTCTTGTCTTCCTTTCGCTCCGTGTGTGCGACCGTTATGCTTTTGACGTTCTTCCCGAGAGGCGGGGACATGTTTACTAATTATTACACTTAACCTAGCTAACACAATTGAATAATTAATACACGTCACCAATAGGGGTGACGGTCAGACAAAAAATAAATTAATAAAAATAATAAATGAAAATTTTATATATATAAATTAAATATTAGAATCTTAACGTCCCCAATATGAAGGACGGTCTACGGCACAAAACACAAAATACAAAATAATTTAGCTTATTTACTAGCTTAACGTCCCCAATAGGGGGGACGGTCTACAATAAAAGGGATAATAAATAGTAATTAAAATTAGATATTAAAGTAATTTGACGTCCCCAATAGGAGGGACGACGGTCTATAAAGCAAGGTAAACACAAAAATATAAAAATTATTTTAATTTAAGTAGCTAGCTTAACGTCCCCAATAGGAGGGACGGTGTACGACACAAAATAAATTAAAAACTAGTAACCAGACACTGGTCTGGTGTCCAGAAGCCTGCAGGATCCTTACTTTGACTAAAGTTTTGGAAAAAAAAAAGCGTCAATAATTTTTCGACTCTAGATAGAGTCGATCTCAGCCTCTCACCGGATAGGTCTCTCGGAGCCCTCTCCAACGAACCCAAACACGGCCACCCTAGTCCAAAGGGTTCCCGAGAAAACCCAGCCCGAAATTCTGGTTGTCAGCGTCAGATGGCTCCCAGAATCCGTTAACCTACGGTTTTCTCCGGAACCGTTCGTCCGAATACCACCGTGCTTAGGCTCCCCGGAATGGTCTCGCTGAGGTCCGACTTGTGGGACTGGTTTCAGCTCCGAATAATTTCAGATCCTGAAAGCTCCTGAAAGATTCTAGATCTAGTAGAGAAGGTCAGGCCGACAATCCCAGTGAAAACGCGAGCCCTCTACGACCACTGGTTCGGGTGATACAGCAATTTAAAATTTATTTTGACAGTAGAGGATCTGTCAAATTTAAAATTGTCCGAGCTATACTTTAACTTCCAGCGGTCGCAGAACACCCGTGCTTGGACTCTCCGTATTCGTCTCCACCAGTGCTACCCAATGAGATTGTTTTCAGGCACCTGAAAAATTTCAGCCCCGATTCCGCTGAAAACTATTTGATAGATTAGAGCTTGATCCTCCAATTACTAATGTGAAAACCGCAACTCTCCACGCCTCACAGGAGCGGAGATATTTGATATTAAAGTTTTACAAAATGGCCGCCCAGCTGTCAAATGCTGGCTTTAAACCGCTATATCTCCGCAACCGCTGATCGGAAAAAGTTGCGGTTTGGACAGCCACTCGTGTCTTGATCTCCCCTATACTACAGCAGCGGTTTTGAGGCTAAAACCAACAAGTACCGAAAAATGGCACTTTAACCTATCCACGTTATTATTCCTAGTTTCCCACGACAAATCGTGGCAAAACGAGTTCGCTAAGCCAAATACCCTTAGAGATATTAAGTTTTGAAATTTTTAACCTTGTTAACCAAGTTGGACGAATTAGTCTATTTTCGTTATTTCCGAAGGTATTTGTCGCGAGTTTGGGCTTAAACTAGCTGAAATATACACTAATAAGGGAATTCTGGTGTCAGAATTCGATTAATTCTATTTAATTTGATTTTATGTTAAAAAATTGCAAAAAATTGAATAACTTTATGGTTTATGGTGATAAAAATTTTCTAAAAATATCAAAATTTGTGTAAAAATAAGGGCTATCTGGTAAAAATTTAAAATATTTAGAAAAAGTACTTTTTCAGGAATAAGACCTGAAAAACTGATTTTATAAGGTTTTAATGATTTTAACTCGATTAATATATTCTAAAATTATAAACTTATCGTGGTTGTCTTCTCCCAGTTAGCGCGCACCCAGTTCTTCAAGAAAATCAGCGCCAGCTCCTGAAGGTTTCAGTTGGCAGCCACTCAAAGTTTGCTTATAAAATGGTTAAAATAAACCTGTACAGAAGAGGTAAAATTTTTCTGAAACCAGTTTTGTGCTGCCCCAGATATTTCCTTTCAGCTCCAAATGTTTCAGCAGCCTGTGACGTCTGGATCGTTAACCTCGTGTGCAGAATTGAGGTTAGAATTTTCCGTAAATTTTTGATAACTCTCGATCCTGAAGCCCGATTACCGCCAAGTTTTCAGTGTCCGACGCAGCTTAGTAAGGCCCACAATATGACACTTTAAAATTTTGGTGTCACCGATCGCGTTTCAAAGTTATAACGATTCAAAGTTTGTTGTTCACTCACTTTTTGTCACTTTACTCACAATTTTGAAGATAACTTTTTGTACGATTAAAAACGGTGAATGCGGGTTATTCCACCACATGCACGGAGTGATTACACAACTTTTGATATATAACACGCTTTGGTACGTTCAAAATTTACCAGTAAAAACGATTTTTGATTGCGGAGCGTTACGAAAACGTGGTGTTCTCGGTCACGGTTGGGTTAGGTTAGGTTAGGTTAGGTTAGGTTAGGTTAGGTTAGGTTAGGTTAGGTTAGGTTAGGTTAGGTTAGGTTAGGTTAGGTTAGGTTAGGTTAGGTTAGGTTAGGTTAGGTTAGGTTAGGTTAGGTTAGGTTAGGTTAGGTTAGGTTAGGTTAGGTTAGGTTAGGTTAGGTTAGGTTAGGTTAGGTTAGGTTAGGTTAGGTTAGGTTAGGTTAGGTTAGGTTAGGTTAGGTTAGGTTAGGTTAGGTTAGGTTAGGTTAGGTTAGGTTAGGTTAGGTTAGGTTAGGTTAGGTTAGGTTAGGTTAGGTTAGGTTAGGTTAGGTTAGGTTAGGTTAGGTTAGGTTAGGTTAGGTTAGGTTAGGTTAGGTTAGGTTAGGTTAGGTTAGGTTAGGTTAGGTTAGGTTAGGTTAGGTTAGGTTAGGTTAGGTTAGGTTAGGTTAGGTTAGGTTAGGTTAGGTTAGGTTAGGTTAGGTTAGGTTAGGTTAGGTTAGGTTAGGTTAGGTTAGGTTAGGTTAGGTTAGGTTAGGTTAGGTTAGGTTAGGTTAGGTTAGGTTAGGTTAGGTTAGGTTAGGTTAGGTTAGGTTAGGTTAGGTTAGGTTAGGTTAGGTTAGGTTAGGTTAGGTTAGGTTAGGTTAGGTTAGGTTAGGTTAGGTTAGGTTAGGTTAGGTTAGGTTAGGTTAGGTTAGGTTAGGTTAGGTTAGGTTAGGTTAGGTTAGGTTAGGTTAGGTTAGGTTAGGTTAGGTTAGGTTAGGTTAGGTTAGGTTAGGTTAGGTTAGGTTAGGTTAGGTTAGGTTAGGTTAGGTTAGGTTAGGTTAGGTTAGGTTAGGTTAGGTTAGGTTAGGTTAGGTTAGGTTAGGTTAGGTTAGGTTAGGTTAGGTTAGGTTAGGTTAGGTTAGGTTAGGTTAGGTTAGGTTAGGTTAGGTTAGGTTAGGTTAGGTTAGGTTAGGTTAGGTTAGGTTAGGTTAGGTTAGGTTAGGTTAGGTTAGGTTAGGTTAGGTTAGGTTAGGTTAGGTTAGGTTAGGTTAGGTTAGGTTAGGTTAGGTTAGGTTAGGTTAGGTTAGGTTAGGTTAGGTTAGGTTAGGTTAGGTTAGGTTAGGTTAGGTTAGGTTAGGTTAGGTTAGGTTAGGTTAGGTTAGGTTAGGTTAGGTTAGGTTAGGTTAGGTTAGGTTAGGTTAGGTTAGGTTAGGTTAGGTTAGGTTAGGTTAGGTTAGGTTAGGTTAGGTTAGGTTAGGTTAGGTTAGGTTAGGTTAGGTTAGGTTAGGTTAGGTTAGGTTAGGTTAGGTTAGGTTAGGTTAGGTTAGGTTAGGTTAGGTTAGGTTAGGTTAGGTTAGGTTAGGTTAGGTTAGGTTAGGTTAGGTTAGGTTAGGTTAGGTTAGGTTAGGTTAGGTTAGGTTAGGTTAGGTTAGGTTAGGTTAGGTTAGGTTAGGTTAGGTTAGGTTAGGTTAGGTTAGGTTAGGTTAGGTTAGGTTAGGTTAGGTTAGGTTAGGTTAGGTTAGGTTAGGTTAGGTTAGGTTAGGTTAGGTTAGGTTAGGTTAGGTTAGGTTAGGTTAGGTTAGGTTAGGTTAGGTTAGGTTAGGTTAGGTTAGGTTAGGTTAGGTTAGGTTAGGTTAGGTTAGGTTAGGTTAGGTTAGGTTAGGTTAGGTTAGGTTAGGTTAGGTTAGGTTAGGTTAGGTTAGGTTAGGTTAGGTTAGGTTAGGTTAGGTTAGGTTAGGTTAGGTTAGGTTAGGTTAGGTTAGGTTAGGTTAGGTTAGGTTAGGTTAGGTTAGGTTAGGTTAGGTTAGGTTAGGTTAGGTTAGGTTAGGTTAGGTTAGGTTAGGTTAGGTTAGGTTAGGTTAGGTTAGGTTAGGTTAGGTTAGGTTAGGTTAGGTTAGGTTAGGTTAGGTTAGGTTAGGTTAGGTTAGGTTAGGTTAGGTTAGGTTAGGTTAGGTTAGGTTAGGTTAGGTTAGGTTAGGTTAGGTTAGGTTAGGTTAGGTTAGGTTAGGTTAGGTTAGGTTAGGTTAGGTTAGGTTAGGTTAGGTTAGGTTAGGTTAGGTTAGGTTAGGTTAGGTTAGGTTAGGTTAGGTTAGGTTAGGTTAGGTTAGGTTAGGTTAGGTTAGGTTAGGTTAGGTTAGGTTAGGTTAGGTTAGGTTAGGTTAGGTTAGGTTAGGTTAGGTTAGGTTAGGTTAGGTTAGGTTAGGTTAGGTTAGGTTAGGTTAGGTTAGGTTAGGTTAGGTTAGGTTAGGTTAGGTTAGGTTAGGTTAGGTTAGGTTAGGTTAGGTTAGGTTAGGTTAGGTTAGGTTAGGTTAGGTTAGGTTAGGTTAGGTTAGGTTAGGTTAGGTTAGGTTAGGTTAGGTTAGGTTAGGTTAGGTTAGGTTAGGTTAGGTTAGGTTAGGTTAGGTTAGGTTAGGTTAGGTTAGGTTAGGTTAGGTTAGGTTAGGTTAGGTTAGGTTAGGTTAGGTTAGGTTAGGTTAGGTTAGGTTAGGTTAGGTTAGGTTAGGTTAGGTTAGGTTAGGTTAGGTTAGGTTAGGTTAGGTTAGGTTAGGTTAGGTTAGGTTAGGTTAGGTTAGGTTAGGTTAGGTTAGGTTAGGTTAGGTTAGGTTAGGTTAGGTTAGGTTAGGTTAGGTTAGGTTAGGTTAGGTTAGGTTAGGTTAGGTTAGGTTAGGTTAGGTTAGGTTAGGTTAGGTTAGGTTAGGTTAGGTTAGGTTAGGTTAGGTTAGGTTAGGTTAGGTTAGGTTAGGTTAGGTTAGGTTAGGTTAGGTTAGGTTAGGTTAGGTTAGGTTAGGTTAGGTTAGGTTAGGTTAGGTTAGGTTAGGTTAGGTTAGGTTAGGTTAGGTTAGGTTAGGTTAGGTTAGGTTAGGTTAGGTTAGGTTAGGTTAGGTTAGGTTAGGTTAGGTTAGGTTAGGTTAGGTTAGGTTAGGTTAGGTTAGGTTAGGTTAGGTTAGGTTAGGTTAGGTTAGGTTAGGTTAGGTTAGGTTAGGTTAGGTTAGGTTAGGTTAGGTTAGGTTAGGTTAGGTTAGGTTAGGTTAGGTTAGGTTAGGTTAGGTTAGGTTAGGTTAGGTTAGGTTAGGTTAGGTTAGGTTAGGTTAGGTTAGGTTAGGTTAGGTTAGGTTAGGTTAGGTTAGGTTAGGTTAGGTTAGGTTAGGTTAGGTTAGGTTAGGTTAGGTTAGGTTAGGTTAGGTTAGGTTAGGTTAGGTTAGGTTAGGTTAGGTTAGGTTAGGTTAGGTTAGGTTAGGTTAGGTTAGGTTAGGTTAGGTTAGGTTAGGTTAGGTTAGGTTAGGTTAGGTTAGGTTAGGTTAGGTTAGGTTAGGTTAGGTTAGGTTAGGTTAGGTTAGGTTAGGTTAGGTTAGGTTAGGTTAGGTTAGGTTAGGTTAGGTTAGGTTAGGTTAGGT